>CM038218.1:149081005-151711130 GCA_021442155.1 Cymbidium sinense | reverse complement strand
TTTTTTTTCTTTCTTCAAACATACCAAGAAAATATTTTTCTTTGGTAACAAGATATAAGCAGGATAATTTATATAATTGACCAATAAATGCTTTAAGCTCTACCAAACATGCAACCCTCCATTTTTTTTACATTGGCTGAAATCTCATTGTTAGGTAGTAGGCTAGAAAGTGAGCCAATCGAGGCACATAACAAAAGAGTAAAACACAATGAAAAGGGGCAGGGATAAAGCATATAGATTTACTGGAGGGAATGAACAAAATATCAGCTGCAATGATAATCCTAAGTGCTTCCATTTTGCAAATTATCCTTCTCTTATGCAAGATGCTTGGTTAAATGTTAGATCTTAGGGAGAAATTAAATCAACTTAACATAACCCAAAAAATTCGAACCAAATACCAGGATTTCAGCTAACGGACTAAATGAATATGAGAGGGAGAAGCGAGTCGTGTGAACAACAGGCGAAGTCGGTCGAAGGGAGAGTTTCGTTCAGCTCTACACCTTGGATTGGAGGCTACATGTGAGAGAGATGGAAAACAGGGTGTTGCTAGGCTAGGGTTGTTCGACCAAGAACGGAGGAAGAGAGGGTCGCTCGGTTGGCTCGAGACGTGATCATATGTGCCACTTAAGACAGACGGGAAGGGATTCGACTGAGAGAGAATGGGAGGGAGGATACTCAATCGTGCAATGCTCAGGTCGGACGGCCAGAGGGATGAGAGATGGCTTGGGATCTCCATGTGTGACAGGACAAGAGCCAGAGACGAAACCGAGAGGGGAGTACGGTTGAGAGAGAAATTTCCCAAAGGAAGGGAATCATACAAATAAAGGGAGTGCTGGGTTGAGACGGTAGGGTTGGCCTCTTGCTTTAATTGGCAGCCTAGGATACAACCAATGAGAGTATTTGAGCGGCAAATCTAATTGGGTCCTTAAGTGGCTAATTTGATTGGCTGCTTGGGCGATAGAGCCAAATTGGCTAATTTGGACTGCTGATTTAGGCAGGTATTAGGGGAATAGATAGACATTAGTCATTTTAATTGCAAATTGACATAATAATGACATTATTATTAGTAATTGCGTGTCAAATCTTATAAAATTATTTCGTTCAATGAACCCTAATAATATAGGTATCAATTTTAGGTATTTTTACTATGTTACGATAACACGTTTATCACGATCGGCGTCATTTGCGTAATTTCGATGATCGAAATCAAATCAAATATGATATGTGTCAATCACTCAAGCTCAATGATTTCTCGAATGATCAAGGTGTCGTTGATAGATTCCATTGTTCAATGACACCACAATCAATTTTACGAATTGTTCTATACTCCGACCTCGGTATGTGTAATTTCATTAAAAAATAATTTTGATCGATTAATTGATTATTAATTGATGGAACAGACTTCATTTGATTTTTGAACCATATGTGGAGGTTAACAGATATCACTCAAAAGAGCACATCTAGTGATACTACACTAGTCCTCCCACTCAAACTTCATATGATAGATGTATCGACAAGTGCTCCAACGAGTCAAAAAAAGCTGGGGAGAATATCTTTTCAAGCTTACATATTATGACTAGAATGTTAACATCTATTTGTCTTAGAGCTTCCATATTTAATTGAGCAAAGGATAGTTCTTTAATGAAGATTTTGGGTTGGATCAAAAGATTTAATTTTTATTCGGTAAAGCACTAAATGCAACTAAAAGTAAGCATTACAGGAAAATGTGGCGATCATGGCTCATCATTCCAAATATTTTTCATGTTTTGAATTCAACACATCAATTCAAATTAGATACAAAACTTTATATTAGCTTCAATGGCTATACCCATCTCATAAAAAATTCTCTTTGTTCTAATCTAAGGTAGTACTTTGCTTTTGTCCCAAAAAATTTACTACGTGTATTCTCTATTAACTCAAACTCTTTTCTTTGGTAATATTCCTTTAAGTTTAATCTCGCTTTCACATTATGTTTTTTTTACCCTTAACATCTATCATAATGTTGAATATAACAATCAATCATTTTTAAACTTAGACTTAATTTAATCACAACTTCATTTTATGAAATTAAATTTTCCCTAAGAGTTCGTCTCTTTCAGCAGCCTTGCAAATTAATTAAAATATTTATTTGACATATTAAATTCAATTTTGATGCTTAGTATTTCTACAACTATAGGAAGTTCAATGTGGCTCATACAACCTTTTCATAATGATCAATGTGCTATCTTTAATAAGTTGTAGAACTTTTGAACATCTTTATTAAGTGGTTCCTCTTCCATTACTCTTGAAAACTCAACTCTTGTAGGGTCAAATATACTTTCTTCATAAATTCATCCAAAATCATATTCAGCTGAAAGACATGCTTAACCTTGTCGATGTAATAATATTTTTCAATACATGAAAATATATATTTTACTTTTAAAAAATTAATGAAAATAATTATTTTATATAATATTAAAGGTTTAGATATTATTTTTATAAATATTAAAATTTAAATATTAGATATGTCGCTATACAAATAAATGCGTAAATGTATAAATATGTTTTGTAACTAATGCTAAGACTGCTTTCATTCTAAGATCTAAAATTTTAATACATGAGTTTGATCATATCAAATGATTCCAAATAAAATAAATAAATAAATATCCCTTAATTAATTATGTTTATTCTCCATCATGGTTTACGTGAAATGGTATCCCTGTAAAGGATGACTTCTCAGTTTCCCTTGCTTCGCAACGGAAGGGTTAAGTGTTCTTTAGACTGACGCGGCCCGACCCAATTCAAGAACTTCGTCCTGCCTTTCAGATTTTATATAAGACAAAATTTTTAAAATAGACATATTCTTAATTTTAATTAATAATTTAGATATCAAAAATTTTTTTTATTAAAATAAATCAGTCGTCATAACAATATGATGACGATACAACATAAGGCCACGACATAATTTTTTTTTTCTTTTAGAGAGATAATAAATTATATAAGAGAGAGATTAAAATAAATAAATAAATAAATAAGATATATATATTAATAATTAAATAATTAAATAATTAAATAATTTTAATAAATAAACAATTAAGTATATATATAATTTTTAATATATATATATATAAATAATTTTTAATTCATATATATTTCACGTGATTAAAGATGAATTATAATTTATTTTTTATATTTTTATATTTTTTATATTTTTTGTTATTATTATTATTTTAGATTTTATACTTTTATATTTTATATATTTTATATATATTTTATATTATTTTATATATTTTATATTTTATTATTTTATATTTTTATATTTTATATTTTATATTTTTTTGTTATTATTATTTATTTTATATTTTATATTTTATTTTATATTTTATATTTTCTTTTTTTTTATATTTTATATTATTATTTTATTGCATAAATATAATATTTTTTATATTTTATATTTTAGATTATATATTTCATGTGATTAAAATTAATTATTTATTTTACTTTTCTTTTTTTTTTTTCTTTTTTTAATTTATAAATCTTCATAATTTTAATAACTTTTATATATTATTTTCTTAATTTATAATATCAAAGTTATTAAAATTATGAAGATTTATAAATTAAAAAAAGAAAAAAAAGAAAAAAGTAAAATAATAATAACAAAAAATATAAAATAATAATTCATCTTTAGTCATTGAAATATATATGTGTTTATATATATATATTTATATATATATATATATATATTTATTAAAAATTATATATATATACTTAATTATTTATTTATTAAAAATTATTTATTTATTTAATTATTAATGCATATAAAAAACACACAAATAAAAAAATTATTTATTTATTTTTTTATTTATTAAAAATTTATTTATTTAATTAATTAATTATTTATTTTTAATCTCTCTCTCTCCAGAACATTCTCTCTAGCTTGAAAAAAAAAAAACAAAAAAAAAAATAAAATCAAATCGATTGAGGATGATAATAGATTTTTTGAAATTAGCTGTCAGACAAAGTTTTATTTTCATAAAAAAAAAAATTTAATGCCTAAATTTCTAGTTAAGGTTAAAAATATGCCAATTTTAAAAATTTTGCCATTATATAAACCCTGCAGCGGCCTCCGGAAAAAGAATCCTGGCGACTTTTTTCCTTCACATTGCTTCTTTGCAATCCATTCATTGAAATCTTGAAATCCAAAGCCTAGTTATGGATTCCACATCCTCCTCCGTCGGATTTTCTCTCTCTGGGAATCCCCTCTCCGGAGAACTCCACGCCTCTGCATTCCTCCTCCATCGGAATCCTCTCTCTGAAAACCTCCGATCCTCGGGAAACCTCTCGCCGCTCCTTTCCTCATCTTCCCCCGTTGGAATACCTCTCCCTGAAAGCCCACAATCCGCCGAAAACCTTCCGATTCTGCAACTCTTCGACAATGCACCGCCAACGAATATCATCACCGAAGAACAATGGAACGAAGAGCTGACTGACTTGAACGACGTTGACGATTTCTTCGAGTTTTGTGGAGAAGAGTTCTTCGATTTCGTGACGGAAGGACAATGCGAGGATCCCTTCATGGATTGGTTCATATGCATGGATGATGTTTCCGAGCATGATAAACTGGAATGACTGCACGGAGCTGACCGGCGCCATCAGGAACTGTTGCAAATCTTGATTACTATCAAACACTTTGACTATTTTGATATGAAAACCCTCAACTAATCGTGGCGGAGATTTAGGCTTCTTGCTCTCTCTCTCTCTCTCTCTCAGCAGTCATCATCGATTACCCGTAATGCTTGGATGACAAAATAATTTTGTTGGAGTTGTTATTTGTTTCTGCTCCAATTTTTACGGTTAATGATTTCTTCTTCAACTCTACTTCTTGATTCAATTAGTGAAAGGTTGTTTTATCGATTTTAAATTGAATTTGCGATTGAGCTGTTACAAGAACTAAAAATTACCAAAATCTAGTTTTGATTTCTTCATTGTGGATTTAGTTGCCTGAATTACTGCTGAAAAAGAGTTAACTACCCGTAATACTATCGGTTTCCTGATAGTGAATGGAAGAAAATATCTTCGGTTAAGGCGCTAAGCGCTGAGGATTCAAGGGGAGACTTTCCTTCTGTTTGATTTCAATTTAAATTTTCTTGCTTGTTTGGATCCATTTTTGTCCAATTGACTTTTCGATTATTATCCTCCTCACAGTTCAGATAAATGAATCAGTTGTATATGACGCTATAAGACCTGGTGTCCTGAAACTAATGGATTTCTAATTTGATTTTGTCAAGAACTTCAATATTTTTAACAGTTAAAAATATATTTTTATTTTAAAGTGATTGTATGATTATAGGATATTTTCTTTCTTTTTTAAGTATCATTGAATTCATGCAATCAATCTTAACTTAGTTGTTGCGAATTTTATTCTCCACAAAACATACGTATGTATTATATGTGTGCGCTTATCATTAAATTAGCACAAAAATAGAAAAAATGTCATTAAATTTTTATATATTTATAAATCTAAATTTAATAATTACTTATATGATATTATAATTTTTAAATCAAATTAAAAAAAGGTATTAATATTATTTTATTTAAAGTAAAATAATTTTTTCATATATAATTTAAAATCATTTAAATCTTTAAATAGTTATATAAAAAAATATAAAACTTTAGATAAATTTCACCTCTAATTATGAAATGCGAATTCCCCCAATCATCTCTTAATTATTATTTTTCTTTTATTTATAAAGATAAAAAAACTAAAAAGCTTAAAAAAGTCAGATAAATTAAAATATAAGAACTCAATATTTATATATAAATTTCTCTTTTGTTTAGGAGTTTTATAAATACATTAATACTGAGAAAAAAAATTTCTTAAGCTTTTTATGACCTACATAAAATCATTATTCATTAATTTGATCGACCACCTAATTATTCAGTTCATATGCCTCGACAGTCAAATCAATTTAAAAAGATTAATTGGTTAGCAAACTTGATGTACATACTAAAAAATTTACAAATTCAATGAATTTAACATCAATTCTATAATTTTTTTGCTTTCTATATTCATATATATGAAGTACACCCTTAAATTGATTATTAATTTTATTAAAATTATAGATGTAAAATTTAAATCTTATATATTTAAAGGAGCACTATATTATTATTTGCATTTATAAAGAGAGAAACCGAATCTCTATGTTACTTATATTTTATATTTTTATTAAATTCTCAGATGACACTCGTTGAATGTAGTGAAGAATAGTTGACACTTCATGCCATTATCCAAATCTAGCAGTAATGTGGTGGATTCAAAATAAGTTATGTGATCAATGGGGTTAGTGTGACTCTTATAAGATTCTAAATATGGAATCCAAAATTTCGAGGAGGACAAGCTTTTGCAATCATCTTAGAAAAGGCATTAGTGGGATCATTATTCATCAGCACTTTTTTGGTGTTCTCCTTTTCACCGCGATAGACACATCATCAATGCTAAGTGATCTTGATAACACCATGTTTTGTTGTTGAGCTCAATGAGTCGCAGATCCACAATAAACCATCATTTTCTTTGATCCTCAGACTTTCATTTTTTACCATCTCCATCGCCGCCTAAATAAGGAGAGTGATCTGATCTTCCATATTCATTAGGTCATTAGTGAGGTATTATGGAGAGAAGAACGCCACAATAGATAAGAGAAATAAAAGGATCTTCCACTCATCAAAGTGGAAGGGATATAAAGAAGTTTTACTTACCAAAGTAGAACGACAACTCGAGATCACCAAATCTCTGATGGTCGACCTAAACTTTCAAAAGAGTTTTCACTCAATTTTAAACACAAAAGCCAAAAATCCTCCATTAGGTCAAAAATAGTGTTTAAATAAGTACAATACTCCAAGGGATGTGCCCTAGGGAGAAAACTATTAAAAATTTGAAAAAAAAAAGAAACTCATAACCTTCATTTCGCAGTGCTGAGGAGCCACAAACTAGCACCACAGTATAGCGTCGAGGAGCCATAGGCCAACGCCAAGGCGCTAACTTCTCAATCCCCGAATACTAAACACTACAAAATGCAGCGCCTAGGTCTTAGACACATATGCAATTTAACACATTAACTCATATGTTTTCAATCACAACTCTTATACAACATTTAAATATGATTAAATACATCAACTATAATATAATACAACATACTAAACATAAATTCAAATTACATAAAGTCTACCAAAATTCCTCTCTTTTTCTTTTCTTGGGACCTTATGACAAGTCCTTTTCTCCTTTAATGTGCTACATCAACTCCCTCAGTCCTCAAAGAACTCTTCTCTGAAGAGTTAAGATTCTAAAAGTCTTCAAGAAATTTAAGGGAAAAGCTCTACAGTTCTTCCAAGGTCATCCAAGTATCCTCACTTGGTTGTTTGTCTTTCCACCTGACTAAAAATCTCGGATTAGTACTATCATCTATGAGTGTCTCTGTTGTGATGATATTATTCACCTCAAAGAATATTGGTTGGATAGGTACCTACAAATAAGTTTTAACTCCTCTTATAAAAGTATCATTCTAAAATTTAGAGGATGGGTAACTCCTTTAAGAGATATAAGATCTTCCACATTAAAAATATGACACGTAAATATGTGAGGAAGAAATTCAAGAACATAAGCATTAGTACAAAGTTTCCTAATAATTTCAAATAACCCACATGCTCTCACTTGTGGTTTTTTATAATTGGTGAAAAGAAATCTCTTAAGATAGATACAAACCAATACATAATCACTGACCTCATATTCCATAAAATTTTATCTCTATTCTTTTTTTAGCATGATTAGCATTTTGTATTTCTAATTATTTCTTTATTTCTCTATGAAGGCTATGAAAATCATATGCAAATGTATATGCGGAATCAGAGATTGTATGTGTAGGGTTTTTAGCTAAGTCAATAGGCAATTTAGGGTTATATCCATAAACTATCTCAAAAGGTGATTTATGGATTGTTCTAGAAATGGAACTATTGTATGTAAATTCAAATGTAAGTAATGTTAAATCCCAAATTTTAAAATTTTTCCCATCTATGCATATTAGTAGATTTTTTAATAGTCTACTGATGACTTCTATTTGTACATCTATTTGTGGATGAAATGTAGAGGAGAAATTTAGCTAAGTTCCTATTAGTTTTCATAAGATTTTCTAAAAAATAGGATATAATTTTGACATCTCTATTTGTGATGCTTTAATTTAGAGTCATAGAAACACCACACAAATCATAGGGGGTACTTATTGAACTGATCGGGTGTAACATTATGGTGTGATATACTAATTTGAAAGATAAAAATATCACCCTACAATAGACCTAATCACCAAATAAGGACTCTTAAGGTAAATGTGTCTACATATATACCAAAGATATTTTCCCTACTTTACTTGGATAAGTAAAGTAGGGTTTTTTATGTTGGGTTCTTTACTTTCCTTTGAAAGTAAGCTTCCATAGTTAATTGCATCCTAGGAAATGAGAATTATACTCGAGAAAAATAGGTTATAATGATTTACTTCAACAAGAGAGGGTGACACATTCTGACTTTTGGACTTACAACCGACTGGCATGGCCGCCAGCTAATACTTCCTATGCTTTAAAATCATGTAGGTTGGTCTCATGTAAATGCAAGGTAGTTATACTCTTATTAAATTATGATGGAAGATAAAACCCTAAACTCACTTCTTAAGAGACTAGATAATGTTTGGTATGAAAACATGTCTTAAACTAATGTTAAAAACTTACAAGTTTTTGAGATCATTTTGACACATTTATATTAGACCAAGGCTTTGGATAATTATTCTATATGCATGATGAAATTGTTGTGGGATAAATCTCAGAAAGAGGTGTTCTCCACTACAAGGGACCACTCTCAAGGTCAAGCATGCCCCAATCATGCAAGAGGGGAGATCCTCTATATTCAAGAGTAAATTAATATGACATGCTTTATAGCATACAACCATTCAACTAAGGGGTTACTAAATTTTTTATTATTTTGATTAAAAGTAGTTTTAAGTTGATGTTATGAATTGATTAAAATTTAGTTGAAGGTATTAATGAGAGTAAAAAAATTAATTTTATCTTAAAAATCTTATCACATTCAAGCCACACATCAAATCATCACACTTTAAGAAATCTATAAAAATATCATTTTTATTGCATAATCTAAACACAATAATCAAACAATTGATTTTCATAAAAGAATAAAAGGTCATTGTAGTCGGGTACCACCTTACACCCTGAAAAAGAAATAAAGAGTTGGATAGTTGAGATCTACCCTTATACAACTTGGATTACAAATAAAATAAATGCTATGAGGGTTTTAAATTCTTGTTATTCTTTCCTTCTGTGGATTAGTTTGCTCTTAGTTTCACAAAGCCTCCTAAGTCTTTGCCTTCTATTCACTACTCATCCTAAACCCTATAGCACTAATTCTAATCCTATTACAAAAAATTACATTTTCATGAAAAATAAATCTTACTACACCTGCAAAATAGATGTTAATTAAACAAACATATAAGCCAAGCAATTATATTTTACACATTTAGACTTAGCACCGCACTTAGGTAACCCCTCGCCTTAATTGGATTATGCTTAGGGGCATAAGCAAAAAAATTATATTCGTTTATTATTACAGCAATCCCTCAAGCATAATCTCCTACATAAGACATCATTATGCTAATAACGGCCTAACATCTAGTCTACGCACAAATTAATTATAACACAGTAAAAGTATTACATCACCAAACAAAATATCTCACTAGAACTTACACTAGCCTAACCTAATACTAAGATGGTGACTTAGTATTCTAATATATGCAAAGGCTTAGGTGGTATGTCTTGACTAATCTTTAAAATTAAGATTTTCTAAAGTCTTATGATTGTTTAAATTACCCATTAAGGATGGTTTCACTTTAAGTCTTTTAGTGGCTTCATTGGATTTCAACTTATGTGTTTTTATTTTGTTCACCACTTACTTAAGATTTAATCATTATGAAGAGAGAAGAGAGAATTAACTCTTTCATTCATAGCCTAAGTAAATTTCTAATGATAGATTATTATGACTTTAATTCTCTTAATGAACCACTTATAAATTTTAAGGATTAAAATCACTAAGCTTCAAGCTGAAATGATGATGTTGAAAGGATTCAATGAATAAGGAGAGAGGGCCTTAGGTTATATCTCACTACCATTACATATAGATGATTGGAAGAATGAGGTCAAGTTTCATATAATAACTTCAGATACCTCTTTCAATGCTTTGCTAGGATGGCCTTGGATTCATATAAATAATATGGTACCTTCTTGGCTCCATCAGTGCGTCAAGTTCATAAGGGATGGCATAGAGTATTGTGTCAAGGGAGATTTGAAGCCATTCTCGATACATGAGGCTAGAATCTATGAAGATGTATCTTATTATCTTCCGATGAAAAAAAGCATCTATTCTTCTAAACAAAATCAAAATAAAAAAAGGAAAAAAAAGAAAGAAAAGAAAAAGAAAAAGAAAATGAAAAAAAAGAAAAGAAAAGGGAGTGAGAAGAAGATTTTGGGAAGATAATAGAGCGTGAGATTGCTTTTCATCCATAGTTCATTACTTCTTTTGAACAAATAAGTGAGATTTCCTAACCTCCCCGAGGACAAGAGAGAGGTAAGTTTAGAAGAGGTGGTAGACAGGGAAGACTTCCATAACTGCCACCCACTAAGAGGTTTGTTCCAACATCAAAGAGTACGCATACTATCTACATAAACTTAAAGTCAAGTTCAGAGGATGAGTCTTATGTAGTGAACACACCAGCTACTTTTCTACTCCAGAAGGCCCAATTGCAGGTGACACTCAAGCAAGACAATAATGAGGAAAGGGTCCTTAAGCAAAGCATAAGTGTATGTGAATCTACATTATATGAAACTATAAGACAACATGTGAGCTCCTTTGCTCTAACCTAACTTTCCTCCTAGAATATTGAGGGTTTGGTGGTTATGGATTCTCCTAAATTACATATAAGTGCTAAGTCATAGAATTTTTACCTTGGAGCATCACCTTCAAGATTAGAAGCTAATTTGGAGCTTGAGGATAATTCATTCAAAGAATTAATAGAATTACCTACGATTTGGTACTCATTGTGTATCTTGAATCTAGCTAAGAAAGGTTTAATTCCATGTTCATAGTCTAAACATAGGTCAGAGTACTTTGAAAATGTATGGGAAAATAAATATAAGAACTCTCAATCACCGTGACTAGGATTTAGCAATAGTAGGTTTGATGGACAATGATGAATACTACATAGTCTATACAAATCATTTGGAGTCTAATAAGATCATTTTCAACAACACTAAGTCATATGAGGAGGTGGGTTTAGAAACATCAGATGATCTATATGATTTTCAAGTCAAGGATGCACCACTAAAGCTGGAGGAAGAAATCATGTCAACCATTAATGAAAAAAAGATCAACTTGGCAATTGAAGATAACACTCACCAAATCTATGTCAATTCCTTATTTAATGAATCTAAAACCAATGACTTAGTTAGCTACTCTCATAATTTAAGGATTTCTTTGCATAGAGCTATGAAGAAATGCCCAGATTAGCTCTCAAAGTTGTAATTCATAAGCTAGCAATCATGTTTGATGCTATCCCTTTCAAGCAAGCTCCTAGACATGCGATTAAATGTCAAACAATAGGTCATTTTAGAAGTCAAGAAACTAGTTGATGTTGGTATTATTATTATTAGGGAAGAAAAATACCTCACTTGGTCAGCCATCATTGTTCTAGTTAAAAAATGTCCAAATATGCATATGCAACAATTTTAGGGATCTTAATAAGGCATGTCCTAAGGATGAATTCACACTACCTATACTAGAGTTAGTTGTAGACATTGTCTCATCTTATGCGGCCTTCTCATTTATGGATGACTCATCCAATTATAACCAAATTAAGATGACCCCTAAAGATGAGAAGAATACTGCCTTTAGAACCCTGATCAGAATTTACTGCTACAAGGTCATGCCTCTTAGCCTTACAAATGCTGGAGACACCTATCAATGGGCCATGACATGAATCTTCGATGAACTGATTCATCACCATGTTGAGTGTATGTCGATGATCTTGTAGTCAACATTAAATAAAAAGAAGACCACCCATTTGACTTGAGAGTAGTTTTTGAACTATTGAGACAATACAACCTCAATATGAACCCTATGAAGTGTGCATTTGGGGTAACTTCAGGGATGTTTCTTACATTTATTATGCAATGCCATGGTATTGAGATTGATCCTGAGAAGATCATGGTAATATCAAAATTTCCACCCCTTAAAAGTTTAATTTACTAAGATCATTTTAATAGAGGTTGGCATATCTATGATGCTTCATATCTAACATGTCTGGTAGGTGACAACCATTCTCAATACTAACTAAGAAAGATGATAATTTCATGTGGGATGATAAAATATTTTAGAGCATCAAGCAATATATCATAACACTGCTAATTTTAGCTACCCTTACCGAGTAAACCCCTAATACTATACACGCATTAGACTCTTTTGGTGCTTTGTTGGCTCAAGCTTATGAGGAAGGAAGAGAAAATTTACTATATTATTTAAGTCATCATCTAATCCCAACGTGAATTATCACATGTAGGCAAGTCATATGCTTTTGTAAGATAGCTAAGTTGTTATTTATTTAGAAAGACTAAGTCCTTAAACACACTCCCTAAGAGACTAGATCATGTAGGGCATGATTAATACTTAAATTTAATGCAAATTTTGTTGCATTTTATTTTCATTTTGTACAATCAATTTGACACAATCTTTAGGATATATATGCCTAATGCATGAGAAATTAGATTATGGGTTAAAATCAGCGAGAAAAGGAGGTGTGTTTCCACCATGGCTCTCAAAGGTCAAGCCAAGTTCTCTAGCAAAGGTGGAAGCCCTCCAAATCAAGAGTGAAATAATATGATTTTTATGCATAATGTGAGAAAGAAAATGTAACATCCAGCTAAGGGGTTCCTAATTATTTTATCTTGATTATAACTTAGGCTTTAAGTGAGGTTATGAAATTTATATATTTTTTAGTTTGAATTGATTAGTTAGATAGAAAATTTATTTTCCTAAGAGCCTAATCGTCATCCAGACCATACATCAAAGCAAGGAATAAGCTAGAAAAAGATATCTTAATGTACAAGGTAAATAAACATCAATCAATTTATAAAGCTAGCGTAAAAGAAAAAGAGGCCTTTTGTGGTCTGCCCATCGCAAACCCGAAAATAAATTGAGTAGCCGAGCTCTACCCTTATACAACCTGGATTATAAATGAGTAAATTATGATCAAGTAGGAATTCATTATTATGGGTGTCTTCATTCTTCATTTCTTCTTTCTTCTTTCTTCTTTCTTCTTTTGGTTGGTTGGAATGTGGTTGCTCCAAAGGCTTCAGATGGTACATAAGACATAGTCTTATAACCAATGTTCATCCTAATCCCCCATAACAATCATTCCAAATCTTAGTTGTAAAATTACATGAAAAGGGAAAGTAAATCTAACTAAATAAGTGCAAGATAGAGAATAGCTAAGCACAATATACAATCTCAAGCATGTATTTATATAAATTGGGCTTAGCACCCCATACATGGATAACCAAGTCCACATTGCCTATTTTGGATTATACTTAGAGGTATAAGCACCTGCATAGCAAAAGCAATTATATATTTTTATTACAGCGCCCCTTAAGCACAATCCCATGATGAAGATAATGGTTAAACTAATATCTCCCTACCATTCAGTCTACGCACATACACCCTAACATCTAGACTAAAACATCACTTCATAAAATAAAAATAAACACCAAACCATGCACTGCCCTAACCTAAAGCTATAAATGGTGACTTAGCCTAATGTGCTTATTTAAGGTTTGGTGGTGCAGCTAGGCTTTAAGGTTGAAGTTTTCTAAGTATGAAAAAGTTTAACTTAAAGGGTGATTTCATTTAAGTGATTTAATTGATTTTGTTAATTTTATTTTGTGATTTGATTATGTTTGAATGAACCTACAATTAATTACTAAAAGTTATAAAGAGAGGAAAAGAGAAGAAAACTTTCTCTTTCCTCCTACCTTAAGTAATTTCTAAGGTAGATTCATATTGATTTTTGTTTAGTGAATGTTTTATTATGTGTTTTAATTAACCATAAGTTTAGATTTTCCCTAAACAAACCTTTTCAAAAAAAAGGCATTTTAAGATTAAGTAAAGTGAATTACTATCATAAGACACACGTCACTTTATTTCTTCCCAGATGTGTAACATGCATATGGATGGATCCTAAGCATATCTATACACGCAAATGAAAATGTTTAGCACCTTCATGATGAATGCTAAGGGATGTTACATAAGAAAATTTGGGATGTTCTATGTATGCATGATTTTGTTAAGTAGAAGAGAGTGATTCTTTTATCCATTTTTCATATGCACATTTACAAGTATAAAAGACATAAGTGAGTATGGTGCCATTAAACACCAGGGGTGTAAGGCACAAGACCTACTTTGGGCTACTTAAAAACCCTAGGGTTTTTTAGACTAATATACCACTTTTCTTAAATACATGTGCATGTACAAAAAGAAATGCATTGAAAGAGAATCATGCAAAAAGTTTATGTTTATTTGTTTGATTTGTTTATGCAATTTGCATATACAAGTGTGAATATCCTTCTTAAGTGATAACATAGGAATGAATAAGAATAGATTTAAGCAAGTGTTGTGTTCTTGTCAAATGAACTCTACACTTTGCAAAATCCTATTCAAAACCATGCTAAAAGAGAAGAGAAGGAAAGTCACACAATGCATACCATATATTATATTCACATGCAAGCCTATAAATAATTATAAGTAGTGTAATTTTCAGTTGTGATGATTGATTTATAATTTTTTAAAAATAGTTTTAGATTTAGAGCATAATAACCATTCATATTCTTATTTTAACCAAAACATACAATTTGACATAAAGAAAATATTTTAATTTTAATTTGATTTTTAAAAGCATGAATGCTTGATTTTCATATGAAATACACATTTAGCATGTTAGGAAAGATATAAAATGACGAAAGCATGTAAATTCATTTACTCTAATTAATTCTTAAAGATAATCCTATGGAATAAGATTATTTAAAGTAAATCAAATTGTTTTAAAGAGATTTTTATTTTGAGTTTGATTTGAATTGAGTAAATGTGAAGAGGTTTCTGGTCTAACCCATTTTCCACATGTGTATGTTATTTTAGTTTAATTTTTAAAACCATTAAGTGAGTTTTATGCTTTTCTTAGGTTAAGGTATACATTAAGTTCATTAATTACCCTTTACCTACACCTCTTTAACATATTTAACCAAATAATTATGAGCCAATGTATGACATAAAATCACAAAAAATTTAAATCAATAATGCACCTAAGAAAGAAAGGGGCCTAATGCATTTGGCTCACAATTAATTATTAATTAAGCTAAAGAGCTTAATTTAAGTACTTTCATAATCTTTCCCACACATATGGGTTAGGTATGATTTCCTTAAGCTACTTAGGTTATTGAACACCTAAGTATCTACCCAAGAAGAATTTATTGAGTTATGGAATGTTTTGTTTTTTTTTTTTTTTGAATTTTGATTAATTAAACTATTTGATGAAATGATCAAATCATTAATTAATTTGTACATTAATTAAGTTTTCATTCAAGTGAAATAGACTTAGGGGAAAAGATTTTGAGAAGACATCCTAATCTCATTCCCTAAGTCTATCTATTGTTCCATGATAATTAACAAATTTGATTAAAGAATTTATCATCATTTAATGGGTTAATTAATAACTTAATTGATTAAGGAAATGATTAGAGATGAATTGAGCAATTCCCTTAATTAAACCATTAATAAATTCAAAGAAACTTAGGAGAGGTAGAAGTCATCTCACTAAACTTACCCAAGAAGTTTAGAATCAATCAATGGAATGTTTAGAGAGTAATTAAGGTTATTAAACTGTTTTCTAAAATCCTAATTAAGGAAAATTCATTATTTAAAATCAAATGGAGACAAATTTAATGAATTCCTCTATGAATTATCTTCACAATGCATTTTATTTTGTATTTATCTAATTTTTCTACATTTAGTTATGAATATTTGAAGATTCCATGATTAAAACCTAATTAAATAGCCTAATTATATAGTTAATCCCATCAGCACCACGTGGACCACTAACGCAGCACACGCTTTCCACGTGGCATGATGGGATCTATTTAAATCTAGCGCCGCACTACACGCTTTCTCCTCGATCATCCAATCAAACATCAGACGGTCATGATTAAACATGTGATTCTAATAGAATAAATCAGAGGATCTTACGTGGCTTGATCAGAACAGTCTATCCAAAATGCATGGATGGATGGTCCATGATCCTTCACTGAGCTCGCCCTCGAGGGATGGAAACCCTCCACTCCTTAAGGCTTAATCCAAACTTGATTGAGCTCGAATTGAGCTCAAATTTTACCCACGCCATCTAGGAAGCACAAATAGATCCAATAGCCAAATTCACATGAGTTGAAAAATTCTTTCACAAAGGACCAAGAACTCTTATACCTAAGCACGGTTTGAAGTCATACCTCGCTAGAGGCTATCACCGGTGCTCCCAACCATTGAGATAGCTTCGTCTAGCAGAGATGAAGCCCTATTGAAGGTTTGAGGAATTGTGGTTGAGTAGATCTCTATTGACCAAAGTGCTTCTCTAGTTTTGCTTTGGTCTAGACCCTTCTTCATGGCTTTAACACTTGGAAAACACCTTAGGATTCACTCCTTGAAGGTGCTTGAAGAAGGAATTGAGCTATGGTGGTGAATTAAGCAAAGTGGATTTTCTCCCAACCTCCCCTATTTTCAGCTTGAAGAAACCAAGAATGGAGAAATGGGAAATGCTTGAACAAGCTTGGAAGGAGCTTTCCTTAGGTCTCTCTTAGTCAATTGAGCATGAATCAATGTAATTCAAGTGAAATGAGGGGGAGTATATCTCCCCCTAGAAGGATTGGACGACTGAGAGCCTCCCTTCCATTTTGGATCAATTGATCAGATGCAATGGGTTTATTAGGTCATTTTAGCTTTCACATGGTTCGGTTTTGGCAAAGGAAGGTAGTGGAGAAGTTCCCATGTGCTGATTTGGAGTGTGGGAGTCATCCCATCTGCTTGAAATGAGAGGAGTGGTAAGTTTGGCCATTGAGTTGGGTTGACCCAAACCTATTGGGTCATGTGCACCATGATCATTAGTGTCCACTTGGTCCACTAAGACAATGCCAAGTGGCCATGAAGAGGATATGACCAAATTCCAAGTGGAATTGGCCATAAGTTACCCCTTGACATAGGGGGTAAAATGGTCATTTGGCTTTGATTTTACTTTAAGCAGATTTAGAATAGTTTGAATTAGGCTGGTCCAAATTTCAAAGAATTTGGAGTTGATTTGATGTCATTTGGCTCATGTTGACCCATTTAGGTCAAAATGAGTCAACTTGGGTCAAGTTGACCAATTGGTCAAATTAGGTCAAACCAAGGGTTGCGTCAAGTTCATATTTAAACTGTGTTTGCATCATTGATTTGGTTCAACTTGATTTATATTTTGGTTCATTTGATTTCATTTAGGTCAAATAGGTCAAGTTGACCAATTTGACCCATTTGACCTATTTAGGTCATGGGTTGGTTTAAGTTTCATTTGTCATTTGAAATGTTTAGGTAGCTTTTGTTTCAATCAATTTTGGTTTAATTTGATTTTGGCTCAATTTGACCTTTTAGGTCAAGTTGGGTTCATGGTCAATAGGTTGGGTCTAGTTGACTAATTGAGGCTTTGGTCAAGTTCAACAATTGATTTGGAATGAACTTGACCCATTGGTTTCAATCAATTTGGCTTAGATCAAGTTTTGACATATTTTGACTTTTTAGGTCAAGTTGGGTCAACTTGAGTCAAGTGGCTAATTGGGCTAGGTTAGGCTCAAATGATGGCTTGGTCAAGCTCAAACATTAATCATGAATTAGTTTTGATCAATATTTTCAATCAATTTGTCCTATGGTGGATTTTAGCTAGCTTAGATTTTATTTTAGCTAAGTGTTGACTTGGTCAACCCTTTGGTTTGACTTGATTTGACCCAATTTGAGTGATTGATCATTTCATGATGATTGTTGCTCACAATGTGAGGCTTAGTTGGGCTTAGTTTAATCCAATATGGGGTAGGATTAGAATTTGGCTCATAAGGGGTACTATAGGTCACTTTGGGTTAAGTGAGCCTAAGTGGGTCAAATGATTTGATCTAGGCTTGATTCAAGTTTGATAGAACTCACATATGGATTATGTTTGAAATATAAATCTATTTGCAAGTGGGTTGGAGTCAAATGAGTTTTGATTCACTTGACAATTTCAAGTTCAAAAGGGTAGGCATGAGTTTGATTTGGATTTGATTTTTGAATTTAGGTTTGGTTTGATGATTGAAGTTTGTGTTTATATTTAAATTCATGATTGAAGGATTGATTGAATCATGAATAAAAATCAAGGGTTTGGATTGATTTGAATTTAATTTGGCTAAGTTCAAGAATTTGACTTGAAAGGCTTTGGTTGAATTTTGGTTGAATTTGGATTTAGTTTTGGTTATTTGAATTTATATTTCATTTATGTTTGTGAATATAAATGAGAATATAAATGGGATATGAGAAAATTTCTTGAGTTTGAATTGATTTAGATTTGATTTGAGCTATGTCTACAAGATAGAATCAAAGTGACTTAGGAAAGATTTTTTGAATTTGGAATTCAATCATAGGTTTCAATCATTTGGAATTGATTCATGATTTGAGAAAATCTATCAAGTTGGAATTGATTTGAGTTTGAAGTTGATTTGATTTGGAGTTTGAATTGAATTTTAAAATTTGACTTGAAGGAAGGAAGTGAGGATTTGGTTCAAGCTATAGGGTAACACCCCTAAGGCATAACCTATTCCTATGGCTAACTCTTCTAAGTCTCTTGGGTTAGATTATGTGTTCACCTAATCACTAGAAGTGCTTAAGACTAAGAAAACTCTTAGTGTCTAAGAGAAGTCCTATTTCTAAGATGGAGGGGTTGAGAGCTCATTCTAAAAATGAGGTCAATAAGGTTCTTGAGTGTGCAAAGCCTCCGTTAAAGAGCGTTCAACAAAATATGCTTCAAAATTTTATGGCTCTTTAAGAGCTTCAATTAAAGTGTTACGAAAATCTTCTAAAATTAGAAGAGCTTCATACACACTGAGCTGAGCTAAAAATTTTCATAAGTGGGAGAGAATGTTGTAATCAATCCCTTTATTAGGTGAAGGCTTCTTGTTTGCATCCTTGGGGTTGACTTTTTCATTGATTTTAATTTCTTTCTTCTTTATTTTTATTTGTTTTCCCCTTCTTCTATTGAGGTGGCAGAACTCGATCACTTCTCAAGTGTACTTGAGCTACCTCTTTATCAGTTACTTCATCATTGACTTCCACTGTGTCCAATGATGGGCTTGAAGATTCAGAATCACTTTCCAATTTTATATTTTTCATGTCGACACCATGATAAGCTCTGACTCATCTTCATTTGGGAAGTAGAGTTCCCTGAGTTGTCATTAGTTGCATGTACCATCAGGCAGGATTCAGTGGGAAGTTCTTCATCTTCTTCCCCTACTTCACCAATCTAAAGCTTGGTAATGAAATCAGCAAGTAAGATGGGTCGTCTTGCTGGCTACTAGTAATCATCCGTATTATTGATGATCTTTTATGTTACAATCTTTTTTTTTTCTTTTTTTATTTATTCTTTGGCTTGACAGACTTTTTGGCCTTCCTTTATGGGACTTGGATAGGTTGTCTCTCATACCAAGATGAGCTGGAATTTCCATAATATCTTCGAGTGGATGACATCGAGGCAAACATATCTGACCTTGGGTTTTCTTTCAACTCAAGCACTAGCTCAAATGGTGACTTCCACTTAATGCATGAGATGTCTTCCAATAGTTTTAACATTTTTTCAGTCTTCTTAGAAATTGTAACTTGCCACTCTTCATCGTCGATTGATCTCTTCTTACCTTTATATGTGATTGATGACACTGGAGAAGAGGTAATCACCTTTATGGATTCCTTCTTTGGATACACCAATACACCGTCAGGTGAATTCTCTATTTTTGTATTTTCTTTTAGCCAATCCTTGAATATATAACAATTCTCAATAGGATGACTAAGCACTCGATGATATGGATAATAATTTGGATTATTAGTTTGTCCAGCTTCTTGGTCTTTTGCACTGGTATTTGGAGGCCCACTTTGAGAACATTCTTAAATAGTTTAGCCACACTTTCCCTCTTAAAGGAATACTCTTTGTTCAGCTTTTTCTCTAGGATTGGGGCTATTTAGTCATTTGTTCCCTTCACTTGCTTTGGTCTCTCGCCTTCACTGAAGTGGCCTCGAGGCACATCATTTCCTCTTGCACGAGCTTTGGTTGTGAAGCAGGATTGAACGACTACTTTGGTCTATGTTGGTAAGCGGGTTGCTTTCCTTTGTCCACATTGCAGAATATTTGCTTCCATTTATCTTTTTTGATGGAGGTGAGATGTGTTTCACCCTTCTTTGGATTCAGAGCTTTGCCTCTTTTGGGTTTATCTGGATGGCTATTAGAGCTTGCTAGGTTTAACTTCTCAAATTTATCTACCCTATCAAATAGCTCCTGAAATAAAGTAATTGAAGTCATGCATAGATAAAGTGTCATCTTGTCATCAATATTGCCCATTAGCAGTTGGATTATATGCTCCTCTTATAATTCTTGATCACATTTCATGCTCATGTTTCATCAGCATGTGATGTATTTAGTTACTGACTCATTTTTCTTCCTTTACTCAAAGGTGAGATCAGTAATGGTTGTCTTTTTTATTGCACTAGAGAACCTTTTGACAAACATATTTTTAAGTTCTGCAAAGGTTTTGATTGAGTCATTTGGCAACATAGCATACCATTTGAAAACAGTGGAAGTCAGACTGTTGATGAACTGGGGGAACAATAATGCATTATTACCACCTGTGTTATCGCAAGATGCTTTGAACTGGGCTAGATGTTATTTTGGGTTTCCATTGCATCAAAAGTATTAAACTTTGACACTGAGTAACCTTTTGGATATGGAGCTTAATGTTCTGATACAAATGACTCTTGTTCACTTGCTTTTATGCTTTTCCATATATAACAACTTTAATTTTTCTCATTTAAGATGTTATCAAGCTGGGAGGCTGACATAGCTTCAGATGTACTTGGAACATTTTGGGAAGTAGGCTGACGAGATAACTCGTTCACTTCAATCTTCCCTTCGGGTTCAATTTGCACTCCTGAAGCTTATGGAAATGGGTTGGCTAGATGATTTTCGTGAGCACTACTAGAGACTTGATGGTTCTTTGGAGGACTGGTCGGACCCAAGTAAAATTTTTTTTGCATCAATCGCATCATTGCACATACATCATCATTTCATTCTTTTACATCTACTTGTGCAATTTCTTTATCTTGGCTTTCATTTGATGAATTTGCCTCTGTGCCTATGTCAAAGTGGTTGTATATGTGAAGGTGGGATTTTCTTCACTTTCTTCTTCTTCTTCTTCTTCTTCTTCTTCTTCTTCTTGTTCCTCTCCTGAAGAACTAGATGATGCTTCTTCTATTTGGACATTCTATTATTCTCCAAGTTGATGGGGAGGCATGGCTGTACGACGCCTATGTTGATATTTGCACATGTATTTGACTTGTTGTACCATGTACACCACTTTGATGGTCACAATATCCTCTCTTCTTCCTCTTCTTCTTGGACATAGATCTTTGATTGATGTCTCAAATGGACTTTTAGATCCAAGTGTGGAGTTGGGACTTCTTCTATTGGAGGGCTACGCTCAAAGCTAACCTCTCATTGGAATAGAGTTGATTAGCGATGAGATCTCCTAGAACATTCTCCAAGGTGTGACCATTAGGGACTTTATCAAATAAGACCTTCTTTCTAGGTTCCCATCATTAATAAGCTTGAGTTGGGAGGATTTGGAGTGCACACTAAATGTCACGTGCCTTTTCTCCAAGACAATTTTTTTTAGGCCTAGGCCTCCATATTTGCTTGCCCTTCCTTTTAGACCTTTCAACGATGGATTCCTAGACACGTGGTCCAAGTGTTATGCCCCGATGCTCACCACACAGGACTTGATTAAGTTGGTGTCTTAGTGGGATAGTAGAAGGAGGTCATCTTGGATGACAAGACCTTAGTACTTCTATTTCATCAGTCCTCTCTTCCTAGCAACTTTAAGGACATGATGCACTCTTGTAGATAAAATTTTGGGTTTCCTAACAAGAGGAGCTGGAGCTTGGCGCAGTTGGGTCTAGAAAGATGCTTGATTTGACCAGTAGAGTTGTTTCACTTTACCCATCTTAGGCTATCAAACTTATTGTGGGCTGGAACAAGTAGTAGTTGATGAGCATGAAGCTCAATGGTTCTCCTTTTTCGCTATCTTCAAGTGAGCTTGCTTCCATATGAAGAAGTCTCAGCATCGTGCTTCCTCGAGGTGAAGGGTTTAGTTGGCAAAGTTATGTTGTTCTGGGGGACTAAAGAGATAGTGCTCTTAGTAACAATCCTCTTCATGATAAAGATTTTGAGACCAAGCCTCCCAAAGAAGGCTTCTTGGAGGTGCTTCCAGGGAATAGTGACCTCAACAGGCCTCTTCAGATATTACAACACGTGGCATGTAGGATGTGTAAGACGCGCACAGGCTTCAGCTTGACAATGTTCATGGTAGCGATTGCTGAGAAGTTGGTGCTACGAATTGGATGGTAGCCTTGACACTTCCAACATTGATGATGGTATTGGCCAAATGGATGTTGGTGCCACCTCGGTAACGATAAAGGGAGAATTCGGAATCATTAGAAATGAAAGATAGGATTAGAAATTAAAATCGATATGCTACCCGACTCTTCTAAAATGTGAACATACTGAATTACAGGTCCTAAATAAGCATCTCAAATGAATCAAGACCTTATCTAGAAAGCATTAAAATTTTTTTAGTAGTTTTCTTTAGTGATCCACTTCAACTTCTCATTTCCACTTTTATTTTTATTTGTCATTTATCATTTCTTTTTTTATACTTCTTTGCAATTATAGCTTAGATTTTACAAAGATGGAAAGAGAAACATATCCAATAGAGTCAAAAAAATCTATGGGCACCAAAATTTTCCACGACCTCTCGAATGAATGAGTGATTAAAATGAAGCCAAACTTTCAAAAGTAGATGTAATAGATAATACACTACCAGAGATTTCTCCCTCATTTTATGAGGACTTTAGATATGGTTTATGGTTTCTTATAGCAAGCACCTATAGTGAATTACCCTCTCAATATTGAGAGAGCACTTTGATTAAGGTTAATCGATGAATCACTAAATGTGAGTACATAATAGCAGTGAGTGGAGTTTAAAATTTATAAGATTCATTATTTCAATTTATAGCTTATGTTTGGGGGAAGGATGACACGCCCGATCAAGATCCCAAGGTTACATCATCCCGGGCTATCATGGTTCTTGGTCCACTTAGTAAGAAGAGGTAGTTAACCCAACCTGATTGAAAGATCCTTATCAACAACCATGGGTTATGTCATCCAAGGTGTCCTTAAAGACCTGGGGTGGAGTTTGTCAAAGGGGACAAATATAAGTTGACCTTAACTAACATAGAGCATTTTCCCCAATCAAATACATTATATAATTCACAGCTTAAAAAGCAAAGCTATTAGGAAACATATTGCATGTAATAATAATTTGGTGATGCTATTTTGGGCAAATCACCAGAGGCTCAAGTCATAATGCCATTTATGTGTCATTTTAGAAAAAACAAGCAGAGATCACGCCATATCCTTGCCGACTTAAGATTATTTATGAAAATAGCTATGTATTTGATTTGACATCAATTTTAAGAGAAAAATTTTCTTAATTTATCACACAAACAGGTTGTGGATAGGTAGATGGATTAAACTTTAAATTTAAATAATTAATTTCATTTAATTTATATTTCTTATTTGAATATATGATTATTTTGTAAATGATTTGAATTTGAATATATAATCATTAATTATTTAAGCCTTAATAATGATTATGATCATATTAGTTGGGCTAGTAGACTCATTCAAATGCTTTATGAGGATCAGTCTAAATTCATTGCTCCCATAATTATATTTTTCCAAAACTTGTCAACTCTAGTAAGAGCATAGAGGATTGGGTTTAGGGTTTTCCTCTTTGAAGCTTGAACTTGAGAAGTCATGTCAATGAGTTTATCTTTTATGATTATATGCAGCTTCTCGATTTTATTAAGTGAAATTCTTGTAATATTATCATTATATTTTTTAAGTTTTGTTAACCTAGATCGAAGACCCAATCTTTTGACCATCCTTCATTCGGACACTAAGTTCATATTTGTAACACATATATCACATGTGGGTAATTACTAGTTTTGAATGTGTATGTATTTCATTCATTTTGCATATGACTTGCATATTCATTTTATTTGATTACTTGCATGTATTTGTTTGAACATTTAAGTATTGGATACTTCAACATTCATAGTATCTATTCTTTAAAATATTGTATGGACATTGGAATGCCTAAGTTGAAGTATATTATATTTGACATGACATCAAAGTCAGCATAGGTTTTAATTCATAAAAATCATAAATCTAGTGTAGCTCATTATAAAATATGAGAATTTTGACTCATTCAAACACTTATTTGTAGATCAAGTGGAGGTATGTTCTATAAAAATGTGAATACACATTACAAACCAAGTTAGTATCTATTCTAAATGATATAGGTTTGGTTCTTTCAAACACTTATCCTAGATCAAGCATGCATCTGCATTAGAGGATACAAAATATTTGTTTACAAATCAAGCTTAGATCCATTCTAAAAGATGCAAGTTTAACCCTTTCTAAGCTTCTCATAAGTCAAGTGTATCTCTCTTTGGAAGACATACATTCAGTTCTTTCAAACACTTGCTTAATATCAAGTGTAGCATCTAACTTATTAAAATTCCAATTAAAATTTAGAGGCATGTCATGGATCAAGTATGGATCTACATGCTAAGTTACTATGTCATAAGACATATGAAAGCTTACTTTATTCAAATATTCACATATAAAATCAAGTATATAGTTTTCCATAGCACATATCACATATCAAAATCAAAAGAGAAAGGGAACATTATAATATACATATGGGAGCTACATTTAAATCCAGACTTCTTGTGAGAATTTGAAAGTATGCATATGAAAATTAGCCCAATTCTAGCTTTTTTTGTAAGTCCACATATGGGCTTGGGTCCAACAACCTCTTAGATTTAAAAGAAAATCATGAGCTTAAGGATTTAATGAGATGGTATAAGCCCATTAATAGTCCAACGAGCCTCTTGAAATAAAAGAATGAAGGTTTAATAATTTCAATTGGGCTAACTATTTTTTTATAAGCCTACTTAAGGAATTCAAGATGGGCCAAACATGTAAGAAAGAGATCATGGCATTATTATAATATTTTTTCTTTCTTTTCCCTTTTACATGCATTTCCTTCTTCTTTTATCATGACACAACCCATAAAGAGGGAAAAGCATCTTCTCTTTCCTTTTTAATGCCTACTTATATAAGTTAAGGGGGAGAAAAATCAAGCCTTAATGGCTTTACCCTCACTCCCATTTCGCTCTCTCTCTTTTCTTCTTTCTCTTTTTTTTTGTAGCATGACATAATACGGTTAGGAAAAGGTGAAACTTTCTCTCTTTCTTTTCTTCTTCCCCTCCCCACCCCTTCTTTTTTTTAACTTTTCTCCTTCCTTGAAATCATGTACATTTCATGAGTAATTTAAAAAGAAAATAATAAAAAAAATTAAAGGGATGATAGATTTTTCTCTCTCATCATATATATATATATATATATATATATATATATATATATATATATATATATATATATATATATATATATATATATATATATATATATATATATATATATATATATTATTTTGCATGCCATGATGTCGTGAAGGTAAAGAAGAGGAGGAAACAAATTTTCTTTTCCTTAATGTCATGCAAAAATCCATAAGATTTAATGGAATGATATAAATCTCAATTATTGATTTTTGTCACCCATGATTTAACATATTTTTGGCTTCATGCAAAAGGTTTGGATGACATTTTTCTTAGGAAGAGAACCTAGGATCAAGATAATATGTATTATAAGTATGAGAGCATTCTTCCATCATGAAGATTTAAATCTCCCATTTCCTTCACATTTTTCTCACAAGAAACATTGCAAGCCTAAGGTTTCTAAAGAAGCTTTCCAACAATTGGAGTTAGGTTTAAACCCTATCACATCAACCCACAAGTCATGTTTAACTTGATGTTCTAAGTTTTATTTCAATTTTCAACTTAGGATTGTATTCCTTGTATGAAGGATTCATTTGAATATTCCCTTCCCCTTTTTTTATTTACCCCTTTCATGAAACAAATATGATATTTTGAATACTCATGAGATAAGAAAGAAAGAGGGGGAATTCATCCATATTTATCATTTACCTCAAACTAAATTGCCACTATAAGAAATCACTAAGTATTTCAAAAATCATGATGCTTAGAATTCAAATACTTGACCCAAATCATACTGATTTTAAAGTGTCTTCTTTTATTTTCTTTTCTTTGCATGATTTTATTTTACCAAAATTTCACCTCTCTCTGTCATCCGCGATGGGCTACTGGAGACCAAGCCTTCCCACAACGGCAAGAAAGGCGTGCATGGTAGATGCCACTAGACACCATGGTCAAAATATTATTTACCCATCATGCTAAGAAAGACGTGCATAGGTTTGCATAGCATAGCATTCCTTTGTCGCATCGGAACAATGCATACAAGTATTTAATTTAAAGCATATTTTCTTGTCATGTTAGTACAACGTGAATAAGTGTTTATATCACAAGTTTCCCAGCCACATGGAACAACGTGAATGAGTACTTAATATAAAATATATTTTCATTTTGAACAAGCAACAAGACTATATCACAAGTTTCACCATTACATTGGAACAACATACGGTACTTAAATTAAATCATATTTTCTTTCCATATTAAGAAAAGTCTTATATCATTTCCTACCACATTGGAACAAACGAATACTTATTTTACAAGAGAATTTCTCGCCACATTGAAACAATGTGAATGGATACTTATATTACAAAAAATTTTCTCGCCATATTGGAATAATGTGAACGATTACTTATATTACAAGTTTTCCCATCACATTTAACAATGTAAAGAACTTAAAGCAATTTTCATACTACCATGGAATTCTAAGGCCAAATAACGCATTGAAATCCATTTCTCCATTTCGCATTTATATATGAACAAGATGATGACTTAATCATAAAGTGTAAGAGTACTCAACCAAAGCATAAGGTAGCATAAGAGGACTCAAATAATAGAATGAGAGAAATGGATCAAAGTTAAAGCTGATGCATTTGCTATTTCATGTCAATTTCATAATGATAATAGAGTTTAAGAAAGATTTAATCAGGTAAAACAACAATTGATAAGTTTAAATATTGCAACATTTAATCCATTTAGGCATCAAATTGACAACCTTAAATCTGAAAAGATATTGAGATATTAAAATCCTCATTTATACCATTACACCATTATCACATTAGAAATCAAGAAGAAAATTTATTGTCCCTCAAATTTGACAAATAAAATGGCCATTAGATAACAACATGCAAGCAAATTTTAGCCTTTAGTAACATGAAGGAAGAAATATTAGACCCCACACATATGAACTCTCATTTCATACCAAACATGGTGGCTATTCGGAAGTGGTATATTGCTCAATATTCAAATAAAAGCCAAAGTCAATGATATTCAATAATAGAAAATGCAAACTTTGGCTTATACATATCTCAAAGTCCTTCATGTTTCCCATTTTAATATTAGTTTAAGCATTGGAAACCACAAAATAGCAAAAATCAGATATAATGTGTAGGAAATTTTAACTCAACTTCAACTTGACATAACAAGATATTACTTTCAATCATTGAAAACTTGCAAATCAACGTAACAACCTTAGGTTTCCCCTATATACAGCCTCATTTCAAGTTTTACTTTAGAGGCTATTGATTTGGTAGCATAATCCAAGTTGGATCTAACTTGTATTGTACCAATCAATAAAACAATTGCATCGAATCTTATGAGAAAATTGAAAAATTATTACTTCCATATCTTATCCTAATCCAATAACAAAACCACTGTCGATGAGAGAATAAAACAAAAAATTTCATGTAAATAGGCTATAAAAGATTACTTTAAATCCTGTAGAAACAAGAACATGTAAATCCCAAACAAGGTGGCTATTTAGTGACCAAGTAATAGCAGCAAATTAAACAGGATTTAACCCAAATGTCACCAACTAGATAAAATGGAAACTCCAACCTCTATGTAAAAATCTGAAACTCCCATTTCTTTTTTTCTTTCTTCTAACATAGCAAGAAAATATTTCTTTGGTAACAAGATATAAGCAGGATTCAATTTATATAATTGGCCAATAAATGCTTTAAGCTCTACCAAACATGCAACCCTCCATTTTTTTACATTGGCTGAAATCTCATTGTTAGGTAGTAGGCTAGAAAGTGAGCCAATCGAGGCACATAACAAAAGAGTAAAAACACAATGAAAAGGGGCAGGGAAAGGGATAAAGCATATAGATTTACTGGAGGGAATGAACAAAATATCAGCTGCAATGATAATCCTAAGTGCTTCCATTTTGCAAATTATCCTTCTCTTATGCAAGATGCTTGGTTAAATGTTAGATCTTAGGGAGAAATTAAATCAACTTAACATAACCCAAAAAATTAGAACCAAATACCAGGATTTCAGCTAACGGACTAAAAGAATATGAGAGGGAGAAGCGAGTCGTGTGAACAACAGGCGAAGCCGGTCGAAGGGAGAGTTTCATTCAGCTCTGCACCTAGGATTGGAAGCTACATGCGAGAGAGATGGAAAACAGGGTGTTGCTAGGCTAGGGTTGTTCGACCAAGAAGGGAGGAAGAGAGGGTCGCACGGTTGGCTCGAGACGTGATCTTATGTGCCACTTAAGACAGACAGGAAGGGATTCGACTGAGAGAGAATGGGAGGGAGGATACTCGAGTCTGATGACCAGAGGGATGAGAGATGGCCTGGGATCTCCATGTGTGAGACAGGACAAGAGCCAGAGACGAAACCGAGAGGGGAGTACTGTTGAGAGAGAAATGTCCCAAAGGAAGGGAATCATACAAATAAAGGGAGTGGCTCGGTTGAGACGGTATTAGGGTTGGCCTCTTTACTTTAATTGGCAGCCTAGGATGCAAGCAATGGGAGTATTTGAGCGGCAAATCTAATTGGGTCCTTAAGTGGCTAATTTGATTGGCTGATTGGGCGAGAGAGCCAAATTAGCTAATTTGGACGGCTGATTTAGGCAGGTATTAGGGGAATAGATAGACATTAGTCATTTTAATTGCAAATTGACATAATAACGACATTATTATTAGTAATTACGTGTCAAATCTTATGAAATTATTTCGTTCAATGAACCCTAATAATATGAGTATCAATTTTAGGTATTTTCACTGTGTTAGACGCAACGATGATGTTTATTTCACGATCGGAGGTCATTTGAGCGACTTTGGTGATGATCGAAGTGAAATTGGGCTCAAATTGCATGATATTGTGTCAATCGAAGTTGCATGATTTTAGAAGAAGGTGTCGTTTGATAGATTCCATTGTTTCAAATGGAAACAATTTAAATCAATTTTGGCGATGATTGCTCGACGGCGGCTTCGGTATGCGTAATTTCATTAAAAATTAATTTTGATCGATTAATTAATTATTAATTGATGGAACAGACTTCATTTGATTTATGAACCATATGTGGAGGTTAACAGATATCTCTCAAAAAAGCACATCCAGTGATACTACACTAGTCCTCCCACTCTAACTTCATGATAGATGTATCGACAAGTGCTCCAATGAGTCAAAAAAAGCTGAGGAGAATATCTTTTCAAGCTTACATATTATGACTAGAATGTTAACATCTAGTTGTCTTAGAGCTTCAATATTTAATTGAGCAAAGGATAGTTCTTTAATGAAGATTTTGGGTTGGATCAAAAGATTTAATTTTTATTCACTAAAGCACTAAATGCAACTAAAAGTAAGCATTACAGGAAAATGTGGCAATCATGGCTCATCATTCCAAATATTTTTCATGTTTTGAATTCAACACATCAATTCAACTTAGATACAAAACTATATATTAGCTTCAATGGCTATATCCATCTCATAAAAAATTCTCTTTGTTCTAATCTAAGGTAGTACTTTACTTTTGTCCCAAAAAATTTACTACGTGTATTCTCTATTAACTCAAACTCTTTTCTTCGGTAATATTCCTTTAAGTTTAATCTCGCTTTCACATTATATTTTTTTTTACCCTTAACATCTATCACAATGTTGAATATAACAATCAATCTTTTTTATACTTAGACTTAATTTGATCACTTCATTTTATGAAATTAAATTTTTCCTAAGAGTTCGTCTCTTTCAGCAGCCTTGCAAATTAATTAAAATATTTATTTGACATATTAAATTCAATTTTGATGTTTATTATTCCTACAACTATAGACAGTTCAATGTGGCTCATACAACCTTTTCATAATGATCAATGTACTATCTTTAATAAGTTGTAGAACTTTTGAACATCTTTATTAAGTGGTTCCTCTTCCATTACTCTTGAAAACTCAACTCTTGTAGGGTCAAATATACTTTCTTCATAAATTCATCCAAAATCATATTCAGCTGAAAAACATGCTTATATATATCACATAATTTTTATGTGTTTATATATTTAAAACATAAATTTTGATATTTATATTTCTAATATTTAACCTACGAATTAAAATATGCATTCATTATTAGAAAAATAATAATAGTAGCATTTTTATACAATACTAAAGATTTGTGTGTTATATATAAAAAATATCAAAAGTTAGATGATAGATATATATAAATATAGAAGAACTATATTGTGTATATAAATGCAACTCATCTTAATTTATTGATTTAGAGTTTAGACTTGCAACTAAAAAATCTAAGATCCAAGGCCTTGTATATCATTGTATGAATGTTTGTAATTAAATTTACTAAACTTCTTTTAAAAAATATAATATTTATTATTATTATTATTATTATTTTCATATCTAATATCTTTCTTAAAAAGCACTAACAATTTAATATATGTGCAATTATAATCAATTCAATAAGAATTTAATAAAAATATAAAATATAAGTAACATAGAGATTCGGGTTTCTCTTCTTTATAAATGCAAATAATAATATAGTGCTCCTTTAAATATATAAGATTTAAAATTTATACATCTATAATTTTAATAAAAATTAATAATCCAATTTAAGAGTGTACTTCACATATATAAGCCAAAAAAAATATAGAAAGCAAAAATTATAGAACTGATGTTAAATTCATTGAATTTGTAAATTTTTGAGCATGTACATCAAGTTTGCTAACCAATTAATCTTTTTAAATTGATTTAACTGTCGAGGCTTATGAACTGAATAATTAGGTGGTCGATCAAATTAATGAATAATGATTTTATGTAGGTCATAAAAAACTTAAGAAATTTTTTTTCTCAGTTTTAATATATTTATAAAACTCCTAAACAAAAGAGAAATTTATATATAAACATTGAGTTCTTATATTTTAATTTATGACTTTTTTAGCTTTTTAGTTTTTTTTTTATCTTTATAAATAAAATAATAATAATTAAGAGAGATGATTGGGGGAATTCGCATTTCATAATTAGAGGTGAAATTTATCTAAATTTTTATATTTTTTTATATAACTATTTAAAGATTAAATAATTTTAAATTATATAAGAAAAATTATTTTACTTTAAATAAAATAATATTAATATCTTTTTTAATTTGATTTAAAAATTATAATATCATATAAGTAATTATTAAATTTAGATTTATAAATATATAAAAATTTAATGATATTTTTCTATTTTGTGCTAATTTAATGATAACACACATATAATATATACGTATGTTTTGTGGAGTATAAAATTCGCAACAACTAAGTTAAGATTGATTGCATGAATTCAATGATACTTAAAAAAGAAAGAAAATATCCTATAATCATACAATCACTTTAAAATAAATATATATTTTTAACTGGTAAAAATATTAAAGTTCTTGACAAAATCAAATTAGAAATCCATTAGTTTCAGGACACCAGGTCTTATAGCGTCATATACAAATGATTCATTTATCTGAACTGTGAGGAGGATAATAATCGAAAAGTTCAATTGGACAAAAAAATGGATCCAAACAAGCAAGAAAATTTAAATTGAAATCAAACAGAAGGAAAGTCTCCCCTTGAATCCTCAGCGCTTAGCGCCTTAACCGAAGATATTTTCTTCCATTCACTATCAGGAAACCAATGGTAATTACGGGTAGTTAACTCTTTTTCAGTAGTAATTCAGGCAACTAAATCCACAATCAAGAAATCAAAACTAGATTTTGGTAATTTTTAGTTCTTGTAACAGCTCAATCGCAAATTCAATTTAAAATCGATAAAACAACCTTTCACTAATTGAATCAAGAAGTAGAGTTGAAGAAGAAATCATTAACCGTGAAAATTGGAGCAGAAACAAATAACAACAACAACAAAATTATTTTGTCATCCAAGCATTACGGGTAATCGATGATGACTGGTGAGAGAGAGAGAGAGAGAGAGAGAGAGAGAGAGAGAGAGAGAAGCCTAAATCTCCACCACGATTAGTTGAGGGTTTTCATATCAAAATAGTCAAGAAGTGTTTGATAGTAATCAAGATTTGCATTGACACAGTTCCTGATGGCGCCGGTCAGCTCCGTGCAGTCATTCCAGTTCCCATCATGCTCGGAAACATCATCCATGCATATGAACCAATCCATGAAGGGATCCTCGCATTCGCCTTCCGTCACGAAATCGAAGAAATCTATTCCACAAAACTCGAAGAAATCGTCAACGTCGTTCAAGTCAGTCAGCTCTTCGTTCCATTGTTCTTCGGTGATGATATTCGTTGGCGATGCATTGTCGAAGAGTTGCAGAATCGGGAGGTTTTCGGGGGATTGTGGGCTTTCAGGGAGAGGTATTCCAAAGGGGGAAGATGAGGAAAGGAGCGGCGAGAGGTTTCCCGAGGATCGGAGGTTTTCAGAGAGAGGGATTCCGATGGAGGAGGAATACAGAGGCGTGGAGTTCTCCGGAGATTGGGGATTCCCAGAGAGAGAAAATCCGACGGAGGAGGATGTGGAATCCATAACTAGGCTTTGGATTTCAAGATTTCAATGAATGGATTGCAAAGAAGCAATGTGAAGGAAAAAAGTCGTCAGGATTCTTTTTCCGGAGGCCGCTGCAGGGTATATAGAAAATCTGAAAGGGAGGACGAAGTTCTTGAAATGGGTCGGGCCGCGTCAGTCTAAAGAACACTTGACCCTTCCGTTGCGAAGCAAGGGAAACTGAGAAGTCATCCTTTACACGGATACCATTTCACGTAAACCATGATGGAGAATAAACATAATTAATTAAGGGATATTTATTTATTTATTTTATTTGAAATCATTTGAGCTATTTTTATGATCACAAACTCATGTATTTCCAAAATTTGAATTTGAGATCTTCAAGAATGAAGCAAGGTCTTAATTGAGAACAAGGGGTTTTATACATTATATTATATTTAATATTTTAATATTTAATATATTTATAAACTTTTAATATATATAATTATTTTCATTAATTTTTTAAAAGTAAAATATATATAATATTTTTCAATACATGGAAATATATATTTTACTTTTAAAAAATTAATGAAAATAATTATTTTATATAATATTAAAGGTTTAGATATTATTTTTATAAATATTAAAATTTAAATATTAGATATGTCGCTATACAAATAAATGCGTGTAAATGTATAAACCCCCTGGTGTTCCTTGTCTCAACTATATATATATATATATATATATATGTATAAATTTTCTAAAATATAAATATAGTTTTCATCAAAAAAAAATTTAATTAAAGGTCATTTTACTCATATAATTCACAAATGTTGCCTATTACATGAGATGCATAAGACAAATTTGAAAGAAGGGAAGATTTAGGCAGCTATGATTTATTTTTCATTAAAAGATGCCTAAAATGAAAGAAAGTGCAAAAAAAAAAAAAATCATATACTATATTAGGTTGCTCTTCACTAGCTTCTAAGCTCTATGAACTGAGTGAAGAATATTCTCTTAAATTTTACAAATGAGGTGATGACACCCACTAGCAAGCATGAGAACCATCAAATGACTAACACATTGAATGTAGTGAAGAATAGTTGACACTTCATGCCATTATCCAAATCTAGCAGTAATGTGCTGGATTCAAAATAAGCTATGTGATCAAAGGGGTTAGTGTGACTCTTATAAGATTCTAAATATGGAATCCAAAATTTCTGAGGAGGGCAAGCTTTCGCAATTGTCTTAGAAAAGGCGTTAGTGGGATCATTAATCCTTAGCACTTTTTTGGTGTTCTCCTTTTTCGCTCGCTTGATATGACACATCATCAATGCTAAGTAATCTTGATAACACCATGTTTTGTTGTTGAGCTCAATGAGTCGTAGATCCTTAAGAAACCTTAATTTTCTCTGATCCTCAGACTTTCATTTTTTACCATCTCCATAGCCGCCTAAATAAGGAGAGTGATCTCATCTACCAAATTCATTAAGTCATTAGTGAGGTAGTCATGGAGAGAAGAATGTCACAATAGATAGTGGAGAATAAATAACCCAAGGATCTTCCACTCATCAAAGTGGAAGGGATACAAAAAAATAAGTTTTACTTACCAAAGTAAAATGGTAGCTTGAGATCACCAAATCTCTCAGATGATCAGCCACGAAGCTCCAATCAAAAGAGTTTTCACTCAATTTTTAAACACAAAAGCCAAAAATCCTTCATTATGTCAAAAATAGTGTTTAAATAAGTACAATACTCCAAGGAATGTGCCCCTTAGGGAGAAAGCATTAAAATTTGAAAAAAGTCGTAACCTTCATTTTGCGGTTTGAGGAGCCACATACTATACTAGCAAGATAGCAGAGGAGCCATGACCAACGCCGGCGCTAACTTCTGCCACCAAATACTAAACAATACAAAATGCAGCGCCTAGGTGTTAGACACATATGCAATTTAACACATGAACTCATATATTTTCAATCAAAACTCTTATACAACATTTAAAAATGACTAAATACATCAACTATAATATAATACAACATACTAAACTAAAAGTCCTCTTGAGTTCAAGCTTTTCTTTGGGACCTTATGATATGTCCTTTTCTCCTTTAATGTGCTACATCAACTCCCTCGGTCCTCAAAGAACTCTTCTCTAAAGAGTTAAAATTCTAAAAGTCTTCAAGAAATTCAAGGGCAAAGCTCTACAGTTCTTCCAAGGTCACCCAAGTATCCTCACTTGGTTGTTTGTCTTTCCACCTGACTAAAAATCTCTGATTAATACTATCATCTATGAGTGTCTCTGTTGTGATGATATTCTTCACCTCAAAGAATATTGGTTGGATAGGTACCTACAAATAAGTTTTATCTCCTCTTATAAAAGTATCATTCTAAAATTTTAGAGGATAGGTAACTCCTTTAAGAGATATAAGATCTTCCACATTAAAAATATGACACATAAATATGTGAGGAAGAAATTCAAGAACATAAGCATTAGTATAAAGTTTCCTAATAATTTTAAATAACCCACATGCTCTCACTTATGACTTTTTATAATTGGTGAAAATAAATCTCTTAAGGTAAATACAAACCAATACATAATCACTGACCTCATATTCCATAAAATTTTATCTCTATTCTTTTATTTAGCATGCTTAGCATTTTATATTTCGAATTATTTCTTTATTTCTTCATGAAGGCTATAAAAATCACATGCAAATGTATATGCTGAATTAGAGAATGTATGTGTAGGGATTTTAGCTATGTCAATAGGCAATTTATGGTTATATCCATAAACTATCTCAAAAGGTGATTTGTGGATTGTTCTAGAAATGGAACTATTGTATGTAAATACAAATGTAAATAATGTTAAATCCCAAAATTTTAAATTTTAAATATAAACTTAATCTATCTTAACTGAAATTAATTTCTAACTTAGTTGGAGTTTTATTTTTTTTTTCTGGTTTTTTATAAACTGATTGCTTGAATGCCTCTTCTCCATCCAAAAAATCTAAACTTTAAGAATTGGTATATTAGTCTATAACTTATACTTCAGGGTTCAAATTCCCAAAAACTAATCTATCTTAACTGAAATTAATTTCTATTATAATAGGAGTAGTAATTGGTATATTAGTCTACAACTTATACTTCAGGGTTAAAATTCCCAAAAACTTAATCTATCTTAACTGAAATTAATTTCTACTATCTCTAAACATTCTTTTAAAATTACTCATATTTTAAGAGAAGGTAAAGCTTGTGCTGATTTCTTAGCTGGTTTGGGTTGTAATCTCATTGAATTTTACTTTATTTACCAATGTGAATATTTCTATGAAATTATGAAAAGCCATTTTTAGTTAGAGAGGTTGAGATTTATGAGGATGCGACCTACTATCTTCCTCAAAATACCCTTTCTCATGAACTTGGACAAAATTCAAATGTAGAACGAAATAAAAAGAAATAAAAGAAAAAACTTGTTTATATTTATTTGTTTACGTAATAGAACAAACTTGAATGCTAACCCACGGCGTGGCCGTCATCACCGTACGCCGGCCGATGTCAAAACTTTTAGTTTACTTTACATTACATTTTGTCAACCAAACAAAAAAGACTTGTTTATATTTATTTGTTTACGTAATAGAACAAACTTGAATGCTAACCCACTAGTTCATTCATGTTCGCGTATCAAGATTCACAAATGTTGTCTATTACATGAGATGCATAAGACAAATTTGAAAGAAGTGATGATTTAGGCTGCTATGATTTATTTTTCATTAAAAGATGCCTAAAATGAAAGAAAGTGCAAAAAAAAATTATATACTATATTAGGTTGCTCTTCACTTGCTTCTAATCTTTATGAACTGAGTGAAGAATATTCTCTTCAATTTTACAAATGAGGTGATGACACCCACTAGCAAGCATGAGAACCATCAGATGACTGACTCGTTGAATGTAGTGAAGAATAGTTGACACTTCATGCCATTATCCAAATCTAGCAGTAATGTGGTGGATTCAAAATAAGTTATGTGATCAATGGGGTTAGTGTGACTCTTATAAGATTCTAAATATGGAATCCAAAATTTACGAGGAGGCAAGCTTTTAATTGTCTTAGAAAAGGCATTAGTGGGATCATTAATCCTTAGCACTTTTTTGGTGTTCTCCTTTTTCGCTCGCTTGATAGGACACGTCATCAATGCTAAGTAATCTTGATAACACCATGTTTTGTTGTTGAGCTCAATGAGTTGTAGATCCTTAAGAAACCTTCATTTTCTCTGATCCTCAGACTTTCATTTTTTACCATCTCCATAGCCGCATAAATAAGGAGAGTGATCTCATCTACCATATTCATTAGGTCATTAGTGAGGTAGTCATGGAGAGAAGAATGTCACAACAGATAGTGGAGAATAAATAACCCAAGGATCTTCCACTCATCAAAGTGGAAGGGATACAAAGAAGTTTTACTTACCAAAGTAAAATGGTAGCTTGAGATCACCAAATCTCTCAGATGGTCAACCACAAAGCTCTAATCAAAAGAGTTTTCATTCAATTTTTAAACACAAAAGCCAAAAATCCTTCATTATGTCAAAAATAGTGTTTAAATAAGTACAATACTCCAAGGGATGTGCCCCTTAGGGAGAAAACTATTAAAAATTTGAAAAAAAAGTCATAACCTTCATTTCACAGTGCTGAGGAGCCACAGACTAGCACCACAGTATAGCACCAAGGAGCCATAGACCAACGCCAAGGTGCTAACTTCTTGGTCACCAAATACTAAACAATACAAAATGCAGTGCCTAGGTGTTAGACACATATGTAATTTAACACATGAACTCATATATTTTCAATCACAACTCTTATACAACATTTAAATATGACTAAATACATCAACTACAATATAATACAACATACTAAACATAAAGTCTACTAAAAGTCCTCTTGAGTTCAAGATTTTCTTTGGGACCTTATGACATGTCCTTTTCTCCTTTAATGTGCTACATCAACTCCCTCGGTCCTCAAAGAACTCTTCTCTAAAGAGTTAAAATTCTAAAAGTCTTCAAGAAATTCAAGGGCGAAGCTCTACAGTTCTTCCAAGGTCATCCAAGTATCCTCACTTGGTTGTTTGTCTTTCCACCTGACTAAAAATCTCTGATTAGTACTATCATCTATGAGTGTCTCTTTTGTGATGATATTCTTCACCTCAAAGAATATTGGTTGGATAGGTACCTACAAATAAGTTTTATCTCCTCTTATAAAAGTATCATTCTAAAATTTTAGAGGATGGGTAACTCCTTTAAGAGATATAAGATCTTCCACATTAAAAATATGACACATAAATATGTGAGGAAGAAATTCAAGAACATAAGCATTAGTATAAAGTTTCCTAATAATTTTAAATAACCCACATGCTCTCACTTATGACTTTTTAAAATTGGCGAAAAGAAATCTCTTAAGATAAATACAAATCAATACATAATCACTGACCTCATATTCCATAAAATTTTATCTCTATTCTTTTGTTTAGCGTGCTTAGCATTTTATATTTTGAATTATTTCTTTATTTCTTCATGAAGGCTATGAAAATCACATGCAAATGTATATGCTGAATTAGAGAATGTATGTGTAGGGATTTTAGCTAAGTCAATAGGCAATTTATGGTTATATCCATAAACTATCTCAAAAGGTGATTTGTGGATTGTTCTAGAAATGGAACTATTGTATGTAAATACAAATGTAAATAATGTTAAATCCCAAAATTTTAAAATTTTCCCAACTAAACATATTAGTAGATTTTTTAATAGCCTACTGATGACTTCTATTTGTTCATCTATTTGTGCATGAAATGTAGAGGAGAATGTTAGTTAAGTTCCTATTAGTTTTCTTAGGATTTTCTAAAAAATAGGATACAATTTTGACATCACTATTTGTGGTGCTTTCATTTAGAGTCATAAGAACACCATACAGATCATAGGGAGTACTTATTGAACTGATTGGGTACAACATTAAGGTGTGATGTACTATTTTGAAAGACAAAAATATCACCCTACAATGTACCTAATCACCAAATAAGGACTCTTAAGGCAAATGAGTCTACATATATATGAGAGATATTTTCCCTACTTTACATGGATAAGTAAAGTAGGGTTTTTTTTATGTTGGGTTCTTTACTTTCTTTTGGAAGTCAGCTTCCATAGTTAATTACATCATAGAAAATGAGAATTCTACTCAGGAAAAATGAGATATAATGATTTACCTCCATAAGAGAGGGTGACACATTCTGACTTTTCTGGACTTACAACTGCTTGGAGTGGTCGCTAGCTAATACTTCCTATGCTATAAAATCATGTAGGTTGGTCTCATGTAAATGCAAGGTAGTTATACTCTTATTCATTTATGAAGGAAGATAGAATCCTAAACTCACTTCTTAAGAGACTAGATAATGTTTGGTATGCAAACATGTCTTAAACTAATGTTAAAAACTTACAAGTTTTTGAGATCATTTTAACACATTTATTTTGGACCAAGGCTTTAGATAATTACTTCTATATGCATGATGAAATTAAGTTGTGGGATAAATCAATGAGAAAGAGGTGTTCTCCACTACAAGGGACCACTCTCAAAGGTCAAGCATGCCCTTATCATGCAAGAGTGGAGATCCTCTATATTTAAGAGTAAAATAATATGACATGCATGTTATTATAGCATACAATCATTCAACCAAGAGGTTACTAAATCTTTTATTATCTTGATTAAAAGCCCAGGCTTTAAGTTGATGCTATGAATTGATTAAAATTTAGTTGAAGGTATTAATGAGGGTAAAAAATTTAATTTTATCCTAAAAAGCTTAACACATTCAAAAATATCATTTTTATTGCATAATCTAAACACAACAATCAAACAGTTGATTTTCATAAAAGAATAAAAGGTCGATGTGGTCTGGTACCATCTAACACCCAAAAAAAAAGAAAGAGTTGGATAGCCGAGATCTATCCTTATACAACTTGGATTACAATTAAAATAAATGTTGTGGGGGGTTTTAAATTCTTTTTATTCTTTCCTTCTGTGGATTAGTTTGCTCTAGGTTTCACAAGGCCTCCTAGGTCTTTGCCTTCTATCCACTACTCATCCTAAACTTTATAGCACTAATTCTAATCCTATTATAAAAAATTACATTTTCATGAAAAATAAAATCTTACTACACCTGTAAAATAGATGTTAGTTAAACAAACATATAAGCCAAGCAATTATGTTTTACACATTTGGACTTAGCACCCTGCACTTGGGTAACCAACCCCACCCATCTTAATTGGATTATGTTTAGGGGCATAAGCATAACATTTATATTTGTTTATTATTACAACAACCCCTCAAGCATAACATAAGACATCATTAGGCTAATAACGGCCTAACATCTAGTCTATGCACAAAATAATTATAACACATAGTTTAAAAGTACTACATCACCAAACAAAATATATCACTACAACATACACTGGCCTAACCTAATACTAAGGCTGGTGACTTAGTATTCTAATATATGTGCAAAGGCTTAGTATGGTATGTCTTGACTTATCTTTAGAATTAGGATTTTCTAAAGTCTTAGGATTGTTTAAATTACCCATTAAGGATGGTTTCACTCTTTAAGTCTTTTAGTGGCTTGATTGGATTTCAACTTATGTGTTTTTATTTTGTTCACCACTTACTTAAGATTTAATCATTATGAAGAGAGAAGAGATAATTAACTCTTTCATTCATAGCCTAAGTTAATTTCTAAAGATAGATTATTATGACTTTAATTCTCTTAATGAACCACTTATAAATTTTAAGGATTAAAATTACTATGCTTCAAGCTGAAATGATGATGCTGAAAGGATTCAATGAACAAGGCGAGAGGGCCTTAGGTTATATCTCACTACCATTACATATAGATGATTGGAAGAATGAGGCCAAGTTTCATATAATAGCTGCATATACATTTTTCAATGCTTTGCTAGGATGGCCTTGGATTCATATAAATAATATGGTACCATCTTCGCTCCATGAGTGCATCACGTTCATAAGGGATGACATAGAGTATTGTGTCAAGAGAGATCTGAAGCCATTCTCGATGCATGAGGCTGAAATCTATGAAGATGTATCTTATTATCTTTCAATGAAAAAAACATCTATTCTTTGGAACTAAATCAAAATCAAAAAGAAAAGGAAGAAAAAGAAAGAAAAGAAAAAGAAAAAAAGTGAGTGAGAAGAAGATTTTGGGAAGATAATAGAGCCTGAGATTGCTTTTCATCCACATTTCATTACTTCTTTTGAACAAATAAGTGAGACTAACCTCTCCCAGTACAAGAAAGAGGCATGTTTAGAAGAGGTGGTAGAGGGGGAAGGCCTCCATACCTGCCACCCACTAAGAGGTTTGTTCCAACATCAAAGAGTACACATACTATCTACATAAACTTAAAGTCGAGTTCAGAGGATGAGTCCTATGTAGTGAACACACCAGCTACTTTTCTACTCCAGAAGGCCCTATTAGAGGTGACACTCAAGCAAGACAGTAATGAGGAAAGAGTCCTTAAGCAAAGCATAAGTGTATGTGAATCTACATTATATGAAATTATAAGACAACATGTGAGCACCTTTGCTCTAACCTCACTTTCCTCTTAGAATTATGGATTCTCCTAAATTACATATTAGTGCTAAGCCTTAGAAGTTTTACCTTGGAGCAGCACCTTCAAGATTAAAAGCTAATGTAGAGTTTGAGGATAATTCATTCAAAGATTTAATATAATTACCTTTGATTTGGTACTCATCGTGTGTCTTGAATCTAGCTACGAAAGGTTTAATTCCATGTGAATGGCCTAAACATAGGTTAGAGTACTTTGAAAATCTATTGGAAAATAATTGTAAGAATTCTCAATCAAGACCAGGACTAAGATTTGGCATAGTAGGTCCGATAGACAATGATGAATACTACCTAGTCTATACCAATCATTTGGAATCTAATAAGATCTTTTTCAACAACACTAACTCATATGAGGAGGTGTGTTTAGAAACATCAGATGTTCTATATGATTTTCAAGTCAAGGATGCACCACTGAAGCTGGAGGCAGAAATCAAGTCAACCATTAATGAAAAAAAAAGATCAACTTGGCCATTAAAGATAACCCTCACCAAATTTATGTCAATTCCTTGTTTAATGAATCTAAAACCAATGGATTAGTTAGGAAAATCTCATAATTTAAGGATTTCTTTGCACAGAGTTATGAAGAAATGTCCAAATTAGCTCTCAAAGTTGTAATTCATAAGCTAGCAATCATGTTTGATGCTATCCATTTCAAGCAAGCTTCTAGACGTATGCGATTAAATGTCGAATAATAGGTCATTTTAGAAGTCAAGAAACTAATTGATGTTGGTACTATTTAGGAAGAAAAATACCTCACTTGGTCAGCCAACATCATTGTAGTTAAAAAAATGTCCAAATATGCATATGCATCAATTTTAAGGATATTAATAAGGCATGTCCTAAGGATGAATTCCCACTACCTATACTGGAGTTAGTCGTAGACATTGTCTCATCTTATGTGGCCTTCTCATTTATGGATGGCTCATCTAATTACAACCAAATTAAGATGACCCCTAAAGATGAGAAGAATACTGCTTTTAGAACCCTAATCAAAATTTATTGCTACAAGGTCATGCCTTTTAGCCTTACAAAAGCTAGAGACACTTATCAACGGGCCATGACATGAATCTTTGATGAACTGATTCATCACCATGTTGAGTGTTATGTCGATGATCTTGTAGTCAAAAGTAAAGAAAAGGAAGACCATCCATTTGACTTGAGAGTAGTTTTTGAACTGTTGAGATAATACAACCTCTAGATGAACCCTATGAAGTGTGCATTTGGGGTAATTTTAGGGATGTTTCTTGGGTTTATTATGTAATGCCATGGGATTGAGATCGATCTTGTGAAGATCATGGTAATATCAAAAATGCCACCCCTTAAAAGTTTAATTCACTTAGATCATTTTAATAGAGGTTGGCGTATCAAAGATGCTTCATATCTAACCTATCTGGTAGGTGATAACCATTCTCAATACTAACTAAGAAAGATGCTAATTTCATGTGGGATGATAAGTGCTAGAAAAAATTTTAGAGCATCAAGCAATATATCATAACACCACTAATTTTAGTTACCCTAATCTCGAGTAAACCCCTAATACTATACACTGCTGCATTAGATGACTCCTTTGGTGCTTTATTGGCTAAAGCTTACGATAAAGGAAAAGAAAATTTACTATATTCTTTAAGTCATCATCTAATCCTAACAGAAGTGAATTATCCACCCTTTGAGAAGTATTACTTAGCTTTAATCTTCACCCCTTAAAAGTTATGGCATTATATGCTCTCTCTCATAAGGTGAATTTGATTTCTAGAGTCAATTCACTGCAATACCTCATGACACAGTTGATGCTATCTGAACGGTTGGCATGATTATCCATGATATTATTATAGTTTGATATAACTTTCCTTTCCCTTCATGCAATAAAAAGACAAGCACATGCGGATTTCCTAGTTGCACACCCTCTCTCTGTTGAATCCTTGTTAAATGATGACCTCCTAGATGAACATATCATGAGTTTGGGGAATACAAGTGGGTGTAGATGGGAGATGTATTTTGATGGCACAAATTTCTCTCAAAGGGGAGCAGAACCATGATCTACACTTTAGGCAAAGTAAGGGTACAAGGAGTTCTCTTAACAGTAGACCATGACTTGATAAGGTTCTCATATCACCTATCTGAACCTTGCAGTAATAATGAAGTTAAATATGAATCCATGATCACTGATATAAAGTTAATTATCTTCTTGAGAATTCAAAGCATTAACATATTTAGGGATTCACAATTAGTGGTTAACCAAATCATTTGGTCCTACAAAGTTCTTAAACCCAAACTTCATCACTACCATGAATATACCATGGAGTTATTAGTCCAGATCATAGAGGTTACAATCTATAGGAGGTTTCGATGAGAGAATGTCATAGTTGATGCCCTAATTAAGCTCGCTGAAGAATTGACATATTTGGAAGATAAGTTCATATCAATAGAAGTTCATAATCACAAGTACTTTTGCTTATTGATATTGAACTCATTGTCAAGCATACCCTTAAAGGGGAGATTGTCATTGCCAAAAAGGATGAAGAATTATATTGGAGGTAACCTTTTATTGACTCTCTTAATAAAGGAAAACTACCTTAAGATAATTCTCATGCCCATCAAGTCAAATAGAGGACTCTCTCTTATGCCCTTGTTGATGGCACTTTGTATTGGCGGTGCTTTGATCATATGTGTTTGTGTTATTTCTGCAAGCACAAAGCCCATAAATTTATAACCAAGGTACACTTAAGATTATGCTGAAGCCACCAATCCAGCCCCAAGATGAAAGCCAAAATCAAAAGATTTGGTACTATTAACCAACAATGATTACCGATTGCATGGACGTGGCCAAGCACTGCCATCATTGTTAGGTGCATGAAGTGGTCCTACATTAACTGCCCAACATTCTACACGTGACTATAACTTCATTGCCATTCGAGTGTTGGGGTACCAATATAGTGGATTTGATTGATCACCCTTCATCTGAAGGTCATCGCTTCAAATTAAAGCTACAGACCAAATGGGCAGAAAGGAATCCCATTAAGCAAAGTTAAGGCTCACCATGTTCTTCAATTCTTCAAGAGCCATATCATATATAGGTTTGGGATACCTCGCAGAATCATATCCACTAATGGTACTATATTTAAGAGTACAAAGATCGACAACTTTGCCGAATGACACAATATAGACTAGAAGTACTCTACCATCTACTACCTATGGCAAAATGAGTTAGCAGAAGCTTTTAAAAAACTCTCATTCAATTCTTGAAGAAAATGCTCAATAATAATAAGTGGCAGTGGCATGAGCAGTTAGTTGAAGCCTTATGGGCTTACTGTACTACATATATAACTCTGACACAGTCCACCCCCTTTTCTTTAGTGTATGGGTCCGAAGCCGTTCTTCCCTTAGAAGTTCAATTCTCATCACTAAGGTTAGATGTGAGCGACAAGATCACAACTGAGCAGAATGCAAATCTATGGATGGAGAAACTTAAAGGTCTTGAGGGTAGACACCTACGGGCATATTAAAACTTCAAGTTATATAAAGCTAGGATGGTTCAAGCTCATAATAAGTTAGTCTGCCCAAGAACTTTTTGAGTTGGAGAGCTTATTTTAGTTTTAAGGAGACCAATTATAGCCCGTCGTAAGATGGGAGGCCAGTTTGAACCAACTTGGGAAGGCCCTTTCATTATAGAAAAGGCCTACCAAGGTGAACCAATTGATCAACCATAAAGGCGAATGTCTGATTCTTTCAATTAATGGACTTTACTTAAAGAAATAATGTACATGATTATATTTGAGACAAAATTTCTCCAATATAATGTTCCTTCTAATCAAAAGAATTGGCTCTTTAAATTAATATTATTTTGTCTAATTTTCAACCCTTAAGAATATTTACGGTCTCTTGGTGCTTTATGATAGGTGTAAGAGAACCCGAGAGGCATCGTATTCCTATTAGCACAACATAAACACAAAATCACACACAAACTCAAATTCAATTATTCTGGACAACTTTAAGTTGAGATAATACCCCTAGCGACCCTCACTTAGTAGCCGCTCTAAGTCGGGTTTGATTTAGTGCTTGGCTAGTGAGTCTCCCTAGTAGCTAGTTTTGCTTTAGAAGGATGTGAGACCCTGTGCTTTCTTTCTAGCCTGATTAATGCAAATTGATGGAAACTTTGTCAGTTTGATATGTTCTATTGCATGACCAATAAGCTAGTATGGTGGTTGACTGTGCTTAAGAAGATGTGAGTCCTTGAGCTTTTTTCTTAAGCTAACTATTGTGTAATTGGGTCTGATTATATATTGAAAGATTAGGATAGGACCCCCAGAGGTTTCTCTTTCTCCCAACTACTTCAAGCTTGAGGCTAGTCCTCATTTGTGACTTCACACTTAGTAGTTGCCCTAAGTCAAATAGTTTTATCTAGCTGATGACAAACTATCCCCATTGATCAGTTCCACTTAGGAAGATGTGAGTGCCCGATGCTTTCTTCCTAGATTGATTGTAATAAACTAATGGGCATTTTAGGTTAGTTGGTGTTCACTTTGCTGATTGTAATCCACATGGTGGATAACACCACTCAGGTAGATGTGAGTCCCCTCACTTTCTTCCTGATTGGGCCCCTATATACCTATAGGCTTTATATGATTTAGGGATTATGATAAGACCCACAAAGGCACATTTTTTGTGGGCATTCTATTTGGTTTACATCTTCATAACTCCATCTAGACATGACCCAAGTTATTTCTGAATTAAATAGTTCTTCTTTCTTTGTAGTCACCCCTTGTGGTTTGATAGCATCATTCTATGAATGCATGGACTATCCTTCTGGGCTAGTAAATCTAAGGTAGGTTAAAGCCCCTATGGCTCCTTCTTAGTGTGGTCCATCATAAACCAACGTGGTCCACACTAAATATATAAACAAAATAAAACAAAATAAAATGTCTTGAAGATTAAGATAAGACCCTTAGCGGCACTTTTCCCAAATATGTATCCTACTTTTTGTCCAATGTCAGCAAAACTTGCTGCAAGATTGACCTTGACTACATCAAGTTGAGATAAGGCCCAAGCGGCCCTCACTTAGTAGTCGCCATAGGTTTGGCATGGCTTGCTACATAATCAGTAGGTCACCCGGGTGGTTTGTTTCGCTCTAAAAGATGTGAGTCTGGGAGCTTTCTTCCTAGTTTAATCATTGCAAACTGATGGTCAAAACTTAGGTTGGATAGTCTCTACTGTATGGTTGGTAGACTATTCCTTTGAGTTAATAAATCTAAGGTAAGTCTAAAAATTTTGTAGCCCTTCTATAGTGTGATTCATCGCAAACTGATTAGGTCCATTTTCACATGTTTAGGGTCAGGATCACGCACTCTAGGCCTCTTTCTCGAGTGACTACTTTAAGTTTGGATCAAGCCATTGTGGCCCCTCTCATAGTAGTTTCCTTTTAGGTTGTATAGCACCATTCTGCGGATAAGCAGGCTACTCTTTTGGCTAGTAAATCTAAGGCAAGTCTAGGTTCCTATAGCCTCTTAGTAGTGTTATCCATCACAAACCAAGACCTTCCACACTAAATAAACAAGTAAATAAAGTAAATATCTTGACGATTAGGATAAGACCTCCACCAACAATTTTTTCCAAATAGGCATCTTACCTTTTGACAATGTTAGAATAGCTCCCTATAAAATTAACCTTAACTACTTCAAGTTGAGATAAGGCCTAAGTGGCCCTCACTTAGTAGTTGCCTTAAGTCAGGCTTGGCTTGCCACATAATTAGTAAGTCACCTCGGTGATTGGTTCTACTCCAGAAGATGTGAGTCCCTGAGCTTTCATCCTAGTTCAATCATCATAAACTGATGGGAAACCTTAGGTTGGATAGTCTCTATTATACGACTAGTAGACTATTCCTTTAAGTCAGTAAATCTAAGGTAAGTCTAAGTGTTTTATAGCCTTTCATTAGTATGATTCATCACAAAATGATTGGGCCCATTTTCATAGGTTTAGATCCAAAATCATGCCTTGAAGGCCCCTTTTTTGAGTGACTACTTTATGTTTAGATCAAGCTATTATGGCCCCTCTCTAGTAGTTTCTTTTTTAGTTTGGGTGGCACCGTTCTGCAGGTAAGTGGGCTACTCCTTTGGGCTAGTAATTCTAAGGTAGGTCTAGGATCTTGTAGCCTCTCCTTTGTGTGGCCCCTCATAAATTAACTGGATCCACACTTATTTAACAAATCAATTTAAAATCAAAATTAGCACAAATCACCAAAGTCAAATAAAATTAATCAATATAACTAAATTAAATCAACCTCAAATTCAATCAAATCTCCTCAATTCCTAACAAAGTCTCACTCATGCCCTTAGCATGAGTCAATTTATAATCAAACCTCAGTCATGAGCAACCAGCAACGGACCCCTCTTCGTGTAATGAAGTTGGTTTCCAAATAAATCAAACCAAATCTACTTAATCCACTCTTTATATTTTGATATGAAGTAGTGTATATCAACTAAATCAAACAATACATTTCTATTGAGAGAATTTATTTCTTTCATCCATTCTTTGGCTAATTTTGATTAAAATTCTTGCCAAACCCATAACCTACCTTAAGTATCTCATATACTTGCTTTAGAACTCTATGCATCTAGAAGTTTTGATCTATCAAATGAATTTCATTTGGTGGCCTCCACCAGACATCTTATTCCCCTCTATTTTCTATAAACATTTATTCTTATGATCATTACCTTTTTGTATATAGTTGATCGTCTCGATCAATGTTAATACATGCAGTGTGCCTTGCCAGTTACACCACACCTATTAGAGGTTCTTTTGTTGACCTTACTTTTGGAGTGAGGTTGACTACCCTTATCATATACCTTGAGTTCTTCAAGACATAAAGACTTTATTAGTGCTAGGACAATTTTAGTGATTAAGGAAATACGAAACCCAAGCCTAACGACTTATAGGGTACAATCCTAAGGTTAAAGCTTTTCTTACTGTAAGTGAAACCTCACCTACCAAAAGACCCAACCAAATTCCATATCAAGCAAATTAATCAAATGAATGCAATCCAATCTCCAAGCCAAAATACCAACCTAACCTAAGCTCAATTTGATTCATCTTAGTTTGACTTGGCTATGTTGATCCAACTTAACCTTTTTGGAGTGAAGAGGACCAAACTTAAGATCAAATCAACATTATTGAACTCTAACCCACCCAAACTCATTTGAACTCCAATCACCTATGATTGAGCCTTGACTTCAATTTAATTAAATCAAACCAAGTCAACCGAGGCCTTAACTAAGTTGACCCATTTGAACTTTATAGGGATAAAACCCTATCAACTTAATTCAAGCCAATCAAACCTGATCTAAACATCATAATTATTCTAAACGCCTAACTGAATATCATAATCCATTCTAATTCATGCAATCAAGCTAATCAACCTAATTAACCCAAATTGACTCAATTTGACCTATTTTACCTAAAGGGTTCAAATGGGCCAAATTCAATCTAGCTCAAATCATTTGCACTCAAGACCTTCAATCAAATCTAAATTCATCCTTGAACACATTCCAACATTTATATGACGCCAATTGAACCCAATCAATCCAATTGAACTAAAGTTCAAAATTAGGGCAAATTCCATTCTAATCCAAATTGATTGCAACCAATGCCTTCAATCAATCACCAATTTATTATGCATATAATTCAGCCACAAACTAAAGCCAATTTGGTCAAATGAACCCAATTGACCCATTTGACCTAAATTGACACTAAACCTCATTCTAATTCAAATAAAATAAAATCAACATTGAAAATAAATCCCAAATGATCAATCGAACATAAATTAACCCCTCACTCAAGCTAATTTGACCAAATTGGTCAACTTGACCCATTTGGCCTAAATGAAACTATATGAGCCAAATTTAAATCCACTTTAAATTGGATCAAACTAATTGCACCAATACATTCTAAATATCCAATTAAACATAATCCAATAGCCCTCTTGATCTAATTTGGTTAATTGGTCAACATAGACCAAAGAAACCAAATTGGCTTATATGAATTAAGTTGAGCCAAACCCAACCAAACTTGGCATGACTCATCCTTATGTCCCCATTGATTTGCCTAAGTGAACCCAACCCATGGTAAACCAAGTTTGGATAAATTCAAGTGAACTAGATAAAATTTCCATTTAGAAGGTCTACCCACCTCCTCTGCCCATGGCAGCCAACTTTAGTACTCTTTGGACATAGACCCATTGACCCAACCTAACCCAAGGCTGTCCGGTGCATCCTTTAACCAAGGGGAGCACCTCCTCCCCTTGGTTGACCATTACTCTACCTCAAAAGAGGTGTACACCCCATGGTAGGCCACTAAACTTGCTCAACCACTCAAGCACCTCAACATTATCAATCCCCTGCAACCTCCGACCACTTATGCTAGCCGAATGGCTACTAAAGGCTGAACTAATCCCATTCCTTGGTTCACTTGGGAAGGAGTGTATACTCCTCATCCATTCACACTTCACACAGACCATCTAGAGAGCATTCTGAGCTATTCCCAAGCATCCCTAGAGCTTTTTGTGCCTCTGATCATTGGTGAGACTAAGCCCCGTTCAAACTTGAGAGCTCATTCTTTCCAAATAAACCAAACCTACACCAAAGAAAAATTAATTCCTCCCACACCTTCACCTCACTTTAGTTAGTTGAATTGAATCGATTCCCGATCAATTTGAGCATTGGAAGCCACTCCAAGACAAACTCTGGTGAGCTTCATAGTGGCGCTTGGTCCAAAGAGCAACTAGTGTGGAAGAAACTTACGAGTTTCTAAATAGGGCTTTATCTCTTCAAGATGAAGCTACCTCAGTCAACGAACCACTAGTCTTGAGCTCCGATAAGATAATTTATGGCCAATTATAGAAAATTAAAAGATTTTTAGTCTAATCTCATTGTAGGATCCCCTTAGAATCACCCATTGATCATTTTGGAGTAAAATCCACCATCGAACGAGCTCTAGTGAGCTCGGATCAAGTGAAAAAAGGTGGATCATGTTCGTCTTCCATAGTAGGAAGATGGTGGATCATTGGTTGTCCGTTCCATGTGATTATCAAAGATTCCAATAAATAATCGTGCTAGATTTTCTAAAATTTTTTTATTAAAATCATGTTATTAATCTCCACTATTTGATCCATGATTGGATAGCTGAGATGAAAGTGTGTCTATCATCGCTAAGTCATCAACCATGTCATACAATTTAAATAACCAATTCTGTGACACCATGTGGAAAGCATTGCTGCATCAACATTTGTGTGGCACTAACCATATAAATGAATTAGTTAGGGTTTAAAATATGTTTTAATTATCCATAACTTCAAAAATTTAGTACTAATTGTAGAATAATTAAAAATACAAATAAACCCATTTTCAAAAGGTTAGGTAGAGGAGAATCCAAAAAAAAATCCAAATGTTATCCACTAAATAAAATTTAATCGGTGTAACATTTTAAATAATTATCTTAATTAAGTCATAATCACTTTGTTAATTAACTTGAGATTTGTCATGTTGAATATATGAGATGACCTCAACTTCCTATAATTTTTTGGATTAATTTCTCAAGTGGATTAGGAGAATCAAAGTTTTTAAACCCTAATTGCCTCTTTTATGTATTTAATAATTATTAAAATAAAAAAATATAAAATTGATTAGGGAAAGTTAATTAATCAGTAAGACTATAAAAATAATCATAAGTAATAATTAGGATCCCTGATTCTAATTATTTTCCAAAATTCTCCTTAGTGGCCATAATTAATTAATTAATTAAATGATTAAAATGAAATTCATAAATGTGAAATCACCATAATTAATTTAATTATTCAAGATGCCTAATTGAACCCTCCTTATGTGCTTAGTTAATATAAGGATCTTTAATGAAATCATGATTCTCCATGGGTGTGGAGAATTATGAAAGTAATTAGCGTAATTTTCTTAACTTAATTAATTATTAAATATGGTCCTAATTGCATTAGAATCCTTAGGACATTGCAAAATTTATTTTCCAATCATATCATCATGATTCATGGGCTCTTAATATTTAATCGAATTATGGAATTTTTTTTGGGAGGGTAATTAAATAGATTATTAATGGGCCAAACATAATTAATTCATAAAAGATACTTAAATTCTCTTTAAATTTATTAACAAACAAACATGAAGATGGGTTGAACAGTACTTTCAATTCTATTCTTTAGGATTAAATAACTCAAAATCATAAAACTAAAATCCTAAAAAGGCATTGATTAGGCTTAAGGTATGTTTATTTAGGATGATTGTCTTTAGGTTTTAATGAAGCCAAATAGGTCATTTGATAATGCATAACTATTTTGCTTCAATTATCAAAAATTTGCATGCCATATGTTTCATACACTCAGATTTTAAATTAAAAAAAAGGATATGTTGCATTCATTTGCATGATGTGAGAAGATATAAATATATATGGAATGACTATTATCACTAATAAATCTCAAATTATTTTCTCTCTTTAATCAATAATCATATGTTATTTATTAATTAAATAATTTAAATCTAAGCTTTGTATTTATAAGTTTCAATCATAAATGATAAAATAAAGTAAGGTCTACTTATCTTTCAAGCTTAACATGATAACAACTTGTGACTTTTCATGATTTCTTCTTTATATTTATTTATGTGTATGTGTGTATTTGTGTCAATAAGTATATAATTTGGACATCTTGAGAATACAAGGCTTTAGGTAGCCCCAAGGAGGTCCTATATAACCTCACTTCCGTAGTTAACAAAAGCACATACTTGTATAGCTTCTTATACATTTATACATGTGTATAAATATGAAGTGAAACTCCTTTTGTTATAAAATTCATGCATATTCATACATCAAGTGTGTTAAATACACACACACACACACACACACACACACACACACACAAGATGTATGTATATGTATAAAATAAAAAATGGTGCAAAAAAGAAATAACGATGTATATTGGTAATGAAGCTAAGATAACAAAATATTGCTCATTTGATTATGATTTGGCTTCATTATTCTTAAGATGCCTTCCATGTTTAAAAAAAGATTTATTTAGTCAAATTCAAATATAGGTCTAATTAAAATTAATAAAAGTTTAATTAAAAGGCTTAAAGTCATAAAAATTCATTCTTTAGGATCAATCTATGGTAAAGATTAAAGAGAATTAACTCTCTTTCTTCTCTTTATAATATTAAATTACAATTAAGGAACTGCTGACCTCATTTTCAGGATGAGCTCTCAAACCCCTCCATCTTAGACATAGAACTTCTCTTTGACACTTAGAGTTCCTTAGTCTTAAGATACTTCTAGTGATTAGGTGAACACTCAACCTAACCCTAGAGACTTAGAAGAGTTAGCCATAAGAATAGGTCATGCTTTAGGGGTGTTAGAAAAACTTGCCTACCCCATAGCTTGAACCAAATCCTCACTTCCTCTTTTCAAGTTAAACTCCAAATCAAATCAACTTCAAACTCAAATAAATTCCAACTTGATGGATTTTCTCAAATCATGAATCAATTCCAAATGATTGAAACCCATGATTGAATTCCAAGTCCAAAAATTTTCCCTACGTCCATTTGATTCCATCTTATGGACTTAGCTCAAATCAAATTCAAATAATTTCAACTTCAAACAAAATTCTCATAACCCATTTATATACTCAATTATTTTCACAAATATAAATGAAATATAAATTCAAATAACCAAAACTAAATCCAAAACTCAAATCCAAATTCAACAAAAATTCAACCTAAGCCTTTCAAATCAAATTCTTGAACTTAGCCAAATCAACTTCAAATCAAGTCAAACCCTTGATTTTTCTGCATGATTCAATCAATCCTCCAATAATGAATCTAAATACAAACATAAACTTCAATCATCAAGTGAAAAACTAAATCCAAAACTCAAATCCAAATTCAACCAAAATTCAACTTAAGCTTTTCAAGTCAAATTCTTGAACTTAACCAAAATCAAACTCAAATCAAGCCAAACTCTTGATTTTTCTTCATGATTCAATCAATCATTCAATCATGAATCTAAATATAAACACATACTTCAATCATCAAACCAATACTAAATTCAAAATAAAACTCAAGACAAACTCATTTCACCATTTTGAACTTGAAATTATCAATAGAATCAAAACCCATTTAACTCCAAATCACTTGCAAATGGATTTATATTTTAATCATAAGTCAATATGTTAGTTCAACCAAACTTGATTCAAGCCCTAATCAAGCCAATTGACCCACTTAGGCCCACTTGACCCAAAGTGACCTAAAATACCCTTTTTGAGTCAAATTCTAATTCTATCAAAATTGGATTGAACTAAGCCCAACTAAGCCTCACATTGTGAGCAATAATCATCATGAGATGATCAATCACTCAAATTGGGTCAAACTAAGTCAAACTTAAGGGTTGAGCAAGTCAACACTTAGCCAAAATGAAACTAGCCAAAATATACCATAGGCCAAATTTATTGAAACCATTGATCAAAACTAATTCATGATCAATGTTGAACTTGACCAAGTCATCATTTGAGCCTAACCTAGCCCAATTGACCAATTGACCCAAGTTGACCCAACTTGACCTAAAAAGTCAAAATAGGACAAAACTTGATCTAAGCCAAATTGATTTAAACCAATGGGTCAAGTTCATTATAAATCCCTTGTTGAACTTGACCAAAGCCTCAATTGGCCAACTAGACCAAACCTAGCCCAATTAGCCTTGAACCCAACTTGACCTAAATGTTCAAATTGAGCCAAAATCAAATTAACCAAAATTGATTGGAAAAAAAGATACCAATGCATTTCATATGATCAATAAAACCTAAACCAACCCATGACCTAACCCAAATAGGTCAAATGGGTCAAATTGGTTAACTTGACTCATTTAACCTAAATGAAATCAAATGAGCCAAAACCAACTATAAACCAAATTGAATCAAACCAATGATGCCAAAACATTACAAATGGTCATATGAACTTGAACCAACCCTTGGTTTGACCCAATTTGACCAATTGGTCAACTTGACCCAAGTTGACCCTTTTTGACCTAAATGGGTCAACCAAATCATATCAAATCAATTTCAAATTCATTGAAACTTGGCCCAACCCATTTTTCAGTCATACCAAACATATTCAAACAAAAATCAAAGTCAAATGACCATTTTACCCATATGTCAAAGGGTGATTCAAGCACAAATTCACTTCAAATTAGGTCAAATCCTCTTCATAGCCAGTTGACACCCTCTTAGTGGACTCCATGGACACTGGTAAGAGTTATGCACTTGACCCAATGGGTTTGGGTCTACCAAACCCAACCCAATGGCCAAACTGACCATTCCTGTCATTTTAAGCACATGGGAATCCCTCCTCCACTTAGTTAAGCACATGGAAACTTCTCCACTACCTCTTCTGGCCAAAACTGAATCACATGTGCTTAAAATGATGGCATAATAAACCCATTGCATAGGATGAATTTGATCAAAATGATAAAGAGAAGCTTGGCCATTCGATCCACCTAGGGGGAGATATACTCCCATTAATTTCATTTCATTTGCACACACTCACACTCAATTGAAGCTAAGTAAGTCAAAGAATTCAATTGCAAGCTCCTCCAAGCCTCCTAGAGCTACATCCATTTCTCCATTTTTCGATTTCCCTTAAACCAAAAATAGGGGAGTTCCTTTGAATTTCCATTTCATCCAATACTTCACTAGAGCTCAATTCATCATTCAAGCACCATTAGAGGATTCAATCGAGTTGATCCAAAGCTTCATCTAAGTTCTTAAGGCACGGGAGAGGGGAGCTAGACCAAGGCCGAACCCAATTGAAGCCCACCTTGGTCAATAGAAGGATCCACTCAACCTCAACTGATCAAACCATCAACAGGGCTTTATCTCCACTAGGCAAAGCTATCTCGATGGTTGGGAGTGCCGGTGATAGCCTTTGGTGAGATATTATTCAAAGTCGAGCTTAGGGTAGATTTTTTTTGGCCCTTTTTGAAAGAAAGTTTCACCTCATAAGAATTTGATTATTAAAACTTCATCCCCTTACTTCTTGATGGTGTGGGTTGAGTTTGAGCTCAATTTGAGCTCAATCGAGCTTGGATCTTTCCCTAAAGAGTGGACGGATTCCCTCTCCTACAGGAAAGCTCAGTGGAAGAACATGGACTATCCATCTATGCATTTTGGATGGACAGTCCTGATCAAGCCACGTAGGATCCTTTGATTTATCCCTTCAGAACTGCGAGCTTAATCCAGATCGTCTGAGCAAAGATTAGACGGTCGAGGAGAAAGCGCGTACCGCCGCTACTGACGTGACATTGGGATGTGACAACTTAAGTGAGAAATCTTGCTATGTCACATGGAAAGCGCGTGCCACATCAGCAGTCCATGTGGCGCTGATGGGATTAGTCATATAATTAGGGATTTAATTACCTAATAAACATAAAAACTTCAAAATAACATAACTAAATGTAGAAAAATCAAAAATATATAAAATAAAATGCAATGTGAAGATAATTCAATAAGCAATAATCTAAAAATTTTTTCAATTGATTTTGAGCAATGATTTTTCCATAATTAGGGTTTTTGTGTAAACTTAATAACCCTAATTACTCCCTAAATACTTCATTAACTCATTTCAAATTTCTCAGATGCATTTAGTGGGATGACCTCTGCCTCCCCTAATTTTTTTTGGATTTATTGATGAGTTAATTAAGAAAATCAATTAATGAATCCTTAATCACTCTCTTAATGTAATTAAGTTTAATTAAACATGTGAATAGAGGTTTAATCTCTTTATTAAGTTAATTAAGCTTTGCTTAAGTGAACAGGAGGTTTTAAGAATAATTTTGGGATATTTTCCTTTAGCTATTTCTTAAACCAACTTCCTTCCTTAATCTAAACTTAATTAAGGGCTAATCTGCTAATAACTTACTTAATTAACTTGATAAAATTCTTAAAACATTCCAGAACTTAACTAATTTATCTTAGGTAGGTGCTTAGGTGTTCAATAACCTAAGTAGCTTAAGGAAATCAAAATCCAACCCACATGTGTGGGAAGGGTTATGAAAGTACTTAAACTAAACCCTTTAGCTTAATTAATCACTAATTGTGAACCATTGCATTAGGCCCTTTCTTTCTTAGGTGCATTGATGATTTAAATTTCTTGTGTGGTTTTATTTCATACACTGGATCATAATTATTTGATTAAATATGTTAAAGTGGTGTAGGTAAGAGGTAATTAATGAACTTAATGTACACCTTAACCTAAACAAAATATAAAATCAATCTAATGATTCTAAGATTAAACTAAAATAACATACACATATGGGAAATTAGTTAGGACTAGCAAACCTCATCACTTCTCCTAAATTCAAATCAAACTTAAACAAAACTAAAAATCTCTTTAAAACAAATTTGATTCACTTTAAATGTTCTTATTTCATGAAATGGTCTTTAGGAATTAATTAAGATGAATGAATTTACATGCTTTCATCACTTTATTTCTTTCCTAACATGCTAAATGTGTATGTCATATGAAAATCATTCATTCGTGCCTTCTAAAAATCAAATTAAAAAAAAATGAAATGTTTCTTTTATGTCAAATTGCATATTTTGGCTAAATTTAGAATATGAATGGCTAATATCACTATTAAATCAAAAATTATTTTCAAAACTTATAAATCAATTGTTATAATTGAAAGGTATGCTACTTATAATTATTTATAAGCTTGCATGTGAGTATAAATATAAAGATGTGCATTGTGTGACTTTCCTTCTCTTCGCTTTTAGCATAGTTTTGTATAGGATTTACAAAGTGTGTTGTCCATTTGAAAAGGACATAACACTTTAACATATTTAATGTATGGGTTATATAAGAACATAACACTTTAATAAAGAAGAAAGAAGAAAGAAGAAAGAAGAAAAAAGAAAAAAGAAAGAAGAAAGAAGAAAAAAGAAAAAAGAAAGAAGAAAGAGGAAATGAAGAATGAAGACCCCCAATAACATGAATTTCCTTACTTGGTTGTAATTTATTCATTTGTAATATGGGTTATATAAGGGTAGAGCTCGGCTACCCAATTTGTTTTCAAGTTTGTACGGTGGAGCCTGACCACAAATGGCCTCTTATTATTTTGTGCTAGCTTCATAAATTGATTGATGTTTGTTTTGGTTGTGCATTAAGATGACATCATTTTTTAGTTTATTCCTTGCTTTGATGTATGGCCTGGATGATGATTAGGCTCTTAAAAAATTAAAATAACTCATAACCTCATCTAAAGCCTAGGTTATAAATCATGATAAAATAATTAGCAACCCCTTTGTTGGATGTTGTAATACTTTTCTCACATCATGCATAAAAGGTATATTGTTTCACTCTTGATTGGAGGGCTTCCACTTTTGCCAGAGAACTTAGCTTGAACTTTAAGAGCCATGGTGGAAAAGCACCTCCTTATCTTGCTCATTTTGGCCCATAATCTAATTTCTCATGCATTAGGCATATGAATCCTAAAGCATGTGTCAAATTGATTGTCCAAAATGAAAATAAGATGTAATAAAATTTGCGTTATATTTAAGTCATTAAATCATGCCCTACATGATCTAGTCTCTTAGAGAGAGTGTTTAAGGACTTAGTATCTTTCTAAATAAATAATAGCTTAGCTATCTTGCTAAAGCATATGACTTTCCTACATGTATTTAAAACCATAGGAGGGGTTAGTTGGTGTCCACCCCCAGGTGGTTGTCAGTCCAAACAGTCAGGTAGTTTATCCTCTCTTGTGGATATAAACCAAATACTCATTTTTTTCTTAGATTTAGGTTGTGCTTTTTCCCTCGCCAAAGCTCCATAGATTTAGGATTTGAGGTTGCTTCTCCCCTTTGCGGGCTACAAGCTAAATTCTCATCTCTTAGGAATTTCCTAGACCTTGTATCATTGAATTGTAAGCTCTAACTTTTTAATAAAAATTCAACTAAAATAAATCAATTTAATTTCAAAAAATATAAAGCCCAACCATAAGATAGTTTGGGATGCTTACTAGGCTTCCTAGTATCCTAAGCATCCCCTACTTATCTTTATTTAGCTTCGATAAGAACTCCCTCCTCTTGATCAATCCCACTTGACTTTTCTAAAAATAAACCAATCAATTGATAGTTTTACCTTTCAAAATCTTTGAAAACAATGATCATTTATCTTAATCAAGAGTGTTCCTAAGAAATCATGTTCCTTAGGTTGTAAGTAACTATGGGGGCTTGCCTCCCTATGGAACTTAACGAACCCGATTTAAAATAAACCATGCTTTACTTTTCCATGTAAAGTAGGGGAAGAATCTTTGGTACATACGAATACCCATAGTCTTTAGGAGTCCTTATTCAGGTGATTAGGTTCATTGTAGGGAAGTGACTTCTATCTTTTGAGATAGTACACCTCTCTTCAATGTTGTACCCAATAACCCTTATAAGAATATCTATGGATCTACGTGATGTCCCGACCAAGGAATAAATTAATTCTATTTTCATTTATCCTTCTTTCTCAAAAGAGGGATAGATGAACGCATGAGATAATATATTTTCACCACAAGAACAAATAATAAAAAAACATATAATTTGAAATCTTATCTAAACTTTAAACAACCTAAAGCATAACCACCCTTAATAAGGAATTTAAACATTCAATCATTAAAAAAGTCCAAATCTGAAGCCCAATTAAGATATACCACACTTGGCCTTAACACACATTAGAATACTGAGCCATTGATCTTAGCACTAGGTTAGGCTTATGATTCTAGTGATGTGATATTTTATTTTTTGATGTAATATTTTAGACTGAATGTTAAGATTGTTCATGCGTAGTCTGTATGTTATGACAATATTAGATTAATGATATTTTTTGCAGGGGATCATGCTTATTGGACTGCTATAATAATAATATTATAAATACTTCTTTCTTGTAGGTGCTGTGAAGCCCCTAAGCACGATCCATTAGCAAAGGTGGGCTTGGTTATATAAAGACAGGGTGCTAAGCCCAAATATTTAAAATATAACTACTCGGCTTGTTTGTTTGTTAAGATCACTACTATTTTACAAATGTAGTTAGATTTTCATTTATGTAAAATATAATTTTTGCAATAAAAATAGAACTAGTAATATGTGATTTAGGATGAGACGTGGCTAGAAGGAATAGACCTAGAAGGCTCTATGTAACCTAGAATGTTCAAATCCAAGAAGTGAGGATGAAGAAAAATTGATGACCCCCATAACTTTTCCTTTTATTGTAATTATAATCCAGATTGTATAAGGGTAGAGCTTAGCTACCTAATTTTTTATTTTTTCTAGGGTGTATGGTGATACCTGACTGCACTGGCCTATTATTCTTTTACAAAATTGATTATTTCATTATTGTGCTTACTTTAGTTATGTAATATAAATGACATGCTTTTCATAAGTTTCTTAAAGTGTGATTATTTGATGTGTGGCCTGTATGCGATAGGCTATTTATGAAAAATTTGTTTTTTTATCCCAATTTAGTAACTTCAATTAAAAGTTAGTCAACTCATAGCCTCACCATGAAAGCCTAATATATTAATCAAGTAAAATAAAATATTTAGCAATGCTTTAGCTGTATGGTTGTATGTTACAATATCATGCATGTATGGTTTTCATTCTTGCAAATAAAGGATCTCCACTCTTGCATTATAGGAGATAGGCTTGACTTATAAGACCAGTCCTTTATAGTGGAGAACACCCCTTCTATCTATTTATCCCATAATCTACTTTCATCATACATTTAGATATAAAACCTCCCAATTTCAGTCAAAAATGATGAGTCAAAAATGAAATATAAAACATATAAATTTCTAACTTTAGATTCCTTCACCAATCATGATCTAGTTTCTCATGTAGTGAGTTTAGGACTTTAGATTCCTTCTTATTTAATAATAGCCTACCTATCTTGCATTTACATATAACTAGCCCACATGGTTTCAAAATCATAGGAGGTGTTATCTAGAAGCCACTCCAGGAAATTGTAAGTCCAAAAGAGTCAGGATCAATCAACTCACCCGAGTTGAAGTGAACCAATATATCCCATTACCTTGAGTAGAATTAGGTCAAGCTCTTAGCTTATGATAAAGCACCCTAGATATATGTTTAGAGTCATCTTATTTATCCTTTGCTATGAGTATAATCCCTCACCTCTTAGGTATTTCCACAATCTGGTGTTGTTGAAATCTTAGTCCTAGCATTCTAATGAAATATCGACTCAAATAAATAATTTTCTCTCTTTTAAAAATGTAAATCCTTACTATAGGGTAGATTGAAGCACTCACTAGGCTTCCTAGTATCATGTGTGCTTTCTACTTATTCTCCTTTGGAATATGCTAATAACTCTCCCTATTTGAGCTTCTTAGCCTACTTTATTTAAATTATCCAAGCTTTTTGAGTCAAATTTTGCTAATACTTTTTATTTTTATTATAGATATGTATAAGTAAATAACCTGGATGTGTTAGCCTATTATTTACTTTTATAAACATCACAAATATGTTTATTTTATTTTCTTATTATTCTCACTTTCTTTCACTATTGTGATTTTCAAATCTATGAAGAGCTTTTTTTCATGAAAATATTTGATTCATTAATTACTAAAAAACTTATAGAAAATTACCTCTAATTTAGGGTAGACTAAAATTTTTACTTTTGACCACTTGTTTAATAACAACATTTGCCAAAATGAAATAAGAGATGGATGATTAATTTCTCTTAGCAAGTTAGTTGGTTATAACATTCCATTCATATGTATGTGTGTGAACATCATTTGCATAGAGGAGCAAAGCCATAAGAAGAAAAGTTTTCTACCAGCTTTTTCAGAGAATAATAAATAACATTAAAATAATTCAAAAATATGTTTAAATAGTAATTAAGGCTCTTTCTAGCTACATATTATAATTTACTTCTAATCTCTTATAGCTCTGAAAGGATGTATGAGATGTAGCTAGCTAGTGATCAAAACACTAACTGTTGGTGTATATTCATAACATGGCTAAGAGTCTTATTAATGATAGATAACCTGCACTGCTTATTAAAAACATATAATAGAATCTTAAATAAACATATTTTTTTTTATAATACTAAGGGAGCCTTAGTACATTTGGAAATGGAAATATGAACTAGATGAAATTACAAGTCCAAAGTCGAGTAGCTCTAGCTCTATATAACTTAGTTATCACCATTAATTTTTTATGTGGGGATTTTTATATCTGTAAGAAGATTATAAGTCTTATATAATTCAAACCCTTTCTTAGAAATGGTATGGATATGATAACCAACATTTTTCTTTTTATATTTTAAGCTGATAAGTCCCACTATGAATGATGTAATTCATGATTATTAATATAGTCTCATAAGTGGGATTGGCCTATTACCTTACCAAGCTAAATGAACTGAAGCTTGACAACCTATGTTAACGGATCTATAAAATTGATATCAATATTATTTCAAGTATTTTTCTTGATCTCCTTTTTCTTATGCATTTACCACTATTATCCCATTCTACTCTTTGGTAAGTTTTTCTTATTTTAATTATTATATATTAGGTTGTCATTTGTCTTGGTTATTATGGTGTTTATATTTGAGTCATAGTTACACCACGTGAACTTAGGGGGAACATATTGAAATGGTCGAGTATAACATCGAGGAATGATATACTATGTTGAAAGGATCTTTCTCTGATTTTTTATGAATATAGTAAAGTAGCGTGTATTTTATGCCAAGTTTTTAAGTTTTGTATGGAGGCAAGCCCCTATAGTTAATTACATCTTAGGAAATAGGGATTTTATAAAAATACTCTAAATTAAAGTAGTCAATTAATGTCTCCAAAAATTTTAAAGATTGATAAGAAAGAATTTGTGATTATTGAAGATCAAATGAGAAGGCTCAAGATAGAAAGTGTTCTTGATAGATCAAAAAAGAGGATGAATAAAAAGTACTCATGATACTAGGAAGCCTAGTGAGTGTTAAATCTATCATATAATTTGCATTGATATTTAATTAGAATATTAGGACTTAGAATCCAACAACACAAGATTTTGAAAATACCTAAGAGGTGAGGACTTATTCTTGTAGCAAAAGAGAAATAAGCAACCTTTGAACCTATATCTAGAGTTCTCTAAGACAAGCTAAGAGCTTGACCTAATTCTACTCGAGTAAGGTTGGATATGATGGTTCATTGCCACTAGAGAGAGTAAACTGGCTCGAACTCTTTTGAACTTACAACCGCTTGGAGTGACTACAAGTTAATACCTCCTATAATTCAAAATCATGTGGGTCGGTCATATGTAAATGCAAGATGGTTAGACTGTTATTTATTAGAAAAGAATCTAGAGTCTTAAACTCACTCTTTATGATACTAGATCATGACTAATATGAAAATCATAACTTAGACTAATGCAATAAAATTTTTAAGTTTTATTCTATTTGCTCTTTATTTAGACTCAGGCTTATGAGAGCTTATGCCTGTAAGCATAATAAAATTATGTTGGGGGTTAAATTAGCGAGAAGCAGTGTTCTCCACTACAAGGGAGTGCTCTCATAGGTCAAGCCTTGCCCTTTATCATGCAAGAGTGGAGACCCCTTATTTGCAGAAAAGAAGTAATATGCATGCATGATGTTATAACATACAATCATACAACTAAGGAGTGACTAAATTTTTTATTTCTTTAATTAATAGCTTAGACTTTAAAATGAGATTGTGAGTTATTTAGAATTTAATTAAAGTTGATTAGTTGGGGTAGAAAATTTATGTTTTCTAAAGAGCCTACCATATCCAAGTCATACAATAAACAATCAAATTTTAAGAAACTTTTGAAAAGTATTCCATTTTTATTGTATAATCAATGTAAACAAATCAAGTGAATATCATTGATTAGAAGAATAAGAGGATTGTGAGGTTAATAAAAGAAAAGAATAGAAATTATGTAGCTAAGCTCTACCCTTTACAGCCCAAAATATAATTAATTTATAAATAAAAAATGAAGTTATGGGGATTTTCAATTCTTTTTCTTCATCTTGTCTTCTTAGATTTGAGAACTCCAGGTATTACAAGGCCTCCAATTTTTAAGCCTTCTAATCATTGCTCATCCTAAACCTCAAATCTCTAATCTTAAGCCTATAATAAACATAATATTTTATAAAAATTTAAATCTAACTACACATGCAAAATAGAAGTTAGCTTAACATACATTCAAGCCAAGCGATTATATTTCATACATTTGGACTTAGCACATTGCCTTGGGTCACTAAGTCCTCTTATCCTAATGGATTTCTCTTAAGGACTTAAGCAGCATATATAAGCAAGAAGCATTTATACAAGCATATTTTCATATAGAAAATATCATTAGTCTAATATCATCCTAACTGTGGAGAAAATTGATGACACCACATAGAATTCAGGGGCACTTATTTAGGTAATCAAATAAGTCATTAAGAAAAAATATATATTATCTTGATAGAGAAATATATTACACTATAATAAATTTTATTTCTTAATAATGACTCTTAAGGTTGATGCATCTTCAATGTACTAGAGATCTTTCTCCTAAATTACATGAAGATATAGAACATGATTATTTTATTATAGAGTTTATAGTTCCCTATAAGGGCAATCCCTTATAGTTAATTACATCTTAGAAGAAAAAGAATTTCTCTGAAGAATACTCTTGATTAAAAAAATAACTTTTATCTCTATGATTTCAAATCTTATCTTAAAGTATTGTTAATTCTGAAATTTAAAAGGGAATGTTTTAAGGAAGAAGAGTTCTTCTCAGAAAACAATCAAGAATAAGTAGAAAACATTTTTAGATATTGGGAAGCCTAGAAAGCATTTCAGACTATCCTAGTTTTGGGCTTTACATTTTTGAAATTGAAGTTATTGATATTCTGAATTGACATTTTATTAGAAATCTAGATCTTAGATTCTGATAGCACAAGACTACAAAAATACCTAGAAGTTGAAGACTTATTCTAATATGATGCTTTAAAACCTAAGTATAAAGGGGCATCTTACATTAGTCAGAGGCTTGACATAGTTTAATTTATGAGAATTATTGGTTCTCTTTTCTCAGTTGATAAAATAAATCTATCCCTAACTCTTCTAGACTTATTACCTACCTAGAATGGTTGCTAGCTAATACCACCTAAGCGATTTTAAAATCATGATTCCAATTAAATGCAAGAAAGATGATTAGGATATGATATTTAGGAAAAGAAAGCTAAGAGCCTTGACTCACTCCCTAACCTTAAGATGATGATTGGTATGCTATGCCCTTAAATAATACAATAATTTTTATTTTTATATAGATTTTGACTAACAATTTTATTTAAGGCTTTTGGTATGTAATTTCATGCCTACAATAAAATATAGTTATAAAAGAGTTATGGCCAAATTAATTTGAGAAGGCACACTTTCCCAAGAAGGTCATCCTCCGATGTCCCTTTTGTGCAATTCAATCACCGAATAATATGCTCACATGGTTTACAAAGTTTAAATTATTTCTAGTTACTTTTAGTTATTTAAATTGAGGGATTTATTTAGTTGTAATTATTATAAATTTTTTATGTTATAATTTGATTTGATATAAGATTTTCTTATCTAGGCTTCTCAAAAAATAACACTCTAAATGTATACATTTCTATTATGCACTCAAAATAAATTAAGCCAAATTAAATTAATAAAATAGGCCAGTGTAGTTGGGTACTAGTATACACCACAAAAGAAAAGAAAATTGGGTGGCCGACCTCTATCCTTATTGTTTGACGTAGAACTAAAGTCTCAATCAACAAGGGTCTTCATCCAGGATCGTTACCTTTGTCAAGGACCTTTTTTAGCTCCGCATGGGACCACTAATAAATAAAGTCGAACCTTCTATTCCTAGATCTCATAGATCCTACCCTAATTATAGGCTCAAATTGGATTTTAAAATTTTAAAAATTTTATCCTAAACCGTTATAAAATGGATTTAAAAAATAAATAAATATCATACTAGTAGTTTATATTTTAAACATACAAGCTTAGCACAGATAGTTACCAAGCTCCCTTATCATATTGGGCTATGCTTAGAGATTAAAGTAGCATCGAGAACTAAATAATATTTATTTTATATTTATTATAGCAGTACCTTTTAAGCATAGCCCCTATAGAAAAGAGTGTTAGCTTAAGAAGAATGCCCTAACATCAAGAATAGTGACCAAATAATATCTAGACATCCTGTCTAATGTATTACACCATAAAAAAAATCATTTCATAACATAAATTATCATAGATCATCGACCTATCCTAGGTTTAGTGTTGGTGACCTAATAATCCAGTGTATGAAAGGAAGGGCTTATGTTGCATGATTGCACTAGGCTTTTTTAAGTTCAGGTTTGATTTTCAAGTTCAAGGTTTGTTTAATTTACCAACAAGTATTTTTAATTTAAATGATTTAAATAATTTTGGATTTAATTTGAAGTTTATTATTGTGTTAAAGTAAAGTTTAGGTTTTAAAGAATGAAGAATAAAATAAATTTTGCTTTGGGCAGAATCCATTCTATTTAACACCCTAATCCTAGTAGAATGGACTTTTTCCTCCTAAGATGAAGATTCATTCTAAGGGTCAAACAAAGATCCTATGTATCTTAATTAACTTTTTTTTTAATTATTTGAGTGAGTTAGTTGAATTAGGTTTAAATCAATTAATGTTCATTTAATTTAGTTACATTATCAAGATTAAGTTCATTGAGGTTAATTTGTTTCATGTATCTTGATTTTTTCATTTTAGATTTATTATGTTTTAATTCAAGTTAATTCAATTTAATAAGTGTTTAATTTCCTTCCTTTTGATTTCATCTTGTAAGTTTTTATTGGATTTTATAAGGTTTATGCTGACGAACTTAATCTAAATGTTGTTCAAATTTTATCTTTTTGTATTTAAATTTCATTTGAATTGATTAATGTGTCTTAATTTATTATTTTATTACAATTTACAATAATCTCTTTAAATTAGGGTTTAGTCATTTGAATCATTGAAATTATTTATTTGGTTGATTATTTAAGTTGATTTGATTTTTAGAATTTAATTTTGATCACTTTGATTTATTTAAATTTAGTGTTGATTAGTTTATTTTAATATTATTTAAAGTGAATAATTATTAAATATTATTTCATGATTTATATTTACATTCAATTTTTTGCTTCCTTAATTTAATTAAGATTTAAGATAAAATAACTATTCAATTTCACATAATTTAGATTGATTAGTTTGATTAACCTCATTTTGTTAATGTCTGTATTTGTTAAACTTAAGTATTTTAAGTTGATATAATGGATTTTTATGATTTATGATTCATTATTTAATTGAATTTTTTACTACTTAACTATTAATAATAGCCCAAAAAACCTAAAGGAATGAAATACTTTGTTTCCAAACCTAAAATAGGCCACCCTAAGTTTCTAAGTTACATATATTAAATGATATTGATTTACTACTTATATATAATTATGATTATAATTATTAACTTAATATTAAGTTGATTTAAGATGATTTCAATGTTACTGAATTCTTATATGAATAGGAATTCAAAGTTTAATTAATCATATTTTTTAATTAATTATTTAATTTATCATGGATTGATTTAATAACTTAGGGTTTAATTAATTTTATGTCTTTAATTATTTCTTAAAGCCTAAATGTGTGATTATTTAGATTTATTAACTTTAGAGGACTAGGAAAATTTTCTTGCATCCTCAGATGTTATTATAAACATTTTAATTTAATTCCTGGATTTTTTATGGTTTATTTCATTTTTTATTTATTATTTAGTTTAAATTAGACAAGAGCTTAAGAATTTAATAACTTTTGATTGAGAAGTCATTTTTCTTCAAAATTTCTATGCTAATGGGGCTCCTTACAAAATTAATTTTCTTAAAGATTTATCTTCATTGGAGATATATTTCAGGGTTTATTAAAATATTAATAATTTGATTAAAACTTAAATTAAGTCTAATACATTAGGAACTAACTAGGGCTTTAAACTCTTTTTAATTTCTCTTTGAAAGATGAATATAGAGAAAGTTTATTTAAAATTTTTATATTTTTATTTGATTTATTATGATTTTTTAAAGATCAGGTTATCTGAATGAATTTCTTTATTTATTTAATTACCTAATTATATCATTTTGATATTTTATGGGTTTCAGTGAATTTTAATACTCTTCTTAGGTTCAGTAATGTTTATGATAATGTCATAAGTTAATTCCATAATTTTCATTATTTATTAAATTATTAATAATTTATACCATTAAATTAAGGTTTGGAGATTAGAAATTTTGTCATTTAATTCAATCATCAATAAATTCCCAAAATTTTATCTAAGTTGTGTTTTAGCTATAATTTCAATCCCCAAAGTTTCAAGTTGATTGGATTAATATATTAGCATTAATTTGGGTTTGATTGATTTCATTAAAACTCAAATTAACCTAAAAGTACTAAATAAAATTTTTGGATTTTAGGTTTAATAGATTCCTCTCAGTAAGCTAAATCCATAGAGCCATTGTTTGAATTTTAAGGTTGAGTATTTTAATTTCTCTGAATTTTTGAACTTATTAGGAAGACTAGGATTAATTCAGAGTTTCTTAAGGGTTTTAAATCAAATCATCTAGCTAGATCATAACCATATATTCAAAATAAAAAGAATAGACTACATTGATTTTATCTCTGAGCTCCCATTGGAGAACATGAATTATTGGTGATTGGCGGTGATCTACATTGTGAGTGCATGGGATTTCAATTGCAAAATGATCAAAGAGTGATCTAGATGGATCTACATGGCTTGATCTTAGCCAAGATCAAGTATGTTTCCATTTTAAATTAAAGGGGAGGTCGGGTTTGATGGTACCTCACCAGTGTCAAATTTGACTATTTATTATTTCGAAATCCTTCAAAGAAACTAGATGAAGCTTTATGAGAGTTTCTATGGCTTGCCTCCCTCTAGAAAGGTGTGGAGATTAATGCATGCCACTACTTGCTAGAGTTTGGTGTGGGGAGTGATTGGAGAGGTTAGGGAGAAGGGGGAATGATTGTTCAAGCTTGATTCAACTTAAAGAAGGTGTTAGAACGTGGAAAAATCTCTAAATTGGTCTCCCTGTACCCCTTAATACTTGGCCATGAGGTCATCACTTTGGAAATGGTAGGAGGTGGCCAACCATTGGAATTGTGGTCTCATGATGATGTTTAAGGCGATAAGATGGTCAAAGAACTTGTTTGAAATGATTTTGATGATGAAAGCAAATGGAATGGGTTTGGATGAAGTGAAGTGGCTTGGTTTGGGCTTCCCATGGCTTCTCCTATTCTATGGCACCTCCTCCTCTCCCATTGAACTAGTTGGTAGCTTCTTAAACTTGAACTATTTGGTAGCTTCTTAGATCCATCTTAAGATGAGTCTTAGAAAAATCCAAGTTCAATTGTATTAGGTTTAGGCTTAAGTGCTTTAGTTTTGAGTTTGGGTGAGTTGGTTGGACATTGGCTAGCTTCATTGTATCCAATTCTCTTTGAATTTATGTTTGCTATTAAGATAATTGTTCATTGTGGGATTTATGGATTATTCAGGTCATGTTTGGGTTTAGCTTAGTTTAGATTATTTTTAACCTGCTTGACTTAAATAGGTCAAGTTTGGTTTTCTAGCTTATTTAGACATTTTAGGATTTGCATTTTGATTTAATTATGTATAATTGATCATCCATAGTATTAAAGACTGATTAACTTTAACTATTCTTAATTATTTTACGTTCAATTTTATTTAAGATTCACTTTAGCACATTTTTATTCAAATGGGTTAACATGAATTGGTTGGAGTCAAACAACCAATTTGACTTGAATTAAAATTAATTTAGGCTTCAATTATATTTCTTTAAGTGTTTGGAATGCTTTAGATCAATTTTAATTAATTTGAATTAGATTTTCAATTACACCCATTTTTGCCACAAATTATCCTTAATGGGTTAACATGAGTTTTTTTTATTAAATGACCAAATTGGTCAAATTAATCCAAAGAACTAGTTTAATTATGTTTAACTATCATTTCCAAATTATTTTGGATATTTTATTTGAATTATTTTTAATTTAAATTAAATTTAGGCCTAATAAAGTGCATTTGGGTTTATTTTGATTAAGTGGTCAAATCAACACAATTAAATCCTTATTGAATTTATATTTGTTTATATGCATGTTCCAACATGTTCATTTGATAGTTTTGAGCCTTTAAGATGAATTAATTTAGTTGAATTTGAGGAATTGGCCTTTTGACTTGGTGGGATTTACATAAGTCAATTCTAGGTCAAATGATCTATTTGACCATTTTAAAATTTATTGAATTTATTTTTAGGTTCAATTATATTTACACATTGATTTTATGCTATTTAATTGATTTTATTTGATTTTCCTTATTCTTATGTGATTTTGAGCTTAAATGGGTCAATTAGGTCAACCAACCCAATTACCTCAACCTAAGCTCAATTAAATTTAGATTTTAATTCAAATGTGTTTGTTATAGATTTCTACTAAATTCAACTTTTAAGTAGGCAATTGGGTCAACCATCCAAACTTTTTATGTCTTTAGGTTGTTTTTCTTTTTAGTAATATCCGAGCAATCACTTCTCACATGTCCCAATTTTTTACAATTGCATCATACTATTCTTTCACATGCAATCAACTTTTCAGTAGGCAATTTGTGTAATTTTATTTTTCATACCTGTGATTTTTATTTCTAATAATATTTCCAAACTTTTTTGAAAGCATAGCAGTCTCATCACTATCAACATTAGAACATGAAGAGTTTTTCTCACAAGTGTCTTCCATCTACAAAGCAATTAATTTTCCTTTCTCTTTCTTTTGGAAAGAGACATTTTGATCTCTTTGTGCTATAACTTGTTCAAAAGCTATCAAGGAACCAAGAAGCTGATCAAATGTATAGTTGCCAAATCCTTTGCATCACTAATTATAGTAACTTTTGCATCCCATTCTTTTGGAAGGCATCTTAGAATTTTATAAACTAAATCTTGATTTTTATATTTTTTTTCTAAGTGACTGCAATGTGTTAATAAATTTCATAAAATGAGTGTGCATATTAGAAATACTTTCATTTTGCAACATGTGGAATAATTCATATTCATGTCGTAACCTATTTATATGGGTATATTTAACTTCGTTAGTACCTTCATAAGTAAGAATGAATTTATCCCAAATTTGTTTCTCTAAATTAAGCATGGAAATTCTCATATAATCATTGGGAAGTAAAGCATAATATTATGTATTAAAATCCATAGCATTTAATTAATCTAATTCTCTTTCATAAGAAAACCATTCATCAAATGGGGTTTATCAACTTTTATACCATTTGTTTTAATGGTGGGTGTGTTGTATTGATGTGCCAATATAAACCCTATTCTAGAATCTTGTTCACAAATAAAAGTACTAATGCAGTTTTTCCAATAATCAAATGGTACATTATCAAGTAAAGGTGGGCTATGTGTAGCTTGTCCTTGAAGTAGCATACCCTTTAGAAATAATTGTCCCATAGTGATCTAACTCAAGGATGTTTAGCCACAAATTGAGCCAAAGCACTGATACCAATTGTTATGAAATTATGGCTCCTAAGAGCAGGCGGGGAGGGGGGATGGGGTGAATAGGGTTTAAAGATATTTTTAGATTAAAAGTTAAGTTTAAATCTTCATAGAAAAATTATTTGTGAATGATTATACTTTAATGAATCACAATGACAACAAAAAAAAAATAATAAATAAAAGTAAAAAAAGAACACAAAGATTTTTATGTGGTTCGGCCAAATCCCAAAATTCCTAGAAACCCAAGCTAAGAATTTGTTAAATCAAAGTTGAGATTACAATAAATCTCTCATACTCTCCTTCATGAGCAAGTACAACCCAACATAAAGCTTTTTTACAAGGGCAAGTACAACCCAACACTGTACTTTCCTATATAGGCAAGTGCAACCCAACGTTGTGCTTTCTTATACAGCAAGTACAACCCAACAAAAAACAAGAATAAAAAAGTGAAGATATACAAAGAATTAACTCTCAATTTAAAATTAATTTTTCACTCACAACCCAATTATACTAATATTAATGCAATTGATAAAATCATGAGAGAGGTCACTTCTCAATTAACTTATGATTAAAGTTAATGTAAGAACTTTAAAGGAATACTAAATCCAAATAAGTCTTTAAAAAAGTTTGATTTATTTTAAAGATATGAAAGCTTGAAAGAAAAAAGATTTGAATTGATAACTTAAAACATCACACAACTAAGATATGAATATAAATCACAACAAATGATGTATGTAAACTTGTATTATATAATAATCAAATTAAAATGAAAGACCAATTCAAACAAGTTCAATTAAAATCTCTTTTACAACTACTTTATTATATGCAAGTGATGAAATGATTTGCAAATATTAGATTCCAAATCATTTGTATACTAATAAAATGAAATATAAGATGAACTTCATTAAAAAATAAAGATATGAACAAAAATCCTTATTCAACTTAAACTAAATGTTTTGGCCAAATAAAACTTCCAATCATAATTTAACTTCTTTCATGCAAACCATGATTAATTGAATTAACCAAGATGATTAACAAGGTAGGATGAAAAAGTTAAGCACAAAATAATTTAGATGAAACCTCTTTAAGCTTTTGACCATAGTACAATTTCTCCAATCCTTCAAGTTTCCAAAGAAATCTTCAAACCAATCTTTTTGTCCAAGTGAAAGAGAAGGATGATGAGGAGTTGTAGCATTTGAATCACGAAGATCTCTAATGGAATAGTGTAGCTAGAAGTCGACCAAGAGTGGAGAGATAGCTAGGGAAACGTTTTCTTAAATTCAAAGTCACTTTTAGGAGAAAGGGTGAGGCTACAAGAGTTGGCCAAGTATGAGATGGTTGGATGGAAAATTATTTAGGAAAGGATTTAATTTAGATAATGTAATTAAATCAAGTACATACCTAAGATTTTTTGCCATGAGAGAAAGGAGAGGGAAATAGATTTGGCAATGATTTGAAGTTTTAAATCCAATGAAATAAAGCAAGGGTCGGCCAAAGCATGAGAGGGAATTCTCTTATAAGGAAAGCATTCAAAAATTGAATGAATATTTTAAACAATTCATTTGGAATATCTCCAAGAAGATTTTAGCTAAGAGGTATATGGAGAGAGAGAGAGAGAGAGAGAAAGAGAGATCAAATGGCATAAATAATGTTTAAAACAAAAAAGCATATTAAGGTGATCGACATATTGGATGGAAAATGGATTAGAAAGAATTCTGAGTTTAAAATGGCATTGAAACATAAAGAAGAATTATAATTAAATGAGAGTTTGAGATTAGATTATTTTGCACACGAGAATAAAATTAAGATGAGAATTAATGACAAGCATTTACTTTAACATGGAAATCTTCATAAGTATTTGAATTTTTTTTTTGATATGATCTTCAATCAAGGAGAGAATTTAAGCAAGGATTAACATAATATGATATGGTGAAGATAATAACTATTGGAATTTTATTTTGGAACACCATGTAGATCTTGGGGTACTTAACTGGATAATTAAATACATCATTAAGGGATAAATATATTATCTCAAAAGATAAACATATATCCCTATAATGGATTTGATTACTTAATAAGGACTCCTAAGCTTGATCAATATACTAGAGATTTCTCCCCTAAACTATATAGAGAAGTAGAATAAGGTTTATTTTATTACAGGGTTCACAATTCCTTATAAGTGTAAGCCCCTATAGTTAATTGCATCTTAAGAATAAATGATCTCTTCTTATGGATTTCAAAGCTTTTCTTAAAAGGATGATAATTTAGAAATTCAATAGGGAACACTCTCAAAAGGGAAAGAGTTACTTTGTAGACCAATTGGGATTAAGTAGGAAATTCCTATAGAAACTGCGATGCTTAGTAAGAATTTCAACAAACCTACCATTGATCTTTATAATTTTAAGATTGAATTCAGTAAATTCTAAATTAATATTTTATTAGAAATGTAGGACTTATATTCTAGTAGCACAAGGATGTAGAAATGGCTACTATTGAAGACTTTTTTTCCTAGAATGATGCTTCATAACCCAAATCTATAGGAGCTTTTGACACAAGTTAGAGGCTCGACCTAGTGCAACTTTTAGGATTTATCAGCTCATTCTCTCACTTGAGAAAATGAACCTATCCCTAACTTTTATGGACTCAAATTTTCTAGAAAGGCTGCCAGCCAATACCACCTTAGCGCTTTTAAATCCGTGAATTTAGTCTTCATGTTATGCAAGATGACTTAGATGTTATATTTTAGGATAGAGACTAAGAACCTAACTCGCTTCCTAACCTTATGATTATGTTAGGTATGTGTTGACCTCACTTTCAGAGTGAGCTTTCAACTTCTTCATCTTAGACATAAGAATCCTCTTAGACAGGAAGAGTTCCTTAGTCTTAAGACACTTCTAGTGATTGAGTGAACACTTAACCTAACCCTAGAGACATAGAAGAGGTATCCATAGAAAAAGGTTATGCTTTAAGGGTGTTAGGAAAACTTGCACACCCTATAGCTTGAACCAAATCCTTACTTCTTTCTCTCAAATCAACTTCAAATTAAAATCAACTTCAAATTCAAACCAACTTCAAATTCAAACCAACTTTCAATTCAAATCAACCTCAAATTCAAATCAACTTCAAATTTAAACCAACTTCAAATTCAAATCAATTCAAAATCAAATCTTAAATCAATTCGAACTTAGTAAAATCATAAATCAATTCCAAAACTCAAATCATGAATCAAATCTAAAATGATTGACATCCATGATCAATTACAAATCCAAAATCTTTCCTAAGCCATTTTGATTTCATTTTATGAACTTAGCTAAAAAAAATTCAAATCACTTCAAATTCAAAATATTTTCTCATAACTCATTTATATTTTCATTTATATTCACAAATATAAATGAAATATAAATTGAAATAACCAAAACTAAACTCAAAACTCATATCCAAATCTAACCTAAATGCAATCTAAACTCTTTCAAGAGAAATCCTTGAACTCCTTCAAATCAAATTCAAATCAATCTAAATTCAAAATATTTTCTCATAACCCATTTATATTCTCATTTATAATCACAAATATAAATGAAATATATATTAAAATAACCAAAACTAAATTTAAAACTCAAATTCAAATCTAACCTAAACCTAACCTAAACTCTTTCAAGTCAAATTCTTGAACTTAGCCCAATCAAACTCAAATCAATTCAAACATTTGGATTTTCTCTCCAAGTAATCAATCCTTCAATTACAAACCAAATCTAATCATAAACTTCAATCATAAAATCAAATCAAACCAACCTAAATCAAACTCATGTTCATCCTTTGAACTTAAAATTGTATCAAAACCCATTTGACTCTAAATCACTTATAATTGGATTTTTATTTCAATCGTAAGTCCATATGTGAGTTCAACCAAACTTGAATCAAGCCTTGGTCAAGTCAATTGATCCACTTAGGCTCACTTGTGACCTAAAGCACCTTTTTGAGCCAAATTCTAATTCTACCCAAATTGGATTGAACTAAGCCCATCTAAGCCTCACATTATGAGCAACAATTATCATAGGATGATCAATCACTCAAATTGGGTCAAACCAAGTCAAGCCTAGCCTTTGACCAAGTCAACACTTAACCCAAATGAAACCCAAACTAGCCGAAATACACCATAGGACAAATTGATTGAAGCCATTAATCTAAACTAGTTCATGATCAATGATTGAACATGAGTAAGCCATCAATTGAGCCAAACCTAGCCCAATTAGCCACTTGACCCAAGTTGACCTAAAAAGTCAAAATGGGTCAAATCTTGATCTAAGCCAAATTGATTTCAACCAATGGGTCAAATTCATTCTAAATCACTTATTGAACTTGACCAAAAATCCAATTGGCCAACTAGAACCAACCTAACCCAATTTACCATGAACCCAACTTGACCTAAAAGGTCAAATCAACTTGAAATTAAACCAAACTAAAATTGATTGAAACCAAAGCTAGCAAAACATTTCAAATGATCAACCAAGCCTAAGCCAACCCATGACCTAACCCAATTAGGTCAAATGGGTCAAATTGGTCAACATAAAACCAATCCAGCCAATTTGATAACTTAAATAACCAATCTTATTGCACCACATGGAAAGCGCAAGCCGCGTTAGCAGCCCACGTGGTGCCGATGTGATTAGTTATATAATTATGTTATTTAATTACCTATTAAGCATAAAAACTTCATAAATTCATAACTAAATATAGAAAAATCCAAAAAATGCACTCAACTTCATTTTAAAGATAATTCAGAGAGGAATTCAATAAAACTATTTTTAATTAATTTTGAATAGTGAATTTTCCTTAATTAAGGTTTAATTAAATACTTAATAACTCTAATTATTCTTTAATTAATTTATTAATTAATTCCAAGTTTCTCAGACATGTTTAGGGAGATGACTTTTGCCTCCCCTAATTTTCTTGGAATATATTAATTAGTTAATTAGAGAAATTAATTAATGAATCTCTAATCACTCTCTTAATGTAATTAAGAATAATTTAGCATGTGAACAGTGGTTTAATCATTTAATTGAGATAAATAAACATATTTATAGTGAAGAGGAGGTTCATGGAATAGGTTTGGGGTACTTTCCCTAAGTTATTCCCTAAACTCCCTTTCTTCCTTAATCCAAATATAATTAAGGAATAATCCACTAATGACATACTTAATTAGCTTAATCAAACTTTCAAAATCAATCTGAACTTAATAAATCTCTTGCTAGGTAGATCCTTAGGTGTTCAAAAGCCTAAGGCAAATTTAAGGAAATCATTTCCAACTCACATGTGTGGAAAGGTTATGAAAGTACTTAATTAAACCCTTTAGCTTAATTAATCAATAATTGTAAATCAATTGCATTAGACCCCTTTCTTTCTTAGGCGCATTGCTGATTTAAATTTCATGTGGTTGCATCTCATATCTTGGCTCATAATTGTTAGGCTAATTATGTTAAAGTGGTGAAGGTAAGGGGTAATTAATGGACTCAATTTACACCTTAACCTTAACAAAACATAAAATCAATCTAATTGTTATAAAAATTAAACTAAACAAATTCACACATAGAGAAAATTAGTTAGGACCAGCAAACTCTTTTTAGAAATCATTTTCAAATCAAACTCAAAATAAAAATAAAAATCTCTTTAAAGAAATGTTGATTCACTTTAAATGATCTTATTCTCTGGGATTGTCTTTAGAAATTAATTAGGTTGAATGAAGTTATATGCTTATATCACTTTATTTCTTTTGAAGCATGCTAAATATTGTATGCCATATGAAATCATGCATTCATATCTTTTGAAAAATCAAAATAAATGAAATTTTTTCCTTTATGTCCAATTGCATGCTTTGGCTAAAGTAAAGATATGAGTGGCTATTATCACTATTAAATCAAAAATTAATTTCAAAATATATAAATCAAAGATTATAAATGAAGGTATGCTACTTATAAATATTTATAAACTTGCATGTGATTATAACATAAAATGTGTTATGTGATTTTCTTCTCTTCCCTTAACATGGGTTTGTATAGGATTTGCAAAGTGTATAGTTCATTTGGAAAGAACATAACACTTGTGTAAACTTATTTCTATGCACTTCCATTATATGAATTAAGAAGGATCCCCACATTATACATATAAATTAAACAACCAAAATCAAACAAACAAACAAACATAAACATTTTGCATGATTCTTCATCCATTTGTTTTCTTTTTGTACATGCCCACGTATTTATTAGTCTGGACATCTCGGGATTGCAAGGTTTTAAGTAGCACTAAGAAGGTCTTATACCTTATACCCTTGGTGTAGAAAAAAATGGCGTCGTACTCACTTATGACTTTTATACATGTAAATGTGTATTTGATTAATGGATAAAAGAATCCCTCTCTTTTCTACTTAACAAAATCATGCAATCATAAAATATCAAAATTTTATTAAGCAACATCTCTTTGCATTCATCATTAAGGTGTGCTAAAATTTTCATTTGAATGTATAGATATACTTAGGATTTATTCATATGCATGATATACATGTTGGAAAGAAATAAATGGTTGTGTGTTATGTGATAGTAATTCACCTTAATTAATCTTAAGATGCCTTTCTTATTGAATAGATTTGTTTAGAGAAAATATAAACTTAGGAATAATTAAAACACATAATAAAACATTCACTAAGAAAAATCATTAATGAATATATCTTATAAATTACTTAAGGTAGGGATAAAAGAGAAGTTCTCTTCTATTTTCTTCTATTTACAACACTTAATAATTTAATGTAGGTCCATTCAAACCAAATAAAATCATCAAATAAGATTGACAAATCAACTAAACCACTTAAATGAAACCACTCTCTAAACTGAATTCTTCACACTTAGAAAACTCCAACCTTAAAGCCTAGCTAAGACATGTCACACAAGCCTTAAATGGCACACACATTAGGCTAAGTCACCATTTCTAGCTCCATGTTAGGGTAGTGCATGGTTTGATGCTTAATTTTGTTTTGTGATATAATTTTTTTAGACTGGATGTTAGGGTGTATGTGTGTGGATTGGATGATAGGACGATCTTAGTCTAATCATTATCTTTTGTAGGGGATTGTGCTTAAGGGGCATTGTAATAAAAATATAAATACATTTGTTATGCAGGTTACTTATACTAGCATAATCAAATTGGGGCAGTGGACTTGATTTTACCCCATGTGTGGGGTGCTAAGTCCAATTCATTCCTATAATTGCTTGAGATTGTATGGTATATTTAGCTAATATATATTTTGCAAGTTTAGATAGATTTACTTTCCCTTTTTTATGTAATTTTGCAATTAATATTTAGAATTAATGTTATGGGGGATTAGGATGAACATTGGTCATAAGACTAAGTCTTATGCACCATGTGAAGTTTTGGAGCAACCACATCCCAACCAACCAAAAGAAGGAAAGAAGGAAAGAAGGAAAAAAAGAAATGAAGAAAAAAGAAAAGAAGGAATGAAGAATGAAGACACCCATAACATGAATTCATTTTAATTATAATTAATTCATTTGTAATCCGGGTTGTATAAGGGCAGCTACCCATTTTTTTTTTGGGTTTGTGCGGTGGAGCCAAACCACATTGGCCTTTTATTCTTTTGCGCTAGCTTTATAAAATTATTTGGTGTTTGTTTAGCTTGTGCATTAAGATGACATATTTTTTCTAGTTTTTTTATTACTTTGATGAATGACTTGGATGTGAATAGGCTCCTAGGGAAAAATAAAATTTATATCCAATTAATCAACTCAAAATTAAAAATTTAACAACTTATAACCTCACCTAAAGCCTAGGTTATAAATCAAGATAAAAGATTTAGCAACCCCTTAGCTGGATGTTGTATGTCTCACTTCATGCATAAAAAGCATCTTGCTTCACTCTTGCATATCGAGGGCTTCTACTTTTTCCACAGAACTTGGCTTGACCTTTGAGAATCAAGGTGGAAACAAACCTCCTTCTTGCTGATTTTGGCCCATAACTAATTTCTCATGCATTAGGCATATGAATCCCATATCCTGTGTCAAATGAATTGTCCAAAAATAAAAATAATACTTAACAAAAATTTGCATTAGATTTATGTCATTATTCATTCCCTACATGATCTAGTCTCTTAGGGAGTGTGTTTAAGGAATTAGTCTCTTTCTAAATAAATAATAGCTTAGCTATCTTGCAAATGCATAAGACTTGCCTACATGTATTTAAAATCATAGGAGGAGTTAGCTCGCAGCCACCCTCAGGCGGTTGTAAGTCCAACAGTTGGGTGGTTTATCCTCTCTTGTGGAGGTAAGCCAAATACCAATTTTTCACCTTAGATTTAGGTCGTTCCTTGGCCCTCACCAAAGCTCCCTAGATTTAGGTTCAGAGATTGTTACTTCTCTTTGTGGGCTACAAGCATAAATCCTCACCTCTTTGGCATTTCCATGATCTTATGTTTTGGAATTGTGAGCCTTAGGTTTTTAATAAAAATTTAACTCAAACAATTAACTCTCTTGAAATTTTAAAAATATAAATCTGAACTATAGGATAGTTTGGGATGCTTACTAGGCTTCCTAATATCATAAGCACCCCCTACTTATCTCTCTTTGGTTTTGATAATAACTCCTTCCTTTTGATCAATCCCATTTTGATCTTCTAACAATAAACTAATTTGTTGATAGTCCTATCTTTAAAATCTTTGGAAATAATGATCATTTACCTTAACTGAGAGTATTCCTAATGGATTTCATTTCTTAGGATGTAATTAACTATGGGGGATTGCCTCCATAGGGAACTTAACGAACTTGGTTTAAAATAAACTCTATTTTACTTTTAAATGTAAAGTAGGAGAAGAATCTCTGGTACATTCGAAGACCCATTGTCCTTAGGAGTCCTCATTAGGTGATTAGGTTCATTGTAGGATGGTGACTTTTGTCTCTCGAGATAGTACATCATTTCTCAATGTCATACCCGATCACCCTAATGAGAACATCTGCGGATCTACGTGGTGTCCAACAAGAGTATTTTTAATTTCATTTATCTTCCAAAGATAGATGAGGACCAGAATAAAATTCACCATAGATTTTTCTTGCGACTCCACTGGGGATGGTTCCTCTCCATCTTTGAGAAATGATCATTGTCTCCAAGTATTGATGATGGATTTGTACTTTGTATGAATCCAAGACTATCCTCCTTTCCATTGGCACTTAGTTTATTTCATCCTTTAACTAAGCTAGTCAACATCCTTTAGGTTTTAGGACCTCACTCAGTGTAGGTCTTAAAACCCCTGTTGGGTTCCCCCAATAGGTAAAAATAAAATTAAATAAAAAGAAATAACTAAAGACTTCCTCCTTACAATTTCTATGGTAAGGAAAGGTTCATTCCAAAAATAAAGAAAAAGAAATCCTTTATAAAAATATCCATTTCCAAAAAGCACTTTTCCAAAATGCACATAATAAAATATTTCAACCTCATCCAACAATCTTCATGATTATTTTATGTAGCACCGGTTCAAAAATAAAAAAAATAATCATCATTTCAAAAAGCACAAATGAACATCCTCATTCAATATACCCAAATTTATTGAATGAAGATTTCATTCCAAATAAAAAAATCAACAATAATATTTTCAAAAAGCACAAATGAACATCCTCATTAAATATATCCAAATTTATTGAATAAAGATTTCATTTCAAAAATCAAAATCAACAATCATCTTTTCAAAAAGCACAAATGAACATCCTCATTAAATATACCAAAATTTATAGAATGAAGATTTCATTCGAAAAAAAATCAATAATCATATTTTCAAAAAAACACAAATGAACATCCTCATTCAATTTATTGAATGAAGATCATCTTTAAAAAAAACAATAATCATCTTTTCATAAACAAAATCAGTAATCTTCTTTTCAAACAACACAAATGAACAACCTTATTCAATTTATTGAATGAATATTTCATTTCAAAAAATAAAATAAAAAATCATATTTTAAAAAAAAAACACAAATGAGTACCCTCATTCAATATACCCAAATTTATTAAATGAAAATTTCATTTCAAAAACAAAACCAACAATCATCTTCTCAAAAAATAAAATCAACAATTATCATTTCAAAAAAAAAAATCAACAATCATCTTTTCAAAAACAAAACCAACTATCATCTTTTCAAAAATAAAATCAACAACTATCTTTTCAATAAACAAAATCAACAATCATCATTTCAAAAATAAAATAAATAATCATCTTTTCAAAAACAAAATAAAAAATCACCTTTTCAAAAAGAAAATATTTGAAAATGAACAACCTCTTTCAATATACCTAAATTTAGTGAAAGAAGGTTTCATTTCCAAATAAAATCAAATCATAACATTGAAATTCTATTTCAACATATCCTACATATGTTGAAGTTGGAATTTCTTTCTTTAAAAAAAAAAAATACAAATTTGAAGATAAGCTTCTCCATTCAATATATCCAAATATGTTGGATGGAGGCTTTATTTTCAAATAAAATTACAACATTTGAAGTTTCTCTCAACACATCCCAATGTGTTAGGTTAGAATTTCTTTCTTTTTTCAAAAAGCAATAATCACACACAAAATAAAATTTCATCTTTGAAAAATAAATCATAATTGACTCCCATTTGACATACCCAAATTTGTCAAATGAGAGTTTCATTTTTCAAAATAAATTTGGAATTTATTTAACATACCCAAATTTGCTAAGTAAAGATCCCCCTCTTCAAAAACCAAAACATCAAAAATCAAAAACACATTTGAACTTTATTTAGCATGCCCAAATTTGCTAAGTAAAGTTCTCATTTTTCAAAAATCAAAACATCAAAATCAAATAAACACAATTGAACTTCATTTAACATACACAAATTTGCTAAGATCTCATTTTTCAAAAATCAAAATCAAAAGTCAAAAATCAAACACGTTTGGATTCTTTTTATTTAGCATACCCAAATTTGTTAAATAATGATCCCTCTTTTCAAAAAATTAAAACATCAAAATCAAAAACACATTTGAACTTTATTTAGAATACACAAATTTGCTAAATAAAGTTCTCATTTTCAAAAATCAATATGAAAAATCACAAATCAAAACACATTTGAATTTTTTATTTAGCATACCCAAATTTGCTATGTAAAGATCCTCTTTTCAAAAATCAAAAATCAAAACACATCATACCCAAATTTGCTAAGTAAAGATCTTCCTTTGAAAAAAAAAAGTAAAAATACATTTGGATTCTTCATTTAGCATACCCAAAATTGCTAAGTGAAGATCCTCTTTTCAAAAATCACAAAAACCAAACATTTGGACTTTATTTAGCATACACAAATTTGTTAAGTAAAGATCTCATTTTCAAATTCACACATGGTTCACAAACAAGCAAAGGAAGAAGAAAATTATTTTCAAATAACTCATTTAGCATACTCAAATTTGCTAAGTGAGCAATTTCAAACAAAATCAATTGACCCTTTACTTTAACATACTCAAATTTGTTAAATAAAGGATCCCCAAAAACAAAAATTAAAATCAAATATGAACCAATGGAAGCATCAATCTCTTCAAAATATTTGAACCGCTTTCCAAAATACACAAATTTGTTGAGAATTGATTCTAAATTTAAAAATCTCTCCTTTCCAATCAATTCAAAAAAAATCTCTCCTAAATCAAAGATCCCCACTTAACATATTCAAACTATTGAGTGTGGGTTCAAATTCTAAAAATAAATTAAAGCAAAAATATTACTTGAGTTTATTTTCCAAAATTGTAGAATTTCAACTCAGCTTTAGTCAACTTTCAGTTCAGTTCAGTTCAATTTAAATGGAAGCTCAGAAGTACATGCTTACTTTTACTTTGGGATGGATTTGTCCTTGGATCAGGTCAGCCCTCCCATAGATTGACTTTGCCCACCTTATTCATTTTGGTCGAGATTTTGAGGGGGCTAGGATCACTTATGAGGGTACCACCCTCACAGCCGTCAACAGAAGTGTGGTGACTGGGAAGAAGCCAGTCATCCATGTTGAGATGCTGTCAGATTCAGAGTTTCTCTCACTGAAGAGGAAGGCTGTAACAGTTCCCACAATAGTTGTAATTTCAATGCCAGTGCAATTAGTGGTTCCCATTTCTGCCCTAGTATGAGCTAGCACCCACTCATTAGCTTCTTCCAAGGGGAAGGCTCCCCTGGTTAGAGGGATAGTCTCCCTTACCTATGAGGTAGGGTCAAAAAGAAGTCCCCAGTCAGCATTATTTCTAATTACATAGGAGTAAGTCCCTAGTTGGCTTCCTATTCAAAGAACTAAGGAATGGAATCAAGCCATTGAAGGCCTCATTTCTTTGAACTAGTCAAATAAGATTAAGTCCATGTGACCCCTATTTAGTAGTCAAAGTGTTGTGGATTATGATCAAGTATTTCAATCCTCTTCTCCCTAGCATAGCTTTGAGGGTTGGATCATGCCTTTAAAGACCCCTCTCCTCTCTTTAGCTAACTAGGATGGTTCATGCCTTTAAGCCATCTTATTAGGTACATGGATCACTATTCTTAAGTTCCTTAAAGGCATCTTCCTTGAGCATTGTGATTGCATTAGGGTTAGACCAATCTTTGGGTCTACCCCTAATAGTATTCCTCTCCATCCTAGAACTTAATGAAAGTTAAGTTTCTACCCCAAAGCAAAGATAGGTATATGTATACCTATTTTTCACAATCAAAATCAAAATAAAATTCAAATCAAAAAACAAAATTTTGAATTGGAGCTCCAAGTTGATGCTTGCATGTTGATCAATCTGGTCAACACCAATATGTGTAGTGTATTCTAGTTAATCTAGTACACATATTAGGGGTCCATTTGTTGACCTTATTTTTGGATGAGGTTAATTTGGTAATTAAGAGATCCTAATCTCAAATAGGATTTTCTTAATTTAATGTTTAGGACACTCACCTAGTATCCTAGAACATACTTTTTAATTTATTCTAACCTATTTGATATAGGTAGAATCAATCCAAAATTTCAATTTGCATTAACTCAAATAAGAAAATCAACTTATTTTATGCTTAATAATTTGATACTTCTTTTTTTTTTTGTTTGGCCAAAGCCTCTTTCAAAGGTTTTAAATTTTTTAGTGCTTAATCATTTGAATATCCATTTTTAACTTTTTCCTAAAGTTTCATATAAGTTGGCTAAATTTGATTATGCTTAACACCTTATTTCATTTAATTTTCTTATTGGCAGACCACTTCATCTATTTCATAAATTATTTTGTGTTTTTTGATTACTTGTCTTCAATTAGTTTATATATAGGTTATGTGATAGATTTCATGTGGTATCATTCAAACATTTATTCAAGTGATTATTTAGTTATTCCAATTGCAAATGCACTTATCATTTGAATAAAAGTTACCTTATGCGACAAATAATTCAAAGTCAAGTTTTGTGATTGCAATTTAGTTTGCATTTCAAAGTCATTCAAGAAAATCATTTTAATCTTTTTAAAGATCATTCAAAGCAACTTTAAGTTATTTACTTGCATTAAATACTTGATTGAATAACTTGTTTCTATTTCAATTCAAAGTTAAAGTGAGCTCTCTTTTTCATTAATATTCAATTGCCTTAATATTAGTATAGGTTAGGTTGTGAGTGCAAAAATATTTTTAAATTGAGAGTTAGATTTGTATCTTTTTTTTCTTTTTGCCTTGTCTCAATTTCTTGTTGGAATGTACTTGCCCATTAAGTGCATGTTGGTTTGTACTTGCTAGTTAAGGAAATTTCATGTTGAGTTGTACTTGTCTGTGAAGGAGATGTGAGTCACTATAGCACCCAAGAGGGAGGGGGGTGAATTGGGTGATATTAAAAAATTTAAAAGTTAAATCTTAAATTTTAACTTTTAGTAGAAAATAAATTTTTGATCTTATAATGACAAGATATAATTCTCAAAATAGCAAAAAAAAATAAAATACACTAAAGTAAAGAGTGACAATAAGCACAAAATTTTTATGTGGTTTGGCCAAACTCTAAAATCGGCCTACGCTCATGCATAGCCATCTCAGGCTAGGAATCTGCTAAATGTAAATAGATTACAAATCGTACTCTCCTATAACAAGGTGAGTACAACCCCTACAATAATATATACTCTCCTATAAAGGGGCGAGTGCAACCCTAATTTAAATTTTACAACATGAAAAGAAAAATACAAAATGATAAATTTTGATAAAATAAATCTCTCACAAATATATCAACCTATCCACTCCAAAAAGTGATCTCATAACTTATAAATGATCACTTTACAACTTACAAATTTGACAAGATAGAATGCTCACTTAATTTTGCTAAAAAGAAATAATATATTTATCTTAAAGTGATCTTACTAAGATGTTTATGTTATTACAATTTTTAGATTAATATAAAAATGTTTTCAAAATAAATTCATAAAAGTCTTTTACATAATAAAATAAATTTCAGCAAGGAATAATTTTAAGTTTAATTTAAACTATAACTAGCAATTATATAATAGTGTAAGAATGATTAACTCTCTACTAAACTTCTATTTCTTAATTATTAAACAATAAAAACAACATGCTTTACTAAATTTCAGCAAGATAAAATTACTTAAGCAAAAGATATTAGTTAGAATAAAATGATAGGTGAAAAATAAAATAAGTTAACTTTTTATAAATTTTAGTTTGATAAAAAACTTCATTTATAATAGATCTAGCATATACTCTAAATTTCAGTAATAATTTATTTTATTTTAACCAAAGTGATGCTTTCAATTAATGCAAATGATCATAAAAAACTTAAATAAAATTAGTATATGATAGATCTAAGTAAACTAGTAAGCTTTTAATTAAAAAGAGAGATCTAGCAAATAAAAATATTTTTAGCATAATAAATTAATTCAAAATGCTTAAATATACTTCTAAAATAGATCTAAGAATAAATAATCTTTCAAATAAGATTAATAAAGAAATATTTCAAGAAACCAAAAGAAATTTGTAGGAAGATAAAAATTTCAACAAGATGAAATAAATCGTACAAACTATCACAAGAGTTTTTCACAAAAATATGATTGAAGAAACTTTTGATGTGGGAAACTTAAACTTTGATGTCCAAAGACTAATCCATCAAAAAGTAAAAATTGGAAAGAACAAATAAATGGTGAAAATAGTATGAACAATTAAAAAAGATTAAGATCAAGAAAATAAACTAAAAAAATTTGAGAAAGCTTGCTTAGTTGAAGATGTTGAAGCTTCCAAACCAAGGATTTGATCTTACAATATTTGGAGAACACTTGGAAGGGAAATCTAGAAAATTGCCTCTTAGATTTGCTGGAAAGATTTGAATTTGAATGAGTAACTCATTCATGAAGAGAATGAGGGCTACTTATAAGCAAGAATGTCATTTCGAATCATTTCAAAGAAATATATTATTCTAACATCATTTTATCATATAATAATTTAATACTCAATAAAAATATTATTTATATTAAATAAATATTAAATTCAAACAGCCAAAAAAATGGCTAGTCATCTGGGCAAGTCAAAAATAATCAAATACGGCTCTTAACATATTCAAAGCATGTAGCATGCATTCTATATAAAAATCAACTAATTTTTGAACAATCATAATTAATTCAATTTTAATTAAACGTGGGTCAAGTAACCTATCAAATTAAGTGACAAAATCTAAGGAATCCATTGGAGAAAATCAGATCTAAATTCTTTGATTATAAAATGACTTTGGATGAAATACATAATTTCATATATTTTTGTTAAATTTGAAATATGACATTTAAATATTATGATATAATTTAGATATAATCATACATATGTTAGTTATCATATCATATTTAAATTAAATTAAAACATATAATTATATTAAGTACATAAACTAATTACACTCAATAGTCGTAATTAATTATCATTTATTATTTTGATAATTTAAATGATATGTATGAAACATATAATTGAATGTTAATTAGATAAATATTTATATAAATTAACCTCATTATCATTATTTAAAATAAATAAAATAATATGTTAAGTTGTAAGCAAATTAATTCATGTCAATGAACTCATGAAACTCTAAGATAGTTACAAATGCATATAACCTAAAATATTATATCTTGAGCTTCAACGTATCAATTTTGATCTATCTTTCATTCTTCCATACTTGCAAATTCGTCAAACATATTGTGAGATGTATTGGATATGTAATTAGCAATTACTATATGTAAAATACATAAAACATACATTACAACATCCAAGCATTCATTTATTTTCATCAAAATTGGTCGGATTGAACATAAGGCTCATTAAGCCAACAATATACCCCTTTTTGATGATGACAAACTAATTTTGGTATTTATTTTGATGAAGGTGAAAATTGACCTTTCATTGTAATTTTTGAAAAAAAAAATTCATTTCTACTAAAAAAATTTATGCATAAGAGATGAATAATGTTGCTCCCCCTAAATGTATGCATGAAATAGACTTTATACTAACCCACATTTTACTCTTCTCCCCCTTTTGACAACATCAAAAAAAGATAACAAACTACATATAATTTTAAATATTAGGATCTAACATTCCAAGCATGCATCTTAAAGTACAAAAATGTTCTTCTAATAATGGCTTTGTAAAATATCTGCAATTTGCAAATTAGTACTAATGAAATTAATATTAACATCACCTTTCAAAACATTATCCCTAATAAAATGATGTATAATTTCTATATGCTTGGTTTGTAAGTGTTGGATAGAATTTTTGGTCAAAAAATAGCACTAGTATTGTCACACTAAACTATAATGTGATCTAGCTTAATACCAAAATCTTTTAATTGTTTCTTTAACCAAAGGACTTAAGCAACACAACTACCTGCAGCTATGTACTCAGCCTCAGCAGTGGATAAAGCTATAGAATTTTATTTTCTAGATGACCAAGACACAAGTGATGATCCTAAATATTAACATGTGCCTGATGTATTTTTTTATCTAGTTTGAAATCCAACAAAATGAGCATCGGAATATTCAACCAAATCACATAATAAAGAATTTTTAGAATACCATAAATCTAACATAGAAGTGTCTATCAAATACCGAAAGATACACTTATTAAATGAGATTCTTTCAGGTTGACCTAAAAACAAGCACACAAACAAACAACACACATAATATCAAGCCTACTAGTAGCAAGGTATAAAAGTGAACCTATCAACCAATCATACTCCTATAACATTTTTTATCAACAGATTTTTCTGATTCATCTAAATCTAATTTTGTAAACAGCTCATAGGAGTCTTACTAGATTTGAATCTTTTCATGTCAAACCTCTCAAGAAATTCATTTGTGTACTTTGTTTTACATATGAATGTGCTTTTTTTTGTTGCTTCACTTGAAGACCTACGAAAAAAATTAAGTTCTCCCATCATACTCATTTCAAACTCTTTAGACATCAAAAATGAGAACTCATGGCAAAAAGATTCATTTATACTTCCAAATAATATATCACTTACATACACTTGTACCACAATCAATCATCATTTATACTCTTAAGGAATAAGGTGGTATCTACTCGACCCTTTCTAAATCCATGATCTATCAAAAAGTTACTTAACCTATCATACCAAGCATGAGGAGCCTGTTTTAAACCATATAAAGCTTTCTTTAATTTATACACATGATCTGGAAAATCAAGGCTCTTAAATCCAGGTGGTTCCTCTACAAAGACATCTTGGTCAATAAATCCATTCAAAAATGCACTTTTGACATCCATCTGAAAAAGTTTAAAATCACTAAAATATGCATAAGCAAGGAGTAACCTAATAGCTTCTATTCTTGCTATAGGTGCAAAAGATTCTTCAAAATCTATCCCTTCAAATTGTGTGTACCCTTGTGCAACTAACCTAGCTTTATTTCTAACAATACAACCTAAGTAATCTAGCTTATTTCTAAAGACCCACTTTGTTCCAATAACATTCTGATCTTGGGGTCTTGTGACTAATTCACAATCATCATTTCTTACAAACTGATTCAGCTCCTCTTCCATAGTAATATTCAAAAAATTATCTTTTATGCTTCTTCTAAATTTTTAGGCTCAATCTCAGACAAAAATGTTGAATGATCAACAACCTCTATACTATGTCTTCTGGTCATAACTCATTTTGAAGGATCTCCTATAATTATAAAATTACTTTGGCTGAAATACAAAATTTCATATATTTTTGTTAAATTTGAAATATGAAATTTAAATATTATGATATAATTTAGATATAATCATACAAATGTTAGTTATCATATCACCTTTAAATTAAATTAAAATATTTAATTATATTAAGTATATAAATAGTTACACTCAATAGTCATAATTAATTATCATTTATTGTTTGACAATTTAAATGATATGTATGAAGCATATAATTGAATGTTAATTAGATAAATAATTATATAAATTAAACTCATTATCATTATTTAAAATAAAAAAATAGTATGTTAACTTGTGAGCAAATTAATTCAAGCCAATGAACTCATATGAAACTCTAAGATGGTTATAAATGAATATAACCTAAAACATTGTATCTTGACCTTCAAGGTATCCATTTTGATCTATCTTCCATTCTTCCATATTTGCAATTTCATCAAACATATTATGAGATGTATTGGATATGTAAGCAGTAATTAATATATCTAAAACACATAAAATATATAGTAAAACATCCAAGCATTCATTAATTATCATCAAAATTTATTGGATTGAACATGAGACTCATTAAGCCAATAGGAGAGTATGGGAGATTTGTTGTATTCTTAACTTTGTTCTAATTAATTTCTAGTCTACCTAAACTCATCAGGTTAGATGAATCCCAAGGAGGATGCACTATGTCACTAGGTGTAGTGTTCTAAGTGCTTAATTAGGAGGCTCTTATTCTATAAATAGGTGTCCTAATTACTACTTTCAAAAATGATGTAAACCTCATCCAAAAATAAAGTTAATAGGGTTCATTTCCCATCTTGATGACTTCATTGTTCTTTTTTATGGTAAACTCTTTGAGCTTCCTAGCCTTTATCAATTCTTCGACTAAGTTTTTTAAATGGGGACATTTTTTCATGTCATTCACATGCCTTTATTGTAAATGCAATATTAAGAGTGATTGTGGCAAAAAATTTGTGACACCACATAGAGTTTAGCATTTTCTTATTTGGATAATCGAATGTGTCATTAAGGAATAAGCATATTATCTCAATAGATAAACATGTTTTCTTATAATGGATCAATTATTTAATAAAAAACTCCTAAGACTAATTATTCTTTCATATACCAGAGATTTTTCCCCTGAACTACATGGAAGGTAGAACATGGTTTGATAAAAATTAGGTTAATGATTCCCTACAGAGGCAAGCCTCTATAGTTAATTACATCTTAAGAAGGGTATATTCCTAAGAATACTCTCGATTAAAAAAATATGTTGTTATTTTGAAGGATTTCTATGGTGGTCTTCAAAGGTTTTGTTTTTGGAATTTTCAATTGCAAATGGTTCAAATTGGAGAGAGTTATTTTGGAGGCAAAGTGGGATGAAGTAGGAAATGCCTATTGATATTGGGATGCCCACTGGACATTGCAACTATCCTATAATTGGGCTTTAAAATTTAGAATTTAATTTAGATTTTGAGTTGACATTTTCTTAGAAGTTGAGAACTTAGATTGTAGCAGCATAAGACTGCAGAAATGCTTAGGGTTGAGGACTTATTCCTAAAAAGGATGCTTCCAAACCTAGTCTACAAATTCTTCTGACACATGTCAAATGCTCGACCTAGTTCTATTTTGGGAATTATTGATCATTCATCTCATTTGTGAGAATTAACCTATCACTAACTCTTATGGACTTACAACCTGCTTGGAGGGGCTGCCAACTAACACCATATAAGCATATTTTAAATTTATGATGCTAAGTCTCATGAATGTAAAATGGTTGGGTTGTTTCCTTTTTTAGGAATTGAATCTATTTATGATGTTAAGTCTCTGCCCTTATATAACCTAGCCTAAAACTATAAGTCTAGATCTATGAGTCTTTTTTCTAGGATCATCGTTTTCTTCAGGGACATCCATTAGGCTTGATAAGGGACCATTGCTCCTATCTTTTGGTAAGGTAAGCTTCTACTAATCCTAAACCCCATAGATCCTAACCTAATTCTAAGCTCAAATATATATATATATATATATATATATATATATATATATATATATATATATATATTATTTTAAAATTAATTCCTATGCCCTACAAAACAAAAGTTAGGAAGGAAATATAAATAACACAGAATAGGTATATTTATAAACATATGTGCTTAGCATAAGTTCTTATATTAATTTGGAGTTTAAATTTATTTGAATCCTATTTTTTTCTTATATTAAACCTTAAGCATTTAGATTAATATTTGGATTCATTCTTGTATTAATTTGATTGTATATTTAAGGGTTCATTAAGTTTTTAATTAAGAATTTATTAATCCAATTAACTTAAGGTTTCATTTTTCTAAATATCATTTATTAATTTTATTATTCCATATGAATGATTAAGTTCTTTGACTTATGATGTTGGAAAAAATTCCTAAGAGTTTTTAATATTTGATTGAGATTAGTTCAAGCACTTTCATGATTTAATGGATTAATAAATTTCTTTATTCATTATTTTATTAAAATTGACCTAGAGATTTGGCAAATCAACAATTATCAATCTGAAGGTCAATTGTATTTGAAATTTTTATGGCAAGTTGGGTTCCATGCCAATTTTATGTTTACAAAGTTTCACCTTGATTAGATTCATAATTTGGGTGCAATTAAAGTTTTAATTATTTCATTGAAACCCAAATTAGGTTTACTTTAATGCAAATTATTTATTCCTCTTTGAAGGATGTTTCCAATGAGGGTTCACTCAAAATTTTGGACATTTGTTGATTTATTATGATTTAATTAAGTTTTGGTTGATTATTTAAATTATTTATTCAATTAATTACTTAATTAAGTTAATTTACTATTTATTAAGGTTAAATGAGTTTCATTAGTGTTTTAATGTTCATTAAGGTTCATTAAGTTGATTTAAGGTTACTTAAATCAATTTCTTTAATTATTTTACTTAATATTAATTTATTTAATTAAAATGGAGGTTTAAGATTTCAAGTTTCATTTCTCATGAAATACATTGCAATAATCCATGAAAAAAATTTCCTAAGTTGTGTTTTAACTTCAATTTTAATTTCCCAAAGTTTCATTTCAATTGAATTATTAGTTTGATAATAATTAAGGTTTAATTGATTTCAATTAAATCTAATTAAGGCTAAATTATCAAAAATTAATTGGAGATTTAAATTTTAATGGATTCCTCTCATCAAGATGAATCCTTAGAGCCAAAATTTATATATATTTTTTGGATTTCTATTTATTTATCAATGAATTTTTAAATTGTTTTACAAATTTTAATTAATTTTTAAGGGGATTAGTTGTTTACTAAAGGTGAGATGATGTGGTACGTCTATGGTGCGACGTAATTTGGCCATGCGGATCTCACCTGCATCCGCGTTAAAAGCGATGCCATGCAAGATGATCCCTAACCGTCTAATTGAAGATCAAACGATCTCGATTCATTCTGTGATTCCTTAAGGGGTTTAAATCAAGCTGTCTGACTAAATCAAGGTCATCCATTCCTAATAAAAGGATCAGACGGCGAGAATTCAATCCCACATTTTGTCAGCGAGAGACGGATGTCATCCACCTTTTTGGCCTAATCTCTAGTGATCACCGATGATTTTCATCACAATTTGGATTGTAATTTGTTCAATGATCAATTTAGGACTCATCTATACAGTTTGATCCACTTGGGGGATCGAATTCTTTTCAAAGAGGCCCAAAGCTGATGGCTTAGAGGCTTGGTGAGGGAGCATACCTTGATTCCGATGCTCACCGATGATGGGATTGACTCCATTAGCTTCGTTTCAACTTGATTAAGGTATGCGTGAAATTTGATAGCTTGCCTCTACAAGGATTGATCCCTAGACCAACACTGAGTTTATTTTTCAACAACATAAGTCGATTTCTGGCTTGCCGACGGTGAGGGGTCAGGAGGTCAGGGTGGCAATTCATTTGAGGTCTCCTAGACCTCAAGAATGTATTAGAACCTTCAATTTGATCAAAAAACCACTCTCTTGGATTTCACCATGATTAGAGCCCAATTTTTGTTTGTTCACTAGTGTGCTGACGGTGAGACGCTGCAAAAAGGGTCCCCTCTTCCGCTCTTGGCTTGGTGGACATTTTTGAATGAAAAGGGGGAGGGAATAGGCTCTCCCTCCCCTTTCAATGGATGGCTGAGATGAACTTTTTGAGATTTTTAGGTGGCCAGAATCTAGCCACCGGTGATGGCAAAGCTGGATAAGTGGTGGATTTAATCCCCCTTGGCCTTGTGAGCAAGCTTGGATATAAATTGGGTAAGCAGGATAGCTTCTTACTTATTTTTCTCCCTTGGCCGAGCCATATGCTCTCATTCTTCCTTGGCTTCGTGCTTTTGTAGAAGACCAAATGCATTGTTTCTTGAGGACTTATCCTCTTGCATTCAACCCTTGGATTTACTCTCCTAAGAGGTAGTCAAAGTCCAAGGTTACTTGAAAAAATCCAAGTCATTTTCATGATGGAAAGGAAGAGGAATATTTCTTTGGCCAAAGATTTCCATTCCTCTTCTTTGGTTTGATTTGTTCTTTTCTTTTTGATTTAGGAATCACTTATTAAAAATACTTATACTAGTATATGGCTGCCCACATCAAGCTCAAATGGATTTGGTTTCAATTTTAGACCCAATTTGACTTGAATTAGGAATTTGAATCCAAACTCACTATTTGGAGTCAAAATGTTTTTATTTTAATTTACTTTTCATAATTTTGGATTCAATCATCTTTAATTGATGATCAATTGAGTTTTATTTAATTAATACATTTAATTTTTGAATTAATTTTGAATTTTATTCCATTTCAACCCATCTAAACCTAAATGGGTTAAGTTTGATTCCAATTATGTTCAATTGACCAATTTGACATAATTGGAATTGGGTTTGGACTCCAATCATGCTTGATCACATGTGTGAGATGATTTAGAGTGATTGATTTCATTTAATTTTAATTGCATTTCAATTTGGACCCATTTGACCCAAAGTGGACTTAATGGGTTAAGCTTGGGTTTTCTTTAGGTCAAATGGCCAATTTGACCAAATTAAACCTAATGGTGAATTGAATTGAATTGAATTGTCTTTGTTCTAATTAGACTTCAATTTGGAGTTATTTTGATTTGATCCAAATTTGAAGATTGGTTTGAATCCACCTAAGCAATTAGGTTAAATCAAACCCAAAGATGATGTCCTAGGTCACTAGGTATAGTGTCCTAAGCATCGGATTAGAAGATTTCTATTTGAGATTAGGATATTTTAATTATTGATTTCAAAATGATATTAACCCCATTTAAAAATAAGGTCAACAAATGGACCGCCAATATGTGTAGTGGATCAGCTAGGGTACACTGCACATATTGGCGTTGACTAAAATGATCAGCATTACAAGCATAAGCTTGGCGTTTAAATTCAGAATTTTGATTTTTTTTTATTTTGGTTTCAATTTATATTTTGATTTGATTTAATTATGAAAGATAGGCATATCTATGCCTATACTTATTTTGGAATGGTTCACTCTTAGGAACTTAAATTCACTAAGTTCTAAGATGAATAGGGATGCCATTAGGAGGGGACCAAAACAATGGTCTAATCCTAATGCAATCACTGTGCTCAAAGAAGATTCCTTCAAAGGACTTACTCTTATCTGAGAATAGTAGTTAGAAAGGATACCAATGTGGACACTTACTCCTGATTCATATTACATGATAAATTAACTAGGGAAAGATACCACTAGGAAATTTACTCTTATCCAGTTAGCTATTAAGAAAGGGTCTTTGGAGACTTGATTCTAACCTAAATAGCTAAGTTAGAGAGAAGGGATTGAATAGCTTAATCCTAATCCTAAACATATTAACTACTAAGCACGGGTCACATGGACTTAATTCCTATTTGAGTAGTCCATAATAATGGGGCCTTTAATGGCATATTTCTATTATTTTAGTTTTTTTTTTTTGAAAAGGAGAGGGGTCTTAATAACTTTATCCTATCCTTATAAGGATGCCTACCGAGGGACTTACTCCTTTATGATTGGCTAATAAGAAGGGGTCTTCATGACTTCACTCCTTCTTTAATAATCATAATGAGGAAGAGGGGTCTTAATGACTTATTCCTAAACCTCAAATTTTAGCTAATAGGAAAGGGGTCTTCATGACTTATTCCTAACCTTAGTAGTCTCTTTAACAATAAAGGGGTCTTCATGACTTATTTTTATTCTTGTCTTTTAGAAATAATGCCTACTAAGGGACTTATTTCTTTCTAGTTAGCTATTAGAAAGAGGCCTTTGATGGCTTAATCCAACATAAATATCTTGGATGGAGGAAAGGGGTCTTTGATGACTTAATCCTAAACCTCACATTTTTGTTTTGACTTAAGGATAGGGGTCTTAATGACTTTATCCTAACTTTAGTCATTTTAATAGAATGCCTCCTATGAGACTTACTCCTATGTGATTAGCTATTAAGATGGGGACTTCTATCACTTAATTCATCCTAAATAGCTAAGGAGAGGAAAGGGGTCTTCATGAGTTAATCCAATCCTCAAAAGTTTGGCTAATCGGAAAGGGGTCTTCATGACTTATTTCTATTTTAAATAGCTTGTGTGACATGAAAGGGGTCATAGTGACTTAATCCTATCATGTAAACAGTAGGAATGGTGCCATGAAAGGCTTGCTCCATACCTATGGTAAGTTATAAGAAAGGTGCCACACATAAGGCTTACTCCCATCTTAAGGAAAGAAAGAGTTATGTCATAAAAGACTTACTCTACGTTTATGAGAATGGTGCACAAAGGCTTACTCAAAAATCATAAAGAAAACATGAGAAAGGTGCCACAAAAGGGATTGCACCCAACTCAGGATATATATAAGAAAAGTGTTATAATTGGCTTACTCCTAACCTATGGAAAGAAAGAGTTATGTCATGAAAGGCTTACTCTAAGTTACAATGATGGTGCATAAAGGCTTACACCAAACTCATAGGGAAAAAACATGAGAAAGGTGCCACAAAAGGGTTGCTCCCAACTCAAGGTATGTATAGAAAAGGTGCCACAATGGGCTTTCTCCTAACTTATAGATGTTATGGGTGGGGAAACGGGTCAAAGTGACTAAATTCCTAATCCTCAAAAGTTTTGACTAATAAGCAAAAGTCAAATGGACTTATTTTTGCTTGATTGGTCTATCTTGATGAATGGCAATGGAAGGTTTGTTTCCATTTCTTGATTGTACTATGACTTCTTATACATAAAGAAGCTTAGTGAAGAAGGTCTAAAGATATGTTGTGCATTATTGAAGGAGGATTTGGGTATATTTTGGACCCAATGCTTTACTATGATATAATCATAGAATTTCATCATTTTTCTTTCTTTTTTTTTTATCTCAAAGTTATATATAACCATGCTAGATGTCTACTTCACTTTTAGGCAAAACACCATAAGGTTCCAACCTAAGAATTTAACTTTTTTGAGCTTACAGGTGACTTTGTAGTTCTTTAGGCACTAGGAACCCAAAGTCAACCAGTGCTTCTCAAATAAAATTTCTTTTTTATTTTGTTTGGACATGTATTTCATTTTTGTTTCATTTACATGATTCAATAGCTTATAAGATATTCTCTTAGATTCAATAAATATCAAGAGATTCCTTTGAAGCTTTTTAGAGTGAATGAGAATCAAGATAAACAAATTTTTGGATTCTTATGCAGACATTTTTGTATTTTATCCTTTTGTTCTTAATCAATAAAGAGAATTGAAAGGATTAACTTATTTGAGAAATTAAGAATCTTTTGATAAGTTTGAAATTGAATTTCTTAAGTTAACTTACTATCTTTTTAAAGGTTTTATGAAATGATATTTCATAAATGGCTTTGGTTAATTTCTTGTTTTTGTATTTTTGATCCTTCTAAATTTTACTACAAGGTCCTTGAAATTACCTCAAATTTATATTTCAATACTCTATATGTAGTGATATGATTACTTTTCAAATCACATTGAAGTTCTTTTTATTTTCTTTTCTTCTTTTCATTTTTTGGAAAAATTTTCAATATAACTCTCCACTTAATTGAAATTGAGGTTATAGGAAATCTTGATCATAACCTTTTGATAAATTGCCCTAATATTTTAAGATAGAATGATACGAGTATGCAATAGAATACTCTTGTAAAGATTTTGAATGTCATATCATATGCTTTCAGTTTTTTTACTAGAATTATTTTAATTTGACAATTTTCAGATAAGTTATCCTTAATGAGGATAATCTTATGCATGAAAGCCTTTTTGATTTTGAAATGAAGTATAGGTAATATGAGCCCATTTTCAAAGTAAAGATTTTATCCAAGTCCCAAGATGTGTGTCACATGGATTTGATCTTTTTCTTCTTCTTCTTTTCTTTTTTCTCTTTTTATAATGATGATAGGAAAATAAGAAGAATGTTTTCTTCTTCTATAAATCCATCATTAATCAATTTTTAGTGTAGGAAAATTTTGAGTTTTTTTGAAGTTTGACTGCAGTTGTCAAGAGACTTAGTTTATTGAAATGACATTAAGCTTAAGTTTATAGCCTCTACATCTAGAGATCATTTCAATTTATTTCCAGATTAAGTATTCTTTAAACTTAAAGATAGCTTGATCAAGTCATCAATATCTGACTCATTAAAGGGTTATACTATTGATATCAACTATAGGTCAATTACTCTTTTTTTCAGCTTGTTAAGTGTGGATTTAGATTCTTCTTCAAATTCTAGGGGTGCATCCTAAACTTGAAGATTATATAGATCCTCAGACACATCTACACAACATTCATTAAATATATTAGAGTGCCTTTGAAGAGAAAGTCGAGACCCTAACTACTTAACAATTTTCAACTTGTAATGGCTCTATGGTTCCATAACTTTTCTTATTTATGGTTATAGGACACTTGCAATGGAATTAGAGTATACTCAATTGAATCTTTGACATACAAAGAATATTCAACCTTAGAAAAGAAGGTCTATTATCTCTTTTAACTTGCCATGTGAGCTCACCAACATGGCAAAGGTCGTGATGACAATGTATCAAGCATCTAAATATTTTTGTTTGAGTTAAGGATAGTTCTTGACTTGTAACCTTACCATATTATTTCAATGTGGAGAAGTCTTAAGTCAAAATGTCTACTTAGAAATTTTTTAAAATGTCTACTGACTTAGAAATTTTAGACTCCATCATTTTTATCTTGGATACACTCCTTCCATCCATTTACTTTTTTTTATTTCTTTTGTTCTTTTATTCTTTCTTTCTTTTTTTAACATTTTGATAACATTTCAATTCTTTGTGAAATGTTACATTTGACACTTTTCCTAGTTACAACATTTACTAGGAGGTTGGATGAATTCAACTTTTTTGTCCAAATAAAACATTTGATTTATTAACTTTTCAATATGATTCAAGTCTTTGTTTTGATTGATTGATCATATAACATGGTCCAACACTTCAATTTCTTTTTCATCAGTTAATGGAACAACAAATTTAATGAATTCATTTAGGACTAGCAAAATGACTTTTCTAAAGACGTTACACTTCCAAATTCAAAATTATTTAGTGGAGTCATTTAAGATTGGCATAATGACTTTCTTGAATACTTTACATTTATGAATTCAAGATCATTTACCAAAACCAATATTTAGTGAGGTCATTTAGAATTAGCAGAATGATATTCCTAAAGACTCTACGCTTTCAATTTAGGATGAATATGAACATTCTTTCATAATTAATATTTTTCTTCTTTTTCTTTTATTTCATTTCATTTATTTGTTTTATTTGGGCTGTATAGGACCATCCAAGAGTATTAAATATGTTCTTGAACTTCGAACATTCTTTTTCCAATGTTTAAATTTTTATCTTCAATCAACTATGTGATTGAGATTAAGTTTTTCTTTTAAGTTAAGTTTTCAAGATTAAATTTTCATTTAATTAAAAATTCATTTCTTTACTTGATTGAATCTTCATAGCACTATCTTATCAAAGCTCGATTAGAATTGGGCCTATGTATATTCATTTTCATGTTTAGAATTGATGTTGACTAATGCAACCAAATCAACAAGTATTTTGGAGATTTTCTTCTTTTGAATTTTCCATTCAACTAAGATGTTAATAAGTTCTTAGTAGTCTATCTTCATCATAGAAGATAACCCTAGATTCTTTTTTTGTGGAATGCCACATCAGGATGTTGCTTATAGTTAAAGAAGGCAAATTACAAAATTATGTAATGTCTTGCTTCATTTTCATTTCTTTCTCATTTCTTTTAATTTTTTATTTCTTTAATTTTCTTTAATTTTCTTTTCTTTTTTTTTTTATAAAGCATTATGATGCTTGATTTTGCAAGCAACTTCTCTAAGATGGGCAAAACATCACATTTTGAAGATGACTTATTTACCATTTACGTTTTCAATGCCATTTGAGGAGGTATGACTCTACCATTTTGAATTTGGTTTGAATAATTTCCCTTTTGATATGGAGGGAAGGTAGGTCTAACTCTATCCTTAATGGATTAATAGACCTCATGATCTATTCATTTAGAGGTTCATCATTTAAAATAGGACCCTCAAGTAAAAGATGATGCGCTACTAGAAAGTCAAGCATGACTTACACCTTTTATAGCACAAAGAAAATTAAATGTAATCTCAACTTGCAAAGAAATATTTGACCATTATGTTAGACTTTAAGACAATGTTAGATGGTTCATAAGACATTACAAAGGATTCACCATGGATTCACTTTGTATTGAAAGCATATAATTCCTTAGTTTCTTAATAGAGAAAATTAAGGCTTCCTTCATTAATTTGGACTATAAGAGTCCTAAGTGATTTATCTATCAACTTACCAGAGATAGAAGTTTCATATTTTCACTCTAATAGATAGAAATATCATCCTTAGGACCCAATCTTAAGGCCATGATTTCTTTAGAAGGATTAAAATCTTCATTTATTTTCTTTCTAGGATTTGTCCTTAAAATTAATTAAGGACGTTTATGAAATATCAATTATTCAATGGGAGAATACTCCCATTAATGAAGTTGATTTAAATTTATTAAGTTTAAATTCATTTCATTTCAACCTTATCAAGAGAATCAGCATTCTATTTTATTGCCCCCTCTTTTTTTTTATTGATCAGGAGAAACAATGAGTCATGTTATCATTTTTTTTTATTTTACAATGTCATGTCATCTTTTTCTTTTGACTCCCTCCTAATCTCTTAAGAATTCAAGATTTTGGGAGGTCTAAAAGAAAGTTACCCCCAAGTCACTCCCTAGAATTGGCCAATTAGCTTGAGCAACTAATTTTCAAAATTCTAGTGGGCATATGGAGATGGATTTTGATTAAAGGTTATTTGCATTCATAAAAATTTTCTTCTATAGGGTTAGAAGATTTACATTTAGTTCCTTAATCAACCTCTACCTAAGTCAATAAGACATTCTCTTTTTGGTACGATATTATTTTTATATCTATCACTCTTTATTTTCAATTCTCTTTTGAGTAGATTCTTCTTTAAATGCAATTCAAGCTTCAATAATAGTGGTAAGGGACAAGAGGCACAACTATGCCTCCTTCCTTTGATTTGGATTTTCTCTGAATTTGAAGGAACTCCTTCATTTCAATATACATCCTTAGGTATTTTTTTTACCTTTCAATGCAATAGAATAAAGGGTATCAACTTAAGACCCAATCCTCACTCTCTTTAACTTTAATATAAAGACAAAGTAAGATTAAGGACAAGTTTAACTTTAAGATTTTATTCTTGAGATTTACATTTCAAATTTTGAAGTAATTTTCAAACTAGTTGAATTTAAGATTTCTTTTCCACATTGGAATGGTTTCATATCCTTCTTGACCTGATTTAGGTCTTAACAAAAATGACTTGGTTTTTATTTATTTATCTCCCTCTTTTTTGTTTTAGGATTTGGTTCTATGACCCAATTGTTTAATTATGGCTAACAAAGAGTTCTAGAACCTTAGTTTGGGATGTTGGATAGGCTCAACCAAGGATGAAATTGAGAGGTATCCAACAAAAAGAAAGGTAGTCTTGACCTGTGAGTGGCACTAGAACACTATCCAGATAGAAATAATAACTTATTTCTAAAGATGGAGAGAGGAACCACTCCCCAGCGGACTCACTAGAAAATATCTCAATGAGGAAAATTTGTGACACCACATAGAGATTGAGAATTTCTTACTTGTATGATCAAAGGTGTCATTAAGAAATAAACATATTATCTCAAAAGATAAATATATTTTCTTATAATTGAATCAATCATTTAATAAAAGAATCCTTATGCTAGAGATTTTTCCTCAGAAGTACATTGAAGGTAGAATAAGGTTTGATTTAAACTAGGTCATGGGCCAAATCAATAATAGAAGGCAGGCTTTCCTAAGAAAGGGGTCATCCTCACAAGTCAGATGCCCTTTATGTACAATAGGAGAAATTGCCCAATTCAAGGATTGGAGCAATATGGTTTGATGGTTTTAAAACTTGATTATTTCTAATTGATTTACTATTTTTCCTGAGGATTTTATTTAAATGAGATATCTTTTATTTTATTTTATTTTAGTTGTTTAGATTTAAGTTAGGTATAAAATTTAAATTTTTCTATGAGCCTAATCATCCAGCCACTCATTAAAAAGAAAGCACAACATAGAAAGAAACCAAAAAAATAGGTTGATTAAATCAAGCCAATTTAATTTAAGAAAATGGCCAATGCAACTGGGAACAACTGTACACCCTAGAAGAAAAGGCAAATGGGCATATAACCTTATACAACCCGGCCTATAACTACAAGTCTAGATCTATTGGTCGTCTTTATATGATCGTCTCCTTCTCCAGGGACATCCATTGAGCTACACAGATGATTTATTATGATTTAATTAGTTTCTCGTTAACTATTTGAATAATTTAATTCAACTAATTACTTAATTAAGCCAATTTATGATTTGTTAAGTTTAAATGAGTTTCATTAGTGTTTTAATGTTCATTAAGTTGATTTAAGGTTGTTTAAATTATTTTCTTTAATTATTTTATTTAATTAAAATGGAGGTTTAGGATTTGAAATTTCATTTCTTATGAAATACATTGTAATAATTCATGAAATATTTTCTTAAGGTGTGCTTTAACATCAATTTCAATTCTCCAAAGTTTCATTTTAATTGGATTAATAGCTTGAGATTAATTAAGGTTTAATTGATTTCAATTAAATTTAAATTAAGGCTAAATTACCCAAAATTAATTGAGGATTTTATTTTTTAGTGGATTCCTCTCATCAAGATGAATTCATAGAGCCTAAATTTACATTTTTTTAGATTTATATTTATTTTTTAAAGAAATTTTAAATTTTCTATAATTTTAATTAATTTTTATGGGGATTAGCCATTTTCTAATGGCGTGATAACGTGGTGCCTCCAGGTCACCGTCGTCACATGGCACGACGCCATTTGGCCATGCAGATCTCACGTGGCATTCGCATCAAAAGAGGTGCCACGTGAGATGATCCCTAACAGTCTAATCTTCAATCGGATGGTCCAAATTCATTCTACGATTCCTTAAGGGGTAAATCAATCCATCTGACTAAATCAAGGTCGTCCATTCCTAATGGAAGGACCAAATGGCAAAAAATCAAAATCATATTTTGTTGGCGAGAGATGGACGTCGTCCATCTTTTCTGCCTAATCTTAGTGACTATCGATGATTTTCATTACAATTTTGATTGCAAATTGATTAGTGATCAATTTAGGACACATCTATATGGTTTGATCCACTTGGGGATCAAATTCCTTTCAAAAAAGACCAAAACTAACATCTTAGAGGCTTAGTGAGGGAGCGTACCTTGATCCCGATAATCAGTAATGATGGGAATGACTCCATCAGCTTTGTTTCGGCTCTGCAAAGGTGTGGGTGAAGTTTGATGGCTTGCTTCACCATGGATTGATCCCTAGACCAACATCAAATTTATTTTTCGATGAGGTTGGTCAATTTTCGGGTCGTTGGTGGTGAGGGGTCAAGGTGGCGATTCATCTGAGGTCGCTTCGACCTCTAAAATGTATAGGAACCTTCAATTTGATGAGAATAGGCTCCCCCTCCCCTTTTTCAATGGATGGCCAAGAAAATCTTTTTGAGCTTTTAGGTGGCCGAAATCTGGCCACCGGTGGTAGCAAAGTCGGGCAAGGGGTGGATTCAAACCCCCTTGGCCCTATGAGCAAGCTTGGATATGAATTAGGCAAGGAGGATAGCTTCTTAGTTATTTTCTCCCTTGGCCAAATTTGTATTTTTTAGATTTATATATATTTTCTAGTAATTTTTAAATTTTTTATAAATTTTAATTAATTTTTAAGGGGATTAATCGTTTACTAATGGCGAGATGACATGGTGCCTCCATGGTGCGGTGCCATTTGGCCACACGAGATGATCCCTGATCATCCGATTAAAGATCAGATGGTCTCGAATCATTATCCAGTTCCTTAAGTGGTTTAAATCATTTCGTTTGACTAAATCAAGGTCATACATTCCTAATAGAAGGATCAGATAGAGGGAATTCAATCCCACATTTTGTCAGTGAGAGATGAATGTCGTCCATCTTTTTTGGCTAATCTCTAGTGATCACCAATAATTTTTATCATAATTTTGATTGCAAATAAATCAGTGATTGATTTAGGACTCATCTATACAGTTTGATTCAATTAGGGATCGAATTCCTTTCGAAGAGGCCCAAAATTGACGGCTTAGAGGCTTGGTGAGGGAGCGTACCTTGATTCTAGTGATCAACGATGATGGGATTGACTCCATTAGCTTCTTTTTCATATGTTGAAGGCATGGGTGAAGTTTGATAGCTTAACTTCATGTGGATCGATCCCTAGACCAACACCAAGTTTATTTTTCGATAATGTTGGTCGCTTTCTGGCTTGTCGGCTGTGAGGGGTCAGAGTGGCAATTAGTTTGAGGTTTCCTTGACCTTTAGAATGTATTGAAACCTATAATGTGATGAGAAAACCACTCCCTTGAATTTCACCATGCTTGGACTCAGTTTTCATTTGTTCGCCGGTGTACCGGTGGTGAGAGGCCGACAGAAGGGTCCCCTTATTCATCTCTTGGCTTGGTGGACATTTTCGAATGAAAAGGGTGAGGGAATAGGCTCCCCCTCCCCTTTTTCCATGGATGGTAGAGAGGGTCTTTTTGAGATTTTTAGGTGGCTAGAATTCGACCACCGGTGGTGGCAAAGTCAGCCAAGTGATGGATTTAATCCCCCTTGGCCTTGTGAGCAAGCTTGAATATGAATTGGGCAGGGAGGACAGCTTCTTACTTATTTTTCTCCCTTGTCCAAGCCATATGCTCTCCTTCCTCTGTGGCTTCTTACTTTTGGAGAAGGCTAAATGCCTTTTTGCTTCATGACTTATCCTCTTACATTCAATCCTTGGATTTACTCTCCTAAGAGGTGGTCAAAGTCCAAGGTTACTTGGATAAATCCAAGTCATTTTCATGATGGAAATGGGGAGGAATCTTCCTTTGGTCAAAGATTTCCATTCCTCTTCTTTTGGTTTGATTTGCTCTTTGCTTTTGGCTTTTGGCATCATTTATTAAAAATCTTTGGACTAGTATATGGTTGCCCACATCAAGCTTAGATGGATTTGATTTCAATTTTAGACCCAATTTGACCTGAATTGGGAATTTGAATCCAAACCCACTATTTGGATTCAAAGTGTTTGATTTTAATTTACTTCTTATAATTTTTGATTCAATCATCTTTAATTGATGATCAATTAAGTTTTAATTTAAGTAATTAATTTAATTTTGAATTAATTTTGAATAGTATTTCATTTCAACTCATCAAAATCTAAATGGGTTAAGTTTGATTCTAATTAGGTTCAATTGGATTAGGTATGGACCCCAATCATGCTTAATTACATGTGTGATATAATTTGGCGTGATTTATTTCATTTAATTTTAATTGGATTTCAATTTGAACCCATTTGACCCAAAGTGGGCTTAACGGGTTGAACTTGGGTTTCCTTTAGGTCAAATGACCAATTTGACAAAATTAAACCCAATAGTGGGTTGAATTGTGTTTGATTATCATTTTCAATGATTTTGAATAATAAAATTGAATTAATTTCAATTTGGTTTGGGTTTGAATCCAATAGGACCCATTTAGGTTCATTTAGACTAAGTGGTCTAACTAACCCAATTAAGACTAAAATGAATTTGAATTTCTTTATATTTGTGATTAATCATATTTATTTGATCATTTGGAATATTTTGAATGATTTAATTTGGTCAAATTCATGGTGGATTTTGTGGGACCCACCTAAGTTAAACCTATGCCAAATGGGTTGATTAATTATCACTTTGATTTGGTTCCTTTGTTTTAATTTGATTTCAATTTGATTTGAATTTGGAGTTATTTTGATTTAATCCAAAATTGGAAGAATAGGTTAGATCAAACCCAGAGATGATGTTAGGTCACTAGGTATAGTGTCATAAGCATCGAATTAGGAGATTCTTATTTGAGATTTGGAAATTTATTCATTTTGGAATGATATTAACCTCATTTTAAAATGAGGACAATTGTGAGCACATATACCATTATTCTTCATTAGTGTCGATCATTTGAAGAAATTCTTATTTAAGATGTCTTCCACTGACTCAACCATCAATACCCTTAGTGGAGTCGATATGGCAAGTTATGAGTAACTGTTTCATTTGTAGTGAGCTACATGGTTCTGAAAGACTCATCTAGGTAGTAGAATGACCAAGCCAGGAATGGCTCTTCATCTGGATATGTTCATCCCTTCTTCTTTAGTTACCGTTATATTGGATTCCTAGCATCTTCATCTATTCCTTCTTGTGTTCTACCTTCTCCCCATTTCCCATGGTGCCTCCCTCCTATGCCCATGTGGTGGTTAGATGTTATTCTACAAATGGAACCCCCACCCCCCCATATCCTCCTTTTCCCTCAGTCATATCATGAAGCTTTTACTAAAGGCTCTAGTTCCTCCTTCTTAGAAAAGCTTTTAGGAAGAGTGAAAAACTTGCCATACTTCTTTTTGAATCTAATACTTGGAGCTTGGTTGAGCTCATTAGGTTAACCCTTATTGGAAAGTTTACCTACAAGCATCCAAAGATGGACACCATAAGGAACCATTTCAATGAGCTGAAACTTGTTGGAGAATGGATGGTTAGCCTTTTGGATGGAAGTCATATCATGATCAAACTCTCTAAAGAAGAGGGTTATGCTAAACTTTTCTATGAACAGCTCTACCACATTAAGAATGTACCTGCCAAATTCATGAAGTGAACTCCCTCCTTTGATTACAACATTGAACATCGTATTGCTTTCATTTGGATCAAATTACCTGGGTTAAAATTATATCTTTTCAATAAACAAATCCTCTACTCAATAGTAGTCATATATGGTAGACCCCTAAAGTTTTACACACCTACTTTCAACTTAACCAGGCCATCAGTTGTAAGAATCCTTATGGAAATGGACATAATAGCCTCTTATAACGATAAATTTTGGATAAGAACACAATCCAATAGTTATTGGAAATAATTTGGAAATTGAACAAAAGCCTTATATTGTGTAAAATACAAGATGTTTGGTCACAACTTTGATAATTGCTCCATTGCACACCCTGAACTAAAAAAACCAATAAAGCTGATAGGCATAAGCAGATAGTGGAGACTCTTCATCAAGATATCTCAACCTCTTTCAAATTTGATATAAGATTAGTCAATATTAGCAACAATCAAACCACCTTACTGCCGATTAATGGAGGTTCACTACGCTGCCACTATGATAACTCTAGAATACAATACATGGAACATGAAAATAGAAATTTCTATGATCACCAAAAGGTAACAACCTCCATACCGAAACACCTCCTATAACTTATATAGTGGTAAGAAAACCCATCAGGATAACTCAAATGCTAGAATTGATCACTCATCTGCAATTGAACCTAATATCAACCATCTAAATAAGAAAACAATAAATTCTAATAATCAGATACTAGCAACTAATCCACCTGACAACAACTCCTCACTTCACCCACAAACTCATCCTGAATAGGATAATGAAGGGGATTTTGGAAATCAAACCCAAGAAAACCTGCATATTCTAGAACACTATGAGGACATCATCAACTCAGTTATGTTGGAATGGTGCACCCACTCAAACATAAAATAGTTTCACAAAAGAACTAGATAGCAAAAAAATCTTTTAGCTAGCAAGTTTCAAAATATGGGTGTTGACCGCACTTTTCGAGTGAGGATTAACTTTTATCATCTTAGACTTTAGAACCTTCTAGACACTTGGATTTCTTTAGTGCTAAGATACTTCTAGTGATTAAGCAAATACTAAACCAAAGCTTAGAGACTTAGAGGGCATAACCCTAAGCCTAAGATATACCTCAGTACAAATAAGTTATGCCTATCCTATGGCTTAAATCAAAACTCATACCTATTCACTCATCTAAATTTAAGCTCATATAAATAAAATATAATTAACCTCAAATAATCTTACTTGAATTTGGTTTTCAAATCAAGCTCCAAGCCAAATTAACTTGGGCCTTAACCCAAGTTAACCCCCATCACAATCCTATAATCAACTCAAGCCCATTCAAGGAAATTAAATCCAACTTGATTTTTCTCAACCTATCTAATTATTCATTTAATCATTTCAAGCCATGACAATACTTGAAATCAAGCAAACTGAACCAAAGAAAAGTGACCAACCCAAGCTAGCCCATTTGACCTAAAGGGTTCAAATGAGCCAAATTCTAATTGAGGCCAAATCAATTTCAACCAATATGACGAATAAACTTCAAATTCATCATGGAGCACACCCCAACCATCCATGACCCCAAGGTGGGGTAAGTGATAAGTATCATCTCTCCTCCTTAAGTTTCAATAGTTCAAATATAAGAAAAGTTAGATAGAGGAGAATTTAATAAAAATAAAAAAAAAACCTAATTTATGTCCGCTGAACAATGTTTAATTAAAGTTTGAAGCTTAGGCTGATTATCTTAATTAAGGCTTAATTAATTTGACAATTAAGTCCAAATTTGATGGGATAATTTCATTTGATGTCCTCTATCTCCCATAATTTTCTTGGAATTATTTTCCATGTAATTTTAAGAAAAATAAAATCCCTAATTTATGTCCACTGACCAATGCTTAATTAAAGTTTGAAGCTTAGGCTAGTTATCTTAATTAAGGCTTAATTACTTTGCCAATTAATTCCAAATTTGGTGGGATGGTTCCATGTGATGTCCTCTATCTCCCATAATTTTCTTGGAATTATTTTCCATGTAATTTAAAGAAATTAGAATTTCAATCATAATTACATTCATTACTTAATTTAATAATAATTAAAATTGAAAAATAGTGAAATTTTAATAATTAATGATAATTAATCATTGTGAATAGTGGAAATAGTGAGGAGAAATAAATAGGGCTTCTTTCCTAATTATCTTTCTAAATGTATTTTCTTATGAGGGTTAATTAGTATATGTAATAATTATTGATTAATTAGGGAGATTAGTGATAAAGTAGGAATCAAACCAAATCAAGGATTGATTCAGATAATTCAAACATAATCTATTAATTCCCCTTTATGTGTTTAATAATATAAAGTTGTTAAGGAAATTATGGTTAACCCATTGGTATGGGAAAATAATAAGACTACCTAACTTGGATTCTTTCCTTCTTTGATATAGTTAACTTTTAAACATGAGCCTATTTACATTAGATTCTTTTAGGTGCATTGTCAATTTTATTTTCCCAATACCATGTCATTGAAGGCTCATGGTCTAGTAGTCGACTAGATTAAAAAAGCTTAGGGAAGGGTAATTAAATTGATATGTTTAACAACTTGAACCTAATTAATCCATAAAATTAATTTAATTGTCTTCTTTAAATATGTTAAATTACCAATATGGGGTGGGGTGAGTGATAAGTATCATCTCTCTTCCTTAGGTTTTAATAATTCAAATATAAGAAAAGTTAGATAGAGGAGAATTTAAGAAAATTAAAATCCTTAATTTATGTCCACTGAACAATGTTTAATTAAAGTATGAAGCTTAGGCTAATTATCTTAATTAAGGCTTAGTTACTTGGCCAATTAATTCCAAATTTGGTGGGATGATTCCATGGGATGTCCTTTGCCTCCTATAATTTTATTAGAATTATTTTCTATGTAATTTAAAGAAATTGGAATTTCAATACTAATTACATTCATTAATTAACTTAATAATAATTAAAATTGATAAATAGTGAAATTTTAAAAATTAATGATAATTAATTATTATGAATAGTGGAAATAATGAGGAGAAATAATTATGGCATCATTCCTAATTATCTTCCTAAATGTATTTTCTTAGGAGGGTTAATTAGTATATGTAATAATTATTGATTAATTAAGAAGATTAATGATAAAGTAGAAATCAAACCAAATCAAGGATTGATTTAGATAATTCAAACATAATCCATCAATTCCCCTTTATGTGTTTAATAATATAAAGTTGTTAAGGAAATTATGATTAACCCATTGGTATGGGAAAATCATAAGACTACCTAACTTAGATTCTTTCCTTCTTTAATATAGTTAACTCTTAAACATGAGCCTAATTACATTAGATTCTTTTAGATACATTGCCAATTTTATTTTTCCAAGGGCATGTCATTGAAGGCTCATGGTCAACTAATCAAGTAGATTAAAAAAGTTTAGGGAAGAGTAATTAAATTGATGTTTAACAACTTGAACCTAATTAATCCATAAAATCCATTTAATTATCTTCTTTCAATATGTTAAATTACCAACATGGGGTGGGGTAAGTGATAAGTATCATCTCTCCTCCTTAGGTTTTAATAATTCAAATATAAGAAAAGTTAGATATAGGAGAATTTAAGAAAAATATAATCCCTAATTTATGTCCACTGAATAATGCTTAATTAAAGTCTGAAGCTTAGGCTAATTATCTTAATTAAGGCTTAATTATTTGGCCAATTAATTCCAAATTTGGTGAGATGATTCCATGGGATGTCCTCTACCTCCCATAATTTTCTTAGAATTATTTTCTATGTAATTTAAAGAAATTAGAATTTCAATCCTAATTACATTCATTCATTAATTTTATAATAATTAAAATTGATAAATAGTAAAAATTTAATAATTAATTATAATTAATCATTGTGAGTAGTGGAAATAGTGAGGAGAAATAGTTAGGGCCTCTTTCCTAATTATCTTTCTAAATGTATTTTCTCAGGAGGGTTAATTAGTATATGTAATAATTATTGATTAATTGGGAAGATTAGTGTTAAAGAATAAATCAAACCAAATCAAGGATTGATTCAAATAATTCAAACATAATCCATTAATTCCCCTTTATGTGTTTAATAATATAAAGTTATTAAGGATATTATGGTTAACCCATTGGTATGGTAAAATCATAAGACTACGTAACTTAGATTCTTTCCTTCTTTGACATAGTTAACTCTTAAACATGAGCTTAATTACATTAGATTCCTTTCGGTGTATTGCCAGTTTTATTTTCCTAAGAGCATGTCATTGAAGGCTCATGGTCAAGTAGTCAACTAGATTAAAAAAGTTTAGGGAAGGGTAATTAAATTGATATGTTTAACAACTTGATCCTAACTAATCCATAAAATCCATTTAATTGTCTTCTTTAAATATGTTAAATTACCAGCATGGGGTGGGGTAAGTCGTAAGTATCATATGTCCTCCTTAGGTTTCAATAATTCAAATATTAAAATCAAACCTCATAAGAACTTTGGTTAGTCTTAAAGAATCTTTATCTGGCTTGATTGTCCTTAGGACTTAATGTGATTTAATATGTTTTATGGCAATGTTGATTACTTCTTTTCAATCATCATAAATGTGCATGTCATTTGTGTCATATGTTCATGTTATAAAAAAAGAGAATCAAAAGAACATAATTACATCTAAGCTACATGTGTTGGACAAATATTATTATATGGTGTGGCTAGTATCACTAATAAATCCTAAATTATTTTCAAAATTATAAGCTAATAATGCAAAATCTAAGTTAATGTTGGTTATAAATCTTCAATAAAGCTTACATTTAAGTTATAATTCCAAAATAATAAGGAATTTATTTTATCTTTATGTTTCAGGTACATATTTACATACATTTGAATTGGTAAGTATATAGTCTGGACATCCCGGGAACACGAGGCTTTAAGTAGCCCCAAGGAGGTCTTACATAATCGCACTTCCTTGATTTAACAATGGATTGCTTATATGTTTTTATATGTATTCATGTGCTAGAACCTGAGATAAAACTTTGCTCTTCATGTCACTAAGTTTGGCATGAATAAAAATATTTGCTATTACATAATATTTGCATAGTTTTATCCCTAAGATTATGTATATGTTTACATATATTTAATATGGAAATTATATATTCGAGACATCCCGGGAATATGAGGCTTTAAGTAGCCCTAAGGAGGTCTTAGATAACCTCACTTCCTTAGTTTATCAATAGCATGTACTTGCCTAAATCTCTAATACATGTCTACATTTTCTTAACTAAGGAATGAAATCTTTCTTTTCTACCAAAATACATACATTAATGATCATTCAAGTGTGCCAAAATGCAAATATATATTGTATGTATAAATATGTGTATTAAATCAAATATCATAAATAATAAAAAATAAAGGAATGTGTATGTTATCGATGATCAAAAGAAGTGGTGGAATGTTAACCATGTAATTGTGATTCAGCTTTATTAATCCTGGGATGTATTTCATGTTTGAATAAGATTCCTTAAGACTAACCCAAACTTAGGTTTAATAAAAATATTTAATAAATTATTTAATAAAGAAACCAAAGTTATAATAACATACCCTTAGAAAACAACTTAGGATATGAATGAAGGGGACAAACCCCATTTCTTCTCTTCATATGTGTCCCTTAGGAAGAGAACTATCAAAAATTTTAAAAAAAGGGTAAGAACCTTCCTTTTGCAGGGTTGAGGCACCACAGACTAGTACCGAGATGCCACAAGCCAGCGTTGAGATGCCACAAGTCAGCACCAAGGTGCTAGCTTCTCTGTCCCCAAACACTACATACTATAGAATGTAGCACCAAAGCGTCAGAAAGGAAACACCTAGGTGCAAGACTGAAACCTATGAAATTTAACACATGAACTCACATATTTTCAATCACAACTCTTATACAACACTTAAAAATAATCAAATATATCCATTATTACATAATACAACTCATGAAACATAAATCAATAATATATAAAGTTTATTAAAAAAATCTCTTGAGTTTAAACTTCGATTCAAGACTTTGTGACATATTTTTTCCTCCTTTGTTATGCTGCATCAATTCCCTCAGACCTCAAAGAATACTTCTCTGAAGAGTTAAGATCGTGAAAGTCTTTAAGAAGTTTATGAGAGAAGCTTTATAGTTCTTCCAAAGTCATCCAGATATGCTGACTTGTTGGTTAATATTTTCACCTAATCAAGAATCTCTGACTGGTACTATCATCTGTTAGTGCCTTAGTTGAGATGATATTCTCTACTCTAAAGAATGTTGTCTAGATAAGTACCTAGAAATAATTTATATGTCCTCCTACAAAAGTATCATTATGTACATTTGAAGGTTGTGCAACTTCTTTAAAAGATATTAGGTCTTCTACATTGAAAACAAGACTAATAAATATGTGAGGGGGCAATTGAACACCTTAAGTATTAGTATTAATTTTCCTAATAATTTTAAATGACTCACATGCTATCTTTTATAGTTTTTTTTATTTGGTGGAAGAAAATCTCTCACTGGGGATATGAACCAATATACAATCATCTATCTCATATTTCTTAAAATTTTATCCTTATTCTTTTATTTAGTGTACTTAACCTTTTATATTTCTAATTGCTTCTTCATATCTTCATGAAGATTATGAAAATCACATGCAAATGTATATGTTCAGTTAGAAAATACATGAGTGAGTGCATTGGCTAAGTCAATAGGCAATTTAGAGTTATATCCATAAACTATCTCGAAAGATGATTTGTGGGTTATTCTAGAAATAGGATTATTGTACTCAAATTCATATGTTGGTAATGTTAAATCCTAGTTTTCTAGATTTTTTCAACTAAACATCTTAGCAAATTTTTTGATTTCTTATTGACTACTTTCGGCTATCCAACAGTTTATGGATAAAATATAGAGGAGAATTTTAGTTATGTTCCCATTACTTTTTATAAGATTTTTTGAAAAAAAATATAAACTTAACATCTCTATCGGAAACTATAATGAATGGAACTGCGTGAATAATCTATCTATATGAGATGCATTATTTAATTTTGGACAAGGTATAAATGTGCAATCTTAAAAAATTGATCTACGATGACAAATATACTATCATGTCTACGAGGCATTCTAGGTAAGCTTAATATGAAATATATGGATAGGCCTTTCCATAGTATAGAAAGAATATGTAATAATATATAACAACCTGCCTTTTTTTTAATAATTTTAGCTTGATGACAAGTGTAATATTGGACTATGATATGCTCAACATCTTTTTGTAGGGATAGCCAATAAAATATTTGTTCAACTAGTGTTTGGATTTTTAATTTATTAAAATGTCCTGAAATTCCTCATGAATGTAATTCAAAGACAAGGAATTTTATTTTAGAGATATTTTAAGAATACATAATTACTTGCATTTATAAAGATATCCATCTAGAAAAATAAAAGAGCTATCAAAAGTTTAGAACTTAAATTCGTGTTCTAAGTATATCATATGAAAATTAAGGTAAAGTTTGTAATCTTTCTTTAAAATTTTAAATTTAGGGATTTGAAATTCAAAGGATGAAATCATTAAGAATACTTTAGATTAAGCATCTATTGGTTAATTTTTTTTTTTTTTTATATTTATGTATAAGCTAAAAGAAAACATCTTGAAAGTATTTGACATTTAGCTTGTTTATGATTTAGTTTCTTTTAAGAGTTAATAATCTTTAGATCTTGATGATCTTTATTCAGAATAAACTCTTTATGTAATAGATAATATCTCCAATGCTTAAGAGTTTAAATAATCGCATTAAACTTTTGATCATATGTAGAATATTATTGTCTAGCATCATTTAAAATTTCACTGAAGAAAGCAAATGTATAATTTTTTGACTTAATATTACACCAATTCTAATACCTAATGCATCACAAGTCACTTCAAATACTTTATCGAAGTCAAAAAGTCTTAAGATAGATGAACGAGTCATAAGGGTTTTAATTCATTGTGTAGCTTTGTAAGCATATGGGGTCTACATAAACTCATCTTTCTTTTGAATGTTTGTGATAGGGGCTACAACAGATCTGAAGCTTCTTATAAACCTCCTACAGAAAGTTACTAATTTATGAAAACTTTTAACATCTATAAAAGATTTTAGAGTTGCCTAATCTATAATAGACTTCATTTTTGATGGGTCAGCCTTTAATCCATCAACATATACAATAAAATCTAAGAAAGATAACTTTACTTTGATAGAAAAATATTTTTTAAAATTTACATATAATTTTGCTACTTATAAATTTTCTAAAATCATTCTTAAGTGATGCAAATGTGATTTCTCATATTTCTATAGATAAGGATATCATTGAAATAAATTATAAGGAATTGACTAATAAAAGGTTTTAGAATAGTATACTTTAGTCTCATGAATGTTCTATGAGCATTTAAAAAATTAAATGGCATGATTAACCATTTATAAGGATCACTAAGAGTTCTAAACCCTGTCTTTCATTCATCACTTGGTCTAATTTTTATCTGATGTTATCCACTTTTAAATCAATTTTAGAGAATAATAAGGAACCTAAAATAAGATTTAACAAGTCATCCAACCTAGGTATAGAAAATATATATTTTATTATGATCTTATTTATTGCTCTGCTATCAATGCACATCATCCAAACTTTCTTATGAGTTAAAAGAGTAGGTACAGTACAAGGATTAAGCCTTTACTAAATGAAATCTTTTTTAGGAGTTCTTCTACATGGCATTTTAACTCAACATGCTCAATTAGATTCATCCTATAATGGGATAAATTAGATATTTGTGAATCAAGAATCAAGTATATAGCATGTTGTATATCCCTTAATAGTGGGAGTTCATTAGGTATGTCTTCAGAGATTAAATTAATAAATTTAGATAATAGATCTACCACTACATCATGTATGTTGTGATCCTTAGTATCAACAAAGATTTTTGTAGGTGCAAGTTAAAAAGAGAAGTGGGGTTATTAAACTCTCTAACTAAGCATATAAATCATAAGATTGTGTTTTGAATTCTAGAAGATTCGCATATATTAGAATGTATATCACAAGTATCATCTTTATAACTAGATGGCAATATCACTATCAACTAAAATATTTCATTCCTCTCTTAATCGGTTTGAGTTGTAATTCAAAATTAAGTTTGTGAGGAGGTGTAGGAAGAATTCTATGTGGTGGTGTAATTGGCCTCTTATCGTTATATTTTATGGAGAATAATTTAATTATTTTCTTATTAGGTTTGAATATATAAGTATTTTCACACTCATAATGGATTACATTCAAATAATAAAATTATAACCTCCCCAATAAGATATGAGTTATTTTTATTAGAAGAATATCACATCAAATTTGATTATTATAGCTGCCTATTTTAATTGGAATAAGACATCTATTAGTGATAGGTAGGGATGTGTGATTTACCTAATTTACTTGGAATGGTTCAGGGTAAGGTTCAGTAGTAAGATTAGTTCTAGTGATAACATGGGTTGATATAACATTCATAAAACTACCTCTATCTATTATTAATTTACATCTCTTTTCCTTCTATAAGATATACATAGAATTAGTCAAGCACCTCATAACTAACATTGGATTATTTATATTTGGATCCACCTCTTCATTTGATAGTGGCATAACATCATGTGTCTCTTCAATATCTTCTTTCTCTAAATCTTTCAATTTATTTAGAAACATGATTTTGTTCTACATTGATTTTGCATATAACCCTTTTTATGACATTTGAAGAAAACTATCTCTTTCACACTTTTAGAAGTAGTTTCATTAGGATTCATTTTAAAGGGGTTGTTCAATGTAGAAGGATGAGCTTTAACTATAGATTTTTGGGATTGAGTTGCTGGTAGATATTTAGAAGATATTTGAACTTTCAACTTAGATGTGGATGCAATTTTTTTTAAGGAGTAAAGCATAGTGAAAGACGTTCTCTAAGGCTTGGGGATCATGAGGTTTTACTTCATTCATAACGTCTCTTCTTAAAATAATGACAAATTTATTAGCTCTTTGTCACTCTTGATCAATGCATTGTGTTATAGCAATTAAGTTTTCAAATTTATTCATATATTTCATTACTAACATATTTTTCTTATTTAAGAGTAGTCAATTGTTCGTGGAGCATTTTGTCATGATTTCTTGGATAATATTTAACCCTTAAAATTTCATTTATTTTTACCCATATCATTAGGTTTCTACTATATCTCTCTTCTTTAACTAGAATGTTATTTCAATATATTTTCTCATGTCTTACTAATTTTATTTTTGCAAACGTGATTTGTTGATAATTATTCATATGATATCAATTGAAAAAAATCATTCATTTAGGTTAACCAATCTAGAAATTTATTGGGGTCATGAACACCATCATATATTAGTGCTTATATCTTAACTTGTTTAGTAGTTTCATGCAATATTTCTTGGATCCTAAGATGGTCTTATCTGAAGGTATTCCTTAGATTTAGTCTTCTCGCAAGATATTCATCTCTAAGAAGTTCAATGTTTTTCCTCCTACAAGTTCTTAGTCATCTGGATGTAAAATAGTTAGTGGGGTTTAAAGCCTAATACTCAAGATTTGAAGTTATGCAATGAGGTTCATGAGAAGGTATTATATCATAGTGAATTTCTCTTCACTTCTCATAGAGATCCTATCTACCCTCCTAGTTAAGTCCTCCGATTAGTCCAAACTAACAAATTTAGGTGGCATGATGTTTAATAAAAGAATGTAAATATGACACTCCAAATGAAACTTTTAAATATGCAATGAGTGAACTAAATTTAATACTAATGAGATGCACAATTTTGAAAATGAATACCCTTCAATAAACACTAAATAACTTATGGAAACTACAAAAAATTAAGCAGCCCTAAAAAAGAAACAAAATAAAATTTTTAAAGATATGATTTTTGATATTTATGTAAGGTTTGTATCTAGGTTAGGCTATTTAGTGAACTCTCCCTTACTCAAGTTTTCACTTAAGTGTTAGGACTTGAAGTTAGGTTAAATAGGGAAAAGGCTAGCTTTATAAGTGGAGACAACTAGTTAGTAGTAGCATAAATATGCATAGAATTACTCGTCACATAAATTTAACATGCATTTCTAAGTAAAATCACTAACTTTGTAAAAGAAATTACATAAAATCTAAAATGCAAAACTAGCCTTGCTTGGATTTAATATGGATTATTTGAGAGCACTTTCTCTATGCCTCCAAACTTTGAGCTCTCATACCAAAAATTGATGAAAATGACCACTGCAGTGGATGGAAGAAGAAGAAAAAAAGTGTTTCCGACTTTACACTCTCCCAAGTGGAAAAATGTGAATGACCTTCCACTCACCAAAGCGTAAGAGGCAAGAAAGTTCTACTCATTGAAGTAGAATGGTAATGAGAGATCATCGAATCCCTCAGATAATCAACCACCAAGCTCCAACCAAAATGAGCTTCCACTCAAATTTCACACACAAAAGCCAAAAGTCTCGTCATTAAGCATAATAGGTGTTTAAATAGTATAATACTCCAAGGGATGTGTCCCTTTGGAATAAAACTATAAAAAAATTAAAAAGTCAAAACCTTCATTTCGCAGCACTGAGGCACCATAGGTCAACACCAAGGCACTAGATTATGTATCCCCAAACACTAAATACTATATAATGCAGCACCGAGGTCCTTAAAAGATTGGCCTTGGTGCTAGACTGACACCTATGTAATTCAACAAATAAATTCACATATTTTCAACCATAACTCTTATACAATAATTAAATATGATAAAATACATCCATTACTACATAATATATTTGTCCACAATACATAAAGTCTACTAAAAGTTCTCTTAAGTTCAAGCTTTGGTTTTGGACCTTATGACATATATTTTCCTCATTTGATATGCTACATCACTAAGCAAAATCATTGATATTATGTGTAATACAAAGTTTAAACAAAGTTATTAAGAAATTAACCTAGATGACTTACAGTATATTCAAGATTGAGAAAAAAATAAGATTATTATACAAATGATTGTGATAGAGTACACCAAGTTTAATCACACAAACTGTCATATCAACCCAAAGATCATAATTTCCCCCAAACATTATTTGGCAATCAAATGTGTAGATTTAATCTAAATTAGAATGATGAATTCAAAGGTTTTGGAATATAGTATTGTAAAAGATATTGATTGTATTTATATCCTAACATATAAGAACAAAGTGGTGGTTATAGTTTTGATAGTAAAGGATTTATAAATTAAAAAAAGAAGAATATATTTAAGTTCATGTTGGTCATGTCAATAGTGCTCATAATATTACTTGAGTACAATGATTCCATAAATTAATATCAACAAATTAGTTTTGCATTTATAAAATTTGACAATCAAATGCATCATGACTGTTAGACATGATTAACAATAAACATTTGCTACACATGTTTTTTTTTTAACAAAAAGGGTTAGCATTTTAAGGCCAAACTGAAAATTAAAATTATAAACATCAAGAAAAGTTTAAAAGTTATTGCAGTTCTTGACAAATCACAATGAAGATATAAACAAAAATATTTTAAAAACTGCTTCTAAAATTAATAAACTCATTTACCCTAACATTAGAAAGAAATTGCACATGCCATTATTATTGGGACTATAAATATTATTATTTATTATTTAGGCAATAAGTTATTCATAATTCTATTGGATGTGTCCAAAGATATATCAATCAAAGAAAAAGAAGAAATCACAGTTTGTTTTAATGATAAAAGAGGTTGTGTTATTGAATGATAACTACATATAATACATGGTAATGAAACTTTTTTTTGAACTCTTAAAAGAGAAATATAATCCTTTTTTTTACAAAGAATGGGTTAAGTATTGCATGATTATGTGTTCAAGGTTGTCATGAGGCAAATAATATGCATTTTGAGTTTAATATATTGAATATTTTAATCATGAAAGATAAGTATTAAGCTTATTACATATATTATTTTGCACAAATTTAGCTAAAAATCATGTACAAATTGCTTCTCTTTTCAATTTTTGTTAGTTTAATGAATGTTGTAGATGTCCACAAAAGAAATAATTTTATACACTTTGTAAGCAATTAAAAATGAGAATTAAAACTTAGAGGCGAGTTAAATTAGACAATTGATCTTTAGCAAGCTAGAGATGCACATCGGGGTTCACACTATGGGGAACTCACTAATATACTTTTTTATTTGAATTTATTATTGAAAATTTTAAAAGTAATAATATAAGATGATTTAAGTAGTGAGCAAAGAGGTGAAGCATATGCATCATTAGATTATATACAATAAATTAATTTAATTTTTTATTTACATTTGATAGAGTTTATATTGGGCATCATGAATGAATTTCTTAAATAACACAAAAAAGGGTAAATATATTATAAATATCATGACTTTGATTAAAGTTTCTAAAGAAAGACTTCAAAATATCAAAGATGATGCATGGAAACTTTAATTGAAGATGTTAACTCAATTTATAAAAAAAATTTAAGATTGTTACTCCAAATATGATCAAGAATTTTGTAATGCATGGTATGATAAGACAATTTATGTTGATATAAAAAATCTCAATAGAGCTAAACTCAGAATTCTTCATAAATAACTAACATAACAAACCAAATTATCCGATTTAGCCCTAGTATGCCTTAAGGGGAACCCATGAAGGATGGTCTCTTGTTAAATCTTTTCCATAACTTAGGTCTAACTCTAACTAACTCTAAGGTACACTTATTTCATTGATTGGGTATAACCTTGCTCGAGTGGATATAAGTGTTGAATCTAAGCAATCAAATCTAGCTCGATGATTCAATTGTTCTTGCAATTTATCATAAAATTCTTGCGTTTGGCTTAGCTAACCTCAAAAATAGTTTAAGGAGATTTGACCCATGAAATTATGATGTTTTGCATTTTTCATAATCTTTCACATATTTTTTGTAATTTGGTTGGTCCTATTATCCACTTACCAAAGCTAAACATGTCATAATAATGACATTTACTCATTAACATCTACACGTCACTTAAGGTTTCAATTATATAATTATAATCTCCATAATAAATCAATCCTTTAGACCATTATAGCTACGGATGTTATAAACAATTATCTAGTAGAACCAAAGTTGATTTGACCATTGTATATGGGATAATTAAATTCTATGGGTTAGTGTGTTTAATTTGAACTCAAATGAGCATGCCTTCAATTCTAAAGTAAAATTGACAAATCAAATAATCAAATCTCTCCATGTAGTTTAGCATGGAACTAGAAGATAGTGTCGTCTACACTTTCTTAGTTCACATCAAATTGATTTGACCAACTTTGGTTGGTCAAATCAAAGATTCAATCTAATGACTTATAATTGGTCAAATTGACCCATTATGAACATCCTTCAAAATTCTCTTGTAGATTTACTTCAAACCTAATAAACAGTGAATTGCCTTTGCTGCCATTAGTCCATATGGGCTTAGACCCATTTCACATTGGGTCTAAGAGGTTAAAGAGCTAACTAAGCTACCTATAGGCTCTAATGGAAAATAGTCAATGATCAGCTTGGATCCAAGCTTATCCTCTTATTAAAATCTCCAGCACCTCCATCATACCCTCTTAGTTGAAACCAACTATTAGTCAACTATAAACTGAGCTAATACACAAGTTGAGGTTAGGCTTATTAAGGCTTACAAATAGACCTCCATATCAGCCAAAAAAGAGGTTGGCATGCATTCCTTAACACCTATGAGCAAAATCAAACTATCACTTTACCTTCCCAACAACCCAATCAATCCTGACAAAGCTTGCAACTGCATATCATTGGACTTTGGTTTCCCCACTAATTAAGAAGGAGGAAATCCAAATAAACTCAGTGGAAAGTTTGTGGCAACTCCCCATAGATTTCTCAGTCAAATTTGGATCAACCCATACTTCCTAAGGTGACACTTCAATCTCTCCTCTCTATCCTATTCTTGAGTGTGGTAATTCAAGCTCCTTAGGTCATGCCACGGCTCAATGAGCCATAGGATCATAGTGAACGAATAAACTTAAGGAGTCCAAAATTTTGCATGGGTAAGCCTTAGATTGCATTGACTTGAGCCAAACATGAGTGCCCTGATCGTGGCCCATCTTACAGTTGAAGATAACCCCTTAAACATTGAATCTATTTTAAATTAGATCCAACGATCTAGGATGGGATGGACCAACCACCATACACGTAAAAGTCTGAATTAAGATAATTTTGTCTTAATTTGTCCATTGATTATCTAATATTATAATATCTTAAAATATTTAGGGTAGACACCTTATGAGATATGGAATTTAGAAAAAAAATCAAATCCTGAATACCTGATTTAATAATAACTTAAGAAAATTAATTATCCCCTATTTTAAATGTTTAAAACACTTAAACATCTCCAAAAATTACGAATCTCATACATATGGTTTAGGAAAATAATATAAACAACATACAAAAATTTCAATTCAATCAGAATTAAAATAAGAGATGTATGGATTTTTGCATCTGATGTTTCTCCAATAAAATATTACAAAAAGAGATATTCAATGAAAAATTATAACAAAATAGAGGAATGTTTAAAACATCAATTCACAATTTTTAAAGCAAAAAAAAATAAGTTGTGTAATTTTAATTATGTAAAAACACAATTAAATATACAAACATAATAATAAATACATTTAACAAAATTATAAAAAAAATGAGAAATATTTAAAATAATTATTTAAATCAAAGAAAAAGTGTCATAAAATTTTGATATAAAGTGAATTAATTAAGAATTTTCAAAGTGAATTAACTACTTAAAAAAAAAAAATGAAAATTAAAAATATATTAAAGAAATTTATTGAAAATTAATAAAATAATTTAGAGTCCAATCTATGATTTCTATGAAAGTTTTATATTTTTCTAAATTAAAATTTTTTTGTAAATTTTTAAATTTATTTAAGTAGCATTTAAAATTAATAAAAAAATTAATTAAGAAAAATCTTGAATAAGTTTTTGAGTATTTAGATTGATAATTCAAACATTCCATAAAATCACATAAATTTTTATGATGATTTTAATAATGAAAATCATTTTAAGTTGACATTAACAATTTAATGAACTAAATAAATAATTAATATTTACTAGTTTAAAAAATCATAAAAATATGAAATTATGTTCTATACTTACTGCACAATAATGATAATTCCTCTCAAATTAATGTGATAATTAAAAAAGGTTACTTTTTGATGTGATAAATCACTAATTTAATAAATAATTAACAATTATGAAAGATCACTAAAAATTATAAAATAATTTATATAATTTCAGGAAAATGAAAACAAATATATTAAAAATATTAATAAAATATAAGATGAACATTATAAATAAAAGCAATTAATACCCATGGATAATGGATCAATGAAATGAAATCAAATATAAAAACAAATCAAATAAAATGAAAAATAGTTAAGTAAACTTTAGATAACTTAAAATATTTTGAGACATTAAATAATTAATCACCAATCACATCAAAAAAATTCTCTTAAAATGAAACTTCCCATGTTTGACGGTGATTTGTAGGTGGGGCCCACTGAATCAAGTGGGACCCACTAGTTAAACAATTCCTTGAATGTGAATTAACTTAAAATTTCACGTTTAAAATCATAATCTGCATCATTTCAAACCATGAACATATTAGAAAATATAGAGCAAAAATCTTAGAACATTTGTGTGCCAAGACTTTTTGTACATGTATTTAAATTAGATTAAACCTCTACTATATGCACACACTGATATAGTAGATCTTTGGGTTTGATTAATTGATCTCAACCTTACTCTCTTAATGAGATTGATTATATAAATCAGTTCCATTTACACCACTTTGTGTGCACATAGGATGATCACCTCTCTAAGGTATATCAACTAATTTGGGAAACACAAAAACTAGGATTTCCCTACATAGCATTCTAAAATTTGATTAATCTTAAAATCATCCTGATAGACAACTAATTATAGCATACATTATCTTTCTTGACAACCTATCAACCTTCATATATTGAGTTTTCCCACACTTAATAATCTTTTGGGCTAAATGTTATCCTTCTATACAAAAGGCATATGCTGAGTTGAAACCCTTGATATTCCCCTCACTCATATATATATGATTGAGGAATTATCATAAGTTGGTTATGTACGGTGTAACCTAACTCATTCTTAGCATGGATGCCGTTTTGTAATGCTATTAGATTTATCTAATGGACCTAATCATCCCTTTGGAACAAATTTAATTATTGCTAACTAACCACTATTAGTTAATCTTTACTTTACTTGGTCATACACACATGACGAAGTTATTCCCTAATCCAGTTAGCCACTAAGACTGAACAATGTCATGAATTTAGTATGACCTTATACTTAGTCATATTTCTTTCCCTTTTAATGGATGATCTCTATTAATTTTTCTCTTTGCACCTTAAATATTACGATCTTTGTATCACTTTTTTCAGAACCTTTGGTATTAAGGCTTGGCTTAAATATTAAATTTTCATTCGCGATTGATCATATTCACTACTATTTATCATATAAATGCATATGTAAAATAGTTAGCACTTTATATTAGATTATGACCTGTTAGAGCCTAAAATTGACCTAAGTTGTGATTAAGTATTTTTATTATTAGATGAGATTTCATCTAATATTAAGATTATTTAAACATAAATAGATTTTTTAAGGACCAATTGATGGTACTTGAACAACCTAAAGTCTACACTTTATTTTTGATAAAATATGTATAAAATGATAAGCCTTAGGATGGTTGAGTTATTTATTTGACTTAGCTTTGTAAGTCAGGGTCATATAAGATTGTCTTTAGGGATACATTGACTCACACACATGATGTGATAGTTCACAACCTTATAGTTAATATTATAAATAAGTTGTAGTTAAGTTGCTTTACTTTATTTTTTTTCTATTGTGTTGTTATGGCTCCATTTAGCTTAGAGATTTTCTTTATTATAACACTTTTTTTTTGTACTTTCCTAATGAAAAACAAAATATAAATTAAGTTTTCCAAATTTATGCTCAGAGATATCATTCCTTGGAGGACAAGCATATATTTTGAATTAGAAAAGGGATATGAGCATAGGAAAACTTAATATATGTTTTATTTATCGAAATTTTCTAACCTTATATTTATGAGTTGAGCTCAGCTACTCTTCTTACTTTTCTTTTATATGTATATGTATAAATAGGCTACCCAGTTGCACTGATCTGTCAACTTTATTTTTTACAACCATCATAATACAACAATTTCTATGATCACTTCGTTTGCTTATGTTTCTTTATTTTAATATGTTTATCTAGAATTTGTATTTTATGATAGGCTCTTTGGATGAAAAAAAATATTTTCTATCAATTTTAATAAAATATTATGCAACTTTTAAGAATGACTATCATAACCTTTTAAATATTGAAATTAAGGCTACCTCTTGCAAACTTTTCCTAAAATAGTTGCCCCAAGCTTCTTTGTATCTCATAACATAGATCTAAAGTTGAGCCTTCCAGCTTTATTTGTTAGCATCCATCATGCTAGGGCTTTGACCTAAGAATGCATTAGAAATATCACTTAAAGACAAAAAAAATTGCATATCATACCTAACCTATTTTGGATAGAGTTTTAGAAAAGCATGGTTTTCACGACGAGTAAGAAAGTATTAATACACTAGGTAGCAATAATCTAACCCAGATAGGTTTGTAAGTTTGATCTTAATAATCTAGTTATATGATTGTGGTATCACCCATTTTTTTCCTTCAGTAAGCAAGCCTTTATTCATGAGAAGACATGAAGTTCTACACCTTTCAAGTTCTCTTCCTTAAAAATTTTTCTAGGATCTTTTCCTTTATTTGGTCTATGCCATGAGATTAAATCTGGATGATACAACTCATAGTTGTTGATGGAGCATCACTTTGTTGGGTTGGGTTAACAACCTTCCCAAGGTAAATGGCAAAGTGCTTGCCAGCTTAAGAAAGAGGATACAAAACATTTGGATCGAGTATGTTTCTACCTTTTCCTTAATCCTCTTCTTTTACTTATAGCCTTTTTTGCCCAACATACTCTTTATAGTGTCAATTGTGGTTTAACAGTGATTATCACATAGAAACTTCATATGTCGAACCTTCATCTTGCTACGGTGCTCACCCTTCACTTTGCAAATTGGCTTAGATATATAAAATATTTTGCTAAGATAATTCTTGCCAAACTATAATCCATTCCATTGAAAATCCCAAAATTAATAATTATGCCTTCATTAATTGAGAGTTTCTTATTAAGGTGTTAGTAAGTGCAATTAATCACAGTAGATACGTCACTCTGGGCAATGGGTAACCCACAATCTTATTTTCTCCATTAACTTAGTGAAATACTCTTATTTAAAAATTATATCACATAGTTAATGCATTTACACCCCCAACAAAATGCTGAAATAATAATAAATTTACATCTTTATCAAGTTCTTTTACTTCATGATAAATTTGCAACTTTAAGAGCTTAATAATAGATTCAGTGGAATAAATATCTAGTTACTTCTATGAATAGCATTTTTGAATTAATGTAATTTATTTTTTAGTTTTTTTTGATATGAAATGTATCTTTATGATTTCTTAAATATTGATTTCATGATGTTAAAACGTTGTCATTAACTTGAGATCTAACTATTCATTTTTGAAGTTGAAAGGAATTAGAGAGCTCACATAAAAAATAAGTGAAGTTTTAAAAGAAGATACTACTCATTGATGTACTTGTCAAGCTTGGTTTGTTATTTTTAATTGATACAATAACAATTAAACAAATTTTCTCTAATATGTATATTGTAATATATTTCTTATATAATCCTATCGAAGATACCTAGATGAATGATTATCTAATTACAAATATTAAAAAAAAAACATTTAATTGTGTGGATAATGAAATGATTATACGATAGTTTCAAAATATGAAGAATTGAAAGAAGCTCTCTTTTTTGTATTTTTATATTTATCTATTATATATTAAAATTCTTACAAAAATAATTTAAAACTATCATTACTACTCTCACAATTGGTTGAAAAAGAGTGACAAGATTTTTAAAATCATTAATTTGGTCTCGCACTAAAAAAATTTATAGCTTCACCCCTGAAACAAAAAAAAGTTGCATGTATCTTTTTCTTTTAAAAATATATATATTGTAATAAAAAATAGAAAATTTTCAATCCTTAGAAGAGATTAATTTTTATAAACATATAAATTTGAATTTTAAATTATATAAAGTTTTTATAAAATGATAGAGTTCTTACACCAAAGTTGCACTTGGGGTTGTCTGGTAGCTGAATTTATTATAATGTTGCATTAGATTGGGCTATTTTGTTTGAAAGCAAAGTAAAGTAAATGTAGGGGTTTTAGATTTTTTTTGGGTTTGGCACGATTCAAAGTAAAATTTTAAAGTGATGTAATGTATTTGAAATTCACGAGAAGATTAAATTTTGGTGTATTTGAAATTCACCCAAATTTGGGCGAATTTCAAATACATCGGCCAATGTAAAGTGCTACGACAGCCTACTTTACATTATATTTAGTTTACCAAATAAAAAAAAAACAAAAAAACAAACTCATGTATTTGTAAAATTTCCAACCAAATAACCTAAAGTAATCTAAATACATTGCATTCCTTTTACACTGTATTTCTTTTACACCACATTCCTTTTTTTAGGCCACCAATAGTCCCTAATTTTGAGAAATTGATAGATTTATCGTGATTTAGTTATATAAATGTGTGAAAGAAAGAGAAAGATGAGGGTTACCTTCACATTTCACTTCTTTAGGTGAAATTAGTGGAGGCTAGGCGGAACATGCTTCTAGCTGCCGAGTATCATCTTTTAGCTCTAAGCTGGTTAATGATGGAAAGGTATTAATAATGATTATTGCTTTAGGAAGTCATGATGGTGTTAGGGTTGGTGTTCAAGTGCTGTCTGCATCATCTCGAAGAGTGAGGAATGCTGGTAAGACTAGTGTATCCATTGAGTAGATTTTGATGGCATATGATGGTAGTGCTTTGGTTGATAATGGCGAGAGCATGTATCATGTTGGGGATCTCAATGGATCATCTACTTCTTAGCTATCATTAGTGTCAATCACTAATATATGAAGCTTAGATGGTGATGCAAATCTTGGGGAGCTAATAGTAGCAAATAATCTTATCAGATTTGACATCTAACACACATTCGCATTGGCTTTAGTAGATGCTACCATTCTTATCACTTTTTTTTTTTTGGTATTGTTCATTTGACAATATTTGCAAGGTATTCATGCTTATATTTTATTAGTATCTACTGTTTATGCAAATGGTAATATACAAAAGCAGCCATCTGACTTTTTCAAAAAGAAAAAAGAGTTATAGTACTCATAAAAAAATTATTTTTTTCTATAGCAATGTTATAATCACATTAACAAAAAGCAACAGCTTCCAAAAGGAAGGCCTTAATTCTCATCTTGCACAATCTTGCAAATCTCTTGAAGCCTATACCTATATAATTATAGCCATTGACATTTTTTATATACCACTTCATAATAATATTTTAAGGTGAGATAAATTTAATAAAACACATTAACTAAAAAAGAATTAATCTAGATAATTAATATTAATTAATTATAAAAATATAATTTTACTAAATTGTTATTATTGTGAATAAGTTTGAAAAAAAATAAAAATTACTATCTTGAATAGCTAAATAAGTCTAAATCTTAAAATAAATATCTAAATAATTTATCAAAATTTAATCAAATTTAATCTGTTATGTTAAATAATTTTAAGAATTTAATTAGCTCAAATTTTTTTAAATTTAAATTTGTAAAATTGACTAAATCTTGATTATAGCCAAACTGCCCCTTAATTTTCCTTGTAATTGTCTATAAGATTTGTAACATTAGAATGTTAATATGGATGCAAATCTCGCGCTTCTTCCGTCGCAAAACATATTCGTTTCCTATCGCGTAACGCAATCAAAGAACCGCCAAGATATAGAGGTATCGGAAGAACCCATCTTTTCATTTTTCATCCCGAAAGAAAGCAGAGCGATGATTGCCGTCTTCGCCTACAAATCTATCTCCTTCTTCATGTCCGCGCGATCATCGTCGCACCCGCTTACCGACCGGCGACTCTATTGCCACGTCTCATGCCAGAAGAGCTCCTGGGAGGCTGAAAGCCCCTTTCGGACGGTAGGGACAGTTTCCATCTCGTATTCGGAGCTCAAGGTATTGTCTTCTATCAATCGAACACCATGCGTGCTTATTTATTCCTTCGCGTTTTGCATTTCTGCTTTCTAATGATGCGCGCTGTGAGATGAAGCAGGACAAGTGCAGGGATTTGTCGCCAAAGATCGAAGAAGGGTTTGGACCTAATGGATTGGGGATCATAACCGTCTCCGAAGTATGTCATGAACACGCTAAATAGCTTTTTATACTTCATCAGTGTCTGTACGCTCGTACTCCGGAAGACCATACTTCAATTTGTACGGGTTTGCGATAATGATGTTGTCCCGGTCCTTAATCCTGCAAGAAATGAAAACTGTCGCGATAAGATACGCTATCGGGTTGGATTTGATTGGGATTAAATTTTTGAATTTGATTTTGGTTCGTCCTTGTCGCATCGACGACTTTAGTTGTGCTGCATGTTATGGATGGGGAAAAAGGCTAGTGATATATGATATATTGGTATGTTGAGCAAGCATGTCATGAAATTTTAGCTAACTTTTCTGCGATTTGTGGTGCATCTCTATTAGTCTAGCGTGGAAGGTCAGTAGCTTGGTGTATATATATATATATATATATATGTAAAGTAGAATGTGATTTTGCAATTTTATTTTATAGGATTTGAGAAAAGTTTTGGCAAACAACAGTGTACCGTGTCAAATAGCTTGAGAGCATTATTTGTGAGTAGCCTTGGAGCATTCTGATAATATATATAGCATGCTTGCTATTGTTCTTACTACTATCTGTTGTTATTTTAATTTATAGATTTTTAGTTGTTTTTTGGATGTAATGGCTTTGAAGATTTTGTCGATGTATTGAACTGCTATTCTTTATTTGAGTAAAGTTCTTGCAAATAGCTTGTTTTTGGATTTTGATAACTATTTTGTGCTGTGCTGTGTTTTGAACTGCAGGTTCCTAGATTTTCTGATTTACGCCAAACTCTCTTAACCCTTTCACCAAGGCATACAAAACTGAACTAGCCTAATATCTTCTTATATATATATTTTTTTCATTGGGTTCGATGTTTAAATCTTGCTACGATAGTCTTACATAGAATAAACAACTTATGCTTTCTCCAGGATAGCAAACCTTCCTAATGATGTGAGAAATCGGCTTGAAGATCCTAATAGCAGGTATGGATTGACTACTATGGATATTAATCATTGATTGAAGATTATGCAGTAATGGTATCACAAAAGAAATGAGGATATCACTTTGATAGTGAATATTGTTAGGCTTTGTTTAAATCTCAAAATGGTCCCTCGACTATTTGCAAGTGGCCAATTTAGTCCTAGGGTATCAAATTGTTTTAATTTAGTCCCTGTCTATGGAAAATTGATAAAAAATGGCCCCTTATGTAGAAATTGTGATACAATATTGACTCCAATTTAGTCTCTCAACTATACAAAATTGATCCCAATTTAGTTTTCAAGGGATCGTTTTAGATCAATTTTATATAGTTGGAGACTAAATTGGAGTAATTTGATACTATGGGATTAAATTGGTTACTTGCAAATAGTCGGGGGCCATTTTGGGATTTAGTGTTTGCTGTGGCTTTATTATTTTTTCTCTTTCCATTTTGATTAACTTTCTACATGAAACAAGCAAACTATAATTCTCTATCAAACCTCGATTTTTCTATCAAACCTCGATTGAAAGAACATATTCATTTCATCGACAACTTTTAATAACAAATCACAAATTAGTAACAATTGTATTTCTTGACATTCTATTTCTATTTTATTTTATTTTCCTTGATCAAACAAATGCAAGTACGATCTATTTGTTTCTCTTCTACTGTTGTATTATTTTTAATCTTTTCTTTGTAAACTACTATTTTACTCAGGTTAACATGATGTATACTATAGTTATAACTTGATTGTACTTTTAGGCCAAGTTTAGAGCATCATATTTTTAATTTCTTTTATAGGTATAATTTTGGATGGAGTCATGGAAAGGAGAAGCTTGAATCTGGTAAATTTGGTAAGTGTTATTGTTGTATGAATTTGAATAAATTTTAGCTCTGCTTGCTATCACATAATTGTTTCATCATTGATATGCATCATCTCGTGAACTTTTTAGTTCTCTTGATATCCTTTTGTTAATTTCATATAAGAAAAATGTGAGATGTTACTATGGAAACTATGATAAATGAAAGGGAGTTTGAATTGGTAACTTATGATGAAAACTAAGGGCTTCAATTTATCTTCATCATTATTAACCTTATGTCAACATTTTCTTTTGGCTTTCTAAACTTTTTTTAATTTATTTATTCCTTTTCTATGCATGTTCTACAGTAATGTCAAGTTTTTTTGTTCCCTGTGATATTTTTTGAATAATTATATAAATTTTGTGATATAACATTGTTTTGCATCTTTAATTTTTTAGTTTGATGTTCTCGATACTATTAATCCTATTTGCTGACATAATGCAGATACATATAAAGGGTCTTTTTATGCTAATCCTATTTTAGATGTGCCCACAACTGATGATTGCCTTATACAACGGTATGCTCAGTTGCATGCCTTTCTTTTTATGTGCTTAGTTGTTGCCCATAAAATGCGAAGTAGCACTAGGAAATCCTTGCATTTACATCCATTGTTCATTTATTGTTAAATTTGAAGATTAAGCAAGTACGCAATTTTTCTTGCTTGATTTTTTTTTTTTTCTGATATTGCTAAATGATTGTCACATGCTCTTTCATATTTATCTCATATGGTAGGTACTTAGACATGGGTGCATTTAGAAGACCTCTTAGAATAAAATTAAATAGCTTTTATTTTTTAGTGATTTCATAAACTTCTTTAAATTCTTTAACTTGCTCTTTAGCATTATACTTCTACGGATATAGAAGAGCATGCCCATCTTTTATTATTCATAATATTTAAATACATTTGTAGATCATCATGGTATCTGTGAGAGATTCTAAGACTGAAAATTTAACAGTACTTGGATCTTTTTCTTCCATTTAAAACGTGTCATGTAACATGAACTGACATGCTTTAAGCAAATTTCCTATTGATAATTCTCTTGGGACTTGAGGATTTATTTGGTTACCTATGAAAAGACCTGCTTTCTTTTGATCTATTATGGTTAAATAATGTTGATTTTTTTATTTTTTCCTTATTCTTGATAGTTGCATCATTTTTACATAATATTCTACATTTGGTTTATCTTACAAATCATCACTAAAAGCCAAGGGAAGCAATAGGAATTTGGTAAATTGGATTCGTTATGATTGAGCAATAGAAAGAGAAAGTCTATTTTTGTCGATTATAGGATAAAACTTATATAGAAAGCAGGGTTACCATCCATTGAAGCTAAGCCGGCGAAGAATTGATTAAGATTATTTGTCCTCCTATGAAGGATATAAGTGGTATCATTAAGTGTCAGTAATGTCGATAAATTTGTGATAAGAAGGCAAATTTTTCGGCCAAAGTTAATGTGGTTAGAAGGAAGAAAGAAAAAGATTTTGATAACTTAGTGTTACCACCAAATGTTGTTTTGAGTGGAAGCAATGACGATCCATTGAAAATCAAATCCAAATATATTCATCCTAAATTTGCTGTTGATGTTGCCATCTTATTTTGCAACATCATCTCATTCTTCAAACAAATTTTGTATCTTCAACAAGTATATTCTTCAAGCATAAAGACGTACATACATGCCTACATGAAAAAACATTGTATTAGACTTTGAACCCCATGTACCTAGTTTGTTGCAGCCTCCCCTATATTTGATTATACTCAACCTTACTTGTCTACTCTTTCATGTTCAACATCCTTGATCATTGTATCTTTGGGTAGACTATTTTGAAAACCTTTGTCATGGTACTTGCAAACTTCGCAGTAACCTTGCAGCTTATTTTCTGTATTTTTTTTTTCATTTGTTGTTATGTAATTCATACTTATATCCTAATTGCAGAATGAAAGCTTTAATCACTATTTTTTAGGATAAAAAAAATATTATGGTTGCAGTTTTAATGAAAATATACATTGTAATTGGTTATTTTACATAGGTTTTTTGGGCCATAGTTGTGATAACATAATTGAATGGATATTACCACTTAAATAAGAAGTATGTTTTTGTAGGTACCCACACTATTGCAGACCAAATATATGGCCTACTGATGTTTTGCCTGAACTTGAATCAGGTATGTGGGCATCACTTTAGTCTTTCTATACTTTTAAAATTGTAAATGATAAGGGCATAATCTGTTAGTTGTGAATTCTGATACTAATTTTTCCCTATATTTGCAGCTGTAAGGATTTTAATTTGAGAATTTATGTCCCATACTATAAAAAAAAGCCATGTTAATAATGCTTAAATGTCAATGTACTGTAAACTTGTTTTTTCATGTTGCAGAATACTTATTTTATTATGTTTAATACTAGTTGTTGATTTTTTTCTTTGTGATCAAAGGATGGATTCCTGAAGATATTTCAATAAGATATTATTTATTCAAGAACTACTAAATGCAAATTTTAAGTTTGTCTTACATTGTTCAGTTTATTTCAAATTTTAGTCTGATAGTACAATGCTTTATTGTTTTGGCTATTGTTCTACAATATCTTATAATCTATTTAGTCTGCCATCTACATTGTAGTGACTTTGGCGCTTGGTATTTATTGCTTGATTGTCCACGATTGCCAATGATTAATTGGGGTTGTTTGGGCTCTTTGTGAAATAATTTGGTTCACTTGGTATGAATTTTTTTTTCTCGTAAGGTTGTAGGGGTATAAGTTATGCCAACTTCACCTGTGGTAGCAAGGGATCTAACCTGGGCACTCACATTTTCTCAATGTTTTAATCTTATGTTTTACTATTTTTGCCTCTTTTTATGGTCCTTTCGGTATTTTTATGTTTTTTATTGAGAAAATGGAAATTTCATATTTTTATGTCATTGTTAATATTTATAAACAATTGCATATTTTAGAATTCTCTTTTAATTTTTTTGGGGGCCTTAAACAACCTGGAATTTTACTTTACCTTAAAATGAGCTATAGATATTTTTTTATTGTTTTTAAGATTTTTGTTTATTTTTTATTTAAAGGATATTTTTGTAATTTAAAAGTCAATATTGGCCTTTTTTACCAAAAAATTTAAGGATTGGTAAATGAGTACATTATTGTGGCATTAGCAGATGATATGCTACAATTATATGATGCAATGTGATTGTACAATCTACTCTCATCAACATTTTCTATTTTAAAATCAAACTTCTATATCATTCAATCTAAAAATTAGGAGAAATTTGAATTCTTAAGCCATTCAGAAATTGCATCATATAATATATTATTGATATTTCCAACATTTCTTCAGTTTTTCGATGGTCTCAATTCATTACTTTATTCAGATACTCAATGAAAATCAATGAATACAAAATTTGCTCTTTGTAATAATAAATAATATTTTACCTAGAAAGAAAACTGAACTAAAAAAAATTGAACGAAGAAAAACTTACTTTCCTAAAACATTTCTATTGATGTTTGTTGGTATTTTTGGTGGTTGATTTCTTCTTGTGATCTCATTGGCATTGTCACAATAAGAAACTTAGTCACACACAACACTTCTATCCCTTCGTTGTTGGGAAAAAATTAGTAAACTTTCTCTAGTCAGCCTCTATTAATCCTACAACACAAACCATAGAGGTTTTGGCTAGTGTTTCCTCTAGCAAATGGGTCTTCAGTCATTGGCCTCACTAAATAGGGTTTTCATGGTCGTTGGTTACTCCATTGGCACAAACTGTTACTAGATGGCAACTCTTTACATTGCTATTTGCTCTTTTCTCCTTTTGCCATTTTAGTTTCTCGTTCAACAAATAAGGGTTGTGTATGGTTTGTAAATGATAAGTAATGAAGAAAATTATAATGTTGTTTTTACCTTACTTCTTCTTTATATTGGGAAGTCTTTATCAATTAATGTGGTGAATTTATTATGAACAAAATTAGAGTTTGTTATTTCTCACATGTAATGTTATTGATCACACTAGCATATATTGAAAATTTCTCTCATTAATTGTAAATTTTTCTTAGTTTTTTTGTTTATGTAATAGGGTTTAAAATCAAATTAGTCCCTCAACTATTTACAAAGGACCAGTTTAGTCCCAGATTAAATAGGAGGACAAATTCATCGACTATTTGACAGAGCTACATTCCATTTGAAATTTGGAAAGTTGTAGAAATAATGAATCTACAGGCATTTTGGAATAACAAAAAATAAAAATAAGTAGATAACTAATAAACCCTACCCTCTTCTCATTTTTAGTCATGCGCCGCACCACGGAAGGACCAACTTGGTCCCTGATCAAATATTCAAGAGATCAAATTGGTCCTCCTGTTTAGTCTAGGATTAAATTGGTTCTTCATAAATAGTTGAGGGACCAATTTGATCTTAAACCTTTATGTAATAGGATAATGGCCTCTCGAGCAATAGCTTTGTTGATAATAGTTCCATAGAGGAATAATGAAAGCTTCTGTAAATATTACATTTATCTATTATAGTTTTTTGAATTTTATCTTGAAAAGGACATTTTTTTTATTATGTGATAGGATAATGACTTTCCAAGTGCGTGTTGAGTTTGCTGACACAATTGATAATAATTCCATAGGAGATATAACAAAGCCTTTATGTGAATATGCTATAAAGTTAGGAAAAAAAAGGGCAAATTGGTGCAAGAGGAAATGTAAAATTTTAATGCCATTTTTTGCTTGGGAAAATATAAGAGAATTTATTAGAAAGTGGAGCACACTTGATCAGACAATCTGGGGTAGATGTCTTATCTTGTCATAATATTACTTTATGTTAACTTCAAGAAGCACAAAAACTTGAGTTTGAAGTTGAACATAAAAAGAGGATTCTCTTTTAAAAAGATTCCTCTTTTTTCTTCTGAGCAAAATTATACCAATCAACAAATAAGCGGACATTTATTTAAAGCTGAGGGTTATCATTTAAAAAAGAGGAAACTTTTAGGATCAAGTGCTATTAAAAGAGCATTTAATTTACAGGTAAGAGAGCACTTACATGAGAAATTTGCTTGAATGTTCTACTCAGTAGCTCTTCCTTTTCATTTAACAAGAAATTCATATTACTTTAGTTCTTTTTTATATGCATCAAATAGTAATATTAGTGTATATATCTCTCTTGGATATAATCTTCTAAGAACAACATTGTTTCAAAAAGAAAGAGTAAATATTGAAAGAATTCTTGAGCCAATGAAAGAGACATGGAATGAAATGGAGTTTCTATTATTTGTGATGTATGGATAGATGCATAACGTATACGTATACCTATTATCAATTTCATTGCAGTTACAGAGTATAGCCCAATGTTTGTAGAAGTCATAAATTATGAAGTAATATACAAAGATAAATTTTATATTGTAATTCATGAAAAAAATTATCCAACCCATGATTTAGAGTTAGCATCAGTAATTTTTGCATTAAAAATTTGGAGGTATTATTTATATGTAATGTGAAGTTTTTTAATTACATCAAAACTTAAAATACATCTTTACCCTAAAAGAGCAAATGGTTGGGAACTCATTGATTATTATTCATTATTCACAAATATAGATGCTTAAAGTAGAAAAAGCATCTGGTAGTGCAAATTAGTTGATTTTTCAATATGAGGAGTTGATTCACGATTTAAAAAAAATTAGAGAATTCAATTATTGAATCCATAGGCGATCGTGTTTTAATGTTAAATCAAATGACTATACAATCAAATTTCAAGGGCATGATACGTGATGCTTTATCTCAAGATGTTGAATTTCAGAAAATTTTAAATTTAGTAAAAGTAGGCCATATAGAAGATGTAAAATTGATGGGGAGGGAATATTGAAGTATCAGGATAGACTTTGCGTTTCAAATATTCGAGATTTAAAGAGAGATATCTTACATGAAGCACATTACTCTAATTATACAATTCATCTAAGTAGTAGCAAAATGATCAAGATTTTAAGAAAATTTTTTGATAGTCAGGGATGAAAAGAAGAGAGCTGAATTTGTTACAAGTGTTCATCTTGCCAAATGGTTAAGGCTGAACATCAGAAATCAAGAGGACTTTTACAACCCTTGCTAATACCTGAATGAAAATGGGATGATATTATTATAGATTTTGTGGTTAGCTTACCAAGATTTAGAAGAGATTGCGATGCTATATGGGTGATTATTGATTGATTGACTAAAGCTGCACACTTATACTTATTAAACAATATGATGTTGTTGAAAAATTAGCAAGAAAGTATCGATGAATGGAAGTGCCAAAGGTGTATAATAATTGGATGATCAATTCACATCCAGGTTGTAGAAAAAATTCAAGAAGCTTTAAGTGCCAGCTTTACTTTCAATATTATATTTCATCCTCAAACTGATGACTAGTCAGAAAGAACAATTCAGACACTTGAAAATCTGTTTAGACTTTGTATACTTGATTTTGGAGAAAATTGGGAATTACACTTGCTCTTGATTGAGTTTGCCTATATTAACATTTGTCAAACAAGTATTGGTATTGCTCCCTATGAAGCATTGTATGGAATGAAATGTAGAACACCAATTTGTGGGTGGAAACAGGTGAAAGAAAAATCATTGGTGCAGATGTAGTAGATGAAGTCATTGAAAAGATTCGATTAATTCGTGATAGATTAAAAGCTGTTCAAGATAAACGGATAAAATATTATGATGCTAGACATCGACCAGTAGAGTTTGAAGTAGGAGAGTTTGTGTTTCTTAAAGTCAGTCCGATGAAAGGTATTAAATGTTTTGGCAAGATTGAAAAGTTGAGCCCACACTATATTGGTCCATATGAAATCTTGGAAAGAATTGAGAAAGTGCTTATTGACTAGCTTTACCTTATAATATGCAATGAGTGCAGAATGTGTTTCATATTTCTCTCCTATGAAAATATATTCCTGATGAAGCCAACAAAATTATTGCCGATCCTATTGATATTCAACCTGATCTCACATTTGTGGAGGAGTCAGAAAGAATTCTAAACTATGATTTTAAGCATTTCAAGAATAGATAAATTCTATTTGTCTATGTAATGTGGAAATATGGATCAGAACGAGAAGCTACATAGGAGAAGGAATCAAAATGCGAATACTTTATCTTCATCTGTTTGATCAAATGTATGTTTAATTTTATTGTCGTCATTAAATTTCGAGGACGAAATTTTTATAAGAGGGAGAGATTATAATAACCAGAAAACTGAAAAAATAAAATAAAATAAAATTTATTTCCAACTGTCGCGATGATTGGCCATAAATTAAAATAAATCGGAAGAAGGGGGGTTTGTTTCAGTTTGTCGAAACTGAACTCCCAAAACAATGCGCGGGAGAGAGAGAGAGAGGTCCGAAGGGGGGAAAAATTTTACTTAACTGATTTAGAATGTTATAAATGTAGCAAGGAATTTAATTTGGAAATATTTTAATTTATATATCTTATAACTTTATAATGACATCTATATTTTTAATATATTTAAAATGTATCTTGTTTTATTATAAGAAGAAGCAAGAGGTGATGAATTTGACTTGCCGAAATTATAGGTTCGATTTTCATGAAAATATTTATCTTAAATTTAATGAAATATAATGATGTAAACTTATAATCACAAAAATTTATGAAAACATAATTAATGTTAACTTTCACAACTTCTCATTAAAATTAGAATCAATGTTAGAACAGTAAAAATAATTACCAAATGAAATTAAAATTTAGTTATTTATATTAACTCATTTTAACACCTTGTCCTTTAATAACTTAAAATATTGATAATCTTACTTGATCTACATTTTAAAGATAATAAATTGATGATATTTAATTTATAGATCACAAATTTAATTTTTAAATATGAACCTTATCTTTTATTTATAGTAATTTTTATATTTTGTCAAACCATCTCTTTTCATATATCTTAAGTTATTATTATATACTCAGTAGTTAAATTTTATGTAAAGTTGATTAATTAAAATTTCAATTGTTTTTCTTGATATTATGAAGAATAGAAGAATCATTTTTACTCTAAATTAATAAAACTAAATACATAATATGATATTAAAATGGTAATTGAATTTATTGAAACTATGTCAGATAAATGATATGAACTAAACTTGGAAAAAGATAAATAATGAAAATTTTATAATAAATATTCTATAATCAATATATTTGTTTTATAATAAGGAAAAAAGTTTTAAAGGGAACGAGATTCAAGAAGAAGCTTTATACTAAAGTGAGTAATTATGTTCTTACATTTATGGTAAAAATTTATTTATTTTTAATGTGATGGAATGCATTATTACATAGTTATAAATGATCTTCGTATTTCAAATTGTATTAGTTTTCTCATTTTCTCCATATCGAATGAACAACTTGAATGGTAGATCATGTTGTTATTTATGTTATTGTATATAATTAATTGATTTTCTGCCTTGAGCAAATTTGAATAGCTTTATAAATTCTATGTTATGAATGTGTATGCTTGAAAGTGAAGTTCACCTCCTTATGATATTAGTTGGGTTTGCAATGCACTCGTGCACGAAAAAGATAAATGGAAATGATTACTTGTCTTTTGGATGAGTTTATGCTACAAGTTTTTTATGGAAATAGTTTTAGACGGTGACTCCTAAAATGATTGATAAATTAGAAAATAAAATTTTTAAGAAATATTTATTTGCATCTACCTCTTATATATTAGATTGTTGAATCACATTTTACTCAAAGTTTATATTTATAATAAAACCTATTATTGCATATTATTTCTGCTTTCTTATTTTTACTATAGTGTAAAAATATAATTTATTCACTGAAAATTTTATTCAATTATAAGTTTATATTTTTTCAGGTAACTTTCCTAACTAGATGAAAGATAAAAGGAAGGATTATGTTTACCATCATATAAAAATTTCAAGAGATAGGTGTTATGTTGGTTTATATTAGTTTATATTTTAGATTGTGTTTTATATGACTTTCGTTAGTGGATAATTTATGTGTGTGGATAAATTTGTTAAATGTGGTTCAGATTTGTAGTGACTCTTATATGATTTGGAAAAAAATATTGTGTAGTTTTTATTTATATTGGTAATATAAAGTAAAGTTTTTTTTTATCCGTCCGATCGTCCGTTCCCGTCTTGGTATTCCAAGCTTTCAGGTCGGGTCGTGACAAGAGTGGTATCAGAGTAGATTTTACAATTAGGATATAAGTATGATCATAATTAAAAAGCCATTAAGAAGATGATAAATTTTATGGAGAGCTTTACATATGATTATGTTAATTTATGCATAATGGTTATAAATAAATTGTGCTTCTCATGCCTATGAAATTATTTTAGAAAGATGCTATGGGTGAAAATAGAGAGGCATAAACTGCTGAGCACCAAAATTTGGTGCAATCCTCTTTCACTTGCTATAGATGTATTTGCTCAAAAGATGAAAGTAATGACTCAGATGATACAAAATCAGCAGACTCAAGCTAGTGGAAGTGGTGGGAATCTTATGAACAAATATCTTAAATTATTTTAAAATATGAGGTCATCTTTTTTCTCAGGATCAGGAGGGCCTATAGAAGCAGAAAACTAGTTGATGTGGATAGAAAATTTTTGGAAAGTATGTCATGTCCTCTAGAAAGAAGAGTTGCATTAGCTTCATTTGTTCTTGAGGGTGAAGCTGAGAGATGGTGGGGAGGACAATTGCAAGAAAAGTTTGAAGGAAGGCTTTGCAATCTTTTTGTGAAGGCTTTTAGTGATTGGTTCGTACCCTTCTCAGCTAGGAGACAAATGCAAGACAAGTTCATCAGATTTGTATAAGGAGATTGATCTATCATATAGTATGAAGCTGTATTCACAATGCTTTCAAGGTATACGCCTCAATTGATACCAGATGCAGAGGATAAATGTCATATGTTTCTATCTAGATTGAAGGATGTAGTTAGACATCTCTTGATCTCTTTAGGTATTGATGACAATTTTATACTGGTGGAGAGGGCTAGAAAGATAGAGTTAGATTTACAAGCTACTTAGAGGAGGAGAGATGTTCAAAAAAAGAGGAATGATGATAGATCAAAATTTAGGCAGAATGTTTAAATTAAAAAATCAAACTGGAAGAAGCCTAAGTCTAATTATCGTCGTAATATATCTACATACAAAATATGAAAGAGATATAAAGGAGAGTGCCTTTTAAACAAATACTTACTTTCCATCCTGCACCATGGCAAAATCTTATCTACCTTGGGTGAAATTTTCGTTGATCTGGACAAGTGTTGACCTCATCGGTAGACAAAGATGGCAATCGGTTCCATCTCGAGAATCACACATAGGCTCGAGTTTATGCACTCACATAATAAGAAGCAAAAGATTTGCTTGACATCATTACATGTATGTTTTTAGTTAAATTAGCATCGTTAAAATTTTATGTTGTGCTATATATATATATATATACACTCATTTATAGGTATTAAGGTATTATCTTTATTCAAAACAAATCAATTAAAGTTTTATTTGATACTGGAGCATCATATTCATTTATATCTGAGGAATCTGTGAGAATTATGAGATTGAGAGTTATGAAAATGCCTGTAGCATTATTAATTGTAATGCCAAATGAGTCTCATATGAATGCTATAAAATTTTGTAGTGTGAACTTGAATATTTGTGAAAGAAGTTTGAATGCAGATTTAATACCACTGTTGCTATATGAATTTGATGTGATTTTAGGAATAGATTGACCATCTAATTATTATGCTTTTATAGATTATTGCAAAAAGATAGTCAAATTCAATATTCATGGAGAACTCAAATTTATGGGGCATAAAAGAGTATTATCTATATTGATGCTTTACTTAAAAGTTCAAAAGATATTAGCAAAAAGTTATGAAGGTTTTTTTTGAGTTCTTGATAGAGTAAATTAGAAGATATATTAGTAGTGAAGGAGTATCCAGAAGTTTTTTTTGGATGATTTATCAGGTTTACTTCCAATCAGAGAGATATATTTATCTATTAATTTAATTCAAGGTGCATAACCTATAGCAAAAGTATCATATAGAATGACAATCAAGGAATTATAAGAGTTGAATAATTAGTTAGAATAATTATTGGAGAAGAGATTTATCAGGTCTAACACATTCCCTTGGGGAGCTCCTGTATTTTTTGTGAAGAAGAAAGATGGAAGCTTAAGGTTATTTATAGATTATAAAGAGCTTGACAAACTCACATTGAAGAATAAATATCCCTTGCCAAGGATTGATGATCTTTTCGATCAACTAGAAGGAGCTTCATTATTTTCAAAAATTGATTTAAGATCAGGTTATCATCAGCTGAAAATTAAAGAAGAAGATATATCAAAGACTGCATTTAATACAAGATATAAACATTATGAGTTTGTGGTGATGCCTTTTGGCTTAACCAATGCTCCAACTATATTTATGGATGTCATGAATAAAATGTTTAAATCATTTTTGGATTCATTTGTGATTGTATTTATAGATGATATTTTTATATATTCTAGAGATGAAGCAGCTCATACAAATCATCTTCATATTGTTTTGGAAACTCTGAATTATATGCAAAAATTTTTTGAAATGTGAATTTTGTTTAAATAACATCATATTTTTTGGGCATATGATTAGTAGTGAAGATAAATATAAATTAATAATAATGATAATAATCAAATAAAATATATGAAACTTAATAATAGTAAAGAGACCTATTAACTATTACATGAATAATTTAATAATAGATTTCATATCAAAGAAAGCAGTGTTTGAAAAATAAATAATAAACGAGTTTCGAACAAGGTGGGTAATTAATTTTTCTATTTAGAAATAATAGATATCATGTCAAAGACTTGGTTAAGATGTATAAAAAGTGACCTTAGTAAACTTGAAGTAAATGAGAATTTGACACATAAGAGGATACAATGGAGACAAAGGATTCATATAGTCGACCCCACTTAGTGGGATAAAGGCTTGTTGTTGTTATTGTTGTTGTATAATAATTTTCTTTTTTCCATATAAAAATTTCATGACTCGGCCCGAAAGCTTGGAATAATAAAGTAGGAACGGATGGTCGAATGAATAAAATTAAAACTTTACTTAACATTACCAATACAAATAAAAATTGCACAATATTTTTTTTTCAAATCATATAAAAGCCACTATAAATCCAAACCACATTAAATAAATTTATCCACATATATAAAATATTTTCCAACGAAAGTCATATAAAACATAGTCTAAAACATAAACTAACATAAACCAACATAATGTCTATCTCTTGAAGTCCCTCTACGACGATAAACATAATCCCCCTTCTATCGTCCAAGTTAGGAAAGTTATCAGGAAAAATATAAATAACTTGCAATTGAATAAAATTTTCAGTAGATAAATTATATTTTTATACTATAGTAAAACAAGAAGGCACAAATACTATGCATGACAGGTTTTATTATAAACATGAACTTTGAGTAAAATGTGATTCAACAATCTAACATATAAGAGGTAGATATAAATGAACATTTTTTAGAAACTTTATTTTCTAATTTATCAATCATTTCAGGAGTCATAGTCTAAAACCTTTTTCATAAGAAATATTTTTCAAAACTCATACAAAAGACAAGTAACCATTTTCATTTATCTTTTTTTAGAATGCATCGTGTACAACCAAGATCTTATAAGGGATGAACTCCACTTTTAAGTATGCACATTCATAACATAGAATTTATAAAGCTATGCATATTTGCTCAAGGCAGAAAATCAATTAATTTTGTACAATAACATAAGCAACAACATGATTTAACATTCAGATTGTTCATTCGATATGGAGAAAATGAGAAAACCAAGGAAATACGAAGATCATTTATAACTATGTAGCAATGCATTCCATAATATGAAAAATAAATAAACTTTTACCATAAATATAAGAACATAATTATCCACTTTAGTGTGAAGTTTCTTCTTGAATCTCATTCTCTTTAAAACTTCTTTCCTTAAGTTGAGTATCTATAAAACAAATATATTGATTATAGAATTTTTATTATAGAATTTTCATTGTTTACCTCCTTCAAGTTTAGTTCATATCATGTATCTGACATAATTTCAATAAATTCAATTACCACTTTAATATTATATTATGTATTTAACTTTTATTAATTTAATGTGGAAATGATTCTTCTAGTCTTCATAATATCAAGAAAAACAATTGAAATTTTAATTAATCAACTTCACATAAAATTTAACTATTGAGTATATAATAATAACTTGATATATGAAAAAGAGATGGTTTGACAAAATATAAAAATTACTATAAAAAAAAAATAAAGTTCATAGTTAAAAATTAAATTTGTGATCTATAAATTAAATATCATCAATTTGTTATCTTTAAAGTGTATATCAAGTAAGATTATCAATATTTTAAGTTATTAAATGATAAGGTGTTAAAGTGACTTAATATAAATAATTAAATTTTAATTTCATTTGAAAATTATTCTTACTATTCTAACATTAATTTTAATTTTAATTAGAGATTATGAAAGTTAATATTAATTATGTTTTTATCATTTTTGGCTATTATGAGTTTACATCATTGTATTTCATTAAATTTAAGATAAATATTTTCATGAAAAATCGAATTTATAATTTTGGCAAGTCAAATTTGTCACCTCTTGCATCTTATAATAAAATAAAATAAGATATATTTTAAATATATTAAAAATATAGATGTCATAAAGTTATAAGATACATAAATTAAAAAATTTTCAAATTAAATTCATTGTTATGTTTATAACACTCTAAATCAGTAAAGTAAAATTTTTTTCAATTTTGACAAACTGAAACTGACCCTTCTTCCAATTTATTTCAATTTACGGCCAACTGTAGCGGCAGTTGGAAACATTTATTTATTTTCCTATTTTCCGGTTATTACAATCTTTCCCTCTAATAAAAATTTCGTCCTCAAAATTTAATGACAAAAATAGAATTAAACATACCTTTCATCAAACAGATGAGAATAAAGTACTCGCATTTCTGATTCTTTTTCCCATGTAACTTCTCATTCTATCCATGTTATCACATTACACAGATAAATGAAATTTCTCTATTCCTGAGATACTTAACATCATAATTTATAATTCTTTCTGGCTCCTCTACAAATGTGAGATCAGGTTGAATATCAATCAGATCGGTAATAATTTTGTTAGTTTCATCAAGAACATATTTTCGTAAGAGAGAACTATGAAAAATATTATGCACTCCTTGCATATTAAAGGGTAAAGTCAATCTATAAGCTACTTTTCAATTCTTTCCAAGATTTCATATGGACCAATATAACATAGGCTCAACTTTCCAATCTTGCCAAAACGTTTAATACCTTTCATGAGACTGACTTTAAGAAACACAAACTCTCCCACTTGAAATTCTACTGGTCGATGGCTAGCATCATAATATTTTCTCTGCCTTATCTTGAATAGTTTTTAATCTATCACGAATTAATCGAATCTTTTCAGTGACTTCATCTACTACATTTACACCAATGATTCTTTTTTCATCTATTTCCACCCAACAAAGTGATGTTCTACATTTTCTTCCATACAATATTTTATAGGGAGCCATACCAATACTTGTTTAAAAGCTGTTAACTCAATCAAAGACAAGTGTAATTCCTAATTTCCTCCAAAATCAAATATACAAAGTCTAAGCAGAACTTGATGTGTCTGAATTGTTCTTTCTGATTGATCATCAGTTTAAAGATGAAATGCGATCAAACTAAGCTTGATTTAAAGCTTCTTGATTTTTCTCCACAACGGATGCGGTCGTCTCGACGGACACTATAGATTTTGGCACACCATGTAACTTCATAATTTCACCAACATAGTTTTTACTAACTTTTCAACAATATCAGATTGTTTAATAGGTATAAAGTGTGCAGATTTAGTCAATCGATCAATAATCACCCATATAACATCGCAACCTCTTCTGGATCTAGGTAAGCCCACCACAAAAATCCATGATAATATCATCTTATTTTTATTCAGGTATTGACAAGAGTTGTAAAGACCGCAGCTTCGATGTTCGCCTTGATTGATATGACATGTAAACAAATTAAATTCGCAGCTTCTTTTCATTCCTGGCCACCAAAATATTTTCTTAAAATCTTGATACATTTTGCTACTTCCTGGATGAATTATATAATTAAGTAATTTGCTTCATGTAAGATATTTCTCCTTAAATCTCCAATATTTGAAATGCAAACTCTGTCTTGATACTTCAATATTCTTTCACCATTAATTTCAAAATCTTCTGTATGACCTACTTTTACCAAATTTAAAATTTTCTAAAATTCAACATCTTGAGATAAAACTTCTCGTATCATGTCTTTCAAATTTAATTGTATAGTCATTTGATTTAACAATAAAACACGATCTTCTACGGATTCAATAATTGAAATCTCTAATTTTTCTAAATCTTGAATCAACTCTTTCTGTTGAGAAATCAACCAATTTGCATTACCATATATTTTTTCTGCTTAAAGCATCAACAACTACATTTGCTTTCCCCGAATGATATTGAATATCCAAATCATAATCATTAATGAGTTCCAACTATCTCCTTTGCCTTAAATCTAGCTCTTTCTGCGTAAAGATGTATTTTAAGCTTTGATGATCAGTGAAAACTTCACACATTACTCCATATAAATAATACTTCCAAATTTTTAATGCAAAAACTACTACTGCTGATGCTAAATCATGAGTTGGATAATTTTTTTCATGACTTTTCAATTATCTTAAAGCATAAGAAGCCATTCTTCCATTTTACATAAGTACACATCCCAAGTATCTTAATAAAACATCACTATAAATCTGAAATCCGTCTGTCCCTGATGGAATAGTTAATACTGGTGCAGTCATTAAATAATTTTTCAATTTTTTGAAAGGACTCTTCACATTGATCTGACCATTCAAACTTAACTGCCTTTTGTATTAACCTGGATAATTGTATGACAATGTGTGAAAACCCTTCAACAAATCTTTTGTAATATCTTGTCAATCTTAAGAAACTTCTGACTGGTCTAAGTCATTCAGCTATTGCTTTGACTTTACTCTGATATACTGAAATTGTTATCATTTAACTCTTCTTATTAAATTTTATTAGTATTATGTTATTATTATGATCATTAATATTATTAGTTCTATTATTTATTATTATTATTACTAATGGGTTATCGTGATTGAATAAATATCATTGTATTGTTTCTACTATTATTATTATTATTATTATTATTATCATTATTAATTTTAGCATCATTATAATTTTATGTTATTATTATTTTATTACTAATAATATAGTTTATAATATTATTCTTATTCTTAGTTAAATTTTTATGTTAATATTTTTGTTATTGTATATTATTATTTGTTATGAATATTATTTTTATTATATAATTACACTAATATTCCTACTGATAATCTTATTAATAATTATTCTATTATTATGATATTTTTATTACTATATTATATTATTAAAATTATTATTAAGTTAATATTATTATAATTAGCATATTATTATTATTAGATTCAAATTTATCTATGGAATGACACCAGATGTTACTTGCAAGTCTTGCTATGAGAAGTAGGGGTGAGTAGAGAAAGAAAAAGTAAATGTTCACTATATGTGAATAAGAGAGTACAATAATAGCTCAAATACAAAGATTATCAAATATATCTTTAAGGTTCTCTAAAGAGTACAAGTAGGAAAATCATGAGTTATCTAGGAAGAAAAAGTATCCTATGATGCCTCTAGACCTTTTGTTTATAGGGTCAGAATGTAATATCCAATTAATCCAATTAACTTATTTCCTAATTGCCTAATTAATTTTGTCGTTCGTAGCATTAGGGTAGCGGTAAGCATCGTCGGCCGGATTAAACCATTCGGCAGCGTGTATGGTTGGATCTCTCGCGACCTTCATTTCCTTCCATATGCGGCTCTTCATTCGATTTCCTTCCGATCGAGTTCGTCTCCTCCTTCCTCCCGGCTTGAATTATCGCTCCTCAGGTGATTATGCGGCCGCGAGAACGCTTTGGACCCGCCGCGCGCCGGTGGAAGCCGCATTGCCTTGTCGTTTGAAACGTGCACGTCAGACGGGTTGAAATCGTAATTTCTGGGTTGAAATCCTGAACCGTCTCGGTTGGATTTCTTTATGTCGAGGAAACTTAGAATTTTGTAAGTTCTTTCTCTTTCCTCCTTTTCTTTCGTGCAGCTTCGCATGGTTGAAATGCGTGATTGAGGAGTTCCGCTTTTTGGTGAGTTGAAATTGAATGGGATTTAGGATTGACATTGTTTGTTAATTTTAGTTTGTTGATTGAAGCGGTAATTAATATTGGCGTTAGTAGAAGTTTGTTGATTAGGCGTAATATTGGCGTTAGTAGATCTTTGAGTATTCGGTATTTGAAAACATGAGGAGATATCAATTTAAGATTACAGTTTAAAGGTATCGTTAATTTATGAGTTTCATGTATTAGAAGTATTTAGAAGAGTTATTTCATTATAGGTTGTGTATGCTCGAGGAGGAATCGACGCATCACCGACTTTGAACCAGGTGAGACATAATTCTTAATTTAAATTCAATTTTATTCTTATGTATGCCTTGTTCTACTTCTTTATAAATTATGCGAATACGTATAGATATTTACGTCATATTGAATCTGCTAATCTTTACTTGCGTGCATGATTCGATTTCTGATGATTATAAAGCCGTTCGATATGATTTCATTGGGCGTATAGAAATATTTTAAAACATGTTAAATCTGATAATGTGATAAGCAGGAAATGTCGAAAAAATTGATAGGAAGGTATGTTATAGAAATCTGCAGATATGAAAAGCGACGAGATGAAGTGATTAGGGGATCTTAGTATCCCACTCGACATTTTGAGGTTGGAGTTAATTTGTCTAATCGGTGTCGTTGTTAGGTAAGTAGTATTGTTCCGACCCGCTTACCTTCCTTTTAGGCCGGTGGGCGGGACTTTGTTATGAAGTCGAACGCGATTATAAAATGGCATTTAGAAAATGATTTGATATAAAGCGAAATGATTTTAATGAAAATCAGCCCGACATCATTTGTCTGATAGATACGTATTGTTGATTATATTGTTACATTTCTGCCGATCTACGTATTGTTGATTCGTTGTTAAATTCTGCGGCCTGATTACCGATTTTGTATACGTGCCGTTACGATTATTATCTTGATCTTGAGAACTGCTACTTTAGCATTCTTGCCATGAAAACTTTATGATCTTCTGGATTGATAATTTCGGAAAAAGGCGGCGGGTAGAAGTTAGTCTGTTTTGTTGGTGTATAGTTTTGGGAAGCTTAAAGGTTTTTTTTGGATGCATAAAATTTTATCTGATGTCTTTTGGTTCTCGTATTTATTTATAAAGATTTCGCTTTAGGTGTGATATGAATTAAGTTAAGTAGTATATGAATTGCGAATATTTGTGATGATTTGATTAGACAAATTTCACTTGCTTCGTTCATGATAGCATAGGTTGGAGCGTGTTGGTAATCACAATACTCAGTCATCTGATACATATCTTGATTACTGCGTAAGGGTAGGGGTCATCAGGGTGTGACGAAAGTGGTATCGAGCGATAAGATTGATATGAGCAAAGATTGATGAGCAATAGTAATGGAAGCATGATTTGGATTTAGAATAAGTGTTGAATTGATGTCTGGTATAGGGCGATTAATTTTGGGATAGGAATTCATATATTCTTAATTTTGCATATGATATTTGATAAATATGATATTTAATAAATATGTATCATATTTTTTATAATTACGATTAATTTAAGAAATGCGAGAAAGGTTAGATTGATCCGTAAATCGGACCACTACATCGAAGATAATTAAGAGTGAAATACAACAGCAAGTGGTGAAGGTAGATCGATGAATTGCAGTAGTTCAGTTGATTTCTGAGGTTATTGATAAAATTTAGCATCATGGAAAAATGCGATTAGTGCAGATCGAGTTTGGTTGATTGTGGATCAATATTTGAGGATATTTCAACGTTCAAACCACCGAGAGGAGGTGATCTATAGTGGCGAGAAGATTGGACTTAAAATTGGAAAAATTTTGGATGGGATGATTTGCCACAGCGAGAAAAATCGGCTACTTTTTGTATTAGAGGGAGGCGAAAAGGTGGTGGCTCAACACAGGAAATATTTGAAATGATACCATTACTCGAGATCAAATGGGATGAGTTTGTCGAGTATTCAAAAGTGGTTTATTTCACCATCTGACTTGCTTTACAAGATAAATTTTTCAATCTAACTTCAAGGATCAAAACTATAATGCATATGAAGCGAATTCACCTCTTTTAGATATGCTCCTTATATCATCTGCGGGAAGAAAAATGTAGATTCTGGCGCTCGAGATCAATTAAGATTGGCATTATAGATTTGATAGTGAGTTCGGTGTTAGTTGAAAGAAGAAGAATTGAAAATGAGTTGAATTTTTCCAAACGGATTAGGATTTCAGCGAAAGCTTTGAAAGAAGGCCGATTTTATAACAATTTAAGTTTGATGATGAACAAATTAATTCAATTGGAGAAACTTATTTGTGATAAGTGTGGAAAAGACATTTTGGTCAATTGATATGGGATCGAAATGAGATGTGGTCGAGGTTGGACATCGATCGTTAGACATAAAATCATACTGATTAAGGGCAGGTCAACAAAGAAAGTTTTTTGGAAGCGGAAGCAAGTAACACACAATTTTGGGAAACCAATTCGAAAAGGAGAAACTTGAGCGAAAAAGTCAACCCTCAGGTAAAAGCGAGTTTTCTTTATCACTCCATGAAAGCGAAATGAAGTGGTGTCGGGTATCTTAAAATTTCATCATTTGGGTTGATTGTTTGATTGATTAGCATTCGTTCATTTTGATTTCTTTTCCACCGTTTAGTTGATACTATTTATTTCACACATTGAATGTGGTAATGCATACGGTGATAGTTTGAATCTGAAATAGGAAATGTGTTGTTGACATTAACATTCAAGATAAACAATTCCTACGAACTAATTATCTTACCAATCGGACATTTTGGCGTTATCTTAGGTATGGATTGGTTGATCAAATATTTTGCAATAATTGAATCTTTGGAAGAGAGTGAAATTTTGCATGCTGGTGAAAAAATCATTTATTTTACTTTGTGATAAGAATCTGCTTCTTTGATTAGTCAAGTGAAGTTGAGTAAATATTTAAAGCGGTGAAATTGTATATCTAAATTAGATGTGTTGAATAAGGAGGTGTTTGAAATGAAAAATATTCCGTTGTTTGAATTTCTCGATGTGTTTAGGAGAATTACAGGGTTCACCACGAAGTGGAGTTTGGGATTGATGTACTGGCTCTACATAAATCTCCTTACGGGATGGCTCCAAGAATTGCGAGTGAATGTCGATTCACGAGGAATTGGCCAAGATTTATTGACTACTCAGCTGGAGTGCACCGATATTTATTAAGAAAAGGATGAATTACATCGTTGTGTGATTACAAGGAGTTAAATAAAGTGACAATCACAAGTATCCACTACCAAGTTGATGATTTATTTGATCGGTTAGAGAGTGTATTTTAATGATTTGAGATTTGGATATCATCAAGTTAGAGTTAAAGATCGATATTTTAAAACTTTTGGCAGAATGGACATTATGAATTTCTTGTTATGCCATTTTAACTAATGCTCTCGATCTTTATGGACTTAATGAATGTTTTTGACTTGGTGAAACATTGTTATCATCTTTATTGATGATATTCGATTCTAAAAGCGATGAAAACGCAAATCATCCGGGATTGTTTTAGAATTGTTAAAAAATCAATTATATGCAAAATGTGAATTTTGGATACGTATACATTTATCGTGTCGGTGTGAAGGAGTTTCATTGATCCTCAAAAAGTAAAACAATTTTAGAATGGTCAAGAATGTTATAAAGTTCATAGTTTTCGAGCTTAGCGGTTATTACAGGAAGTTTGTCGAGATTTTCTCATATTGCCTCTATCTAATTTATTGAGAAAGGATGTAAAATTCCGATAACGGAATGTGAGTTTTCAAGAATTGAAAAGCATTTGACCAGCTTTTTATTCCATCGAGGGGGAGGAATTCCAAATATTTAGTGATCATCTTTAAAGGCAGTTGTGTTTTAATGCGAAACGTAAGAGTAATTCATGTTTGAGACAATTAAAATCTCATGAAAGAAATTATCCCGTGCATGATTTAGAATTAAGTGGTTTTGTTCTTAAAATTTGGACATTACTTATATGGGTGAAATGAAATTTTTCGATCATCGAGTCTTAAATATATCTTTAGAGAAAAGAATTGAATCTAAGAAGATGGCTTGAGTTTAGTAAAGATTATGATTTAAATATTTAGTATTGTCAAGCAAGCTAATGTGGTGACATTCGTTAATCATGGAAATCGTTGAATTATTACTCAAAAGTCGAGTTGATCGAAAATTTGAGGCTCTACAAGTTAGAAGATTTAGTGATCGCGCATTTATCTCAATCGACAGTCTGATTAACTTTATTTGATAATCTGGATTGTGGATATCGAAATTCCGAAAATCCCAAGTCGAGCGAAATTTTACCGTAGATGTAGAGGGTATTATTCGGAAGCATTCACAATTATGGGTACGCGATGATTGAGACAAAAGAATTTTAGGAGGCTTATCGTAATATACTATTCATCCGTAGTTCAAAATGTATAAAGATTTAAAAGCGATTTTAGGTCGGTATGAAGAAGACATACCGAATATGTCTCTAAAATGACTTGTCAGATTGTTAAAGGCGAGCATCATGGATTATTCTGATCATTACATCTATACCAGTGGAAGTGGGAAGAAATTGCATGGATTTTGTTATGGGATTTCTGATTCAAAGTAAGTGATAGATATCTGGGTTGTTGTGGATAGATTGACAAGTCATTTCATTTCTTACCCATGAACGCAATTGATTGATAAATTGTCAGATTATATGTTAAAGAAATTGTAAGACTTCGGTGTACCAAAAGATCGTCTCGCGAGAGATGGTAGATTACTTGATTATGGAAAGGAATTGAGAGAGCTTGAGCATACAATTACAAAGTGTTTTCATTCGCACCGATGACAATCGAAAAGAAACAATTCAAGTCACAAGATTTGTTGAGGTATGTGTTTTAGATTTTGGAGGTATGGGAAGATCATATTCCTATGATCGAGTTTCTTTCTACAATAATAAATACCCAGTATTCGAGATATGAAGCATTGTATGGTCGAAAGTGTAGAACTCATTGGGAGAGTGGGAGAAAAGCATTTGTCAGTCCGAGTTGGTTGATCAAGCTGAGAAAATTAGATTAATAGATAGATTGAAAACTCGGGATCGTCTGAGTATTACGACTTAAAAGCAAAGTAGAATTTCAAGTTGGAGAATTTGTATTCTTGAAGGTCAAACCATGAAAGGAATTAGTAGATTTGGTCCGGAGGTAAATTGAGCCCAGTACATGGACCTTTGAAATTGAAAGGATTGGATCCTAAACTGCTTACCCATTGACTGAGATATTCAGCTTTTTTACATTTCAATGTTGAGAAAATGGATCACGAGCGAGAAAATTCCATACACAAAGTTTGAAATACAACCAGATTTGACTTATCATTTAGAAAAGATTTTAGAATTTGATGTGAAGAGATTATGAAATGTACAAATTTCTATGTTAAAATTAAATGGAAATGAATCAAAGAAGCTACTGGGAGGTTGAACAAGAGATGAGTTTCCTTCCTATTTGAATGATTGAAGAAATTTAGGACGAAATTTTTCTAGGGGAAATTGTAATATCCAATTAATCCAATTAGCTTATTTCCTAATTACTTAATTTTTTGTCTTGTAGCATTAGGATTATAGCATAAGCATCGTGGCCGGATTAAGCCATTCGACATGTATGGTTGGATCTCGCAACTTCCTATTTCATTTCCTTCCATACGCGACCTCGGTCTTTCACGATTTCCTTCCCGATCGAAGTTCGTCTCCTCCTTTCCCTTCCCCGGCTCGGCGACGACCGCTCCCGTGACCGAACGCCGAACCGCCGCTCTCGCCACGGTCGGAATGAATTTGCCTCCGTGGACATGCGCCGCGTTGAGCGAACGCTTCGCTGGACCCGCGGCACTCGGTGGAAGCCCGTATTGCCTTCGTCGTCGCTTGAAATGCAGACTAAGTCCGGGGTTGGAAATCCGTGCGCCTGAAATCCGTGAACCGATCGGCTCGGCTTGGGATTTCCTATTCCTGGCCGATCGGGGAAACTTAGGGAATTTTATAAGTTGCTAATTTTCTTTCCTTATCCCTTTTTCTTTCAGCCGGCAGCCTTCCTTGGCGTTAAAATGCGTGATTGAGGAGTTCCGAACTGTTTAGGCTGCTAGGTGAGTTGCATAATTATTGAATGGGGATTTAGGATTGACATTATTTGTTAATTTTAGTTTTGTTGATTGAAGCAGGTAATTAATATTGGCGTTAGTAGAAGTTTGTTGATTGAAGCGGTAATATTAGTAGATTACTGAGTCGTCTCAGATTTGAAACTTATGAGGAGATATCAATTTGGGTAAGATTACGCTTTAAGCGGTACTACCGTGTAATTATGAGTTTCATGTATTAAGTATTTAGAAGAGTTATTTCATTATAGGTTGTGTATTTCGAGGAGAATCGAGGAGACATCGACCACACAAACGAGGTGAGACATAATTCTTAATTTAAATTCAGGTTTATTCCATGTATCGCTTTGTTTACCATATTGTACAAATGACATATAGATATTTACATTCGTATTGAATGCAAATACAAATCTTTACTTCTTGCGTAGATTCTTGATTCGATTATAAGCCAAATTTAGTTGACATATGATTTGGGTATATAAAATGTTTTAAAACATGTTGTTAAATGTAGTAATATGATAAATGGAAAAATTGTGATAGGAAGGCATTAAATCTGCCGATAGCAAAAGTTCCGAGATGAGGTGATTAGGGATCTTAGTATCCGACTACATTTTGAGGTTGGAGCCGTTATGTCCAATGTCGGTGTAGGTAAGTAGTATAGTTCCTTGCGCTACCGATTTTAGGCCGAGTAAGTGGCGACTTTTGTTATGAAGTCAAAACCTACGATTATAAATGGCATTTCTGAAAATGATTTGATATAACCCGAAATGATTTTAATGAAAATCACTCGAATTGTCTGATGTGAACCTACAAGATGTTCGGTTATATTGTTACATTCATTTCTGCATTGTTGATTCGTTGTTAAATTCTTTTACTGCGGTTCTGGTTTGTAAATTATACGTACGCGATTGTTCTCTTGTCAGTCTTGAAACTTAGTATTCTCTTCTGAAAACTTTATTATAATCTACCGGATTGATAATTTCGCGAAAAGGCGGCGGTAGAATTTAATCTGCTTTGTTGAATTGTATAGTTTTGGGAAGCTTAAAGGTTTTAGTGCGTACAAAATTTTATCGATGTCTTTAGCTCAGATTTATTTACAAACTTAAAGATTTACGCTTTGTGATATGAATTAAGTTAAGTAGATATGAATTGCAAATATTTGTGATGATTTGATTAGATGCAATTTCACTTTCTGTTCCATAGCCGCGTTGGAGCGTGTTGGTGAAATCACGTTACTCATATCATATATCGATTCCCCGTAATGGTAGGGGGTCATCTGGGGTGTGACACAGAAGGTCGTATATATGGCTACATGAAACTCATAAAATAAATAAAAAAAGAGTACAAGCTCAAGGGATGAATGAGACAACACTTGTATTACAATGTGGTGTTACTAAGACGTGGTCCTTTGGGTGCGGTGACTCTTTGCATGGGTCCACTTGCCTTTATCTTGAAGTGGGTGAGTTTTCTGTTTCAAGTCATTATTGACTGATGAGTTCGATGAGTTGTCCTATAGAGGTGACTCGTTTGTTATATCAGGGGAGTCTGAGAGGGTCTGTTAGGCTTATCATCTAGGTGAATGGTGAGCTTTGTGACACTTGGCTTGAGATGAGTTCGCTCTCCATTTGTTGAGTTGGCAAGTAACTAGCGAGTAGTTCATGTGTAGCTTGGTAGGTCAGCGAATGGCTAGTGTGCAAGTTGATTGGAACCATGTGTGATCCAAGCTCAACCTTGGTTGAGTCTATCTTGCATGTGATATATCCTAGGTATACAATTATATTAGTATATTATTACAATAATATTATTATTAATAGTATTATTATTTATTTATTTACTATATACTATTATATTATTATTTCTAACATTAATTAATAAAACTATGATTAACATGATTAATATTATATTATTAGTATATTATTATTGTCATCTCTCTCTCTCTCTCTCTCTCTCTCTATATATATATATATATATATATATCTTCAAGCAATGTCACCTCCTTAATCTCCCACACTTATATAGCGAGGAAGGTTAGTGCTCGCTCGATTGGAGGTGCAACACCTATTTTGTCAGATTTTGTTGGTTGTATGTGATCGTTACTATTATCTAGCTAGTTGGATATTTTTTTTTTATCAACGTATTACAAAACCAATACTGACTTTTAAAACTTGGCAGATAATCTGTCAATAGGGTGATTATGACTGTATGACTGATGCAAAAGAGGCATTGATTAGTTACTGTTACTCAAAATGCTACATGAAAAAAAAGGCATCAGATGTGGTCATAGTAATCGGAAAGTTTCATCATCTCTTTTTCCTGACTGTCTCCTTTGCCTTCATGAAGAACACTGAACAATAACTTCACCACAATGTATGGTGATTAAATCATTCTCAAATCTCGTGAACTTATATGTCTGATATGATGTATATTCTTAAGTTCAGATGAACATTAGACATTTGTATTTAACATGCATCAAATCTATTCTTGAACTTTCCTGGCTGATAATACATTTTTTTTGTTTTTTTAAAGTTAGAAGCTGAAACTTAGACATACATAGCGTGCACTTGAAAATTAGGTAATAGTTCTGTTTGCTAGGCTTGAAGTTGCTTTGTATTAACCGTCTTAAAAATGGGTTACAGAATATGACTACATAATGTATGGTAATAATAGCACTTCAAATGAAAGTTTATGTACACGAAGGCTGAGTATGATGTGTGATTTAGTTTTTGCATTATTTCATCTTCATTTAATCAACCTGGCTCATCCAAGCTAACATTCTTTTCCTTTGCTTTATAAGGAGCATGCTCAGGATTTTTATCCTGACTGTATGTTTTTTCTGAATAACAATCTAGAGATACCTGAATGGAGCGTTTTGTATGATGCATGTGAGAATTCGTTTTGAATGGCCTTCTCATTCTGGAAATAGGAAATTTGATTCTCAATGTATCTCAAAAATCTTTCAGAAGATAACCACAGGAATTGTTTATTAATGCTGTTTTCCTCTAAGCATGATTAAAATTGTTGACGCTTTGATAGAAATGGACAAGCTGCCTTGCAAGTGTACTACTCATGGTCATGAAGCCATGGAGGTGGTGCACATGCGGTGTGTTACTTTTCATCATATGTTTCCCGTGCAAATCAATTCTTAATGACAAATAATTGAAAGCAAATTATTTGAAAAGTATTGTGAAATGAACTGCTGTCTTTATTAAGATAGTTACCTTTCGGTTTTCCGTTTATTTTTGTATTGAGTATGATGGAAGTTTTTCCTGCTATCATATTTTTGCAGCTTTTAAAGCTCTTGGAAAGCTGATACTGGATGTCGGGCTGTTGTTAGCATATCACTGTGACCATTATGGTATGTTTGGCATTACCCATGTTTTCTTCATGCTGTTCATAGAATACGCCAAAAAAATTTTAAACTGATTGTTTCAGAAATTTTAAGTTAAATTATGTTGTGAAAGCAGTGAGAATCTGAAAAAAAGAGGTTTGCTGCTTGCACTTTCAACAGGAAATCGATCCGAATTCCTACAATTATGTCTCATAAACATTGTTTGCTTTTCATTGCTTTTTTAGATTGGTTTGGGTTTTTTTTCTTTTAAGTTAAAAAAAACCATGGAAGCATCGTGGGATTACTTTTCATCTCATTTTTCATAAAATTTTTTTTCCTACAATTATGTGTCATAAGACTAAGTTAAGTGTTACAGAGATGAGGATGCTTAGGTGGATGAGTGGCTTTACTCTTAGAGATAGAATGCAAAATGAGTTTATTCGGGAAAAAGTTGGAGTAGCTCCGGATGATAAGATTAGGGAGAGTCGCCTTAGATGGTTTGGCCACATAAAGCGTCGGTCGTCCATGAGACAGGAGAGATGCATTAGATTTGCCTTATATTAAGAAAGCTAGAGGTAGACCTAAAAGACTTGGTTAAGATGTATAAAAAATGATCTTAGTATACTTGATTTAAATGAGAATTTGACACATAATAGGACACAATAGAGACGAAGGATTCATGTAGCCGACCCCACCTAGTGGGATTAAGGCTTGTTGTTGTTGTAAGTTAAAAAATATTCTTGATGTCTTCTGTGAAAATAAACAATTATTTATTTTATGTGGTTGCGAAATAAGAACAATCATTTATGATGAGCACTCTGGAAAATTAAAGTCTAACAAACAATATTTTAATCTTTTTAACTAATTTCAAATCAATGAAATTTTGATATGTTAATCATATTAAAAGGTTATTTGCTTAAGCAATAAAATAATAATAACATTTGTAGTTTAATTTAACAGCAATTATGTTAATTATATGTCAATTATAATATATGATAATCACAAGTTGGGAGTAATGATAAAAAAGAATTGATAGCATTTATTACAGCATTTATAATGCTTACTGCCAACATATGGTTTATTTATCAAAATAATATTTTCAAAACAAGTGAAAACATCCTCTAAGCATCTTTCTAGAAACAACCAATTTAATTTTTTGAAATAAGAAACTAATGAGTTCATCTAAACGTTTTTTTCTGTGTTTTTTATCTGTCTGGGGAAAACTGAAAAAAATAACCGCAAATTGAAATTGTTCCAGACATAGCCTATACATTTCAAGATTTTTTTATGTGGATTGAACTAGGTCAATAATGGGATACGTAACCAATTATGCATGATAAATACACACTAATGCATGCTTATGCATGTCATACGCCATCAGTCAGTTTCTCTGGTGGTCACCTGATGCCACCAAAGGTGGTCATTGGTTGATGCCCACAACAATCATTGGCAATGATGGTTGTATTTGGCATGCATATGTACAAACATGCATCACTCACTGAATTCTACTGTCAACCTTTGCCAGATACCTGTAGCGCCTGCCAGATTTCTGCAGTGGAAGATATTTATATTCAATTTGATTTGATTTATTCATTTTGTGAAAATCTAATAGAGTCGAACTGCAAAGCCAATTTTTTGGAAATCTTAACTAAATAATGAGGAATCCATTTTAATCTAGCAAATCAACTTAATTTGGTTGTCTTGATTGGTTATGTGGTTAAAACTATAAACGTAATTCCCTAGTATGAAACTCTTATTATTCATTCTATTTAGATCAATGTACCGGGGTGCTGGCAAATGCAATTGTGCTATGTGAAGATTTATTCCTATTGTGGCTTTGACTTTTCTTGTATTTGTAGTTTCTAAAGCAATGAAAATAAATGAGGATGACCGCCTTCAGCAGATACTTATGCGCTCTAGATGCCACAAAGGTCGTTTGTTATACTACTTTGCTAAACAACAAAGGTAAGCATTTGTTTGGGTGATAGCTTTTCTTGTGTTTATTATGCAGTAATAAGGAGGCTCAAAGGTTTTAGACAATTCACCCTACTGATGTATTTCCAATTTCAGTTTTGGTTGACTTTTGTCAAACTTCTACTTTATACATGCCTTGGCCATGCGTCTCATAAGTAGATGGAGTATTCGGAAGTGAACTAGCATCTTTGGAAACATTTTGCCTACAATCTTTGCTAGAAATAAGTTTGATGTATTTCAATAATTTCTTACTGTTCTATTCACCTGTAGATTTACTGCTTTGAACTTGTAGTGAAAGCATGGAAGAAACTGGTGTTTCATCTTGGTGTGGCTGGCATACTGATCATGGATCTCTCACAGGTTGCTCAGTATTCTATGTTAATGTCAAATAAGACTGTTTTTGTAAATATTATTATGAAGTCTATTAAAAACTCTAGTATATTTTGATGATTTTATTTGCGCATGGCTTCCGTATTAATAATTATTTTGAATATCTTAAATTATTATGAAGGTATAGAAAATATTTTGTGATGACCTAGAGAAATTAATTTTCTACTTTTTTACCCTTAATTTTGAAAAGTGAAGTCAGGATGTGTGTTAGTAGGGAATATTTTTGACTTAATTATTCGTCTTTATTACGCCTCATATTTAACTGAGATGAATGAGGCGTGACAAACTTAGCTTCTGCTAGGTAAGATTTTTTATCAAATGTTTACTTGTCCACAACAATTATTTTCTTGACTAATCCTGTTTCCGAAATATTTAATAATATTTGGGTTTGTTTTAACATTATAATATTGAAACTGTTAGTATCATATCTTTACTTTTTCAAGATAATTACGTTAACATCTTCTGTTTTGAAAAAAACAGTAAAACTTTCCAGCATTTAGTATTTGTTGATGTTGTGATGCACATCTCTGTTTCTCTTACTGGCTGCATTTTAATGATTCTCAGATTGGCCATTGTGATTTCAGGGCTTGCTAGTGGTATGTTCATAAAAAATGGGGTTGAGATCTCCTGTCCTGACCCTGCAGCTGGACTATATGTTAGAACACGTAACAATCAGATTGTCAAAGTAAATTCCTCACCTCATCTTGAAAGTGAAGAATTTAATATTGTAACTGCTATATATATTTTTTCTTATTCTTAATTGTAGTCAGGTCATACAGGGAAAGAAAGAGCAAGCTTAAACATAAGGTGGTGCAAATAATATAAAGCAGCTTTAGTCTAAGTCCTAGATAGCAAATACAGCAAACTGGGGTCCTTAATGATATGATAATCGAGGGTTCACAGCACGTGGTTTGTGTTACTGATTTTGTTAGTCAATGGTGTCAATGCAAAAGTCTAGGACGATGATGATCGAAATGGATATGAACAAATGGGCCTACACCTGATTGGAGAGTTGTGATGGGATTTGTATGGCAAGTTCTGCCATAGTTATAAACTTAACCATTTAAAGAATGGTTGGCCACAATTACTCAATCAAATTTGATATTACATTATATCATTTTAAGATTTTGAGGCTTACATGGGAGACTAATGATGTAAGTTAATAGAAATTTGAATGGATTTGAACAGTGTGATGCATATTCGAAGTACTATTGGGTTTTTATGTTCTGTTGGAGTATTAATCATGCTTTTGAAGGAAAAAAAAAAAAATCTTGGGATGCATACCTTAGTAATTTTATTTATAAAATTTGGAAGCTATTGATGTAGTAGTTTGATACATTAGAATTGAGCTATGCACTCAAATTTCATTTGCAAAGGTTGCTAAGGAAGGTTTGACATGGATTCATTACCTTTGGTATGCTACATCATGTTGATTCCACATTCATTTTAGTGGGTAAACTTTTTCATGGTAAAATAAAGCTTAATTGAAGGGAACTTGTTTATGCACTCCTTGATCTTATAATAGCATAAGAGTAACATGGGATCACAAGCTTCAGTGTACTTTACCTCAACTTCTTATTTAAGGACATAAAAAGTTTGCACTTGTCTTTGGTTTCCATGATACCTTTCTGAATTCATGAGTGTGTTCTTTTTATTTCCATTTCTTAAAGCATCATATGAAATTGCACATAGGTACCTCTTTTTTTTTTTTTTTGCAAAGCGGAATGAAAACAAAACTTGATGCTGTTTCACATAAATCAATATGTAGCTTTTTGGCAAAGCTAAATGAAAACAAAACTTGATGTTCAATTATTTCTTTCAAACTGACTGCTTTTGTACTATTATAATGGTGTTGATTATTTTGTTCAAAATTGAAACCTTCTTTTGAACTCATCAGGTTATCTTTGAAGAAGATGAACTGGCATATCAAATTGGTGAGATAACTGAAATACTATCACAAGGCCATCTGTGTGCCACTCCTCACAGTGTACAGGTAAGGTTACCTTCTATAATGGTTTTTTAGGACATCTGTAAAGTTATATCAACGACTATTTTTTTGACCTCTTGTGTCTTTCTTGCTAGTAAGTTAAAATTTTGTGCATTTCCAAAATGACTTCCAATGTAAAATATGTCCTTTTCTTTTGTTATGCAAACTGAACTTCTCATTCGCTATAGCATTGCATTGAAATTGATACTTTATTTAATTTGAGTGAAACTGGAAGAAAGAAATACATTTCTTATGTTTTTCTTGGATGTACTATTGCAGAGATATGTTTATGAAGACTTTGCATTGAATAAAAGTTGCAATCCGTTTGTTGTATGTTGAAAATGATCTTTATTGTCAATAGAGTTTGCGTAAAGGGATTTTCTTCAGCTTTATTGTCAATAGAGTTTGCGTAAAGGGATTTTCTTCAGCTTAGTATCATATTTTGCATGCAATTAATTGAAAGAATAGGTGAACAAATCAACTCGAATTGGAAGACTTTGATGGTCAAATTAGTGGTTAAGCTTGAAGAGGTTAAGGTTAAAAAAAAACTAAAATTAATTAAACAAGGTCTCATGAATCAAAGAGACTGCTTGTATTTGGATGATGGGGCCTTTGCTGACTTGGCAAAGTGCATGATAGATGTGGGCTATGAAAATTTCCACTTGGCTCTTCTAATAAATATGAGTAGTTTTATTTTAATTTTTTAGAAGGCAGATTGGATAATAAGATAATATACTACTCAGCATTTGGTGAGGATTTTATGATATAGTTTGATATTTTTTATAGATGTAAGCTTCTATGATATAATATTCCTATTGATCATGAGAGAGAACTTTTGATTAAGGTTAGTTAGTAGGCTCTAAATGCTTAGCTTATACTTGCAATAATTTGATTTAACAAAAATGAAATTATTCCATTATTAGCTTAGAGAGGATGGTGGGGAAATGAAGGCAAATCCGGTCAAGTTCCTATGTTCCCATCATCTCAGCTATTGTGAATTCTAGTCTACTTTAATTAATAGATAAATGATCTATATCAACAACTATGAGTTATATTGGATTGTTTGCTTAAGGGCAATATTATGTTGACCTTGGCTAATTGAGGGGTTCATGGTGTATCTTATACATTAATTCATTAGTGAATATCCTGATTTTGGTCTAACCGAGATATATATAATGGTGCCATCTTGCGGTGACTTAGTCAACGGCATGTGCCATGTTTATATATATATATATATATATTCAACTTAAAATGATCTGTAGCTATTATGAGTGGTGATGAAGACAATGTGCTGGAAATTTGTATAAAGAAGCAGAAAAGTTTGTGGTGCACTAGGAATATTAGGTAGTGTTTATGTAGTAGGGTAGGTAGAAAATTTAATAAGGGAAAGAGGGTAGATAAATGGATGAGTTTTTTTTTTTTAAAAAGTTTATTATTATTATTTTGTTTATTTATGGTAGTATTGTGAATGAATTCTCTCCCTCATAAAATGTCTTTTTGCTCACCCATGTATCATTCATCTTCGTCTCACCAGATGGTTACATTTGCATCTTTTTCTCATGTAGCAAACTAAGTGATGTGTTTTTTTTTCTTGTATGATTTCAATATTCTTCATGCATTGGTTCAATTCATTTTATTTTTGGCAATACATTTTGAGGCATTTTTATGTAACATTGCATTGAAGTTCATTATTGAAATTGAATTTGACCAAATTAGGTTTTGGAACAAATATTGAAGTCAATAATGGTTAGATGAGCCATGTCACTGTTGACCTACAACTATGTGTCATTTAAAATTAAGTAAATGACATAGAGGTTAAATGCCCTAATCACAATCGAAATTAATTAAATTCGATTTGATTTGAAAATTCGACTTCATAATGCGTCGAAAGCATCAAAATTAATTAAATGGGAAAGTATCAAATCACTTAAGGATCAATCAAATAATTAAAATCAAATTTTTAATGAAATTACGCGCATATCAAAGTCGAGAAGCCTCGACGATGTTTAAACAACCTCCGCTTATAAATTGATCGGCCGTCGCCAAACGCCAAAACCTATCAAACGACGGCGTCTCCGCGATTCGAAAGTGAGTAACGCCGATCAATTTAAGCGACGCCGCATTTTTAAGTTTCACTTTCACCACCGCCGCCAACGCGTTTAAATGACCTCTGATTGCAAAATCGGTCGCGCCGTTGCGTTCGGCATAACGGAAACACCTAAAATTGATACCCATATCATGTTTATTGATAAATTAATGTCACATAAAATAATATTAAATTATAATTAAAGGGATTAATGCAATCTCTTAATCCCTATTAACTTACCTAACTCCCGCCTGCCGCCGACCAATGAGAAATAACCCACCGCTTGCTAATTAATGGATTAGCTGCTTCTAAAGGCGAAAGGAATGCGTTGACCCTCATTTCACGCTCTCTCCTCTCTACTAAGTTTTTTTCGCTTCGGTCTCTCTCATCGAGTGATTCCTCTTGCGTTATCGGTTCGATCGAAGCTCTAGGCACGCGGCATACTCCTCTCTCGTTCTGGGACGCGACGATTCTCCCTCTGAAGCTCCCCTGCAGTAGTTCCTTGCTCTCTCGGTTCAAGCACTAACCCTAGCCGAGCAAGAGGACTCGATCCTTCCTAATTCCTCTTCCAACCAAACCCCGGTTGTTTCGTTTCATTCTTAATTTATATTTTGTTATGTGGGTTTCTCTTGAAGGAAATGCAGATTTCCTCTTCCATTTGTGTTTTATGGTTGGATTTGTTTTCCTGGGTTTGCAATAGCATGAAACTAAGGTGATTGGATTTATGCTACAAGCTTTCGCTTTGTCTTTCTCCTTCTAAGGTTGAGCGAGGAGTTCATTCTCTTTGCTTGGTTCCTCCTTTCCTTTCGTCCGTCTGTTCTCTCTCCACTGGATGCACTCGAGGCTCTCTCCTCCCCGTGATATGTTGGATTTATGCTACAAGCTTTCCTGTTTTCTCCTTCTAAGGGAGCTCACTCCCTTTGCTTCGTTCCTCCTTTCCTCTCATCCGTCCTCTTCCTAGTTAGACACAACCGAGGATAGCGTGCATGCTTGTTTCCTCCGCTTTGCCTTAAATCGAATTTGATAAGTTCCATTGGTAGGCGGATTTGCGGGATTTGTGTAAACTAAAGCACTGAAAGAGAGTGAGAGGAAAGATGAGGGTTATCCTTGTGACATTTTGCTTTTCTTCCTCGATTGTGCTTGTTACTTTCCGCCGCATACACCGCAACATTTCTCTTGAAATATTTTTTTTTTTACCCAAGGGAAAATGAATTGATTTGTTGTAATGGGTATGTGTTGGCTGAAATCGTTTTTACCTAAGGGAAACTGAATCGATTTGCTGTTTAATGGGCATGATACATGCTGAAATCGTTTTTTACCTAAGGGAAATTGAATCGATTTGTTTTTTAATGGGTATGATACATGCTGAAAGTATTTTTATGAAAAGGGAAAACTATTAGCTTGTTGTCTAGAGGCATAAGCATGCTGAAAATTATTTTAAAGGAAAACTATTACTTGTTGTCTAGAGGCATGAAGCTTGCTGAAATTTATTTTTTGGAAATCAATTAGTTTGCTATCTAAAGATGTGATGCTTGCTGAAAATTTCTTTTATTTGAGTCGGAAATTTGAAAATCTGATAAGAAAGGATGTATGGCTTAAATATCATACTATTTGCTATTCTCCTATGAATTTCATGCTTCTACTTTGTTTCAATTGGTTTCCTATGAAGGGAATTATATATATCATGCCTCTTTCATATGCAAGTTGAAATGAAAGGAAGGTTTCCAAGTATTGTATGGTTACATACGTCATGCTTCTTTCATTTCATGCTAAAATCTGAAAGTAAGGGAGGGATTTGAAGTGTTATGTGACATAGATCCTAGAACACATGGAGATTCTATATTTCTTTCACCTATATGCTGAAATCTAAAATTGAAAGGAAGGGTTACCTTACTTCATCATTGCATGACTAGTATTATGAAAGTTATGAAAAGGAGAGATTCATTTTAAGATTAATTTCAGATTTTTATATATTTTCAGCAAATGTTCAATACACATATTGCTTTCATGAACTTACTTTGGTTCCAATGCAATTTCAAAAATGTCTTGTTTAAGTATATATGCAAACATTTACATGCAATGCAAAATATGTGATATAAGTACCATGTTCTCCAACATGGTAGGAAATGCTATGCTATCAAAATTTCGTCTGGTTCACGATATACACCCATACATGCCTTTGGGCATGGTGGGCATTCAAGAACCCCACATGTGGGAGAGCGGAGGTCGTAAATTTTGATTATTACGCCCTAATCAAATATACATGCAACTTTCTTTTTTGTTTATATGCAAATGAAGCTTTAAATTTCAGGATATAAGTACTCACCATGTTCTCCAACATGGTAGGGGAAATGCTATGCTATCAAAATTCTAGTGGTGTCTCACCTAATATATACCCATACATGTCTTCGGCATGGCAGCGTAATCTCTCATGGCAACCCACATGAGAGTCATTTAAATTTTGATTATTATCTAATCAAATATACATCTTTTGTTTATATATGCAAACACGAGCTTTAAATTTGTGATATAAGTACCTACTATGTTCTCATGGAAATGTTATCTTATCAAAATTTCTAGTATGTTATACACATGCACGCCTTTTTTTGGCATGGTGCAATTTCCACAACCCCATGGAGGAGAGCATACTGAAATTTTGATTATTACGCCCTAATCAAATATACACGCAGACCTTTTTTTTATTTATATGCAAGTTAAACTTAAACTTATTAATACCATGTTTCTTCAACATGGGAAATCTTATCTTATCAAATTTGGTCTCACGACATACACCCATACATGCCTTTCGATGGTGCAGCCTCTACAGAACTACATGTGAGAGTCGATACGTCAGAATTTTGATTATTTTGCTCTTAATTAAATACATGCAAGAACTTGTTTATATATACAAATGCAAGCTTTAAATTTATTACTTATAAGTCTACTCATGTTTCTCTAACATGAAACTTTGTTATGTTATCTTAACCCATACACGCCTTTCTTGGCTGGTAAAATTTGTCACCATCTACCATACACGCTTTCTTGGCGTGGGAAGACCTATCTCAGTAGCCCCCATATGACGACGCCGACGAAATTTTCTTTAAAAAAAGGAGATAGAATATAAATGATGAAATGAAGTTGTTATGTTGCTTAAAGTTTTCTTTATCTCAAATGTGAACGCTTATGTGTTGAATTTCTATATCAAAACTATTTTCTTTATCATTATGGTGTAATGCTCACCAGTATTGATTATTTAGCTGGAAATACACATACATATCAAATAAATATATCTCCCTTTTTACTTGTCATTCACCTGATACATATACACATGAGTGTGAAGACTTGAAAACACAATATAATAAATTAAATCTACCATACATGACATATATCAGAAGATATCAAAAAAATGGTTGAGTTACAAAAGAAACTTCGAAGTAAACTCACAGTATATGTGTGACAACTTAACCTCTTCAGATTGAAATAACTTAAACTTGTGATATAAGGAGAAAAGGAGAGTAGGAAGTGATTTTGTGAAAAATCCCTCTTATTTATAGCCTCCATGTTCTCCTCTTATCATCTATTCTTACGACATGGCCATAAATCAGACGCAGAAATCATCGAATTTATCCGCATCGCGATATCATGACGTGGCATGCCCCTCAGATCTTTATCACTTTGAAAGGAAAATAAACTCTTCATATCTTCTTAATAAATTTAATGAGTATTTGTTCACTGTATGAGCAATGAAGGATGTGAATTTTAATTAACTCACTCTTAAAATGACATCTACTCATATCTTTTCTCCTTCCCTTTATTAAAAAGTATAGGTGATTGATCATAGCCTTCAAAATGATTTATTTTATTTATGTTTTGATTTGCCACATAAAGAAAGGGTTTTAGCCAAATCAAATTCTAAATTCATTTTAGTCATTATGATATATGGCTTTCAAAATGATTTATTTATTTTATGTTATTGATTTACATAAAGAAAGGGTTTTCAAATCAAATTCTAAATTCATTTAGGCCATTACCTTATACTGATGATCATAGCCTTCAAAATGATTTATTTACTCTCTTTCTTGATTTGTTATATAAGAGGAGTTTTACCCAAGATCTAAATTCATTCAGGCTCATTCTACATTTGATCAAATTGACTTCCAACATAATTTATTTTATTTATATCTCTGGTCTTCTGAGGTCCGAAAAAACCCAAAATATCGTGATCAAAGATCTAAACTGCAAATTGAACCAACATTTCAATTAGACATTTAAACCGTAACATTTTAAAAGAATTGAGTATGTATGTTGAAGTGTTCAAACAATAGACGTAAAAGTATAAATATAAAGCAGATGCTACATCCGGGCCAAGAACAAAACTCAAAAATCAAAATTGACATATAAACTCCAACTTAGACATTCTAATGTCCATACAATTCCAAAGAGAAGATCCAGATGCGTGTTGGAGTAATTACTAAGTCAAACATAAAAACAGATGCATATCCGGTTTGGTCTTGAGTCGTTAACAAACCTAAAATGTGATATTATAAGAATTAATAATATTTGAATTTTATATAATACAAAAAACTAACATATACTTAAAATTCAAATTCTTAGGAAGAAAAGTCCAAACCCGATCTCCATGTTCCAAGTGGGGATTATTATCTTCGAGATAATTACCTGCATCCTGTAGAAAATGGATGGTAGAGCGCCTATCAATTGATATTAGCCTTATAATCGAGAAGGGTAATTATAATTTTCATGATAAATGATCATATATTCAAATATAAAATCAATCATAAAGTGATCAAAATTCAAAGAAAATACAAAAAAAAAAAATATAAATAAAAAAATGAAATGAAATTAATCATTTAAATTAAAACTTAAAATCAATCCTCTCTCGTTTTGACAAATTAAGAAAACTTTGCTCACAAAGAAATGAGTTAAATACATAACTACCTTCACACTCAAATATTCTAAAGCTCGTAAGGACGTCTGCCTGTCCGCGATTTTCTGCATGATACACACATAAATATGGCGACCTAAGTTCGACCGTTTCGGCCGGAGCATGATACACTAAATTATTCTACCAGATGTTCTCAACTTGCTTTCGAGTGGAAATGTATAATGTATTTGGTTGGGCAAAAGCTACGTTAGGTTGACTTATATTTGTCCCCCTGACAAACTCCACCCTGCGTCTGAGGATACTTGACGATGTAACCCATGATAACGACAAGGATCCTTCGGGTGTCGACTACCTCTCGACTAAGACTGGACCATGATAGACTAACCATGGATCTGGGACGGGCGGCCATCGTCCACAAAAGTTTTAAATTAAAATAATAAATTTCATAAGTTCCCACTCACTAATTATATACTGCTTTTAACCATTATCATAAATTTAATCGCCTTTCTTATTGGGAGGGTAATTAACTATGCTGCCATATAGAAACATGAGATATATAAAGTTCTCACCAAATGAAATCGAAATCTCTTATCTATTATTTCATCCTTCAAATACCATTCTAAACAACTATTTTCTTTTGAAGAGATGAATTTCGGATCCCATAATCAGATTTGAGCGAAAAACAAAAAAATTCTTGATTGAGGTAGGTTGGCTGATGTGAGGAGATTTATATCACATCACCTATAAGATTCGTATTGGACTGTCATGTTCTTAGTAATAATAGAATGATCAAAGGAGAAATCTAAATTAAAATATTAGATTTATTTTAATTGTTTGAGATTGGTGTCAATGATGATTTGAATTTAATATTAAATTTTTTTTTTTAAAACTCAAAATAGCATGATTAGTCATTTTGATTAATTTTTTATTTGTAAAAATACTAAGTGAAATTAAACAAGTTATAAAAAATGTGCTTGGAGAATCAAAAGTGAAAGCTTCTTTTAATAAAAATAATTGTTGGAGTTAAATGCGAAAAGATAAAAAAAAAATAACATCGGAAAAGAAGGAAAAAATGTATAAGCAAAAGAGATAGGATAAGTAAAGATCTAGTTCAAATAAGGTGTATTGAAGATGAAAATCATAAAGTATTTTTCTTAGAAAAGGATATTGAAAATAGGTGGATGAGTTATTTTGATAAATTGTTAAATGAAAGATCTGAAAATACGTTTGATTTTAACAACCTTAATACCCTAAACAAAAATAGAGAATTTTATTTTTATCGTTGTATTAATAAATTTGAAGTTGGAGTAGCTTTAAAGAAATGAAATGTGGAAAAATAGTAGAACCTGATAATATTCCAATAGAAATGTGAAAATGTTTAGGAGATCAAGGAATTTCTTAGCTTATAAATTTTTTTAATGTTATTTTAAAAATTAAAAAGATGCCAGATGAGTGGAGAAAGAGTTTGTTGGTTCCTATATTTAAGAATAAAAGTGATGCACAATAGTGCAAATTATAGAGGAATTAAGTTAATGTGTCATACATTAAAATTATAGGAGAGAGTAATTGAGCATTGGTTACAATGTGATACAAAAATTTCTCAAAATTAGTTTGGATTCATGCCAGGTAGATCTACTATGGATGCTATATATTTGTTGAGAGGTTTGATAGAAAAGTATAGAGAAAGTAAGGAGGATCTACATATGATATTTGTTGATTTAGAGAAAGTTTATGATAAAGGTTTAAGAGATGTTCTTTAGAGAGTTCTAGGAAAGAAATGAGTTTATATTGGTTATATCCAAGTCATTAAGGATATGTATACTAGAGCTATTACTTGTCCAAACACAAGAAGGATTAACAAAATATTTTCCTATTTCAGTTTGATTACATCAAGGATCGGCTTTAAGCCCTTATCTTTTTGCTTTAGTTATGGACGCTCTTATTAGGCATTTACAAGAAGATGCATCTTGGTGTATACTTTTTGTTGATGACATTCTTCTTGTTGATAAGACTAGAAAGGGAATCCAAGAGAAACTTGAATTATGAAGGTCAACCTTAGAGTCTAAAAGTTTTCATTTTAGTAGATCTAAAATTGAATATATGGAGTGTAATTTTAGTTGTAGAAGTTCTAGTGATGGTGTTGTAATATTGGGTGACCAAGTCATTAAAAAGAGTAAGTAATTCAAATATCTAGGCTCTATTGTTCAAAATAATGGTGAAATAGATGGAGATGTTATTAGTAAAATTCAAATTGGATGGTTGAAGTGGAGGAATCGATTTGTTGTGTGATAAAAGCACTAGACTTAAGAGAAAATTTTATAAGATGGTAGTAAGACTTGTATTGATTTAAATGCGTAATAATAAAAAAGAACATAAGACTAAGGTCTGTTTTACAAATATATGAAGAAAAAGGTGAAGTTGCAGGGAAAAAAGAAAGGCGGTTCTGATGAAGTAGTTTAATTGTTTGAATAATTGAGATGTGTAGGTGCTGTGCTGCAGTTGTTTTCAGGAAAAAATATAGTTCTTCCCTTAACATCAACAGAATAAAAAAATTAAATTTTCAAAAGTTCATACATACTCATAAGTCTAGTATTTGATATCTGAATTTAACACATCACATTACACTAAATAATATAAAAATTAAGATGATATTTGCGACTAGTAATGCCAACGTAATATTAAGTTTTATATCCAAATGATCAAATCTTTTAGAAAATTTATTTTCCAAAGCTTTTCTCCAAATTTGATCACTATCTGCAGTTGTCTCTTCATAATCATCAGCCTATCTAAAACAATTACAGTCATCCAATGTTTGATTTCGAGGACACTTGTAAAATCTTCGTCCATAGTTGCCTTCTTAGCATGAAGTGAATATACAACATTGTAAACCACAGTTGTAGTTCATAATTCTAGAGACACTGAAAATCTGAGTTCATATTTGCTTAGTCATGTTGATGTAAGCAAAAAAAAAGTATTATCATATACAGATTAACATTTGTGTACATAAAAAAATTTAATACATTTAAATGTGAGTACTTTTTGTCTTATGCCATTAGCATATTTAGAAGTTTAGCAAAAACATATAAATCATGACAAGAAATTGAAACATGATATATCATAAAATAACATATTGCTCTTAACTCAGATGGTTTCATAGTGAATGTTGAAGACATTCAAGCAAATGTATCTTTCTTGGTTATGCAGGTGATACTATACTTGCCACTCATTTGGGTTTGTTGAAGATTTTTTTCTAACAAAAGAAAAGGAATTTTATTATCATAATAAAGAAGTACAAAGTCCTTAAAGTGAATAAATCTCTAAACTAATGCTCAAAGAGCTACATTAATCCAAAAATGATAAATCCCCTAATACAATAACATATTAAAACATATGAAAAAGACCAACTCAGCAACAACATTAGATCTATGTGCGTAAAGCTAAAACTATTTATAAGATCCTAAAACCTATAAAAGAACTTGCAAGATACTAAAGGAAGGATAAGCACAAAAAATGAGAAATAAAGATTAAAGACAAGGATAAAAAACAAAGCAAGATTAGACTCAGGCTCAGTTAATATCATCTCCAGGAGCAATAATATATGTGAGCATCCAAATTTCATTAAGAAGGATTACAATCACATATAAAACTTTTAGCAAGAGAGCATATATAATAAAACATCAAAGCCATCACAACCAATAAACCTTGCCTTTAGCTATCAGGCGAAGACTAATAGCCAAAAAAAGAATCAGGCCCATTAGGAAATGAAAGACCAGCAAAGCCATCCAGCCAACCAAAGACATACCATCCACCATCATCAGTGGCAGTAGTGGGAAATAAAAGACTACCAGTAAAGCCACCACCACATCGGACAATTGCAAAAGGCAAGTAGCAGCACTAGAGATAGCAAAATCAACCCAGAAGGAAAACACCCTCGCTTAAATACCAGCCCACCAAGCAGGATCCACCAAACCAACCAAAATAGAAGAAAAGCCAAAGAAAAATAACCAACAGAACTCCAGAACCAGCTACCAACATCTCAGAACCAGACAGCCAACAAAAGAGACAAACCCAGCCAACCAGCCAACAAAGTCATTCACTAAGCAACCTCCATCAAACCAACCAAAATAGAAGAAAAGTCAAATAAAAATAGCTAACCAGAACTCTAGAATCAACCACCAACATCACAGAACTAAGCAGTCAACAAAAGAGACAAACCCAACCAACAAAGTCACCCAGCCAACCAGGCAATAAAGCCATCCACCAAGCAACCTCCACCAAACCAACCAAAATAGCAGAGAAGACAAAGAAAAACAGCCAACAGAACTCCAAAACCAACCACCAATATTCCAGAACTAGGTAGCTAACATAAGTGACAAACCCAGCTAAAAAAAGCCATTCAGCCAACTATCCAACAAAGCCATCCATCAAGCAACCTCCACCAAACCAACAAAAATAACAGAAGAGACATAAAAATAGCCAACAGAACTCCAAAATCAGCCACCAACATCCCAGAATCAGACAGCCAAGAAAAGAGACAAATCCAGCCAACAAAGCCATTCACCAAACAACCTCTACCAAACCGACCAAAACAATAGAGAAGACAGAAAAATAGCCACTAGAACTCCAGAACCATCCACCAACATCCCAAAATCGGGTAGCCAATAAAAGAGACAAACCCAGCCAACAATGCCATCCAGTCAACCAAAGACGTACCATCCACCAGCATTAGTGGCAGCAGTGGGAAAGAAAAGAGCAGTAGCAAAGCCACCACCACATAGGACACATAGGATAATAGCAAAAGCAAGCAGTAGCACCAGAGACAGCAAAATCAGCCCAGAAGGAGGCCAAATCCACATCAAAAAAAAAAAAAAAAAATTCCCACGCTTAAAAACCAGTCCACCAAGAAACCTCCACTAAACCAACCAAAATAGTAGAGAAGCCAAAGAAAAATAGCTAACAGAACTCTAGAACCATCCACCAACATCCTAGAACTAGGCATCCAACAAAAGTGACAATGCCAAGCAACCACATCCCAAAAAAAAAAATAGAAACATCTTAGCCTTGGCCATAATAGAAGGCGCTTTCAGATTGAAGTTTGGCCGTACCCATTATAATAAAAAAAAGATAGCTGTTTTGATATATCAAGAACTCCCTTCTCATTGAATAAGTGCAACTATAGTGAATTCTTTTCTAACCAAACCCATATATGCCTGGAAGACTCACAAATAATAAGCCATCAAAGTATTCACAACTAGCCACAAAGCCAACCAGCCACCCAAAGGCAAAAAAAAAAAAAAAAAAAGTTCTTCATAAATCAGCCTTGGACCATCCAACCAACACCAAAGCCAGAAAGGGATAACAACACTAGCAATAGCCACAGGGATAGATAATCAAATCCAAAGGCACTGGCTTAGAGAAAACCTAGAAAGAAGAAATTAGAAAAAGAGAGAAGGTTTATTGAAGGAGTTAATTTCACATCTTTTGCTTCATCTAACATAATGGTTTTGCCACAAAAGACCTACATTGTATACTATATAATGTACTGAGATACATAATGTGTCTCACTATCATAGACATTAACTACAAAATATAAACATGGTAGCACATGTGTGTAGTCATCTGCTTCAATAACTTTATATCTCTAATTTCTTCAACATATTCATTAGAGCGTTAGCAATTTGTTCTCTCATTTGCTTCATCTCTTCAACCCCTTCCCCATATTGTGTCTCACTATCATTCACAACTGAAGCACTCTCAACAAATGGTTGGCCCATTTGATATTTATATTCTTCAGGATGTACAAATGTTAGATCACCATCTACGACATTAAAATCAATATCTTCTCGAGATGAATGTCGTCGTATATATAAGTATGTAAAGTCGTTGTTTCCCCTACTATCTTTACTTGCTTTGGAATGAATATGTTGGCATGTCACATAGAATAGCTCACTTTTTCTTTCAAACTCCGAAAGTCCTCTAGATAACACCCCGTAATGAAGAGTGTCATTTGTTAAACATTTTTCTTCACTCTCGTACTACTTGGCTACTCCTCTCAAAATCAGGGATATGATAGTTCGTATTCAAAAAAGGCTTAAAAATCCTCGTTGCATTGGATATCAAATATCAACGAGGTAATATTTCCCTAGCGATGATAAAAAATATGATTAATTCATATGAATTGCTTTAAACAATGCTTTCTTGCTCAATTACCAACCTAGGGGTGCTAATGGAAAATTACACTCTCGCCTATGTGTTGCATATTTGAATATACGACTGTCATGTGCAGTGCCCTCCCATCCAGCCATGACGAAAGAAAACACATGTTGAAGTCGCATACGACTAATATATTTTGTGTCAGTGATTCACAATGTCCGATGTATGCGACTTTCTCGCTGCTAGAAACACGCGCATCAACATGTATTCCATCGAGTGCTCCAATATAATTCTGTCATACACTTTACTCTATTTAGAAAATGTTATTAAAAGAAATGACATGATACAAAAAAGACATAACAAGAAAAAAGCCATAAGACGTGTACCTTAAAGAATGACTTGTATCTAGCATCGTTATATATTTCCGGTGGAGTACTTTCAAAAGTTAGATTAATTGACTTTACAATATTTCTAGCCAAGCTTACTAATGCATTTAAATCCACAGAGAAATACCTACTAATAGTTTCTGACGAATGCTGAAAATGTTCACATGTTACTCGTATTGATTCATTATGTGATAAAATATATAAAATTATAGCCAACACTTCTCTTGTGCTTGTCTATGATGAACCATGAAGCCCATGATAAGCTTCAAGTTCATGCAGAAGGTCAACAAAAAATTATTTTGACATCCGAAATACATTGTGAAACCTAGTAGGGTGACTTCTTAATAGTTCCCCAATCCATTTGTCTCCAATATGATATGAGGTTATATATGAATTCTTGCATATATATGTTTCATAGAATTTATTTATGAAGTATGTTGTCGTTGCAATAATAGATATGTGTTGAGCCTTTTTTAGTAGCTCATCAGTCTCTGTTGGCTCCATGAATTCGTAACCTAACTTTAGAAGACAACATAAATAAATAATATAATGACTAACAATAAAGAGATATGAAATACAAAGTTATTAATGTTTTACGAGCGTGAATATATCATCAGATATAATGACTAGCAATGCATAAAGGTAATCAAAACAGAAAATCAGAATTAAAGTTCAAACATATAATGTCTCACGAGTATTGATATGTAAATAAAAAATAGACAAACAAATGTAGTTATAATGTTTAGACATCATTATTGTTTAGAAAATAGCGAAGATAAAATCTTCTCGCTTAGTGGGGTCTTCAAAGAGTTTCGCTGAAAATAGATATAACGATATATCGTCAAAAATTTTAGGAGTGCTATCGAGTATCTTAACAGCTTCTGATATTAGTGGGCAAACATGCACAGTTCTAGCACTGCAAGTCATGCTTGCACATGTTGAAACCAATTGTGATATTTGGTCCCTTACAAATGCAGTATTATTTTTTCTTCTCTTTTGTCTTTGCTGACCAAGCTCTGATGTGCATTTTGAATGACTACCTTCACCTCGTTCACCAATATCATACATTAATCCCTCATCAAGTTTGTTGGAATGTGCTTCTTTGGGCTCAGTTAAATTTTGTGGAATTTCTTGACTTGGACCCCAAGCACGAGCACTGGTAGTTACAACACTACTAAACATCATGTCAAGCTTCTCTTCTAGCTCAGGATCTATGCTATAGAGCCTAAATTTTTTTGCATTAGGCACAACCTACAATTGAGAGTGTCATTTTAAAGTCAAAACATGATATTTGTTAAAGATTCAAATCTACAATAGACTCCAAAAAAATAAAGGAATTGGATAAAGTGTTAGTTCACCTGTAATTTTTCTTTTCACTAATCATCTGAAGTCTCTATTATTTTTCTTATAGGATCCCACCTTAATCCATTAGATTCGCATTTCAGCTCTTTCCAGAGCTTCCGGTCTTTCTTAAGTTCGCCCCATTTGTTCTTTAGCTGTGTTTTTTCGGATTATTTCCCTGTTTTCTCTTTGAAATTTATTAAGATGTTCTATCAGCCTTCTTTATTGAAGTGAGTTGTTGGTCTGCTCCCTAATTCCATCTCTTTTAAACATACATCACAGAATATTATCTTAATTTCTCTCTCTCATGTGGCAGATACACCACCATCTCTCGGTTTGCCCATTTGACAAGCTATAATATTTACAAACAATAATATGTAATATAGAATTTAACATCAATTTAAATTTAACCATCTCAAACAAAATGTCGATACTTATAGCTCATAAACTATTGTACTGTTATTGCTTCTTATATAACGACATAAATAATACTTAAGTAAAAATGAAGTGAAGAGCCAAGATAATTATATTATGCGTAAACCTTCGGAAGATTTCATGATCACGAATAACCAGCCACCAAAGAGAAATGCATCCACTGCAACAAGAATAAGATTACTTAATTCACACAGCGTAACAAAAGAACTACATAGCATCAAAGCCTCAGAGGTGTACTTAATATTAATTCTAAGATTTATAGCCATATCAATGCCTAATAGAAATAATCAGACTAACCAAATGTATAGAAGATTTATGTATATTCGCTTGCTTGTTACCAAAGTAACCCTAAGTAGATATTTATAGAAAAAGCCCAACAATACAACATAATAAATGATAAAATAGATGTATCGCAGGGAAGTAATAAACCACCCACAGTAAGGGTTCACCAATGTCATATATGTAATAACCTGAACTTGTTGCAAACCCTAATTTCTAATACAATTCAATATTGTACATTTGAACATAAAAGAACATATTAGCAAGGGAAACCGAGAGAATGCAGAAAAATCAGGAACACCTTTTCAGAAAAGAGTTGCTCATCAAGGGAAATCGAGAGAAATATATATCATAACTGGTAAATCACAAATCAACAACACTTTCTCACTTCATTCCCATTAATGGATTGATTATTAAAGAAACCGAGAGATGCACTTAACGGTTCATTGGAAAGACATACCTTTGGTTTGCTGTTGGAGACACGATTGACAGGACAAATCGAGAGAGAGTGCTCGTCAACACGTAGGGGATTTCGGAGTAGCTGGTGGAGGATTCAAAGCTCCTCCCTTAGTTCAGTGAAGCCTTAGCTTCAGTCTCTTCAAGGTTCACGGGTTAGGGAATAGTTTGTGCAAAAGCGGAAATGCCAAACACGGAGACGAATTATCGTATTTTCGCTCAAGATACTCACTAATAACAGATCATAGCTTGAGGAGGATCGCCTAAATTAAATTTTCATATTTATAATTCTAAACTCACAACTTTAAAAGCATAAAGATCGGGTTTGAGATTTTTTCTCTTGGGAGCTTAAACATAAGAAGTTATATCAATATATTTATCTCTTGTAATTATATGATAGAATTAGCTTCTTAGATTTTATCAAATTTAAATTCTTATGATATTATAATCAGATTTTTAGTTAACCCAATCTCTAAGACCAAATATGATTCATCAAATTTAACTCTCAAACTTGAGTATAGAGGATTGGGTTTAAGATTTTCCTCGTAAGAGTTTTAAAATGAGAAGTTACATTAATAATGATGCCGATAGATTTATCTTGTCATTTTATGATAGAATTAACTTCTCAAATTTTATTAAGTTGAAAATATTATAATAACATCATTATATTTTAATGTTTTGTTAACTCGGACTTAGTCCTAAGATCCAACTAGGGTAATTCATTTCTTCAAAATTTATAATCCTCCAAGCCTTGTCAACTCTAGCTTGAGCATAGAGGATCGGGTTTGAGACCTTTACTTTTGAGTGCTTTAAAATGAGAAGCTACATTAAAAATGATGATGATAGATTTATCTTTTGTCATTTTATGACAGAATCAGCTTTTCAGATTTTATTAAGTTGAAAATATTATAATAATATCATTAGATTTTTAGATTTTGTTAACTCGGACCTGGTCCTAAGACCCAAACAGGGTGTAGATATCTGTTTATTCGTTTTGCACATAACTTGCATATTTTTTTAGATGTTTGATCTAGTGGACACTTAAACATACATACAAATATTTGTTCTTTAAAATATTGTATGAACATTAAAATATCTAAGTTGAAATATTTATGTTCGACATGACATATGTGTCAAATTGCAAGCATAAGTTTTGATAGCAAGCATAGGTTTTGATACCTAAAATCATAAATCAAGTGTAGTTCTGTCCTGTAAAAATATAAGAATTTCAACCTCATTCAAACACTTGTTATAAATCAAGAGAAGATCTGTTCAGTCAAATATGAATTTGACCCTTTCAAATATTTGTTATAGATTAAATAGATGTCTGTTCTATAAGACATGAGTTGACTCTTTCAATTGCTTGTCATGAGTCAATCACAATCTGTTTTATAAGACATGCATTGACTCTTTCAAATACTTGCATGAATCAAGTGAGAATCTGTTCTAATATGAGCTTGGCTCTTTCAAATATTTACATGAATCAGATGATTAAGCTAAACATTGCTCTATAAAGTAAGCATGAGATTCATCTAATTTGAACGTTCATATGTCTGCTCAATTTGAATGGAATGCAGTAGTATTTTGAATATACGTTATGAGTCATTCCATTAAATATTTGGCACGAAGCCCAAAGCTATAGATTCATCTGAAAGAATAGTTCATGATTCATGCTTAGATTTAGGATATTAAACTTAAATGTAAGATTGATCATAAGCTTATGCAGAATCTCATTCATTTGAATGTTTAAATAAGCCTTAGATCAAATATTCATTTTTACATCAATATTTAATGAAGGGCATCTCATTCATATTCATTGAGGAATTATCAAACTTTACTTATACTCATAAAGAAACTATTTTTTGCAAGTCTTTGTGTTTCAACTCAAATTGTATTCAATTCTTCTCCCAAAAAGATAACTAATTTGAACTAATTTCTTTTCACATTTTCAATACATGATATAATACAATTGAATTGAACATATGTATTGAAAAAATTAGTTTGCATTTATCGACAAACTTAAGAGGATTCAAGCTTAGTTTAAGCTTCTCTTAAGTTCTTTTGATTCAATTAATAAAATCATTTTTGTATTTCAAGTAATGGTTAAAAGTCCATTTTTGCTTGCTATTAAGCTGTCCAATCATATGCTTGTTAGTGAGCACATCATCAAATTCTTTTAAGTCCCTTTAACTAATTTATTTGATGTCTTACAATTTATGATTCTAAGTATCTATTTCATGATTTGAATCTTAATTCATATTCATCTTATGATACATAAGGTTCAAAAGTTTATCTAAAAATGTTAAACCTTATAGGTTTTATTCACTAGAAATTTCGGCAGCCTCCCGGCTTCATCTCCGTGTTGGGAGCTATTTCGGAAGACTAGGATTTCCCACTACGCCAAGAGGCGGTCAGAAGACATGGGTCGAAAGTATACTTTAACGCCATGAAAAGGAGTTTGTATAGATAACATTTTTCGCAGACGGAACAATGCGCGTAAAGTATTTATATCACAAGATTTTTTCGAATATCTAACGCGGAACTACTTATCAAGTTTCTTGCCACGCGAACAACGCAAAGTACTTATATCAGAAGTTTCCCCACCACATTGGAAACATGTGAACGGGTACTTATCATAAATCATATTTTCTTGTCATGTTGGAACAACGTGAGCAAGCACTTATATCATAAGTTTTTTTATCGCATTGGAACAATGTGAATGTGTACTTATCATAAAGCAGGATTGGTTGTTATGTTGGAACAACGTGAGCAATTACTTATATCACAGGTTTTCCCGCCGCATTGAAACAATGTGAACGGGTACTTATTATAAAGCAAGTTTCCTTGCCACTTGGAACAACTTGAGAAAGTACTTATAGCACAAGTTTTTCCGTCATATTGAAACAATGTGAACGTGTATTTATCACAAAGCAGGTTTCCTTGCCACGTTGGAACAACATGAGTAAGTACTTATAGCACAAGTTTCCCCGTCGCATTGGAACAATGTGAATGGGTACTCACAAAGCATATTTTCACAAATTTTCATTAACATGTGGATGGAATTAAAATACAGTTGAAACCTCTTTGCTATAGCATGATTTTCATCACCATTTTAGCTGAATTTTTACTTTTGAAATATTTTAACAGCAAGATGTAACATTAGCTTTCGATCATATGTGAGCACCATTCTATTCTTCTCACTTTGAATATAAAGGAGAAGATACCTTTCTCAAAGCCCACCAATAAAATAGAAATTATATGTCAAGATGTATGTAAATATTTTATCTTTTGCTAATAGATAATCACAAAGAACTTTGCATGTCCTATATTTTCAATTCTCAACACTTTCATATCAATGCAAGATAAAAGATATGATAGAAAATCATGCTTTACCTCATGATAGTTGCTTTCAAGTAATGCTTGACTTATATAGAATAAAACAATCAACTTCAATTAATGAATATAAATCTGAATTTTTCATTCAAAAAAAATATTTGCTCACATGGTAGCAATAGAGAGAAAGGAATAATAAAAATGTTAGCAAAGCCGACCACTCCTCCCTTCATCCCCTTCCTTTTAAAATGATAGTCAAGTAGAATTTAAGCCACATAAAGTAAGCAATTTTAAAGAGAATTTTAAAACTAAGAAAGCATGTCATATCTTACATTTACACTAATTCAGTTTAGTTTTAATGCAAGATAGAGACTTGGCAAGTGTTTGTGAGTATAATATGTACAAGCACTTGGCAAGATGCAACCTCAATGAAACTAAACAGTAAAAATGGAAGCTTTAAACTTGCATAAAGCTGTATTTCAGATTGCATTTCAATGGCTCATTATCTTAGTAATCACAAGAAAGAGGAAAACAAGCACAATGCTAGCAAAGCCAATCAACCCTCCCTTCATCCCCTTTCTTTAACATGATAATTACATAGAATTTAAGCCACATAAATTAAACAATCACAGTAAGTTTGGTAAGTCCATAAAATTTGAAATCCTGCCTAACCACTTTCATGATTGCAAGTAATCAAACAATGAAAAGAGGCAAGACAAAAGCAAGGTAACTCTCATGAAGGATCACAACCCTATTGATTTTGCACTTTCTAACTTGTTTAATAACTCAAATAGATGCACCATAGGAATTCTTAGTGACAAAAGGAAAGCAACCATCTTGAATTCAACAAAAATATAAAATTTGAACTTTCAATTTTACCTAAGGGGCCATTTGCATAATATCATGATGTCAAACAATAGCAAGAGACACAATATAGGGTAATCTCATGCAAGTAATACTCTTGTCGGTTTCTTTCCCTTTTTTCTTAGCCATCAAAAGAAACAACACACAATGGTGAAGTATGTGGTGATGCGTACTAACATGCATCAAATTCTATACCCTTTCCTTATTTCAATTTCATATAGAAAGCATAACTCAACCTCAGAAAATGCATGCAAGAAGAGTTCATTGAACTCATTTTCATCTAAAGGAGAGAAATGAAATTGCAATGTAAGGCTTAGGGTTTGATGGAATTAGCCTGGAAATTTGATTGGATAAAGAGGAAGAAAGGAAGAGGGGAAGCTCGATTGGCTATGGCTCGGCTCACTCGAAATGGATCTGACGGGAAATAGGGTCTCATTCGGATGCTCTGCATAAGGCTCGAGATTCCTCAGGCCGCTGAGACAGATGGTCAAGAGCAGACGAGAGAGGAAACTCCTCGCCCACTCCTTACCCGCTGAACGAGAGGGAGAGCTTTGGTCGGCTGTTCCAAATGGAAGGCATAAGAGGGAGGTTGAGAAGGATCTCGATCAGTCGAGATAGATGGGTGAGAGGTTTCCTTGGTTTCGTGCGGTTGGAATGAAGGAACGGACCAAGAAGGGAGGGGATCTTCGGTTGGCTTGCACGAGAGAGCTGGAGACGGAAGGAAATCGTCCGAGAGCCAAGAGGGGGGATCCTTTCGTTTGGCTGGGAGGGATAGAACGAGAGCAATACCGTGCGAATGAGGGAGATCGCTCGGTTTGGAATGATTTAGGTCGATTATTCTCTGACGGGCCCAACACGCCCAATAGTATTGGTTGTGAATTTTATTGGGTAAGGGTGCAGGGTCTTGGGGATTTAAGCAATTATTAACCATCTTAATTAATATTTTGTTAGTAATTTCTACGCAAATTAGACGAATTACCCTGTGCGAAAAATCCTAGCAATATGGGTATCAAACTTTGGTGATTTCGCTGTGCCGGATGTGACGACGATGCCCATTTTGTAATTGGAAGTCATTTGGATTCATGTCGGCGACGATCGAAATGAAATTAGGCTTAAATTGCACGACGTCGCATTCGAATTGCTCGATGTTTATGTAGATTTTGTCGAATTGATTGCAGAAGGTGTCATTTTATAGATTTCAACGTTTCAACGATAATAGTCAATTTAAAATGGAGGTACGTCGGACTTCCGACTTTGATATGCATGTAATTTCATTAAAATATAATTTTAATTAATTGATCTAATTTTTTTTATTTGATTAATTTTGATATTTTAAATGCAATTATGAAGCCGGATTTTAGATCGAAATGATTTATGATTGAATTTGATCACAATTAGGAATTTTAATTTGGAATTGTGCGATGGGGCATTCATTAATAATTAACTCTATCTAATTTGCCCAATCCATCTTATGTGATATATATGTAGGTCAACAAATGCCCTCCATCCCCCAACAAACATGGCGTTGACGTGTTTGTCAAGTTTGACCTTGCGGATCTCCAAGGGATTTGCTTTGATGTCACGTCAAGTTGTAATTAATTTGAATAATACTGATCACCGCTGATGGAAGTGAGTATAACTCGTCAAGCATTTGAATTTCATTCCTGAATTTGAATAGCTCGTTAAACTAAGTCGCCTTCACCCAATACTGCGTTTGATAAAGATGAAGGAGATGCTTTGACTTGTCATCATCGACTTGTTGAGAGAATTTGGAATATCTTTGATCCTTGGTTTAGTGCTCTAACGGACTTGTTGAAGACTTTCTCTTGAGAGTTTGAATTTGTATTTGTGCCTTAGTGGACTTAATGAAGTTTATGATTTTTTGCTGAGATGAGAACATCTTCGGTCCTACGCTGTGCTTTGATGAACTTATTGAAGATTTCATCTCGGAGATTTGTATCTTATATTTTCTTCTATCTTGGCTTTATGTCTTGACGAATTTGATGGAGAAAAATCCTGAATTGTCTTGAAGACTTATTAGGTGATAAGAAGTTACCTTCTGCCCCAACTTTATGCTTTCATGGGCTTAAAGAATGATGTCTGCCGATGACCTAGCCCTCAGAGCTTGTGTTGGGTTAATGACGAAGAGTCATCAGTCCTATAATTTGCATGTAATGGACATGTTGATGACATAACTGTTTCAGTTTAGCCTTTGACTTTGTATGAACATTGGGATGACTCCTTCTGTCATTTACTTTCTGCTTGATTGAATTTGTTGAAGAAGAATTTCCTTCGGTCTTTACTTTCTGCTTACCAAACTTGTTGAAGGAATTGAGATTTTTCATTTGATATTGGTACCAAACTCGACTTAGCTCCTTCTCGAGTGAGGAACTTTTTGTTGGATTTTGAAAAATAACCTTACGATCATTAGGGATGATCTCTCAGTGTGGCCCACTTGAACTCACCAAGTTGGGGGGGATTTGGAGATTTGGATGCTCGTCTTTGAACTAACAAAGTAGGAGGATCCTTTACTACGTTTTGTATGAGAGTAAGCACTGCCGACTTCTATATTGGGCGCATTGTCCGACCTTATGCACTCACTTGAGTCCTGGACTTGAGTAATTGATGGAGGATTTCATCGGCAAGTTAACAAGACAGATCTATTACCGCGCCTTTTCTGTGGAGTAATTACTGCCACCAGATTCTGCCAGCTGACCTTATGCACCAACTCGAGCCTTAGATTTGATGTATAGATGGAAGATGTGTTTTCAACTTGATAGTTAAAGTTCGCAGACTTGAAAATTTTCCTTTTTGGTCAATTTTATACTTAAGAATTTGAATACATAACTTTGAATATGTATATGAGGATCTCGATGTTAGGCACGATGTCAACCCAAATACAAGAAGGGCCCCCTGTCTTACAAGAAGAGCCTGACATTTTACTATAAAATTTTAAAAAATGCCTCCTGTCTGACAGGGAGATTTTTGCTTTATTTCGAAAATGCATTCTTGTGTTATAAGAGAATTTCCAAGTAAAACTTACACATGCGATTGACAATGAAAACTTCAAGTATAGAATTTGTTCGATTACACTTTTATGTGTAATACTTTTTCAAATATCAATCATTGATTGACGACATTGGTCTTTCGCCTTTAAAATCGACGAGTTGGTAGGCCCCTCCTTGATATACTTTTTCAATGACAAAGGGTTCTTCCCAATTAGGCTCAAATTTATCGCCTATTTTATGGTGAAGAATAATTGGTCTTCTCAGCACCAGGATCAATTCCCCTTTCTGAAAGGTTCGAGGATGCACTGTATGATCGAAAACTTTGGACATCCTCGCTCGGTTGACTTATAAATTTTGCTGAGCTTGGAGCCTAACTTCGTCAAGCGCATCAAGCTCTTCTATTCGTAGACGGACATTCTTATCTTGAGTAAGATTGTGTTGAATGGCTATTCAGAGTGAAGATAGTTCAACTTCAAGTGATAGAACTGCTTTAGCTCCAAACACTATTGCATAAGGAGTGGATTTTGTGGGAGTCTTGTAAGTGGTGCGGTAAGCCCATAATACTTCCATGAGTTTGGTATGTCACTCCCTTTTATTCTTTATGAGGATTTTTTTGAGTAGCATGACTAGTGTTTTATTGAAAGCCTCAGTTAAGACATTTGCTCTCGGATTATAAATCGACGAGTGTCGCCAATCAATTTTATGCCGATCAGCAAATGTATAGATTTTAGTGCTTTTAAAGGCTAGGCTATTGTCTGAGATAATTCGGCGCGACACGCTAAATCTGTAGACAATGTTGTGGGTTAAGAAGTTGGCCACATGCTTAGCTGTGACTTTCTTTGAATGGGGCGGCTTTAGTCCACTTAGAGAAATAATCAGTAGCTGCTAGGATGAAGCGGTGATCAGCTGATGGTGGTGGATCAATTGGTCCTATTATATTCGTTCCCCAGTACTCAAACAGCCAAGATGTTATCGTTGGGTGCACGAATGTGGAGGTTGATGAATGATGTTGCCATGGACCTGACATTTATGGCATCTTTTAACATGATCGATACAGTCCTTTATCATAGACGGCCAGTAGTATCCCATTCTTTTAATTTTGAAAGCCACTTTGAGACCTGATTGGTGTGCACCACAGAGACCTTCATGAATTTCAGCAATTTCCTTGTTGGCTTCTTTTATTCCCAAACACCGTAGCCACATCCGTCAAGGATATGGATGTATTGCCAACAACATATTATATAAACCTTTTTCAAGTTGTACAACCATCGACTTATTGCTTGGTAGTTTGCTTTTCTTAAAGTAGTCAACGAAGGGTTATCTCCAATCTTCCTTCTCTTCTACTGTAAGGATTTCATCTAATGGTTTTGGCGTTTCCTTAGATTGATGTATTTTCTCTTGAATAGCCTGATGCTTGTTTTATTGATTTTGAGAAGCAATTTATAAGGGAATATGAGGAGCAACGGGGGTTGCATCCTATTGATTTGCATTTGATGACCCCTCTTGCAGCGGGGATTTTAGACTTCTTGGCTCTAGGACCCGACGAGTGCAAACATTAATCAATATGTAGTCATCGTCATCCATACTCATCATTTCTTTAGCTAACTTAGCTAAACAATTTGCTTTGTTATTCTTAGCTCTGGAGACTCGAGTCATAATGACACTTGGGATTTGCTTCATAAGCTCAAAAACTCACTTGTGGTAGTGGGCCAATTCAAGCTTATTGATTTTGTAAAGACCCAACACTTGATTAATGACGAGCTGAGAATCGCCATAAACTTGTAGATGTTGGACTACCATGGAAATGGCTTCCTCCAGACCTGTTACCCATATTTTATATTCTGCTTCATTGTTGGTTCGTGGCTCAATCAATTTGTAGGAGTGCCTCATTATACCACCGTCTGGCGTGATCAAGAAGAGACCGATGCCAGCTCGAGCCTTTGGGAGATTTGAGGGCTGGGTGTATTTGATGGATGCAGTCCCATCAAAATACAATTTTTACATTTATTGCTTTTCCTTTTTATATGTATGGATGATCTGCTCGTCGGGAAGATTATCATTTAGCTATGAATTTGCCGGGATAGGATGTGCAACAAGGAAATCAGCTAAAATTTGTTCTTTTACCACTTTCTGGGGAACATATGTGATATCAAATTGTAGCAGAAGAATAATCCATCGTGCTAAGCGACCTGTCAACGTTAGTCTTGTTATCAAAAATTTCAGCGAATCAATCCTTGAGATGAGAGTAATTTTATGAAATAACATATAATGACGGAGCTTTTGGACAACAAAAATTAATGCCAAACAATACTTCTCAATTGTAGAATATCGTATTTCCGCTCCTATTTGTCTTTGACGGATATAGTAAAGAGCGTTCTTCTTTCCCTCTTCATTATGTTGTGCCAGCAATGCACCTAAAGATTCTTCTAGTTCTGCTGTGTACAAGATGAGAGGTTTCCTTGGGATTGGTGTTGCAAGAATAGGTGGATTCAACAGATACTTCTTGATACTATCGAAAGTCTCTTACATTATTTGTCTCAATTTAAAGGAGTGTCTTTCTTCATCAGTCTTACAAATGGTTGACATATGCCTGATAGATTTGATATGAATCTTCTAATAAATGCGAGATGTCCCTGCATAGAACGAAGTTGGCGAAGGCTCTTTGGAGGAAGCATTTCAACTATTGCTTTGATTTTGTTCGGATCAATTTCAATTCCTTTGTGACGCACAATATATCCAAGGAACTTTCTCGAGGAGACTCCAATGACACACTTGAGAGGATTCATCTTGAGATCATATTTCCTGATTCTTTCAAAGACGATCCTTAGATCATTGAGATGATATTTGCGATCTATGCTTTTGACAATGAGGTCATCAACGTAGCACTCTACTTTTTGATGAATCAACTCGTCGAATATGCACGTCATAGCCCTTTGGTATGTAGCTCCAGTATTTTTCAGGCCGAAGGGCATGACTGTGTAGCAATATATGCCGATTGACATCCTAAATGTGATATGCTTCTCGTCTTCAGGAGTCATTTTGATTTAATTGTATCCTAACGATCCATCCATAAATGAGAATATGTCATGGCTTGAAGTGTTGTCCACCACTGTTCTGACACGGGGAGCAGAAAGTCATCTTTTGGACAAGCTTTCTTTAAGTCCCTGAAGTAGATACAGATATGAATATGACCATTCTTCTTCTTCACGGGGGCGATATTAGCTATCCAATCGGCATACTTTTTTTTCTCGAATGAAATCAGCTTTAATGAGCTTATTGCTCGTAATCACCGTTCTTCAATCTGCTTTGACTTGGGTCTGTGGAACTTCCACATCAAGGGATAAGCTTGACATTTCAGCATATGTTCAAGCAAAATAGTCCCTGAATTCACAGAGCAGTGCTTTTAATTATTTTACTTTATTTTCAGGAAGTAGGGCACTGATGAACGTTGGGCGAGGATCCTCCTCAATTCTCAAATTAATTTTTTTAAGTTCATCCATAGTAGTCGCCTGCCCACCATCTTCAAGCTCCTCAGGTGCTGGCTTGATTTCTACCTTTTCATTATTTGTAAGATTGATTTCAAAAGAATCATTTTCATTTTCATTATCACCTTTAATTTCTTTTCCTGTCATAACATAAAAGGTGTTTTCTTGCAGATAATTGTCCTGTATGAACCCAAAGCCTCTGATAGTGTGTTTGTTTCTTCTACCAACAGTTTGAGAACCTTTTGGGTACCATATCATTTCAAAGAGTTTTGTTTTTTGTCTGCTTGTTTCAGCATGGACTCCATGTTTGCGCATTAGCCCCTGCATTTTTGGAGAGTAGTATTTTGGCATCCTTGCTAGCGCAATTTCTTCTTATTTGATAATCATTACTGTCAACCTTCTCCTGACATCCATTTATAAAACAGGCTTCCTGGCCCATGCTTTCCAAGGAGAGGAGGTACATAGAAGGTCACCAATTTTTCAACATTGTGAACTTCTCGAGGAGTGATTTCTTTAAAATGTTGGGGAGGAACAAGAGTGACTACAAGCGTCTGTCGATGAATCTATGATTGTTTTGAAGTGCGCTGCATTTTGCCTTCAAAAAAAGATTCGAACTCATAATCAGAGTCAAAATGATCTTCCTCATTCGACACTTTGTTTGAAGATTTATATGAACTTTTGGATTTGGTAGAAGTATATCCCTCTTCTTCTTCCGTATCACTGTCTAAATGAGGGACAGTTCTGTTTATTTTGAACTTCTTGTTTATATCATTAGAGATATTTGGAGTGATCTCTTTTCTTTTAATTAGTTTCTTTTCACCCTTCTCTTAACTTAATCTTTTGTGGGTTTTGAAGTAGATGCAGTATGTTCTAGTTGTTCTGTTAGCTTTGACTCCTTCGGAACGAAGTAACTGACATCTTGATATATCTTCATTTCATACACCTCAAAAGGTTGTATGTCACATGCAATCTTGTATTTTTCCCAACTTGCGTATATTTCATACATTGATGTAGTGTAGACGGAACTATGCCATATTCATGAAGCCATGGTCAGCCCAGAAGAGCTCTGAATGAGGTGTCTACATCGACCACATGAAACTTGGCTTATGTGTAGAGGTCTCCGAATCTGAGAGGGAGGACAAATGACCCAAGAGTTTTCTATACCTTTTCATTGAAACCTTGGATCAGGACTTTATCTCGTCCCAGATGTTGCACATCTAGAGATAGCCACCTAAGGATCCTTAGATTCATAAGATTTATGGAGGAACCATGATCTATCAGGATCCGTGGTGACATACAGAGGCGATTGTGTTCTGTATTCCCAAGCATGAGATCTTCTAAAAATGTGATGGCTGGAGGGTCTTGAGCATGCAAAGCCTCCGTTAGAGAGTGTTCAGTGAAAATGCTTCAAACTTTTTCAGCTCTTTAAGAGCTTCAATTAAGGTGTTACAGAGATCTTTTGACATTAGAAGTGCTTCATACACGTTGAGCTGTGCAGGAATTTTTTTTAGATGAGATATAATATTGTAGGCAATTCCCTTGTTTGGTGAAGGTTTCTTGTTTGCATCCTTAGGGACGACCTTTTCATTGATTTCAATCTCGTTTTCCTTATCGTTGTTCATCTGCCACTTCTTCTGTTAAGGTGGTAGCACTCGACCACTTCTCAACTGTACTTAGGCTACCTCTTTTGGATCTGAATCTTTAGATGGATCGGTTGCTTCAGCATCTGCTTCTGCTCCGTCCAATGACGGACTTGAAGATTCAGAATCACTACCCAATTTCATATTTTTTATGTCTGTCACCATGACGGGCTCTGATTCCTCTTCATTTGGGAAATAGAGTTTTCCTGAGCTATCATCAGCTTCATGTACCTCCAAGAAAGATTCAGTGGGAAGTTTTTCATCTTCTTCCCCTGCTACTTCATTGATCTGAAGCTTGGTAATGAAATCAACAAGTGTGATGGGTCGTCTTGCTGGCTGTTGGTAATCATCCATATTGTTGATGATTTTATATGTTACAGTCTTTTTCCTTTTCTTTGATTTATTCTTTCACTTGGCAGACTTTCTGGCCTTCCCTTGTGGGACTTGGCTAAGGCGTCTCTCACGCTCAGATGAGCTGACCTTTCCATAATATCTTTGAGTGGACGACGTGGAGGCAAACACGTCCGACCTCGGGTTTTCTTTCAAGTCAAGCATTGGTTGAAGTGGTGACTTCAACTTAATGCTTGGAATGTCTTCCAATTGTTTCAACATTTTTGCAGTCTTTTTAGAAACTACAACTTGCCACTCTTCATCATCGATTGATTTCTCTTTGCCTTTATCTTTCCTTGATGGCACTGGAGATGAGATAATCATCTTTGTAAATTCCTTCTTCGGATGTACTAATACACTGTCCGATAACATAAATTCTCTAGTCAATCCTTGAATATGTAGCAATCTTCAATGGGATGGCTAAGCACCCGATGGTATGGGCAATAGGTAGGATTATCAGCATTTACAGCTTCTTCAAGGTCTTTTACACTCTGGTAGCTGGAGACTTGCTTTGAGTGCATGCTTGAATATTTTAGTCATGTTCTTCCTCTTGAAGGAATACTATTTGTTCAACTTTTCCTTGAGGGTTGGGGCTATTAAGTTATTTGCTCATTTTACTTGCTTTGGTCGCTCGCCCTCACTGAAGCGACCTCGAGGCACATCATTGCCTCCAAGCCCAAGCTTTGGCTGTGGAGCCGGATTGAATGATTTCTTTGGTCTATCTTGGTAAGCGAGTTGTTTTTTTTTGTCCACATTGTAAAGTATTCGCTTCCCTTTATCTTTATTGAGGGAGGTAAAATGTGTTTTACCTTTCTTTGGATTCAGAGCTTTGCCTCTTCTGGGTTTATCCGGATTCTTATCAAAACTTGTTAGGTTTAATTTCTCAAATTCAGCCACCCTATCAAGTAGCTTCTAAAATATGATAATTGAAGCCATGTAGAGATAAGGCGCTATCTTGTCATCGATGTTGCCCATAAACAATTAAATTGCATGTTCCTCTCCTAATTGTTTGTCACATTTCATGCTCATATTCTGTCAGCGCGTAATGTATCTAGTTATTGACTTTTCTTTCTTTATTTTCTCAAGGGCGAAATCAGCAATAATTGTCTTTTTGATTGCACTAGCAAACCTTTTGACAAACATGTTTTGGAGTTTCGCGAAGGTTTTGACTGAGTTATTTGGCAACTCAGCATACCATTTGAAAGCACCAGAAGTCAAACTACTAACGAATTGGCAGAACAATAATGCATTGTCAGTCCCTGTGTTGCTACATGATGTTTTGAACTGGGCTAGATGCTGCCTTGGGTTGCCATTTTTATCAAAAATGTTGAACTTCGATACTGAATAACCCTTTGGATATGAAGTTTGGTCGTACTCCGTGGGATATGGACGACCCTTATTCATTAGCTTTTTTGCCTGCTCCGCAGCTATAACAGCTTTGATTTTCTTGTTCAAGATAGTATTAAGCTGGGAGGTTGTCATAGCTTCAGATGTGCTTGGAGCATTTTGGGAAGCAGGCTGACGAGATAACTCGTTCACTTCAACCCTCCCTTCGGGTTCTACTTGCACTACCGAAGCTTATGGAATTGGGTTGACTGGAGGTTATCGTGGGTACTGGTAGAGGCTTGATGATTGTTTGGAGGAATAGGTGTTGGACCTGCTACAACATTTCTTTGTATCAACTGCATCATCGCAGTCATCTGCATCATCATTTCTTTCATCTTTGTATTCAGTTGTACAATCTATTTATTTTTGGCTTTCATTTAGCATTGGATTCGTTTTTGTACCTCTGCCAAAGTGGATATGTCTATGAAGGTGAGATTTTCTTTTTTTTTTCTCATTTCTCTTCTTGTTCCTCTTCTGAAGAACCAGAGGATGCTTCGTCTATTTGGACATTCAGTTGTTTACTAGGTCGAGAGGGAGGAGCGACTGTACGATACTTATGTTGATATTGGCGCATGTCAGATGGCTCGCCGAATTGTTGTACCATGTACACCATTTCGACTGTCATTGTATCCTCTTCTTCTTTGTTGTCTTCTTTGACACAGATCTCTGATCGACGTCTCCAATGGACTTTTGACTCCAAATGTGGAATATAAATTTCTTTGATTGGAGGGATGCGATCAAAGCTAACCTTCTCTCGACGGGATGGAGTTGATTGGCGATGGGATCCCCTGGAGGATTCTCCAGGGTGTCGACCGTTAGAGACTTTATCATCTAGGACCTTCTTCTTAGGCTCCCATTGTTGATAGATTTGAGTTAGGGCGGATCTTTGGGAGTGCATGCCAGATGTCATGCCTTGTTCTTTTCCTAAGATAGTTTCTTTTTGAGGCCTAAGCCTCCATATCTACTGCCACTGGGATCTTTCTGGATTCACGGACATGTGGTCAAGTGTCACACAGATGCTGCTGGATTTGATTGGGTTGGCGTCTTGCAGAGATTGTAAGAGGTGGTCTCCTTCGAGGAGCAGCTCTAACCTCCATAATGACAGGACCTTGGTACTTTCTTTTCATTAATCTTCTCTCCTTAGCAACTTTGAGGACCCGATGCATTTTACAGATCTGATTTGGGTTTTCGTAGAGTTGGAGCCGTCGGGTCCAAGGGCTTTTTTTGACTGTAGAGGCTTTTAGCTTTTACCCACATTAGGTTGTCAAACTTATTATGGGTTGGAATACTCATTTGTTGGTTCCAGTGTACATATGGTTGTTGAGCCGCGGCTTCTTCTGCCTCGCGAGAACTTCAGATGAAGAAGTTTGTCGTTCCTCCCGGGAAAGGTTCAATTAGTTGCGTTGCGGGGGGGACCAAAGAATCCTCCGATAACAACTCTCTTCATGATAAGAGTTTTTGAGTGGCCAAGCCTCTCAAAGATAGAAGGCTTCTTCAGAGGTGCCCTAGCAACAGTAGGGGTAGTGACCTCAATAGGCCTCTTCAGAGATTGTTGCACACAGTGTGCAAGACGTGCACAGGCTTTAGCAAATTGAGGCCTGGCAGTATTCATGGTAGCGATTGCAGGGAAGTTGATACTACCAAACTGGATGTTAGCCCCAACACTTCCAGCATTGATGATTACATTGGCCAAGCGGATATTGGCGCCACCTCCTAGAGTAACAGTGACGGGAGTGTTATGTAGAGTCATTCTGGAGATGAAAGATAAGTATTAACAATTGATAATCAATACACTATCCCATTTCTTCCGAAATGTGAACATACTAAAACATAGGCTCTAAATAAATGTCTTTAAATGATTCAAGGCCCTATCTATAAAGTATTTAAGTTTTATTAGTAGTTCTCTTTAGTGATCCCTTTCAATTTCTCATTTTCAATTTCATTTTCATTTTCATTTGTCATTTTTTTTGTTTATACTCCACTGCAATTATAACTTAGATTCGACTAGTCAAAGATGGAAAGAGAAATCCGTCTCCAACGGAGTCGCCAGAAATCTGCGGGCTCCAAAAATTCGCCATTGACCTCTCGCTATAAAGAGAGTGTTTAAGTGTCGGTGAAATTTTCAGAAAGCAGATGGAATAGTATAGGTAAGACATTATCCAGAGAATTCGCCCTCATTTTGCGAGGACGTTAGATATGGTTCTAGATTTTTTATAAGCGCAAGCACCTATAGTTAATTACCCCTCCCAATACTGAGAGTGCACTTTTGATTAAGGCTAGTCGATGAATCGCTAAATAACGAGTGTATAATAACAGTGAGTGGAGTGTAAAAATTATGAGATTTATTATTTTAATTTAAAGCTTTTTGTTTGGGGGAATGATGATGCGCCCGATCAAGATCCCATGGTTCCGTCATCTCGGGCTATCGTTGTTCCTGATCCACTTAGTCAGAGGAGGTAGTTGACCCAACCTGACCGAAGAATCCTTGTCAACAACTATGAGTTACATCGTCCAAAGTGTCTTTGTAGACATGGGTTGAAGTTTGTCTAAGGGGACAAATATAAATCAACTTTAGCTAACATAAGGTTTTTTTGCCCAATCAAATACATTCTATAATTTGCAGGTCGAAGAGCAAAGTTATTGGGGAATATACGGGCTGCGGCCATGACCGTGATTTAGTAGTGTCAATTTAGGTAAAATCACCTGGTCAGAGGGTTCTGGTCGTAACCGTCATTATGTGGTGTCATTTGAGGCAAAATCACGTGGACAGAGGACACGGGCCACGTTCTTACTGACTTGAGATTATTTGAGTGTGAAAATAACTATGTATTTAGGGCTGTTAGTTTTAATCAAAAATAAAAAATTACTCGAAAATCAGATTGATTTTTGGATCGAATCGAGCTCGATTCGAGTAAATCGAGCCGAGCTACGAGCCAATTGACTAAATCTTTTTTTTAAATGAGTCAATTTCGAGCCTAACGTAGCTCGGTTCGCAAATTGACTCGACTCAAACTATTTATTCTGCGTTTATCAAGATGACCGTTCGACTTATTTTATACAACAGTGATTTATCATTGAAGCACTTTTATAAGAGTTTTTTGGCTTGGCTGCCGTGATTCATGGTTTCTTTCTCCTTTGCGGCTCTGCCCTAACCCTTGACTCTGATTCTCTAATTCTTTGCTTCTCTCAATCTTTCAAGTCTCGATCAACATCTCCGTTCATGATTTTCTCTTAAACAGTTAAGTTCTTTGTGCCTTTGTTATATTGCAGATTTACCACTTTTGGAAATCTCGATCATCTCAGAGCAACAATTTTTATAAGATTTTTATGTTTTCTCTACATCTATATTTCGATAACTTAAAAATACATTGAGAATAAGAGTTTTTTCATTTGTTGCCTCTATCATCTCATCGTTGGCGTGACTATTATCTTATATTATTCGTACTATTTCTTTTAGATTTTTTTTCAATGTTGATCACATGGATTTATATTTTACTAGTTAAAATACACGAGAATGAGGGTTTTTTTTTTTCATTTTCGACTTTCCGGCCTTTGGTGCCTGGTTATTTCTATGGACACTATGGTTATTACTTGTTAGGTACTATCTGACTTATTGCTCGACTTTATTATTATTCGTATACTTATTGGTGCTACTTGTATTGCCGAGGGTTCATATTATTTTTGCTTTTTTGGGCCTACAACAACACAAATTGTCGATTGTAAGCTTGATGATTGCTGAGTTTACATTCTTAACTAGTATAGTGGTATTACTGAGCTTGCATTGTTAGTGATTTTTGTCAAAAGCTATTACTTGTGAGCTAGTGTGCTTTCACACTCCTAATCTGGGATATTGATAGTTTGTGGGTTTGTGGTTCTGTGGGTCTGCGGCCTATGATAGATAATGAATTTTTTTATTTCTAAATCTGTTATATTGGCTGTGTAGATGATATTGTTGCTTGCTCTTTGTTCTTTCACTCTTATTCAGTTATTTAGTTATTCAGTTGTCTACTTATTTTATTGCAAGTGAATAAGCCTTATGTTTAAGTAAAAAAAGGTGGTTATGTTGGGCATGCTTTATTCTCTTGGATATGCTTAATACAAGTGGATATGTATAAAAAGGTAGAGCAATGTAGAAAGCTTTAGGAGTTTGATTGTTCTTTTGTTAAAATTTGCATACATTCAATTGTGTTAGACATATTCAATTTATTAACTTTAAGGTTCTTATTTCATTTTATAGACAATGACTACAAATTCTCAAAATCAGTTTGAAAGTTATAGTCAACTTCTAGTTGATAATATTTGTACTCATAATGAAAGTGTTGGAAAAATTATTAGCATTGAAGACATCAAAAGTAAAAAGCAAAGATCGTAAATTTGGTAACATTTCTGTTAAATTTCTGTTTCTGAGAAAGATAAGATGGTAGAGAAATGGAAGTGCAATTATTACTCTAAATCATACCTCAAACAGCAAACAGATACTACTTCTCAAATGAATAGATATTTCAAACTCCATCATTATAGTAAAACAATTATGAAAGAAAAAAAAAACTCTTTGATCCAATAACTGAAGATATAGAGGATAATGATTTAATGTCTCATTTGTGTGTCTCTTCTACTTATGACCATAGTAGAATTAAAAATATCATTGCCAAAATGATTATTGTTCATGAGTATTCCTTGATGATGGTTGAGCATTTATGGTTCAACATTCTGATGAAATCAATGAATCCTAATTTTCATAAAATATCTAGGCATTCTATCAAAGAATAGTGCATGAAAGTTTATAAATTAGAAAAAGAAAAACTCAAAAAAAATCTTCAGTTGGTTAAGCATGTTTCTCGTACTTCAGATTGTTGGACATCAAGCAAACTGGTGGCTATATGTGTCTGACTGTGCACTTTATCAGATCTGATTTGAAGTTGCAAAGTAGAATAATAAGCTTTACTGATTTGGACCCTCCTCATAGTGGTTATATTATTTCTGAGGCTATTTCTAAAATTTTGCGGGTCTTCAAAATAAAATTTATGCAATCACATTAGATAATGCTTCTGCTAATGATGTTGTTGTTAGAAACTTGAAAGCTTTATTTAGTAGAAGGTCAGGATTTTTTTTTATGGGAGATTTTTTTATGTTAGGTAGTCGACAGCCAGCGTAAAATTTGTCGAAATAATCATGACATGAATCCTTTAAATCATTGTGTTAATCTTGAGCGTCCCCAGGCGGCCATGTATACGAATCACGGTGAAAATATCTTGCCGTGCATCGGCCTTGTGCGGTGTTAAATAAATATTGTTCCCACATTATGGGCGGATCTTGGGAAGAAGTTAGTCCATGAAACTAGAATTAGGTTAGGATCTTGGAATATAGGTATTCTTACAGGTAAATTAATGGAATTAATAGATATTATGATTCATAGAAAGATAAATATTTTATGTCACACGGATGACCCCTTATCTGAATTGACGAAGTGTAACAGAATAGGATGACTTCGATTGGACAGATTTCGTCGCGTTCACGTCTTCTTGCGGAGCGAAGCAGTGAAAGGTGTATCTAATCAAATCATCATTAAACTATTTCAATTCTATATCTTACTTAATTCATACATGAAATCGGGCGTGAAATCTTTAAATAAATCTGAGCGGTAAAGGCATTTAATTTATGCGTCAAAAAGCCTTTAAGCACATATCTGATTCAATAAACGGTAAACTACCCCTCGTCTTTTCGCGAAATTTTCAACGGTAGCGTCGTAAAATTTAAAAGCAGTGAGACGAATCTTAAAACAAGCTCGGTCTGAGCGGTAGAAACAATCGTGCGTATGTAAATCTATGGTAAAGCGTAGGTAAAGCTCTTGCGGTAATGTAACGTTATGGCATATCTTTGTAGGTCTTTGCGAGAAAATATGATAAAATGAATAATATCTTTGTAAGTTCATATGCTCAATCGATGTCGAGGAATAGTGATTTTCATTTCGTTTGATTCATATCAATCGTTTGATTATCAATCATTTTCATTTTAGAAATCATTTATAATTGCTTAGGTTTTGACTTTCGTTCATTCGTCCACCCGTCGACTAAAACACAGGTAAAGCGAGGGGCTCGAAACCATACTACATACTATGACCCGACAGGTTAGACATTTTAACGACACCGACCTCAAAATGCGAGTCGGGGATCTTAAGATCCCTCGGCTCATCTCGTCGAGCTTTCTATCTGCGGATCACGTCATTATAGCTCCTATCGCAATTTTTTCGACATCCATTCTTTGCATTTGCGTAAAAGAAAACATTTATATCTTGATGAAATCATATCTTCTATTAGCTCTGTCGTTGTAAATCGTAAATAAATCTTGCGTCAGTAATCAACATTTATATAAATTCGTGAAATATCTACATTTTATATATGCATTAAATTCTGATTTATAGGAAGTCGTAGAAACAATCATACAATTTATAGGAAGTCGGTAAAAATGGCATACGTAAGAAGAAAGCGAATTCATTAGCAGTATGTCTCACCGATTAAGTCGATTATTGTGATGTGCGCGATTCCTCCTCAGTCACAACCTATAATAAAATAACACTTAACATACAACTCGTAAATGAAACATAATTAATCTTACGCGAAATTGATCTCTCCTCATAAGCTTTGGAAACAGGGTCATTTCCAAAGTAATCTCCAAAGAAATCTCTAACATTAAATACGCCGCTTCAATCAATAAACTAAAATTAACAAACGTCGTCAAATCCCCTCATTCTCCTAGCGACCAAAAGCGGTTGGGACTCCTGATCCGCATTTCAACGCCAGGAAGGCTATTTGAAAGAAAAGGGATAGGAAAGAAATTAGCAACTTACAAACTTTCCTGTTTCCCGTCGGCCGGAATAGAATTCCTGCCGATCGGTTCAATTTCCCCCGGCGGTTTCTGGACTTTCAACCCGACTGAGCAATTCTGAACTTTCCAACCCGACCGGCGGTTCACGGGACTTACTGTCGCGGTCTGGCGTTTCCAAAAGCGAGTAAGCGCATATGGCGCAGTTCTGATGGCAAACGCCGGTCGTGATTCGACGGTCCAGCGAGGCGGCAAGGCGATGAAGAGAGGCTTCGCGTTAGGTCACGGGAGGCCTTGCCCGAGGAAGGAAAGGAGGAGGAAATTCGTCGATCGAAGAGCGGCGGATCTCGATCGCGTCTTAGGAAATGAAATAAACTGCTTAAGGAAGGAAATATTACCTTCGATCGATCACGAACAGCGTCGAGGCTTAATCCCGCGTATGCGAAGTAAAGTGGATGCTTCTGATGTAATAGCCTGATAAGCGGGTTAATTAACTAAAATAAATTTAATTGCATTAATGAAATGGATATTACAATTTCCCTTCTTAACAAAAATTTAGTCCTCAAATTTCTTCAATCATTCAAACGAAGGAAACTTACCTCATCTCTTGTTGATCTCAAAGTCTTCTTTGATTGGTGCAACTTGTTTAATTTTAACATGGGAGATTTGTCATTTTGCAATCTCTTCATCAAATTCTAAAATCTTTTCGGCTCCAATGCATAAATTCAAATCGGTATTTGGCTTTGTATATGGAATCTTCGCTCGTGATCCATTTTCATTGATAAAACGCGTTGTGAATGTCTGCCGATTCAATGGATAAGGCAAGCGTCACATATCTTGATCGATGATTTCAAAAGGTCTCATGTACTGGGGCTCAATTTACTCAGACCAAATCTACTAATTCTTCATAGTTTGACTTTAAAATACAAATTCTCCAACTTGAAATTCTTCTCATTTAAAGTCCATACTTACAGCGTGATCCGTGACGATCTATCTACGGTGTCGATTTTACGTAGCATTCAGTACTTTCTGGACTAACATATCTTTCTTCCCGTAATGGAGTTACCAACCGGGCATACAATCTTCATACGGGCCAGTTTGAATCTTGGGATTGGTAGTATTATTGTAAGCAAACTTCGATCGTAGGAATATTCTTTCATCTTATCAAAATCCCAAAACCATAATCTGACAAGTCTTACAGACTTGAATTATTCTTCGTCGATTGTCCATCACCGCTGATGAAAAGTCAGATTCAAGTGTAACTGTGCTCCAAGCCTCTCTCAATTCTTGCCATAATCTGAAGTAAATCTACCATCTCACGTAGAGACGATCACTTTTGACACCAGTCCTTACAATTTCTTTAACATATAATCTGACAATTTATCAACTGAATGCGTTTTACTGTAAGAAATGAGTCGACTTCAATCTATATCCACAACAACCTGTGATACTACTTCAGATCTAGAAAGCCCATAACAAAATCCATAGCAATTTCTTCCCACTTCCACTCCAGATAGTGAATGATCAGAATAATCCACCTGGCTTTGATGCCTTTTAACAACCGACAAGTTCGACATTTGTAGACATATTATTATGTCTTTCTTCATACCGACCACCAAAATGTTGCTTTTAAATCTTATACATTTTGAACTACCGATGAATAAGATATCCCTCGATGAGCCTCCGTGAAATTTCTCGTCTCAACACCATCACTGCATCTATAATGGAATGCTTCCCCCTCGTGATCTACAAGAAAATTTCGCTCGACTTGTCCTGATTTGTTCAATGAATCATATCCATCTAGTTTCTCCAGCTTTGATTCTATCAAATAAAGTTGACAGAATCACAATCGAGATAAATGCCCAAGATCACCTAATCTTCTAACTTCCAACTACCTCTAATTCTCTAATCAACTCGACTTTCGAGTAATAACCTAGATTTCCCATATGCTTAATCATACCACATTAGCTCGCTCTGACAATACAATATCTAAATCATAATCTTTAATAAACTCAAGCCACCTTCTTTGTCTTCATTCAATTTGTAAAGATATTTAAGACTCGTGATCCGTAAAAAATTTCACATTTCACCCATACAAGTAATGTCTCCAAATTTTAAGAGCAAAAAACACACAAAGCCTCTAAATCATCACGGATAATTCTTTCGCTTTAATTGTCTCAAGATAAGCAATTACTCTTCACTGACAAGACACAACCCAAACCTTTAAAGAGCATCACTAAATATTTGGAATCTCGCCTCCTGGAATAAATAAAATGTGCACAAACGCTTTTTCAATTCTTGAAAACTCGCTCACATTCACCGTCCATTTGAATTTGACATCTTTTCAATAAATTGGATAGAGGCACAATACGAGAAAATCTCGACAAAGCTTCCCAGTAATAACCGCTAAGCCTAAAACCGCGAACTGTCAGAATTCTTTGCACCATTCTAAAATTGCTTTTACTTTTGAGGATCAACAAAACTCCTTCGCCACCGATAACGCGACTAAATGCACTACGCATCCAAAATTCACATTTTGCAAATTCGATATAATTGATTTTGTCTTAACAATTCTAAACAATCCTCGATGATTTGCTCTTTCATCGCTTTAATAAATCGAATATCATCAAAAGAATGATAACACCCACCGGGCAAAACACGCTATTAAATCCATAAAGCAGTGAGCATTAGTTAAACCAAATCGTAAGAATTCATAATGTCCCATACCCGTTCCAAAGCTTTTAAAAATATCGATCTTTAACTCTAACCTGATGATATCCAGATCTCAGATCAATTCTGGAAAATACAGTAGCTCCTTCCAACTGATCAAATAAATCATCAATCCTCTAGATACTTGTTCTTCGACACTTTATTTACCCTAATCAACACACAATCGATGTAATCATCCTTTTCTTAACAATAATAATACCGTGCACTCCACTAGCCGTCAATAAATCCTTGTCTTCACAATTTTGTAATTGACACTTCAATTCCTAATTCTTGTGAGCCATCGAAGGAGATTTATGATGTAAGGTACTGCGTTGTACATCAATCCCAAACTCTACTTCGAAGTTGGTGGCAACCCGTAATTCTCGTGAAATACATCGTGAAATTCAACAACGAATATTTTTTCGTCAAACACCTCCTTATTCAACACATCTAATTTGGCTAAATACCATTTCACCGCTTCTAAATGTTTACTCAACTTCACCGCACTAATCAATGAAACGGCGTTCTTATCACAAGAAAAATAAAATGATTTTTCACCGTGCATGCCAAATTTCACTCTCCTCTTCCAAAGATTCAATTGTTGCAAAATATTTGATCAACCAATCCATACCTAAGATAACGCCAAAATGTCTGACAATAATTCTCAGGAAAAGTGTTTATCTTGAATGTTAATGTAACAACACATTTCCTATTTCAGATTCAAACTATCACCGTAAGATTACCATTCAATACATGAAATAAATAAGATCAACTGTAAACTAAAAAAAGGAATCGAAATGAACGAATGCGCACCGGAATCAAATGTAATCAACCCAAATGATCCGAAATTTTAAGATACCGACACCACTTCATTTGATTCCTTTGCTTTCAGAAGTGATAGAAAAAACTCGCTTTTACAAGGAGGGTTGGTTACGCTCCCTTTTTTCGAATCAGCCTTCCCAAAATCACGTTCGCTTCGCTTCCAAAAATTTTCTTTGTGTTGCCCCTGCCCTCGATAATTGTATGCTTTTACATCCTTTCTTCTCCATCGGGTAGTTTAATGCACACGTCCAATCTCGACCACATCCAAGATCTCCTCGATCCAGTACATCAATTAAAAATGTCTTTTCCACACTTATCACAATAGTTTTCTAATCGAATTTGTCACATCAAACTTAAATTTCTCAAATCTCTTCATAGAAATCGCCTTCTTTCAAAGCTTTTGCTCAGAATCCCACCGCTAAAAAATTCAACTCAATTTTCTAAATTTTCAACTAACACTGAGAACTCACTGATATCAAAGGAGCTAATGCCAATCTCAATTGATCTCATCGCAGTCCATGACATTTCTCTTCCATCGATATAATGCGAGATATCTAGAAGAAGTGAACTCGCTCATATTGCATTATAGAGCTCGAGTTGATTGATTTATGTAAAGCCGGTCACATGGAATGAACCAATTCAATATTTTGACAAACTCATCCCATTTAATCTGAATGTCATTTCAAATCTTTCCCTATGAAATTCACCACCTTTCTCGCTTCCCCTTCTAATACAAAAAAGTAAATACTACTCTTCTGCTTAAATCATCCCATCCAAAATTTTTCCAATCTTAAGCACCAATCTTCCGCCACTATGTGATCACCCCTCAATGCTTGGTAACGCTTGAAAGATCCTCAAATGTTGGTCCACTTCAACTATATTAGACTCGCCGCAGATTTTTCCATATACTTTTATCAACAACCTGGAAATCAACTGAACTACCCTCGCAATTCATCGATCTACCTTCACCACTGCTTCAGTCAGTATTTCACCGTTAATTATCTTCAGTGCTTCAGTCTGCATTTAGTCTAGAGGAATGACCCTCTAACCTTTCTGGCATTTCTTCAGGCAAATTAATCTGAAATTAACAAAAAAAGTATTTATATGATACCGATTTATTCAATATCATACATGCATGAAATTAAATATCATACATGCCTAACCCAAAATTAACGTCCTATAGCTCTGTATTAATCAATTCACACTTATTCATCCCTAAATCCAAATCATGCTTCCATTCCTATCAATCTTTTGCTCGTTTCTCAACCTTATCGATATACTTTCTCGTCACCCCGCATGACCCCTTTACGCTGCTGGGTCAACTGAATGTATGATAATGACGACACAGATTTCACCGACATCGCTCCAAAGCATCATGGAACGAAAGAAAAGTGATCTAATCAAATCATCACTAAACTATTGAATTCATATACTACTTAACTTAATTCATAACACAAATACCTAAGACGAAATCTTTAAATAAATACGAAAGAAAGACATTTAATTTCAGCCCAAAAAAAGCCTTTAAACTTCCCAAAATTATACAATTCAACAAAATTCCTTTCTACCCAAACAGATTTTCCGAAATTTTCAACTAGAAGATCATAAAAAGCAAAAGACAAGAACGCTAAAAAGCTCAAGACAAAAAGAACAATCGCATGTACACGTAAATCTATAAAGTCAGAATCAGAGAAATCAGATCATAAGAATGAATATCAGAATCGAACAATACGTCAGAAAAGGCTAAAAGTAACAATGAATGAATAATACGTAAGCTCATCAGATCAATCAACGCCGCTGATTCATTTCGCCATATATCAAATCGCTTCAATTCTATATCAAATCATTTTCATTTTCGTCATTTATAATCGCTTGGTTTTTTCATTCATAAGCGGTCGCCACCTACCGTAAAAAAATAAAGCAGTAGCGGGCTCGAACCATACTCTACATATCTAATCTCGACACCGCTGGATTTAACGACACCAACCTCAAGAGTCGGGGATACTAAGATCCCCTAATCACGGCCATCTCGTAACTTTGCTTATCTCAAGGCATCCGTCAGATTTTCCTATCACAATTTTCCCGACATTTCCTCGCATCACATTATCGATTTAACATTGTAAAATATTTCTATACGCTCAAAAATCATACGCTACAAACTAACTTCAGAATCATCAGAATCATAAATCATCCGGCCAATCAACATTTATATGCATTCAACATGTAAATATCTACATTTTATATGATTCATACAATAGAAGTCGTAAAACAATCATACAATTTATGAAGTCGTAAACAATGCATACATAGAATAAACCGAATTTACATACAGATGCCTCACCTCGTCTAAGTCAGTCGCGCACCTCGATTCCTCCTCGCATACACAACCTATAATAAAATAACACTTCTATAACATACAACTCATAAATTAAACATACCAACAATCTTACCTCGAATCGATTCTCCTCATGTTTTAAAACACCTATATTTACTCCAAAGTAATCTCCAAAGAAATCTCCTAACGCCACTATTAAATACCGCTTCAATCAATAAACTAAAATTAACAAACACCAATCCAAATCCTCAATAATTCTACCACTCACCTAACAGCAAAACCTGACTCCTCAATCACGATTTCAACGCCAAGAAGGTTAATACCGAAGAAAAAAGGATAGTGGAAAGAAATTAAGAACTTACAACTTTCCTAAGTTTCCGACCGCCAGAATAGAATTCCCTATCAAACGGAATTTCCCCAAACCGAAGCTTGGACTTTCCAACCCGACCCGAGCAGTTCACGAACTTTCCAACCCGACCCGAAAATGGACTTACTTCAGGCGCGGCGCTGTCGGGAGTAGCGCGTTGCTCCTCAAAGCCGACACGCCGGTCGATCGACGGTCCAAGCGAGACGACGGCGCGATGAAGAGATTCGTCTCACGGAGGCCTTCGACCGGGGGAAAGGAGGAGGAACCGTCGATGCCGGGCGAACGGAGCTTTCGCCCGCGAAGGAAATGAAATAGTCGGCTGGCGAAGGAAATAATTACCTTCGATCGATCCCGCCGAACACGCCGAGGCTTAATCCGCGTAAGTAATCAAGGAGTAAGCGCAAGCGCGTAAGCCGACGCCGACGCCGAAGTCGTGATCGACGGGTCCAAGCGAGGCCGACGATGATGAAGCGAAGGAAGAGAGAGCGCTGGGTCAGGGAGCGCCGACCCGGGCCGGTGGAAGGAAAGGAGGAGGAAATCCGCCGACGCGAACGAGCGTCTCGATCTCGCAGTCGCGTAAGGAAATGAACAGCCGCGTTAAGGAAATAATTACCTTCGATCGATCCCTACGAACACGCCGAGGCTTATTCCCGCCGCAGACGCTAAAAGTGGATGCTAGAATCGCCACAAGAACGGTTAATTAACTAAAATAAATTTAATTAGCATTAATGAAATGGATATTACATTTTATGTGTCAAGAAACTAAACTGAGGGCCAAGGTGAGAGATTTAGGTTTTAAACAGTATTCAAAAGTAGAACTGTAAACGAAAGCATGATAAAAGTTCAATGATAACGTTATAAGATTAATGACGCAGAATTATAAATTTAAAGATTATCGTTGATACTACAAGATTATTAACGTTATAAGTGTCTACGCCTCCCGAGATTTGGAGTTGCTCAAAAAAAAAAGAATAATTAGAGGATTAATACAAAAAGATACCTCAAGAAAAAAAAAGTATTTATCGGGGAGATTTTGGACACGTTGGTAGAATGTAAGATTTTAAAGATTCATGCTGCATGGAAATGAATTAAGAAGAAGAAGACTATATTAGATTACTTAAATTTTACGATTTTGCTAATATTTTATTTAAGAGACTTTAACATATTATTACTTAAGAATGATCGATTATTTTCGATAAGAAAAATAGATCGCTTAGATCAGAAAGATCAGAAGATCATTCCAAGTGAAATTTTAAGACTCAACATCTAATTATTAGTTAAATTTTAAGCATAGTAAGAGAAAAAATAAATTAAATTATTGTCAGATTAGACACTTAAAGAACACAAATAAAAATATTTTAAGAAAGAAGTACAAATTAGAATTGGGATGTTCATGAAGCTAACGCATGAAAAAAAATATCGTAAATTAAATAAAATCACAAAGATGAGAATCAAAAGGAAAATCTTCTTTTAAGAATACATGAAATGAGAAAAAAAGATAAGAAATAAGAAGATTATATAAAACTTTAGAAAAAACTGAGCATCGGGAAAGACATAAAGTCTGTAGAGATTCTAAGAAAAGAATACGGATTTAAAAAAATTTAAATTTTATGATTTATATATATAGACAGATACCAGGAAAGATGACAGATGTATAAGTTAAACCAAAGAGATGAGAAATAAAGACATAAAGTTGATGGTACATGAAAATAATAAAGTTTTTTCTTAAAAGATATAAAAGCACGATGAGATTTTGATAAACTTTTCAACGGATCCGAAAGACGATTGATTTTAAAGAACTTTAATACCCTAAACAAAAATAGAATTTCATTTTATCGACGATAAGAACTGAACAAGAAGCTTTAAAATGAAATGAAAAGCAAGAGGACCGATAATATTCTAATGTATGTGGAAAGAGATCAAGGAATTTCTACTACAAATCTTTTAATGTTATTTTAAAAAGACGATGAGAGAAAGAGTTTGTTGGTTCTATATTTAAGAATAAAGGTGATGCACAAGAGTGTGCAAATTATGAGGAATTAAGTTAATGTGCCATACATTAAAAAATGGGAGAGAGTAATTAAGCATAGTTATGATGATACGTAAGTTTCTCACAATCGCTTGGTTTCATGCCGTAGATCTACTATGGATGCTATACATTTGTTAAGAGGTTTGATGGAGAAGCATGAGAAAGTAAGAAGGATCTACATATGATATTTATTGATTTAGAAAGTTTACGATGATAAAGTCTCAAGAGATGTTCTTTGAGAGAAAGGAGTTAATATTAGTTATATTGAAGTCATTAAGGATATGTATACTAGAGTCATACTTGTGTCCAAAACAAGGAGGATTGACAAAATATTTTCCTATTTCAGCTTGGATTACATCAAGGATCAACATTAAGCCCTTATCTTTTACTTTAGTTATGGATGTTCTTACAGGCACTTACAAGAAGATGTACCTTGGTGTATGCTTTTGTCGATGACATTCTTCTTGTTGATAAGACTGAGAGGAGTCCAACAAACTTGAATTATGGAGGTCAACTTGAGTCTAAAGATTTTCTTAAGTAGATCTAAACCGAATATATGGAGTGTAATTTTAGTTGTAGAAGTTTTACAGAAGCAAGACTTTAAAGGATCAAGTCATTAAGAGTGGATCTTATTTAGGTTCTATTGTTCAAAATGATGGTGAAATAGATGGAGATGTTATTAGTAGAATTCAAGTTGGATGGTTGAAGTGGATAACGATTATGCTTATTATGATAAAGTTCCAATTAAACTTAAAAAAATTTTATAAGATGGTGATAAGACCCGCAATGACTTATGGTGTAGAATGTCCAATAATAAAAGAGAAACATAAGACTAAGTTAAGTGTGATGAGGATGCTAGTGGATGAGTATTTTTACTCAGAGATAGAATGCAAAAAATATGTTCGAGAAAAGTTGGAGTAGCTCCAGTGGTAGATAAGACAGGGAGAGTCGCCTAGATAGTTTGGCCACATAAAGCTGCTCATGACCCAATTAGAGAGTAGATGCATTAGATTTACCTTATGTTAAGAAAGGTAGAGGTAGACCTAAAAGACTTGGTTAAGATGTATAAAAATGATCTAGTATATTTGAATTAAATGAGAATTTGACACAGACACAATGGAGGATTCATGTAAATGACCCACCCAAGTGGGATTATGGCTTGTTGTTGTTGTTGTTGTTGGAGATTTTTTTATGTTAGATGTGCTGCTCATATCTTGAACTTGCTGGTTCATGATGGTTTGAAGGAATTTATCAGATAATTGAGAAAGTGCGAGAATCTATCCTTTTTATAAAGAGGTTATCAAGTAGATTGCATAAATTTGGTGAGATTGCTAAACAGATATGATTGTCAAATTCAAAATTACTTTGCTCAGATGTTCCGACTCATTGGAATTCAACATATAAATTATTTGAGTCTGCTTTTTATTACGGAGATGTGTTTACAGAATATGCTTTAAGGGATCACAATTATTTGTGGTTGCCTTCAGACGAGGAATGAGATCAATTTGATAAAATTAGACAACTACTTTTTTTTTTAATCGTATTACTGAGGTTTTTTCTGTCTCAAATTACCCAACAACTAATCGCCTTCTTCCAAATTTGATTATAATTAAAAAATTTTAGTTAGAGATTGTGATTCACATACTACATTTCTTTCAAATATGTCAATTGCTATGAAGTAAAAGTTTAACAAATGCTGGTCAGATTGTTTCATGCTATTTTCAATTGATTGCATATTGGATCCCACGATGAAAATATTTGGGATCAATTACTATTATCTACAGATTTATGAATAGGATGATCTCAATGAGAAGATCGATGCTGTGAAACAAAATTTTTTTTAGCTCTACTCATATTATGCAGTACATAAATATAATATTTCAAATGAATTATCTGAGTGTACATCCTCTCAACCGGTTGATAGTACATCTACTCAAAGAAGTACAAGTGATGTTGATGTTCTTGATAGCTTGTATGATTTCATTGATTCGACTGGATTTTTACTTCCACATAAAATTGATTTAGAATTTTACTTAGAAGAGGCTTGTGTAAAGTGTCCGGATTTTGAATTTGATATTCTTGAGTGGTGAAAAATATCAGCATTGAAGTATAAAACTCTGTGTAAGATGACAAAAGATATTTTTACAGTCTAGTAACAATTGTCGCTTCTGAATCAACTTTTAGTGCAGGTGGTTGTGTGCTTGGAGATTATAGAAGCTCATTTTCACCAAAAACACTTGATGCTTTGATTTGCATTGGTAGTTGGATTCGTTCTTCATATAAGTCATCAAAATAATCATTGATATTTTTTATTATGCAATTGCATTTATGTTGTCTTTCTTCATATTACAATTTCATTATTTTTAATTTATATTAATTAATTTCAGTTTGACATTCTTGTTGAGGAAAATTTATCAGTAGAGGTGTCCAAAAACATGGCCACTAATTCTAATATTTGAGAAAACAAATCAATTAAGACACCTCCAAATATAATGTTATAGTTGAATGGTATGGTATTAATTATTAAGATGCTTGGTGTAGTATGTTATTATGATAAGAACTTGGACATCTTTATTTAGGAATTAGGATATATTTGAACATTCAAAACATGAAAATTGGGATACTATGAAAATTTTATATATTTCAATACTAGTACATTCATATTGTTATATTTCTTTAGAATTTGTATGTTTAGGTTATACCCAATGATGAAAATTAATTGAGATGCTTATAAGTTTGGAGGGCGGATAAAATTAATACATTATAATGGTGGATAATTTTTAAGCGATGATTTGGCCAATGATATAAATTTGAGGCCAAAAAAATATTACTGTTCGGCTTAGATGTTTTGGTATTGCTGTACTGAGCTTGAAATGTTCTTCTGTCTTTCTTTCTGTTTTGTCGTGCTGTAATTTTTTTTCCCGCTGGATGTTCTGCTACCATACTTGATAAGGTGTTTAGTGTTTTTGCTATTTTGGTGTTCTCCTTTGGTTTTGCTGGAAGGCTTGAACTGAGCCTGAAATTAAGCAGGTGCTTACTTGCTTTGTTCTTCCTCTTCTTCTGTCACATTATATTTTTTTTTCAATGTTCTATATTTGATAAGGTGTTTTTGTTGTTCTGCTTAGATCCTTTGGTTGTGCTGGAAGGCTTGAGCTGAGCTTGAAACTTAGCAGTTGCTTACTTAGTTTGTTATTCAGTCTTTCTTCTTGTTTTGCCGTACTGTAATTTTTTTTCTTGCTAGATGTTCTGTTGTCATACTTCATAAGGTGTTTAATGTTTTTGTTGTTTTGGTGTTCTCCTTTAGTTTTGTTGGAAGATTTGAACTGAGCCTGAAACTAAGCAGTTGCGTACTTGCTTTGTTCTTTTATCTTTCTTCCTGTTCTGCATTTGCTTTATGCTGGATGTTATGCCGTTGCTTTTTGCTGGATGTTGAAACTAAGTAGTTGCTTTCTGCTGGATGTTCTGTTTAATTTTTTTTCTGTGTACAATACTTATATGTTGTCTTTTAATAATTTTATTTTATTTATTCACAAATCATCTCAGTTTTTTGAGGGTAAAAGTCATATGCATAATCTCTTATATTCTATTTATTTATCTAACATTCTTTCTGTCTATAAAATTCAATAACATCATCATTTATTCTTTAGATAAATATAATTTATTTGTTAATCTTTTTCTTGAGTTTTCATATGTTGCACCAAGGATATTCGATGGCCTATTGGGGAATTAAAATCAATGATTATTTTTACACTTTTTTGAAGTTGTAATGTATAATGTTTATTTTAGTGCAAAGAGTTGTAAATTGTAACTTGAAAGTTGAAACTTGTGATTTGTTATGCGTTAGAATAATTTTTTTTCAAATTATAAACATTTTTTTACATATATGTATTTCAAGAAACTTATATTTTATTTATATATATATATATATATATATATATATATATATATATATATATATATATATATATATATATATATATATATATATATATATATATATATATATATATATATATATATATATATATATATATATATATATATATAATGTGTGTGTGTTTTAAAATATATATTTTAATATAATTTGTACCATAAACATTAAAAATTAGATTGAAATAAGCACCAAAGATATGAAAATTTTGAGCTGGCTCATTTCGGCTCGTTAAAAATGAGTCAGCTCAAATTGTTTTTCTGCAACAACAACAATAACAACAACAACAAGCCTTTATCCCACTATGTGGGGTCGGCTACATGAATCCTTCGTCTCCATTGTGTCCTATTATGTGTCAAATTCTCATTTAATTCAAGTATACTAAGGTCATTTTTTATACATCTGAACTATATCTTTTTAGGTCTACCTCTATATTTCTTAACGTAGACAAATCTAATGCATCTACTCTCCTAACTGGGTCATTGGATGGCTGACGCTTTATGTGGCCAAACCATCTATGGAGACTCTCTAATCTTAACTGCACTGGAGCCACTCCAACTTTTTCCCGAACATACTCATTTCGCATTTTATCTCTAGGAGTAAAGCCACTTATCCACCTAAGCATCCTCATCTCTGCAATACTTAACTTAGTCTCATGCTTCTCTTTTATTGGCCAACATTCTGCATCATATATCATTGCAGGTCTTGCCACCATCTTATAAAAAGTTTAAGCAGTTCTTTTCTATCACACAACAGGCCAGATGCATTCCTCCACTTCAACCATCCAACTTGAATTCTACTAATAACATCTCCATCTATTTCACCATCATTTTGAACAATAGAGCCTAAATATCTGAATTGCTCACTCTTTTCAATGACTTGTTCACCTAATGTCACAAAACTACCACTATAAGTTCTACAACTAAAATTAGGCTTCATATATCCAGTTTTAGATCTACTTAAACGAAAACCTTTAGACTCTAAGGTTGACCTTCATAATTCAAGTTTCTCTTAGACTCCTTCTCTAGTCTTATCAACAAGAAAATGTGAGCAACAAAAAGCATACACCAAGATACATCTTCTTGTAAATGCCTAGTAAGAACATCCATAACTAAAGCAAAAAGATAAGGGCTTAAAGCTGATCCTTGATGTAATCCAACTAAAATAGGAAAATATTTTGTCAATCCTCCTTGTGTTTGGACACAACATGTCTAGTATACATATCCTTAATGACTTGAATATAATCAATATTAACTCTTTTCTTTTCTAGAACCCTCCAAAGAACATCTCTTGAAACTTTATCATAAGCTTTCTCTAAATCAATAAAATATCATATGTAGATGCTCCTTACTTTCTCTATACTTCTCCATCAAACCTCTTAACAAATGTATAACATCCATAGTAGATCTACTTGATATGACACCAAACTGATTGTGAGAAATTTTTGTATCACATCGTAACATATGCTCAATTACTTTCTCCCATAATTTTAATGTATGACGCATTAATTTAATTCTTCTATAATTTGCACACTCTTGTGCATCACCTTTATTCTTAAATATAGGAACCAACAAACTCTTTCTCCACTCATCTAACATCTTTTTATTTTTTAAAATAACATTAAATAGATTTGTAAGCCAAGAGATTCCTTGATCTCTTAAATATTTCCACACTTCTGTTAGAATATCATTAGGTCATATTGTTTTTTCACATTTTATTTTCTTTAAAGCTTCTCTAACTTTAGATTTACTAATACGACAATAAAAATAAAATTTTTTATTTTTGTTTAGGGTATTAAGGTTGCTAAAATCAATCATATTTTCAAATCCTTCATTGAAAAGTTTATCAAAATATCTCATCCACCTATTTTCAATATCCATTTCTAAGAAAAGCACTTTATGATTTTCATCTTTAATACACCTCACTTGAGCTAGATTTTTACTTCTCCTATCTCTTTGGTTTGCTAACTTATACATACATCTTTCACCTTCTTTGGTATCTAATCTATTGTATAAATCACTAAAAATTAAATTTTTTATATCATATATAACTTTCATATAATCTCTACATGTCACTTTATATTTTTCCCAATTCTTCGAATTTTTACATCTAAACCAAGTTTTATAACCACACTTCTTATTTTTTATCTTTTCTTGCACATTCTGATTCTACCACTAATTATTTTTATTAAAAGAAATTTTTTTTTTATTCTCCAAGCACATTTTGAGCAATTTGCTTAATTTCACTTGCTAGTTTCTCCCACATAACATTAAATTTCTTACGTATTATCTCAAATTCTTTAGTTTTCTCTTAAAATATTTTTATTAGTGTTATTTAAGTGCCCATTTAATCTGATAATAATTGATTTATTTCTCATCTTCTAATCTTTCATCTTAAAATCTAAGACTAATAATCGATGTTGGGTATTTAAACTTTCACTTGGAATGACCTTACAATCTTTACAATCTAAACGATATATTTTTCTTATCAGAAAATAATCAATCTGCGTTTTACTAGATCTATTTTATAAGTAATAATATGTTTATTTCTTTTCTTAAATAAAGATAAGAACTAAAATCATATAAAAGAAAATCTAATATATACCTTCTTCATTAGTCACTCTAAATCTATAACCACCATAAATACTTTTAAAAGCTTCTCCCACTCTACCAATATATCCATTTAAATCTCCGCAAATAAATATTTTTTCTTCAAGAGGTATCTTTTGTATTAATCCCTCTAATTCATTCCAAAAATTTCTTTTAAGCCTACATCCAAACCTACTTGAAGAGCATAAACACTTATAACATTGATAATCTTAGTATCAATAATAATCTTTAAAGCTATAATTCTATCTCCACATCTATTAATATTTATAACATTATTTATAATCACACCTACGCCATTTTTAATTCGACTTCTACCTAAATACCAAAGTTTAAAACCCAAACTATCAATCTCCTTGGCTTTCTCCCCAACCCATTTAGTTTCTTGAACTCTTCAAATATTTATCTTCCTATGAACCATAATATCTATTAATTCCATTAATTTATTTGTAAGAGTATCTATATTTCAAGTTTCTAACCTAATTCTAGTTTCATGGACTAACTTTTTTGCCCGCATACGTCCATAATGCTGGAACCCTTGCTTATTTAACATCGCCGGTGTCGAGCCTTTGCACTCTTTTCATCAGATTCCCATACAAATGTCGCCTGAGGACGCCTAGATTAACACATTGTTTTAAAGGATTTATTTCATAATTATTTCGACAAGTTTTACATTGGCCATCGACTGCTTATCTCAACCCTCCACTTTTTACATCCGGACTTAGTATCGGCAATGAGCAAGCTCGAAATCGATAACAAATCGATTCAAGCTGGCTCGAACTCAAATGGATTGAGCCACAATCTGATTTCGAGCCGGCTCAAATTATTTCGAGCCGATTATGAGCCAGTCACGGATTGACTCGAATCGACTCATTTACAACCCGATATGTATTTGATTTGACATTGCTCTTTGTGAGCAAAAATCTTCCTAATTTGTCACCCTTGACAAACAATTGTGGAGGGGTGGATGAATTTTATTTTAAATTTAAATAATTAATTTAATTTAATTTATATTATTTTTTATTTGAATATTTGATTATTTTATAATTGATTTAAATTTAAGCATGTAATGATTAGTCATTTAAACCTTAATAATAATAGTCCTTTTTTTATCATATGGTTGTTGTAGGTTAATAGACCTTGTCAACTCCGTCTTTTTCCTTACAGAGGATCGGGTCTAAATTCATTACTTCCACATTTATAGTCCTCTAAACCTTATCAACTCTAGTTTGAGCATAGATGATCAAGTTTGAAACTTTTTCTCTTGAGAGCTTAAACTTGAGAAGTTATGTCAATAGATTTATCTCTTGTGATTATATGATAGAATTAGCTTCTCAGATTTTATCAAATTAAAATTCTTATAATATTTTAATCAGATTTTTAGGTTTTGTTAACCCAGCCTGGTTCTAAGACCCAACTAGTTTCAAAATTTATAGTCTTTCAAACCTTGTCAACTCTAGCTTCAGTATAGAGGATCGAGTTTGAGACATTCCTCTTGAGAGCTTTAAAATGAGAAACTATATTAACAATAATGTCGATAGATTTATCTTTTATCATTTTATGACAGAATTAGCTTCTCAGATTTTATTAAGTTGAAAATATTATAATAACATTATTAGAATTTTAGGTTTTGTTAACCCGGACCCGGTCCTAAGATCCAATTGGAGTAATTCATTGCTTCAAAATTTATAGTCCTCCAAACCTTGTCAACTCTAGCTTGAGCATAGAGGATTGAGTTTGAGACTTTCCTCTTGATATTTTTAAAATGAGAAACTACATTAACAATGATGCCGATAGATTTATCTTTTATCATTTTATGATAAAATTAACTTCTCAGATTTTATTAAGTTGAAAATATTATAATAGTATTATTAGAGTTTAAAATTTTGTTAGCCCGGACCTAGTCCTAAGACCCAACCAGGGTAATTCATTGCTTCAAATTTATAGGCCTCCAAACCTTGTCAACTCTAATTTGAGCATAGAGGATTAGGTTTGAAACTTTCCTCTTAAGAGCTTTAAAATAAGAAGCTACATTAACAATGATGTCGATAGATTTATCTTTTATCATTTTATGATAGAATTAGCTTTTTAAATTTTATTAAGTTGAAAATATTATAATAGCATCTTTAGATTTTTAGATTTTGTTAACTTGAACTCAGTCCTAAGATCCAATTGGGGTGTAGATATCTGTTTATCATTTTTCACATAACTTGCATATTTCTCTAGATGTTTTATCTAGTTGACACTTAAACATACATATAAGCATTTATTCTTTAAAATGTTGTATGAACATTTAAATGTCTAAGGTGAAGTAATTATATTTGGCATGACATATGTGTCAAATTTTAAGCATAAGTTTTTATAGTAAGCATAGGTTTTGATACCTAAAATCATAAATCAAGTGTAGCTCTGTCTTATAAAAATATGAGAATTTCAACTCCTTCAAACACTTGTTATAAATCAAGTGAAGATCTATTCAGTCAAATATGAATTTGATCATTTCAAATGTTTGTCATAGATCAAATAGAGGTCCGTTCTATAAGACATGAGTTGACTCTTTCAACTGCTTGTCATGAGTCAAGTATCAATCTGTTTTATAAGATGTGTGTTGAATTTTTCAAGTACTTGCATTAATCAAGTGAGAATCTGTTCTAACATGAGCTTGGCTCTTTCAAATATTTACATGAATCAGATGATTAAGCTAAACATTGCTCTATAAAGTAAGCATGAGATTCATCTAATTTAAACGTTCATATGTCTGTTCAATTTGAATGTAATGTAATAGTATTTTGAATATACATTATGAGTCATTCCATTAAATATTTGGCATGAAACCTAAAGCTATAGATTCACATGAAAGAATAGTTCATGATTCATGCTTACATTTATTTTCCTTGAATACTTGTACAAATCTTAAGATATTAAACTTAAATGTAAGATTGATCATAAGCTTATGCTGAATCTCATTCATTTGAATGTTTAAATAAGCCTCAGATCAAATATTCATTTTTACATCAATGTTTAATGAAAGGCATCTCATTCATATTCATTGACGAATTATCAAACATTACTTATACTCTTAAAGGAGCTATTATTTGTAAGTCTTTGTGTTTTAACTCAAATTATATTCAATTCTCCTCCCAAAAAAAGAACCAATTTGAACTCAATTCTTTTCACATTTTTAATACATGATATAATGCAATTGAATTGAATGTATCTATTGAAAAATTTAGTTTGTATTTATTAGCAAACTTAAGGGGATTTAAGCTTAGTTTAAGTCTCTCTTTATCTTTTTTGATTCAATTAATAAAATCCTCTCTACATTTCAAGTGATGGTTGAAAGTCTATCCTTGCTTGCTATTAAGTTATCCAATCATATGCTTGTTAGTGAGCAAGTCATCAAATTCTTTTAAGCCTCTTTAATTAATTCATTTGATGTCTTACAATTTATGATTCTAAGTAACCATTTCATGATTTGAATCTTAATTCACATTCATCTCATGATATATAAGGTTCAAAAGTTTATTTAAAAATGTTATTCTTTATAGGTTTAATTCACTAGAAATTTCTCTCATCCATCCTGTAGAGGCTACTTGAGACTATTTCCACGCCCAATAAAGGCGTTCTTGGTAGGTGTCATAACACACCGTGGTCGGAAGTATAGTTTACCTTCCATGCCAAGAAAGACGTGCATATGTTTGTATAACATAATATTTCTTTGCCGCATTGGAACAATGCGTGCAAATACTTATATCATAAGATTTCCCCGCCACATTGGAATAATGTGAAGCAGTACTTAAAGACGCAGATTTGTCACATTGGAATAATACGAGCTTATATCATAAGTTTTCCGCGATTCAAGAACGTGCACTTATCACAAAGCATATTTCTTTGCCTCGTTGGAATAATGTGAGCAAGTACTTATATCAAGTTTTTCCGCCGCAATGGGTACTTATCACAAAGCAGGTTTTTTTGCCACGTTGGAATAATGTGAGTAAGTATTTATATCACGTTTCCCAATCGCGGGAACAATAACAATTTATCACGGGGGTTTTCCAGTTGGAACAACATGAGTAAGTATTTATAACACAAGTTTTTCCATTATATTGGAACAATGTAAACGGGTACTTATCACAAAGCAGGTTTTCTTGTCACAAATTTTCATTAACATGTGCATAGAATTAAAATATAACTTAAACTCATTTGCTATGACATGATTTTCATCACCCTTTTGGCTAAATTTTTGCTTTTGAAATATTTAAACAGCAAGCTATAACATTAGCTTTCGATCACATGTGAATACCATTCCATTCTTCTCACTTTGAATATAAAGGAGGAAATACCATTCTCAAAGCCCACCAGTAAAATCGCAATTAAATGTCAAGATGTATGCATATATTTCATCTTTTGCTAACAGTTAATCACAAAGAACTTTGCATGCCCTATATTTTCAATTCTCAACACTTTCATATCAATACAAGTTAAAAGATATGATAGAAAATCATGCTTTACCTCTTGATAGTTGCTTGCAAGTAATGCTTGACTTACATAGAATAAAACAATCAACTTCATTTAATGAATATAAATCTGAATTTTCCATTCAACAAAAATATTTGCTCACATGATAGCAATAGAGCGAAAGGAATAATAACAATGTTAGCAAAGCCAACCACTCCTCCCTTCATCTCCTTCCTTTTAAAATGATAGTCAAGTAGAATTTAAGCCCACATAAAGCAAACAAATTTAAAGGGAATTTTAAAACCAAGAAAGCATGTCATATCTTACATTTATACTAATTCAGTTCAGTTTTAATGCAAGATAGAGACTTGTCAAGTGTTTGTGAGTACAATATTAACAAGCACTAAGCATGATGCAATCTCAATGAAGCTAAACAACAAAATTTGAAGCTTTAAACTTGCACAAAGCCGCATTTTTTATTGCATTTCGAGGGCCCATTAACTTAGTGATCACAAAAAAGAGGAAAACAAGCACAATGCTAGCAAAGCAAATCAACCCTCCGTTCATCCCCTATCTTTAACATGATAATTAGAGGCACATAAACTAAACTAAGCAAATTAGACGAATTGCCCTCTTCGATAAACCCTAACAATATGAGTATCAATCTTACATGATTTCGCCGTGCCGGACGCAACGACGATATCCATTTTGCAATCGGAGGTCATTTGGAACATGTCGATGATGATTAAGTGAAATTAGGCTTAAATCGACAGGCTCGAATAAATTTCAACGCTCAGCGTAGACTTCCGAATCGACGGAATGATCGCTTGATAGATTTCAACGTTTCAATGACAATGACGCAATCAATTTCACGAACGGAGGTCATTCAGACATCGTTGGGGCTTCCCGACTTTGATATGCGCGTAATTTCATTAAAATTAATTTTATTTAATTTATCGATTATTAATTGATCTAATATTTTTTTTATTTGATTAATTTTGATATTTTAAATGCAATTATGAAGCTGGATTTTAGATCGAAATGATTTTTGATTGAATCTGATCGCAATTAGGGAGTTTTAATTTGGAATTGTGCGATGGTGCATTCATTAATAAGTAACTCCATCTAATTTTCTCAACCCATCTTATGAGACATATATGTAGGCCAACACTTGAGCATGAATTTTGTTCTCCCTTACCACTAATAAATAATATGTTGCCATGTTCACTTTTTTACTTGTGTAGTTGACTGCCTTGGTTGATTTTTTTATGGCTATGATTAATGAAGATTTTTAGAGGTCATGATAGCATATTGTCGGTAATAAATATATTTTTTTAAAATGATTTACTTCATTTCATTCTCAAAGATTATTGATGCATCTTATGTAATAAAATTTTTCTCTAAAAAATAGTTAAATTACATGAGTTGTTTAAGATCATAGTATCTAATAAAGATGGTAGATTTGTTTCTTATTTCTAGAATGTTAGATTTGGTTTTTTTATTTCGAAAGTTCTTATGAAAATTATAAGGTATTACTCCTATGTTTCACTTGTATTCCACCCTCAAATTGAGGTTGTAAATTTAAGCTTAGGAGATTTATTGAGATTTTTAGTTGTACATTTAGGATCTACTTCTTTCTACTATTAAGTTTGCATTCAATGTGTATGTAAATTTATGAGTAAATAATATTTGAAATTGTTCAAGAAATGAACCCTAGAAATGCTATAGATCTTGTCTATTTGCATTGAATGCATATTTTAATTTTGGTATATTATTTGCATAATATATACATGTTTTACATGATGGGGTTTGAAAACATATCGAATTGTATAATATCTTTAAATATGCCACTGGTTGGACTGGACAAAATTACTATTGCTAGGGATGTGAAGTACTAGAGGTAGCATACCAATCATTGACACTAATAGACCTTATGTTTGACTTATAATTCACTCCAGATATTAAGGTAGTAGAGTGCGCACCCACACACATACGCACACGCGCACACACACACACATACATACATACACCCATATATACAAATACATGCGCACACGCTCTGGTGCCTGTATGCACAATATGAGAAATAGAGTGCTCCACCCACAATACATTTCTTTTCTTTAAAGTTGGAACCTAGCTTCGTGCTTCCGAATTTTTCGTTGATGAATTGCTATTTTCTTAACTTTTTTTTTCCATGTTTTACAGGCACCTAAGGGTGAAGAGTCTATTGGTGTAGAACGTTCAACTTTTGCACTTTTTATGCAGCCTGATTGGTATGTTTATAGAAATATTTTGCACCTTCAGATAGGCCAAAAGACATTTTTCGTTCGATAAATTTACATCTCGCATTTAATTTTGAAGCACAATTTGTCCAAAAGGTGGTTTTGTTGGGATGTAAAACCTTTTCTTTAAGATAATTTGTTAAGCTTCTCATGTGTATTTGCAGGGATGAGTTTCTCAAATTTCCAGCTAAAATTCGTCATCATCACGAGGTACCAAAGAAAAGCAAGTGCCTATTTTTGCTTTTATAGCCCACTTATCATTAAAAACTTGAAAAGACAATTTATTATTATTATTACACTATTATTTATTTATTAATTATTATTATTATTATTATTATTATTTTGTGTTTTGAGACTTGTAGTGCTTGCAGGCATTTTTAATGAATATTTTTAAATGTGTTTTTCTGTTTCTCTGCCACAGTTGATCCCTCCAAATGAAACTCTTACTTTTGGAGAGTATTCAGAAGCACTTCTCCACAAGTATTATCATCGAAACCCATGATGAATTTATGATGCTCTCTTGTACGTGAGTGCATGTTATGCTTACAGCAGTGCTCCCTCACCTTTGGATTCATCTTAACATATTTTGGTGTTTGGATGCATCTTATATTTGAATGGTAGCATAGCAGGTATTCTCTTCATTTATAAAAATAAATTTTGTAATTCATGTTGACATTTTTTCAGTATCAAATATCGCCATTAATAAATTTTGATGACAGAGGTTGATTTGCTTTTTTTGGTAACAAGTCTTTTTTTTTTTTTTTCTTTCGGAAAGGAAAATCGCAAATTTATGTTGTTTAAAGCTGGATGTATAGTTTATGATTGCGTATAAAATTATTCGAATCACTGGAGTTTGCATTTGATCTGTTGGGGAAAAGGTTGCCTTTGATAGTAATAATAAAAATGAGAATGAAAAAAAATAACCTTGTGAATAAATATTAAAAAATGGACAAGAATTTATTTGACGTAGTGATTTTTAATTTATTTCAGTGTTCATTCATAGATTATTATCATTGATTTGATATGACTATAAGCCAGATTATTATTATTTGTAAATTTGATAGCATATTCTGTAACTATGCAGCAAGTATTCTCCTTTAGGTGCACCACTTCATTTGTTGGGCAAGCTCCAAAATTCATGTCACATTCTAACCTTTTTAAAAGAAAAAGTTCTATTTATTTAAATATTTTTTAAAACCAATTAAATTACTCTCATGTTTGTCATAACTTTCAAATGGAATGCAAGCTTGGGCATATGCTGATGCCAACTTATAATTAGGTCAAAGTGATTCTATTATACCTTGATGGGATTTGAGTGCACACTAAGATGCACATTACAATTATATGGACATGGGTATCATCATATTCTTGTTCCCATGACATATTGGTGGGAATTTCAATCAAAGAAGTAGGTGATGATCAAGTTGAATAAAATGAAAATGACATAAATAGCCAACACCTATGAAATTAAGTGCTTCAAAATGAATGAATATAGGGCATTCCATTAGCCATTGTCTTGTCATGAGCAATTGACTATCAACCTCTAATATTATTCTTGTTAGCTTTACAATGCATAACAAATATACCATTAAATTTATTAAATAAAATTTATAAAGTAATAAGTACATTATAAAATAAAAATATCATGTCAAGGTGAACTATTGTGTCCACTATGGATTTGCAATGCTTAAATCAACTTACCTTGGTGATGAGCTCATAATATATGCTATAATGCAATCCTATTTATGTCCCTCTTAATTCTTGCTTCATCTACCATATCTCCACCACTTTCAATAGAAGTAATCCTTTGAACAAATATATTAATAACAATAAAATTATCATTAGCTTGTATTAATAAGTTGTGTGTACATGTGACTACATTATGTTCAAATTGAAGGAAAACATAACCTTCTATTGTGATCTGTTGGTTCATCCATTTTGTGGCCATCCGAATCTTCTTCTATTTGGTGAGAACAATTTAAGAATATAATGTGATTGATCCATCATAGGTCAACAAGGTTGATCTCAGATTGCATGAAAATTGCTTTTATAAGATAGCTTATATTTATTGAAAGTGAAGTACTTAAAAAAATAAGTAGCAATGTGGTCCATTCCTTATATTACAAGTCTATAAATAACATGCGATAAAATATATGATATATTAATGGTGATTATAAATTATAACACATAATTATCACTACCATCTAAATTATAATAGTGAGATCTACCAAAAAAAAAAGTAATAACTTCACATTCACATGAATTAATGCGAGTGGGTTCCAAAACACGAAGTGATTATGCTCAAATATTTGAAGACAAGATTTATCTTAAGAACGTATTTTGAAATATTAGAACTAATGAACTACTATGCCTTTTAGATTGTTTATAAATAAATTAATAATATTTTAGTAGATTAAGTAAACTAAAGTTTATGATGGTAGGCCACTTACACATCTCAACATCTATTGAAAAACTTAGACACATTCATAATCATCATATCATATTTGAAACCTTCATAATACACAAGCTCCATTTTGTTACATCACATTCAACCAATCAATCATGAGCTTTTTTTTTTTTAAATTAAATAATCCTATCATGAGAAAGTTAAGTACATTTAGATCATCTATATTACTAGTATAATGCATCTTCTTGCAAATTTTGCTTATCAACTTTGAAGCCCATGTATGTAATGCCCTTTTGAAATTCTTTCTTAGATGTCTTATACACAATCTAAGGACAAATCTATCTAGAAATATAGATGGATGTAGTGTGCTTATCAAATATATAAATGTTGCATTAAAGCCAAACACTTTCAATACTATAATTTAATAAACATAAACATCACTCAAATGATTCATTAAATTCAAATTTATTTAAAATGCTAATAAGAATATGTTTGACTTGTTTTGAAAAATTGTATCATCTAATTTTAATATTTATTGAGTCAAGCTTGCAATATAATAGGTTTGAATCCAACTCAAAATATGTGGCCCAAAATTCAATAGCATTCTTTGAAAATGTTGGAATACAATGGTCTATCTGACTCTATCAACTTCTAAAAATTATTAAGATGGTATGACACTCAAACATTTAATTTTTTTTCTTAATATAATTGTTGATTTTTAAAGCTTCATGTTAATTTCTTATTAGATACATATTAAAATAAATTAACATAAATCTAAAATTATGTTGATGATTGTATGTTTGAATTAAAAGATGAGTGCATATATGATGCACCTAAGAATTCAAATTCACCACTCACCACCTAAATGCTTGTGTTTTATTTTGCATAAATGCTGACTATAGGGATGGGTATGTGATTGTTTTGGAAATTGATGCAACATAGTGTCTAGTTACAAAGAGGTAGAGCAATAAGAAAAACTGAGCTAAGTATAAGTATAAAAAATATTTAAGAAAAAAATAATAATTTGATTTTATTAAATTTTTATTTTAATTTTTGATGACTTTGCTTAGGTTTAATGTTTTAAACTTATATGAAAAGTTTAAAAAATTTAAATCTCATTGGATTTAAGTTTTTAGATTTTTTTGGATAAAAATCAAGTTTGATGAGAATAATTGCTAATTAATTGCATGAAAATTATGTAATTAATTAACTAATACTACCACTCCCTTTCCCTCTCTTTCTCCCTTTCCTTTTTTAACTTAAGGTTTGTTGTGGAACTATATACTTATTATTTTTGGTTGAATGAAGAATAGTTTAATTTAACCAAGACTTTGAGGCTTGGTGTCCAGCAAAAGAATGTGGAGATTTGGTGATCTTCCATCACCTTATGCTTTAGTGAGTGATAGACCTATTTAGATTTTTTTTAATTTTTAATATTAAAGTTTATTTTCTTTTATAGCATTGTTCTTCTATCTTGGCCTACCACCTACAAAATTCCATCTCTAAATTTCCTACAAAACCCCCTCCAGTTTTTATTTTAAAGTGGCCTCCAAGACAAAGCTAAAATCTAACGTGGCCTTGTTCCTTTAGTTGATCACGTTAACTAGGGCTGTCAAAAAAGCTCGTTGTTCGCGAACAGCTCGTGTTCGGCTCGTTATGTAGCTCGTGTTCGGCTCGTTCGTTAACTTAAACTAACTTTATATTTTACTTGAGTTGAATCCAATTTTAGTGAGTTTTTGAGTTTCATAATATTATTTTATAAGTTTTCAATTTTGAAATTATTCTAAACATAAAACTTTAATTTATATATTTGGCTTAAACTAGTTAAACTTCATAGAATCTACATATTTAAGTTAACTAGTTGGTTTGTATCTTATCTTTTTTGTGTAAACTTATACTTTAATATTTAAAATTTATTATTAAATGCATCATTTAAATTATATATATCTAGTAAGCATTGATATGGTGTGGGATTAACCATATGTGCCAAAGTACTTGGTTGCATAAAGTAATAATGTGGGAGTAATGTTGATCTCACTTTTGGAGTGAGGATTAACCTTTGTTATCTTAGATTTAAGAACCTTCTAGACACTTGGATTTTCTTAGTGCTAGGACACTTCTAGTGAGTAAGTGGACACTAAAACTTGAGCTTAGAGACTTAGAAGGCATGACCTTAAGCTCAGAGTCAACCTTAGGACATATAGGTTTCATCCGTCCTATGGCCTAAATCAAGACTCATACATATTCACTCATCCAAACTCAAGCTCATGTAGATGAAGCTAAACCAACTCCAACCCATTCAATTAATCTTATTTGAATTTGGTTTTCTAATCCAAGCTCCAAGCCAAATTAACTTGGGCCTTAACCTAAGTTAACCCCACAACAATCCTATAACTCAACTCAAGCCCATTCAAGCAAACTAAATTTAACTTAATTTTCTCAATCAATTTAATTATCCAAACCTAATTGAGCTCAAATCAATTGCAATCAAAGCCATCGATCAACTTCAAATTTATCATTGAACACAACCCAACCATCCATAACCTCAATTGGTCCAAGCTAGCTTGACCAACTCACTTGACCCAAAGTGTCGAAAAAGGAGTAATTGAACCAAACTTCAATTAAACTCCCATTAGATCAAATCAAGCCATCAAATCCCTTCATTGAAGATTGTAGATCATTATTAAACACTCCACTCTAATCAATTGGACCCTTTGACCCATGTTGACCCAATTTACCCTAAAGGGTCAAAATTGAATCAAATTAAACCCTTAACCAAATTGATTAAATCCAACCTTCAATTGCATCCAATTTGGTCATCCTAACTCCATTAGCCAACTTAGCCCAATTTTACCTAAAGGGTCAAATTGAACCAATTCATTCTATAATCCAAATTAATTCAAACCAATTCATCCAATCAATCACTAATGACCAATTGAACATAGACTTAACCCATGCTCAAGCCAATTTGGCTAATTTGGCCAATTTGGTCAATTTGGTCAACATGACCCATTTGACCCAAATTAAACTATATGAGCTAAATTCAAATCTAATCCAATTGCACTCATTCACTCCAAGTGACCAATTGAACTCAACCAAATCATCACTTTGATCCAATTTGATCTGATTAGTTAACTTAACCCAATCAAATTCAATTGACCCATATGGGTCAAATTGAGCCAAACATAACCAAACCAAGCCCAAACCCAACCAAACTTAGCATGACTCATCCTTGGGTCACCATGGGCCTATCCAAGTGGGCTTAATCCATGGTGAACCATATTTTGGTTAAACCCAATGAACCAACCCACCCAAACAGAATAAATTCTCCATTTGGATGGTTCTCCACCTCCTTATCCTATGGCAGCCACCTTTAGCTCTTCTTGGACAAGAGGACGACTAACCCAACCTAACCTAATGCTGTCGCGCTCAGCCTTTGGCCAAGAGAGGGTGAGTTCACCCATGGAAACCAATTAGTCAACCTAAGGGAGAGGGTACACCCTATGCCAGCCCACTACACTCCCTCAACCTCTCACCCTCAGCCCCCTCAACAGTCCCCTACCTTCTCCGACCACCTACCATGGTTGGACGACTACCAAAGGTTGAACCAATCCCAACCCTTGGTTTAGCTGGGGAGGAGGGTATACTCCTCCCCATGGATTCAAACTCAACACACCTTCCTCAAAGCATTCCGCACAGTCTCCTACCCTATCCCAAGCTCTTCGTGCACTCCATTGCCAGTGAGACCAGCTCCTGACCCAACCTAAGAGATCCATCCATTCAAGTTTGAAAACGTCCACCAAACCCCAAAAAAATTCTTCCCACACCTTCACTTCACTTCGGAGAACCAAAATGAATCATTTCCCGAACAATTCGACCATTGGAAGGCATCTCAAGACCATCTCTAGCAAGCTTTGTAGCGACTTTTGGTCCACAGAGTGATCAGTAGGGAGGTAGCTTGTGATCTTCTCAATAAGGCTTCATCTCTTTAAAATGAACCTACCTCTATCAGTGGACTGCTGGTCTATAACTCCGATGAGGTAAAAATCTGACAACCATAGCTTTGGTTCCTAGGTGTTAGTCTTTTTTGAAGTGAATTATATTTTGGTGTGATTGCCATCGTAGGATCCCTTTAGATTCATTCCTTGATTATTTTGGAGTTGATTTCGCCATTGAAAGAGCTCTGGTGAGCTCGGATCGAGCGGTGGAAGGTGGACAATGTCCATCTTCCAATGCTTGTGGGACGACGAATCACCGACCGTTTGTTCCACATGATTAGAATGGGAGACCATGATTAATTGTATTAGAAATTTTGATTTAATCCCTTTTGAATCACGAGATTAATCTCAACTATCTGTGAGATTAGACGGTCGAGACGAAATTGCGCCTGTCATCGCTGATTCAGCTGACGCATCGGATGATTTAAGTAACCAATACTATGAAGCCATGTGAAAAACATTGTCGCATCAGCATCCACGTGACACCGATGGTTTAAAGGGTTAATTAGACTTTAAGAATATAATTAAATGGCCATCACTTCAAAAAATCATAACTAATTGTAGAAAAATAAAAAATATAAATAAACTCATTTTAGAAAGGTTAGATAGAGGAGAATTTAAGAAAAATAAAATATCTAATTTATGTCTAGTGAACAGTGCTTAATTAAGGATTGAAGTTTAAGCTAATTACCTTAATGAAGGCTTAATTACTTGGCTAATTATTCCAAATATGGTGGGATGATTCCATGGAATGTCCTCTACCTCCCATAATTTCCTTAGAATTATTTATCATGTACTTTAAAGAATTTGATATTTCATCCTAACTACCCTCATTAATTAATTTAATAATTATTAAAATTGATAAATAGTAAAAGTTAAATAATTAATGATAATTAACCACTATGAACAGTGGGAATAGTGAGAAGTAATTAGGGCCCCTCTCTTCTAGTTATTTTTTCCAAATGTATTTCTTCAAGTGGGTCAATTAACATGTGTAACAATTAGGGATTAATTAGGAAAGTTAATGATAAAATGAAAATCAAACATAATTTATAATTAGTTTAGATGATTCAAACATAATCTATTAATTTTCCTTTGTGTTTAATAAAATAAAGTTGTTAAGAAAATTATGGTTAACCTATTGGAATGGGAAAATCATAAGAGCACCTAGCTTAGATTCTTTCCTTCTTTAATATAGTTAACTCTTGAATATAATTCTAATTGCATTAGATTCCTTTAGGTGCAATGCAAATTTTATTTTCCTAAGAGCATATCATTGAAGGCTCATGATCATGTAGTTAACTAGATCAAAGAAGTTTAGGGAAGGGTAATTAAATTGATGTGCTTAATGACTTGAACCTAATCAATTCATAAAATTCATTTAATTGCCTTCTTTAAATATATTAAATCATCAACATGGGGTGGGGGTAAATGTTAAGTATAAACTCTCCTCATTAGGTTTCAATAACTCAATATCAAAATCAAACCTCATAAGAACTTTAATTAGTTTAAGAAATATTTATTTGGCTTGATTGTCCTTAGGAATTAATGCAATTGAATATATTATGTGACAATGTTTAATTACTTTTTTATAATCATCATAAATATGCATGTCATTTGTGTCACATGTTCATGTTAAAAAAATAGAGAATCATAAGAACATGATTACATTTAAGTTGCATGTGTTGGACAAATATTATTATATAATGTGACTATTATCACTAATAAATCCCAAATTATTTTCAAAACTATAAGCTAATGATGTAGATTTTAAGCTAATGTTGGTTATAATTATTCAATAAAGTTTACATTTAATTATAATTTCAAAATAGTAAGGAAATTTTTTTATCTTTATGTTTCATGTACATCTCTACATACATTTGAATTGATAAGTATATAGTCTGGACATCTCGAGAACATGAGGCTTTAAGTAGCCCCAAGGAAGTCTTATATAATCTCACTTCCCTAGTTTAACAATGACACGTACTTGCTTAATTTCATTAATATGTATTAATGTGCTATAATTTGAGATAAAACTTTGCTCTTTGTGTCACTAAGTATTGCATGAATAAAAAGATTTGTTATTATATAATCTTTACATGATTTTCATCCCTAAGCTTGTATATATGTTTACATGTATTTAATTTGGCAAGTATATAATTTGGACATCCTTGAAACACGAGGCTTTAAGTAGCCCCAAGGAGGTCTTAGATAACCTCACTTCCTTGGTTTAACAATGACACATACTTGCTTAATTCTCTAATACACGTTTACATATGCTTATCTAAGGAGTGAAATCTTTCTTTTTTTTTTACCAAAATACATGCATTAATGATCATCAAGTGTGCAAAATATAAATATGTATTATATGTATAAATATATGTATTAAATCAGATATCATGAACAATAAAAATGAAAAAATGTGTATGTTATTGATGATGAAAAGAAGTAATTGAATATTATACATGTGATAGTGATTCAATTTTATTAATCCTAAGATGTCTTTATGTTTTAAGAAAGTTCATTAAGACTAACCCAAACTTAGGTTCAATAAAAATATTTAATAAACAGTCCACTAAAGAAACCAATGTCCTAATAATATACCCTTAGAAAATAACTTAAGATAGGGATCAAGGGGGTCAAACCCCTTTCTTCTCTTCATAATAATTAGATATTAAGTAGGCATCAAATGAAATAAGAAAGTGTAAATTAAAATTAATCGATTCATTCAAAGATTTGAAGTGAAACCTCCCCTAATGTTTAACTTAAGCAATTATGAACTTTAGATAATCATACTTATAAAACTTAGTTAAGACACACCACACTAAACCTTAGCATACACATTAGAATGCTAAGTCACCAATTCTAGCCTTTGGTTAGATTAGTGTATGTTGTGGTGTTATGTTTCATTTTATGATATAATATTTTAGACTGGATGTTAGATCGCTAATAGTCTAATAATATTTTATGTAGGGGATTATGCTTAAGGAGTCACTATAATAATAAGTAAATATGAATGTTCTTGCTTGTAGGTGCTACTTATCCCCTTAAGAATAATCCAGTTAGGATAGGTGGACTTGGTTATCAAAGTGCAGGGTGCTAAGTCCAAATATGTAAAATATAATTGCTTAGCTTGTATGTTTGTTTAACTAATATCTATTTTGTAGGTGTAGTTATATTCCATTTTTTATAAATATGTATTTGTTTTTTTGCAATAGGTTTAGGATTAGTGTTATGGGGTTTAGGATGAATAGTGGCTAGATGGCAAGGACCTAGGAGGCCCTAGGAAGCCTGGAGCAAAATAGATCCAAAGAAAGAAAGAATGATAAGAGATTAAAGGCTCCCATATCAGTTATCATAATTATAATATTTTGTTGTAATCCCAGTTATATAAGGGTAGAGCTCGGCTATCCAATTTCTTTTCTTTTCTAGGGTGTACGATAGTACCCAGCTGCATTGGCATCTTATTTTTTTACAAAATTCATATGTTTGATTATTGTGTTTAGATTGTACAATAGAAATGACATGCTTTTCATAGGTTTCTTAAAGTATGATGGTTTGATGTGTGGCTTGGATGCAGTATACTCTTTAGGATAAAATTAACATTTTTAACCTTACTAAAAACTCATAATTAAATCTTAATACAACTCATAACCTCATCTCAAAGCCTAGGTCTATAATCAAGATAAATAAAAGATTTAGAAACCCTTTAGCTGAATGTTGTATGTTATCACACCATGCAAATCATATTATGCCACTCTTTAATAGGGAAGGTCTCCATTCTTGCACGATAGGGGATATGCTTGACCTTTGAGGGTGATCTCTTGTAGTGGAGAACACCTCCTCTAATTGATTTATCTCATGACTAAATTTCATCACGTATATAGGCATAATTGTTTTAAGCCTTAGTCCAAAATGAGTGTGTCAAAAATGGTTTAAAAATTGTAATTTGTGCATTAGTCTAAGTCATATCTACATGCCAATCATATTCTAGTCTCTTAAGGAGTGAGTTTAGGATTATAGTTCCTTCCTAATTAAATAATAGCCTAGCTATCTTGCATCTACATAAGATTGACCAACATGATTTTAAAGCATAAGAGGTGTTAGATGGCGGCCACTCCAGGCAGTTGTAAGTCCAGAGGAGTTGGGGTGTGTTCATTCTCCTTTGTGGAAGTGAATTATCATATCCCATTTTTTTCGATTAGACTTAGGTCATGCTTTTAGCTTGTGCTAAAGTATTTTAGATTTAGGTTCCGATGCTACTTATTTCCTTCTGGCTATGAGTATAAGTCCTCACCTCTTAGTTATTTTCATAATCTTATATTGATGGACTATAAGCCTTAGCATTCTAATAAGATTTCAACTTAAACAAAAGTAAATTCTCTCCCTTAAATATATAAAACATCACTATAGGGTAGACTGAAGCACTCACTAGGCTTCCTAATATCACGGGTGCTTCCTACTTATTCTCCTTTGGAATCCATAAATAATTCTTCTTATTTGAACTCTCTCACTTGATTTTCATAAATACCCAATCCTTTGATAGTTTAGCTTTGAAATCTTTAGAGATACTTATTGATTACTTTAATTGAGAGTATTCTTAGAAGATTTTCATTTTTTAAGATTTAATTAACTATGGAAGCTTGATTCATAGGGAACTAAAGATGCCAACATAAAATAAACCATGCTTTACTTCTCCATGTGAAGTAGAGAAAAGATCTTTGGTATATACTGTGGTGTTTATTTTCGAATGCGTCGGGTGGACACTGGGCAAATCATAGGGGATAATTATTAAATTGAACGGGTACAACATTAAGGTATGATGTACTATTTTGAAAGATAGAAGCATCACCCAATAATGGATTTAATCACTTAATAAGGACTCCTAAGGCATGATGGGTCTTCGTATATACTAGAGATCTTTCCGTTACTTTACATGGAAAAGTAAAGTAGGGTTTATTTTAAGCTGGACACTTAAGTTCCTATGGAGGCAAGCCTCCATAGTTAATTACATCCTAGGAAATAATATTTCTTAAGAATACACTCGATTAAAGTAGACAATTATTGTTTCCAAAGATTCAAAGATAGACTATCAAAGAATTGGTTATTTTGAAAATCAGTTAGGAATAGCTCAATTGGAAAGACTTATTTTAGAATCTAAAGGAAAATGAGTAGGAAGTGTTCATAACAGTAGGAAGGCTAGTGAACACTCTAACTTATCCAATAGTGAGGCTTTATGTGTTTGAAAGTGAGAGGATTTATTTCTTTGAATTAAAATTTTATTAAATTGCTAGAGCTTATAATCCATCAACATAAGATTATGGAAATACATAAAAGGTGAGGATTTATGCTTATACCCCGAAAGAAATAGCTACCTTAGATTCTAAATCTAGTGAGCTTTTACACAAGTTAAAGCACGTCTAAATCTAAGCGAAAGGTGGACCTAAGGGTTTATGTCCACAAGAGAGAATTAATATGTCCGACTTCTAGGCTTACAACTGCATGGAGTGGACGCCAGCTAACACCTCTTATGATTCAAAACTATGAAGGTTGGTCTTATGAAATTGCAAGATAGTTAGACTTGCTATTTAATTAAAAAGAGACTAAAGTCCTAAACCCACTCCCTAAGAGACTATAATATGAGTGGTATGAGCATATGACTTAGTCTAAAAATGCAAATCTTTGCAATTTTTATTTCATTTTGATGCATTATTTTGGACAAAGGATTTTGGGATTTTTATGCCATCTAAGACAGGCCAAAGCACTTGTGGTTCTTCTTTAGTGTAGTTTATCGCACACTGATAGAGTCCATATAATTGTTTAGGGTTAGGATCACATTTTCATGGTCCCTTTCTTGGGTGAATATCTTAGGTTAAGATCACGTGCTAATAACCCCTCTCTTAATATTTGCTCCTTTAGTTTGAATGGTGCCATTCTAAGGATGAGCCCCTAAACCCTAAATCTAAGGCAGGCTAAAGTCCCTATGGCTCTTCCTTAGTGTGGCCCATCGTATATTGATAGGGTCCACCCATAAACACATACACATATATTTAGGGTTAGGATCATGCCCTCATAACCCCTTTCCTAAGTAACTATCTTATGTTTTGATCACACCATCACAACCCCACTCCTAATAGTCTCCCCTTTAGGTTGGATAACACCATTCTTGGGTAAGCAGGATACCCCTATGGGCTAGTAAATCTATGGTAGGTCCAAGTCCCCATGGCTTCTCCTTAATGTGGCCCATCACACACCGACAACGTATACACTCCTCAAATATCTTGGTGTGGGATCTAACTCTAATAGCCCTTTTTCTCACTATGATTCACACATATTTAAAAATTCTTGGGGAGCCTCTCTATAATATTATCTTCATAACCAAGTTATAACCCAACTTCAAGGAGCCTTTCCTTAGTCATCTTCTTTAGTTGTCCTATGGACATATAATCAAAAATCCTAGGGAGCCTCTTTCTGATGCCCTTAGCATAAAAAAATAAATTTATGCTCAAGGAGAGATTCCCCAATGTCCCTTGGACAAAATTACTTTTGGGAGCATTTCTTACTCCTCCAAGCTCCGACACTAGTATAATCAAATCACGAGTCTCTGAGCTTATGTTCCATACCAGGCATCTTGGATGCCTATCCTTAAGCCTCCACTTAGATTCCTTGACTTATAAATTAGAGTATTAGGTGATCTTTATCAAAACCAGCTTACACTTCAAGTATAGAACAAACACCTTTGCTTGTTACCTTCAAATCCTTTTGATTAGTTTGATTAATGCCAATACATGTGGTGTACTTTATCTATTAGAACACACCTATTAGGAGTCCTTTTGTTAACCTCACTTTTAGTGAGGTTTGCACTAATTACTCTTAGACCTAAGACTCAATCTAGGAATTAAGATTTCCTCACCTAGAGCTAAGACACTTCTAATGGCTAGGGGGCACTAACCAAAGTCTAGAAGACTTACAAGGCTCAACCCTAGGGCTAGAACCTAACTCAAACTAATTGGGACCTAATGACTCTGATTTTAAACCAAACTCCATATATCAAACCCAATTGATCATATGCTACCCAAAGTCCCAAACCATACTTAATTAATGTTCAATTTTGTCAAATGATCAAGTTGACTTGCAACCCATTTGAGCCTAAAGGGGCCAACACAAATTTCAACCAAATTATTTGAAATTGAACTTACCCAAACTCCTTGGACCATTATTTTGAGCTTGATTGAGTCTTCATTAAAATTCAATTTTGTCAATTAACTCATCTAGCCCAAGTTGACCCAATTGAACCTTATAGGGCTAAAATCAAATTTAATTTGATCCAAACCAAATTGAAGCAATCCAAAGCTTAGAAATCATCCTAAGCACATACTTGGTTAGTCCTCTAGATCAACTGCAATCTAATTTGGTCAATTAGCTAACTTAACCCAACCTAGCCCAATTTGATCTTAAGGGGCAAATTGAACCAAACTCCAATTGAATACAAATACAATAAAATCAATTTCTATAGTCACTTTCTAAATGATTATTTATCATATTCCAACATTAAATTGAAGCCAAGTAAGTCAAAGTGGCCAATTAACCCACTTAACCCCATTTGAACCAAATTGACCTAAATGGTCAAATTAAGCCATATCTTGATTCAACTCAAATTGGACCAAATCAATTATTGCATTCAATCTCAAAATGATTATTGATCATCACTCAACACCCAATCGAACCCATTCAAACCATTAGCCCAACTTGACCCAATTTAACATAAGAGACCAAATTGAATTAACTCTCGTTCCCATTCAAATTGGATTGAATTGACAGTTGCAATTAGTCCCAAATTAATTACTAAACACATCACAATAGTCATTTAAAGCCAATTTGATCAACCCAACCCAATTGGCCAACTTAGCCCAAATTGGCCTAAAGGGTTAAATTGAACCAAAACCCAATTCTAACTAAATTAAATTAAATCAAAACTTATAATTAACTTCAAATGAACAATATAATATGACTCAACTCTTAATTGTACCAAATTTGACTAATTTGATCAAATTGGTCAACTTGACCCATTTGGCCCATATGAGCCAAATTCAAATTCACTTCAAATTAAATCAAACCAATTACACCAACAAGTTCCAAATCATCATTTGACCACAACCTAATAGTCCCTTCGGCCCAATTTGATCAATTAGTTAACTTAATTTAATTGAATCCAAATTGACCTATAAGAGTTTAAATGATCCAAACTCAATTTAATTAAGTTTAAACCCAACCAAACTTGGCTTGACTCATCCTCACATGTCCTTTGGTTTGCCCATGTGGACCTAACCCATGGTGAACCTAGTTTAGCTTAAAGAAAACCAAGTGAACCAAAGGTTCCAAGTACAATAAAATCTATAAATAGCGAAGTCCAACAACGCACCCCATCATCGACGACACTAAGTTCCCTCTCAACTTAAACATCTTAAACACCCAACTTCGCCAAACTTCTTTAAAAGCCAATTAACTCTTCTGAAACCTTCTGCACACTCTGATGAGCAAGAAAGAGTCAAGAAATACTTAATTCAGGCATTGAGATAAGAGTTTAATCAAGCTCTAGCATTTGGTCTTGGGAGCAAATGCCAATGAAGCTGAGGGGGACTTCAATAATATGGCTTTGTTTCTTCAAGGCGAAGCTACTGTGATCAATTTTACTACCACTCTTAGCTCCGGTGAGGTAAATACCTTAAAATTGTAGAAAATCCCTTAGGTGTTCATCTTTTGTGAAGAATTTGTGTGATTTAGTTTTATCAAGCCATAAGAATCCTTATATTTTGACTCATTATCATTTTAGAGTTTTTTTATCATGAAATGAGGCTCAGTTGACTTTGATCAAGTTGTGATAAATGAACAACTTTCATCTCTCATCAAAGAGAGATGATGAATCATAGATTATCCATCTTACATGATTAGAATGGATAGCTGTGATTAATCCATATTAAAAATTTAGATTTGATCCCTTTAAAATAATAAGATTAATCTAAGTCATTTGATATTTGATCAAATGGCTTGAGACAAAATTGCATGCATTGTCATCCAAGTTAGCGATCACGTGTGACTATTTTAATAACTAATCTAGTGGCACTATGCGTAAAGTGAGGCCGCATTAGGTGTAAGAATTTTATTTGGAACACCATGCAGATCTCAACTATGTTAGCTATGGGAATTTCATTAAGAGATAAAAATATTATCTTAAAATATTAACATATTATCATACATAAATTCAATTACTTAATAAGTATTCTTAAGGCTGATGGGTCTTCAATGTACCAGAGATTTTTCCCCTGAACTATATGGAGAGGTAAAGTAGGTTTATCATAGTGTAGGGTTCATAGTTCCTTATAAGGGCAAGCCCTTATAATTAATTACATTCTAGAAGAAGAAAATTTTCTTCTAAGAATACTCTCAATTAAAGAATTTGACTTTTATCTCTATGGATTTAAAAGTTTATAGTCAAGGGATGGTTATTTTGGAAATTAGAAAGAGAACACTCCAAAGAGGAAGTGTTCTTTTTAAAAGTCAAAAGGGATTGAGTAAAAAAATTTGGATAATAAGAAGCCTAGTAAGCATTTCAACTATCCTACTATTAGGCTTTACATTTTTGAAATTAAAATTATTGAGATTCTGAGTTGGCATTTAATTAGAAATCTTGGACTTACATTCTGATGGTATAAGATAATAGAAATGCCTAGGAGTCAAAAACTTATTCCATTTGGATGCTTTGAACCTTAATTCTAAAAGTGTTTCTAACATAAGTTAGAAGCTTTATTTAGTTTAATCATTGGGAATTATGGTCTTTATCTCACTTGGGAATGAAAACCTATCCCTAACTCTTCTATACTTACTTCTCGTCTAAAAGGGTTGCCAGCTAACACTGATTAAATCATTTTAAATTTATGAGTCCAGTCTTATGTTATGCAAGATGGATAAGCTATTGTATTTAGGAAAGGAAGCTAAGAGCCTAAACTCACTCTCTAATCCTAAGAGAATGACTAGTATGTTATGCTCTTAACTAATATAATAATTTTTTATTTTTATGTATTTTTGACTTATAATTCCATTTAAAAGTTTTAGGTATAGAAATCATGCCTAAGATGAGATATAGTTATAAAATGGTATGGCCTAAATCAATAAGAGAAGGCACACTTCCCTAAGAAGGGTCGTCATCCTCACAAGTTAGATGCCCCCTTATGTGTAATTGGTGAACACCCAATTCAAGAAGTTGAGAAGAAATATGCAATCATGATTCACAAAGTCTAATTATTTTTAGTTTCTTTTAGTTGTTTATGCCCAATACTTTAATTGAGTGAGGTTATGAGTTAATTATTCTTATGTTTAACTTGAATTAATTTAGTGGGGTAAAAATTTTAATTTTTTAAAGAGCCTAATATATCTAGGATTTTCACAACACAACACAGCCATCACAGAAAGAAACATATGAAAAGCATGCAATTTTATTGTACACCCTAACAAAATCAATTAAACAAATAGGATGATTTGGTTGTATATCGCTACATAGCAGCTGAGCTCTGTCTTTATATAACCCAACGTACAACTAAAAGTCTTGATCTATGGGAATCTTCATTTAGGATCATCACCTTCTTCAGGGACCTCCTCAGGCTCCACATGGGACCACCAAATGGGTATAGTCAGCTCTTATTAACCTTATAACCCATAGATTCTAACTTAATTTTAGGATCAAATTATTTTAAAATTTTCAAAACAAAAAAATTTAATTTATGAAAAATAAAGATTAAAAAAAAACACAAAGTACACCAACAATTATAATGCAAATATACAAGCTTAGAATCAATAGTTACTAAGCCCACCATTCATATTGGGCAATGCTTAGAGACTTAAGTAGCAACTGCAAGCAAACAATATTTATAATTTTTATTACAGCAGTCTCTCTAAGTACAACCCCTACAAAAAATAATGTTTGTCTAAAAAGAGCATCATAGCATCAAGACTAACGAGAAAATACTTTCTAGTCATCTAGTCTAAAATAATACACCATAAAATAAGAAAATCTTCACATCACAAATCACCATAGATCATCAGCCTAACCTGAGTTTAGGGTCAGTGACCTAGTAAATCTAGTGTGTTAAAAGAAGGGCTTAAATGACATGACTGTACTAAGCTTTTTTTAAGTTCTACTTTTAATTTGAATTCAGAGTTTGTTCAATTTTACCACTTGATAGATTCAATTTAAATGATTTATTTAATTTTAAATTTTAGTTTCAAATTTTATTTATTTTTATTTTTATGTTAAAGTTGAATTTAAGTTTTAAATAATGAAGAATAAAATAAATTTTGCTTAAGATAAAACCCATTATATTTGGCATCCTAATCCTAGTATAATAGAATTTTCACTCGAAGATGAAATTCCACTCTAAGGGCCAAATTAAAGCCAATGTATTTTAATTAATACTTTTGATTTTCTTGAATGATTTGGTTGACTTGGATTTAATTTTGTTGATATTAATTTGATTTAGTTAAGAGTTCAAAGGTCAAGTATGTTTGAGAGTGTTTAATTTCATGTGTTATAATCATTAAAATTCAATTTTGGAGTTACTAGGTTTTCATTTGGTTTAATTCAATTTTAATAATTCAATTAATATATAATTTTTTTTTGAGTTAATGTTTAATTCCTTTCCTTAGGTTTCATTTTATAATTTTTAAAGGTTTATATGGTTTGTGTTAATTAAATAATTTTTGCTGCTGTTTAAATTTAATGATCTTATATCTTTGTTTAGGTTTGATTAAATTTAAAATGATTAATGTTTCTTAATTTAATTAACTTGTGATTTGATTAAAATTTAAAGTGATATTTTGTTTAAATTTCAATTAAGAGTTTGATCATTTATTTATTAAGTTTATTAAATTTAATTATTTTATTTGTATGTTGATTTTTTTTTTTAATTTGATGGTTATTTTGTTTAATTTAATTATGCTTGATTTAACATATTAAATTTATTTAATTAAGTTAAGGTTTAAGATTAATATCAATTTAAGGTTCATTTGATTAAACCCCTTTTTTATTAATGATTTGATGATTGTTCAATTATATTGTATTTTAATTTGATTGAATTCTTCTTAATTTTTTTATTCAATGTTGAATTCATATTCAACCTTTCATTGGATTTGATTTAAATATTTGTTAAATTTATTAAGTTTTATTTTTTAAATTTTTTTATTTTGATTGATTTATTCTCATTGTTACATGAGTTTTTGTGATTTTATGTCTTAATCCAATTGAATTGATTTAGTTTTATGAATTCATATTCTTAAGTTTTTTAAAGAGAATTTTTGTAATTTATTATTTAATTAAGCTTCTTCTAATTAAGATTGTGTTTAAATTTTGTTTAATCACTAAGCCTAATTTAATAAACTTATAATTATAAAATACCTAGGGTGCCAATACTTAAGTTAGGTCATTATATATTCTAATGCATTTGAATTTTTATGTTATGAATAATTTAATCAAGTATTCATTTTGAATTACAATTAAATTATTCATTCAATATTAAGTAAGTTTGAAATGATTTTAATTTTAATAGTTTCATACTTGAATATTGAATTCAAAATGCATTTAATTGAATTTTTTAGTCAATTATTTGATTTATTGTAGATTTCCCAATTTAAATCTTAGGATTTAATTAATTGCATGCCTTCGATTTTTTTCTTAAACCCTAAGTATATAATTTTTTATAGCTTCAGAGGGTTGAGAAATTTTTCCTAAGTTCTCTGTTATTATTAAAAGTGTTCTGAACATATTTTGTGAATTTTTATAATTTCTTTGATTTTTATATTTATTATGTTATTTAAATGGCCATATACCTTAAAAGCTTCATAACATCTAATCGAGAAATCATTCTTATGGCAAGTGGGGTTCCTTGCTAGTTTCACTTCTCCAAAATTTTACCTTGACCAGAAATGTAATTTAAGAGTAATTGAGATTTTAGTGTCTTTAATTAAACTAAAATTAGGCCTAAAATATTGGGAATTAATTAGGTCTTTTAATTTTCTTCGATTTCTCTTTGAAAAATAAATCAAGAGAGAGTTTATTTAAAACTTTTAAAATTTTATTCATTTTATTATTATTTTCCCTAATTATATGAGTTTGGGGTTTAATGAGTTTTAAGGTTAATTCATTATTATTTCATCCCTAATTAATTGAATTAATTAATTCATTTAATCCCTAATTATGTGACTTTTGGGGTTTAATGAATTTCAGAGAGTTTTGATGGTATTCTTAAGTTCACTAATGTTTATTATTATGATTTCAGGTAATTTCACATTTTTTTTTCTTAAGTTTCTTAAATAAATATGAACTTATTTCACTAAATTAAAGTTTGTAGATTAAAACATTAATAGTTTCATTTCAATCATCAATTGAGGTTTCATTGATTTAAATTAAGCTTAAATTAATGCAAAATTGTCAATAAAAATTGGGTATTTTGGGTTTGATGGGTTCTTCTCTTTGAGAAGAATTCATAAGCCTTATTTTCATTTTTTTGGTCAAATATTTTAATTTCTATGAATTTTTAAAGTTATAAATGTTTCATATATTTATTTAATTCAGGAAAAATTGGATTTTCCCACTTAATCAAGTCGGAGTTGGGAACCGCTTTACTCATTTTGACTTACGATTAGGCCAACTAGATCCACTTGGATCTAGCTTATAATGGGGCGAAGATGCACTTTGAATCAAGACCGTCCAATCAAAGATTGTATGGTCTAGAGTCATCACATAGTTCCTATAGATGTTTAAATCAAATCATACTTTTAAATCACAATCATCCATTCCAAATGAAAGGAATGGATAGTCATGATTTTATCCCTAATCTCTTACCATAAGCTTAGAGTCGTACACCATTAAAAGATGATTTCTGATGGTCTAAGCAACAAAAATATGAGATTTACAAAATGAATAACAATCGATTTATAACCAATCTATATGAATTGAATCTATCCTAAATTAAATTGACTTTATAAAGGACCAAGCTAAATTAAAAAGGAGGTCAGGATTGGAGGATACCTCGCGGACATCAATTTTTGGTGGCGTCCTCATTTTAAAAACCTTCAATAGATTGAAACAAAACTCTCGAAGAGATTTTATGGATTGCCTCCTTATGGATTGGTGTGGAGACCAACATGCACTGTCATTCGCTAGAGCTTAATCAAATAAAGGGTTAAAGACATTGAGGAGTGGGGGAAATGACTTTTTTGAGTTTGTTTTTGTCTGGGGAAGTGTAGGAAGCATCAAAGGTGGGAATTGAAGGCTCTCTTCCTTTCTTTACAATTGGTCAAGCCTCTTCTCATTGGCGGTAGTGGGAAGTGGCTGACCATGGGGGATAGAGCTGGGATTAATCATTGGAAGCAGTGGAAAGATCATAGGAGGAGTTTGAATGTTTTAAGAGATAAGCGAATGACCATGAGAAAAATTTGGAGAGAATGAGGTGGCTAAGCCATCTTCCCCCTCCATTATCTCCACCTCACCTTCTATTGCCACCTTACCCTCTCTATGGCTGTTAGCTGCATCTTTTAGCTATGCTATGTTGAGTTAAGGGCTGAACCCAAGTAGAAATGGGTTAGGATTGGGGTGGGGTTTGAGTTCAAGTCATGTAGGGCTTGGATTCAATTAGTTTTGATTTGTGTTGATTATACTCTATTTGATTAATTGACTTTGGATTCAATTTTAATTATTATTGATTTTCCATGAAATGATTTTGAGATCCATTGATCCAAACTTCATATAGATTAAGCATGATTGGGGTTGGTTTAACCCATTTGATTCAAATGAATCATATCGAATCATTTGGCCTAATTAGCATTTTAGAGATTGGGTTTTGATTCAATTATGCATAATTGAACATCCATGATGTTTAAAAATGATTGATTTCAATTATTTGTTATTATTTTAATTATTTGTTATTATTTCAATTTCATTTTTAACAAAAACTCATTTTGCATTTTTACTTAAATGGGTTAAGGTGAATTTATTTGAATCAAATGATCAATTTGGCTTAACTCAAAGTATATTTGGATTTCAATTATGCTCATTTAAGTTCTTGGAGTGACTAGAATCTATTATTTTTAATTATTTGGCATTAGATTTTAATTCAAATTAACACATTTTGACTTAAATGGGCTAAGTTAAGTTCATTTGAGTCAAATAACCAATTTGACCACCCAACACAAAGTATGTTTAACTTTTAATTATGTTTGATTGAGTGTTTAGAATGATTTAGATCAATTATTTTCATTTAATTTGAAGATATTTTTGGTTTCAATCCAAACTGGACTTAATAAGTCAAATTGAAATAACTAATGTTAAAGGATTAAATTCATCAAACTAAATCCAAAGAAATGTTAAATTATGTCAACAAATCAGCCATAGAAACATCATCATTTGACTCTAACTCATAAAGTGAATTATAATTGATGCTAAGTGATTGACTTTGAGAATCATCTTTGAAATTATCTTGATCTTTATTACCATTACTTTTAGGTTCATTTTTATTATTTTTAGTGTAAGAAGTAAGTACATATGAAATTCCATCTTAGGTAGACATTTTATTAAGAGTTTTCAAATACGTACATAAAGAAAGGGGAATGTATGGCCTAGCCTTTCCATCCTCACAAATTGAAATCCTATATGATGCAATCTCTCTCTCTCTCTCTCTCTCTCTCTCTCTCTCTCTCATCATGCTCTCTACATCTCTGTATAACTCTAGATTCTTAAAGGAGCTAAAAAGAGGCTTCCTTCAAGTCATTGACTAGAGCCGATGAGTTAACCAAGATGATTGGCCTTAAGATTCTCTAGGGGACTTGCAAGGAATTTTTAAAAGCTCTTATTTAATAATTTTTAGATGAATGAGATAAAGGTACATCCCATTCATCAGAAGAAAATCATCATCACTAGGGCTAGAAGACTCACGTGAGACTATCTTGATAGACCCCTGCCCAAAATTTATAAGGTTTTCTTTTGGGATTACAAGCATCCCTCTCTTGAAATTTCTCTCAAGCCAATCTTTGAAACTTAAGCAATCGTCAATTTTATGGCCCAACATACAGTGATATGGGCAATATGTGGGCTCATTTACTTTGTCTACTTCTTCAGGTTTTCTTGGCTCTAGAAGTTTGAAATCTAGCTTTTTTAGTGAGTTTTTGTATATCTTTTTTATAGCCTCTCTTTTGGAAAAATAAGTTTGACTCATTCTTTTATTAAAATGGCTTGTGAATGGCCTTCTAGGTACTGCCAACTTTGATAAAGATTTATATTACGATAGTTGCGACTTCTAATTAGAGGCTTTATTCAATAGCTTTTCAAAAATTTTAACAGTTAAACCCTTTAATAGAAAAACTATCAGGCCAAGGATATTTTTTAGGAGAATCTTAACATTGTGTTTTTCTTGAAGTTGAGGTTTGCACCTCATGCTGAGATTTATTTACCTGAGGATATACTCTACTACAGACTCATTTTGCTTTTGTTTCCCCTATAATGATATGGTGTTGAGCTCCAACGAACCTTTTAAAGAATAAGTTCTCAAGTTTTGTGAAGGTTTGAGCCTAGCCATTAGGTAATTCAGCATGCCAATCATGTACTACTCAATGTAGACTATTAATAAATTATCTGAATTAGTGGGCATCACAACCCCTAATGTTACATCAACTAGCTCTAAAGTGTGCAAAGTGTTGCTTAAGGTTGCCCATACCATCAAACACCTTAAAATATGGGTGAACAAATCCCTTATCATAAGTTATTGCATCAAATTTTTTAGGGTAGAGTATACCTTCAAAATTAATGTAGTGCCCTAGGATTTAGGCCAATGCCTCTCTTACCTGGTTTACAATTAAATCCTTTAGATATTTTTTAGGCAAAGCATCTTTTATTTTCTTTTCTTGGCTTTGTTTTCATGAATATATATTTTTAGTTTCTATCGAGCGAGTAATATACGGCTCTTCTATATGTTCTAACTGAGAGGATGTATGGGCTTGACATTGAAGTGATAACATTGTAGTCATCATTTCCTCCATCCTCTTTTCCAATCAAAGTATTTGGCCATCCTTTTTTTTTGGAGTAGAAGAAGTAGCTGTTGATTTAAGTCAGATGAAGGACTTTAATTGTAGTAGCCTCATGAAATTCTTTGGTCTCCTTTTTTTATGACTGGGTTTCTACCATAAATACATGTTCCTCAAGCAAATCTAAGTCGTCAGCTAAAAGGTCATCTAAATCAAAATCTATTTTGCTTTTCTTCTTCTATCTTCTTCTTCCTCTTCTCTGATTTGAGCTTTAATCTTATTTAGAAGCTCTTCCATAATTTTTTCTTGAGGAGGAATGAACAAAGTATTAGGAGAATATTATTCATCAATTAAAGTCATATCTTTCCCTTCGACATCATCACTGACTTTATCTGTCTCTAATTTTTCAATTTCCCCCTCCATGAGTTGGGCCTCCTCTTCAAGAGTGGCTCCCAGATTGGGTTGTCTATGATCAAATACCTCCCTAGTACAGGGAGATGGCTATGGGAAAGCCATTCTCTCCTTTACTATAGAAGGGGATAAAGATGCACCTTTTACTTAGGGCATTTTAATCAAAGGTGGTGCAATAGATATGTTGACTGGTGTGATAAGATGAGTGGTAGGTAAGATTGGTTCTAAAGTAGGCCTAATCCTCTTAATAGGTATATATATCTTCTTTGCTTTAGGTTTAGGGTTATTGGCTTTTCCTGATTCTATTAGAGTGATCCCATTAGTATGCCTAGTTTTAGGTTTCTTATTGTTGTAGTATCCATCATTAATGATGGATACAACCTTAATAGGGTATCCATAAAAATAGCTTTTTCTTTTCCTTTTTGTCAAACGAGTTCAGTCTTTTTGGTAGATCTCTTTCTAAATCTTTAGAGACCTTTCCTTTTATGACTCTGTGCACTACTTCAATAGTTTTGGTAGTAGATTCAACAACACTTTGAAAGATCGTGTGTAGCCTACTATGTGCATATATGCTAGTTCGTTTGCTAACTTTGTGCTAGAAGGGGCATGGTGGAGAACTTTCTATCCTTTCCCATCTTCTTCACCTTGAGTAGTGGAGGGAAGGTGGTATCTGCTTCCTTCAAAAGAGGACAAGTATTATGATGGGCATATCTTCTCTCAACCTTTTCTTGCTCCAACATGAAGGACCCAGCTTCTTGTCTCTCCCTAAGTGTTCTCCTTCAAAGTCTTCTATTTATGTTATTTTTTGTGTCTTAGTCATTTCAGGGAGCCTAGAAGTAGATCCCACCTCAAAGGTACTAGGAAGAGAATGAGGGGTAGTTTCCACAGTTGGCAATTTAATTTTCATAATAGAAAGCTCCATCTTGAGCCTTCTAGTAGTCTTAACAATCGCCTTCATTTCAATAGTAGAAGTCACATGTGAAACCCTAAAAAACTTGTGAATGAGTTTCTTTCTTTCAGTATCAGCTGTTAAGTCACATCACTGAAGGTGATGTTCATGTCATCAAAGCCAATACCAAACTTGATTAGAGAACCTATGGAAAGTGAAGAATGTGTGTCAACTTCACTAATTTAAATTTAGCATGTCCAAAGGATAGGTATCCTCTTTCTCAAATAAACACACTTATCGACTCAGCAGTTGGCTACTCAGTAATGACTTTCTTGAATGCTTTTTTAGGATACCATCAATTATAAATGCATCACATTGATTCAAAAAAGACATCCTTTATTATCGAGGAAGGACTCTATTATTATAGAGTGATACCCTTTGGGATCAAGAACGTCAGGGAGACCTATCAGAGAATGATGGATTGCATATTTAAGAAATAAAAAGGGAGAAATGTGGAGTTCTATGTTGATGACTTTTTGATCAAAGCAAGTCTCCCACATAGCACGTCAAGATCTCAAGGAAATCTTCACCAATTTGAAAAAAATACAATACGTGTCTTAATCCTTTAAAATACACTTTTGGTGTCAGGTCACAAAAAATTCTTGGGATTTTTAATCACCCTCGAGGGCATAAAAGTGAATCCCAACAAAGTCAAGGCGATTATTGAGATGCCCCCACCAAAAATAATGCAAGATCAATAGCTCAAATGGTGAGTCGCAAAGTTGAACAAGTTCATCTCAAAACCTAGAAAATGCTACTAGTCATTCTTCAAAGTTCTTAGGGGAGCTAGGATATTTGAGTGGACTCAAAAATGTGAGAAAGCTTTCATGACCTAAAAAATCTACTCGCATCATCACATCTACTACAAAGCCCAAAGAAAGGGGAGGCCCTCGTGTTATGCTCAAGGATTAAAAAGACTTGGCCAATTCTATTCTCATCTGAGATGAAAAAAGAAAGTAGTGGCCTATTTACTATGTCATTAAATCTTTGTGAGGCACCAAGTTTAACTACCCTATTATGGATAAGCCCAAACTCGCACTCATCATCTTAGCTTGATAGCATCAATTGTACTTCCATGCACATTCAATCCAAGTCATCATAGATGATCCACTCAAACCTATACTAGCCAGGCAAGATCATTCTAAGAGGTTATTAAAATGGTCTATGGAACTCAATAAATTTGATATATCTTACTTGACCTAGATGGTGATCAAGGCTCAAGCATTCACCAATTTTCTCATTGACTTTAATAGTTCACATAATGTTTCAGTTAACCTAGAGCCTTCATGGTGATTATATGTGGATGGATTATTAGGCGAGCCAAGCATGGGTATCAACATAGTATTGAAAATCTTAGATGGGATCACCATAATGCAGTTGGTCAAGTTCAATTTCAAATTGATGAATAACCAATTTGAATATGAAGCTTTGCTCATCGGACTAGTTTGCTCAAGGGTTCAAAGCTTTTTATATTGTGGCATCCTCAAACTCAGAACTAATGCCCAAGAAAGTTAACAAGGACTACAAGGTGAGAAATAAGTCATTGTCAAATACTTACTCAAGGTGAATACATAAATTAAATAATTAGAATACTTCAATCATGATGAGAATGAACTTCCATTGCCCATGTTAATCATCACAAATAATGGACCATAGCTTTGTGATAGGGGATTAAAAGAATTTTTCAAGTCTCAAAGAGTACACTTAAAGCTCACCTCAGTACATTGCATATGAAAGCAATGGCCAGGTAGAAGTATCTAACTAATAGATTCTCAACTTACTAAAGAAGAAGGTAAACCACTCCCACCAATGCAGCAGGGCACTCTCCATTTGCACTATCACATATAACAAAAAGTATCATACTAGTCACGTAAAAGCTCCACATCCAAAAGGTACTAATAACAAACGGACTGGGGAAGAACACTTGGAAAAAAAGAAGATAAATTCTTAAGTAATGGAGGACACACACAACATGCTTGAAGAACATAGGCTCAAAACATTACTAAGGCAATATGAATTATAAAGGTGAATGATAAGGTACTATGATTTTCATATGAAAGAGAAGCATTTCAAGAGTGGCAACTTAGGATTAAAGAAAGTTGATGTTGCAACTTAGCAAAATGCCTTAAGTAAACTTGCTTACTGTGGTGAATAAATTTCTATAGAGTCACCTTCAAATCTATTGGTAAGAAAGGGAGGCAAGAATATAGAAATTTATCTTTTTGGGATGTCACGCAGATCCACAGATGTGCTTATTTAGGTGAACGGGTACATCATCAAGGAATAGTACACTACCTCGAAAGATAGACGTCGCTACCCTTAAATAGACCTAATCACCTCAATAAGGACTCCTAAGGATGATGAGTCTACATTTGTACCAGAGATTCTTCCCCTACTTTATATGGAAAAGTAAAGCAGTGCTTATTTTAAATCAGGTTCGTTAAGTTCCCTACAGGAGCAAGCTCCCATTGTTAATTACATCCTAAGAGACGAGATCCCTTAGGAATACTCTCGATTAAGGTAAATGATCATTGTCTTCAAAGATTTTCAATATGAAAGGACTATCAATCAATTAGTTCATTTTTGGGATCAAATGGGATTGATCAAAGAGAGGGAGTTATTATTAGAGCCAAAAAAAAGATAAGTAGAAGATGCCCACGATGCTAGGAAACCTATCAAGCATCTTAAACTATCCTATGGTTGGGCTTTACATTTTTGAAATTGATTTAGTTTATTTAAGTTACAATTTTTATTAGAAATTTAGGACTTATAATCCTTAACACAAGATTAAGGAAATTCCTAAGAGGTGAGAAATTATGCTTATGGCCCATAAAATGGGAGAAGCAACCTCAGAACCTAAATATAAGGAGCTTTGGCGAGAGCCAAAAGCACAAACTAAATCTAAGATGAAAATAGGTATTTGGTTTGCCTCCACAATAGAGGACAAACCACCCGACTGCTTGGACTTACAATTACATGGGGGTGGCTGCCAACTAACTCCTACAATTTTAAATACATGTAGGCAAGTCATATGCTTATGCAAGATAGCTAGACTGTTATTTATTTGGAAAGAGACCACATCCTTAAACTCACTCCCTAAAGAGACTAGATCATGTAAGGACATGCTTCAAATGACGTAAATCTAATGCAATTCAAATTTCATTTTATTTTTATTTTTGGATAACTATTTTTGACTTAGGCTAATAAGATTCATATGACTAATGCATGATAAATCAAGTTATTGGCCAAAATCAGCGAGTAGGGAGGAGGTGTGTTTTCGCCATGGCTCTCAAAGGTCAAGCAAAGTTTCTATGGAAAAGGTGGAAGCCCTCCAATCAAGAGTAAAATAAGATGCATTTGTGCATGATATTGTAAAGGAAATACTCATCCAGCTAAGGGGTTGCTAATTCTTTTATTTTCATTTAAAACCTATGCTTTATGTGAGGTTATGAGTTCTTTATTTTTAGTTTTGAGTTGTTAGATTTGGTAAAAAATTTATTTTTCCCTAAGAGCCTAATCCACATCCAGGCCATACATAAAGCAAAGAAGAAACTAGGAAAAGATGTCACTTAATGCAAAAGCTAAACAAATCATCAGCCAATTTATAAAGCTAATCGCAAAAAGAATAAAAGGTTGTTGTGGCACCACAAGACAAACAAGACAAATGGGTAGCCAAGCTCTACCCTTATACTACCCAAATTACAAATGAATTAAATTGTAATTAGGCAAGGAAATTCATTGTTATGGGGTCCTCTTTCATTTCTTATTTCTTCTCTTGGTTCCTTCTTTTGGATGGTTGGAAGATGGTTTCACATGGTGCATAAGATAAGATCTTATGACCAATGCTCATCCTAATCCCCATAACAATCATTCCAAAATCCACATTGGATAAATTTATATGAAAAGGAAAAGTGGAAATCTAACTAACACCTACAAAATAGAGATTAGCTAAAATAAACCACACAAATCTCAAGCATGTATATTGGGCTTATCACCCCACACATGGGTGACTCTGTCCACCTGACCTATTGGATTATGCTTAGGGGTATAAAGCACCAGCAAGCAAAAGCATTTATATTTTTATTTATGATAGCACCCCATAAGCACAATCCCTTGCAAAAAATAATGGTTAGACAAAGATCATCCTACCATTCATTCTACAAGCATACATCATAACAACCAGTCTAAAACATATATCAAAAAATAAAACAAACAAAAAACCATGCACCACCCTAACCTAAAGCTAGAAGTTGTAACTTAGGCTAATGTGTGTGCTTTAAAGGTTTGTGTGGTATGCTTAGCTATGACTTTAAGTTAAAATTTTCTAAGTATGAAAAATATGTTCAACTTAGAGGAGGGTTTCATTTAAGTTTTTTAATTGATTTGGGTTGATTTTATTTCATGTTTTTATTTTATTTAAGTGAATTCTACAATTAATTACTAAGTTATAAAGAGAGGGAAAGAGAAGAGAACTTCTCTTTCCTTCCCTAACCTAAGTAATTTCTAAAGTAGATTCACATTTTAGTTTTATTTAGTGAATTTTTTATTAAGACTTTTAATTAATCCTAAGTTTAGATCAACTCTAAATAAACCCATTCAAAAAGAGAGGCATTTTAAGATTAAATAAAATGAACCAAATTCACAAAACACACATTACTTCATTTCTTTCCCAGCATGCATAATATGCATATGAATGAATCCTAAGCATATCTATACACACAAATGAGAATATTTAACCTACTTTATGATGCATGCTAAGTAGTTCATTTAAGGAAATTTGGAAGTTTAATATGCATGATTTTCTTTAAGTAGAAAAGGTACTTCTTATCCAATTTTCACATGCAAAAATGAAAGTAAGAAAGGCATAAGTGAGTACGACGCCATTGTTAACTAGAGGTGTAAGGTGCAAGACCTACTTAGGGCTACTTAAAGCCCTCAAGGTTATCCAGACTAATATACCACTTTCCTTAAATACAAACATGTGTATAAAAGAAAGGAAATGGAAAAGAAAGAATGCAAAAGTTGTATTAGTTGATTTGTTTTGTTTATGCAATTTATGTGTACAAGCATAAATAACACTTCTTAAATGATAGCATAGGAATAAATAAGATGTGGAATTAGGTAAGTGTTAGGTTCTTTTCAAATGAACCATACATCCTACCAACTTCTATTCAAAACTATACTAACATAAAAGAGAAGGGAAATATATGCTAAGCACATCGTTATATTTTCTTCACATGCAAGCTTATAATTAAAATATAAGTAACACACTTTTAGATTTGATAATTTCTTTATATGTTTTGAAAAATAAATTTGAATTTAATAGTGATAATAGCCACTCATATTTCTACTTTAGCCAACACATGCAAATTTGACATAAAGTAAATAATTTCATTTTTGAATTTGATTTTGAGAAATTTGGATGCATGAAATCATATGAAATACACATTTAACATGTTGGGGAAAGAATTAAAGCAATGAAATCATGTAAACACATTCACTTTATCTAAATCCTAAAGACAATCTTATGAAATAAGAAAGCTTAAAATAAATCAAAGTGTATCCAATGTGATTTTTGTTTGGTTTTAAGTTTGATTTAATTTTGAAAATGTGGATTGAGTTTGCTGTTCCTAACCCATTCCCACATGTGTTTGATATTTTTGTTTAATTTTTAGATGATTAGATTTATTTTTATATGTTAATTAGGTTAAGGTATGAATTAAGCAAGTTAATTAACCCTTACCTATACCACCTTAGCATAGTTAACCAAGTAATTATGAGCCAAACTCACAAGGAATTTAAACTTGCAATGCACCTAGAAAGAAAAGGGTCTAATGCAATTTGGTCAAGATTAATGGTTAATTAAGCTAAGGGGTTTAGCTTAAGTAATTTCAAAACACCCCTTCACACATATGAATTGAGTTTTGATTTCCTTAAATACACTTAGGCTCTTAAACACCTAAGCATCTACCCAAAGTAGATTAATTAAGTTCTGGAAGGTTTTAGAATTTTTAGAAATTAATTAAGGGGATAATTAATGAATTAACCCTTAATTAAGAGAGGATTAAGGGAAGAAAAAGGGGATTTAGGGAATAGCTTGGGGGAAACACCCCAAAATTATTCCCTATGTCTTCTATTCACTAGATCTAACCTTAATCAACCTTAATGAAAGATTAAAACACTAATCCAAACCTCAATTATCCTTAGTTAAGCTAAAGGAGTAATTAGGAAACATATTTGTAATTCCCCCAATTAATCCTTAAATAAATCCCAAGAAAATTAGGGGAGGTAGAAGTCATCCCCTAAAACATACCCAAGAAGTTTAGGATTAATTAGAGGTTTAATTAAGAGGTAATTAGCAAAATGAGATTTCCATTAAAACCCAAAATTAGAGAAAAGCATAATTCAAAATCCATTGAAATTATTTTTAAAATATTCTAGGTTGAATTATCTTTTCATAGGATTACCTCATATTTTTCTGAATTTTATTGAAGGAAATATGAATTTTTGAAGATCAGGAGATTAATTAACATTAAGTAAGTTTCCTAACTAATCCCTCAGCTCACAACATGACACACGATGGCAATGATCAGTACACTTTACACACGTCATGCCGTGAGCTACTCACTTAAGTGTCACATCAGGATGGCAGCATGGCGGCGGGATGTGCTTTGATCCCTGCCATTCAATCAAGGATCGAATGGCCAAGGATCACCCCACGGTTTCTAATGGGGTAAATCATTTATAAAACATGGGAATAATCTTGGTCGTCCATCCAAAATGTGTGGATGGACGGCCAAGATATCCCCAGGTCTTCCCATAGGATCAACAGAGGTCGTCCATGATCTTAGGGAAGATCTGAGCTCGATTGAGCTTGGATTGGAACGAGATTGTTCCCACACCATCTAAAGTTAATGAGAAGACTATCCAATGGTGGATTGCTCATGACTTGAAAATTGCTTTCACAAAAGACCAACACCCCCTAAGCTAAGTGGTCAAAAAATTCCATACCTCATAGGAGGTGATCACCGGCACTCGAGCTCGATGAGTTAGATTCGTCTAGTGGAGACAAAGCCCTGTTGAAAGTTTCAAGCCATGGGGTTGAGTGGATCTCCCTATGGACCAACACCACTTGATCTTCCTTGCGGCTTTAATCCAATTAAGCTCCTCCTTACTTTGGCAACTCATGTGAATGCTTAGGTGCACTCAACTTAGCTCCCTGATGAAGTGTGCAAGAGGAATTGGAGTAGTTTTGAGTGAGGAGGAAGTTCAAGATTGAGATGAGCTCCCCTATTTTCCAATGGAGGAAACCGAGAAATAGCTATTTCAAATCCTTCTTATAAAGCTTAGGATGGCTCTCTGATCTTTCCTAACACTCTCTAGGCTTCAATTGAATGTAGGAATGATAATTTTAGATTGAATTAGGGGGAGTTTAGCTCCCCCTATGGCAATCGGATGGCCGACACATAGCTTGCCATTTTGATCCAATTGACCACATTGGAGGGGTTTTTTGATCTCTTTGGAGTTGTCACATGATTGGTTTGAGGTCTTGAGTGGATTGCCAACCTTCCATGTGCATCAAATTGGGTGGAGGGAGGATTTTGAAATAGCCAATTTGACCCATTGGGTCAATTTTATCCTTGGGTCCATTTGGGCTGACCCAAACCCATTGGGTTGGGTGCACCACTCTTTATTAGGTCCACTTGAGCTATTAGGAAGGCATCAAGTTCATATGAAGAGGGTATTACCAAATTACCCATGGATTAGTCAATAATTTGTTCTATGACCTAAGGGTAAAATGGTCATTTTAATAAATTTTCAATTTGGATATGTTGGGTATGTGGAGAAACTAGGTTTGGCCAAGTTTCATAAGATTTGAAATTCATTTGATAAGGTTTAGCACATGTTGACCCATTTAGGTCAAAATTGGTCAACTTGGGTCAAGTTGACCAATTGGTCAAATTGGGTCAAGTTCATATGACCATTTGAAATTTTTTGGTGGCTTTGGTTTGATTCAATTTGGATTAGTTTTGAATTTGGCTCATATGACTTTATTTAGGTCAAATGGATCAAGGATAGGTTTAGGTTTAGTTAGTCATATGAAGTGGATCGATATCTTCATTTCCAATCAATTTTGGTTAAGTTTGAATTTGGCTCAACATGACCCCTTTAGGTCAAGTTGGGTTCAAGGTCAATTGGGCTTAGTTAGGTCTAGTTGGCCAATTGAGGCTTTGGTCAAGTTCAACAAGTGATTTGGAATGAACTTGACCCATTGGTTTCAAATAATTTGGCTTAGATCAAGTTTTGACACATTTTGACTTTTTAGGTCAAGTTGGGTCAACTTGGGTCAAGTGGCCAATTGGGCTAGGTTAGGCTCAAATGTTGATTTGGTCAAGTTCAAACATAATTCTTGAATGAACTTAGATCGTTGGTTTTAATCAATTTGTCCTATGATGGATTTTGGCTATGTTAGGTTTCATTTTGGGCTAAGTGTTGACTTGGTTAATCCTAAGGTTTGACTTGGTTTGACCCAATTTGGTTGATTGATCATCCCATGATGATTGTTGATCATATTGAGAGACATAGGTGAGTTTGATTCAATCTAATTTGACTAAGTTAGAATTTGGCTCATAAGGGTACTTTAGGTCACTTTGGGTCAAGTGAGTCTAAGTGGGTCAACTGGCTTGGTCAAAGCATGATTTGAGCTTGATTGAACTTGTATATAGACTTATGATTAAAATATAAATCCATCTGCAAGCGATTTAAAGTCAAATGGGTTTTGATTCATTTGATAATTTCATATTCAAAGGAATAATATGATGGGATTTGGGGTTTGATTTTTGAATTGGATTTTGATTTGGTGATTGAAGTTTGTATTTATATATAGATTCATGATTGTAGGGTTGATTGAATCATGAAGGAAAATCAAGAGTTTGGCATGATTTGAAGTTGATTTGGCTAAGTTCTAGATTTTGACTTGAAAGACTTAGGTTGGATTTTGAGTGAATTTGAGTTTGATTTTTGGAATTTGTTTTGATTTTTTGAATTTATATTTCATTTATATATGTGAATATAAATGAGAATATGAATGGATCATGAGAAAATTTCAAGGATTTGAAGCAATTTGATCATGATTTAGACTAAGTCCTTTAAGAGGGATTTAAAGGACTTAGGAAAATTTTGAAGTTTTAGATTTGGAATTTAATTTTTTGATTTGATTTGATTGATTTATATTTATATTTCATTTATATATGTGAATATAAATGAGAATATAAATGAGTTATGAGAAAATCCCATGAATTTGAATTGATTTGATCATGATTTAGGCTAAGTCCATTAAAAGGAATTTAAAGGACTTAAGAAGGATTTTAGATTTGGAATTTAATTTTGGATTTGATTTGATTGATTTATATTTATATTTCATTTATATATGTGAATATAAATGATATTATAAATTAGTTATGAGAAAATCCCATGAATTTGAATTGATTTGATCATGATTTAGGCTAAGTCCATTAAAAGGAACTTAAAAGGACTTAAGAAATTTCATGAATTGATTTTGAATTTTGAGTTTAGTTTGATTGGTTTGAATTTATATCTCATTTATATATGTGAATATAAATGAGAATATAAATTAATCATGAGAAAATCTCAAAGAGTTTGAATTTGTTTAGATCATGATTTAGGCTAAGTCCACAAGAGAGAAATTAAGGACTTAGGAAAATTTGAACTTAAGAATTTCACTCATGGGTTTTAATCATGGATTTCATTCATATGGAGTTGATTTTAGTTTGGAAATAATCAAATAAGATTGATTTAGAGTTTGACTTGAAGGAAGGAAAGTGAGGAATGGTTCAAGCTAAGGGTAGGTAGATTCTCCTAACACCCCTAAGGCATGACCTATTTCTATGGCTAACTCTTCTAAGTCTTTAGGGCTAGGTTGAGTGTCCACCTAATCATTAGATGTGTCTTAATACTAAGGAACTCTTAAAGTCTAAGAGAAGTCCTAAGTCTAAGATGAAGGGGTTGAGAACTCATTTTAAAATGAGGTCAACACTTACACATAGGATGACCCTTACATATCAACAAGTAGGTCAAACTCGGGGGCATACCAATTGCTGACCCATGAGGAACAATATGTACCCCATACCTAGAATGCCATGTCCCTGAAGTAAGTAAATCTTTTGTATTTTATCTTTTTGTGTTATTATTATAATTCATATAAAGTTATGTTATACAAAATTTGTATTCCTTATCACTCGTATTACTACCTTATTGAACGTTAAAAAAGACCTAGTGAAATTTAAGAAATGATATTTTGGGAGCTGCATGATGATTCAAGAAACTCAGCACACCACTTTTGGCCTAAGAGATTGGTTCCACTCACCAGGTATTAAAGGTCCTCGGTGAGAATTCTAAGAACTTGGTTTGCCATTTATAGCCTGAGGATATAACATTCGAGCAAGCAACCCATAAGTTGAAATTGCTAAAACTTGTTAAAATTGAATATATCCATAAAAAAGATAGACCAACACTCCATGTGATTGATGACTCTTGTTTAGGACCAGCACCCAAGAGGTCAATGACTATTGACTAAAAGACCAACTCTTCATAGTTGACAATAAAAAAAGATCAAAACTTCACGAGCTTGATGACTCTTGTATAAGACCAATAACCCGAGAGGTTAATCACTATTGATTATACCAACACTCCATGCGATTGGTGACAATTATGTAAGATCGACACCCTAAAAGGTCGGTGACTATTGAATAAAAAGACCAATAATCCATAGTTGACAATCAAAAAAGCTAAACACTTTGTGTAATTGGAAACTTTTGTGTAAGATTGACACCCCAAGAGGTTGGTGACTATTGACTAAAATACTAACTCTTCATAGTTACAATCAAAAAGACCAACACTCCATGAAATTGGAGACTCTTATGTAAGACTGGCATCTTGAGATGTCGGCAACTATTGACCAAAAGACCAACTCTTCATTATTGGAAATCAAAAAAGAACATTGGCAATTCATGTATGGAAACCAACACCTAATAGGCCGAAGACTATGGATTAAAAAATCTAGCTCATCATGATGAGTGACTGCTAAGGAAAAATTTTCTATAGTCATCATTCATAATCTCACTATGTTTTGGACAAAGCATTCATAAAATGGTGGGTACAATACACTGCAATTATTACCTAAGGAAATCCAACTTGTCTCCATACAGAAATAATTCTTGCATTCATTCAATAAAAATATGTACAATTGAAAATACACTCAGGAAAGAAAACAAAAATAATTTCTTTCATTCACAAGTCAAATTTTTACAAAAGTGCAAATACAAATTTTCTTTCGACTCATAAAAAAAATAAAGTTAACTTGTGCTGCCCTTATTGCATCCTTATCAGAATATGAAAGGTTGAGTACGTTAGAGAAATCTAAAAACTTGGCATCCAATTAGCCATGCTTTACTAACTTAGTAATAATGAAGTTGGTGCCTGACTTAAATTTTTTTTTGCAATAAGTGCCAGTACTCCTCAGAATCAAGGATACTTATGAGATCAGCTTCCTTTTTTAAAATTATTTTGCCTATTTAAGGAGATCCTCTTCCAATTCCTTTTTTTTCATCACGGTGAGTCAGCTCCATGACCAACATGTTCTTCTCATCTTTTTGCCAAGTCACCTCTGCCTAAAGCTTATAAAATGTCACCTCAGAGGATTGGAGCTAGTCCTTCATAGATGTTAATTCAGCCTTTATCATGGACAAGCCTTCCTCTTGATTAAGAACTCCCTATATATCTCCCAAGTTAATTATTAGGCCACCACTAATGTGGTCATAATAGCAAATGGAAGTCGACCATTGAGAGTTTCTTGAAGAAGCTCATCTAAATCTTCAGAGTAAATCACCTGCTCAAGCTCAAAGACCTAACTTATTGGCCCGAATATGTTTGGAGTATAAATATTAAGATCATACTCATCCTTCTCCTCCTCTTCTTCTTCAAGCTCACTTCGCTTCTTTTTCTTCTGGTGACTTCGATGAGTCAAACTCATTTCCCTCTTCTTAGAGTTGCTAGGAGCTATACTTGGCCCAGCCTCATAAATAACCTCAATGAGAGTCGATTGATGCTCACCCTCCTCTAGGAATTAAACTACAAAGGGATGGAGTGGAGTTGGCTAAAAGTATCATCTCCTACAAATGAGAGAATGTAATGATTAGAATGGGGCTAGTCAAAAAGGATGACATAAGTCTTGCATAAGACACTAACGACTCAACCAAAATGGATATAGTGATGGATATTCAGAGTCTTATCCATCACTTTCTCCAACACTTTCTTCACTCAGGTGTCCTAGGAGCAATCACCTTGCTCGACAAAAAAGGAAGAGGAATGGTTGGTACCAATTATGCTGACCAACTCTTTACAAATAAGAGCTATGAGCACCATTTCCTCACCTTATTTTTCATGCAATAGATCTTTATCAAGACTAATGAAAACTAGGTAGTCCCATCTTAGTGACCTGTCACCTAGAAGATGTGGCAAAATAGGTTCAGGCTCCAGGAAACTCTTGCTCTTGCAAGTAAAAATAAAGTTTGTAATACTCGCATAGAATTCAAAAATAGTGTTGACCTCTCTTTTGGAGTTAGGATTAATCCTCCCCATCTTAAATCTAGTAACCTTCTAGACACTTGGATTTCCTTAGTGCTAGGACACTTCTAGTGATTAAGGGGACACTAAAACTTAAGCTTAGAGAGTTAGAAGGCATAACCCTAAGCTTAGAGCCCACCTTAGGACAAATAGGTTCCACTTATCTTATGGCCTAAACTAAGACTTATACCTATTCACTCATCCAAACTTAAGCTCATGTAGATGGAACTAAACTAACCTTAAACCCAATCAATTGATCTTAATTGAATTTGATTTTCTAATCCAATCTCCAAGTCAAACTAACTTGGACCTTAATCCTAGTTAACTCCACCACAATCCTATAACTCAATCAAAACCCATTCAAACAAACTAAATCCAATTTAATTTTCTCAATCACTCCAATTATTCATTAGATCATTTCAAGATACTTCAACACTTGCAATCAAACCAATTGAACCAAAAGAATATGACCAACCTAAGCTAGCCCATTTGACAAGGTTCAAATGAGCCAAAACTTAATTAAGCTCAAGTCAATTGCAATCAAAGCAACCAATCAACTTCAAATTTACCATTGAACACACCCCAACCATCCATAACCCCAATTGGTCCAAGTTGGCTTGACCAAGTCACTTGACCAGACATAAAAGGGATAATTGAACCAAACTTCAACTAAACTCCCATTAGATCAAATCAAGCCATCCAATCCCTTCATTGATGATTGTAAATCATTATTGAACACTCCACTACAATTAATTGAACCTAATCAAGCCAATTGGACCCTTTGACCCAAGTTGACCCAATTTGGCCTAAAGGGTCAAATTAAACCAAATCAAATCCTAAACCAAATTGATTGAAATCAATGCTTCCAACCAATCACTAATTTAATGTTAAACATAATCTAACCTTCAATTGCATCCAATTTGCTCAACCTAACCCAATTAGCCCACTTATCCCAATTTGATCAAAAGGGTCAAATTGAACCAATTCACTCCATAATCCAAATTAATTCAAACCAATCATTCTAATCAATCACCAATGATCAATTAAACATAGAACTAACCCATGCTCAAGCTAATTTGGCCAATTTGGCCAATTTGGTCAAATTGGTCAACATGACTCATTTGACCCAAATTGAGCCATATGAGCCAAATTCAAATCTAACACAAATTGAATCAAACCAATTGCACTCATTCACTCCAAATGACCAATTGAACTCCTTCAAATTGATCAAATTAGCCCAATTAAACTCATTTGACTCATATGGGTCAAATTGAGCCAAACCCATCTAAACCAAGCCAAAACTCAATCGAACTTGGCATGACTCATCCTTGGGTTACCATGGGCCTGCTCAAGTGGGCCCAACCCATGGTGAATATATTTTGGGTCAAACCCATTGAACCAAGCCACCCAAATGAGATAAAATCTTCATTTGGATGGGTTCTCCACGTTTTACCCCATGGCAGCCACCTTTGGCTCTTCTTGGACAAGAGGACCACTGACCTAACATAACCCAAAGCTATTAGGCTCAGTCTTTCACCAAGAAAGGGTGAGTTCACCCTTGGAAACCAATTGATCCACATAAGGGAGAGTGTACACCTCATGCCAGCCACTACACTCCCTCAGCCTATCACTTTCATCCACCTTAGCAGTCCCCTGCCATCTCCGGCCACCTACCCCGACCAGACGGCTGCCAAAGGCTGATCCAATCCAAGCCATTGGCTCAACTTGGGAGGAGAGTATACTCCTTCCCATTGATTCAAACCAAAAACACACCTTCCTTAGAGCATTCCACATAGTCCCATACCTTCTCTCAAGCTTCTTGTGCACTCCACTGCCGGTGAGAACAGCTCCCGATCCAATTTGAGAGCTCCATCTCTCCAAGTTTATTAAACCTTCACCAAACCTAAATTAACTCTTCCCACACCTTCACCTCACTCTAGCGAACTGAAATGAATCATTTCCCAAGTGATTCGACCATCGGAAGACATCTCAAGACCAACTCCGGTGAGCTTTACAGCTGTATTTGGTCCACAGAGTAATTGACGAGGAGGCAGCTCATGATCTTCTCCATAGAGCTTCATCTCTTCAAGATGAAGCTACCTCTATCGGCAAACCTTGGGTCTATAACTCCAGTGAGCTAAAAATCTAGCAATTATAGCTTTGGCCCCTAGGTGTTGGTCTTTTTTGAAGTGAACCATGTTTTCATACGATCTCCACTATAGGATCCTCCTAGATTCATTCCCTGATCATTTTGGAGTCAATTTCATCATCGAACAAGCTCTGATGAGCTCAGATCAAGCAGTGTAAGGTGAACGGTGTCCATCTTCTGACACTCGTGGGACAACGGATCACCGGTCGTCCATCCCACGTGATTATAACGGACAACTGTGATTAATCACATTAGAAATTTTGATTTAACCCCTTTGAAATCACGAGATTAATCCCAACCATCCGATCCAAGATTGAAAAATTGAGAAAAAATTGCATCCACCACCGCTGAGTTAGTTGTCGCATTGGACTATTTAAGTAACCAATACCATGGCATCACATGTAAAGCATTGCCTCATCAGCGTTCGCTTGGCGCAGATGATTTAAAAGGTTAATTTGGCTTTAAAATTGTAATTATATGGCCAAAATTTCAAAAAATTATAACTAATTATAGAAAAATCAAATAAATTTAAATAAATTCTTTCAGAAAGGTTAGACAGAGAAGAACTTAAAAAAATAAAATCCCTAATTTATGCCCGGTGAATAGTGCTTAATTAAGATTTGAAACTTAGGCTAATTACCTTAATAGAGAAAAATTACTTGGCTAATTAATTCCAAATTTGGTGGGATGATTCCATAGGATGCCCTCTGCCTCCCATAGTTTTCTTGGAATTATTTACAATGTAATTTAAATAGTTTAGAATTCAAATTCTAATTACTCTCATTAATTAGTTAATTAATTAGTAAATTTGATAAATACTAAAATTTAATAATTAATGATAATTAATCATTATGAATAGTTGGAATAGTGAGGAGAAGTAATTAGGACCCCTTTCCTAATTATTTTTCCAAATGTATTTCCTTAAGAGGATTATTTAACATGTGCAATAATTAGGGATTAATTAGAAAAATTAATGATAAAATAGAAATCAAACAAAATTAATGGTTGGTTCAGATAATTCAAACATAATCTATTAATCTCCCTTTGTGTGTTTAGTAGCATAAAATCATTAAAGAAATTGTGATTAACCCATTAGTATTGGAAAATTATAAGAGTACTTAACTTAGATTCTTTCCTTCTTTAATCTAATTAACTCTTAAGCATGAGCCTAATTGCATTAGATTCTCTTAAGTGCATTGTAAATTTTACTTTCTCAAAAGCATATCATTAAAGGCTCATGATCAAGTAGTTAATTAAATTAAAGAAGTTTAGGGAAGGGTAATTATGTTGATGTGCATAATGGCTCGAACATAATCAATCCATAAAACTAATTTAATTATTTTCTTTAAATATATCAAATCACTAACATGGGATGTGGTAAATACTAAGCACCATCTCTCCTCTTTAGGTTTTAATAACTTAAATATCAAAATTAAACCTTATAAGAGCTTTGGTTAGTCTTAAAGAATATTTATTTGGCTTGATTGTCCTTAGGACCTAATATAATTGAATATGTTATGTGGCAATGTTTAATCACTTCTTTTCAATCATTATAAATGTGCATGCATGTTAATATGTTTTTTTAAAAAAAAGAGAATCAAAACAATATGGTTGCATTTAGGTTGCATGTGTTGGATAAATATTATATGGTGTGACTACAACAACAACAACAACAATAACAACAACAAAAATAAGCCTTTATCCCACTAAGTAGGGTTGACTACATGAATCCTTCATCTTCATTGTGTCATATTATGTTTCAAATTCTCATTTCATTCAAGTATACTAAGGTCATTTTTTATACATCTTAACCAAGTGTCATATATATGGTCAAATTCTCATTTAATCCTTCGTCTCTATTGCGTCCTATATATGGTGTGACTATTATCACTAATGAATACCAAATTACTTTCAAAACTATAAGCTAATGATGTAAAATTTAAGCTAATATTGGCTATAAATATTCAATAAAGTTTACATTTAGTTATAATTTAAAGATGGTAAATGATTGTTTTGTTTTCAAGGTTCACATGTATGTTTACATATGTTTGGAGTTGGCAAGTATATAGTCTGGGCATCCCAAGAACATGAGACTTTAAGTAGCCCCAAAGAAATGTTAGATAATCTCACTTCCTTGGTTTTATATTGGCATGTACTTGCTTAATTTCATTTATGTGTATTGATATACCAAAATTTGGGATAAAACTTTGCTTTACATAATTATAAGATTTGCTTTTATATACCCTTTGCATGATTTTCATTTATATGCTTGTGTATATGTTTACATGTATTTAAGTTAGCAAGTATATAGTTTAGAAATCCCAAGAATATTAGGCTTTAAGTAGCCCCATAAAGGTCATATATAATCTCACTTCACTGGTTTAACAATGGCACGTACTTGCTTAAATCTCTAATACATGTCTCAATATGCTTAACTATGAAATTGAATCTTTCTTTTCTACCAAATTAATGCATTAATTATCATCAAGCGTGGAAAAATATAAATATTTATTGCTTGTACAAATATATATATATATATATATATATATATATATATATATATATATATATATATATATATATATATTAAATCAAATATCATGAATAATAAAAATGAAGAAGTGTGTATGCTATTGATGGTGGAAAGAAATAGTGGAATGTTATTCATGTAATAGTGATTAAATTTTATTAATCATAAGATGCCTTTTATGTTTGAATAAGACTCCTTAAGACTAACCCAAACTTTGGCTAAATAAAAATGTTTATAAATGGTTCACTAAAGAAACCAAAGTCATAATAATATGCCTTTAGATAACACCTTAGTGTAGAGATGAAGGGGGTCAAACCCCTTTCTTCTCTTCATAATAATTAGATGTTGAGCAGACATTAAATGAAACAAGAAAGTGTAAATTAAAATTAATCAATTTATTCCAAGATTTGAAATGAAATCTCCCATAATGTTTAACTTAAATAATTCTAAACTTTAGATATTCACACTCTTAAAGCTTAGTCAAGACACACCACACTAAATCTTAGCACACACACTAGAATGCTAAGTCACCAATTATAGTCTTAAGCTAGGCCAGTGTATGTTATGGTATTGTGTTTATTTTATGATGTAATATTTTAGACTAGATGTTAGGATTGTTTGTGCATAGAGTGGATGTTAGGTCACTAATAGCTTAATGATATCTTCTGTAAGAGATTGTGCTAAAGGTGTCACCATAATAATAAGTAATTATAAATGTTCTTGCTTGCATGTGCTGCTTATGCCCCCTTGCATAATCCAATTAGGACAGGTGGGCTTGGCTGCCCAAGTACAGGGTGTTAAGTCTTAATATATAAAATATAATTGCTTATCTTCTATGTTTGTTTAGCTAATGTCTATTTTACAGGTGCAATTAGTTTTTATTTTTCATAAATATGTAATTTGTATAATAGGATTAGGATTAGTGCTATGGGGTTTAGGATGAATAAAGGCTAGAAGGCAAAGACTTGGGAGGCCCTATAAAACCTAGAGAAAACTAATCAAAGGAAAAGAAAGAAGAACAAAGATTGAAGTCCCCCATAACATTTATTTCATTTGTAAAAAAATTAATTGTAGTCCGGGTTATATAAGGGTAGAGCTTGGCTGCCCAATATTTTCTCTTTTTTGGGGTGTACGGTAGTACTCGGTCACATCAATATTTTATTCTTTTATAGGAATCTAAATGTTTGGTTATTATGTTTAGATTATGCAATAAAAATGGCATACTTTTCATAGGTTTCTTAAAGTGTGATGATTTGATGTGTGGCCTGGATGCAATAGGCTCTTTAAGATAAAATTAACTTTTCTATCCTCACTAAAAATTCATAACTAAATTTTAAACTCATAATCACATTTTAAAGCCTAAGCTCTTAATAAAAAAAAAAGATTTAGAAATCTCTTAGCTAATTATTGTATGTTATCACACCATGCATTTCATATTGTGCCACTCTTGAATAGGGAGGGTCTCTACTCTTGCATGATAGGGGATATGCTTGACCTTTGAGGGCAATCTCTTTAGTGAAAAACACCTCTTCTAATTGATGTAACCCATGACTTAATTTCATCATGCATATAGGCATAAGTATCCCAAGCCTTGGTTCAAAATGAATGTGTCAAAATTGATTTATAAATTTGTAAATTTTAGCTTTAGTCTAAGTCATGTTTTCATACCAACCATGATCTAATCTCTTAGGGAGTGAGTTTTGGATTCTAGCTTCCTTCCTAATTAAATAATAGCCTAGCTATCTTGCATCTACATAAGACTAATCTGCATGGTTTTAAAGGGTATGAGGTCTTACGTAGCGGCCACTCTAGGTGGTTGTAAGTCCAGAAGAGTCGAGATGTGTCTATTCTCTCTTATGAAGGTAAACTGTTATATCCCATTTTTTTGATTAGACTTAGGTAATGCTTCTAGATTTAGCTAAAAAATTTTATATTTAGGTTTTGAGGCTACTTATTTTCTTTGGGCTATTAGCATAAGTCCTCACCTCTTAAGCATTTCTATAATCTAGTGTTATTGGACTATTAAGTCCTAGCATTCTAATGAGACTCCAATTTAAATAAAAGTAAGTTTTCTCTTTTAAAAATATAAAGCCTCATTATAGGGTGGATTGAAGCACTTACTAGGATTCCTAGTATCAGGAGTGCTTCTTACACATTCTCCTTTGGAATTGATAAATAAGTCTTTCTATTTGAACCTTCCCACTTGATTTCCAAAAGTACTCACTCCTTTGATTGTCTATCTTTGAAATATTTGGAGATACTTATTGACTACTTTAATCAAGAGTATTCTTACAAAATAATTATTTCCTAAGATGTAATTAACTATGGATGCTTGCTTCTATAGGGAACTAAAGAATTTGGCATAAAATAAACCTTATTTTACTTCTCCTTGTAAAGTGGGGGAAAGATCTCTAATATATATATATAGACCCATCTACTTTAGGAGTCATTATTAGGTGATTAGGTCTATTATGGGGGTGATGTTTCTATTTTTTTAAGATATTACATCATACCTTAATGTCTCACTAGATCACTTCAATAAGTACCCCTTAAGATCCGTGTGGTGTTTCTACGACTCCAAATAAAAACACCATAAATAGTTGGTTGGGGATGACCCCATAAAAATTCAAAATCTCCACCCACTTGCAAGGAACAGAGAACCAAATGCCACATTTTAATTGATCAAGAAGGATGCATAGCTCAAGCTATCAGGTCAAGTTAAGCCTCTCATCCTTATTAATCACTTGCACTATGAATTCGGGATGAACCTAGTAGTAGCTAAGGAAGATATGAGTCACAACCAATGCATCAAGGTCAAACACCTTCTTGGTCTTGATCTACATGAACTCAAAATTTCTTTCCTCAAAGGTACCATTCTTGTCAATCACAAAAAATTCACTTTAAAAGCCAAGAGGGGATGTGAATTACTCATTAAGATAGAATATCCACTCACTCAAAATTGAAGGGGTAATAAAGACTCAACCACTTATGGTAAGAATGAATTTGTAGATGCAAAAGGTAGGCTTAGTAACATATACATCATATTAAGCATTAAATAAAAAAAAATCATTACTCAATCCCACAAAAAATCTAAGCATCAAAAGTCATTTAACAGGAGAAATGACGGGTAGAAGATAATTATACCTTTTTATTAAAAATAGAAAGAATAATTATAACACACTCATTATATCCTCTATACATCATTTTTTGAGTTGCTTTATAATTGAGTCTGAGAGCAATTCCTTACTAAGCTTGCACTTACCATATATATAATCAAATATAAAATTAATATTTGAAATGAAGAGAGTTGTCTAATATGACTTGATAGAGTGTTAAAGCAAAGTCAACTAGACCCTCATGATCATAAAATTCCTCTAAGACTCTACCTCCATAGCTTGCCTCCACTGACTCCATCTCTAGTATTGATTGAAGCTCACTTAACTTCTACATCAACTAGTGTAAGTCTTCCTCTAGAAAGATGACCCATTTCTACAAAGAAATATGGGTGGATGGATTAGCAAGCGCATGTGATTCCCTCTCAACATCTTCCCTTTCTAGATGAGAAGACTCGTCCCTCACAAACTCACCATTCTCTCGAATAGATGAGGAAGAGAAACTAATTAACATCTCCTAGATGTCAACCAGAGTAAAGCTGGTTGCCCGAGTAGAAGAAAGGGTGACTTCCTTGGTGGTCATTTCCTATGAGCACACACTCTCTCCTAAGACCAAACTTGACAAAGTTAGAGTCACCCATAAATGATTGAATTCATTAGAAATAAATAATGAGATTTCAATAAGGTAGTCAGCTAAGAGTTGGAACCTTAGAAAAAGAAGCCATTACAAGAGTGAATGGACCTCCTCGACACTCAAAAATGACCTTGTAGCTCGCACATAGTAAGATGAATCATTTCCTCTGAAGTACCTAGTGTATCGTGAGAGATAACTTAAGGGGTAGGTGAGTGTTCATTATTGCCTTCAACCAATGCATGTAAACTCACCATACTCAACTACAATAATAAGTAAATTTCAGAAAGGCTAACAAGAAGAACTTGAGAAATAAAATAAGAACAAGTCCTACCTCAATGAGACACTCCTCCATAGTCATTTTCATGGAGGCAGTTCTATCCAATTTGCATACCATGACTTTTTGGCACTGAATCAAGTGAATATCATCTATCTCTTGAATGCTCGTGAGTTTGAAGGAAGGTGGTTCTACTACAACGGTCATATTCTTCACCTCCATAGAGTGAGTTCTTGGCTCTACCCATGAGTCTTTGATGCTACCCATGCCTAGAGCAGTAATAGTCTCATTGATAGGGACAATTGTGGTACTCGCATCGGCCATAGAGGCAGTTATGAATTTCAATGGCTTCTTAGTTTTTTCATCTTCTTCTGAAGGTCAAGGCCTCCTAGCATCCACGAGAATAAATGTATCCCTCTCATAAATGATAACTTAGTAGTAATAAAAACTTCTCAATTTAGTGGCAAACATAATAGAAGGAAATGTATTGAAAGAGAGGGGGCAAGGGTGTGTCAAAAGGTGATGTGACTATTCATAACTTCATAATACTTTTTTTAGTATTTATGAAATGCTCAAAGATAATTTACCCTTTCATTTTTCTATCATTTTTGTGAGTCGCTTTTATAAGAAGCAAAAGAATTAGAGTGCTAAATATATGTCCAAATATATAAGCAAGCTAGAATAGCCTTCTAGGTAGGCCATCATCAAAACAAGATCGAATCTACATAAGTGAACTACTTAATGAAAAAAGACTCATCGCTTATAGGGTGGGTCAAAGAAGGAAGCTCAAAGAATGAAGTATGGAGACTGGCTACGTATGCAAACTTGTCCATGGCTGGTGCGTGACCAATGAAGACCAGACAACCTAAATGCCTAAAGTTCATCCTACATTGACATGTCAATTGGCTACATCAAAGTAGGTAGCAGGTCACTTTCACTAAAGTGTTATAGAGCTTACCACTCATTTAAGAATGCCTACCTTGTGTTAAGGCGAGTCCCCACCTATACTCCACTTACCTTACATCTACTTACTATATGTAATTACTCCCCCTGCTATTATAAAAAGGGTCATTTTAATGGGGCTGGAGGGGACATTTTTCTTTCTCTCTTCTTCCCTAGGGGATGCCATAGCTTTCAATACTTATACTAAACCTTGGTGAAATAATAAAATTGTAGATGTTTTTTGCACTTTATTTATTTATTATTATTATTTTTGCTCTATTTTTTCTATCCCCATCTCTCAAGTGTCATAGAAGATTTTATTTCACTCCATGGATAAATTTTGATTTAACACACATACTCTTAGAGCCGGTATTTAGTCTCCCAGAGCTTCCTTTGCATCTAGCTCTATCAGGACCAACCACTCTCAAATCTTAACATCCCCAACATCACCACCCACAAAACCTTCACCAATTTACAAATAAACTAATCCCACACCTTTCTCACACTTAAGTGAACTCAAACAAATTAAGATCCACTCAATTTAAGTGTAAGAAACCATAGCTAAACCAAACTCTAGTGAGCATTGGTCTAGAGGACGGCTAATGAGGAGGCAAGTTGACACTTTAATAGTAGGGATTCATCTCTTCAAGATGAAACTACCTCAATCATTGGCTCCACTAGACATTCACTCTAGTGATGTAACTCTCTCAAACCATAGAATGGCCCTAAGATGTTGGTTTTTATGAAGTAAAGTTGTGATTCATTAGGATTTAATTGTAGGGATCTACTGCAATTCTCTTCCTAATCCTATTAGATTCATTTTGACCTAAAATTCTACTATTGTTGGTTCAAATCAATTGGCAAGAGACAGACATTCTCTGTCTCTTGCCAAAACTTGAAGACGAATCACGTGCCATCCATTCCACATAATTAGAATGATTGCCATGATAAATTATATTAGAATTTCTCTTATTTAATCCCTAATAAATATGGATTTAATCTCAGCCCATTCAATCTTCATAGCATGGGATGAAATTGTGTCTTCTACCATTGACTCAGCTACCACATGAGATAGTTTAAATAACCAATCCCACGCCATTGTGCACAAAGCACAGCTGACTCAGTCTTTAATTGTGTAAATGGATTAATTTGACTTTTAATTAGGATTAAATAGGAGAAACTTTGAAAAATTATTACTAATTATAGAATAATATAGAAGTATAAACAAATACTCTCTATAATCAATGAACAGAGGAGAATAAAAATAAAATAAAAGCCCTAACTTCTTCCCATTAGATAGAGAGTAATTAAGGTTTAATTAAAATATTAGTGAAATGACTTAAAATTTTCAAGAATTATTCTTTGTTATGTTCTCTACCTCCATAATTATTTCGTATCTTTTGGGTAACTGGATTAAGAGATATGATTTTTAAATGCTTAATATCTTAATTAACTTAATTATTAAAAATAAAAATTATGGAAATGTATAAATAGGTGTTTATGTGTTCAAGCACTCTAGCATACCATCATAACACCTAAAAAAATGATTTTGACCTATGGTCTTAATTAAATCTCAAAATTCACACTAATTGGGTTAATTACTCATTAATTATTCATTATGGGGCCTATGACCTAAAAAAATTATAATTAATTGTGTTGGTCTCTAAAAATTGTGATCAACTCTTTTTTGTGCTCAACTAACAGAGAGGTTTCCAATAAAATCAAAAGCCACAATTTGTTTGGGGTATTTTGAATATAATTGATGATTTTGGTTTTCTTTATTTATTTAATCACAAAATATAAACTCAAATGCCTTAAAATGTTATGATATATTTTATTTATGTTTATGCATGTTTTGTAATATTTTCATAAATTTTTTGCTTATGACTTATGTCTAATTAAGTTTTTTGAGTATCTTTGGGATTAATCATAGTAAATAATTATTAAACCCTAATAAAATTAGAAAAATTATATCTTTGACCTTTAGATCACTTAATGAACAAAGAGCGGTTATGGGAAAATTTTAGAGTGTCTAATCTCCTCAAAATTTCTAATACACTTTAATTAAAATACCATAAGTAAACTTCATTGAGCTTAAGTGGTGATATAATTTTATGATTAGTTGTAGAATTAGTAATTTAATAAGATAGCCTCAGGACAAGTTATGTGTTGTCCATTATGTATGATTAGAATGGATGGTTGTGATAATTCATGTTACTTTTTTTTATTTAATCCTCTAAAATTGTGTTTAATCATAGTTGTTTAATCTTTGATCGAATAGCTTAGAGCAAAATTGTGATTGCCACCACCCCATAAGCTGTCATGCATGATGGTTTTAATAACAAATCCAATGCCATCATGTATAAACTGCAGCTAACTCAATAGGTTGACCAGTTTAATTAACCAAAACTTTAACAATCATAATTAATTATAAAAAAATTAAAATATAAATAAATACTCTCTATAATTAATGAGCAAAAAAGAATTAATAAAAAATAAGCCCCAATTTTTGTCCATCAGATAGAAAGTAATTAGGGTTTAATTAAAAAAAAATATAATTTTGAAATTAAACTTAAACTATTCACTTAAAATGACTTGAAATTTTCATGGAACATTCCCCTTAATGTTCTCTGCTTCCCATATTTATTTCAAACCATTTGGATGAGTGCACTAAAAATGTGATTTCTAAATGCTAAATGATGTGAATAACCTAGTTACTGAAATTAGAAATTATGAAAATGTCAAAATAGGTGTTTTGGTATTTAAGAACTCTTATTTAATATTAAAATACCTAGGGAAAATAATTAGGACCTTATACCCAAATTAAATCCCAATATTCCCGCTAATTGGGTTAATTAATCATTAATTAATCATTAAGTGGCCTATGACTTAAAAAATTTATAACAACTTGTGTAGATCTTTAAAAATTATGATCAACCCCTCTTTGTGCTCAATTAATTAAGAGGTTTCCAATTAAATCAAAAGTCCGAACTAGTTTTAGGTCGTTTGAGTGTTATTGATAATTTGGGATTTTTTATTTAATTATTCATAAAATATAAGCCCAAATGCCTTAGAATTTCTAGGATGTATTTTATTTATTTTTATGCATATTTTGTAGTTTTTTATAATTTTTTAGCATATATTTTATGTTTAATTAGATTTCTAAGTGTCTTTAATATTAATTATAATAAATAATTATTAAAACCATAACAAATTATAAAAATCATGTCTTGGACTTTTACATTACATAATAAATATAGAGTGGTTGTGGGATAACCTTAGAGTGTCTAATCTTCTCTATTGATTTTAATCACTTTATTTAAGAATCCTTTAAATACGCTTAATTTAGATTAACTAGTGATATGATTATGTGTTTAGCTTTAGAATTAGTATCTTAAGAAGAAATATTCATGACATCTAATTATTCTCTTTGTCAACTTACATGTGTGTATGCATGTTTGATTGAGTGTTCAATTGCATCCATGTTTAAAATTATAAATGAATTGTTTGTGTTGCATTTATTATTGCGGGTTATTATTACCATTAAATTTGATAATTATTTTATTTAATCATATAAATTTCAATTGAAGAAGAAAGATAATCAAAATATAATAATCATGTATATAATCAATGCATTCCTAAATTATATAGTTTGAAAACTTAAGGTCGTAGAGCTACCAATTCGAAATAGATTTTTACCTCACGTTTATGGTATAATAATGGCATGTACTTATAGGAATGCCAATAGAAATACATATGAAAATTTAAATAAATTTTAAACTTATCATTATGAAATTTCTAAAACTAATATTTTCATTCCATACATGTATACATAAGTTATCAAGTATATAGTTTAGAAACCCGAGATCACAAAGCCACTAGCTCGAAGGAGATTTTTACATCACATTTTTGGTTTAACAATGACATGCACTTGTAAACTTTGTGTGTGTGTGTCTGTGTGATACCAAAATCACTAAATTACCTCAACTAAAAAAAATATACTCGCACATATGCATGCATGAGTGAAGCATTTTATTTACTAAGTTATAAATCATCCATGCAAATGATTTTCATATTAAATAAAGTATTTTATTAAAATACAAAATGATGTAATATTTGGAAAGAAATGTGTTTAGATGATAAAGGAGAAGTAGAAATGTCATGAGAAAATTCTCAGCTTAACCCTTTAATTTTAAGATATGTTTCATGTAATTATAGCATCACTTAAACTTGATTAAAACTTAATGTTTAATCAAATCAATTAAAAGCCATAAAAAAACATCTTTTAGACTTCATTAAAAATATAGTGTGTAAAAGGAATGGGTTTAACCTCAAGTAGAATTCACCACTTTTCACACTCTTTAAAGCATTAAGTTTAAGTTGAATCAAAGATTAAATCCACAATCTAAAGTATATGCCTATGTTATCAATCATTTAAATTGAAATTGAATTTGGTTAATAAATTAATTTATTTGCTTACATTGTAATTCAAGCACTTAAAGCCTAGCTTTGTCTTACCACCTATCCATTGAAAATACTATAAAATGATTGGCCCCCAATACTAGAGTTAAGTTACACTAATGCTTTGTTATGATGGATTACTTTTTTGTTTTATGATGTAATATTTTAGATTAGATGTTATGGTTTATATTTGGATGTTATATTAGACTAATGATGTTTTCTATAGGGGTTATGCTCAATAAAATGGGGACATTATAATAGAAATAAATCAAATAAGTCTTACTTGCAGATGCTATTTTTCACGAGCTTAACCCATTATGATAGGTGGGCTCAAGCACTCGTTGGTTCCAAGCCTCACTATATGGACTATATCTATTTGTGTGTATGTGTGTTCTACCTAACCTTTATTTTTTATGTGTAGTTTGGATTTTATTTAGAATTTCAAATATAATTTATAACCAGAATTAAGTTAGAACCATTGGGTTTAAGATAACCTGTGGCTAGAAGGTACAAACTTGGAAGGCCTCGTAAATCCTGAGTGTCCATAACTTAGAGGTGGAGATAAAGACCCTCATTGGCTAGCTAATTGTAACACTTAGTTCTAGGCCAGGCAGTGTAAGAGCAGAGCTTGGCTCCAATTTTCTTTCTTTTTCCAAGGTGTATAGCAAAATCAAGCCGCACAAGGCTTTTATTATTTTAATTTGATTTAAATTTTTTAGATTTTTGACATTATTTGCATAATAGAATTGCCATGCTTCCTAAATTTTCTTTATTTATGATGTATTGTTGTATCTGACATGAATTTAGTAGGCTCTTAAGATTTAAACTTTCTACCCTAACTTAACTATCAACTTAAATTAAAAATAATACAACTCACAACATTATTTTATAGCCTTAAGATTAATCAAAAAACTATTTAGAAATACTTAGATCTATGATGAAAGTCCAATCTTGGATCACAGTGATTTTCTTCCTTGATATGAGGGGCCTTGCAATCATTGCATGATAAGGGAAAGAGTCTGACTATTATAGACAACCACCATTAAGTGTAGAACACCTCTCTTGATGATTTGGCCAATAACTTAATTTCATCATGCATATAGTCATATTAATCTAACCAAGCCTAGTCAAATTTTGTGAGTCTAAAATTTATAAAATAATAAATTTTTATCGTATTAGCTAGAAGTAAATTCATTCCAATCTTAATCTTAGAATCTTAAAGAGACAGCTCAGAATCTTAGATTATTTTTTAATAAATACAGCCTAACAATCATACATTTACATGAGAGTTGTCCACATGGATTTAAAGTGTATGTGGTGTTAGCTGACAGCCCTTTCAGATAGCTTTTAGGTAGTTGTAAGTCCAGAGGATTTGGGATGGGTTCACATTATTGAGTGAGAATGTGCTATTATATCTTACTTTTTTTAGTAGAATAAGTCGAGCTTCTAGCATGTGTTGAAGTATTTTTAGACCTAAGAATAGAGGCTACTTGTTTCTTATTTTCTATGATTATAAGTCCTCACCTCTTAGAAATTTTCATAATCATATGTTATTAGAACATAAGTCCTAGTATTCTAATAAACATTTAGCTCAACTATAATACATTTTAATTTCAAATATGTAAAGCACAATAATATGATAGATTAAAGTGTTCATCGAGCTTCCTAGTATCGAAACACTTCTTACTTATCCTCCTTTAGATTTGGTTAAGAATTTCTCCTACTTAATCTTTTTCATTTGATTTTCAAATTAAGTGATCTTTTGATTATAATCTTTGAAATTTATAAAGACACCAACCAACTACTTTAATTGGGAGTTTTCTTAGAGGATCTTGTCTCCTAGTATGTAATTAACTTTAAAAGCTTGAACTTATAGAGAACTTGCAACCTAATTTAAAATAAACCATATTCTACTTCATACATATAAAGGGAAAAGATCTCTGGTATATGTAAACTCATTAGCCTTAGAAGTCTTTAGTAAATGATTAAGTCTATTATAGAGTAATATTCCTCGTGCTTATAAGTGTTGCTTGCCCCTTTAAGCATAGTCTATTAAGATAGGTGGGCTTGGCACATGTGGGTTCTAGGTCTAATTGTGTGATATATAAATGCTTGGTGTGTATGGAGGTTATAGCTAATACCTAATTGGATTTCTTTTAAAAATTTAAATGTGATTTTGTAGTAGAATAGGGTTAGAGCCATGAGTTTAAGATAGGCAAATGCTAGAAGACATAAACTTGTGAGGCCCTGTGACAGCTAAAGGATCCGAGATTTCAAAGCTCAATTGAAGATGAAGACATCATATGGAGTTTATTTTTTGATGTGGGGTGGACACCATGCAGATCGTAGGGGGGTTCTTATTGAAGTGATATGATACAACATTGAGGTATAATGTACTGTCTCGAAAGATAGAAACATCGCCATACAATGGACCTAATTATCTAATAAGGACTCTTAAAGCATGATGTGTCTTTGAATATACCAGAGATTTTTTTACTACTTTACACTAAAAAGTAAAATGGGATTTATTTTATGCTGGAATCTTAAGTTTCATATGGTAAGGCTTTATTTATTTGAAAGTGAAGAGATTTATTTATTTGAGTTGAATTTTTATTAGATTGTTGGGGCTTATAATCCACCAACACAAGATTGTGTAAATGCCTAAGAGGTGAGTATTTATGCTTGTAGCCCAAATAAAATAGCTACCTCAGATCCTAAATCTATGGAGCTTTAGCACAAGCTAAAGCATGATCTAAATCTAAGCAGAAGGTGGACCTAAGGGTTTATCTCCACAAGAGAGAATAAACCCATCCAACTCTTCTTGACTTACAATCTCCTGGAGTGGCCGCCATTTAACACCTCCTACATTTTAAGTCCATGTGGTCCGATCTTTTAAAATTGCTAGATGGCTAGGCTTTTTATTTAATTTGGAAAGAAGCTAAAGTCCTAAACCCATTGCCTAAGAGACTAGAGCGTGAGTGGTATGAGCACATGACTTAGTCTAAAAGGCAAATCTTTACAAATTTTATTTCATTTTGACACATTTATTTGGACAAAAACTCTAGAATTTCTTATACCTAAATGCATGATGAAATGAAGTTGTTGGCTAAATCAATGAGAAGAGGGTGTTCTCCACCATAAGAGATGCCCTCATAGGTCAAGCATTATCTTGTTTAGAGCCTAAGATTTATGATGAGGTTGTGAATTGTTTTAAAATTTATCTATGAGCTATTAGTTGGGTAGAAACATTAATTTTATCCTAGGAGCCTACCACATCCAGGCCACACATTCAAACATCAAACATGAAGAAACTATGAAAAGATACAATCCTATTACGTAATCTAAACATAACATCAAATAATTTTATAGACTCACAAAAGAATAAAATGTCGGTGAGGCCGGGTACCATCATACACCCCAAAAAAGAGGAAAGATAAGTAGTCGAGCTCTACCCTTATACACCAGGAACATAAAAGAATAAATTTATAATTGAAATTGAATACATGCTATGGGGGTCTTCACTTCTTCATGTCTTCATATCTTTTTTCTCCTTCTTTAATTTTGATTTTCTCCTTTTAATTTGCTTTAAGACATTACAGGGAACCCCGGGACTAACCCTTCTGGCCACTGCTCATCCTAATCCCCCATAACACTAATCCTAGTTCATATTGCAAAAAAAATACATTTATATAGAAAAAAATAAATCTAACTACACCTACAAAATAGAGGTTAGCTAAACATACATACAATCCCAAGTAGTTATATTTATAATTTGGATATAGCACCCTGCACATAGGTAACCAAGCCCACCTATCCTAACTTAGATTATGCTTAGGGGTTTAAGTAACATGCAAATAAAGCATTTATACTAATTTTTAAGCAACCCCTTTAAGCATAATCTTTTGTAGAAGATAACATTAGGCTAAAATCAACTTAACATCCAATCTACGAAATGTGCACAATAACATCCAGTCTAAAACATTACATCACATAATAAAACATACATCACACACACACCATCCTAACTTAGGACTAGAAGTGGTGGCTTAATTCGAATATGTGTGATAAGGATTTGTGTAGTATGTCTTAACCAAGCATTAGAGTTATGATTTTCTAAGTGTGGAGGAATTTAATTTAACATAAAGGTTAGTTCCACTTCAAGTTGTTTAGTTGAATTATGAATTTTAATTTATGTTTTGTTTCATTTCATATGATTTATACTTTGCATCTAAGTGTTATAAAGAGAGTAAAGAAGCTTACCCCTTTCATCCCCTTAAGCCATTTTCTAAAACACATTTTTATGACTTAGTTCTCTTTAGTCAATGGCTTATTAAGTATTTTCTTATTAATCTTAAGTTTGGGTTAACTTTAAATTATCCTATTCAATATGAAAGCATCTTAAGATTAATATAATTGAATTACTATCACATGACATATATCAAGTCATTTCCTTCCATCACATGTAACATGCACATGATTTAACACTTGGCATATTTATACATACATCATATTTTAGCACACTTAAATGATGAAGGATGCATACATACTTAGTGGAAAAGAAGACTTTCATTCATTAAGCAAGCATACATACATATGTATAAAAGATATAAACAAGTACGTGTCATTGTTAACCAGGAAAGTGAGATAATCAAATGACCTCCATGAGGCTACTTAAAGCCTTGTATTCCCAGGATGTCTATATTATATACTTGTTATCTTAAATACATATTAATGTATACATAAATATAAATATGAAAGTCATGCAAGAGGTGACATTTCCCTTAATTAAACTATTTGTATATATGGATTAAAGCTCTATCCAAATTCTAATATAAAAATACATAGAAATGAAATTAAATAAGTATGTGCCTTTGTTAACCAGGGAAGTGAAGTAATCAAAAAACCTCTTTGGGACTACTTAAAGCCTCGTATTCTCAGGATGTCTAGACTATATATTTATTAACATTCAATCTTATGTATATTCATATACATGAATAAAGGAAAGAAGCTTTACATCCATATACTACATATTTTAGTGACTTAGGTAATTATGAATGCATGTATTTTTAGTCAAAAAATAGAGGGTTTTTATTTTTTAATCAAATACACATACACATGTTTAAAAGATGTAAACAAATACGTGTCATTGTTAACCAGGGAAGTGAGATAATCAAATGACCTCCTTGGGTATGCCTTATATTCCCAGGATGTCCAAACTATATATTTACTATGTTAGATACATATTAATGTATACATGAATTATAAGAATAAATACCATGCAAAGATTGTATTTTTCATTCGTTGAATTATTTATGCACATGAATTAAAGCTTTATCCAAATTCTAATACCAAAATACATAAGAATGAAATCAAATGGGTACATGCCATTATTAACCAGGAAGTGAGATAATCAAATGACCTCCTTGGAGCTATTTAAAGCCTTATATTCCCGGGATGTCTAGACTATATACCCATTAACATTCAAACCTATGCAAATATATACATGAATTTAAGAAAGAAAGCTTCACATTCACATAACTAAGCTATAAGAACAGGCAAGTCCTATATGAGTTTATAACTATAATCATTCCATATGTTACTATCAATGTATAAGCTTTGGAAAATAGATTTTGATTTATTAGTGATAATCGCCATACATATCATTAAGTTAAGCCAGCACATGCAAACTTACATAAATAAAATCTATTTGATTCATTTAGATTTGAAAACATGAATGCAAGGAATCATATGACATACAATATTTAGAAGTGATTGAGAAGGAATGACTAAACATAAACACATGGTTCATCCAAATATGTTAATTCCTAAGGACAATCATATTAAATAAAATTGTTTAAAGATAATAAAAGCTCATTATTAATTTTATTTTGGATTTGAGTTGAACCTAATGAAGAGAGGAATTATTTGTTGTTTTAATCCCATTACCATGTTGGTAATCTTAATTAGTTCAAGGAAAGATAATTAAATAAATTTAATGAATTAATCAAGTTGAATCACTAATTAAATAACTTAATTACCCTTTCATATGCTTATTTAATTTGATTAATCATTTAATCATGAGCCACAAATGATATGAACATGTAAGAAAAGTAAAGTTACAATATTCCTAAAGGACCAAATGCAATTGGATCGTAATAGAAGATTAATTAAGTTAAAGAATATAATTAAGAACCTTTATGATTTTTCCACACTCATGGGTTATTCATAATTTCTTTAAAGGGTCTTTATGTTATTAAACACATAAAGAGGAACCCTTAGTCTCATTGTTAATTATTTGATGTGATTTGCATTTCAATTTGATTTAATTTAACCACTCAATTGATTAATTAAACACTTAATTAATTATCACATTAATCAATTCTCTTAAAATAAAATGAATTTAGGAAAGAGACTAGGAAGGAGGTCCTAATCATTCTCTCTCAACCATTTACTATTAATCAATGATTAATAAGCTTTAATTAATTAATTAATTTTTTATCATTTTGAATGTTAATTAATCATTAATTTAATTAAAGAAGGTAATTAGGGTTTGAAACATCAAATTCCCTAATTATCTAGGCAATAAATTCCAAGAATGTCATGGGAGGTAGAAGTCATCCCATTAAATTAATTACTTAAGAAATTATAGTTTAATTAACCTAATTAAGTATGCATTCAAACCCTAATTAAGCATTAATTACTATTCAAAACCAAATGGAAATATTTTTAATTAAATCTCCTTTATTTTACCTTTAAAATGAGTATTTATTTGCATTTTTCTAATTTTTTTAGAATTTGTTATGATTTTCCAAATGTTTAGTGATTAGAACCCATTATTAAGTTTAATCCCATCAATGCCATGTGGCCTGCTGATGTGGCGCACTTTTCATGTGGTGTCATGAGATTGGTTATTTTAAAATGGTCCAACTCAGTGCTGATGTGGCCGCAAAAGATGTGCTTTTGTCCCCACCATCAGGAGATTAATCTCACGATTCCTAAGAATTCAATTGAGATTAAATCTAATTGGGGATCATGGGCATCCTTCCCAATCATACGAGATGGATGACGGATTGAAAGACAGATATCATTTGCCTTCCTCCTCCCAATTTGAGTTTGCCAGAGCTTAGGGAGGCTCGAGATCAATCCCACACCTTTAGAGGGCTGATCTACAAAGATCCAATGGTGGGATTCACACGACATTCACTTTTTTTTAAAAATGCCTTAAAAAAGTGGAAATTACTTAGTTCACAGAAAAATACTTTGATGGAGCTTCTGACCAGCGGTGAACTGACCAAGGTAGCTTAACCTTAAAGAGGAGAAGCCCTGTTGAGAAGATGATGCCTTGATTCCTCACTAGTAGGTCTGTGGACAACCGTCAGTAGAAAACTTGTTGGATTTATGCTTGGAGGGGCTTCCGATGCTCAAATTACTAAGGAGAAAATTCATTTTGCCTCGTCGGAGCTAGGTGAACATGTAGGTAAAGTTAATTTAGGATTAGTTGGGATTTGGTGGAGTTGGACAGAGTTAGAGCTTGTCCTATCTTGGGTTTGTGTTTTTTTGGCATGGGCCACTTCAGCTCGAGAGGCTTTAGTGGGATAGGGCTCTAAAGATGCTTAATGTGTCGAATTAGAATGAATTGAAGGGGATATACCCCCTCCTCCCTTGGATCAGATAGATAGAATCAGTTTGGGCTCTAGTGGTCATTCGGCTCCCGCAAGTGGTCATGGATGGTAGGGAGGTGCTGAGTTGGCTATGTTTGTGTGGGTGATTGAGGGGGTGTGGCTTCCTTGGGAGGAGAAGTTGGTTTCTGTGGTTTCTAAGTGTTTGAATGAAAGGAGAGGGGTGAACTCACCTCCACTTGGTTCATGGATGACCCAATCACCTTTGAGTCAGGTGAGCCAGTGTCCCTCTTGCTTAGGTGAAGGTCTAAGCGATAGCCTTATGGAGGAGAGTGGGTTAGACCATTCAAATGGGGTATTTATCCCATTTGATAGGCTTTACTCATCAGGTTTTGCATTAATTTGGGTCAAGCATGGGTTGGGTTGGATTTAGGCTAACCCATAGTGACCTAAAGAAGGACCATGCTAAGTTTCATTGGATTTGAGCTTGGTTTGAATGGGTTTGGCTCAATTTGACCCATGTAGGTCAAATTGAGCTAGGTTGGGTCAAGTTGACCAATTGGTCAAATTAGGCAAAACCAAGGCTTGAGTCAAGTTTAAATAATTATTTGGAATGATTTGGTACAATTGGTTTGGTTCAATTTGTCTTGGGTTTGGATTTGACCCATTTGAGTTCATATGGGTCAAATATGTCAAGTTGACTAATTTGGCATAATTGGCTAAATTTGCTTGGGTTAGGAATTGGTTTAGGTTCAATTGATCATTTGAAGATTATTATGGACTTTGATTTCAAGCAATTTAGATTTAGGAATGATTTAGACCAAATTGACCATTTAGGTTAATTTGGGCTAAATGGGTCAATTGGGTTCAATTGGTCAAATTGGGTTCAATCAAGGCTTTAATCATAATCACTAATCAATTTGGAATGAACTTGAGCCATTGGTAGCAATCAATTTGGGTTAGATTTTGATTTGATCTAATTTGGCTCTTTAGGACAAATTGGTTCAACTTGGGTCAAGAGGGCAATTGGGTTTGGTTTGGCTCAATTGATGGTCAAGTTATGTTCAAGGATTGATTTTAGGTTGGTATGAATCATTGGTTTCAATTGATTTGGCTTAGGATGAGATTTGGTTCATTTTGCTCATGTAAGTTAAGTGGGTTAATTTGGTCAAATGACCAAATTGACTTGTTTGACCCAATTGATGGCAATTGATCAATCAAGGATGATCAATAATCATCAAAGAAGGGTTTGGGTAAGTTGGTTCAATCCAATTTGGGTTGGAATGGAAGTTGGCTCAAATGTGTCCTTTAGGTCACTTTGGGTCAAGTGAGCCTAATGGGTCAAATGAATTGGTTTATAACTTTGAATGGGTCAAAGTATCTCAATTGAGTTTAAATATTGATTTGGGATTGGTTTATAACTTTGGTTGCAATTAATTTGGGCTCAAATGGATTTTGGTCCATTTCAGTAATTCAAGTCAAATGGGATAGGTTAGCTTTGATTGAATTGATTTTGGCTTGGTTGATTTGATTGTAGATTTGATTTGGTTTAGAATGATAATTGAAGGATTGATTGATTTATATGAAAATCAAATGAATTTGATTTGGATTGAAGGAAAATTTGGCTAAGTCCATAGGATGAAATCATAGGCATAGGTTTGGGTTGTGACAAGTTCGAATTTGGTTTGATTGTAGATTTGATTTGAGTTGAGATTCAATTGGAGTTGGTTATATTGGTTTGAGATTGAATTTTTTCTAAGGATATAGGCATAAATTTGGTTATGCTATAGACTAGGTAAGTTTCCCTAGGTCCTAAGGCATAGCATAATCCTATGGCTAATCCTACTAAAGTCTTTAAGCATAGATTAAATGTTCGCTTATCCACTAGAAGTGTCTTATGGCTAAGGAGATCTTAGAATCTAGAATACCCTTAGATCTATGATAAGAATATTAGATCCTCACTCCAAAAGTGAGGTCAACACCCCTATAAGTTGTTTTAACTTTATTCATGTAATTATAATCTAGTTGTATAAGGGATGAGCTCAGCAACCTAACCTTTTTTCTTTTTTGGGCTATATAGTGGAACCCAGTTGCATTAGCCTTTTATTACTCTTTTGATTTTATTGAATGTTTGGTGTTTTTACTTTGATTATGCAATAGAAATGACATGTGTTTTCTTAGGTTTCTTTTCAATGTAATGATTGTTATGCATGGCCTAGATTTTGTTAGGCTCTTTAGGACTTTAAAAATTTGTTTTCCAATTAAAATAAATAAATTCAACCTAAAATTAATACAACTTATAACCTCACTATAAAGCCATAGAAATTAATAATTAAAATTGATTTAGATGTCATTGGTCTATGATGAATGTGGATAACATCATTATGGTGTTTTTAATTGGAGTAGTTGGGACCATATAGATCTTAGGGGGTACTTATTAAAGTGATCAGGTATGACATTAAGGTATGATGTGCCATCTCAAAAGATGGAAATAGCACTCAACAATGGACCTAATCACCTAATAAAGACTCCTAAGGTGGATGGGTCTTTGTATATACGAGAGATCTTTCCCCTACTTTACATGAAAAAGTAAAGCAGGGTTTATTTTATGTCAAGTTCTTAAGTTCCCTATAGAAGCAAGCTTCCATAGTTAATTACATCTTGAGAAATAGGAATTTCTAAGAATACTCTCGATTAAAGTAGTCAATAAATATCTCCAAAGATTTCAAAGTTGGACTATCAAAGAATTAGGTGTTTCTGAAAATCAAGTGAGAAAGTTCAATTTAAAAAGACTTATTTTGGATTCCAAGAGAAGATGAGTAGGGAGCGCTCATGATACTAGGAAGCTTAGTAAGCACTCTAGTCTACCCTATAATGAAGCTTTATACATTTGAAAGAAAGAGTTTATTTTAGTTTGAGTTGAAATTTCATTAGAATGTTAGGGCTTATAGTCCATCAACACAAGATTGTGAAAATGACTAGGAGGTGAAAACTTATTCTCATTACCCAAAGGAAATAAGTAGTCTTAGATCCTAAATTTAGTATGCTTTAGCACAAGCTAAAAGCATGGCCTAAGTCTAATCATAAAGGTCAGATATAATGGTTTATCTCCATAAGAGAGGACAAACTCATCCTGACTCTTCTGGACTTACAACCGTTGGCTGCCAGCTAACACCTCCTATGCTTCAAAATTATGTAGGCTAGTCTTATGTAAGTACAAGATAGCTAAGCTATTATTTAATTAGGAAAGAGATTAGAGTCCTAAAGTCACTCCCTAAGAGACTAGATCATGACTAGCATGAAGACATGACTTAGGTTAAATGTAAAATTTTACAAATTTTTATACCATTTCTGACACAATCATTTGGATAAAGGCTTAGGAAAATTGTGCCTAAATGCATGATGAAATTAGATTATTGGCTAAATCAGTGGGAGTAGGTGTTCTCCACTACAAGGGATTCCCTGATAGGTCAAGCATTCTCCTATCATGCAAGAGTAGAGACCCTTCCTATTCAAGCACAAAATAAGATGATATGCATAATTATTATCACATACATCATTCAGCTAAGGGGTTGATAAATTTTAAAATTATCTTAATTATATCCTAGGCTTTAAAGTTAGGTTATGAGTTATATTAAAATTTTAGTTGTGAGTTGTTTAATGGCAGTAGATAAATTAATTTTATCCTAAAGAGCCTGTCGCATCCATGCCACACATTCAACCATCAAACTTTAAGAAACCTACAAAAAAACATGTCATTTCTATTGCACAAACTAAATATGATAATAAAATATTCATAGATTTCATAAAAGAATAAAAGGCTAGTGTGGCTGGGTACCACCGTACACCCTAAAAAATAAAAGAAGTTGGGTAGCTGAGCTCTACCCTTAAACAACTTTGATTATAAGAGAATATTACAATTATAATTGAATGAATATTATGGGGGTCTTCATGTTTCATCTTTCTTTTCTCCTTTTGATATGGTTTTGCTCCAAGGCTTCACAGGGCCTCCTAAGACCTTGCTTTCTAGCCACTACTCATCCTAAACCTCATAGTACTTAGCCTAATTCTTATTGCAAAATTATATGTTTATGGAAAATGAAATCTAACTACACTTGTAAAATAGATATTAGCTAAACAATCATTCAAGCCAAGCATTTATATTCTATAAATTTGGACTTAGCACCATGCACATGGGTAACCAAGTCCACTCGTCCTAATAAAAATTATGCAAGGGGCATAAGCAACCTACAAGCAAAAGCATTTATATTTATTTATCATTTCAACAGCTCTTTTAGCATAATCTCCTATAGAAAAAATCATTAGGCTAATAGCAGCCAAACATTCAATCTACACATAAATAACCCTAACATCCAGTCTAAAACATTATATCATAAAACAAAACATAACATCACAACATACACCATCCTAACTTAGAGCTAGAAGTGGTGACTTAGCTTTCTAATGTGTGTGCTAAGGCTTAGTGTGGTATTACTTACTAGGCTTTAGGATTATGATCATCTAAGTTTGAAATTATTTAAATTAGACATAAGGGGAGGCTTCACTTCAAGTTATTAAGAGTATTAGTGAATTTTAATTTGTATTTTCTTTTATTTCACTTAATATTTACTTAGCATCTAGTTGTTGTAAAGAGAGGAAAGGGGTTTAACCCTCTTCATCCCTACCCTAAATTATTTCCTAATGCATGTTGTTATAATTTGGATACTTTTAGTAAATGATTTATTAAATATTTTATTAATCCAAAGTTTGGGTCAATCATAAAGAATCCTATTAAAACATGAAAGGCATCTTAAGATTAATGAAATTGAATTACTATCACATGGATAATGTTACATCATTCCTTTTCATCATCAATATTGTGCATATGATTTCAAACTTAACATACTTATACATACAATGTATTTTTGGTACACTTGAATGATTGCTAATGCATATATTTTTTGGTAGAAAAGAGGGCTTTTATTCCTTAACTAAGTATACATACACATATGTTAAAGATTTAAGCAAGTACATGCAATTATTAAACTAGGGAAGTAAGCTAATCTATAACCTCCTTGGGGCTACTTAAAGTCTCATGCTCCCGAGATGTCCAGACTATATACTTACTATCTTAAACACATATAAATGTATACATGAACATAATGATGAAAACCATGCAAAAAGGTTACGTATTAGCTAGTTATTTATTCATGTAAAGTAAAGCTTTATTCAAATTCCAATGCATGCATACATATGAATGAAATTACGCAAGTATGTGTCATTGCTAAATCAGGAAAGTGAAGTAATCTAAGACCTCCTTGTGGCTACTTAAAGCCTTGTGTTCCTGAGATGTCTAGACTATATACTTGCTAACATTCAAGCACATGTAAACATACACACAAATTATGAAAATAGAATAATTATTTAACAAGTTTAAGCTATAAGAAAATGTAAATAATATATAATATTAATAGCCAACATCAATTTAAATCTTCATCATTAGTTTATAACTTCAAAAATAATTTGAGATTTATTAGTGATAGTAGCCACACATATAATAATATTAATTCAACTCATACAACTTACACATATATAATCACATTCAATTAATTCTTTCATTTGAAAACTTGAATATATGACACCAAATCAGATACAAGTTTATATTGATTGAAAAGGAATGATTAAATAGTGCCACATAATTCATTCAATCACATTAATTTTTAAGGACAATCAAGCCAATTAATATCCTTTAAAATTTACCAAAGTTATTTATGAAGTTTAATTTTGGATTTGAATTATTAAGACTTAAACAAAAGAAAGACATTTATTGTTTTACCCCATCCCACATTAGTGTCTTAATGTGTTTAAGGAAAAATAGTTAAGTGAATTTTATGAGTTAATTAAGTTCAAATCATTAAGCAATTAATTTAATTTCCCTTTCCTATGCTTTTTTTAATTTAATTAACTACTTAATCATGAGCCTCCAATGATATGCAAATGAGAAATTAAAATTTGCATTGCTCCTAAAGGACTTAATGCAAATAGGCTCATGCTTAAGAGTTAATTAGATTAAGGAAAGAATTAAGCTAAGTACCCTTATGGTTTTCCCACACCCATGGCTTAACCATATATTTCCTTAATGATCTTTATATTATTGAACACATAAAGGGAAACCATGAATTGAATTTGAATTATTTGAAGTAATTATAATTTTAGTTTGATTTTTACTTTATCATTAATTGCCTAATTAATCTTTAATTAAGCCATGGAATAATTAACCCTCCCATGGAAATGTACTTAAGAAAATAATTAGGAAAGAGATACTAATCATTTTCCCTCATCATTCCCACTGTTTATAGTGATTAAGCATCATTAATTACTTAAATATTAATGTTTAGCATTTTCAATAATTATAAAATTTATTAAGGAGGATAGTTAAGATTGAAATTTCAAATTTTCCAAAATGCATAACCAATAAATCCCAAGAAAATTATGAGAGGTAGAGGACATCCCATGGGATTAACCCAACAAATATGAGATCAATTGGCCAAGTAATTAAGCCTTAATTAGGGTAATTATTCTAAACTTCAAACCCTAATTAAGTATTATTCATTAATCAAACCTTAGGAGTTTTTTTTATTAAATTATCTCAGTTTAAAATTTCAAAAATGGGTTTATTATATTTTTTTGGAATTTTCTTTAATTAGTTATGAATTTTTAAAGTTCTAGCTATTTAATGACTTTTTTAACACCTAATTAATCCCCTAAATCATTTACGCAACATAAAAGTTGACATGGTAGCACTTTCCACATGGCACAATAGGATAGGCTATTTAAATCATCCCCATGATGGCTGAGTCAAAGGCGGAAGACACAGTTTTGTCCCCACTGTTCGATCTCTGATTGGATGACAGAGATTAATCCCGTGATTTCTATTGGATTAAATCAAAATTTCTAGCGAATTAAATCATGGTCGTTCATTCTAATCACATGAAATGGAAGGCCGATGATCTATCATCCCCTGAGCACTAGAAGACGGACACTGTCCACCTTCTAAGGCTTGATCCAAACTCGCTGGAGATTATAAGACATCAGGATCAACTCTAAAGCATGCGAGGAGGAGATCTAAGAGGATCATATGGTTGAAATCATATGCAATCACACTTTTCTTCACAAAAGACCAACACCTAGGGGATTTTCTATGGTTTGCTAGAGGTTTACCTTGGCGGAGCTAGTGATCGGTAGTCCATCAACTGAGCTTGAAGAGACGAATCACTGTTAAGAAGAACTCGAGATGCCCCTTTGTCGATGCCTCTATGGACCAAACATTGCTGCTAAGCTCACCGGAGTTGATCTTGCACTGGTCTTCGATAATCAAATTGATCGGGGATTGATTCATTTTGACTCACCGGAGCTAGGCGAAGCTGTGGGAAGAGTTTATTTGAGTTTAGTGGAGTTTATGTGAGGTTGGATGGACAGGGCTCTCAGTTTTAAATGGGAGTTGGTCTCGTCGATGATGGATAGCACGAGGGATTGGGAAATACTCTGGGACTGCTAAAAATGCCCTAAGGAAGCTCTATGTAAAGTTTCAATGGAGCATACTCTCTTCCCCAAGTGAACCAAGGGCTAACATTGGCTCATCCTTTGACAGTCATCTGGCCAGGGTAGGTTGCTGGAGATGGTAGTGGACTATTGAGGTGGAGGAGCTTGAGAGGCGAAGGCAGTGGCATGGGATGACATGGGGTGTATCTCCCAAAGTGCCTTGATGATGCAATGAGTTCACCCTCTCATGACCTGACTGAACCCAACAAGTTAGGTTGGGTTGGTATCCAAGAATGGCCAAAGGTGGCCGTCATGGCTTAAGGAGTAGGTGAGACCATCTAAATGAGGATTCATCCTATTTGGGTGGGTTGGATCATGGGTTTTGACCCAAACTGGGTTCACCGTGGGTTATGTCCGCTTGGGCTGACCCATGGTGACTCAAGGATGAGTCATGCCAAGTTTGGTTGGGCTTGGACTTGGTTTGAATGGGTTGGACTCAATTTTACCCATATGGGTCAAATGGGGCTCAATTGCATTAGGTTGTCCAATTGGTCAAATTTAGTCAAACTAAGGGTTTGGGTGTATTCAAATGATGATTTGGAATGTATTTGTGCCATTTGTTTCATTTAATTTGAAGTGGATTTGGATTTGGTTTTACTTGGGTTCATTTGGGTCAAATGGGCTAATTTGACCAATTTGGTCAAATTGGCCAAATTGTCATGGGTGGAGGGTTGTTTTAGGTTCAATTGATCATTTGAGAATGATTGTAAGTGTTGGATTGAATTAGTTTGGATTAGGGAATGATTTAGTTCAATTTGTCCCTTTAAGTCAAATTGGGTCATATGGGTCAATTGGGTTGGTTTGATCAAATTGAGCTCAATTGGATGTTGGATCATGTTCAATAATCAATTTGTGATTGATTAGAGGCATTTGTTTCAATCGATTGGGTTTAGGATTTTATTTTGCCTAATTTGGCCCTCTAGGTCAAATTGGGTCAAGAGCCCAATTTGGCTTGGTTAGGACCAATTGGTGGTTGAGTCATGTTCAATACTCAATTTATGATTGATTGGAACCATTGATTTCATTCAATTGAGGTTAGAATGTGATTTAATTCATTTTATTTCATATAGGTTAATTGGGTTAACTTGGATCAAGTGATCAAATTAGTTTATTTTGACCCAATTGATTGTAGTTTGACTATCTAGGATGATCAACAATCATTGTAAAAGAGAATGGATGGGTTGATTCAATCCAATTTAGGTTGGATTGAAGTTTGAATTAATTTGGTTATTTAGGCCACTTTAGGTCAAGTGGACCAAATGGGTTAATTGAGTTGAATTGGATTGAATTGGGCATTGAGAAGAGTTTAATGATGGATTTAGGGTTGATTGATGGCTTTGATTCCAATTTGAATGGTTTAAATATTTAGCTCATTTTATGGGTCAAATGCTAACTTTGAATGATTCAAATGGTTTGATTGTATTGGAAGGGTTTGGCGTATTGAATGGTTGGAGTGCTTTTGTGAAAATCAATTAGATTTGGTTTACTTGAATGGGCTTGAGTTGGATCCATAGGATGATGGTGGAATTGGTTTAGGTTAAAGGGTAAGTTAATTTGGCTTGGAGCTTGGATAGGAAACAAAATCCAATTGGAGGTTAGTTTTGTTGGCTTGAAGTTGGTTTAGGATGAGTGGACAAGCATGAGTTTTGACTTAGGCCATAGGATAAGTAAGACCTATTTTCCTTAGGGTATAACCTAAGTTTAGGGTATGCTCCCTAAGTCTCTAGACTTGGGTTTAGTATTCCCTTAATAGCTAGAAGTGTCCTATAACTAAGGAAATCCAAGTTTCTAGAAGGTTCCTAAGTCTAAGACGTGAAGGATGAGTCCTCGCTCCAAAAGTGAGGTCAACAATCATGCATGCATATTATTTTTTCCCTCCTCGAATATAAGGAATCTTCAATCATTGCATGATAAGAGGAGTGCAAAACCATGACATTAACTCATTGAGTGAAGAAGACCCTTCTTGTAGATTGGCCCATAACTTTATTTTATCATCTTGTCCACCCAAACAAGAGTCAAAATGAATGAAATGTATACTTTTTATTATATTAGTCTAGAACATACTTTCATACCAACCACGATCTAAGCTTTAAGATAGTGAGTTTAGGATCTCAGACTCTTTCTTAATAAATTATTGTCTGATTATCTTTCATTCATAAGACTTAGCCACATGATTTTAACTCATAGGAGGTGTTGGTTGGTGGCTATTTTAGGAGGTTGTAAGTCCAAAAGATTTGGGATGGGTTCACTCTCTCTAATGGTAGCAAACCAAAAGATCTCATTTTCTCCTAAGCAAAATTAAGTCGAGCCCTTAACTTGTGCTATAACACTTTAAACATATGCTCAGAGGTAGCACATTTCTCTTTTTCTATAAGTGTAAATCCTCACCTCATAGGCATTTCCATAATCTTTTTTCATTGAAATATAAGTCATAGCTTTCTAATAAAATGTCAACTTAAACAATCATAATTTTCTTCTTCAAAAATATAAAGCCTCATCATAGGATAGATTGAAGTGCTTACTAAGTTTCCTAGTATCATAAGCACTTCCTACTTATCCTCCTTCAGATTATATTAAAAGCCCTTCTAATTTAAGCTCTCCCATTTGATTTCTAACAATCACCAATCCTTTGATATCGAATTTTGAAATTCATAGAAATATTAACTGGTCACTTTAATAAAGAGTTTTCATAAGAAAGATTAATTTTTAAGATGTAATTAACTATAAGAGCTTACCCCAATAGGGAAGTTAAGAACCTTATTGGCCTTGGGAGTCCTTATTAGATGATTGAGTCTATCATAGGGTGATGTTTCTACCTTTCAAGGCAGTATATCATTCCTTGATGTTGTACAAGATCATTTTAATAGGTAGCCCTTATGATTTACGTTGTATCCCATCACAATTTTAAACACCGTAAACTTATATTAAGTAATAAGTTAAGTATGTCATAAAATAAAATTATCATGTATTTGTGAGGTACCCTCTGTGTTCCATGTAAATTTGTAATGTTAGGATTGAGGTGGTAGGTCCATAAAATATGGTATAATGGAATAATATTTATGAACCCTCCTCTCACTTTCATCAATCATAACTTCACAATATATGATATAGAAAACTAATGAACAAATATATTAAAAATAATAAAATTATTATTACCTTGTATTAATATGTTATGTGTACATGATATTATGTTTAAATTGTTAGAAAAAATATACAACCTTCTACAACGATCTTTTGGTTCTTTCATTTTATGGCCATCAAAATCTCCTTCAATTCAATGGCAACAATTCAATAATACCATATGACTGATCCAAAATAATCAACAACATTGATCCATGATTGTGTAAAATTTTCTTTGATAAGATAGTTTATTACTGACAATTGAAATGTCAATCAGACTTTCATGCCCTTCTTAAACACTAAAGCCCCAACTTAACCTAACTTATTGGGTTAAACTTAGTGAAACTCTTGGAGGAACTATGCAAGAGGGTCACTTACAAATCTATCTTTCTTTTTAAGATTAACTCTAACTAACCTTAAGGTAGATCTATTTTTTTACTAAAGCTAATTATTTCTTGGGGATATATCTCTAAATATAAGAAATTAATTTATCTCATGAATTCAATTACTCATATAATTGATCATAAGATTTTAAGGATTTGTTTGGCCATCATTAAAAAATCAAAACATGGAATTTGGCTTTTGGCTGAGTTAAAGGTAGTCATTATCCTTACCCTATTTAGGTCCTTGCTAAGGTGGTTACACCTCTAACCAAATTGACCCATCATTACAGATATTTAATCCTAAGATTTTCTTAGTATGGTCATGAAATGAATGAGGACTAAAACTCATTGACACATGCTTGAACTAGGAAAGTAATTTAGGATGAAGTTACATGGACTTTGAATTAGCCATCTTAAACTAGTTAAAAAATGGACTCATATTTAAATGTTTTTTGATGAGAATATTTGATATATTATTTGGGCCAATTACATTCAAGTCTACCCAATTAATCCAAATTGATCCTATTATGCCAATTTAATCAAATTATTCATCATTGAATTGGCCATGATCATCAAATTAATTAGATCGCATGTAAACTCCTCTATGTATCAAAAATATGATCCAAACCTTATTACAACCAATTGATATATGGCTTAAGATGACCCAATTCATTTATTAAGGCCAATATCCCCTTTTTATGTATAATTTGATTAAGCTAACCACAATATCCAATTAATTTCTCGAGTGTGATTATAGTCAAGATGATATTAATAAGCTAACCTACACTGACTTGACCACACTAAGTTTATAAATCAAATGCGCCAACATGGTCCTTTTGGGCCAAAATAAGAACACTCATGTGTATGAAAGAATCAAATCCAACAAATGACTAAATTATGTTAAGAAAACCCTTGATAGTGATTTTAGCCATGGATCTACAAAACATATTACTTATTTTATCCAATTCAAATTGATCACCATAAATAGCTCAAATTGATTATTTGGGTTAAGTGGGGAAAATTGGGAATTCACTTATCAAGTTTCCCAAATACTTAAAACTATTTTTTTAATGGTTATTCATTAATGTTAGGTGTCCTAACATGTTTTTATTATTTTTACATTTTATTGTTCTTAATAAATCATTTGATACCAGTGATTAATTAAAATTTATGCTTTTTACTATTTTTATTCCTAAATTTATTTCATAATTTAAAATATTTTAAATAAATTATAAAGAATTTCTCATGATTAGATACACTTATCAAAATATTCTCAAATTTTAATAAATTTATTTTTCTTAATATTTATAATTTTGAGTGAAAAATACTATTATTAGCAATATTATCATTTTTCCTTAGAAGGCCCCATGCCATGTGGTGTTCGCTTGAGATTTGTTGTGGTGTTTACAACCTAACCAAACTTATTAAAATATGTTTGATATATTTTGTTATTTTTAATAATTAATTTTATAATTACTTATTTAAATATGTTGACTACTTAAAAAGTTCATAAAAGTTATTAATATGTTAATTTATGAATATTCATGCTTTATTATAAAAATAAGCAATAATTTAAGTTATCTTAATTTTAAAAATTATAAAATCTATAAATTAATGATAATATTTAATTTTTACTTAAAAATTTTCATTGCTTTACATCATAGGCTATTATTTCATTTGGTTAGAATTTAAATCTACACACAACAAAAATCCTACTATAATAATGCACTGCATTAGCATGACATTTTTTTTGTCAACACTTATGCATTATACTAAGAATATTTAATTTATTGCACTATTATAGTAGTTCTTAATTTAATTTATTTTATTTTAACCTTTTTTTCTCATATATGGTTAATTACATTAATTGATTTTATTTACACTATTATATGTGTTCACGGCTTAACTACTTAAATATGTGAGCTAACTTTGAAGGAAACACACATTTTAACACTTACTTATGTAACATCCTAGGACTTTGATTCAATTCTTAATTAATATAGTAGTTTATAGTGTAAACATCATGCATATCCTTTTTAACTCCTTGTGATAACTCTATAACTTGGTACTCCAACCTCTACCATGTTTCTAACACTAAAGTATCACTTTGGTCAAGTATTTCTATTTGTACTAATCAAAACATAATTCTCTTTTATCCTTTAGTCATACTTTATTGAGAAATTCTTATAAACTAATCATACATATGTGATTTGGTCAATTCATAGTATAATCAAACTGCCATAATTGTACTAATATTAATTTTATGAATTGAATTTCTCTTTCAGTTTAAGTTCAATTTTAATTTGGCTAATACCATCCTTGATCAAATATTTATCTTACTTATTGTCCATTTGACATAATCATTCCATAGTTCAATCATACCTTCATTTTTATAATTGAACATCATTTCTTATAAATTCTTATAAACTAATCATTTGACATAATCATTCCAGTACTTGATTCTATCCCTTCTTCATCTAAAAAGATAATTTATATTTAGAACCAATCCCATGTACTTTAAGTATCTAAATTATTTTTCTATATAGTTAAAACACATCTATCTAGAAGTTTTCATATTTTGTTTAGACACTTGAATCATGTTGCTAATAGTTGATAATTTTAATTATTCTTATCATGTTAGTTTTTTTATAAGCATACAAAGTGATGTCAACACTTTATATTAGAATACATCCCATTAGTGTTAAGACCCATATATGATTATGTTCAGCTAATTGTCATTGTTAGAAAATAGTGTTGACATAAAAAATGTCAATAGAGTTTAACTTAAAATTCTTCTTAAGCAACTAGCATAATAAGCCTAATTATCCCAATAGGTTGGCCCTAATAAGATTTAGGATGAAACCATGTAGGAGGGCTTTCATTCAATATTTCCTACAACTTAGGTCAGACTCTAGCTGACTATTGATATTAACCTTTCATTCGAAAATATAAGCATTGAATCTATGTATTCAAAACCATTTTTATGACCCAATTTCTCTTACAATTGCTTATGGGATTTTGAGGTTTGGCTTTCCCAACCTCAAAAATATTTTAGGAGGATCTGACCCAAAGTTGAGTAAAAGAAACTACCCACTCTCACCTTATGTTTAAATTCATAGGTAGATCCTTTCCTCTATTAACTCTATCAGTTCTAATGATTAATTTCAATTTTAGAATATTTCTCTAAGATGACAGGAATAAATGATTATAGATTTGGGATGACCACAGATCACTACATCAACATTAAGCTGAATTTTAACCTAGCAAGAGTTAATTTAAACATGTCTATCAAATTATTTTGAAAGTTCATTCACATTTAAATGGACACTTTATAATGGTAGGTTCAAACTTCATGTAATTATACCCCTTATCCCTTTTGACCTAATCTATCTTATTGGGCTAATAACATTAAAATAAGCTTAAGTGTTAAAAAATTTGAACCAAGTTGAGCCTAAGCATTTTTATTTATTTCACAAACATCTTTCATGATTCGCTTGGCTCAACTGATCATTGACTCTTGCCCAATAGATTATTATGACCCATTAACACCCATATGTCACTTAGGATCTCAACTAGACTAACCTAACCATCATAATAGAATAAACCCTTGGACACCATGGTAGCCAAGGATGTCTTAAATAATTATCTTGTTAAATGCAAAATGATTTAGCCACTTTATATGATTCAAGTAAACTATATGAGTCAAAGTGTTCAAATAGGACTCAAATGATAATAACCTCACTTTCACGCTATTATTGACCAATCAAATGGCCAAAAATCTTTGTAAAATTTGACATGGGGCTAGGTGAGAATGTATACTACAAACTTATAGTTCACATTAACTTGATTTGAGCAACTTATGTTGATAAAACCAGGAACTAAAAAAAATGAATTTTAATGGGTTAAAACTAACCCATTAAGAAAAATCCCTTGAACAATTTCCTCTCTTTTCTCATTCAAACCATTTCACATTAGATTTGAGGGATTGATGAGAGCCATTTAAGGTACTACTACGATGGTTAATGGAGGTAACAAGATTCCCCTACATAAGTAAGCATCCACCCTCACAAACACTTGAGCTAATCTTATCCATTGTATAAATCCTCCCCTACTTTTCTCAACCTCATCCAGGTGCAACTAGCCATTAATTAAACATTAATTCAAGAGTTTAAACACCTCCAAATAAGTAAAAGTGAATCACTCCCCTACATCTTTTGCCACTCAATTAATCACGAGACCAAGCTACTTGTGGTCATGGCTCATTGGACTATGGTCCATATAACAAACCATAAGGAGGCAAGCTAAGAAAGCTTTCAGGAGAGTTCATCTCAATTTCATGAAGCCCCCCATTTTAATTTCAAGATCAACCCAATTCGCTAAGCTAAGAATTTGAACCCCTCCCATTATTCTATATTCAATATTTTCTGACTAATTCTTTAGGCCTTGGCATGACTTGATAAGCCATAGATTTAATTGTCAATCTCCTCCTTGAGCTCCCCAATGAATGAATTTCCTTAAGAGACTCTAAGTGAAAAGAATTTTATATGGGTAAACATTGACCCAAGCCTAGCCTATTTTCTCTATATCTCAACTAGTCACCATGAAGGAAACAATGGTGGAGCCATTAGATTTAAGCTAAATGTTGCTTCCAGTTTCCTATGCCATAGTTTAACTATGTGGGTTTTTTATTTATAGTGTTTCATTGGACAATATAGTGAGTATCAGGACTTGTAATTTTAGGGTAGACACTTTATCAAAAATGAAACTTAGGAAAAATTTTAAACATAAAGTAATTGGCTTTGATATAATTTTTAAAATTTAATTATCCACTATTTAAATTGATTGAAGCATCTAAACCTTTTTTCAAAAACATGAAATTTAAATCAAAGTTGTAAAATAGTGATATGAACATCTCATAAAAGTTTCAAACTTATTAGAGCTTAAATTAAAAAGATATGAATTTTTAAACCCACTATCACAATTCAAAAATCACAAAAAAATAAAATATTCAATGAAAAAAATAAAATAAAATATCAATGGAATTTTAAAGTAGCGCTTTAGGTTTGTAGAAAGTTTTCATAATTTTTTGAACAACGATGAATTAATGATAGAAGTTTTAATGTATCACATCACTATTTAAAAATCTAAAAGTAATAAATAAAATTAAGAAACTTCTGAAAAAAAAAAAATTAAAGAGTATCAAGATCAATACTCTAAGTTCACTATAAAATTTTTATAATTTTCTGATGAATCAACTATAAATTTTTAAAGCAAACTAATTATGTTCAAAAAAAGAAAAAAATAAAAAATATATATTTAGAAAAATTATGAAAAATTAATAGAATGTTTAAAATGATAGTATAAACTTATTTGTTGACCTCACTTTTGAGTGAGGTTGACAATCACCTCCGTAAGCTTAGGATTTGATCTAGGCACAAAGGTCTTTCTTGAACTAAAACACTTCTAGTGGTAAGGTGAACACTAACCATAAGCCTAAAAGACTCATAGGGTTCAACCATAGGGTTAGGCCCTAGCTTAGATTAGATAAAACATACATATCCCAAACACAAACCAACTCCTATGACAAAGCCAATTGACTATAAATCAAACCTCAACCAAGATCAAATGATTCCATACCTAATTTGTTGGGATTCAATTTGGTATGTTGGCTAAGTTGACCCCCATTTGGAGTTAAAAGGGAAAAATTCAAAATTAATCTAATATATTTGAAATTGAAGTCACCCAAACTCAATTGAAATAATTAAACCAATTTGGCCTTTAACCCAAGTTGACCCAATTGATCCCTATTAGGCCATAGTCCAATATAACTTTATTTAAGCCTAATTGAATCAATTCAAGCCTTAAGATCTTTTCAATCACTTAATTGAACATTAAAATTGACTCTAATCAATCCAATTTGATCAATTGATCTACCTAACCCAACATGACTCAATTTGGCTTAAAAGTCCAAAATAATTCAAAACTTAATTCAATCTAAATTAAAGTCAATCAAAGCTACCAATCACTTTCAATTTGATCATGGAACATACTCCAAGCTTCAATTGATCCTAATTAACTTAACAAATTGATTAACCCATTTGATCGAATTTGGCCAAAAAGACCAAATTAAGTCAAATCTTGATTCAATCCAAATCAGAGCAAATCAATTCATCCAATCAATTCCAAAATGATTATTGAGCATGACGAATCACTCAATTGCAACCAATTAAACCCAATTAAGCCGATTTGGCCCTTTGACCCAATTTGTCATAAAGGGTTAATTTGAGCCAAAATTTGATTCAAGCCAAATTGGATTGAACCAATGCATACAATCATTCATAAATTTATGTTTGAACACCAAGTTGGTCAACACAACTAATTGACCTATTTAGTACAATTTGACTTAAATGGTCAAATTGAACCAAAACTCATTCTAAACCAAATCAATTTAAATCAAAGCTTCAAATAACTCCTAAATGATCAATCAAACATGACTTAACCTCTCATTCAACCCAATTCGACCAATTTAACCAAATTGGTCAACTTAGCCCATTTGACCCATATGACCAAATTCAATTCTAATCCAAATTAAATCGCATCAATAAGTTTTAAATAATCTTTTGAATCTGATATAATAGCCCTTTTGACCTAATTTGGTCAATTAGTCAACTTAGCCCAATTACCCAAATTGATCTATATAAGTCCAGTTGAGCCAAACCTAACCAAACTTGGCATGACTCACCCTTAAGTCCCACTTGACTTGCCTAAGTAGACCCAACCCATGGTGAACCCAATTCAACCTAAACCAAGTGAACCAAGCCACATATATAGATCAGAAACTCAAAATGGAAAGGTCTAACCCATCCTTTTTTTCCTTTAGCAATAGTCTTAGTATACCTTGAGCTTACCCATGATGATTGGATGTAACCAAAAGCTGTTGTGCTCAGCCATTAACCAAGAAGAGGCCACCATCTCCTTAGCCAAGCCTTATTCCTCTCAGCACTAGCCACCAAACTTAACCAGCCACTAGGGAACTTCCACCTCATCAGTCCCATGATATTTTCAGCCACCCCCACTACCTTGACCTACTGCCACAGCCTGAACCAACTATTTTGGTTGGTTCACTTGAAGAGAAGGTATATACCCATGCTAACTAGGTCCATACCCTCCTCCACCATTCAAACTTCACACACACCATCCTCACAAGCTTAAAGTCAATTCTCTAAGTCCCTAGAGCTCCCTGTGCACTCAATTGCTAGTGAGACCAACTCCCCCCTTAGTTCAAGCACCTTCTACATCCAACTTCACCTAACCTCCACCAAATCTAAATTAACTTCTCCCACAACTTCCCCTAACTCTGGCCAATCAAAATTAGTAAAAAACCATTTGACTCAAGCACTAGATGGCACTCCAAGACTAACTCCAGCAAGGTTCACAACGACACTTAGTCCACAGAGTGGTCGGTGGGGAGGCAGCTCGTGACTTCTTCAATAGGGTTTTGCCTCTTCAAGGTGAAGCAACCTCAGTTGTTGGGTCACCAATCTTAAGCTCTAGCGAGGTAAATTCTAATAAACCATAGAAAATCATATGATGTTTGGTCTTTTATGAAAGATTTTTGCATTTGACATGAATCAACCCATAGGATTCTCTTTAGATGCATTACTTGATCATTTTCTAGTCATTTCTAACATCGAATGAGCTTTGATGAGGTCGAATAGAATAATGTTCATCTCTCGTCACAGGTCAACGATGGATCAATTGACGTCCATTCTGCATAATTACAATGGATGATCATGATTAATCATGCTAGATCTTTTATTTAATTTCTTTTAATCCATAGATTAATCTTAATCATATGATCCATGATCGAATGACCAAGATAAAAGTGCATTCATCACCACTAAGTTAGCTGCCATGCAGGATATTTTAAATAGTGAACCACATGTGTCACGTGGAAAGCACTATTACGTCGGCGCTTACACAAAGCCAAGTGTATAAATCGATTAACTAAGTTTAAAAATAAATTTAAATAGCTAAAACTTTAAAAAATCATAACTAATTATACAAAATCTAAATAAATACAAATAAACCCATTATGGAAAGCTTGGATAGAGAAGAATATATAAAAAATAAAAGCCTTCATTTTTATTAAGTGTATAGTGACTAATTAGGGTTTAAAGTTTTTCTTAATTAGTATAATGAAGACCTAATTACTTGGCTAATTGACTTGAGATTTAAGGTGATTGTTCCATGGGTGACCTCTGCCTCCCATAATTATTTCAATTCAATTGGTTGTGCTCTTTTGGAAATTCAAATTTTCAAACCCAAAATGGTCATTTTGTGCATTTAATAAATAAATAAAATTAAAATAATTGTGAAAGCTTAAATATGTTTTAGAATAATATTGGTGACTAGAAAAATTAATTAAAGCCTATGATCCTAAATATTTTTTAAAATCACTATTAATGGGCTTTTATTAATTAATTAAATCATTAATTCCCCTAAGGCTTAGAAAATTCATAGTAATTAGCATAGTTCTCCAAAAATTTTGACCAATCCCTCTTTGTATTCAAATAATAAAGAGATTTTCAATGAAATCAAAATCTCTAATTGGTTTGGGGGTATTTTGAGTGTAATTGATGATTTTGAGTTTTTTTTTTCTATTTCTTCAATTAACTTCTAATTATACCCAATTAAATTTGAACTTTTAAGACATGTTTATCTATGTTCACCAATTTTCTCATAAGTTTTAGGCTTATGGTCTAATTGAATTTTTGAGGTTTTTGGACTTACTTGGCTAAAATAAGTAATTAACCTTAATTAATTCATATAAATTACCTAAATCACTTAATGAACAAAAGTGGGCCATGGGTTAATTTTAAATATTTTGTATCTTCACTTGGTTTAAATAACCCAAATTATAAAAAAAAAATTAACATTTAATAAATTATATTAGGCTTAAGTGTGGTTATATTAATATGAATGACCTTAGGACTTAATGACTTCAAGTGAGTTATTTAGTGATTATTTAATTACTTTGCTTCAATCATTTATTATTATTATTATTATTATTATTATTATTATTATTATTATTTATTATTATTATTATTATTATTATTATATTGTATATATATATATATATATATATATATATATATATATATATATATATATATATATATATATATATATATATATATATATATATATATATATATATATAACAAAAAATTTTTAATGACATAAGCACATAACACCTAAAAATTTTAAACATGAATGCATAAACATGTAATCAAACACACATATGTAAGTTGATCGAGAGAAATGACTAAGTGTCACAAATCAATCTACTTAAATCACTAATTCCATGGCTAATCACATAAGCATAACACCAATTAAACATAATTAAGCTTATTTTTCCTTAAGGTATTTGAATTAAGAATGTTTAGACATATTTAAGGAAATTAAGATATTTTGAATTATTCTACCATCCTCTTTATTCATTAAGTGATTTAAAAGTTGGATAAGTTATTTTATTATTTAATCACAATTTAATAACCAATTAATGTAATTAAGCCCACAAAACCTCAAAATTTTAATTATACATAAAATATAAGCCCAAAATTATGAATTTTATGATTTAATCAGGCTTAAAAACCATTTAATATAATACGCTAAAAAATCTCAAAATAATTAATTAGACATGAAATATAAGTACAAAATTTATGAAAACATTACAGAACATGCATTAACATAAATAGAACACATCATACAATTTCTAACGTGTTTGGTCTTATAATTTATATCTAATTAAATAAATAAATAATCCTAAATCATCAATTACACTCAAAATATCTCAAACTAATTGAGACTTTAGATTTCATTGAGAACCTCTCTATTACCTAATCATAAAGAGGGATTGATCATAATTTTTGGAGACTTACATAATTCATTATATATTTTCTAAATCATAGGTTATTTAATGAATTATTAATTACTAATTAATCTTAATAATGGTGGTTTTAAGATTCAATGAGAATTAGAGGTTTTGATGATTTTCCTTAGGTGTCTTCATATTAGGTAATTGCATTTATACATTAAAATACAAACTTGGTTATTTCTAGGAATTTTAAATTAGTTATTAAGCAAATTTAGTTCCTATGGGCTCTAAAATTATAATTTTTGATCTAATTACCTAAATACCGTGAAAATTTTATGGGAAGCGGACATTCACATTATGAACCTACCATTAAAAGTTCAAATTAATTATGTATCTTAGGATTAATTAAAAAATTATTTTTAAATTATTCCCAAAATGCTTAGTAAAATTTAAAGTTTTAAATTTTTTTGGATTCCTCTATGAATGCTAAATCTAGAGAGAGTTCATTAGTAATTCTTGGCTTATAGATTATTTTTTATGAATTTTTAAAGTTTAGGCACAATTATTCAACTAATTGAATTTTTTATTTTATATTAAGCTTTAATTAAGTGATTTTCGTGATTTAGTTAAATCTAGAGAGTATAATTAATTTTCTAAGGTCCTTGATGTTGACAAAAAAGTTTTCAATCACTTTGATGTGTTAATATAACTTTTGATCTAGGGCTTTGATTTACTTAAAATTTTTAGGATTAGTGGATATTTATAATAAGTTGTTATCCTAAAAATTTTAATTTATTTGAGTTGCATTTAGATAGTAATTAATAAAATTTTTATTTTTGATAATTTGTAAATTAATTTCAAAATATTCAATATAACCTAGGGATTTTAATTTTGTTGGATTTTTCGCTAAAATATTCATTCATATAAAGGTTATTTGTATTTTTTTTTAGCTACGTGATTGATTTATTTTAAATTTTTAAAGTTTTGGTTCAAATAAATCAATTAATTAATTTTTATTAGGCTCAAATTAAGGGATTTTTATGATTTTGAATTATTCAAGTAGCTTAAATATTTTTTTTTTAGATTTTTGGTTGTATGTTAGAGTGTTTTGAGCTGTTTTGTTGAGTTTCCATAAATTTTATAATTTGTAATTAATTTTATATTCAAAAAATTGGTAATGAACTTTAAAAATTAATGACTCCTAAACTAGAAGCCTAATTGACTTGAAATTTTTATGATAGGTGAAGATTAGCATCAAGTTCATTCAATGAAAATTTCATCTTAATCGGTGAGACTAGTATTATATAACTAGTTAAGAATTATTATTTTTAATAAATTTTAAATTATTCTTAAAATACATAATGAATTTTAGCGATTTTGAGTTCATTAGATTTCTCTAAAAATTTGAATCCATAAAGGGCTTATTTACCATTTTTATTTGAGTATTTTAATTTTTATGAATTTTTTTAAATTTTAGCTATTTTGGGAAATTTTTAAATCCAAAAATCCTCCTATTTTTTTACTTAATCCAGTCAACGTTAATTAGGATTTTATTTTATCTGCATTGATGCCTAATTAGACCGCATAGAGGTGGCATGGATTGTGGGGGAAATAATCAGATATGGACCATCTGACCTTTAGATTGGATGGTCAAGATTAAAGGAGGTTAATAAAAAATCAAAATGGATTTCTAATCATGGTTGTCCATTCTAATCAAGTAAAATGGATATCATAGAAGGTCATCACTCCCATGGACAACAAACAAAGGGGTTGGGCGAACAGAATTTGCCTCGAACTTCATCATATTTTATGATTTTCTAGTAAACTTCGCTAGAAACCACCATATTTTGCATCGAGGAACTTAGAAATTGAAATTTCAATGGGGATCCATGAGAAATTCTTAAAATAGCATCTCTCTTTCATCAAACATCGAAACCTATGACTTGCCTATCACATTTCAAAATTTATCTCACTCAAGCCAAGGTTGAGAGGATTTTTTTATTAAAAAATAATCTTTATGCCGTGACAAAGCTTTGAAATTAATTTGTCTACTTGCCTCCTCTCAAATTGCTTCATCCACCAAGTGAAGTTGACCCTCTCTGAAATCTAATCATTTAGGTTTTTTTTTTTGTGAGTGAAAAAAGGGGGGTGATGGGTTGATTTTTCTTTTTGGAAGGTGGAGAAGGTGATGAATGCCCAAAAGAGAGGGTTTGAAAGCTATTTCTTTCCCTTCTTAATACTTAGCCAAAAATCACCATGAGAGGTTATGTGGTGGTGTGGCCTTTGATGGAGGGCAACTAGTATTGTGGGGAGTGAATAAGTGATTAAAATCACTATAAGCTAAGCAAATGGAGTGATATGAGGAGATGATGTGTTTTTAGGCTTTGTACTTTTTTTCTTTCTTTTCTCTTCCCCACCCTTGACTTCTCTTACCTCTCTTCAATGCTTGGCACCATAAATAGATTGATGATTTTGTTGGGTTGAGGTTATCAGTGGTACCTTTAGGTCTATGTTAGCTTAAGTTAACCCAATTGGTTTTAGTTGGGTCAAATGCTTATATTGATCAATTTGAGTTTAGATTGTACTTCAATTATGTTTAATGTGTTGTTTAGGTGATTGAGTTGGAAGTTAGCCTTTAGTTTTATCGAGTCAATTTGGTTCACAATCTATTAGATCCAAAATATGGTTGGATTAAGTTCAATTAATTGACCTAAGTAATTTTCAGTGATTAATTTGATTTAATTTCAATTAATTTTGATTTTGGCTTAATATGGCCCACATAGATCGATTTGTGTCAAGTTGATCAATTGACAAAATTGGATCCTAGAGAATGTTAAGTCATGTTCAAATGATGATTTAAAATATGTAAGAGTGATTGATTTGATTCAAGTTGGGTTAGGTTGGATTTTTCTCGATGTGATTTATATTGGTAAAATTTGGCTAAGTTGGATTGTTTGGCCAAATTAACCAAATTGAGTTCAATTGATCATTCAATTATGTTCAAAAATAAATTTTAAGTGCTTTGGAATACTTTGTTTGGTTCAATCTAGACTAGATTTGGTTTTGATTCAATTTGGTTCATTTAGGCTCATTTGAGTTAAGTGGACGAATTGGTCAAATTAGGTAGCAATTTGGGATGGGGGATGTTCAATCATGCATTTGGGATGATTGTAAGGCTTTGGATTGGTTCAATTTGGTTTGAAATGGATTGAGTTTTATTTTGGTTTGATAGGATTCAATTTGGCTAACTTGGCCTAAGTGAGCCAATTGCCTAAATTAAGACCTAATTAAGTTTTGATCAAGTTCAATTGAGGTTTCAAATAATTTAGGTAGGTTCAATTTTAAATGGTTTGGGTTAATTTTAGGTTTCACCCATTTTGGTCCAAATGGGTCAAATTGGATCAATTGAGCCAATTGGTCAAATTAGGCTTCAATTGGGTGTGATTTATGTATCATGAGTGTTTTGGGTGTCATGTGATCAGTTGGTTGAAATTAATTTAGATTTGATTCAGGTTTGGGTTAAGGTGATCCAAATGGGCCAAATGGGCTAAGTGGGTCATTTGAAACCAAGTGTAATTATTTTATATTTGAAGTTAAAATTAGTTTGAAATCAATTAAGCTTAGTGTGTAGGAGTTTAGGTTAGTTTGGGCTAAGTGAGCTCCACTAGTTTAATCAGGGTCTAACCTTACGGTTGACTAAGTCTTTTGGATTGGGTTTGGGTATCCCCTTAGCCACTATAAGTGCCTAACTATAAGTGAAGAAGTTTTAATCCCAAGATGAAAACCTTGTCTAAAGAGGTTAAATGTCAACCTCACAAAAAGTGAAGTCAACACACAACTTTATGTGGACATAAGTTGACAATCTCTCCAACGTAGATCTACTTGTTGGGTAGTCACATAAAGTAGGAATACTTGACAGAACATTTTAGGGTCTGATTAATCTTTGAATCAACAAATAAAACAATTACACCATGCCATGCATCATTCACTTTAGTCAAAGTTTCTAACATTTAGCCAACCCCTCGATTAAGTGTTGCCCTCATTTGTGAAACTTATATCAACACTCTTGATATCCCTCTTATTCATATTGGTGAAGAAATATTCATGAGTTGGTCATACACATTATGAGCCAACTCATTTTTAGCTTGGTTTACTTTCCAATAACCTTACTTAGTTTATCCAACAAACTTGATCAACACTTTTGGATCAAGTTCAATTATAAGTGACCAATCACTAATAGCTAGTGTTACCCGATTAAGTTGACTAAACCCTTCCTCAATTCAATCAACCACTAAGATTGAACAACATCAAAACTTACACTGCACAAATTATTGTGACCTTTTTTTTTTTGGATGAATATTACTTTTGAAATTAATACCAGATCTTAAGTGCTTAGGATGCTATACCTAGTGACCTAGTATATTTTCCTTGGGTTTGATCTAATTTAATGGGTTTAGGTAGACTCAACCCAAATTCTAAACTTAAACTAAATCAAAATAACTTCAAATAAATCAAAATAAATTTAAATTAAATCAAATGAATGAATCCAAATCTAAATCAAATTCAAATCTAGTCAACCCTTTTGACATAGGTTTGACTTATGTGGGTCCCACCAAGTCAAAGGTCAACCTACCAAAATTTGACCAAATGAAATCATTATAAATAATCTAGTTGATAAAATAGACATGTTTAATCATGAATATAAAGAAATTTAAATTTATTTAGGCCTTACTTAAGTTAATTAGACCACTTAGTCTAAATGAACCTAAATGAGTCCTATTGGGTTCAAACCCAAATCAAATTGAAATCAACTTAATTTCATTGCTCAAAATAATTTAGAAATAATAATCAAATATAATCCAACCCATCATTGGGTCTAATTTGGTAAAATTGGTCATTTGACTCAAATGAACCCAAACTTAACCCATTAAACCTAATTTAGATGAAATGAAATTAATCACTCCAAATCATCTCACACATGTGATTAGACATGATTGGAGTCTAACTAAAATTCAATTAAGCCAAATGGATCATTTGAACCTAATTGAAATCAAGTTTAACCTATTTAATCCTAAATGGGTTAAAGTGAAAAAAATATTAAAATTAATTCAAATCCTAAAGGAATTAATTAAATTAAAACTTAATAAATCATCAATTAAACATAATTTAACCCAAAATTAAATGAATTAAATCAAAATACTTTCAATCAAAATGGCATGAATTGGGTTCAAACCTCCAATCCAACTTGAATGGATTTGAATTCAACCTCAAACTCTTATCGGGTTTGATTTGGGCAACCAAATGCTAGCCTATGGGCTTTGGTGGTGCTGCCAGAAGTCATAAAAATAAAAATAAAAAATCAAAGGGGTGGAATTATAAGAGGAGAAGGGTTGGAATCCATAAAGGGAATTCAAGTTTCATTTCTCCTTCCTCCACACCTCATCCACCTCTTGGCTTCTTTCCAATTAATTGAGGGCCTCCAAAGAGAAAATAAAGGTGGACTTGGCCTCCTCCATGAGGGATAGCAAGAGGGAGCAAGGGAGAAAGCCATGAAGGCCACTCTCTTAGCCAAGGGAGGAAAGGGGAGGAAATGACTTTCTCCCCTCAAATTTCTTATCCAAACATACTCACAAGACAAAGAGAGACAAAATTCACCCTCCAGCCAAACCTTCTGCCATTGGTGGTCGGATTCCGGTCACATAAGAGCTCACATACATGGCTCTCATCCATGTATGGAAAGAGAGGAGAGAGCCCCTCTTCTCTCCATATTTTTATCCAAAATCATCTATAAAATGAAGAGAAGGAGAATTGGAGCATTCCCTCTACCTCTCACCATTGGCAAGCCAAAGTTTGGCCAAAGTCAGCGGCCAATCACTCAGCCTCCAAGGGAAAATGAGAGAGGGAGTGTTTTACCTCAAATTGAACATCCCAACACGTTCTAGAGGTTGAGGTGACCTCAATTAAATCTTCACCAAGGCTCGTCATTGCTGGCGAGCCAGAGAATGGTCAAACTTGATAAAAAATGACCACAAGTTGGTCTCCAAGATATTTGGTAGGGAGGCAAGCCACCAAATCATGTTCATAGCTTCTTTCATCGAGGTGAAGGTGTTCGAGCTGATCTCATCACTAGTGGCCACCGAAGTTGAGGTATGCCATGAACGCCACCCTTTAAGATTATGATTTTAGTCAATTTTCATTAGAATTCAATCCCCAAGAGGATCAAACCATATAGATCAATTGTAAATTGATCCTTGATCAATTTGTAATCAAAATCATGTAAAATTTGGCTTCATATCTCTAGAAATTTATCAAATTGATGGATGGCATCCATTTCTTGCCGGAGTTGAACATGGAGTGATCTCCGTTGTTCGTTTCTTCTATTTTGAATAGACGGCTGAGATCTAGCCACACGATTATATTGGATGGTCTAGATCCATCCCGCATGATATCATTTTTGACGTGACTGCTATGCAGATTCTGCATGGCCAAATGGCACCACGCCATGTGGCAATGGCGTCAGGTAGGTTCCACATCAGCGCCGCCGTTTAAAATGATCAATTCTCATTTTAAAGAATTAAAAAATCATTTAAAAAGAACATAAACTTCAAAAAATCATAGAAAATAAATTTAAAATCCAAAAAAATGTAAATGAGGGCTTTATGGATTCATCTCAATGAGTAGAATACATTAAACTCAAAATCCCCAATTAATTTTGGGTAATTTTGAATTAATTTAACTTTAAATGAAATTAATTAAACTTAAATTAATCACAAACTATTAATCAAATTGAAATGAAACTTTGGGGAACTAAAATTGAGCTTAAAATACATCTTAGGAAAACTTTTCATGAATTATTACAATGTAATTCAAGAGATATTAAATTTCAACCTATAAATTTCAAATTTAATGAAATAAATTAAAATTAAATAAAATAATTTATGAAAATTGATCAAATCACTTTAAATCAACATAACAAACCCAAATGAACTTAAACACACCAATGAAACTCATTGAAACTTAATAAATCACAAAATGAGCTAATTTGATAATTAATTGAATTATTTAATTTAGTTAATTATTGAGAACTTAAAAAAATCATAATAAATCAACCAAGACTCCAAACATTATGAATAAACATTATATGGATACATTTGTCAGAGAGGAATCAAAGAAAAAATAAAATTTCCAAATAATCTTCATTAAAATAAGCTTAATTTGAGTTTTAATTAAATAATTAAAATCTTAATAACACTTTAATTATGGATCTGATTAAAATGAAACATTGGAAATATAAAATTAGCAAGGAACCCCACTTTCCATAAAAAGTTCAAGCCCAATTGACCTTTGGATTGGGAATTATTGAATTTCTAAATTTCTAGGTCAATATAAATCAAATAATAAATTAAAAAAATTTATAAATTACAAAATTCATAAATGTAATTTGAAATAATCTTCATTAACACCAAAACACTTAGAATAATTCTCCAAGATCCTAAATGAAAGAAGTTGATCACTTACATACTTAAGGTTTAATGAAAATAATGAATATTAAGTTTAATTAATCCTTAAGGATAATAAATTCATAATAAAATAATTAATGAAATCTTAATCCATAATTAATGTAAATTTAGAATTGATTAAAGAACAAACTTAAGTGGCTTAGGTTAACATATTTCAACCAAATGAATTTAATAAACATAAACATAATTCAAACTAAATATTAAGGAAATAAATGTTAAATCAAGACAAAAGAAACAAATATTAAACTAATCCAATCAAAATAAAATAAATAAAATTGAAAATAAACTAAACCAAGAATGAAAAATAAGACAAATCAAAAAGAAATTAAAAGAAGAATTAAATTTAAAAAGAATTGAAATTACAAACTTAATTCAAATAAAATCATTTAAATGAATATAAAATGATTAATTAAGATACATAAAGATCCTAGTTAAGCCTTTGGAATGAATTTTTCTTAGGATGAAGGTTTCATTCTATTAGAATTTAGGATGTTGAATAGAATGGATTTCACTCAAAAGTGTAATCTATTCTACTCTTCATTCTTGAAACCTAAACTTCACTTTAACATAAAAATGAACTTGAAAATAAAAAAAAAAATCATTAAATCACTTGAATTTAAATTATCCAAAGGGAAATCAAACAAACTTTAAAAATCAAAATAGAAACTTGAACTAAAAAGGCTTAGCAAAGTCTTGCTACACAAGCCTATTCTCTTCACTCACTAGATCATGGACCCTAGATTTTGGTTAGTCGATCTGTGATACTTTATATTGTGTTCTGATGTATTTTTTATGTCTTTATGGTGTATTATTTTTGACTGTATGTCCAGGATTATTTGCTTGTTAGACTAGATGATAGGAAATTCTTTTTAGAAATAACATTATCTTCTGTAAGGGGTTATGTTAGAAAGGACTGTTGTCATTAAACAAATTAAAAATGTTGTTTTCTTGTATGTATGCTTAAGTCCTTAAGCATAGCCCAATAAGACAAGTGGGATTGGCAAGCAACTAATCTTAACCCCATATGTTTGTAAAATATAATTATTGTGTGCTATTTGTATTTTCCTTGCATCTATTTTGCAGGGCTTATGATTTATTTTTGAACTTTGAAATGTAAATTTGAGCTTAGAATTATGTTAAGATTTATGGGGTCTAAGATTAGCAGAAGCTAACCCTACCAGCAGATGGGTGTAGAGTCCCCCTGTGAAGCCCAATGGAGGTCCTTGAAGAAGGAGATGACCTTAGAAAGAAAACCCATAGATCTAAACTTATAGTTCTAAACCGAGTTATAAGGGTAGAGCTTGATTACCCATTTTCCTTTCTTCTAGGGTGTACAGTGATACCTGGCCACATTAGAATTTTTTTAAATTAAACTGGCTTGATTTATTTTGAGTGTGTAATGGAATCAATTTACTTTTTTATGTTTCTTTCTGTGTTGTACTTTTTGTGATGAATGCCTAGACGTTAACTCATAAGAAAAATTAAATTTTCTACCCAATATAAATCTAATCAAGTCAAACATAAAAAATAAAGAAACTTGAAATCTTACATAAATTAAAGCCCTATGAATAATTCAAAATCAAATAGAAATAATTAGCACTTGAAAATCTTACAATCATATTTTTCTCAACTCTTGAATTGGGCACTTCACCCATTGCACATAAGGGGCATCTGTCCTTTGAGGATGACTGCCTTCTTGGGGAAGTCTACCTTCTTTTAATGATTTGGCCCATAACCAATTCTAATTGCATGACATTTAGGCACAAAAATGCATACCCAAGACCTTAAATGAATCATGAGTCAAAACATTTAAAAGCTAAATTTGTGCATTAGTTAGATGCATTTCATACCTTACATGATCTTAAGGATTGGGGAGTGAGTCTAAGTTCTTAAATTCCTTCCCTAAAATAAAATAACTAGCCATCTTGCATATATGAGACTTGGCATCATGAATTTAAAATGCACTTAGGTGGTATTTGCTGACAGCATTACAGGCAGTTTGTAATTCCAAAAGAGTCAAGGATAGGTTTGTTCCCTCAAGTGAGAAGAATGGCTGATAATTCCCAAAATAAAATTAGGTCAAGTATCTGACTTGTGTCATAATCATTTATAGACTTAGGGCCTGAAGCATCCTCCTTGGAGTAAGTCTTCAACCCTAAGAATTTCTATAGTCTTGAGTTACTAGAATCTAAGCCCTAGATTTTTAAGAAAATGTCAACACATAATCTAAATTAAATTTCAAACTTTAAAGCCCAATGATATGATAGTTAACATGCCTACTAGACATCCCAGTATCAATGGGCATTTCTTACTTAATCCTAGTTGGCCTCCTAAAATAAGTCTTTCCACTTTGAATCATTCGTAATTGAAATTGCAAATATAATTCATTTGTAAACCAACTTCAAAATCCATAAAAAAAATAACATGTCTCTTTAATCAAGAGTATTCTAGGGAAGAGACCCTTCTTCCTAAGATGTAATTAACTATAATGGCTTGACCTTATAAGGAACCATGAGCCCAATTTAAAATAAATCCTACTCTACTTTCTATGAAGTTTAGGGGAAAATTCTCTAATACATGAAAGACTCATTAGCCTTAAGAGTCATTTATTAAATGTTCGAATCCATTACAAGATAACATGTTAATATTCCAAGATAATATGTTTAATCCTTAATTATGTATTTGATTATCTAAATAAGAAATTCCTAAAATCCTATGTGGTGTCATAAGCTTTTCCCCACAAGCCTTATTTATTTTCTTCTTGAATGGATGGCCTTTGTTCTATATATTTTTACACCTTGACCACTTTAACTCTTGTATCAATTTGTTTTGGGATCTTTAGTATTCAAAGTAAATTTGAATATAAATTTTTTATTTAATAGTTAATTATATTAACTATTATTTATCATATTGATGCACATGCATGCTAATCAACACTTTATATTAGATTATGACATATTAGAACCTATACTTGGCATATGTTGTTTAAGTTATTATTATTATTATTAGATGGATGATCATCTAATAATAAGGTTATTCAATCATACTTGAATTATTATATGACCATTAAGGATGCTTGAACAACGTAAAGTCTATCACTTTATTTTTAACAAAATATATATAAAGTGATAAGCATCAGGATGATCAAGTCACTCATCTAACATAGCTTGGTAAGTCAAATACATATATGATTTGTCCTTAAGAATACACTAACTTACATACCTTTACATGTGATAATTTACAATCCTGTAGTTGTTAATGTAAGAAGATTGTAGCTAGGTTGTTTTGTTTATGCTACCATTTAGGCTATTCAAGATGAGGTTGCAAGAGTATAGCTAGAATTCTCTTACTTTAGTTGATTGTGCAAGTTATATTGATTCACATGCATGCTCATCAACACTTTATGTAATATTGTGATATATTAGAACTTGGACTTGGCATATGTTGATTAAGTAATTATTATTATTATTATATGGATGACCATCTAATAATAAGGTTATTCAATCATACTTGAATTATTATATGACCATTAAGGATGCTTGAACAACGTAAAGTCTATCAATTTATTTTTAACAAAATATATATAAAGTGATAAGCATCAGGATGATCAAGTCACTCATCTAACATAGCTTGGTAAGTCAAAGACATATAAGATTTGTCCTTAAGAATACACTGACTTACACACATTTACATGTTGTGATAATTTACAATCCTGTAGTGGTTAATGTAAGAAGATTGTAGCTAGGTTGTTTCGTTTATGCTGCCATTTTAGATATTCAAGATGAGGTTGCAAGAGTATAGCTACAATTCTTTTACTTTAGTTGATTATTTTTGCTACCATTTTACTACTGTGTTATTATTAAAATATCTTAATATATTTTTTGTGGGTGCTATACATATAACTAATGCTTTAGTTTACTTTGCAAGTGTTCATGCATTAAGATAATAATTATATGATTGTTTACAATGTGATATAGTTTTTTATGTTACTTCTATTATGTTGTGATGACTCCCTTTAGCTTAGGGATTTTCTTTATTACAACACTCTTAGACTTTGTTATGTAAAAATATAATATAAACTAAGTTTCTCGACCAAGTATTCAGAGACACCATAGCTTGAAGAACCAAGAGTAGATAAAAACATAATTTATAATTTATTTATTTAATTTGCTTGATCTTGCATTTATGGGTAGAGCTTAGCTATCCTTTATATTTTTTTTCTATTATCTGGGTATATAAAAGCAGCCTGTCCAGCCACACCAGCCTGTTGTCTAGTCTTTTATAGCCATCATAATATAGTGACTACTTTGATTACTTCATTTATTGTATTATGCCTTATTCTTTTTTTATTATAATGTATTTTTATAGGATTTATATGCTACAATAGGCTCCTATGATGTTAAATTACATTTAATAATAAATTTTATGCAACTTTAAAAATGACTAGTATAACTTATTTTTAAATATTAATATTAAGACCCTTTCTAGTGAGCCTTCTTAAATTAAAGCTCCTTAGTATCTTAAATATATTTTTTAGAAGGGATGTATATATATATATATATATATATATATATATATATATATATATATATATATATATATATATATATATATATATAATTTAGCATATTTAACATTATCTTCTAGTACCCATCATAACATTTCCTAAACTATGCAATGGAAATCACTTAAGGATAGATAACTTGCATATCATGCATTACCTCCTTAAGATAGAGCATTAAACTGACATGATGTTTAGTGGCAATTAGGAGAGTCTTAGTATGCTAGGTAGTGTGAATTTAACCGAGACAAGTTTGTAAGTTTGGTCTTGATAATCTTATCATGCGATTAAACTATCACATATCCCTTTACTCTATAGAAAATTCTTTGCTTATATGGAGACTGTAAGCCTTACACCTTCCTAGCTTCTTCTCTTATAAGAATTCCATTTAGGATTCCCTATTTTCCTTTCTTTATTCAGGCCATGATGTAAATTCTAGATGACATAACTCATAGTCATTGATAGAGCACCTCTCAGTTGGGTTAGGTTGACTACCCTAGCTAAATGGCTATAGGCTTGATGACTTAGAATGATGGAATGACATCCTAACTAAGTTTTTTCTATAATTTTCCTTAATCTCTCCCTTTCCTCATAGACACTTTGTACCCATTATACTCTTTATAGAGTCTTTATGGTTTAGCAATAATTATCATGCAAACATTTCATATATCAAACTATCATTTTGCTTGGTTATGATGATTCACCTTTTTTCCTTGCGAACTAACATCCGATATATGGATTGTCTTCTTATAGTAATTATTTTTAAACTACAACCCTTTGAAAAATCATAAAATAAAATTAACTAAGATATATATTTATGCCATCATTAATTGAGATACTTTTATTAAGGTGTTAGTAAGTGTAATTAACTAGAGTAGATACATCTCATAGGTATAATGGGTAATTGTTGACCTCACTTTTAGAGTGAGGACTCTTCTTCCACATCTTAGACTTAGGAATCCTCTAGGCACTAGAACCTCCTTAATCATAAGACACTTCTAGTGATTAGGTGACACTAAACCCATGCCTAGGGACTTAGCAAGGGGTACCATAGGTTTAAACTATACCTTAGGACCAATAGAACTACATATTCTATGGCCTAACCCAAACCTATGCCCATCCAATCAATGCAAAATAAAACCTCAAATCAATATATCTAAACTTAATTGAATTTGTTTCATATCCAAGCTTCAAGCCAAAATGATTTGAACTCAAACCCATCTTAACCTCATAAGCCAATCCTATGGATCAAACCTTAACTCTTTCAAACCCAATTGATTTTTACAAAAATACACTAACTATCCAAATCATCATTTCAAACTCTCTCAGACTTACAATCAAGCCAATTTGATCAAATCATTTCAATTAACCCAACCTAACCCATTTGACCTAAAGTGTCTAAATGAGCCAAAATATAATTAAATTCAAATCAATTGTAATCAAAGTCATCAATCAATTATAAATCAATCATCAAACTCAACTCAACTCAACTCAATTCAACCTAATCCAATCCAAATTGACCCATTTGGCTCACTTGACCCAATGTGACTTAAAGGACCCAAATGAACCAAACTCCAATCCAACCCAAAATAAATTGAACCAACCCATACAAAACTTCCTAAATGATTTTTTATCATCCTTGATTGATTAATTACAATCAATTGGGCCTAACCAAGTCTAATTGATCACTTGACCCAAGTTGACCCAATTAGCCCACATGAACCAAATTGAGCCAAACTTCATTCTAAAATCAATCAATTTAAATCATTGTTTCTAACCAATCATAAGTTGAGTACTCAATATGTCTTCCATCAATTGAGCCAAACCAAGTCGAATTGGCCCTTTGACCCAAGTTGACCCAATTTCACCTAATGGGCTAAGTTAGGTCACCAATGGAACCAAATTGGCCCCATTTAGCCCAAATTGATCTAAATGGTCAAATTGGTCTAAATCATTCCTAAATCCAAATTAATTGAAATCAACACTTATAATCATGTTCAAATCTTTAATTGAACCTAAACCAATACTTAACCCAAGCCATTTTGGTTAATTTGACCCATATGAGCCAAATTTAAATCAACTTCAAACCAAATGAAAACCAATTAAACCAAAACATCCCAAATCATCATTTGACCTTGATCCAACCCTTTGTTTGACATAATTTGACCAATTAGTCAAGTTGACCCAATTTGAGCTACATGCATCAAATTGAGCCAAACCCAACAAAACTTGGCATGACTAATCATTAGGTCATCATGGGTTAGTCCAAATCAAACCAAACCCATTTCAAAGCTAAATTAGGCTAATACCCATTGGATAAAGCTCTCCAAATAGGAAAAAAATCCACATTTGGGTAGTCTCATCTACCCTTTTGCACTTGGCAACCTCCCTAAGCTTAATTTTGACCTCTAACTCACTGGCTAACCTGACTCAAGGCTGGTTGGGTCATCCATGGGTTAAAGGAGGTGAGCTAACCCAAACAGTCCATTGGATCACTTGGGGAAGGTGGTACACTCCACCTCAACCATGGCAACCCACTTCAGGCCTTCACCTAGTCAAGGTGCCACCTCAATAATTCCCTGACGTCTCCGACCACCTACACCGGCAGGACTTCTGCCAAAAGCCAAATTGATCCCCACCATTGGATCAATTAAGAAGGAGGGTATACCCCTTTCGATCTTAATTCAAACACACACAGAGCTTTAGTGAGTCGAGATGAACTTCCTAGGAGCTTTCCAGACCTTCCTTCAGCTCCCCATCGCCAGCGACATCAAACTCAAGCGGAACAGAGCCTCCACTCCATCCAACCTCACCTAAACTCTACCAAACCTAAATTAACTTTACCCACACCTTCACCAAGCTCTAACGATCCAAAATAAATCAATTCTCGATCAATTCGAGCACCAGAAACCATCTCTAGACCAACTCTAATGAGGATTTCAGTGATGTTTGGTTCACAGAGCCACTGATGGTGAGGAAACCATAGAGATTCTCAATAGAACTTTGTCTCTTCATGATGAAGCTACCTTAGTCATTGGACCGCCGATCTTTAGCTCCGATGAGGTAAATTTTCACAAACCGTAGAAATCCACTAAGTTGATTGGCCTTTGTGAAAGAAATCTCGATTTCATGCAATTTCCACTGTATGATCTCCTTAGATCTCTTCCTTGAAGCTTTTGGAGTTGATCCTGACAACTCACAAGCTCTGGTGAGCTTGAATCGAGTGGGGGAGGGTGGACGGTGTCCATCTTCCATTGCTCAGAGGATGAAGGATCATCCATCGTCTATTCCTTGTGATTGGAATAGACATCCATGATTAATTTGGTTAGATTTAATTGATTTAATCCATAGGAACCATGGGGTTAATCCCCACTGTCTCATCCGAGATCAGATGGCAAGGAGAAAAGTGTGTCCACCGTCGCTGACTCAGCAACCACGTCGGACGATTTAAGTGGCCAATCTTACATCACCACGAGGAAAATATCACCACATTAGCTCCTGCATGGCCCCGATAGGATTAGGGATTAATTAAGGTTAAAAATATAATTAATCACTCAAAACTTTAAAAATTCATAACTAATTATAGAAAAATGTCAAAAATATAAATAAACCCATTTTTGGAAAGCGTAAATAGAGAAGATTTTAATAAAATTGATTTCCCTATGATTTGAATAGTGAATAGAGCTTAATTAGTGTTTGAATTTTTTTCTTTAATTAGCTTAATTAAGCCTTAATCACTTGGGAAATTAATCCCGAACTTGGAATGTTGGTGTAATGGGTTGTCCTCTATCTCCCATAATTTTTTTGGGATTTATTAACTATGTAATTATGTGAATTTGAAAATTTAACCCTAATTACCCACCTTAATTAATTTAATGATTATTATAATTATAAAATTAGAAAATTTTGATTATTAATAATCATTAATCATGGCTAATAGTGGGAATGATAGGTGTGGATGATCAAGGCATTTTCCTTGATCATTTGCTTAAGTCTTTTTCCATGGGAGGGTTTAATTAATTCAAAATTTAATTAAGGAGTTAATTAAGAAATTAATACTAATAATTAAATCAAATTAAAATAATAATTACTTTAGATAATTAACATTCAATTTGTTGGCTCCCCTTTATGTGTTTAATAGCAGAAAGAACCTTAAGAGAAATATGATTAACCCATGAGTATGGGAAGATTATATATGTACTTAGTTAAATCCTTTAATTTGATTAATATTGAATTATAAGCCTTATTACATTAGGTCCCTAAGTGCATTGAAATTTTAATTTCTCATTTGCATATCATTAGAGGCTTATGGTTAAATGATTAATCAATCAAAGAAGCATAGGAAAGGATAATTAAATGAATTACTTAATAACTTAAACTTAATTAATTCATAAAACTCACTTAATTACTTCACTTTAAACACATCAAATTATTCACGTGGGATCGGGTTAAAAATAACAAATGAATTTGTCTTCTTTAAGTTGATTAATCCAAACCAAAAAAAATCAAACATAATAAGAAGCTTTGGTTTTCTTTAAATGATTTTATTTTGGATAGTTGTACTTAGGAATTAATGTAGTAGAATAAATTATGTGAAAATGTTTGATTATTCATTTTCAATCATCATAAATGTTATAAGTCATGTGATATCATGCATTCATGTCTTTCAAATCAAATAATCAAATGAAAGTTATTTATGTGCAAATTGCATGTGTTGGCTTAATTTTATTATATGCGTGGCTATTATCACTAGTAAATTTCAAATTGTATTTTAAAATTATAAATTGATAATGAAATTTTGAGTGACATTATCCATGAATATATCTAGATTATTTGTATGTGTTTATATCCTAAGCATGTTAAAGTGTTTCTTTCTTTCATATGTTTATGCATATGTTTACATATGTTTGAATGTTAGTAAGTATATAGTCTAGGCATCACGAGAATATGAAGCTTTAAGTATCCCCAAGGCGGTCTTATATTACCTCTCTTTCGTGGTTTAAACAACGACGCATACTTGATCTCATCCATATGTGTGCTTGTGTTAGAATTTGGATAGAGCTTTAAATTACATGTATAAATAATTCAATGAAAATATAATCTTTTGCATGATTTTTCATTCCTATGGTTATGTGTACATTCATATTTATTTAAGAATAACAAGTATATAGTCTAGACATCCCAAGAATATGAGGCTTTAAATAGCCCCAAGGAGGTCATTGATTATCTCACTTCCCTAGTTTATACAACGACACATATTTGCTTAAAACTTTCATGCATGTGTATGTGTATTTAGCTAAGGAGATGAAATCTCCTTTTCTACTAAAATACAAGCACTTCTAATTATTTAAGTATGCCAAAATATATTGCATGTATGGGTATATTAAGCCTTAAATGATATGGATGTTATGGGTGATGAAAAGGAATGGTCCAACATTATCTGTGTGATGGTAATTCAATTACATTAGTCTTAAGATGCCTTTCATGTTGAATAGAATCCTTTAAGGTTAACCCAAACTTAAAAATAGTAAAACATGTAATAAATCATTCACTAAAAGAAACCAAGCCATGATAATATGCTTCAGAAAATAATTCTAAGGTAGGGATGAAAGAGGCTAAGCCCTCTTTCTCCTCTTTACAATGGTGAGATCCTAAGTAAATACCAAATGAAATAAAATAAAATATAAATTAAAATCCACCAATCCTCTAAATAACTTGAAATGAAACCACCTCAAATGTATAACTTAAATAAATCCAAAATATATATAACCATAATTCTAAGGCCTAGCTAAGACATACCACACTAAGCCTAAGCACACACATTAGAATGCTAAGTCATCATTTCTAGCTTTAAGTTAGGATGGTGTATATAATGATGTTGTGTTTTGTTTTATGATGTAAGATTTTAGACTGGATGTTAAGAATGTGGCTCATAGAGTGGATGTTAGGCCTTTGTTAGCCTAATATTGTTTTTTGCATGGGATCATGCTAATGGGGCCGCTAAAAAAAATGCAAATGCTTCTACTTGCAGGTTGCTTATGCCCCATAGTATAATCCATGATTAGGATAGGTGGGCTTTGTTACCCATGTGAAGGATGCTAAGTCCAAATTATTAACTATAACTTCTTGGGTTTATATGTATGTTTAGCTGACATCTATTTTGCAAGTGTACTAAAATTTACTTTTCTAAAAATATAATTTTGTAGGAATTAGGATTAGTTCTAAGGGGCTTAGGATAAGTAGTGGCTAGAAGGCATTGTCTTGGGCTGCACTGTGAAGCCTTGGAGCAAATCAAATCAAAGGAAGAGGAAACAAGAAATGAAGGATGAAGACCCCATATCATCTAAGTTAATTTTAGCTATAATATTCTTTTGTAATCTGGGTTGTATAAGGGCAGAGCTTGGCTACCCAAATTTTCTCTTTTCTAGGGTGTACGGTGGTACCCGATCGAGCCGACCTTTTATTCTTTTACAGACTCTATGCATGTTTGGTTGTTATTGTGTTTAGATTGTGCATTAGAACTACATCTTTATCATAGTTTTTTAAGTTTGATGTTTGAATGTGTACGGTAGGCTCTTAAGATAAAATTAAAATTTCTATCCAATTAACAACTCATAACTAAATTTTAAAACAACTTTCAATCTCATTTAAAGCCTAGGATATAATCAAGATAATTAAAATATTTAATAACACTTAGCTAAATGATTGAATCTCCAACATCATGCATATCATCTTATGCCACTCTTGAATTATGAGGGCCTCCATTCTTACACTTTAGGGAATGCATGACCTATGAGAGCACCCCCTTATGGTGGAGATTCACCCACTCTCTTTCTGATTTGGCCAATAACTCAATTTCATTGTGCATTTAGATGAAAAGATTTTTTTCATTCAGACTAAGCCATATACTCATATCAAACATAATCTACTCTCTTAGAGAGTGAGTTTTGGACTTTAGTCTCTTTCAAAATTAAATAACAGCTTAAACCATCTTGCAATTACATAAGACCAGTCTACATGGATTTAAAGCATATGAGGTGTTAGCAGACGACCACTCTAGATGGTTGTAATTCTAGAAGAGTCAGACGGTTTATCCTCTCTTATGGAGGTAAACCATAATTTCTCCTTTCTCATTTATATTTAGGTTGTACTTTAGCTTGTGCTGAAGCATCTTAGATTTAGGGTTCGAGGTTGCATGTTTCTTACAGGCTACGAGCATAAATTCTCACCTCATAGGCATTTCCACAATCTTGTGTTGATGGATTATAAGCTCTAGCATTCTAATAAAATTTCAAATCAAATAAAAAAAACTCTCTCATTCAAACATATAAAGCCACACTATAGGATAGACTGAAGTGCTTACTTGGCTTCTTAGATGAATGCTCCCTACTTATCTTCTCTTGGAATCCAAAATAAGTCTTTCCAATTTGAACCTTCTCACTTGATTTCCAAAATAGCTAATTTATTGATAATCTAACTTTGAAATCTTTGGAGATATTTATTGACTACTTTAATTAAGAGTATTATTAGCAAATCCCCATTTCCTAGGATGTAATTAACTATGGAAGCTTGCTTCCATAAGGAACTAAAGAACCCAGCATAAAATAAACTCTGATTTACTTTTTCATGTAAAGTAGGGGAAAGATCTCTAGTATATACGAAGATCCATCAATCCTTAAGACTCCTTATTAGGTGATTAGGTCTATTGTAGGGTGATATTTTTATCTTTTGAGATAATACATCATATCTCAATATCATACCCAATTACTTCAATAAGTACCCCCTAAGATCTATGTGGTGTCTACCCAGCATCCAAAATAAAACACCATAGTAACCCACAATCCTTTCTCCTCCATTAACTTAGTGAAATACTTATAAATAGATATATTTTACAAGTTTAAATAATAGATGGAATATAGTTTAGATTCAACCTTTCATTTCTTTCTTATGGAATATCTTTTATCAATTATATCACTTAGTTAATACATTTACACCCCTAATAAATAGTTCATCTAATAATAAAACTTTTTAATAATGATAATACCTTATAAGATTATTTAATGAATTTAGCAAGTCTAAAGCCTATTATTTTAATCAATAATAAAGTGATAAGCTTTAGGATTACACTCTCATAAATGACTCATCTTGGTAATTATGATCATATGAGTCAACCTTAAGATACATAAAAATTTCTGTGCACTTACATATTATGATAACCCACAACCATTCAGCCATTTAGAATAGAGAGGGCGTAGTTAGGTTTTTCAGAAGTGCAAGATCTTTGATGCTTGTGGTGAAATAGTTAGAATCAAGATTCATTACAATCTTTTTTAGATATGTTGAGCTACTATGTTGTTTTGTCATATTAAGATAGAGGTATTTTTCACAGGTAGATGATATACGACTATTATTCTTCACTTTTTACTTTTATAAGGGCAACATGTTAAAATGTAAATATCACAATATTATCCATTGTGTTATAGGTTGGGTTATTTATGATATTCTAGTATGTTATGATAGCTCTATTTATTTTTAAAAAGTACATATATAAAGTATAAGTTAGATTTTTTGACCTTGAGTACAAGCTGATCTTAAATTTTTAGTGAGTAAATACATAAAATGAACCCAATGAAAGGACTAATCCCAAAGTAAAATTTCTACTTATACTTTATAATTTATTATCATCTAACCATGTCTAAGAGTAAATTTTCTTGCTATATCACCTTATTATTTATTCTTTTGTAGCCAACATAAAAAAATATTTTTTTACATTTATTATATTTACTCATTATTTTGCTTTTTTATTATAATGTTATTATATGGGTTATAAATGATTTTACGCTAGACTCATAAGATTAAATATTGTTTTACTAAAAGGAAGACTTTATAACCAAATATTTTAAATTATTTGTGCTCTCTTATACTTTTGAAAGGAGCGATAAGGTGAATCTAGCTACTAATCAAAGCTCTCGAGTGTTGATGCACCTTCATAATGTGTTTAAGTTAAACATTCATAATTATAGTTCTTTTTTACTTAGAGATAGATAATTCATATTGCATATCATATTCTTTAGGATGGAGCCTTAGTTATGTTTTGGGAGTTTTAGTATGCTAGGAAGTGGCAACCAACCTTAGACAATATCATAAGTCCAAAGTTCAGTAACCTAAATGCATTTTACTATGATTTTTTCTTCCACATGCAATTCTTTATATATATTAAGATTGCATGTATTACATCTTTTTAGACATTCCATATAAATCATCTATCTAGAAAATCCTAAGTTTATATTTCTTAGTTTAAGGTTATGAGGCCAACTCTAAAAGATATAATTTATGATTATTGATAGAGCATCTTATAACTTGATTGGGTGAAATACCTTTCTAAGCTAAATGACTTTGAACTTGATAACTTGAGAAAATGGATCTTATAAATTTTAAGTTAAAGTTATTTTTACTCTTCCTTTGACTTATTTTCCTAACTCATTCACCACCTTGAGCCCATCATACACTGCGTTGAGTCTTTGATGATTCAATAATTATTATTATCAAACACACTTTATGTATATCAAGCTGTCATCTTACTAAGTTATGTTGATTAACACTACTTTATGGATCGACATCCGGTATAGGAATTTTTTGTTAGGTTAATGATGTTTAGATCATAATTTCTCAATAATCTAACTTAATAAAATCAAAAAGAAGATATAATTTCACTTATAGGGAGCTTCTATTAGAGGTATCTTTGAATGGAATTAATCTTAAGGTGCTTAGTCCCCATAGGAGACCAAATAACCTACATGCCTATATTTCCCTTTTATTAACTTGATGTTATGTACTTAAATAAATTACAATCATAGGTTTAGATGAGTGATGGTAATCGTAACTTGTTTTGTCTCCTTATCTCCTTTTGTCAAATATTTTATTTGAACCATTGGATTTAATTCCATATGCTAATTAAATGATTTAGACTTATTTATTGTTTGTTAGAATTACATACTAGTTATGAAGAATGAGATTCATATCCACATATCAAAGTGGAAATCACTATTGATCCAACTAAACATTCTCACAAAATTTTATCTAGTCGTCTTCATCTATGTGTCATATATATATATATCTAGCTAACCTAGACACCTTCTTAGCCTTACTCATATTATGGTATCAAATAAATATTATTTATAAAGAAGCATCTATGCCCAACTTAAACTAATTTACTAAATTAAACCTAAAGTTTATAAGAATATGAAGAAGATGAAACTATGATGTTAATCAAGAACTAAGATAGCATATCTCCCTATCTTGCATCCTATGGTTGTTATTCCATTGGATTTCTTCATGTAATGTGCTTTAATATAGAAAGCTTGGTTATGGAGAAGCGATCCTATGCAATAGCTTGGAATGATAAGGGCCCTTTCCATTTGGAAACCAAAGATTACTCTTTTACTACTTTCCAGCATTCTTTTTATGAAGGTTTCAAGGCTTCTTATGAGTTTTATAAGATTTTCATAGAGCGTGTTAAGAAAAGTAGAAGTTGACCTAAGAAGAATTGAAATTTTCAAAAAATCCAAAGTTTTCCTAATTAATGTAAAAATATATTAGCCATAACTTAAAAATCAAAACTATTTTATAAAATCTAAAAAAACAAATAAATACTCTATGAAATCAAGAATAGAGGAGGATGTAAGAAAAATAAATGCCCCAATGTTGATGATTAGGTGGAGAGTGATTATGGTTTGGTTAAAATCTTTAATTTTGCAATTAATCTTAAATTATTTATTTAAATGACTTGAAATTTTTAAGGTATATTCCTAGTGATGTCCTCTATCTCCTCTAAAAATTTCATATTATTTAGATGAGTATATTAGAAGATGTATATTTTCAAACCCTTAATGATGTAATTAACTTAAACATTAATTAAGAAAATTATAAGAATTATCAAAATGGTATTTTTAATGTTTAGATACACTCCTTTAACATGGAGGCATTTAGAAAAAATTATTAGCACCCCTAGTCTTAGCTAAATCCAAAATGTCTCATCGGTGAAGCATTTAATAATTAAATAAGCCATTAAATCACCTAGGACTTAAAAAATTTATAACTAGTTGCACAAATCTCCAAAAAAAATTAGAAAAACCCAACTTATGCTCAACTAATAGAGTGAAATTCAATGAAATCAAAAGAAATAATTTTTTTAGGTATTTTAAGAGTAAATATTAATTATTGAAATTTTTATTAGTGTAATTTACCATAAAATACAAGCTCAAATGTTTTGAAACTTTTAGGGCAGATTTTGTATGTCACCATGCATCTCAATAATTGTTTTCTCAATCTTTTTGCATATTCTTAGTGATTTATTACATTTTTAAGGCTAATTATGGAGATATTTGAATTAATCAACTAATTAAACATAATAAATCATATATTACATTTTTGAACTTTAAGCCACTTATTGAACAGAGAGAATCATAGAAAATTTATTTGTTTATTCTAATCCCCTCTAAATGCATAGCGTTAATCATCATAACTATGGCTAATTAAGAATTTCTTAAGTTAATTATATTAAACTCAAAATGATTTTTATAGCCTTATGATCAATCTTAGGATTATTGAGCTAAAAGAGAATCCTCATCACAATATATATAAGTATACTTGGTTAGACTGATAAGCAAATATCTTTTTAATAAGTACCATAAATAATCATACTTATTTTTAAATTAAATCATGTCAAATGTAGTGTCATTTTTCTTAAATTTTTCAATAAACTAACTTATGTAATTTCAAAATGCATATATATATATATATATATGAATTTTCTTATGTCTTGATTTATAAATAAATATTCCATGGATTATAAAATAGTCTTTTAAATTATCCTTAAAAGAGGATAACTCCCTTAATATTGAAGTACATATCTCAATTGATTCTTATTAAGTAATTGACTTTGTGATATTTTGTAAAAAACATAGGCTTGGGACTGGGAAGATAAGCTCTAATAAATATTGAAATTTTAATTGCTATTCTTTATATTATCAATATTTCAAAATAATTTTCTTATAGTTAAAATAAAATTCATTATATTTTGATTTATTTCCTCAACTCCTTGTTCTTGAGTTTAGTCATTGTTGTAAATGAGTTTATTAAAGATCTTTTTTGTTGATTCAAAAAAAAAGTTGTGTATTGATCCTAGAAATGGTAATAGTACATAGCAAAATATCTATGTATATTTTTTTCAAAGGAATGATTTAATAAAGTAGTGTGATTTATGCATTAATCAGATATTTTTCTTTTTCAATATTTTTCAAATATGTTTTTGTGATCTTGTTATTTTTTAATATTTTTAAAATATGTTTTAGATTATTTTTTTTCTTGTCTTCTGTGATTTGTTCAATTTGATTCTTGATTTTGATTTTTTTATTATAAAAAATATCCTTAATTCTTCTTTCTATTAGTTATATGTTATACCTACTTTCAAATTCTCATCATCATTGAATTTAAAAAAGTTAATTAGTCCCTTATGATTAGTCCCTTATGAAATTATCAGGTATATAGTCTGAAAACTCATGATCACAAGGCTAATGGTTCGAAGGAGGTTATTATCTCACATCTTTGGTATAACAATGAAATATACCTATAAATGTAAAATTATATATATGTTAAATTTTGTAAAATAAAAAATTGAAGATACAGACATACATACATACATTTAAATGCTTAAAAGCCCTTTTGCATTAAGTACATGTACATAAATATAGGACAATTTAAAATACCTTTTTCCCTAACTTAAGAAATACTATATAAGTTTAAATGAAATAGTTTCTTGATTTGTGAATGACATGATATTTAAAGAAAGGATGTTTAAAATAACAAAAAAAAAGTTGGTTCAATTCCATGATGAAGCTTCTAATTTGAATTCTAAGATAGGTTTTATAAGATTATAACGTTATTTGGACTTGAATAAACTATAATTTTTAACGTGAATAAAAATGTAATGTCATTATTTAAGCTAATTAAATCTATAAAATCGTATTAGACTCTTAGATTAGACTTTCAAACTTTGCTGAAGTGCTCACAATGTTAGGATTTGGGTGTAAAGAAGAGTGGGTCTCACCCCAAGTGAGGCCCATTACTCCTCATACTCTTTAAAACACTAAGTCCAACTAAAACTTCAATTAAATTAAGATTCAAGTTTTTTTCTCTGAATTATTAATTATTTGAATTGAAACGATCCAATAGTAATTAATTGAATCACACTTTTAAAATATAATTTAAACATTAAAGCCTAGCTTCGTTATGCCACTCTAACCTCTACACACACATTAAATTAATAGGTCACAAATCCTAGACTTATGTTAGGTCAGTGCCTAATTGTGATGCACTGATTTTCTTATTTTGTGACGTACTATTTTAGACTAGATGTTAATGGAATTTATAGTAGACTAATATTATTTTTTATAAGGGCCTATGCAGAGTAAAAGGAATGTTATAATTAAAATTAAAATTAACAAGTTTTCTTTCAAGTGCTTTTTTTCCAAGCATAGCTCATTATGATAGGTGGGCTTGGACACCCACTTATGGTAACCCCACTATATGAATTAAAATTGTTTGTTGTGCATGTGTGTTTCATTTTACCTATGTTTTGTAAATTTAGTTAGGATTTTATTTTAGAATTTTAAATATATATTTATTTTAAAATTGGGTTAGAGTCATGGAGTTTTGAATGAGTGATGACTAGAAGGCATAGACCTATGAGACCCAATGAAGCCTGGAGCATTCACACTTTGGAGATGAAGATAAAACTTCTATTGGAAATCTTTTCATGTATTTAACTCTAAGTCAAGCTAAATAAGGGTAGAGCTCAACTGCCCTTTTTTTTCAAGCTATATAGTGAAGCTTGGCTACACGAGTCTTTCCCTATAATTTATTGATTTGTTTGGTGTGTTTACAATTATTTCTTAACAAAAATAACATTCTTTTTATATATTTCTTTTAATTATGTTTCTGAGCATTGAATGTTAGCCTAGATTCTAGCAAAATCTTAGGAATAATTATCTACCCCAACTAAATTAAATAACTCAAAATTAAAGATTAAGGTCACTTATTACCACACACTATAAAAAAACTGTAGATTTCTTGTAGCATTTCTAGTGGACTTTTTTGTTTGATTTATTGGCTGATTAATTAATGAATTTTTCAGCCAAAAATATTTTTGATGGAAGCACCGACTGCAGAGGACATCGTGCTTGAATCACATAAACTTGAGTGATTTTTGGCAAAATAATCCATCAAAATGGTTTTTCCAAAAAATCCACTAGAAATCAGTAATAATAAGACAATGAAACCCAAACCCCAACCCCCCCTGGCACCCCACCTGAACCCATTTCCTCTCTCTCTCTCTCTCTCTCTCTCTCGACTAATGATAGGAAACAAGCTAAAGCTCGATGATTTGCTTCTAAAATGAGTGTTTTCTCGGATTTCTCCATAAAATCGAAGGTAAATCTCAATCTCTTGCATATATCATTATTTTTTCAAGATTTCATCAATTGGTTTGTGAGAAAAATGAATTTCAAGTTATGAAATATTTTTATTATTTTTAGGTTAAATCTTGTCCAAATGTATTTGAATTTGATAAATATTATTTTAAAATTTTTATTTGAGTGTAGATCTATGATTGCACATTTTAAGTTTTGTATTTTTTTTTATTTTTTGAAAATCTTACTTTAGAATTTTTTTAGTTATGTATTTTTGAATTAATTTAATGTGTTAAATTTGTAATAATATAATTTATAAATTTTTTATTAATTTATATAAATTTTGCAATGTGTGTCTAGTTTAATTTTGTAAAAAAAAATGAATTTATTGATTATAGGCTGCTACAGCTAACTACCTAGAAGGCGTAAAAAAATTTGTAGCGATCGACTTAGACACTTAGAGCATTACATTAAATTAGATTTTGATTATGTAGTCATTACTACATAACTGAGGTAAAATGTTAATTTAATTCTCACACATTTTAATTAACCTAACTCATGGATATCCATAGTGAGTGATTATGAATGTACAATAGATTGTATTACAGCAAAAAAGGATGAACTAATGAATTCTTAAGTAGTGTTAAGCATTTTATGCACATGACATCTCAACTTTTTTTTTCTTACATTTATGAAGGAAAGTTTCAATGTCCATGTGTGAGACATAAGAATCTGGCTTTCTTAACATTTGATGAAGTTAGATTAGACTTGTATCACAGGGGTTTCAACCAAACTATTGGTTCTGGACTTCACATGGTGAGTTTGAGCCACATATTGATGTTGATATTAGTGCTTCAACAATTTATGCATGCCCTTTAGGTGAATATGATTCTGGCCAAACTTATAAAGAAATGGTCAAAGATACTGCTAAAGTAGAGTTTTCTACAGAGGAGAAGCAACCTAATAAAAAATATCAAAAGTTCTATGACTTGCTAAGGGTAGCACAACGACCATTCTTCCATACAATTTATGTAAACACTGGACTTGGTCTATTCATGTTAGCTAGTGAAGTTACACTATACAATTTATCACCAAAGATGTGCATGACCACACCTTATATATTTTTCACTATGATCATTCCTGGGCCACATAACCCTAAAGCAAAGATTGATGTCTTCTTACAACCATTAATAGATGAATTAAAAATCTTATGGCACAATGGTTATACTAACATATGATATTACTACAAAACAATTTTTTTTTATGAAAGTAGCACTAATGTGGCTATCAATAACTTTCATGTTTATAGAATATTGTCAAGGTGGAGCATTGTTGTGAAGTTAGCTTGTCCATACTACATAAATTTATCAATGACATTCACTCTTAAAAAAAAACTAAAAATTTTCATGGTTTGATTATCATCATATGTTTCTCCGTGCTGATCATCCTTTAGAAGAATCAAGGATGCATTTATAAAAAAATCAAGTTGAGAAAACTAAGTCACCTCCAAGATTAAGTGGGGATGATTTATGGCATATTGTTTGTTTTATTCTAACTATAACTAATTCTCCTATATTATCTGACAATCATCTTTTGGGTTATGGTGTAACCAATAACTAGATAAAGAGTATTTCTAGGATCAACCATACTAAAAGTCTATTCTAATAAGGCATAATATTGATGTCATGCACATAGAAAATTTTTTTGATAATATTTTCAACATAGTGATGGATGTTAAGGATAAAACTAAAGATGATATAAATGCTAGGTTGGGCTTGAAGGAATATTACTATAGAAGAGAGATAAAGTTGAGAGAGACTATGGGTGATAGAGTTCAGAAGCCTAAAGCCAAATACTACATCAAATTAGGATAACAGAAAATGGTAAGTGAGTGGGTGCAACATTGAATTTACCATACAGGCTTGCATCTACCTTTGATTAAGCTTAATCTCTTCTTTAAGGAACTATCCTCAACTCGATTAAATGTGGAAGCTCTAGAATAACTAGAAATTAACATTCTAGTCATTATCTGTAAGCTCAAAAAAAATATTTACTCATACTTTTTGGAATCCATGGAGCACCTATCAATACATCAACCATACGAAGCTAGAGTGGGAGGACCAATGCAATATCATTGGATGTACCCTTTTGAGAGGTAGTTATTCATTATTAGTAGTAATACCTATTAAAAATCAATTTAAGCTTAATTATTCCCTAAAATTCATGCAGATTCTTAAATAAATTGAAAACATTATGAAGAATAAAGCACGCCCAAAAGGCTCAATATATGTAGCTTACTTAGCCCAAGAGACTACAAATTTTTCTCCTACTACTTTGAGACATATACACATACAAATAATGTCGATGGTGTTGGATCCTCAAACGATATGTAATCTATTTTCTAACCATCCAGAATAACATTGGGTAGAAGCACATCAAAATATCTGAATGACAAGAAACTTATGGTAGTGACAATTAATGTTCTTATAAACTATGATGAGATTAAACCTTTTTCTTGAGTAAGCATATCAATGCTCTAATATCCCATTTATATTTTTAATCAAACAAAGTATTTACCTAATTATTTCAATTTAATTATTGAGTTAAGATTATTTATAAACTGATTATACTTGGTTGATGTTGCCACTGTCAATATGAAGGTCAAAGATTAATTCCCAACATGGTTTAGATTACATGTAAGCAATCATCACTAAGATCTTAATAAAGTTTCTAAGTTAATTTCATAACTTTTTAATTCTTCTTGATGTATTAGGTTCATGATTGGAGGAACAGAGTGGAGAATCAACACCTTCATGACTTAGCTGGGGGTCTAAAGTGAATTATAAATATTTGACAGATTTGTGATGTTAATGGCTATAAATTTCACACAAGTTCTTGGTCAAAAGAAAAGAAAACATATACCTATGGTGTTTGCATTCAAGGAAACACATATTCAGATGATGAGATATATTATTATGGGTTCTACAAAAAGTTGTGCAATTATAATATCTTAGATCAAATGAGAGGAATGTCATTCTATTCAAATGTGATTAGTTTGATCATGTGCATAAAAGAGGATTAAAAAACATAAGTTATATGGGATCACTGAAGTGAAGTTGATTAGAAAATATTTTAAGTATGATCCATTTATTCTTGCACATCAAGCCACATAAGTGTATTACCTAAGATATCTAGGAAGAATAAGAGAGAAAATATAATGGCTATGGTAATTAAAATCAAACTCAGAGTAAGAGATGAAGTTGAAAACACTATTAAACTTGCTCATCGAGAGAATGTGATGGAAAATTTTGAACTTTTAGTTGATGATATAGAGATAGTTGTAAGCTTGATTGATATTAATGTTGATCATAAGAAAATTATTTAGCCTGAAGATGGGAGCAATAAGAATGATGATGAACATGACATTTTAAGTTCAATTCAACTTCTATTAATTCATCAGAGTAGAAGACCTAACACATGCGTTAAAGGTACTTGCACATTTTTTTTGTAGATATGCGTTAAAAATAGTAGTCTAGAGTTACATATTATCATTTTTACATACTTTAGTTGTGCAATAATTTTTTTTATTTATGATTTTTGCATACTATAATGCATCTATTATTCTATTTGCATGATTTTTTATATATTGTAGCTACATATTATTCTATATACATACTTATTTTATATATTGTACCCGCATACTACAATTCACATTAAAATTTTATGTTGTTTATCTTAAGTTCTTTACATAACTTTATTTATGATAAATCTAATCATTTTATCTTCTTTTACTTACAGAAAGAATCAGGTGGTGGTGATCATACTTCATGATGATCATTTATGAGCATCTTCAAGCAGAAGAAGAAGATTGTGTCATGGCTCACTATTCAATCTACTACCACAATCACCACTACAAACTCCATTTTGATCTTGCCATATCAAACTTCTAGACTAGCCACTACATGTGCCTGCCATTCTCTAGTTGCATACCATTGTACTCATATTAGCCACACATAGGTTTTATAGAGCCCAAGTTTTAGCATACACCACTTAATCAGCCCGATACTTGTACACCCACCAAACTATTGATGACACACATCTTTTTTGAGATGGAGGGTGACACCAAAGTTTATATTTCAGTTTTAGTTTTGGCATATTATGGTTCTAATCTTAATTATAATTTGTAGTTAAATCCATCAAAGGAAGCTATACATAAAATTAGGGACATACTAAGAAGCAAATATAATGTTCCATATATTTCATGAAAGAAAGTCCCATTTAAGTTCAAGACATGAAGTTAAGAGAATTTGAGGTATTATAATAGCTATTTATAAATCTTAAATGCATTAATTGATTTAAAGCACTACTAATTAGCATTAATTTATCTTATGTTATAGAAAAATTTCAACTGGTAGGAGGAGCATAGTTAGAAAACCAGAAGAAGTTTTGAGTCTAGAGATGCAACCCACCTATGCGGTATGCTCATAAACACAAGAAAGTCTAGGTGAAGACCCCTTTGGATCTAAGAGGATGTGTGGGTTTGACCTCTATAAGGTATGGGCCTCCCTAGATTATGTTCATAAGAGGAACTAGGCAAAGCAAACTTGAGCTTGATCAGGGGACATGGCACCTCTCTATACCAGAATTCAATACCACATAATTAAACTTAAAATAATTAATTTAAAGGCTATTAGTTTTCTTAGATAAGGCCTACTATTGTTGAGTTACATAGAAGAACACATTAGCATTAGGTTGATCAATAGTGAGTTGATGTTCGATCACAAAGAGCATACATAAGTTAACTCTTAATTTCTTAAATTATAATTTAATTAACAATATATTATATTTAAATCACATTATAATTAGTTGTTGGATGACTACATGAGGTTGAAGGAAGTTGCTAGTCGAGGAAATCGGACATAAGTTGCATAAAAGAAAGAAGAAGGGATTTCCCTAAAGTTTGCCAGGTTATGGTGCATGCCATTTGTTCTCTAGAATTACCAATCAATCAATCGATGAGATAGTTTAAAGGAGTGTTGTTGTGATTGCCGAGGATATGGAAGCGAGGATGACTGCTCATATGGAAGCTCGGATGCCTCCAATAGAGACTAAAATGGAGAAGATGCACTAAAGGGGAAGGAGCTAATGGTGGACGAGGAGGTGGATGGTGACGACAATGACGAGTCTAATGAGGACTCCTCAATTATACTTTCTTTTTATTTATAAATAATTTATTGTGATGCTTATATTTCAAACTATTTCATTTAGATGTTTTCAAATGGTTATTTAATTTTAATATTTCTCAAAATCCATAAATAAAATAAATGTTTGAAATTTGCTATTTATTGGTCTTATATGGATGTTGAGGGTATGTTAGAATCAATTATTAGAGAATTATGAAGTTATTTTATAATTCTTCTACAAGTTTAAAAATTAGAGCATATGTAAAGCTTAAGTTTTTTTTTCCAATTCTGTATAGATTTTCTATAGACATTCGGCAAATTTTTCATTGGTAACTTTGATTGACGACATTGGTAGGTTACCAGTGGCCAAAAATTTTCAACACAAACTTTTTTGACAGACCTTTTTTCAGCCAAGATGCCAAAAATTTCATCGGAACTCGTTGTTATAAACTTTTTGACAGTTGAACTTTTTAGTGGCATATCTAGACGGCCTTTCGCCAGTTGTTCATGAAAATAGTTTAGCAAAAAATCCATAGAAAATTCATCGAGAACTATTTTCTATCAAATTTTCTATCATCAAAAATCATTTCCAATCAAGGTTTTATCATCAGGTAAAATCCATCAAAAACACCATCAGAAACTCAAATTACAAATGAATTTTAGTTGAATTTTGATGAAACATTTTGCCATAAATTTGCAATTTTCCTATAGTGGCACCTTAAAGTTTTTGGCATAACTACTATAAATAATAAAAAATCACAAGAATTTATGCACCATACTTACATATATTTTTATCTCTCTTGAATTGGGCCCTTCTCATAGTGCACTTAAGAGACATATGCCTAGTGAGGATTGCCACCTTCTTATGAAAATCAACCTTTTTTTTTAATTTATCCCATAACTCATTTCTAAATACATCTCATTATAGACATGATTGCATACCCAAGCATTTTTAAATAATTTATGTATATATATAAGTTTAAATTTTATTATATTAATTAAAAGCATTTTTCATACCAATCATGACCCCAGAATTTAATGAGTGAGCCTATGTTATTAGATTTCTGCGATAATTTAATTTAGAGTCATTGGGAAACCACACAGATTTTAGGGGGTACTTATTAAAGTGATTGGGTATAATATTAAGATATCATGTACTATCTCAAGAGATGGAAACATTACCCTAAAATGAACCTAATCACCTAAGAAAGACTCCTAAGGCAGCTGGGTCTTCATATATACCAGATATCTTTCTCCTAGTTTATATGAAAAAGTAAAGCAGGGTTTATTTGATGTTGGATTCTTTCAGTTCTCTATGGAAGTAAACTTCCATAGTTAATTACATCTTAGGAAATAGGAATTTTCTAAGAAATCTCTTGATTAAAGTGGTCAATAAATATCTCCAAAGATTTGAAGGTTAGACTATCAAAGGATTGGGTATTTTTGGAAATCAAGTTGGAAAGTTCAATTTGGAAGACTTATTTTTAGATTCCAAGGGAAGATGAGTAAGAAGCGCTTATAATACTAGGAGGCATAGTGAGTACTCCAGTCCACCCTGTAGTGAGGCTTTATATATTTGAAAGAGAGAGTTTATTTTAGTTTGAGTTAAAATTTTATCAAAAAGTTAGGGCTTATAGTCCATAAACACAAGATTATGAAAATGCCTAAGAGGTGAGCACTTATGCTCATAGCCTGAAGAAAATAAGCAGCCATGAATCCTAAATCTAGGATGCTTTACCATAAGCTAAAAACATGACCTAAGCCTAATTGAAAAATGGGACATAGTGGTTTATCTCCACAAGAGAGGATAAGCCTATCCTGACTCTTCTGGACTTACAACCGCTTGGAGTGGCTACCGGCTAACACCTCCTATGCTTTAAAACCATGCAGGCTAGTCTTATGTAAGTGCAGGATAGCTAGGTTATTATTTAATTAGGAAGAAGACTAAAGTCCTAAACTCACTCCCTAAGAGACTAGATCATGACTGGCATGAAAACACGACTTAGACTAATCAGAAATTTTATAATATTTTATATCACTTTGATACATTCAATTGGACAAAGACTTAGGACAATTATGCATATATGCATGATAAAATTAGATTATGGGCTAAATCAATGGGAGGAGGTGTTCTCCACTATAAGGGATGCCCTCAAAGGTCAAGCATTCCCCTATCATGCAAGAGTGAAGACCCTCCCTATTCAATAGAAAAACAAGATGTTATGCATGATGTTATAATATTCAATATTTAGCTAAGGGATTGCTAAATCTTTTAATTATCTTAATTATAACCTAGGCTTTAAAGTGATGTTATGAGTTATATTTAAAATTTAGTTATGAGTTATTTAATGGTGGTAGAAAAAATAATTATATCCTAACCATCCACACCACATTCAATCATCAAGTTTTAAGAAACATATTTATATTTGTGGAAGTTAAGAATAAAAAAATTCATAGATTTTCATAAAGAAAAGAAAGTATAAGAGTACCACCATACCCTAAAAAAAAATTAAGTTGGGTAGTTCTACCCTTATAAATACTACAATTATAATGAAAAAGATGATATGGGAGGGGGGGGGGGTTCTTCATTCTTCATCCTTCTTTCCTTCTTTTAATATGCATTTTCTTTAGGCTTTGTAGGGCCTCCCAGGTCTTTACCTTCTAGCCACTACTCATCCTAAACCCCATAGCACTAATCATAATTTCTATTACAAAATTACATGTATATGGAAAAAAAAAATCTAACTACACCTGCAAAATAGATATTAACTAAACATGCATATAAACCAAGAAATTATATTCTATAAATTTGGACTTAGCACCCTGCACATGGGTAACCAAGTGCAGCTGCCATAATATGGATTATGCTAAGGGGGATAAGCAACTTGCAAGTAAAAGCATTTATATTTATTTATTATTTTAGCGGTACCTTTAACATAATCCTCTACATTAAATATTATTAGGCTAATAACGGCCTAATATCCAGCCTATACATAAATAATCCTAACATCTAGTCTAAAATATTACATCATAACATACACCAACCTAACTTAAAGCTAGAAGTGGTGACTTAGTATTTTAATGTTTGTGCTATGGTTTGGTGTGGTATATCTTAGCTAAGCTTTAGGATTATGATTATTTAAGTTAGACATTAGGGGAGGTTTCATTTTAAGTGATTAAAAGGATTGGTCCATTTTAATTGATATTTTCTTTTATTTCACTTAGTATTTACTTAACATCTAATTGTTATAAAGAGAGGAAAGAGGTTTGACTCTCTTCATCCCTCTAAAGTCATATTATTATGATTTTGATTTCTTATAGTGAATGATTTAATAAACATTTTATCAATCCTAAATTTGGGTTAATCTTAAAGAATCTTATTCAAACATGAAAGGCATCTTAAGAAGAATGAGATTGAATTACTGTCACATGGATAATATTACATCATTACTTTTCATCATCAATACCATGCATATGATATTGAACTTAACATACCTATACATGTAATATAATATATGTTTTTTTTTGTCACACTTGATTGATTGTTAATGCACATCTTTTTTGGTAGAAAAGAACGATTTTATTTTTTAGCTAAGTATACATGCTCATGTATTAAAGATTTAAGCAAGTATGTGTCATTGTTAAACCAGGGAAGTGAGGTAATCTAAGACTCCTTATGGCTACTTAAATCCTCATGTTCCCAAGATGTCCAGATTATATACTTTTATCTTAAATACATATAAATATATACATAATTATAAGACTGAAAATCATGCAGAAGATTGTATATTAGCAAATCATTTACCCATGTAAAGTAAAGCTTTATCCAAATCCTAGCATATATACACATATGAATAAAATTAAGTAAGTATGTATCATTGTTAAACTTGAAAAGTGATGTAATCTAAGAGCTCTTTGGGGCTACTTAAAGCCTCATATTCTTGGGATGTCTAGATTATATACTTACTAACATTCAAACACATATAAACATACACAGGAATCATGAAAATAGAACAATCCTTTATAGTATAAGAAATGTAAATCATATATAATATTTGTAGCTAACATCAATTTAAATCTTCATCATTAGTTTATAATTTTGAAAATAATTTTAGTTTTATTAGTGATAATAGCCACACATAATAGGATTAATTCAACACATGTAACTTACACATATATAACTATATTCATTTGATTCTTTTATTTGTAGACATGAATGCATGATACGAATGTCATACAAATTTATAATGATTGAAATGGAATAATTAAACATTTCCACATAATACATTCAATTACATTAATTTCTGAGGACAATCAAGTCAAATAATATCCTTTAAAATTAACCAAACTTGTTATGAAGGTTAAAATTTGGATTTGAATTATTAAAACATAAAAAAGGAGAAATAATATTTATTGTTTTACCCCATCCCATGTTAGTGATTTAATGTATTTAAAGAAAAGTTGTTAAGTAAATTTTATGGGTTGATTAAGAACAAATCATTTAGTAATTGATTTATTTTCCCTTTTTTAAGTCTCCTTAATTAACTACTTAATCATGAGCCTCCAATGATATGGGAATAAGAAATTAAAATTTGCAATTAAAATTTGTAATGCACTATGAAATTAAAATTAGACACATGCTTAAAAGTTAATTAGATTAAGAAAAAATCTAAACTAGGTACTCTTATGGTTTTCTCGCACCCATGAGTTAACCATAAATTCCTTAAGACCCTTTATGTTATTAAACACATAAAGGGAAACCCATGAATTCAATTTGAATAATCTAAAATAATTATCATTTCAAATTAGATTAATTTTATCATTAATTTACTTAATTATCCTTTAAGTAATCAAATTCAATAATTAACCCTCCTATGGAAATATATTTAGAAAAATAACTAGGAAGGAGGCCCAAATTATTTTCCCTCTTCATTCCCACTATTTATAGTGATTAACCATTATTATTCATTTAATTTTTATTATTTAGCATTTTTAATAATTATAAAATTGATTGAGGATGGTAATTAGGATTGAAATTTAAAATTCTCTAAATTACATAACCAATAAATCCTTAAAAAAATTATGGGAGGTAGAGGACATCCCATAGGATCAACCTATCAAATTTGAGATTAATTGGCCAAGTAACTAAGCCTTACTTAGGGTAATTAGCCTAAAATTCAAACCTTAATTAAGCATTATTCATTGCTCAAGCATTAGGGATTTTATTTTTATTAAAATTTTCTCTATTTACCCTTTCCAAAATGGGCTTATTAAATTTTTCTGTAATTAGTTATAAATTTTTAAAGTTCTAGACATGTAATGACATTTTAATCACCTAATTAATCCCCTAAAGTTTCGATGTGAAGAAAAAGCTGACATGGAAGCACTTTCCATGTGGCGCCAGGAGATAGGATACTTAAAACGTCTGATGCGGCAGTTGACTCAGTAGTGGCGGGCGCCATTTCATCCCCACCATTCAATCTTGGATCAGACAGTGGAGATTAATCTCATGGTTCCTATTACATTAAATTGAATTATCTAATGGATTAAATAACAGTCATTCATTCTAATCATACAGAACATACGGTTGATGATCCGTCATCTCCCGAACACTAGAACATGGATGTCGTCCGCCTTCCGTGGCTTGATCCGAGCTCGGCAGAGCATGTAGGACGTTGGGATTAACTCCAAAATGTGTAGGGAGAAGATCTGAGGAGATCCTATGGTAGAAATCACATGCAATCACAATTTACTTCATAAAAGATCAACACTTAGGAGAAAATCTATGATTTTCCAGAGTTTTACCTCGTCAGAGCTAAAGATCGGCTGTCCGTCGACTGAGGTAGCTTCATCTTGAAGAGACGAAGCCACATTGAGAAAAATTGGAGCTACCTCCATGTTGATGCCTCTGTGGACTAAGTATAGTCGTGAAACTCACCGGAGTTGGTCTTAGAGTGCCTTCTGGTGATCAAATCCATAGGGGAATTAATTTGTTTTGACTCGTTGGAGTGAGGGGAAGGTGTGGGAAGAGTTAATTTGAGATTAGTGGAGTTTTGGTGAGGTTGGATGGACTGAGCTCTTGGTTTCGATCGATGGTTGGTCTTGCTAGCGATGGAGAGCACAAGTGATTCTGGGAAAGGCCTAGGACTGCTTAGAATGCCATGAGGAAGCTTTGTGTGAAGTTTGAATGGATGGGGAGGAGTATACTCTCCTCCCCAAGTGAACCAAGGGCTAAGATTTTCTTAGCTTTTAGCAGTCGTCCAACTTGGGTAAGTGGCTGGAGATGACAGTGGACTTCTGAAGTGGAGGTGCTTGAGAGGTTGAGGTAGTGGCATGGGCTGGCATGGAGTGTACCTCCTCCTCCAAGTGAACCAATGGTGTGCCATGAGTGAACTCACCCTCTCATGGCCCAAGGTTAAACCCAACAGCTTTGGGTCAGGTTGGTTCAGGGGTCCTAGTGCTCAAGAAAAGTTAAAGGTGGCTGCCATAGCTTAGGGAGTGGGTGAACCCCTCTAAATGGGGATTTTGTCCTATTTTGGTGACTTGGTTCAAGGGTTTTGACCCAAACCAGGTTGACCATGGGTTGGGTCCACTTGGGCTAGAGAGTGGGTGACATTTGGGTTTGAACTTGATTTGAATAGGTTTGCCTTCTTAAGTCTGTAGGCTTGGGTTTAATGTTCCCTTAATTACTAGAAGTGTCCTATGACTAAGGAAATCTAAGTGCCTAAGAAATTCCTAAGTCTAAAATGGGAAGGATGAGTCATCACTCCAAAAGTGGGGTCAATAATTTTTCTCTAATAAATAATATCCTAACTATCTTGCATTACATAAGACTAGCCACATGCTTTTGAAGCATAGGTGGTGTTAGCTTGTAGCCCTTCTAGGTGGATGGAAAGTTTAAAAGAGTTAGGATATATTCATACTCTTTAGTAAGAGTGTGCTAATACATCCCAATTTTCTCTTATTATATTAAGTCAAGCTTCTAGCTTGTGCTGAAGTACCTTTAGTTTTAGGGTCTAAGACTACATATTTCTCTTTTTCTATGAGTATAAATCTTCACCTTTTAAGTATTCTTGTTGTCTTATGTTGTTAGGATATAAGTCTGAGCATTCTAATGAATTGACAATTTAAATTAAATAAAAATCTTAATTTCAAACAATGTAAAGCCTAACCAAAGGCTAAACTAAAGAGTTTACTAAGCTCCATAGTAATCAAAACACTTTTTACACATCTTTCTTTGGAATTCATTAAAAATTGTTTTGATCTGAACCATCCCATTTGGCTTCCATATTTAGTAGTCTTGACACAAACTTTGAATTTTATAAAGATAATACTTAGTACTTTAATTGAGAGCTTTCTTAGGAGATTCACAACTTTATGATTGTAATTAGTTATGGAGGATTGCGTTTATGGGGAACTTGTAAAATAAGACATGTCTTACTTCATTAATGTTAGGCAAGGAAAAACTCCATGATGTATGTAGACCCATAAGCCTTAAGAGCCCTTATTAAGTGATTGAATCCATCATAAGGTGATATCTCTACCTTTAAAAATAGTATATTATTCCTTGATATCATATCTAATAACCTAAATAAGTACCCCTGAGATCTGCATGCTATCCTTTCATTATAATCACCGCATCCACTGATCATTTTTGGGAAGAAAAGTTTCACCATTTTTAATATTTGTAATATACGATTAACATCAAAATTATTATGTTTCAAAGCATTATTTAAAGATGACATCCTTTATTGAGGCTTTTTGCCTTGATTTTTCAACAAAAGATACATGCTGAGGGGTTATTAGTGTTTTGTAAATCTTTGCAAAGAGATCATGATTATAAAACTCAATTATAAACATGTGGGTTTTTTTGGTTTTCCAACATTAATACAATGAATTCCACGAAAATGTCCCAATAATGTCCCTCTATGTTTCACAAACTGCTCTTATACAGTAATCTCTAAGGAATTATCTCATATATAATAGGTGCATCTCTTTAGGTTGCTTGCATGTATTTTGGTGCAATGTGATTGAGCTTGAGATCAACTTGTGATATGTGAATGCTTTGTCTTTTTCAAGTGTTTACATAGTTGAGCATTTGAAGTGTGCAAGTAGTCCAACCATAGCACTCATAGCTCCACTCAACCCCACACCTCGAGTAGCTCTTTTCACAACCAACATATGTTCTAGCATTTGGTGTTACATTCATTATCTTTACAAGCTTGAGTAGCCCTTTCTATTCTACCTCATGTAGTAATTTTGATAATGCGGCAACATGTTCCATCTCATTAGTGAACAATGTTTTGAAGGGTTTTGATAGTGATTAAGACAATTTGGTCTCATTTTACACAAAGTTCATCGTGTTTCACTTGAATTGATGAGAAAGGTTCCCTTCCATTTTTTCTATAGATTTTAGAGTCTTGAACATATTGATGGTATTTAGATGATTTTAACAATAATGGAAGTAATTAAGGACTAATTAATGCAACGTCACATTAATTGTATGTTGATTTTATTTCATTCATTTGACTTGATTTATGGAGTCCATTTGAAGGTCAACAGACAAAATAAAAATTTTAACAAAGATCACTTGATATTCTTCTTAATATATGTCATTTAAGCTAAGAGTAATTAGATTCATTATTAAAAATAATCATTTTTTGGTTCATCCAAAACTAAACTAAACTAAATTATAGTTTGGTTTGATTAGATTGAAGAGGGCATCCCTAAGAGTCCAAAAATGTGATTGGATAATCAATCAAATGCATAGTGATCAAGATCAAATTACATTAGTTCACTGCTGTTTAGCTGAAGAATTCAAAATTAGTGTCAACACTCTATCCATAGCAAGAACAAGTACAAAATAATAAGGGGAAGACATCCACATGAAGAAAACTCCATTGAGGCTCCCTTATTTTGGACTAGTAGGATTCCTCTCAAAGAATTCCTACACCATCCTTATCTATTCAAGCCTCATTCAGCTTACGCCATAACATTGAGAGACTAACTATGAATCAGAAAATAAATTCAGACGTATGAATGAAATGAAAATTTCATGAGGACAAAGAAAGGGAATGTATATACGATTGCAAAGGCAGAATTAACTTACAATATCATTTTTTTTCTCATTCAAAGTCAGCAGAAATCTAGAACATAGAAAACTATAGAAATGTACAGTCGTATCTCAAAATATATTCTAGAATTTTCCTTTTATTTCATGTCTTTCCAAAGTTGCCAGAACTAGAAATGTGAAACAAGATTGATTGAATATAATATATATAGTTCCTATGCCCAAAAAAATTAAACAAAAGCCAACTATTTTAACTTATAAATGAATGTGAATATGGGGGAGGGGGTTGGTGGGTTGATTATATGTTCCAGATCATTGTCCACTAATATAGCTCTTACACCTTCCAAATCATTTCAAAGTGAATACTTCAAAGCTAGTCGATGTTCAATCTAAATTACACCACGAAGCTATATAGGGAGCAACGCTATCCATTATAATAACTACATAAAAAGAACAATTGGCATAGCAAGAAAATCAACAAGCCATGCAATTTTACTTTTGATAAATGATGTTCATCATTTCCATGTGTAGCTGTGACTTCTGAGAAACGCTTCTTAGAGAGAAAGGCACCCCATTCCCAAGTCCCTGAAGATAGAAGCTGCAAAATACCAATATCGTCAAACTTAGCACAACAAATCGGATTTAATTTTCAAAAGAAAAAGATACGCTTTCTACTGATATTTACTTCGGTTGGCAAAACTTTAGTAAGATCGTTCTCTCTAAAATGCAAAGAACTAATGTAATAAAATGATTAAATAGGTTATACCTCTAGCTGAACAAATGAAATAAAATTAATTATAAAGCCAAATTAAAATAGAAAGGATGGTGAGAAAAGGATTTAATCGCTACAAGGAGCCATGGTGAAACAAACCTCAGCACTGCCTCACCTAGTCCCTTAAAATAATATCAGAAACATTGCAGATTTCCATACCCTGGTCACCAGTATTTAGTTCAAGCTTCTTTAATTCTTTTATTATTTAAGAGATCCTTTTTTCTGTGGTGTTCAAGCAACCTCAGATGCCCATCATAATCAGGCTCCTTGCTGTAATGTGCTAAAATTTTCATCACGTTCGCATGGGTGTCCCTAATGCTGTTTGCACAAAATAGACAAGATCAAGACCATTAAAAGAAGGATTGGTTTAATAGAATAATAAGTCATTTAAACGTATAGTGGAAATTTAATCACGATTTTTTAAGTAATGGGTTCCAAGTTCCAACCAACAATAACTTGAAGCCAATAAAGAGGTCCAAACCCTACTGACTAAACCTGCCAGCCTATCCAATTATAAACTCAATATGATTGATTAGATCTAATAACCAACAATCAACCAAAAGACCTGCTAATTCATTATTGATTTGTTTGTAAACTTGATGAGTAATAGATGGTCCTGCCAATAAATTAGTATAGCCTATCAAAAGACCATAGGGCAATAGCTACACCATCTAGAAAAAGGGTAACCCAGGAAAAACTAAGTTTCCCATTTACTAAATTTCCTTTGTGTCATCTCAACCATGGAAAGAAACCAGCACTGTGATTGTTTCCTTATATGAGTAGAAAGGGGAAATAAGAGCTACCATTAATTATGGCAATACCACATTAATCAAATAGAAGAACTGGCTACATTTGCAAAAAGTGAGGGACCCATTGTAGTTTTCAAAAATGAGGAATCACATTGTAAGTTTTTAAATTTTACATGTTCTTTTTGTTAGAAGTGAGGAACCAACCTATAAAACATTCAAGAAAAATTTAAAATAAAAGATGCCTTTAGTAAGGAAAAATAATTCCAAAGCTAATGCAGAGCCAACCATTCAATAGATATACATCAAAATGATAGAGCATGTCATCATTGTATCCAAGTAATCCATGAAGATAAAAGGAGTATTATATAACATTCCATAACTTCAAGATAAGATTAATATAAGCTATCAAACAGTTGTTCATAAGAAGCACCCAAAAAATATAATACACAATTCAGCAACGCAAGTAATTTGGGCTAGAGCAATAAAAGTATGAGCGAAGGGCCTCTCTAAGAGATGCTAAGGTTCCAAATGGTACATAGTGAGTTTCAAGGCCAACATACTTAACCAATCATTGCAAAATTGAACTTGCTACAGTCAACATACATTTGTATCTCTTAGCATTGCAATTTTTGTAATAGATTATATGTTTTAGGAACTTCCTGAAAATAGTGCTCATACATTTTGGATTTTTTGCTACATACAAGTTCATAATTTTTTTGAACTAATTTAATTATCTATTAATAGATTATGAATGGCAGTGATATAATTTTGATTATTGGAAAGATAGTATGGTTAGACAAAATGAACAAATTTGTATCCAAAGTGTAGAATTAGGCAAACAACATTTTTAGCATTATAGCATGTTCACCATTATGCAAGTTCATGAGACAGCAATGAAATGAAGTAAACAAGAACAAATGAGAAATAAGTTCAACAATCTAAAAACTTATCATTGTGACTTCTCTAATTTACTAAAGGAGACTAGAATAGGTTATAATGCTACTACAGCTCAAGTAATTGCATCAAAAGATATTTGGCCCAAGATATATATGATACTTATTTAATAATATGTTATTTTTAAAACTCATTTTTGCTAGTAATACATAGTAATAATGCTTGTTTAACAATACTTAGGTCAAGCAAAGTGTAAGGACTTTTCAAAAGAAAAAAATATATTACCCAATAAATGAGTCTCTTTGTCAGATTTATAGTGACACTTTTATAACTGATAGTCTTCAACATTTATCCACCAAATTACATCTAACATTGAAAATGAAGAAACTTGGGAAAGTGAAATTAAGTCTATAGATGGATCTATGGATAAGAAGTGTAAGAATTCTACATTAAGAAGAAAGTTTCCATCAAAATGTTTTAAAAAGATAAATATTTCAGGTATTATTGCTAGCTAACTACTTATGTTGAGCGAAAGTTCTTAAAGAAATACTAATAAGATGGACTAGAGAAGGTAAATATTAGTTTAATTTTTATTTAGGCCATCTAGATCTTTGTTGATTGAAAGCATAAATTTTCTTAATATGATTGAAGATATAACTATCACGAGGTACTCTATGCCTTTCATTATGGATGAAAATGGTTTTTAAATGCATGAATGTAGAAGGATGGTTGTATTCTTATTGTAAAATGATTTTCTTATTTTGTATTATAATGTAACTAATAGAAAGGTTGATGGTCAAATTTTAGTTTATACTATTATATTGCTTATTGGCTGATATGTGTTGGAGATTGTATTGTGTTGGATCTAGTCATTAAATCACATTTTTCCCATTATAATACCTTCTTTTGCACTTTATTTATATTCAACTTTTATAGCCTTATGAGCCTTTCAACTCACTACTTTGATTTTGATGACAATAAATACATGATTAGATGTTGTAATATATTATTTAAATGTTTTAGCTTGAATTTCAATTTAATACATTCATATAATTAGAGCATACAGATCATGACAAATCAAACAATGCAATAAATCTTTTCCAATATCATTTTAGACTTAGTAGGTCTTAGAAGTCAATAAGATATCATCTCATTAAATTGATAAGTAACCTTAAAATGCACAAGATAAAATCTTTTTTTATTTTGCTAAAAATTAATTTTAATTTTTTAAATTTTATTTGTAATTTTTGTGCTAAATTTCTACATAAATTTGAATTACATTTGGTCTATAATTTTTCAGGTTACATAATTGAACTATTTGCAAAATATTATTTTAAATTAGATTAATTATTGAGCTATGATTACTTCATGATATGTTATATAGTTTTTAATATTTTAATATAAATTAATACAATTTTTGTATCAATTTTATTATTATTTTTAAATAAAATGTTTAAAATTTTTTCTATGGTCAAATTTAATTTTTTATCATTTCTAAATTTACAATATATTATTTCATGATTTTATTTAAGCAAATACTATAAAATTAATACAAAAGCAAATAAATATATTTATTTTATTTATTATTTTTTATTTTACTAATTCAAATTAATTCATACAAGAAAACTTACAAAAATTTAAATTTTCCTTCTATGGCTAAATTTATGCAGTAATTTAAATCATCATTTGGTTATAATTTTCATTAGATTATTTCCTAAATTATGCAACAACAATAATAACAACAAGCCTTTATCCCACTAAGTGGGGTCAGCTTTCAATTGTGTCCAATTATGTGTTAAATTCTCATTTAATTCAAGTATACTAAGGTCATTTTTTATACATCTTAACTAAGTCTTTTTAGGACTACCTCTACCTTTCTTAACATAAGGAAAATCTAATGCATCTACTCTCCTAACGGGGTCATCAGACAGCCGACGTTTTATGTAGCCAAACCATCTAAGGAGACTCTCTCTAATCTTATCTGCCACTGGAGCTACTCCAACATTTTCCCAAACATACTAATTTCACATTTTATCTCTTAGAGTAAAACCACTCATCCACCTGAGCATCCTCATCTCTGTAACACTTAAGTTAGTCTTATGCTTTTCTTTTATTGGCTAACATTCTACACTATAAATCATTGCATGTCTTACCACCATCTTATAAAAATTTCCCTTAAGTTTAAGTGGAACTTTTCTATCACACAATAGGCCAAATGCATTCCTCAACTTTAACCATCCAACTTGAATTCTACTAATAACATCTCCATCTATTTCACCATCATTTTGAACAATAGAGCCTAAGTATCTGAATCGCTCACTCTTTTTAATTACTTGTTCACTTAATGTCACAACACTACCACTAGAACTTCTACAACTAAAATTACACTCCACATATTCAATTTTAGATCTACTTAAATGAAAACCTTTAGACTCTAAGGTTGACCTCCATAATTCAAGTTTCTCTTGGACTTGCTCTCTAGTCTTATCAACAAGAAGAATGGCATCAGCAAAAAGCATACACCAAGGTACATCTTCCTGTAAATGCCTAGTAAGAACATCCATAACTAAAGCAAAAAAGATAAGGGCTTAAAGCTGATCCTTGATGTAATCCAACTGAAATAAGAAAATACTTTGTCAATCCTCCTTGTATTTGGACACATGTAACAACTCTAGTATACATATCCACTCATCCACCTGAGCATCTTCATCTCTGCAACACTTAACTTAATCTTATGATTCTCTTTTATTGGCCAACATCCATAAATCATTGCAAGTTTTATCACCATCTTATAAAATTTTCTCTTAAGTTTATGCAGTACTTTTCTATCACATAATATGTCAGATGCATTCCTCCACTTCAACCATCCAACTTGAATTCTACTAATAACATCTCCATCTATTCCACCATCATTTTGAACAATAGAGCCTAGATATCTGAATCACTCACTCTTTTTAATGACTTGTTCACCTAATGTCACAACACTACCACTATAACTTCTACAACTAAAATTACACTCTATATATTCAAGTTTAGATCTTCTTAAACAAAAACCTTTAGACTCTAAGGTTGACCTCCATAATTCAAGTTTCTCTTGGACTCCCTCTCTAATCTTATCAACAAGAAGAATGTCATCAGCAAAAAGTATACTCCAAGGTACATCTTCCTATAAAGGCCTAGTAAGAACATCCATAACCAAAGAAAAAAAGATAAGGGATTAAAGCTGATCCTTGATGTATTCCAACTAAAATAGAAAAATATTTTGTCAATCCTTCTTGTGTTTGGACACAAGTAACAGCTCTAGTATACCTATCCCAATGACTTAATATAACCACTAGAACTCCAAAGAACATCTCTTGAAACTTTATCATAAGCATTCTCTAAATCAATAAATATCATGTGTAGATCCTCCTTACTTTCTCTACACTTCTCCATCAAACCTCTTAACAAATGTATAGCATCCATAGTAGATCTACCGAGCATGAAACCAAATTGATTGTGAGAAACCTTTGTATCACATCATAACTTATGCTCAATTACTCTCTCCCATAATTTTAATGTATGACACATTAACTTAATTCCCCTATAATTTGTACACTCTTGTGCATCACCTTTATTCTTAAATATAGGAACCAACAAACTCTTTCTCTACACATCTAGAATATTTTTAGTCTTTAAAATAACATTACAAAGATTTGTAAGCCAAGAATTTAACCTAGTGACCAATTGAATCATATTAAATTAGATTGAGGATATGTTTGGGACAGTTGCAACTATTTGAAAAAGCAATGGTGGAAGTGCTGAAGAAGAATCTATTGTTTAAAAAGTTATGTCAGAGCCTAAATTTTTTTTTTCAAAAAAGTAAAAATGTAGCTTTCTGACTCCCAGTGTATAGAGTAAAGTCAAGTTAGAAAATGCAACTTTTTAACTGTTGATTCTTCAAAATGTAGGTGGACTACAGTGCCCCAACACTACAGTGTGGTGCAACACGACATTGCACTGCCACCACCGTGCCAAATGCAGGCTAAATCAACACTTACAATTAGCCCTAAATTGACTATTTAATATAGTTCAATGATTAATTGAATCCAATTTGACCAAATTAACCAAGTTGGTTCACTTAGCCTTATTTAACTGAAAGATTCAAATTGAATCAAAACTCAATCCAATCCAAAATCAAACAAATCAAAACTTATAATCATCCTATGGTGTTTTAATTTGGAGTCGTTGGAAAATCTCGCAGTTCTTAAGGCAGATGTGTCTTCGTATATACCAGAGATATTTCCCCAAATTACATGGAAAAGTAAAAATGAGTTTAGTTTATGTCGGGTTCTTTAGTTCCCTATTGAAGCAAGCTTCCATAATTAATTGCATCATAAGAAATGGGAATTTCTCAAAAACCCTATTGATTTAAGTAGTCAATAAATATCTTCAAATATTTCAAGATAAACTATCAAAGGATTTGATATTTTTGAAAATAATGTGGGAAAGTTCAATTTGGAAGACTTATTTTAGGTTTCAAAGGAAGGTAAGTAGGAAGCACCCATGATAGGAAGCCTAGTGAATGCTCTAATCTAAATATGGTGAGGCTTTATACATTTGAAAGAAAAAATTTTATTTTTGTTTAAGTTGGAATCTTATTAGAATGCTAGGGCTTATAGTCCATCAACACAAGATTGTGAAAATGCCTAAGAGGTGAAGAGTTATACTCGTATCCCAAAGAAAATAAGTAGCCTCGAAACCTAAATCTAGGATACTTTAGAACAAGCTAAAAGCACAACCTAAGTCAAAAAGGGAAAATGGGATATGACAGTTTACCTCCACAAGAGAGGATAAACTCATCATGACTCTTCTAGACTTACAACTGCTTTGAGTGTCTACCAACTAACACCTCCTATGCTACATATAGGCCAATCTTATATAAATGCAAGATAGTTAAGCTATTTAATTCAGAAGGAGACTAGAGTCCTACACTCACTCCCTAAGAGACTAGATCATGACTGGCATGAAGCCATGACTTAGACTAAATGTAAATTTACAATCCTTCATATTATTTTTGACACATTCATTTTGGACAGAGGCTTTGGGATAATTATGCTTACATGCATGATTAAATAAGATTATAGGCTAAATCGGTGGGAGGAGGTGTTCCCCACTACAAGGGATGCCCTCAAAGGTCAAGCATTCCCCTATCATGCAAGAATGGAGACCCTCCCCATTCAAAAGTAAAACAAGATGTTATGCACGATGTTATAACATTGAACATTTAGCTAAGAGGTTGCTAAATTATTTATTTATCTTGATTATAACCAAGGCTTTCAAGTGGGGTTATGAGTTGTCTTAAAATTTAGTTATGAATTATTAATGGGGGTAGAAAAATTAATTTTATCCTAAAGAGCCTACCGCATCCAAGCCACACATTCAATCATCAAACTTTAAGAAACTTATGAAAATCATGTTGTTTCAATTGCATAAGATAAACACAATAATCAAGCATTTATATATTAGTGAAATAATAAAAGGCTGGTGCGACCAGGTACCACCGTACACCCTGGATAAGAGAGAAATTGTGTAGTTGAGCTCTACCCTTATACAACCCGGATTACAAAAAAGAATATTACAATTATAATGAAATAGTTGCTATGGGGATCTTCATTCTTTTCCTTCATTCCTCTTCCTTCTCTTGGATTAATTTGCACCAGGCTTCGTAGGGCCTCTCAAGTCTTTGCCTTCTAGTTACTACTCATCCTAAACCTCATAGCACTAATCCTAATCCTATTTGCAAAAATTACATATATATGGAAATTAAAAATCTAATTACACCTACAAAATATATATTTGTTAAACAAACATACAAACTAAGCAATTATGTTTCCCATATTTATACTTAGCACTCTGCACATGGATAACCAAGCCCACCAATCCTAATTGGATTATGCTTAGGGGCATAAGAAACTTACAAGCAGAAGCATTTCCATTTATTTATTATTTCAGCGGCCCCTTTAGCACAATCCCTTAAAGAAAATATCATTAACCTATGAATGACCTAACATCCATTCTACGTATAAATAATCCTAACATCTAGTCTAAAATATTACATCACAATGTACATTGTCCTAACTTAGGGCTAGAAGTGGTGACTTAGCATTCTAATGTGTGCACTAAGGTTTAGTGTGGTATGACATAGCTAAGCTTTAGGTTCATGATTGTCTAAAGGTTTTGGAATGTTCAAGTTACACATGAGGGGAGGTTTCACTTCAAGTTATTAAAAGGATTGGTGGATTTTAATTTATATTTCTTTGTTTCATTTAATATTTACTTAGCATCTAGCTGCTATAAAGCGAGAAAATAGGTTTGACCCTCTGCATCCTTACCCTAAGTTATTTCTAAAGGCATTTTGTTTTGATTTTTGGTATTTTTAGTGAATGATTTATTAAACATTTATTAATCCTAGGTTTGGGTTAATCCTAAATAATCCTATTCAAACATGGAAGACATCTTAAGATTAATGAGATTGAATTACTATCACATGGATAATATTACATCATTCTTATTCATCATCAATAGCATGTATATCTCTTAATTTCTTACTTGTACATACAATATATTCATGTTTTTGCATACTTGATGATTTTTAATGCATATATTTTTAGTAGAAAAGATAGATTTCAATCCTTAGTTAAGCATATATATACATGTATTAAAGATTAAAGCCTCGTATTCACTGGATGTCCAAACTATATACTTTCTAACTTCGATACACATAAACATATACATAAACATAAGACTAAAAATTATGTGAAAGATTGCATTATACCCAATTATTTATTCATGTAAAGTAAAGTTATATCCAAATTCTAATACATGTATTGTTAAACCAGGGAAGTGAGGTAATATAAGACCTCCTTGGGCCTACTTAAAGCCTCGTATTTCTGGGATGTCTAGACTATATACTTACTAATATTTAAACACATATAAATATACACATGAATCATGAAAATAGAATAACTCTTTAACATGTTTAAACTATAAGTAAATATAAATCACATAGAATATTCATAACCAACATCACTTAAAATTTTCATCATTGGCTTATAATCTTGAAAGTAATTTGAGATTTATTAGTAATAATAGCCACACCATATAGTAAGATTAATTGAACACATGAAATTTATATATGATTATACTCTTTTTTCTTCTTTTTGATTATTTTTGAAAATACATGAATGTATGAAACAAATGACATACAAATTTATAATGATTGAAAAGTACTAATTAAATATTGTCACATGATATATTCAATCACATTAATTTCTAAGGACAATCAAGTCAAATAAAACTCATTAAGATTAACTAAGGTTTTTAAGGAATCTTAATTTTGATGTTTGAATTATTAAAACCTAAAGAGGAGAAAGACATTCGATGTTTTGCCCCATCCCAAGTTGGTGACTTAATGCATTTAGGGAAAAGTGGTTAAGTGAATTTTATAAATTGATTAGTTTTAAATCATCAAGCAATTAATTTAATTTTTATTTCCTAAGCCTCTTTCATTTAATTAACTAATTAATCATGAGCCTCCAATAATATGCTTATACAAAAATTTAAAATTTGCAATGCTTATAAAATGACCTAATGCAATTAGGCTCATGCTTAAGAGTTAATTAGATTAAGGAATAATATAAGTTAAGTACTCTTATGGTTTTCCCACACCCATGGGTTAACCATAACGTCCTTAATGACTTTATATTATTAAACATATAAAAGGGAATCCATGAATTGAATTTGAATTATCTTTTGGACCAAACATCATTTTAATTTGATTTTATTTTATCATTAATTTACTTAATTAACCCTTAATTAACATATCCATTAATCAACGCTCCTATGGAAATGTACTTAAGAAAATAGCTAGGAAAAAGGCCAAAATTATTTTTCCTCATCATTCTCACCATTAACAGTGATTAATCATCATTAACCATTTACTTTTAATGTTTAGCAACTTTAATAAACATAAAATTAATTAAGGGGATAATCAGCATTGAAATTTAAATTCTTTAAATTACATGGCCAATAAATTCTAAGAAAATTATTGAAGGAAGAAGACATCCCATAGAATCAACCTATCAAATTTGAGATCAATTGGGCAAGTAATTAAGCCTTAATTATGGTAATTAGTCTAAACTTTAAACCCTAATTAATCACTATTCATTAACCAAAAATTAGAGATTTTATCTTCATTAAATTATTCTCTATTTAACCTTTTTGAAATGGGTTTATTTATATTTTTTGGATATTTTTACAATTAGTTATGAATTTTCAAAGTTTTGGTCATTTAATCTTATTTTTAACACTTAATTAACTCACTAAACCACTGGCGCCATGCGGAAGCTGATGCGGCAGTGCTTTCCACGTGGAGCCATGGGATAGATTGTTTAAAATGTTCGATGTAGCAGTTGACTCAGCGATGAAGAACACTTTTTTGTCTCTATCATCCCATCTTGGATCAGACAGTCGAGATTAATACTGTGGTTTCTTAAGAATTAAATCGAACAATCTAGTAGATTAAATCATGGTCATCCATTCTAATCATGCATAATGGATGGCCAATGATTTGTCATCCCCTGAACGCCAAAAGATGGACATCGTCTACCTTCCCCCACCTGACCCAAGCTCACTAAATCTTGTGGGATGATGGGATCAAGTCCAAAATGTGTGGGGAGGAGATCTAAGAATATCCTATGGTGTAAAACACGTGAAATCACAATTCATTTCACAAAAGACCAACACTTAATGGGAAAATCTATCATTGCCAGATTTTTACCTTGTTGGAGCTAAAGACCAGCAGTCTATTGACTGAGGTAGCTTCATCTTGAAGAGACGAAGCCTTGTTGAGAAGATATTGAGCTGCATCCTCACTTATTCTTCTGTGGACCAAGCATCATCACAAATCTCATCGGAGTTGGTCTTGGGTGCCTTCCGGTGATCAAATCGATCAAGGATCATTTCATTTTGACTCACCGGAGTGAGGGGAAAGTGTGGTGAGAGTTAATTTAGATTTGGTAAAGTTTAGGTGAGGTTGGAGGACGGGGCTCTCTATTTCGCTCAATGGTTGGACTTGTTGGTAATGGAGTGTGCTCGGGATTCGAGGAAGGGTCTGGGACTACTCAGAACACTCTGGGGATGCTCTCTATGAAATTTGAATGGATAGGGAGAAGTATACTCTCCCCAAATGAACCAAGGGCTGAGATTGGCTCAGCCTTTGGTTGCTGTTCGGCTGGGGTAGGTGGCCAGAGGTGGCAGTGGACTACTGAGGTGGAGGTGCTTGAGAGGCTGAGGCAGTGGCATGGACTGGATGGGGTGTACCTCCTTCTCTAAGTGAACCAATGGCATGCCATGGATGAGCTTACCCTCTCATGTCTAAAGGCTGAACCCAACAACCTAGGGTTAGGTTTGTCAATAGTCCATGTGTCCAATAAGGGCCAAAGTTGTCTACCAAGGCATAGGGAGTGGGAGAACTTATCCAAATGGGAATTTTGTCCCATTTTGGGTGGGTTGGTTCAAAGATTTTGACCCAAACTGGGTTCACCATGGGTTGAGTCTACTTAGGCAGACCCATGGTGACCCAAGGATGATTAGTTCATAACTCATTAATATTTATGTTTAAAATTAAAATTTTTAAATGCATGATATATGAATAACGTGGCTATTATCACTAGTAAATAAAAATTATATGATATATTTTTCTCATATAAAATAAAATATATGAATATATTTATAAATCAAAACTAATAAAAGCGAATAAAACCCATAGTATAATTCTTGTGTATAACATACACTCTTTGAATGTATATAGTCTGGATGCTTATGGGACACATGGTTCCTAGTCCAAAGTAGGTTTTGGATACCTCATCTCCTTGGTTGAACAATGACACATATCTAAAAAAATTATATAGAAAATTCATGTGAAGTATAAATCATCTTAAACATAATATTATAAATTTTTCAAAAATTCATTCCGTACATATTCATGTTTATATTAATGCATGAAAATTTTAAAATATATAGGCATATATATGAATAAAAAACTAAAATTTTTTTAATGATAAAATAAATGCATAATTATTTTAAAATAAAGTATTAAATTGCTAAAATAAATACATAATTATTTTGAAATGAAATATTAAAATGGAAAAATATATGCATAATTATTTTGAAATATTAAAGTGATAAAATAAATACATTGTTATTTTAAAATGAAATATTAAAGTTATAAAATAAATACATAATTATTTTAAAATAAAGTATTAAAATGATAAAATAAATACATAATTATCTTAAAATGATATATTAAAGTGAGAAAATAAATGCATAGTTATTTTAAAATGAAGTATTAAAGTAATGAAGAGTTGAAGGATATCAATAAGTGAATCATCACTTATCTTAAAGTGTCTTTCATGTGATTATAATTCCATTTAATCTTAATCCAAACATAGGATTTAATAAAATTTTAATGCTCCATTAAGAAGTTTAAAAATCATAAAATACACATTTAGATCTAAGCTTAAGGTAAAGTGTTGAAAAGGAATAAATTTCACTCTAAGTGAAACTTATGAATTCTCATATTCTTTAGAACACCAAGCCTAATTTAAATAAAAATTATAATTTTAAATTAAAATCCATTTCTTAAATCACTAATCACCAGAACAAAAATCACCCTTGTCGTTAATTACTTGAATCTATCATTTAATTCATAAATTAAACATTAAAGTATAATTTTTTCATACCACGCTGACCTTTGCATAAACACAAAAGGTTAATAAGTCACTGATCCTAGACTTAGGTTAGGTTAGTACTTTGTTGTGATGTATTACTTTTCTTGTTTTGTAATGTACTATTATAGACTAGATATTAGGATTACTTATACGCTAGTTTGGAAGGTAGAAGATTTTTACTAGATTAATGATATTATTTTTACAAGGGGGTGTGCTTAATTAAAAGGACTATCATGATAATAAAAATAAATTAAATATTTCTATTTGCAGGCACTGCTTACCTCTCTAAGCATAACCCATTAGAATTAGTGGCCCTAGCTCCCATTAGTGATAAGTCCAATTATGTGATATATAAAAACTTGGTGTATATGTGTATTATAGCTAACCCCTGTCTTGCAGAATTAGTTAAGATTTTTTTTTATTCTAAAAGTAATTTTGTAATAGAATATGGTCAGAGCCATAGTATTTTGAGTGAGCATAAGCTAGAAGGCTTTGACTTGGGAGGCCTTATAATACTTAGAGGAACAAAGATTTGGATTATCAAGAGAATATTTAAATACCTTTATATCTTAATTTTGATTTTAATTCATATACTCATAATCCGAGTTGTATAAAGGTTGAGCTAGATTTTTTTTTTTTTTTTGAGGTGTATAGCAAAACCCGACCACGTTGAACTCTTATTATTCTTTAAATTTGATTGCTTGATTGGTGTGTTTACTATGTTTATGCAATAGAAAATGATGTACTTTTTTTAGGTTTCTTAAAGTGTAATGTTTTGTTGAATGACCTGGATTTTGTTAGGATCCCTAAGGACTTGAATTTTCTATTCTAATAAATCAACTTAAATCTAAAAGTAAATTTCAACTCCCAACCTCATCTTAAAGCTAACACCATACATGCATGTTATTTTTCCTCCTTGAATATAAGGGAACTTCACTCATTGCACAATAAGAGGGAGTGCAGGATCGTTGGCAACAACATCCTTTAGTGAAGAACATCCTTCTTGCTAATTTTGCCCATAACCTTATTTCATCATGCTTGTAGGCATACTTGCCAAATGAACTTAAGTAAAATTGATGAGTCAAAATAACTAAAATTTTGAAATTTTATTGCATTAGTCTAGGACATGTTTTTATGTCAACCATAATCTAGTCTCTTAAAGAGTGAGTTTAGGCTCTTAGATTTTCTTCTAAATAAACAATAATCTAACTATCTTGCACTCATGAGACTTGGACACATAGTTTTAACTCATAGGAGGTGTCAGCTGCCAGCCCTTCCAAGTAGTTTTAAGTCAAGATTAGTTCATTCTCTCTTGTAGAAGTGAACCAATATATCCTAGTTTTATTATTATTAGATTGTGTTGAGCTCTTAGCTTGTGTTAGGGTGCTATAGTTTTAGGATTTGAGGTGGCATGTTTCTCTTCTATTATGAGTGTAAATCCTAACCTCTTAGGTATTTTCACAATCTTATGTTGTTGGAATATAAGTCCCAGGTTTTTAATAAAATGTTAACTCAAATGATAATAATTCTCAATTTCAAAAATATAAAGCCACACCGTAAGATAAATTGAAGTGCTCATTAGGCTTCTTAGTATCATCAACACTTCCTACTCTTCTTACTTATCTTCTCTTGGATTTTGTTAAGAACTCTCCTAATTGAGTTCTCTCATATGATTTTTAAAATTACCAATTATTTGATCTTTATCTTTAAAATCCATAAAGATGTTAGCTGAACACTTTAATTGAGACTTTTCATAGGAGATCCATATCTTCTAAGATGTAACCCCTATAAGAGATTTAAGAACCCAACTTAAAATAAACACTGTATTACTTCAACCATGTAAGGTAGGGGAAAAATCTTCGATATATGTAGACCCATCAACCTTAAGAATGCTTATTAAGTGATTAAGTCCATCATAAGGTAATATTTCTACCTTTCAAAGTAAAATATCATTTCTTGATGTCATACTTAATCATTTCAATAAGTACCCCCTAAGATATGTGTGTTGTCCCATTCATTTTAAACACCACAATGTTGAACTTAAATAAATCCCTCCACTTATTTGATGATTTTTGTTGGCTTCACTTTTGGAGTGAGGATTCAATCTTCCCATCATAGATGTAAGAGTGTTCTAAACTCTAAGAGATCCTTAGTCATAAAATACTTCTAGTGGCTAAGTGAACACTTAACCTAAACGTAGAGACTTAGAAGGATTAGCCATAAGATTATGCTGTGCCTTAGGACCTTAGAAACTTAACTAGCCTATAGCCTTACCAAACCCATGTCTAGCTCCTTAGCCAAAATCCATACTCAAATCAATACAACTAAATATAATTGAATTTCAATTCAAATCCAATTACCTATTCTCAAAATCAAAACCAACATGATCTAAACCTAAGCCCATGATTCAATCTTATGGACTTAGCCAAAACCCCTTCAATCCAAACTTACCCCAATTAATTTTCTCACAGTCAATTCAATTCTTCAATCATCATTCCAAATTCTATCAAAATCTATAATCAAAACCAATCAAGCCAAAATTAATTCAATCAATGTAACATAACCCATTTGACCTAAAATATTCAAATAAACCAAAACTCAACTAAACCCAAACCAATTGCAGTCAAATTTATAAACCAATCCCAAATCAAAATTCAAACTCAACTCAACTTGATTTAGCTCAAAACTAATTCCCTTGAGGCTCACTTGACCCAAAGTGACATAAAGGACCAATTTGAGCCAATCTTCAATCCAACCCAAATTGAATTGAAACAAACCACTCAAATCCTCCTACAATGATTGATGATCATCCTTGATTGATCAATTACAATCAATCGGGTCAAACCAAGTAAATTTGGCCCTTTTACCAAATTAACCAATTAACCTACATGAGCCAAATGAACCAAATCTCATCCTATTCCAAATCAATTGAAACCAATGATTCATACCAACCTAAAATCAATCCATGAACATGACTTGACCACCAAATGAGCCAAACCAAACCCAATTGGCACTTTGACCCAATTTGACCTAAAGGGCTAAATTGGGTCAAATTAAAATCTAGTCCAAATTGATTGCAACCAATGATTCAATTCCATTTCAAATTTATTATTGAACATGATCAAAGCCTTGACCAATTGAACCCAATTGTCCTAAAGGGATTGCTTGAAATCAAAGCATACAACTATCTTCAAATGATCAATTTAACATGAGCCAATGCCTAACCCAAGCTAATTTGGCCAATTTGTCTAAATTGGTAAACTTAGCCCATTTGACCCATATGAATCCAAATGGGTCAAAAATCAAATTCAAGCCAAATTAAGCCAAACCAATAGAACCAAAATATTCCAAATACTTATTTGAACTTGACTCAACCCATGATTTGATCTAATTTGACCAATTTATCAACTTGACCCAACTTAGCCTAATTTGACATACATATGTCAAATTAAACCAAACACATTCAAACCAAGCCTAAACCCACTAAAACTTGGCATGACCCATCTTTGGCTCACCTTGGGTTAGCCCAATTTGAACCCAAATTAACCCATTACCCAATGGGTAAATCCTCCCATATAGGATAAAATCCAAATTTAGGTGGTCAACAACCCTTCTTTAAATTTGGTAGCCACCCAAAGCTCAAAATGGACACCTGGCTATGTGGCTAACCTGACCCAAAGAGGTTAGGTCAGACATTGGTCAAGAGGAGGTGAGTTAACCAACCTCTTCTCATTGGCTCATCCAAAGGAGATGGAAACAAGTCAAGGCAGCCAACTCAGCCCTTCCTCCACTCAAACCGAGCCACCTAAGCTCATTCCTGCCACCTCCAACCACCTATGGCAGCCGAACGACTACCAATGATAGATCCAATCTGAGCCGTCCGATCCAAGGGAGAAGGGGGTATACCCCACCCCCCACCCCTCTTATTTCAATTCAAACCAAAAAGTGATCATTCTCAAAGCTCAAGCATTTCAAGGCGACCTCCCTGAGTGATTTCCCAAGCTTTCGAAGCCTTCCCCTCACCAGAAAACACCAACCCAAGATAGGATAAGGCCTAGCTTCATCCAACTCCACCAAATCCCAACCAATCTCAAATTAACTTCACCCACACGTTCACCAAGCTTTGGCAAGGCAAAATAAAGCTTCTCTCAAGCGATTCGAGCACTGCAGACCACTCCAAGCTTAAATCCAATGAGTTTTCCAATGGATATTGATCCACAGAGCCACCGGCAAGGAAGCAAGGCACCATCTTCTTAACAAGGCTTCGTATTATCAAGAAGAAGCTACCTCGGTCAATTAACCGCCGATCCTGAGCTCCAACAAGGTAAATTTTGGAAAATAATAGATTTTTCAATTTTTTTTTTATCATTTTTGAAGAAATATGTAATGTCATGCAATTCATACTATTAGATCCTTCTAGATCCCTTCGTGAACATTTTGGATCAATCCCAAGCCTCCACGAGCTCTGGCGAGCTCGGATCCAGCGGATGGTGTCCATCTTCTATCGCTCGGGGGATGAAGGATCATCTGCCATCCATTTTGTATGATTAGAATGACCAGCCATTATTATTCATTAGATTTAATCTCAATTTAATCCTTAGGAACCATGGGATTAATCCCTACCGACAGATCTTAGATCGAACGGCGGGGATGAAAGCGCTTCCACCGCCACCATGTCAGCACCACGTTAGACAATTTAAATAGCCATTCCCATAACGACACATGGAAAGTGCATCCATGTCAGCAATCCACATGGTTCCTATGGGATTAGGCTTAATTAAGGGTTAATAATCCATTTTAATGGATGAATCTTTGAAAAATCATAACTAATTAAAAAATACAAATAAATATGCATTGGAAAGGTAAAACATAAGAGAATTTATTAGAAATGATTTCATTAGATTTTGAACAATAGTTAAAGCTTAATTAGGGTTTGAATGTCTACTTAATTAGCTTAATTATGCCCTAATTACTTAGGAAATTAATTCCAAACTTGGTGTGTTGATTTAATGTGATGACCTCTGCTTTCTATGATTTTCTTGAAATTTATTAGTTAGGTCATTAGGGAAATTGATGTTTCAAACCTTAATTATTCCTTTTAATTAATTTAATAATTAATAAATGTTCTTAATAGTAAAATATTAATTAATTAAAACACATTAACCATTGATTAACAATGAGATGATGAAGGAGAGTGATTAGGACCTCTTTCCTAGTCATTTTTCTAAATTCATTTCATTAAAGAGAATTAATTAATATGGGAATTGATTTAAGTGCATAATTAATCAATTAAATGGCTAAATCAAATCAAATTGGAATATTAATCACTTTAGATAATTAATAATGAAATTAAGGGTTCCTTTTTATGTGTTTAATAACATAAAAACTCTTAAATAAATTATGATTAACTCATAAGTGTGGGAAAATCATAAAAGTACTTAATTAGACTCTTTAACTTAATTGATCCTTAATTATGAGCTAATTTCATTAGGTCCTTTAGGAGCATTACAATTTCATTTTCTTACATTTTCATATCATTTGGGGCTCATGATTAAATGATTAATCAAATTAAAGGAGTGTAAGAAAGGGTAATTAAGTGATTTGATTAATGACTCAACTTAATCAATTCATAAAATCTATCTAATTATCTTTCCTTAAACCATTTAAGATCAACAACTTGGGAATAGGATTAAAACAACAAATAACCTCTCTTATTTAGGTTCAACCTAAATCCAAAATCAAATTAATAAATAGCTTTTGTTTTCTTTATGTAATTTTATTTGATGTGATTATCTTTATGAATTAGTGTGGTTGAATGAATCACATGTTTATGTTTGGCTACTCCTTTCCAAACAGTTTAAAAGTTGCATGTCATATGGTTTCATCCATTCATCTTTTTTCAAAATCTAAATGAATTGAATAAAATTTATTTATATAAGCTTGCATGTGTTAGCTTAATTTATTATATGTGTGGCTATTATCACTACTAAGTTCAAATGTATTTTCCAAAATTTACAATTGGATAACAATACTTGAAATGTTAGTAGTTGTAAATACATATAGGATTTGCATGTGTTTATAGCTTAAGTGTGTGAATGAAAAACTCCATTTCTTAAATTCATAGATAAGTTTACATAGGTTTGAATGCTAATAAGTATATAGTCTATACATATTGGGAATGCGAGGCTTTACGTAGCCCCAAGGGGGTCATTTTATTACCTCACTTCCCTAGTTAACAAAGGCAAGTACTTAGTTAATTTCATTCCTATGTATTTTAGTATTAGAATTTGGATAGTGCTTTAATTCATATGCATAAATAATTTAACTAAGAAAAATACAATCTTTGCATGATTTTCATTCCTCCAATTTATGTATACATTCATATGTATTAAAGATAGCAAGTATAGAGTTTGGACATCTCGAGAATATGAGGCTTTAAGTAGCCCCAAGGAGGTCATTTGATTACCTGACTTTTCTGGTTTAAACAATGGCATGTACTTACTCATAACTTTTATACATGTGCATGTGTATGTGATTAAAGAGTAAAAACTCTCTCTTTTCTATTAAAAATATATGCATTCATAATTACCTAAGTCACCAAGTATGAAGTGTGCGAATGAAAAGCTCTCTTTCTTAAATTCATATAAAGATTTATATAGGTTTGAATGCTAATAAGTATATAGTCTGGATATCTTGAGAATACGAGGCTTTAAGTAGCCATAAGGAGGTAATTTGATTACCTCACTTCTCTAGTTAACAAAGGCACGTACTTTTTTATTATCATTCCCATGTATATTTGTATTAGAATTTGGATAGAGCTTTAATCCATATATACGAATAATTCAATTAGCTAAATTATCATCTCTTGCATGACTTTCATCTTTATAATTATGTATACACTCATATGTATTTAATATAGTGAGTATATAGTTTGGACGTCCCGAGAAAATGAGGCTTTAAGTAGCCCCAAGGAATTCATTTGATTATCTCACTTTCCTGGTTAACAATGACTTGTACTTGCATACATCTTTTATATATAGGCATGTGTATTTGATTAATGAATGAAGGTCTTCTTTTTCCATTAAGTATGTATACATTCATCACTATTTAAAATGTACCAAAATATGTTGTATGTATAGATATGCTAAGTGTTAAATCATGTGCATGTTACATGTGATGGAAAGGAATGACACAATATACTTCATGTGATAGTAATTCAACTATATTAATCTCAAGATCTTTTCATATTAGATAGGATTATTTAAAGTTAACCTAAACTTAGATTATATATATATATATATATATATATATATATATATATATATATATATATAATAAGCCATTCACTAAAGAAAGCTAAATCAAATTAATGTGCTTTAGAAAGTGGCTTAAGGTAGGGATGAAAAAGGGTAAGCCTAATGTAAGTCAAATGAAATAGAGCAAAATATAAATTAAAATTTATAAATCAACTAAACAACTTGAAATGAAACCAACCTTTACGATTAAATTAAACTTTTCTAAATTTAGAAAATTATAACTCTAATGCTTAGTTAAGAAATACCACATAAATTTTAGCACACACATTAGAATTAAGCCACCACTTATAGTCCTATATTAAGACGGTGTATGTGTGATGTATATTTTGTTTTGTGATGTAATATTTTAGACTAGATGTTATGGTGTATATTTCGTAGACTTGATGTTAGGCCGCTCTTAACCTAATGTTGTCTTCTACAGGGGATTGTGCTTAAGGGGTTGTTTAAAATAAATATAAATATTTTTCTTGCAAATTGCTTAAGCCCCTAAGTATAATCCACATTAGTATAGGTGGGCTTGGTTACCCATGTGTAGGGTGCTAAGTCTAAATTATGAAATATGATTGCTTGAGATTATATGTATGCTTAGCTAATCTTTATTTTACATGTGTAGTTAGATTTACTTTTTCTATAAAAAAATGTCATTTTGTAATAGGATTTAGGATTAGTGTTATGGAGGATTAGGATGAGCAGTGGCTAAAAGGCTTAGTCCTGGGTGCCCTGTGATGCCTTGGAGCAAATCAAATCAAAGAAAGTGAAGGAGGACATGAAGAAATGAAGAAGTGAAGACCCCCATAGCATGTATTCAATTTAAAATTATAATTATTCTTTTATTTTTGAGTTCTATAAGGGTAGAGCTCGGCGACCCATCTTGTCTTTTATCTACAGTGTACGGTGGTACTCGGCCGCATAGACCTTTTATTCTTTTATGGAATATACTCATATTTGATTGATGTTATGTTTATATTACGCAATAGGGTTGCATCCTTTTCATAGTTTCTTTATGTTTGATGATTGTATGTGTGGCCTAGATGTGGTAAGCTCTTAGGATAAAATTAATTTTTCTATCTTATTAATAACTCATAACCAAATTTTAAAATAATTTACAACCTCATCATAAAACTTAGGCTCTAATCAAGATAATTAAAAAATTTAATAACCCCTTAACTATATTTTGTATGTCTAACATCATGCATACCATCTTGAAGCACTCTTGCTAAATGAGGGTCTCCATTCTTGAACTTTAGGGACCGCTTGACCTATGAGAGAAACCCCTCATGATGGAGCTTCACCCTCTTTCTCTCTTGATTTGGCCAATAATCAATTTTTTCATGCATTTAGGCATAAATATCATAAAACTTTTGTCCAAAATACTATGTCAAAATGAAATAAAAATCATAAAGATTTGTATTTTTAGACTAAGTCATGGGCTCATACCACTCATGTTCTAGTCTCTTAGGGAGTAGGTTTAGGACTTTAGTCTTTTTCCAATTAAATAATAGGTCTAACTATCTTGCAATTTCATAAGACTAGACTACATGGTTTTGAATAGTAGGAGGTGTTAGGGCCACTCAGCTTGTATATCCGTAAGTCGCTTTATCCTCTCTTGTGGAGATAAATCCTTATGTCCACCTTTCACTTAGATTTAAGTCGTGCTTTAGCTTGTGCTAAAGCTCCCTAGATTTAGAATTTGAGGTAGCTATTTTCTTTTGGGCAAGCATAAATCCTCACCTCATAAGCGTTTCCACAATCTTGTGTTAAATGATTATATGCCCTATCAATTTAATAGAATTTCAACTCAAACAAAATAAATCCTCTCCCTTCCAAACATATAAAGCCTCACCATAGGATAGGTTAGAATGCTCTCTATGCTTCCTAGTATCATGAGCATTTCCTACTTATTTTTCTTTGGATTCTAAAATAAGTATTTCTAATTGAACCATCCCATTTGATCTTCTAAAAATACCAATCCTTTGATAGTCTTAACCTTGAAATCTTTGGAGATAATAATTACCACTTTAATCAAGAGTGTTCTTACGGAATCCCATTCCCTAGGATGTAATTAACTATGGAGGCTTACCTCTATAAGGAACCTAAGAACCCGACTTAAAATAAACCCTACTTTACTTTTCCATGTAAGTATGAGAAAGATCTCTGGTATATTCAAAGACCTATCATGCCTTAGGAGTCTTTATTAAGTGATTAGGTACATTATAGGGTGATGTCTCTATCTTTTGAGATAGTACATCATTCATTAATGTCATACTCGATCACTTCAATAAGTATCCTCTATAATCTGTGTGGTGTCCACCCGGCACATCCAAAGATAAACACCATAGATTTTTCTAACAACTCTACTAGGGAGTGTTATTCTCTCCATCTCTAGTAGACAATTATTGTCTCCAAGCATCGATAGTCGACTTATATTTTATATAAGCCCAATACTATCTTTCTTTCCATTTGAACTTTGCTTATTTCATTCTTAAGCGAAGGTAGCCAACATCATTTAGATTTTAAGACCTCATGTAGGTCTTAAAACCCTTATTAGGTCCCCCAATAGGTAAAAATAAATTAACTAAAGAAAGAAAATGACCAAACAAAAGCCAAATAAAATTTTAGACCCTCTTACCACTAACTTGTTAAGTGAAGGTTCATATTTAAGAAAATTCCAATAAAATCCAAAGCAAAATAAATGAAATATTTTACAAAAATTTTCAAATGCCTTTTCTAAACAAAATCATTTGAACCTCACTTAACATAATAAAATTTGTTAAGTGAAGGTTCTCTTATGAAATCAAAGTCATGTAACATAAAAGTAAAATCTTTTCTTAAAAAATTTTCAAACCTTTTTCTAAACAAAATTATTGAACCTCATTTAGCATACATATATTTGTTAAGTGAGGGTTCCCTTTTCAAAATAAAAATTAAATCAAACAAACAAACCACTTCTTCAAAAATGAACATATCCAAACCCCTTCTTCAAAAAAATTAACGAACTCCATTTAACATACTTAAATTTGTTAAATGAGAGTCCCTCTTTTAAATTCAAAATTAAACATACAACTAACAAATCCCTTCTTCAAAATTGCCAAATTATTTTCAAATAAAATTAACTCCATTTTTCTTAAATGAGATTCTTATTTTCAAAATCAAAACAAAATACAAACATCACCCAACAACAACCAACATACAATCTAACTCCATTTAACATACTTAAATTTGTTAAATGAGAGTCCCTCTTTTAATATTGAAATTAAACATACAACAAAAAAATCCCTACTTTAAAATTGCCAAAATATTTCAAACAAAATTAACTCTATTTTTGTTAAATGAGAGTCTTATTTTCAAAATCAAAACAAAATCCAAACAACAGCCAACAACAACCAAAATACAATCTAACTCCACTTAACATACTAAAATTTGTTAAATGTTAGTCTCATTTACAAAATCAAAACAAAATTCAAACATCAACAAATAACATCAATTATACAATTGAACTCTATTTAACATACTTAAATTTGTTAAATGAGAGTTCCTTTTTCAAAATTCAATCAAAACCAAACATCAACGTACAACAATCAAACATCAAACTAAACAAAAGCCTTTAAAATTTTTAAAACATATAATTGAACCCCATTTAGCATACCTAAATTTGTTAAATGGGGGTTCCAACTTAAAATCAAAATCAAAATTGATCAACTCCAACAAAAGGAACAACAATCTAAGATTATCAAAATCACACTAATATATAATTGAACCCCATTTAGCATACCTAAATTTGTTAAATAAGGGTTTCAACAAATCAAAATCCAACAATAAACACAATAAAATATCTCCTTCAACATCTTAAAATCTCTCCAAAATAATTGAACCCCACTCAACATACTTAAATTTGTTGAATGTGGGTTCTAACATTAACATCAAATTGAAATTCAACAAAGTCTTACCTCCAAATTTCCAGAAATCTCTCCAACACATAATCGAACGCCATTTAGCATACCTAAATTTGTTAAATGAGGGTCATAATTCAAAATTAAAATCAAAATCAACAATTCAAGCAAGAGTCTAATTCGATTCTCTTTTCCAACAATGCAGCAGAGATACCAGCCTGCTCAGTTCTTCTTACTTCTTTCCTTCAGTCAGTTCATCGCCATGTCTTCCAGCAAGCTGAACTTTTCTTTTGCACTTGGTGTGGATTTGGCCCTGGATCAGGCCATACTCATCGGTGCCCCTATCATTAAGTTTGGCCATGGATTCAAGCAATTAAAGGTCACTTACGAGGGACCAGCCCTCACTACCGTCAGTAGAGAGGATGTGGCAGGCAAGAAGCCACTTCTTTAGTTCGATGTGCATTCTGATTCTGAGTTCCCCTCTTTGAAGAGGAAGGCTATCGAGGTTCCCATGTCAGTGCTAGTTGTGACAGTGCCAGTGTCAGTGCTAGTACAATATGTTGCCCCTATTGTAGTTCTAACACGGGCTAGTATTGCCTCCATGGTTCCCCCTACTCTAAAGGGGAAGGCTATCTTGGCTTCTAAGATAGTCTCCCCCACCTTCAAGGTCAGTTCTAGTTCCCCTTCCACCCCACTCACCAAGACTCAAGGTCGCAATAAGAATCGCAAGATTAAGCGGTAGTACGAGCGTGTGACAAGGGAGGTAGATGAAGCCTCCCATGTTATTGAAGAGGGTCCCCTTGTGAGACCTCTCCACTTCTAGGTGGTAGTAGGTTTCACCCCCTTTCAGCTTTAGAGGGAGAGGAGGACTACCATAGGATTACTACATTACCCCCACCACCTGTATAGTAGAGACATTGGCTAGGGAGAAGATGAAGCCCTATGCTGGTCTATGGTCTGTTCTTCGTAGAGTCAGTAGAGCCCACAGACACTTAAAGTTTGGTACTTTATATGATCTAAGGAGCCTGATCCCTAGAAGTGTTAGGGATTAGATACATAAAGAGAGGTCTTTGAGGCCAAGGTGGCTACCCAAGCAGGCAAGAGAGAGAGAGAGGAGGAGGTTTGTCAGAGAGCTAGCAGGCTCCCCTCTGATGAATTTTCTTGATCGATGAGCTAATAGAGCTGATCATTTTGACCACATAGTCCTTACTAGTACCACTAGTTTAAGGAGGAGATCTCAGATGAAGAGGCAACTGGTGTCTCCACCATCACATTGCTCCACTCGCCATCCACCTTCATCAATTCAGGTTACAGCATAGTCCACACCAAGTTCCATAAGCCCCCATCTGGAGAAAGAGCCTCTCCTTTGGTGATCTGGCTACGGCCTAAGGATCTCACTCTATCTACTCCACCCATTGAGGTGAGACCGAGCTCTCCTGCTCGACCTTCCATCCCAACTGTGGTGAAGAAGGAGCAACAACCCAAGAGTGTTGTGGTCACTCCACCATAGTAATTGGAGGAAGAGAGAGGAGAGGATACCGAGATGGTCCCCATGATAGTTGAGCCCATCAGCGAGCGCACTCCACCAGCTCAGAGTGTTTAGTGCATAGATTCTACACAACTCAGTCCAATGGTCAGTCATCAACGAGCCTATATTCTAGTAGAGCAGGGTCAAGTAGATGATCATTCATTAGATGACATCTTAAAGTACTATCATGCCACGGTGAGGCAGATAGTTGGGAGTGATCAGTCTAACCAGGAAGAGGATAGGGTCAATTTTGACCCTGATGAGGATGACATGTTTGATGACTTAGTAGAAGTCCACATGGTTGATACCCGAGGATCCCTGCATAGGGAGCAGCCTAGCCAAGAAGGTGTTAAGGAGGGAAACACATCGCAATCAACTCAACGCCTCCTCTAGCAGATCAAGTAGAAGAATCATTAGATTGACAGGATGGAGAGAAGGGTAGATGAGTAGATGGTAGTAGTTCTAGCCCTACAAAACCAAGCCCTGGTCTCACAACCTTCCCCAGTGGAGGCCAACTGGCCTAAGCTAGTACATACCATAGATCATCCCAAGTGCACTCCCACGGAAGATGATGCCAATAGTTTGCATAGGAAGGTCACTGATAGCACCTTCATGCATGAAAAGGACATTAAGTAGATGGTATAACAGTAGTGAAGGAGGCGTTGGTGCAAGCTCGAGGGGAGCTCATCTATTCCAAAGGGTAGACTCTACCTAGAGGAATTTGATGTAGTTCAATACCCTAAGGGTTTTGTGCCACCTTGCTTCAAGATTTTTGATGGAAGTGGGAACCCAAGGTAGCACATAGCACACTTCAGGGCCAATTATTATAATGCCTGTGATAGTGATGCACTTTTATTTTGTTTAATTGTTAGTAGCCTAACAGGTATTGCATTTGATTGGTATGTTGAATTGCTCAATGGTTCGAAGAAGTTCTTTATAGAGTTAGAGCATCTCTTCATCAAGATATCTGTAGGAGCTTGGTAAAGGGTAACTGTAAGTGACCTCATTATAGATAAACAAAAATCCAGTGAGTCTCTTATTGATTATATTCTCAGATGGAATAACCTAAGTATGAAATATGAACCATAGCTACAAGAGCAGCATGCCATTGAAATTCTACTTCAGAATATCCATGGCCCGATTACCTCATGCTTAAGGGCTTCATCATTAAGATATTTGGGAAGCTAATTAATAAGGTAGCTAACCTACAAGAGAAAGCCAAATAGTTACCATTTTAGACCAATCATCCAAGCCAAAGCCTCAGAAGGTCTTTGAGAAGAAGCCTAAGATAGTTATGTTAGCGGACAAGGGGAAGCAGCCAGCTAGAGTTCAGTTTGAGAGGCCCAGATTTTAGCAGCCTCCATTTCCACCTCCTCTTCCACTACCTCAGCCTCCATGCCGACCACCACCACTACCACAACGGCCACCACCACTACCACAACAACCTACTCAATCGTGGTATCCATGCCTATGGCCGGGTAGCTATTTTTTTCCTACTCTTGCTAAAAAATTAAGCAAACCATACTCATTTAAGAGGGAGGTAGTAAGGAAGATCTTCAAGAATCTCTTGAAGAAACCTGATTTCCATCTACCCGAGCCTAAGAAGCCGGAGGAAGTGGGAAGGAGTGATGATCCTAGCTACTGCCCCTACCACTGCATGTTAGGCCATGTCTTAGAGGATTGCATTACCTTCAAGGATTGGCTTTAGCATAGCTACAAGTCAGGAGCAATAGTCATCCCTAAGAAATACTTAGTAGAATAACCATCTAGTTCTATTAGAGTAATCCTTGGGGATACTTCCAATCCTCTTAAGATAAAAGATGGTTAAGATATTTCTTTATCCTGAACCTCTAAAAGATCATTTCTAAAATCAAGAAACTTTCTCTACAGATGCCTGAAATAGCTCAAACCTCCGACATCAAGGAAGGTTAGCTAGTTATGAGGGACAACTCAGGGTGGGTGGAAACCCAGTAGTAGCAGCAATAACCTTCACTTTTTCAAGATAGATTAGTGGTGCAACCATCATTTGAGTCCAGCACTTCTTCTACTGTTGCAGCTACTACCACCTCTACCAGCTCCTCCACCTCTAGCAGGAGAATTGTATATGTGTATGAGGGCGCCAAATCCCTCACTTTACTTACTTTACTTGATTATATTATGTACCTCCTCCAAAATTAAAGAAATCAATGAAAAAATTTGATTCCACTTACATCTTTGCTACTTCTAGTTTCATTCCCTTAAAAAGCTCTCCAAGTTAAAATAATAATAGGTCAAATAATTCTGATCAATTCCTCTCTGATTCAGAATTAGATTTTCCTTCTCTGAATTAATTGGGTTCACCTCTTCATATTGACTTGGAGTCATCCGACTCTAAGGATCCTTTAGGAGAAGCTGTAGGTATATCCGATGAGTAGATAGACTTTCCATAAACCCATCACTAAAAGAAGTCACTGAAGTCAGTCTCCATAGTGGCAAAGTTTTACCTCTTAAGGTAGCACCTCAAGATAAGGGTAAATAAATCATTGGTTCTAGTGAGCAGATAGCCCCTCCACAAGATGCTCCACCTATGGATATACTTATGGAGGACCAGCCCAAAGTTGATTACAATATCCTCACTCATCATAAAAAGTTATTAGCTAAGTTAAGCATATACAATGCCCTTGTCTTATTCAAAGAGAAGAGGGAATCTCTAATCAAAGCTTTGCTTGAACTAGAGATATGCTTAGCTCAACTGACTGCTACTAGAGAGGAAATAAGCTACTCAAAGGAGATCCTCTGAGTTACATTCACAGATGAGGACCTACTTCTAGAAATGGTCAAACATAACAGTCCCCTCTACTTTAAAATGGATGTTTGCAGATTCAAGCTATCTAGAGTTCTAGTTGACCTGGGTGCATTAGTCAATATTATGAGTCTAAGAACCCTTTCCTACTTGAAAATTGACATCTTTAAACTCCAAAAAGAGAGGATGATGTTGAAAGGATTCAATGAATAAGGAGAGAGGGCGTTAGGATCCATAGTGTTGCCACTAGAGATAGATGATTGGAAGATTGAAGCCAAGTTTCACATAATTAACTTAGATACATCTTTCAATGCTTTGCTTGGGAGATTGTAGTTACATGAGAGAAATATGGTTCCATCCTCCTTACATCCGTGCATCAAGTTCCTAAGAGGAGAAATTGAGTATTGTGTCAAAGGAGATCTCAAACCCTTTACAGTACATGAGGTCGGGATATATAAGGATGCGGCCTACTGCCTCCCCCCAAAACCAAAAAGTATATTCTCATGAACTTAGGAGTCAAAGTCACTATCCCATGTGGGAAAAAAAGAAAAAGAAAGAAAAGAAAAAGAAAAACAAAAAAGGAAATGAAGTAGAAAAGAAAATGGAGTGAGAAGAAGACCTTGGGGAAGAAGTAGAGCCTGAGATTAGATTCCACTCACAATTCGTTACTCCATTCGAACAAGTGGGGAGGATGACCCAACCTCCACCAGGATGAGGAAGAGACAAGTCTAGAGGGAGTCCCAGGGATAGAAGGTACCACCCACCAGGAGATTTGTCCCAGCTACCAGGAGTACACCTGCTATCCATATAAACTTAAAATCTAGTTAAGAGGATGAGTCTTATATGGCTAGCACACCGACCAACTCTTCTCAACAGCAGATCCCATTGGAGGTGACACTCAAGCCAGATAGTGATGAAGACCAAATTCCCAAGCAAAGTATAATTGTATCCAAGTCCTCTTTATGTGAAACTGTTAGGTATCAGTTGGGAACCTTAGCTCTAACCCCACTTTCCTCATAAAAAGTTGAGGGTTTCATAGTTAAGGAAGTCCTTAAAAATCATCCATAGCTGCAAAGATTCATAGGTTCTAACATGGAGCATCATCCTCAAGTCAAGAAGTTGATGATGAACTTGAGGATGATTCATATAAAGAATTAATAAAATTACTTTTTGATTAGTACTCGCCATGTGTTCTAAATTTAGCAAAGAAAGGTTTAATTCCACATACATGATCTAAACACAGGTCGAACCACTTCAAAATAAATATAAATGTTGTCTTCTATAGGCGATTGTGCTTAAGAGGTTGCTTAAAATAAATATAAATATTTTGCTTGTAGATTGCTTAAGCCCCTAAGCATAATCCACATTAGTAAAGGTGGGCTTGGTTACCCATGTACAAGGTGCTAAGTCCAAAATATAAATATGACTATTTGGGATTGTAAGTATGTTTAGTTAAACTGTATTTTGGATGTGTAGTTAGATTTACTTTTCCAATAAAAAATTTAATTTTGCAATATGAATTAGGATTAGTTCTATGGGGGATTAGGATGAGCAGTGGCTAGAACGCTAAGTCTTGGCATACCCTATGATGCCTTGGAGCAAATCAAATCAATGGAAGTGAAGGAGGACATGAAGAAATGAATAAGTGAAGACCCCCATAACATGTTTTCAATTTCTAATTATAATTATTCTTTTATTTTCTAGGTTGTATAAGGGTAGAGCTCAGCTACCCATCTTTTCTCTTTTTCAGGGTGTACAGCAGTACCTGACCGCATCAACCTTTTATTCTCTTACGAAATTTATTCATGTTTGATTGATGTTATGTTTAGATTGTGCAATAGGGTTTCACCCTTTTCATATTTTCTTCATGTTTGATGATTGTATGTGTGGCCTGGATGCAATAGGCACTTAGGATAAAATTAATTTTTTATATCCAATTAATAACTCATAACCAAATTTTAAAATAATTCACAACCTCCTCATAAAGCTTAAGCTCTAATCAAGATAATTAAAAGATTTAGCAACCCCTTAGTTTTATGTTGTATGTCTAACATCATGCATACCATCTTGAATCATTCTTGCTAAATGAGGACCTTCATTCTTGCACTTTAAGGCCTTCTTGACCTATGAGAGCAACCCCTCATGATAGAGCTTCACCCTCTTTCTCTCTTAATTTGGACAATAATCAATTTTCTTTATGCATTTAAGCATAAATATCCTAAAGCCTTTATCCAAAATATTGTGTCAAAATGAAGTAAAAATCATAAAGATTTACATTTTTAAACTAAGTCATGTGCTCATATCACTCATGCTCTAGTCTCTTAGGGAGTGAGTTTAGGACTTTAGTCACTTTTTAAATGACAAGTCTAACTATATTGCAATTTAATAAGACCATATTACATGGTTTTGAATCATAGGAGGTGTTAGCTGGCAGCCACTCCAGGTGGTTATAAGTCCAGAAGTCGGGCAGGTTTATCCTCTCTTGTGGAGATGAATCCTTACGTCCACCTTTCGCTTAGATTTAGGTCATGCTTTAGCTTGTACTAAAGCTCTCTAGATTTAGGATCTGAGGTAGCTAGTGCCTTTGGGGATACAAGCTTAAATCCTCACCTCGTAGGCATTTCCATAATCTTGTGTTGATAGATTATAAGCCCTATAAATCTAATAAAATTTTAACTCAAAAAAAATAAATCCTCTCTCTTTCAAACATATAAAGCCTCACCATAGGATAGGTTGGAATGCTCACTAAGCTTCCTAGTATCATGAGCATTTCCTACTTATTTTCCTTTAGATTCTCAAATAAGTTTTTCTAATTGAACCATCTCATTTGATCTTCTAAAAACACAAATCCTTTGATCATCTTAACCTTTAATTCTTTAAAGATAATAATTGTCTCCCTATGATGTAATTAGCTATGGAGGCTTGCCTCCATAGGGAACTTAAGAACCCGGCTTAAAATAAGCCCTACTTTACTTTTCCTTGTAAAGTAAGAGAAAGATCTCTAGTATATTCAAAAATTCATCATGCCTTAGGAGTCCTTATTAGGTGATTGGATCTATTATAGAGTAATATCTCAATATTTTAAGATAATACATTATTCCTTAATGTCATACTCAATCACTTCAATAAGTACCCCCTATAATCTACATGGTGTCCACCAGGTGCATCCAAAAATAAACACCACAATTTCCAATCATATCAATGCTAGTTAGGAAATAATTGAATCAAACCAAAAATTAACTTTATGCAATTTAAAATAAATTCAATATTATTTTCCCTTTAATCTCTTCTTTGACCAACAATGTCATAAAGAAATCAAACTAAAAATATTTACCTGTTTTTCTTATATACACAAAAGAAAAACTTCAATCTTCTTGCAAAAATCCCTACGCTTTTCTCTTTTTTCTCAAATAATTTCAAGATAATTTTTTAATAATTTTTTAAGAGATAAGATGATGTAGCATGAGATATTAATTAATATGATATATGTAAGTGAGATGAAATAGTAGAAGTGATGTGTTTAGATTTTCTTAAACTCATCTCTCATATCACTTTTAATAATAATAAGTGAGATAATTTTAACAAATAACTTGTTATTGGTATGTTTCATAACATAAACATTTTATTATTATAATGCATTATATTCCTTTTCAATTTTACTATAGCCGGAGTAATTTTTCTCTAGTTGGTTAAAAGCCTACGCAAATTATACAACAAGATCCATTGTTCATCTTCTAGCATGCAAAATTATTTTTTCATAGGCGCATGTTATGGAGTGACTATGGCAACCAAGAACATGTGTGAATTAAGTGACTTTAAAAATTGTCTTAAATTAAAAATATTAATTTTAAAGTTGATAGATAATTATTTTAAATTGAAATATATAAATATTAAAGATATCATAATAACCCCAAAAATTAGTGCAAGAAAAGTAAAGAGGCAACAAATATACAGATTTTTATGTGATTTGGCTAAACTTTAAAATGTCTTATGTACACACATATTTATTATTAGATTTTGAAGCTCATACAATATATATATATATATATATATATATATATATATATATATATATATATATATATATATATATATATATATATATAGGATAATTAACACTTCATAGGAAAAAAATGAGAAGAAGGATTCATGAAGCTGACCCCATGTAGTGGGATAAAGGCTTGTTGTTAGTATTGTTGTATAGTATGATACTTGATCTTATAGTTTGATTAGAACTTAATGAATTCAAGTTTTAAATGGTCATATAATAGAATTTATATAATACAATTAATAATAATCATTATAATTTATTTTTAACCTTATTTTATTTTTATCCATTTCACTCTTGTGAATGTGTAATTTATCCTAGTAACCTTTATATCTAAAACACATACTAATACATAACTCAAAAAAATTAAATTATATATTTTAGATGTTGAAGCTCATATCTTAAAATATTTCTTGCTAATTTTTTTTTGTTTGGAATTATCATAAATTTCCTTAATTTGGTAGCTTAATAACCTTGAACTGTGGACTTCCCGTGAGTCTTGAATACTCTTTTTAAATTTTATAATATTTGAATTTATTATTTTAATTTATATCTAAAATATATGTACTTAAACATTTATTGAACTTATTTAAATCTTATTAGCTCAACACGAATTATGCTTGTGATTATCTAAACACTTCAATATCAATTAAGGCTGATGAGGTAAACATGGAACATGTAAGTTTTAAGTTAAGAATTTAATGTGTTTTGAACATGGTTTGAATTTAATTCAAACATGATTTAAACAAGGTTCAACTTGGTTATAACAATTAATGCCTCATATAATACATTTTAGGGTTTTGATTTTGGTATTTAAATAAGAATTGAATAAGCTTTGAAACTTCTATTATAAGTTGGTACCTTTTTGTTTTCTTAAACTTAGGGCTCTTCTTTAGTATCCTTCTTGTGATAACCTATAATTGTTAATAATGAATGGATTCAAACTTAAATAATCTAAAATATAATATCGTTTATATTAAATAACATATAGTCAAAACATAAAAATGATAATTGTGAAGCTTTACAATATAGTGATCATATGAGCTCTAAAATCATTAAAGATAAAAAAAAGTGCTACTAAGAAGAATGTTCAAGCATCTATGCTATTCAAAAGTCCATGACTTTTAGTCAAGGATTGAATAATTGTTTTTATATAATAGGGGATTTTTAATATGAAATAAACTTTCTAAAATATTTCTCTAAATAAAAAAAATACTAGAAATATTTGGCCAATTACATGCATTGTGAGGCAAATAAGTCATACCTTCATTCTAAATGAAGTTTCCTATGACGGTTTCCAATTGATCATTTTATAATAATAATAATAATAATAACAATAAACTCAACAATATTATTATTATTATTATTATTATTATTATTATTATTATTATTATTATTATTATATGTATTTTAAAATAATTTTATATCATGCATAAGAACAAAGTTATAATGGGAGCATATGGAAACCATTCCTCCATTAGCCTAGCCCACCAAAATCAATTTTTTTTATATAAAATAGTTTAACACTATCTAGTCTTCTTAACTAATATTATTGCTATCCTTAGCATTAAAATTGGAGCTTAGAAAGAAAAAAAATTTCAATCCTAGTAGATATCTTTGCATTAAGCTAGAGCCCAAACTTTCACCACCCTACACAGGATTATAACTGTCCTGAGCTCTTAGCTCTCACAAACAAAAACAGAAGCCTAAAAAGCCACTTTTCACTCATCTTCATCTACAAAAGCTATTGTTCACCCATCCTTGGCCACCAAAGCCACTTTCCACCTCCCTACATGGCTACACCTATCCCACCCTCTCACCTTTCCCAAATGAAATTAAGGGTCATCAAATCCATTATCCAGTTATCTTGAACCATTGAAGACATTATCTAGCTCCCTACATGGCTAAACTAATCTCATCCTCTTGGCTCTTGTGTGTTTTCCCTGTAATACCCATATGTATAGTTATATTCAATAAATTTACCATAATAACTTTGAATACATATTTTCTTTGAGTTTACTATTATATATACATACTTAATTAATATGGTACTCTAAAATATCTCTTAAAGTGTTAATCCAAATAATTTTAAGCTTTGAATAATCATGCAAAAATTATTTCAATGGATAGTGATATGATTCCCTTGAAATATTGTTTGAATGGAATTAACCTACAATATTTAAGTATAGTTGTTTTTATTTATTTTTGAATTCAATTTTCAAATCATGTTTACTGCATTATAGAGTAATTGACACTTAATTTATGAATATTTTCTCTTATTTCTATGGGCATTGTAGATATGACAATTACAAGTTGCATATTTAATTTGAACTCATAAAGGAATTTGCATGTGTTCATAGAAAGGGTTTTTCTAACCCAATCTGGCATTCATTTTGCAAACTATTTTTATGAGAGTGCACTAGACATTGATAGTGAATATTAGTTGTACATGCTTTATTTTGTACAAAGGCTTAGCTTTTCAAGACCATAATGAATGCAAATATTTTGAAAGTCAAGAAAATTTGTTTTAATTATTACATTTTTTTTTTACAAATCACAATGAAGGTATATAAAATGTTATTTTAAAATGTGCCTAAAAATAATAAACTCAATTCCTCTAATATTCAAAATGAAATTAGACATATAACTATTGTTGAGATTACAAATGTTATTATTAATGATTTATCCATAATTATTTTAGATCGGTCTCAAGATATATCAATCTAAAAATAACTAGAAATTATGATTCATTTTATTGATAGAAGAGACTATGGTATTGAGTGATTTCTAGAGATAATCTATATCAATAAAAATTTTGCTTCAATAATTAAAACATCAATAAAAACCTTTTTTGTAAAGCATGGGCTAAGCATTACATGATTATGTAATTAGGCTATGATGAGGTAAACGATATGCATGGTGAGTTTACTGGATTAAAGATATTGATCATGAAAGATAATTATTCAGCTAATTACATATATTATTTTGTCAATCAACTATAATTTAGTTATTTTAGCTACAAATTATGTATAAATTGTAAAAGAATTAGAAATTGGCAGTGGATTAGAGATACATATTAGAGTTCATACTATGGAGTACTCATTAATTTACTTGATATAGCCCATCAAAGGAGAAAAGGATCTGTCACAAGGTCTCAAACCAAAGTTGAATTTAGGAGGACTTTATTAAACTTTATGTGTTGTGAATTTATATTTAATGTGTTGTATTATGTAGTAATGAATGTATTTAATCATGTTTAGATATTGTATCAGAGTAGTTGAAGACATGTGAGTTCATGTGTCAAATTATAAAGGTGTTGGTCCGGCACCTAGACATTGCCTTTCTAGCGACTTGGTGTTGTATTCCATGGTTTTTAGCTATCACCTTGGAGCTGGTTTATAGCGTCTCGGTGCTGGACTGTGTCGTCGTGGTACTGCAAAACTAAGTTTCCTGCCTTTTTTTTTTTCTTCAGTTTTTAGTAGTTTTCTCGTCAAAAGACATATCCCTTGGAGTATTGTACTCATTTAAACACTATTCCTTACCTAAAAAAGGACTTTTGGCTTTTGTGTTTGAAATTTGAGTGAAAAATCTTTTGGTAGGAACTTGGTGACTGTCTATTCGAAGGATTCGATGATTTCGCACTACCATTCTACTTTGGTGAGTAGACCTTCTTTGCATCTCTTCCACTTTGGTGAGTAGAAGATCAATGGAGTATCTCTTTCTCCACCATCTGCTGCGACATCCTACTCTCCACAACCCCCCTCATCCTATCCCCATCAACACATTTTTATTTGAATCTGTTGTTAATATAATAATACAATATGATTTAAGCAATAGACAAATAGGTGAAGCATATGCATTACTAGATTATAAATGGTGTTTTAATTTTATTTTTCATTTATATTTAATGAAGTCTATTTTGGGCATGATAAATAACCATTCTCAAATATTACAAAAAATAATGATCTAAATATTATAAATGACATGACTATATTTAAAATTTATGAGCAAAGATTTTAAAATATAAGATATGATGGATGAAAAACTTTAATCAAAGACGTCAACTTATTTTAGAAAAAAATGAGATAGTTGTTTCAAAAAGATTGAGATTTTGTGATGCATGGCAGGTCAAGGGTATGTGCTTAAAGAATAAAAAATTTACATCATTCTCAAATTAAGTTATTTTACTCCATGATAGACATATTACTTTAAAAGCTTAATAATAGATTTAATAAGATAAATACTAAGCTATTTTGTGTATGCCATGTCAAATTCAATATGATGCATTTTTAACTTTTTGGTATGAAATGTTTGAAATGTCTTACCAAAATTTATCCTTATACTTTTTTTAATATTGATCTCATGATATTAGATAGTCAATTTAATACTTTTATAATTGATATGAGATTTAGAGATGCATTTTTAAAGTTGAAAGAAACTAGAGAGCTCATACAAAAAATTAATGCAGATTTTAAAAAATGATATTTGCATATTGTATAGTTGTGAAGCTTGCTTTGATACTATCAATTACTATAACAATAATTGAATGAGCTTTTCCTAGTATGAAGATTGAAAAAAATCACTTGTGCAAATATACTAAAGATGCTTTGATAAATAATTATCTTATTACATATATAAAATAGATATATTAAATAGCGGTGATAATGAAATGATTATACTATATCTTTGAAATATGAAGATTTAAATGAATAAATTATAAATAACTCTCTTTTTCATACATTTTTATTAGTATATATTTATCATTTTCTATATTAAAATTCCAACAAAGAATTTCTTTAAAATGTCAAGTCCCAAGTCGAATGAAAAAGTTTGTATTCTCACTATTTTTTTTTAATTGTTAGTTTATGCTTTGACTAAAACATTTTTTGGCTCCATCCTTGGAACAAAAAATTTATTTGCATGTTCCTTTATCTAGTAAAAATACCAAAATTGTAATAAAAATAGACATCTTTTCAATCCTTAGAAGAGATTCATTTTTATAAACATATAAATTATAAATTAACATATTATAAGTTATTATACCAAAGCTGCACTTGTGGAGCAGGCCTTCGGCCGATAAGAGTTATCTAGGCAATTACTAATATCTATTATCGCTTCAAAGGAAAATAATGGCATTAGAGTTAGTAGTTAAGGTCCGAATTTGTCATCTGCGTGAGTGAGGAGTGCTAGAGAGAGTAGTGTGTTTCTTAAGGAGATTCTGATAGCATATAATGATAGTGGGCAAAGAGACAATGGTGGGAGTGTGTATCGTATGTGGGAAGCTTAGTGGATCACTCACCTCTTAATTGCCATCAGTGTCACTCGCTAATACGTAGAGCTTAGATGGTGATGCAAACCGTGGCAGAGCAAACATAAATGAATAATCCTACCATATTTGATATTCAATAACATGGAAAGTTGGCTGAGCAGATGTTACCATTCTCTTTATTTTTGTTGGTGATAATATTGCGAGGTATTCAATTTTTCAATCTTATCAATTATAGTGTTTATGCAAATGATAACATAGATATTTACATTTGTGATATTAGCGAATAGAGATTCTCAAAGAGTTAATAGTCTGTTTGGGGCAGCTGTAGTTTTTTGAAAAGTTGGTTGTAAAACTACTGTGTGTGTTAAAAATATTTTTCATTTTAAAAAATTCAAAAAACAACTTTCTAACAATTACCATACTCTAATAACTCTTGCTCTCAAAATAGTTTTTTCACTACAAAATTTTCTGAAAAAGCAACAAAAAAGTTGATAGTCAAATGAAGTTGTTTTGCTTTCTGGCTATTTTCTGAAAAATCAAAGCAGCCAGAAAGATGTCCCAAACGCACCCTAAGGGTCTGTTTGGGGCAGGCGTAGCTTTTTGAAAAGCTGATTGTAAAGCTACTGTAGAGAAAGTAGCATTTTGAAAAACCTGTTATGTATTATAAATATTTTTTTCTTTTTGAGAATTCAAAAAATAACTTTATGATAGCCACTATACTCTAACAGTTCTGATTCTCAAAACAGTTTTTATACCACAAAACTTTTTAAAAAATAACTAAAAAACTAGTAGCCAAACGAAGCAGCTTTGCTTTCTGGCTGCTTTCTGAAAAAGCAAAGCAATCAGAAAACTATCTTAAATGCATCCTAAAAGTCTCATTTGGGCCACTCTTGCAAAACTCCTGAAGCCCACTGTGGTGAAATTTTATATTTCTAAAGAATAAATATACTTCCATCTTCACTCTATGTGAAATAAAATGAAGATAGAAATATACATCTCCTCTTTTTATGCAATTTTGACTCCACGTAGATCTATAGATATTCTTATTGAGGATGATCGGGTACGACATTAATGAAATGTGTATTATCTCTAAAGATAGAAGTCACCACCCTTCAATGGACCTAATCACCTCAATAAGGACTCCTAAGGACAATGGGTCTGCATGTGTACCAAAGATTGTTTTCCTACTTTACATGGAAAAGTAAAGTAAAGTTTATTTTAAATCGGGTTCGTTAAGTTCCCTACAGAGGCAATCCTCCATAGTTAATTATATCAAAATGAATGAGATCCCTCAAGAATACTCTCGATTAAGGCAAATGATCGTTGTCTCCAAAGATTTTAATAGGTTGGACTATCAATTGATTAATTTGTTTTAGAATATCAAATGGGATTGATCAAAGAGAGGGAGTTATTGTTGAAGCTAAAGGAAGATAAGTAGGAGATGTTCACGATACTAGAAAACTTAGTGAGCATCTCAAATTATCCAATGGTTGGGCTTTATATTTTTGAAATTGAATTATTCATTTGAGTTGACTTTTTATTAGAAGTTTAGGACTTATGATTCCATAACACAAGATTATGGAAATACCTAAGAGGTGAGAATTTATGCTTATGGCCCATGGAAGAGAGAAGCAACCTGAGAACCTAAATCTAGGGAGCTTTGGCGCAGGTCGAAAGCACGATCTAAATCTAGGTGACAATGGGTATTTGGTTTACCTCCATAAGAGAGGACAAACCACCCGACTGCTTGGACTTACAACCGCCTGGGAGTGGCCACCAACTAACTCCTATGATTTTAAATTCATGTAGGCAAGTCATATGTTTTATGCAAGATAGTTAGGTTGTTATTTATTTAGAAAAAGACTAAGTCCTTAAACTCACCCCCAAAAGAGACTAAATCATGTAAGGGTACGCTTCAAATGACCTAAATCTAATGCAAATCATATTGCATGTTATTTTTATTTTTTGGACAATCATTTGACTCAGGCTTATAGGATTCATATGTCTAATGCATGAGAAGTAAGATTATTGGTCAAAATCAGCGAGAAGGGAGGAGGTGTGTTTCCACCATGGCTCTTAAAGGTCAAGCCAAGTTTCTCTGGCAAATGTGGATGCCCTCCAATCAAGAGTGAAAATAATATGCATTTGTGCATGATGTTATAAAAGAAATACTCAGTCAGCTAAGGAGTTGCTAATTCCTTTATCTTGATTTTAGCTTAAGCTTTAGGTGAGGTTATGAGTTCTTTATTTTTAATTTTCGAATTGTTAAATTTGGTAGAAGATTTATTTTTTCTTAAGAGCCTAATCCACATCCAGGCCATACATCAAGCGAGAAAGAAACTAGAAAAGGATGTCATCTTAATGCACAAGCTAAACAAACCATCAATCAATTTATAAAGCTAGCGCAAAAGAATAAGAGGTCATTTATAGTTGAGCACCACCGCACAAACCAAAAAAATAAATTGGGTAGCCGAGCTCTACCCTTATACAACCCGAATTATAAATGAATTAAGAACAATTAAGAAAGGAATTCATTATTATTGGGGCCTTCAAGCTTCAGTTCTTCATTCTCCATTCTTCTTTTCTTCTTTCTTCTTCTTTTCTTCTTTCTTCTTTGGTTCTTTCACTTGGATGGTTGGAAGGTGGTTGCTTCAAAGGCTTCACATGGTACATAAGATGTAATCTTATGACCAATGCTCATCCTAATCTCCATAACAATCATTCCAAAATTCTAATTGCAAATACATTAAAAGGAAGAGTAAATCTAACCAACACCTGCAAAATAGAGATTAGCCAAACAAATCACACAAATCCTAAGTATGTATATTGGACTTATCACCCCGCACATGGGTGACTAAGTCCACCTAGCCTATTGGATTATGCTTAGGGGTATAAGCACTTGCATAGCAAAAGCATTTATATTTTTATTTATTACAGCGCCCCTTTAGCATAATCCTATGCATAAAATAATGATTAGACTAAATCGTCCTATCATTCATTCTACGCACATTCACCCTAACATCAAGACTAAAATATATATCACAAAACAAAGGCAAACATCAAACCATACATCGCCTTAACCTAAAGCTAGAAGTGGTGACTTAGTCTAAATGTGTGTGTTTTAGAAGGTTTGTGTGGTATGCTTAACTATGGCTTTAGGATTTGTATTTTCTAAATGTGAAATTGTTCAACTTAGGGGATGGTTTCATTTAAGTTATTTTTACTAATTTGGGTTGATTTTATTTTGTACTTTTATTTGTTTTGAATGAATCCTATAATTAGCTACTAAGTTTTAAAGAGAAGGAAAAGAGAAGAGAACTTCTCTTTCCTTCCCTACCTTAAGTAATTTCTAAAGTATATTCATGTTTAGTTTCATTTAGTGAATGTTTTATCATATGTTTTAATTAATCCTAGGTTTAGATCAATTCTAAATAAACCTATTCAAAAAGAAATGCATTTTAAGATTAAGTAAAGTGAACTAAATTCACAAAACACACATCACTTCATATCTTTCCCAACATGTATAACATGCATATGGATGAATCCTAAGCATATCTATAAATACAAATGAGAATTTTTAGCACACTTTATAATGAATGCTAAGTAGTTTACTTAAGAAAAATTGAATGCTTATGATGCACGATTTTCATTAAGTATAAAAAGGGTCTCTTATTCAATTTTCACATGCACACATGAATGTATGAAAAACATAAATGAGTACGACGTCATTGTTAACAAGGGGTGTAAGGTACAAGACCTACTTAGAGCTACTTAAAGTCTCGCAACCCCGGGGTTGTCTAGATTAATATACCACTTTCCTTAAATATAAGCATATGTACAAAAGAAATGAATGAAAAAGAAAGGATACAAAAGTTTGTGTTGGTTGATTTAATTTTGTTTATGCAATTTATATGTACAAATGTAGGGATCCTTCTTAAGTAATATCATAGGAATGAATAGGAGATGGAATTAAGCAAGTGTTAGATTCTTTTCAAATGAACTGAACACTTTACTAAATCATATTTAAAACTATACTAAAAGAGGGGAGAAGGAAGACTACACCAAGCACATCCTTATATTTTACTCACATGCAAGCTCATAAATAAAATATAAGTAACACACTTTCAATTTTGATAATTGATTCATATACTTTGAAAATAATTTGGATTTAATAGTGATAATAGTCACTCATATTTCTATTTTAGTCAAAATATGCAATTTGGCATAAAAGAAAACATTTCACTTTCATTTTGACTTCTGAAAGGAATGAATGCATGAAATTCATATGACATGCACATTTAGCATGTTAGAAAGGAACTAAAATGATGAAAGCATGTAAACACATTCACCATAATTAATTCCTAAAGACAATCATATGAAATAAGAAAGCTTAAAGCAAATCAAATTATTTTTAAAGAAGGTTTAGTTTTGTTTTGAGTTTAATTTAATTTGAGAAATGTGAGGTGAGTTTGTTATTCCTAACCCATTCCCATATGTGTTTGATATTTTTGTTCAATTTTTAAGTGATTATATCCATTTTATATTTTGATTAGGTTAAGATATGGAATTAAATGAGTCAATGAGATGACTTAAAATCTCACAAGGAATTTAACTTTGCAATGCACCTAGGAAGAAAAGGCCTAATGTAATTTGGCTCATGATTAATGATTAATTAAACTAAGAAATTTTAACTTAAGTAATTTCATAACCCCTCTCACACATGTGAGTTGGGTTTTGATTTTCTTAATGTACTTAGGCTCTTGAACACCTAAGCATCTATCCAAGATAGATTAAGTAAGTTCTTGAAAGTTTTTAGAATTTTATAAAATTAATTAAGGGGATAATTAGTGAATTAACCCTTAATTAAGAATGAATTAAGGAAGAAAAAGGGGGTTTAGGGAATATCTCAAGGAAAGTATCTCAAAATTATTCCCTAAATCTCACATCCACTTAATCAAAACTTAATTGACTCAATCAGAGGGTGAAACTACTAATTATATCCTTAATTAAGCTTAATTACATTAAGAGAGTAATTAAGGAATGAACTAGCAATTCTCTTAATTAAGCCACCAATAAATCCCAAGAAAATTCGGAGAGGCAGAAGTCATGCCTCTAATTCCACCTAAGAAATTTGGAATTAATCAGTGGATTAATTAGAGAGTAATTAGAAAATTAACATTCTCAATAAAACCCAAATTCATAGAAAATAACTAATCAAAATCAATTTTAGAATATTTTATGTTCAATTATTTTTCCAATGCAATTTATTTCATATTTTTCTGATTTTTCTATGTTAAGATATAAATTTTAGAAGTTTAGGTGATTAATTAGGAATTATTTAAAGCTTAATTATATCATTAATCCCACTAGAGCCTCGTATGCCGCTGACGTGGCATGCGCTTTACACACGATGTGGCCTGATTGGGTATTTAACCCATCACATCGTAGCGCCGAGTGGCGGTGGTGCTATGCACTTTCTCCTCAGCCGTTCGATCAAGGATCAGACGGCTGAGATTAAAGCTACAGATCTGAGGGAAAAAAAATAAAGATATTACACATTTTAATCTCGGCCGTCCATCCAAAATGCATGGATGGACGCCCAGAGATCCATCTCTGTAATTCCCTACGGGAAAGGGGATTCGTCCATCTTCTAGGCCATGATCTGAGCTCGATTGAGCTCGGATTGGGCAAGAATTTGGCCCACACCTTCATCATGCATCCTTGATCACATCTAATGGCCAAAATCCTATGCCATAAAAATTTCTTTCACAAAGCTCTAAACCACATTAAATTTAAGCTCAAAAAATGGATAACCTCACTGAAGGTGATCACCGATGCTCAATTCCTTTGAGAATCTTCGTCTGATTGAGACGAAGCATTGCTGAAAGTTTGAGAGTTTGAGGTTGAGTAACTTCTCCTATGGACCAACTCCTCCGCCAATTGAGCTCGGCTTTGGTCTAGAACACTCCTCCTCTGCCTTTGGAGCTTGGGAAAGAGTTTGGGTGAGTTCAATTGAGCTCATTGATGGAGCTTGCAAAAGAGATTGCATTAATTTTGACTATGGGGTAAGTTGGCAATCAAGCTGAGCTCCCCTATTTTCAGTGTATGAAAACCAAGAGGATGAACTTTTAATCTCCCTCTAGGAAGCTTAGGATCACTTGAAAATGGCTCCTCTTTCTCCTAACACTCAATCGACAATGGCTCCTTGGAATGAGAGTGAATTATGGGGAGTATATCTCCCCCTTTGGCAATCAGACGACCGAGCAAGGAGAAACCATTTTTTATCAATTACCTTGATTGAAAGGGTTTGTTAGGCTATTAGATGAGTCATTGAGTTCAGTTTGGCTAGAGGAGTGGGAAGGTGAACTCCCTATGTGCTCAAAACAAGTGGAGGCATGATTCCCCTATTGCCATTTCAAAGCATATGCTCAGTTTGGCCATTGAGCTAGGTTTGGCTGATCCAAACCCATTGGGTTGGGCGCACCACCCTCCCTAGTGTTCACTTGATCCACTAGGAGAGTGCCAAGTGGGTATGAAGAGGATTTGACCAAATTCCAAGTGGAATTGGAAAAAAATTTACCCTATGACCTAGGGGTAAAATGGTCATTTGGCTGATTTTTGAATTTTGGTATGTTTGATATGTTGAGAAAATAGGTTTGGCCAAGTTTCATTGGATTTGGAGTTCATTTGGTATGGTTTGGCTCATGTTGACTCATTTAGGTCAAAATGGGTCAACTTGGGTCAAGTTTACCAAGTGATCAAATTGGGTTAAACCAAGGGTTGGGTCAAGTTCATATGACCATTTGAAATATGTTTTTGGCTTTGGTTTGATTCAATTTGGTTTAGGTTTGAATTTGGTTCTTATGACTTCATTTAGGTCAAATGGGTCAAGTTGACCAATTTTACCCATTTGACCTATTTGAGCTAGGTCATGAGTAGGTTTAGGTTTGGTTGGTCATATGAAGTGGATTGGTATCTTTGTTTCTAATCCATTTTTGTTAAGTTTGAATTTGGCTCAATATGACATTTTAGGTCAAGTTGGGTTCAAGGTCAATTGGGCTAGGTTAGGTCTAGTTGACCAATTGAGGCATTGGTCAAGTTCAACAAGTGATTTAGAATGAACTTGACCCATTGGTTTCAATCAATTTGGGTTAGATCAAGTTTTGACATATTTTAACTTTTTAGGTCAAGTTGGGTCAACTTGGGTCAAGTGGCCAATTGGGCTAGGTTAGGCTCAAATGTTGACTTGGTCAAATTCAAACATTGATCATAAATGAACTTAGATCATTGGTTTCAATCAATTTGGCCTATGATGGATTTTGGCTATGTTGGGTTTCATTTTGGCTAAATATTGACTTGGTCAACCCTTAGGTTTGACTTGGTTTGACATAATTTGAGTGATTGATCATCTCATGATGATTGTTGATCATGGTGAGAGGCTTAAGTGAGTTTGATTCAATCCAATTTGGTTAGGATTAGAATTTGACTCATAAGATCTTTAGGTCACTTTGGGTGTGAGCCTAAGTGGTCAAGCTTGGTCAAAGCTTTATTTGAGTTTGATTGAACTTACATATGGACTTATGATTGAAATATAAATCCATTTGCAAGTGGTTTGAAGTCAAATGAGTTTTGATTCATTTGACAATTTCAAGTTCAAAGGGTGAACATGAAATGGATTTTGGCATGATTTGTGAATTGATTTTGGTTAAGTGATTGCAGTTTGTATTTATATTTGGATTCATGATTAAATGATTGATTGAATCATGAAGGAAAATCAAGAGTTTGGTTTGATTTGAAATTGATTTGGCTAAGTTTAAGATTTTGACTTGAAGGCTTAGGTTAGATTTTGATTGAATTTGAACTTGAATTTTGGATTTAATTTGATTGATTTAAATTTATATTTCATTTATATATGTGAATATAAATGAGAATATAAATGAGTCATGAGAAAATTTTATGAGTTTAAAGTGATTTTAACATGATCTAGGCTAAGTCCTCAGGAGGGAAATTAAGGACTTAGGAAATATTTGGAATTTGGAATTTTAATTATGGATTTTAATCATGGGTTTCAATCTTATGGCATTGATTTGAGTTTGGAGAAAATCAATTAGGCTAAAATTGATTTAGGTTTCATGTTAATTTGATTTAGAGTTTGACTTAAAAGAAAATTTGGAGGTATCGGAAGAACCATTCTTTCCATTTTTCATCGCGAAAGAAACCAGCATGATGACTGCCGTCTTCGCCTACAAATCTATCTCCTTCTCCATGTCCTCGTGATCATCGTCGCACCCGCTTACCGGCGACTCTATTGCCTCGCCTCATGCCAGAAGAGCTCCGGGGAGGCCAAAAGCTCCTTTCGAACGGTGGGGACAGTTTCCATCTCGTGCTCGGAGCTCAAAGTGTTCTCTTCTATCAATCGAACACCACGCGTGTTTATTTATTACTTCGCGTTTTACATTTCTGCTTTCTAAATATGCGCGCTTTGCGACGAAGCAGGGCAAGTCCGGGGATTTGTCGCCAAAAATCGAAGAAGGGTTTGGACCTAGTGGATTTGGGATCATATCCGTCTCAGAAGTATGTAGTGAATACGCTAAATAGCATTTTTTTTTTCTCCTTTATACTTCAACAATGTCCATATGCTCGGACTTCGGAAGACCATACTTCGCTTTGTAGGGGTTTGCCATAGTGATATTGCCCCGGCCCCCTAATCTTGTAAGAAATGAAAATTGTCGTGATATGCATACGCTATAGGGTTGGATTTGATTGGGATTTAAATTAATTTGAATTTAATTTTGGTTCATCCTTGTCTTCTTGACTACAATAGTTGTGTGCCATGCAAAGAATGGGAAAAAAAGCTAGTGATATATGACATTTGTATGTTGAACAAGCAAATCATGAAATTTTATTTACTTTTTTATGATTTGTGGTCATCTCTATTAATCTAGTGTGGAAGGCCAGTATGATAGCTATACACACACACACACACACACACACACACACACACACACACACATATATATATATATATATATATATATATATATATATATATATATATATATATATATTATGTATATCTATGAAATAGACTGTGGTTTTACATTTGATTTTATGTTGTGTTTCAAAAAAGTTTTTGCATTCCAAATAACTTGAGAGCATTATTGGAGTGTAGCCTTGGAGCATTTTGATAATATTTACTATGCTTGGTACTTTTTTTGGCTACCATTTGCTATTATTTTAATTTAAGAAGATTTATATTCATTGCACACCATTCTTATACATTTACATATCCAACACCTAAAGTTTGATATTTACAAAATAGCAATTTTCTTATGCATTTTTTTACATTTCAATTTAAAAAATTAATGATTATGTTATTTATGTAAATATTAAAGTTTAATTGTTAAATATGTAAATATATAAGAGTTATGTGCTATGCATGTAAATGCCCCATTAATTTATAATTTTTTTTTTAGTTTGATGCAATAAATTTAAAGAATTTGCCAATGTATTGAATCGCTCTTCTTTATTAGAGTAAAGTTCTTGTAAATATGTTGTTTTGGATTTTGATAGCTATTTTGTGTTGTGTTGTTTTTTGTGCTATAGATGCTCAGATTTTTTTTATTTACACCAAACTCTCTTAACCCTTTCACCCAAGCATGCGCTACTAAACTAGCCTAATATCTTCTTATAATTTGGGTTTGACATTTAAGTCTTGCAACGATGGTATTACATAGAATAAGCAACTTCTGCTTTTTCTAGGGTAACAAACCTTCTGAATGATTTGAGAAATCAGCTTGAAGATCCAGATAGTATGTATGGATTGACTACTATGGATATCATTCATAGATTGAAGATTATGTAATAAAGGAAACAAAAAAGAAATGTGGGTATCACTTTGACTTCGAAAATTGTTAGGATATGTTTCTAGAAGTTGTTTTTTTATCTTTGTTGTGGTTTTATTATTCTTTTATCACTCGATCTAATTTACCTTTTACATGAAACAAGCTATAACTCTCATCAAGCCTCAAGTGAAAGAAAAGCTTTTTTTCATTTAAAAGTTTTAATAATGAACCACAAACATGCAACATCAATATTTCTTGAAATTCTATTTTTATTTTATTTAATTTACCTTGATCAAATGAATGTAAATAGGACTTATTTATTTTCCTTCTATTGTTGTATGATTTTGAACCTCTTCTTCTTACAACTATTGTTTTACCTAGGTTAACTAGAAGTACACTATAGAAAGAGTTAATGTTGTGTGAAGTTGCATAAATTTTAGTTCTACTTACTATTACTTTATTGTTTCATCATTGATATGCATCTTCTTGATATGCATCTGTTATTTTATTTGAAAAAAAGTGTGATATGTAGATATCAAAACTATATGATAAATGAATGGGAGTTTGAATTGGTAACCTATGATGAAAATTAAGGCTTCAATTCATCTTCATCATTATTAACCTTATGTCAACATTTTGTTTTGGCTTTCTAAACCTTTCTTTTTTATTTATTTCTTTTTTGTGCATGTTTTACAATAATGCTAGGCTTTTTTTTTTCCTATAATATTATTTGAATAATTATATAAATTTTGTAATATAAGTATATAACACTGTTTTACTTCACTTATTTTTTTTTGTAATTTGACATTCTTGATATTATTAGTCCTGTTTTCTTTGACATAATGTACATAACTATGACTGGTCTTTTTATTTTAATCTTATTTTAGATGTGCCAACAATTGATGTTTCCCTTGTACATGGTATGTTTAGGTTGCATGCCTTTCTTTAAAATCTCATTGATCTTTTTTTATAAAATTTCAAGATTCATGTTCGAAGTACACTATTTTCTTGCTTGATTTTTGTTTTTTTTTCTTCTGATGTTGCTAAATGATTATCACATGTTGTTCCATATTTATCTCATATGGTAGGTACTAAGGCATGGGTGCATTCAGAAGGCACCTTAGAATAAAATTAAATAGCCTTTATTTTTCAGTGACATCAAAAATGACTCCTCTTTAACTTGCTCCTTAGTATTACGCTTCTACTACGGGTATGGAAGAGCATGCCAGTCTTTTATTATTTGTATTATTTAAATAAATTTATAGGCCATTGTGTTATCTGTAAGAGATCCTACTACTAAAAAATTAACAACACTTGTGGTTATTATTTTAGTTTTGTTTGTTTATTTCATTTGAAATCAATTGGCCTTGGTTCAAGTTGATTTGTAATCAATTGGTTTTGGTTTTGAAGAATTGGGTTAGGCTTGGTTAGTTTTGAATCTGAGATAGGTTGGTCCCACTTAGCCTAAGTCAAGGTCTAACCCTATGTTTGAGTCCTCATGAGTCTTCTAGGTTGGGGAATTAGTGCTCACCTAACCATTAGAAGTGCCATAATTCTAGGAGAATCTTAGTGCCTAGATCGGATTCTAGGTCTAATGAGGTGATTATCAACCTCACCAAAAGTGAGGTCAACAACAGTCAGTCAAATTTGGCTTTAATGTGATGAATAATAAAATACGAAGCTTTACCCGTTAGGCTAAGGTTTGATAGGGAACTAGTAGCCATGCATGTAGTAGTTTATTCTGACTCGCAACTTGTAATGAGACAAGTTAATGAAGAATATAAAGTTAAAGATGAGTCTTTGCTAAAATATTTACTTAAAGTAAAAGCATAAGTTGGGCAACTAGAGTATTTCAAGATCGAGTAAATTGGAAAACCAACTTGTCGATTTATTATCTCACGCTAGCAGACTCAGGGAGGACGCAATCATTCAACTCGCCTAACCGAGTTCAAAAGAGGAAGAGGTAATGCAAGTTGAGCATGAACACTTGTCAAGCTGGGTTGTCCTTATCAAGAACTACTTAATCAAAGAAATGATAAAAGATTTGAGGAGGTTTAAAATCATAGCAGCCCAATACCTACTGATAAGAGGAGAGTTATTTTGAAGGTCAGCAATCTCGCTTAACCTCAGATGTGTGAGAGAGTCTGAACAAAGGCAGGTTTTTGAGGAAATACAGTCTAATAACTGTGACTGTCATTTAGGAGGGAGGACATTAGCCCACAAAAATTTTTAGACAATGGTATTTTTGGCCTACGCTTAGGAACGATGCTAAAGAGTTCGCGAGTAGGTGTATATGATCCCAAAAGTTCACATCACTCTAGTAGTAGCTGTCATAACCTTTGCAGCTCATCACCAGTTCTTGGTCATTTGCTATTTGGGGGATGGATTAGATAGGTCTCTTGCAAATCACTAGCTGACAGAGAAAGTTCATCTTAGTCATGGATTGATTGTTTTAACAAGTGAATCAGACAAAGCCACTTGCAAAGATAACTTCTTAGGTAATAAAAAAATTTATTTTGACTGATATTATTTGTATGTATGGGTTATCCATGGTGATTATCACTGATAATGTGCCTCAATTCGCCGAAAGAGGCATAAGGGAGTTCTACGAGACTCAAGAGGTCAAGCTAAAATTTACATCAATACATCATCCATAGAGTAATAAACATGCGGAGGCCACTAACAAAACAATCCTCAATTTGTTCAAGAGGAAAGTCGAAGGTACCAATACTAAATGGGTAGACACCTTACCCGTAGTACTCTGGGCACTTAGAAGCACTCCCAATTATGCAACAAGACATCCTCCATTTACATTGTTACATGGCATGGAAGTCATCCTACTAGTCGAGTATGAAGTTCAGAGCCAAAGGGTTCTAACAATGAAAAGGATGGGATGTGAAGATGGTGACTGGAGTAAAGTGAAGTCAGAGGCTATAGAAGACATGCTTGACATGCCCAAAGAACTAAGAATTGAGGCATCACTAAGACAAGAAGAAATAGAAAGATGAAAGGCTAAACACTATAATCGTTATGTGAAGGTGAAGAATTTCAAAAGCGGTGACCTAGTACTGAAGAAAATAGACGTCGTTGCTCGGCAAAATGTTCTAGGTAAACTCCCCCACATCTAGGATGTGCCTTTCTTTATTAAGGATCAAATCTACGCTAGAGTGTATTGATTACAATCTCATTTGAATGAGGACATATCAAGAACATGAAATTCTAGAGACTTAAAAAAAAATTTATCCATAAGGGAAACTTCCTCTAGTTTGTACTCGCTTTTCTAGTTTTGATTATCATGTTTCTTTCTATTTTCAATAATAAAATTTATACATTTTGCTCATTAAATGAGTTGACTCACAGGATATTGATAGCTAACAATGGAGCATACTCAAATATTAGGAGGTTTTCATCATTTAATAGTTATCAATGATGAAACCCTGCACTCAGGGAGCAGGACTTGGGATATTTGGTGTGCCATTTTTGGCCCAAGGAAAGGTTCCACTCGACAAGCATTGAAAGCCCAATTAGGAGGTTTGAATACTTGGTTTGCCACTCTTGGCCTAAAAATTCTGATGTCGAGTTAAGCCAACCTTTGATGCAAGAACACTCGGGGAGCTACAAGATACTCATGCTACTCGGTGTGTGATTTTTTGCTTAAGAAAAGGTCCCTCTTGCGAACGGCGAAAGCCCAGGCAAGAGATCTGAATACATGGTTTGCCCCTTTTGGCCCAAAAATATTAAAGTCAAACAAGCAATCCTCAAGTCAAACTTACTCTACAAAATCAATAGTATAAGATTGACACCCCATGAGATTGACAATTAAACTTAAAAAAGACCAACTCTCTTATTTGGAAACTTAAAGACCAACACTTCATATTGTTGGCGACTATAGTATAAAACCAACACTACATGAGGTTAGTAACTAAACTCAAAAAAAGACCTCCTAACCAACACTCCGTGGTTGGCTACTATAGTGTAAAATTGACACCCTGTGAGGTCGGTAACTAAACTCAAGAAGACCAACTCTCCTAGTTGGTAACTTAAGTACCAACACTCCGCGTGGTTGGCGACTATAGTGTAAGACTAACACCTTGTGAGGTTGGAGACTAAATTTTTAGAATATCAAACTCTCCTAGTTAGCGGCAAAGGAATAATTAACAAGTCAAGCAAGGTCTTTTAGCTAGCAACTAAAGGCACAATAAGACCTCCCATGAAACCGCCAAACAAAAAGGGTGTACTTAACTGGTTATACTAAAACTGACCACCTAGGAAAGGTTTTTTCAATTAATCGGTGATGTAAAATATTCTAAGTCATTAGAAAAGTTATTCATACATCACCATGCAAGTATCACTCTAACAAGTATAAGCAGACTTGTTATACTAAATGCAACCACCTAGGGAAGGTTCTCTCAATTAACCGGTGACTTAAAATATTATAAGTCATGAGTAGTGTTATTCAAATATTAATAAGAAAGTATCACTCCAACGAGTATACTCAAACTCTCTATACTAAATGGGACCGCCCAAGAAGGGTTCTCTTAATCAAAGTCATGAGTGGAGTTATTCGTGCATTGACAAGCCAATATCAAGTAAAATGAGCAAACGCAGTTATATTTAATCATTGTTTTCTTTCATATAGTAAAATCTTTACAATAAAGTGAGTAAGGTACATACATTCTACTCAACAGAAAAAAATAGTATATATATATATATGGAGAGAATGAATAAAGGAAGAATGTATCAACTCGTGCTACTCTCCTCCACATTATCATTGGAGTTCAAGAGTGCGAGCACATTAGAGAAATCCGAAAATCTAGCATCTGAAGGCCATGTTTCACTAGTTTGGCAATATTGAAGTTGGCAGCGTCTTTGAATTTCTATTATAGAAGCTCATGGTACTCATCAAAATCAAGAAAACTAGCGAACTCAACTTCTTTCTTCGGAAACTTCTTAGTGTGACGAGAGAGTTCTTCCTCCAAATCTCTTTTCACCTCGACAAAGCTAGTAAGCTTCAAAGTGGTCTTCTCTTTCTCTTCATCTTGGCGAGCTGCCTCAACCTGAAAGTCTTTATGCTTGGCTTTAAGATATGTCATTTTTTTCATACTCACCAGCTTGGACTTATTGGTGTAGGTCTCATTTCTCTCCTCAAAGAACTTTTGGTAGATTCCCCAAGTCGATTACCAAGCCATTATCTGGGCAGTCATAATAGCATATGGCAAGTGAGCATTAGGAATGCCATCCAGAAGGTCATCGAACTCCTTAGAGAAGATGGAGGGGTTGAGTTTGTAGGCTTCACGGGTATGCTCGCATAAGTTTGGAATGAAGTTTCTCTCTGAGTCTTCACTTTGTCTTTCTCTTCCTTAGATGGTGACTGTGAGGAGTTGAGCTCATAGCTTTCTTTCTAGACTTCTTCGGAGTTGTAGTCAGCCTTGCTTCATTGGCGACCTTAGTGGAATCACACTCGACTCCCCTTCCCCTTTCTCCTCCTCACCGACCTCAAGATAGGTTAGGTCCTCTCCGCCAGCCCTCGCTCACCGATTTTGAGCTTGCCTTCCTTGAGAAGTTGGAACTTGATAGGGCTAAGCTCGGGGGGTGTTGGAGTTGCCTCCCCTGTGAGTAAACTAAAAAAAAAATAGAAGAAGGCAGGTCATGAAAGTAAAAAAGTGAATAACAAGTACATAGAGAAACACTCACCGAAGATAACGGTAACTTTGCCAATGTGAAGGTAGAGAGAAATATTAAGGGTGCAAACTTGCAATCTCTCCATGGCCTCCTCCTCCTGAGCATTTGGCTTATGAAGCTTGGCTGCCTATAGGGAAGAGGAATGGTCGACATTGGCCATGTCGACATACTCTATATGAAAAGAAGTTATGAGTGCCACTTCTACACTTTATTTTGCAAATCATGAATTTTTAATGAAGTCGTTGAAAACTACATGATTCCATCTTGGCGACCCTTCTCCACGAATGCTCATCAGAAGGGGTTTATAGTCCACTGAATGCCTTTTTCTCACAAGAAGATAAAGATGATGATACTCGCCACTAAGTTAGGAAGAATCTGGCCAAGCACTACTTGAAAAAACTCTAGGATGTCCACCCACTCGCGGGGAAGAGGAGGCCTAAATCATTTTTGAAGTGGGCAAGTAGGATACACAACTCATGCATCCTAATCAAGTTGAGGTGCTCACTCTTCTTGGCCACTCATAAGATGAAGTTAGGGATGTCACCATAGTAACCATAAAATACATATGTCATGGTGAAAGGATCCAATTTTTGAATCTTCTTGATCTTAGACTGATCAAAAGTTGAAGCAACCTTCTTCAACAGATCGATACTCACTTGATACAAGAATGAGATCAATTTGCTTGTCTCAAAGAAGCAATAAATGATAACTCAGATACCACATCAAGCATTAAGTGAACAAATGATTGCTTGAATCCCACAAATATTTCAAACAACAGAGGCCACCAAAAAATAATTAATGCCCAATAGTAGAACATAATAAAATAATGTTGGCGAGTAGAAAAAATACAATACATTTTCTATTTTTATTTTAACAAAATGGGTAAAAAGTACAACACACTTGCTAGAACCCTTATACTTCACTTTTTCAATAATTTAATTATAGGGTCGAAGTGTCAATCTTCTGCGAGCCCGCCTTTCTCACACATATAATCAAATAAGAAAGCCACATCAGAATGGAGAAGGAAAGTACTCTACAACTTGACCAAGTGATTAAGTCACGTTATCTCAGCCCTCATGATCACGAAGTTGCGCTGATACTCCACCTCCAAAGACTATCATTGCTGCGACTCCAACTCCAACCATGATTGCAGCTCGTTCATGTCTTGCTGGGAAAATTCTAGAGTTTCTTTCAGGAGGGTGACCTCCTCTAGTAGAGTTATGATTTCGAATGAGTCAGTGAATAACTGATGCTCTTTCTCGATATCATTCCTCGGTCATTGAGTATTCTCATCATTATGTCTATGAGCAAGAGAAGTAAAACTGATTTTCATCTCTCTAATGTCAGCTGAGGTGAAGCTGGTTGTGATGATTAGAGCTTTGATGGCTGCTCCTTGATAGTATGAACTCACCTCCAAGTCCACGTATAGTGTCGCTAATTCTGTCTGAGAAAAAATTGAGTTGCCACTAAGCAACGAGAAATGAAATCATTAAAAATTAAAAAAGGAATTTCGATGAGGGGATTTGCAATGTGTCCAACCCTTTGGAATTAGAGGCTTTTATCAAGTAAATGGAATTCCTCTTTACTCGGATTATGGCCTAGTAAATCACCCATGGAAAGGTGAAGTGATTTTATAAGGCTATCTAGCAAGTGCCTCTCACCATCTTTCGTCGAGGCTTGAATGCTAGACACGCTCTGCTGCAATCAAAAGAGAAATTCAAAAACACGAACAAAGGAGCTCATAATATGCAATAACAGGCTAGTCTCACCTCAGCAAGGCACTCTTCTACAACGACTTTCATAGTAACTAGTCAAGGGTTTATCCTCTCCTCCCTCTTCCTCTTAGCGGACACTCGTAGGTCACATCAAATGAGAACTCATCGTAATAACCCGCCCTTCAGCAAGGCGATTGCTTGATCTTTCTTGGTGGTTCGTGGAAGTAGTCGGAGTGAAAGTCACTGCAGTGGGAGGAGCTAGGGTACACGCCTTTACCACAAGAATGGCAGCGACCTCTTCCAACTTATTAGCTTTTTTAGCCTTCTTTCAAAGATCTATCCATAGAGTCGTAGGATCAATGTCACTATGAGGCCTCTTGGTGTCCATAGTAGTATGTTTTCCTAGTTTTTCAGGCTCAACCCCTAAATGTTGGAAAATCTATCCAAGCAAGTAACTGAAGAAAATGTTGAACATATTAAGGAAGGATATAATGATCCATTTATAGCCTCTAGTGTGTGTTGAAAAATTAGATTTAGTCAAAGGGTGATATTACCTCTTATAATTGTATAAATTTTCTCATATCATTAAATATTTACGCTAATCATTTTAGTCATTCTTCTATCCTTTTTGTGAGGTGGTAAAATAATTAGAGAGCTAAATGTATACCCAAAGTTGAGAGAAAGCTCAAGTGACCTGATGAGTCTATTTACCAAGACAAACACACTCGCAATAAAGAGTACTCGACAACAAAGGCTACCATAATAAATATATTTGCTGGAAAGTGTGCCTGATAAGGAAAGTCAACTTGAGCTAGCAAATTGAGGACTTAAAAATTAATGGCCCAAAGAACAAGTCATGAATCAACTCTTTAGTAGTGGGTGAATACTCAAAGGAATAAGGCAGTTACTCTTACCAACCTAATCCTTGCTTGCATACTCGCATGAAGATTGGTTGTTCACCCCTACTGCCCGCCAAATCTACACCCATCATCAGTCTAAGTGGGCATTCATTTGTACTCAATTTATCTTATATGTACTTTGTATATAAAGCCACCCTTTGGTGTTATAAAAGGGGAACTCCTCTCTTACATGAGAACCTTTATTTTCTTTCTCCCTTTAGGCCTTAATCTTTATACTTTAATTTTGAGGAATAGAAATTATTATTTCACTTGCACTTCTTTATTTTTTTTTTCTATCTTCCTGTTTATAATATTTTTATATAACAATATTTCCTAGGTATCTCATAAGATTCTTCCTCTATCCATGGAAAGTGTTGAGGAAAAATGAGCCTAAGGGAACCCTGAATAACTCTTAAAACTTGAGATTAAGAGCAAGAGTGGAATAGAATGCCGCCAACGGAGTCAATTTATAATGATATAGCACCGCAGTGCTGGCATTTCAGCACCTAGGCACTAACTTCACTATCTTAGATTTTAAGGTGGAGTGCCACGACTCTAGTTAATAAGCAATATTGGTCTAACTACGAATCAAAAATAACCATTAATCAGTTTTGAATATGAAATGACTTTAATAATTACATCCTAATTTTTTTGTCAGCCATTTAATGAACATTTATGTAGCGTCTAGGCAATCGTCATGGGGGCCTCAATGCTGCAATTATTTGTCTTTTCCATTAATGATGTCTATTAGTATCCCAAGAGTTTGACTTGACCATAAATTGGTGCCATGGAATTGTGCATGTAGAGCCTAGGCTCCGTAACCCAGTCAAAGATATTTTGCTAAATTTTTATATTTATGGCAAACCTAACTAAAATCAGCATAGATATAGTGTCGAAAGCTGTAGATGCGGCGCTTCGATGCTGTACCAAATTTTCACATTTCTTTAGTAAAATTTTACAAAATAAAAATGAAACACAAAATAGAGTATAGTAGATGAAAACATGCAAATACAAATTGGGTTGCCTCCCAAAAAGCGCTTGGTTTATAGTCCTCAGCATAACTTAATCATTGTTCAATTATTTTCATCACTTATAAATCTAATCGACTCCTTAAGCCAATTCACTTCTCCCTCAAAGAATTGGTTAAGCTTATGACCATTTATCTTGAAAATGTTGAGTTTTTAAGTCTTGAATGTGTACAACACCATGTGAATACACCTTAACCACTAGGGAAGGGCCTAACCATCTAGACTTTAACTTCCCTGGAAATAATCTTAACCTAGAATTGAATAATAACACTTTCTGACTAGGCTTTTAAGAAGCTTTAAATCATGTCATTTCTTAATATGTTCTTTATAAATTTTTGAATTTTTATAAACTCTCAATCTTATCTCTTTTAATTCATTAAAATCTAAAAGCCTTTTCTTCCCTTACATCTTTCGTGTCAAATTTTTATTTCTTAATTTTCCAATATACTTTATGTTTCAATTCTAGTATCAAGTGATATATTTTTCCAAATACTAATCTATAGGGAGACATTCCAATAAGAGTTTTATATATTGTCCTATAAGCCCATAATGCATCATCCAATTTTATTGTCAAATCTTTCTTAGTTAGACCTACAACATTTTCTAAAACTCTCTTAATCTTCTTATTTGAAATTTCATCTTGAACACTAGATTGGGGATGATAAGCATTCACTATCTTATGTTGCACTCCATATTTTACTATAAATTGTTTGACATTCCTAATGCAAAAATGGATGCTCTCATCAATAATAATGACTCTAGGTGTTCCTAATAATGTAAAAATATTATTCTTTAGAGATTTTAAAGCAACCTTAGAATCACTCCTAGGTGTAGCTATAGCCTCTATCCATTTAGAAACATAATCAACAGCCACCAAAACATATTCATTTCCAAATGATGGAATAAAAGACCCCATAAATTCTATTCCCCAAACATTAAAAGTCTCAACCTCAAGAATACATTTCAAAGGCATTTCATGACATTTTGAGATGTTTTCTAGTATTTGGCATCTGTCAAAATTTCATAACATAATCATATGCATTTCTGAATTGGGTAGGCTAATAAAATACACTATGCAACACTTTAGTTGTAGTTTTATTTTCTCCAAAATGTCCCCCATACTTAGAATTATGACATAACTTTAGAACCTCATCATCAGGCACACATCTCCTTAATATTTGACATGAATGTTTCTTATATAGAAATGGCTCATCCTAAAAATGAAATCTAGCATCATGAAGAAACTATTTATTTTGATTATATGATAATCCATAAGATTATATCACAGGACCCACCACCCAAATTACCTGTTGAATCTCATGGCTTTTTTTTTTTTTTTTTTTTTTTTTTTAAAGAGGGATGGGGTCAAATCAACTAAATGGCTACCTCTCATCCTACAGAGGAATTAAGCAAGGGGATCCCCTCTTTCCAACCTTATTCATCCTTGCTTTAGATTACTTTCCCAAATTATTGAATCAAGCCTACAAGGAGGGCCATTGTATCCATATTAAAGCAAATGGAAAAACCTTCATATCACACCTTACAATTGCTGATGATGTGCTCCTTTTTTGTAATGCTAGCAAGGATTTTATTTGAAAAATCATGAGCATCATAATTGAATTTGAGGAAGTATTTGGACTCAACTTCAATAGAAAAAAGTGTGTTCATTCGTAGCAAACATTATAACTCTCATAGGACCTAATGGATTAAGCAATTTGCTTGTTTCTCTATTGGTCGAATCCCTCTTAAATATTTGGGTGCCTACAATGAGAGACTTAAAGGCTTGCCTATTTGATGGCATATTATGTACGATCCAACACCACATCAACTCCTGGGAAAATTCTTTGCTCCATTTCGGGAGCAAAAACACACTCAGCAAGAGTATCCTTAGCTCAATTCCACTTTATATTAAATAGGCCCTTAATATGCCTTTAAGTGTACAAAGAAAAATTGAAAGGCTTTTCAACAAGTTCCTTGGAGTAGTGGAAATAAGGCAATTCATTGGACTAGCTGAAAAAAGATGTGCAAGCCTACTGAATATGGTAGAATGGGTTTTAGATCTATCAAAGATTCCATTAGAATTAATTTGATTAGAAATTGTATTATATTTTGGGCAGAGAACTCCCTTTGGTCTTCCTTTCTTCATAGTGAGTACTGCAACAAGCATCATCCAACCTTAATCAACTTGAACTGCAAGGGTTTTCTTTTTTAGAAAAGTATGCTTAAATATTGACAGGAAGTAGAGTACTTTATTTACTTTGATGTGGGAGAAGGTTAGATTCATTTTTGGTTGGATCATTGGCTGCCTGATGCTCACCTTAAAGACTATGCAGGAAATGATCTAGTTGTTGATTTTTGGATTGATTGTAATTAGGAAATCAACAAACTCCAAGAAAGTGAACCTAGAGATCTCATCAATGATATTATCAAGATTCCTATCACCCCTCAACATAAGGATTAACTTATTATTAAGAAGAGGAAGTCCACCTATACAATATCTCAAAAAATTGCTAATAGCTTAGATAGAAACCAACAAGAAATCCATTAGGAGAAAATTATATGGCATAGATTCTTCATGCAGCCTATCTCCTTTGTTTGTTGGAGAATCTTTTACAAACTTGTTCTCATAGATGATATTCAAAAGTTGAAAGGATTAAAAAATAGTATACAAATGCTATTTGTGTGGAAAAGAAGAGGAGAACTTGATGCACATCTTTACTAATTGCTGCTTTGCCATTGAAATATAGAGCTTGCTTAAGGGTTCTTGAAACCAAACGTGCGAGAATGCTTGGGTAACTTGGATGTTGTTAACTTAGGTGGTCTCAGTAGTATACTTCTGGCACCTCTAATCACCAATTCATACTCATTCATCTTATTACCTAATGGTTTATTTGGTTTGGAAGAAATGCAGCTAAATATGATAGAAAGCTGCCTTTTTGCAAGAGAATCACTTTGAACGTCATCAACTCTATTACTAAAGTTTTCAGATTTGGTTGTTTGAAATTGAATCCTTTAATCCAAGACATCAACTGGGAGGGACAAAGTTCAATTCATTCCATGCCATTGTGGAAAGAAGTCCTCTGGATCAAACCAATGTAGGATATTATTAAAATTAATATTGATGGCTATTTCAAGGAGAAGAGGATGTCTGCTAGGATAGGTGGACTTTTTCGTGATCACTTTGGATAATTCTTATTGGTTTTCTCTATTCCCTGTATGGCTAACTCACCTCTTCATGCTGAACAGATGACACTTAAAGTAGAGCGTTTCTAGATCTAATTTGACTCATTGCAACTTGTTAATCTGTTAAAGCTTGGCTATGCCAAACCATGGCACATTATCCCTCTGGTTAAGCTGATTAGATCACTTTTGAAGGCCCACGTTATTGTGTTCTCTCATATCCTTCATGAACGCATTCAACTATCTAATTACTTGGCTTAATCTGGGGAAGCCTCTATGCAGGTTTTTGTTTCTTTCTCCCCCAATGCTCATCTTAGGAAACTCATTCATAGTGATAATTTGGTTATTCCTAACATTAAAGGCATTGATATGTCCTTGTAATCAGTTTCCTTTTAATGAAATTCTCTTTTTTTCTTTTAAAAAAAAAAGTAAATCACTATGTCTACGTACTAAGGCATAACTTTATTTTCATATGCAAACAACTGTTCATCCAAAAATTTTTCTCTAAGTTCTCCGCTAGACTCAAACTCTTCTTCTACTTCTAGTTAGACAAATGATCAACAACATGATTTTCTATACCTTTCATATCCTAATCTCTTAATCAAAATCCTAAAGTAAAAAACTCATCTAATCAATCTAGATTTTGCATCTTTCTTTTCTACAAAGTGTTTTTTTATTGCACAATAGTTTGTATATATAATAAATTTAGTATCGGCAAGTTAGTATCTAAACTTATCAATGGCATAGACAATAGCTAATGATTCTTTTTTAGTAGTAGAATGATTCAATTGGTTTTAATTAAGAGTTTTACTAGTATAATAAATAACATGAAAAATCTTTTTTTTTCTTTGTCCTGACACTATGCCTACTGAAAAATCACTTGCATCACACATCAATTCAAATGACAAATTCCAATATGGTGTAGAAATAATAGGTGCAGAAATAAGTTTAGATTTCAACAATTCAAATGCTTCAAAATAACTAGAGGTAAAGACCAATAGAAAACTTCTAATCTCTTTAACATTTGTTGGTGGTGAAAATTTTTCAATGATTTGAATATTGGCTTATCCATTTCTATGTCCATTTTAGATATTTTATGGCATAGCATTATACCCTCGTTCACCATAAAATGACATTTCTCCTAATTCAACACTATGGTTTTCTCCTCACATCTTCTTAGGACCATTTTTAAATTTTCTAAGCAATGTTTAAATGTCAGACTAAGAACAAAGAAATCATCCATAAACATGTCAATGCAATTTTCAGTTAAGTCAGAAAATATAGCCATCATGCAATGCTAAAAAGTAATAACTACATTATACAAACCATAGGGCATTCTTGTAAATAAAAAAGTATATAAGGACAAGTAAAGTAGTCATTTCTTAATCCTTAGATCCTATAGCTATCTGATTATAACTTGAATATCTATAAATTAATAAAATGGATGTCTCACTAATCTATCTAACATCTGATCTATAAAAGGCAAAGGGAAATGATTAGTGTCTTGTTCAATTTCCTATAGTATATACAAATCCTTCAACCTATAATTGTCTTAATATGTATGATTTCATTATTTTCATTTGTTATGATTGTCATCCCACCTTTTTTTGACACAATGAATTGGACTAACCCAAGAGTTATCAGATATTAGGTAAATAATTCTTCCATCTAACCACTTCAAAATCTCCTTTTTACTACTTTCTTCATAATAGGGTTTAAACTCCTCTGATTATTTATAAAAGGTTTACAGTTTCCTTCATAAAAATTCTGTGCATAGATATTAATGGATTATTTCCCTTGACATTTGCTATAGTCCACCTAAAAGCCCTTTTGTGTTTTCTAAGTACACAAACCAACTTATCATTTTGATTTTCATTCAAATCAACATAAATAATTATTGATAAAGTTGATTTTCATCCTAAGTATGCATATTTCAAGTGATTAGGTAATGACATAAATTCTAGTTCTAGGTGTTTTATAATTGATGGCATAAGACTATAGGTTCCTAGTGATCTTTCTAAGGGTTCAAAAATTTTCTTAAAGTCTTTTGAAGTAGACCTAATGTTTTGGACAAATTCATTATCCTCATCATACTCTATCAAAGCTTGCTCTAAAGGATTGTCAAGCATATATGCATCCAACTCCTCTATCCTATCTTAACTAAGTCCTATCCTATAGCACTCCTCATTTTTATCTTCAAAGAATTTTATAAATTTAAACACATTAAAGGTAATTTCTTGATCTTTAACTCTCATGGTTAACTCCGCTTTTGCATGTTTATCATGGTTCTCCTTGTGACTAAAAAAGGTTTTCCAAATGTAAGTGCAATTCTTTTTAACTTTTTATATATCTATGATAATGGAATCTATAGGGAATATGAACTTGTCCATCTTAACTAATACATTTTCATTAATATCCTTAGGATAAGTTAAATATCTATTAGCTAACTGCAAGGTCGTACTAGTGGGTTGCACTTCTCCTAACCCTAACTTTTTAAATATGGACAAAGGCATTAAATTAATACTAGTTCCTAAATCACATAAGACCTTTCCAAAGAACATATCCCTAACAGTATTAGGTCTCTAATAGTATAGGGCATAGTAAAACTACCAAAATTCTTATGTTAGCAATTTTGTTTGAATCATGACATTACACTCTTCAATTAGGGCTACCATCTCATTTTCTTCAAATTTCCTCCTTTTATACAAAATATTTTTAATAAATTTGCATAAGTAAGCAATTGTTCGAAGGCTTCTATAAAAGGTATGTTTATGGACAATTTTTTAAACACGTCTAAAATTTTTGAGATTTGATTATCTAGGTTTTGTTTCTATAGCCTTTAACTTAATGGTGGTGGTGGTCTCTCTCTCATTTTCTTAAAGGCTTCTTCCTCTACTTCCTTTTTATCTTTTTTTATTTCCTTATCTTCCTTATTTTCCAAATTAACCTTATTTTTATTATCCTCTTCCAAACTCTCCTTTTCAATTCTTATCTATCCTAGCTTTTTTTCACTTCTTAATTTAATTGCTTTGCATTGCTCTGTGCCATTTTCTTAGGACTGATTTTGTATTACCAGGTAAACTATCTTGGGGTCTATTTGAGAGGTTACTAGCTAATTTCCTTAATTGGATTTCTAAGTTTCTAATTAAGGTTACATGGCTTTGTAATTAGATCCTTATTTGTAGTACTAGTTCTTTTAATGTAGGCTTTTTCTCTTTAGGTTGTTTTGAGTAGGATATCCACGTGAAATTATAGGTCTAAAGTTTGAGTTCAAATTGTTATAATTCCTATTATTCTAATTCCCTACATTTTCATTTTGATTAAAATTAGCATTATTATTCCCTGAAAAATTAGGGTAATTCCTCCAACTTGGGTTAAATGTATTTGAGAAGGGATCAGAGGGTTTATTGGATACATTATTAAGCATTTCTAATCATTAATTATTTTTCTTTTCCAACACAAATGCTTCACTACTTTCGCCAACAAGTTTGCATTTTATCGCAACATGATTTGTATATATAATAACTTTAGTACCGATAAGATAGGATCTAAACTTATCAAAGGCAAAGACAATAAATGCTTTTCTAATCATTAATTAGTTTGGTCTTCCAACACAAATTCTTCACTACTTTTGCCAACAGGTTTGCTAAATTCTGGTTAATCCCCAAACTATCCAATTTCTTAGACAAGGGTGCTACTTTAGTGATCCAAAAAGACATTATGCCATTTTTATGTACACTAGACACCTTCCTAGGATTGATTTTATTAGACAGCTACTGAAAATTGTTTGTAGCCATTTCTTCTATCAAGGTATAGGCTTCATCAAATGGTTTAAACATTAAGCTACCCCTAGTTGTAGCTTCTACAATCATTATGAGGGATCTTACTAAGTTATTATAAAATAATCGAATGATCAACCAATCAGGCAATGAATGATGTGGAAACTTTCTTGTGCCTCTCCCAAGCCTCATATATCGATTCATTGCCTACTGTATAAATGAGGTAATGTCTTCCCTGAGCTTAGTAATCTTAGATGGTGGAAAATATTTAGCTAGGAACTTCTGAGCTAATTCATTCCAAGTTGTTATAGATCCCTGAGGTGAATATTTTAATCATATTTTGGCTTTATCCCTAAGTGAGAAAGGGGATAATCTCAGTCTAATGGCATCATCATTAACCCCATTGTACTTCATGGTCACACAGATCTTTAAGAAATTAGTAATATGCATGTTAGAATCTTCTATAGGTGAATCCCCAAATTGTGAATTTTGTACTATTTGGATTATTGAAGGTTTCAACTTGAAATTATTAACTTTAATTATAGGTCTAGCTATGTTTTCGTGCACTCCATTTACTAAGGTTGTGCCATGATCCTTAAAGGGTCTAGAGTGCTTAACTTCTCCAGGTTGATTTCTCATTTTCAAACTCCTAAGTTGATTTCTTCTTTCGTTTCTAAGTTTCTTGTTTTTCTATTTCTAATTTCAATGACAAGATTTCAATAGTTTTATCTTTTACTTATGCAATGAACGAAAACAATTTTTGTGAAAATAAAATGACAATAATCAATAAGTATTAATTTCAATTTCACCAAACATCAACACACAATCTAGCTGAATTAAAAATAGTCTACTCAAATTATTATTAACTCAATATAAATTTACACTTGATCCCAGTCAATGGTGCCAAAAACTTGACCAGATTAAATGATGTACGTAAGTCACATGTCATTCAAGTAATAAAGTAATGAATAGAGTATCATTCTCACAAAGATCTATTATGTAATTCATAATTAAGTAAAATTTTAATCTATCGCCAAACTAATTTTTATCCAACCAACTAAAAAATACAAAAATTAAAAAGAGCTACAAATTGACAAGATTTTAGTTTTATTTAATTCATAAAAAATGTGGGCTAACAATATTTAGAATTAGCTTTATTTAATTTATAGAAAATGTGGGCTGACAATATTTAGAAAAACATACTCTGAATTTATGAGAAGCTTGATTGATTTTATGCATTGATTTTCATATGAGATTTGTGAAAGCTTGTTACTGTCAATTAGGAGCTCAGATGTTATATTGTCTATGCTTAAGCCAATATAACCAAATCCCTACCTTTAATTAGTTATATTCTTATAATCCAATTAATTTAAGTGATTGTGCTTCCAACATCTCCCTTAATCATTTTTAGTCACACCTACTATCTTGGTAAGGTTAATGATTGCATATCTAAAAGATCATATGTCTATATATATTCTATAAATCAGATTAGTTTTCCTCGCTCTTCCCCTATGACTCTTAGGATATATTTAGTTCATAATAGATTTTGACATCACAAACAGTCAGATTGCAATAAATGAAGCACAGGAAAAGTAACACAATAATATCTAGAAAATAAAAATTATTTTCTTATATATTAACCCACTTCAACAATACTGCATTCACATTAAAATAAAATTAGCATAGATTTAGAGCACTTATGATTTTAGTTGCTTATTTTATTCGGAAGAAAAAAACATATGCATCTACAAACATATGAGATCATTCTAATAAATATCAAAAGAAGGAAAGAGTAAACGAAGTAAATATTCAAAGTTTGCCCTTAATCTAATTCTTCTGCCTCCTAGTAATAGAATCCCCTTCTAATGCATCTTCTCCTCTTTTTGACACAAACACGAGCAGAAAACAAACACACTAGCAAGAACGCGAGCTCTTGACTGCACTAACACCATACTTGTAGTGTCCTCCATATTACACACTAACACACTTCCTTAGATTTTTGCACTTACCAAAACATTTTCCTTAAGCAAATACTCCTTTAATTATAGTCGTAGGTCTTCCGTTGAAATTGCTCCCATGTCTTACTTATTAACTCCCTGAAATTGCTCTAAAACTGCTTGAACTGCTCATCAAAATTGCAAGAAAACTACTCACGCCATAGCACTGCAAATGCAACACTTAGGCTCTGAGTCCTCAATGTCGAGGCACTCTCCTCTTTATCTTTGGATGAATTTTATGCCTGTCAATGCTACTTCTTCAACGCCAAGGTGCTCTATTTACTATCTTGAAGGCTTATTTGTGAATTTTTTTTTAAGTTTCTAGCATCATGGCACTAAGGTTCCAATGCCTAGGCGTTATGCTTTTTATTAATGGGCCTAATTATTAAAGGGTTATGACATTGAGGCGCTAGGTTACAATTCTAAAGCACCAATCTATCTATTTTTGCTCAATTTAAAGGCTTTTGGGGCTTTTTTAAAGCAATGTTACACTGCCATCATAACAGCTAAGCGCCATGCTCTTTATCTGGGGTGTCTAAAATGCTCATATAGTGGCATCACTACGTTGGTTTTCTAATGCCTAATTGTCATCTTCTCTGTTTCTATTATTTATTTTCTTTATCTTCAGTGCATTAATGCCATGTTTGCAGCGTAGATGCTACTATTGAATTTTACCATTTCTTTTCTTTTAGGTAATTTCTAACAAAATGTCAAAAATAAACTATAAATAACTCATTTTAACATTTAAGAGGCAAAAACATAAATAAAAATATGGCCAATAAACTACTATTTTTATGCTTATCATGATACATAATGTATGGCTTGATATCATGATTAGGTAGTTAGTAATGGCTAAGGCAATATCTATATAAATGTTACACCAAAAAGGATTCCAACATATTTCTAGGGATTATAATAACCACGTGGTGATTAAAAGTGTAAGATACACCACACAATTCTTGGGGGTTTTTATTTGGTTGATCGAATACAACATTAAGGAATAATATACTATTTTAAAAGGTAGAGATATCAATCTACAATGAATTCATTCACTTAATAAAAACTCATAAAGTTTATGAGTCTACATATATTAGAGATTTTTTCTTTTTCCTTGTAAGGATGAAGTAAGATAAGGTTTATTTTATATGGGTTATAAATTCTCTACAGGAGCAAGCTATTATAGTTAATTATATCCTACAAGATGTAATTTCCTAAGAAAACTTTCGATTAAAGTAGTTAGCTATTGTTTCTATAGATTTTTAAGTTTAGATTAAGAATTACTAATTTGAAATTTTAATAGGATAGAGCAAGTGAAATAATTATTTTTTTGATTCCAAAGGAAGATAGGTAGAAAGTGCTTAGATATTGAGAAGTCCAGTAAGCACTTCAATCTTATGGTTGGGCTTTCTGTTTTTAAAATTTAAATTTTTTTATTTATTTTGAATTGATATTTCATTAGAATGATAAGGCTTATATCTCAATAGCATAAGATCGTAGGGATGTTAAGAGGTGAGGATTTATACCCATAGTTAAGGAGAAATGAGCAGCCTTAGATCCTAAACTAGAGCTTCAACATAAGTGAGAAGCTCAATTGATTCTAGTGAGAGAAATTAAGATGTATTGTCTCACTCCCATTAAGGGAAATAAGCTATAGGACTTATTGTCACATGTATGAGCTATTAACTAATACTACTTATTCTTTAAATCCATGTGATTAGTATTATGAAATGCAAAATAGCTAGGTTGTTATTTATTATGAAAGAAGTCTAAGAATTTAAACTCACTCCATAAATTCCAAGATCATGATTAGTATGAGAATACTCTTAACTAATGTAATAAAAAATTAGCATTAAGTATTTTTTTGACATAAATTTTATTCAACAAGGTTTGGATATGCAATTACATCTACATGCATGATATCAAAGTAATTATAGGCTAAATTGTAATAGAACCTAAGAAGGTGGCTATCCTCATTGAATAGATGCCCCTTATATGAAATAGAAAAAAGCTTAATTTAAGAAGAAGGCATATACAATATGGTTCACAAATTCTAATGGTTTTAAATTATTTTAGTATTTATTCTTAAGGCTTTAATTAATTGAGGTTATGAGTGATGTTATTTTAGTTTGAGTTGATTAATTTAGTCAAGTAGAAAAATTACCTTTTTCTTAAGATCCTAGCAAGGGTTTTGGGTAGAAAAAAAAACAAATAATCACATAAAAAACCTAAGAAAAGGTTGTCAATTCTATTATGCAATCCAAAATTAAATAAACATCAAAATTAGAATAATTTAATAATAGGTTGGTGCATATGGGTTCCACTATACACCTTAGAAGAAGAAAAAATGGGCTATAAAGCTCTGCCCTTATACATCCTAGCTTATAACCAAGTAAATGAGAAGCCAATGGGGGTCTTCATCTTCATCTCCAATACTTTAGACTTCATAAGGCTTCCTAGGTCTATACCTTGTAGCCACTACTCATCCTAAATCTCATGGATCTTACCTAGTTCTAGTACAAATTATATTTTTAAATTTCAAAAAAAAAAATTCTAGTTAAGCCTATAAAATAGAGGTTTGTTAAGACTCACATATACTCAAACAATTATATTTCATTTAGTGGGGTTTAACATCAGCGACTTCCAAGCCCACATATCCTAGTGGGCTATACTTAGGGGATTGACCAAGTAGCACCAGCATGCAAACTTATTAGCTTTAATTTTATTATGGTGGCCCCTTTAGTTAAGCACTACCCCCTATAAAAAAATATAATCATTCTAATAAAGTTCGCCTAACATCTAGTTTATGAGCATATAACCATAACATCTAGTCTAAAATATTATATCACAAAATAAGAAAATAAATACATTGGAATAAAGTATAAACCTAGTCTAAATTTAGAGTTGATGACCTAGTAATCTAGTGTGCAAGGATGCTAGTATGGTGAGGTTGTACTAAGAATTTAAAGTTTAAGTTTTGATTTAAGTTATGGGCTCAATTTAGTTTGCCATTGGGGATTTTAGTTTAATTGATTAATGACTTGAAGATAAATTTTAAATTGTGATTTAATTTAGGTTTGAGTTAAGTTTATTATTTTATAGAGTGGAGAATAATGAGTCCCACTTGAGATAGGATCCACTCTCCTCGACATCATAATCCTTATAAGATAAGCATCTCACCAGAGGGTGAAGAAGTCTCTCTTAAACTTTAAATTGGGATAGTTTTTGTAAACGTTGACTATTTAAGATAATTAACTTAATTTAGATTTGATTAAGGAGTATATAGGTTTAATTAAATTTAACTATGTAATTAATCATTTTCAATTAAGTTCAAATGATTTAATAGTTTATATTTGAAGTTATTTTATTTATTAGATGGTTTCAAATTTTAATAATCTTTTTGTTATTTAAAGGTTGATTATTAACTTTTGATTTTTATTTAGATTTAAATTTTAATTATCAACCATAGGTTAACGCAAATTGTTTAAAAAGTCATTAGAGGTGGATGATACCCCTAAGGGTATTTCTTGGAGATTTCATCAGTGATTTGACTTATATTTTATTATTAAATTTATTAAGTAGAATTTCATTAATCCCTTAGAAAAGTTTAGGTTTCTCAATTTTTTTTATAAAATCTCCTTTTACTGAATCCAAAGAGAATTTATTCACAATTTTTAGTACAGTATTTTATTTGTTATGGTTTATTAAAGTTTCTTTGAGTTTTTTTAATGAAAATAACCAATTTAAATTAATTAAGGTTTAAATTAAAGAAATTTGAGTTACAATTAAGCTCAATTGGTTTAATTACTTTATTTAAGTTATTTTCTGTTAATATAGATGCTTTAAATCAATTAATAAATTTTCAATGACTTGTCTTGAGAGGATTGGAAATTAATAACTTTTAATCCAATGAAATAAATACCTTGAAAATTTTATGGAAAGTAAATATTGATGTAATGAACATACCATAAAAATTCCAAGTTGATTAAGCTTGTACTTTTAGAGTAATTAAGAAATTAAATTTTCAATAAAAGTCAAATTGCTCATGAAATATATAGTAAAATTTAAGGCTTTTAAATTTTTTAGATTCCTTCTTAAATACTAAATGCAAAGAGGGTTATTCATAATATTTGGCCTAGTGGTTAATTTTCTATGGGTTTTTGAAGTTATAATTGAATTAAATCAATTAATTGAAATTTAATTTACTAATAAGCCATAATTAAGTAATTTTATGATTTAATTAAATCTAGATGTAATTAATTTTATTGAGTTCTCCATTATTAATGAAAGTGTATTATAACAATTAATGATATTTCTATCATTTTTATAATTTTACAATTAATTATTTGATTAAATTCTTTATTATGGTTTAAAAATCTATAATTTGCAACACAAATATTAAATTAACTTGAAATTTTTATGAAAACTAGATAATAATGTAATAATCATACCATAGAAGTTTCATATAGATCAATTGTGTATTTTAAGAATAACTTAGGAAATTTTGTTTTCATTAAAGTCAAATTATTCATAAAATATTTAACAAAATTTATCGATTATGATTCCATTAAACTCATCTCTATATGCTATTTCCATAGAGGGATTATTTATAATTTTTAGATGAATGGTTATTTCTTATGAATTATTAAAATTCAAGCCCATTTAAGTTAATTATTTGGTATTAATTAAACTTGTGTTATGGATGTTCTTATTAGGCATTTACAAGAAGATGTACCTTGGTGTATGCTTTTTGCTGATGACATTCTTCTTGTTGATAAGACTAGAGAGGGAGTCCAAGAGAAACTTGAATTATGAAGGTCAACTTTAGAGTTTAAAGGTTTTCGTTTAAGTAGATCTAAAACTGAATATATTGAGTGTAATTTTAATTGTAAAAGTTCTAGTGGTAGTGTTGTGATATTAGGCGAAACAAGTCATTAATAAGAGTGAGCGATTAAGATATTTAGGCTCTACTATTCAAAATGATGGTGAAATAGATGGAGATGTTATTAGTAAAATTCAAGTTGGATGGCTGAAGTGGAGGAATGCATCTGGCCTATTGTGTGATAGAAAAATTTCACTTAAACTTACGAAAAAATTTTATAAGATGGTGGTAAGACCTGCAATGACTTATGGTGCGAATGGCCAATAAAAGAGCTAAGACTAAGTTAAGTGTTACAGAGAAGGACGCTTAGGTGGATGAGTGGCTTTACTCTTAGAGATAAAATACAAAATGAGTTTTTTTGGGAAAAGTTGGAGTAACTCCAATGGCAAAGATTAGAGAGAGTCGCCGGTTTGGCCACATAGTAGTCCAATGACCCTTAGGAGAATAGATGCATTAGATTTGCCTTATGTTAAGAAAGGTAGAGGTGGACCTAAAAAGGCTTGGTTAAGATGTATAAACAATGGCCTTAATATATTTGAATTAAATGAGAATTTGACACATAATAGGACACAGTGGAGACGAAGGATTCATGTAACCGACCATACTTAGTGGGATAAAGGTTTGTTGTTGTTGTAAAACCCTATGTTGATAGTTTTGAGATTTAAACAAATCCAATGAGCCTAATTAATTTTTCGACTATCTTTGATACTAATAAAGATATTTTGAGCCATTCTAGAAATTTTGTTTTTCAATTTTAATGATTTTATATGAATTATTTTATTCAAATCACCCTAATATATTTTAAAAGTACAACTTTTGATTTAAAGAACTGATTGACTTGAAATTGTCATAGTAAGTAGATTTCTACATTATGCACCTGCCGTAAAAAATTTAATTTAAATGGATAAGAGTAATTAAAATCTAAATTAATTCCAAAATAATTGATAAAAATTAGAACTTTTTAGACCATAAGATTCCTCTATAAAATATAAATCTAATGAAGGATTATTGATATTTTTTGGCATAATGATTGATTTTTTTATAAATTTTTAAAGTTTGACTTAAATAGGTTAATTAATTAAGGTTTAATTAAACCTTGGTTTTTGACTTTGTGATTTTGTGTGATCAAGAGGATTTAATTAATTTTCCTAGGTTTTTTACTAATTATGAAAGTGTTATAAATAATTTAGATGAGTTTTTATAATTATTAATTAATTATTTGCTTAAAACTATTCAAGATACTTCAAAATTTAGTAACTTTTAATCTAGTTGTCTTTTTGACTTCAAATTTTTATCATAGTTAGATAATAATATTAAGTTTAATCCATAAAAATTTCAGCTTGATTGAATTAATATTTTAGAAGTAATTAAAAAAAATCTCAATAAAGCTCAAATTGCTCCTAAAATACCCAATAAAATTTGGCTTTTAGGTTCATTAGATTCCGTATAGCTTTTAGGTTAATCACACTTTTGGTATAGCATTTTATAAGGCTGGAATCTAGATTAAGGAGTAAGTGAACTTTCTCCTACCTCCATTTTTGATCTCAATCCTCCAATTATCCTGCAGTACTATTCTTAATTATATTATAAATTGAATTATAATTTATCTTTCCTACATCTATACAAAAATCTTTTGAATTGAATAATTTAAAATGACCATATCCCTAGTTACCTCACTGATAATATTAGCAGGCATCAACTTGGAAGAAATGAAATAATGTCATGTTTTAGCCTCGGTGATCATGATGGCAATAATTAATAATTATTTCCTCCCGCTATTTTCATTGATTTGAGCACTTCTTATAGAGATAAGGTTCATCCCAAAATTAGACTTTAACATTGTGTAAAAATATCTTCTTTTGATTATAATTGATTCCATAAGGTATTATGCCATTTACTAGATAATTCACAATATATGCATACTATGCAATAAATTTATGCTTGAATGCAAATAATTATTCATCTGAGAATTCTTGTTTAATATCTCCACTAGCTCTCAAACCAAGCTCAAACCAATTTAAATTAAATAATCTCAAATGCTTTAAATGATTTGTTAGAGATGATCTAAACTTAATCCTAACTCAATTATGCTAATAAAACTTACTTGACTCAACCCAACTCAAATGAGTCAACCAAAAATCATGATTTTGGCCAAACACAAAGCTAGACTTTATAAAATTAAATTCTAGTTCAGTCTCTTAATACATGAGCTGTTACTTCAACCATAAAGAGTGGGTGGAGAAGCTAAGGGAAAAGAATGGTGGAAGCAAATAAAATTCTAAAAAAATGCCAAAAACTATGATTTTCTTCATATCATCCCATTCCTTACTTGTTTGACTTAAGTGTAGACTAAATCAAGTAGGCACATCCAGTAAGACTCTATACCTATTTTCCTCCTTGGCTGGCTACCCAATACCTCCATTAATGGAGGTAGGGTCAGACAAATACAAAATTAACACCCCAAAATCTCCAAGGTAATTTATCACTTCCAACACCATTCCCACCACTCAAGCAACAAAAAGGAAACTTCTCCTCTTTTCCTGACCTTGAATCCATTGAGAAACACCAAAATCTAGCAAACTCGTGGCAGAGCTTGGTCTCTAGAGCAGATCACAAGGAGGTAAGAGGGAAAATTCATCTCGGAGCTTCGTCTTCAACCATGGAATGTGTTTGAATTGTTGGCATCACTAGATATTAGCTCTGATGAGGCAACCACCTCAAACTGTAATAGTCCTTTATGAAATAAAATCAAAATTCATTAGGATGAAATCATGTAGATCCTTGCATTTTAATTTTTGATCAATTTTCAAATGTTAAATTGCAAAATTGGGGCCTAGATCTTCAGATTTTGGCCCCGATTCACAGAAGATTTCGACTTTCACCAATGATGAGAGAGACAATCTCTCCACCGTCCATTTCTTGTAATTAGAATCAATGATCAAGATTTAGTCATTTAGTTAAACTGATTTTTCTTCTTTATATTATGAGATTAATCCGAACCATGTGATCTTCTAATCAGATGGCTTGGATAGTCGCTTTACCTAATTTTCTTCTTATCCCCATTAGTACCTAATGGGGTGTCGCTTTACATATTTCGACATGTGATTGATCCGCATGATTTCTTATGTGGATGCAGCGGGATGCGAGATTAATCTCAGCCATCTGATTAGAAGATCACATGGTTTGAATTAATCTCATAATATAAAGAAGAAAAATCAGTTTAACTAAATGACTAAATCTTGATCATTGATTCTAGAAATGACGTGAGAGATTGTCTCTCATCATTGGTGAAAAAATCTTATCTTCGTATCGGGCCAAAATCTGAAGATCTATGCCCCAATTTTGCAATTTAACATTTGAAAATTGATCAAAAATTAAAATGCAAGGATTTACATGGTTTCATCCCAACGAATTTTGATTTTATTTCATAAAGGAGTATTACAGTTTGAGGTGGTTACCTCATCAGTGCTAATATCTAGTGATGCCAACAATTCAAACACATTCCATGGTTGAAGACGAAGCTCCGAGATGAATTTTCCTCTTACCTCCTAGACCAAGCTCCGAGCTGTTTCTCAATGGTCAAAGGAGAAGTTTCCTTTTGCTTGAGTAGTGATGGTGAAGTGATAAATTACCTTGGAGTTTTGGGTGTTAATTTTGTTGTTTGTCCCTACCTCCATTAATGGAGGTATTGGCGTAGCCAAGGAGGCATTGCATATGTGCCTACTTGATTTAGTCTGCAAGTCAAACAAACAAGGAATATGAAGAAAATCATTTTAGAATTTTATTTACCATTCTTCCCTTAGCTTCTCCTCCCTCTTTATGGTTGAAGTAACTCATTAAGAGAATTTAATTTTATAAAGTCTAGCTTTGTGTTTGGCCAAAATCATGATTTTGGTTGACTCGTTTGAGTTGGGTTGACTCATTTGAGTTGGGTTGACTCGTTTGAGTTGGTTGAGTCAAGTAAGTTCCATTAGCATAATTGAGTTAGGATTAAGTTTAGATCATCTCTAACAAATCATTTAAAGCATTTGAGATTATTTAATTTAAATTGGTTTGAGCTTGGTTTGAGAGCTAGTGGAGATATTAAACAAGAGTTCTCAGATGAATAATTATTTGCATTCAAGCATAAATTTATTGCAAAGTATGCATATATTGTGAATTATCTAGTAAATAACATTATACCTTATGGAATCAATTATAATCAAAAGAAGAAATTTTTACACAATGTTAAAGTCTAATGAATGAACCTTATCTCTATAAGAAGTGCTCAAATCAATGAAAATGGCGGAGTAAATAATTATTAATTATTGCCATCATGATCAGCTAAAACATGACATTATTTCATTTCTTCCAAGTTGATGCTAATCGATGAGGTCATTTTGAATTATTCAATTCAAAGATTTTTGTAGATGTAGGAAAGATAAATTATAATTCAATTTATAATATAATTAAGAATAGTACTGCAGGACAATTGGAGGATTGAGATCAAAAATGGAGGTAAGAGAAAGTTCACTTACTCCTTAATCTAGATTCCAGCCTTCCAAAATTTTAAATGAGCAACTTCAAGAAATTAAAGGAGAAGTATCTGATTTAAGAAATAAGGTGCAGCTAGAGGCAATAGGAATTTGAATGAAAATTTGATTTTCATATAAGTCAACAATAGTAGCAATTTTTTTATATGGCTGGATTCAACTCAACACTCATTCATATGTTCAAAAACTTCAACTTTAATATTGGTCCAAACCAATTTCATTTTCTTGTAGTGTCATAATATCAACCTTATGTTAGTCACTAGCTAGAGCTAGAACAAAAAGAATAATAATAATAAGAGGAGGAGGAGGAGGATTATGATAGTTCTATATTTTTATGAATTTTTATGTATTCATCTTTTAGTATATTTTTATTTATTTTATTGTAGTTCTAAATTTTGTATATTTATATATTTGTTTTTATTTCAATAATTTCAATATTAAATGTTCATTTCTCATATGTGTTGTTATTAAATGTGATGTTTGTATATTGTTAATCAGCAATCCCTAACTTTAATTATTATACCTCTTGAAATTGATATGCTTGTAATTTAAAATTTGAAGTTAGTCGGAAAAATATTAGAAATTATTAAAAGTTAAAATTAATTAAATAAAATTTTAACACAAAAATAGCAAATTACATTTAAAGCTTTATTTAATTATTGAATTACTTCCAAACTAATGATAACTAAAAAACCTAGAAAAATTCGTAATTTTTGTTAAGTTAAAAGTTTCCTTAAGCACACAAATCACACATAGGAGATTTTTAATGAATTTAATGAATTGATATTAAAATAAATAGAAATACATATAATAAGAAATAACAAAAATTAAATTATTATTAATCGGATCACATTAAATTGAGTTAATATTATAGCATATTTATCATTAGTTACAAAGCCAATACAGTGTATATATATATATATATATATATATATATACATACCAAAAAAATTTATATTAGAAGGTGTCACTTAGGCTTAGTATCATGATTGAACTTTAAAATTATTATAATCTAAACCAATTCAATGAAATTATGGAACAACCATAATCACAATTTCAATTGAGAATGTAAAAAAATTTATGCTTATTTTTATTATATGGATAACTATTTATTAAAATTCAAGTCATTCATCTTGATAAGAATCAACTATGATAATATGTACAAAGGAAGTTTCAACTTAAGAAAACATTACTTAATAACAAGAATTTGGGCTATTATAATTTGGAAAGATGAAATAAAAGAATAAATACTAAAGTGTAAATTCTATTTTTAAGTTAAAAATTCTTATTTAATTATTTTAGCTTCCAAAATTTTTATATTATCAACTAACTCAAAGGCATATGGGCAAATATATCAAATTACTTGAGTACAAGTGATAGTTTGAGTTTGAGGGTATTTGATAAGTATTAAAATTGTAAAAATTTATGTAATTTTAATGCCTCTATCATGTGTTTTTATGTTAAAATGTGTTTATTTTAAGAATATTTTGTATTGTAATAGGGAAATTATAAAAGAAATAAAAAAGATGAAATTTAGGCCCAACATCAGGGTATTGTAAATAGCCTAAATTGAAACAATTTTACAGCTATATCAATAGCATCGTGATGCCATATCAAACTTATTTTAAGATTATTTTATAGGAAGCTCAGCGTCATAGCGTTGTGCCAAAGAAAAAAAAATAATAGGTAGTAGCATCGCAATGCTGGATCAACAACGCAACAACTTACATTAATAGTGTCGCAATGATATGGCCCGATAGAATAGATTCGTGATAGTTCAACGGTGATTTCAAGCAGTTTTTGAGGCAATTATGGCAGGATAGTCGGGGCAACCAACTAGGGGTATATAGGATATATATATATATATATATATATATATATATATATATATATATATATATATATATATATATATATATATAAGGACATTTCTAGAGAAAAGGATCTTTTTCTAGATTTTTTTTTCTTTTTTTTTTTATTTTTCTTGGCAAGAGGGTGAGTGTGTGCTGCGGTGTGTGTGTGTGTTCATTGTGAAATACTTGGAGAGTGGCACTCCAAGTGATGTGAGAGTGTTGTAAGGGAAAAGATTATTTTCTTAAACAAGAGGTGGAGAAGGAGATCAACAATAATGAATTTTTACTAGGAGATGTTGGATATTTCCACGATGAAGCATTAAAGGATCGCGAAGAGTGGACTTAAAAAATCTATTCGGTGTGCTCTTTCCTTTCTTTTCTAGTTATCTTACATCTTATTTTACTATGTTTAATATGATTTCCTTCTTTCTCTTCATTATAGAGCATTAATCTATACAGTGCTCTAAATTTATGCAAGATTTGAATGTTTGTATTATATTAGACTATGTATTATGGATTAATATAAGAAAATATTGTGCTTTTAATGAAATGATATATTTTTTCTCCATGCTTCATTTACTTGTGATTTGGCCAATTACAAAGTTAAAATCAAGTATGATTGTTGACCTCACTTTTGGAGTAAGGATTTTTCCTCTCTATCCTAGACTTAGGAATCGTCTAGATACTAGAATCTCTCTAGTCATAGGTAACTTCTAGTGATTTAGGTGAACACTAAACCTAAGCCTAAAGACTTAAGAAGGCATACCCTGAGCTTAGGTCATACCATAGGGTAAATAAGTCCAACATCATATGGCCTAAACCAAATATATGTCTATCCATTCATGCAAAACCAAACCTCAAATCAATACAATCAAACCTAATTGAATTTGTTTCATATCCAAGCTCCAAGCCAAGATGAGTTAAACCCAAATCCATCTTAATCCCATAATCCAATCCAATGGACAATCCATCTTAATCCCATAATCCAATCCAATGGACTCAACCTAAAGCTCCTTCAATTAAGCCAAACTAAATTGATTTTCACAAAAGCACTTTAACCATTCAAATCTCTATTTCAAACCCTCCCAAAGACTACAGTCAAGCTAATAAAATCAAATCAAATCAATCAACCTAACCTAGCTCATTTGACTTAAACGGCCCATATGAGCCAAAATCCAATTAAATACAAATCAATTACAATCAAAGCTATCAATCAATCCTAAATCAATTATCTTACTCAACCCAACTCAATTCAACCCAATCCAACTCAAATTGACCCATTTGGTTCACTTGACCCAAAATGACCTAAAGGACCCATTTGATCCAAACTCCAATCCAACCCAAATTAGATTGAACCAACTCATCCAAAACCTTCTACTATGATTGTTGATCACCCTTGATTGTCCAATTGCAATCAATTGGGTCAAACCAAGCTAGTTTGATCACTTGACCCAAGTTGACCGAATTAGCCTATATGAACCAAATTGAACCAAACTCCATTCTAAACCTAGTTTATTAAAACCATTGCTTCCAATCAATCATAAATTGAGTATTGATTATGATTTCACCACCTATTGAACCTAACTAAGTCAATTCGGCCCCCTTTGACCCAAGTTGGCCCAATTTGACCTAAAGAGTCAAATTGAACCAAATCTCAATCCAATCTAAATTGAATCAAACCAATGATCAAATCAATCATGAATTAATCATTGAACATGATCCAAGCCCCAATTGAACCTAATTTGATCAATCAAAACCCAATTGAACATTTAACCCAAATTGTCCTAAATGGTCAAATTGATCTGAATCATTACCAAATTCAAATAAATTCAAGCCAACACCTACAATCATCTTCAAATCATCAATTGAATCTAAACCAACCCCTAGCCTAAGCCAATTTGGTCAATTTGACCAAATTGGTCAACTTAGCTCATTTGACCCATATGAACTCATATGAGCCAAATCCAAATCCACTTCAAATCAAATCAAACCAATTGAACCTAAACATCCCAAATCATCATTTGAACATGACCCAACCCTTAGTTTGACCTAATTTGACCCATTGGTCAACCTAGCCAATTGAACCTAATTTGACCTACATGGGTCAAATTGAGCTAAAACCAACCAAATTTGGCATGACTCATCCTTGGGTCACCATGGGTCAGCCCAAATCAAACCCAACCTACTTTGAATTAGCTTAAAACCCATTGGGTTAACCGCTCCAAATAGTATAAAATCCCCATTTAGATGGTCAAACCCACTCTCCTCCCCTTGGCAACCACCCTAAGATCAAATTGGACATGAGGACCATTGGCTCACCTGACCCAAAGTTGATTGGGTTAACCATGAGCCAAGTGGGGGTGAGCTAACCCAAGCCAGTCCATTGGATCACTTGGAGAAGGTGGTACACTCCACCTCAACCCCTGCCAACCCACTCCTCACTTTCAGCCATTCAAACGCCACCTTAACACCTCCCTACCATCCCCAACCACCTGCACTGGCCGGATGTCTACCAAAAGCTAAACCAACCCCACCATTCGATCAATCGAGGAGGAGGGTATACTCCTCCCATCTCATTCTAATCACACACAGAGCTTCAATTAGTCTAGACGAGCCTCCCTAGAGCCTTCTCCAGTTCCCCTGAACTTCCCATCATCGACGAGATAGAACTCAAGAGAAATAGAGCCTCTTCTCCGTCCATCTCCACCTAAACTCCACCAAATTTAAATTAACTTCACCCACACCAACTTCAAGCTCCGACAATATAAAATGAATCAATTCCTGATCGATCCGAGAGCCGGAGACCACTTCTAGACCAACTCCGGCAATATTTTTGGCGGTGTTTGGCCCATAGAGCCACTGGCAGGGAGGATAATCATAAGCTTCACAATAGGGCTTCGTCTTTCAAGATGAAGCTACCTCAGTCATTGGACCGCCAATCTTGAGCTCCGATGAGATAAATTCCAGCAAACCATAGAAAAGTTCCTAAGTGTTGGTCTTTTATGAAAGCAATTTTGATTTCATGCGATTTCCATAGTAGGAACTCTTTAGATCTATCCCTTGAATGTTTTGGTGTCGATCCCAATGCCTCACAAGCTTCGACAAGCTCGGATCGAGCGGAGGAGGGAGGATGGTGTCTGTCTTTCGTCGCTCGGGGGACGATGGATCATCCGTCATCCGTTTCACATGATTGAAACAAATGGTGATTTAATCTGCTCATTATATCTGATTTAATCTATTAATAAGTGCGAGATTAATCCCCACTATTATATTAGAGATCGGATGGTGGGGACGTGTTGAAATTGTTGACTTCATAGCATGTCGATTTAAGTGTCCAATCCCACAACGACACGTGGAAAGCATCACCACATCAACTCCCACATGGCACTAACGGGATTAGGGATTAATTAAGATTAAAAATGCATTTAATCACCCTGAACTTTAAAAATTCATAACCAACTGTAGAAAAATCATGAAAATAAATGTAAACCCATTTTGGAAAGGTAAATAGAAGATATTTTAATAAAAATAATTTCTTTGTGGTTTGAATAGTAAATAGAACTTAATTAAGGTTTGATTTTTTCCTAAATTAGCTTAATTAAGCCCTAATTACTTGGCCAATTCATCTCAAATTTGAAATGTTGGGATGTCCTCTACCTCCCATAATTTTGTTGTGATTTATTGGCTAAGTAATTAGGAGAATTTGAATTCAAACCCCACACACCTTCATTAAGTGATTTAATAATTATTTAAAATTCCAAACAATAAAAATTAATTAATTAAACTTGATTAAGCATTATTAATAGTGGAATGGTGAGGGGGAATGATTAGGACCTCTTTCCTAATTATTTTTCCAAATCCATTTCATTAGGAAGGGTAATTAATTCATAATTTAATTAAGACTTAATTAAGCCATTAAATATGAAATTAAATCAAATTAAAATGGTAATTAAATCAGATAATCTAATTTGAACTTGTGGGTTTCTTTTTATGTGTTTAATAACATAAAGGCCCTTAAGAAAATTATGATTAACCCATGGTGTGAGAAAATCATATAAGTACTTTATTAGATTATTTAATTTAATTAATATTTAATTATAAGCCTCATTACATTATGTCCCTAAGTGCATTGCAAGTTTAATTTCTCATTTGCATGTTATTGGAAGCTTATGGTTAAATGATTAATCGAATTAAGAAGCATAGGAAAGGGAAAATAAATCATTTGCTTAATGATTTAAACTTGATTAATCCATAAAAATTACTTAATTACCTTTCTTTAAATACATTAAATCACTCACATGGGATCGAATGAAAATAGCAAATGTTTCTCCTCTTTAAGTTTAATAACTTCAATCCAAAATCAAATTCCTCAAGAAGCTAAGGTTTTCCTTAAATGATTTTATTTAATGTGATTGTCCTTAGAAATTAGTGTAGTTGAATGAATTATGTGGAAAGTATTCAATCATTCATTTTCCAATCATCATAAATGTTATATGTCATTTGATATCATACTTTCATGTTTTCAAATAAAAATAATCAATTGAATTTACTTATGTGAAAGTTGCATGTGTTGGACTTATTATATGTGTGGCTATTATCACTAAATTTATTTTCAAAGTTATAAATTGATAATGAAAATTTGGATTGATATTTTCTATGAATGCTACATATATGATTCACATGTGCATATAATCTAAACATGTTAAAGTATTATTTTATCTTTATGATTCATGTATGGGTTTACATATATTTGAATGTTAATAAGTATATAGTCTGGATATCCCGAAAATACAAAGCTTTAAGTAGCCCCATAGAGATCTTAGATTACCTCACTTCCCTGGTTAACAATGGCACGTATTTATTTAATTTCATTCTTATGTGTACTTGTACTAGAATTTAGATAGAACTTTACTTTACATGTGTAAATAATTCAACTAGAAATACAATCTTTTCATAATATTCTTTCTCATAATTATGTGTACATTCATATGTATTTGAGATAGCAATTATATAGTCTGAACATCCCGAGAACATGAGGCTTTAAGTAGCCCCAAAGAGGTCTTAGATCATCTCACTTCCTTAGTTTAAACAACGACATGTACTTGCATTCATCTCTAATACATGTGTATGCCTACATTTAACTAAAGAATGAAGATCTCCTTTTCTACCAAAACATATGCATTCATAATCATTCAAGTATGCCAAAATATATTGTATGTATAGATATGTTAAGTCCTACATCATATGCATGATTATTGATGATGAAAAGGAATGGTGTAACATTATCTATGTGATGGAAATTCAATTATTAGTCTTAAGATGTCTTTCATGTTGAATAAAATTCTTTAAGATTAATTGAAAATTAGGAATGACAAAAATATTTAATAAAACATTCATTAAAAGAAATCAAGTCATAATGTCATGCCTTTAGAAAATAACTTAATGTAGGGATGAAAGAGGTTAATCCCCTTTCTTCTCTTTATAATATTTAGATGCTAAGCAAATACCAAATGAAATCAAAGAAAATACAAACTAGAATTTATTAATCCACTAAATAACTTAAAGTGAAACCATCCTTAATGTCTAACTTAAACAATTCCAAATTTTTAGGCAATCATAATTCAAAAGCCTAGTTAAGACATACCACACTAAGCATAAACACACACATTAGAATACTAAGTCACTACTTCTAGCCCTAAGTTAGGACGGTGTATGTAATGATGTAATATTTTATTTTATGATATAATATTTTAGACTGGATGTTAGGATTGTGGTTTGTAGACTGGATGTTAAGTCATTCTTGGCCTAATCTTATTTTATGCAGAGAATTCTGTTAATGGGATCGCTAAAATAAATATAAATACTTCTACTTGCAAGTTGCTTAGCCCCTTAACATATTCCATGATTAGGACATGTGGGCTTGATTACCCATGTGCAGGGTGCTAAGTCCAAATTATGAAATATAATTGCTTGGAATTGTATGTTTGTTTAGCTAACATCTATTTTGTATGTGTAGTTAGATTTACTTTTTCATAAATTATAACTTTGCAATAGGAATTAGGATTAGTGCTATGAGGTTTAGGATTAGCAGTGACTAGAAGGCATAATCTTGGGAGGCCCTATGAAGCCTTGGAGCACAATCAAATCAAGAAGAAAAGAAATGAGGAAGAAAGGATAAGCAATGAATGAAGACCCCCATAGCATCTAATTTAATTCTAAATTATAATATTCTTTTGTAAGTCCAAAATAGTTTAGCCATCTTGCAATTACATAAGACCGGCCTACATGAATTTAAAAGCGTATGAGGTGTTAGCTGGAAGCCACTCAAGGCGGTTGTAAGTCCAGAATAGTCAAAGAGGCTTATTCTCTTTTGTTGAGGTAAACCATAATGTTCCCTTTCCGTTTACATTTAGGTCATACTTTTAGCTTGTGCTAGAGCATCCTAGATTCAGGATCTGAGGTTGATTGTTTCCTTTAGGTTACAAGCATTCTCACCTCTTAAGCATTTCCACAATCTTATGTTGATGGATTATCAAGCCTTAGCATTCTAATAAAATTTTCAATTCATATGAAAATAAACCTTCTCTTTCAAACATATAAAGTCTCACTATATGATAGATTGGAATGCTTACTAGGCGTCTTAATATCATGAGTGCTCCCTACTTATCTTCGTTTGGAATCCAAAAAATAAGTCTTTCTAAGTTGAGCATTCCCATTTGATCTCCAAAAATACCCAATCCTTTCATAATCTAACCTTGAAATCTTTGGAGATATGATTAACTACTTTAATCGATAGTGTTCTTAGGAAATTCTCATTTTATAGAATGTAATTAATTATGAGAGCTTGCTTCCATAGGAAATTAAAGAACCAAGCATAAAATAAACCCTGTTTTACTTTTTCATGTAAAGTAGAGGAAAGATCACTAGTATATATATAGACTATCGCTCCTTGTGATTAGATCAAATGTGATGTTTCTATCTTATAAGATCATCATACATTAATATCGTCTTCATCATTTCAATAAGTACTAAGATCTGTGGTATACACAAAGATTCAAATAAAACACCACAATGATCTAGAGATATCGATGAAATTTTATAAGAATAATTAGGAAAAAGGCAAACAAATGTACTAAATAATCATTAATGTGATAAATAGTCCAAAATCGTTAAATAGCCATTAAACATATAATTTTTTTAGGATTTACAATCATTTAAAGAGAAATATGGGTAATGCAACTAATCAAAATTTCCTTGGCACTAGAAAATTAGATAAATATATTGGTTTGGTTATACATGTTTGTACATAGAGGGTATAGCATTTTTGCTTCAGGTTGATGCTACAAGTTTAAAATTAATCCACTTCATAGTTTCATATAATACATAATCCAAAAATTTAATAAATTCATAGTACTTTTAAAATTAAAGAAAACTCTTATACTTTCTAAAAATATAAAAGTTAGTCTTTTAATCTCACAAAATAGTATATTTTCTTTTAAAATTAATCACTTGCATTTAGTTGGATAGAAACTAAATTTTAAGAGATTAGTACTTAACTTAATAAAAATTAATATCAAACTTTGCTTTAATCTTAGTAGAAATGATACTATACTCATTTTATATTATTTGATTCAACACGTGCACTTGTGTAGTAAAATTTTATAATAAAATAATAAATAGAAAGGTAAGAACTCTACTTAAATCTTAGGATAATACCTCATTTATGTATATTGTTTATGTATTAATTTAGGATTAAATTGTATTTATATAGAGCCTAATTGCTTGCACTATTTTTTTCACTCCATAGTACTTAGAAAATGCAAGTTCATCTAGTCATTTCCAACTTACAACTTGCTAAATTTTTATTAAATAATTTGTTTATAAATTATATATTTCATACTCTTAATAATACATTGGTTTGTTTGTAAATGCAAATAATAAGAAGTAATTAAGAGAAAATATGTTAAAGTTAATCAAAATAGTAAAGAACTCTTAAAATCAATCTTAGGTTAAATTTTTTTTCTAACAATAAAATTAATGCATGGCCATTCAACCACCTTGCAAAATTAAATAAAATTTCTAATCCTTTTACATTTATGTTGGTAAATATTTTCAATAGTTTATTTCTTAAATTTCAATCTAACCTTTTGCTATGAATATGGCTTTACATCTTTCTAAGCTTTCATAATAGTTATAATTAATACCTAAGAACATCTTAAGGCATTTTTTCCTCTAGGTAATTCAACTTTTTCCAAAGTGTAATTCATTTCTATATCATTCAACTCTTCTCTTATGGCTTTCCCTTAGTTCTTGTTTTTTCATTATTGTTAATTTTAAAAGGAAGGTTTTATGTGTATGAAAGAAGCTCTTAAGAAATGTGTATCACTTATAGAATATAATGAATGCTCTCTACATTGTTAACACCTTCCCTAATATTAATAGGTTTATCAAAATCTTTGTTTAGAATAAATGAAAGGAAATATGGTAAAGTTATTTGATATGGCTTTCAAATCTTGAGCTTACAAGAGAATTTCAATAGATTGTGACCTTCTTATATAAACTTGAAATGGTTGAAGAGTGGTTTGAATAGGCTTATGTATAGGATTAGACTACTATATTTATGTAACTTAATGTATTGAGCAAGCCAACTTTCCATCAACCAAGAAATGCACTTCTTCTCGCTCAAGGTACATCGCTTTACCTTTTAGGGTTACTGTTCCATTGGATTGTGCTTTCGTGCTTCTCATTTATGTAATTTCAAATCATGGAAAATCTTTCTTATCTTGGTGTAATTCTTAACAACACAAATGATGTCACACCCCAAATGAAACCATCCCCTCACCCCCGTAATTATAGGGTTATTCTGAGGTGTAACAGAATATGATGACTCGATTAGACAGATTCCACCAACACGTTTCAACATGTGATACTGCAGAACGAGCAAGTAAAATTTGTATCTTATCAAATCATCACAAACAAGTTCATATACTAATATTCTTAACTAATTAATTCATATCACAAAATTGGAAGCATGAAAATCTTTAAAGTTGTACACAAATACAGAGCAACTAAAGGCATCAGTAATAAAATTTTATTACTGCCAAAATGCCTTTATAATCTTAGCGTACAATCAAGCTTACCCACCCTCTGCTCATTATTACATCATAAAATAAAGCTTGAGATAATGATCTAAAGTAAGCTCGACAAGGCATTAAACAATCGTGCATGTACATTTAAAATTTGCATAAAGGTGGCTATCTTCTGAAATGTGTAACGATATATGTAGAGTAGAAATGTATCAATAATTTGTCATTTCATAAGTCGTTTATTTATTCGGGTTATTTAATGATTTAGTTATATCAAATCTTTTTTAAAATATCATTTATAATTGCATAGGTTTTGACTTCATGTAAGGTCGTCACCACGTAAAAAAAAGCGGTAAGGCGGAAAATACTACTTTTCTGACACTTGGTTGGTGCTCACCAACCTCGGAATACTAAGATCACTGTTAAAGGCTCATCTCTCGAACTTTTTTCTATCTGGTCTTTATAACATAGTCTTCCTATCATAATTTTTCCTGACATTTCTCTGTTTATCATATTACTTCATTTAACAATTAATAATACATGTTTTAAAACATTTCAATATGCACAACGAGATCATATGTTATTAAGGCAACTAACTAACTGGCTTATAATCATTATAAATCAATCTATACTAAGTCAGGTAATAAGCATTTGTAATTGTATACAATATGACAAAAATATTTATATATCAATCATACAATTTATAAGAATAGGTAGAAACAGTGACATATAATTTCTAAGAATTGGTAGAAATAGTGCATTAAATTTATATAGAATTTAAATTAACAATTATGTCTCACCTTTGTGTTGTGATGTCTTGGCTACAACCTATAATTGAATAATTCTTCGAATACATGAAATTCGATAAATTTAAGTATCACTAGTTTAAACTTATTCTTTAAATTGATGTCTCCTCATATAATCTTTCGAAACACAGGATCACGATTCCAAAATAATTAATGTCAATACTAATTACCTTATTAGATTAGCAAAATAAAATTAACAAAAATGCCAATACAAATCCCCCATTTTAATTCACAAAAATTTTGCATACTCACTTAACAGATTACGGAACTCTCTAACACGCATTTCTGCACCAAGGAAGGCTATCGGCTGAAGGAAAAAGGAATAGGGAAAGAAACCCCGCAAATCATGAAACTCCCCAGGCTTCCCTCCGATCGGCCAGGACCCAGAAATCCCAAATTTTGAGCCGATTGATTCACTGGACTCCTCGGCTCGCACATCGGAGTAGCGGTTCAGTCGGCCGGAAGAAGAAGGCGCATCACGAGGAAGGCGGCGATCACGGAACTCACGCATTTTGCGTCCACGATAGTTCAATCGGCGAGAGAGGAAAGGATTATGCGGCTTGGAGAAGAACGCAAATCGGAGGAGAAAAAATTATCATGACTGGAAGAAATGAAATAAAAAAGCGGGTATATCTTTCGATAGATCCCAGCCAAACACAAGACAATTTTCTTAATCGGTCTCGCATGTTAAGGTCTTCTGATAACATTGCTCTGATATGAGGATTAATTAAATAAAATAAAAAAATTAATTAGGATTAGCTTAGAGTAAATTAGCTGCTTTTTTTGGATATTACAATTTCCCCCTCTTTAAAAAAATTTCGTCCTCGAAATTTCTTCTCAATCATTCAAATAGGAAGGAAACTTCTGTCTCATCTCTTGTTCAATCTCCCAAGTAGCTTCTTTGATTGGCCTGTGCTTCCATTTAATTTTAACATAGGAAATTTGTGCATTTGTAATCTTTTCACATCAAATTCCAAAATCTTTTAGCTCCAATGCAGTCAAATGGTTGTATTTCAAACTTTGTGTATGTAATATTCTGCTCTGAATTTGTGATCCATTTTCTCAACATTGAAATGTGAAAGGCATTGTGAATGTCGCTTCAATGGGTAAGAAACTTTATAATCCTTTCGGTGATTTCAAAGGTCCATGTACCAGGGCTCAATTTACCTGACCAAATCTACTAATTCCTTTCATATGTTTGACTTTCAAAATACAAATTCTCCCACTTTAAATTCTGACTTGATGTTTTAAGTCGTATGGCGATGATCACGGCGACTTTCAATCTATCCACGATTGTCGATTTTCTTTGTAGCTTGATCAACTCTGGACCTAACTGTCTTTCTCTACTTGACCCAACTTCAATGGAGTTACACTTTCAACCATACTTCATCGAAGCCATCGAATACTAGATTGGTAGTTATTATTGTAAGCAAACTTCGATCATGAAGGAATATGATCTTCCCAGTACCTCAAAATCTAAAACACATAGCCTCAACAAATCCTCTAGGACTTGAATTGTTCTTTCTGATTGTCCATCAGTTTGAGGATGAAAAGTACTTAAGTGTTGTATTGCGCCTCTAAATTCCATAATCACGGAAGTAAATCTACCATCTCTGTTAGAGACGATCACTTTTGGAACACCATGAAGTCTTACAATTTCTTTAACATATAATCTAGATAATTTATCAAGCGAATTTATGTTTCATAGGTAAGAAATGACTTGGTCAATCTATCCACAACCCGGATCTTATCGCTTGCACGGATCCCAGAAATCCTAAATCCATTGCAATTTCTTCCACTTCTCGGTATAGGTAATGGTAGTAACAATCCAGGTCTTTGATGTTCGACTTTAATGTCGACAAGCGACATTTAGAGACATATTCTATGTCTTTCTTCATACCGCAAAAATCTTTAAATCTTTATACATTTTGAACTACTTGGATGAATAGTATATCACTTTAATGAGCCTCACGTAAAATTTCTTGTCTCGATTCAACATCACTTGGTACCCATAATTGTGAATTCTTAGAATAACACCCTCGCATCTAAAATTACGCTTCTTCTTGGTTTGGATTTGTTCAATGAATTTCACAATCCAATTTACGCGCGACTGAAAATAAAGTTGATTACTTTAATTGATATAAATGCATCATTTGAATCTTAACTTAGTATGAGCCTCTAATTCTCGATCAACTCGACTTTTGAGTAATAATCCGTAGCATTTCCCATGGATTTGCGACTTGCATCGCCACCACATTAACTTTGCAGATATCTTGAATATTTAAATCATAATCTTTAATGAACTCGAGTCATCTTCTTTGTCTTAGATTCAATTCTTTTTGTGTAAAGATATATTTAAGACTCTGGTGATTAGTAAAAATTTTACATTTCACTCCGTACAAGTAATGTCTCCAAATTTTGAGAGCAAACACTACTTCTAGATCATGCGATAATTTCTTTCATGAGGTTTTAATTGTCTCAGCGTAAGCAATTATTCTTACGTTACGCATTAAAACACTCCCAAACCTTTTAAAGATGCACTAAATATTTGGAATCCGGTCCGATGGAATAAATAAAAAGGTGTAGTGGTCAAATGCTTTTTCAATTCTTGAAAACTCTGCTCACATTCAGTTGTCCATTGGAATTTGATATCTTTCTCGATAAATTAGATAGAGGCGTTGCTGATATGAGAAAATCTCTTGACAAACTTCTTAATAATAACTTTGCCAGCGCAAACTTACGTAACATTCTTTAGTGCGGGCCATTCTAAAATTACTTCTTTCCATGAAACTCGCCGTAGCGATAATATGACCCGAAATCGACCTTATGCATCCAAAACTCACATTTTGAAAATTTGGCATATAATTGATTGTCTTCAACTAAAATAATACTCAAATGATTTGCATGCTCTTCATCGGTTTAGAATAAATCGAATATCATGAAGATGATAACAAATTGGTCCACCGAGGGTTTGAAAACATGATTCATTAAGTTCATCTGCGGGCATTAGTTAAACCAAATGGCATAACGAAATTCATAATGTCATACACGGTTCCAAAAAATTTTTTTAAAATATCGGCATCTTTAACTTAACGATGATATCGGATCTGATCAATTATGGAAAATATAGTAGCTCCCTCCAACTGATCAAATAAATCATCAATCCTCGATAATGGATACTAGTTCTTGATTGTCACTTTATTTAACTCCCTGTAATCAATACACAATCGCATAGACCCATCTTTTTTCTTAACAAATAAGGCACTCTACGGTGAGTTGTTGATTTTCCTTTGTCCATCAATTCACATCGGCACTTCAATTCATACAATTCCTTAGGAGCCATCCTGTAAGGAGATTTATGTATAGCAGTTGTACCAGGTTGTACATTAATCCCAAACTCCACTTCTCGTTTTGGTGGCAACCCTGGTAATTCCTCGACATCTTAGAAATTAAACAACTGGAATTTTTTACTCAAACACCTCCTTATTCAACACATCTAATTTGGCCAGAAATACAATTTCACCGCTTCTTAAATATTTACTCAATTTCACTATGCTAATTAAAGAAGACACGACATTCTTATCATAAGAAAAATAAAATGATTTTTCACCAGGCACTAAATTTTACTCTCCTCTTCCAGCATTCAATTGTTGCAAAGTATTTGATCAACCATTCCATACCTAATATAATGTAAAAATGTCTAATTGGTAAGATAATTAGTTCCATAGGAAATTATTTATCTTGAATGTTAATGTCAACAACACATTTCCTATTTGTACTCAAATTATCACCGGAAAGCATCACCACATTCAATACGGTGTGAAATAAATAATATTAAGCGTAAACGGTGGAAAAGGAATCGAAATGAAGCGAATCTAAGCACGAATCAAACGAGCAACCTGATCACGAAATTTTAAGCATACCGACCTTCATTTGATTCCCTTCTTGGGGTGATGGCAAAACTCGGCTTTCTTGGAGGGTTGGTTTTACGCTCTAAAGTTTCTCCTTTTTCTTGAATTGAAGGTTTTTCTAAAAACTGTGTGTTACCTGGCTTCTTGGCTTCCAAAAACATACTTTGTTGACCCTATCCCTGATAAATGTATGATTTTATATCCTTCTTTTTCTCCAATGAGAAATCGATTGCACGATGTCCAACCTGACCACATATGTAGCATTTCCCTGATCCAGCCAAACATTATCCAAAATGTCTCTTTCCACACTTATCACAAATAGGTTTCTCCAATTGAATTTGTTTCTGTCTATCATCAAATTTAAATTTCTTGCTAGAGAAATCTGGCATTCGTTCAAAGTTTTTGTGCTTGCTCGCCTGCGAATCCCAATGTTGCTTGAAAAGTTCAACTCATTTTCAATTCTCCTAGCCCTTTCAACTAACACCGAGAACTCACTGATATCAAATGGTGCTAGTGCCAACCTTAACTGATCTCTGAGGCCTCGTAGAAATCTATGACATTTCTCTTCCGTATGCTTAATATAATGTGGATATCTAGAAAGAAGTGAACTCATATCAGCATTATAATTTTTTTATGAATTAGGTTAAAAAATTTGTCTTGTAAAGCAAGTCTGGCTGATGGTGGAATAAACCAATCCTTGAACACTTTGACAAATTCATCTAATTTGATATGTGTTATAGGTACCATTTCAAATCTTTCCCTATGTTGAGCCTGCCACCACCTTTCTGCCTCCCATTCTAAGACAAAAGTAGCTAGTACTACTCTTCTATTTTCAGGGTAAATCATCCCATCTAGAATTTTTCTAATTTTAAGCAGCCAATCTTCCGCCACTATAGGATCACTGGCTCCCTTGAATGCTGGTGGCTTGAATGATTGAAATATCCTCAAATGTTGATCCACTTCTGAACTAAACTCAAATCTGGGCCCACTTATCGTAGAATTTTCCATATATGACAGCATATCAACTACCTGTGAAATCAGCTGAACTACCCCTTGCAATTCATCAGATATACCTTCACCACTTGCTCTAGGTTGTATTTCACTCCTGTTAGAATTATCTCCGGCATGTAGTTCGGGTCTGTAGCTAGTCTGGAGGACTGTCCATCTAACCTTTCTGGCATTTCTTCAGGCAAATTCATTTGTAATTACAAGAATTATTTATTTGATACATATTTATTAAATATCATGCATGCATGAAGTTAAGAATATATGAATTCCTAACCCAAAATTAATTGTCTTATAGCTCTGTATTGCTCAATTCAATACTTATTCTAAATCCAAATCATGCTTCCATTGCTATTGCTCATCAATCTTTTTACTCACAACCTTTTTTCTCACAACCTTATTGCTCTGATACCACTTTCTATCACACCCCAAATGATCGGTCGAGGGTAATGAGAATAGGATGCGATTGACACGATTTCACCAACACGTTAACATGTGATCTTGAACGAGCAAGTAAAATTTGTATCAAATCATCACAAATAAGTTCATATACTAATTTTCTTAACTAATTAATTCATATCACAAAATTGGAAGCATGAAAATCTTTAAAGTTGTACACAAATACTAGAGCAACTAAAGGCATCAGTAATAAAATTTTGTAAGTACCCAAAATGCATTTATAATCTTCCAAAACTATATACCTAAAACTGTACAAATCAACAAAACTGACTAGCTTCTACCCATCTCGTCCTTGCCTGAAATTATCAACAGTAACATCATAAGCTAAAGTTTAGTGAGATCAATGATGCTAAAGTAAGCTCAGAACAAGGCATTAGAAACAATCGTGCATGTACATTTAAAATTTGCATAAAAGTAAGAGTGACAAACTATGCTGCAGAAATGTAACTGAACAATATGTTGTAGAGTAGTAATGTATTAATAATTTGTCATTTCATAAGAGTCGTTTATTTATTCAATTATTTAATGAAAGCAATTTGATTATCAAATACTTTTCCTAAATGTCATTTATAATTGCATAGGTTTTGACATAAGTGTCGCCTCTAAAAGAAGGTAAGATAGGGGTCGAACCATACTACTTACCTAACATACCGACACCTTAGCTTCAACGACAACCTCAATGTCAGAGTCGGGAATACTAAGATCCCCTGTTAAAGGCTCATCTCGTCAGAACTTTTGCCTATCTGCGCAGGTCTTTATAACATAGTCTTCCTATCATAATTTTTCCTGACATTTCTCTGTTTATCACATTACTTCATTTAACAATTAATAATGCATGCTTTAAAATATTTCAATATGCACAACGAGATCATATGTTATTAAAAGCTAACTAAGCTATAATCATTTGTAAATCGATGTCTATCTAAGTCGGTGTAAGCATTTGTAATTGCATCTGATATGAGAAATATATATGTCATTCATACAATTTATAAGAATCGCTAGAAACAGTGGCATACAATTTCTAAGAATCGGTAGAAATAGTGGCATACATTAGGACTATAGAAACTGAATTTAAATTAGTAATTATGTCTCACCTCAGTATCATGATGTGCTTGACGCTTCCTTGAAGTACACAACCTATAATTGAATAATTCTTCTGAATACATGAAATTCAATGATAAATTTAACACAGTAGTATCACTAGTTTAAACTTCATTCTTACCTGAAATTGATGTCTCTCATATAATCTTTCGAAACACAGGATCACGACTCTAAAGTAATTTTAACTAATGCCAATACTATTTACCTGATTAGATTAATAAAATAAAATTAACAAAAATGCCAATACAAATCCCCCATTATAATTCACAAAAATTTTGCATACTCACTTAACAGATTACGGAACTCTCTAACACACATTTCTGCACCAAGGAAGGCTGTCGACTGAAAGAAAAAAGGAATAGGGAAAGAAACCCAAATCATGAAACTCCCCAGGCTTCCCTCCAATCGGCCAGGACCTAAAAATCCCAAATTTCGAGCAGATTGATTCACAGGACTCCACAGCTCGTGCGCTCTGCATCACGGGAGCAGCGGTTCCAGTCGAAGCCGATGCTGGAAGAAGGCTGCATCACGGGAGGAAGGGGAAGCCGACGCGGAACTCCCAGCTCGCGCGTTCTGCGTCACGAAAGCGGCAGTTCCTGTCAAAGCCGACAGCAAGGAGAGGGAAAGGATTAGCCGCGACTTGGAGGAGACGAACCCGCAAATCCGAAGGCGAGGGAGAAAAATTACCCGCTGCGCCTGGAAGAAATGAAATAAAAAGAAACGGGTATAGCTTTCAATAGATCCCAGCCAAACACGCGACAAATTCTTTAATCCAGTCGCTGCATGTTAAGGTGCTACAGTAACATTGCTATAGTAACAAGGGATTAATTAAATAAAAAAAAAAAAATTAGGAATAGCTTAGAGTAAATTAGCTTCTTTTTCTTTGGATATTACAAATGAAACCTCTCTCGACCTAATTAACAAACTTATCTTACTTCAAGAGTTCCTGTTGACCTCATTTTTGGATGAGGTTAATAACACTCCCAAAGCCAATCATTATGACTCCTAATCTAAATTAGAAGTCTTCTAACTAACAGCTAGGACATTACACTTAGCGATCTAGTGCACCCTATTTGGATTGATCTAACTTAATGGGTTTAGTTAGATTCAACCCAAATATTCAACATAAACATATACCACTCCAAATTTGAAATTAATTAAGCTTTAATTTGGGAACTAAACCTAATTAACTTAATTAAGCTAAGAACCATATAAACCTAAGGAAATTTAAATTAAATCCGAACAAAGCCAATTCAAATGAAATTAAAAGCATGAAACTATGAAATGAAATTGAATAAATCCAAATTCAAACTAAAGGTCAAAAATTGGTCAACTCTTTTTACATGGGTTTAACTTTATGTGGGTCCCACCAAGTCAAAGGTCAACCCACTAATATTTAACCAAATAAAATCATTCCAAATGATTGGGATGATTATATTAACATATGTAAACATGAATTTAAAAGAATATAAGTCCAATGTGGCCTTAGTTAGGCCAATTAGGTTATTTGACCTAAATGGGCCTAAATGGGTCTTATTGGGTTCAAACCCAAATCAAACTCAAATCAACCCAAATCAATTGTCCAAAATCATGTGAAAATGATTATTGAACATAAACCAACCCATGATTGAGTCCAATTTGTCCAATTTAATTGACCTAAATGAACCAAACTTAACTCATTAAACCCAATTTGAGTCAAATGGGTTCAAAATAAAATAAAATTGAAATTGTTTGATCCAATGCATACCAAATTACTTGGACTAACCCAATTGAAAATTAAATACATTAGAATTGAGCCAAATAAATCAGTTGACTCAATTAAGCTCAACCCAAATTCATATGAATAAAAATGGACTAAACCCAAAGTAAGCAATCAATAACCTTTAAAACCCTTAAAATCATTGATTAAAAAAGTTCATTAGTGATTAAATGAACATAATCAAAGCATTAATCTAAAGCTAATCCATCAAGTAAAGCAATCCAAATCAAGCCAATTGAATGGCATAATTCAAAGGGATTTTTGAACCAAATCTACAACTAACCTCCTTGGGATGCAATCAAGTCCTTCCCAAGTTGAATTAATGTTGATTCTCAGCCAACAATAAGTCATTTAATCAAATCTAAATTGAGCCAAAGCCAAAGAACATGCTATGGAAAGTCAAAGGCATATGAAGTCAAATCTAATCCTATATCAACATTCCTTATTCCACCTCTTTAGCTTAGTACATATGTGAGAGGCCTAATGGGCCATGTAGCTAGCCTCCAAGGACTTCAATTACCACAGTTGACCAAAAGGAGGATAAACCAAGCTTAAGAGGCTCGGCTTCAATGCATCTTCCTAGAGTCATTCCCATGTGAAATTAGCTATCTCACCACCTTCCACACCTTGCACAAAGATGAAACGCATCTTCCCACAATCCCCTCACCACCGAGAGGCTGGAGAATGGCCAAAGCCAACGGAATCCAAGCCGAGCTTGTTTATGAGGTGATCCATAAGGAGGCAACTCAATTTCTTTGGCACACGAGCTCCCTATATCGTTCTGCATCTATTGGAGTCAATTCCATCGTCGAAGATCACCGGGATGGAGGTATGCCATTAACGACCTCCCCAAGCTTTCAATTTTGGTACTTTTCAAAGGAAGTTTGATCTTAAGTGAAATGAAACCATTTAGATCTTCATGACTTCATCCACTAATGCATTTGGCATCAAAATTGTGTGATTTCAATGGTTGGATGGCTGAAAATCATGCCAAAATGACGACGCTCTTGGCCTCCGCCGTCGTCATAGGAGACGTAATCTCCACCGTTGTTCCTTTTATAAGGAATGAATGGCCAAGATCTAGCCAGATTTCTGATTCAAACTGATAAGAGTAACCACAGGTTGATCAGATGACCCGCAATTAACCCACGTGCATCGTCATGTTAACACGGATCCACGTGAATTCGGCATGGCGCAATGACATGGTGCCACGTGGATCTGATGTGGTGCCACTTTCCACGCATCAGATCCACGTGGATCCGACGCGCCTAAATGGATAATTCAAGCTTTCTTAAAAAAAAATTAAGAAAAATGCATAAAAATTCAAAATTTCATAGGAAATTAAATATAAATCCAAAAAAAAAATGCAAACTTAGGCTCTATGGATTCCTCTTAATGAGAAGAATCCATTAAAATTAAAATCCCCAAATTATATGGGGTATTTTGGCCTTAATTTAGGTTTGAATAAAAAAATTCAAACCTAATTAATCATAAACCATTTATCAAAATCAAATGAAACTTTGGGAAGTTAAAATTGATGTGAAGATACACATTAGGTAAATTTTTCATAATTTATAGAGCAATAAATCTTAATGTTTGAAATTTCAACCCCTAAGCCCTCATTTTCATAAATAAACTAATAATGATGAAAATTAATCAAATCAACTTAAAACATCATAATGCATCCTAATGAACATAAATAAGTCATTCGAAACCCATTAGAACTTAATAAATTACAAAATGGCTTAATTAGGCCATTAATTGAATTAATTACTTCAATTAATCAACCTTAACTTAAATAAATCATAATAAATCAGCCAGAATCCCAAAAATTATGAATGAACCTTCTTTGGATGCATATTCCAGAAGAAAATCAAGGAAAAATAACACCCCTAAAATGATCTTATTAAATTAGACCTAATTTAGATTTTAATGAAATAATTAAAACTTTAATTACACATCTGACTGAAGTGAAACTTTAAGAAAATCAAATTGGTAAGGATCCCCACTTGCCATAAAAAAAATTCAATTCCAATTAATCTCTAGAATGAGAATATTTGAATTTCCAAGTCTATAGGTCAATTTAAAAGAAATATTAAATCAAAAAATCACAAAAATTATAAAACCTATTATATAAATTTAAGACATCATAATTGACATCAGAACACTTAAATAAAAATAACCAAGCAAACTGAAAGCAAAAGAACCTAATTAATCCTAAGTTAAAGATTATGATTAAGTGAAAATATGATATTTAATCATATTCCAAAGATAATAAACCCTTAAACCATAATAAATCCATTTATAAACTGAAATATAAAGTTTATTAATCTCTGAAATTTATAAGTTATTAACATATATCTACATTGGAGCCATTTAGATTAAGGGGTGAAAGGTTAAGTGTAATTGCACTTTAGGATAAGTTGAATTAAACTTAAAATGACATAAGACTAAAGTAACATAAAGCAAGTTTAATGCACATCAAATAAACTTTTTATAGATACATTGGAGCCATGATGAATAAGGGAAATTACATTAGGTTAAGTGACTTTTTAAATGACATAATCATAACTCCCTTTAAATTAATCAAAATGAATTGAACCATTTCATAATGTATGAGATATATAACTTTAAATTAATCATCTTAGTCTAAATTCATTAATAAACCTTAGAAAATTACATGAAATAAATAAATTAAAACAAGAATGAACCATTGATACAAATGGGTTATAAAATTGAAGTATAATGAATTGAATAATACTAAACATAATAAATTGAATGTAAATTACTTAAGTTAATGAACATTAATGAAAATGAATATATGAAATTAACTTGAATTGAATTAAATGAATGAAATACATACACCTAAATGTAATAAGTAAATTAAATGCATTCCAAAATTAAATAAACAAATGAAATGAAAATAATTTAAATGAAACTTAAAAAAATATAACATAATGAAAAATCAAATTAAATTAAATTAAACATAAAGTTTTACCCTAAATTAAATATAACAAAACAAATAAACAAAATTGAATATTAAATTAAAGATGAATTCAATTAACATAAACATTAAAACTTAATCAATCTAAGTTATAAAAGTAAGACAAATTTAATATACAAGTAAAGTAAACCTAATAATTTAAACTTGAAAAGATATAAATCATCATAATCAATAAAGTAAACATGTCTAGTAAAAGAATAATGAATCAATTTAAGAAAATAAATGATAAAATCTAAAATATCAATAATACAATATTAAGCCAAAGGAATTAAATGAAAATAAAATCACAATAATGAATGAATTAAACTTAAAGAGAAAATCAAACATAATCATAATAACAAATGAATTAAACTTTAGCTAAAAATTAATTCAAACTAACTCACAACATTATTGATAAAGAAACATACCTTAAAGAAATCAAAACACAAAACACTAAGAAATTTAAAACAAAATGAAATAAACTAAACTAATTCAAACCTTCTAAATTTAAAGACAGGATCAATTAAAATACTTAGCATTTTAGTTAGATCTTTAGGATGAATCTTTACTTTAGAATAAAGGTATCATCCTATTAGAACTTCCATCCAAAATGGAACCTATTGTATTCCTCATTCTTGAAAATCTAATCTAACTTTAATATAAAATATATCTAAAATGAATATAAAAATCAATAAATCAATAAATTATTTGAATTGAAACCATCCAAAGGTAAATAAACCAATACTTAAATCCAAAATTGAAATTAAAACCCAAAAGCCTAGTAATGTCTTTCCACACAAACCCTTTTTCTTCACATACTAGAATTATAGGTCACAGACCCTAGACTTAGGTTAGGTTGTTCTATAATTTTTTGTAATTTTTTATGATGCTATGACTTGAATTGTTTTTATTATTTTGGTGTACTATTTTAGACTGGATGGCTAGGATTGATTACCGTTAGTCTAGATGGTTGAACGTTATTTTTAGAACTAATATTGTCTTCTATAGGGGGCTGTGTTAAAAGGGTCATCATCATAAATAAAATTATAAAATTGTTGTTTGCTTGTGGGTGTTGAATAGTCCCTTAGCATAGCCCATCGGACAGGTGAGCTTGTCTTCTATAGGAGACTATGTTAAAAGGGCCATTGTCATAAATAAAATTATAAAATTATTATTTGCTTGTAGGTGCTAAATAGTGTTTAATGGAGGTCCCTAAAAAAGGAGAAGATCCTAGAAAGAAGACCCATGAATCTAAACATGTAGTTCTAAACCGGGTTATATAAGGGCAGAGCTTAGCTTCCCATTTTCTATTTCTTCCGAGGTGTATAGTGGTACCTGGCCGCATTGGCCTTTCTTTTGATTAAATTGACTTGAATTATTTTGAGGGCGTAATAAAATTAACCTGCTTTTCTAGATTTCTTTTTGTGTCGTGCTTTTCTGTGATGAATGCCTAGACGTAAGCTCATAAGAAAAAATAAATTTTCTACCCAATTAAATCTAATCAACTCAAATATAAAAATAATCAAATTCAAAACCTTACATAAATTAAATCCCTAGGAAATAACTTAGAATTAATTAAAAATAAATTAGTTCTCGATACAATCTTATTGCTCTAATTCTTGAATTGGACAACTTTACTCATTATACATAAGGGGCATCTAACCTATGAGGATGATCACCTTCTTAGAGAAGTCTGCCTTATATTATTGATTTGGCCCATGACCTTCTTCTAATTACATACCATGTAAGCATAGTTGCATACCCATGGCCTAAAATGACCATCGAGTCAAAATATTTAAAATTTGAAAATTGTGCATTAGTTAGTGAATTTCATACCCTACATAATCTTAAGGATTAGAGAGTGAGTATAGTATTCTTAGATTTTTTTCTTAAAAATACAACAACCTAACCATCTTGCATATGTAAGACTTAGTATCATGAATTTAAAATGTGCTTAGGTGGTGTTAGTTGGTAGCCCCTCCAGGTGAATTATAAGACCAGAAGAATTAATGATAGGTTTATTCTCTCAAGTGAGAGGAATGACCAATAATTCCCAAAATAAATTAGGTCGAGCATCTGATATGTGTTAGAAGGTCTTGTAGACTTAATTTAAGCATCCTCTTTGAAGTAAGTCTTCAACCTTAAGTATTTATGCAATCATGTGCTATTAGAATTTAAGTCTTAGACTTCTAAGAAAATGTCAACTCAAAATCTAAATTAAATCCTAAAGTCAAAGCCCAATAATAATGCCTACTGGGCATCCTAGTATCAACAAGCATTTTCTACTTCATCTCATTTGGCTTCCAAAAATAACTCTTTCCATATTGGATCGTTCACAATTGAAAATCTAAATATCATTCCTTTGAAAACCAACTTAGAATTCTTTAAAAATAATATCTTATTTTTTTAATCAAGAGTATTCTTAGGAAGAGACTTTTCTTAATATGTAATTAACTATAGAGGCTTGCCTTTATAGAAACCATGAATCCAATTTAAAATAAATCATGTTCTACTTTCCATGTAGTTTAGAAAAAATTTCTCTATTACACGAAAGACCCATTAGGCTTAAGAGTCTTTTATTAAATGAGTGAATCAATTATAAGATAACATATTTTTTCTAAGATAATATATTTATTCCTTAATGACATATTTAATCATTCAAATAAAAAATTCCTAAACTCTACGTGATGTCACAAATTTTTCCCACAATTCCATAAGAAGTATGAAGATGGCTATGATAATACATTTCTCAAAAAAGCAAGCCACAAAAACGAAAAGCATGCTCTCTTTCTCAATGATATTGAGACCAGCATTCTTGTCAAGCCACTTAAATTCATCACTGTAGGAAAGTTTACATATAAGCATATGAAAATGGACACCATCTGCACATATTTTGACAAACTGAAATTATAAGGGGAATGGGTTGTTAGACTACTAGATGGGTGACACATTGTTATTAAACTTAACAGAGAGGAAGATTATGTTATAATCTTTTTTAATCTTTTTTAAGAAACTTTACTATATAGAGAACATAGTTATGAAAATACTCAAGTGGACTTTATCCTTTGCTTATAACAACAGACCACCCATTATTTCCATTTAGATTAAATTCCCAAATCTTAAACTCCATTTGTTCAATAAACAAGTTCATTACTCATTGGTCGTAATCTTTGGTAAGCCTCTTAAAAATTGATCTCCCAACTGTGAACTTCATAAGGCCATCTATTGTCAGGGTCTTAGTTGTGTTGGACATCACCCTCCAATATATAAATGAAATTTTAATTGGGTCCCTAACAAATGACTATTGGCAAACGATTGAAATTGAACAAAAACTTCACTACTGTTTTAAGTGCAAGACGTTTGGTCATCTTTTAGCCTCTTGCTACATAGCCCATCCTAAATTAAAAAGTAAAAATGTTGAATCATCCCAAGACCCAGACAACAATGAGATTATTAACAAGTAAGGTGATTAATGAGTCGATTTCGAGCAGATTCGAAGATGGCTCGAAATCGGCTCGTGGCTCGAACCATTCAATTTCGAACCAGCTCGGCTCATTTTCTAATCGATTTCGAGCTGCCTCATTTTGATTTTGAGCTAGCACAAATTGAACATTTTTAACTTTTTTTTCAGTTCAAATTCGAATAGAATTAGCTCATTTTGATAAATAACTTGAACTTCATAAAAATGATTATTAAAAAATATTGAAAAATTAATTAAGTGCATGAAATGAAAAAATATATGATTTTCAAAGAAATAATATTTATACTTATAAATATATTATATTTATTTTAAAAGATTACAAATTATAACTCTATACACTTAATTTTAAGAATAATTTTATTATTACAAACTTAGAAGTATTATATATAAATTTAAATATTTTTAATAATAGATAAATTCGATCCGATCTGTGTCTGACTCGAGATCGACTCGAAAAAAAGTTCGATCCAAATCTTTGGCTCATAGCTTGACTCAATGTAATCGATTCAATCTTAATTCGATCCAAATTTTGATTCGATTTTCGAGCAATCCTCGATTTTGGAGCCTAACTAACAGCCTTATCAACATAAAAAGAAAATCAATGGTTATCCAATATGTATGCAAACAAAACAACCTACAGGGTATTCCAACTGCAATGACACATTTCAGGGAGGAAACCATCTCTAAGCAAAATGCTATCCTGCAAATTGATGCCAATGTTCAAATGTAGATTATTAATGGAGAAAATATTGAAATTGATTTGCAGTAGAATGTTGCTAATCAATGGATAACAAATAAATTATAGAAAATCCCACCTTGTAATGAAGAAGAAGAGAATATTAAGAGAAGCACTCAGATTATCAATGGAATTGAAGAAGTGGGCACCAAATATTATCAAGACTACATTAATGATGAAATCTACATCAGATCACATCTGGAATTAAGGGAGAATGAGATATTCAAAAATCCAAAAAACATAAAACAAAGAGCATCAGAGAACTAAAACAAATTAATCCTATGGCAGTTAAAAGCATGCAAAGTGTTGGAATCTTGCTATCAACTGACTGTAAGTTTCCTACAAGATCTAAAAGGGGAACCCTCTTTCCTTTCAATGACTAACCTCCGTATTTGGAGTAATTGAGGCATTGCCAAGTTGGATGCCTCAAATCATTTAAAAAATCTTATTAGATATCATAAACTTGATTTATTTTTGTTATTTAGAAAACTCTTGTCAAAAAAGTTATCAATCCAACATCTTCATGTGGCTTGGCAGTTTCTGTTAGGCAAGCAATTATAATGGTAAAATCTGTATTTCTTTTGAAAAAAGCTTGTCATAAACCATCAAAATTTGAGTATTCATTTAACCATTGTCTATGGTGCCTGCTCTAAGAAGATGAGGAGGGAACTTTGGCACAAAATCTTTACCGTTGATTCTACCATGGATGCTCCTTGATTTGTTAATTAGGACTTCAATATGATTGTTAATGCAAATGAAAAAAAAAAATGGTGGAAGAGCTCCAAATAGAATAGTTATGGCAGAATTTGATGATTCCATCATCAACTCAAGTTTATTGAACATTGGCTTCCAAGGTAATGAGTTCACTTGGATAAGGGGAATAACCCATGAGAGGCTTGATATAATACTTTTCAACAACTTATGGCTCCAAATTTTTTGGCATAGAAGCATCTAGCATCTTAACAAGATGGGATCGGATCACAGCCTCTACTCCTCACAATCAACATTATTCCCATACTAAAATAGATTACATTCAAATTTCAGAACACGTGGATTGCACCCTAGCTTCAAAGAGTACTTCAAAGCTGCATAGACCTCTATAATTTACCACAACACTTGAGTTAGATTATGGAAACTTCACAAAAATCTAATACTAGAGCTCATGAAATGGAATTGAGAGGTATTTGGAAATATTCATAAAGTTATTGTAGAATCTATGGAAGTAGTCAATATTCTTGAAGTGAAACTCTCTCTAGATAATGCAATAGAGACAAAAATTCATTTGCAAAAGGAGCAAACTAAGCTACAATAATATATCTATCAAGAACAAGAACAAGCTTATTGAAAGCAAAAAAAGTTGTTAGTGATTCATTTATGTTTGGTGATAGAAACACCAAGTTATTTCATGCTTGTGTCAAAAGAGAGAGAGAGAGAGAGAGAGAGAGAGAGAGAACATCTTTAAGATTAAGGATGTTAATAAAGGGCGGATGTATGATTAAAACATATTGTAGACGGTAGCTTGAGCTTCTTTCAATCACTTCTCAACTCTCCCCATGTGGATGGAAGACATAATCTAGCACAAATTTGTTGTAATTACTTTAAGAAGGAAGTTAGCACTGCTACTTCTTTGAACTTGACCCAATTACCCTTTGAAGAAGAAATCAAAGCTGCATTGTACCCAATGGATGGTTATAAAATGGTAGGTCTTGATGGTTTTTTGGCCCTCTTCTACAAGGATGCTTGGGATATTATCAAAGTGGACATCCTCATAGCTATACAAGACTTCTTTCAAAGTACAGGAATTCACAGGTTCTTTGTTTCTACCACCATTGCCCTTATTCCAAAAGACAATATTAAAACCAATTGGGAGAACTTTAGGCCCAGTAGCTTAACTAGTTTCATTAACAAATTAATCAATAAAATCATATCCTCAAGATTACAACCACATCTACCTTTGCTCATCTCTAAATTACAATCTGAATTTGTGTAAGGTAGGCAAATTACTAACAATATCCTCCTTGCCCAAGAATTGATCATGGATATTGATAAAAAGTGTAGAGGTGGTAACATTTTTATAAAAATTGACATTAGAAAAGCTTTTGATCACATCAAATGGGACTTCATTCTCAAAATCCTAGAAGTAAGAGGCTTTAGTTCATATTCGTGTGAAACCATCAAGCACATACTTAACAACAATTTTTACTCCCTATACATTAATGGCATGAATTAAGGCATCTTTATAGGTAATAGAGGCATAAGGAAAAGTGACCCCCTCTCACTTACTCTTTATATCTTAGCTCTTGATTACCTTTCCAGAACACACAATCAAATGTTTGAAGACAATAGGGAGTTATGTTATTATAATAGACGGAAGATGTTGATCTCCCATTTAACTTTTGTAGAATGATATTCTTCTCTTTTGCAATAACAGTAAAAAATCATCAAAAGGTTATTAAAATTTTGCAAGAGTTTTTAAGTAATTATCAGACCTCAATTAAAATACCAGTAAATTTCAATTTATTACCTCCAAACACCGTAGCAAAGAAAGAATCAATTAGATTAAAGACTATACATGCTTTTTCAAAATTGACCTACCACTTAATTATTTGGGTATTAAACTATTTAAAGGGAATGTTAAAGCAAGTTATTTTGATGAGATTGTTCCCAAAGTGCAAAATAAAATTTCAATCATGGGAGTCTTAATGTCATACCACTCTGAAATCCAAGTTCTCAACATGCCTACTATAGTCAAATCCAAACTAGAAAATGTGTTCAACAAATTCATTTAGGAGGGAAAGGGGAAACACCCTACACTAGGCTGGCTAGAAAAAATTTTGTAAACCCAAAAATGAAGGTTGTTTCAGCTTTAAGACATTGAAGGATAGCATCAAAGGTAATTTCATCAAATTGTGGATTACATTTAGAGAGAATAAATCTCTATGGGCACATTATTCACATAACACGTATTGTATCTCTTCCAATCCTACTTTCACAATCAAACGGAATATTGATTCAAGCACTTGGAAAACATTGCTAAACCATAGTAGAGAAGCATAGGATTTTATTTTATTTTTTGAACAGTGGCAAAGGCAATGTCAACTTTTGGCATGACTACTAGACTGAAACTAGAAATTTAGCTGAATTCTACTATGAATTTTTCTCAGTTAATATCAAAGTCTGTGACTTCTGAGTAAATGATAACTGGAACACTTAAAAACTAAATGCTATACCACCATCCCACATTACCCATGACATTACAAAAATTCTAATCAATAGAGAAGCTGATATGTATTAACTTTCTAATACCACAAAGACCATCATTCAAGATCCAAGATTATCTATCACAAATTGAGAATTGTAGGAAGCACAAGCTGGGAGAAAACTCATTTGGAATCCTGTAATTAAACCTTCTATGTCATTCTTTCACTGGAGGCTGTTCTAAAACATGATTTCCACTGATGATATCCTCAAATTGGAAGGCTTAAGAATCCCTTTTAAATGCTTACTATGCAATCGACATTAAGAAAACATTCAACATTTGTTCCTACATCATAGTTTTCTGGTGAAATCTGGAATCGCCTTAATAATCTCCTTCAAGTCACCACAAATATATCTACTGCAACATCCTCAATCGATTCCATGCAGTTGTGGTGCCCTCACTCCACATTCAAGATTGATATACACATTAGAACTTTGGTTCCTTTGGATGATCAAGAACAATAAAAAACATGAGAATATAAATCCTTCCACTTCAAAGACTATTCACCTTATCAATAATTTCCTATATAAAGCCCATTTAAATGAATGCCTCAAACCTGATATTTATACAAGGCAGAATCCTTTGCATTCAAACTGGGTTTTAACGACATCTAGCACGGTTCTTATCATTGGAAATTTTGTTAATAGACTAAACCCGACCACCATTTCATAAAAATCAATAACAATGCCAACTTCCAACCAAATTCCATGGTTGCCGGTATTGGAGGCATCTTTAGGAACCATAATGGTCGTTCCATTCTTTTCATATCCATGTCTGTCTCAGCTCAGTCAACCATCCATTCAGAGCTCCTTGCCTCATTGTCTTACAGCTAAACTCATCAAATCTTTTCTTGGCTACACTTTTGGGTCGAAACTGATTCCACCTATCTGATCAAAATTATTAATAAAGAATGTTGCATTCCGTGATGTCTAATCTCTGTTATTAAGCAAATCCAACAACTCCTTGTTGCCAATCCATTCAAGATAAGTCACAACTTCAGAGAGGGAAACAAGCCAGCTAACTACCTAGCCAAATTCGGTGTTGAATTTGATTGTTACATTATATCAGACTCTCCTGATAGCCATCTCCAGAATCTAATTAAAGGTTATAAATTGAACATGACATACAATAGAGGTACATGTAATAATTTCACTCTGATTTTCATTTCTTTTTCTCTTCTTGCTTTTCTTTTGTCCTTACAATTTTGCCTTTGTAAGGAAACTGTATATTCATTTTCAGTTCAATGGATTCTACATTTCATGAAAAAAATTATTTCAAAAGAACAATTTAATGAGATAACTAGAAGGGTGTTTGAAATCAATTACACAAAAGTGTTTTATTTCTAAAAAATACGTAGATCAAATAACTTCTCCCAAATACCATTTTTTGAACTTGCTTTTGAAAAATTATAGCTTCGATGGTACTAAGAGATGTTTATTTTATTCCTTTAACCACTCCATTTTATTTTGAGGTATCTTAATGAATTTTCTAACCTATAATTTTGATGCTAATCTCCCTCACTATTATGAGACCGGACCTGGACCTGACCTACGCTGTTGGTGTAGTGAGCCAATTCATGCATACACTATCAGTTCCTCATTGACATTTTCATCGGATTCTTTGATATTTCAAGGCATCTCCTGGTAAAGAGGGATCCTATATGATAACTTGTAACTATTTGCTTATTCTGATGTGGACTGGGCTAGCTCACATTGTGATAGGCGCTCCACCTCCTTTCCTTGCTTCAACTAATTACCTACTCCGGTCTCTCTCAATCCTGAAACCATAACTATACTATAGCTATGTTCTCAAATCCATCTTTTTTTTTCTGCTGCTTTGTTTGAATTAATGGATATAAAGGAGAGTTGATAAAATTATTTTGACCATTCTTTTTTATAATTGAATTTAACAATATTTTTCTCTAACTTGCCCAATCATCTTTTGCATAGTTATGTCTAAAAAATATATTGATCAGAAAATAATTTGACATAGTAATTTTTATCTTTGGTTCTTAATAAATAGATTAAAGATTTAAAATTAATTTAAGAATATGCAGCATATTTAGAATAGTAAATAAGGGAGAAATGGCTGTTTCGCAAATTGAATCAGACATGTATATATTTTTACATTAGATATCAAATCAACCTGTTTGGCACTCCCATAAGTCCTTGGTCGGGTCAAGTTGGCTCACTTAGAACTGCATAAGCTTGGTTTGGTCAAGTCACATGAAAGAAATATTCATCCAAAGGATCAAGCAAATTAACTGGGCAACTTCTGTGCCTAACCCAAAAGTCAGGTTTGGAAAAACTGAAGCCAATGTTTAACCATTATTAAAAAATAGAAGGATTCTTACGAAAACATGCACTACTATTGAGAACGCTGCTACAGAATATAAGCATTCCTTTGCAAAACAATCATGTAAGCTACTTGGCTTGGGAGATTTGTGGGACAATGCAATAGGAAACATAGCCTGAAGCGTTTAAATATATCATAATGATGATTGAAAATTCAACTAGCTGTTTCAAATCTTACGTCTTGTTATAGCAGATAAATGCTTCTCGAATAACTGTTAAGTAGAACTATTTTCGCCATTTCCCATCAGCTGAATATTCATACATTTAGCTCTACGTCAGCAGGCAAAGGCTCAAAAGCTGACTCAACTTCATTTATGTCGACATCTTCCAATCTTGCGGGATTCCACTTTGGATTCTGCAAATAGAAAAAAAAAAAAAGAGTGGATATGACTTTAGTAATAAGAGGAGTTGTCTATCTTTTATTAATGTTATAATCAGATGATACCTAAAAAGAGTGGATATGAAACCAATATAGATCATTATGTGAGTTTGCAAGTAATGAATATAAATGAAAGAAATCATTGATCTTAGTGATGATTATTCTCCAGAAAATTTTAAGGAAAAAGATTATCATTTAATTGCATGAAATCTGAAAATAATGCAAATTTTCAAGCTTGTCATGAAGATAGTAGTGCTAGGTAGCCAACCTCCAAACCTAAAACAAAGTTTGAAAGGCCCTAATATTAAAGTTGATATGACTTTAGTAATAAGAGGAGTTCAAAGAAGCTGTACAAAATATATCAATTTAGATGAAAAAATAATTAAATACATGAATAATGTTAAAAGTATTGAGTCATTTGTAGGAGACCACTGCCATTTGTCATATATATATTTCCAAGAATGAGGGGAGCTATTCATAATAGATGAGATCATTTCAAGAGCACACTTATACATAAAATTACCACTGTAAAACCTTGAAATCCACAATAATTGCAAGAAGATGTGTTTATAAAATTAGGATCAATCTAGAAATAAAGTGTAATGTTTTTTGAAAGGAAGTGATTATTAACTTAAAGTTGTATGTGTCAAAAGTACAAGCTAAGAAGGCTTTGAACAAAATGAAAGAAGAAGATCAATTTAACAAATTTGGGACAACCATCTTAAATTTGGCAACACCAACCACTATTGTTATACATATAAATGAAGATTTAGAATTGCTAGGTAAAGAACATTTTTAAAACTTTATGCTTATCTTGCTGCCTGCGAAAAAAGCATTTTAGTTGGTTGCAAACATATAATTAGTGTTAATGAGTGTTTTCTAAAAAGTAGAAAGGGGGTAAACTTTTAACATTAATTACACTTGACAGAAACAACATATTTTTAATTGCATGGCAAATGATAAAGTCAAAATGTGCATGTTAAAGTAGCAAATGATATTAAGCAAATTGTAAAAAATGTACATGGAGGATGTGCGTCGACTTCACCAATTTAAACTCGGCATGCCCAAAAGATGGATAATACTTTCACCGAATAGACGCACTTATCGACTTTGTAGCTGGATATTCCGTGATGAGCATTCTTGACGCATTTTTTAGGTATCATCTGATCCAGATACATCCGGCCGATTTCAAAAAAACACTCTTTATCATAGGGGAAGGACTCTACTGTTATAATGTCCTTCGGGTACAACAACATTGGGGCAACTTACCAGAGGATGGTGGACCGAGTGTTCAAGGAGCAAAAGGAAAGAATGTTGAAGTTTACGTTTACAATTTGCTGGTCAAAAACAAGTTGACTACGCAGCATATCAAAGACCACAAAGAGAATTTTGCCACCATGAAAAATATATAACATGCATTTAAATCCCTTAAAGTGCACTTTAGCGCTGAATCATGCAAATTTTTGGAATTTTTCATTATACCTGAGGGTATGAAAGTTAATCCGGATATGGTGAAGGCCATAATCAAAATGTCTTCACCGAAAACAGCAAAGAAGATACAGCAACTCACAAGGCGAGTCACCGAATTAAATTGATTCATTTCTAAAGCTGGAGAATGTTGTTTGCCATTATTCAAAGTTCATAGGGGATCGAAGAAGTTGAGTGGAATCCAGAGTGCGACAAGACTTTTTGTGACCTGAAGAGCCTACTCACCTCACCGCCTACAAAACCCGAAGGAGAAACTCTATTATTGTACCTTGAAGTTGGAAAAGATTCTATCAGTTTCGTCCTCATTAGGAAAGAGGGTAAAAAGCAATGATCCATCTATTATGTCACCAAATCTTTGAGAGGAACCGAGCTAAACTATCCAATAATGAAAAAACTCACTCTTGCTTATTGTTTCAGCAAAATGACTTCGACCATATTTTCAAGTGCACTATATCCAAGTCATCATCAATAATCCGGTCAAATCTGTTCTCACCAAACTTGATCACTCAAGGAGATTATTGAAATAGTTAGTGGAATTGAGCGAATTCGATATATCCTACTCGCCTCGAACAACGATTAAACTTCAAACACTTGCTGATTTTTTTATTGATTTCTACATCTCACAAGAAGTCTCAATCAACCAAGAGACACCATGGCAACTATATGTGGATCGGTATCCGGCGAACGTGGCATGGGTGCAAACATAGTACTAAAAAGCCCAACAGGAATCAATATAGCATAGTCAGTTAAGTTTAACCTCAAATCAACAAATAACTAATCATAATACAAAGCTTCACTCGCTAGACTTAGATTTATCCGAGGGCTCGTAGCATTAAACATTATGGCTTATTCAAACTCGCAATTGGTGGTGAGACAAGTCAATGAGGACAACGAAATTAGAGACGAACTCTTGCAAAAATCTTTTCTCAAAGTCAAAACAGAGATAGGGCATCTACAGTATTTCAAAATCAAATAAATTCCTAGAGAGCAAAACCAACTAGCCAACCTACTGTCCAGAGCGAGTGGGCTCAAAAGACACTCCATTCTGTTCACCCGACCAAGAACTAAAGAAGAAGAGTCAATCAAATAAATAATGAGTACTCGCTGAGTTAGATTGATCCTACCAAAAAATACCTGCAGACTGGGGAGATAGAAGAAACCACAAAAGATGTGAGGAGATTCAAGATAAAGGCCGCTCAATACATACTGATTGAGGGCGAGTTATTTAGAAGGTCAGCAACTTCACTAAATATAAAGTCTATGCAGGAAATAGAGCAAAAGAAAGTACTGGAAGAGATATTCTGGCAAGTGTAGCAGGCACTCAAGAGGAAGAACACTCACCCATAGAATTCTGAAGCAGGGATATTTTTGGCCTGCACTAAGAAAGGATGCAAAAATATTTGCAATAAGATACAAGCAATGCTAGAAATTTACCCCTATTTAACAACAACCACCATAACCTTTACTGCCTATTACAAGTCCTTAGCCCTTCGCCATTTGGGAAATGGACTTGATAGGTCCCTTATCGATAGCCAACGGACAAAAAAGATTCATCTTAGTCATGATTGACTATTTTAGTAAGTAGATTGAAGCAAAGCTATTTGCCAAAGTAACAGCCTAAGTGGTTAGAAATTTTATCTGAACTAACATCATTTGCAGGTATGCACTGCTTATGGCTATCATCACAAGCAATAGACCACAATTCGTAGATTGAGGTTTAAGAAACTTTTGCGAGCCTTAAGACATAAAATTGAAGCTTACTTCAATACATCACTCACGGAGCAATGACCAAGTTGAAGCGGCGAACAAGATCCTTAATCTATTAAAAAAGAAGGCAAAAGGCGCACAAGTCAGATATTTTCCTATTTCAGTCGGATTACGTCAAAGATCGATTTTAAGCCTATAGCTTTTTGCTTTAGTTATGGATGTTCTTACTAGACATTTACAAGAGGATGTACCTTAATGTATGCTTTTAGCTAATTATATTCATCTTATTGATAAGACTAGGGAGGGAGTTCAAGAAAAACATGGAGATCTATCTTAGAGTTTAAAGGCTTTCATTTGAGTAAATCTAAAATAAAATACATTGTGTGTATTTTTAGTTGTAGAAAATCTAGTGGTGGGGTTGTGACAATGGGTGATTAAGTCATTACAATGAATGAACATTTTAGATATCTTGGGTCTATTATTCAAAATGATGGTGAAATAGATGGGATGTTATTAGTGGAATTCAAGTTCGATGATTAAAGTGAAGGAACGCATCGTGACTGTTGTGTGATAGAAAAGTACAGACCAGTATAAAATTTTTATAAGATGGTGGTGAGACTTGCAATGTTTTATGGCACAACATACAGACCAGTATAAAAAAAACATAAAATTAACTGTTGCAAAGATCAAGATGATTAAGTTGATGAGTGGCTTTTTCACTTAGAGACAAAATGTTAAATGAATGCATATGTAAAAAGGTTTGAGTAACTCCAATGGCAGATAAGATTAGAGAGTTTCATTAGATGGTTTGGTCACATAAAATGTTGACCACTTGATGACTCAGTTAGAAAAGTAGATGTATAAAAATCAACCTATGTTAAGAAAGATGGAGGTAAATCTAAAAGGGCTTCATTATTAAGTATAAAAAATAGCCTTATTTTATTAGAATCAAATGAGAATTTGACACTTAAAAGGACACATGTTGAATAAAGATTCATGTAGCCGAGCCCACGTAGTGGGATAAAGGTTTATTGTTGTTGTGGTTGTTGTTGATAATGATGATAAAGGCCAAAACAACAGATGCAATTTATAATTTTTGGATTTACTTGTCAAATATTTACATATATTTGAAAATCAGCATAACTTCACCTTCATTTGAGATAAACAAACTGTTTGGGACAGTACAACTTTGTGTAAAGATCATTGTAAAACTACTATGAGAACTATTAAGAAAGTAGATGTTACAAATATTTTATTTTTAAGAAATTCAAATAACAGTTTTCTGATGGTCACCATACATTAATAACTCTAATTTTCAGAAATAATTTTTCATGACAACACTTCATTTAAAGAACAACCAGAAAGTTGATTTTGTGTTGAGACTTTACACTAAAATTTTAAATTTGCTAGATTTAATGGAATATTGAAAAATGCATTATAGGCAATTGAATAGCGACAACAATTAATCAGCAAATAAGATGCATGAGTTGGGGAAACTATATGCTACTACATTTTGATCGTTTAATGAGAATCCATCTAGCAAGTGTTCAAGTTCACATTTAAGCTTAGCCCCAAAATGTGAAAACTTGCTAAATAATATGCGTGCGTGTTTCAATACCTTTATCATCGATGCTAGAGAGTTACCAATTATTTCAACGCTTGAGCGTAGTAGGTAAATGATGATGATAATAGTACTGAAAAACAAAGAGAAGGTCCATGAAAAATTATGCCTAAAATTAAGAAAGTTCACAAAAAAACATTCATGAAGTTAGAACATGTATTTGCATAAGGCAACTGCAGATTTAGGATCCAAATCATGTAGTTATAAAAGATGGTAATTAACTGGTATGCCTTGTGTTCACAATTGTATAGTGGTTTATATGAACATGGGTGAATATGGGGACTATGTCAGTCAGTGTTGTTTTGTGGAATCCTACAAGAAAATTTATAAGTGTAACATCATATCTGTAATACCCGGAAAATAGAAAAAAAAATTTTGAAAAATCCAACTCACATGGTTCTACCATTGGAAAAAAATCGGGAAAACTCGATTTCAGTTTGTCGAAAATGAAACCCGAAATGCGATCACGAGAGAGAAAGGGAGAGAAAAAGAGGAAGGGTCGAGAGGAGGAACCGCACTCTACCTTGCGTCCGTGTGTGCCCTAGCCGAGCACCCGTTCGCCGACGACACAAAGAGGAGGAGAGCCTTCCGTGTCATCGACCAAGGAAGAAGAAGAAGAAGAAGAAGAAAGGAGGAAAGCCCTTTGCGTGACCTTGCGTGCGAACAAGAGCGAGCAACGGGAGGAAAGGAGAGACCGACCCGTGCGTGCGTGCGTGATAGTAGGAAGCCGACAAGTTGGGGCTTAGGGCAAAACCGAGAGGAATAAATAAGATAAGGATTTAGGAATTTCTAATTTTAGAGTTTTTATTTTTAAATTATAAATGCATTGCAAATTCTAAAATCTCCATTTTAATCCTTAATAATGATTGTTAAAAGTATTAAAAATTGATGTGAAGACGAGAGATTCAAATGTGATAAACGAGCTTTGCAAATTTATAGGTATGATTCTATGATGTTAAATTTTTTATGATGATATTTACTCATATTAAATATTATAAAAAAAAATTATGAGTATGTAGAACAATAAATAGTTGATTTATACGCCATGTCAATTATATTTTTAGTTTAATTATCTTATAATTACAATTACAAAATAAAGGAAACCTTAAACCCATGCTAATTTATAATACCGTTAAATTAATTATGAATCATTTTAAGAGGAATGATAAATATTAAATGAAAGTAAAATTAAGTAAATTAAAGGATTTTTGATAAATATCGACCATTTAAATAAAAATGAGAAATTATTTGGATACAATTATATAGCAGGAACATAGATCAAATCGAGAAGTTACGTGGGAGAAGGAATCAGAAATGTGAGGACTTTATCCTCAATTGTTTAATTGAAGGTATGTTTATTTCTATTATTGTCATTTAATTTCGAAGGAGAAATTTTTTAAGAGGGAGAGATTGTAATACCCGGAAAATAGAAAAAAAAATTAAATGAAAAATCCAACCGCCGCGATGGTTAGCCGTGAATTGGAAAAATCAAAAAGGGGGGAAAGCTCGATTTCAATTTGTCGAAAATGAAACCCGAAATGCGAACACGAGAGAGAAAGGGAGAGAAAAAGAGGAAGGGTCGAGAGGAAGAACCACACTCACATGCGCGTTCTACACACACAAAGTTCGTTATACCTTCTTGTATTATACAGAACAACATAATCATCAGAATTTTATTCAATTATTAGTTGTTTATTTTTTCGAAACCATCCTAACTAAATGACCGAGGGATATATTTATCGTCGAGACTTGGATGTAATTATGTCAATTATATTGATTTATGTTTAAATTGTATTTCATATGAATTTTGTTAGTATATATATATGTGAACAAATTGTTAAAAGAATTTGTGGATTGTAGTGACTCTTATATGATTGGAGATTTTGTTTAAGATTGGAAATATTATGTAAGGTTTTCTTTTATCCGTTCGACCGTCTGTTCCCGCCTTGGTATTCCAAGCTCCTGAGCCGGGTAATGACAATATCTCCAATGGCTCTAAAAAATTGCTAAAGAGCAACATGATTCCATCATTATTACTGTCATCAAAGAGATAGAAGAAGTATGAAGTGGTAAATTCTCAACAAAAGAAATAAATTAAAGCTATAGTCATACTTCATTGCAGTAAATTTAAGCATACTAAACATAATAATAGCACATGTTGGTAAGAAGAGGCCTACACATATGGGGGTTCGTAGTGAAAAGGCCCATGAAAGTAGGCAAAATGTTAAAAATTATTAAGTGTCATAAATAAATATTCTCATAGATGAAATGGTGAGTATTACCATTATAAGGATCTCCATAATTTAATTTAATATTATCACATATATTTACTTTTTTGTACTAATTTTTTCTAGAATCATTCACAATATCATATGGAGAGTCAATCTCAATGTGAAATGACATTGCAATCGTGAACACAAAGGATCTAGTAATAATTGGCAAATAATAAGTTCATAAAATTGATTTTTATAATGTTTATTATATGTTTTTGTGTAAATTTGCTTTGGGTACTTCTTTTTATAAGTATACAACTCATAAAAAAAGGTTAATTAAATGAACTGTTTGGGGCGAAATATACAACGATCTCTTCACATTTAGTTTACTTCATTTTGGATGAAAATATATAACAACCATTTTGTTTGTTTACTTTATTTATTTATTTTTTTTATAATGACCAAAAAGTTGTACTGCATCAAATACTTCAATAAATAATTTTTTTTAAGTCATCCAATTTTATTTAAATTGAAGTGTTCAAGAACCTATTCTTTACTTGAGCTATAATGGACATAAATTTAATCTTTTTTTATATTAAAAAAATGTCCATTTTATATTCATGTTAATTGCAAAATAAGAGATTTCTTATGTTCATATTTTAGCTTGAAAATTATTAATGCAAATAATTAAATATTTAAAATATATTTTTATTTTTTTTTAAAATGATTTCAATAAAAACAAAAATGAAAAATATTCTTCATTTTTTTTACTTTTTTTAATATATTGTCAAAAAAATTAAATATTTAAAAATAATTTTTTATTCTATCCACAAAAATTTTTTCAATAAAATCAATGTAAAAGTTTTATAATTCAATGTCTTTCATTACAATGAAAAAAATAACAAAAAATAAAATAAAATAATGTACCATAAAAAATAACTTGCACTAAAATTGCATAATCTTAGCCCATGCCCACTAAACGTGATTGTAGTTATTGTAGACGAGAAAATAAAATTATTAGAAAATTTAAAATACTTAAATCATGAAAATATAAATTCTAAGCACGGCTAGCCCCTTCCCCTCTTGAATTCAAATCAAATTAAGAAAAAAAAACCTTGGATATTGACTAAAACATTTTATTTGCATTAGAATCATTTTGAAACCATTAAAAAATCACATTAACTATTCAAAACCTCACCACCTTACACTTCTCCTTCTCCATGCATGATCAACCACATCTATTTCTTTTCAATGGGTTGGCTCAAGCCTATATATGTTCCATGCTTCTTCAGGTATCAGTTGTTAATTGGTTAGAAGAAATTGCTATTTTGACTTTTCTATTCTTTTCATACATATTTTTTACCTCGAGAAACTATTTGAGTGTGAGTTCATGACCTTTAAAGAAAGTGTAATATATAATTAGCTTATTCCTAATTAATTTTGTTTTAGCTAATTAATCCGTCGTTACTGTAGCAATGACTGTAGCACCTAAGCATGCACGTCTGGATTAAGCCATTCAACGTGCGTATGGCTGGGATCGATCGAAAGGTAATACCCGTTCATTTTATTTCATTTCCTTTCATACCGGGCTTCTTTTCACGATTGAGTTCGTCTCCTCCTTTCCCCGCCTCGGCCGGCTTTGACGGATTCGCCCGTGACACGTAACGACGAGCCGCGTGGAATCCCGCTGCCGCTTTCACCAGAACCGCCACCTCGCCCGCCTCGGCTCAATGGCGCCCATAGATCGCGATGAGCCGTGGAATTCAGATCGTCTTCGCCGGACCCGCCGATCTCGCCGGATTCGCTGAACCGTCATCCAGAAGCCTTGTTGGAAATCCGCGGAACCAATCTCTAAGGATTTCGTTCTGGCCGATCGGAAACCGGGAGTTTTGTGAGTTCTGAATTTCTTTCCTATTTCTTTTTTTCTTTCCCTTCCTGGCGTTGAAATCGTGATTATGGAGTTCAAATCTGCCGTGAGTCTGAATTATGATTAAAATGGAGGTTTAGGATTGACATTTTTTTGTTAATTTTAGTTTGTTAATTTAATCAGGTAATTTTAGTTTGTTAATTTAATCAGGTAATTAATATTGGCGTTAGTAGATTCTGAGTCGTTTCAGATACGAAAAGATTATGAGGAGACATCAATTTCGTAAGATTGCAGTTGTTGATACTACCGTTAATTATGAGTTTCATTTATAAGTTTCACATTATAAGTATTTAGAAGAGTTATTTTATTAGGTGATCGAGGAGGAATCGAGGAAAGACATCACATTACACGGCTGTATTAATCGAGCGACATAATTTAAATTTAGCTTTATACCCATGAATGCCATTGTTTACCGATTTTTATAAATTGTAATGACATACATATGATATTCCTCATATATTATATGATCTGCTCAACGATTATAAGCCGGGTTCATTTTCTTTATTAAGATATAAAGATATGATTTCGTTGATATAAATATTTTAAAACATGTTGTTAAACGCAAGAATGTGATAAATGAAATGTCGAAAATTGTGATAGGAGGCTAGAAATGAATAAGCAGATAAAAGTTTCTAACGAGAGCCGTGAGGGATCTTAAGATTCACGAGGTTGGCCGGAGTGTCAACCAGTGTCGGGTCATAAGTAAGTAGATGATTACCGCCTTTACCTTCCTTTTTGCCGACGGTGACGACCCTTTAGTTCAAGTCAAAACCTTAATTATAAACATTTTAAAAAATGATTTGATATAACGAAATGACTTTCATTAAATAACGCTCTACGACATACTTTGATACAAGATAATCTACAAAGATATCGTGTTTATCATACATTCGGATTGTACCAATTTTACTCTTCCGCAAATTTAAACGTATACACGATTGTTCTACTATCTTCGTTCGATTTTACTTTAAGAATTGTCTCACAAAGCTTTAGCTTATGATCGCTACCATTGATAATTCGCGAAAAGACATGGGTAAAAGTTAATCCGTTTGATTTGACGCCAGGGGTGTATAGTTTAGAAGATTAAAGGCTTTGACGTACAAAATTTTAATACCGATGCCTTTAATTCAGATTTTGTACAAACTTAAAGATTTTCATGCTTCCAATTTTGTGATATAAATTAAGTAGTATATGAATTTTAAAATTTTGTGATGATTTGATTAGATACAAATTTCACTCGCTTGCTCCAGATCACGTGCTAATGTAGAATCAAGTGTCAATCGAATCATCCTATTCTATTACACCTCGACCCCCAAGAGGTCATCACAGAAAAGAAGATCGAGCAATGAAGGAGAGAGCAAAAAAGATGATGGGTAAGAATGACGATTTGGATTTTGAATAAGATCGATCAATACAGTATGCGACGATTAATTTTGGGTTAGAATCTATGTTCTTAATACATATATGATATTTAATAAATATGTATCAAATAAATAATTCTTATAATTACAGAATTGCTCAAGAAATGCCGTATGGTTAGATACCTCAAGACTAAATGCGACCCTAAACTCTACGCGAGATAATTCTGAGTGAAATACAACCTGAGCAGTGGTGAAGGTAGATCCGATGAATTATGTAGTTGATTTCGTGATAGTAAGATCATGAAAAAAATCACAAGTGAGCACAGATCTGAGTTTGGTTCAAAAGTGGATCAACATTTGAGAATATTTCAAATGTTCAAACCACCAGCATTCAAGGGAGCCAGTGATCCTATAATAGAGGAAGATTGACTGCTTAAAATTGAAAAAATTTTGGATGGGATGATTTCTCGAAAACAAAAGAAGAGACTTTACTGAGAAGAAGGCGAAAAGGTGGTGCTCAACACAGAAAAAAATTTAAAATGATAACTCATCAAATGGGATGAGTTTGTCAAAGTATTCAAAGATTGATTTATTCCTCCATCACCGACTTTCCAAGACAAATTTTTCAATCTAACTCGGATCAAAACTATAATGCAAAGATGTCGAAGTTCACTTCTCTTCTAGATGCCCACATTATATCGACAGAAGAGAAATGTCATAGATTTCATACCGAGATCAATTAAGGCCGACCAAGACCATTCGATATCTGAGTTCTGTTAGTGGAAAGGCTAGAGAATTGAAAATGAGTTGAATTTTTCCAAGCAAGGATTTATAGAAGAAAACGAAAAGCTTTGAAAGAAGGCGATTTCAAGAAGAAATTTATGTGACGAAAAAATTCATTGGAGAAACCTATTGTGATAGTGGAAAGACATTTTCACGTCACGGATCAGAAATGTTAGATGTGGTGACGGACATCGCAATGACGCCATTGAGAAGGATATAAAATCATACAATTATCAGGGACAGGGTCAACAAAGAAAGTTTTTGGAAGCCAGGAAGCCAGGTAACACAATTTTTGGGAAAACCTTCAATTCATGGAAAAGGAAAAACTTCAGAACGAAAAACCAACCCTCCAGTAAAAGCCAGAGTTTTTGCCATCACCCCGATGCAAAGGAATCAAATGAAGTGGTGTCAGGTATGCTTAAAATTTCAGATCATTTGGGGCTCGTTTGATTACGCTTTCATTCATTCATTTCGATTCCTTTTCCACCGACCACTTGATACTATTTATTTCACCCAGACAATGCAGAATGTCTTGGTGATAATAATACAAAATAGAAATGTGTTATCGACATTAACATTCAAGATAAACAATTTCCTACTGAACTAATTATCTTACCAATCGACATTTTGACGTTATACTGGTGGATTGGTTGATCAAATATTTTGAACAATCAATTGGAAGAGTGAAATTTTGCATGCCCGGTGAAAAATCATTTTATTTTTCTGATAAGAATGTGTCTTTTTTGAAGGTGGTGAGTAAATATTTAAGAAGCGGTGAAATTGATTTTATCCAAATTGATGGTTGAATAAGGAGGTGAAAAAACATTCCGTTGTTTGAATTTCGATGTATCGAGGAATTACTGGTTGCCACCAACACGAAGTGGAGTTTGGGATTGATGTACAACCCTACAACTTCTATACATAAATCTCCTGCGATGGCTCCCTGAATTGCAAGAAGTTCAAGGAATTGATGAGGATTTATTCTACCAACAACTCACTGAGTGAACCAAGATTATTTTTGTTAAGAAAAGGATGGCCTATACGATTGTGATTGATGCGGAGTTAAATAAAGTAACAAGAACAAGAATCCACTACCAAGAATTGATAATTTATTTGATTAATTGGAGGGAGCTACTGTATTTTCCGTGACCGAGAGATCCGATATCATCGTTAGAATTAAAGATCCGATATTTTAAAAGCTTTTGGAATCGTACATTATGAATTTCTTATGCCATTTTGGTTTAATACTCGCTTTTTTGCGAATTTAATGAATCGTTTTCGCTCTGGTGGGCCATATCATCTTTATCTGATATTCTCGATTTATTAAAAACCGACAAGAGTACGCAAATCATCCAGTATTGTTTTAAAACAATACGAATCAATTATAATCAAAATGTGAATTTTGGAAGTATCGCATTTTGGTCATATTATCGGGGGAGTTTCTGATCCTCAAAAATAAAAGCAATTTTAGAATGGTCTGCACCAAAGAATGTTATGGTTCACGCTCGCCAGTTTATTACGGAAGTCAAGAGATTTTCTCATATGCAACGCCTATCTAATTTAGAAAGAATGCCAAATTCCAAGACAATCAATGCGAGCGAGTTTTCATCAAAAGATCAATAACCGCACCGCTTTAACTATTCCATCGTGAGGGATTCCAAATATTTAGTGACGATCTTTAAAAGATTTGGTTGTGTTTTAATGCAAAATAGAAAAGTAATCTTACGCCAGACAATTAAAACCTCACGAAAGAAATTATCCCGCCGCATGATCTAGAAGTTGTGATTTTGCTCTTAAAATTTGGAGACATTACTTGAAATAAATTTTACCGATCATCGAAAGTATATTTTACATAAAAGAATTAAATCTAAGATAAAGAAGATCAGTTCATTAAAGATTATGATTTAAATATTCAAGATTGTGCAAAGTTTAATGTATGGGATGCAAGTCGTAAGTCCATGGAAATGCCTGGATTATTACTCAAAAGCGAGTTGATCGGAATTAGCTCTATAAGATAAGATTCGAAATGATGCATTTATATCAATCGAGAATCAACTTTATTTGATAATCAAAGCATTTAAACCTGGATCGTGGATAACAAACCCGACAATGTTTAGAATGTAGATGCGAGGTATTATTCAAGAATTCACAATTACGGGATCTGAAAATTTACAAGAAATTTTAGCGAGGCTCATCGGCGAGATATACTATTCATCCGCGTTCAAAAATGTAAAAGATTTAAAAGAAGATTTGGGTCGGTATGAAGAAAGAAAATAATATGCCTCTAAACGTCTTGTCGAAAAGTTCGAAAGCATCAAAGACCGTGGATTGTTATACCATTACCTATATCTGAGTAGAAGAAATCAGAATGGATTTTGTTATGGATTTCTAGATCAGTAGCCGTGATAAGATCTGTCATTGGATAGATTGACAAGTCACCATTTACTACGAAACGGCATTGATGATAAATTGTCAGATTATATGTTAAAGAAATCAAAGACTACATTGTTCCAAAAGTGATCGCTCGACAGAGATGGTAGATTTACTTCCGTGATTATGGAAAGGAATTCGAGAGCAATACGCTACACTTAAGACGCTTTTCATCCCGACCGATGGACAATCGAAAGAACAATTCAAGTCCAAGATTTGTCGAGATTATGTGTTTTAGATTTTGGCGAATGGAAGCTCATATTCCTATGATCGAAGCTTACAATAATATCAATCTAAGATTCGACCCGCATAAGATTGTATGGTCGAAAGTGTAGAACTCTGAAGTGAAGTGGGAGAAAGCATAGTTGGAGTTGGTTGATCAAGCTAGAGAAAATCAAATTAATCGAGAAATTGAAAGTCGCCGATCGCCGTAAGTATTACGACTTAAAGCATCGAGCTGTAGAATTTCAAGTTGGAGAATTTGTATTCTTGAAAGTCAAACCTATGAAAGAATTAGAGTCACGAGGTAATTGAGGTACATGGACCTTTTGAAATCATTGAAAGGATTGACAATACTTTACGCTGCCGCTTTACCCATCGACTTACAGATATTCACAATGTCTTCGACATTTCAATGAGAAAATGGATCACTGACGCTGAGCGTAAGATTCCATATATAAAGTTTGAAATACAACCGATTTGACTTATGCATGAGCCGAAAAGATTTTGAATTTGTGTGAAGAGATTACAAAATGTAATAAAATTTCCATGTTAAAATTAAATGGAAGACGACCAATCAAAGAAGTACTTGGAAGGTTGAACAAGAGATGAGGTAAGTTTCCTTCCTGCTCAATGATCGAGAGAATTTCGAGGACATTTTTTTTAGAGGGAAAAATTGTAATATCCAATTAGCTTATTCCTAATTAATTTTATTTTAGCTAATTAACTGACGCTATCAGAAGAATGACTATAGCTAAGCATGCAATGGGATTAAGCCATTCGACGCTGCATGGGATCGATCGAAAGGTAATACCGCTCATTTTATTTCATTTTCATTCATACTGTCTCGCCTTCTTCATACGATTTAGCTCTCCTTTCCCCTCGCCTCGATCGCTTCGACGGACACGCGCATTACGAACGACGAGTGGAATCCCGTCGGCTTCACCAGAACCGCCGCTCGCTTCGGCCGGGCTTCGACAATGACCGCTCCGTAGATCGCGACGCCGAGCCGTGGAATTGATCGTCTTCGCTACACGATCTCGCCGGATTCGCTTGGAACCGCGATCCGTAAGCCTTGCTTGGGAAATCCTGAACCGATCGGCCGGCCAGGATTTCGCTCGCCAATCGGGGAAACCTAGGGAGTTTTGTGAGTTATTGAATTTCTTTCCCTATTTCTTTTTTCTTTCAGCCGGCAGCCTTCCTTGGCATTGAAATGTGTGATTATGGAGTTCCGAAATCTGTTTTGGTTGTCAGGTGAGTTGCATAATTATTGTGTATTAAAATGGGGGTTTAGGATTGGCATTTTTTTGTTAATTTTAGTTTGTTAATTTAATCAGGTAATTTTAGTTTGTTAATTTAATCAGATAATTAATATTGGCATTAGTAGATTACTTGTAGTGCCCAAAGATACAAAAGATTATATGAGGACATCAATTTCAAGTAAGACGCAGCTTAAGTTTGGTGATACTACCGTGTTAATTATGAGTTTTTTAGATGTAAGAAGATAAGAGTTATTTCATTATGGTTATGCATCGGGAGGAATCGAGGAGACATCACGACAGCCTGATTAATCGGGTGAGACATAATTGTTAATTTAAATTTAGTTTATCCCCATGAATGTCATCGTTTCTACCGATTTTTATAAATTATATGAATGACATACATATAGATATTTCGCCATATCAGATGTCATTACAACTGCTCAACGATTATGTTTAATAGTTCATTTTCTTTAAAGATATAAAGATATTTGATTGCGCATATAGAAATATTTTAAAACACGTTAAATGCAGAATGTGACAAAATGTAAAAATGTCGAAAATTGTGATGGGAAGACTATGTTATATAAATCGCAGATAGGTAAAGTTCGACGACGAGCGAGCGAGATCTTAGTATTCCGACTCGACATTGAGGAGTCGAGTCATCTAACCTCCGGGTAGAAGTATGGTCCGACCCTACTTTACCTTCAACTTTATGACGTGAGACCCTTTTGTTATGAAGTCAAACCTGCAATTATAAATGGTATTTCTAAAAAATGATTTGATATAGAATGAAACGACTTTCATTAAATAACCGCTCTATGACATGACATCGATACAAGATTAATATATAAAGATATCATTGCTATCATTTCAAAGATTTACCGCTTTTACTCTTTCTCGCAAATTTAAATGTATACGATCGTTATTACCGCCTGTTCGGTTTACTTTAAGATTCGTCTCACAAAGTTTTAAATTTTACGCTTAACGTTGATAATTTCGAAAAAAAAGGTGTAGTTTAGTTTTGTTGATTTGTATAAAGATAAAAGATTAGCGCTTTTGCAGACGCAAAAATTTTAATACCGATGTTTTATGCTCAGATTCGTACAAACTTAAAGATTTTCATGCTTCCAATTTTGTGATTTGAATTAAGTAGTATATGAATTTTTAAATTTTGTGATGATTTGATGAGATACAAATTTCACCTTCTCGTTCATGATCACGATTGGAACGCGTGTGAATCTGGTTCAATCGAATATCCTATTCTGATACACTTGACCGACCAAGATAAGGGTCATCTGGTGTGAAAAGACTTTCAAAAAAAAGATGAGATTGCTGCAACAAATGACTATTTGTAGAGTTTGACTTTGGTTTTTCCCAACTTCGCTATCGATTGAACTAAACATTTCACAAGGTTAGCTCATTCTCTAAGGTTTTCACCTTTGTTACTATCTTAAGCATTTACATAGTTTGCGTCATCCTACATTAATTCACATTTGACAATTATCCTATATGATATTTTAAATCATTCCAAGTAATTTCTTGGGATATACTTCTTGATGTTTTATTGACTTCATATGACATCATTGTAATTATAAAATAAATAAAATTGCCAAATAACTTATAATTCACTTCTAACTTTTTGGGGTGTTCTTGTTCTCACTCAAAAAACTTTCAAGTCAATCCACCTTCGATTGGTAGCCCAAAAAAATTTCTAACTTCAATCTTCTCACATTAGAAATTTTGACATAGGCTACCAATGTTGACAGCATTTGCTAAATTGCAAAGTTGTTAAAATTGAGAACTATTTGGCTACAAATCTTCCTAATGCTCTACAAATAAGATTCATAAGCTTTGAAATTTTTAGTATATTGCCTAAAGAAAATCAGACATAGAATAAAATTTCAAAGTATTTAAAATTTATTCTCTAGTTCATTTTCAATGTATTTAGAAATCATTATATTTGGATAGATTCCGAATAAAGCTATTAGTCACCCTTTACCACTATCATTATCTGACATTGTTGTTGCCCGTCAATATTGCAAGTATTTAAAATACTTTGCAAGCAACCAAATGCAAAAAGTAAACTCTTATACTTTTTCTCTTGACACCAGCAAAGTGTTACAAATGCGTAATTTTACTTTATATTGTATTTAATATACTTTAAAATTTCATATACTTACAAACAAACAACCTAAGTGAAATTCCAAACCATAAAATGAGCCAAACATATGACAAAACCACCTCCATACCATAGTGTCAATGATCAATATCACTGTAAATGAGCCAAATACTATCCTACTAGCAGTTCAACTCATTAGCAGTTTCAATCCTGAAGTAAGAAAAATTAGTTCTAGCCCATAAAACCGAAAACCTTTGGTATCCACATAGAAGATTGCAACTACAGTACAATAGCAACCGGGCCGTTAACTCTGACTAATTTTTGCCAATTAAATCATAACACTTTGATTCACATCATAAATATTAGTTTTGATACTAGCAACAAGCTAAATCTAAAGGACCCCTATAGTCTACAAAGATAACTATCAAATCATGCCAATTAGAAAGCAATATAAAACCTTACAATACATTTTATTCTTTTGTCCTCAAGAAATGTAACCAATGACCCACATAAAACATTGCAACTGATAAATATTATGCCCATAATGTCACAAATCACAAAGCTTTAAGTGATTTATAATAGTAATTTAGCAATTTCATAGAATTGGTTGTAATTATCTTTGTATGCTATAGAGATCCTTTACATATAGGTTATTGGTAAATATCAAAGCTGACATTTACGATTTAACTGGCATGGTTGCTATAGTGTTGTAGTAGCAATCTAGATGGAAAATTCTTCCATATAGCTACTAGAGATTATTGGTAGTATGAGTTAGAGCTATTTTTTCTTCCTTCAGGACTTATCATTATCATTATTATATTATCATTATTATGTAACTAATATAAATTTTAAAAACGGGAGATTTACATACATACCACACAATTCTTTTGCCTTTACATATCTACCACTCAAAGTTAGATATTTACGTATCCACTTTCCTATGGTTGAACAGATGCATCTCGCTATAAACAAGTGAGTAATGAAAGTATTTTTGATGTGATATTAAAGTTTGGGGTGTAAAAAGTAAAGTTAAAGTGTTAGATATGTAAATACATAATTGTGTGGTGGGTATGTAAACACCCCTTTGATAAAATGATACACACAAACTAATACCTACAGCAAATTAGGAAAAGAAACAGAACAGTAAACTCCTTGCAGATATCTCCAACCTCTCTCTAAATCACACTATTGAAGATAAAGCAAATAATGTGCATGTTTACATATGCATAATATTGTCAAAGAATTTGTGTTTTCCCTGATATTTAAGTTCATTAATTTCAATATTTTATATCTTAAAATTTAAAATGCTCTAACAAAATATAGAACATAGAATAGCAAAATGCCTTACGACATTAATAAAAACATTTTGTTCAACCTGCAAATATGTGGAAAATGACTAATGTGGTCTGAACTGAAACAACGTAATAAAATGATTTAAAGATCAGAATATGAAGGGGATAGTCAATATGATCATCCGCTTCAAATAAGTCTGATAAAAAAAAGCTACCCTCATAATTTGAGCACTAATCATGAATAAAAATCAAAAAGATAAGTGTTTGTTTAAGTTTTGATATTCCATTGTTTTGATGGAGATTGCTAGTAATAGGGTTGTATATTGTTTAGATAAAACCAAATTAATCTTATTTAGGTGGTTGGATTCTATTCTTAAAATATCAATTCAATTATTAGACATAATGTTGATTTTCTTTGATTTTTGGTTATTAGTTATTTTTTTGTTTTTCTAAAACAGATCAAACCAAAAACCAAATTATATTAATTTTTTCAAAGATAAAATTAATAAGGCCATGGAAATAAACAATTGACATAAGGAATATATGACAAAATATGAATTTTAATGAAGATTCTTGATATTCTTCTTAATATAAGCCATTTAAACTAAGAATAATTAGATTCATTATTTAAATAACTATATTTTGGCTCATTCAAAACCAATTAAACTAAACTTTTTTTTTTGAAAAATAGTTAAGTTGAACACTACATTTGTCGGTCCCAAGTCCGGATGTGAAAAGTGGAGGGTTGCATTAGATAGTCGACATCCAGTGTAAAACTTATCGAAATAATCATGACATGAATCCTTTAAATCAGTGTTAATGCTAGGGCATCCCCTGGAAGCGATGCGCTATATGGCTTGAATACAATGAAAAATGTGCAAGAGCCGGTGCATCAGCGCCCGAGTACAGTGTTAAATAAGTAAAGGTTCCCACATTATGGACAGATGCGGGCAAAGAAGTTAGTCCATGAAACTAGAATTAGATTAGGAACTTGGAATATAGGTACTCTTATAGGTAAATTAATGGAATTAGTAGATATTATGGTTCATAGAAAGATAAATATTTTATGTGTTCAAGAAACTAAATGGGTTGGGGAGAAGGCCAAGGAGATTGATAGTTTAGGTTTTAAACTTTAGTTTTCAGGTAAAAGTCGAACTAAAAATAGTGTAGGTGTGATTATAGATAAAAGTTTGAAGGATAATATTATAAATATTAATAGATGTAGAGATAAAATCATAGCTTTAAAAATTATTGTTGATACTAATATTATCAATGTTATAAGTGTTTATGCTCCTCAATTAGGTTTGGATGTAAGCTCAAAGAAAATTTTGAATGATTAATACAAAAGATACCACTTGAAGAAAAAGTATTTATTGGAGGAGATTTAAATAGACATGTTGGTAGAGTGGTAGAAGATTTTAAAAGTATTCATAGTGATTATGGATTTAGAGTGACTAATGAAAAATGTGAGACTATATTAGAATTTGTCTTAGCTTATGATTTTGTAGTTGCTAATACTTTATTTAAGGAAAAAGATGAACATATTATTACTTATAAAAATGGATCTAGTAAAACCCAAATTGATTATTTTCTGATAAGAAAAATAGATCGTTTAGATTATAAAGATTGTAAGGTCATTCCAAGTGAAAGTTTAAGTATCCAACATCGATTGTTAGTTTTAGATTTTAAGATGAAAGATTGTAAGAGGAAAAATAAATCAAATTATTATCCTAGGATTAAATGGAGACACTTAAAGAACAAAAATAAAAATATTTTTAGGAACACAAGAGCTTACAATATGCGATGTTCATAAGAAAGCTAATTTATGTGGGAAAAATTAGCAAATGAAATTAAGCAAATTACTAAAAATGTGCTTAGAGAATCAAAAGGAAAAACTACTTTTAATAAAAATAGTTGGTGGAGTCAAAGAAAGTAAAAGAAAAGATCGAAATAAGAAGATTGTTATAAAACCCGGTTTATATATAAAACTCAAAGAATCGGAAAGATATAAAATGGTCCAGAGATTAAGAAAGAATATATGATGAAAAAAATTTAAATTTTAATGATTTATACAATATATTAGATACTAAAGAAGGTGAAAGATGTATAAGTTAGCCAACCAAAGAGAGATAAAGACATTAAGAGTGAGGTATTAAGGATGAAAATAATAAAATACTTTTTTTAGAAAAAGATATTGAAAATAGGTAGATGATGTATTTTGATAAACTTTTCAATGAAGGATATGAAAGTACGATTAATTTTAGCAACCTTAATACCCTAAACAAAAATAGAGAATTTCATTTTTATCGTCGTATTAGTAAATCTAAAGTTAGTGAAGCTTTAAAAAAAATAAATGTGGAAAAGTAGTAGGACCAGATAATATTCCAATAGAAGTGTGAAAATGTTTAGGACATCAAGGAATTTGTTGGCTTACAAATCTTTTTAATGTCATTTTAAAGATTAAAAAGATGTTAGATGAGTGGAGAAAGAGTTTGTTGGTTCCTATATTTAAGAATAAAGGTGATCCACAAGAGTGTGCAAATTATAGAAGAATTAAGTTAATGTGTTATACATTAAAATTATGGGAGAGAGTAATTGAGCATAGGTTACGATGTGATACAAAAGTTTTTCACAATCAGTTTGGTTTCATACCAGGTAGATCTACTATAGATGCTATACATTTATTAAGAGGTTTGATGGAGAAGTATAGAGAATGTAAGGAGGATCTACATATGATATTTATTGATTTAGAGAAAGCTTATGATAAAATTTCAAGAGATGTTCTTTGGAGAGTTCTAACGAGGAGTTAATATTGATTATATTCAAGTAATTAAGAATATGTATACTAGAGTTACTTGTGTCCAAACACAAGGAGGATTGACAAAATATTTTCTATTTCTTGGATTACATCAAGGATCGACTTTAAGCCCTTATCTTTTGCTTTAATTATGGATGTTCTTACTAGGCATTTATAGGAAGATGTACCTTGGTGTATGCTTTTTGCTAATGACATTCTTCTTGTTGATAAGACTAGAGAGGGAGTCCACGAGAAACTTGAATTGGAGGTCAACATTAGAGTCTAAAGGTTTTCGTTTAAGTAGATCTAAAAGTGAATATATGGAGTGTAATTTTAGATGTATAAGTTCTAGTGGTAGTGTTGTGATATTAGGTGAACAAGTCATTAATAAGAGTGAGTGATTCAAATATTTAGGCTCTATTGTTCAAAATGATGGTGAAATAGATAGAGATGTTATTAGTAGAATTCAAGTTGGATGGTTGAAGTGGAGGAATGCATATAGGCTATTGTGTGATAGAAAAGTTTCACTTAAACTTAAGAGAAAATTTTATAAGATAGTGATAAAACCTGCAATGACTTATGGTGCAGAATGTTGGCCAATAAAAGAGAAGCATAAGACTAAGTTAAGTGTTACAGAGATCAGGATGCTCAGGTGGATGAGTGGCTTTACTCTTAAAGATAAAATGTGAAATGAGTATGTTCGAGAAAAAGTTGGAGTAGCTCCAGTGGCAGATAAGCTTAGAGAGTCGCCTTAGATGGTTTGGCCACATAAAGCGTCGGTCGTCCGATGACCGGGTTAGGAGAGTAGATACATTAGATTTGCCTTATGTTAAGAAAGGTAGAGGTAGAACTAAAAAGACTTGGTTAAGATATATAAAAAATGACCTTAGTATACTTGAATTAAATGAGACTTCGACATATAATAGGACATAATGGAGACGAAAGATTCATGTAGCTGACTCCACTTAGTGGGATAAAGGCTTGTTGTTGTTGTTGTTGTTGTTGTTGTTGTTGAAAAATAGTTAAGTTGATTTGATTTTCTGAATTTATTACTCAATCTAATTGATTTAGTAAAATCATAGATTAAGCCAACCAAATGCACACCCATAACTAGTAGTAGTGATTCTCAAATCACATTGTTGAGATGATTAAAGAGGATGCCCCCAAGAGTCCAAAATTGTGATTGGATCATCGATCAAATGCCTACATATCAAAATCCAAAGGTTGAAAATCTAGATCATTCGATCACAATAAGATAAACAAGATAAGCATACTCAGCCAACCTTATAAAGCCAAATTTGTTTAGGATATTGTAATTGAATTTTAAACGCAATATAGGGTTTTCCTAAATTGAAGAGTTTGGTTCCTTCTTTTGGGTTAGTTTAAGATAGAGGGATAGCTCAAATTATTTTCTTGTTGTTATTACTATTTATAAATCAATATCTGCAATAAATTTAAATTGAGATCTCTCCCAAATCCTCTTTTCTCTCCAACTAGCATTGCATGTGGAAAGTCACATTCAGAAAATATCTGCTAAATACTAAAAAATATCATGTATGAGATGACTCAAGCCACATCAAGAGAAATTATCTTAGGAATATCCAGAGAGACTGAGAAATAAAAAGTTTGTAGACGATATAGCAAAATTGAGATGCAAAACCTATATTGAGAGAAAAAGGTGAATCATCTGGGGACAATATGAGAATAGTACTTCCTCGAGTTTCGGCTTTAATATCTTAAGAAATTGAGGAATCTTATTAAGTTATGACAGGTATGATCACTATCTCAGATATCACTGCTAGAGTGTTTTTTGACTCGAGAAAATGCATCAAACTCTTTTATATCCAAACTATTATATAAAAAATTACATTTGGAACCTCTTTCTTTTACTCCTTATGTGATCATTAATTTACCTATTGATGATTGCATGTTTGCTAGTACTTTTTGTTCAGATGATAATTTCATAGTTGGAAAAATGTTCAAATCTAATTTGATTCAATTACATTTGATGAAATTTGAGGTGATTTTGGGTATGAATTAGTTAATAAAATACTATGCCACTATAAAATGTTAGAAAAGGTGAGATCAAATTTGATTCACTTAATGATAAGGTATTTTAGTTTCAATGCGAGAAAGAAGCAATAGTACCATTGATCAATTCAATTAAGGTGAATAAATGCATAAAAGCTGGTGAATTCTTTCTTAGACAAACTAGAAGCTACAAAAGGTGCAACTAGTGACAAGCATTATTCCTGTGGTGAATGAGTTTGTTGATGTTTTTTTTAAGAAACTTGTTAGGTTGTCACCAACGAGGGAAGTGGAGTTTACAATTAATGCTCAACCAAAAATAACAACTATTGCTAAGGCTCATTATAAAATGGCCACTAAAGAGTTGCAAGAATTAAAAAGTCAGTTATCTAAGTTGATTGAGGAAAGGTTCCATTAGGCCTCGTATGTCTCAACATAGTACAATGTTTTGTTTGTTAAGAAGAAGGATGCTTTGATGCTACTATGTATTCATTACAAGGAGCTAAATAAAGTAACTAATAAAACAAATATCTTCTTCCAAGAATTGATAATTTATTTGATCAATTAAATGGAACTTATGTATTTACAAGAAATGATTTAACTTTTGGAATCATCAAGTCGGAGTGAAGGAAAGTGATATTGAGAAGATAGCATTCATTTAGAACTAAGTATGGGAATTATGAATTTCTAGTAATATCTTTTTTGGATTGATAAATGCTCTAGTAGTATTGATGGATATGAAGAATAAAATTTTTAAGCCTTATCTTGATCAATTTATAATACCATTTATTGATGATATATTAGTTTATTCTAAGAATAATGATGATTATGTCAGACATTTAAATATGGTCTTGAGATTGTTGAGGGAGCACAAAATATTTTTAAGTTTTCAAAATGTGAGTTTTAACTGAGGAATGTTACTTTTCGAACATATTATTAATAGTGAAGGTACATCAATGAATCCTGAAAAGATGATAGGAGTTGAATGACCAAAACCAACTAATGTGATAAAGATCAGAAGTTTTATGTGATTAGCAGGCTATTACAAAAGATTTGTGTAGAGTTTTCATAGATTGTACTGCTTTTATTTAAACAAACAAAAAGATGTTAAATTTAAATGGACAAAAAAATGTGAACAAAATTTTCAAGATCTTAAAAAATGTTTAACATATGCACAAATGCTGACAATTTCATCAAGAACTGAGGATTTCAAATATACAATAATGCTTCTTCAAATAAATTGGGTTGTGTTTTGATATAGAACAAGAAAGTGATTGCATATACTTCCAAGCAATTTTAACCACATGAAAAAAATTATCCGCCACATGACTTGGATATAGTTGTAATAGTTTTTGCCATGAAAATCTAGAGAGAATATATAAATGTAGTACAATATGAAATATTCACTAATCATAAAAATTTAAAATAGTTTTTCACCAAAAAAAGAATTGAATTTGAGACTATAAAGATGGATAGAGTTGATAAAAGATTATGATCTTGGCATACAATATTATCCAGAAAAAGGCTAAAATTTTAGCTAATGCAACAACAACAACAACAACAAGCCTTAATCCTACTAGGTGGGGTCGGCTACATGAATCCTTCATCTCCATTGTGTCCTATTATGTGTCAAATTCTCATTTAATTCAAGTATACTAAGATCATTTTTATACATCTTAACCAAGTCTTTTAGGTCTACCTCTACCTTTCTTAATATAAGGCAAATCTAATGCATCTACTCTCTTAATGTCATGGACGGCCGACGCTTTATGTGGCCAAACCATGCGACTCTCCTAATCTTATCTACCAGGAGCTACTAACTTTTCCCAAACATACTCATTTTGCATTCTATCTCTAAGAGTAAAGTCACTCATCCACTGAAAGCATCCTCATTTCGTAACACTTAACTTAGTTTATGCTTCTCTTTTATTGGCCAACATTCTGCATATAAGTCATTGAGGTCTTACCACCATCTTATAAAATTTTCTTAAGTTTATGGAACTTTTCATCACATAATATGTATTCTCCACTTCAACCATCCAACTTGAATTTACTAATAACATCTCCATCTATTTCACCATCATTTTGAACAATAGAGCCTAAATATCTCAATCGCTCACTTTATTAATGACTTCATCACCTAAAGTCACAACACTACTACTAAAACTTCTACAACTAAAATTACACTCCATATATTCAGTTTTAGATCTGCTTAAATAAAAACCTTTAGACTCTAAATTTGACCTCTCTAGTCTTATCAACAAGAAGAATGTCATCAGCAAAAAGCATACACCAAGGTACATCTTCTTGTAAATGCCTCGTAAGAACATCCAAACTAAAAAAAAATTTAGGCATACAAACTAGATACTAATTAAAGAAGCGGAATTGATCAGAGATATGAAATCCTTATAGCTAGAAGTCATAATAGAAAATGATCGAGACACATTTAGTTTGTATCTGATAAACATTCACCTCATTTTTGAGGAAAAAATCAAAGATGCTCAAAAGGCTAACAATGAATATCAAAAGTTGATCAATCAACTGCAAACAGATAAAGGAAAAGATCTCAAAGATGATGAATTAATTTGTAATTTGTATTCATGAATGATCAAAAAAAGAAAAGGAAAAGATCTTAGCATAGATGAATAAGATTTAATTAAAATAATTTGTAATTTGTAATCATGGGTATCAAAAAAATCAAATTTGATCCAGAAAATTTCACTTAAACTCATAATTCCAGTTATTTAATTCATCTAAGAAGCACTAAAATGTACAAAGATGTTGTAGAATATGTAAAATATAAACCAATCAATAAATTGCCAATACTAGAGTGTAACTGAGAAGGCAACAATGAATTTTATTATAGGTTTTCCTAAATCCAAACAAAAGCATAATTGTATTTGGGTTGTAATTGATAGACTAACAAAGTCAGTATACTTCCTACCCATTCATCAAATTGATTTTGTAAAGAAATTAGCAAAATTATTCGTGAAATAAATTATCATATTGTATTAAGTTCCTTAAATCACTATATCAGATAGAGATGGTAGGTTTATGTTCAAACAATGGAAGAGTATTCATGAAGGTTTGGGCCCCAAATTGTATTTCATACAATCTTTCATCCACATATATGACAGTCAAAAATAATTATTTAAGTGTTAGATAATCTGCTAAGGCAATGGGTTTTGGAATTTCGAGGTAACTAGGAAGATCACATTTTACTGATTAAATTTTCTTATAATAATAGCTATCAATCTACTATTAAGATGATACCCTTTGAAGCATTATATGACATAAAATACAAAACTCCATTGAGTTGAGTTGAAATTGAAAAGAGATAGTTAATGAGTCCACAGGTGATTAATCAAGCTATTGAGAAAGTCAGAAATATTAAAAATAGTTCAAGGTCATTAACAGAAGTATTAAGATCCCAAACATAAAATGAAAGAATTTGTAGGTAAATTTGTATAGTTAAACCTATGAAAGACATCTAGATTCGACCAGAAAAAAGTTGAGTCTCAAATATTAGGCCATTTAAAATTATATTTAAAGAGAATTGAAAAGCTTGCGTATAGATTAGCACTGCACATAGATATGTTTAGTGTGCACAATAGTTTCGATGTACCAAATGCTTAGAAAATGGGTTGCAGTTACAGATAAGAAGGTACACATAATGAAATCAAAGTACATAAAGATCTGGCATGCACAAAAAGAACTAGAAAAAATAATAGATTCATATTAAAAAAATTGAAAATAGATAAAATCTTTATGCGAAAGTAAAATGAAATCACTGATCAGATAAAAAATACAGCATGGGTAAAAAAAGAAATGAGACAAAAAATTTGTCATCTATGTAAAAGATTATGAAGGTGGCAAATTTCGAGGAAAAAATTCTAATGTGGGGAGAATTGTAACACCCCAAAATTTTGAAAATATAAGCCAAAATTTCTCTTAAAAATCATGCCCCACACTTTTTCCGTATCTCAAAAGAGAACAAACATTTTTATAAAATTCTATATTTTATTACAATCATTTTGAAATATATATATATATATATATATATATATATATATATATATATATATATATATATATATATATATATTGTTGACCTCCACATATAATTCACAAATCAAACAATCCACAAAAGTTGAAACCAATAATTAAGGAAAGCAGCATCGCATGAATCGGGTTAAAATGCCATAATCCCGATCGGATTCAATCAAAATTGTCTCGATTTAAAAATTCAACTTCTTAAATGCGTCTAAATATCAAAATTAATTAAATAAAAAAATATCGGATCAATTAATTAAAATCATTTTTAATAAAATTACACGCATATCGAAATCGAAAGGCCCTGACGACGTCCGAACGACCTCTGTTTGCGAAATTGACTGCACCATTGTCGCTGAAACATCGACATCTACCAAATCACACCTTTCACGATTAATTTGGCAAAGTCATGCGAGCGTGAGCGATTGAACGACTACGCAATTTAAGCAATTTCACTGACATGGTCCAATGAAGTCCACAAAGCGGACATCATTGCCCGACCAGTAAACACCTAAAATTGATACCCATATTGTTAGAATTTATCGCAAGAAATAATTTTATACTATTCGGCACGAAATTATTAATAATAATGTTATCTTGTTTATTCGCAATTAAGCAACTAACAACCACTTAAATCCCTAATCTTTGCCCTGATCCAACCACCCAAACTCACCTAATAAAATTTTCCGCCCGAAACCTCCTATTGGACACCGCTTAAACAACCAATTGGAATTTGCGGCCAACCCTAAATCTCGAACCGAGCGACGACCTCCCTCATTCACGCGATTGACTTCTCCTAAGTTCTCCCTCTCTGGTTCCCGATCCCCCTCTTCTCATTCTGTCCCAAACAGCAGCAGAAGGAGACTCCTCCCTCCCACTTTTCTCTCTTGTGCTCCATTCGTGCGAGCCGACCGAGAACATCTCCCGGTTCGTTCCTTTTCCGTCCCTATTCTATTTTTACTTTGGGCCGTGGTTGGTGTGTGAGCTGCTATATGCAGCGGCAGTTGTCTGACTTTGTGGTGATTGTGGTTCAACTGTGAGGCTCTCTTTGTGGTTGGAGTGTTGTTGGAAAGATTTTAACAGCAGGACATTGCTGTGCTTGGTTCCTTGGAAGTATTGTAGCAGATTTTTGTCTTAGTTTGTTTTGATTCAATGTTAATCCTAGCTTTTTTTTCTTCTTCCTTGAATCCCGCAACATTCAATTTCTCGTTGCCCCATTCAAGGTTGCCTTTTGTTGGCTGGTTGATTGCTATTTGGAGTTTTGTTGGCTGGTTATCTGTTGTCGGCTAATTGGCTGCCATTTAGAGGTTTTGGTCGCTGCAGTCTTGGCCTTTTTGTTGGTTGTTATTAGTGAATGTTCATGGGAGCTGTTTCATAGTATTTGCAAAGCTATTATTTGTGCTTTGAATTGGTTATGATAATAAATAATAAATAAATAAAAAGGCTAGGGTGTTTTCTTTTAAGGGGTATATTGGTTGTGTTGCTGCGGACGTTGAAGAGGGTGGTAGAGGATGAAACCTAAGATTTCAGCCTTTGGCGTTAGTTGGAGTAGTGGGTTTTGTGTGGCAGTTCAGCGAGCAGGGTTATGAAAAGGAATTTTATTCAGATTGTTTATTCACGTCATCCAACACATCATGATCACGATACTAGTTCATATATTGAGGCAAAAGCATGGAGAGTGTTAGCTAGAAGGGCCTTTTAACTTGTATAACTTTTGATATATAATTTTGGAAGTTTGCAAAGTATTTTGAGGAAGAAAGCAACATTCCTTGATATTCAATATAAAGAAAATTAGATGGGGGCTTGCATTTATTGAGGCTTATACATTAATTTGCTAATTGTGCATTTCAAAGGATAAATTTGGGATGAAATGTAATATGAAAAGAACAAACTTAATGTGATTGTCTAGTTTATGTGGCCTAAACTCTATTTAATTATCATGTAAATGGAAGGAGATGAAGGGTGGAGTGGTTGGCTTTGCTAACATTGTTATTATTCTTTTCTCTCTATTGTTATCATGCAAGAAAATATTTTTGTTGAATTGAAAATTCAGATTTATATGCACTAAATGAAATTGATTGTTTTGTTCTATGCAAATCAAACACTACTTGCAAACAACTACCATGAGATAAAGCATGATTTATATTGTTCTCATTTCTATTGTATCTTTTATCTTGGATTGATATCAAAGTGTTGAGAATTAGAGACACGGGATATGCAAAGTTTTCTTTGTGATTATCTATTAGTAAAAGATGAAATATATGCCTACACCTTGACATTTAATTGTTATTTTATTGGTGGGCTTTGAGAGAGGTATTTCCTCCTTTATATTCAAAGTGAGAAGAATGAAATGGTGCTTATATGATCAAAAGTTTATGTTACGATTTCAACGAAATGCTGAAAAATTACCTTGTCGACTAAATGCGAGAATCTCAATTTGGTCCCTTGACTATTTGATTAGGGACCAAATTGGTCCTTCTATGATGTAATATGTGAATGAAAATGAGAATAGGGTAGAGTTTATTAGTTATCTACTTATTTTTATTTTTTGTTATTCCGAAAATGCCCTGTAGTATTCATTATTTCTCTACAACTTTCCATTAAATTGCAAACGTAAGGACCACTTTGGTCCCTGATCAAATAGTCAAGGGACCAAATTAGTCATCCTGTTTAGTCTGGAACTAAATTGGTCATTTATAAATAGTTAAGGGAACAATTTGATCTTAAACCCATTTTTAATTCTATGCACAGGTGAATTAAAATTTGTGATAATATGATTTGTGATAAGTACCCGTTCACATTGTTTCAATGGAAACTTGTTTAAAGTATTTGTTCACGCTCCAAATACAGGAAATCGCTTTGTGATAAGTACCCATTCATATTGTTCCAATGCCGGAAAACTTGCTTATAAGATTTTCACGCGTTGTTCTAACATGGCAGGAAAGCTGTGATAAGCACTGCTCACATTGTTCTAATGCGACGGAGAAACTTGTGATATAAGTGCTTGTTCACATTATTCCAAAGTGGCAAGGAAACCTACTTTGTGATAAGTACCCATTCAAATTGTTCCAATGTAGTAGGAAAACTTGTGCTATAAGTAGTTGCTCACGTTGTTCCAACGTCACAAGAAAATCTGCTCTGTAATGAGCAGTCATTCACATTGTTCCGATGCGGCGAAGAAACTTGTGATAAGTACTTGCTCACGTTATTCCAACATGACAAGAAAATATGCTTTGTAATAAGTACCCGTTCACATTGTTCCAATGTAGTAGGAAAATCTTGTAATATAAGTACTTGCATGCATTGTTCCAATGCAACAAGAAAATGCTATACTATACAAACCTATGCACGCCTTTCTTGGGGTGGTAGGTAAACTATACTTTACCACGATCTTACAACACCTAGCACGCTTGGCATGGGGCTACTTGTGAATCAGCTATCGACTGAGAGGCTACCGAAATTTTCAATAAACAAAGCTTACAAATTGCTTAAAGTTGACATGATCTGAGCTAGATATTTTAAAATATGGCATACAAGTTTATATAAAATTTGATAACTCTTTTATAAACACAAGTAAGATTGGATGACTCATTAACAAGTATGAATGAAGTATCTTCATTAAGCATTGATATAAAAGCGAATATTTGGCTTGAGACTTGTTCAAATATTCAAATAAATATAATTTTTGCACATACACCTGAGCAATTTTACAATTGAAATCAGTGATTCGCAACTTCTGCAATTAAGTCTTTGCACATATCATGAAATAACCTTACATGTGAATCTATAGCCTTAAGGTTCATGCTAAATGCACAATGAAATGATCCATTATGTATATTCAAAGTATTATTGCATTTCATTCAATTTGAATGTCTTTAATATGCAAGTGAGATGAATCTCATGTTTTTACTTCATGGGGCAATGTTTTGCTTAATCGTCTGATTCATGTAAATACTTAAAAGAATCAAATTCATGCTCTACAAAACGGATGCATGCTTGATTTATTGCAGAACAAATACATGCTTGAATCACTATAAATATTTGGGAAGGTCAAACCCATACCTCATTGAACAGATGCTTACATTTGATCTATAACAAACATTTCAAAAAGTCAAGCTCATGTTAGAACAGATTCTCACTTAATTCATATAAATATTTGAAAGAGTCGACGCATGTCTTGTAGAATAAATCTATTCTTGAATTATGACAAGCAGTTGAAAGAGTCAACTCATGTCTTATAGAACAGACATCTACTTGATCTATGATGAACATTTAAAAGAATCAAATTCATATTTGACAGAACAGATTTACATTTGATTTATGATTTTTAGGTATCAAAATATATGCTTGTAATTTGATACGTATGTCATATCAAACATAATTATTTCAACTTAGACATCTAAATGTCCATACAACTTTTTAAAGAACAGATACTTGTATGTATGTTGAAGTATTTACTAGATCAAACACTTAGAAAAATATGCAAGTTGTGTAGAAAATGAATGAACAAATACCTACAGTCATTCAAAATCAATTATTTACCCGCATGTGCGCCGACATATATGTTACAAATATGAACTTAGTGTCTGAGGATGTTACGCCGATTAAATCTCGGTTGAGTCTTAGGACCGGGTCTGGGTTAGCAAAATCTAAAAATCTAAAGACGCTATTATAATATTTTCAACTTAATAAAATCCGAGAAATTAATTCTGTCATAGAATGACAAAAGATAAATCTATCGGCATCATTATTAATGTAACTTCTCAAGTTCAAGTTCTCAAGAGGAAAGTCTCAAACCCGATCATTTATGCTCAAGCTAGCGTTGACAAGGTTTGGAGGACTAAAATCTTGAAGCAATGAATCACTCTGATTGGGTCTTAGGACCGAGTCCGGATTAACAAAACCTAAAAATTAAATTATGATATTATAAGAATTTCGATTTGATAAAATCTGATAAGCTAATTCTGTCATATAATTGCAAGAGATAAATCTATTGACATAATTTTTCAAGTTCAAGCTCCCAAGAAAAAAAACCTCAAATCCGATCCTCAATGCTCAAGCTAGAGTTGACAAGGTTTAAAGGATTATAAATGTGGAAGCAATGAATTTAGATCCGATCCTCTGTAAGGACAAAGGCAGAGTTGACAAAGTCTATTAACCTACAACAGCCATATGATAAAAAAAGGACTGTCATTATTAAGGTTTAAATGACTAATCATTAAATGCTTAAATCTAAATCAATTATAAAATGATCAGATATTCAAATAAAAATATATATAATTAAATAAAATTAATTATTTAAATTTAAATACATCCACCCCTCCACAACTATTTGTCAAGAGTGACAAATTAGGAAAACTTTTGCTCATAAAGAGTCAATGTCAAATTAAATACATAATTATTTTCACACTCAAATAATCTTAAGTCAGTAAAGACGTGGCCCGTGTCCTCTGTTCGCGTGATTTTCTCTCAAATGGCATCACATAATGGCGATTACGACCAGAGCCCTCTAACCAAGTAGTTTAACCCAAAATGACACCACAAAATCACAGTCACGGCCGCATCCCGTATGTTCCCCAACAACTTTGTTCTTTGAGCTGTGAATTATAGAATGTATTTGATTGAGCAAAAAACTCTCTATTAGCTAAGGTTTACTTACATTTGTCCCCCTTAGAAAAACTTCACCCCAGGTCTATAAGGACACTTTGGACGGCGTAACCCACGGTTGCTGACAAGGATCCTTCGATCAGGTTGGGTCGACTACCTCCTCTGACTAAGTGGACCAATGACCATGACAGCCTGGGATAACAAAACTATGGAATCTTGATCAAGCGCATCATCGTTCCCCTAAACAAAAGCTTTAAATTAAAATAATGAATCTCATAATATTCAAATTTCACTCACTGTTATTATACGTTCGCTATTTAGCGATTCATTGACTTGCCTTAATCGAAAATGCTCTCTCAATATTGGGAGTGGGATCTTGATCGAGCGCATCCGTTCCCCTAAACAAAGGCTTTAAATTAAAATAATGAATCTCATAAAATTCAAATTTCACTAACTGCTATTATACGGTCGCTATTTAGCGATTCATCGACTGGCCTTAATCGAAAGTGCTCTCTCAATATTGGGAGGGCTAATTAACTATAGGTGCTTGCGCTTATAGAAAACCTGAAACCACATTAAAGTCCTCACAAAATGAGGGCGAAATCTCTGGGTAGTGTCATATCTACTATTCCATCTGCCTTCGAAAAGTTTGACCGACACTTTAAACACACTCTTCATCACGGAGAGGTCGGTGGCGAATTTTTGAAGCCCATATATATATATATTAATTGACAAAATAATTAATTAATAAAAAGAATAGTCTAAGAATATTCCCCAATTAAGGTGATCCATTCCATCTCTTATATCTCGTAGTTTTGCTAGTGGCGAATGGATAAAAATGAAAGAAGTAAAGGCTCAGGTAAGAGAAAATCAAGAAGGAAGAAGATGGAGGAGAGAAGAAAAAAAACAGGAGGAAGAAGAAGGAAAAAGATGGAGAGAAGAAAATAGGACATAAAGAGGAGAGGAGGATGGGAAGAACAAGATGAAAGAATGAAAGAAGAAAAATTATGAATCAAAGAAATCTAATTTTTTGTCTTTCTTTCATAAAGTCAAATTTGAAGATAAAATTCTATTTCATGTCTTTTTCTTAGATCGAAGTTGAATTTAAATAGATAGGACTTATATGAGGAGGAATTATTTTGAGGTTAAATTAAGAGAATTGTGTTGAAAATAAAAGTATGGTTTAAAATGAGAAAATTAATTATTTTCAAATATTTATAAAGAGGGTGACCGATTTAAGAAGGTCGACCACCGATAAGGAAAAGATATGCAACTTATAATTCAAAAAGTAATTATTTTTTAGCCTTTTAGCATGTGCATTAAAAAATAAATAATATTTATGAGTGAATTGTATTAGAAATCCTTCTTATTGAAGGATGCATGGTTATAAGTATTATTCATATTTAAACGACCACATATACATTTTGATAATTGAGCTTATAATTAAATGTATTATGATTATATAAAAAAATGAAGCATATGTTTGTTTAAATATTTAGTAATGAAAATATATTGAGCTTAAGAAATGTCGAGTTAATAGTAATAATGTTGAGTTCTATCTAGGCTCTAATAAACTTTATGATGTATTTAATGCGGTTTGGGTCTACAACTCACTACCGTATAATGGCCAATAAACTTAGACAACCATACATGATATATTCTAAGGTTGAAGTGAAAAAAAAAATAAAGTGATAGAAAATATGTAAATGAATAATTTGATATAAATTAATATGCAAGCATGTATATTTTTTATTGGCATAATACACCAAGAAAATTTACATTTGGCATTTTGACACTATTCTTTTATGTAAGGAAATTAATGCGCAACATCATGCCAACAAAATTTAATGTTCAATATTACAATAATGTGCTCATCAAAAATACTATATTTTATTATTTTGTGCAGTCATGATTAGTATACATATTGCTTATAATTCTTGCATATTTGAATTTTATATTAGAGGCATTTATCTTACTGAATCTCATAGCTCACTAGATTATTATGACTATTTTTACAAGAAAAAAAAATGTTAAGGCTAAGTAAGAATTAGTTTAAATTTTATTATCATATTTGACAAGTAGTTCACATATGATATGATGATGTTGAGGTATATATTAAATGAAGTTTAACATTTTGTTTATGAATCTTGAGGTTATTAAATGCAATGTAGACATATAAATGAAATATTTTGGATTGGATGTGCTTAGTTCTACTACCTTATATTAATTGAATCTGTGTAGATTGTAATGAGAAATCATTTGTTATTTCAAGTGCATTCGGGTGATTGAGTTTATCACCCACTCTATTTTAATAAGAAGGATGTTAAAATGGGTGCGGGAGGTGGATTTGACCTGCTAAATCGTGCCCACCTCCATAACATCCCACAACCATTAGGAGGAGGTCCATCATGGGGCATGACATTCTGTCCCAAAACTGACTAATACTTGCAAAGAGAAACAATGGTCCTTGCTGTTTATAACAAGACAAGCAAATTACAGTAATTTGCTGCTATTTAGCTGTCGACACTCTGTCAATAGCAAGAACAAGTACAAAATGAAAAGGGGAAGACATCTACATGAAAATTCCATTGAGGCTCCCATATCTTGGACTACAAAGATTCCTATCAAAGAATTCCTACACCATCCTTACCAGTTCTAAGCTCTCATTGGGCTTATGCCATAACATTGAGAGATTAACTACAAAGTAGAAAATACACTCAGACGTACGAATGATATGAAACTTTCATGAGGACAAAGAAGGGAATGTACAAATGATTGCAAGGCAGAAGTAACTTTATCATAATATCATTTTTTTTTCCTTTGAAAGTCAGTAGAAATCCAAAAGATAGATAACTATAGACATGTACCGTATCTCAAAATATGTTTTAGAATTTTTTTTATTCCGTATCATTCCAAAGTTACCAGAACTACAAATGTGATATGAGATTGACTGAATTAAATATAGATCATATGCCCAATAAACTCCAGGAAATACAAACAAGAAGCTAACAAATTTAACTTATAAATGAATGTGGATATGGGAGAGGAGGGTGGTGGGTTGATTATATGTACCTGATCTTTGTCCACTAATATAGCTCTTACACCTTCAGTAAAATCATTTCGAAGTGAAGACCTCAAAGCTATTCGATATTCAATCTTCATTACACCACTAAGCTGTAGAGGGAGCAGCGCTATCAAGTATAACTACATAAAAAGAACAATTGGCATAGAGATCAAATCAACAAGTCAAGCTATATTACTTTTGATAAATGATGTTCATCATTTCCATGTGCAGCTGCGACTTCGGAGAAATGCTTCTTAGTCAAACAGAGAGAGAAAGGTGCACCTTTCAGAAGTCCTTGAAGAGCATCATGAGCCCATTCAGAAACTACAACACATACAAAGCCAATGAACATGGATTGAAAACTTGAAAATTTAGGTAATTACACATTTAACCAACAAAATACTTCTTTTTGATGACCAATGAAGAAATGGAAGAAGACCGATAATATCATAAACAGGTACTTGAGAGTTGACTAAAAGAAGTAAAAAAGAAAATGGAAGAGATTGACAGAACTTTGGTGAGCATATCAATTTATACGAATGACCGTGGCATTTAACATAAACACTTTGAAAGACAGAGGCTGCAAAACGGCACTATCATCAGCCTTATCCCAACAAACAGGATTTCATTTTCAAAAGAAAAAGATATGATTTCTACTGATGATTGCTTCGGTTTGCAAAACTTCAGTGAGAGATTATCTCGCTAAAATGCAACGAACTGAGATAATTAAAGAATTAAATAGGTTAAACTAACTCAGATTTAACTCCAAATGAATATCTCTAGCGGAATAAAGGAATAAAATTAACTATTAAACCATATTAAAATAGAAAGGATTTAATCACTACAGGGGTCCAATGTGAAGAAAACGTCAGCATTGCAGCACTAGCAGAAACCAGAAAACCAGGAAGTCAACAGGTCATTTGAAATAAATAGCAGAAACACAAAGCAGAATTCCATACCTTGGCCATCAGTATTTAGTTCAAGCTTCTTTAATTCTTCTATTATTTCAGAAACCGTCTTTTCTGTGCCAAATGATGACGCTATATGGGGTAAAAGCAACCTCAGATGAGCATCAGAATCGGGCTCCTTACTGTATTGTCCTAAAATTGTCTGCACGTTCACATGGGTGTCGCCAGAGCTGTTTGCACAAAACAGACAAGATCAAGACCATTATAAGAAGGATAGATCATATAGAATCATAAGTCATATAAATGTATAATGAAAATTTAATTACAACTTTCAAGGAATGGGTTCCAACCAACTATAGATGGAAGACAATAAAAGGAGCCGAAATCCTACTACCTCAACCAGACAACCTGTCCTAAACCCCCCTAGGATTTAGATGGTATGGTTTAAACAAGTTTGGCTTAACTTGGGATCAACTAAACGATGTCGTGAACAGTTGCGGAGTCTGGATTGACTGGCAAACCTACACACACACACAAGAGAGTTGGAATATGACATGACAATCCGATAACCACATGTAAACTCAATATGACTAATTAGATCTAATAACAAGCAATCAACCAAAGAACAGCCAACTATGATCTGTAAATTCATTATTGATTTGTTTATAATATTGAAGAGCGATAGATGGTTCTATCAATAAATTAGTATGATCCATCAAGAGACCATAGAACAATAGCTACACTATCTAGATAAAGGTAACCAGGGCTCCCATTTACAAAATTTCCTTTGTGCCGACTCAACCATGGCAAGAACCAGCACTGTGATTGTTTCCTTCTATGAGGAGAAAGGGAAAATAAGAGCTACAATGAATTATAGTAATACCACATTAATCAAATAGAAGAGCTGGCTACATTTGCAAAAAGTGAGGGACCCATTGTAGTTTCAAAAAAATGAGGAATCACAGTGTAAGTTTTCAAAATCTACATGTGCTTTTAAGTAGAACGAGCCAACCTATAAGACATTTAAAATCATATAATAGATGCCTTTAGTAAAGAAAATTAATTCCAAAACAGATTCATAGCCCACCATTCAGTAAATATAGATCAAAATGATATAGCATGGCATGAACATCACCAAGTAATCCTTGTCGATGAAAGAAGCATTATATAGCATTCCATTACCTCAAAGGTAAAATTAATATAGACTGTCAAGGAGTTGTTCATAAGAAGAACCAAAGAAATATAATAGACTTGTAAATTCACAGCAATGCAATAAATTCAGAACAATACAAGTTGTATGAGTGAAGGGCGTATTTAAGAGATGCCAAGTTTCCAGATGGCACGTAATGAGTTCCAAGGCCAGCATACAATGCATCAGCAGGAGATGAAATTCTTTTACCAGTCATTGCAAGGTAACTACCTGCATCAAAGCCAAACACATGTTGCTTTAGGACATGACAAAAAAAAAGCATTTAGAGGAAGAACTATCTAGTGCTCACACATAATCATAAGCAATCTCTATTCATAAGGTTGTCTCTTCTTTTCCATTTTACAATTTAGGCATTCCAACATAGAACCTGGTAACACTATCATTGCCGGTCCCAAGTCCGGATGTGAAAAGTGGAGGGTTATGTTAGGTAGTCGACAGTCAGCGTAAAACTTGTTGAAATAATCATGACATGAATCCTTTAAATCATTGTGTTAATGCTAGCGTCTAGGCGCCGCGGTATGAATCTGATGAAAAATGTGCTAGAAAGCATTTGCGTGATCCGTGCGGTGTTAAATAAAGAGTTCCCACATTATGGACGGATCAGGATAAAGAAGTTAGTCCATGAAATTAGAATTAGGTTAGGATCTTGGAATATAGGTACTCTTACAATGGAATTAATAGATATTATGGTTCATAGAAAGATAAATATTTTATGTGTTCAAGAAACTAAATAGGTTGGGGAGAAGGCCAAGGAGATTGATAGTTTAGGTTTTAAACTTTGGTATTCAGGTAAAAGTCGAACTAGAAATGGTGTATGTATGATTATATATAAAATTTTGAAGGATAATGTTATAAATATTAATAGATGTGGAGATAGAATTATAGTTTTAAAAATTATTGTTGATCTTAAGATTATCAATGTTATAAGTGTACATGCTCAAGTAGGTTTGAAGGTAGCGAAAAAAAAATTTTGGAATGAATTAGATTAATACAAAAGATCTCTTAAAGAAAAAGTATTTATTGGAGGAGATTTAAATGGGCATTAGTAGAGTGGTAGAAGATTTTAAAAGTATTGGTGATTATGGATTTGGAGTAATGAAGAAGGTATGTATATTAGATTTTCTTTTCTTTATGATTTTGTAGTTCTTAACACTTTATTTAAGAAAAAGAATATATATTACTTATAAAAATAGATCTAGTAAAAAATGATTGATTATTTTCCGATAAGAAAAATAGATCGTTTAGATTGTAAAGGTAGATTAAGTGAAAATCTAAAATCCATCAATTGTTAGTTTTAGATTTTAAGATGAAAGAGAAAAAATAAATCAAATTATTGTCAATTAGATAAGGACACTTAAAGAACACAAATAAAATATTTTTAGTGCAACTGAGATTAGAATTTGGGATGTTGAGGAAATTTAACATTATGTGGGAAAAATAGTAAGTAAAATTAAAGAGTTCTTTAAAGATGTCTTAGAATCAAAAGGAAAAGTTTCTTTTAATAAGAATAGTTGGTGGTGGAGTCGAGTGTGCAAAAAAGATAAAAAATAAGAAGTATTGTTATAAAACTTGGTTTAGATGTAAAACTTCGAATTGGGAAAGATATAAAGTGGCCGTAGAGATTCAGAAAGTAGTATATGATCTGAAAAATTTAAACTTTTAGTGATTTATACTGATAGGATACCAAAGAAGGTGAAAGATGTATATATAGGTTAACCAAGAAAGAAAAAAAAGTTCAAGTGAGTTGTATTAAGGATGAAAATAATAAAGTTTTTTTAGAAAAGGATATTGAAAATAGGTGGATGAGATATTTTGATAAATTTTTCAATGAAAGATCTAAAAGTACGATTGATTTTAGCAATCTTAATACCCTAAACAAAAATAGAGAATTTTATTTTTATCGTCGTATTAGTAAATCTGAAGTTAAAGAAGCTTTAAAGAAAATGAAATGTGAAAAAACAGTAGGACCTGATGATATTCCAATAGAAGTGTGGAAATGTTTAAGAGATCAATCAATTTCTTGGCTTACTAATCTTTTTAATGTTATTTTAAAGGCTAAAAAGATGCTAGATGAGTGGAGGAAGAGTTTGTTGGTTCCTATATTTAAGAATAAAGGTGATGCACAAGAGTGTGCAAATTATAGAGGAATCAAGTTAATGTGTCATACATTAAAATTATGGGACGGAATAATTGAGCATAGGTTACGATATGATACAAAAGTTTCTCACAATCAGTTTGGTTTCATACCAGGTAGATCTACTATGGATGTTATACATTTGTTAAGAGGTTTGATGGAGAAGTATAGAGAAAGTAAGGAGGATCTTCATATGATATTTATTGATTTAGAAAGCTTATGATAAAGTTTCAAGAGATGTTCTTTAGAGTTCTGTAACGAAAGGAGTTAATATTGGTTATATTCAAGTCATTAAGGATATATAATAGAGCTATACTTGTGTACAAGGAGGATTGACAAAATATTTTCCTATTTGGTTGGATTACATCAAGATCTTTAAGCCCCATTTTTTTTTAGTTATGGATGTTCTTACTAGGCATTTAGAAGATGTACCTTGGTGTATGCTTTTAGACATTCTTCTTGTTGATAAGACTAGAGAGTCCAAGAGAAACTTGAATTATGGAGGTCAACCTTAGAGTCTAAAGGTTTTCATTTAAGTAGATCTAAAACTGAATATATGGAGTGTAATTTTAGTTGTAGAAGTTCTAGTGACAGTATTGTGACATTAGGTGAACAAGTCATTAATAAGAGTGAGGGATTCAGATATTTAGGCTCTATTGTTCAAAATGATGGTGAAATAAATGGATATGTTATTAGTAGAATTCAAGTTGGATGGTTGAAGTGGAGGAATGCATCTTGCCTGTTGTGTGCTAGAAAAGTTTCACTTAAATTTAAAGAAAAATTTTATAAGATGGTGGTAAGACCTGCAATGACTTATGGTGCAGAATGTTGGCCAATAAAAGAGAAGCATAAGACTAAGTTAAGTGTTACAGAGATGAGGATGCTTAGGTGGATGAGTGGCTTTACTCTTAAGATAAAATGCCAAATGAGTATGTTCGGGAAAATGTTGAAGTAGCTCCAGTGGCAAATAAGATTAGAGAGAGTCGACTTAGATGGTTTGGCCACATAAAGCCTCGACCGTCCGATGACCCAGTTAGTAGAGAAGATGCATTAGATTTGCCTTATGTTAAGAAAGGTAGAGGTAGATCTAAAAATATTTGGTTAAGATGTATAAAAAATGACCTTAGTATACTTGAATTAAATGAGAATTTGACACATAATATGATACAATGGAGACAAAAGATTCATGTAGCCGACCCCACTTAGTGGGATAAAGGCTTGCTGTTGTTGTTGTTGTTGTTGCAACATAAAACCTGCTATGTCACTATAATGATTAACTTTAATGATCTTAGTACCCTAAATGAAAATAAAATTTTTTTTATTATCATTTAGTAAAATTAATGTTGGAGAGACTTTAAAGAAAATAAAGTATGGAAAAGCAATATGACCTAATGATATTCCAATAGAAGTATAGAAATGCTTAAGAAATTAGGGAATTCTCGACAAACTAATCTTTTTAATATTATTTTAAATACTAAAAAGATGTCAGATAAATTAAGAAAGAGCTTGTTGGCTCCATTTTTTAAGAATAAAGAAGATGCACAAGAGAGTGCAAATTACAAAAGAATTAAGTCAATATAGCATACATTAAAATTACGAGAGAGAGTAATTGAGCATAGATTATGAAGTGATACAAAAGTTTCTCAAAACCAACTTGGATTATGCAAAGTAGGTCTGCTATAGATGCTATACATTTGTTGAGTGGTTTGATGGAGAAGTATAGAGAATGTAAGGAGGATCTACATATTAAATTTGTTAATTTAGAGAAAGCATATGATAAAGCTTTAAAAGAAGAGATTTGGAGAGTTCTAGAAAAGAAGGGAGCTAATATTGCTAATATTCAAGTCATTAAGGATATGTATATTGGAGCTATTACTTGTATTCAAACATAAGGAGGATGATCATTTTTTCACTATTGAATAGAAAATCTGAATTAGGTATTTTTTTAATGGAATTATAATATGTGGTTTCACTTATTCTTTAAGTCAATGAGAGGGCATATTCATGCTTGTAAGCAAGCTTCCAATTTCACTCTTAGTTTCATTGAAACTATTTTTGTCTTCTTTTTAATTTATACAATGCGACGCAGAGCTTCATCTATGTGCTGAATAGAAGGACCAGTTTGTGCTCATTAGTAAATTCTGTCTTCTTGATATTGGCTTTCTGGGTTCCACGTGATCTTCTCCCACATCTGTAGGGACCGACAGATTAGCGGTCTTTCGGCTCCTGAGTCGATTTTGTATGGCATCCTTGATGCTTGTATCTTCCATTCACTTTTAGCATTTTAGATATGGACCGTGAGCATGTCGGTACGGCCTAGTCTTGTTTTTCCTTTCTAGTTTTGCACTTTTTGGTGCTTTTATTTTGTAACCCTTTACTTTTTAAGTCAATGAGAGGGCATATTCATGCTTGTAAGCAAGCTTCCAATTTCACTCTTAGTTTCATTGAAACTATTTTTGTCTTCTTTTTAATTTATACAATGCGACGCAGAGCTTCATCTATGTCTTTGAATAGAAGGACCGTTTGTGCTCATTAGTAAATTCTTGGACTCTTCTATAGAGCACTGATATTGGCTTTCTTTCGTTCCACCAATGATCTTCTCCACATCTGTAGGGCCAGACAGTTAGCGTGCTTTCGCTATCGAGTCGATTTTGTATGGCATCCTGTTGATGCTTGTATCTTCCATTTTCTAGCATTTTAGATATGGACCGTGAGTCATGCGGCTAGTCTTGTTTTCCTTTCTAGTTTTGCACTTTTTGGTGCTTTTATTTTGTAACCCTTTACTTTCCTTTTAAATGCAAAATGCAACTTTCGGAAAAGCACCATCTTGGTTTATTAATCTTGTGTTTATTTTTTCCTCATCATTGTTATCATCAAATTGGTGAGCTTTTAAAATGCAATGTGAAGTGAGGTTTCATGTGCATAGAATTTAAAGTTGTAATTCTTTGTTACTTAAATAAATGACTTGGTAAAATCTAGAATGGCTATTTGTTGTCTTGCTTAATTAAACCTTGCTTGGATCTTTCTATTATCCTGAAATCAAGTAGGGAAAATGAGTGCATGTGGCCTACCATCAACTTTAAATCCTGTTTTTGCTGATTGGAATCTATTTTGCTCCCTTTGGTGATTTGGTTGAGTAGAATTTTTTTCTCTCTCTCTATCCAATTGTTCTTTTGCTATCCACAATGTAAGAAATGCCTAAAGTCATTGGAATTCATGTATTCATTATCTTTCCTTACCTCCAAATAAATATACAGTGAGACTTGTTTAAATTTTCAAATTTTTGGAGACCTTCGTAAAGTCATTTTCTGAATTTGATCTGGTTATTGATTTATCATCTCATTTACTTGGATTTTAAGATGATTTAAATTAGGGTTTTTTGACTTCATGCATATTCTCTTTGCTACCTTTATTAGGAAATCAAAAATGAAACCTCATTTGCATGCAACTTAAAGTTATTATTCTTTGACTTTTTAAGAGAGTAATATGATAAGATTTTTAATTGTCACTTGTTGTTTTATTTGAACATCTTGCTGAAATTGGGCTATCCCTGCCCTATCTCTTGTCTCCTCCCACCATTTAGCAAAATTCAATCTAATCTTCATTCAAATCTTGTGGTTTTGAAGATGCTTTACTAAATTTGAAATTCTCTTTTGGGTTTATGTAAAATCAAGCTTAATTTGGCTATCCATTTTAAGTGACTTAAACTTCTTTGGTCATCATAAAGTAATTTTCTGAATTTGATCTGGTTATTGATTTATCATCTTATTTACTTGGATTTGAAGATGATTTAAATTAGACTTTTTTGACTTCATGCATATTCTCTTTGCTACCTTTATTATGAAATCAAAAATGAAACCTCATTTGCATGCAACTTAAAGTTGTTATTCTTTGATTTTTTAAAAGAATAATATGATAAGATTTTCAATTGTCACTTGTTGTTTTAATTGAACATCTTGCTGAAATTGGGCTATCCCTGCCCTATCTCTTGTCTCCTCCCACCATTTAGTAAAATTAAATCTAATCTTCATTCAAATCTTGTGGTTTTGAAGATGCTTTACTAAATTTAAAATTCTCTTTTGGGTTTATGTAAAATCAAGCTTAATTTGGTACGTCCATTTTAAGTGACTTAAACTTGAAATATCAGCAAATAAACCAAATTATTGTAGAATTAGATGAACACTTAAGACATGAAATAAAAATATTTTTAAAAGCTACGAGATTAGAATTTGGGATGTTCATGAGTGGTAACATTATATAGGAAAAATAGTAAGTGAAATTAAACAAGTTGCTAAAGATGTGCTTAGAGAATCAAAAGAAAAAGCTTCATTTAATAAGAATAGTTGGTGTTGGAGTCAGAGTGTGTAAAAAAAGATAAAAAATAAGAAGTATTGTTATAAAACTTGGTTTAAAAACTCGGAGAATTAGGAGGAAAGATATAAAGTGGCCTGTAGAGATTCTAAGAAAGCAGTATATGATATAAAAAATTTAACTTTTAGTGATTTATCTGATAGATTAGATCTGCAAGAAGGTGAAAAATGTATGTATAAGTTAGCCGAGAAATAGGAGAAGTAAAGGCATAGTTAGTGAGGTGTATTAAGGATGAAAATAATAAAATATTTTTTTAGAAAAGGATATTGAAAATAGGTGAATGAGGTATTTTGATAAACTTTTATGAAGGATCTGAAATCGATTGATTTTAGCAACCTTAATACTAAACAAAATAGAAATTTCATTTTATATCGTATTAGTAAATCTAAAGTTAGTGAAGCTTTAAAGAAAATGAAATCGAAAAAAGTAGTATAGGATAATATTCCAATAGAAGTGTGAAAATGTTTAGGAGATGAGAATTTCTTGGCTTACAAATCTTTGTCATTTTAAAGGCTAAAATGCAGATGAGTGGAGAAAGAGTTTGTTGGTTCTATATTTAAGAATAAAGGTGATACACAAGAATTGTACAAATTATAGATTAATTAATTAATGTACCATACATTAAAATTATAGGAGAGTAATTGAGCATAAGCTACGATGTGAATGAAGTTTCACAATCGCTTTGGTTTCATTCGTAGATCTACTGGATGTTATACATTTGTTAAGGGTTTGATAGAGAAGCATAGAAAGTAAGGAGGATCTACATCCGATATTTATTGATTTAGAAAAGCTTATGATAAAATTTCAAGAGATGTTCTGGAGAGTTCTAACGAGGAGTTAATATTGGTTATATTCAAGTCATTAAGTATATGTATACTAGTCACTTGTGTCCAAACACAAGGAGGATTGACAAAATATTTTCCTATTTTATGGATTACATCAAGGATGCCTTTAAGCCCTTATCTTTTAATTTAGTTATGGATGTTCTTACCAGCATTTACAAGAAGATGTACCTTGGTGTATGCTCGATGACATTCTTCTTGTTGATAAGACCATAGAGAGTCCAACAAAAACTTGAATTATGGAGGTCAACTCAGAGTCAAAAGGTTTTCGCTTAAGTAGATCTAAGCGAATATATGGAGTGTAATTTTAGTTGTTTGAAGTTATAATGGTAGTGTTGTGACATTAGGTGAACAAGTCATTAATAAGAGTGAGCATTTCAAATATTTAGGCTCTATTATTCAAATGATGGTGAAATAGATGGAGATGTTATTAGTAGAAGTTGGATGGTTGAAGTGGAGGAATGCATCCCTATTATGTGATAGAAAAATTTAAACTTAAACTTAAGGAAAAATTTATAAGATAGTGGTCGACGATGACTTATGGTGCTGGCCAATAAAGAAGCGTAAGATAAGTTGTTACAGAGATGAGGATGCTTAGGTGGATGAGTGGCTTTACTCTTAGAGATAAAATGCAAAATGAGTATATTCGGGAAAAAGTTGGAGTAGCTCCAGTGGTAGATAAGATTAGGGAGAGTCACCTTAGATGGTTTGGCCACATAAAGCGTCGTTGTCGATCGATTAGGAGAGTAGATGCATTAAATTTGTCTTATGTTAAGAAAGGTAGAGGTAGAAAAGACTTGGTTAAAGATATAAAAATGATCTTAGTATAATTGATTTAAATAAGAATTTGATAAGACACAATAGAGACGAAAGATTCATGTAACCCCAAGTGGGATTAAGGCTTGTTGTTGTTATTGATATTTGTATATCTTTATTATTTAACACTTTTCATCAAATTGATATTTTATGTATTTTCTAAATCAAGTTAAATTAACTTTTAATTCATTTAATATAATGATATTTATATAATACAATTTGCCTGTAGAATCTTATCTAATTCCTATTATTTTTCTTAATATAAAAATATTAAGTGTTAAAGTGAATTACAAACAACAACAACAACAAGTAGCATTTATCCCACTAAGTGAAGTCAGCTACATGAATCCTTCGTCTCCATTGTGTACTAATTATGTATCAAATTCTCATTTAATTCAAGTATACTAAGGCCATTTTTTATACATCTTAATCAAGTCTTTTTAGGTCTACCTCTACTTTTCTTAACATAAGGCAAATCTAATGCATCTACTCTCCTAAACGGATCATCAAACTTAATATAGATAAATTTTATTTTCATTTAATGTTTATCATTTCTCTTAAAATGATTTTTAATTAATTAATGATAATATAACTTAGCATAGGTTTAATGTTTCATTTAATTGGCGATTATATTTCATATATAAAGATTTAATACTTAATTACTAAATTTGATTTATGCTACATATTCCCAAATTAAATTCCTTGCTGAAATCTATAAATCCTAAGTTAAAATTAGAATAATAAAGAGAAAATCATATTTCCAAATTAAATATATAATTATATATATATTATCTATTTACTTACCTATTTCCTCCTTCCCTCATTCAAGCCTAACTTCATTGCGCAGGACGCTCTCTCTGTCGCTCCTCCTCTCTGCTTGCCGACGAAAGCCTCTGTGTTGGCGACAAGGAAGCGCCTCACTCGTCCCATGCCCACTCCTTTCCTCCCGTCGTTCACAGGGTTCCCTTCCTCGGACGACTGCGGAATGCTCTCCTCCTCTCTGTGGTGCATGTGCTCAAGGGACGCCGCCGCGAGTCGTCTTCCCTTTTCTCCTCTCTCTTCCTCTTGTTTTTTGATTTTGAACCGAAGGCCCCCTTCTTCTATTTATGTCGTCACGTTTGATTTTTTTTTTTTTATTATTACATGAAATGGGCATAAATTTAAGAAAAAAAAAGAAGCAAAACAAAATGTAAAGAGGGGAGTTCTCTTTCTCAACGGGATTATGTCATGCAAATGAAAAATGGGAAGAGTGTGGAGAAAAATCAATTTAAATGTGAATCATTTTTCCTTTCCATAAATTACTCATAAATGAGTGTCATTAAGAAAGAAAGAAGAAAAAATGAAGGAGAAACTTCTTCCTCCTCTTTATGGGATCATGTCATAATAAAAAATTTATATAAAATGTATATAAAAATATATATATATATATATATATATATATATATATATATATATATATATATATATATATATAAGAGAAAGAGAGGTTTCATAATAAAAAAATGATGATTATGACATAAGAGCTTGAAATCTCTTTTCTTCATTCATAGCCCAGCTTAATTTCCTTAAGTGAGCTTATAAACATAATTTAGCCTACTTGAAATTATAAAGCCCATATTCTTTTATTTCAAGAGGCCCATTAGGCCCAAATCTATAAATGGGCTTATAATAAATGTACTTATAAAAAGAGGACCCATAATTTTCTTTTAAATTTAAAAGCTCATTGGGCCCAAGTCTATAAACGAGTTTGTAAAAAGAGAAGACTCATATCATGAAACTTTGAAGTACATACTTTTCTCTTATTTCAAGAGGCCTATTAGGCCCTAATCTATAAATGGACTTATAAAAAAGAAAACCCATCAATTGAAATCTTTAAGCTCATAATTTTCTTTTAAATTTAAAAGCTCATTGGGCCAAGTCCATATGTTAGCTTCAATTGGATTAATTTTCATACTTTCAAATTCTAATGTGCATGGAAGGATTTAAATGTGGTTAGCTCTCATGAATACCTTATAATATCTCATTTTTCTCTTTCAAATTTTAATGTGGTTATTTAGCGATTCATCGACTAGCCTTAATCGAATATGCTCTCTCAGTATTGTGAGAGATAATTACCTATAGGTGCTTGTGTCTATAGGAAACATGGAGCCCAGATCTAGTTACTGCATAAAATGAGGAGAAATCTGCAGGTAGTGTCATATCTATTTATCTGCAGAAAATTAAATGACATTACCATTTCTCTCTTGTGAGAGGTTAGTGGCCAATTTTGAACCTGATATATATTTAATACAAGTCACAAAGTGGTTCCTTAAATACATCATTATACTATTTTATAATTATATGAATTTATAATTAAAACTTTATGAATTTTATATTTATCATTGCAATTTGTTATTCAATGTTTTGCATTAAATATCAATACAGATTCTAGGACTTTTAAATTTGTGTAAGGAGTCGGGGACTTTAAATTTTTTAATACAAATTTACATTTATTTATGTCGGTCATGACAAAAAGAGTAATAATAAAAGTTGTTCGTGGACCTGCTTCAATTTCTAAATTAATATCTTTTAACCTGACCTGCTTCAATTTCTAAATTAATATCTTTTAACCCATCCATTATAGCAGCTTGCTCATCATCTTCAAACTCTTCTAGTGCGGGCTTGGCCTATATTCCTTATTAAAAAGATTGACTTTGTAGAGATCATCTTCAATTTCAAACTTTAAGTTTCATCTTCTATATTATTATATAAGGCCCTATATCTAGGAGGCTTGTGTTGAAATCCAAGACCTTTGGTAGTATAATTATCACTCATCCATGATGCTTGTGGACTTCTTTGCCCCCATATGCTTTCAAAGTATTGAATCCACTGTTTAATGATTGTAGTGAGAATTTATAACTTGAACATCATTCTTTGAATCCTTAAGAAACAATATTTAAGCATTATTGTAAGTATTATCTATTCAAAATCTGAGCAATGTGTAGCATAATCAAAATTTTGACCTTGATATGCCTCAAATTTGTATAATAAACTCCCTAGTTCACTACTTACAACTAGGGGAGGTTCATAAAAAAATAAGTTCTACTTTATAAACTTCACATAGAGTAACTTCTTTAAAGTGTTGAGGTAGAATAGGAGTAATCATGAAAATATATTATGAAATTGATAACTTAGTCATCCATCTTGAAGAAATGTATCTTCTCTTTCCTTCATAAGCAGACTCGATGTCACGATGCGGAGCTTGGAATCTGGCGAGGAGCATCGGACGGATAAAATAAAACATTTCTTAACATTTTCAATCATAAATAAAATATTCAATCTCCAATCATAAAAAAAACCACCACAAATAATTATACAATTTATTAATGCATAAATATTTAACAAAGTTCGAGAGAAAACATTTTAAACATAACTCCACGTAATTACCTATCTCCAAGTCTACGGTGGTAACGTACTTTCATCGGTAATTTAATTAGTAGGATTACCGAAAAGATTAAGCAACTACCAAATGAATATAATTCGATTGGGTCAATTATCTTGCTATTTATAGTAAAAGAAGAAAGAAGCGTATCATGCCGTTTTTGCTGTCAGCGTAAAAGAAATATGCTCAAACAATCAAATGGGAGGTAGGTATACATAAACATTTATCGTAGCATATGGGGTGTACATAAACATTTATCATATAAACTTTACTTTTTTATCATCCTTCCAAGAGTCACGTCAATACTCATTCAAAGAACAAGTATCTATTACCATTTATGATTCTTAATTTATGTTATTTTCAATTTCAATATTTTCTTTTGAATCATTTGTCGAGCATTCATATAGGGGTGAACTCCGTTCAGCTTTCACATTCATATACAATTATATTAATATGGACATTAATTCATGATTAAGATAAATCGGTGAACTTTATAAAATGATAACGTAATATGATCTAGTATTGTTATTATCCAAGAAGCAATAAAATACATCGCTTTAAGAAAAATATAAAAATCATCACTCTGCGGTCATGAAAAGTCATAATCATATGAACATGTGTTTCATCATAAGAAATTAAAGACATTTTTTTTTCTATAAATGTAAACATAATTACCCACTTTAACTTGCGGTTTCTCTTGAACTCCTTTCTTTAACGCTTTTCTTAATTGAAATTCTATAACATAAAAATATTAAGTGTTAAAGATTTTATATATTGCATTAATTGATTAACATACCCCTTAAATGATTCTAATCTAATTAACGATAATATAAATACATTTTTAATATAAAATGCATTTCCTTATAGGTTCTCCCTAAATTTTATACTCCCCTTTTCTTTTCTTTTTTTTAAATTAATTCTTGAAATGATCTTAAAATTAATATTTATAATTCTCTATTACTTATTCTAAATTAACTTATTATTTTAATTTAAACTTGAAATAGCCTAAATCAAAGTTAATAACATAAAATCAATTTCTAATTAAATATATAATTAAATAAATCATTTACCTGTATATTCTCGGTTTTGCCCGAAGTCGCATGAACTCTCCTTCTTCCTCAGCGCCGACTTTCTTCCTCATTCGGCTTCTTCCACGAGCCTCGGCTTCATTCGCGAAGGCTCTTCTCCTCTCTCTACGCTCCTCTTTCTTCCTCGGTACACACATTTCAAATCTTCTTCTTCTCCCTCGTCGGCCTTGTAGGACACCTGACGCAGGTAGAGTCTTCTTCCTCTCCTTTCCCTTCTCCCCTCTCAGTGTTTTGGGAGTTCGGTTTGAACCGCCTCCCTTTGGATCCCTTTCTTTCCTTTGCTTCGCGCGTGTATGAAATTTCTTTTTTTCTCTTTTTTTCCGGTTATTACAATCTCTCTCTTATAAAATTTTAAATTAAATGAAATTAATAAAATGAACATACCTTTTAATTAATGAGGATAAAGTTCTCATTTGATTCCTTCTCCCGTGCTTCGATGTTTTGACGGAAAAATGGAATTTCCTATTCGCGGCATCATAATCTATAATTCTTTAGCTCCACAAATATGAGATCGGGTTGAATATCAATAGGATCGTGATAATCTTGTTGCATCATTTGAGGATGAAATGCAGATGAAAGTAAGCTAAAAACTTGAATTTTCTCCACTCAGATGTAAATCATCCCGATCAAATACTATAGATTTTAGACATGTAACTTCACTTTCATCAACATATTTCCTTCTTCAACATTAGATTGTTTGATAGATATAAAGTGTCAAATTATCAATAATAACCCAAAATATCACATCTTTTTGGATCTAGGTAAAGCAACAAAATCCATAGCAATATCATCTCATTTCCACTCGGGTATCGGTAAGGTCAGAAAATTCATGATGTTGCTTTAACCATCGACATGGTTGACATTTATAAATTCATTTATACTTCTTTTTATTCTTGCTACCAAAATATTTCCTTAAGATCCGATACATTTTCCTACTTGCGCGGATGAATTATATAATTTGAATGATGTCTTCATGTAAGATATCTTTCTCAAATCTCCAAATATTTGGAATGCAAATCCTACCATAATACTTGATGTCCTCTTCATCAATTTCAAAGTCTTCTGTATGGCCTACTTTTACCAAATCTAAAATTTTCAGAAAGACATCATCTTGAGGTAGAGTATCTCATATTTTGTCTTTCAAATTTGATTATATAGCCATTTGATTTAACAATAAAACATGATCATTTGGAGATTTAATAATTGAAATTTCTAATTTTTTTTTAAATCTTTAATCAATTCCTCCTATTGAGATCGATAAGCACTACAGATATTTTCTACTTAAAGCATCAACAACTACATTCCGATGATATTGAATATCCAAATCATAATCTTTAATGAGTTCCAACATGTAAACTAGTAAAGATATATTTGCTTTGATGATCGGTGAAAACTTCACACTCCATATAAATAATTTTTAATGCAAATACCTGCTAGCTTTAGATCATGGGTTGGATAATTCTTTTCATGATTTTTCAATTGCGAAGCATAAAGCAATCACTCTTCCATTCACTCCCCAACTCTTGATGCATCACTATAAATTTGAAATTCCGTCACGATGGAATAGTTATCACGGTCATTAAACAATTCTTTAATTTTGAAAAGCCTCTTCACATCGACCATTCAAATTTGAGCTTTCGAGTTAGCCTTGATAGTGGCATGACATTTGTGAAAATCCTTGAATCTCCGTAATATCCCGATCCAGAAACTTTTGACTAGTAATTGATTAAGATTCGGTATTCTTTCGACTTTACTCGATCCTTGAAACCACTTCTAATCATGTGCCCCAAGAATATGATGTTATTTAACCAAAATTCACACTTTGAAAACTTTGCATACAATTCATTTCCAGCTTGTAAAATAATGTGAAGATGGTTTTCATGTTCATCTCGTGAATAAATTAGAATATCATCTAAATCTGATCAAATAAATATAAAAATAGTTTAAAGATTCTATTCATGAGATCCATAAATACAATCTTTGGAGCATTTGTTAAGCCAAAAGGCATCACCACAAACTCATAGCCATACCTTTATGCGGTCTTTGGTATATCTTCTTCTTTGATTCTCAATGATGATAACCGATCTTAAATCAATCTTTGAAAATCGGCTCCTTAGTTGGATCAAAGAGATCATCAATTCTTGAGGATATTTATTCTTCAATGTGAGTTTATTAAGCTCTATAATCGATGCATAGCCTTAAGCTCCCATCTTTCTTCACAAATAATATGAGCTCCCCGAGGAGATGTCTTGGCGATAAATCCCTTCTCTAACAATTCTTATATTCTTGTCTTGTAATTCGCCATTCTATATGGTACTTTTACTACAGGTTTTGCACATTGAATTAAATAATTAGAGAAATTTATCTCTCTGACTGGAGGTAAACCTGGCAAATCATCTAGAAAGACTTCTGGATAAACTTTTACTACTTGTACATCATCTATCTTCTTTACCTCTTTAGTAACATCGATAATTTGAGCAAGAAACCCTTCATAGCTTTTTGCTAGCATCTTTTGAACTTTTAAGTAAGACACTATCATAGTTAATACTCTTTTATGCCCCATGAATTTGAATTCTTCTTTTCCAGGAATATTGAATTTGATTATCTTTTCAATAATCTCATAATAGCATAATATTAGATAGTCAATTCCTAAAATCACATCAAATCTCTTCATAAAATTTATCATCTTCCTAATCTTTGATTATGATCATACTTATATCACTAAATCTAAAATCTAAATCTACCATCTATTTATTGTCGGCCTTGGAATCTGCGGGGAATGAGCAGTTGAGACGGATAAAATAAAACATTTCTTAACATTTTCAATCATAAATAAAATCTCCGATCTCCAATCATAAAAAGACAAATAATTATACAATTTGTCCATGCATAATATAACAAAGTTCGAAAATACATTTTAAACATAACTCAATGACATAATTACTATCTCCAGTCCCTCTGGATAAACATGACTTTCCCTTATCGTAGATTTAATTAGTAGGATTAAAAAAATTAAGCAACTAACAAATGAATATAATTGATTGATTATCTTGTCTATTTATAGTAAAGAAGAAAGAACTAGTATGCATGGTTTTGTCCGCATTATAAAAATATGCTCAATATGGAGGTAGGTATACATAAATATTTATCAGTAGCATATGGAGGTCGGTATACATAAACATTTATCATATAAACTTTTACTTTTTACTTTTATCATTCTTCCAAGAGTCACCGTCGAAATACTCATTCAAAGAACAAGTATCTATTCTTATTGCCAATTTATTGGCCTTTTGAATTATTTGTTTTTTGCAATCATTTGTCTTGCGTGCATTCGTCAGATTACTAAGGGGTGAACTTTCAACATACATTCATACAATTATACCTATGGGCATTAATTCATGATTAACGATTAAATCGATTATAAAATGATAATGTAAATATGATCTAGCATTGGGTTATTATCCAACGTGAAAGATAAAATTTCATCAGCGGTTTAAGAAAAGCGAAAAAAAATCATGGCGATTACATAAAAAAGTCATAATCATATGCGTGTGTTTCATCATAAGAAATTAAAGATATTTTTTTACTATGTAAGACATAATTACCCACTTTTAACTTTTTCTCTTGAACCTCCTTTCCTTTAACTTCCTTTCTTAATTGAAATTCACTATAACATAAAATATTAAGTGTTAAAGATTTTATATATTGCATTAATTGATTAACATACCCCTTAAATGATTCTAATCTAATTAATAATATAAATACCTTTCCTTCATAATATAAAATGCATTTCCTTATAGGTTCTCCTAAATTTTATACTCCCTTTTCTTATATTTTTTTAAATTAATTCTTGAAATGATCTTAAAATTAATATTTATAATTGCATCTAACTCATATTACTTATTCTAAATTAACTTATTCTTGAAAATTTTAAACCCTAATTTAAACTTGAAATAACACTAAATCAAAAATTAATTTTAATTAAACATATAATTAAATAAATCATTTACTTACCATATTCTCGATTTTTGCCCAAGTCCATGAGCCTTCTCTCTCCCTTCTTCCTCCATGATTTCGACTTTCTTCCTCATCTTCTTCCTTGACTGCTTGGTTCGCGAAAACTCTCTTCTCCTCTCTCGTGGTCGCTCCTCTTTCTTCCTCATGACACATGGTTGAAATCTTCTTCTTCTCCTTCCTCGATTTTGCTGCGGGCACCTGCGCATATAAGGTAGTCTTCTCTTCCTCTCCTTTCCCTTCTCCTCTCTCGTGTTTTTTGGGAGTTGGTTTGGTGAAACAGTGCCCCTCCCTTTGGATCCCTTTCTTTCCTTTCATGACTACGTGGTGTGATTATGAAATTTCTTTTTTTTTTCTCTTTTTTTTTCCGGTTATTACACTCGAAGTCGTAATCTGAATCTGAATAATCATTTTTATTCCTTTCTCAAATAGAAGTTTATATGTTTCTTTGGGTTTAGCAAGAATATTATCATCTTCTTTTGTATCATTTTCAAATGTGAAATGATTCTCTTCATGTTGATGAATCACTTGTTATTTGAGGAAGAATTGGTGTTGCTTTCTTTTTCCTCTTTGTTTCTTATCATTTTCTTTTTTAGGCAATGTAGTGGCTTTCCAAGTCAATGCAACTTTGAAAGATTGTGTTGATTTTAGCTCTTTTGAGATGAAGTATCTAACATCATCATATATTTTAACTTCATAAACAACAAAGTGTTGTATGTCATATGGAATTCTAAATTGTTCTCCATCTTTCAAAAACTTTAAACATTGATGCACAGTAGATGGTGCCAATGCTGATCCAAAAGAGCTTTGAATGATGTATCAACAATGACCAAATGAAAATAAGCTTCCATATAAAGCTTTCTAAATCTTAAAAGGTAGAAAAAATGACTCTAAGGTCTTCGGTCTTTTCTCCTTAAATCCATGCACCATAATTTTATTTGTCCCAAGATGTTAAACATCCAAAAATAATCATTTTAGTGCTCATAAACTCACAAGATTTATCGAGGACCCTAGGTCAACCAAGATTCGCCTTACCATGATACTATCACTCTATAATGTAATATACAAAGGGCAATTACGCTCTAACATTTGAAGCATTAGATTTTCTTCAGAGAATGTAATTACTAGGCTATTATGTGCTTGAAGTACTTCAGTCATATGTCATACAACAAAATATATTTCATAATTCTTCGAATTTTTAGGGGTTCAAATTAAAGTCTCTCGAAGATCTTCTAATACCAATAATGATTCGTACACGTTTAGTTATGCTAAAATTTTTTGTAGATGTGACAAGACATTATGATCTACATTTTTTTGTCAAAAGTAGGCTTTTTCTTATAATCCTTGCAAATGATATCTTCATTGACCACAATGTCTTTGCCTTTATTAGATAATCCTTTCTTTGGAGGAGGTGGCAACACTTTACAACTTCGCAGTTATAATTGAATTACTTCATTTAGCTTTAACTCTTCTGGTGAAGCTGACTCCTCAAAATTAACTCCTAGCATCTCGAAAGATTAGTTGGAAATTTCAAAATCGCAACTTGACTTCAAACACTCTATTTATTAAGACTTTGTGGATTTAAAATCACTCAAGAAAATATAAATCTTCCGATGAATCACCACTTGTACATAATACCATCAAATAAGGACCCCGATGTTGTTTTATCATGATCTTTTCTCCTTGCTAAAGTAGATCCTTTGGCTTCATTACTTTTAGTTGTATTTCTAGTTGATATTAATGAACTCACTAAAAATATTGAACCTCATTGTTCATTATGAATTCTTAGAGGAGTTTGTTTAAAATCATTTGATGCTAAAATAACTCAACATGTTTCAACTAGCAATGATTCCTCATCTCTCATTTCTCTTCTTTTACTTATTTGATGTTCAACCATAAAGTCTTGAAGTGTAAAAGATTGTCTTATTAGCTTTAGGGTTAATCCTCAAGATTGCCAATAATTTTACGTATCACAATTCTTTTCTTCTTTGACTTTTTTGTTGATTTAATTTTCGTAGATCTTTGATGAGATTTGTGTAGATTATGAAGAGTTGACTTGCTTAGAATGTCTCCTAATTGATGACGTAGAGTGGATGCTCTTGAATTTAGTTTTTCTTTCAGCTCAAGCACAATTGAAGACTTCTAGTTAATGTTAGAAACTCCTTCAAGCTTGTGGTCTTTCATTTTCCACTCTATATTGATAATTCTTTAATCTCCTCTTTAGTTGAAGATACAAAAGAAGTCGTAATCACCTTCACTGATTCTTTCCTTTGATGAACTAGCATGTTATTAGATAGTGTGAATTCTCATTTTTATATTTATCTTCCAATCAGTCTTAAAATACATAACAATCTTCGATTGGGTGACTAACTAATCGGTGATATGGATAATAATTTGAATTATCAATTTGATTATCCTTCTCAGGTCTTTTAGACTCTAGTAACAAAAGACATGCCTTAAGTGTTGACGAAATAATTTGGATTTGCTTTCTCTTTTAAAAAAAATTAATCTTTATTTATTTTTTCCTTGAGAGAGGAGAATATTTGATCGCTCTATTTCAAACATTTTTCTTTAGCAAGATTAGTTATCATTCTCTCTTAGAACATCCTTGACAACGACTGAAACTAATCAATTATTTTCCTTTATCTTCTTTATAATTGAATTGTTTCCCTTTATCGACATTATAAGCACCATGTTTTCCCATGTAATGTGAAAGGAAGAAGTGGTATGCACTTCACCTCTTATTGTATCTAAAGCTTTACTTCTTTTGAATATATCCTGATGATTTTCTAGTTTGGACAAATTTAATTTCTCAAATTTGTTTGCCCTATCCAATAGCTATTGAAATGCAATAACATAGGACATAAATAAAAATGGCAACAATTTATCATCTATGTTCCCATCAACAATTGAACTACATTGTCTTTCTCTATATATTGTTCAACTTTCATCTACATTATATATTTAGTTACTGATTCATCTCTTTTTCTTTCTCTAATATGAGGTCAGCAATAATTATCTTCTCTATAGCATTAGTGAATCTCTTCAAAAATATTGTTTCACGTTCAACAAACATTTTGACTGATCATTGGTTGACTCTGCATACTCTTCAAAAGCAGATCCTATCAAACTACTAATGAAATGGCAAAAGAGCAATACATCTGTACTCATAGTGTAACCACAAGTCATCTTAAACTAAGCCAAATATTTTTTAAGGTTTTCATTACTATTAAAAGTATTTAACTTAAGTACTGAATAACCCTTAAAGTATGGAACAAGATCATATTTACATATGACCCTTACTACCTTTATCATAAGTTCTGAAGCGATAACAATTTTAATTTTCTCATTGATAATGGTATCTAATTGAATAACTATCATATGTTCAAATACATGTAGATTAATTTGGGATGTATGCTGATGTGCAACTAGATTTTTCTTAGTTCCTCCCTAGAATATCTTGTGTTCCTGAAGTTTGAAATTTTAAACTGATGGATTGACAAGAACATCATCAGATGTTTGCTAAGATGATTGTAGGATTAAACAAATACTAAGTTGACAGAGATATTCTTTTGCATTAGTTACATCATTGCAATCATATGTGATATCATCTCATTCATTTTGGCATTTAGATAAGATATGTATTCATCCTAGCTTTCATTTGTTGTTGCATTTATGTCTTCATCATTGCCTTTGTGTTCGGGCAAGAGCAACAACATCAATGAGTACTATTTCTTCATCTTCCTTCTATTTCTCTTGCTCATTTTTATAAAAATAATTCAATCATTTTCCTTCTTATCTTTGTTGTTGTTGATTTTAGGAGCAATAGATGTAACACGATGACATTGAAATTGATATACCAACATATTAGATGGTTCACCAAATATATTCTCCAATGTAAACAACCTGACCTCCATTGTATCTTCAACTTCATCTTCTTCTTGCACCAATATTTCAGCACAATGCTTCCAATGGATTTATGGAGTGGAATGTGATTTAAGTATTCCTTCTATGTAAGTTGGCTAAGGTTGGGATTAACTTTGTCTAGAGAGATTAAAACTACCTGTTGATGGGATCTCTTGGAAGATTCTTCAAGATGTTGATCATCATAGAAATCAGTAATAAGAGCCTTCTTTTTGGGTACCCATTTCTTATTTGTAGCAGATCTCTAGGAGTATTGACCAAATGTCACACCTTTTACTCTCTTAATAAAATCATCTTCATAGGATTTCAACCCCTATAATTATTTTCCTTTTATTGATACCTTTCGATGGTAAATTCTTGGACATAATGTCTAAATATCATGCCCCGATGTTAACCTTCATAAGTTCAAGCATATTTTCTCTTGTGCTACAATAACGAATGAAATATTCTTATATGAAGCTTTCTTCGTCCTCAATATTAATGGTCTTTCATATTTCTTCTTTACTAAACCCACTATCTTCAAAATTTTATGCAATCTAGCTGATAATGTTTCGAGCTTTTTTTATGATGATGGGTTTAATATTATTGAGCCCAAAATGATTATTTTAGTTCTCCAATAAGACTTTCATTTCACCCATCTCATATTTAAAAATTTGTTATAAGTGAGCATAGTCGCTATTGATTCCATAAATTGTTGCATGATTGGTTGTCTAGATAGTAAGTGTTAGGCTCTCAAATCAGTATTTTGCTTCTACCTTTGTTTAAATAACTTACCACATATAAGGAAGCTTCGACATCATGTCGCCCTAGTGCAAATAATTCAATGGGTAGAGTAATAAAATTCATAGTTAACGAAACTTACTATCTAGTAATAGCTCGTTTCATGACTGGGGCTTTTGCATGTGTCAGTCTATTAAATACAAAAGTTTTCTTCCCAAAAGTTTTCCCAGTAGTAGAAGTTCCAACAACATCCTTCTAAAGAGGAGCTAAGTAAGCCTGATGTTCAACTGCTTTAATAAATTGGGGCCTCCTAACATTGCCTTAAATGATATATCGATGGCTCTCGTAATAGTCATGAGTATTGGCTCCATGACCTAACTTCACTATGAAAGTAATATTATGAAAATTCATTCTACATGAATGAAAGGAGGGGTTAGTAATTAGCTTTCAATGTATCACCCTACACGTTCAAAATATAAACTTAAAGAAGTTAAGCAAGCATTATGTAATAATTGTAAAAAAAATTAAAATCATACTTGAAGAAATTTAAAATTTTATGAAGATGTTTATTTCAAAATTTTAAATTATAATTTTATCATATTTAGCTATCACTATAGCATGCATATAACTAGTCAAAGATGAAAAGAGAGACATGTCCCTAATAGAGTTGTCAGATATATATGGACTCCGAAAATTCACATCCAAGCTTTCATTAAAGAGAGTTTACTTTTGTCCAGGGTCAAATTTTTATAAGACAAAATAGATTTGAGATAAGGTACAACTCGGAAATTTCAACCTCATTTTGCAAGGACTTTAGATCTGATTCTAGATTTCTTATAGGCACAAGCATATATAATTAATTACCCCTTCGAATGATAATGGAAAACTTTTTATTAAAGCTAGTCGTTAGGTAGCTGAAAACTCAGTATATAGTAACACCAAATTAGGTTTGAAATTTAAAAATTCATCATTATTAACTTAAAGCGGGTGGTAATATGAAAAATGACAAACCTAATCAAGATCCCATGATTTCATCATCACAAGCTATCATGATCCCTGAAGGATGTAGTAGACCCATCCAAACCAATGAATCCTTGTCAACAATTATGAGTTATTTCATCCAAGAAGATTTTGTAGACCTAGGGTGATTGTTTATCTAAGAAAATAAATATAAATTAATCTTAGTTAATTGAGGATTTTGTATCCTATCAAATAAATTTTATGATTGATAACTCAAAGAGTAAAATCATTGAGTAACTTTCGGTTATAATTGTGATCGTGATTTAATGGAGTCATTTCACGGCAAACCAAACAATCAGAGAGCTCTGGTCATACCCACTATTTATGTGGTGTCATTTGATAAACCATAGAAACAAATAACACAGGTCACATCGTTACTAGCATTAGGTAAATTGAGTATGATCATAAATCTATATTTGATATAACATTGATTCTTTATGAGTTTAGATAAATCCTAAATTTGTCACTCTCAACAAATCATTATAGAAGATGATTGGATTTTTGCTTCAAGTTCTAAGTGATAAACTTCATTTAATTAATCACTTTTTAAATAAATTTTTAATCATTTTTATATTTGATTGAAATTCACATTTTAAATAATTTGACATTAAAAGTTTATAAAGCTTTTAATAAAGATAAGCCCTCCAATTGATATTTCAATTAACACGACCATCATTATTATCTAAATGATCTCATTTAATTTTATTTGCCAACTTTATCATGTTATTCATAGAGAATCGACTTTATAATTAAAATTTATTTACATATTTATTGCATTATAGACTTTATCAACTCTCTTCTTATATGTAGAGGATTAGGTCTAAAAATTGAATTTATGACTATATTTTGTAAACATAACATCAAGGATTAAACTTGAAATCATCAGATTATTGCAATTTGTATAACAAGTTTGTTGTTAAATATCCTTCACAAGGTTTAGGCTTCGATGACTCCCATTTTAAGCTGCAGAGAATTGGACCTGAATGGGGAGCTTATAATCCCATCTTATAGACTATCCCATTCGAGAGCATGTGTAATTTGATAGACTTTGAACCCTATTTTGAAAGACAATTTATAAATTCAAATTAATTGTGAAAATTTTAAAATATTTACATAGTTCTCGAAGTAAGAGCAATTTAAATTTATGCTTTATCTTTGGCCCGTACAACATTTTCAGACTATGTATATTTAAGCATTTTAACAAAAAAGTCGAAGCATATACTAGCGTTAATTTCTTAATATGTTAGCAAAAGTTTAAAGCATTTTTAATAATATACTTGCATAAATTTCAATGCATCTATATACTGCATATATATACTTTTCAGTGCATTTGCACAATATGCACTTTCATGCTTCTTAGTTCATATAAGAAATTTAAGCTTGATGATAGACAGAAACAAATTCAATTGGAGAAACCTATTTGTGACAAGTGTGGGAAAAGACATTTTTTCAATGTATTGGATCGAGATGTTATGATGGTCTGGACATCGTGCAAACCGATTATTGAGAAGAAGGATATAAAATCATACAATTATCGGGAGGGTCAACAAAAAAAATTTTGGAAGCCGAAGCGTGTAACATAATTTTGGGAAACCTTCAATTCAGGAAAATGAGAAACTTTAACGAAAACCAACCCTCCCAAAAGCGAGTTTTGCTATCACCCACAAAGCAAAGGAATCAAATGAAGTGGTATCGGTATGCTTAAAATTTCGGATCATTTGATTACGTTTGATTCCGGCCAGATTCGTTCATTTCGATTCCTTTTCCACCGCTTCTGATACTATTTATTTACACCTGTATTGAATGTGGAATGCCTTTCCGGTGATAGTTTGAATACAAACTCTTCTAAATACTTCTAATACATGCAACTCATAAATGAAACTCATAATAACACCAATCTTACCGAAATATTCTCCTCATAGTTTTACCTGAGTAATGCAAAGTAATCTACTAACGCCAATATTAATTATCCTTCAATCAACAAACTAAAATTAACAAACAATGTCAATCCTAAATCCCCATTTTAAAACACAATAATTCTACAACTCTGTAAGACCGATTTGAACTTCCCAATCGCATTTCACGTGAGTCTTTGAATAAATCCTTTCGTCTTCACAATTGCAGGCACTTCACCTCGCAATTCTTGTGAGCCATCGTAAGGGAGATTTATGTATGAAGTTGTACGGGTTGTACATCAATCCCAAACTCTACTTCTGGGTTGGTAACTGTAATTCCTAAACACATCGTGAAATTCAAACAACGGAATATTTTTACCAAACACCTCCTTATTCAACACATCTAATTTGGTAAATACAATTTCACCGCTTTAAATATTTACTCAACTTCACTGTACTAATCAAAGAAGACACAGATTCTTATCACAAAAAAAAAATAAAATGATTTTTCACCGTGCATGCAAAATTTCACTCTCCTCTTCCGATTCAATGAAAATTAGCACTAATTTTCCCCGACTAACATTTCTCGCATTTCTTCGCAAATTAATCTGTAATTATAAAAGTATTTATATGATACATATTTATTAAATATCATACATGCATTAAATTAAATATATGGATTCCTAACCCAAAATTAACGCCCTATAGCAGTATTGATCAATTCAACACTTATCCCTAAATCCAAATCATGCTTCCATTACTATCATCAATCTTTTGCTCTGTTATCAACCTTATCGCTCGATATTTCACTCTCACACACCCCGGATGACCCCTTATCTGGGGTTAGTCAAGTGTATCAGACAGGATTTATTACATGATTTCACCAACACGCTCCAACCTTATATCATGAACGAGCAAATGAAATTTGCATCTCATCAAATCATCACAAATATTTGCAATTCATATACTACTTAACTTAATATCACAATTATCATTTAAATAAATACGAAGAACTAAAGACATTTAATTAGACGCATCAAAAAAGCCTTTAAGCTTCCCAAAACTATAATTCAACAAAACATACTACTTTCTACCCACTGTTTTTCCTCGAAATTATCAATCAGAAGATCATAAGCTAAAGTTTTAGGTGACAAGAACGCTAAAGTAAGCTCAAGAGCAAGAGAAACAATCGTATACATGAAAATTTATAAAATTGGTAAACGTCTGCAAGAATGTAACAACGTAACCGAACAATATCTTTGTAGATCGGTAAAATATAATATAATAATAATATGTAGGGTATAATAGGTTCATATGATCAACGCCGCGATAATTTTCATTAAATCGAAGGTCAGGTGAAAGAAAAGGGATAGGGAAAGAAAATTAGCAATTTACAAAATTCTAAGTTTCGACGGCCAGAACGGAAATCCGAACCGAGCCGACGGCTCACCGGATTTCCGACCGAAATTACGGATTTTCCAACCCGTCTCACGGACTTACGATGCTGGCGTTCCAAGCGATGATGTAGCGCTGGCGAAGAGGCGCCACGGATGCTAGCGATGGGCCGACGGAATCCTTGCCCGACACGCTTCCGGCACGAGAGAGCTCGTCAGCCACGCCGAGGGAAGGAGGCGGCGGTTCTCGCTGTGTCACGGAGCGGTCAAGCGGATGACGAGGAAGGGAAAGGAGGAGACGACTGATCGCCAGGAGAGATCGAAGGAACCGAGGTCACGCTATGGAAGGAAATGAAATTACCCTCGATCGATCCCTACCATACGCTGCCGAGTGCTTTTAATCCAGCAGATGCTTAGACTGTGCTACGAATAACAAGTTAATTAGTAAAACAAAATTAATTAGGAATAAACTATGGATTAATTGGATATTACACATTATATACTTAAATGCTTTTCCAAAGAATGTGCACTAGCATCACATGCTTTTTGAATTATGTGCACAATTTTCAAAGTAATATGATTAAGCAACCAACATAATTTTTAGGGCAAAATGATTGAACTATAAATTATCTTGTAAAGCTTTAAAATTGGAAAGCTATTAGTTAACATTAAATTGTGCATACAATTGTATTTTTAAAAACTTTTAAAGACACCATCTGTCCACTTGCGTAAACTATTATAGATTCGGTGGCGATTATATACAACTTAAACTTATATTGTATGCTTAAAATAGTGCATTTCTATTTGCATTTTATTCACATTAGTATTTGGATAAACTTCTAATATGAACACTTTATCACTTTTGAATAGAAGCTCTTATTTAGGTATTTTTTTAATGGAATTACAATAGGTAGTTTCACGTATTTTTAAAGTCAAATGAGAGGTCATATTCATTCTTGTAAGTGAGCTTCAAATTTTATTTTAAGTTTCATTCAAGCTATTTTGTCTTCTTTTTAATTCGTTCAATGTGACACATAGCAACATCTATGTGCTGAGTAGATCCTATTTGTGTTCATTAATAAATTATCTGATTTTGGTTAGCAAATCTTATATTCAACTTCATTTTTAATATTAACTCTATTCAATCCTTTCAGACAACATTTCAGCGCTTAAAAAGTTTAATTTATTCATAATCAATCATTATTAAAACCATAAGTTCAATTTTTTTACCCTTGTTATTTGCAAGTTTATCTTTTCAAAATTTTGGCAATCTTTAAGCAACCTCCCGACTTCTCTCCCGCATAAGGTGAATCATCGGGAATGTTAGGCCTTTCCACCACACCTAAAAAGACATGCATGGTGGATGCGGTGCGATACCACAATTGGAGAGGTCTTTATACCCACCACACTATAAAAAATGCACATAAGCCTTCAATTACCAGCATTAAAGAACATAATTTTCTCACTCGTTGGAGTAACGCGTGTAATTACTTAATTTGACGAATTTCCACGTCATGTTCGAGCAACGTGCACGAATACTTAATTTTAGTAATTTTTTCACCGCACTAAAACAACAAGAATGGGTACTTAATTTTAGGTTAATTTTTACAATTTTACCTTTGTTCGATTGAAGGTAGAAGATTATGCACAAGGTAAAGAGTAGAGGAGAGCTCTCTCTCTCTCTCTCTCTCTCTCTTATATATATATATATATATATATATATATATATATATATATATATATATATATATATATATATTCTTTCTAAATTTATAGAGAGAAAGGAAGATAGAGAGAAAAGTAGGGAGATTTTTTTTTTGGTCTCGGCTTAAGGAGAACAATAAAAATAAGTAAATGTTTTTACTTTTTTTTAGGTCTCAATTTAGAAAGGAAATTAGAGGTAGGGAGAGGAGATCAAGGCAGTAGCTGTGAGAAGAGAGAGAGCATGATCAGGCAGTGCGTGAGAGGGAGAAGTGCAACTAGGGGAATTCGTGTAGCTCAAGTCACACGTGTATAGTGCTAGTAAGGAGGATGGGACATTTGACGGTGTGCAAAACAAAAAAGAGACGAGCCAGGGTTGTGGCCTAGAGGCGAGGCCAGTGTTGGGTAGTGCGAAGAGCAAGGAAAAGTTTGTGCCTTCGATCATGTATGTCTTGAATGAGATGAGAGAAACTGAAGCGGGCAGATTTCGAGGAGCGGTGATTGCAGCATGGTCGTTGCCATTGAAAATGGGAAGGGGAGGAACTAGAGCAAACATGGAGAGGGAACTACGGTTCTACTGTGGAAAACAAACGATGGGGCCAGCCAGAAAATAGAGATGAGAATCAGGGAGAAACTGCTTGCCAAATAGGGGAATCACTACAAGCGAAGGGAATGGGGCTCAATTTAACAAGAATGGGAGGTTGAGGCAATTCTGGGAGGAGTACGTGGCTGGCAACGTGTGGAGTGTGCGAATGCAGAGCAATGTGGATATACATATGTATATATATATATATATATATATATATATATATATATATATATATATATATATATATATATATATATATATATATATATATATATATGTGAGCAAAGCTTGGAGACTTTGAGTCCACAATTATATGATTTTTAGAAGACATCCAAACATATATTCATGGAATCCAATATACCAAACTTAAATTTCCAATAAAAAAATCAACCTAACATAAAGGTGTTACCACCAGAAAAATTAAAATATCAAGAACAATATAAATCTTACTATTATTTTTTAGAAGTAGAAATGAACATGGCATGCTTTGATCTAAGAAAACTATACTTATGTTATTTTCCGATTTAAACTAAAGCTACGGAAATGGATTTGGCTTAAAGAAATTAGATATCTCAATATCATAAATACAATACGTATCAACCTAACATGTCAACAAAACAAGAATTAGCACAACACTGTTTCAGAAAATTGCAGGATTTGATATTGTTGAAACAATTGAGGATTAGGGACAAAATAATAAGGATTTAAAGTGCATACCAACAGCTCCACCCCCAGGGCTTTGTGCAGCTATATAAGCGAAGCCAACGTCAGGAAACAAACCAATTCCATTTTCTGGCATTGCTAAAAGAGTTCTCTAGCACACCAAAAAAATTTGCACGAGATGAACTTCAACAACAGTAATACGTTAGGTTGTAGTCGATATGGTTTGAGGATGTTATTCAATAATTTCCAAAAAACGTTGTACCTCAGTAATGATACGGTAACGACCATGGCCTGAAAGACCAATGCCGAACCCCATGGTCACGCCATCCATGAAACAAAGATAAGGCTTTTGATAGTGAAATATTTTACATATCAATGCGTATTCTGCAGCAAATACCTGCAAGACACAATAACAAAGGACTTAAACAGAGAATAGAGAATACTAGACCTATTTTCAGTGACAGAGTTTCACAAAAGAGTAGGAGGCAGAGAACTAAAAGGATAGCAAAGAGGGACATTTTTTTTATGCCTAAGAAATAGATAATTTAAATATGAAGTTGCAAAAATATACGTATCTTATAATCTGAACTGTAGCCATATCCAAGGGAATCTTCCATCAATAGAAGGCACAAGATGAATCTCAAAGTAGAATAAGTAAGAAAAATCCCTTGACCCATTTAAGCGGATCACCATCAGCTTTTAAAAATTCTTTAACTTCCTGAAATAACTATAGATGCTCTCAATTACGAACTTCTGAGTAACATGCATGCATCCTAGCACCGTGAACAAAATTTATTCATGGATATTTGCATGCAAAAGTATGATACATACAATATTCCCTTTTGGTTTACCCCAGAGTGCAAACAACGCTACCTGAACTCCGCATTGCATCAATTGATGCCTTGAGCAACTAGAACATCTCATGTGCATAGAGAAAGCCAAGAGAACTTCCTTGTGGAACAAGATAACTTGAGGTTCATATAAGGTTCATCACCATTCTCTTACCAGATTTCTTCATCAGCCTTAATTTTGATTTTTTAAATTAGCCATGCTCTTACTTCTAAATCCATATAAGCTTCCACTCTCATTCCACCACCTTTACCATCAAAACAGTAAACACCTAACCACATTTTCATATTTGAAGGAAGATTGGAGGAGATTTGTTTTCCTCTTTGGGTTTTAGATGATTAGAACAACTACTTGGGTAGATAATGCATTTAGTATCTGATGGGTTAAAGCATGACCAGCTGCACAGTGATATTTAATATTTTACAATCCAAAGCAATCCAATTGAGGCACAATCGGATGTAAATTTAGGTCTTCAACAAGTGCCAATTAAACCTGAACACAAGTTCAAATATTGAAATGGGTACGAGGGACAATTTCTAATCCGTGGTAGATTCAGTTTAGTTTGGAATTATCATTCACTTTTAGTGATATCAGCGCCAATATGCCCCACCCCAAACTGCATACATAATCAGCATATGTGATAATGCGGGTGAGCCTATTATTATTATTTTAAGGGGAGACTTCTAAAAAAGAACTCGTCAGACCAGGAACCTCCCATCAGTAGCCCTCACTTCTGCTCCTATCATCAACAACAGAAATTCCTCCCAAAGGAGTAACTGCCAATAATTCCCTGAAATGATACCTAAAATCTCAATATATTTTATTTTGGCTTGATAAAAAAAGTTTGTTTTAATGCTCTTAGTATAATTAATGTATAACTTCATTTGTGATGAGAATCATAATACACTTTTACAAAATCACAATAATAATTAATGTACAATGTAATTAGCAATCATCTATTTTTATCTTTAGAATGGAACCATCCAAAAGTGTGTGCCTCATTTCTTTGCATAATGTTCATGAGAAGATGGATCCAGTGTGGTATCACTTCAATGAATACAGAAGCCCTAATGGGAAGAAATAATTGAAGTGTTTGTATTATAGAATTGTATACAAAAGTGGAGGCATAAATAGAACGAAGCAACATCATATTGAGGTAAAGGAAAAAAATTGTTACATGCAAGAAAAAAAAATTTAAAAGCAATATCTTAGAGGAAAAAAATGCACAGGAAGGCAAAGAGAGCACATCCATATGATAAATAAATTGTTGAAGAAAGAAGAGATTATAATTCTAAACCTCGATTCAACTGTATGATAGAAGAGTAAAAAAAGTAAGAGAAAAATAAATGAAATTGATAATTATTTTGCATCTAAAATCAAGCTTAGATCACAACCATATTTAAGAAGTGTTTTGGCATCTAAACAGGTTGTACAAAAAATTAGTATGGCATTTGCTAAGGTTTTTTATTATTATTATTGTTGTCGCATTTCTTCTAATGCATTGAATTCACCTTTAGCTCAAAAAACTAAACATACAATAGCTACAATTGGTCCTAATTACCAACTACCTTCATACAACAAAATTAGAGTTAATTTATTGAGAGACTACAAAGGGAATGTAAAGTTCTTATTGAGTACTAAAGACAATTTTTGAAGGAGACAGGATGCAATTTACTAGTTGATGGGTGGACGAATATTAGAAGTAGAATATTGATAAATTTCTTAGTTTATTATCCACGTGATATATATTTTAGAAACGATGAGGATGCTTTTCACATCAAAAAGGATGCTCTTCATTCACTGAGGTAGATGAGTAGATAGGTCTAGAGAATGTGGTTCAACTTGTGACTGATAATATAACAAACTACAAAAAAGCATAAAAGTACTACATGAAAAATTATTACAACATTTATTGATCTACTTGTGCTGCACATTACTTGAAATTTATTTTAAAAGATATATGCAGTATGCCTTATGTAATGGAGCTTACTAAAAGAGCATTGAAGATAATTATATTTATTTGCAATCATATTACTATATTATTCTAATTAAGGAAAAGGCAAGTGTGAGTGAAATTGTGGGTCCTGGAGCAATCCATTTCACATCAACTTTCATTACAAGTATGATATTAACACAAAGTTGGAAATAAATAGTAAAGGAACGAGACAAGCAGCTTTTATCATTCTAGATGATAAGTTTTAAAATGATTATTTGATCATGACAAACATTATTAGCCACAAATAAGGGTAGTTAAATCATATGAGAAGCCATCGCTTAGCTATGTTTATGATGGCATGCACAAAGTAAAAAAAGCAATCAAAGATTGTTTAGTATGTAAAAAGATTGTACAAGTTATATAATTGCATTATTAAGTGAAGAGTAGATAAACAATTTTGTTAAGGTATCCACACAACTGTGTATTTTTTGCATCAACAATTTCATTATATTCAAGAGAATTATTGTCAAAAATCTGAAATGATGCAAGAATTAATTGAACTTAATAAGATGTATCCTAAACCCAAATTTGCAATGAATAAAGTCAAAAGTTATCAGAATAATTTAAAAAACCTTGGGAAGTTGATTGCTCTAACCATCGCAAAATGGGCAACCCAATAAGTTCTTCACAACCAACCTATTTTAATAATTTTTAGTCCTATCACTATGATACTTCTACATTATTTTGAAATCAAACAAATTTTGATGATATGCAAATTAATAGTGGAAAATATTTGGTTTCAATGCTCCAAATTTGTAAGAATTGGTCATTTGTATTCTTAGTCAAACTTATTCTTCTTATAAAAAAATTGGAATGTCATTGAACAAGTTCATGCTACAAGAAGAAATTATTTAAAACAACAAAGGCTAAATAATCCAGTATATGTTTGATACAAACTTAATTTGAGGAATATGTAAGGTCTTTGACATGTTTCTTAGAATGATATTATTCTTAACTATAATGACAAATTATAATCCAAAAAATCATGTTTACTTAGTAGATTATATGCTAAAAAAATAATGATTTGTTGGACTATACAAGCTTTAAGACAGTAAATTTATAAATTATTGATGATGAATATACACCTGAATTAAACTATGATAATCTCGAGAGTGAAATCTATCAAAAAAATGATATGCACATCATTTAAGAACAAAAAATAGCATGCAAAAAACAAACTCATAATAAGTTTTTTAATAGACTTAAATTTATTATCAAGTTGAAAAATTAATTTAGTTTAATAATTTGATTTGCAGATGCAAATGAACATTTTGATGCTACTAATGAATTACTTGAACATAACAATTTGGAAGCTTTTGAGGGGGTGGGAGAGGCCAGATAGAGGCAAACAAACTTTAGAGAGGCAAACTTTGAAGAGAGCTTTTGTAGAGGCGATATTTAGAAATGAACTTTAATATGTTTGATCTTAAGACTATATTAATTGTACTTATTTCATATTTTATAGTTTATGAATTTAGAGAAAGCACTTTTTGAGTATAGAAATTAAAATCTATTAATATCTCATGTATATCAAATTATGAATATTTAACTTAATGAGCACTTTCTTTGATATTAAATTATGTCTACTATAAATTACAAATGTAAAATGGAGTTCGTTAAATCATGAGTATTTACAATTGATATTAACTTTCTCTCATCTTTGTTTTTATTTTAAAGGATTAAACTTTTAAATGAATGAAATACAAGACTTCAAAGAACCATCTGAATTTTACTTTCGGATATAAAATAGAGATTAGTAATTTATATATTAAAGCTATTTAAATTCACAATTATTGAAATATTACTTGTGAATGAGATATGTTTATTTTTGCCATATAATTATATTATTGCACAATTAGTGCAACATTTAGATTATATTTAAATAATTTTAATACTTATTACATTATCTATTTCAACCATTCATTCAACCTCAACTGAAACTTCGAATCTTGAACCTCTTCTTTTAATTTGGTGGTGATATCACTTTCCCTTAGTAGGTTGTTCCCATCTGTACCATTCACAAGTTCTTGATGTGCCATCTACAATATCAACACACGTTCATACTAGCCAAAAAAGTATTATTTGTTAGTGCATACCTAGCAAACTATGACCTTAGAATCCACACCCGCCCGTGAGCTAATACCAAGGCGAACACGACGGATAAAATAAAACATTTCTTAACATTTCCAATCATAAATAAAATCTCCAATCTCCAATCATAAAAGACACTACAAACCACAAATTATATACAATTTGTCCATACATAAAAAATTCTAACAAAGTTCGTGAAAACATACTTTAAACATAACTCAACACGACATTACTACCTTCTCAAGTCCCTCTATGCAGAATACGACTTTCCTTCTATCACCCATTTAATTAGATACACTAAAAAATTTAAGCAACTAACAAATGAATATAATTCAAATGGCCAATTACGCTATTACACTATAAGAACAAGAAAAAAACTAATAGATGCTAATTTTGTCACATACACATAAGAAATCGCTCAAACAATCAAACCTAGTAGATACATAAACATTTATCAAGAAGATATGGGTAGATACATAAATATTTATCAAGAATATACTGTGATACATAAACATTTATCTTACTTTTTTTTTACTTTTATCATCCTTCCAAGAGTCACCGTCAAATACTCATTCAAAGAACAAAGATCTATTACTCATTTTATTCACAATTTCTATCTTTGAATCATTTTACGCATTGCGCTCCCCAAGCACTAAGCAATGAACTCTGGCCAACATACACATTCATAAAGATACAATTATACCACTACGCATTAATTAATGATTAACAAGAATCAAATAACTTTATAAAATAACGACAATATAATCTAACATTCGCAAGTTATTATCCAACATAAAAAAAACAGTAGTTACATCACAAGAAGAAAGAAAAAATCATCACAATCATAGCATACTTAAAAAATCATAATCATAAACACGCTGCTTCATCATAAGAAATTAACGATATTTTATCATAAATGTAAGAACATAATTACCCACATTAACTCATAGCTTTCAACATCCTTCCTTTAACGCTTCCTTTCTTAATTGAAATTCTATAACATAAAAAAATATTAAGTGTTAAAGATTTTATATATTGCAGACACCGATTAACATACCCCTTAAACGATCTTAATCTAATTAACAATAATATAAATACCTTCCATTTTCTTATTTTTTTCTTAAATTAATTCTTGAAATGACCTTAAAATTAATATTTGTAATTGCATCTAACTCATATTACTTATTCCTAAATTAACTTATTGCTGAAAATCGATAAACCCTAAATTAAAATTTTTAAACCCTAAATTAAACTTGAAATAGCACTAAATCAAAGTTAATAACATTAAAATTAGAATTTTTAATTAAACATATAACTAAATAAATCATTTACTTACCTCAGATATTCTCGATTTTCTAAGTCAGCAAGCTCTCTCTCACTTCCTCCTCAGGTAACGCCGGGTTTCTTCCTCCCATCGGCTTCACGAAGACGTATTCTGGCTCGCTCATTAAAAGGTTCCTTCTTCTCCTCTCTATTTCTTTCTCACCGACGACACCAAGGTTAAATCTTCTTCTTCCTTCCTTGTCGACGCGACACAGAGACGACGACACAAGGTAGTCTTCTCTTCCTCTCTTTTCCTTCTCTCACAGAGTTTTGAGTTGGTTTATCGAACCGACCCTTTCCTTGATCCCTTTCTTTTTTTAACTCTAAGATGAAATTTCTTTTTTTTTCGATGTCTTCCTATGTAATCATACCCCCCAACTAGATGAATATTTAAGGACTTGGTATCTTGACTCTTATACTAATTTATGAAATGCACCCAAGAACTCAACCAATTAGGGATGCCAAGCTCAAAAAGCCTGGCCTATTTGGGCCTCTTGGATTAAGACAATTAGTAATCACGAAATACACCCGATAAGAGGTAGTGGAAGAACAAGTTATTCTACTCATCCCCTGCATGATGGTGCTTTTAGGTCGATGCTTAAGGGTTGACAACCATGTTTTTGTCACCTAGAAATTAACAACCAAGATAAATCATCCTAATAATGACAATGATCAAAAGGCAAACAAAAAATAAATAAAATTAAAAGGTTAACCCTTCACAAGATTTCAATAATAACATTCATAAAAAAAACTAAAAATATATTAGCACAAACTGACATTGACTGAGCCCGATGGGCAATGCAGATAAAAAGACTTCAAGAAAAAAGGCATCTCATGACCCGTGGAAGTTTATAATCAGCAGCTAAACCTTGACCATTGAACTCTTGGTATCGTATCGCACAAATTAAGATCAAGATATATCACATTGGCACCATTACTTTTAAAGCATCAAAATTACCAAAAAATACCCCTATAATTGATTCAATAAAACATGACAGAAATGGCATCAAGACCCGGTGTCTTAGATCCTAAAAATCCTGCAAAAATGTCCATCAATATTGCATGTCTCTATCAGTTTTTTTTTAAAATGAAAAATCAACTTCAAAAATTTTGGCCCATTCAATTCACACACATAACCCCTTTGTTTTTCTCATGTGCTTAAGCCTCTCCATCTCCCATATCCCTCATCAAACACCTCACTCGCACAACCCAACTCCCTCTCTCTGTTACTCATACGCACACCACAAAAACCTACAAACTCCATTGCTCTCAACGTCCCCAATGCCCATCTCTCTCACTGCTTGCACTGCCCATGTTGGTCAAATATAGTTACAAATTCTAACATATAAAGCTAATTCTCTACATATAAAGGTAGTCAACACTACAACGCAATGAATATTTCAAGGAATTAAAGTGATATGCAAATCACAAACTTGATCTTATATTAATAAAGATAGAGTCAACAAAATCTGTAAAGCAATAAATGCTTAAAAAAGCTCAAGTTATAATTAAATAAATACGCATTACAAACGACTAGACAAAGTTGCGAGGTTTAGAGTAATACGTTTAATTATGGAAACTATCCAATGATGGTCATGTTAACAAAAAATCTCAACCAGAGAAACTACTATTATCAAAACACCCAAATTCTAATGCTATATCATTTCAATTAAATCCCAATCAAATATGGAATATTGAAAGTCATAAAATTAAGGAAATCTTAAGTAAAATTTATCAACTAAAGCTAAGAGCAACATTACATTCACCCTCCACAACAATTTGTCAAGAGTGGCAAATTTAAGATAAACTTATAAAAAGCTAATATCATATCAAGCGTGTGGTCACTCTCAAAACATATCATCGTAGTAAAAATGTAGCATGTATCCTCAAACTGAGTGATTTTTCCTCTAAATGGCACCATAAAAAGAGTGATAAGATGTCACTATTATATTACGATCACTATTAAAGTCAAGATGTTCCCCAATAATTTAGCCACTTTAGTTGTAAATCACAAGTTACAGTTGATAGAGTACAAAGCTCTTTATTAATTATGCATGACATAACTTGATCGAATGCAATGAAAATGGTGAACCATTGATGCGATGTCATGCAAATCAGGTTTGAAATGTCTCGATCACAAATGAAACTATTCAAAATATCATTGTTTGAGAAACAAACTACACCAACATATTTAGAACATTAAAATCACCAACAATTACTACAACAAAGAGTTTGCAAGGGGAAAAAATCAAGATCAACAAGCACTAGTAATGAAAATTCATGAGAAATGAGACAAAATTTGCTTGCATACAAGGCAATGACATGAAATCAATTCAAACAAACATGTGCAATGATCAAAACTTTTCTGAGAGATTCTAATAAATATTAATTTTCATTATTAAAATTTATATTAAATCAAATTAAAAATTCTAATTTTAAAAATAATAAATTATCATAATTTTGAGTTTAAAATATATGATAAATAACTTATTTCAAAATGCCATTTTTTTCTTCTATATGTGTATTTTAAAAAATCTCTCTCTTATCTATGTAAATAATAAAGTGAGGGGTATTAAGGATGAAAATAATAAAATGCTTTTCTTAAAAAAAGATATTGAAAATAGGTGGATGAGACATTTTAATAAACTTTCAATGAAGGATCCGAAAAGACGATTGATTTTAGCAACCTTAATACCCTAAACAAAAATAGAATTTCATTTTATCGTCAGATTAGTAAATCAAGTTAAAGCTTTAAAGAAAATGAAATGTGGAAGAGGACCGGATAATATTCCAATAGAAGTGTGGAAATGTTTAGGAGATCAAGGAATTGCTTACAAATCTTTTAATGTTATTTTAAAGACTAAAAGATGTCGATGAGTGGAGAAAGTTTGTTGGTTCCTATATTTAAGAAGGTGATGCACAAGAGTGTGCAAATTATGAGGAATTAAGTTAATGTGCCATACATTAAAATTATGGGAGAGAGTAATTGAGCATAGTTACAATGTGATACGTAAGTTTCTCGGTTTCATGCCGTAGATCTACTATGGATGCTATACATTTGTTAAGAGGTTTGAGAGAAGCATAGAGAAAATAAGAAGGATCTACATATGATATTTATTGATTTAGAGAAAGCTTATGATAAAGTCTCAAGAGATGTTCTTTGGAGAGTTCTAACGAAAGAAGTTAATATTGGTTATATTCAAGTCATTAAGGATATGTATACTAGCATTTTGTGTCCAAACACAAGGAGGATTGATAAAATATTTTCCTATTGGATTACATCAAGGATCAACATTAAGCCCTTATCTTTTACTTTAGTTATGGATGTTCTTACGAGGCATTTACAAGAAGATGTACCTTGGTGTATGCTTTTGATGGCATTCTTCTTGTTGATAAGACTAGAGAGGGAGTCCAAGTAAACTTAAATTATGGAGGTCAACTTTAGAGTCTAAAGGTTTTCGTTAAGTAGATCTAAACCGAATATATGGAGTGTAATTTTAAGAAGTTTTAGTGATAGTGACTTTAGGATCAAGTCATTAATAAGAGTGATGATCGATATTTAGGCTATTGTTCAAAATGATGGTGAAATAGATGGAGATGTTATTAGTAGAATTCAAGTTGAATGGTTGAAGTGGAGGAATGCATCCGCCTATTATGTGATAGAAAAGTTCCACTTAAACTTAAGAAAAATTTATAAGATGGTGGTAAGACCGCAATGACTTATGGTGAATGTTGGCCAATAAAAGAGAAATATAAGACTAAGTTAAATGTTACGAGATGAGGATTCGTGGATGAGTGGCTTTACCCAGAGATAGAATGCAAAATGAGTATGTTGGGAAAAAGTTGGAGTAGCTCCAGTGGTAGATAAGATTAGGGAGAGTCAGATGGTTTGGCCACATAAAGCGTCGTCCACAATGACAGGGAGAGTAGATGCATTAGATTTGTTAAGAAAGAGGTAGACCTTTAAGATGTAAAAAAATGATCTTAGTATACTTGAATTAAATGAGAATTTGACACATAATACACAGACTAAGAAGGATGTAGTACCCCGCCTAGTGGGATTAAGGCTTGTTGTTGTTGTTGTTGTTGTTGTCTCTCTTAGCTATGTAATAACATGTTAGATTAAACATACATTATCTAATCATTAATAATTACTCAAATCAATATTAGAATATATTAATTACATATATAAATAAACTTATTATTATATAAAAAAGAAAAAAAACATCATATCCCCTACCCAATCCTACTAAGCATCATTTCTATCACTCTCATCTCACGCTCTCACACTCAAAGACTTCAATTTCACACATCATGATTACTAATTTCTCATTTATTCTTTATTCTCCATTCTCTCAATCAACACTATTGTCTTCTCTCTCTCTCTCTCTCTCTCTCTCCTCTCTCTCTCTCTCCAAAAGCTCCCTTTCTAGCACTGCTCTCAAGAATGGCCACTGCTTAACTAAACAGAATAATAACATACATTTCAAACTGATATATAACGAGCCAAACATGAACAATCATTTGTTCAATCGCTTCGCTTCGATGCTTTCAAAATAAAAATTATATTATATTATATTATATTATTATTATTATTATTTATTACTATTATTATTATTATTATTATTTTATTACTATTATTTTATTTATTACTATTATTTATTACTATTATTATTATTATTATTATATATACATATGAACACATTTACATATCACAAATGTAAGATACAGTGGTTAAAACTTTGTTATGTAAAGACGAGTTGAATCCTCCCTCATATAAAAAAAAACTCGTTGTTCATGAGTGTGTTCGACAAGTATGTAACGAACCGAACACAACGTATTATTCAAGCTTGATACATAAACAAGCCGAACACGAACAAAATAAATTTCAAACGAGCCGAACACGAACAAGAGTTTTGTTCGCTCAAGCTCGGCTCGTTTACACCGAAACACATAACGACCTAAACTTGAACTATGAACAGAACTAAATAACCCCCTTATTTATAGAAAAAATAAAGATGTCTCATGAGAACTACTTTAGTAATATATGATTCATATACAGACAAATCCTATCGCTTTCAAGAAAATTAAAAAAATATAAAATAGAATCTAATTTGCAAACTTCGCCATTGAATTTGCGACACGTATAAGCAAACAAAAAGAAAACAATCTAAGAAAAATTCATAATAAAACTTCGCACATATTTTAATGACAAGATATCCATACAAATAATTACACAAAGATAATTCCAAGCCTTACACGAGTTTTACACGATAAATTTTAACTTAAACATAATACATTCAAAACCATTTAACTGCCTTAAAAAGCATGAAAATTCCCTCAACTATACTCAAGTCTTACAATCAAAATTATCTCTGTGTCATCCAACAAATATGCTAAATGTTTAAGGTTAATGTCTAAGAATGTTGCAATGACTAAAATAAGTTGAATTTAAAATTTTGATCCGCTTGAAAAAACCGTGCAGGTCATCCAAACTACATTTAAACCTATGAATTAAATGCTTTGTAATACCAAAAATGACCAAAAAGACAAATTAACTCATATTTTAAAATTATACCCCATTTTCACACACCTCCAAAATCATTATAAGCTTTTTTATAAAATTCTACAATTCTTTTATATATTTCCATTTATTAATTAAAATAACTAAATGAATACATTTATTAATTAATTAAATTATTATTAAACCACATTTAAATTTGCCAGTTAATTTAAAAAATTTATTGTAGCATTAACTGTTCATCCATTTAATGTACTATAGCAAATTTCGGATTTGCAGCTTTACACTTTAATTAACATACATTGGTTGATCTTTGTTTAGTGGATAAGTGTAGGACTAAGATTTAATGCTAATTAATTAAGGTAATTTAACTTATATACAATATAATTTCTTATTAGTCCTCTCATTCCTCTCCCGTATTCCTCCCCTGTTTTTTCCCCCTCTGCTTCAACTGCTGTTGCGGGAGGTTTCCTGGACACTAGAAATCGCGTGAACCCAAGGAAACCATGGCTACCAGGCTTCTGGTGCTCGTGAAACCGTCAATGAGGGGAGGTGGGGTGAAGGAAATTGAGAAGAAATAGCATCTAACCGAGAGCTGCGTGGTTGGGAGGAAAATTGAGGTAAACAGCAATTATAAAAAATTTAAAAAATATAAATTTACAGAAAAACATAAAAAAAATTTATCACCTAAGCTCAAAGAATAATTTTATTCATCTTCTACAACACTTTTTTGAGAGTGATAAATTTAATTTTAAAATAAGCTCGTAAAGAGATAATGTTGTGTTAAGTGTACATCTATGGTTTCTCTCAAAATTTCTCACACCAATAAAGATATAGCATGTATTCTCTGACTATATGATTTTAACCCTAAATGACACCATAAAAAAAGTAGTAAAAATAAAAATTTCTGTAACAATGTAGCTCTTCCATCAAGAGAACCACAAAAAAAAAAAAAAATTACAACTAAGGTCCCTATAACTATGTAAATTTATCATCAATAACACTAACTCACAACTAAAACCAAGATATTCTCTAATAGCTGTCTCTAGAACATTAAATCATAGGATATTCTTGATTTAGCATATAACTTTATGTTAGCTAAGCTTAATATTGACATAAAAGTATCCCTTTAGATAAACATTCATCCCAAGTTTATAAGTGGGAGTGTGCATTACTTGGTAATAATCGAAAAACCGAATTGAACTTTTTTTTTGGATGATTTAGTTCAGTTTTGAAATTAGTAATTTAGATATTGATTTTAATTATTAAAATATTTGATTTTTTTTAATTATTGGATCAATTAGTGATTCAAAATTTTGGATAAAACCAAAGACTAATTAAATACAAATAAATTAAAGTGTGTTCCACTGTTCAAGCAAGAACCAAATGATTTCAACCATGCTTCTATAAGTATATGAAAGTAACTAATTTCTTTTATAATTATATAATTTTAATTATGCTTATTTCTTATAAATTATACAATAAAAAATTACATAATGTATATAAATTGTACAAATAATATTCAAATATAGATTTTTTCGATTTATCCAAAATCAAATCAAAACAATCAAACCAAAGAATTGTTATGTTTGGTTCTCCATTTTGGTTGATTGGTTTAATCCATATTTTTTGGCATCTCAAATCAATTACTTTTGCAAATTTGTCATCAAAATCATTCAAAATGATCAAATGCACACCTTTATCAATAAGGTTTTCTTGGAATACATAACTCAAGACTATCGATAAATATCCTTCATCAGTTTAGGCTGGTCACCTCATTTGACCAAATAAACTATATATTACAATAACTCAAGACAACATAACTATAAGATCTTCATCAAGGTTGTCATCATTCCCTTCACCATGCACTCTAAGTAATAATTTTTATCAATCCTAACACTAAACAGATGTTATTGTACGCTAGCTCTTAACACCCACTAACTATAATTGAAAGTTCACCTGCATCATTGGAAAGGATAATTAACCACAAAGGCTTGAAGGGAAATCTCGGCTGCTAGTAGGAATTAAGGTAAGTAAACATAAATATCCAAAAATAAGTACATGCATACGTTAAGAATTATTAATTAAACTCATTTCTTGTTAAGTTCTAGTAATAATTGATTACTGCAGTTTTTTTAGAACTGTAGCAAACATTAGAGAGAAATCAGTTCAATGTTAGGGCATTAAATTTATGTACTAATATAGGATAGCTATGTATGTATATAAATATCTATATATATATATATATATATATATATATATATATATATATATATATATATATATTAGATATAATATATATAATTAGAAAAAAAAAACAGTAATAAAATTGAAATTTAATGAAATTAATGTTATGAAGATGTAGAAAAAAAGGAGTGATTTATATATTTTAGAAATTTGAGAACGAAATGAAATAATACATTAAGAAATATATATAGGAGATTAGATAATGTATAATTAAACTAATTTAACTTACTATTAAGTAAGACTGGTTTAATTTGAGTAAGAAACATAGAATATTAAGAAATTGAGAAAGGAATTATGTATATGTAAATAGGTATAAATGACAATTATATTCACAAAAGAAGAATTAGAAAATTTACAAGAAATATAAGAAAAAATGCTAATATTTAGTTAGATTCGTTTAAATAACAATTGAGACGTTACATATGTTCAAATAAAATCAAGCTAACAAAAATGTTTTAATGTATTTAGGTTGGTAGCGGCTATTGTTGAATTGAAGTAATTGAAGATGCTCAATTGTGAATTTAGAAGAACATAATGAAGAGAAGTTTGATAAGGGTGAGATAATAGTGGGATTGCTTGTATGAACTTACATAATTTTAAATATGTCCTTAAACCAAAAGAAAATTTATGGTTAGGCTGTGTATTCAAAGTGGCGACAAGTAAGCAGCTTCCCTAGCCCAGACACCGAGGTAAGACATATAATTGCTAATTTAAATTCAATTTTTATAGGACTGTAGTATACCACTATTGCTACTACTTCCTACCATTTGATGATTGTTGTATACATGACACATAGATACTTCTGTCATATTTTGTACAAGATCAAAATGATTATTGCACGACCTATAACTATATTTTTTACTGATTTACTATGATCATAAGCTAGTCAAATACCTTAACATCATATTACACAGCTGAGCATACTGAAAATGATTCCCTGTAGGTACTGCTTATTGCTAAATGAAATGTAATACATATGATAAAATAGAAATGTCATTAAAGTGTTATAGATGGACTATTTTATAATAACCGGCGTAGGTAAGCAAAAATTCTGACGAGATGAACCTTTGATAGAGAATTTTAAATTCCAGACTCTTTAACATTGAAGTTGAGTAGACCAATTGATGTCAGAGAGACTATTTGGTAAATAGTATGATATCGGCCTTGCCTTATCTACAACTTTGGGCCGACGAGTCAAAACCTATGTAACCATAAATGATATTTCGAAATGATTTCACATAAGACAACACTCAAATTCATTGAACGTGTGATGTAAATATATAGTTGCTTTCCTGTATATTATTTACATGTTACAATTTTATAGATTAATGTTCAACTCTCATATTTGACAGCATGTTTACCTACAGCATATTGACTTACAGTTGTATTTCAATAAGTTTTAATTGTTCATGAACATTGCTTCTAAAGTCTTGCCTTCAGATTATTTTAACTTTACTTGTCTCACTGGGCTTTATCTTATGATATTGCATGTTGACATTTCATGCAAAAACGAAGAGGGTAGTACCTAATCAAGCTTTTTGAATTATACAATTTTGGTGTACAGTTTTAAGTGTATAGTTTTGAAAGATTGTAGAGGCTTTTTGGGTACGTATAAGAAGTTTATTTTGATGCTTTTAGTAGCCCTATATTTATGTTAGAAAGTAAATTTACACACTTCTCAAATATATAATTTAAATATAAAACAGATGATTGAAATATTTAAAATGTAAGAATTTGCACGTAATGATTTGATGAGATTTAGATTTTACTTACATGTCCCGAATTGACATATGTTGGGATAAGTTAGTGGAATCTGTATCTAATCGAGTCATCACATCCTGTTATACCTCAAATGACCCTGGGTTAGAAGAGGTCATTTAGAACGAGACAACCAATATCTAAAATCCTCGTAAAATGAAGACAAAAAATCTTTGGATAGTGTTGTATTTGTAATCTAGTCTGCATTCTAAAATTTAACTCGAAACCACACAATACTCTCAAGCAAGCAGTGAATTTTCAAAACCCACATATTTCTGGCAACTCTAAGAAAAGTTTCACTTTCCATCTTCAACTAGTCGCACCTAAGCTATAGGTATTAAGAAATTGAAATCCAAAGTTATTCCTAAAATAAAATCCTCAATGAACTTTAAATTTCTTTCGAGTGTGCACTAGATTAGAATCTCTATACATTGAAAGTGTGAAATGATATAAAATGTTGATAATTGATCCATATCTTTCATTTATGCATAATAGATTTTTAAAATACTCTTTTCACTATAAAGCATAGTGAGGAGTTAACATCTGCCTACCTAATACCATCATCAATATTGGAGAAGCTAGAGCCACCATCTAATTAGGTGGCTTAAAATTTTCAATTGATATTATTGTGGCTACTATTGTGCACATCCATAGCATGCATATTTGAGGCCGTGCTAAAAGACCTCACTATGTTAAAATATCTACATGTCATGGCCAGCACATGTACAAGACAACTTATTAAAGCTACTACCACCACTAATGCCCCTTGAAAGGCCTCAATGTTTTAATCACTAACCCATCAACATGTGCCAACTAAGAAGATTGTTGTCCTACAAAAAAGCATCTCTAGTGCTCATAAGTGAAACCATATTTATAATTGAGCCTTTTACACTAAAAAGGCATAATGTGGAAGCTTGATCATCTAGAAGGAAACTATCAAGAAGGCAGAAAACAAACTTCAATACCAAGCTGAAGGCCCAACAACTATTGCATGAACAGTCAATTATGTATTAAACTCTGGAGTCAAAAACAAGCATTCTCACTTAAAATAAATTTAAAAATTTTAAATGGGAAAAAAACAGTTTTACTAGTTACTTTAAGTAGTTCTTACGGGATCATGTCACAGATAACACTCTTTATTTTAGGGGTCGATCGTGTAGCAGAATAGGATGACTTCGATTAGACATAGATTCCAAAGCGTTCCAACCTCTTCTTGCAAGCGAAGCGAGTGAAATTTGTATCTAATCAAATCATCAAAATTTATAATTCATATCTTAATTAATTCATATCACAATTCTTGGAGCGTAAATCTTTAAGTTTGTAAATAAATCTGAGCAAAAGACATCGGTATTAAAATTTTGTACATACCCAAAAGCATTTAATCTTCCTAAACTACACCCCAAACTGCATAAATCAACCAGGTTTCTAACCCGCCTGCTCGAAATTATCAGCGGTAGCGTCGTAAGCTAAAGCTTTGAGACGAATCTTAAAATAAGACAGAGCGGTAGAACGATGCGTGTCATTTAAATTTGCGGAGAGTAAAATTGGTAAGCAATCGCGAAATCAATGTGATATCTTTGTAGATTAAATCTTGTATCGATGTCGTGTCATAGGAGTTATTATGAATGAAAGTCATTTCAGTTATATCAAATTATTTTTCTGAAATGTCGTTTATAATTCGTAGGTTTTGACTTCATAACAAAGAGTCGTCACCCTTATCAAAGGCGAAGGTAAAGCGGTAGGGCTGCTACTAACTTATTTTTTGTAGGTTGACTAACGGTCCAACCTCATGTCGAGTCGGGGATACTAAAATCCCCCGCTCATCTCTCGCTTTTCTTTATCTGCAATTCATACGTAGTCTTAAATCAATTTTCCGACATTTCACATTTATCACATTCTTGTACTGATATGTAAAACATTCTATATACCCAATCATATCTTAATAAAATGAACTAAGCGGCTTATAATCATTGGCGGTTATAATGGCATACAATATACGGAATATCATATGTATATTCATACAATTTATAAAAATCGGTAGAAACGATGGCATTCATAAAACTATAAATTTAAATTAGCAATTATGTCACCTCCGATTAATACATCTTGTGTCGTGATGTCTCCTCGATTATATATACAACCTATAATGAAATAACTCTTAAATACTTATAATACATGAAACTCGTAAAACTCATAATTAACACGGTAGTATCACAACTATGATCTTACCGAAATTGATGTCATATAATCTTTCAAATCTTGGTGAAATCTACTAACGTCAATCTTAAATACGATTAGATTAACATAAAGTTAATAAGATTCCTTGTTTGCAAAACATTCATACTACTACACATACCTATTATCTTTTCCCCAAACATTTTTGATTTCCCCAAAACCCTCTACAACTTCCAAGTAAAAGGTTGCATAACTTGCAACCATCCCTCTCGTGCGATCGATTCACGGAACTCCCCACCTCGTGCGATCTGCCCGCGCGTCGATTCCAGTCGAAGCCAGAGGTGAGGGTTGCGACTCGAGATGAAGTCAACCCGGCAGAAGCGGCGGTTCCGGCGAAGCCGCGAGATCGGATCAGCGAGGCCCGGTTTCCTGAAAGCACCGCATGCATACGGCACTCCTTATCAGCCAGCAGCGAAAGCGGCGGCGGCAGTTCTGGGAAGCCGACGCGGGATGCCACGGCTCCTGTGTTCTGTGTCACGGGAGCGGCAATCCGTCGCGAGAGGCGAGGGAAAGAAGGCGAACTTCGACGGTATGAATGGGCGAGGGCGGTATGAAAGGAAATGAAATAAATGAGAGTATTACCTTTCGACGATCCTGGCATACGCGTCTTAATGCTTTAATCCGCATGCTTAGGTGTTCGGAATTTACTTCGATAGCACGGATTAATTAGCTAAAACAAAATTAATTAGGAATAAGCTAATTGGATATTACATCAGCAACGCAAAGCTCTTGCACCCAAAAGAAGAAACCTGAGACCTTATCAACTAGAGTGTATAGACCCTTGAAAGTGGCCAAAAAAAAAGATCTAATGAAGTATAAACAATTAATAGTGATTGAGGCCAATAAGATTTCATCTAAAAGTTATCATCTTTCGTGGTGACTCAATAACAATCCAAAAAAGCATTGCACAATGAACATTGCGGTGTGGCATGTAGACCTTAGGTCCAAGAATCTACCATTGAAAAAATCCTAACATAAAGATAAATAAATCTAGAGGCCAAATCCACGAGAAAATAATATTTTTGAAAAAAGAAAAAGCATGACATCTAGTTCAAACACCCAGAGATTTATTATTGATAAGATCCATTAAGAATGAGTCCCGAAGAAGAAAGCACATATTAACAATCCTCATGATGGTTAACACACTAGAGAATCGTCCAAAAAGATCCCATCACCACCTAGTTCTAACCTCTCAAGAAGAGTCTAATTTCAACCATAGTCTCCCAACCAAGGAGTTGTTTCTTCCACATACTAAACCAAATATCCAATGGAGATGCACTCGAAAATCCAAATAAAAGAAGATCAAGAAGATGAGATTATAGAAATTGAAATCGTTTATATCATAAAACATATAGGTGAACCGTCTACCTTGCATTATCATCGACATAAATCACATGAACTTTAGCTTACCCACCCTGCTAAAGAACCATCATAGGGATGAAAAGAAATCTTCAAGTTCCTCCTTGGGAAATTAACAAGAAGAGGAACAAGCTTTAGAAAATGAATAGTAAGAGGAACAAGTAAAAAAAGCCAACATTTGTTGACACTATTGCACTATCTCATGCATAAAATAAATGCAACAATAAATAAAGACAAAAGACAAAGATGCCTCTCAGTTAAATGCCAAAAAGAATGATATGAAAGAATAAATGAATGTAATAATGTAGATGATGTAGAAAATGAATTAGAAGAGGAACAAGGAAAAGTAAAAAAGCCAACATTTGTTGACACTGTTGCACTATCTCATGTGTAAAATAAATGCAGCAATAAATGAAGACAAAAGACAAAGAAGCCTCTCAGTTAAACGCCTAAAAAAATGATATGAAAGAATAAATGAATGTAATAATGCAGATGATGTAGAAAAATGCTTCTACTTTTTTCACCTCCTAATCATCAAGCATCCAGTAGTGGTCCAGTAAATACTATGAGCTACCAAAAATATAGAGGAAGATGCAAGGAATATCTGTTTCAAGATTAAGAAAGAGCATTGTAACAAATTAAAACGCATAGCAAGGGTTGTAATAAATTAATCTAGTAGAGTAACAAATAACAGATTAAGATATTGTAAATCCTTAATCAATCTCCATGGGTGATTGAGAGGGAGTGTTGCATGTAAACAATTCTATTTTACAATAATAAATTGATATTAACCTTCAAGTAGGAAACTGTTAAGATGAGAAGACTTAATTCCCTAGAAAACTCAAAATTAATTTCAAATCCCTAGATAATCTAAGACAACAATCAGTAGTCAATGTTTGTCGTTGTGGATCTAAAATGATGACAAACTCAAGCCATGAGAATCTCAATAACCATTAGATACATTCAAATCTGAAAATAAAGTTGTTACTTAAAATTTAGTGTGCCAAACTTCAAACCCATCACCTGAAAATATATAAGAGGTGGTGTTTAGCTTTATGGCATGAGTATCTCTCAAGTTCCCTGTTCAGTAACTAGAGCAGTAGCAAGTAACAAGGCAGCCTATGGTAGGGCTTGCCATTGAGAGGACTTCTCCAGTGGAAGGGGGTGGCCAACAAGACATTGGTTGTGGGTTGCAGGTGAGTCCCACAACACTGGTAGCCAATGACTTATGGACAGTTGTATTCAAGAAGCCTACAAGATGTTTTTGGACAAAGGAGATTTAACAACCACAACGTTTAGTGATCGCAAGCAAGAGATCGAGGTATTTTGTGATGGTTAAAAGGCCCATAGAAAGAAAATTGTAGACTACAATGTCAGACTAAGGATCTAGCTAAGGTGAAGAAGAAAGGGAAAGAGGCCGGAGAGTTAATATGTTATACATTAATAGTAAAAAAAATGAATCTAATTATATATATATATATATATACATATTCCTTTTTAAAATTTGTATTGGGTTGTTATAAGAAAGCAGTGAAATGAAAATATTAGAGAGAATGAGTGAAATTTGTGGATTAGAGATAAAAACATGTGAGATATGAGGTCAAATAATTTTAATTCATATTTATCCTAGTCAATTGAAATATCTATCTTCATGTGGCCATGAACGTAGTTGAACTTGACCTAAACATGTAAATTGCTTATTCCTTATTTTCGGTGTTTTCAACATGCAGACTTACCAAGCAAATTTGTTGTTAGATTCCTAGTTCATCTGCTTACCCTAATTGCACAATTCCCTATTTGCGAATCCCCCAATCCATGAGTAGGAGATACTTGTTAGCATTCCAAAGCTCTTAGAAATAGTGGTATGTTCAGAGAAGTAGATGATTATCCCATTAATTTTGGGGTTATGATGTGGGATGAGTTAGGAGTTTGACCAATAAGACCCAAATCCCACCAGTTTCCTATGTACCACAATCTCATACAACAACAACAACAACAATAACAACAAGCTTTTATCCCACTACATGAGGTCGGCTACATGAATCCTTTCCTCCAATGTACCGCAATCTCATGCATGGAAAAATAACAGGTACTATCAGCAAAACATCTTCATGTCAAAAAAAAAAATTTATTAAGGAAGGCACCTGCAAATAATAACACCTAAGAAATCTTGATAATGATTGCATAAAACCGTTTAGGAAAACAAAATGACTACTGAAAGACCTTTTGCACAAGTGTTGTATTTTTCTCCTTAATTTCAGCAACAACACCCTTAATATCCATTCCTGCATCAATTACAAAACCAATTGGCATTACTATAACAGTGCCTAAGAGAAAATAATTCATATAAAACAAATTATAAAATTACCAAATATGATAATAATTGTATTTCTAAAATATTGAATAGTATAACATACAGCACATGCAATGAAGGTAAGTTACCTGCTGAAAAAGCACGAGATGAGCTGCTTTCAACAAGGACGCATTTCACATTTGGATTACTTTCCCATTCATCGAGATATTCCTTGTATTTTATGTCCATTTCTGCATTCAATTCTTTCCATAAGCCATGAGTCTAAATAATAATAATCCAGGCAAAAAAAAAGTCATGGAATGACGCAAATGAAAACTATATCAGGAAAAATCATATAAGATCCTCCATAACAATGAATTAATAAAGATGGAGGCCATAACAGGAGAATTCATGCAAGATCTTCCATAACTGACATGAATGTAATCTAAATAATAGTAGATGCTAAAGGAATAAATAACCCACCATTCTTGAAGGATTGTAAAACGTTTGATGAGGATGTGTTGCACTTCAAAGAAGATCTAGAATAACAAGTCCATGCTAAGAGCATTTTAAGACAACCAGACCTAAATTGGAGAACAACAACAGATTTAGGGTATGTTTGGGATAGCTGTAATAGTGGTGAAGATGCTGCAAAAGAACATGTTATAGAAGAAGTTATTGTTTGAAGAAGCTGCGGTAAATATACAAATTTTTTTTATTTCAAAAAATCAAACCACAGCTTTCTGGATGCCACCACAAGGATCCAAGCCAGGTTGAAAAACGCAGCTTTCCCACCCCAATTCCTCAAAACACAACTAAAACATAGCCCTTTGACAAACACATCCTGACCAGGTATGTTATCCTTAAAGGTGTAGATATTGTCAACATGATTTACTTATAGTCATGGTTATAAAAATCGGCCAAAATTAAGTCTGTAAAAATTTTTTGCCGTTGTTTCAACCTGGCCCAAAATAAAAAGCTTTCAACATTTTTGATCCATTAACATAGTTGCAGATAGATTTATACAGCTAGTTAAAAACACACAAAAATTGTTGTTGTTGTTGTTGTGTTCAACGAATTATGCAAACTCTATTTCCAAAGATGAATAAGCCTAAGGCATGCCACATCAGTGGCTAATACTTACAGTGATAAAATATTCAATTTAAATGTAAAACTTTGAATCATCCTACTTTTCTTATATCCCAACCTCTCCCCACCAATTTTTGAGCTAAAAGAATCATTCACATTGTTGATTCATATTAGTTTTTTTTAGCTCAAAAATAATCATCTCCATGAAAATAGAAACTAAAAAATCTCAACCCTAAAAACCCTCCTATATTCATACTGAATCCCTAATTTTCATGCCCTCCTAGCTAACCTCACATAACCTGACCAAAACCCAAGTTAACCCACATCCAGCTCAACCTACTCCAATTTCACCAAACCCTAAGCTCTAAAGTAAACCTTGTCCCTTTTAATTTACCCCTTTTAGTGGTTTGGGATTATCTGTCATTTCATATCGAAATTGTATGATTTTTGTTATTTGATCTCTTCACTTCCATTACTACTTTCATATTAAGCACATTAAATGATTCTACTGACATACACCTTAGATTCTTCATCGGTTCCATTCTACTTCTAGCCTACCCAAGCTCCACCCGCCTCAACATTTGGCTTCATCTTCTTAATAGCATAATATTGCAAATTTGTATCAACCATCTTCTAAATATGATTATTACAATGACTTTGCTGATTGTTATATCCATAGAAAACATCAACAATCCTATTATTCACATAAATATATCTTATACTTGTCATTATAATGATGAGAAATATGACAAAAAATACCAAAACTTACGTTGATCCATACTCTTGAAAAGATAAGATTTTATATTGTAATCATTATAGATCACATCATGATGATCATGCATACTCTTATCTTTAATATAATCCTCATATTCTAAAACACCTTGATTATTCTCCCCTCGAATCTCATCGCATCTCATATTTAGCTACTTTTCTTTGCCAACATAAACAATTATAGAAAACTATTATTATATGTTGAACTAATTATATTAGTGCTTCAAGGAAATGAAAAGAATCCATTCACTTCTCCATTAAGTCATACCAGCCCAAACTCCAATATTACTACCTTCACCTTCTTATATGCTTGAACCTGAGTGCGATAATGTAGTTAAACTTGAGGGCATAATTATGTGTGCTTGAGGATGAAATTGAGCCATCACTTGCAGAACTCGTCATGCAAGGGTATGTGGTTGCACCAAAACTTAAAGAGCCTCCAATATGTGTTATTGTTCCCCAGCCTTTATAGGTAATGATACATGTAGTATCCTAACTCCCAACACAAATGTCCGCTCCATCACATATGACTTTAGTATTTTATTGTTGCAACCGATGGAGTGTTATCGAGGAAATCATATGCAATGACATAATGAATGGAGACATCACTATCCATATTTCACTGTTGTCATTAACTATAAAAGTTTTTTACAGGATGCTACTCAATTCTCCATATAATTTCATACTTATTTGCTAATGTATGTGATTTCATATCATCCCTACCACAATAGTTGTATTGTCATTAGATCCTTGCTCATGTTATTAACACAATTCAATATGTATGTTAATGTCCAACTCTAAAGCCTTCAGACTATCCATGCGTTTTTCAATCACTGGCAAGTCCATTAGTCCATCATGATACTTGTCAATCACCTCAACAACCACCATATAAAAAGCATCTCTACCTTTTTGGTTGTATTTAAAAGGGTACATGTGCTTGTTCTACCATTATTACCTCCACAGACACCAACCAATCTTAAATCTTTGGAGGAGAGTTCTTCATGCCTTAAGAGAATTAATACAAAACGCTATCATCTGAGCCATCACATAACTCAATTAGACCCATGATATATGGATAAATTAACACTGTTATATTAGGATTATTCATGTCATAAAGATGTAATCAAATGCCATTTTATTTAGATGGAAATCATTTCATTAAGTACTTATCTTTTATAAAAGCATTTATTTATATAATTATTTTGATTTCACTTAAACTACTTTCCATTTATTATTTCTTCACATGTAAAATCTTCTCAAATATAGATAATGCTTGTGAGTGAATTTATTTAATTGATGATGAATACAATATCTTGAAGGAATTATCTCTATCAAAAATGGCCCGGTTGGCCACTTCATTCGCTCTACTTCCTTTGCCCTTCTCTCTATCTCGCTTGGTCGATTCTTCATGTCCTTCCCATATTTTAAGCACTTATAAGACAGGCCTCTCTCTCCTTGCATAAAACTATAAATCAAATTCTACGAGTACAAGCATTATATCTTCATTGCAGTACCAGCATAAGATGTCAACGTTATTTCATACCAATATAATGTATTAAATAAATCATATTTTGAATTTGTTGTCCTGCAACAATTAAAAAACCTCGATTATAACACGAAATGCTCATAGACATCTAGATCGTAGATTGAGTGTAAAATGTATTAGAAGTGCAAAAACCTATCAAAACAATATATCTATATCTACACACACACAGATAGAGAAAGAGAGAGAGAATTAAAGCTACCAGTCCCTGCGTCCTCACACCATTGACTCATTTGAGCTTATCAAAGATTCAGATGGTATCTTAACAATTAATGCGTGCTCCCTCAAGGTAAATACAACTTACACGGCTCGGTACATGGTAGCTAGGAATTCTAAAAAGAACTTAAAAGGTTTCATATTTGAATAAGGTCCAACAGGAGTTTGCAGACTTTGATTCCTTCATTCATCGGAATCTCTAGTGCTCTTAAGCAAAAGCAAACATTTAAGTGAAAAAAGGAGCCCGCCAAGCATTGCTAGCTTAAAGGCTTCGATCATCAGACTACATAAATAAATATGAAAAGCAGAAAGAGAATTAGACCTAAATTCATCGCATTGAGGGCTTTAGGGCGATCGAGGCTGATGACCGCAAGGCCGTTGGGGAAGATGCTGCCTCTAACAAATTCATCCGCCGAGCCGGACATGGTTGAGAATAGGCGAGCCGAGGAATGCAAAGTATTCGATTGTGCTATGACAGATAAATTAGGAACAACAGGTTTAAGATTCCAAAGCCGCTGAGAAGTGAAACGAGGAAGGTATGAGGTTGCAGGCAGTGAAGTCGGACTGCAAGCCTCTGCATTGTGAGAGGTGCGCTAGCGCTCCGCTTGGAAAAACATCTTCCTGGACCATTTTTACTGGTTAGTATATAAATATAGGGATATTTACAAATCAAACATATGCATTTACAATTTGATCATCTTCATCATTTTTTTTTAAACTATGAGATCCATATATTTGTGCATACCATGATCAACTCTTTATGAATTTTACAAAAATAAAAAATATGAGTTAGGCTTTTGTTATGAATTTCAATATTGAAATGTCAATTTGAAATTTTGATGTTAGAAGGTGGTTAATTTGTAAACATATAAGAATAGGATGATAGTGTATGTAAAAGCTCCAAAAATATAAAGTGAAATTTGCTTACATGTCATACAATTCTTAAACATTCATTTTAATATTTAAACTTTAATATTTATAAAAATAATATATTTATATATAAAATAATGCATTTCACTTTAAAATATTAATAATTATACTATTTTTATAAAATATTAAAGATTAGAATGCTATTTATTATAAATATTAAAGTTTAATTATTAGATATATAAATATAGAAGAATTGTGTGCTATGTATGTAAATACCTCAAATATAAATTAATGAAGGTAAATTTTGATAATAATAATTTTTAAAATTATTATCAATTTAGTTAGCTGATAATGATAATCAATAATTCTTTGGGTGTAAGTAATAAGCACATAATTGTTCTTATTTTTTTAAAAATTGACTAGAAATTGAATGATATTTTAATTGATTTGAATTATTTTAGAATTAATAATAGAAAATTTATTAAAGATTAAATTTTTAGCACTAAAGAGTCACCCATTAATTTCTGCATAAAAGTTCAGTAGTTCTCTTCTTCTTTGAAAATCAATAAGAATAGAATATGATAGTGACAATGAACAAAGATTGTGAATAAAATTTATGGTCATTTGAGTTGAAGTTCATTGCCCTCTATCAAATAAAAGTGTGCTCTAACCCTATGTGATAGTAACATTTCACTTTGTTGCTGGAAAAATCCTTCCTCCTCTCAAAGATTTTAGTTCCTACTACTTTTCATCAAAGAGGATCTTATCATCACTTCGCCTCAAATATGTTTATAACACTATATTTAATGTTTAAGATTTTGTGTTTTCATTTCAGGGTCATTGACGTGATTACTACAAACTTACATAGTCATGATATTGAATTTTACTAGGCTTTCAATATGTTTATTATAAGATTTGTATAGTTTATTATTATGTGCTAAAATATTCATAGTGATATAGTGAGAGATTAAGTCTACGCATTGAACAATGATCTAGCAAACACATAAAAATTTTAATAGGATAGACAAAAAATTTAACATGAGAGAAAATATGTGGGGTTTAATTGTGTTAAGATAATTCATTATATAAGTGAGATTATAGAAGTCCACTTTTCAAAATTAAGAACATTAGTTTATATCTAATGTTTGTAGAAAAAATTATTGGAGAAGTAATGAAAGTAATGATGGTGTTTAAAAAAGTAGTAATTAAGAAATGATAGTCAAGAGAAAGAGGTCAAGTGATAACAATCATACCATTGTGTTTAGACTATTATAGTTAGACAACTAAAATTAGGTAGCAATAGTTGTTGCGTGCTAGAAAACCAGTTATGGTAAAGTGAAAGTTTACGTCTTAGCTTTGTTGTGAAATCCAAAGACATTATTTAAAAGAGTGAACAAGAAAACCCGAGAAATTTTAGTGAAAAACCCCAAGAATAGGGTAAAAATCAGCCCAAGAAAATCATCCACTATGTATTTGTTTTGAGTACAAAGTTTTCCCACACGGATTACAGGATCAGATATATGAGAATGGTCGACAATGGGAATCTCGACAACAAGACCATATACCACGCTCAGGTTGTTGTGCGGAGATGATGGAGAATAGATCAACGACAAGGATCAATGTTGTCACGCCGATGGCGAGACCGAAAATGATGGTTGACCACCAACGGGGTGGTCACGACCATCAGTGTGGCACGCATTGGAGGAACTTCAAGCTTTAGAGCTCTCCTCTCTCTTGCTTGGCCTCCCCTCATATGAAGAATGAGGGCTATGGGAGTGGCGTCTCGTAAATACATACAAAATCCGAACCACTCCACTCCATCGGACGGCTCAAAATGATTCCTTTGATCATTTGATGTATTTTAAGTATTTGAATGCTCAAATGAAGTTGGAATTATGATATATTGTGCTTGCTAGATCCGGCTTGTTAAGACGCTCGATTTGACTATAAACACTCCATATTTAAGAGTCGATTGATAATAAGCATTTGATCTCATTTAGTCTTAATTCAGAAACAGATTGCTTTCGACATCAAGATTCGTGCTTTCGACATCAAGATTCATATCAGTTTCCCCCCTATTTTTGGATGATATTATCTCAATCATCCAAAAATATATATGCTAAATACTTGAAAATAATAAATTCTTCAATAAAATTTGCGGGTCCATTAACCATACATTTTGAGAGAACATATATTCATGTGAGCAGAAGATTATGATCACAAAAGCGGGTGCAGGGCCGCGGATGTGTACGGGTTAGCGCAGACGCAAGGTTTCGGGGCTATGGACTCATCAAGACATTTACGGGTGCTGAACTGCCGCGGTTTTGAAGGTCGACGCCAAGGAAGTAGGAACGAAATGGGCGGGTAAGTCGAGCGGTCACGCACACGGATCGCACCTGGATCGCACGGTCTGGCTTGAGTGGTGCGCGAGTCACGAATCCGCCTTCAGGGTCGCTGAAATGGACCTGGTGGTAATGAATGGAGGCTGTGAACGGGTCGGTGGCTTGGCGGCTCATGATCGCGGCCGGAGCTGGTGGTTCTGCGTCGGGTTCGGTCGCTGAACGCCGAAATAGCGACTGAACGCAGCCTATATTGAAGGCGCTGCTAAGCTACGCGCATGAATGAATAGCGCGGGCGTATGTGCAGGGCTGCGGTCATGATGCCCATGGGCGAAACCATTTTTTCTGTTTAGCTCATTTTGAATGGTTTTGAGCGATTTTGGGTGATTTTTCTTTGATTTTTTATCTTTTTGTCCCTATAGGGAGGTCTATAAAAACCCCCCTGGGGCCAAGGGAGAAGGCACACTCCTCATATGCTTGAGTGTTTCTCTTCTTAAGAGAGGTAGGGAGGTGATCAGTAGCTCATATGGCGAGGCTCGGTTTTCCCTCGAAAGAGGTGTCAACTGCCCTTGTCAGACCGACCGGGTTCTAAGGCGATCAAGGCCCGTAGTTCATACAGCGAGGCTCCAGTTTTTCCTCGAAAGAGGCATTAACTGCCCTTGTCAGACCGACCGAGTTTGGAGGCGATCGAGGCCAGTAGTTCATACGGCGAGGCTCCGATTTTCACTCAAAAGAGGCGTCAACTGCCCTTGTCGGACCGACCGGATTTGGAAGAGATCAAGGCCCATAGTTCATACGGTGAGGCTCCGATTTTCCCTCGAAAGAGGCGTCAACTTTTGTGGGACCGACCGGGCGCGATGAGACGGCAATCGGTCTAGTCACAGGATGACCAGATGCGGTGGTTATCCAGAGATGGGCGGCGCGGTGACCGGCGACGGATTACCGACGGGCCAAGCAATGGCGAAGTGGTTCGGAGATGTATCAGCGGGGATAACCGATAGGTCGCGATGACCAAATAAGTGGATGGCGACGATGGTCGATGCCGGTGATGGTCGACCGCGGTGACGCAGCAAGAAATGGCAGCAGCGGACCGCGACGCGGATCGGCAGCCAACGGGTGGTCGGCAATGAATCGGGACGGTATCGACGGCGACGGCAGATCGGCACAAGGATGACCAGCATGATGGTACCGGCAGATGGGAGATGGTCGGGCCAGCGGTGACCGTGGCGGTGATGACCGACGATAATGACCGGCGGTATAAACGGCAATGGCCGATAAACGGTAATCGACCTGGAGACCGGCGCGGTAGCCGCGATGAGATGGTGACGCGATGACCGTAATGACCGGCGACGGTCCGTAGTTCCTACTTCTTCTTGTAGGAAATTGGATTTCTTGAAACTTCAATGGATGGTTCAATAGTTGATAACTGCCAATATGGCGGGAAAGCATTAATTAAGAACCGTCATTCGAGCAACTCAGAAAGTCTGATAGATAATTTAAAAGTATCATTCTCCATGATGTTACTTGACGCCGTTAACTTGCTGAGGGGTAGAATCAATCCGGCGAGGATTTTGACCCATCTCGAGTTGTTTGTCAAAGTGTTACTGATGACATTAACCTACATAAGAATCACTGGGATTTTGACTCATCCAAGGTTGTTTGTTAGAGTGTTACCCAATAATGTTAACCTGTATGGAAGAGGTCGAATTGAATCTGTTGAGGATTTTTGACCTATCAGAGGTTGTTTGTCAGAGTGTTACTTGATGACGTAAACCTGTATGGAAGAGGTCGAATTGGATCCATTGAGTATTTTTGGTCTATCTGAGGTTGTTTGTCAGAGTGTTACCCGATGACGTTAACCTGTATGGAAGATGTCGAATTGAATCCGCTAAGGATTTCTGATCTATCCGAGGTTGTTTGTCAGAGTGTTACCCGATGATGCTAACCTGTATGGAAGAGGTCGAATTGAATCCGCTCAGGATTTTTTACCTATCCGAGGTTGTTTGTTAGAGTGTTACTCGATGACGTTAATCTCTATGAAAGAGATCGAATTAAAACATCTGTTTGTGGTTGTAGCCAAAGTTTCTCCTTAACCTTGGTCTTATTTTTCCATGAGTATGATTGAAAAATTATAATTTGCAAAACTATATTTCTTCTCAATGTTGAAATATCCTCCAACTTTGACTTATTTTTTGGGATGGTAATCGAGATGCTTAACAACATATAAGATCTTAGATTAAGAGTTTGCCCCAGTAATCAAGAAACGAAGTTTAATGAATCTTCATTCTTCGCTTGCGCTCCTTAAATGCTTGAAATGCTTCACCTCGATGGTGGTTTTGATCTTGTTGGGAAACTTAGTCGTCTTTCAAGATGAAATAATTTGAATCAACTTTCCAATGATGCCAAACTATCGTGAAAACCTGGTAGAGTGAAAGTTTACGCCTTAGCCTTGTTGTGAAATCCAACACACACGCAGGTATTTAAAGAGAAACAAGAAAACTCCATAAATTTTTATGTGAAAAAACCCCAAAAATAGGGTAAAAAACCATGGGGCGTAGCCTAATAAAAATCATCCACTATGTATTTATTTTGGAGTACAAAGTTTTCCATAATGGATTATCAGAGATTGAATAGACAATGGAATCCTAATCGAACAACAAATATATAGTTATGTTCTCGGTTAGCTTGCAGTAGCAGATGATGGAGAATAGCGGGGATCAACGATGGCAAGGATCAACGATGGAGGTTGATGGCGGCGACCGGCGGTGATGGTTGACCACCAACGGGGGTGGTCGGTGACCGTCGAGTGGTGGCACGATTATGCTTGGAGGATCTTCAAGCTTTAGAGCTCTCTTCTCTCTCTTGCTTGGGTCTCTCCTCATATGAAGAATGAGGGGCTATTTATAGATTAGAGGAGTGTCGTCTCTATAAATACATGCAAAATCCGAATCACTCCACTCCATCGGACGACTCAAAATGATTCTTTTGATCATTTGATGTATTTTAAGTATTTGAATGCTCAAATGAAGTAAATTATGAGATCTTGGGCTTAGATCCGGCCAAGATGATTTGATTATAAACACTCCATGTTTAAGAGTCGATTGATAATAAGCATTTGATCTCGTTTAGTCTTAATTCAGAATCAGATATTTTGACATCAAGATTCGTGCTTCAACTAGTAGAATTTTCAGGGTCATATCAATAGTAAAACAAAAATAGTTGAATGATGGTAATCAGATGATAATGGTCAAACAATGAATTTTGAGTAATAACAGTTAGGTGATGATAGCTATTGACAAAGATCATCAACAATAGCAATCAAATAAGATTTTAAAGTTTTTTTGACCTCTAAACTCTCTCTCAATTAAATCAAGATTCAAGCCCTTCAAATTTAAGTCAAGATTCCTTTATTATGGATAGAGAGTCTATTTATAGTTTTCTCAAGTGATACATTGATAATTTTAGTTAAAATCATAAAATACTACATAAAATGGCCCATTTTGTTTCTTTTAACAATAGACAATTTTTCTATTGTTGAAGTGCTCACTAACCTCAAAATTGATGATATTGGAATTTTTTATTTCTCCCATCAAGTCCTTTATTTTTATTATAAGCATTCAAAATTTAGTGATTTTTTGGTTCTTTAATTATTGATAAGTGGATTTTGGTAGGAGACATAATATTGGGCCTTGGGAATTTTTTATATGAGGCTCCAAAAAATATAAATAAGGTGTGGAAGATTTAGCTTAAAGTTTATTATGTGGATCTAAAAGAAAACTAAATTATGGATTGACCAATCAAGGTGATGGTTAAAATTTAAAACCCTTGATCTAGTTTAAGTGTTTAGTGTAGATGGTGTTGGTAACTCTAAAAACTTGAAACAACTTGAAAACTTTGGGAGATTTGTATACTTTTGTCCTAAAAGTTTCATGATTTTTAGAGGCCTTTTGATATTTTTTTTTTTCAAATTTTTAACTAGAACTATGTTAGACTAAAACTTGGCCTAGTGAGTATTCCAATGTGAAATGTTTGGCATTATAAAAAGGATTTAACTTGAAAAAAATTGGTTAAATAAATGTAATTGGTCGAGAGATGTGTCTAGGTTAGATATATATATATATATATATATATATATATATATATATATATATATATATATATATATATATATATATATATATGTGTGTGTGTGTGTGTGTGTGTGTGTGTGTGTGTGTGTGTGTGTGTGTGTGTGTGTGTATTGTAATATTGCTTGTACAGTATTTATAATTTTGAAAAATGTGGATTTCAAATTTTAAATGTTTGAATTTCTAAAATTCAAAGTTTTTAATTTGAATTTCTAAAATTCAAAGTTTTTAATTTGAATTTTTTATCTTTAAAATATATGAGAAGAATATTACATAAAATTCATAGGAAATAATAAATTAATAATGAATATTATTAATGAATCAATTTTCTTTAATGATCGCCTATGACATGTGTAACCATTCCCTTCTCAACCACACTCTTGGCCAACCCACCCCACTTACATCTCTTTTGTAATATATTTGATTGTAGAAATGAAAAGATGTCTTGGATGTTGTTGCAAAAATAGTTTGAGTGAGAAAATCTCAAGGGGATTGGCTTGGTGGCTAACCCCACCATGGTCTAAGGTTTAGTTATCTCTTCCAACTAGTCACTTTTGTTGGTACTTAGCTTATATTTTATATATAAATCCTATATTCTTTATGGTGGCCTTCGTATAATCTATTAACTCTATATTATAAGTATATTTTTTATGTTATTATTCCATAAAAACTCACTCAAAATAAAGTAAGAATTGTCAGCTTAAGATTTCTTGCAATAAGAACTAGTCTTATTGTAATACTTAATAGATAGGCTTAATCTTATTGACATTATGTGAAAACTTTTATATAATAACTAGAAACCCTAAAGTACAAATCTCATTCCTAAGTTTATTTCTATTTTCTAAAAGTCTCTTTCTAACTTTACCGTTGTTGCTTAGAGAAGTTACTCTCGACCTACAGTTGAAAAAAAAAATCTCAAAACAAATATAAAAATTACTTCAATATTACGAAAATTTTAAAATTTTAACTAGACATTATTTTCTATAATTTACACTTTTTAAAAGTCGTTTAGAGTTTTAAAATATGAGCATTAAATCCCAAAATTTGGTGTATTAAATTTTAGGTTAGGTTTTGTCTTAGGTTAGTTGACAATATTTAAGTCTCTTGCTTAAACACCATAAATCTAGTCCCTCCATACCCATCCTCACTTTTTTTAAGCATATTATGAAAGGCCAATACATGAATTAGATTACCCTAAGTGATCCAACTAACAAACACATCAAAATTGGTATCAAAGTGAAGAGTACATATGATTTAACTTTTAATTTTGAAAAAAATGTGATTTTTAATTTTAAAATTTTAAATTTTCTAAAATTCAGATTTTATAATTTGAAATTTGTTTTTTCAATTATATGATTGGAATATTATGTAACATTTATAAAATTATTTAATTAATAAATAAAATTATTATTTAATTTTTTTCACTCAATATTGATCAACCATAACTCTTTTAAAGGATGGTTCTTGGTAGTTATATATTATGGAGTTTATATTTGGAATACCACGCAGATCTTGAGAGTTCTTCTTTTGGTAATCAAATGGGTTATTAAGAGAGTAATATATCATCTCAAAAGATAAAAATATCACCATATAATGAATTCAATCACTTAATAAAGACTCCTAAGACCGATGGATCTACATATTCTAGTGTTTTTCCTTTGAACTATATGGATGAGATAAAACATTGTTTTTTCTTATAACATGTTCGTAGTTTCCTATAATGACAAGCCTTTATACTTTATATCTTAAAAGTGAGGTAATCTCTCTTAAGAAAACTCTCGATTAAGAGTGTAAACGAGCCGAGTTTGAGCGAGCCAAACCTTTATTCGTGTTCGTCTCATTCATAAATTACTCTATTCATATTTGGCTCATGTTCAAAACGGTTCAAAATTTCAGTGTTCATGTTTAGCTTGTATTCTTCGAAATGGCTCAAAAAAGCAATAATCCAAAAAAAAAAAAAATATGGAGGGTGGAGGATTTAAACTTGGGCTAATTTTTTGCATAGCAAAAGTCCTGACCACTAAGCCATGCTTATTATTATAAAATTATTTTGTATGTATGTATATAATTTTTTATTTAGAGCTAAAACTAGCCAAACATGATCAAACAAAGGCTTGTTTATAAATTGAGCTTAAAATATTTATTTATGTATGACTTGCTTTCTTAACAAATGAGTCGAACATGAGCTACTTAATGAGTTGAACACGAGATGTTTGCAAATAACAGGTTTTTTGACAACCCTACTCTCAATTAAAGAAATTAACTATTACCTCTATAGATTTTAAAGTTTAAATCAAGATTGTTAAATAAAAGTCAAACAAAATAGATCAAAAGGTGCAGTTCTTTTCAAATTACAAATAAGAGACAATAGGAAATACCTTGATACTCAGAAACTTAGTGTGCACTTCAACTTATTTTATGATTGAGCTTTATACCTTTAATAGAGAGAATTATTTTTGTTATAAGTTATAGGGCTTATATTCTAGTAGCATAAAAATGTAGAAAAGTCTAAGAGGTGAAGACTTAATCTTGTAGCTAAAGAGAAAGAGGATGCTTCAAATGCTATATCTAAATGTGCTTCTGACATAAGTCAGGAGCTCAATCTAGTCTAATAGAGAAAATTTTGGTTGTATTTGGTTCTTTCTCAGTAGAAAAGATGAATCTTATCCTGACTCTTCTGAACTTATATCCCTCCTAATAGGGTTACTAGCTAACACCTCCTATGATTTAAAATCATGAGTCCAATCTTATGAATGCAAGATAATTAGGTTGCTGTATTTAGCAAAAAAACCAAGAGCCTAAACTCACTCCCTAACTCTAAGATTATGATTGGTATGTTATGCTTGTAGCTAACACATCAATTTTTAAAATTTTAACAATTTTTAAACATTTGATTTTATTTTTAAGGCTTTGGGTATGCAAATCATGCATACAATGAGATGTAGTTAAAAATGAGTCATGGGCTAAATAAAAAGAGAATGCAAACTTTCTCACGAAGGGTGGTCACTCTCACAAGTTAGATGCCCCATTTTGTGTTATGGAGAAGGGCTCAATTCAAAGAAGGTTAAAAAATATGCTAACATGGTTCACAATTTTTATTGATTTATAATTGCTTTTAATGTTTATCCCTAAGACTTTAATTATATGAGGTTATTAGTTATTTTTATTTATGTTTGAGTTAATTTAATTTAGTTGGGTTAAAGATTTAATTTTACCCTATAAGCCTAACATAAATCTAGACTTTTTATTACAAAATAGCAAACACATAAAGAAACCAATGAAAAATATGCAATTCTAATGGACACTCAAAATAAACACACCAAAAAGAATAAAATTAAAAGAAAGGCTAATGCAGCCGGGTTCAGCTATACACCTCAGAAGAAAGAAAAATGGGCAGTCGACCTCTGCACTTATACACCCCAACCTAGAATTAAAAGTTTATGGGGGTCTTCACTTGACTTTTCTTCTTTAGGATCATCTCCTTCTTTATAAATCTCCTTAGGCTCTACAAAGGACCACCAACCTATGCAATCAGCTCCTGCTAATCCTAAACCTCATAAATCCTGACTTAATTCTAAAATCAAAATATATTTTAAATTCTTAAAAGAAAATACTATGCATTGATAAATAAATGTTAAGAAAAGCAAATAGCACACCAGTAATTATATATCAAACACACGTGCATAGCACTAGTTGTTGTCGAGTCCACCTATCCTAATGGGCTATGCTCATAGACTTAAGAAAATAACACTTATAAGATAATAGAATTTATAATCATTTTTCTTTACTATTACAATAGTCTCTTAAACATAGCTACCTGTAAAAAATATTGTTAATCTAATAAACATCGCTATAACATCTAAAGCTAACGAACAAATAATCCCCAATCAGATTAAAATAATACAACACAAAATAAATAAATAAAACTCATAACATCACAATAGTGCACCATCCTAGCCTGAATCTAGGGTCAATGACCTAGTATTCTAGTGTGCGAAAAGTGGCGAGTGTGTTATGACTATGCTAAGCCTTTTTAAGCTTAAATTTTGATTTAAGTTTTAAATTTTATTTAATTTACTATTAGGTAGTTTCACTTTAAATGATTTAGATGATTTTAAGTTTTATTGCCAATTTTTCATTTATTTGTATGTTAAGAATGAATTTAGGTTTTAAAAAAGTAAGGAAGAAAATGAGGTTTACTTGAGGCCGAATCCATTTCATTCAGCACCTTAATCTTCATAGTATGAAATCTTCACCAAAGGATGAAGAACCACTCTAACCTAATGATCTATGTATTTTGAGAAATATTTTAAATTTATTATTCAAATGACTTAATTAACACTACCATTGCCGGTCCCAAGTCCGGATGTGAAAAGTGGAGGGTTGTGATCGGTAGTCGACAACCAGTGTAAAACTTATCGAAATAATCATGACTTGAATCCTTTAAATCATTGTGTTAATGTTATGGCATCCTGGCGATATTATATTTGAATAATAAATAAAAATGTGCAGACGATTAGGCACAAGGTTAAATAAATAAGGGTTCCCACATGGATGGATAAAAGTAAAGAAGTTAGTCCATGAAACTAGAATTAGGTTGGGGATCTTGAATATAGGTACTTTGGTGTAAATTAATAGAATTAATAGATATTATGGTTCATAGAAAAATAAATATTTTATGTGTTCAAGAAACTAAATGGGTTGGGGGGAAGGCCAAGGAGATTGATAGTTTAGGTTTCAAACTTTGGTATTCAGGTAGAAGTCGAACTAGAAATGGTGTAGGTGTGATTATAGATAAAAGTTTAAAAGATAATGTCATAAATATTAATAGATGTGGAGATAGAATTATAGCTTTAAAGATTATTGTTGATACTAAGATTATCAATGTTATAAGTGTTTATGCTCCTCTAGTAGGTTTGGATGTAAGCTCAAAAGAAAATTTTTGTAATGAATTAGAGGGATTAATACAAATGATACCACTTAAAGAAAAAGTATTAATTGGAGGATATTTAAATGCACATGTTGGTATAGTGGTAGAAGATTTTAAAAGTGTTCATGGTGGTTATGGATTTGGAGTGACTAATGAAGAAGGTAGGACTATACTAGATTTTGTCTTAGCTTATGATTTTATAGTTGCTAATGCTTTATTTAAGAAAAGAGATGAACATATTATTACTTATAAAATGGATCTAGTAAACAATTGATTATTTTCTAATGAGAAAAATAGATCGTTTAGATTGTAAAGATTGTAAGGTCATTATAAGTGAAAGTTTAAGTACGCAACATCGATTGTTAATTTTAGATTTTAAGATGAAAGATTGTAAGAGGAAAAATAAATCAAATTATTGTCCTAGGATTAGATGGGGACACTTAAAGAACACAAATAAAAATATTTTTAAGAGCAAGCTACAAGAGCTTAGAATTTGGGATGTTCATAAAGAAGCTAATATTATATGGAAAAAAGTAGCAAGTGAAATTAAGCAAGTTGCTAGAAATGTGCTTGGAGAATCAAAAGGAAAAGCTTCTTTTAATAAAAATAGTTGGTGGAGTCAGAGTGTGCAAGAAAAGATAAGAAATAATAAGCATTATTATAAAATTTGGTTTAGATATAAAAACTTCGAGAATTGGGAAAGATATAAAGTGGCCTGTAGAGATTCTAAGAAAATAATATATGATGCAAAAAAATTTAGCTTTTAGTGATTTATACAATAGATTAGATACCAAAGAAAGTGAAAGATGTATGTATAAGTTAGCTAACCAAAGAGACAGGAGAAGCAAAGACCTAGCTCAAGTGAGGTGTATTAAGGATAAATATAATAAAGTGCTTTTCTTAGTAAAGGATATTGAAAATAGGTGGATGACATATTTTGATAAACTTTTCAATGAAGGATCTGAATGTACGCTTGATTCTATCAAACTTAATACCCTAAACAAAAATAAAGAATTTTATTTTTATCATCGTATTAGTAAATCTGAAGTTAGAGAAGCTTTAAAGAAAATAAAATGAAAATCAAATAGGACTGATGATATTCCATTAAGTGTGGAAATGTTTAGGAGATCAAGGAATTTCTTGGCTTATAATTCTTTTTAATGTTATTTTAAAGACTAAAAGATGTCGATGAGTGGAGAAAGAGTTGGTTCCTATATTTAAGAATAAAGGTGATGCACAAGAGTGTGCAAATTATAGAGGAATTAAGTTAATGTGTCACACATTAAAATTATGGGAGAGAGTAATTGAGCATAGGTTACGATGTGATACAAAAGTTTCTCACAATCAGTTTGGTTTCATGCCAAGTAGATCTACTATGGATGTTAAGAGGTTTGATGGAGAAGTATAGAGAAAGTAAGGAGGATTTACATATGATATTTATTGATTTAGAGAAAGCTCATGATAAAGTTTCAAGAGATGTTCTTTGGAGAGTTCTAGAATAGAAAGGAGTTAATATTGGTTATATTCAAGTCATTAAGGATATGTATACTAGAGTTGTTACTTGTGTCCAAATAGAAGAAGGATTGATAAAATATTTTCCTATTTCAGTTGGATTACATCAAGGATCAGCTTTAAGCCCTTATCTTTTTTGCTTTAGTTATGGATGTTCTTACTAGGCATTTACATGAAGATGTACCTTGGTGTATGCTTTTTGTTGATGACATTCTTCTTGTTGATAAGACTAGAGAGGGAGTCCAAGAGAAACTTAAATTATGGAGGTCAACATTAGAGTCTAAAGGTTTTCATTTAAGTAGATCTAAAATTGAATATATGGAGTGTAATTTTAGTTGTAGAAGTTCTAGTGGTAGTGTTGTGACATTAGGTGAACAAGTCATTAATAAGAGTGAGCGATTCAGATATTTAGGCTCTATTATTCAAAATGATGGTAAAATAGATGGAGATGTTATTAGTAGAATTCAAGTTGGATGGTTGAAGTGGAGGAATGCATCTGACCTGTTGTGTGATAGAAAAAGTTTTACTTAAACTTAAGGGACAATTTTGTAAGATGGTGATAAGACCTATAATGTCTTATGGTGCAGAATGTTGGCCAATAAAAGAGAAGCATAAGACTAAGTTAAGTGTTACAGAGATGAGGATGCTTAGGTGGATGAGTGGTTTTACTCTTAGAGATAAAATGTGAAATGAGTATGTTCGGGAAAAAGTTGGAGTAGCTCTAGTGGAAGATAAGATTAGAGAGAGTCGCCTTAGATGGTTTGGACACATAAAGCGTTGGTCATCCGATGACCCGGTTGGGAGAGTAGATGCATTAGATTTGGCTTATGTTAAGAAAGGTAGAGGTAGACCTTAAAAGACTTGGTTAAGATGTATAAAAAAATGATCTTAGTATACTTGAATTAAATGAGAATTTGACACATAATAGGACACAATGGAGACGAAGGATTCATATAGCCAACCCCACTTAGTGGGATAAAGGCTTGTTGTTGTTGTTGTATTCAAATGACTTAATTGAAATAAGTTTTATTTACTTAAAGTTCATATTCAATTGGCAGTCTATATATCAATTAAAGTTCAATATATTAAACTTGGCTTTTATTATTACCTTAATGATTGAATAATTAGGTTTTATCAACTTATGTGATTTATGTTGATTAAATGAGTGTTATTTATTATTATTATTTTTAAATTTTGTGATTTATATGATTTAATTAAGTTTAATTATATTAGGAATTATTTTGTTTAGTTTAATTGATTTAATAATTTATCTTATTTTGTTTAATTGATTTAGTTTAATTAGAATTAATTTAATAGATTTAATTTGAGTTAAATTTAAAATTGTTATAATTATGTTTAAATTTTTTATTAGGTAAACATTCAATTGAGGTTGGTTAATAGGGATTGAAATTTAATTAACTCTATCTTACTTTCAAGGTTCAATTCACACTTAATCCAATGTACATAAGTTTCATTTTTAAAATTAGTTGAATTATATTTAAGTTTAATTTGCTTTAGATTGATTAATGTTGGTTGATTTAATGATTTTAGGCTTCTGTTAATTTTAAATGACCTAATTATTTAATTAATATGCTTACATTAATTAAAGGGTATTTTTGTAATTTTGATTTTATTTTTTAGTTATGTTTCTTAAGATTAAGATTTAATCATTTTTTTGTTTGTTCCATTTTAACTTAGAGGACCTAGAGAAGTGAAACGCTTAGGGTACTACACCTATTCTAAGCAAAAGCTAAGTCAAATTAATCTTAAATAGTCATTTCATAGTTTTTAACTTATCTATACATATACATATATATACATACATACATACATACATACATACATAATATATATATATATATATATATATATATATATATATATATATATATATATATATATATATATATATATATATATATATATATATATATATATATATATATATATATATATATATACACACACACACACACACATATATATATGCCAATTAGTTGTTTCGATTTTATATTTATAAATTTCAACATTATGTTTTACTTAATCTCTTAATTAAACCTTTAATTAAGACCAAAGTGTGTGATTTCAAATTTTGTAAACTTTAGAGGACTAAAGAAATTTTTCCAAATCCACTAATGTTAGTGGAAGCGTTTTAAATTGATTTTTTTTATTCATTTTCATAGTTTCTATGATTTTCTATTCCTTGTTTAATTTAGCTTGCCCTAGGATTTTAGAATTTTAAAACTTCTTATCTATAAGTCATTTGACTTGTAATTTTTATGGCAAACGAGTTCATTACTAATTTTATTTTCTAAAATTTTATCTTAAATAGCGATGTATTTTAAAATTAATTAATATTTTAATATTTATAATAAAGTTTAAATTAAACCTAGCATACTTAATAACTTTTAGAGGTTTTATTTTTCCTTGATTCATCTCTGAAAGGGGCATTTAGATAAGAGTTTTTTTTTTTAAATTTAAGATTTTTTTAGTTGATTTATTATGAACTTTCTAAGTTTAGTTTAACTAAATAGATTAATTAATACAATTAATCATTAATTAGGTGATTTTGTAGTTTATTAAACTCTAGAGGTTGTAATATTTTCTTAGGGTTCATTAGTTTAGTTATATTAGTTTCAATTTTGTTGATGATTTTTCCAATTTTTTTATTTAATATTAATTAAAATCATTAAATTAATGTTTGATCCTGAAAATTATGTAACTTACAATCCACTTTAAAATATTAAAATTTTCTTATTAGATAGGTCCTAACATCAATTTCAATCTCTGCAAATTTTAAATTAATTATATCTTTAATTTGAATGTAATTAAAATTTGATTATTTTTAGTACAATCTAAATGAATCTAAAACTACCCAATAAAATTAGAGATTCTATTTTTTTCAGATTTTTCTTTAAAATATGAATTTAAAAAAGAATTATTTGTATTTTTTTGGTTTAGTTACTTATTTTTTTATGATTTATTATAAATTTTTTAATTAAATAAAATAATTAATTAATACTAATTAATAGCTAATTAGATGATTTTGGGCTTTGATGAAAATAAGATGATTTGATTATTTCTATTAAGTGTTGTGATGTTAATTAAAGTGGTTTAAACCATTTTGATAAATTTCCCTTTTTTTAAATTTTTAGATTAATTATTTCATGAAATTAGCATTTGAACTTTGAAATTTAATAACTCTTAATTCATTCATTATTTGGCCCTGAAATTTATATGGTAGGTTGATCTTAGCATCAATTATAATCCCTATTAACTGAAGTCAATTTGATTAATATTTTTAGATTAATTAAAGAAATTTGATTTGTAATTAAAATGAAATTATTTCCAAGATACCCAATAAAAATTAAAGAATTTGGGTTCATTAGATTCTTCTTGAAGAGCTGAATCCATAAAGAGCTTATTTAATATTTTTGATTTTGTATTTTATTTTCTATGAATTTGTAAAATTTAGGCATTTTTTGTAATTTTTAAAATCCATAACATTTATCTCCTTATCCCCACATTTCATTATGCTACCTGGCCATAATGGATCCATGTGGATCCACCTTAAATAGCAGCTAGAATGAAGCTTTGATCAGAACCGTCCAATTATTGATCAAATGAATTAGATTTGATTTGCTGCTTTAAATGGCATTATTTTGATTTTATCCAACTAGATCACTGCCATTCATTGCAAATAAAGAAAACAAACCATAGTGAATTCATCCTAGCTCTCGTTAGAGAGAACCAAGGACTGTCCATCTTTAGGGGATAAAATCCAACAATCTAGGTGACTTTTTCATGTGATTTTGATTGCAAAATGATCAAGAATTACACTAAGATAGATCCATATGGTTTGATCACAAAGAGATGCATGTTTGTTTTCCAATGAATGAACTTGTAAATCAACATATATGGATTTCAGAATTACCTCACTGGAGGCAATTTCTAGTGATGTTGATGAGTCAAAAGCTTCAATAGGATGAAAGGAACATCCTAAGAGAAAATCTTGGGCTTCCTCCTCAACAAACATTGTGTACACCACTTGGCTACCACTTGTTGCTAGATTTGATCGATTTGTGGCTCATATGCATTGGGGTATTTAGGTAAACACTTGAAATCACTCCTCTCCTCCTTCAAGATATGTTAGAAGAGCCAAAAGAGCCTAAGAAGCTCAGTTTCCATGGCTTTGAAGGTTGACCATAAGTTCCATTAATTATAGAGTTGATGGTGGCTGGCCAATTGGATTTTAACACTTGGAATTCGGTTGTCATCCAACTCAATCCATTCTTAAAAGTCTAAGGATGAGAAATGGGGAGTAATTCTCCCCATATGTGCAAGGTGAGAAAGGTTAGATTTCATTTTAGATTTTTGTTTGAATTCTATGTCTCTCCTCTTTTCTCCTTCCCATCCATTTGAGCTTGTTGCTTTGTTGGCTAAGTTCTAATTGCCTTGTTTGGCTTAAGAGGATGGATCATGAGTGAGGTTAGTTGGGTATGGGTCCATCCTCTTAAGCCAAATAAGCAAGTGGGCATGTATGATTCTTTTGATTACATTTTAATAGAGTTTGACTCTCTCTCTCTCTCTCTCTCTCTCTCTTTTCAATGCTTGATTCTCTCACATTATCATTTGGACCAAGATAATATCAGATTCCAATCAGGCTTTGAGGGATTCATGGGTTGGCAAAGCTTCCTTTAAGTTTATTTTGGGTAAAACATTAAGCTAGCCCAATTTAACTCATTTAGTTTTGAGTTGGCTCAAATGATTCAAGTTGGTTCATTGTCTTTGGGATTAAGTTTTTATCATGCCTAATAGATCATTTGATGGATTAAGGATCAATTAGTTCAAGTCTTATGTGAATTTGATTTGGTTTAGGCTAAGTTTGATTCATTTGACCTAGATGAGTCAAATTGACTTAAATAGCTTAATTAGTCATTTTAAATTTAGATTAAGCTTCAGTTATGTGAGGTGGATCACTTATGATGCAACGATTTGATTAATTTTATTGGGATTGAATTACATTTTGAGTTTGACTCATTTTGACTAAAATGGGTTATGTTAAGTTTTCTTTAACCAAATGATTCAATTGGTCAAACCAAAGGTTGTTTGAGCTTCAATTATGTTTAACAAAATATTTGGAATGATTTAGATTTATTAATTTTAATTAATTTTGGTTTAATTTTAAATTTAACCTATGTTAACCCAATTTATGCTTAATGGGTGAAATTGGGTTCACTTGGGCTAGATGATCAATTTAATCAAATTAAAAATAAGGAAAGGTTGAATTATGTTTAAATATAAATTTGAAATGATTTTGAATTTTTAATTTAAATTTATTTCAATTTAATTTTAGTTTGGGCTCTATAGGGTCAATTTTGGTCTACTTGGGTCAAGTGACCCAATTAACCCATTTGAGTCCTCGATGAATTGAAATTCATTTAGATTCAAGTTTAGGCATATTTATTTGATGTTTTTAGCTTTTGGGTGGGCTTAATTTGACAAAATTTTGATTAGTTGACTTTTTAACTTGGTGGAGACCACATGGGTCAACTCAGGTTAAATGACTTAGCAACTTTTTTGTAGCCCATCTAAATTTAATTTTATAATTATTTATGTTTGTACTTTGATTTTGTGCTTTTTCATTTAATTTTAATTTGTTTTAATTTTTTTTTTGGATTAGGTGATTTTTTGTTTAAATAAGTCAATTAGGTCAACCATGCCAATTATGCTAATCTAGTCTCAATTGAATTTGAATTTCAGTTTAGATATATTTAATTTTAAGTTTTTCAAAATTTTATTAAGTTTAAATTTGATTAGTTTCTCCTAGCCTAATTGGGTTAGGTCAAGTCCTGATGGGTCCCACTAGGTTAATTTAGATTATTATTTTAAGGTGTTTGATTTCAATTTCAATTTTAGCTTTTGAATTTAATTTTAATTTTGATTTATTGTTTAATTTTTATCTAAGTTGACTTATACAACAAATCACTAGATATAGTGTGCTAAATACCTAATTAGGAAGATCTTAATTATTAAATTCAAGAAAATGTCAACCTCATCCAAAAATAAGGTCAGCACTCAACACACATGTCTAAACAACACCCTCCTTCTCATCTTTACACATGGCTAGCCCACCTCTCTTCCCTCTCTTTTGTAATCTCTAAATTTTCTTATTCTAAAATTAATATATTTGATTGTAAGAATAAAAAGGCAATCTTTGATGTTGTTGTGAAAAGGTTTGGAGTAAAAAAGCTTAAAGGGATTAATTTGGTGGGCCTCACCATAAAAAGAGATTTAGTGACATCTTCCAATTAGTCACTTAGGTGAGTGATTATATATATAACTATATATATATATATATATATATATATATATATATATATATATATATATAGTTTTTTACTCTATTCTTATTCTACTCTCTTAATTCTATCTTATAAGTTTTTTTTTTTTGTATTTTTAGTATATAAAAACTCACTTAAATCAAGTAAGAACCTAGGATTCCTTATAGCAAAACCTAGCATTGTTATAATACTTAATATATAAGCTTGAACTTATTAAAATTGAGTGTAACTTTTTATATCATAATTATAAACTCGAAGCTACAACTATCAAGATTTAAACTCATTTCCTAAGCCTAAGTATATTTTCTAAAAATCTCTTTCTAACTTTAGTGTTGTTAGCTAAAGAAGTTACTTTGTGACCTAGAGTTAAATTTGCTTTCTAAAAAAAGATATAAATTACTAAAAAAATTTAAACACTTTTAGAATTCAACTAGACATCATTATCTACAATTTACACATTACTTCAAGTCATTCAAAGTTAAATAATGTGAGTACTAAATTCTAGAAATTGGTGACTAGATTCTAGACTAGGTTTTATCTTGGACTGGCAGACCATATTTAAGCCCCTTTTTTAAACTCCACTATACATCTTGCCCTTACATACTCATCCCTACTTTCTTAAAACTAGAGTTTTTTAGAACAATATTTTTATAATAATAATAATAATAATAATAATAATAATAACAATAATAATAATAATGATAATAATAATAATAATAATAATAATAATAATAATATAATAATAATACTAATAATAATAATAATAATAATAATAATAATAATAATAATAATAACTAACACTCTTCAAAGAGGTGGGTTAAAGAAGATCACCATCTCTTTGGATAGCCACCAAGTCTTGCGCCTTTACCTCGTTCATCTATTAAAACGATACATAAATATGTTTTTTAATAAATCATAATGAAAAAAAAATAACTAAAAGTAGGAGGAGAGAGGAACATGGCCCTCCTTATTTTGAACCAAGGAAAGACATATTTCCCCTTGATTGGTCCAAACTCCTATAACATAAATAAGTAATTGCATTATTTTATATAATTAAAATTTTTCTCATGATTTTTAAATTTAAACTCCCTTGAATTTAAATCATTAAATTATCTTTCTTTGCACCCTCAATAAAATACACAAATAGTCTTATAATAAAAAAACTATATAAAATTACATGTTCTAAAACTAAATAAAAATACGAAGTAAACTCTTCAACATATCTTAGTAATAGGACCACCTCTTTTCTTGCTTCAAATAGTTGTAGTGAGTCTAGTAACTCTCTGTATTTTATTAATTCTCCTGCTCCTTATAAAACTCTTCTTTAAAGAGTTAAAATCTAGGCATTCCTCTATAAATCAAGTGTAATATTCTTCAAGTAAATGCTTTTAAAGGTGTTGTATTATCACTAAAAGATTTGTTGCGGTATTTTTATTTGGAGTGTTTATAGGGACACTACACAAACCTTACGGGGTACTTATTGAAATGATCGAGTATGACATCTAAGACATATTGTATTATCTTGAAAGATAGAAATATCAACCTACAATGGACTCAATCATCTAATAAGGACTCTTAAGGCAGATGGGTTGATGTATATACTAGTGATCTTTCCCCCACTTTATATGGGTAAGTAAAGTATGATTTATTTTAATTCAGGATCTTTAGTTCCTTATGGAAGCAATCTTCTATAGTTAATTACATCATAAGAAATAGGAATTTCTTAAGAACACTCTCGATTAAACTAGTCAACTAATATCTCTGAAGATTTCAAAGATTGATAATAAAAAAATTTGATAATTTTTGTAAAGTAATTAGACAAACTCAAGTGGGAAGAGTTCTTTGTAGATTCCAAAGGAAAATAAGTAGAAAGCACATAAAATACTATGATACCTAGTGAGTGTTTTAATCTATCCTATACGAGGCTTTATATTTTTGAAAGAATTAGATTAAAGTTGTTTTGAATTGACATTCTTTTATTAGAATGCTAGAACTTAGATTCTAACAAAATAAGATTAAGCAAATACCTAATAGGTGAAGGCTTATACTCATAGTAAAGGAGAAATGAATAGCCTCTAAACCTATTTCTAGAATTCTCTAGCACAAGCTATGAGCTCAACCTAAATCTACTTGAGGAAAGTGGGATATGATAGTTCACTTCCACTAGAGAGACTGAACCAACCTCGACTCTTTTGGACTTACAATCACCTAGAGTGGCTGCCAACTAAGAACTCCTATAATTTAAAATCATATAGGTTGGTTATATGTAAGTGTAAGATATCTAAGCTCTTGTTTATTAGGAAAAAATCTAGAGTTCTAAACTCACTTCGTGGGAGACTAGATCATGATCAGTGTGCAAATTATGACTTATACTAATGTAATAAAATTTAAATATTTTTATTCCATTTCAATTTATCATTTTGGACTCAGGCTTGAGAGAATTAATGCTTAAATACATGATAAAAATTAGTTATGGACTAAATCAGAGAGAAGGGGTGTTCTCTACTACAAGGGACTGCTCACACAAGTAAAGTTTATCTCTTATCGTGAAAGAATGGAGACCTTATATTTGCAAAAGTAAAATAATATGCATGCATAATGTTGAAACATACAATCATACAGTTAAAGGGTTGCTAAATCTTTTTTTTTTTCTTGATTAAAATGCCTAGGCTTTTGAGTGAAGTTATGAGTTGGATGAAATTTAGCTAAGTTTGTTAGTTGGGATAGAAAATTTAATTTTTCCTAAAGAGCAAACCACTTTCAAGCCAGACATCAAATAATGTATTTTTAAGAAACCTATAAAAAGCATGCCATTTTTATTTTGTAATTAGCGTAAACATAATAATCAGACATTATCAATTGAATGAATAAAAGGCCAGTGCAATCGGGCACTACCGTACACCCCAGTAAAAAAAAGGGTAGCTAAGCTCTACCCTTATACAACCCATATTACAATTAATTTACAAAAGAAAAAAAAGCTATAGGGGTCTTCGATTCATTATCTTCACCTTTAGTCCATAAATGAGAATAGTTCAGGCTTCATAGGGTCTCATAGATATATGGCTTCTAGCATCTGCTCACCCTAATCTTTTTATAAAAATTATATTTTTATAAAAATATAAATCTAACTACACCTGCAAAATATAAGATAGATTAACATACATACACACCAAACGGTTCTATTTCATACATATGGACTTAGCATCCTGCTTTGGCTTACTAAGATCATCTATCCTAATGAATTATTTTTAGGGACTTAAGCGACACCTACAAAGAAGAAGCATTTATAATTTTATTATTATCACAGCAGTCCCTTAAGCACAATCCCATGAAAAAAATATCATTACTTAATGACGTACTAACATCCAATCTATAATTAATCAATCCTAACATCCAATCTAAAATATTACATCATGAAATAAAATATCAATTCACAATAAAATACAGACCTAACCTAAGACTAGGATTGGTAACTTAGTATTCCAATGTGAGTGTTAGACTTAGTGTGGTATGCCTTGATTAAGTCTTGGAGTTATGAATTTTCTAATGTTGGGTGTTTAAATCTCTTATGAAAGGTGGTTGCACTTAATGTTGTTAATAATTTGAAGTGATTATTAAACTCAAGCTTTACTTTTATGTTTTATCATTGTGATATGAAATTATAAAGTGAAGAAAGAAGGGCAAGCTTTCTTTAATTCCCATCCTTAGGTTGAATCTAAGAGATGGATTTTATAGCTTTTAATCTTCTTAATGAATCATTGCAAATATTATTATTATTATTATTATTATTATTATTATTATTATTATTATTATTATTATTATTTATGTTTAGATTTAGCTTAAGGAAGTTATGTCTATATTATAATAACCATCTTAAGATTAATAACAATCAAAGTAAGATTAATTTAATGATGTTCTTTTAACTTCCTTCCATTGCCTTTTAATATTCATTTAATATATGTTTAGGAATAACAAATGAACGCTTACCTATTTAACTATATCATACTTAATGTATATATAAGTTGACATGATTTCAATCATTATTATTTAATATGGGTTGGGATTATATGATGCATGAATTTTATAGAAAAAGAAGTGATTTGATCTTCTTTTATTTTATTTCAGTTTTGTGCTAACACATGTACATAAGTATAATAAATCTTTATAAGTACATGCCATTGTTAAACTAGGAAAGTTCGGTAATCAAAGATCTCATTGGGACTACATAAAGTCTCGTGTTCCCTAGATGTCGAGACTATATACTTATTGATTCATACACGCACACACCCACACATGCATAAACATAAAAATAGAATTATAAAATTTTTCTAAAATTTAATTAAGGGGAAAATGATTTATCCCGAACATGTAATCCATTATGAATTCTTAAGATACGTGTCATTAATAATTAGGGAAGTCAGATAATCTGAGACTTCATTGGGACTACTTAAAATCTCGTGTTCTTGGGATGTCCAAGTTATATACCTTTTGATTCATAGTCCATATATGTGGGAATTAGAATCAAGATTTTAATCATTCATGTTCATTTATGTTTAAAGTAATAAATATCTTTTGACTAACTTGAAGAAAATAATTTGTGGTTTACTAGTGATAATAGCCATACTACTCATTTTCAAATGCACACAATCAATAGAAATACTTTTTTAATGATTTGTTTTAAGACATGAATGCATGAACATGTGAAATATAAAATTTATAACGAAAGCAAATGCAACTAAACTTTATGAAATAACATATTTGGGTTTATTAATTCCTAAGAGTGCTCACATTAAAATAAACACCCTTAAACATAATCAAGTTTATGAAGTATTGATTTTAGGATTTTGAATTATTTAGACCTAAAGAGAATGCCAAATTATTAAAGTATCCCTTAACACACTTTTTTCATTAATTGATTAAAAGTTGATTTATGTGACTTTATGGGTTAATTAACTTTAATTAATTATTTAATCACTTAAACCTTGAAAGAGCCTCTAAATTTAATTAGACTTTAAATATGAGCCCATAAATTACAATAAAATTGCTGGAGATACATAAACACAAAGTAAAATGTCCTAATGATTTTTAATGCAGTTAGGCTCATAATTAAGGGTTTTTTAATAACGAAAGCAAAGCTTAAATTATCAATTACACTCAAAATACCTTAAACTATTGGAGCATCTTAATTTCATTGAGGATCTATATGTTAGTTAAGCACATAGATGGTTTAATACAATTTTTTTTATTAATTATGCCAATTATTATGATTTTCCTAGATTTTATCTTAAGTGGTAAATTTAACTAATTAATTTAAGGGGTTTTAAGGTAATTTTGAGAAATAATTAGAATCGAGGGTCCTAATTAATTAGCTTTACCACCTTTACTATTCCAATGGTTAACTAAACTCTTATGATTATTTTCATAATTTTATTAATTTTAAATAATTAATAAAAAATAGTTAATTAGGGTTTAAAAATTTAGATTTCATAAACCACTTGGCAAATTACCATAAGTCATCCCAAGGAACATTCACACCAAATTCCAAGCCAATTAGTCAAGTAATTTAGGTGTAATTAAAGTAATTAAATTTAAATTTAAACTTTAATTACTTTTTGTTCATTGGGCAAAATTGGGGATTTTATTTTTCTTTAATTTTCTTATGTTTAAGCTTTCCAAAATGCATTTATTTATATATTTTGGATTTTTCTATAATTAGTTATAATTTTTAAAGTTATGATTAATTTAATCATATTTTAATCCATAATTAATTCATTTATATAGCCGACAGTGCACGACGATTGACGTGACAACATTTTCCTTGTGGTGTCGTGGGATTTGTTATTTAAACTGTATGACGTGATTGTTGACTCAATCACAGCGGATGCGCTTTTGTCTTTGCTGTCTGATCATGGATCAGATGACGGAGATTAATCTTGTAATTTTAAGGAAATAAATCAAATAAATCTAACATGATTAATCACACCCGTCCATTCTAATAATGTAGAATAGACAACCGATGATTCGTCATTTACACGTGACGAGAGGTGGACACCGTCTTCCTTTGCCACTTGATCCAAGCTTATCGGAGCTCGTTTGATGGCAGATTTGATTCTAAATTGATTAGGGAGGAGTTCTAAAGGGATCCTACTGTTGGATTCATATCACACATAAATTTATTTCACAAAAGACCAACACTTAATTATCAAATCTATAGTTTGAAGGTAATACCTCACTGGAGCTAAAGATTGGCAGTCCATCGACTGACGTAGCTTCATCTTGAAGAGGCAAAGCCTTACTCAAAAGATTCTTCATTTCCTCATTATCGCTTGCTCCCAAGACAAAGCTCTGTCTCTACTTGTCAAAGTATGATCAAACTTGGACTTTAGGTGGTTGAATCGATTGAGGATTGATTCATTTTAGTTTTCTAGAGCTAAGAGAAGCTGTGGAAAGAAATAATTTGGGTTTGGTGGAGTTTTGGTGAGGTTGGATGGAGAGGATGCTCAGTTTGGATGTTGGGTTGGTCTCGCTGGTGATGAGGTGCTTGAATTGCTTGAGGGAGGCTTGGCAATTGGTGGTGAGGCTCTGGTGAACATATTTGTGAAGTTTGAATGTGTGAGAGTATACTCTCCTCCCTATGTGAACCAAGCCATGGGATTGGTTCACCCTTTAGCAGTCGTCCAGTTGGCATGGATGGCCGAAGATAGCAGGGGACAGGTGATGTGGAGGTGCTTCAGTGGTTGAAGGAGTTTAGTGGTCTACCATGGAGTGTACACCCTTTTGAAGGTGGCCAATGGTTGGCCAAGGGGAGGAGGTTCTCCCCTTGGTCATGGATTGAACCCAACAGCTTTGGGTTAGGTTGGGTCAGTTGGCTTAGGTCCAAAGAGAGCCAAAGGTGGCTGTCAGAGGTAAAATAGGTGGGTAGGCCTTTTAAATAGAGATTCTATTCTATTTGAAACTCTTGGTTCACTTGGTTTGAACCAAACTAGATTCACTATGGGTTGGGTTCACTTGGGCAGGTCAATGGGGACCTAAGGATGAGTCATGCTAAGTTCAATTGGGTTAGAACTTTGTTTGATTGGGTTTGGTTCAATTTGACTCATATATGCCAATTTATATTTAAATGAGTTAGATTGACCAATTTACAAAAATTGAGCCAAGAGGGTTATTTGATTAATTTTAAATGATCATTTATAATATATTGGTGCAATTGGTTTGATTCAATTTGAAGTGGATTTAAATTTAGATCTTATGGGTCAATTTGGGTCAAATAGGTTAAGTTGACCAATTTGGTCAAATTGGCCAAATTGGGTTGGATGAGGGGTTGAGTTATGTTTGATTGATCATTTGAGAATGATTGTAGGCTTTGATTTGATTTGATTTAGATTTGGATAGATAGCTAAATTTGATCCTTTAGGTTAAATTGGGTCAAATAGGTCAATTGGGTTTGCTTGACCAAATTAGTTTCAATTAATGGTTGGAGGGTGTTCAATAATCAATTTATGATTGATTAGAGGCATTTATTGGAATAAATCTAGATTAGGATGAGATTTAGCCTAATTTGGCCCTTTGGGTCAAATTAGGTCAAGTTGGGTTAAGTGGCCCAATTGGCTTGATTAGGTTCAATTGGTTGCATTTGGATGATCAATGATGATTAATAATCATTTTGGAAGAATTTGGATGGGTTTATTTATTCAAATTAAAGTTGAATTAAATTTTGATTCAATTTGGTCTTTTAGGCCAAATTGGGTTGAGCGAACTAATTAGTTTAATTGGGTTCAATTGTGGTAAATTGAATGTTGAAATATATCTAATGATGGATTTGGAGTTGCTTGTAACTAATTTGTGCTAGACTGAATTTTGACTCATTTGATCTCTTTAGGTCAAATGGGTTAAGTTGGGTTAATTAGACTAATTGATGGAATTGAATGAGTTGGGATGAATTGAAATGTTTAATTGGGCAATGATCATGAGGTTTGGATTGATTCCATTTAGCTTAAATCAAGTTGAATTAGATTTTGGCCCTATGGGATTCAAATGGGCCAACTTGGGTTAAGGCCCAACTTGACTTAGTTTAGTTCAATGGATTTGAAATTAGGTTTTAATCAAGTTCAATTAAGATTTACATCAATTTAAATGAACTATATTTTAATTGGATTGAGTTGATTTTGGGTTTAGCCCTCTTAAGCCCAAAATGGGAAAGGTTAGGTCAACTCTACCATTTGGCCAAATTAATCATGATGAATCAGATTTTGTTTAGGATTAATTTGGTCTCGGTTAAGATTTGATTTGTGGTCAATTGGTTTGAACTTGGATGATAAGTTCACTCTATGGTTTAATCGAGTTTAGGGTATGTGATCCCTTTCCATCCTAGCTTATAATCTAACCCTAGGGTTGAGTCCTATGAGTCTTTAGGCTTAAGCTTAGTGTTCTCCTAACCACTAGAAGTGTCTTAAGTTTAGGAATACCTTAGTCCTTAGATAGGTCCTAAGTCTAAGGAAGAGGTAGTTAACCTGACTCCAAAAGTGTGGTCAACATTTGTCCTTTCATCTTACTTAGAATTTGTGTACTTCGCTATCATCAATAGATGCCTCATTTATCAGTATGTACTCTACTTCTAAATTATTGAGCTAAATGTCTACGAACATTTTATTTCTTTCTCCATCTACAAAAAAGTTTATCTCCAAATTTTTATATAATATACTTTTTGAAATGTTAGTGTCTCTTTAACATTAAATATGGAATTTCCCTACATGTAATGTGACAATTCATACAAATAAGTATTTGATCTGTTTTTTTAAGAATTTTAAATAAAATACTTATCGATATATAATATATATTTTTAATTTGGTGACATATATTTTAGTTTTGATAAGAATCATAATCACTTTTTTTTTATATTATTTTATTGTTATTTATAGATTCAACATACTAAATATTACTTTGTTTAAGTTATTTGTAAATAGTTTCATATAATCCAACAATAGTAAAATCTTTTACAAATGTAAGTATAGAATTTGAAAATGCATTTTATAGGAATATTAGCCATATGAGGAGGCCATTTATGATTGAAACTGTGTTATAATATTTGTTTAGTTCTTTTTGAGATATTAATATTATAAGAAAATTAAAATTTGCTACATGCAAATCTCAATTTCTTATACTCTTTTATACTAAACACTTTAATGTAATCCCGAGTGACTTACTAGCTACCTTAGTTTATCCATTGTGAATGAAGGGCTAAACAAAATTTTAGATTAAGTCCCCCCTCATAGTGCCTACTAAAAATATGAAATGAATCAAACATCCCCACCAAATATTATGATATTAGGCAATCAACGTAGCCTTATTATCTATTTAAGAAAATATTCTTGTTATAGGAGATGCATCATTAATTTTATTGCAATATAAAAAATAATGCTATTTTAAATAGTATATCGACCACCATAAAACTTCTATCAAATTGAGTAAGTTTTCTAAGCAATCCTAACAAAAAGTTCATAGATAGGTCATTCAGTAATCTATATTATACAAGCAAGGCAAAACTTTCCAAGTATCTATTTGATTACTTTGGCCTACTTGTAAGTGTAGGATTTGAGTATACTTATATCTACATCTCTCTTAATCAAAGGATAAATAGAATCTTATTATTATTCTTCTTCTTCAAATAATTAAAAAAACTAATGATTTTTCATCTTCCTAAGTTTCAAATAATCCCTCCTTAATATTGCTTTAAAATCAAGAGCTTTGTAAGATTTGTGTCAAAAATGTAGATCTATCTATTCTTATGTAGGTTCCTATCAAAAATTGGAAAAGAGCTCAATAAAAACAAAGACTTATGTTTAAGTTGATGATAAAGTTATGAAAGTAGAATATGAAAGATAAGCTTTCTTAAGCCTCTTAAAATTCATAATATGAAAAAGTAATGAAGTAATTGATGAATGGAGGCTAAGGTTAGATCCTGAAATTTTTGTAAGAGATTCCAAAAAAAGTGTTAAATGAGGTTTTGGAGGCTTGAATTAGAGTTTGTTAGAGTAGATATAAGAGAAAACGTAAGTTGTGGGTTAGTTAAGCAAGGTGAGGGTCAAAACTTGAAAACCTTAGATATGACTTTTAAGGCTTTAGTGTGGATAATATTGGTCGTTCCAAATAAAGATCTAGATGATTATAATTGGCTTTGAGGTGTTCATAACTTGTTAAAATGGAGCTATAAGGCAGAGAACATAATGGTCAAACGCTTGACCTCATCGCCTATTTTGATTTGACTAAAATTTAACAAATATTTTATCATATTGGTTAGGTCTTATGAAATGCTATTTAAATACTTCTTGTGGATGAATTTAAGAACATTTATAGCAACCTTTTCTCTCATTTACTAAATATTTTTAGAGGATCTTAAAGGAGAAAATTTGGTAGTTGTTTCCAAGTTCATTAAAGGATCTATTGGAGGACATTCCAAGTGGGAAAAAGATAAGGTGAAGAAGATTTTCTAAAAGTTTTTGATGAGTTTTTTCTCTCTTTTATTTTTTATAATTTTATTATAATAATATTTATGTTTGAATTTTGTATGAATTTCTTTTATTTTATTATAAATTAAACTCCCCCAAAGGGTTTAGATTGTAGCAGTGTTATTTTTTCAATAGTTTTAATTTAATGAAAATTTAGAGTTTTATTTACCATTTATTAACACAAATGTTTTGCTATACTTTTATTTCTATTGGTTGATTGGTCGTCTATCAATAGTTTAAAAGATTTATTTAAAATTGAGAGGTAAAGAACAAACTTATATTGAATAAACAAATGATGAGATGTTGGTTAGAGATAATCACGATAAAGCTATGTAGTCCAAAGAGGCGTGATAGAATTTCTTTGCATTGAATATATCGCCAAGAAGTAGATAAGCTGTACAAGAAAAATAAGGACTTTGAACTTTCAAGAGAAGGTAATGACTACCTTGATTGGACTTCAATAAAATCAACTCCTATAAAATTATAATTACAAAAATCAACATAAGTGAACCCTAAACCCTTGGTTTTATTCCTATTGAGATCTCTTGTAAAATTTATGTCTTGGTTAACTAATTAGCCTTTTATAGATTTAAGTGTGGGCTTTATTTTTGTTTTAACACCACAATTTTGTCATATAAATGATAGTTAATTAACTCAATTTCAATAATTATCATGAAATCCTTGATGGAACGATAGTCTATTCACTCTTTCTTACTTAAAGTGACTATGTGTTCTCATGCAAGTGGATTATTAACCCATCAGTGATCCTAATGGTAGTTCTATTATTGATACTCATTCTTCATGGCCTACCTTTCTTTTGTGTTAATAATAGGAAACATAAGGACCAAAGCTTTTTATATTAACATTTTTAAAGCAACTCCTAAATCTACATCTTTGGTTTAATAAGCTCAAATAATTTCATGTGTGTGTGTGGTGAAAATTTTATATATCACCACCTTCATCTATCCCCCTTTGGAAAGAAGGATAAATGAAAACAGAAAAATATAATGCCTTTGTTGAGACACCACGCAGATCCACAAATGTTCTTATTAGTGTGATCGGGTATGACATTGAGGAGAGGTATACTATCTTGAAAGATAGAAGTCACTACCCTACAATAGACTTAATCACTTTAATAAGGACTCCTAAGGACTATAGGTCTTCGGAATGTACCAAAGATTTTTCCCCTACTTTACATGAACCTAAGATACAATCTATAGCATGTTATACACCCCATAATTATGGAAGCTTAATTGATAAATTCTAAGAACATAGATCTAAGTGCCCATTTAAAATATCAGTGAGAACAACAAAAATATGAGCCTCAATAAAATGATGTGATTTCTTTAAGATGGTGTAAATGAAGGGTTTGTGTTTAAGAAAACTCTTTATAAGAACTCTTAAATCCAACACTCTCAAAAAGGGCATTTATCTTGCACATGAGTAAAGTGGTTGCTCATTATTATCTTGCACACATGAGTAAGGTAACCTAACTATTAGAAATTTTTAGAGAATAAGAGAGAGAGAGAGAGAGAGAGAGAGAGAGGAGTTGGATTGACCTTATTAATTAATTTCATAAGATAAAGTTTGAAAGTTTTATTACTAAATTTGAACACATAGATGTTCTCATTTTTATGAGAGACATTTATATCAAAAAGCTAAGATATACAAAAAATTATATTGGCTATATTTATAGAAAGTATAGCTCCCCATTTTAATAAACATAATAAACCTAACAATGACTAAGAAGAATGTATGGTTCATTCATGTCATATGAGAGAGTTCTATATATAGCTTTGTATTTATGTTGGCTCTTATAAGTGCATAAGTGGATACTACATTCGTAGTAGCACCTTCATTAATGACTACCTTACATCTTTTATTATTTCATGTAGCATATATACTAAAGATGTTATTTCTCCTTTAATCTTTAACGATGATGTTTTTCCTTTAATCATTAAATTCATGTTTTTATATAGGTAAACACCTCATGACACTCACAGGGTGCTCAATCAAGTCTCTTAAATCATCTACAAATAGTGATGTCTCATCAATGATCTCTTTTATATCCTTATTTTATAACTCATGTTGCTCACCTAAAAATATGATTTGGGCTCTGCACCAATGCTAACTAGACCTCTTCTTATGGCATTCAAACCAAAAGGTCTGTTTGTTATTTTCTGAGACAAACTTAGTATGGGCTTTAATATTGAAGGTACTAATTTATGGAGGACTAGGTTTAAAAGTTAACTTTTAGGTAAAATAAGAACTAAATTGTGCAATAATCTTAAGGATGAATGATAACTTCATTTCATTTTCAATGAGGAGTATATATTGGAATGCATTCTCAAAGGTCTAAAATTATTAGTAAGTTACCAATCATTATCATTATATTAAATTCTTATTAGTGAATCCTTAAAGTGTTTAAGTACTTAGTAACCATTAAGTTCTCTTGCAAAGCTATCAACAACTATTTTCAAAGCTTTTTATCATGATTTTTAGGATGATAGGTATATCTTAGCATCTCTTTCATTTATAGGTAAGTAAAGATTGTGCTTTACCTAGTCTATCTTTATCTGACAAAATATTAAACCTTGGCTCACAAGCTTTATTTTAGTAAGGGACAATTTCTAATAATCATCTATATGGTACTAATAAAAAGAATATAGCTATTTGACCAAGTCAGTTTAAGAAATCTTTTAAATCATGGACTTATTAAATATAAGAACTTTTATCTTGACCTTTCTAGTTTGGTCCCTAAAGCCATTGTTATTTGTTATGTGATTGTGTCCCTTATGGTTTTGCCTAAGAAATTTAATTATGCATATCATGGTGGTTCCCTTCCTTCATGGATATTTCTAAAGGAGATTGGTTGGGTGGGTGGGATAAAAAAATAGTCTTTAGTTCAATTTGGTGATTTGTCCCATTATGACTTAAAGTAAGATTTGCATTTTATTATTAATTTTTTCAAAAAAATTTTAGAATTTCTCTATCCTATCCTTATAGTTATTTATCCTAGCTTTTAGTTCCTTAACTATTTTGGCTAAACTCTCAAGTTGCTCCATATTAGTTGATTTAGGTGGCCTGCTATATTTATGTTAGTGAGTTAGTTGTATACAAATAATGCAATGAAATAAATAAGAACTTAAATTAAAATATAATTACGTTATTGAGAGCTTGCTATTTAAGATGATATAAATGCTGCAAATGATATGAAAAGCTAAAATATAAAATTTTATATTTACACAAAAATATAAGAGATAAAACCATATTAGTTAATATAAATATATATGAAGCTCAATTAGCTTAAGCGAAGATATAAAATAAGTTTTATGTTGTTAATTAATTTCAATGGTGAAAGATCGTAAGATTTTTTGTAAAACTCACAAACATGTTAGAATTTAATGCCACTTAAGTAAAATTTAAGATGGTTATAGTAAATGATTATTCCAATTTTATGAAGCCAACTTATTAAGGGAATGCCATAATTTTAATAGAATTGCCCTCAAACAAAACAATTATATAATATAACATTAATATAACCTATAGTAAATAGAAAATGACATGGTAGGAGGATTTTACTCCATTTTTAGATGAAGATAAATTTCTCTTGTAAGTGATTTCTAATATTGTCTTCTTATTTAACCTTTTGCTCTAATACCAAAACTTGATGGATAGATGATGGTGAGGGGCCATAATATTTTTTGTATAAAATTTTGGGAGCTATAAAATGAAGTGTGAGATACTTAAATTAGGGTTTAGTGGAACATATTTAAGAGAAAACCCAAGTTATAACTTGGCCAGGGTTTAAGGTTGAGGTCAAAATTTAAAAACCTTAAATCCAACTTTAGACCTTTAGTATATATGATGCAGAAGACACTAGGGCATGAAATAATTTAAAATTTTTAAGTGGCATGTTTTCTTATGTTCTATAAAGCTTCATGATTTCTGAAGATGTTTTAATAAAATTTTAATTATTTTAGAATATCACTAAGTTAGATTTAATAATAATGTAGATGAGATATTTTTCCAAAATAATGTTAAGATATTAAAACCATTTCACTAAAAATATAATGAAAACCATTATTTCTCTGTAAATTTGCCAGTACTTCCACTCCTTTTAAAAAGCTCTAATAGTTTTATTTTCAATAGCAATAATCATATTTATCTAGTAAAATGACAATTAAATAATACTCTTAAAAGTATAAAAGGAGGAGGAGTGTGATGGGTGTTGGCCCAATTTATTTTCAAATAAAGAAGGAAATCTCTACCCTTGCCTAGCCTTAACTCCATTATATTAAAATACTTAATTTTATAATTTTATATACTTAATTATTTCTCTTATAATTTAGACTTGTACATATAAAATAAGAATTTAAACTTTCCTAATTTAAAATACATAAATAATCATATAATAAGGAAATTACACAAACTAACATTATAAAAATCTAAGTAAAAATGCAAAATAATGTATTAACCAAAATTTTTTAATATATCCTCCCCTCTTTCTACTTTGACTATTTATAATGGGCCTAATAGCTCCTTGTGCTATATTAATTAATATCTCAAAGTTGTTATTTATGCTTTATATGCTTGATTTGAGCACATTTAGAGTTGTTGACTCCATGAGCCATATTTCTTATGCAATTTATTTTGATGATAACAAATATATGATTGGATGGAACTAATATTTTATTTCAAGTGTTTTAGGAAGCTTACTAGACTCAATGTTCTCATTCAAATTTGAAAATCAAGATAAGCTAGATTATGATAGTTTGAGAATCTTCTTAAGTTATGAAATTGTAAGATAAATAAGATCTAAATGATATAAAAATAATGACTTAAACATCTTCATATGATCATTTATTTGAATTTTTACATATTTTTCTATATATTTTAATTGCATCATTTTTTGAATTATTCCTTGAATTGAGATTAAGCCTATTGTGTTTAAATTTTGATTTATTTCACACTTAAGTTATTTTTAGCCTTATCCATTTATTTTGGTGTGAGAATTAAATCATTTATGTATTATTCAAGTTATTCTTTTTTCTCTCTTCTATCAATAAACTATTAATTTTGTTTTAGTTGAATTTTTCACGAATTTTGGCATGAAAAATATTATGAGATTTATTAAAATTATTATCATAATATTTTCATTTACTTATAATTGAATCTCTTAAATTCATTTTCTTTGAAATTTGAATTTAAATACTTTTGAAATTTAAATTGCATTTGCCACAAATTATTTCCAAGTGAGTTATATTCTTTTATGGCATATTGTGTCCAACTCCTATGCTTAATAATTTCATCATAATTGAATTTATTTGAACTAATCTAGGTTAATTCAAATTCAAATTTAATTGAGATGCATTTTTTATTTTTAAAATTAATATGGCTGACCCATCTTAATAAATTTTTAATTGATATAATTTATGAAAAATGATTGAAATTGCTTTTTAATTAAACAACTATAATATATACTTGATTGATTACATTGATTAAAATTGAATCCATTTTTGGAAACCATGCGACCGAAATTTCTTATTATTTTCCTTGATTTATTTTATTGATTTTTGTTCTTATGACTTGCCTTAATTCTTCCAATCAATTTTAGTTAATTTAATATCTATTAATTGAATACCTATTTGAAATCCTCCTTGGCCATTCCTTACAAGTGGTTAATTTATATTCAAATTAGTTTGAAATAATTCCTCGCTTGTTAAATTTCTCTTAATTGGATTTGAGTTATTTATGTTAAATGCATTATCTCTTTTTCTCTCTTTAGTCTTGCCTAACTATATCGTGGTTAATTTGAGTTGGATTCAAATTAAACTCAAATTCTTGCCAAAATAAATTTTCATCTCTTTGCTTCTTGGCTTGGCCGAAAATCACATGGGGTTTATTATCATGATTTTATTTGATTGGCTTGAGTGATTTCTTTTCCTTCTCTCTCTCTCGCTCGCTCTCTCCATCTCTCTCTCTCTCTCTCTCTCTCTCTCTCTCTCTCTCAGCTGAAATTCATTCATTCTTGTTTGAGTTTATCTTGCATGTGCTCATTTGCTTGAAATAAAATATTTTCTTATGAAGATTTCCCTTCTACTTCTTCTCTCCTATTATCTTCATGCCTTGACCGAACCTTATCTCGCTCCAAGTTTATTTAAAGAGGTTGTCTCCAAACCTTTTTTTCTTGCTTCTCTCCTCTTAGGCCAAACATTTGCAATTTAATTTATTAGAGTGCTACTTGAATCATAAGTGCAAAATCTCTTTTTCTTCACTAAGACTTGGCCGAAAGCCTCTTTGAAGTTTGCTTGGATTGAAGTGAAAAATATCTTCTCCTCTCTTGTCATCTTCAACAAATCTTCATGTTGAGATCACCTTAAACATCCATCAAGATTCTCTCTTGTGGTAAAAAGAAAACTTCAAGTCATATATCTCACCACATACATATAGAAGACTTGAGTAAGAATATTGATTTCACTTTGTTCTTTTGAATCATTATTTTTCATTGGCTTAATTTGAATGAAAAGTTTTCTGTATTTTATTGTTAAAATATTCTCTTAATATCTTTTTATTCTTCCTTCAAAAGAATTGAAAGAATTTTTTCTTGGTTTTATTGAATTAAAATTATTTTTTTAAGTCTTTCATAAACATTTGCTTTGTTGGATTTTATTTTCAAGATTATTGCCATTCATCTTGTGCAGATGTTTTAAAAATATTACTTCTTTCTTGCACTTTAGTTTAAAGATATTTTCAAAGTCATATAATATCATTCAATTTCATAAAAAATAAATATAAGTTTAAGCTCTTCTTTCTTATTTGTCTTAATATTGTTTAGTGGGCTTGAGTGTAAAATTATTTTTAAATTTAAGAGTTAGATATTTCAAATTGAATCTTCCTTTTCTTGTTCTTTTGAACTTATTTTTAGGGTTGTACTTGCCTAGTGTAGGAAAGTATGTGTTGGTCTTGTACTTGTCTGATGTAAGAAAGTATATGTTGGGGTTATACTTTCTTGGTGTAGGAAAGTATGGGAGATTGGTTGTAATCTCATTTTATTTAGTGAATTCTTAGTTAGGGTGACTAGGTCTGAATGTAGGCTAGTTTTTGTGCTTGGTGCTTTGCTCTTTCATTAAAATTTAGTTATCTTTCTTTTGCTACTAAGTTTTCTATAATGCTCAAAAATAAGTTTTAATTTGTTATAATTTTTTAAAATATCTAATTATACTTTAAAAGTATGAAATGAACTAATTGAAATCAATTAAATCCAACATAAGAAAAAATGGCTTCATCTTTGAAGAAATAAATTTTAATTCAAAATTCAATATAATTAACCAATTGGGAATACCTTAAATGGTTAAACAAACACAATTGAAACTTAAATTTAAATTCAATCCGTCAAATGGAACAAGCTAGATCAAGCCAAAAGAAAGAGATGCTTAAGTGATATAATTTAAGCCATTTAAACTTCAACATGGATTAATCACCTTGGAACATATCTAGACTCATCCTAAAATTGACAGCCAAGACTAAGCCAAGTTAATAAGCTCAAGATCATTGAAACCAAGGAATATATCATTAAGAAAGAGAAGGAAGCTTGAAGTCAAAACTCTTTATCTAATCAATTCGCTTACCACCACTCCACATTCCATCTGTCTCAGAGTGTCCCAAATCAATTGAGCATCCCTTTGAGCTAGCCTCCAAGGGTGGAAATCACCTTAGCCGACCATAGTTAATCTCTACCCCATATGGCTCTTGGTCAAAAATTGAAAATGAGTAGAGAGGATTTCTAAAGCAAGTTTGAGCCTTCCAACACATTCCTCAAGTGAAATGAAGGAGAGCGCACCCCTTTCCTCCATCCCCACATCACCGGCAAGCCAGAGTTCGACCGAAGCCATGGAAAATGGATGAAGCTCTATCCAGAGGACAATCAAAGGAAGTCAATTCAATTCCTTCTTCTCATAGGTTCACCACACCCTCACAAAGATTTTCGAATTATCCCCACCACATGAGATAACTGCCTGCAAGGTACGCTTCAAAAACAACCTTTCTTACATTCAATTTTGGTCCTTTTCAAAACAAACATGATCTCAAGTGAGGTTAAGCGGTATAGATGCATTTTATTTGAGTCCTTGATGGATTTGCAATTGAAATCAAGTAATTTCATCAAGTAGATTGCATAAATCACTTTCATTCGATGGACGGTGTTCAGCTTTCACCGTCATTAAAGGAGATATAATCTCCACAATCCATTCCTTATGTTAGAAACAGACGGTTCCTATTTAGTCGAATAATCCGATTTAAATCCTATAGGAATTTTGGGGTAAATTCTGACCATTCGATATTTGATCAGAATATCATAACCAATCTTGCATGGTCATCACTTTTTTGAGCTAGATTTGCATGGATCTGACTGGCCCAATGGTGCTGTGCCACTTGGCAAACAATGACGTGTCAGCGCCACATGGCATCGACCATTTAAAAAGGTAAATTTTGATTTTTTATTTAAAAATTACCAAAATATCACCAAAAATTTAAAAAGAATCATAGAAAATAAAATACCCAACTAAAAAAAATAAATAAATAAGGGTTCTATGGATTTCTCTGAGTGAGAGGAATCTACTAAGCCCAAACTCCCCAATTTTTGTTAGGTAATTTTAGATTAATTTGGGTTTAAATGAAAATATATAAACTTAAATTAAACATAAACCATTAATCTAATTGACTTCAAACTTTGGGGAAATAAAATTATGGTTAAAACCCACCTTAGATAAAATTTTCATGTTTTATTGGATATTAAATCTATAATTATGCAAATTTCAATCATAGATCATTAATTTATCGAATTAAATTAAGTGAATCATGATAAATCATGAAATCAACTCATAGCATCATAATGAACCCTAATGAATTTAAATTTATCATTAAAACTCATTGAAATTATATATTTCCCAAAATGACTTAATTAAGTGATTAATTAAATTAAATTGATTAATTGAATTAATTGAATTACTTGATCTAAACATAAAAAAATGATAATAAATTAATCAAAACTCCAAAAATTATAAACAAACCCTTTATGGATGCATCTTCGAGGGAGAAATTAAAGAAAATTAAGACCCCTAATTAATTTACTTTAATTTAAACTTAATTTAAGTTTCTTTGAAATAATTAATACCTTAAATAAGTCTAAATTATATATATTTTTGTAGTGAAATTGAAAAATATTAAATTGGCAAATAACCCCACTTGCCATACAAAGTTCAGGGACAAATGACATTTGGATTGGAGTTGTTAAATTTTTAATCCCTTGGTTATTTTGAGAGAAATTTTTAATTCAAAAAATTATAAAAATTACAAAATGTATAAAAATATTTAATTTGTTTTCATTAACCCCAAAACACTTAAGAGAAATTTTCAATTCCTCTGAAGTTAAAGAATTTGATTAATAATGTACTTATGGCTTAAGATAAAATAATAAATATAGAATTTAATCTTAAACCTTAAATCATTAAATGTATAATATTTCAATTAATAAATTGAAATTTAAACATTATTTAACCTTTGAACTTTACAATCAAACATGAAATCCATTAATATGGGTATCTCTGAAACCCATTTAGGCTAATGAATAGCTTAATTCTAAATGTAAATTAAAGTAATAAATCAATTCAATTAAACTTGAAGAACCCAAAAGTTTGAATTAGCCTAGGATAGGTTTGATGCCCAAAATAGTAAAGTCCTTAGGCTTCTTGGAGCATGATTATCAAATTAAACCCCATCATAATAAGGTAAAATAAGTGATAAAAACTCTAGCATGTATGTTACATTAAGACTAATGAGTTAGATAAAAAATTCCCTGAATAATACAATTAAGGCTTCCTCCAAATTGGTTGGTGTTGACCTCACTTTTGGAGTGAGGACTCATCCTTCCCATCTTAGACTTAGGAATATTTTAAGCATTAGGATTTTTATAATCATAGGACACTCCTAGTGATTAAGGGAACACTAAACCCAAACCTAAGGACTTAAGAAGGTATACCCTAAGCTTAGGATGTGCCTTAGGACAAATAAGTTCTACCTATCCTGTGGCCTAAACCATAACCTATGCTTATCCACATATCCAAAATAAACCTCAAACCAACATGACCAATCCCAAATTAAATTTGTTTCCTATCCAAGCTCCAAGCCAAATTAACTTAGCCATTAACGCAAATAAATTCTACAATCATCCAATGATCTTATGACTCGAACCTATTCAATCAAAATTAAACCCATTTGATTTTCAAAAAAGTATTCCAATCTTTCAATACTCTATTTCAAATCCTTCCAAGACTCACAATCAAACCAATCTAATTAACCCAAGTTAGCCCATTTATCCTAAAGGGTCCAAATGTGCCAAAATTCAATTAATTCTAAATCAATTATGATCAAATCTATCAATCAACCCTAAATCGATCATTGAACTCTTCTCAACACCCAATTCAACCCAATTCAACTCATTCAACCCATTTGGTCCACTTGGCCCAAAGTGGCCTAAATGACCCTATTGACTCGAACTTCAATCTTATCCAAATTAGATTGAATCAACCCATCCAATCTCTTCTATGATGATTGTTGATCATCCTTGATTGTCTAATTACAATCAATTAGGTCAAATTAAGCCAATTTGATCACTTGACCCAAGTTGACCTAATTAACCCATGGATCAAAATGAACCAAACCTCATTCCAATCCAAATCAATTGAAACCAATGATTTCTATTAATCATAAATTCAGTGTTGAACATGTCTCAACAATCAATTATGTCAAACCAAGCTAACTTGGGTTCGTGATCCAAGTTGACCGAATTTGACCAAAAGGGCCAAATTGGGCCAAATCTCATTCTGAACCAAATAGGTTGTGACCAATACCTCTAATCAATCATAAATTGATAATTGAAGATAATTCAACATCCAATTATATCCAATTTGGTCAAACCAACCCAATTGATCCATTTAGCCCAAATTGACTTAAAGGATTCAATTGAACCCTCAAATCCAAATTAACTCAAACCAACACCTACAATCACTCTCAAATGATCAATTGAACCTAAATCAACCCTCCACCTAAGCCAATTTGGCTAATTTGACTAGATTGGTCAACTTATCTCATTTGACCCATATGAACCTATATGAGCGAAATCCAAATCTACTTCAACTTAAATCAAACCAATGACACCAATACATTCTAAATCATCATTTGAACACATTTAAACCCTTGGTTTGACCTAATTTGACCAATAGGTCACCCTAGCCCAATTGAAACTGATTTGACCCAAATGAATCAAATTGAGCCAAACCCATTCAAACTAAGCCCAAACCTCACCAAACTTGGCATAACTCATCCTTAGGTCACCATGTGTCAGCCCAAATGGGCCCAACCCATGGTGAAACCTATTTGGGTCAAAACTCATGAACCAACCCACCCAAATGGGACAAAATTCCCATTTGGATGGTCTTACCCACTCACCAACCGATGACAGCCTCCCTTAGCGCATTTGGGACACTAGAACTACTGACCCAACCTGACCCAAGGCTGTTGGGTTTAGCCTTGGGTCATGAGTGGGTGAGCTTACCCTTAGTCCACCATTGGTTTACTTGGGAGAGGAGACACACTCCATACCAACCCTTGCAGCTGCCTCAACCCTCAAGACCCTCCACCTCAATGTCCCCTACCATCTCTGGCCACCTACCCCGGCTGGATGACTTCAAAAGGCTAAGCCAATATCAACCCTTGTTTCACTTGGGGATGAGATTATACTTTTCCCCATCCATTCAAACTTCAGACAGAGCATCCTTAGGAGATTATGAGAAGTCCCAGAGCCTTCCTTGATCCCCTAGTGCACCAAATCACCGATGAGACCAAGCTCCATTCAAAATTGAGAGCCCCATCCATTAAAACCTTACCTAAACTCCACCAAACTTTAATTAACTCTTCCCACACCTTCCCCAAGCTCCAACGAGTCAGAATGAATTGATTCCCAATCGATTCGATCATCATAGACCACTTCAAGACCAACTCTGATGAGCTTCATGATTATGTTTGGTACACAAAGCTATCGGTAAGGAGGCAACTCAATAGCTTCTCAATAAGGCTTCATCTCTTCAAGATGAAGCTACCTCAGTTATTAGATCATTGGTCCTGAGCTCTAGCGAGGTAAATTTTTGGCAAATCATAGAAAGTCATGTAGGTGTTGGAATTTTGTGAAGCAAAATGTGATTTCATGAGATTTACACCATAGGATCTCCTTAGATATCTTCCTCACACATTTTGGAGTCGATCCTGATGTCCCACGAGCTCGAATCAAGTAGAGGAAGGCAGACAGTGTCTGTCTTCCGTCGTTCAAGTGATGAAGGATCATCCACCATTCATTCCACATGATTAGAATGGACGGTCATGATTTAATGTGCTAGAAATCTCAATTTAATCTAATAGGAATCACATAATTAATCTCTACCGTCTAATCAAAGATCGAACAGTAGGGATGAAACTGTGTCCACTATCACTGACTCACTCACAACATGGGACATTTTAAATAACCTATCCCATGGCACCACATGGAAAGCATTGCCTGGTCAGCTTCTGCATGGCATTGATGGGTTAGGAGTTAGTTAGGTGATTAAAATATCATTAATTAGTTAGAACTACAAAAATTCATAACTAATTATATAAAAATTCGAAAAATATGAGTAAACCCATTTTGGAAAGGGTAAGCAGACTATAATTTAATAAAAATAAAATCCATAAGGTTTGATTGATGAACAATGCTTAATTAGGGCTTGAAGTTTTTCTAATTACCTTAATTAAGCCTTATTTACTTGGCCAGTTGATCTAAAATTAGATATGTTGATTGCTTGGGATGTCCTCTACCTCTCATAATTTTCTTGAGATTTATTTGCTAGGTAATTAGAAGAATTTGGAATGTTAATCATAATTACCCATCTTAATCACTTTAATAACTTTTAAATTTTCTAAACTATAAAGATTAAATTATTAATGATGGTTAAGCACTGTTAACAGTTGAAATGATGAGGGAAAATGATTAAGGCCTCTTCCTTGGTCATTTGCCTAAATATATTTCCATAGGAGGGTTAATTACTGTGTATGTTAATTAATGTTAATTAAGTAATCTAATTGTGAAATTAAATCAAATTAAAATAAAAAATATTCCAGATAATTCAAATTGAATTTATGGGTTCCTTTTTATGTGTTTAATAACATAAAGAACCTTAAGAAAATTATGGTTAACCCATGGATGTGAGAAAACCATACAAGTACTTAATTAGATTTCTCCGTAATCAAATTAACACTTACATGAGCCTAGTTGCATTAGGTCCTTTAGGGGCATTGAAAATTTCAATTTCTCATTGGCATATCACTTAAGGCTCATGATTATGTGGTTAACTAACTTAAAGAAGCAAAGGAAAGGGAAATTAAATGGATTACTTAATGGCTTGAACTGAATCAATCCATAAAATCACTTAATTACTTTTCCTTAAACACATTAAGTCACTAATGTGGGATGGGGTAAAACAACAAATATCATTTCTCCTCCTTAGGATTTAATGATTTAAACATCAAAATTAACTTCCATAAGAAGCTTTGGTTAACCTTAAATGATTTTATTTAACTTGATTATCCTTAGGAAGTAATGTGATTGGATGGATTATGTGGTAATGTTTAATTGTTCATTTTCAATCATCATAAAATTCTATGTCATTTGATATCATCCATTCATGTTTTCAAATAAAAGAATCAATTTAATTTAATTATGTGTAAGTTGCATGTGTTGGATTAATCTTATTATATGCATGCCTATTTATCACTAATAAATTTCAAAATTATTTTCAAAATTATAAATTGATAATGAAAAGTTAAATTGATGTTGTCTATGAATATTCTATATGGTTTACATTTGTTTATAGCTTAAACAAGTTAATGCATTATTTTATTTGTCATGATTCATGTTTATGTTTACATGTATTTAAATGTTAGTAAGTATATAGTATGGACATCCCACGAATATGAGGCTTTAAGTAGCCCCAAGGAGGTCTTTGATTACCTCACTTCTCTATTTTTTACAATGGCACACACTTACTCAGTTTCATTCACATGTTTACATACATTAGAAATTGGATAAAGCTTTACTTTGCATGAATAAATAAATTTATTAATGTACAATCTTTGGCATGATTTTATTCTCATGGTTGTGTATACATTCATATATATTTAAGGTAACAAATATATAGTTTAGACATCTTGGGAATACGAGGCTTTAAGTAGCCCTAAGGAGGTCTTAGATTATATCACTTCCCTGGTGTAAACAATGACACGTACTTGCTTAAATATTTAATACATGTGTATGTGTACTTAGCTAAAGAATGGAATCCCTTCTTTCTACTAAAATATATATGCATTTACAATCATTTAAGTGTTCCAAAAATACATTGCATGTATCAGTATTTAAGTTCAAAATCATATGCATGCTATTGATGATGAAAAGGAATAATATAATATTATCAATGTGATTGTAATTCAATTTCATTAATCTTAAGATGCCTCTCATGTTTGAATAAGATTCTTTAAGATCAAATTAAATATAATATTACTAAAATATCTAATAAATCATTCACTAAAAGAAACCAAATCATAATAACATGCCTTTAGAAAATAACTTAAGGTAGGGATGAAAGAGGGTCAAACCTCTTTCTTCTCTTTATAACAATTAGATGCTAAGTAAATATGAAATGAAATAAAAGAAAAAAATACAAATTAAAATTTGATAATCCTTTTAATAACTTGAAATGAATTCACCTTTCATGTTTAACTTAAACAATTTACAAACTTAGATGATTATAATCCTAAGGCCTAGTAAGACATACCACACTAAGCTTAAACCCACATTAGAATACTAAGTCATCACTTTTAGCTCTAAGTTAGGATGGTGTATGCCATAATATTATTTTATTTTATGATGTAATATTTAAGCTGAATGTTAGGATTATTTATGCGTAGACTATATGTTAGGTCGCTATTAGCCTAATGATATTTTTTGCAAGGGATTATGCTAAAGAGGTTCCTAAAATTAAAATAAATATAAATTCTTTTGCTTGCAAGTTGCTTATACCCCTTTGCATAATCCACATTAAGACAAGTGGGCTTTGTTACCCATGTGTTGGGTGTTAAGTCCAAATTATGGAATATAATTGCTTGGGTTTGTATGGTTGATTTAGCTTACAGGTATATTTAGATTTTATTTTATATAAACATGTAATTTTGTAATAGAAGTTAGAAGTAGTGCTATGGGGCTTACGATGAGAAGTGGCTAGAAGGCAAAGCCCTAGGAGGCCCTGTGAAGCCTTGGAGCAAATCAAATCAAGCCAAAGAAGAAAAAAATGATGAGGAATGAAGACCACCATAGCATTTATTCAATTATAATTATAAAATTTTATTATAATCTGGGTTGTATAAGAGTAGAGCTCAATTACCCAATTTTATTTATTTTTTGGGGTGTACAACGGTACCTGGCTGCACCAACCTTTTATTTTTTCACAGTAATTTATAAATATTTTGTTTTCATGTTTATCTGTGCAATAAAAATTACATGTTCTTCGTAGGTTTCTTAAGCTTGATGTTTGAATATGTGGTCTCGATACAGTAGACTCTTCAGGGTAAAATTACTTTTTGTATCCACACTAATAACTCATAACTACATTTTAAAATAACTCATAACCTCACTTTAAAGCTTAGGCTATAATCAACATAATTAGAAGATTTAGAAACCCCATAGCTAAATGTTAAATATAATAATATCATGCATATCATCTTATTTCATTCTTGAATAGGGAGGGTCTCCACCCTTGTATGATAAGGGAATGCTTTACCTGTGAGGGCATCCCTTGTAGTGGAGAACACTTCCTCTCATTGATTTAGCCAATAACTATATTTTATCATGTATTTAGGTATAATTATCCCAAGCCTTTGTCCAAATGAATGTGTCAAAATGCTATAAAGAATTTGTAAAAGTTTGCATTAGTCTAAGTCATGTCTTAATACCAGTCATGATCTAGTCTCTTAGGGTGTGAGTTTAGGAGTCTAGTCTCCTTCCAAATTAAATAATAGTCTAACTATCTTGCTTATATATAAGACTGGCCTGCATAGTTTTGCATCGTAGGAGGTGTTAACTTGGGGCCACTCTAGCTAGTTGTAAGTCTAGAAGAGTCGCAATAGGTTTACCCTCTCTTGTAGAGGTGAACTGTTATGTCCCATTTTCTATTTAATTTAGGTAGTGCTCTTAGGTTATGCTAAAGCATCCTTGATTTAGGATCCGAGGCTAATTTGTTTCCTTCAGGCTATGGACATAAGTCCTCACCTCTTAGGCATCTCCATAAATCTTGTGTTGATGGATTATAAGTCCTAACATTCTAATGAAATTTCAACTCAAACAAAATAAACTTCCTCTTTGAAATACATAAACCCTCACTATAGGGTAGATTAGGGTGCTCACTAAGCTTCCTAGTATCATGAGTGTTTCCTATTTATCCTCCTTTGAAATCTAAAAATAAGTCTTCCAAATTGAACCATACCACTTGATTTCCAAAATACCCAATCCTTTAATAGTCTAACCTTAAAATCTTTGAAGTTATTTATCAGATACTTTAATTAAGAGTTTACTTAGGAAATTCTTAATTGCTAAGATGTAATTAACTATGGTAGCTTACTTCCATAGGGAACTAGAAAACCTGACATAAAATAAACCTTGCTTTACTTTTTCATGTAAAGTAGGGGAAAGATCTCTAGTATAAACGAAGACCCATCTGCTTTAGGAGTCCTTATTAAGTGATTAGGTCCATTATAGGGTGATATTTATATCTTTTAAAATTGTATATCATACCTTATTATCGCACACGATTACTTCAATAAGTCCCCCCTAAGATCTACGTGGTGTCTAAATGACTCTAAATTAAAACACCACAGTTGGAAATAGTTGAATTAATTTATTTAAATTAATGCTTATAAATGTTAATGAAGTGAATGAAAGAAGTGATAACTTGAAATCAATTACATTAATCCAAACTCATTAGCATACATGGAAATATTATTGAAATGAATAAATGAAATTAATTAAAATCAAATAATCTTAAATGACAAAGTGAAAATATATAAATAAATAAATCATAAAATTGAAATATAATGAATCATTTAAATGATGAAATCAAAACCAAGCTTGACTTAAGATATTAACTTAAGTTAATTAAGTTCATTTAAACCAATAAACATTAATAAAATAAACAGAATCACAAACATTAATGTAATGAATAAACAAGATCAATCTAAAATAAATAAATAAAAACAAATGAACAATGAACCAAATCAAAAAAATTAAATATGAAGTTAAGCTATAAAACATAAACTAAACAACATCAAATATAAATGAATTAAAATCAAACTTAAAATAAAAAAATAAATAAAACTAAATCATAGTAACATGAACATTAAATTCCTAATTAAGATTTGAAGAAACATATTAAATCTTAATTAAGGATTATAAATAAAAAATCATAAACCAAATCAAGAAATGTTTAATTAAATTAAGTGAAATAAAAAGAAGAATGAATCTTAATCAAATTTCTAAATAAAATTAAAACATTAATAAAATCAAATCAAACACAAATGAATTTAAAGATACCTAAGATTTCATCTGATAGTTAGAATTACTCTTTACCTTAGGACAAAGCCTTCATTTTGTTAAGATTTAGGATGTTGAATAGAATGAGTTCCACCTAAAATGGAATTTATTTTATTCTTTATTCTTTAAAACTTAAACTTCATTCTAATATAAAATTAACTTAAAAATAGAAAAAAAATCACAAATTTATTAAATTATTTGAATTAAAATCATCTAATGCCAAAATAAATAATTTTTAAAATCCAAACCAAAGCTCGAACTTAAAAGGCCTAGTATAGTCTTGCCACACAAACCCATTTCCTCATACACTAGATTATTAAGTCACCGATCCTAAAATTAGGTTAGGCTAATATTCTATGATATTCTATGATGTGATGTGAAATGTTTTTCATGTTTTATGGTGTACTATTTTGACTAGATGGCTATGATTATTTGTCCGCTAGTCTGGATGGTAGGACGTTCTTTTTAGCTTAATATTATTCTCTACAAGGGGCTGTGCTAAAAGGGACTGCAGTAAAAAATATATATATATATAAATGTTGTTTGCTTGCATGTATGCTGAAGTCCCTAAGCATAGCCGAATAAAATAGGTTGGCTTGGCAAGCAAGTAATGCTAAGCCCATATGTTTGCAAATATAGCTGCTGGAGTGCTATTTGTATTTCTTAATGCCTATTTTGCAAGGTTTAGGAATTTAATTTTGAAAATTTAAATGTAATTTGAACCTTGAATTAGGTTAGGATCTATAGGGTCTAGGAATAGCAAGAGTTGACCTTACAAGTGCATGGTCTTAGTGGTACTCTATGAAGCCCATGGAGGTCCCTGAAGAAGGTGACAATCATAAAAGAAGACCCCCATAGATCAAACTTTTAGTTCTAGGTCAGGCTGTTTAAGGGCAGAGCTCAACTGCCCATCTTTTTTCTTACAGGATGTACAGTACGGTACCCAACTGCATTTGCCTATTTTAATTAATTTTATTTGATTTATTTTGGGTGTGAGTTAGAAACAACCTACTTTTTTAGGTTTCTTGATGAAATGCTTGGAACGTTAGGCTCCTAGAAAAATTAAATTTTTTACTTAATCTAAATCTAAACAACTTAAATACAAAAATAAATGAACTTATAACCTCATACTAATTAAAGCCCTAAGCACAACTTGAAAGCAACTAGAAATAATTAGCTTTTGTGAAACATGATAGCCTATTATTCATATTCCTTGAATTGAGCGCTTCACCCATTGTGTATAAGGGGGGCTTCTAACCTTTAGGGATGACCACCCTTCTTGGAAAAGCTTTCCTTCTCTTCTGATTTGGCCAACAACCACTTCTAATTGCATATCATTTTATGATCTTAAATGAATTATGAGTCAAATGATAAAAAATAAAATTTATTGCATTAAATAGGTGCATATCATACCTAACATGATCTTAAGGTTAGGGAGTGAGCTATGTTCTTAGTCTCATTCCTAAATACAACAGCCTAGCAGTCTTGCATAATATGAAGACTGAACTCATGGATTTAAAATCGCTTAGGTGGTGTTAGCTGATAGGCCTTCCAGGTGGGTGATAAAATTCAGGGATATATTCATTTTCTAAAGTGACAAAAAGAGCCAATAATCCCAAAAGTTGACCTAGGTTGAGCCTTTGACTTGTGTTTGAAGCACTTGTAGACTTAGGTTTCAACATCCTTCTAGGAATAAGTCTTCAACCTTAGGCATTTTTATAGTGTGGTGCTATTAAAATCTAAATCTTAGATTTCTAAAAAAATATCAATTCAAACTCTATTAAATCCAATCTAAAAATTGTAAAGCCCAATGGTATGTTAGTTGAAATGCCTACTTAGTATCTTAGTATCTTTAGGCATTTCTTACTTAATCCCAATTGGTCTCCAAAAAAGCTCTTCTCCCTTTGAAAGCATTCCCAATTGAATTTTTAAATTATCCTCCTTGTAAAAAAAGCTTTGAAATCCATATAAATAAAAATGTATTTCTTTAATCAAGAGTATTCCTAGAAAGAGGTCCTTCATTCTTAAGATACAATTACCTATAAGGGCTTGCATTTATAGGAAACTGTGAACCCTGCAATAAAATAAACCCTGTTCTACTTCTCCATATAGTTCTAGGAAAAAATCTCTGATACATCGAAGACCCATCAATCTTAGGAGTTTTAATTAAGTAATAAAATCCATTATAGGTAATATGTTTATCTTTCAAGATAATATATTTATCCCTTAATGACATATTTAATTACCTAAATAAGTACCCCCAAGACCTGCATGGTGTCTAAAAAATAAAAATTCAAACACTCAGTACTGTTAAAGAAATTTGAGATAAATTAATTATCACTAACAAATGCATAAATGAAGTTAAGAATGCTCACATAAATATAATTATGCATGAATATGAATTGTTCATATGTTGCCTAATGAATCAATTTTTGATATGTATACTCACTTTATGAAAATAATAAATACTTTGCATTCTCTTGAAAGGAATTATAAAAATCAAGATTTTGTTTATACAATTTTGAGATGTCTTCCAAAAGAATGGGATGCCAAGAAAATCATTATAAGCGAAGTTAAAAATTTAACTGCATATCCACTTGATCAACTACTTGATTCCTTGATATCTCATGAACAAGTCTTAGCACAAAGAGATCTAGTTGATGGTTCTTAAAGGAAGGAGAATGGACAAACTATTGATTTTTAGTTTAATGTAGGTGAATGAATCATCTGCTACAATTACAAAAGGATGAGACATGTAAAGGGAGAGTGTCCAGAAATAGTAAATGAAAACTCAAAGAAAGAAAAAGAGGCTTAAAAGAGGAAACAAATACAAGAATCAGAAGCCTCAAAAGAAAAAGAAAATAGCATTATGGGTAAATTAAAATTCAAAAGAGTCAAGTGACAATACATTCGAGGAAGAGGAAAATATTTGTCTTATGGTAGACGTTGACACATCTAGTGAGGAATGTGAAGATATTACTTATGAAAATATTTGTCTTATGGTAGACGTTGACACATCTAGTGAGGAATGTGAAGATATTACTTATGAAGAATTATATGATGCATTTAATGAACTAGCTAATGAATATAAAAAAGTAAAAAGAAAACATAATGTTTTAGAAAAAAAAAGAAAAAGTTGGAAATGTATGTATTATCCTTAAAAGATGAATGCGATGAACTGAAAGTTAAAAATAATGACTTAGTAGATCAATCCTTGCTTGTAAAAAATTTATAAAGAGAAAATAATTTATTAAATGCAAGATTGAGTACATGTTGTAGTTATCACTCACATGCTTCATCTAGTATAGGTAATCATTTATGGTGTCAAAATCATCTAAATATCAACTTTATGCTAATACAAACTTTGGTCTAATTTTTGTAACAAAAGAAGTCATATTTCATTTGATTGCCATACATGTAAATCTCAAGCATTTCATAGATCAAATTTCATTTGGCTACCTATAATTAAATATGCAAGAACAATAATTTACAACATTCATTGTGCATTACTTCTCTAGGATGTGGACCCAAACATGTTTGGGTTCCAAAATTTAACCTTTGATTTTCTTTTGTAGAAATGCCTTCTAATAAAAATAAAAGAAGGCATACTTGGACATTGAATGTTCAAGGAATATGATAGATGATAAATCAAAATTTACTCACTTAGAACTGTATGAAGAAAGATATGCTATTTATGGTGACAATGCAAAAGGAACAAAAATAGCATTGGTTTTATCTCTAAAAATTGAATTACTTTAGAAAAGGTATTTCTTGTTGATGGCTTGGAGCATAGTTTAATATCTATTAGCCAATTGTGTGACAAAGGTTTAAATATTGAATTTCATAGTTTCTTTTATGTTAATATAAATAAGAAAATGTTTTTCTTGTAGGTCATAAGCATAAAAATATTTATTTACTTTACTCTGAAAATTCATGTGATGTTAGCTTAAATTTTTTTTGTTTCAAAAGTACACATGATGATGTTTAGTTGTGGCATAAACAGTTATGTTATATTAAAATACATTCTTTAAATAAAATTGCAATACTTGATTTAGTTGATGGTTTGTCAAAAATTAAATTTCATTATGATTATGTTTATGATGCATGCATCATGAAAAACATTCAAAACATTCTTTCAAAAACAAAAATATTATTTTTACTTCTAGACTTTTAAAATTTATGCATATGGATTTGTTTGGACCCGTTAGCACTGCTAGCTTAGGAGGTAAATTTTATTGTTTTGTTATTGTTGATGACTTCTCTATATTTTCTTTGGTTATGTTCTTACAACATAAGAATGAAATATTTGATGTTTTTAGAAAATTTACAAAATACATTCAAAGAGATTAAGGTTGTTTGATCTGTAGAATTCAAACAAATAATGGTGGAGAGTTTGAAAATAATTTATTTGTAGATTTTTGTGATAAATTTAAAATTAAACATAATTTTTTGCTCATAGTACTTTCCAGCAGAATAGCGTTGTAGAAAAGAAAATTAGGATTTTGATGGTGTTGAGCAAAGCTATGTTGAATGACTATATTGCTTAGTATTTTAGGGTTGAAACTATTAATATTCCTTGTTATGTGATGAATATAGTTTATTTGAGACCTATCTTGAATATGTTCCCCAATGAGTTGTTCTTTGGAAAGAAACCTAAGATTAGCCATTTTAATATTTTTGGTTGTAAGTATTTCATATTCAATAATTGAAGAAAATCTTTTGGAAAATTTGACAGTAAATCGGATAATGGAATCCTTTTGGGTTATTCTTTTCTAGGTAGATCTTATAGAGTATTCAATATGTAGAAGATGATTGTAGAAGAATCTATACATGCAATATTTGATGAGAATTTAGTTGATTCTATGAGAGATGAATTAGTTGATGATGAGGTAGAAGATTTCAAGAAAATTAATTTGGAAGAAAATGGTTGATAACTCTTTGCTTAAAGAGTGGAGATTTAATAAGAAGACTTGATTATAGGAGATTTATCCTAAGGTGTTTAAACTAGAATACATTTTAAGAACATGAATAATAATTCTATTTTCCATCCGAAATTGAAACTAAGCCTGTTAATGAAGCCTTAGAAGATATTATTAGATTGTAACAATGGAACAAAATTTAAATCTATTTATTAGGACTGAAATTTAGGAAGTAGTCTCTAGACCCCAAGATCAAAATGTGATTGGAACTAATGGGTCTTTGGAAATAAGGTAAAAGACTTAGGTTGTATTGTTAGAAATACGGCTAGGTTAGTTGCACAAGGGTACTATTACACCCAATGATGATATCATATAACTTATTGAAGTGGGACGTAATAGAGAGGGTGGATTTAGCTAACTAAATATTTGTTAAACATATATTTTGAAAATTTTACTTATCGTATAATAAAGTAAGAGATCTATTGAGTCGTATAAATTCACCCAAATAATATACATAAATATTTATATAATAAAATCTAACAATATTCATAGCAAGTTGAAGCAATTGAATTAAAACTTTTAATACTAACTATAGAGTAGCTAAAGTATTGGATATTGAAATAGTACTTTTAAAATTTACTTAACTCACCTCAAAACATATTTACATAGCTTTCCTCGTAAAACTTCTAAAAAGGGGAAAAACTTACTCCTCCAACTTATCCTTTCCCTTCCTTGTAAAACAGTTATTTTCAACTAATAATTCTATGACCTAGTAAGATAAGCAAGTCTAATACAAAATTGAAGTATTAAAGAGTAGAACAATAATATGCATTTTAATTTGAAGAGGAAAAAGATAATTTTATACACTTGATCAACTTTATTATACCACTGAAATTTTAAAACTTATTTTATAACATTTTTAAGGAAACATGATCTATACATTTGCAGATATAATGTATATATCACAATATAGCTTTGGAATGTGTTGTAAATAATTGTCAATGTTATTGGCTAATTTAACTTGCTTAAAAGCTACAGTGATGACCTTTTACTTGATTTTATATTATTTGAGGACCCTTTTGCTTCAATGGGGAGCCTTTTGCCCCAAACCTATGCAAGTAACTGTGGTGTTTTATTTTGGATGTCGGGTGGACACCACGTAGATCTTAAGGCTTATTGAAGTGATTGGGTATGACATTGATGTATGATGTACCATCTCAAAAGATGAAAACATCATCCTACATTAGACCTAATCACCTAATAAAAACTCCCAAGGCATGGTGAGTCTTCGTATGTAGTAGAGATCTTTCCCCTACTTTACACAAAAAAGTAAAGCAGGGTTAATTTTATGCTGGGTTCTTTAGTTCACTATGGAAGCAAGCTTCCACAGTTAATTACATCCTAAGAAATTGGATTTACTAAGAATACTCATGTGGTGTTTATTTTTAAGGTGTGTATGTATAAGGGGGCGGACACCATGTGGATCTGAGGGTGTACTTATTGAGGTGATCGGGTATGATATTAAAAAATAGTGTACTATCTTGAAAGATAGAAATCACTACCCTATGATGAATCTAATCACCTAATAAGGACTCCTAAGGCATGATGGGTATTTAAATATACCAGAGATTTTCCTTTACTTTACATGAATGAATAAAGCAGGGTTTATTTAAGCCGGGTTCTAACGTTTCTTATGAGGGCAAGGCCCCATAGTTAATTATATCCTAAGGAAGATGAGTTCCTTAGGAATTCTCAATTCAAGTAGGCAATTATTGCATCTAATGATTTCAAAGATAGGACTATCAATAAATTAGCTATGTTTGGAAAATCAAGTGGGATAGATCAAAATGAGAGACTTATTATCGAAACCAAAAGGAGATGAGTAGGGGATGCTCATGATACTAGGAAGCCTAGTGAGCATCCCAAACTACTCTATGGTTGGGATTTATATATTTGAAATTGAAAAAAAATATATGTTTGAGTTAAAATTTTATTAGAAAACTTAGACTTATAATCTCACAATATAAGATTATGGAGATGCCTAAGAGGTGAGGATTTATGTTTGTAGCCTAAGGGGAAATAAGAACCTCAGATCTTAAATCTAGGGAGTTTTAGCGAAGGCTAAAACACATCCTAAATCTAAGGTGAAAATGGGTATATTTTTTATTTACACAAGAGAGGGTAAACCACCCAACTGCTGGACTCATAACTGCTTGGAGTGGTAGCTAGCTAACACCTACATTTTAAAGTCATGTGGTAAAGTCATATATTTTACAAGATGGTTTAAGATGTTAGTATTTATAAAGAAACTATAGTCCTTAAACCTACTCCTTAAGATACTAGAGCATTAATGGTATGAAGAATGAGTTAGTCTAATGCAAATTTTATTTGATTTTGGACTCTTCATTTTGATAAAGGCTATCAGATTTTATATGCCTAAATGTATGATGAAATAGGGTTATTGGATAAATCAGAGAGAAAGAGGTGTTTTCCACCACAAGGGAGACCCTCAATGGTGAAGTCTTCCTCTATTATGCAAGGATGGAAACCCTCTCTTAGCAAGAATGAGATAAGATGATATGCATGATTTTAAACATACAACATTTAGCTAAGGGGTTGCTAAAATTTTTAATTATCTTAATTTAATACCTAGGCTTTAAATGAGGTTATCAGTTATTTATAAAATTAGATTATGAGTTGTGATTGGGGTAAAAGGTTTATTTTTCCCTGAGAGCCTAAACGGATCCAGACCACACATTAAATAATCATATATGAAGAAACTAAGAAAATACATGTATTTCTATTACATAATTATAAATAAAGCATCAATTAATTTATAAACTCAACGTTAAAGAATAATAGGCCCGTGCGATCGGGTACCTCTGTACAACCTAAAAAAAGAAATGGGCAGCTGAGCTCTACCCTTATACATCTCAGTATATGAAAGGATATTTATAATTTTATATAAATAATAAATACTATGGGGGGTCTTCATTCTTCATATCTTCATATCTCCTTCATTCCTCCTTTGGATTTGCTTACTTCAAAGGCATTACAAGGCTTCCCAAGAAAAAGCCTCTAGCTACCGCTCATCCTAATCCCCCATAACACTAATCCTAATTCATAATGTACAATTGCATTAAAAATAGGAAAAGTAAATCTAACTACACCTGCTAGACAAGAGTTAATTAAACACACTAAACAATCCAAGCAGTTATATGTATAATTTAGACTTAGCACCCTGTACATAGGTAACCAAGTCCACTTGTCCTAATTTAGATTATGCTTAAGGGTTAATGAACCTACAAAAGATAGCATTTATATTTATTTTAAGCACCCTTAAGCACAATTTCCTCTAGAAAATATGATTAGGCTAATCACAGCCTAACGTTTAGTCTACGAAGTATACACCCTAACATCCAATTTACAATAATAAATCATAAAACAAAATATACATCAAACCATGCACCGCCCTAACATAATGCTAGATGTGGTGACTTAATACTAATGTGTGTGTTAAGACTTGTGTGGTATGTCCTAACTAGGCTTTAGAGTTAAGATTTTCTAAGTAAGAAAGGATTTAATTTGAAGGATGGTTTCACTTTAAGTGGCTTAATTGATTTGTGAGTTTTACATAATGTTTTCTTTTATTTTATTTGGCTTACACTTAATATTTTAGTGTTATAGAGAGAAGAAAAGAGAGGATCACTCTCTTTCATCCTCATCTTAAGTCATATCTAAATCAAATTAATTAAATGAATTCCCTTTAGCGAATTGATTATTACATATTTTAATTAATCTTGGATTTAGGTTCACCTTAAATAATCTCATTCAATAAGAAAGGTATCTTAAGATTAATTAGATTTAATTACTATCACATAACACATATTTGTTCATTTCTTTCCATCATATCTAGCATGCATATGATTAAGTCCTAAACATACATAAACTTGCAATTTGTATTTTAGCACACTTAAATGATGAATGTAAGCAAATGTACTTGGAATTGATGTTTCATTTGATTGAGTTAATTTGACATATTAATTTAAAGCTCTATCTAAATTCTTAGGAAAAGTATAAGAAAATAATTCTAAAATATTTGACTAATCAATCCAACTACTTAAATAAAATATGAATGCATGTCTTTTTAGTAGAAAAATTGGGCTTTCATTCATTAACTAAACACACATTCAAATTTATAAAAGTTTTAAGCAAGTACATCACCATTGTTCTGCACTAGGGGAGTGAGGTAGGAACCTCCTTGGGGCTACTTCAATCCATGCATCCCCAGAATGTCCAGTCTAATATACCTGCTATTGTTAAATACATATGGATGTATAAGCAACTATAAGAATGAAAATCATGCAATAGTAGAATTTGATTCATTTAATTTATTTGTGTAAATGAATTAACACTCTATCTAAATTCTAATGTCAGAGTGCATAAGAATGAAATCAAACTAGTACGTCGCCATTGTTCTGCACCAGGGAGTGAGGTAGGAACTTCCTTGGGGCTACTTAAAGCCGCGCGTCCCAGAAATGTCCAGACTAATATACCCATTAATATTCAAACTTATACAAATTGACATATGAATGTAAGAAAAAGGCTTCACTTCATACACTAAGCTTATATTCACATGCACCTCCTATGCATGTATAACTAAAGTCACAATATATATTATTATTCATTAATAAGCTTTTGAAAATATATTTGAGATTTAATAATGATAATAGCCACACATATTTTTAATTTATGCCAGCACATGCAAATTGATATAAAGGAAATCATCATCATTTAATTATTTTTTTTGAAAGAAATGAATGCATGACTACAAGTGGCATACAATATTTTAACTTGATTGGAAATAAATAAAGAAATACAAGCTTATAATTTTATTCAATCTTACTAATTCCTAAGGACAATCATATTAAACAAGCTTATTTATGATGAACCAAAGTTTCTTGATGTCATTTTTTGCTCTTTATGTTTGATTTGATTTAAGAAATGTGAAAGAGGTTTGCTAATCCTAATCCCATTCCCCATATGTGTGAGTTAATTTGATTTAATGAAAAGAAATTAGGTTGATTTATGGCTTAATTAGGTTGAGGTATTAATTAGATCAATTAATTAACCCTTACCTATATTACCTTAAGTTAATTAATTAATTAATGATGAGCCAACATGATATGCAATCACATGAAAAGTAAATTAGCAATGCTTCTAAGCAATGAAAAGGGCCTAATGCAATTCACTCATAATTAATAGTTAATTAAGCTTAAAAGATTTATTTAATTACTTTTATAATTTTCTCACACATGTAAGCTAATTATAATTTCATTAAATTTCTTTAGACTATTAAACATCTAAAGAACTACCTAAGTTTGATTAATCAAAGTTAATAATGAATTGGATTTTAAATTAATTTAATTATTCCCTTAATTAGTTAATTAAATCCTTTGATTATATTTTAATTAGGATGATGGAGTTAACTTAGGGAAAGAGATAAAGGAAGAGGCCTCTATCCCAATCCCTAAGTCATTTCAAACAATCAATTAGGCTCTGAAATAATTGGATCCCCTTTTCTTTTAATTGATTAATTGAGTGACTAGTTAATTATTTAAGCTTTGATTAATTTGAAACAAATGAAGAGGCTTAATGAAATGGTCATAAGGAGTAAACCTAAACCATTTCCCTAAGAATTTTCACTGTTAATAGATGGAAATAAGCTTAATTAATTAATTAATTAATTCACTATTCATTTATTTAATTATTATTAATTAAGGTGGGAGAGTAATTAAGGCTTAATCAATCAATTTTCCTAATTAACTATCTAATAAATTCCAAAAAAATAGGGGAGGCAGGGGTCTTCCCCCTAAATATCTCTAGAAAGTTTGAAATTAATTGGATAATTAATGAGAGAGTAATTAGGCTAATTAAAATTTTAATTAAAGATTAATTAAGCAAAAATTATTATTCAAAATTAATTAATAATAATTTTCTTGGATTCTCCTTTAAAATACCTTTAAAATGAGCCCTTATTTATATTTTTTAGATTTTTTTAGGATTCGTTATGAATATTGGAAGTTTTAACCTTAAAAATTAATTAAAAGCCCTAATTAACCCTTAATCCCATCGGCACCACATGGCTGCTGACAAGGCACGCTTTCCACATGGTGCGATGGGATAGGCTATTTAAGATGTTTCATCAGGATGCTGACTCTGATTGCGATGGATGCAGTTTCCAGTGGATTGTCTGATCTAAGATCGGATGGCCACGATCAAATCTGGGTTAAGGAGAAAATAGGGAGGTTCTAAGCGTGATTTGATCAGGATCGTCTATTCCAATCACGTGGGATGGATGGCTTGTGATCTGTCTCCTTCACGAGTAGAGAAAGATGGACACCGTCTATCTTTCCCTGTTCGATCTGAGCTCACCCAAGCTCAGATTGGGATCAAAATGATCCCATACCATCAGAAGGAGGAGACAAACACATCCAACTGCTAGGATCTCATGACATGAACATTCCCTCACAAAAGACCAACCCATTTTCATACAAGGATCAGTTTTGAGAAATTACCTCATTGGAGCTAATGTCCAGCAGTGGGATCGACTGAGGTAGCTTCGTTTGGTAGAAACAAAGCCTTGTTAGGCTGCACGAGCTTTGATTTGAGGTGATTTGCTATATGGACCAAGCTCCTCCCTTTGAGAGTTTGGTCTTGATCGAACTATGGATTTCAACAACTTGGAAGCTTAGGAAATGATTTGGTATTACTCGATGAGGTGTGGTGATGGTGTGTGTAAGGTTGATTGAGGTTTGGTGGTGGATTAAGCAAAGGGGATTCAGAATAGGGGTGCCCTATTTCAGTTTCACATGCAGAGAGGAAATGCCACTTGATGGAGGTTCGGGGTGCTTTAAGAAACTCTATGGGATTTCAAAATCACTCAAGGAACTCACCTGGTGCGAATGGTGATGAATCTAGCTAGAATTGAGGGGGTATATCCCTCAATTGCACTTGATGGATAGAAGGGATCCATCCCTAAATTTTTGCTGATTTGCCACCATCAAGGTGTTGGAGGGGTCGCTGTCAGCTCCACGTGGCACGTCAGGGTTGGAGGAAGTTGTGGTAGGAAGCTCAAGGTTTGATATAGGGAGATTATGTGCTGATTTTCCTTCCTTGCATCCAATGGGTTCGACATGGGTAATGGAGAGGAGGTGTGCTTCTTTTGGTCCATGGTAAGTCCTAAGCAAGCTTAGATTGAGCTAGGTAGGTTAGGTATGCAATGTTTGGAAGCTTGATGGCTACCCATGAGAGGAGAAAGTGGACTTTGCTTCTTATGGAATGAATCCAATGCAAATGAGGGCTTGTCCAATAGTTAATCCCCTTGGATTGGGTCCCACTTGGATTTGGGCTGGTTTGGGTTGGGTTTGGCTAGCTCCTAGGGTCCCATGGGTTGGTTTGGGGTGGTTCAACTTCACTTGGTCAAATGGGTTCATGTTGGGTTGGGTTGACCAGTTGGTCAAATTAGGTCAAACCAAGACTTGGGTTAGGCTCAAATGATGATTTAAAGAGTTTTTGTTCAAGTGGTTTTGATTAATTTGGCTTAGGTTTTATTTTGGCTCATTTGGATTCAAATAGGTCAAATGGGCTAATTTCACCAAATTGGGTTAGGTTAGGTGTTGGTTCATGTTCAATTGGTTAATTGAAAATGATTATAGGCATTGGTTTGGTTTGATTTGGGTTTACTTTAGATTTTGGTCAATTTGACCTTTTAGGTCAATTTGGGCTAGGTGTCAAATTGACCAATTGGTCAAATTGGGCCCAATCATGGCTTTGGTGAAGTTTGATAGATGATTTGGGATGAACTTGAGTCATTAGTTGCAATCAATTTGGGTTAAATTATGATTTGACCCATTTTAACTATTTAGGGTAATTTGGGTCAACTTCGGTAAAATTTTCAATTGGACTTGGTTTGGCTCAATTAAGGGTTTGGTCATGTTCAATCATTGATTATGAATGGGTTTGAATCAATAGTTACAATCAATTTGGTGTATGATAGATTTTGGCTAGTTTAAGTTTCATTTGGGCTAAAGGTTGACTTGGTCAAAGGATGAAGTTGACTTGGTTTGACCCAATTTAAGGTAATTGATCACCCTAGGATGATTGTTGGTCATGGTATGAGGTTTGGATGGGCTTAGTACAATCCAATTTGAGTTGGATTTAAACTTAGCTCAAAAAGGGTCTTTAGGTCACTTTGGGTCAAGTGGACCTAAATGGGTCAATTGGTTTGGTTTTAGCTTGATTCAAGCTTAGTTTAACTCATATATGAGTTTGGGATTGAAATATAAATCCAACTACAACCAATTTGGAGTGTAATGGATTTTGGCTCATATGACAATTTCAAGTCAAAAGGGGTCAACATGGGCTTGACTTGAGTTCACTTGGATTTGGTTTGATAATTGTAGTTTATGTTTATATTTGGGTAGGTGATTGAAGGAATCATTGATTCATGAAAAAAATCTATTGGTTTTGAGTTAATTTGGATATCATTTGGCCAAGTTCAAGGAAATGGATAAAAAGGCTAAAATTGAAAATTTGATTTCATTTGGGTTGGATTTTGGCTATTTAGATTTATATTTCATTTATATTTATGAATATAAATGAAGGTATAAATGGTTCATGAGCAAATCACTCGGGTTTGGAGTGATTTGGACATAAAATTGACCAAGTTTAAGGATGTAGGTTAAAAGGGCTTAACTTGGGACTTGATTTAGGTTGATTCATTTTTGGTCATTGGAGGGTTGGTTTCATTTATATTTGTTAATATAAATGAAGGAATAACTGATTTATAAAGAAATCAATTGAGTATGAGTTAATTTGGGTTGAGATTTGATTAAGCTTGTGGAGGTAGGTCCATATGGCTTAAGAAAGGTCTTGATTTGGTTTGATTTAGTTTGATTTTATTTGGCTCATTTGAATTTGGATTTCATTTATATTTGTGAACATAAATGAAGGAATGATTGATTTATAAAGAAATCAACTAAGTTTGATTTGGTTTGAATGGGGGTTTTGATTAAGCATATGAAGGTGGTTCATATGGCTTAGGAAGGGATTTTAAAATTTTAATTTGATTATGGGTTTTAATCATTTTATTTGGAAATGATTTAGAATTTGATTTTAGATTAAATTTGATATTTGAGAAAATCAGTTGAATTGGAGTTGATTTGAATTTGATTAAGGCTAAGTCCATAAGATAAAATCAAAGGGCTTAGGAAGGGTTTTGGAATTTGAATTTGATCCTGGGTTTTAATCATTTGATTTGGAACTGGATTTATGATTGGATTCAAATTTGAGGTTTGGTTTGAGGAAGGAAGCATGGATTGGTTTTAAGGCTATAAGGTAGGCAAGTTTGCCTAAATCCCTAAGGCATGACCTACTCCCATGGCTAATCCTTCTTAGTGTCTAGGCATAGGTTAAGTATTCACCTAATCACTAGAAGTGTCCTAAGACTAAGGATCTCTTGGTGTCTATGAGAGTCCTAGACCTATGATGAGAAAGTTGAGAGTTCACTCCAAAAGTGAGGTCAAAAACTCTCGATTAAAGTAGTCAATCATTTATATCCAAAGATTTCAAAGTTAGACTATCAAAGGATTGGTTATTTTTGGAAAATCAAGTGAGAAAGTTCAAGTGGAAAGACTTTTTTTTGGAATCCAAAAGAAGATGAGTAGGAGCACTCATGATACTAGGAACCCTAGTAAGTACTCAAATCTATCCTTTGGTGAGGCTTTATATGTTTGAAAGGGAGAGTTTAATTTAATTTGAATTATAATTTTATTAGAATGCTAGGGCTTAAAATCCATCAACACAAGATTATGGTAATATTTAAGAAGTGAGGATTTATACTTGTAGCCCAAAGAAAACAAGCAACCTCAAATCCTAAATCTAGGGAGCTGTAGCACAAGATCGAAGCATGAACTAAATGTAAGAAGGAAGGGGGACATAAAGGTTTACATCCATAAAAGAGGATAAAATGTCTGACTCTTCTGGACTTACAACTGCATGGAGTGGCCGCCAGCTAACACCTCCTACGATTTAAAAGCATATAGATCAGTCTTATGTGATTATAAGATAGCTAGGCTATTATTTAATTTGAAATAAACAAGACTCCTAAACTCACCCTCTAAGAGACTAGATCATGATTTACATGAGCGTATGACTTAATCTAAAAATGCAAAATCTTATAAATTTTATATCATTTTGACATAATATTTTGGACAAAGGCATCAATCAATTATGCCTAAATGCATGATGAAATTGAGTTATTGGTCAAATCATAGAGAAACATGGAGATCTCCACCATGAAGGGGTGCTCTCACAGGTTAAGCATTCCCTAAAGTGTAAGAATGGAGACCCTCCTTATTAAAAAGTGAAATAAGATGATATGCATGACGTTAGACATTCAACATTTAACTATGTGGTTGTTAAATCTTTTAATTATCTTAATTATATCATAGGATTTAGAATGAAGTTGTGAGTTATTTTAAATTTTTTAGTTATGAATTATTAATTGGGTAGAATAATTAGTTTTATCCAAAAGAGCGTACTGCATCTAGGACACACATTCAAATATCAAGTTTAAGAAATTATAAAAAAGATGCAATTTATATTACACAATCTAAGCATAACATTAAAACATTTACATTATCATAAAAGAATAAAAGGCTGGTATGACTGGGTACCCTGTACATCACTGAAAAGAGAAAATTGGATAGCCGAGCTCTACCCTTATATAACTCAGATTACAAAAGAATATTATAATTTAGAATTGAATTAGGTGTTATGGGGGTCTTCATTCCTTACCTTTTCTTCCTTCCTTCCTCCTTTCTTCTCTTTCTAATTTGATCATGCTCCGAGGCTTCAGAAGGCCTTCTGGGATTATGCCTTTTAACCACTGCTCATCCTAAACCCGATACCCTAATCCTAATTTTGATTGCAAAATTACATATATATGGAAAAGTAAAATCTAACTACACTTGCAAAATAGATGTTAGCTGAACATACATACATTCTTAGGCAATTATATTTTATAATTTAGACTTAACACCCTGTGCATGGGTAACTAAGCCCACCTGTCTTAATCAAGGATTATATTAAGGGGTTAAACAACTTGCAAGTAGAAGCATTTATATTTATCTTAGTGAGCACATTTGTATAATCCCCTGCATAAAATATTATTAGGCTAAGAACAACCTAGCATCCAGTCTATGTTCCACAATCCTAACATTTGGTCTAAAATATTACATCATAAAGTAAAATATAATATCACATCATACACCATCCTAACTTCGAGCTAGAGGTGGTGACTTAGCATTCTAATGTGTGTGTTTAGGATTGGTGTGGTATGTATTAGCTAGGCTTTCGAATTATGATTATCTAAAGGTTGAAATTATTTAAGTTAAACATTAAGGGTTGTTTCATTTTAAGTTATTTAGAGAATTTGTGAATTTTAATTTGTATTTTCTTTAAGTTCACTTAATAGTTACTTAGCATCTAAGTATTATAAACAGAAGAAAGAGGCTTAACCTCTTTCATCCCTACTTTAAGTTATTTTCTAAAGACATATTTTTATGATTTGATTTATTAAATGTTTTATCATTCCTAAGTTTGAGTTAATCTTAAAGAATCCTATTCAATGTGAAATGCATCTTAAGATTAATGAGGTTGAATTACTATTACATAGATAATGTTGCACCATTCCTTTTCATCATCAATAATCATGTATATGATTTAAGACTTAACATACCTATACATGCAATGTATTTTTGGCACACTTAGATGATTTTGAATGCATATGTTTTGTTAGAAAAGAGGGATCCTCATTCTTTAGTTCAATATACACACACATGTATAAAAGATGTAAGCAAGTACATGCCATTATTTAAATCAGGGAAGTCAGATAATCTAAGACCTCCTTGGGGCTGCTTGAAGCCTCGTATTCCCAATATGTCCATACTATATACTTGCTATCTTAAATATATATGAGTGTACACACAACTATGAGAATTAAAATCATGAAAATATTATATTTTGGTTGAATTATTTACACATGTCAAATAAAAATCTATCAAAATTCTAGTACAAGTACACTTAGGAATGAAATTAAATAAGTTCATGCATTTGTTAACCATGGGGCTACATAAAGCCTCATATTTCTGGGATGTCCAGACTATATACTTATTACCATCCAAACTTATGTAAACCCATACATGAATAATAAAGATAGAATAAAACTTTGACACGTTTATGCTATAAGCACATGTAAATCCTACATAATATTCATAGCTAATGTTAATTTAACTCTTCATTTATAATTTTGAAAATAGCTTTAAAATTTATTAGTGATAATAGCCACACATATTCGAGGATTAATTCAACACATGCAACTTTACAGAAATAAATTCAATTGATTATTTTTTTTGAAAGCATGAATGTATGATAATAAATGACATACAAAATTTATGATAATTGAAAAGGAATAGTTGAACACTTCCACATAATTCATTCGACTACACTAATTCCTAAAGATAATATCATTAAATAAAATCATTGAAGGAGAAACCTTAGCTTCTTATGGAATTTGATTTTTGGTTTTGAGTTATTAATCTTAAAGAGGAGAAATATTTGTTGTTTGGTCCCATCCCATGTGAGTGATTTAATGTATTTGAAGAGAATATAATTAAGTGATTTTTATGGATTAATTAAGTTTAACTCATTAAATAAATGATTTATTTTCCCTTTCCTTTTCTTCTTAAATTTGAATAATCATTTAACCATAAGCCTCCAATGATATGTAAATAAGGGATAGATCTAAGGAGATCCTATGATGGAAATTGCACAAAATCAAGATTTTTTTCAAAAATACCAACACTTTGGGAATTTTCTATGGTTTGCTAGAATTTACCTCGCTAGAGCTCAAGACCGGTGATCCAACGACTGAGGTAGCTTTGTCTTGACTCTCTGAAGCTCTCTGGATGACTGTGTCTGTGTTGGAATGAGGTGGGGAGAAGTATACCCTCCTCCCCATATAATCAGACGGTGGGGATTAGCTCTGCTTTTGGTAGATGTCCTATCGGTGCAGGCAGCTGGGGATGTTAGGGAATGGCTAAGGTGGACCTCCTTGAGTGGTTGAGTGAAGGAAGTGCGCTAGCAAGAGCTGAGGTGGAATATCCTTCCTCGCCAAGGTGAACTAATGGAATGGCTTGTGTTAGCTCACCTTCTTTGACCCATGGCTGACCCAATTAACTTTGGGTCAGGTTAGCCAGTGGTTCAGAGATCTAAAATAAGCTTTGGGTGGCTGCTAAGGAAAAAAAGGTAGGTGAGACCATCCAAATAGGGATTTTGTCCCATTTGGAGGGGTTTACCCAATGGGTTTTATGATTATTTGAGTTTGAAATTGGTTGGATTTAATTGAGGCTGACCCATGGAGATCCAAGGATGGGTCATGCCAAGTTTGGTTGGGTTTGGGATTGGTTTAAGTGAGTTTGGCTCAATTTGACCAATGTAGGTTGAATTAGGTTCAGTTGGGCTAGGTTGACCCATGGTTCAAATTGGGTCAAACCAAGGGTTAGATTATGTTTAAATGAAGGTTTTGGGATGCTTAGGTTTAATTGGTTTGATTTGATTTGAAGTGGAATTGAATTTGGCTCATATGGGTTCATATGGGTCAAGTGGGTTAAGTTGACCAATTTGGCTTGAGTTAGGGGTTAATTTAGGTTCAGTTGATGATTTGGAGATGATTGTAGGTGTTAATTTCAATTAATTTGGATTTGGGAATGATTTAGATCAATTTGACCATTTAGGTCAATTTAAGCTAAATGGGTCAATTGGGTTGAGTTGGTCAATTATGATTGTTTGGAAGCATTAGTTTCAATCAATTTAGATTAGATTGAGACTTGGTGCAAGTTGACCTTTTAGGTCAAATTGAGTCAACTTGGGTCAAGAGCCCAAGTTGGCTTGGTTTGGCTTGATTGATGGTCAAATCATATTCAAGGGTCAATTTATGATTGATAGGAATCAATGGTTTCAATTGATTTGAATTGGAATGATATTTGGTTCAATTTTCTTCATATGGGCTAATTGGGTCAACTTGAGTCAAGTGATCAAATTATCTTAGTTTGACCCAATTGATTGCAATTGGACAATCAAGGGCGATCAATAATCATTGTAGAAGGTATTGAATGGGTTGGTTCAATCCAATTTGGATTGGATTGGAGTTTGGATCAAATGAGTCCTTTAAGTCACTTTGGGTAAAGTGAACCAAATGGGTCAGTTTGAGTTGGATTGGGTTGAATTAGGTTGAATTGAGTTTGATAATTGATTGATAGCTTTGATTGCAATTGATTTGGATTTAATTGATTTTGGCTCATGAAGACCCTTAGGTTAAAGGGGTTAAGTTTGGTTGATTGAATTGATTTGGTTTGTTTAATTTGATTATATGTTTTGGAAGAGTTTGAAATTATGGATTGAATGGTTGGAATGCTTTTGTGAAAATCAATTGGATTTGGTTTAATTAAAGGAGTTTTGGGTTAAGTCCATAGGATTAGATCATGGGGTTAAGATGGGTTTGGGTTCAAATCATTTTTGGCTTGGAGCTTGGATATGGAATGTGATTCAATTAGGGTTTGATTGTATTAATTTGAGGTTGGTTTTGGATGAGTGGATTAGCATAGGTCATGGGTTAGGCCATAGAATAGGTAGGTTTCCTTGATCCTCAGGTGTAGCCTAAACCTATGGTACACCTTCCTAAGTCTCTAGACTTGGGTTTAGTGTTCACTTAATCATTAGAAGTGTCCTATGACTAGAGAAATTATAGTGCTTAGAAGACTCCTAAGTCTACGATAGGGGGATGAATTCTCACTCCAAAAGTGAGGTCAACAAAAGGACCCCTAATAGGTATGGTGTAACTGAGAAGGCACACCGTACGTATTGATATTGACCGATGTGATCAACAACATCCAAAAAGTAAAAGCACTAAGGATGGCCATTCATACCATGCCGAGGGACCATGAATCTTAACATGATGCCATTCACTATCATGCTGAGGGCATGAGAGAGATGAGTGAAATTGGTTTAATTAGTTGAGAGTTGATTTCGTGTCAAGGACATGCAGATCCGGTGATATCTTTGTTTTTTTTTTTGATTCATTTGTATGGGGGGGGGGCACACCAGATCTGAGGGTGTACTTATTGAGGTGATCGGGTATGACATTAAGTAGTAGTGTACTATCTCAAAAGATAGAAGTCACTATTCTATAATGGACCTAATCAGCTAATAAGAACTCTTAAGGCATGATGGGTCTTCGAATATACCAGAGATTTTTCCCCTACTTTACATGGATGAATAAAGTAGAGTTTATTTAAACTGAGTTATAAAGTTCCCTATGGGGGCAAGCCCCCATAATTAATTTCATCTTAATGATAGTGAATTCCTTAAGAATACTCTCGATTAAAGTAGACTATTATTGTTTCTAAAGAATTCAAAGATAGGACTATCAATAAATTGGTTGTATTTTAGAAAATCAAGTGGGATGGATCATAGGAAAAGAGTTATTATTGAAACCAAAGGAGATGAGTAAGGAGTGCTCATGATACTAGGAAACCTAGTGAGCACTCTAATCTATCCTATGATTAGGCTTCATATTTTTGAAGTTGAGGAAATTTATTTGTTTGAGTTGAAATTTTATTTAAAATCTAGAACTTATAATTCCACAATACAAGATTACGAAAATACATGAGGATTTATGCTTGTATCCACAAGAAATAGCAACCTCAGATCCCAAATCTAGGGAGCTTTGGTGAGGGCTAAAGCACGACCTAAATCTAAGGTGAAAGTGGGTATATAGTTTACCTCCACAAGAGAGAGAAAACCACCCGACTGCTAGACTTATTATCGCCTAGAGTGGCAGTTAGCTAACTCATCCTACGTTTTAAATCCATGTAAGCAAGTTATATGCTTTTGCAAGATGGCTAGGCTATTATAATTTAGAAAAGAAATTAAGTCCTTAAACCCACTCCCTAAGAGACTAGAGCATGAGGGGTGTCAATAATGACATAAATCTAATGCAAAATTTTTTTATTAAATTTTATTTAATTTGGGACTCTTTATTTTGACATAGGCTATGGGATTTTATATGCCTAAATGCTTGAGAAGTTAGTTATGCAACAAATCAAGAGGGAAAGAGGTGTTCTTCCATCATAGGCTCTCACAAGTTAAGCCCATTCTATCTGGAAAAGATGGAAGCCCTCACTTAATAAGAGTGAAACAAGTTGGTTATCCATGATATTAATCATACAACTTCTAGCTAAGGGGTTGCTAAATATTTTATTATCTTGATTTAATGCCTAGGCTTTTATATGATGTTATGAGTTATTTTAAAGGTTTAGTTATGAGTTTTTAGTTTAGGTAGAAAGATTAATTTTTTTATCCTAGGAGCCTAATCGCATCTAGGCCATGGAGCAATTACCAATTACAAACAAACTATAAAAAGACACGCTTTTTCTAATGCACAAGCTAAACATAACATCAAATAATTTTATAAAGCTATCATAAAAGAATAAAAATGCGCGATTGGGATACTAGTACATCCCAGAAATGTGGATATGAGCTCTACACCTTCAGTTTCAAGAAAATAATTATAATTACAAATGATGAATGTTATGGGGGTCTTCATTCTTCCTTCTTCCTTCTTCCTTCTTCCTTATGCATTTCTTCATCTTTAATTTCTTCATTTGATTTGCTCCATTTCTTTCTTCCTTTTGGCTTAATATACTTGTTCCAAAGGCATTACATGGTACATAAGACTTGGTCTTATAACCAATGCTCATCCTAATCCCCTATAACATTCATCCTAATCCTAATGCAAAATTACATTGAAAGAAGGAAAGTAAATCTAGCTACAGTGTAAAATAAATTTTAGCCAAACACACCATACAACTCAAGCAGTTATATGAATAATTTAGACTTAGAACCCCACACATGGGTAACAAAGCCCACCTGTTCTAACTTGGATTATGAATTTATATTTTTTATTTAGCTGCCCCTTAAACATCACCCCCTATAGAAAACATGATTAGGAAAATATCGGCCTAACATCCAGACTACACACATATACCCTAACATCCAGTCTAAAATAATATATTACAAAATAAACATACATCAAACCATACACCGTCCCAACATAAAGCTAGAAATGGTGACTTAGTCTGATGTGTGTGAATTAAAAGCTTGTGTGGTATGTACTAACTAGGCTTTGGAGTTATAATTTGCTAAGTGTGAGGGATTTAATTTATAAAGAGGTTTATTTCTCTTTATGTGATTTAACTGATTTGAAGATTTTACTTAGTGTTTTTTTTATTTCATATGACCTACAGTTAATAACTAAGTGTTATAAAGAAAAGAAAGAGAAGGAATCTCTCTTTCATCTTTACCTTAAGTCACTTCTAAAGCAAGTTAATTAACCAATTTTCTTTAGTGAATGCCTTGTTATATGTTTTGATTAGTTCTAAGTTTAGGCTTAGTTCAAATAAACTCATTCAATTAGAAAGACATCTTAAGGTTAATTAGAATGAATTACTATCACATAACACATATTTGTTTATTTCTTTCCATCATATGTAGCATGCATATGGTTAAGTCCTAAACATACCTATATATTCAATTTATATTTTAGCATACTTAAATGATGAATGCAAAGAAATATGTTTAGAATTTAGATATTTCATTTGATTGGATTATGAATGCATGACTTTTTAATAGAAAAGAGGGATTCTTCATCCATTAGCCAAATACATATTCACATTTATAAAAGTTCTAAGTGAGTGCGTCACCATTGTTCTACACCAGGGGCGTAAGGTACAAGACCCACTTAGGGCTACTTAAATCCTGACAACCCTAGGGTGTCCAGACTAATATACAACTTTACTTAGATATATATGGATGTATAATCAACTATAAAGATAGGAAAACCCATTCAAAAGTTATATTTGATTCATTTGATTTATGTTTCTTATTCATTGGTCATATCACACACACACACACACACACACACACACACACACACACACACACACACACACACACACACATATATATATATATATATAAAGGTTTTAAGTATTGTATTGTTCTATATACAAGACCTACTTATATATATATGTCTATATACCACTTTTATATATGAATAAAGAACCACAAAAAGAAGTCATGCAAAAAGTCATATTTGATTTGACTATATGATTTACATATATGATATGAAATTCTTCCCAAGTCTTAAGATGGAGGTGCATAGGAATAGATTTAAATAAATGTTATGTTCTTTTCAAATGAACTATACATTTGTGAATCCTATATAAATTGATAAGGAAAGAGAGCTTCATATTACATATCCTATATTACCAACACATGAAAACTTATAGATATTTGTAATTACCATCACTTCATATGTTATAATTGATTTATACACTTTGAAAAATAATTTTTGATTTAGTAGTGATAATAGCCACACCTATTTTTAATTTAGATCACCACATGCAATTTGACATAAAATAAACCATTTCATTTAATTAGTTTTAAAAGAAATGAATGCATGATTACACATGGCAAGCAACATTTAGCATGATTGAAAAGAAATAAAGGAACATAAGCACATGATCTCACTCATCCTAATTAATTCTACAGACAATCATACTAAATAAGGCTACTTAAGATAAACCAAAGTTCTTTAATGTTATTTTATTTTGATTTTTTACTTGATTTAGGAAATATGAAAGAGGTTTTCTGGTCCTAATCCCATTCCCCATGTGTGAGTTGATTTTGGTTCAATGAAGGAGTAATTAAGTTGATTTTATGGTTTAATTAGGTTAGGGTATGAATTAAAATAATTAATTAACCCTTTCCTATATCACCTTAAGTTCATAAACTAATTAATAATGAGCCAATATGGTATGCAACCACATGAAAAGTAAATTTGCAATGCTCCTAAGAAATGAAAGGGGCCTAATGCAATTAGCTCATGATTAATAGTTAATTAAGCTTATGGGATCTCCCTTAACTACTTTTATAGTTTTCTCACACATGTGAGCTAACCATAATTTCATCATCTATCCCTTTGAGTTATTGAACACGTAAAGAGCTACCCAAGATTAAATTAGGGAAATAGATTCGATTTAGTTCAGCCCATTAATTAATTAATTAAGTCTTAATTAACCTTAGCCAATCAAAAGAAGATGGGATTAAAGAAAGAGACAAAAAAGGGAACCTCTGTCTCAATCCCTAAATCCTCTCAATTAGTTAATTAAGGTTCAGGTATGATTTGAATTTTTAATTAATCTTGTTAATTAATTAATTAAGGGATGTTAATTGATTAATTATTTAAGGGATTGAAGAAGGCTTAAAGGAAAGATTGGAAGGGGGAGTCCCAATCCATTTCCCTAGAATTTATCACCATTAATAGAGGTTAATGAGTTTAATTGATTGATTAATTTAATTTAATGTTCATTTGCTTAATTATCACTAATTACATTAAGAGAGAAATTAAGACTTAATCAATTGATTTCCCTAATTAAGTAATCAATAAAATCACAAAAAATAGGGGAGATAGAGGTCATTCCCCTAAACATACTAAAAAAGATATAAATTAATTGGATGGTTAATTCAGGAGTAATTAGGCTAATTACATTTTAAATTAAACTTTAATTAAACCAAATCTACTTTTCAAAATAAATTAATAATAATTTTCCTAGATACTACTCTGACATATTTTTAAAATGAGATAAAGTTTGTATTTTTTTGATTTTTTCTAGAATTAATTATGAATTTAAGAAATTTCAAGATTAAAAATAAGTTAATTAGCCTTAATTAAAACCTTAATCTCGTTGGGCCACGTGGTGATTGACGCGACATGCTTTCCACGTGGCACGATGGGATTTTCTATTTTAGTTGTGACATCCGAGTGCTGACTCAGATGGCGGTGCACGTGGAAACTTCGTGGACCATCCGATCTAAGATGGATGGCCATGTTTAAACCCACAGTTTTGAAAGATTAATCAGAGGTTCTGAGTGTGATTAGATCAGGACTGTCCATTCTAATCATGTGGGATGGATGGTCTATGATCTATGTCCTCCCGAGCGTCAAACAATGGCTACCGTCCATCGATCATTGCTCGATCTGAGCTCACCCGAGCTCAGATGAAGATGAAAATGATCTCACACCTTTGGGAAAGCACAACAATCAAATTTAATGGTGGAAATCACATGACATTAAAATTTCTTTCATAAAAGACTAACCTAATTCATTCAAGGATTGGTATTAATGGCATACCTCACCGGAGCTTGTGACTGGCAGTTCCAATGATTGAAGAAGCTTTGTTTGGTAGAAATGAAGCCCTATTGAGCCGCACGAGCTTTGATTTGGTGTGATTTTGTCGGACGACCATAGCACTAGATGTAGGTGGTCGATCTTGATTGAACTCTACCCTTCGACTATCGAGAAGGTTGGGAAAGAATTTATTCTGCTCGTTTAGCTCCAAGGAAGATGTGTATAAAGTTAATTTCACTTTGGTGGAGATTTAAGAAAATGAGAATAGAAGGTGGCCTCCTCTATTTTGATTTTGCATAAAATCAAGAATGAAGATTTTTGGGAGCTTGGGGAAGCTTGGAAATTACTTTGAGAACTCTCTCCTTGGCTACTAGGGTTGTATCTAGTGTGTTTCCTTGAGTTTGAGTGAGAATGCGGGGGGTATACCCCCTCATTCCTTTGATTTGATGATCACAGCTTGCATGGCTTCTTATTGATCAATTGGCCAATTCAAAGGGTAGTGGAGGTCCTTGGGTGCATGATGTGGCTCGGTTTAGTTGGGTGAGGGTGTGGAGGTGGTTGCCAAGGGAGGAAGTGCTTGTCCTTTGTGGTTTGAAAAGCTCCAATGGGGATGGGGAGGTGATTTCACCTCCACATGGATCATGCCGACCCAACCACTTTTGGATTTGGTTAGCCATGATCCAAGGTTCCTAAGTGGACCTATGATTGGGTGCCAAGTGGCTAAAGGGAGAAAATGACTCAACATGCATGTGTCTTATCTCATGGGATGCCCTAAACCTAAGGGAAAAATGGTCATTTGGCTATGGGTTTGATTTGGGCAGATTTTAAATGGGTCAAAAGTGGGTTGGCCCAAATTTTAAGTTTTTTGGAGTTTGTTTGATTTTAATTGGCTTGATTTGACTTATTTAGGTCAAATTGGGTTAGGTTGGATCAAGTTGACCAATTTGTCAAATTGGGTCAAACCAAGGGTTGGGTCAATTTCACATGACCATTTCGAGTGTGTTGGTGTCATTGGTTTGATTCAATTTGCTTTGGATTTGATTATGGCTCATTTGGGTTCATATAGGTCAAATGGGTCAAGTTGACCAATTTGACCAATTTGACCAATTTGACCAAATTGGGTTAGGTTAGGTGTTGAATCAAGTTCAGTTGGCTAATTAAAAATGATTGTAGGCCTTGGTTTAGTTTAATTTGGATTTAATTTGTATTTTGGCTAATTTGACCCTTTAGGTCAATTTAGGCTAGGTTGGGTCAAGTTGACCAATTGGTCAACTTAGGCTAAATTAGGCGGTTGTAGTTGATAGCCACCCCTAGGCGGTTGTAAGTCCAAGCAGTTAGGTGGTGTGTTCTCTCTTAGGGAGCAAACCAAATATCTATTTTCGCCTTAGATTTAGGTCGTGGTTTTGGCCCACGCCAAAGCTCCCTAGATTTAGGTTCTAAGGTTGCTTCTCCCCTTTGTGGGCCATAAGCATAAATCCTCGCTTCTTTGGCATTTCTATAAGCTTGTGTCATGGAATCATAAGCCATAAATTTCTATTGAAAAATTAAACTCAAACAAATTAAATCAATTTCAAAAATATAAAACCCAACCATAGGATAGTTTGAGATGCTCGCTAGGTTTTCTAGCATCGTGGGTATCTTCTACTTATCTTCCCTTGGCTTTGATAATAACTCCCACTCTTTGATCAATCCTATTTGATCTTCCAAAATAAATTAATCGATTGATAGTCTTACCTATTGAAATCTTTGGAGACAATGATCATTTACCTTAATCGAGAGTATTCCTAAGGGATCTCATTCCTTAGGATGTAATTAACTATGGGGCTTGCTCTGAGGAACTTAACAAACCCAATTTAAAATAAACCTTACTTTACTTTTCATCATGAGAAGAATCTTTGGTACATATAGACCCATTGTCCTTAGGAGTCCTTGTTGAGGTGATTAGGTCCATCGTAGGGTGGTGACTTTTATCTTTCGAGATAGTACACCTCTCCTCAATGTCATACCTGATAACCCTCAATAAGAACATCTGCATATTTACGTGGTGTCAAATTTCATAAAAAGAAGGAGATGTATATTTCCATCCTCATTTTATCCCACATAGAGTGAAGATGGATGTATATATCTTATTTTCAAAAGAAAATTGATAAAATTTTCACAACAGATTTTTCTGGCTACTCCGCGGGGGATGGTTCCTCTCTCCATCTTTTGGTAAATGATCATTATCTTCAAGTATTGATAGTGGGTTTGTACTTTGGTATGAATTCAAGACTATCTTTCATTCTGTTGGCACTTAGCTTATTTCATTCTTAAGTTAAGCTAGCCAACATCTTTAGGTTTTAGGATCTCACCCCACATTGGTCTTAAAACCCCCGTTGGGTTCTCCAATGGGTTAAAATTGAATATATATAAAATAAAAAGAAAACATTTAAATACTTTCTTCTTGTCATTTTTATGATAAGGAATGGTTCATTCTAAAATATCAAGACAAAATAAATTTTTCATAAATGTCTTGCTCTTCAAAAAGAACTCTTTCAAAAAAAAAATACACATAATAAAATATTTTTCACAAAATTTTCTTAAATCACCTTCATCTAACAATTCTTATAATTGTTACATGTGGGAATCTTTAAAATAAAACTAATAATCTTTTCCAAAAGCACAAATGAACATCTTCCCTCAAATCATTTTAATGATGATTTCATTTTCAAAAAAATAAAATAAAATGAACAATAAAACTTTCAAAAAACACACATGAACCTTTCCATTCAATTACCCAAGTTTATTGAATGAAGATTTCATTCCCAAATAAAAATGAAATCATTTGGAAATCTCACTTAAACATATCCCGTATATGATTAAGTTGGGATTCCCTCTTTTAAAAAGAAATAAACACACACAAAACAAAATTTTCACATTTGCAAAAGTAAGATTGACTTCCATTTCTACATACCCAAATTTATTGAATGGAACTCTACTTTTCAAAAAAAAAAAAAAAAAAAAAATCAAAACTTAACAATCATATTTTCAAAATTCAAAATATATTTGGAACTTCATTTAGCATACTCAAATTTGCTAAGTTAAGTCTCCAAATTCAAAACCAAAAAAATTTCAAACACATTTGGAACTTCATTTAGCATGCTCAAATTTTGTAAGTGAAGTCTCCAAATTCAAAACCAAAAAAAAATTTCAAACACATTTGGAACTTCATTTAGCATACTAAAATTTGCTAAGTGAAGTCTCCAAATCCAAATTCAAAACAAAAAATTTTTTTAAACACATTTGGAACGTCATTTAACATACTCAATTTTGTTAAGTGAGGTCTACAAATTCAAAACAATTTTTTTTAAACACATTTGGAACTTCATTTAGCATACTCAAATTTGCTAAGTGAAGTCTCTAAATTCAAAACCGAAAAAAAAGCTTTCAAACACATTTGGAACTTCATTTAGCATACTCAAAATTGCTAAGTGAGGTCTCCAAATTCAAAACCAAAAATTTTTAAACACATTTGGAACTTCATTTAGCATACTCTAATTTGCTAAGTGAAGTCTCCAAATTCAAAACAAAAAAAATTTTCAAACACTTTTGAAACTTCATTCTTTAGCATACCAAATTTGCTAAAGAGAAGTTTCCATTTTCGAAACAAAACCAAAGCATAAAAAAATTTTTGACACATCTTTTGGAATTTCATTTAGCGTACTCAAATTTGCTAAGTGAAATTTCCATTAAGTGGAACTTCATCTTTAGCATACCATATTTGCTTAGGTAAAATCTCCACTTTCAATCAAAAACTAAATCGAAACAAAAAAAGGAAACACGTTAGGATTTTCTTAGCATACTTAAATTTGCTAAGGATCCTTCTTTTGCAACAAAAATCAAAACATCAAAAAAAAAAAAAAAATGAAACACCTTAAGATTTCCTTAGCATACTCAAATTTGCTAAGAATCCTATTTTCAAAAATCTTTCAAAAATAAACTTGGGTTCTTCACTTAGCATACCTAAATTTGCTAAGTGAGAATTCCAATTTTCAAAATCAATAACAATTCACAAAAAGAAATAATTATTTTCAAATACTTCACTTAGCATATCCAAATTTGCTAAGTGAATGAATTTAAAATACCAAATCAAAAACAAACCCAATTAACCCTTACTTTAACATACCCAAATTTGTTAAAGGAAAGAGTCCTCAAATTAAAATCTAATTTCAAATATGAACCTATGGAAGCATCCTTCTAAAAATATTTGAATCCACTTTTCAACATACCCAAATTTGTTGAAGTTGGATTCATATTCAAAAATTCCTCTATCCAATCAAATTTCTAAATCTTCTCTAATCAATTTGAACCCCACTTAACACTTCCAAGATGTTGGATGTGGGTTCAAATTTTAAACTTAAAATTCATAAATCAACAAAAATAGAAATCTGATCCAAGCTTGTTTCCTACATTACAGATTCTCAACATCAGTCAAAACTACAGTTCAGTCTTTCAATTTTTGTAGTTGATTAGAAATGGAAGGCTCATAGAAGTTTGTGTTCACTTTCCCACGTGACATGGACTTGGCCTTAGATCAGGCCAATCTCCCCCGAGTAGATCATGACCACCTTATCCATTTCGGTAGGGGATTTGAGGGAGTGAAGATCACCTGCGAGAGCACTCCCCTCACAACTGTCAATAGGACTGTGGTGGCCAAGCAAAAGCTGGTTATCCAAATCGATCTACCCTCAGATTCTGACATCTCCTCATTAAAGAAGTTAGTAGTGGCAGTCCCACTAGTTTTACGTGATGACGTCATAGTTTCATGTGCTTTGCCCAGTAGCACCCACTCTTTGGCACCCTCTAAGGGTAAGGCTCCTCTAATTCCAGAGATTTCCTCCCCAACTTTTGAGGTTGGGTCTAGTTCTTACTCTACTCATCCTACCTAGACACAGAGGAGAAATAAAAATAGCATGATCAAGTAGTATCACACCAGGATTGCTAGGGAGATGGAAGCTGCTACACCATTATTAGTAAAGGTGGTACCTACTTTGATCACCCTGCTAGTTACAACAAACCAATTTCATCCTCTCTTTGGGTTAGACAAAGAGGATACTAGAAGGATCCACACTTCACCACTTCCACTAGTTTAGCACCGGCCCTCAGTTACTCAGAGTAGGAGGTCATATGCCGACCTCCGATCAGTCTTACACCAGGTCAGCGGAGCTTATAGACAATTAGAGTTTGAAGCTCAATTTGATTTGAAATCCATCATCCCTCATAGCATGGGGTAACATGATGGGAGGGCCAAAGAGCCCATATCATCATTGTAGAGAGGGAGGTTTGATTAACGGTCACTTATCAATTTTCTAGCTTGGCATGCTACCCACGTCGACCATACAAATAACATTCTGCTTACTGGGATTAGTCATCACAGGAGGATAACTCCTATTTATAGAGTCAGTCACCGCGCCTCCCCTATCACCATCACTGTTCACATCAGACTCCGGTTCCATGAAGGCCATGAAGGCCAGGGGCGTACCGGTGATTGTCTAGGCGAAGGATCTACTCCATCTACACTACCTACTATGGCGAGGATGAGCTCTCTAGACCTTACGCCCCTAGTGGTGTGCGGAGAATGGCCCTCAGAAGCATAGTGGTTGACTCACCAGTTTAGTAGGATATGAAGATAGTAGCAGCTATTATAGAGGTAGCAGATTATATCCCAAGTACACCGATGATAATAGAACCTCCTAGGAATGTCACCCCTTTCATAGCTAGTGATAGCCAAGAGTGTGTCTCTTCTAGTGAGTATAGTCCTCATAGGATTGACTCTCAATGAGGCAAGGTCGCCTCTCATTACATGATAGTGATCACACCAATTCATAATTGTTTGTTCAGATTGATCATTTTCTCGAGGATATAGTAGCACATTATCTTGTAGAGAAGAAGAAAACTCTGGGGTATGACTGGTCAGATGAGGAGAAAATCAGCTTTGATCTCAACAAAGATGATTTATTACTGTTCATTTTGGGTACATGGTACCGGGGATCCCTCCTCAAAGCATGGTATGGAAGGTGATAGATTGATGAAAACACAATCCAATTAGCCCAACACCTCCAATATCAGTTAAAGCAGAAAGATGAGCAGATATGTAGGATGGCGAGGTTGCTTGATGACTTGTTAGTAACAGTATCAGTACTTTAGAAATAAGCCTCAGTAGTCCATCCTACTAGATCCGATATTAGTTAGCCAGAGTTAGTGCATGTCTTGGACCCAGCTAAGACTTTACCTCTCATTAAGCAAGGTAGCACTAGCATATATAGAAAGGTAGTGAAAAGTACCTCCATACAGGAGAAAGACATCAGATTCATGGTTGAGCAGCAAGTGAAGGAAGCATTGACTTAAGCCCGGGGAGGATCATCAGTTCCAAAGGATAGACCCTACTTAGAGGAATTTGATGCAATTCAATATCCCAAGGGTTTCATGCTACCTTTTTTCAAGAGCTTTGATTACAGTGGAAACCCAAGGCAACATATTGCATACTTCAGGGCCAATTGTTGCAATGCCGGTGGCAGCGATGCTTTACTATTCTGCCTCTTCGCTAGTAGCCTAGCAAGGATTTCTTTTGATTGGTATGTTGAACTACCCAACAATTTAGTAAAGATATTTGTTGAGTTAGAGCAACTCTTTATCAAGAGGTTTGTTGGAGCATAGAAAAGGGTTACTATAGGTGATCTCGTTGTAGCACAATAATACCCAAGTGAGTCCCTTGTTGATTATATTCTTAGATGGCATAACCTGAGTATGAAATATGAGCTGCAGTTATCTAAGTAGCATGCCATTGAGATTCTTCTAAAGAATATCCATGGCCCAGTCACCTTCATGCTTAAGGGCTTCACTATCAAAACATTTGAGAAGATAATCAACAAGGCGGCTAGTCTACAAAGAGAGGCCAAACAGTTACCTTTTCAAGATCAGTTGTCTAAAGCAAAGCCATAAAAGGTCAATGAGAAGAAACTGGGAGCAGTGATAGAGGTAGATAAGGGGAAGCAACTAGCTAGAGATCAGTACGAGAGACCATAATCTCAGTAGCCTTCACTTCTACCTCCTTTACCACCATTGAGGTAGCCCTATTGGCCTCCATAGTAGCCTCCACGGCCAGCACCATGCCTCCCCAACCATACCAGCAGCACCAGCGACACACATACCCACAACTAGGTAGCTATGGTCCACCTACTCTTTTAGATAAGCTTAACCAACCTTATACATTTAAGAGGGAGGTAATCAGGAAGATCTTTAAGATTATCTTAAAGAAGCTCTACTAGCCTAGGTGAGAAAGTAGGCAAAAGTCATGATCCTAACTTTTGCCCCTACCACCGTATGCTAGGCCATATTTTGGAGGATTGCTTCACATTTAAGGATTGGCTTAAACATAGTTTCAAGACCGATGTTGTAGTTATCCCAAAGGAATACCTGATGGAATATCCATATAGTTTTATTAGGGTAATCCTTGGGGATACATGTGATCCCTCCAAAACCAAAGAAGGTTGGGATATATCTTTCTCCAAAAGCTCTAAAAAGATGATCTAGAAGATCAAGAAACTTTTCTTGTAGGTGCTTGAGTTAGCTCAAACCTCCAACATCAAAGAAGATTTGCAAGTTGCCAGTGCCAAGTCGAGGAAAGGTGGAGCTTAGCAGTAACATGTGTCAGCCCGGGATAGCCCAGTAGTGCAACCACCGACTGAGTCCAACCTCCAGCCTATTATTGCAACTACCACATCGGCGACTTCTTCCACTTCAGCTCGTTCTTCTTCTTCTACTAGTAAAACTCTTGTATCGACGGATAAGGGAATCAAATCCCTTACTCCCACTCACTTTACTTGATTTCTACTTTGTACCTCCTCTCAAATCCAAGAAATTAAAGAATAAAGCTATCTTGAGTTACATCCGTGTCACTTCTGATGGGTTGTCTACTTCTATTCTTAATGATAACTCTTCAAGTCAAAATAGCAATAATAATTTTGATCTTCCTCTTTCTAATTCAGAATTAGAATTTCCTACACTGAATACTATGGGTTCACCTCTTGAGATAGGCTTGGAACCATTCAATTCTATGGGTCCCATAAAAGAAGTTGTAGGTGAGCCTGATGTGCAGGTAGAACCTTTCATTACCCTGTCACAAGAGATCATCGAAGTCAACCTCAGAGTGACAAGGTTCTACCTTCTAGGGCCACACCTCAAGATAGAGGGAAACAAGTCATTGGTATAGAGGATCAAGAAGCTCCTCCACAGGATGCTCCCCCTTGGATATGCTTGTGAAGGATCAGCCCAAGGTGGACTATAATGTGCTTTCTCTTTTAAGAAAGTTATCATCTAAGCTAAGCATATATGATGCCCTTATTTTATCCAAAGAGATGAGAAAATCATTAATCAAGGCTCTTTCTAATCCCGAGATATGCTTAGCTCAGCTTACCACTATAGGTGAGGAGGCACATTACATAAAATAAGCTAAGGGGATTACCTTCACAGATGAAAATCTTCTTTTATGGACTTGGAGCACAACCGTCCCCTCTACATCACAGTCAACATGGACAGGTTCAGACTTGCCAGAGTTCTCATTGATCCAGGTGCATCAGTGAACATTATGAGTCTAAAGACCCTTGCCTATTTGAGGATCGACATCTCCACACTCCGAGGAGATTGGATGATGTTGAGAGGATTCAATGAACAAGGTGAGTGGGATTTAGGTTCCATAGTGTTATATTTGGAGATAGGTGACTGGAAGACTAAAGCCAAGTTTTACATCATTAATTCGAATACTTCATTGACTGCTTTTCTTAGTATGCATTAGATACATCAGAACAATATAATTATGTCCTCCCTCCATTAGTGCATCAAGTTCAAAAAAGATGGGATTGAATATTATGTCAATAGAGATGTAAATACATTTTCAGTTAGAGAGGTTGAGATTTATGAGGATGCGACCTACTATCTTCCTCGAAACACCCTTTCTCGTGAACTTGGGAAAATCTCAAAATCAAAAGAAAAAGAAAATAAAAAAAAGAAAAGATAAAATAAAAAGAAAAGAAAAATGAAAATCTAGTGAACAAGAAAGGGAAATTGAGAAAGAAATAGATCCGCATATCACATTCCACCCATAGTTCATTCCATCATATGGACATGTGGGTAGGATGACTTAACCTCCACCAGGCAGAGGCAGAAGCAGAAACAAAGGTAGTTCTAGAGGTGGAAGACCCCCTAGTTGGCCATCAGCCAACATAGGTCATGTTCTAGTTCATAATAGTACCACTACTATTCACATAGACCTGGAATCCAGCTCAGAGGACAAGTCTAATGTGATTAGTATACCAGCCGACCCCTCTCATTAGGTTTTATTGGAGGTGACATTCGATCCAAATAGAGATGAAGACCAGGCCTCCAGACAAAGTAAAGTATTTGAATCTGGTTTATGTGAGACTATCAGGCAGTAGTTGGGAACCTTAGCTCTAACCTCACTCACATCTCAAAAAGTTGAGGGTTTAGTAGTTAAGGAAGTTCCTAAGTCTTCCAGTGACATGAAGCTGAAGAGATTATTTTTAGGATCATCATCCTCAAATCCTGAAGTTGATGTAGAACTTGAGTAGGATACATTTAAAGAATTAATAGAATTATTGTTTGACTTGTACTCGCCTTGTGCTCATAATATTATACAGAAAGAGTACTTTGAAAAGTTGTGGAACAATACAGGCAGAAAAGCACAATCAAGAGCAGGACTAGGATTCAGTACAATGGGTCTAGTTGATGACGATGATTACTATTTAGTTGTTACCAATCATTTGGAGTCTAATAGGTTCTTTTCACACACCCCCAACTCCTATGAGAATGTGTGTTTAGAAAACTCAGATGATCCAGATGATCTCCAATTCAAAGAGGCACCACCAGAATTTGAAGAGAAGATTTATTCAATAATAAACAAGCTTAAAGAAATCAACCTCGGGATAGAAGAAAATCCACTCCTGATGTGCATTAGTTCATTCTTTGAAGAAGAAAAAATGACTTAGTTAGGCTATTGACGGTTTAAAGGCTTCACATGGAGTTATGAAAGATGCATTATCTTGATGTAGCAGTCCACAAGCTAGCAATAGATCTTAACGTTACCCCTATTAAGCAAGCTCCTAGATGCATGCGATTAGAAATCAAACATCAGGTCATTTTTGAAGTCAACAAATTGATCGATGATGGTTTCATCAGGAAAGAAAAATATCCTACCTAGTTAGCCAGTGTCATCCCAGTTAAGAAGAAGAATTGCCAAATTCGCATATGTGTCGATTTTAGGGACTTAAAAAAGGCATGTCCTAAGGATGAGTTTCCTCTTCCTACACCAGAATTAATGGTGGACATCTTATCATCTCATGTAGTGTTCTATTTCATGGATGGGCTAGCTACAACCAAATCAAGATGTCTCTTGAAGATGAAAAAAACATTCCTTTTCAAACCCCGATCAGAATCTTTTGTTATAAGGTCATACCTTTCGGCCTTAAAAATGCTAGTGCAACATACCAATGGGCCATGACTTAAATCTTCAACGAACTCATCCATCATTAGGTTGAGTGCTACGTTGATGATCTAATAGTCAAGAGCAGAGAAAAGGAAGACCATCTCTTTGACTTGAGAGTAGTTTTTGAATGATTAAGATAATATAACCTCAAAATGAATCCCCTGAAGTGTGCATTTAGAGTAGCTTCAAGAAAATTCCTTGGGTTTGTTGTTCGACACCGGGGAATAGAAATAGATCTAGAAAAGATCAAAGCTATCTTAGAAATGCCACCTCCTAAGAGTTTAACTCAACTCAGATCCTTCCAAGGTTGGATGGTGTATCTAAGATGCTTTATCTCCAACCTATCAGGGAGATGCAAGACATTTTTAGCACTTGTCAAAAAGGATGCCAAGTTCAAGTGGGATGATAAGTGTCAGCACGCCCTTGGAGACATCAAGCAATATTTGGTGAAGACGCCAGTTGTAGCAGCCCCTATCCCAGGTAGGCCACTCATTCTCTACACTGTTGCATTGGATAACTCTCTTGGTGCTCTGTTGGCCTAAGCTAATGATGAAGGGAAAAACAATGTTCTCTACTACCTCAGCCGTCATCTTATTCTTGCTAAAGTGAACTATCCACCTATTGAGAAATATTGCTTAGCTTTGAACTTTGCCTCTCAAAAGCTACGACACTACATGCTTTCTCATAAGGTGAACTTGATCTCTAGAACCAATCCACTATAGTACCTCATGACATGACCAACACTATTCAAATATTTGGCATGATGGTCCATGATTCTCTCGCCGTTTGATATCACATTCGTATCCCTCAGTGTGGTAAAAGGACAGGCACTAGCTAATTTCTTAATAACACACCCACTTCTTGCTGATTCTTTGCTTAGTGATGATCTCCCTAATGAACAAATCATGAACTTAGGGGAGGCCGACAACCATCGATGGGAGATGTATTTTGATGGTGCAGCTTCTTTTCATAAAGGGGAAGTACCACGATCTACCTTTTTAGGAAAGACAGGGGTAGGAATAGTTCTCCTAACTCTAGACCACGATGTGATGAGATTCTCATACTATCTATCTAACCCTTACACCAATAACGAAGTCAAGTATGAGTCTTTGATTGCTGGTCTGGAGTGAGCCATCATAATCAATGTCAAGAGCATCAACATCTTTGGGGATTCTCAGTTGGCTATCAACCAAATTATCGGGTCCTACAAGGTTCTCAAACCCAAGCTTTGTCATTACCACAAGTATACCATGAAGTTGTTGGCCCAAATTCCAGAAGTCACCATCTACAAGGTTCCCCAGCAGAGAACACAGTAGTAGATGCTTTGGCCAAACTAGCCAAAGAATTGGCATGTTCGGAGGATGAGTACATTTTAATAAGGATCCAAAATAGACAAGTCCTATCCCTTATTGACGTTGAACTCATCGAGAGACTTTCTCTTGAAGGGGAGGTTGTCGTTGCCAAAATGGACAAGAAGCTAGATTGGAGGCAATCGTTCATAAATTATTTGAACACCAACAAACTACATTAAGAAAAGTCATAAGTCCATCAGGTGAAATAGAGAGATCTCTCCTACACTCTTGTTGATGGCACCTTGTACCGACGATCCTTTGACCAAATATTGTTACACTGTTTAGACAAACATGAAGCCCATGGCATTATAACTGAGGTACATTCAGGTCTATGCAGATCACATCAATCTAGTCTGAAGATGAAGATGAAGATTAAGAGACTAAGATACTACTAGCCTTCTATGATTACAGGTTGCATGGATGTAGCTAGGAAATGTCATCAGTGTCAAGTACATGGCATGGTCCTCCACCAACCACCCAACATTCTACACCCTACATTGGCCTCTTGGCCATTCAGTGTTGGGGTACCGCTGGGGTACCGACATTACGGGTTTAATCAATCCTCCTTCTTCCAAGGGTCATTGGTTCATCTTAGCTGCCACCGACTACTTTTCCAAGTAGGCGAAAGCCATCCCACTCAGAGAGGTCATGACTTAGCATGTGCTTTAGTTTTTTAGGAACCATGTCATATATAGGTTTGGGGTGCCTCAACGAATTATATTTGATAATGGTACTACAATAAAAAAGCACCAAGATCAATAGCTTTGCCAGAAGATACATTATAGTTTGGAGATACTCCACCATCTACTACCCCAGAGCAAATGGCTTAGTGAAAACATTCAACAAAACTCTCATCTAGATATTGAAGAAAACTCTTGACAATAATAAATGATAGTGGAATGAGTAGTTGGTTGAAGCCTTGTGGGCCTACCACACACACAGAACTCCAAACTCACCCCATTTTCTTAGTGTGTATGGATGCTTCTACCTTTAGAAGTTTAACTCCCATCATTAAGGATAGCATTGGGTAGCAAGATCACTTCAGAGCAGAATGCAAAGTTGCGGTTAGAAGATCTCGAAGGTTTGGAGGAGAGTCACCTATGAGCATGCCAGAACCTCGAGTTGTACAAGGCCAAAATGATTCAAGCTCACAACAAGCTGGTCCACCCTAGGTCTTTTCGAGTAGGAGAACTTGTGTTAGTCCCAAGGAGACCAATTGTTGCCCATCAAAAGATGGGAGGCAAGTTTGAACCCACTTGGGAAGGCCCCTTTATCATAGAGAAGGCCTACCAAGGAGGATCTTATCAGCTTATTGATTGTAAAGGGGAACACCTGAAGCTTCAAATTAATGGGATCTATCTAAAGAAATATTATACATGAAATAAAATATGTTTGAAAATAATTATTAATAAAAAGAACAAAATCAAATTCCATTCATCAAATCTTATCTTCTTCCGAAGCATTGTTTGCTTTTCTTGTGAATCTGCTGTGATGTGTCTAGGGTAGGTGTAAGAGTCCCCCAGTGGCATCCTATCCCTCTTTCACAATACAAAAACAATCTCTCGATGATATTAGAATAGGTGTAAGAGAACTCGAGAAGTATCCTATTTTGATTATCACAACTAAGTTAGGTGTAAGAGAACCTGAGAGGCATCCTATTTTGATTATCACAACTAAGTTAGGTATGAGAGAACCCAAGCGACATCGTTGCTTAGTGGTAATTCCCGATTGCCATATGTGGCACCATTTCAACAAATTCTCTAGCATGTTTAAGGTAGGTGTAAGAGTCCCCCAGAAGCATCCTATTTCCTTTTAAAGCATGAACAATAATAAACACAAATATTTTGTCTCGAGCCATTTCGATGTGGGAGCAAGCCCCCTGTGGCACTCACTTCTTAGCTGCTCTAGGTCGGGTCTACATGATACCTCCCTAGTATGTCACCCCAGTGGTCACTTATTTCAAAGATGTTAGTCCTCGTGCTTTCTTCCTAATTTGTCCATTACAAACCAATGAGCATCTTGTTAGTACGGTAGACTTCACTACCTAGCCAGTAAGGTATGTCATGTTAATTTTGTTTAAGAAGATGTGAGTCTCCATGCTTTCTTCTTGAACTAATCATCATGATCTAACAGGTCAAGTATATTTGAGGTTTAGGATAAGTCCCCAAGAGGATCCTTTCCTCTTGACTACATTTGAGTTGATATAAGTCCTTCAATGGCATTCACTCAGTAGTCGCCCTAGGTCAGATGGCACTTGTCGAGCCAAAGATAAACTATCCCAGCAATTAATTCTTCTATAGGAGGATGTGAGTCCCCGAGCTTTCTTCCTAGGATGATTGTTGCAAATTGATGGGCACTTAGGTTGGTTGATGTTTGCTATGCTGACAGTGACTCACCTGGTGGATACACCACTCTTGGCAGATGTGAGTCCCTGCACTTTCTCCTTGAGTTGGTCACCGAATACCTATTGGATATATATGATTAGCCTTGTAATCTTCTCTAGGGTTTTGGATTAAGCCTTTAGTGGCCCCATTCCTTGCGGGCACTCTATTTGGATTAAGTCCTTTGTAACCCCATTTAGATGCAACCCGGGTTACTTCTGGATTAGGCAATCCCCCTTTCTTAGTAGCCACCCCAGTGGTTGGAAAATTTGTTCAACGGATGCACAGATTCTCTCTTGGTTCAGTAAATCTGAGATAAGTCTAGGTTGATATAAGCTCCTTCTCAGTTTGATCCCTCGCAAACCAATAAGGTCAATGATAAAATAAACTAAATAAATAAATTAATTAATTTGCTTATGGATTAGGAATTCAAGCCCCCAAACGGGCCCATTTCCCAAGCAAGCATCCTATCTTTAGGCGGTGTCGTGAGAACTCCCTATAGGGAATTTGACTACGAGTTGAGATAAGTCCCAGTGGCACTCACTCCATTTTCACCCCTTAGGTTCAATCTATTTTGATTAAAGCGGGTTACCCAAGTCATTCGCTTTGGAAGATGTAAGACTATGACATTCTTTCTAGCATGTATGAATCGATGGGTAGCCCAGGTCGGGTTTGATTTATTTCTCAAAGCGATCATCCAGTGGATCTTTTAGTAGAATATGTGAGTCCCAGCTTTCTTCCTCTTCAATTGATCATTGCAAATGAAGGCACTCCTTTGGTTGGATAGTTCTCCCATGTCGAGCTCCCTTTGGTTTAGTAAATTTGAGATAGGTCTGGGTTGATATAAGCTCCTTCTCAGTGTGATCCATCACAAACCAACGAGAATCCATCAAAATAAATCTAAAAATAAAATTAATCTTGGCTATCTTTGAGTTGATATAACCCCTCCTGCGACATTCACTCAATAGTCAACCCTAGGTTGGGTTTAGTATATTGCCTTATCAATAGATTACCCTAGCAACTGATTCCCACTTCAGAAGATGTAAGTCTACTATGCTTTCTTTCTAGTACATCTGCTGCTTACCGAAAGGCATCCCTTTGGCTGGCTAGTCCTACTATGTGTTTAGTTGACTACCCCTTTGGATTGATAAATCTAAGTTAGGTCTAGGCCTTCGTGGCTCCTATTCAGTGCGATCCATCGCAAACCAATAGGTCCCATCTCAAAATCCCAAATCTAAAAATAGAAACAAATTTAACCCTCTTCTCCAGTGGAAATTCCTCCTCAACAAGACTCAAATTATATCAAACCTTTCATCCCTTTATGGATGACTTGAACCTGCTTCCCTAGTGGAAGGTTCACATACTCCATCCCTAGTGGATTCCTCTTTCTCTCTCTTATGTCCTTAACATAAGTAGAGCCACATTGCATTAAGTTCTAGATTCCTTCTACACCTCAGGTCAGGAGTAGACCATCTCTATTAGTGCTTGTGATTATTCAGTGTTGTTGATCATTTCAGTTAACACTAATATGTGCGGTGTTTCTTGTCAGTCATGCCACTCCTATTGGGCACCCTTTGTTGACCTCATTTTTAGAATGAGCTCTCAACCCCTCCATCTTAGACATAGGACTCCTCTTAGACTATAAGAATTTCTTAGTCTTAAGACACATCTAGTGATTAGGTGGACACTCAACCTAGCCCTAGAAACTTAGAAGAGTTAGCCATAAGAATAGGTCATGTCGTAGGGGTGTTAGGAAAATTTACATACCTGTAGCTTGAACCACTCCTCACCATCCTTCCTTCAAGTCAAACTCCAAATGAAATTAGCATCAAACTTAAATCAATTCTAGCCTAATTTATTTTCTCCAAATTCAAATAAATGCCATATGATTGAAGTCCATGATTGAAATCCATAATTGGAACCGAGGATTGAAATTCCAAAATTCCAAATATTTCCTAAGTCCTTAATTTCCCTCTTAAGGAATTAGCCAAAATCATATTCAAATCAATTCAAACTCATGAGATTTTCTCATAACTCATTTATATTTTCATTTATATTCACATATATAAATGAAATATAAATTTAAATCAATCAAACTATATTCAAAAAATCAAAATCCTAATTCAAAATCTTTTCTAAGTCCCTTAATTTCCTCTTAAGGACTTAGCCTAAATCAAATCTAAATCAATTCAAACTCATGAGATTTTCTCATAACTCATTTATATTCTCATTTATATTCACATATATAAATGAAATATAAATTCAAACCAACCAAACTAAATTCAAAAATTTAAAATCAATTCATAAATCTTTTCTAAGTCCTTACTTCCCACCTTAAGGACTTAGCCTAAATCATCTTCAAATCAATTCAAACTCATGAAATTTTCTCATAACTTATTTATATTCTCATTTATATTCACATATATAAATGAAATATAAATTCAAATCAATCAAATCAATCAAATCAATCAAATCAATCAAACTAAATTCAAAAATTCAAATTCAAAACTCCAAATCTTTCCTAAGCCCTTTAAATCTCCCTCTTAAGGACTCAACCTAGATCATAATCAAATCACTTCAAATCCTTGAAATTTTCTCATGACCCATTTATATTCTCATTTATATTCTCATATATAAATGAAATATAAATTCAAACAATCAAAACCAATTACAAAAATCAATCTCAAATTCATTCAAAATCCAACCTAAGCCTTTCAAGTCAAAATCTTGAACTTAGCCAAATCAATTTTAAATCAAGTCAAACTCTCAATTTTCCTTCATGATTCAATCAATCCTTTAATCATAAATCCAAATATAAATATAAACTTCAATCACTAAGTCAAAACTCATTTCAAAAATCAAACCCCAAATCCATTAATGTTCTTCCTTTGAATATGAAATTGTCAAATGAATCAAAACTCATTAGACTTCAAACCACTTGCAAATGGATTTATATTTCAATCATGAGTCCATATACAAGTTCAATCAAACTCAAATCAAGCTTTGACCAAGCCATTTGACCTACTTAGGCTCACTTGACCCAAAGTGGCCTAAAGTACCCTTATGAGTCAAATTCTAATTCTAACCAAATTGGATTGAATCAAACTCATCTATGCCTCTCATCATGATTAACAATCATCATGAGATGATTAATCACTCAAATTGGGTCAAACCAAGTCAAACCTAAGGGTTGATAAAGTCAACACTTAGCTAAAATGAAACTCAACATAGCCAAAATCCACCATAGGATAAATTGATTGAAACCATTGATCTAAGTTCATTCATGACCTATGTTTGAACTTAACCAAGTCAACATTTGAGACCTAGCCTCAATTGACCCAAGTTGACCCAACTTGACCTAAAAATTCAAAATGTGTCAAAACTTGATCTAAGCCAAATTGATTGAAACCAATGGGTCAAGTTCGTTCTAAATCACTTGTTGAACTTGACCAAAGCCTCAATTGGCCAACTATACCTAACCTAGTCCAATGTACCTTGAACCCAACTTGACCTAAAGGGTCATATTGAGCCAAATTCAAACTTAACCAAAATTGATTGGAAACAAAGATATCAATCCACTTCATATGACTAACCAAACCTAAACCTACCCATGACCTAGCTCAAATAGGTCAAATGGGTCAAATTTGGTCAACTTAACCCATTTGACCTAAATGAAGTCATATGAACCAAATTCAAACCTAAACCAAATTAAATCAAAATAAAGCTACCAAACATTTCAAATGGTCATATGAACTTGACCCAACTTTGGTTTGACCCAATTTGACCAATTGGTCAACTTGACCCAAGTTGACCTATTTTGACCTAAATGGGTCAACATGAGCCAAATCATACCAAATGAACTCCAAATCCAATGAAACTTGGCCAAACCTATTTTCTCAACATACCCAACATATCCAAATTCAAAAATTAGCCAAATTACCATTTTACCCCTAGGACATAGAACATATTTTGGTTAATTTCTCTTCATACCTACTTGATGCTCTCCTAGTAGATCAAGTGAACCATAGAGAGGGTGGTGCACCCAACCCAATGGGTTTGGGTTAGTCCAACTCCACCATATGGCCAAACTGAGCACATGGCTTGAAATGGCCACATGGCAAACCTCTTCCCACTTATCTTGAGCACATGGCCACTCCACTAATCCACTCCTCCCTTCTCGGCCGTCCAATTGCCATTGGGGGAGATATACTCCCCCTAATTCACTTCAATTCCAATAAAGCTATATTCAATTGAATAAGGGAGAGTCATAGGAGCCATTTGCAAGTGATCCTAAGCTCTCTAGAAGGAGATTGAATTGGCCAATTCTCAATTTTCCTTAAGTAAAAAAAGGGGAGCTCCATTGATTTCTCAACTTCCTCCACACTCAAAATCCACTCAATTCCCTTTGCAAACTCCATCAATGAGCTCAATCGAGCTTGCCCATACTCTTTCCCAAGCTCCAAAGGCAGAGGAGGATTCACCTAGACTAAGGCTGAGCTTAAAACAAGGAGGAGTTGGTCCATAGAGCCATCCACTCAACCTCAATAGCTAAAACTTTCACCAAAGTTTCATCTCAACCAGACGAAGCTTTTCCAAAGGAATCAAGCACTGGTGATCACCTTTGGCAAGGTTAGACATTTTTTTTATCACTAAACTCAATGTGGTGTGAAGCTTCATGAAAGAAATGTTAATGGCATAAGATCTTGACCGTTAAATATAATCTAGGTTGCATTATGATGGTGTGGGTAAAATTTCATCCTAATTTAAGCTCAATCGAGCTCGGATCATGGCCTTAAGCATGGATGGTCTCCATGGCTCACAGACAATGGCAAGGACAGATCTTTGGTCGTCCATCCATGCAGTTTGGATGGACAACCGAGATTAAAACACAATTTATAACTAATTTAATCTGAATGGCCTTTAATTGATCTTGGACCCGATCTGACCCATGAACTATGATGATGGGATGCCATGTGTAAAGGGACATCGCGTCAGCTCTTGCATGTCACGCCATAGGAATTAGGGAATTAATTAAGGTTTAAATAATTCATAATTAATTATTTAAATTTCTAAAATTCATATCTCCACCTAGAAAAATAAGAAAAATATGAGGTAAATTGCCATTGAAAGATAATTCATCTTGGAATATTCTAAAATTGATTTTGATTAAATTTTGAATACATCTTTTCTCTGAATTTATATTTTATTAAAAATTTAATTTGCTAATTACCCTTTAATTAATCCACTAATTTTTTCCAAACTTCTTGAGTATGTTTTGGGGGATGACTTCTGCCTCTCCTAATTTTCTTGGGATTTATTGGTGGCTTAATTTGGGAAATTGCTAATTCATTTCTTAATTATCCCTTTAATATAATTAAGGTTAATTAAAGGTTTGATTAGTGGTTTAATCCTTTATTGAAGTTGATTAAGGTCTGTTTCTATGAATAGGAGGTTTAGGGAATAATTTTGGGGCATTTCCCCTAAGCAATTCCTTAAACTCCCTTTTCTTTCTAAATCCTCTCTTAATTATGAGCTAATTCACTAATTACTTTCTTAATTAATTTCTTAAAATTCTAAAAATTTCTAGAACTCAATTAATCTACTTGAGATAGATGCTTAGGTGTTCAAGAACCTAAGTTCAATTAGGAAAATCAAAAATTCAACTCATATGTGTGAGGGGTGTTTTGAAATTATTTAAGTTAAACCCCTTAGCTTAATTAATCATTAATCATGAGCCAAATTGCATTAGGCCCCTTTCTCCCTAGGTGCATTACAAATTTAAATTCCTTATGATATTTTATGTCATCTCATTGGCTCATAATTATTTGGTTAACTATGCTAAGGTGGTGTAGGTAAGGGGTAATTAACATGCTTAATTCATACCTTAACCTAATCAAAATATAAAATGAATCTAATCATTTAAAAATTGAACAAAAATATCAAACACATGTGGGAATTGCTTAGGAATAGCCTCACTTCATATTTTCAAAATTAATCAAATTCAAGATCAAATAAAAATCACATTAATCAAACTTTGATTTACTTAAAGCTTTCTATTTCATAAGATTATGCTTAGAAATTAATTAAAATGAATGTGTTTACATGCTTTAATTACTTTAGTTCTTTCCCAATATGCTAAATATATGTGTCATGTGATTATATACATTCATGCTTTTCAAAAATCAAATTTAAAATGAAAATATTTCCTTTATATGAAATTGCATGTGTTGGCTAAACTAAGAATATGAGTGGCTATTATCACTATTAAATCCAAAATTATTTTCAAAATATATGAATCAATTATAAAAACTAAAAGTGTGTCATTTATATCTTACTTATGAGTTTGCATGTGAGTAAAAATAAGGATGTGCTTAGTGTATGTTTTCCTTCTCCTCTCTTTTAGTATAGTTTTGAATAGGATTTGACAAAGTGTATGGTTCATTTGAAAAGAACCTAACACTTGCCTAATTCCAGATCCTATTCATTCCTATGCTATTACTTAAGAAGGATACCTATACTTGTACATATAAATTGCATAAATAAAAATAAATCAACCAACACAAACTTTTACATTCTTTCCTTTCCATTCATTTCCTTCATACACATGCTTGTATTTAAGGAAAGTGGTATATTAGTTTGGACAACCCTAGGATTGCGAGGCTTTAAGTATCCCTTAGTAGGTCTTGTACCTTACACCCCTGATTAACAATGGCATCGTACTCACTTATGCCTTTCATACATTCATATGTGCATGTGAAAGATGGATAAGAAACCCCTTTGCTACTTAATGAAAATCATGCATCATAAACATCCAAATTTTCTTAAATAAATTACTTAGCATGCATCATTTACTTAGGTTAGGAAAAAATATATACATAGATATATTTAGTACTCATTCATATGCATGTTATACATGTTGGGAAAAAAATGAAGTGATGTATGTTTTGTGAATTTAGTTCATTTTAGTTACTCTTAAAATGCCTTTCTTTTGAGTGGGTTTGTTTAGAGTTCATCTAAATTTAAGATTAATTAAAACATAAAATAAAATATTCACCAAACAAAACTAAAATATGAATTCACTTTAGAAATTACTTAGGTTAGGGAAGGAAAGAGAAGTTCTCTTCTCTTTCCCTCTCTTTAGAAATCACTTGAACCCAATCAAAACACAAAATAAAACCAACCGAAAATAATTAAATCACTTAAATGAAACCCTCCTCTAAGTTGAACAATCTTCACACTTAGAAAATTCAAACTTAAAGCCATAACTAAGCATACCACATAAACCTTTAAAGCACACACATTATGCTAAGTCACCACTTCTGTCTTTAGGTTAGGATGGTGCATGGTTTGATGTTTGCTTTTATTTTATGATGTATATTTTAGTCTGGATGTTAGGATGTATGTGCATAGAATGAATAGTAAGGTGATCATAGTTGAACCATTATCTTCTACAGAGGATTTTGCTTAAGGGGCGTTGTAATAAATGAAAATATAAATGCTTTTGCTATGCAAGTGCTTATATCCCTAAGCATAATCTAATAGGCCAGGTGGACTTAGTTACCCATGTGTGGGGTGATCAGTCCAATATACATGTTTGGAATTTTGTGTGGTTTGTTTAACTAATCTCTATTTTGCAGGTGTTAGCTAGATTTACTTTTCCTTTTCAAGTAATTTTTGCAATTAGGATTTTGAAATGATTGCTATGGGGATTAGGATGAGCATTGACTGTAAGATCTCATCTTATGCACCATGTGAAGTCTTTGAGCATCCACCTTCCAACCATCTAAAAGAAGGAACCAAAGAAGAAAGAAGAAAAGAAGAATGAAGAAATGAAGCTTGAAGACACCCCATAATAATGAATTCATTGCTTAATTGTATTAATTCATTTGTAATATGGGTTGTATAAGGGTAGAGCTCAGCTACCCAATTTATTTTTCTAGTTTGTGCGGTGGTACCCAATCACAATGGCATCTTATTCTTTTACGATTAGCTTGATAAATTGATTGATGATTTGTTTAGCTTGTGCATTAAGTGGCATCCTTTTCCTAATTTCTTCCTTGCTTTATGTATGGCCAGAATGTGGATTAGGCTCTTAGGGAAAAAATAAATATTCTACCAAATTTAATAATTCAAAACTAAAATAAAGAATTCATAATCTCACTTAAAGCCTAGGTTAAAAATCAAGATAAAAGAATTAGTAACCTCTTAGCTAGATGAGTACTTCTTTTATAACATCATGTACAAATGCAGATTATTTTTACTCTTGATTGGAGGGCTTCCACCTTTGCCAGAGAAAGTTGGCTTGAGCTTTGAGAGCCATGGTGGAAATGCACCTCCTCTCTTCTCATTGATTTTGGCCAATGATCTCATTTCTCATGCATTAGGCATATGAATCATATTAGCCTGAGTAAAAATAGTTTTCCAAAAATGAAAATAAAATGTAATATGATTTACATTAGACTTAGGTCATTTGAAGCATACCTTTACATGATCTAGACTCTATAGGGAGTGAGTTTAAGGACTTAATCTCTTTCTAAATAAAATAACAACCCTACTATCTTGCATAAAGCATATGACTTGCCTACATGAATTCAAAATCGTAGGAGGAGTTAGTTGGTAGCCACCCCTAGACGGTTGTAAGTCTAAGTAGTCTGGTGGTTTATCCTCTCTTATGGAGGAAAACTAAATACCCATTTTCACCTTAGATTTAGGTTGTGCTTTTGGCCCTCACCAAAGCTTCCTAGATTTAGGTTCTAAGGTTGCTTCTCCCCTTTGTGGGACATAATCATAAATGCTTACCTCTTAGGCATTTCCATAATCTTGTGGTATGGAATCATAAGCCCTAAATTTCTAATGAAAATTTCAACTCAAACAAATTAAATCAATTTCAAAAATATAAAGACCAACCATAGGATAGTTTGAGATGCTCGCTAGGTTTTCTAGCATCGTGGGTATCTTCTACTTATCTTCCTTTGGCGTCGATAATAACTCCCTTTCTTTGATCAATCCCATTTGATCTTCCAAAATAAACAAATTGATTGATAGACCTACCTATTAAAATCTTTAGAGACAATGATCATTTACCTTAATCAAGAGTATTCTGAAAGAATCTCATTCCTTAGGATGTAATTAACTATGTGGGTTTGCCCCTATAGGGAACTTAACGAACTCAATTTAAAATAAATCTTACTTTGCTTTTCTATGTAAAGTAGGGGAAGAATCTTTGGCACATATGCAGACCCATTGTCCTTAGGAGTCCTTATTGAGGTGATTAAGTGCATTGTAGGGTGGTGACTTTTATCTTTCAAGATAGTACACCTCTCCTCAATGTCATACCCGATCACCCTCAATAAGAATATCTGCAAATCTACGTGGTGTTAAATTGCATAAAAAGAAGGAGATGTATATTTACATCCTCATTTTATCCCGGATAGAGTGAAGATGGAAGTATATATCTTATTATTAAAAAAAAATTTGATATAATTCACACCATATTAAGTTCATAATTTATTCATCAGGGAGATCATCACTAAGTGGAGAATCAACACGAAGTGGGTGTGCTATTAAGAAATTTGTGTGTGCTTATCATTTCATCGCATAGAGGGGGTATGAATGTGATATCAAGCTGTGATAAAATCATGGACCATCATGCCAACCATCCGAATAGCGTCGCCTATGTCATGTGATATTACAGTGGATTGATTCTAAAAATTAAGTTTACTTTATGAGAAAGCATATAGTGTCGTATCTTTTGAGATGCAAAGGTTAAAGCTAGGTAATGCTTCTCAATGGGTGGATAGTTTACTTTAGCAGGTATTAGACGGTGACTAAGATAGTAGAGTGCATTCTCTTTCCCTACGGCATTGTCTTAGACCAACAAAGTGCCAAGGGAGTCATCCAATGTAGTAGTATAGAGGATCAGAGGTTTTCCCAGGATAAGGGCAGCTAGAACTGGTGGCGTCATATGGTATTATTTGATGCTCTCAATGGCATGCTAACACTTGCATCCCACATGAACTTGACATTCTTCTTGACTAGTGCTGAAAGTGATTAACATTTGCCTAATAGATTGGATATAAAGCATCTTAGATACACTAACCTCCCTTGGGATGATCTGAGTTGAGTTAGACTTTTAGGGGGTGTCATTTCCAATATCATTTTAATATTCTCCAAATCAGTTTCAATTTTGCAGTGTCGGACAACAACCCTAAGAAACTTTCCTGAAGATACTTCGAATGCACACTTCATAGGGTTCATTTTGAGGTTATATTGCCTTAACCACTCAAAAACTACTCTCAAGTCAAAGAGGTGATCTTTCTTTTATTTTCTTTTGAGCATGAGATCATCAACATAATATTCAATTTGTTGATGGATGACTTCATCGTAAATTTAAGTCATGACCCGCTAGTAAGTGGTACCAGCATTTGTAAGGTCAAAAGGCATGACCTTATAATAATATATTCTGATTGGAGATCTAAAAGTAGTGTTCTTTTCATATTTAGGTGTCAATTTTTTTGGTGATATCTAGATGAACCATCCATGAAAGAGAAGATCGCATGAGATGAGGCAATGTCCACCATCAGTTTTAGTATTGGTAGTGAAAATTCATCTTTTAGACATGCCTTGTTAAGATCCTTAAAATTTATGCATATGTAAATTTGACCATTCTTCTTCTTAACTTGGATGACACTAGCCAATCAGGTGGGATATTTGTCCTCCTGGATGAAACCAACATATATCAGTTTCTTGACTTCAAAAATGACCTGTTGCGCAATGTCTTATAGCATGCATCTAGGAGCTTGCTTGACAGGGTTAGCATCAGGCTATATTGCTAGCTTATGGACGACTACATCAGGAGCTATTCTAGGCATTTCTTCATAATTCTAAGTAAATAAGTCCTTAAACTTAGTGAGTAGCCTAACTAAGTCATTGGTTTATGTTTCATTCAATAAGAAATTGATGTACGTTAGGCATGAATTATCTTTAGTCCCCAAGTTGATTTGTTTGAGTTTGTTAATGGTTGATTTGATTTCTTCTTCAAATTTTAGAGGTGCATCTTTGACTTGGAAATCATCTTGCTCATCTGAAGTTTCTAAGCACACTTACTCATATGAGTTGATGTGATTTGAGAAGAACCTATCAGATTCTAAAAAATTGGTGATGACCAAACAATAATCATCATCATCTATCGAATCTACTGTGTTAAAGCCTAGTCTGGGTCTTGATTGAGAGTTCTAGCATTTATTATTTCATAGGGTTTGAAAGTATTCTGACCCATGCTTATATCATGTATGTGAAATTAAACCTTTCTCTGTTAAATTATGAACACAAGGTGAGTATCAATCAAAAGGAAATTCTATTAATTCTGTATATGAATTATCCTCAGGTTCTACATCAACTTCTTGACTTAAGGATGCTACTCCTGGATATAACCTCTGAATCTTTATGGTTGTACATGCTTTAGGGGCTTTCTTAACTGCCAAACCCTCAACTTTTTGAGAGGAAAGTGGGGTTGGAGCTAAGGTTCCCATCTGATGCCTGATAGTTTCACATAAGGATGACTTGGATACACTCTTGTTTTGCTTGGGAATATGGTCTTCATCATTATTTGGCTTGAGTGTCACCTCTAATGGGATCTGCTATCAAGAAGAACTGGCTAGTATGCTAACTATATATGACTCATCCTCTAAACTAGATTCTAAGTCTATGTAGATAACAGGTGTACTCTTGGATGCTGGAATGAATCTCTTCATAGGTGGTAAGTATGTAGACCTTCCACCTCTGGGACTCCCTTTGGACTTGCCTCTTCCTCATCCTGGTGGAGGTTGGGTCATCCTCCCCACTTATTCGAATGGAGTGATAAACTGTGGAAGGAATATAATCTCGTGCCTCCTCCCACTTTTTCTTTTCTTTTCATTATTTTTTTATTTTCTTTTTATTTCTCTTTTTCATTTTGACTAAGGTCATGAGAGAATACATTTTGTTTCTTAGGGAGTTAGCAGACCACATCCTCAAAAATTCTGACCTCATGAATAGTAAATGGTTTGAGATCTCCTTTGACACAATACTAAATCCCACCTCTTAAGAACTTGATTCACTAATGTAAAGAGGATGGAACCATATTATTCTCATATATCCATGGTTTCCCAAGCAAAATATTAAAAGATGTATCCAAATCTATTATGTGAAACTTGGCTTCTATCTTCCAATCATGTATATCTAAGGGTAACACTATAGAGCCTAAGGCCCCCTCACCTTATTCATTGAATCCTTTCAACATCATCCTCTCTGCTTGGAGTTTAGAGATATCGATCCTCAAGTAGGTAAGGGTTCTTAGACATATAATGTTAACCAATGCACCTAGATTAGCTAGAACTCTAGATGGCCTGAATCTGCCAACATCCACTGTAACGTAGAAGGGATGATTGTGCTCGATCATCCCTAGAAGTAGGTCTTCAGCCTTGAATGTAACTCCTAGGACTTCTTCTGAGAAACTTGACTCCTCTCTAGTAGCGGTCAACTAAGCTCAGAATATTTTTGGATCAAGCAAAGCTTTATTTAATGACACCCTCATCTCTTTAGATAAGAAGAGGGCATCATATATGCTTAACTTAGATGGCAACTTTCTAAGGTATGCGAGGACATTGTAATCAACTTTGGGATGGTCCTCCATAAGCTTATCCATAAGTGGAGTATCCTGTGGAGGGGCTATCTGCTCATTGAAACAAATGACATGTTTTTTCTTATCTTGAGGTGCTGCTCTAGGAGGTAAAACTTTACCACTGTGGAGGTTGACTTCAGTGACTTCTTGGAATGAGGTGTTTGTGGAAAGTTCTACCTGCTCATTGGGTATACCTATAGCTTCTCTTAAAGGATCATCAGAGTCAGATGACTCCAAATCAATCTCAAGAGGTGAACTTGATGATTCAGAAAAGAGAAATTTATTTTTGAATAGGAGTGGGATTGATTAAAATTATTTAAGGTATTATTGCTATGAATTGGAGAGCTTTCTATAGGAATAAAATCATCAAAAGTAGAGAGAACGGAAGTGGAATCAGTGTTCTTCATTGATTTCTCTAATTTTGGTGGTGGTACATAAGAAAAATCAAGTAAAGTAAGTGGTATGAGGGGTTTGGTGCCCTCATCTATTGATATAATGCTCTTGCTGGAGGTGGAGGAGCTAGTGGAGGTAGTAGCTACAATGGTGGAAGGAGGAGTATTAGACATGGATGGTGGTTGCACTGTGGATCTATCACATATCTATCTCGGGTAGGTGTATGCTGCTATTGGGCTTCTACCCTCCCCAAGTTGTCCTTCATAACTAGCAAGCCTTCCATGATGTTGGAGTTTTGAGCTGAGTTAGGCACCTGCAGAGAAAGTTTCTTGATTTTAGAAATTAATTTTTTAGAGGTATGAGATAAAGAGATATCCCAACCTTCTTTTATCTTATGAGAATCAGATGTATCCCCAAAGATAACTTTGACAGAACTAGAAGGTTATTCTGCTAAGTATTCCTTAGGGTTAACTTTAGTCGTGACTTGTAGCTAAGTTCAAGCTAATCCTTAAATGTGAAACAATCCTCTAATACATGGCTTAAACTCACTTTCTAAGAGACTAGATCATGATTGGCATGAGCATATGACTTAGTCTAAAAATGCAAAATATTATAAATTTTATATCATTTTGACACAATATTTTGGACAAAGGCGTAGGTTAATTATGTCTAAATGCATGATAAAATTGACTTATTGGCTAAATCATAGAGTGGCAGGGAGATCTCCACCATGAGGGGGTGCCCTCATAGGTCAACCATTCTCTAAAGTGCAAAAATGGAGACCCTCCTTATTCAAGAGTGAAATAAGATGATATGCATGATGTTAGACATTCAACATTTAGCTAAGGAGTTGCTAAATATTTTAATTTTTTTGATTATATCGTAGGCTTTAGAATGAAGTTGTGAGTTATTTTAATTTTTTTTAGTTATGAGTAATTAATGGGTAGAAAAATTAATTTTATCTTAAGAGCCTACCGCATCTATGCCACATATTCAAACATCAAGTTTAAGAAACTATGAAAAAGATGTAATTTTTATTACATAATCTAAGCATAATATTTGAACATTTAGATTATCATAGAAGAATAAAAGTCAAAGTCCAAAAAATAAAATTTAGGCTCTACCCTTATACAACCCAGATTATAAAACAATATTATAATTTCAAATTAAATTAGGTGCTATGGGGGTCTTCATTCCTTACTTTTCCTTCCTTTCTCCTTTCTTTTATTCTTAATTTAATCATGCTCTAAGGCTTCATAGGGCCTTCTAGGACTATGCCTTCTAGCCACTGCTCATCCTAAACCCCATAACACTAATCATAATTTCTATTACAAAATTACATATTTATGGAAAAGTAAAATCTAACTACACCTACAAAATAGATGTTACCTAAACATACAAACATTCCCAAGCAGTTATATTTTGTAATTTGGACTTAGCACCCTATGAATGGGTAACCAATCCCACCTATCTTAATCATAGATTTTGTTAATAGGTTAAGTAACCTACAAGTAGAAACATTTATATTTATTTTATTGACCCCAATAGTATAGTCTTCTACAAAAAACAACATTAGGCAAAGAATGGCCTAACATCTAGTCTACGTACCACAATCCTATCATCTAGTCTAAAACATTACATCATAAAACAAAACATAATATCACATCATACACCATCCTAGCATAGAGCTAGAAGTGGCGACTTAGCATTTTAATGTGTGTGTTTAGGCTTGGTGTGGTATGTCTTAGCTAGGCTTTTGAATTATGATTATCTAAAGGTTGAAATTGTTTAAGTTAAACATTAAGGGTGGTTTCATTTTAAGTTATTTAGAGAATTTATGAATTTTAATTTGTATTTTCTTTGATTTCACTTGATACTTAGTTAGCATCTAAGTATTATGAAGAGAATAAAGCAGCTTAACCTCTTTCATCCCTACTTTAAGTTATTTTCTAAAGGCATATTATTATGACTTGATTTCTTTTAGTGAATGATTTATTAAATTTTTTACCATTCCTAAGTTTGGGTTAATCTTAAAGAATCCTAGTCAATGTGAAAGGCATCTTAAGATTAATGAGGTTGAATTACTATTACATAGATAATGTTGTACCATTCCTTTTCATCATCAATAATCATGCATATGATTTAAGACTTAACTTACCTATACATGCAATGTATTTTTGGCACACTTAAATGATCATGAATGTATATGTTTTGTAGAAAAGTGGGATCCTTATTCTTTAGTTAAATATACACACAAATATATTAAAGATGTAAGAAAGTATGTGTCATTGTTTACCAGGGAAGTGAGATAATCTAAGACCTCATTATGGCTACGTAACGCCTCGTATTCTCGAGATGTCCATACTATATGCCTGCTATCTTAAATACATATGAGTGCCTTTGTTAACCAGGGAAGTGAGTTAATCTAAGACCTCCGTGGGACTACATAAAGCCTCGTAATCCCGGGATGTCCAGACTATATATGTATTACCATTCAAACCTATGTAAACCCAAACATGAATCATAAAGATAGAATAAAACTTTGACATGTTTAGGCTATAAGCACATGTAAATCCTACATAATATTTATAGCTAATGTTAATTTAACTCTTCATTTAAAATTTTGAAAATAACTTTGAAATTTATTAGTGGTAATATCCACACATATAATAGGATTAATTCAACACATGCAACTTTACACAAATAAATTCAATTGATTATTTTTATTTGAAAGCATGAATGTATGATATCAAATTACATACAACATTTATGATAATTGAAAAGGATTAGTTCAACACTTCCACATAATTCATTCGACTACACTAATTTCTAAAGATAATCTCATTAAATAAAATTATTTAATGAGAAACCTTAGCTTCTTATGGAATTTGATTTTTGGTTTTGAGTTGTTAATCTTAAAGAGGAGAAACATTTTCTATTTTGTGCCATCCCATGTGAGTGATTTAATGTATTTAAAGAGAACATGATTAAGTGATTTTTATGGATAAATTAAGTTTAAATCATTAAGTAAATGATTTATTTTCCCTTTTCCTATGCTTCTTTAATTTGATTAATCATTTAACCATAAGCCTCCAATAATGTGCAAATGAGAAATTAAACTTGCAATGCACTCAGGGACCTAATGTAATGAGGCTTATAATTAAGCTTTAATTTAATTAAAGAATCTAAAAAGTACTTATATGATTTTCCCTCACCCATGGGTTAATCATAATTTCCTTAAGGGTCTTTATGTTATTAGACCCATAAAGAGGAACCCACAAATTAAATTTGTTTATTTGATATAATTACCATTTTTATTTTTAATTGATTTATTAATTAATTGCTTAATCACTCCTTAATTGAATCATGATTTAATTAATCCTCATATATGAAATGAATTTAGAAAAACCATTAGGAAAGAGGTGCTAACCATTACCCTTCATCATTCCACTATTAACATAGCTTAACCAAATTTAATTAATTAATTTTTACTATTTGGAATTTTAAATAATTATTAAATCACTTAATGAGGGTGATTAGGGTTTGAATTTCAAATTTTTCTAATTTCCTAGCCAATAAATCCTAAGAAAATTATGAGAGGTAGAGGACATCCCATTAAATCGACATTTTAAATTTGAAATCAATTGGCCAAGTAATTATGGCTTAATTAAGCTAATTTTTAAAAACATCAAAACTCTATTCACCTTTTTAAACTATAAGAAAATTATTTTTATTAAAATCTCCTTTCTTTACCCTTTCCAAAATGGGTTTACTCATATTTGTAGGATTTTTTTAAAATTAGCTATGAATTTTTGAACTTTAGAGAAATTTTGCATTTTTCATCTTAATTAATTGCTAATCCCGTCGACACCACGTTGGAGCTGACGTGGTATTGCTTTCCATGTGGAGTCATGGGATTGGCCACTTAAACAATCTGACGTGGCATACTGATTCAGTAGAGGTGGATGTGCTCTTATCTCCACCGTACGATCTCGAATCAGATGGTGGGGATTAATCTTGTGGTTCCTTTAGGATAAAATTGGGTAAACTAGCAAATTAAATTATGGTCATCTGTTCCAATCATGCGTAATGGATGACAGATGATCATCCATCCCCCAAGCCATGAAAGATGAACATCCTCTGCCTTCCTCTACTGGATCTGAGCTCGTGAGGGATTGGGTTCGACTCCAAAATGTTCAAGGGATAGATCTAAGGATATCCTACGATGGAAATCACACAAAATCAAGATTTCTTTCATAAAAGACCAACATATAGGGACTTTTACAGTTTACAGGAATTTATCCCACTATAGCTCAAGATCGGAGGTCTAATGACTGAGGTAACTTCATCTTGAAAAGACAAAGCCCTGTTGTGAAGCTCATGAGTTTCCTCCCAATTAGTGGCTTTGTCAACCAAATGCCAGAGTTGTCTAGAGTTGGTCGAGAATCGATTCCTTTCACCTCACTAGAGCTTGAGGAGGGTGTGGGTGAAGTTAATTGGATTTGGTTGATTTTGAGTGGAGTTGGATGGAGGGGAGGCTCAGTTTTCCTTAAGTTTGGTGTTGTCAGTGATGGGGAGCTCAAGCGAGGTTGGGAAGGCACTGGGGAAGCTCATCTTGACTCTTTAAAGCTCTTTAGATGATTGTGTCTGTCTTGGAATGAGATGGGAATGAGTATACCACCCTCCCCATAGAATCAGATGGTGGGTATTGGCTCTATTTTTCCAGACATCTGGCCAGCATAGGCGGCTGAGGATATCAGGGAATGGCTGAGGTGGAGCTCCTTGAGTGGGTTGGTGAAGAAAGTGGGCTGGTAAGGGCTGAGGTGGAATGTACTTCCTCCCCAATGTGAGCTAATGGAATGGCTTGGGTTAGCTCACCTTCTTTAACCCATGGCTAACCCAATTAGCTTTGGGTCAGGTTAGCCTGTGGGTCAGAGGTCCAAAATAAACTTTGGGTGACTACCAAGGGAAAAGGGGTAGGTGATCCAAATGGAGATTTTGTCCCATTTAGAGGGGTTTACCCAATGCATTTTAGGAAAATTCAAGTTTGAAATAGGTTGGGTTTGATTTGGTCTAACCCATGGTGACCTAAGGATGGGTCAAGCGAAGTTTGGTTGGGTTTGGGCTTGGTTTGAGTGGGTTTGGCTCAATTTGACCCATGTCGGTCAAATTGGGTTCAATTGGGCTAGATTGAACCATGAGTCAAATTAGGTCAAACCAAGGGTTGGATTATGTTCAAATGATGATTTGGGATGTTTAGGTTCAATCAATTTGATTTGATTTGATGTGGATTTGAATTTGGCTCATAGGGGTTCATATGGGTCAAATGGGCTAAGTTGACCAATTTGGTCAAAATGGTCAAAATTGCTTGAGTTAGGGTTTGGTTTAGGTTCAATTGATGATTTGAATATGATTGTAGGTGTTGAATTTAATGAATTTTGATTTGGGAATGATTTAGATCAATTTGACCCTTTATGTTAATTTGGGCCAATTAGGTTGACTTGGTAAAATTAGGTTCAATCAAGGGATTGGTCATGTTCAATAATCAATTCATGATTGTTTGAAAGCATTGGTTTCAATAAATTTAGATTGGATTGAGGTTTGGCCCAATTTGTCCTTTTAGGTCAAATTGGGTCAAGATCCCAAATTGGTTTGGTTTGGCTTGATTGATGGTCAAATCATATTCAAAGATCAATTTATGATTGGTAGAAATCCTTGGTTTGAATCAGAATTAGAATTGGTTCAATTTGGTTCATATGGGCTAATTGGGTCAACTTGGGTCCAGTGATCAAATTAGTTTAGTTTGACCCAATTGATTGCAATTGGACAATTAAGGGTGATCAACAATCATTGTAGAAGACATTGAATGGGTTGGTTCAATCTAGTTTGGGTTGGATCAAATGGGTCCTTTAGGTCACTTTGGGTCAAGTGAACCAAATTGGTCAATTTGAGTTTGATTGGGTTGAATTAGGTTGAATTGAGTTTGATAATTGATTTATAATTGATTGATAGCTTTGATTGCAATTGATTTGGATTTAATTTAATTTTGGCTCATGTAGACCCTTAGATCAAAGGGGCTAAGTTAGGTTGATTGAATTGATTTGGTTGGTTTAATTTGATTGTAGGTTTTGAAGAGTTTGAAATGATGTATTGAATGGTTGGAATGCTTTTGTGAAAATCAATTAGGTTTTGTTTAATTTAAGGAGTTTTGGGTTAAGTCCATATGATCTGATCAAGGGGTTAAGATGGGTTTAGTTTCAAATCATTTTGGCTTGGAGCTTGGATATTCAATGGGATTCAATTAGGGTTTGATTGTGTTGATTTGAGGTTGGTTTTGGATGAGTGGATAGGTATAGGTCATGGGTTAGGCCATGGGATAGGTAGGTTCCCTTGATCCTAAGGTATAGCTTAAACCTATGGTACACCTTCTTAAGTCTCTAGGCTTGGGTTTAGTGTTCACCTAATCATTAGAAGTATCTTATGACTAGAGAAATCCTAGTACTTAGAAGACTCCTAATTCTAAGATAGGAGGATGAATCCTCACTCCAAAAGTGAGGTCAACAGTAACATCATAACATATTGCCAACTTGATTTCTATCATATCATATTTCTAAGCTAAGCCAATTTCAATGTTTGTAATATTCATTAACAATCAATACAAAATATAAATGTGCAAAGTGACTAGAAATAAAATAAAATAGTTTTGATTAATGGGGGATTATCATAAGGAGAAACACCTAATAAACTGTTCACTTGAATTACATATAAGGATAAAAATTATGCATATAATTTAAGTTTAATTCACTCCTAATAGTTACTATTCATAAAATAAAGAATTTATACTGTTAATATTCAATTTCATACACAAATAATAATGCAGAGAAGAAGAAACTTGTCTTCTACATTAGAATTGAAAACCTTACTTAAGTGGCGAATTTCCATCATCAATGGGCTACCCACAACCTTTTTGTACATAAATGATTCCAATGTGACTTTTCCTCATAAAAACTTATAACCTAAAACTCAAATTAAAATAGACCAATTAAAAGCATTTTTAAGAAAATCACATTTCCAACATCACTTCCTTCTTCCTTCCTTCTTCATTCCTTCCTTCCTTCTTTCTATAACCCAAAACTTTGTAATAAATATAAAATTAAATTTTAAATCCCATAACTTTTATAAAAATAAATTTATATATTTCTTATATATAAATATAAATATATATTATTTATATATATATATATATATTTATATATATATATATATATATATATATATATATATATATATATATATATATATATGTGTGTCTATATTTGTGTGTGTATTAAATATATGTATCATTTCGATCAATATAAAAATATAAAGTTTTATTAAATTAATTATTTTTTTAAATATAAAATTTTAGGTATATTTTAAAATAACTTAATTAATTTATGTTTTTGTTCTTTTGGATATTATAATTCTACCCTCCATATAAAAATGTTGTCCTCAAAATTTTTGAGCAATCATTGAACTGGGATAGGAGAGGCTCTATTTCATTTCATCTTCTCTCTCCCAAGTTACTTCTTTTGTTAGTTTGTGTTTCCATTTCACTTTCGTAAAAGGAATATATTTGTTTTTTAAACTTCTTAACTTCAAATTTTGCTATCCTTTCTGGTTCTATTGCATAAGTTAGATTTTTTAAATTTCAATTTCATTATGTAATATTCTCTGACCCAGCTTTCCTCCTTGGCCAAATCTGGATATACCTTTCATATGTCTAACCTTCAGAAATACAAATTTACCAGCTTCAAATTCTTTTTGGTTCTACTACTTAGGATCATAATATTTTTGCTGTCAGTCTTATGCAGCTTTCAATTTGCCTCTCATAATTCTAATCTTTTAGTTGCCTGATCAACGAATTTTGGTCCCAATAGCTACCTTTCTCCTGTTTCAACCCAACTCAAAGGAGTCCTACATTTTATGCCATATAAAGCTCTGTATAAAGCCATTTGGATACTAGATTGATAACTGTTATTATAAGCAAACTCTATCAGAGGAATGTGAGCTTTCTAACTACCACCAAAATCTAAAAGACAAAATTTCAATAAGGCATCTAATACTTGAATTGCCCGTTCAGATTGTCCATCTATATGTGGATGAAATATAGTACTGAAGTGTAATTTAATACTTGTGGTGTTTTAATTTGGAGCTACAGGGACACCACACGGATCATATGGGGTGCTTATTGAAGTGACAGGTGTTGCATTAGGGTATGATGTATCATATCGGGAGATGGAAACATTACCCTATAATGGACCTAATCATCTAATAAGGACTTTTAAAGCATATGGGTCTACATATGTACTAGAGATCTTTCCTCAAATTTACATGGAGAAGTAAAGTAGGGTTTATTTTATGTCGAGTTCCTTAGCTCCCTATGGAAGCAAGCTTTCATAGTTAATTACATCTTAGAAATTGAGAATCTCCTAAGAATACTCTTGATTAAAGTAGTCAATAAGTATCTCCAATGATTTCAAAGCTAGACTATCAAAGGATTAGGTATTTATGAAGATCAAATGAGAGTGTTCAAATGGAAAGACTTATTTGTAGATTTTAAAGGAGAATAAGTAGGAAACACCAAAACAACTCAAGATTATAAAATAAGGCTTTATTTATGGATTTCACCTAGTTGGTGCTTTAGTATACCCTATAGTGAGGCTTTATATATTTGAGAGAGAGAATTTACAAGTTTTTAAGCTAGAGTATTATTAGAATGCTAGGGCTTATAGTCCAAGAATACAAGATCATGAAAATGCCTAAGAGGTGAGGACTTACGCTTATAGCTCAAAGGAAATAAGTAGCCTCATAACCTAAATCTAAAAGCTTTTAGTACAAGCTGAAAGCACGACCTAAGTGTAATTGAGAAAGATGGGATATGATAGTTCACCTCCTCAAGAAAGAATGAACACATCCTGACTCTTCTGGGCTTACAACCACTTGGAGTGGCCGCCAGCTAACACCTCCTACGCTTTAAAACTATGTAGGTCAGTCTTATGTTGATGTAATATAACTAGACTATTATTTAATTAGGAAGGAAGCTAGAATCCTAAACTCACTCCCAAAGATACTAGATCATGATTGGTATGAAAACATGACTTACACTAATGCTAAAATTTACAACTTTATAAATCATTTTGACACATTCATTTTGGACCAAGGGCTTGGGAAAATTATGCCTATATGCCTATATGCATGATGAAATTGAGTCATGGGCTAAATCAATTAGAAGATGTGTTTTTCACTATAAGGGATTGCCCTAAAGGTCAATCATATCCCCTATTGTGCAGGAGTGGAGACCCTCCATATTCAAGAGTGGCACAATATGATATGCATGGTGTGATAACATACAACATTCAACTAAGAGGTTTCTAAATCTTTTATTTATCTTGATTATAGACATAAAGTTTAAGATGAGGTTATGAGTTGTATTAAAATTTAGTTATGAATTTTTAGTGAGGATATCAAATTTAATTTTATCTTAAAGAGTTTATCACATCCAGACCACACATCAAATCATCATATTTTAAAAAACCTATGAAAAGCATGCCATTTCTATTGCACAATATAAATAGAATAATTAAACATATAAATTTCATAAAAGAATAAGAGGCTGGTGCAACCGAGTATCGCCATACACCCCTGAAAAGAAATGAAATTGGATAGCTGAGCTCTACCCTTATACAAATCAGATTATATTGAATATTATAATTATAATGAATGCTATGTGGGTCTTCAATATCTTGTCTTTATTTTCTTCTTTTGGATTTGTTTGCTCTAGGCTTCACAGGGCCTCCTAGGTCTTTGCCTTCTAGCCACTGCTCATCCTAAACCCCATAGCACTAAACCTAATCCTATTGCTAAAATTACATATTTATGAAAAATGAAATATAATTTTACCAGCAAAGTAGATGTTAGTTAAACAAACATACAAGCCAAGCAATTACATTTCACATATTTGGACTTAGCACCCTACACTTGGGTAGCCAAGCCCACCTATCCTAACTAGATTATCCTTAGGGACATAAGCAACACTTACAAGCAAGAACATTTATATTTACTTATTATTACAATGACCCCTTTAGCATAATCTCTTGTAGAAAATATCATAGGCTATTAATGACCTAACATCCTGTCTACGAATAAACAATCCTAACATCCAGTCTAAAATATTACATCATAAAATAAAACATAACATCACGACATACACTGGTCTAACCTAAAAGATAGAATTGGAGACTTAGTATTCTAATGTGTCTACTAAGGTTTAGTATGGTGTGTCTTATTTAGGCTTTAGAAAAATGATTATCTAAAGTTTATAATTATTTAAGTTAAATATTATGGGAGGCTCCACTTTAAATCTTTGAATGAATGGATTAATTTTAATTTACATTTTTTTTGTTTGATTTGATGTCTACTTAATATCTAATTATTATGAATAGAAGAAAGTGGGGGTTGGCCTCCCTATCCTAAGTTATTTTCTAAGGGTATATTATTATGACTTTAGTTTCTTTAGTGAATCATTTATGAAATTTTTTTTTATTAAACCTAGGTTTGGGTTAGTCTTATTCAGACATAAAAGATATCTCAAGATTAATGAAACTGAATCACCATTATATGGATGACATTCCACCCCATCTTTCCATTATCAATAGCATACACAATTCTACATTCATGATATTTGATTTAATACACATATTTATATATACAATATATATTTGTATTTTCTCACACTTGAATGATCATTAATATATGTATTTTGATAGAAAAGAAAGATTTATCTTTTATTTAAGCATATGTAGACATGTATTATAGATTTAGGTAAGTAGTGTCGTTGTTATACCAAGGAAGTGAGGTTATCTAAAACCTTCTTGGGGCTATTTTAAGCCTCATGTTCCCAGGATGTCTAGATTATATACTTGCCAAATTAAATACATGTAAACATATACAAATGCATAGGGATGAAAACCATGGAAAGATTATATAATATAAAATCTTTTTATTCATGCGAAACCTAACGACATGAAGAGCAAAGTTTTATATCCAATTCTAGCAAACGAATACATATAAATGAAATTAAGCAAGTACATGCCATTGTTAAACCAGAGAAGTGATGTTATCTAAGACCTCCTTGAAGCTATATAAAGACACGTGTTCCCAGGATATTCAGACTATATACTTACCAATTTAAATGTATGTAAACATGCACATGAAACATAAAGATAAAAATAAAATCTTTACTAATTTTGAAATTATGACTTAATTATAAACTTTATTAAATCTATATAACCAACATTAACTTATATTTTTCATTATTAGCTTATAATTTTAAAAATAATTTAGGATTTATTAGTGATAATAGTCACACCTTATAATAATATTTATCCAACACAAGCAACTTAAATGTACTATGTTCTTTTGATTCTCTTTTTTTTTTTTTGTGAAAACATGAACATATGACACATATTGCATGCACATTTATGATGCTTGAAAAGAAGTAATTAAACATTGCTACATAACATATTCAATTACATTAAGTCATAAGGACAATCAAGCCAGATAAATATTCTTTAAGACTAACCAAAATTCTTATGAAATTTGATTTTGGTGTTTAAATTATTAAAACCTAAAGAGTTGAGATGATACTTAGTATTTACCCCATCCCATGTTGGTGATTTAATATTTTAAGGAAACCAATTAAATAGATTTTAATGACTTGATTAAGTTTAAACCATTAAGCACATTGATTTGATCCTTCCATAAGCTTCTTTAATTTAATTAACTACTTGATCATGAGTCTTCAATGATATGCTTCTAGGAAAGTAAAATTTGCAATGCACCTAAAGGGATCTTACGCAATTATGATCATGCTTAAGAGTTAACTGGATTAAAGAATGAAAGAATCTAATTTAATTACTCTTATGTTTTCCGATACCAATGAGTCAACCATAATTTCCTTAACAACGTTATGTTATTAAACACATAATGAAAAACTAATGAATTATATTTGAATTATATGAACCAATCATTATTTTTTTTACTTCCATTTTTATCATTCATTTTTTTAAGTAATCCCTAATTATCGAATATGTTAATTAACCTTCTTGAAGAGATACATTGAAAAAAATAATTAGGGAAAAAAATATTAATTAATTCTCCTCACTATAACCACTTTTCATATTGATTAATTATCATTAATTATTTAATTTTCAATATTTATCAGTCTTAATAATTATTAAGTTAATTAATGAGGGTGGTTAGGATTAAATTTTCAAATCCTTTAAATTTTATGGCAAATAATTCCAAGGAAACTATGGGAGGCAGAGGACATCCTATGGAATCATCCCAAAAATTTTGGAATTAATTAGCCAAGTAATTAGTCCTTAATTAAGATAATTAGCCTAACCTCCAAACCTTAATTAAGCACTATTCACTAGATATAAATAAGAGATTTTATTTTTCTTAAATTCTCCTATGTGTAACCTTTCCAAAATAGGTTTATTTATATTTTTAAATTTTTCTACAATTAGTTAGGACTTTTTAAAGTTCTAACCATAATCATACCTTTGACAGGGCAAGATTCCATTAATGATTTCAAAGTTATTAAATCAGATTTCATTTTTGTTCTAATCATGTGGATTTCAAACTATATGATTTGTCATCCCATTTTAAGATGGACATCATTTGCCTTTTGATCTGAGCTCACAGGAGCTCGTTCGATTGTAAAACTGACTCCAAAATGATCAAGGAATGAATCTAAATGGATCATATGGTGAAAATCATATGAAAACATAATTTACTTCAAAAAACACTAATGCCTAGAGGGAAACTACAGTTGCCAGATTTTTACTTTACTAGCTATAGACCAGTGCTTCGTTGATAGAATTAGCTTCATCTTGAAGAGACGAAGCCGTGTTGAGAAGATCATGAGCTACCTCCCCGTCGATTACTCTGTGGACCAAGTGCCATCACAAAGCTCGCCTGAGTTGGTTTAGGGATGTCTTAAAGTGGTTCGAGAAATGATTCATTTTAGCTCATAGGAGTGAGGCGAAGGTGTGGGAAGAGTAAATTTGGGTTTGGTGGAGATTTTAGAAACTTGGACGGATATAGCTCTCAGATTCAAACGGGGTCTGTTCTCACCGGTGGTGGAGTGCATGAAGAGCTCGGAAGTGGGTATGGGACTGTACAAAATGCTGTGGGGAAGGAGTGTGTTGAGTTTGAATCCATGGGGAGGAGTATACTCTTCTTACTAGTTGGACTAAGGGCTAAGATTAGTTTAGCGGGGTAGGGGTGGAGAGGAGGGATTGCTAAGGTGGCTGAGGGTGAGAGGCTGAGGGAGTGTAGTGGTCTGGCATGGGGTGTATAGCCTCCGTTAGGTGGACCAATGGGTTGCCATGGGTGAACTTACCCTTTCATGGCCAAAGGCTGAGGCCAACAACCTTGGGTTATGTTGGGTCAGTGGTCCTCTTATGCAAGAAGAGCCAAAGGTGGTTGTCATGGGGTAATGGGGTGGAGAACACACCAAAATGAGGATTTTATCCCATTTAGGTGGCTTGGTTCAATGACTTTGACCCAAACTGGGTTCACCATGGGTTAGGCTTACTTGGGCAGACCCATGGTGACCCAAGGATGAGTCATGCTAAGGTTGATTTGATTTGGACTTAGTTTAGTTGGGTTTGGCTCAATTTTACCCATATGGTTCAAATGGGTTCAATTGGATTAAGTTGACCAATTTGACCAAATTGGGTCAAATCAATAGTTTGGGTGAGTTTAATTGGTCATTTGAAATGTATTGGTGCAATAGGTTTGACTCAATTTGGAGTGGATTTAGGTTTGGTTCATATGAGTTCATTTAGGCCAAATGGGTCAAATTGGTTAAATTGGGTTGAATGAAGGGTTGGTCTATCTTTGATTGATCATTTGGGAATGATTGTAGGTGTTAGTTTGAATTTATTTGGATTAGAATGAGTTTTGATTTAATTTGATCTTTTAGGTCAATTTGGACTAAGTAGGTCAATTGGGTTGGCTTAGTCAAATTGGCTTCAATTGATGATTGTAGGGTGTTCAATAATCAATTTATGATTGATTAGAGAAATTAGTTGCAATCATTCTGGATTGAAATGAGATTTGGCCCAATTTGGCCCTTTATGTCAATTGGGTTAACTTGGGTTAAGTGGTCAAATTGGCTTGATTTAATCTAATTAATTACAATTGGGTAATCAAAGTTGATCAATAATCATTAGGGAAGGGATTGGATGAGTTGGTTTAATCCAATTTGGGTTGGATTGAAGTTTAGATCAAATCTCATTGGCCAATCATTGGGTTGAATTGGGTTGAGTTGGTGTCAATTAAGTGTTGAGAGGGATCAAATGATGGATTTAGAGTTAATTAGTGGCTTTAATTGCAATTTATTTGGTCGCAATTAGGTTTTTGCTCATTTGAACCCTTTAGGTCAAACGTGTTCTGACTTTGTTAATCTGATAATGATCACTCAAATACAATCGTGCCCTTGCCTAGATCTGGGAAAACCCATAACAAAATCTATGGCTATATCTTTCCACTTCCACTATGCTATAGGAAAAGATTGAAGCATATCACAAAGTTTTTGATGTTCTACTTTAACAACTTAACAAGCTTTGCATTTATATATGTATTCTACCACATCCTTCTTCATTTCAGCCCATCAAAGGAGTGTTTTCAAATCTTTATACTTTTTTGTGGTTCTTGGGTGAATTGCATAACCTAAATTGTGAGCTTCAAATAGAATATATTGAATTAAATTTACTTCTTTTGGTACCCACAAATAAGAATTAATTCTAACCACACCCTGCTCATCTATGGTGACATCTTTTCTTTTGCCTGCTTGTATTTAATCAACTAGTTTTTGATAATCACTACTAGTTTTTTTTTATAGTTTTTGATAATCACTACCATCTGATATAATCTGCTTGTGTCTTGCTCACTATGAACTTCGATGTCTAACTATAAATTCTCTATATCTTGAATTAATTTTTCTTTCTAAGTTAACAACTAGTTGGCTTGCCCACTTGATTTTCTTCTCAATGTATCAGCAACCACATTGGCTTTTCTAGGGCAATACTGAATATCAAGATAGTAGACTTTTATTAACCCTAGCCAACACCTCTATGTTAAATTCAATTCTTTCTGAGTTAAGATGTACTTTAAACTTTTATGATTTGTATCTTGCACTTAGTCCGTAAAGATAATGCCTCCAAATCTTTAAAGAAAAAATAATAGCAGCCATTTCCAAATCATGCTTTAGATAGTTCTTCTCATGTGATTTTTATTGCCTTAAAGCATAAGCAAAATTACCTTCTTATTATGCTTTAAAATACAACCTAAACCTTTTAAAGAAGCAATACTATAAATCTAGAAACTTTCTATTCCTAATGGAATTATTAAAATAGGAGCAGTCATCAACTCTCTTTTAAGCTCTAAGAAGCTCTACTCGTAATCATTTATCCAATCAAATTTTACATCATTTCTAGCAAGTTTTGATAAAGGTGATGCAATCTGTACATTTTTTTTCAAGAATCTCCTATAATATCCTACCAATCCTAGAAAACTTCTAACTTATGACACATTAGTATGCCTTAGTTAGTCTACAATTGCTCTGACTTTCTCTAGATCCACTAAAATACCCTCACCATTGATAATATGTTCTAAGAATGTAATGCTCTTCAACCAAAATTCACATTTAAAGAATTTAACAAATAATTTATGCTCCCTCAATAGGCTTAGCAGTATTTTAATATGGCTGATGTGATCTCCCTCATTCTTAGAGTAGACCAATATTTCATCAATGAATACTATTACAAATTGATCAAGTTTTGTCTTGAAAATTCTATATTCACCATGTCCATAAACATTGTAGGTGCGTAAGTCAAACAAAAGGCATTAGTAGAATTCATAATGCTTGCACCAAGTGCCAAATGTTGTCTTTGAAATTTCACTTTCTCTAACTTTGACTTGATAATATCTAGACCTCAAATTAATTCTGGAGAATATGTAAGCTCCTGTTAACCGGTCAAATAAATCATCAGTCCTAGGAAGAAGATACTTATTTTTAGTAGTCACTTAATTTAATTCCTTGTAATCAATACACAATCTCATCGAGCCATCTTTCTTCTTAATAAATAATACTAGTGCACTCCATGGAGATCAACTAGGTTTGATAAAATCCTTCTCAATCAGCTCAAATAAATGACTCTTCAACTCCTACAATTCTTTAATAGCCATTATGTAGGGTGTCTTATCTATTGGAACAGTTCCTGGTTGCACTTCAATTGTAAATTCTACCTCTCTTTTTGGGGGAAACCAATTAAGTTCTTTAGGGAACACATCAATAAATTCATTCACATCTTAAATAGTCTTGATTTTGTTAATTGCTTCTTTAACAATTTCTAACTAAGCCAAAAATATCAAATCACCATCTTTTATGGATTTATCAATATTGAGTGAATTTATCAAAGAGACTACCATTCTCTTTTCACATTGATAGTAGAATGGTCTTTCACTAGGCAAATCAAATATAACCTTTTTCTTCCAACACTTGATTGTATCAAAATATTTCATTAGCCAATCTATTCTTAAGAGCACTTCAAATTTAGATAAATTTAGCAAAATTAAACCAAATAAAAGTTCTCTACCAGTTATCACAATGTCAATAGTGCACTTTATGTTGGCTAACATACAATCACCATATGGTAATAAAATTCATACATCAAAATTAAAGAGAATAAGTGGTGGATGCAATTTATCACAAACTAGCTTAGACATAAATGAGTGTGATGCACCAGAATAAAAAAGCACTATAGAAATTTTTTTTTGAAATAACTATTATACTTATCACCACTTCTGAAGATTCTCTAGCTTTTTAGGAAGTTGAGGTAAAAACATGATATGATACTGTTTTGCACTAGCTTTATCTTTCTAAACTAGCTTAGTTACTGTAGGCTTTGTACCTATATACGGTTGTAGAATCGGAGTAATTCTTAACTCGTTATTCTCCTGAATATTTCTTAAATAGTTTCTTCTGATATGGCCTATTTCCCCACAAAAATAACATCTCCCAAAATTCGCTAAACACTTTTCAAAATATGCTTTTTCACAAATAGTACAAACTGACACTGAAGACTAACCCCCTTGAAGACTGACCAAACTAGTGCTATTATTATGATCTCAGAATGAAATTCTAGTTTTTAAATGGTGTAGATCTAACATATAACTATTTTCTCTTGGGGCTAGTATCTTATTTTTGTTTGGCCATATTTATATTATGCTCCAGAAGTTTGGCACTTTCTACTAATTTGGAAAATTTTTAATCTTAAGAGAAATTAATGGCTATCTCAACTGATCTCTCAGTCCTCTGAGAAAACTATAACACTTATCACTTGGTGTAATAGTTAAGTGCAGTGGATATCTAGATAGAATTGTGAATCTTGCCTCATACTAGATCATTGATCTGCTTCCTTGAGTCAGATTGACAAATTTCTTTTGCATTGCTTGCCTGGCAGAAGGAAGAACAAACAGTCTCTGAAGACTTGGTCAAACTCTTTCCAAGTAATCTGATATATAGATCTACTTGTAAATTTTTTCAACTATTGGCCTCTCTACCACTGTTCTGGCTTCCATTCTAACACAAATACTACTAGAAGTACTATTTTATTTAACGAGCATTTCAACCCATTCAGAATCTACTCAATCATAAAAATATAGTATTCAACTACCCTAGCATTCACTCCTCCCTTGAACAATGGTGGCTTCAAACTCTAAAATAATTTTTAACTGCTTATCGATGTCACCACTAATACTTGTGTTAGCACTAATGCTCAAAATTATAGCTATAATTGGTACTGATACTAATGTTAGTGTTTATGGCACAATAGATGATGCATGTGTTACAAAAGATTGCATCTTCTCCATCATCTACATCATCATTTTTATCATTTAAATTTGCATCATAATAGTAGAATCAGGTGTTGGTACATGTTCTACCCATAGTGTACTTCTCTCAACTAGTGCAGTAGCTTTACGAATTTCAATATCTCTATCTAGTTGAGCTGACTATCCAACTGTTCGTTTAGGAACCCTTTCAGCCATATCTAAAAATTAAATAAAATAACATGTATTTTTCATATATTTATACTAATACATTTATAAGGTACAAAATAATACATTATGAATTTACGATTGAGCTACACCACTCACTTATTAACACTAGACTCATCTATGTTCTATAGAAATTTAATCATTTTCCCTTTACATCCTATAACCTATAAATCTAATCATGCCTCCATAATTAATTCTTTGAATTCAAATGCTCTCATACCACTTTCTATCATGCACTGCAATAATATCCTACAACTTATCAAAGTGGAACATAACAAAAAGGGCAAATTTAGTTTACTAAATATTCTCAAACAACTATTCTGAAAACTTTACTTACAACATAATAGTATAAGAGATCTACTTAGTCATCTAAATTTGCCCAAATAGTGCACAAGAATATTTATATAATAAAATATACCAATATATATAACAAATAGAAACAATTCAATTAAAACTTTTAATACTAACTACAAAGCATATAAAACATTGAATATTGAAGTAGTACTTTTAATATTTAGTGAACTAACCTCAAAATTTATTTACGTAGCTTTCTCCACAAAACTTTTAAAAATAGGCAAAACTTACTTCTCCAACTTATCCTTTTCTTTAATTATTAAAAAGTTATTTTCAACTAATAAGTCATACGACTTAGTAAGATTAGTAAATCTAATACATAACTAAAATATTGAAGAAAAGAACATTAATATTCATGTTAATCTAAATAAGTAAATTTGATTTGTATACACTTGATCAACTTTATTATACCATTCACATATTTAAACTTTATAACATTTTTGTAGATACATGATATATACATTTGCAGATATAATGTATATGTGGTGTTTTAATTTGGAGTCGTTGGGACACTACGCAGATCTTATGGGGTACTTATCGATGTGATCATACACGACATTAAGGTATGATGTACCATCTTAAAAGATCAAAATATCACCCTACAATGGACCTAATCACAGAATCAAGACTCCTAAGGCAGGTGGGTCTTCATATATACTAGAGATCTTTCCCCTACTTTACATAGAGAAGTAAAGCATGGTTTATTTTATGCCGGGTTCTTTAGTTCCCTATAGAAGCAAGCTTCCATAGCTAATTTCATCTTAGGAAATATTAATTTTCTAAGAACACTCTTGATTAAAGTAGTCAATAAATATCTCCAAAGATTTCAAAGCTATGCTATCAAAGGACTGGGTTTTCATGAAAGTCAAGTGGGAGACTTCAAGTGGAAAGACTTATTTATGAATTCCAAAGAAGGATAAGTAGGGAGCACTCATGATACTAGGAAGCCTAGTAAGTGCTCCAATCAACCCTATAGTGAGGCTTTACATATTTCAAAGAGAGAATTTACTTTTGTTTAAGTTGGAATCTTTATTAGAATGCTAGGGCTTATAGTCCATCAACACAATATTGTGGAAATGCCTACGAGGTGAGGAATTATACTCACAGCCTGAAGGAAATAAATATCCTCAAACCTAAATCTAGGATGCTTTAGCACAAGCTAAAAGCATGACTTAAGTTTAATAAAAAATGGGATATAGTGGTTTACCTCCACAAGAGAGAATAAACTCATCCCGACTCTTCTGGACTTACAACTATCTGGAGGGGCTACCAACTAACACCTCCTATGCTTCAAAACCATGTAGGCCAGTATTATGTAAACACAAGATAGCTAAGTTGTTATTTAATTAGGACGGAAACAAGAGCCCTAGACTCACTCCCTAAGAGACTTGATCATGATTGGTATGAAATCATGACTTAGACTAATGCATAAATTTATAATATTTTACACAATTTTGACACATTCATTTTGGACTAAGGCTTGGGATAATTATGCCTATATGCATGATGAAATAGAGTTATGGGCTAAATCAGTGGCAGGAAGTGTTCTCCACTATAAGGGATGCCCTCAAAGGTCAAGCATTCCCCTATCATGTAAGAACGAAGGCCATCTTTATTCAAGAGTGAAACAATATGTTATTACATTATGTTATAACATTCAACATTCAACTAATGGGTTGCTAATTATTTTATTTATCTTGATTATAACCTAGGATTTAAAGTGAGGTTATGAGTAATGTTAAAATTTAGTTTTGAATTGTTAATGGGGATATACAAATTAATTTTATCCTAAAGAATCTACCGCATTCAGGCCACACATTCAGTCATCGAGCTTTAAGAAACTTATAAAATCATGATGTTTCTATTACACAAGATAAACACAATAATTAAAAATTTATAAATTTGTGAAAGAATAAAAGCCCGATATGACCGGGTACCACCGTACACCCCAGAAAGAAAAAAAATTGGGTAGTCGAGGTCAACCCTTATACAACCCATATTATAAAAAATAATATCACAATTACATTGAAATAGATGCTATGGGGGTCTACATTCTTTATCTTCATTCCTCTTCCTTCTCTTGGATTATTTTGCTCCAGACTTCATAGGGTCTCCCAAGTTTTCACTTTCTAGCCACTGCTTATCCTAAAACCCATAACACTAATCCTAATCCTATTTGTAAAAATTATGTATATATGGAAAATAAAATCTAACTACACCTTCAAAATAGATGTTTGCTAAACAAACATACAAATCAGGCAATTATGTTTCATATATTTGGACTTAGCACCCTGCACATGGGTAACCAAGGCCACCTGCCTTAATTGCATTATGCTTAAGGGCATAAGCAACCTCTAAGTAAAAGCATTTATATTTATTTATTATTTCAGAGGCCCCTTTAGCACAATCCCCTACAAAAAATATCATTAGGCTAGGCCTAACATCTAGTCTACGCATAAATAATCTTAACATCTAATCTAAAACTTTACATCACAAAAAAAAAAAAACATAGCATCACAATATAATCTATCCTAACTTAGAGCTAGAAGTGGTGACTTAGCATTCTAACATGTGTGATAAGGTTTGGTGTGGTATGCTTTAGCTAGGCTTTAGGTATATGATTGTTTAAAGGTTTTGGAATGTTCAGGTTACACATGAGGGGAGGATTCAATTCATGTTATTAAAAGGACTGGTGGATTTTAATTTATATTTTTTTATTTCACTTAATATTTACTTAGCATCTAGCTATTATAAAGAGAGGAAAGAGGTTTGACCCTCTTCATCCCTACCCTAAGATATTTTCTAAACTCATGTTGTTATGATTTTTGGTTTCTTTTAGTAAATGATTTATTAAAAATTTTATTAATCCTAGGTTTGGGTTAATCTTAAAGAATCCTATTCAAACAAGAAAGGAAGATTAATGAGATTGAATTACTATCACATGGATAATATTATATCATTCCATTTCATCATCAATAACATGCATATTTTTTATTTCTTACTTGTACATACAATATATTCATGTTTTTTCACGCTTGATGATTTTTAATGGATATATTTTTGGTAGAAAAAAAGATTTCAATCCTTAGTTAAGCATATATATATACAAGTATTAAAGCTTAAGCGAGTACGTGTCATTGTTAAACCATGAAAGTGAGGTAATCTAAGACCTCCTTGGGGCTACTTAAAGCCTCATATTCCTGGGATGTCCAAACTATATACTTGCTAACTTTGATACACATAAACATATACAAAAATATAGGAATGAAAATTATGCGAAAGATTGTATTATGACCAATTATTTATTCATATAAAGTAAAGTTCTATCCAAATTATAATACATGTACACATGTGAATGAAATTAAGCAAGTATATGTCATTGTTAAACCAGGGAAGTGAGGAAATCTAAGACCTCCTTGGGGCTACTTAAAGCCTTATATTCCTAGGATGTCCAGACTATATACTTGTAACATTCAAACACATGTAAACATACACATGAAAATAGAATAATCATTTAACATGTTTAAACTATAAGTGAATGCAAATCACATAGAATATTCATAACCAACATCACTTTAAATTTTCATCATTGGCTTATAATTTTGAAAGTAATTTCAGATTTATTTGTGATAATAGCCACACCATATAGAAAGATTAATTCAACATATAAAATTTAGATATGATTCTATTCTTTTTCTTCTTTTTGATTCTTTTTGAAAAGATATGAATGTATGAAACAAATGGCTTACAAATTTATAATGATTGAGAAGGAGTAATTAAACATTGCCACATGATATATTCAATCACATTAATTTTTAAGGACAATCAAGTCAAATAAAATACTTTAAGATTAACCAAAGTTTCTATGGAATCTTGATTTTGATGTTTGAATTATTAAAACCTAAAGAGAAGAAATACATTTGATGTTTTTCCCCATCCCATGTTGGTGACTTAATGCATTTAAGGAAAAGTGGTTAAGTGAATTTTATGAATTGATTAGGTTTAAATCATCAAGAAATTAATTTAATTTCCCTTTCCTAAGCCTATTTCATTTAATTAACTACTTAATCATGAGCCTCCAATGATATGCTTATAAGAAATTAAAATTCACAATGCTTCTAAAGGGACCTAATGCAATTGAGCTCATGCTTAAGAGTTAATTAGATTAAGGAAAAAGTCTAAGCTAAGTACTCGTATGGTTTTTCCACACCCATGAGTTAACCATAGCTTCCTTAATGACTTTATATTATTAAATATATAAAGGTGAATCCATGAATTGAATTTGAATTATCTTCTAGACCAAACATCATTTTAATTTGATTTGATTTTACCATTAATTTACTTAATTGACCTTTAATTAACATATGCATTAATCAACCCTCCTATGGAAATGTACTGAGGAAAATAACTAGGAAAGAGGCCCTAATTATTTTACCCCATCATTCCCACTATTAACAATGATTGATCATCATTAACAATTTAATTTTTATTATTTAGCAATTTTAATAAACATAAAATTGATTAAAGATGGTAATTAGGATTAAATTTTTTAAAAATTTAAATTATATAGCCAATAAATTCCTACAAAATTATGGGGGGCAGAAGACATCACATAAAATCAGCCTATCAAATTTAAGATCAATTGGCCAAGTAAGTAAACCTTAATTAAGATAAATAGCCTAAACTTCAAATCATAATTAAGCAATATTCATCAACCAATCATTAGGGATTTTATTTTCATTAAATTCTCCTATGTTTAACCTTTCCAAAATGGGTTTATGTGTATTTTTAGATTTTTATACAATTAATTATAAATTTCTAAAGTTCTGGCCATTTAATCCTTTTTTTAACACTTCCCTAAACCATTGATGCCACACAGAATCTGACGTGGTAGTGTTTTCCATGTAGCACCACGGGTAGGTTATTTAAAACGTCTGATGTGCTAGCTAAGTCAGCAGCCACATATGTAGTTTCATCCCCACCGTCTAATCTCGGATGGGATGGTCAAGATTAATCTTATATTTTTTTAAGGATTAAATCAACTAATCTAGCGGATTAAATCATGGCCGTCCATTCTAATCACACATAATAGAAGGTCCGATCATCCCCCTCAATGAAAGAGAGACACCGCCCACCTTCGCATGAGATTGAGCTCACCGTGAGCTCGTGGGATGGTTGGATTGACTCAAAAATGTGTGGGGAAGAGATCTTAGAAGATCCTATGGTGGAAATCATGTAAAATCACAACTCATTTCATAAAAGACAAGGACATAATGGAAAAATCTACGGTTACCAAATTTTTACCTCGATAGAGCTAAAGGCCAATGGTTTATCGACTGAGGTAGCTTTATCTTGAGGAGATGAAGCTCTATTGAGAAGATCTCAAGTTTCCTCCTCACTGATTCCCTTATGGACCAAGGGTCACAGCAAAGTTTGCCGAAGTTGGTCTCGGAGTGCCTTCCAATTTTTAAATTGATTGAGAATCGATTCATTTTGACTCACCGGAGTGTGCTGAAGGTGTGGGATAGTTAATTTGGGTTTGGTGGAGTTTTGGTGAGGTTGGACAGACGGGGCTCTCAGTTTCATTTGATGGTTGGTCTCACCGACCATGGAGTGCACTGGGGATTCGGGGAAGGATCTAGGATTGCTCGGAATGCACTCAGAATACTCTTTGTGAAGTTTGAATGGATGGCGAGGAGTATACTCTCCTCCCCAAGAGAACCAAGAGCTAAGAATGGCTCAGCCATTGCCAACCATCAGGCTGGGGTAGGTGGCTGGAGGTGGTAGAGGACTACTGAGGTGGAGGTGCTTGAGATGCTGAGGCAATGGCATAGGCTAGTATGGGGTGTATCTCCTCCTCTAAGTGAACCAATGGTATGCCATGGGTGAGCTCACACTATCATGGCCAAAGGCTGAACCCAATAGCCTTAAGTTAGGTTAGGTTAATGGTCCATATATCCAAGAAGGGCCAACGGTGGCTGCCAAGGCATGGGGAGAGAGAGAACCCATCCAAATGGGAGTTTTATCCCATTTAGGTGGCTTGGTTCAAGGGTTTTGACCCAAACTAGGTTGACCATGGGTTGGGCCCACTTGGGCAGACCTATGGTGACCCAAGGATAAGTCATGCAAAGTTTGGTTAGGTTTGGACTTAGTTTGGTTGGGTTTGGCTCAATTTTACCCATATTGGTCAAATTGAGTTTAATTTAGTTAGGTTGACCAATTGGTCAAATTAGGTTAAACCAAGGGTTTGGGTATGTTCAATTGATCATTTGGAATGTATTTGTTCAATTAGTTTGGTTTAATTTGAAGTGGATTAAATTTTGGCTCATATGGGCTAAGTTTAACAAATTGGTCAAATTGGGCAAATTGGCTTGGGTGGAGGGTTGGTTTAGGTTCAATTGATCATTTGAGAATGATTATAGGTATTGGTTTGAATCAATTTGGATGTGGGAAGGATTTGGTTCAATTGGACCCTTTAAGCATGCTAAAGGGGTCATTTGGGTTAGGTTGATTGAATTGGGTTCAATTGAAGGTTGGATCATATTCAATAATCAATTAATGATTGATTAGAGGCATTGATTTAAGTCAATTGGAGTTGGAATGAGATTTGACCCAATTGGACCCATTAGGTCAAATTGGGTCAACTTGGGTTAATTGGTCAAATTGGTTTGGTTTGATTCAATTGATTGCAATTGGGCTATCCAAAGTAATCAAAAATTATTATGGAAGGGATTCGATGGGTTGATTCAATCCAATTTGGGTTGGATTGAAGTTTGAGTCCATATGGTCATTTAGACCACTTTAGATTAAGTGTACCACTTGGGTTGATTGAGTTAAATTGGTGGAATTGGGTGTTGAGAAGAATTCAATGAAGGATTTAGGGTTGATTAGTGGCCTTGATTACAATTGATTTGGGTTTGATTGAATTTTGGGTCATTTGGACCTTTTGGGTCAAATGGGCTAACTTGGGTAGATTGGATTCATTTGATTTGATTGGTTTAATTAGAAGTGTTGGAAGTGTTTGAAATGGTCTATTGAGTGGTCGGAGTGTTTTTGTGAAAAGAAAATTGGATTTGGTTTGTTTGAATGGGCTTTGAGTCAGATCATCGGATCATGGTGGAATGAACTTAGGTTAAAGCCTAAGTCAATTTGTCTTGGAGCTTGGATAGGAAACAAAATTCAATTGAGGTTGGTTGTGTTGGCTTGAGGTTGGTTTGGATGAGTGGATAAGCATGGGTTGGTTTAGTCCATAGGATAGGTAAGACCTATTTGTTTTAAAGCGTATCCTAAGCTTAGGGTATGTCTCCCTGAGTCTCTAATTAGGTTTAGTGTTCTCTTAGTCACTATAAGTGTCTTATCACTAAGGAAATTCAAGTGTCTAAAAGGTTCCTAAGCCTAAGACAAGGAAGATCAATCCTCACTCTAAAAGTGAGTTCAACAAAAGGAACCCCAATAGGTGTGGTGTAATTGGCAAGATGCACTGCACGTATTAGCGTTGACCGAGATGATCAATAGCATCTAAGAAGATCACAAGCACTAATGATGGCTATTCATACCTAAGTGAAGAGGTAGATGAAATTATGGATCCTAACATAATGCAATTCATTTCATACCGAGGGCATGGGAGAGATGAGTAGATTTAGTTTGATTTGCTTGAGGATTAGTTTTGTGTCAAGGACACGAAGAGGGATCTGCTAGGGATTGCACATAAATTTGATTGTATTATAGATTGATTTATGCCAAGGGCATGAATTAGAATTTGTCAAGAGTTGAGATTTGATTGAATTTATGTTTGATCTAATTTGATTATGTTGATTAATTTGATTTGAACTTTGGTTTGATTTGATTTAATTATGTTGATTGATTTGGTTTGAATTAGGTGATTCATTTCGATCTTCATTTTATATTAATTTTTTGAATGAGTGTGGACCCTGTCAGTCTGTGATGGACCGCACTAAGGAGGGCCTATATGAGCCTAGGCCTGCCTTAGATTTACTAGTCCAAAGGGGTAGTCTATCGACCGTACAGTATGACTATCCAACCTAAGGGTTGCCCATCTATTTGCAATAGCTACACCAGGAAGAAAGCTCGGGACTCACATTTTCCAAAGTATAATAAGCCATTAGGGCGACTCAATTATGGCACAATAAGTCCAACCTGACCTTGGAAGACTACTAAGTGAGTGCCTTTGGGGTTATTATCTTAACTCAGATAGTCAAGGTAGTTCCTATAGGGAGTTTTGTTGACACTGTCCAAAATGATTGGACGCCTGCTTTGGGGGAGGTGCCTTTGGGGGTCTTATCCTAATCCATAAGAGATGTAATTTATTTTATTAGTTAGTTAGTTAGTTTGTTTAGCGTGGGCCCTATTGGTTTTCGATGGGCCACATTAAAAAGGAGCCCAGGAGCTTTGGCCTATCTTAGATTTACTGGCCCAAGGGATAGTCTGTACATTCGCAGTATAGAACTTCCAACCACAGGGGTGGTTGCTAGAAAAGGGGAACTGTCCAATCTAATAGTAACCTGGGTCATGTCTAGATGGGGTCATGAAGACGTAATCCAAATAGAATTCCTATAGGGAAGGTGCCTCTGGGAGTCTCACCCTAATCTCTAAAATATAAATCTTGTAGGTATACGGTGGCTGGCTTAGGGAGAAAGCACAAGGACTCACATCTTCCTAAGTGGCATTATCCACCGGGTGCATTGCTATCAGCAAAGTGAATACTAACCAACCTAAGGTGCCCGTCGGTTTGCGATTATCAATATAGAAAGAAAGCATCAGGGATTAATATCTTCCTAAGCGGAATTGATCATCGGGATAGTTTGTCATCGGCTAGACAGCTACTATTTGACCTAGGGCGACTACCAAGTGGAGAGTCACAAAGAAGGACTAAACCGAACTTGAAGTAGTCAAGTAGAAGATGAGCCACTAGAGGTCTTATCCTAATCCTCAAATATATAACTCGGGCCCAATTAGTGCATAATGTCTAGTTCAAGAAGAAAGCTTGAGGACTCACATCTTCTTAAGCAAAGAAAACATCGAGTAGCTTATTAACCATGCAATAAGATGTACAATTCTAACAAGGCGCTCATTAGTTTATAATGCTTAAGCTAGGAAGAAAGCATGGGGTCTCACATCCTCCTAAGCAAAAGATTAACCACTGGGGGGACACACTAGTTAAGTAGTGGATCATAGCCCGACCAAGAGCAGTTGCTAAGTTATGGCCGTTGGGAGTCTTATCTCAACTCAAGGTAGCCCGAGGTGATTGGATTTGTGTTTGACTTGTTTGTGTTTGTGTGCAACTTTGTGCTTGTGTTGTGCTAATGAGAGATAGGATGCCACTCGGGTTCTATTACACCTACCTTAAACACAACACAAGAATTTGGTAATTGAGAGTACTTTTAACTTGGAGAAGAGTTTAATCAAATAAAATTTTTATTGATGGAAATTTTTTTGGACATTATTCATGCATAATATTTCTTTAGATAAAGCCAGTTAATTGGAAGCATCGGGTGCTCACCTTCATGATTTTGGAGTTGATAGGATCCATCATAATAGGCTTTTTCTATGGTGAAAGGGCATTCCCAAGTAGGTTCGAACTTGCCTCCCATCTTGTGACGGGCCATAATTGGTCTTCTATATATATATTGTAAGTTATTAACTAAATTAAATCCCAACCATCCAATTCTCCATCAACTGATGCATGCTACAATAAGTGGATTTTTGGGTTGTTATAATACTCACTATAATGTTGTTGCTACAATATCGTTGTAGTGAAATTACTACACTAATCTTGAAAAATAAAATTAATTATAAATAAAATTAAATGATTAAAAATTAAATTTAATTTATAAATAAAATTATATATATATATATATATATATATATATATATATATATATATATATATATATATATATATATATATATATATATATATATATATATATATATATATATATTGTGTGTGTGTGTGTGTCATTTTGATCAACATAAAAATATAGAATTTTATAAAATTAATTTAAAATTTTTTAAATACACAAATTTAAGTATATTTTAAAATAACTTAATTAATTTATCTTTTTTTTGGATAATACAGGTATACAGAAGTTGAGGGGATAGATTTTGAGAAATCCTTTGCACCTATAGCAAGACTAGAGGTTATTAGGTTGCTCCTTATTTATGCTTGTTATAAGGATTTTAAACTCTTTCAAATGGATATAAAAAGTTCATTCTTGAATGAGTTTATTGACTAAGATGTGTTTGTAGAGCAACCCCTCAATTTTGAGTTTATTGACCTTGAATTTCCATAACATATTTTTAAATTGAAGAAAGCTTTATATGATTTAAATAGGCTCCTTGGGTTTGTTATAAGAGGTTGAGTAGTTTATTTATTGACCATAAATTTAGAAAGGGTAGAGTAGACATCATCCTATGTCTCAAAAATAAAGGTGCTGACTTGATTATTGTGCAAATATATATGGATGGATTTTTATTTAGAAATACAAAAAAATATTTATGTGTTGAGTTTTCATCTTTGATGTCTATAGAATTTGAAATGAATATTATGAGAGTTGTTAACTTTTTTTTTTTTTGGGTTTTCAAGTGAGACAACAAGAAAATGACACATTCATTTATCAAATTAAGTATACAAATGATTTGATTGAAATGTTTGAAATGAAGAGATTTAAATCTAGTAAAACCCTCATGAGCCCTTCCACTAGATTAGACTTATATTAATCAGGTAAACCTATTGATTAGAAGCTTTACAGAAGTATGAAAGGTTCACTTTTACACATTGTTGCTAGTATGCCTCATATTATATTTGTTGTTTATTTTTGTGCTCATTTTCAAGCTTAAGGAATCTCTTCTAACTGCAGTCAAGCATATATTTTATTATTTTATAGATGCTTCTAAGTTAGGTTTGTGGCTTTCAAAAAATTCTTTATCATGTGATTTGGTTACTTATTCTAATGTTGATTTAACAACTTGCAAAATAGATAGGAAAAGCACAATAAGCACATGTAAATTTTGAGGATCATCTCTTATGTCTTGGTCCTCTAAGAAATAAAATTTTGTTGCTTTTTTCTATTATTGAAGTTGAGTACATAACTATTGAAAGTTATGTTGCTTAGTTTTTTTTTTTTTTTTTTGGTGCTAAAGTAATGATTAAAAGACTTGGCATTAGGCTAGAACACATTCCTGTTAGATGTGACAAGGCTAGTGCTATTTGTTTAACTAAAAATCTTATTCAACACTCACAAACTAAACATATTGAGATTAAACATCACTTTATTATGGATCATTAGTTGTATGAGAGGTTAATATTGAATTTATTAGTATTGATTTGTAAATTATTGATATTTTTACAGAAATATTTACCTGAAAGATATTCTTGTATTTTGAGACGTATGCTTAGCATGTTAGATCTATATGTTTAAATGCAATTTATTTATAGAACATTTTACTTCTTATATCTTTTAGATGCTATCAAAAAGGGGAGAAATATGTATGTTGGCCTTTTAAAAATTTAATTATTATTATTAAAATAATATATTTTTAAAAATATGCATAATTTAGGGGAACTATTTATTTTGTTAGTGCTACATGTTTTATTTAGTTATTTGATTTTTTTTACTTTGATACATGGTTTCATTTCATTTTGTTTGCAATTTGTTTAATCTTTAGTTGCAAAATTTTGGTATCTTATTTAAATGAATCTTCATTTAAAAGAAGATGAAATGTTACTTTGCACCTTCATCTCTAAAGACAACTAACATAGATTTTTCATCATAAGAAAAAGGAGATTATTGACTCCATGAGCCCTATTACTTATGTTATTGATTTTGATGATAACAAGCATATGATTGGATGAAACTAATATTTTATTTTAAGCATTTCACGAAGCTAACTAAACTCAGTGTGCTTAGTTAGATTTGGAAAGTCAAGATCAGCTAGACTCGAGCAGTTTGAAAATCTTCCTATGTTATACAATAATAAGATAAATAAGAGTTTAATAATAAAAAATAAAAGGAATTTACATACATATCAAAAAATTCTTATGTATTTTTATATCTAACACCTAAACTTCAATATATATATATATATATATATATATATATATATATATATATATATATATATATATATATATATATATATATATATATATACCACAATCTTCAATAACTCAACAAAAATACCACCATCACATCTTTTTAAGTATTGGAAAGTGTTATATAAGAAAATATCTAACTTTAGGTGTTAAATTTGTAAATGCATAAGAATTGTGTGATATGTATGTAAATCTTTCTAAAACTAATGGCTTAAACATCTTCATATCATTTATTTGAATTCATGCATATTTTTCTATATATTTCAATTGCATCATTTTTTGAATTATTACTTGAATTTTCCTTTTAAGATAATTTAAGTACTTGCATGAGATTAAGTATTATCCATTATATTTTAAAGTGAGATGGATTTATTTCACACTTCATTAAGTTATTTTCATGCTCGGTCTTACAAATTATACATTTATTTAGGCATGAGAATTAAATTATTTATGTATTATTTAAATTATTCTTTTTTTGTTCTCTCCCATTCTCTATTTTGTCTCTGCTATTGATGATCTCTTCTTAATTTTTTTTTGGCCAAATTTTTCATGGATTTTGACATGAAAAATATTATGAGATTTATTAAAATTATTGTCATAATATTTTTCTTTATTTATTGAATATTTTAAGTTCTTATTGTTTGAAATTTGAATTTAAATACTTTTGAAAGTTAAATTGCATTTGTCATAAATTGTTTACAAATCAGTTATATTCTTTTTTGGCATATTGTGGACGACCTCTATGCTGAATAATTTCATCATGACTAAATTAATTTGAATTAGTCAAGATTAATTTAAATTCAAATTTAATTGAGCCTTGATTTTTTGCATTTCCATTTTTGAAATTAATATGGGTAGCCCCTCTTAATTAGTTTTAATTGATTTAATTTATGTAAAATGATTCAAATTGCTTATTAATTAAATACCCATGATATGTACTTAATTACTTCAATTGATTGAAATTGAATTCATGTTTGAAAACCATGCAGCCGAAATCTCTTAAGATTTTCCTTGATTTATTTTATTATTTTTAGTTCTTGTGACTTGCCTTAATTCTTTCGATCAATCTTAGTTAATTTAATATCTCTTGACTGAATCCCTATTTAGAATCCTCCTTGGCTACTCCTCACATGTGGTCAATTCAAATTTAAATTAGTTTGAATTAATTTCTTGCTTGCTAAATTCCCTTAATTGGATTTGAGCTATTTATATGAAGTGCATTATCTCTTTTCCTCTCTTTAGCCTTGGCTAACCATATCATGGTTAATTTGAGTTGTATTCAAATTATTATCATGTCATTTATTGTTTGAACTCAAATTCTTTCCAAAATAAATTTCCATTTCTAAATCATTAATTATTTGAATTAAAATCACCTAAAGGTAATAAATTAAATCTTGATTTCAAACTACAATTTAAACAATAAACCCTAGCTAACTCACCACATAAGCTTTTGCACACACGTGAAATTGTTTGGTCACCAATCTTAGACTAAGGTTAGGATGATGGTTGATTGTGATGCATTGATTTTCATATTTTATGGTGTACTATTTTAAATTAGATGTTAGGATCATTTACTTGTAGACTAGATGTTAGAGCACTATTTATTAGACTAATATTGTCTTCTACAAGGGATATGCTTAATAGAAGGAGAAATTATAATAAAGTTCAATTTAATATTATTTATTGTAGGAGCTATTTACTTAAGCCCCCACCCCCTCCCCTCAGGTTAAACATAGCCCATTAAGACATGTGATCTTGACACTTATTGATGTTGAGCCAAAATATATAAAATATAACTATCGTGTATGTTTATTTTAGATAATCTTTGTTTTGTAGGTTGAACTATGATTTATGTTTTTAATTATAATTTGTACTATAAATAGGTTAAATCCAAGAAGTTTAGGATGAGCAGTGGCTTGAAGGAATGGACTAAAGAGGCCTTATGAAGCCAAAAGCATTTACACCATGAAAAAGAAAACAAAAAGACCCACATTGGTTATTTAATTACTTAATTATAAGCTAGGATGTATAAAATTATAGCTCAAATGCTCATTTTCTTCTCTCTTCTAGGTGTATAGCATAACCTAATCACATCGGTCTCTTTATTTTATTTTGAACTTTGATATTGTGTTTACTTTATATTGTACACTAGAAATTAAATGAATTTTAAAGGTTTATTTCTTTCATGGTGTTTGATTGTTTATTTGCCTAGATCCCCAACTAGGCTCATTGGAAAAATAAATAAATTTTCTACCTAACTAAACTTACTCAACTCAAACTAAAAGATAGACAACTAATAATCTCTCATAATTAAAGCCTTAGATATGAATACTAAAAACAACTAGAAACCCTTAGGCCCTATTTGGAATCAATTTTTATTTTTTGTTTTTATTTTTAAGAAATAGAAAAAATATATGTTTGTTTATCTTTCTTTATTATTTATGTTTTTTTTGTTCTTAAATAAATTTGTTTGTTGTTTTCAAAAATACTAAAAACATGTAAAACCTATTTTTCTTTGTTTTTAAAACACCTAGTCATATTTTTTAGGTTTTTAAAGCTTTGGATTTTTTTTATTTTGTAAAATTATATTATATAATATTATTAATTTTAATTAATTTAATCTAACAAGATTTATCTTGAATGTAGGATAATAGTAGATTAATTTTACTAGTGTGTTTATATATATAATATAAATTTGAATTATATATTAATTTTGGACTGATTCTAATTAAATTTAACTTTATTATATAATAATAATAATAATAATAATAATTTAACTTACTCCATCAGTAATTATTACTTAAAATATATTTATATCTTTTCATAAATTTTATCTTTTTCATAGAATACGCGTAGGTATTTTACATTTCATGTTTATGCATCAACTCCTACAAATATATGTCTTTCTTTTGCATTTTTGATGTTTCAAATACATCAGTGTAGTTTATCTTGCAAGCAGATATTTTCTTAAGTAGCATCTGCAATGATCAAAATAATATTGCTTAATCACATGATGTCTCATTTGTAGCTTGTCAATTTTATTATCTGCAATTGAATTAACTATGAAAATTCTTGTTTGATAGATTTTTATATTTTGAATTTTTTTAAGTGATTCTTTTTATGAACAAGTACTATTCAGGTTATTTCGATAATGATTAAAATCTAATATGTGCACATCACTTTCATTGATCATCGATCCTATTACATTTGATTCGATTCGAGTAATAGAACAGATATGTAGGTCACCATCCATCACATCATTTGTGTCCCCAAATATTTTTTTACTTTATGTTAAAATAAGAAAATATCAAATATATTTTTATTTTATTTTAAAATTTTAAAAATAAAAAACACAAAGTGGTCGAAGTGGCCCCATAGAATAATAATTAATTTCATTTTTTTTTTCCATTAAAATTTTAAAAAATAGCAACTAAACATGTTTTTTTTTATTATTTATTTTTTAAAACAAAAAATTCATAAAAATACCAAACATGTTTTTGTTTTCACATAAAATAAAAATAAAACAAAAATAAAAAAAAAACTGAAAAAAAATAAAATAAAAAGTGACCCCAAACAGCCCCTTAATCTCTCATACTATTTTTTTTATTGAATTAGGTCCTTCACCCATTGTACAAAAGATGCATTTTTCTAGTGAGAATATCCACCTTTTTGGAGAAGTATGCCTTATAAATTATGATTGACTATTCACCATCTACTATATACATGCATGATGCATGTAAGAATAATTGCATACCCAAGCCTTCTAAATAAATTAAGTGTCTAATATATATAAACTAAAAATTATTTCATTAGTTAATAGCATTTCAAACCAATCATGATTTTAGATTTTGTTGACTTCATGAGCCCCAAGTCATTTGAGATTAATTTTGATGATAACAAATATATGTTCAAATGCTACTAATTGATTTAAATTCAAGTATTGCACGAAAATTTTTCAACTTCAGATTCTTCAATTAATTCAAAATCTAAAGCTATTGGACTTAAACTAAATGGATTTTTTTCTAGGGATCACAATATTAAGGTAAATAAAGAGCTCAATTAAATAAAGTAAATGAATTATTCATTTCAAAATATTTCATTTTAAAATTATTCTTATTTTCTACATCTCAAAATTATAATTATTCCTTGAATTATCCTTTTTGGATAATATGAATTAAGTGCATGAGTTAAGCTCCATTTAATATGCCTTCAAGCAAGATGAATTAAGTTCATACTTCATTAAATCATATCCATGCATAATCATAATTTTTATTCATATATTTATTGCATGAAAATTAAATTATTGTAGAATTATCCTATTATTCTGTTTTCTCTCTCCTATCATCTTCATCTTGTGAGATTTATTCAAAAAATATTTCCATAAATAAATCCTTCAATTTTTATATTTTAAAAATTCATTAATTTAAAATTTTGAATTTGAATTATTTTGAATTTAAATTGCATAATTCATACCATATTCATGCTAAATTAAATCTAATCTTTTTTTTTTGAATGTTTTGAACGTCCCAAGAATTATTTAATTTAATCATTTGGGGTTTAATTAAATTATTCCAAGTTATTTTAAAAATTAAATTCAATTCAGTCCTTATTTATAATATTTCCTTTTTAATTAAATCTCATTTAAGAAATGTTTGGCCACCCACTTCTATTTAAATTTGAATTGATATAAATATTATTTATTTCTTAAAAAAGCATATTAAATAATCATCTTGGGTTCTAATTGATTCATTGCATTAATTTGTGTTCATCTTATTTATGGAAACTACACATGGCCGCAATCCCCATTGATTTTCATGTAATTATTTTATTCAAATTAATTCATATTTTTTTCCTTATTCATTAGTGCTATATTTACTTCATTGTCTTCATCATATCTTGCAAATGATGTTAAATCCCTACTTAGAATTTCTCCTTGGCCGACCATCATTATAAAATTTAAATACTTATGAAAATTGCCTTGTTAAGGTAATTCCTAGTTATTAATTCTCATCTTGATTTTATTCTCTTGTGGAAAATTCTATTAACCCAAACTCTCATTCAATTCTAATTTTTATTTATGCCTCAATGTCATTTGAAATTCAAAATAGTTCCTAATTTAGTTTTCCCTTCTTGGCCGATTATTACTATATGGTCTTTTAGTTTAATTTAACAATTCTCTCTCTCTCTCTCTCTCTCTCTCTCTCTCTCTCTCTCTCTATCTATCTATCTATCTCTCTTCTCATATCCTTCTTAGCTGAAATTCTCTTAGACATATATCTCTTGAATTGATTGAAATCCTTATTCAAACTTTGAATAGTTTCCTTTAAATAATAATTCCCTCCTTAGCCGACCGAGTAAATCCCACATGTTAAATTGAATTCAATGTCAATTTATTACCTAATCTACTTTCCCTCTCTTTCTCTCAAGGTCAAAATTATTAGGGATGAAATCTTTGATAATTTGATTGAAATTATGAAATCTTAATCCAATCCTTTTCAAAACAAATTTCTCTCCAATATTTTCATGATTAACCAACCCCTAGCCTCTTTCTTTTTTTATTTAAAGTGGTCTTGAATCTAAGGAAAAGCTTCTTCTTACCTCTTCTCCATTAGGCCGATCTCCTGCTACATAATTTTTAGAGACTTTCTTGTGATTGAAGTGATAAAACTCTCTCAACATTCTTCTCCTTCCCTTGGCCAAAAATCTCACTTGAAGATAGCTTGGGAAAACTTGAAGAATTGGTGAAACACCCCTTGGACGAAAGTTTAAAGGTTATTACATGTTCTCCAAGGTGCAAAATTGTTCATTTCACCTTATTTCTTTTTTGGCCGATCCATATGATTATGGTTTTCATGAAGAAAAGTAATTTGTGATTGAAAATTTTATCTTGGCTAATATACTTGAATTATTTGGTTAAGGCTTTGATTTTAAAGTTCTCTTCCTCTCCTTTCATTTTCATATAAGTTTAAGTGTAAGATATTTCATGTTTGATTTCAAGTTACATTCAAGTGATTTGCAAGCTTACAATTACAAATCTTTTTCTATCACTTGCATACTACTTTGTTCTTGTGAAAGATCTTAAGTGAACTTTTGCCTTGGGCTTTTATAACAAGTTGCTTATTGCATATCATAAGATTACATATATCATTTATTTTGTTTATCATTTGCCTATTGTGTTTTGTTTTAAATTGTTAATTCAAATCATTTTGATTCAAGTTTTTATATCTTTAAATTAAATCAAATTTATTATGACCTAGTTGCATTTAATATTTTATTCAAATTTTACATTAACTTCAATCATAATTAATATTTAAGTGAGCTCTCTTTCTTTTAAATTACTTATCTTAATATTGATATAGTTGGGTTGTTAGTGTAAAATAATTTTAAATTGATAGTTTGATCTTTGTATCTTTTCTCTTCTTTGTTCTTGTTATTTATTGGGGTTGTACTTGCCCATGTAGTAAAGTGCGGTGTTGGGTTGTACTTTCCCATATAGAAAATTATGGTGTTGGGTTGTACTTGCCCGTGAAGTAGAGTATAAAAGATTTGTTGTAATCTCAACTATGATTTAGTGAATTCCTAGCTTGGGGACGTATGCTAATTTTTAGGGTTTGGCTGAACTAGATAAAAATCTATGTTCTCTTTTACTTTTCTTTATTACTGCTTGTTGTTATTATGATTTATTAAAGTATAATCATCTATAATTAATTTTTCTACAAAGATTTAAAATTAACTTTTAATTTGAAAATATCTTAATAACCCAATTCACCTCCCTCTTGGGTGCCATAACTTCATAATAGATTTAAGGAGTGAGTTTAGGTTCTTAAATTCCTTCTTAATTAATAATATCTTAGTTATCTTGCATTTCATAAGATTGGCCACATGGTTTTAAAGCATAAAAAGTGTTAATTAGCAGCTCATATAAGCAGGTAATAAGTTCAAAAGAGCTGGGATATGTTCATATTCTTAGGTGAGAGTGGGCCAATACATCCCAATTTTTCACCCTTTAGACTAGGTCAAGATTTAAACGTGTGCTAAAAGCACTTTAAATTTAGGGTTTGAGACTACCTGTTTCTTTTTGCTTCAAGTATAAGTTCTCACATCATAGGCTTTTCCACAGTCTTGTATTGTTAGAATATAATTCCTAACATTTTAATAAATTATCAACTCAAAATAAAAGTATTTCTCAATTTCAAAGCTACAAAGCCCAACTTTAGAATAGGTTGAAGTAGTTATAAGGCTTCCTAATATCAAAGCACTTCCTACTCTTCTTGTTTTGGACTCCTAAAAGAACTATTCTGTTAGACTTATCCCATTTGACTTCCAAATTAAGAAATCTTGATTCAAACTTTGATATTTATAGTGACAATATTCAAATACTTTAATTAAGAGTTTTCTTAAAAAATATTAACTTCTAAGATGTTAAACTATAGGGGTTTGCTTGTATATGGAACTCCTAACTAAGGTAAAAAAAATCATATCTTATTCCATCCATATAAGCTAGGAGTACAATCTTTGCTATACACAGACTCATCAACCTTAAAAGTCCTTATTAAGTGATCGAATCAATTGTAAAGTGATATTTCTACCTCTTGTGATAATATATTACTTCTTGATGCCATGTTTGATCATCTAAATAAGAACTCCTAAGATCTGTGTAGAATCTTCGCATTTTAATCATCACATGGTCTAAATATGAAAATTAAAAATGAGATTGAGATTTTTGACTCTTTGAATCTTGATGTTGCCATCTATTATGCATTTCTAGTAGAAGAACCAAAGAAGTTAACCTCCATATCTAGGTTTATAATAACATATCCTTTCACTTTTGTAACCAATCCTATGTAAAGATCTATGGCTAAGCTAGGCCCTTCAACAAATAGTACACTTACTAATAGGAATTCTATGGAAGGGAACTCTAAGGGTACTAAAAATATCATTTGCTTTAAGTATTATAGAAAGGGTCATATGTAAAGAGCTTGTTTATGTTCGTTCATTTAACTAATCGAACGAGCTTGAACACTTTTGTAAATACTCAATTACTAAATGAATAAGCTTGAACAAGTTGTTGTTCAGTTCATTTATGTTCATGAACAGTATCATTTAAAACTCGCAAACAAGCTCTTTAAGGAGCTCGATAATGGCTCGATTAAGGCTCGATTAAGGCTTGTTCATAAACGATACTGTATAAGATTATTAATGATACTGTATAATACTCGATTAAGGCTCGATTAAGGCTCATTTATTTCATTAAATGAGCTGCTTATTAACAGGCTCGATAAGCCCAATCTGAACTGAGCTCGGGAATAAGCTCGAACAAGATTTTTTTAAATGAGCTCGAGCTTGAACACCATCCTAAAAGGTCGAATCGAGCTCGAGCTAAGCTCGAGCTCAATAATGACAAACGAGCTTGAACTCAAACAAGTCTCTGCTTAGCTCGGCTCGATTTGTTTGCAGCCCTAGGGTCAGGCACAGATCTTGTTTTGAGATGAGATTAACTATTTCGATGAGGGATTTATAAAGGAACTTCATGACAACATACCATTATGTGAGAAAGAGATTGGCTCCTCGGAGGAGGCCTAATTAACAGTCATGAGGTGCTTAGTTATTATTACTGAAATCATTAAAGATTGAAGAAGGAAGAATATATATTTAATATGTATATTATCTTTAATGTTAAGAGGTATAAACTAGTCGTAGATAGTGGTAGTGTGATGAAAGTTATATTCACTCAAACACTCATTAAATCCTACCTTAAGGTGAGCCGCATCCAAAATCTTTCCATGTTAGTTAAGTAAACCACACTCCCTTAATGATCACTTATAGTTGTCTTAACTAAAAAGATCTACCAATTAATCTACTTAATCACTTTAAAATCATTAGATTAAGTTTTTATATAATATAATATAGCTTAAGCTTATTTTTATTTAAGAATTAAGGATTACAATTTAGCCATTAAAACCAAATAGCCTAAACATGAATGGTGTGCTTCTAGTTAATGCAATATTTTTTTTAATTATCTAATTCTTAAGTACGATATAAGTATTTCTAATATAAGATTCACAAGATCATGTATGATTATTCATCTGTTAGAGTTAATGTTGATTTTTTTTTATATAAGCAATTTTTGTGGCCAAAATAATTAATCAAATATTGATACTTCTAATTCATTTTTAATCACCCTATGAATATTTTTATGGGCCCTTTACACACATAAAACTTCAAACTCTAATATTTACATATCTAACACCTAAACTCTACTATTTACATTCCTAACACCTAAAACATAGTAGCTCCACAAAAATACCACTCCCCATTACTATTTCTTAACCCCGTCTCCTAGCTCCTAGCTTCCATCTCGTCTCCTCCGTTATAGCTTGCCAGAAGTCCCATTCAGCGACCTTCGACTTCTCTATCTTCAAATAATTTTTTTTTATCCTCTAACAAAACCATCCAGTTTATTATGGTGAACTCACTTTTTTCCTAGTCATATGAGAGCTGGTCTCAACACCGCCACAATCAATTTTGCTTGTACATAAATTACTCAATGGTAAAATCGGCTCCTCCTGCATAAATTACTTCACATTACAGTTTGTTGGTTGTAAAGAGTAATTGGAGAAATCAAAGTTGTTCCACCAAAATTATTAAGTATTTAACTTACAAAAATCAGTAAGACATCAAAGTTGGATAATTTACTGCCCAACCAACAAATATTTTCATGGAAGTGCAGAAACCTATTTCTTAGTTTGATATGTCTCTTTAATTGACATCTGATTCTAGTAGTTTTAGAAATCGACTCCAAAAGAGAAATACTTTTGATTTATAAAGAATTGCCTCTTCAGATAAGGGAATTAAATGCATTCAGCCATATGAGGCTTCTTCATATATTCTACCTTCAGTATTACAAGAGAAACTTTCTTTACAGTAACTCAGTAAGTGAATAAACAAAAAAAGGTAATCCTTTGGTTAGATAGTGTTGTCTTTCTTCTTCAAATGAAAGGTCAAAGTTAAAAAAATAAAGACCATGCATGGCTAGCGAACTATTTTGTGTTTATGGATGAAGATGATATAAACAAATACAGAAGCAGTGCTCTATTATAAATCTTAAGAGAAATCATTTAAAAATTAATTCAATGAGAATTTTAATGATTTCAAGTGAGAATTGTCACTGAAGATATAATAACATTTGCTGAAACCAATGGATGATTAAATTTGTTTCAACAGTTATCACTATTAGCGATCTAAATCAATTTAGCAACTTTCTCGGGAGATTCAACATATGCATTCACTGCTACCAAATAACCAGGAAAGTTCGTGATATCCCAATGGAGTGAAATGTTAGAGGAAATAAGGATAAAATGCTTCGATAACTCATTTTGCTCATTTTTCTTGGGAAGTGAAGACCATGACGGAGTAGAATCTGAGAATTTATAGAAATAGTGGCTATGTGGGTCGTTACACAGATAAAAATCCTTAGAGAAATTGTTTGAAGAATCTCTATTAGCATGGTCACGAAACGAATGTTCAATATGCACGGTATTTTTGTATGGGGGGCATTTGCGAGTCCAAGGAAACAAAGGATATGAACAGCGAGAAGAGGGGTATGTCGGCGAGACATGATAGAGGGGATGGAGTTATGGCAAAATAATGGAAAATGGTATATTTGTGGGAATAATAAACTTATGGTGTTAGACATAAAGAAAAGAGATTAGGTGCTAGATATGTAAATATTAGAGTTTGAAGTGTTAAGTATGTAAATCTCACTTTTTTAAATGTTATTTATAATGTTCAAGTAAAAAATTAGTCTTTTGGAGTTACCATTACAACGAGTTATGATTGCTCCATATAAGGTAATATGAAGAAACTTAGAAAATGGTAATTATATTTAAGACAAATGAAATACTCATTAAAATAATCTATTTTAAATTATTCATAAACACTATATTTTACATTTACAATTATTCTTTAAAATTATTCATTTTTTTATAATGTGTACTAAATGCATAAATCATGTTACATTTATTGTGTTTCCATGCAAGTTAAATTAAGTTTGCATCTCATTAAACTATTTTCATACTAAAATATATTCATTATCCATTTATTATCTGCATAAAATCCAATTATCTTTAAATTATTCTTTATATTATTTTTCTCTCTCCTATTATCCTTGTTTTCTCTCTCCTATCCTATTTTTCATCCTAAACCTTTTTGGCCAAATTTTTTCATGATTATTTGTTAAATAAATTATTTGAGAGTTATTCAAATTATTTTCATAATTATCCTATATTTTTCTAAATTAAAAAAATCATTTATTTGAATCTTTAATTTGAATTATTTTTGAATTCAAATTGAATATTCTCTTTATTACATATGCAAATTTGAACTTAGCTCTTTATGAAATGTTTTGTGGCTGATCATATGCCGCTCTAGTTAATTTAATTTAAATTAATTTAAATTTATTTGATTTAATTCAAATTCAATTAGAATAAGCCATGAAATTATCTTCTTTTCTTTTATATAAATTTTATTTTTGGAAACCTCCCATGGTCAGCCATACCTTGATTTAAATTCAAATTAATCACTTGATGAATATTAATTTGAATTCTCCTAAGGACTTATTCATCATCATTTAATTTGAATTAAGTACATTAAACTAAATTTAATCTATTTTTGGAATGTAGCTTGGCCGAATTTTCAATATTTCCATTGGATTTAATTTAAAATTTTCTAGAATAATATCTTTCCTTCTTTCATTCAATTAATTTCAATTGATTGAATATTCCATTATATTGCATTTAATTCAAATTAAATCCCATCATGGAAACTCGTTTGGCCGGCCTTATCATGCCAATATATTTAAATAAAATTTCAAATTAAAAAAAAACCTCTCTCGACCGAATTTCCCCTCTAATTTAAATTTAATTGCTTCAATTGAATAACTTACCATTTGGATTTCTCTCTTACTTGCCTTGGCCAAAATCCCTCTCATTCAAATTAAATTTAAATTGATTAATTCAAATCAACTTTTCTTACCAATTAGAATTTCCCTCTTCTTTTTGATTTGGTCGAACCCTTCATCATGTAAATTACTTTTATTTTTAATTGATTTGTGTTTAATCAATTCCAAATTTATTTTCCCTCGTATTTCCTTCAGCTTAGCTTACCCTTATTAACCTCTCAACCTATATATGCATCTCTTTATACTAGGGCTAACTTTTTTCTTGGATTTTTCTCCTCTGGCATAACCCTTGCAAAAAATTTCCCTTGGAGATTTCTCTTGGTGAATCAAGTGTTAACCTCTTTAACATTCTTCCTCTTTCTTCCTTCAAGTGATTACTTTCAAGTTTCCACAAAAGAACTTGAATGATTGGTGGATTTTCTTGTGGCTGAAATCTTAAAAAGGTGCAATCATTCTATTTTGTGATTTTATATGCTAAGCGACCTTGTTCTCCTTCTTAGCTTGAGTTTCTTATGCATTTGGTAATTTTTTTTTTTTTGTTTAACTTATCTATTCCTATATTTTCTCAAGTTGGCTGAAAGCTTTGTGGTTGATTGATTAAAGTTTGTTATTGCAATTTGTTTTCTCTTCTTTACTCTTACATATTCTAAAGAAAGATTATTTTTCTTGTTGATTATTTCATATAAAATATTTGTGAGTAACAAGTTTTATTGCTTATAAATCATCTCATCCTTTGCATAAAGAATAATTTCTTTAAAAGAGAATTTATTTAAGTTTATGTGCTTTCATATTGCATATACAGTTGATATTTCCTAAACTCAAGTCTCTTTGTAATAATTTGATTGGTCTAGTTTTTCAACTCATCATTGCACTAATTTTAAATCATTAACTAAATCACTTTCATTTCAAGTTATTACATTCTTTTCAAATTATTTTTAAAATTTATTTCACATTATATACATCTTTCAAGTTTAATCATTACATTCAATTTTAAACATATAATTAAAGTAAGCTATCTTTCTTACCTTTGTTTTCACTTGCCTTAATATTATTGTAGTTAAGTTTTGAGAGCAAAATTATTTTAAAATTGAGAGTTAGATACTTTCATATTCCTCTTTCTTGTTCTCTTGTTGGGCTGTACTTGCCTATTAAAGAAAGTATGTGTTGGGTTGTACTTGCCATTAAGGAAAGTATGGTCTTGGGTTGTACTTTCCCATTAAGGAAAGTATGTGTTGAATTGTACTTACCTGTGGAGAAAAGTATGAGAGATTTGTTATAATCTCAACTTTATTTTAGTGAATTCCTAACCTGGGTGACTAGGCCTAAATGTAGGACAATTTTGGGGTTTGACCGAACCACGTAAAAATCTCTATGTTCTCTTTCTTTACTTTCCAGCACTTTACTTTTCTGCTATTGTCTTTTTGTTGTTTCATTTCACTAAAGCATTATTATTAAATATTTATGTTTTCTACAAAAGTTAAAATTAAGTTTTCTGAAATTCATTTTAAAAACTCAATTCACCCCCCTCTTGGGACTATAGCTAAGTAACAAACTTAAATTATTAGTAAATTTTAATGTTAATTTTAGTGAATTAAATGTGCTTAAAGATCAATTCAAAACTCTATGAGAAAAATCAAAGAGGTCAAAATGACCTTAATGAATCCTCTACAAGAACTTGATAGCAATTAGAGGTGGTTCGATAATTTAATTCCTTTATTTACCTTGTACAATCAAGCTTAATAACATATTAAGATATAAAATCTATGAAAACAATTCAATAGATTCTCCTTATTTTTCTAAGTTTAGCCTGGAGTTGGACATTAATTTTGGGCTTAGTTTGAATTTATTATGATTTTATAAAGTTTTATTAATTTTAAGATTTAATTAAGTAATTATTCTCATTTTAATTAAAACTTGGGCTAATTAAGACATGTTTAACACATTGACAAATTTGATTGGTCCATCTTAGAATTGTGGATGGGTCATAAATGACTTAACACTATCCAAGCCACACAAATCTAAAAGAATTACATAGCTCGACCACCATCTTCCTAATTTAGCTATGAGAGATAAACAAAGTTATCATTGGTTTAAGGTTTTTTATGCATAAAAGCCTTCTCATAGCATGAAAATTCACCCATACTATTGGATGTTAAAAAAAGGAAAAGAGCCTTAACCACTCCTGCCAACAATCATCCCTATCAGCGATAACCGCCCAAGGGGAAGAGCGAGAGTGGTTAAGAGAGTAGTTTCTTAAAAAAGAGGGAAGACCTGACTTCACACCCTCTCTAGCCACTTAACACACTCTCTCTGCACTCTCTCTAGCACTCACTCCATCATTCCCTTAGCCATGCCCTCCTCTTGCATGAAGAATCTCCTTTTCACATGAGACTAATGAAGCCAAAGGAAAGGGCTTCGTAAACACCAATTTCAGGTAAAATAAGAAAAAAAAGTTTTTTGTGTAATTGATTCCTTGCCCCATAAGAAATTTTGAAAGATCTCCACTGTTGATATTGGATCTTCTATGAGATAATAGTCCTCTCTTCATTGATCTTAGATCCAGACAAAGGGAGAAAATCGTGATCGCATTAATTACGAAATATTAGGCATTGCCAAGATAAAAATCTATCAAAATTAAAATTAACTTGAAATTTAGACCACTAAATCATAAGTTTTAGAATATGAAGGCCTCCATCGTTGAACTTGTTTTTTATGTGAGATGAAAATTCTCCCTCTATTGATCTTGGATCTGGAATAACAAAGAAGAGTGTGTGTTGCACTAAAAAAATTGTAAACCAAGCATTTCTAAGCCATTATGCTGCTAAAAGTTTGTGGGAGCCATCAAATTACAAAATAAAATTGCTCTAAAGCAAAATTTCTCATCTCGTAGCATTGTGATGCTACCATATAGCACCAAGGCGTTACATAGCACCAAAGCCCTGATTTCTAGCACTGAGGCACTAAGATCTCATGAATTTAGACTTTTGGCACTTGGCTTTGCGGTGTCGTAGCACTATCTTATAGTGCTGAGGCCTTTTGACTAGCACTGTGGCACTAATTTCTAATGCCATAATGCTTCCTCCTCAGGTTGCAAGGTCAAAATGCCCACTTGAAGCATCGTAGTGCTATTCAAAAATTATCAAGGTTTTATTAGAGTTGCAACATCACTTTCTGGTGCTTAAGTGCTACCTTCCCTGATTTTAAGCCCAAGTTCCACCATCTAGCATTAAAGTAGTGAATTTTCATCAATGTGGTGTTGGCTTCTCAATTTTGCTAATCTTAAGTTAAAATTTTTATTCAATTAGTTTTAACTTATAATTAGATCTAAATTATAATTAAATCCTAAGAGCGGCCAACCAACATTTGAAACAACAAGCAATTAATACAACAACAACAAACCTTTATCCCACTATGTAGGGTCAGCTACATGAATCCTTCATCTCCATTGTGTCCTATTATGTGTCAAATTCTCATTTAATGAAAGTATACTAAGGTCATTTTTTATACATCTTAACCAAGTATTTTTAGGACTACATCTACCTTTCTGAACATAAGGAAAATCTAATACATCTACTCTCCTAACCGAGTCATTGTACGGTCGATGCTTTATGTGGCCAAAACCATCTAAGGTGACTCTCTCTAATCTTATCTGCCATTAGAGCTACTCCAACTTTTTCCCGAGCATACTCATTTCATATTTTATCTCTAAGAGTAAAGCCACTCATCCACCTGAGCATCCTCATCTATGTAACACTTAACTTAGTCTTATCCTTCTCTTTTATTGGCCAACATTCTGCACCATAAATCATTGCAGGTCTTACCACCATCTTATAAAATTTTCTCTTAAGTTTAAGCGGAACTTTCTATCAGATAACAGGCCAGATGCATTCCTCCACTTCAACCATCCAACTTGATTTCTACTAAAAACTCCTCCATCTATTTCACCATTATTTTAACAATAGAGCCTAAATATCAAAATCGCTCACTCTTTTTAATGACTTGTTCACCTAATGTCATATCACTACCACTAAAATTTCTACAACTAAAATTACACTCCATATATTCAGTTTTAGATCTACTTAAAAGAAAGCCTTTAGACTCTATGGTTAACCTCTATAATTCAAGTTTCTCTTGAACTCCCTCTCTAGTCTTATCAACAAGAAGAATGTGATTAGCAAAAAACATACACCAAGGTACATCTTCATTCAAATGCCTAGTAAGAACATCCATAACTAAAGCAAAAAAGATAAGGGCTTAAAGCTGATCCTTGATGTAATCCAACTAAAATGGGAAAATATTTTGTCAATCCTCCTTGTGTTGGACACAAGTAATAGCTCTAGTATACATGTCCTTAATGACTTGAATATAACCAATATTAACTCCTTTATTTTCTAGAACTCTTCAAAGTACATCTCTTGAAACTTTATCATAAGCTTTCTCTAAATCAATAAATATCATATGTAGATCCTCCTTACTTTCTCTATACTTCTCCATCAGACCTCTTAACAAATGTATAGCATCCATGGTAGATCTACCTGGCATGAAACCAAACTCATTGTGATAAATTTTTGTATCACATCATAACCTATGCTCAATTACTCTCTCCCATAATTTTAATGTATAACACATTAACTTAATTCCTCTATAATTTGCACACTCTTATGCATCACCTTTATTCTTAAATATTGGAACCAACAAACTATTTCTCCACTCATCTAGCATTTTTTAGTTTTTAAAATAACATTAAAAAGATTTATAAGCCAAGAAATTCCTTGATCTCCTAAAAATTTCCACACTTCTATTGGAATATCATCACGTCTTACTGTTTTCCACATTTCATTTTCTTTAAAGCTTCTCTAACTTCAGATTTACTAATACAATGATAAAAACAAAATTCTCTATTTTTTAAGGTATTAAGGCTGTTAAAATCAATCATATTTTCAAATCTCTCATTGAAAAGTTTATCAAAATACCTCATCCACCTATTTTCAATATCATTTTCTAAAAAAGCACTTTTTTATTTTCATGCCTAATACACCTCACTTGAACTAGATCTTTACTTCTCCTACCTCTTTGGTTGGCTAACTTATGCATACATCTTTCACTTTCTTTGGTATCTAATCTATTATATAAATTACTAAAAGCTAACTTTTTTGCATCATATATTAGTTTCTTAGAATCTTTACAGACCACTTTATATCTCTTTCAATTCTCTGAGTTTTTACATCTAAACCAAATTTTATAACAATTCTTCTTGTTATTATCTTTTCTTGCACATTCTGACTCCACCACCAACTATTTTTATTAAAAAAAAAAAAAGCTTTTCCTTTTGATTCTCCAAGCGCATTTTTAGCAACTTGCTTAATTTCACTTGCTACTTTTTTTCCAAATAATTTTAGCTTGCTTATGAACATCCTAAATTCTAAGCTCTAGTAGCTTGCTCTTAAAAATATTTTTATTAGTATTCTTTAAGTGCCCCCATTTGATCCTAAGATAATAATTTGATTTATTTTTCATCTTAAAGTCTAAAATTAATAAACGATGTTGGGTACTTAAACTTTCACTTGGAATGACTTTACAATCTTTACAATCTAAACGGTCTATTTTTCTTATCAGAAAATAATCAATCTGTGTTTTACTAGATCCATGTTTATAAGTAATAATATGTTCATCTCTTTTCTTAAATAAAGTATTAGCAACTATAAAATCATAGGCTAAATAAAAATCTAATATAGTCCTACCTTCTTCATTAGTCACTCCAAATCCATAACCACCATGAATACATTTAAAATTTTCTATCACTCTACCAAAATGTCTATTTAAATCTCGTCCAATAAATACTTTTTCTTCAAGAGGTATCTTTTGTATTAATCCCTCTCATTCATTTCAAAAAATTTTTTTTTTGAGCCTACATCCAAACCTACTTGAGGAGCATAAACACTTATATTACTGATAATCTTAGTATTAACAATAATCTTTGAAGCTATAATTCCATCTCAACATCTATTAATATTTATAACATTATCCTTCAAACTTTTTTCTATAATCACACCCACATCATTTCTAATTCGACTTCTACCTGAATACCAAAGTTTAAAATCTAAACTATCAATCTCATTGGCCTTCTCCTCAACCCATTTAGTTTTTTGAACACATAAAATATTTATCTTTTTATGAACCATAATATCTATTAATTCTATTAATTTACCTATAAATGTACCTATATTCCAAGTTCCTAACCTAATTCTAGTTTCATGGACTAACTTCTTTACCCGCATCTGTCCATAATGTGGGAACCCTTGCTTATTTAACACTGCACTCGGGTGCCAATGCATCGTCTCTTGCACATTTTTCATTTTATTCAAGCCATACAACATGTCACTTCCAGGGGATGCCCTAGCATTAGCATAATATTTTAAAGGATTTATGTCATGATTATTTTGACAAGTTTTACGCTGGTTGTTGACTGTCTATCGCAATCCTCCACTTTTCACATCCGAACTTGGGACCGACAAAGGTTGTGTTTAAACGACAATCAATTAATCTGAAATAAAATTTTTATTACAAAAAAATGTACTAAATTAAATTACAAAATTGTATAAAAAGAGAGAAGGAAATACAAATACAAAAAAAAAGAGAAAAAACTATCCTAGTAGTCATAATCATCCTCCTCTTCCTCTCTAGCTCTGGCGGGGTGCTAACATAAGGGTGATAATGATGCTCTACAAAAAAATGAACTCTACTCGGGCATACATTAAAGTTGTAATTTTTGAACATTTTAACTAGTGTTGAGTTTAACTCAATCATATATGAAAATTATTATTATTTCTGACCCATATGATGATCAAATTTCTTAGAGATTCTCATTTAAAATTTCAAAAGATTTGGACCTAGACTGAGGAGCATGTGATCTTTCTCTTGCTTCCATTTTTTATCCAAACCCTTTAATCATTATTTTAATCATGGGAGCCCTTTGTATAAGGACTTTTTTATCTGGGTCCCCTGACGCATCAACCGCAACACACAAAGAATAAATAAAAGAAGGATGACCATAACCTAGGGTAATACTACCTTTAAGCATATTACAAATTGAATTATAAATAATTTTCCCTGCGACTATAATAAAGCTTTGTTGAATTGCATAATTCAAAATGCCTCTATCTTTAATTTATTCATTAATATTACTAGTGGGAATTAACTTAGCTAAAATAATATAATATCAAGCTTAGTTTTAATAGTTAGGCCAATAGTAGAAAAATTGATGATTTTTTCTCCTATCATTTCCACTGAATATTTAAATTTTTAAGAGTGAAGAAACTAAGAATTTCATTAAAATTGAGATGATTATTGTAATAGGGATAATATTCATCATATACAAAATTTTGCAAATTATAATATGTGTTAATGGTAGTACTATCAAAACATACTCATTTCTCCCTTATAAGAACTTTATTATCTTGGCTCCTTCGCATTACAGAAGAATTCCCACACCATAGGAACGACATAAGCTTTATTGTCGTAAGAAAAATGCTCTCAGCCTCACTCCTTGATGATCCTCTTTATGCTCCCACCCATATTATGGAATCCCTTCTTCGGAATGAGATGTTTACTAATAAGAGTGTACATATACCTCTTTCCACGCTTATACTAAAAAATAGGCTAGTGTCACTTAAGGTTGCTCTCTTCTTGCCCTTATGAATGTGTTTGAGTGGCATATTCACTGCCTTAGAAATAAGCAAAAGCTAAAGAAGAAAAGGTTTGACCTCCTAAAGGAACAAAGTCTTTAGAATAAAAATTGGGTAGCCTAGGGATCCTATTTATAGACTAGACCTAGCACTACGTGCTACTTTTATGGTGCATAGGCACTGGCCTCTCGATTTTTAAAATGTAAGACCAATGCTGTGGCGCTCGACATGCAACTCCTGGGCTATGATTAGTCAGTCAAGATAGTTACTATTCCCATCAAAAAGATCATTTATAAACACTTATTACCATTAATTATGTAACTGACAGAGTATGTAAATCACTATGGGAAAATTTTTTGGCACCACATAGAATTTAAGAATTTCTTATTTAGGTGATCAAATATGTCATTAAGGAGTAAACATATTATCTTGAAAGATAAATATGTTATCCTCTAATGGATTCTATCATTTAATAAAAGACACCTAAGGCTTATCAGTCTTTCATGTACCAGAGAATTTCTTAATTTAAAATTGGGTCATGGTTCCCTATATAGGCAAGCCCCAATAGTTAATTACATCTTAGGAAGAATGGTCACTTCCTAAGAATACTCTCGATTAAAGAAATAAGCTGTTATTTTTTTAGATTTCTAAGTCAGTTTTCAAAAGAATGACTTTTGGAATTTTAACCAAGAATGATCCAAAGTGGAAAGAGTTCTTTTTGGAAGCCAAATGGAATGAAGAAGGAAATGCTTGTTAATACTAGGATGTCTAGTAGGCATTTTGATTATCCTATCATTGGTCTTTGAATTTTGGAATTTAATTTAGATTTTGAGCTGACACTTACTTAGAATTCTAAGAATTAGATTCTTGTAGTAGAAAACTGCTGAAATGCCTAGCATTGAAGACTAACTCAAAGGAGGATGCTTTAGTACTTAAGTCTATAAAAGCTTCTGACACAATTCAAATGCTCAACCTAATTTCATTTTAGTAATTATCAACCATTCCTCTCAATTAAGAGAACAAACCTATCTCTAACTCTTCTAGACTTATAACCCATCTGGAAGGGCTACCAGCTAATGCTACCTAAGTGCATTTTAAATTTATGATGCTAAGTCTCATGTATGCAAGATGGCTAGGCTATTGCATTTTAGGAAAGAATCTAAGAACCTAGGCTCACTCTCTAATCCCTAGGATCATGTAGGGTATTAAATTCACTAACTAATACACATTTTTCATATTTTTAAACATTTTTAATCATGATTCATTTAAGGTCTTGGGTATGCATTTTTATGCCTAAATGTCATATATTTAGAATTGGTTTTGAGCCAAATCAATAAGAGAAAGGCAGACTTCCCCAAGAAGGTGCTCATCCTCATAGGTTAGATGCGCCTTATGTGTAATGGGTGAAGTGCCTAATTTAAGAGTTAGAGTAATATGATTGCATGATCTTCAAGAGCTATTATTTCTAATTGGTTTTACGTTATCCCTAAGGCTTTAATTTATGTGAGATTTCAAGTTTCTTTATTTTTGTGTTTTGGTTGATTAGATTTAAGTTGGGCAGAAAGTTTAATATTTCTTATGAGCCTACGTCCAAACATTCATCATAGAAAGCACAACACAAAAAGAAACCTAGAAAATCAAGTTGATTATATTGCGCACCTAAAATAAATCAAGCTAATTTTAATTAAAAAAATCTAATGTGGTCAGGTACTGTTGTACATCCCAGAAGAAAGAGCAAACAGGCAGCCGAGCTCTGCCCTTATACAACCCAGCCTAGGACTAAAAGTTTATATCTATGGGTCTTTTTTCTAGGATTGTCTCCTTCTTCAAGGACCTCCATTGGGCTTCACGGGGGAGTTTTGCACCCATCTGTTGGTAGGGTCAGCTCCTGCTAATCATAGACCCCATAGATCCTAACCTAATTTTAAGGTCAATTTTACATTTTAAATCCAAAAAAAATCTTAAGCCCTGCAAAATAGATGTCAAAAAAAATACAAATTGCACACAATAATTATATTTTATAAATATACAGGCTTAACATTAGTTGTTTGTCAAGCTCACCTATCATATTGGCTATGCTAATGGACTTTTAGCCCTTGATAGCAAATAGAATTTATAATTTATTTATGATGATAGTCTCTTTTAGCATAGCCTTTATAGAAAATAATGTTAATTTTAAAAATAACATCCTACCATCCAGACTAACGATAATCTATCCTAGCCATCAAGTCTAAAATAATACACCACAAGATAATAAAAAGACATTCAACATCACAACATCATAGAATATTACAAAAAATCATAAAATAACCTAACCTAAGTCTAGGGTCCGTGACCTAATGATCAAGTGTGTGAAAGAAATAAACTTGTGTGGTTAGACTTTGCTAGGCCTTCTTTTTAATTCAAGTTTCAATTTGAATTTTTTAAGTTCATTTATTTTTACCTTTAGGTTGTTTTAATTCAAATTATTTAATGATTTGCAATTTCATTTCCATTTTAGGTACACTTTTATGCTAAAGTTAGATTAGGTTTTCAAAAATAAAGAATACCATAAGTTCCATTTTGAGTGGAACCCATTCTATTCAACATCCTAAATCTTAATAGGATAAAGCCATCATCCTAAGATGAAGATTCATCCTAAATTTCTAACTAAGATCCTTAAGTATCTTAATTAATCCTTTTACATTCATTTAGATAATTTGATTTGAATTAAATTTGTGATTTTCATTCTTTTAATATTTAATTCTTCTTTTAATTTCTTGTATTTTATTTGATTTATTTTTCATTCTTTTTTTGTTAATGTTTATATTTGATATTATGTCAATCAAACATATTTAGGTTAATGTGTTCCATTCTTTCATTTTGTTTATTGGTATTATTATGTTTGCATTCATATAAGTTAAATCTTTATGTTTGCTTTCATTTAGGTTAAACCTTTATGTTTGTTTTCATTTAACTTAATGTTTCATCTTTTATACTTTTACGTTTCATTTAAATTATCTTCATTTCATATGGTTATTTAATTTTGGAATGCATTTAGTTTACTTATTACATTTAGATGTATGTATCTCATTCATTTATTCAATTCAAATTAATTTCATTTATTCATTTCCATTGATGTTTATTAACTTAAGTAAATTTACATTCAATTTTAAGTTTATTATTATTCAATTTTTTATGTTTCAATTTTTAATCCATTTGCACCATTTTTATTATCTTGAATCGACTATTCATTGGTTATAACCCATTTGCATCAATGATTTTTTATTACTTCTATTTATTCATTTCATGAAATTTTCTAATGTTTATTAATGCATTTAGACTAAGATGATTGATTCCAAGTTATCTAGTCATACATTATGGAATAGTTTAATTCATTTTAATTAATTTAAAGAGAGTGATGATTATGCTATTTAAAAATTTCTTTTTATCACTTAGTATAATGTAATTTCCCTTATTCATCATGACCTAAGGAGTTTAAAGAAAGGTTATTTTCATGTGTATTAAACTTACCCTATGTTACTTTAGATTTTTATGTCATTTTAGGTTCAATTCAACTTACCCTAAAGTTCAATTATACTTAATATTTCATATTTGCATTTGTGGCACTTTATTTCTTAATTTAAATGGCCTTAATGTATTTATAACTTTATATGTCAATTTATTAATGGGTTTATTATGGTTTAAGAGGTTATTAATTTTGGAATATAATTAAATTCCACATTTTTACTTATCCATAACTCTAAACTTAATGATTAATTAGGCTCCTTTACTTTCAATTTACTTAGGTATTTTTATTTAGGTGTTCTAATGCCAATTATGATGTTTTAAGTTTGTACTATGGGTTTTGTAATTTCTGTGAATTTTTTTATTTATTATTTCCTTTAAATTGACCTAGAGAATTGGAAATTCATGAATTCTCAATCTAGAGGTCAATTCACTTTGAAATTTTTATGGCAAGTGGAGTTTCTTGCCAATTTGATTTTCCTAAAATTTCACCTTAATTAGACATTTATTTTAGAATTAATTAAGGATTTAATTATTTTACTAAAATAAAATTAAGCTTCATTTAGTGAGGATCATTTAGAAGTTTTATTTTTCCTTGATTCCCCTTTGGAATATGCATCCACAAAGGGTTTATTCATAATTTTTGGCGTTCTGGTTGATTTATTATGATCTATTTAACTTAAGGTTGATTAATTGAATTAATTAATTCAATTAAAGGTCAAATTGAGTGATTTTATGATTCATTAAGTTTTATTGGGCTTTGATGACTTATTTGGGGATTTTAATTTTAATGGATTCCTCTCATCAAGAGGAATCCATAAAACCTGTAATTTTTGAATTTATATTTAATTTTTTTATGATTCTCTAAATTTTTTAGCAATTTTTTAAAAATTTTTTAATTCAAAAAAACCTGAATTTTCATTTTAAAGGTGTCATATTCATGTGGATCTGATGTGGCACACCTTTCCACATGGTGTCGTGACATTTGTCCAACGGGATCCAGTTGGATCCTACATCAAAATAGTGGTGCATGTGGGCTAATTTTGGGTCGTCCGATCAAAGATCGGATGGCTCTAATCAATCTGCGATTTTCTTATGGGTTTTAATCAAACAATCTGCCTAAATCAGAGCCACCCATTCCTAATAGAAGGAATGAATAACACATATTATTTCTCCTTAGATGGGGATGAATGTCGAGAGCCGTCCATCAATTTGAGGTAATCTCTGGTGATCCAACCATCAAAATTGCTCAATTTTGATTCCAAAACCATCAATGAATGAAATTAAAGGGATCTACATGGTTTGATCTCAGTTGAATCAAAATTCTTCAAAAAAGTCCCAAAATCGAAAGCTTTAAGGAGGCGTCAATGGCATAGCTCAACTTCAGCGATCTCTGGCGATGGGATCGAGTCAAACACCTTCGGAATGATGTGATAAAGCTGTGAGAGGAAGGAATTGGATTGTTATCTCATGGACTGGCTCCTAGACCAAATCATGGATAGTTTTCAACAATATTGATCATTTTTTGGCTTCTCGTTGGCGAGGGAATCGGGGCAAGGTCACAATCATCTACATTTTTGGCAAGGAAGGTATTGAAATGATCAATTTCGAGTGACATACTCTTTTTTAGGTTTTTCCATTAGAAGTCGAGCGTCTTATTTTTCATTTCTCTTCCTTTGGTCGATCACAGATAACTGAGGTCCTTGGAGGCCAGCTCCAAGGATTCGTAGCTATTTAATAGCAGTCCAAGGCTTTAAGGAGATGGAATGCTAAGCAGATTAAGGATTGGGCAAATTGGATTTGGCTTCATGCAATTTTTATTTTCCATGGTATATTCCATCATTTTATATACATTTAGGCTTGATTAATTTTCATAAGATTGGCTGGAAATCTCTCTTGACCCATGCCAAGATGAATTTAGTTAGGTTTGAATAGGTTTAGTTTCAATTTGAATCCATTTGGTGATTAATCTTAGCGTGGTGTTTTAATTTGGAATCATAGGGACACCACATAAATTTTACGGGGTACTTATTGATGTGATCGGGTTCAATATTAAGACAAGAAATACCATCTCAAAGGATGGAAACATCACCCTACAGTTAATAAGGACTCCTAAGAAAAATGGGTCTACGTATATACCTGAGATCTTTCTCTTACTTTACATGGAGAAGTAAAACATGGTTTATTTTATGTCAGGTTCTTTAGTTCCATATGGAAGCAAGCTTCCTTAGTTAATTATATCTTAAAAAATAGAAATTTTCTAAGAACACTCTAGATTAAAGTAGTCAATAAATATCTCTAAAGATTTCAAAACTAGACTATCAAAGGGTTAAGTATTTATGGAAATTAAATGAGAGAGTTCAAATAGGAAGACTTATTTATGGATTCCAAAGGAGGATAAGTAAGGAGCACCCATGATGGCAGGAAATCTAGTGAGTGCTACAATCTACCCTATAGTGAGGCTTTATTTATTTGAAAGAGAATTTACTTTTTGTTTAAGTTGGAATCTTATTAGAATGCTAGGACTTATAGTCCATCAACACAATATTATGAAAATGCCTAAAAGGTGAGAACTTATACTTATTGTCTGAAGGAAATAAATAGCCTCGTAACCTAAATCTAGAATGCTTTAGCATAAGCTAAAAGCACAACTTGAGTCTAATTAGAAAAATAGGACATAATGGTTTACCTCCACAAGAGAGGATAAACCCATCCTGACTCTTCTGGGCTTATAACCGCTTGGAATGGCTGCCAGCTAACACCTCCTATATTTTAAAATCATGTATGCCAGTCTTATGTAGATGCAAGATTGTTAGGCTATTATTTAAATAGGAAGGAAGCTAGAATCCTAAACTCACTCCCTAAGAGACTAGATAATGACTAACATGAAGATATGACTTAGACTAATGCAAAAAATCATAGTCTTTTACACCATTTTGACACATTCATTTTGGACTATGGCTTGGGACAATTATGCCTATATGCATGATTAAATAAAGTTGTGTACTAAATCAGCAGAAGGAGGTGTTCTCAACTACAAGGGATCACCCTCAAAGGTCAAGTCTATCCCCTATCGTGCAAGAATTGAGACCCTCCCTATTTAAGAGTGAAACAGTATCGTATGTATGGTGAGATAACATACAACATTCAGCTAAGAGTTACTAAATATTTTATTTATCTCAATTATAGACTTATGCTTTAAGATGAAGTTATGAGTTGTATTACAATTCAGTTATAAGTTATTAGTGAGGATAGAAAATTTAACTTTATCCTAAAGATCCTACTGCATCTAGGCCATATATCAAATCATCACACTTTAAGAAACCTATAAAAAGCATGCCATTTCTATTGCACAAACTAAACACAATAATCAAACATTTAAATTTTGTAAAAGAATAAAAGACCAGTGCGGCCGAGTACCGCCATATACCCCAGAAAGGAAAAGAAATTGGGTAGCTAAGCTCTACCCTTATACAACCTGGATTACAAGAGAATATCACAATTATAATAAATGTTATGGGGGTCTTCATTCTTTGTCTTTCTTTTCTTCTTTTTGGAATGGTTTGCTCTAGGCTTCACAGGGCCTCCCAGGTCTTTGCTTTCTAGCTATTACTCATCTTAAACCCCATAGCACTAATCCTAATTCCTATTGCAAAAAATACATGTCTACGAAAAATAAAATCTAATTACACCTGCAAACCAAATGTTAGCTAAACAAATATATAAGCTAAGTAGTTATATTTCATATATTTTGACTTAGCACCCTACACTTGGGTAATTAAGCCCACCTATCCTAATTGGATTATGCTTAGGAGCATGAGCAATCTACAAACAAGAACACTTGCATTTACTTATTATTATAGTGATCCCTTTAGCATAATCCCCTGTAGAAAATATCCTTAGGCTATTAACGAGCTAACATCCAGTATACACATAAATAATCCTAACATCTAGTCTAAAATATTACATCATAAAATAAAACATAACACCACAACATACACCGGCTTAACCTAAAGGCTAGAATTGGTGACCAAGTATTCTAATGTGTGTGCTAATATTTAATGTGGTATGTCTTTAACTAAACTTTAGATGTATGATTGTCTAAAGTTTCAAATATTTAAATTACACATTATAAGAGGTTTCACTTCAAATTATTGAAAGAATTACCTGATTTTAATTTGCATTCTTTTTGTTTCATTTGATGCCTATTTAATACTTAATTATAAAGAGAAGAAAGGGAATTGATCCCTTTCATCCCTATCCTAAGTTTTTCTCTAAAGGTATATTGTTATGACTTTGGTACTTTTAGTGAATGACTTATCAAATATTTTTATTAAACTTAAGTTTGGGTTAATCTTAAGCAATCTTATTCAAAAAAGAAAGGTATCTTAGGATTAATAAAATTGAATTACTATCACATGGATAACATTCCATTATTCTTTTTCATCATCAATAGTATACAAATCCCTTTATTTTTACTACTCATGATATTTGATTTAACACACTTAGTTATACATACAATATATTTTATATTTCTGCACACTTGTTGATTTTTAATGCATGTATTTTGGTAGAAAAGAAAGATTTCATCCTTTAGTTAAGCATATATACACATGAATTAAAGATTTAAGCAAGTACGTGCAATTGTTAAACTAGGGAAATGAGATTATCTAAGATCTCCTTGGAGATACTTAAAGCCTTGTGTTCCTAAGATGTCCAGAATATATACTTGCTAACTTAAATACATGTAAACATGTGCTTAAACATAGGAATGAAAATCATGCAAATTTTTTTTATGTAAGGGTAAATATTTTATTTATGTGAAGTAAAGTTCTATCCAAATTCTAGCACATGCATACACATGAATGAAATTGAGCAAGTATATGCCATTGTTAAACCAAAAAAGTGAGATTATCTAAGACCACTTTTGGGCAACTTAAAGCCTCGTGTTCTCGAGATATCCATACTATATACTTGTCAATTCCAAACATATGTAAACAAACACATGAATAATGAAAATAGAACAATTCTTTACCATTTTAAAATTATAACTTAAATGTAAACTTCATTGAATATTTATAACCAACATTAATTTACAACATTAGCTTATAATTTTGAAAATAATTTAGGATTTATAAGTGATAATAGCCACACCATATAATAACATTTATCCAATATATATAATGTAAATGTATCCAAGTTCTTTTAATCTTCCTTTTCTTTTCTTTTCTTTTTTTTATGAAAATATGAAAATATGAAACCAATGGCATGCAAATTTATAATGATTGAAATTGAAATATTGCCACATAATACATTCAATTATATTAATTCCTAAGGATAATTAAGCCAAATCAGATTGTGTAAGATTAACCAAAGTTTTTATGAAATTTAATTTTTGGTGTTTGAATTATCAAAACCTAAAGAGGATAAATCACACTTAGTGTTTGCCCCATCAACATTGGTGACTTAATATATTTGAGTAAAGTGATTAAGTAGGTTTTATGGATTGATTAAGTTCAACTCATTAAGCATTTAATTTAATTACCCTTCCCTAAGCTTCTTTAATTTAATCAACTACTTAATCATAAGCCTCCAATGATATTCTTATGAGAAATTAAAAAATTGCAATGCACCTGAAGGGATCTAATGCAATTATGCTCATTATTAAGAGTTAATTAGGCTAAAGGAGGAAAGAATCTAAGTTAAGTACTCTTATGGTTTTTCCACACGAATGGGTCAACCATAAATTCCTTAGTGTCTTTATGTTATTGAACACATAAAGGCAAAATCCATAAATTATATTTGAATTATCTGGACCAATCATTAATTTAATTTAATTTTTTATTTTATCATTATTTTTTCTAATTAACCCATAATTATTATATGTGTTAATTAACCCTCTAAGGAAATACATTTAGAACATAATTAGGAAAGAGGTCCTAAATATTTCCTCTCACTATCCCACTGTTCATAATGATTAATTATCATAAATTATTTAATTTTCATTATTTAGTAATTTTAACAACTATTAAATTAATTAATGAGAGTAAGTAAGATTAAAATTTTAAATTCCTTAAATTACATGGCCAATAATTTCAAGAAAATTATGAGAGGCAGGGACATCCCATGAAATCATCTAACCAAAATTAGGACTAATTAACCAAGTAATTAAGCTTTAATTAAATTAATTAGCCAAAGCTTCAAACCTTAATTAAGCATTGTTCAATGAACAAAACTTAAGGATTTTATTTTTCTTAGATTCTCCTATATCTAACCTTTCCAAAATAGGTATATTTATTTTTTGTGGATTTTTCTACATCTAGTTATAATTTTTTAAAGTTTTGACTAATTAATCATTTAAATTATTAGGGCCATGCGGACGATGATGCAGTAGCGCTTTTGATGTGGCACCATGGTATTAGTTATTTAAATCGTTCAATGTGGTTGCTGACTCGGCAATGGCGAATGCAATTTCATCCCAGCAGTCTGATCTGAGATCAGACAATCGAGATTAATCCCGTGATTTAGAAAGGATTAAAGCATAAATTATAGCATAATTAATCATGGCCATCTATTATCATCACATAGAATGGATAGTCGGTGATTCATCGTCCCCCGAGTGTTAGAAGATGGATATTTTCTACCTTTCGCTGCTCGATCTAAGCTCGTCGGAGCTTATTTGACAGCAAAATTGACTCTAAAATGATCAAGGAAAGAATCTAAAGGGATCCTACGGTGAAAATCACATGAAATTACACTTTATTATAAAAAGACCAATACTTAGGGGGGGGGAACTATAGTTGCCAAATTTTTACCTTGTTAGAGCTAAAGACTAGTTGTTTGCCAATAGAGGTAGCTTCGTCTTGAAGAGATGAATCCTTGTTGACAAGATCACTAGCTCCTTTCTCATTGATTACTCTGTAGACCAAACGCCGCTATAGAGCTCACTAACGTTTATCTAGGGATGCCTTCCAGTGATCAAATCATTCGAGAAAATATTCATTTTGACTCACCAAAGTGAAGTGAAAGTGTGGGAAGAGTTAATTTGAGTTTGGTGGAGATTTTAGAAGTTTGGATGGACGGGGTTCTCGAGTTCGCTTGGAGGTTGGTTGGCCAGTGATGGAACATATGAGGATCTTGGGGGAGGGTCTCAGATTGTGTGGAATGCTCTGAGGAAGGCGTGTGTGAAGTTTGTATACTCCTCCCCAGCTGAACTAAGGGCTAAGATTGGTTCAGCCTTTGGCAACCGTCTAGTTGGGGTAGGTGGTCAGAGGTGGAAGAGGACTACTAAGGTGGTTGAGGGTGAGAAACTGAAGGAGTGGAATGGGCTGGCATGGGGTGTACAGCCTTACTTAGGTGTTTTAATGGGGTGTCATGGGTTAACTCACCCTCTCATGGCCAAAGGCTGAGCCCAATAACCTTGAGTTAGGTTGGGGCAGTGGTCTGCTGGTCCAAGAAGAGCCAAAGGTGGCTGCCATGGGGTGGGGAGTTGGAGAACCCATCCAAATAGAGATTTTGTCCTATTTGAGTGGCTTATTTCAATGGGTTTGATCCAAACCAGGTTTACCATAGGTTGGGTCCACTTGGGCAGGCTCATGGTGACCCAATGATGAGTCAAGCTAAGTTTGGTTATGTTTGGCTCTATTTGACCCATATGGGTCAATATGGGTTCAATTAGGTTAAGTTAACCAATTGGTCAAATTAGGTCAAGCCAATGGTTTGGGTGAGTTCAATTGATCATTTGGGATGCATTGGTGCAATTGGTTTGATTCAATTTTGGTTGGATTTAGATTTGGTTCATATCGTTCAATTTGGGTCAAATGGGTCATGTTGACCAATTTGACCAATTTGGCCAAATTGGTTTGGGCATGGGTTAGTATTATGTTCAATTGATCATTTGAGAATGATTATAAGTGTTGGTTTGAATTGATTTGGATTAGGGAATGATTTGGTTCAATTGGACCTTTTAAGTTAATTTGGGCTAAGTAGGTCAATTGAGTTAGGTTGACCAAATTAGGTTTAATTGATGATTGTAAGATGTTCAATAATCAATTTATGATTGGTTAGAAGCATTGGTTGCAATCATTTTGGATTGAAATGAGATTTTTCCCAGTTTGGCCCTCTAAGTCAATTGGGTCAACTTGGGTTAAGTGGTCAAATTGATTTGATTTCACCCAATTAATTATAATTGGGTAATCAAAGATGATCAACAATCATTATGGAAGGGGTTGGATGAGTTGATTTAATCTAATTTGGGTTAGATAGCAGTTTGAATCAAATTGGTCATTTTGGTAACATTGGGTTAAGTGAACTAATTGGGTTGAGTTGGTGTCAATTAGGTATTGAGAGGGGTTCAATGATGGATTTAGAGTTGATTAGTGACCTTGATTGTAATTGATTTATGCCTGATTAGGTTTTGCTCATTTAAATTTTTTAGGTCAAATGGGCTAACTTCGGTTGATCAAATTCACTTGATTCGATTAATTTGATTGTAAATGTTGGAAGAGTTTGAAATGATTTCTTAAATGGTTAGGGTGATTGAGAAAATCAAATTAGATTTAGTTTGCTTGAATGAGTTTGGGTTGGGTTCATAGGATCATGGTGGAGTTAACTTAGATTAAGGTCTAAGTTTTGTCTTGGAGCTTGGATTAGAAAACAAATTCAAGTGAGGTTAATTGAATAGGCTTGAGGTTGGTTTTGTCTCATTTATATGATTTTAGGGTTGGATGAGTGAATAGGCATGGATCTTGGTTTAGGCCATAAGATAGGTAAAATTTATTTATCCTGAGATGTATCCTAGGTTTAGGGTATGCCTCCTAAGTATCTAAGCTTAGGTTTAGTGTTCCCTTGGTCACTAAAAGTAAGGAGATCCAAGTTCCTAGAAGGTTCTAAACTCTAAGATGAGAAAGGTTAATCCTCACTCCAAAAGTAAGGTTAACCCATCGCATTAGATTCAATTTAAGTTATAGATGCTTTAATCACTATTAATTAGCTTTAGATTTTGTTTAAATCATCTTTGATTGTCCATTGGATGATTAGGAATTGAATTAACCTATGCCACATAAGGGTTTAGTCCAATTCCAAATCAACTTGACCCATTTTACCATAAATGTTTTAAGTTTGATTTGGTTGAGTCAAATGACCAATTGTAACTCAATTAGGTTATGTTCACACTCTAATTATGTTTAATCATTCACAATCTAATTATGTTTAATCACATATGTGAGATGATTTGGAGTAATTAATTTCAAGTGAATTTCAATTTTGACCCAAATTGGGCCTCATTGGTTAAGTTTGAGTTCATTTGGGTCAAATGATTAAATTGACCAAATTGGACCCATTCATGGGTCAATTTATGTTCAATAATCATTTTAAAATGATTTTAGACAATTGATTTGGGTTGATTTGAGTTTGATTTGGGTTTGAACCTAATAAGATACATTTAGACCCATTTAGGTCAAATGACCTAATTAGCCTAATTAAGACCACATTGGACTTGTATTCTTTTAAATTCATGTTTAAATATGTTCATATCATCATCCAAACTATTTGGAATGATTTTATTTGGTCAAATTTTTATGGGTTGACCTTTGACTTTGTGGGACTCTCATAAGTCAAACCTATGTTTGAAAGGTTGACCATTTTGACCTTAATTTGGGTTTAATATTTCATTTAATTGATCTAATTTTATTTTAGCTTATTTGGATTTATTTTGGCTTAATTTGAATTCTTTGGGTTTATGTGATTTTTTAGCTTAATTTGGGTAATTAAGTTTAATTTCCTAAATTAACTTAACTTAAGCTTTAGGGTTTAGGGTCCTCCTCAGTTCCCACTAGCATTAGGGTTACTATTCCATTGACTTTCTATGCTTAGGAACCTTCTCTTCTTGGATCCCTTGATAAGGATATAACTTAAGCTTTAAGGTCCTCCTCCATTTTGACCTTTTACAAGGGAAACCTACTATTATTTTGAATGATGAGAAGAATGGATCCCTTGTTGAGCATTTCAAATACACTCTTATTGGCAAATGTGCAGCCAAAAGGATATCACTTTCTAAAGTCAGGACCTTCTTCCCCAAACTCAAGCTCCTTGGAACCTAAAATAATGGTCTTTTTGACCACAAGCATTTTCTTATTAGAATGTCCTATGAAGATGACTATGCCCGGATATTTGCCAAGTAGGTTTATTACATCAATGACTTACCTCTAAAAATCCTTAAATGGACTATTGCCTTCAATCCTGAAGCTGAGTCACCTATTACTCTAGTTTGGATCCAGCTGCCTGGCCTCGAAGTCCATTTATTTAACAAACAGATCTTATATTTAATTGCAGTAATCAATGGAAGACCTCTAAAGTTAGATTTTCCAATTATTTACCTCTCCAGGCCTTCAATGGCAAGAGTTTTCATTACATTTGATGTCACTTCACAATTCAATGAAATAGTTTGGATAGGTACACAAAAATTAGGTTGCCAACAAAAATATTTTAGAGAGCTTGCCTAAGTATTCTGTCTATTACAAGAGATTCAACCATTCCATGAAAGATTGCTTGGCCAAATAGCCAATCCTGATAATCCACTACATCCACCTCACACCCACACCCTAGACAATAACATCAACTCATTGCCCACATCTAATCATCCAACACAGTAACAACTTACCCTTGCACATATTAACACTCATATACCAATCCCATCCAAATCTGGAACAGTCCACTTGGGTGATGCTACTCTAAATGAAAGTCATCAAAATACACACCAACAGGCCAATCCTAAAATAGACGTGAACTCATTGGGAGACACTACCCTTAATGAGGTTCACAACCTTATAATAAATGATTCAACAAAATCAAAACCCCCTTATCAGTAATTCCCAAGATATAATCACCTCTATCAGGCTCACAAGATAGATGATGAAAAGAAAGAATCTTATGGAATTCAATTAAGATACTACAACCCATAATCCACACCCATTAGCAAATGTGCAAATGTTGCAACAATTGGAATCAACAATCAATGAAGGTTGGATTCAAATTAAAAGAACAAAAGAAGTAAGGGAACTCAAAGGGCTGCTCAAAGACCTGTCAATAAAGATTATCAGGTCTAAGAGTGTTTATTCTATGTCAAATCTTGATAGCAGAAACCTCTCCAAACCCCCTCCATGAATTACTTAATATGGAATGTAAAGGGCTTTCCTAAGCCCTAATTAAAAGCTATACTTCACAACCTCATCAACAATCATCAACTAGGCATCCTAGGATTTCTTGAACCCATGATATATAGTACTCAACCATCAAGAATTTAGAAAAGGTTAAATATGCAGGGACTCTTCTGTAATTCCAATGATAAGATCTGGCTGATGTGGAAGGCACCATACCTGGTGGAAATTCTCATTGACCATCCATAATTCATTCATATTAAGGTTACTTTGGGAAGCACTTCAGTTTATGCCAAATCAGTGTATGATGCTTGCTCCACTAGAGGAAGAAGAAAACCATGGAACCACCTAATTCAGATTGGCAGCACTTTAACTCTACCTTGGTTGGTTGGTGGAGACTTTAACATACTGACCTCAACTGAAGGAAAAAAGGGGGAAAGCCCTCCTAACCCAGGACTAATGGAACAAATCCTTCAAGCCAGTTTATCTGATGTAGAATATAATGGCAAAACATTCACTTGGAGAAGAGGCAAAACACATAAGAGACTTGATAGAGTGCTAAAAATATCCCATGGGAGTTATAAATGTAGGACACTCACATAACTCATCTCTCAAGAGGCACCTCCGATAACTCCCCTTTGCTGACACACATATCAACCCCCCAGCAAACTAAATCTTCCTTTTTCAAATTCTACAACATGTGGGCATTACACTAAGATTTTATACCTTTCATCCATAGCTATTGGAAAACTGATGAAGATTGCACTAGCTGGGCCAAACTTCATAAGCTACATAAAGTATGTGCTTTAGAACTTAGGAAGTGGAATAGAAAAACCTTCATTAATCTATATACTCAACTGAACTAGGCTGAAGAACAAGTCAAGATTGTAGAAGACCAAGCTAGCTCTAATTTCACTAAGGAATCTGATAAGGCTCTTAATAAGGCATTGTAGAATCTAGGACAAAAAACTAAAAATGGAAGAAAGCTTATAGGCTCAAAAATCTAAAGGGAGATGTTTCATTGAGGGAGAAAGAAACATAAAATTCTTCCATGCACTTCTTAAAAAAGAAAAGGAGCAAATAACCATATCCAAAATCAGAAACTCCCATAATAGATGGCTCTATAATCCAACTAAAATATAAGAGGATTGTTCTACTCATTTTAATAATCTATTAGCACTTGACATTCTAAATTCCAGAAAAATCCAAATAGATCTTTATCCCTCAACAAGGCCAATCAACATCAGCCATATTCTTAATGAGGAAGAGATAATGAGAGTTTCCTTCTCATTCTCCATTGACAAAGAACCAAGCTCTGATGGTTTCAACGCTAGATTTTGTCAAGCAGTATGGAATGTTTTCAAAAAGAAAACCATCCAAGACTTTTTTACTCACCCATACATACCAAAATAGTTCTCCTCCACCATTATCCTGATTCCCAAGAAAATTTCTTCTAACTCATGGGATCAATTTAGACCCATAAGCCTCACGAGCACTATCAGTAAGATCATTAGTAAAATCATCTGCCTTAGATTACAACATACCATTCCCAATCTCATTTCCCCCAACCAAAGTGCATTCATCAAGGGCAGAAATATCATTGACAACATATTACTAGCTCAGGAAATGCTTAGGGGCCTCAATACCACATGCTGAGGACATAACTTAGCAATCAAAATTGACATACACAAAGCATTTGACACCATCCAATGGGATTTCATCAAACAAGTACTACATGCCGATGGGTTCACTATAGAACATTCACAACAATAATGATGTTCAATCTTATAGTTGTAAGATACATCAAGCACCCAATTAAACTTCTAAAACATGCCTCATCCACTTTTTTAGTTTCACCCTCCTTGCACAACTTTTCTATTTGATACATAGGAGTTCTCACTAACTTGCATTCTTCCATATAAAACTTCTTGAGAAATTCATTTACATACTTTGTTTGACAAATGAAAATTTCATTTTGACCTTGCTTGATCTCCATTCCAAGAAAATAAGTTATCAATCCAAGATAAGCCATTTCAAATACTTTCATCATTTTTAACTTAAATTCTTCAATCATAATTGCATTATTTATGTTTACCAAAATATCATCAACATAAAGAGAAATAATAAGAATATTATACTCACAATTTTAGATGTAATGCGTAGACTCATATGGGCTTTTAAAAAGCTATTACTTATCAAATAATAATTGATTTTACTATACCAAGCTCTTAGAGCTTGCTTCAATCCAAAGAGAACCTTTTTTAAAAAATAAATTGCATTCTTCACCTATCTTAACTAAGCCTTTGGTTTGTTTAATATAATTTTTTTCTTGCAAGAAATGATTAAAAATATTGATTTAAAATTTAATTGGTACACTTTCCACACCTTTTGTGTTGTAGTAGCAAGTAGTAATCTAATGGTGTCTAGACTGGTCACTAGTGAAAATGTGTTTGAAGAGGTTACTCCAAAATTCTAGGCATATACTTTAATAGCAAGCCCTTGCCTTGTACTTGTTAATGGAGCCATCAACATTTAGCTTGGTTCTAAACACCCATTTGACCCTAATGACCTTTTTATCTTAATGTTTATCAACAAGTTATCTGGTCTCATTTTTTGTTATCATGCGTAGCTCTTGTTTCATAGCATTCATTCATTTTTTTTTATCAAGTTTTGCTTCTTTAAAATTTGCTGGCACACAAACTGTAATGTTGCATCTTTGATAAACATCAAAAAGCTATCTAGTGCCTCTTATTGGAATGCTATCCACCATTTTATTTTACCAATCTTTATTTTTTAGCTTACATCATTTATGTTAGGAGGATTTAGCTGTAGTTGATTTGAGCTTTGATTTGAATATTTTGAGATCTCCCAATTCTATTTTTTATTTTCCACAAAATGCACATCTTCACTTATCATAATTTTCTCATTTTGTGACTGATAGACTTTATAAGCATTAGACATTGTGTTATAGCCTATGAAGATTCCATGTACTGCCTTTTCATGTAGTTTATTTTTCATAGCCTTTGTGGGAAGTCCATCATACATCTTACCATTTTCATTATGTACCTATTTCTTCTCTCACTAACTTGTGGAATGTAGGGAGTAGTGAGCTGATGCTCAATCCCAATTTCTTCACAAAATAAATTAAATTCTTCTGAAGTGTTGTGAAAATCATATCAGACTGGTTGGTCGAATCAATTCAACCATGAACTAATCATATTGTTGATCTGATCAAACTGAAAAATCGATTCAATCATTTTAAGAAAATGCCCAATTCAAGAAATTCCTCCTTAATCAATATTTTATATTGTTTAATCAAATGATTAAATTTTTTTAATAAAGCTTATATTAAATTTAATAATAATTTTTTAACTTTTTAAATTTAATTATTTTTATAATCATTTTAATAAATTCTAGAAAGCTCATTTTATTAACATGAATATAATTAAATTAATTTATAACATAATCACTATACAACCACTCAAGTAGCTTACAAGGCTACCCTTTGGAGCTACTTTTTTGTATATAAAGAGTGCAACGCATATTCCTCATTTTAATGTGGACTAAAGAGTGCAACTATGCTTTAATTTTGAGAAAAATAGAGAGTATTGAGATAAAAGAATATAAGAGTAATATTTAAATTTTTAACTCTATATTCTTATTAAAAATTATACTTTATAATATAAACAAGTTATTTAAATATATATTTATAACAATATTTTATAAATATTTTATATATTATAATTTTATATTAGCTATATTTTATTAAGTTTTTAAAATATTTGAATTTATATTTTTATTACAAATTATAAATTTTATGATAATATTTTAGAAATAATATTTATATTATATTGTTATGTTAGATATATTTTATAAATTTTTTAATATAAATTTTATATTTTTAATACAAACAATAAATTTTTATAAATTAGTTTCTTATTATAAATTATACTTATATTTATAAACTTATATAATAATTTTTTTATTAATTTTTAGAAATATTTAATATACTCATCAAGATTTATAACACATATATAGTTTATTTTAATGAGCTTTATATCAATATTTAAATTTATAATTACTAGAAATATTATTAATGTATTTATTCTATTTATTTTTATTAGATATTTATTATAAATTTATATTTTTTTTATCATTTAATTATATCAATATTTAATCATTTTAATATTTATTATGTTATCTAGTTTAATCTCAGTCAAACCATCAAACATTGAACCTCTCCTTCTTCTAATTCTTTATCTGGTCTGGTTTTCACAACATTGTTCTTCTGAGCATATTCGTTTCCATTATCCGACATCACAATTTGAATTTTACATCCACTTTGATTTTCTACCATTTTCTTGAAGTTCCAAAATACTCTAATCAGTTTTAACTTGAATTTTAGAAAGTAAACCCAACACATTCTTGTAAAATAATCAATAAAAATAATATAATACTGACTACCTGCTAATGATAGAGTTTTTTGAAGACATGATACATCAGTGTGGATCATTTGAAGCTTCTTTGTTGCTCTCCAAGATATTTTTGGAAAAGGTTTTTTGTGTTGCTTTCCATATTGGCATGCTTGATAATGAGGAAGATAGTCTTCTAAGGCAGGTAAATCCCATACTAATTGCTTTGTTTGAAGCAATGATAATCGTTGTTGATGATAATGACCAAGCCTTTTTGTACCATAACTCTGTGACACTTTCCTTAATGAGAAAACCAGCTTATTTCTCCTATAATGGATTAAGTGTGAAACTCTTCCCTCTCATCTCAACCTTGAACATCTCTTAACTAGATGCATCATTTATTAAGCAATAATCATCTTCAAAATGCATTTTAAAATCATTCTCTAACAATTGACCAATACTTAACATATATTGGTCAATTTCTGAAACATAGAGAACATCAGAAATAAGAATTTGTACATAAACAACTTCCAACTACAATGGTGCCTTTCCCTTTGACTGTTATGTAGTGTCCATTACGAGTTCTAACTTTTGAGGTCCTCATGCCTCTTAATTCTGTAAACAACTCTTTGACACGAGTCATATGATTAGTGCATCCATTGTCAATTAGCCAACTTTCACTTGAATCATTAGTTGAGAAGTAAGTTGCAACAAAGAGTTGATCCTTGTCCACTTGATCAACAACTTGAGAATCAATTTCTTATTGCAAGTTTTTGTTTTTACAAATTATAATTTCATGAGCAATTTGGTTGCACTTATTACATTTGCATTAGGTATCTGTTGACCTTATTTTTAGGGTGAGCTCTCAACACCTCCATCTTAGACATAGGACACCTCTTAGACTTTAAGAGTTTCTTAGTTTTAAGACACATCTAGTGATTAGGTGGACACTCCAACCTATCCCTAAAAGACTTAGAAGAGTTAGCCATAGGAATAGGTCATGCCTTAGGGGTAATAGGAAAATTTCCTACCCTTAGGTTAAACCTTTCTCACTTTTCTTCTTTCAAGTCAAACTCCAAATCAATTCTATTTTATTTTCTCAAACTCAAATCAATTCCATGATTCAATTCCATGATTGAAACTCATGACCAAATTCCATCAAAAATTCCTAAGTTCAAATTTCCTAAGTCCTTAACCTTTTCTTAAGGACTTAGCCAAAATCATGATTCAAACATATTCAAAATTTTTAGATTTTCTCCATTTATATTCTCATTTATATTCCCATATATAAATGAAATATAAATTCAAACCCATCAAATCAAATTCAAAATTTTAAATTAATTCATGAAAATTTCCTTAAGTCCCTTTAATTTTCCATTAAAGGACTTAGCCAAAATCAACTCTAAACCTTGATCAAATCAACTCAAATCCTTGGGATTTATTTATATCCTCATTTTTATTCACATATATAAATGAAATATAAATATAAATCAATCCAATCAAAGGCAAAAATTAAATTCCAAATTTAAAATGCTTGAAATTCCCTTAAATCCCTTAATTTTCCATAAATGGATTTAACCTAAACTTTGATCAAACCATTTCCTCAAAATTATTTGTATTCTTATTTATATTCTCATATATAAATAAAATATGAATATAAATCAATCAAATCTAACTCAAAAAAAATTAAATTTCAAATTAAAAATCCTCTTAAATTCCCTTTAATGGATTTAACCTAAATCATGATTAAACTCTTTCAAATTCTGAAATTTTCTTATGATCAATTTACATTCTCATTTATATTCTCATATATAAATGAAATATAAATTCAAACAATCAAAACCAACTCCAAAAATCAAACTCAAATCCACTCAAAATCAAATCTAAGCCTTTCAAGCCAAAATCTTGAACTTAGTCAAATCATCTTCAAATCAAGCAAAATCCTTGATTTTCTCTCATGATTCAATCAATTCTACAATTATGAGCTCATATATAAATCCAAACCACAATCAAACAATCAAAACCCAAATCAAAAATCAAACCCAAGACCCCTTCATATTCTTCCATTGAATATGAAATTTTCAAATGGATCAAAATCCAATTGACTTCAAACCACATTCAAATGGATTTATATTTCAATCATAAGTCCATATACAAGATCAACCAACTTCAAATCAAGCTTTGAAGCCATTTGACCCACTTATGCTTAGTTGACCCAAAGTGACCTAAAGTACCCTTATGAGCTAACTTTTTATCTTGACCAAATTGGATTGAACCAAACTCATATATCCCTCTCATCATGATCAACAATCATAATGGGATGATCAATCAATCAAATTGGGTCAAACCAAGTCAAACTTAAGGGTTGACCAAGTCAACACTTAACCTAAAATGAAACCTAATATAGAAAAAATACACCATAGGCCAAATTGATTGAAACCATTGATCTAAGTACACTCATGACCTATGTCTGAATTTGACCAAACCAACATTTGAGCCTAACCTTGCCCAATTGGCCCACTTGACCCAAGTTGACCCGTTTTGACCTAAAGGGCCAAAATATGTCAAAACTTGATCTAAGCCAAATTGATTGAAACAATGGGTCAAGTCCATTCCAAAACACTTGTGGAACTTGGCCAAAGCCTCAATTGGCCAACTAGACCCAACCTAACCCAATTGACCTTGGACCCAAGATGACCTAAAGGGTCATGTTGAGCCAAAATTGAACTTAACCCAAATTGATTGGAAACAAAGATACCAATCCACTCCATATGACTAACCTAACCTAAACCTACCCTTGAACTACCTCAAATAGGTCAAATGGGTCAAATAGGTCAACTTGACCTATTTGACCTAAATGAGTTATATGAGCCAAAACCAAATCTATACCGAATTGAACCATACCAAAGGCACCAAAACATTTCAAATGGTCATATAAACTTGACCCAACCCTTAGTTTGACCCAATTTGACCAATTGGTCAACTTGACCCAAGTTGACCCATTTTGACCTAAATGGGTCAACATGAGTAAAACCCTATCAAATGGATTCCAAATCCAATGAAACTTGGCCAAACCTATTTTTTCAACATACCAAACATATGCAGAGTGAAAAATAGCAAAATTACTATTTTACCCCTAATCCATATAACAAATTTTGGCCTAGCCCATGGGTATTTTGGTCATACCCTCATCACAATCACTTGAAACTTTCTTAAAAGCTCAAGGGGACTTAATGATGAGTGGTGCACCCAACCCAATGGGTTTGGGGTAGCCCATTTGACCCATGGACCAAACCCGACCCTATAGCCTAAACTTCAATTTTCAAACTCCCTCCTAAGCTCAATTTGATGCACATGGAAGGTTGGCATTTCACTTAAGGGATCAAATTGACCATGTGTAATGATCTAACAGCCTAAATAGCTCACTCCATATGGTCAATTGGATCAAAATGGTAACTAATGGGTCAGTATTCTGATTGCCATAGGGGGAAATATACTCCCCTTAATTCACTAAAAATTCACTTCACTCTTGATCGATTAGAGCCTAGGAATCCTTAGCAACCACCTCAGAGCATTCCTAAGCTTTTTAAGAGAAATTTGAATCTTACATTTCTCAGTTTTGCACAGTGTAAAATAGGGGAGCTCACCTCAATTCCCAACTTCCTCTACACTTGATCTTAATCTAATTCCATCCACACACTCCTTCTAAGGACTAATTTAAACTTTCCCAAGCATTTATTTGAGTTTCCACAATAAGGAAGAGCTCAATTTAATCAAAGCCATAAGGATCTTGAAGAGGAGTTGGTCCACCCATTGATCCACTCAACCTCAAGGTCTAGGAACTGACAGTTTCATCTCCACTGATTAAAAGCTACCTCCATCTGAGTGTTTGATCACCTCGAGGTGTGATTTTTTTGACCACTTAGATTAGAGGTGTCCAAATGTGAGAGAATTTTCATGAAAATCCATGCTGGATTGGCCGCCTATTCCTCTATATGGTGGGGATGAGTCTTGAATGATTATATTTGGGCTCACTCCTTCTCTATCAAGTGGCCATCTCCCAATTTAAAAGAATGGCTATTACCATCCTAATCTTGAGATTTGGGCGGATGATTAAAAATTTTCAATCCTTTCTGATAATGTGGGTTGATAGAATATATTAAATTAGTAATAGTTATTTCAAAAACCAACTCCTTCAATAAAAATTAAGTAAATAGAAATCTGAATTTTAAAAACAAAAATTTTCCCTGATTGGGGAAAAGTTACTCTAATTATTTTAATTATCCCCAATTGAAAAATAAAAAAATAAAGAAAAGTTGGATTAGATTAAGTGATTTAAGATTGATAGGAGTTGGAATATATTTTCCCAAGATATTCTCTAAACCCCATTTTCTTTTCCTTAATCCTTAATTAAATTATTCCCATTTTTTTATCCTTAATTAATAAGGTGAAGTTTAGATCCTAAGAATTAATTAAAACCCCTTTCATGAGTGTGAAAGGTGTTTTAATCTAAGTTAAACCTCTTAGCTTAAATTTTAAGAAATTACAGGTACTAAAATTAGGTCATGTCATCCCTGGTTTTATGTCACCTCAGGTTAATTTTTTCTAAGGTAAAGGGTTAATTAAGCCACTTAATTCATACTCTAACCTACTAAATGCTTAAAAATAGATTTAATTATTTGAAAATTTAAAATATAAAACACATGTGGGAATGGGTTAGGAATAACAAACTAATCTCACCTTTTCAAAATTAAATCAAACTCCAAATTAAAAAAAAAATCATTTTGAAATTCACTTTGATTTATTCTAATTTTTTATTCTTTAACAATGTATTTAGGATTTAAGTAAAGTGAGTTTGTTTACATGCTTTACTCATAGATCTTTTTATGTCATGTGATTCACATTCATGCATTCATAATTTCATGTTTCAAAATTTTAAAATGAAATTGTTTATTTTATGTCAAATGTGCATGTGTTGGCTAAAGTAGAATATGAGTGGCTATTATCACTACTAAATCCAAAGTATTTTCAAAACTCATAAATGAAACATCAAATCTAAAAGTGTGTTATTCTTATACTTTAATTATAATCTTGCATGTGATTATAAATTAATGTTTAGTGTAGCCTTTCCTTTATAAATAGGAGTTGGTAAGATGTAGGGTTCATTTGAAAAGAACCCAATACTTACTTAAATCTCATACCCTATTCATCCTTATGCTACCATCTAAGAAAGGTTACCTACACTTGCATGAATAAATTGCATAAACAAAACAAATCTATTAAATAACTTTTGCATATTCCTTCTTTGCATATACATGTTTGTACTTAAGGAAAGTGGTATATTAATCTGGACAACCCATGAGGCTTTAAATTAAGTAGGCCTCAACCTTAAGGTTAACAATGGTGTTGTACTCGCTTATGCCTCTCTTACTCTCATGTATGTATGTGAAATTTTGGATAAGGAAAACCTTTTCTATTTAAGAAAAAAAATCATACATATTTAACTTCTAAATTTTCTTAAATTGATTACTTAGCATGCATCATAGAGTGTGTTAACTATCCTCATTTGCATGTATAGATATGCTTAGGGTCCATCCATATGCATGTTATATATGTTGGAAAAGAAATGAAGTAATGTGTGTGATGTGAATTTTGATTCATTTTATTTAATCTTAAAATGTCTTTCTTTTTTAATAGGTTTGTTTAGGGTTTATCTGAACTTAGGATTGAATAAAAGATGTAATCAAAATATTCACCTAAATTAAATTAAAATGTGAACTTACCTTAAAAATTACTTAAGGATTAGGGAAGGAAAGAGAAGTTCCCTTCTCTTTCTCTCTCTTTATAACTTAGTAATTAATTGTATGTTTCACTAAAATCAAACTAAAACATGAAATAAAAATAACCCAAAACACTTAAACAACTTAAATAAAACCCTCCTCTAAGTTGAACATATCCTTCACACTTAGAATTCTTGAGCCTAAAGTCCTAAACTAAGTATACCACACAAACCTTCAAAGCACGCCCACACATTAGCCTAAGTCGCCACTTCTAGCTTTAGGTTAGGTCGGTGTACGGTTTGATGTTATATTTTATTTTGTGATATATGTTTTAGGCTGGATGTTAGGGTGTATGCTCGTAGAATTAATGGTAGGACATGCTTAGTATAGCTATTCTTTTATGCAGGGGATTGTGCTAAAGGGGCGCTGTCATAAATAAAATATAAATGCTTCTTGCTTATAAGTGCTTATACCCCTTTGTATAATCCATAGGCCAGGTGGACTTAGTCACCCATGTGTGAGGTGGTCTAATACACATTCTTGGGATTTGTGGGGTGTGATTTGACTAACCTTTATTTTGTAGGTGTTAGTTAGATTTATACTTTTCCTATTCATGTGAAAATTTGTATATTTAGGATTTTGGAATGATTTGTTATGAGGATTAGGATGAGCATTGGTCATAAGATCCCATCTTATGAATCACGTGAAGCCTTGGAGCATCCACGTTCCAGCCATCCAAAGGAGGAACCAAAGAAGAAAAGAAGAAAGAAAAAGAAGAAAAAAGAAGAATAAAGCTTGAAGACCCCTATTAACAATGAATTCCTTTGCTTAAATTGTAATTTAATTCATTTGTAATTCGGGTTGTATAATGGTAGAGCTCGACTACCCAATTTGATATTTTTAAGTTTGTGCAGTGGTACCCGACCACAAACGTCCATTTATTCTTTTTGTGATTGGTTTTATAAATTGTTTGATGATTTGTTTAGCTTTTGCATTAAGTGGTATGATTTTCTTAGTTTCTTCCTTGCTTTATATATGGCCTGGATGTGGATTAGGCTCTTGAGAGAAAAATAAATTTTTTACCCAACTTAATAATTCAAACTAAAACTAAATAACTCATAACCTCACCTAAAAGCTTAGGATTAAAATCAATATAAAAGAATTAGCAACCCCTTAGATGGATGAGCATTTCTTTATAATATCATGCACAAATGCATCTCATTTCACTCTTGATTGGAGGGCTTCCACCTTTGCCAGAGAACCTAGCTCGACCTTTGAGGACCATGATGAAAACTCACCTCGTACCTTCTCGTTGATTTTGACCAATAATCTGATTTCTCATACATTAGTCATAAAAATCCTATTAGTCTGAGCCAAAAATGATTATCCAAAATAAAAATAAATGAAATTGAATTGTATTAGATTTAGGTCATTTGAAGCATGCCCCCTTTACATGATCTAATCTCTTCAGAGAGTGAATTTAAGGGCTTAGTCTCTTTCTAAATAATAATAGCTCAACTATCTTACATAAGCATAAAGATTGCCTACATGTATTTAAAATCATAGGAGGAGTTAGTTAGCGGCCACTCCCAGGCAGCTATAAGTCTAAGCTGTCAAGTGGTTTGTCCTCTCTTATGGAGGTAAACTAATTACTCATTTTTTGCCTTAGATTTATGTTGTTCTTCCAGCCCTCGCCAAAGCTCCCTAGATTTAGGTTCTCCGATTGCTTTTCCCCTTTGCGGGCCATAAGCATAATTCCTCACCTCTTAGGAATTTTCTTAATCTTGTGTTAAGGAATCTTAAGTCTTAAATTTTTAATGAAACATACAACTCAAACAAATTAAATCAATTTCTAAAATGTAAAGCCCAATTTTAGGATAGTTTGAGATGCTCGCTAGGTCTCCTAGCATCGTGAGCATCTCCTAACTATTTTTCATTTTTGCTTTGATAATAACTCCCTCTTTTGATCAATTTCACTTGACCTTCAAATACAAATCAATCGATTGATACTCCTTTCTATTGAAATCTTCAGAGATAACGATCATTTACCTTAATTGAGAGTTTTCCTAAGGGATCTTGTCCTTTAGGATGTAATTAACTATGGGGTTGTCCCTGTAGAAAACTTAATGAATCCGATTTAAAATAAACTCTACTTTACTTTTCTATGTAAAGTAGGGGAAGAATCTCTGTTACATATGCAGACCCATCATCCTTAGGAGTCCTTATTAAGGTGATTGGTTCCATTAAAGGGCAGTGACTTCTATCTTTCGAGATAGTACACTATACCTTGATGACGTATTCGATCACCTGAATAAGTACATCTATGGATCTACGTGGCATCTTACTAAGATGAATTTCTATAAGGTCTTTTATTTCTTTTCTCCATAGATTTGAAAAGCGGCTCCCCTATAAGAGATTTATTCACCACAGTATCCTCCAACATTTGACAAGAGGATGGCCTTTTTCCACAATATTTGAATAGAGAATAATTTCACTTTGAACCTCTAGTCTTGGTCTTTGTGTTATTTGTTGTAGCATTGTTTTTTTCTATAACATTATTATTTATAGCAAAATTCTTCTTATTCTTCTTCATTATTTTCCCTCCTTGATGCTTGAATGCCAATGCTTCTTCAACAACTCATTGTCTCATGATTCTTCTTTGCCTTTGTGCTTGTAAAGAATTTAAGAGCTCTGCCAAGGTAATCCTATAGAAATCCTTGCAATTATCCAAGGCTATAACGGTTGCTTCAAAATTTTCAGGCACCGTTACTAGGATCTTTTTAACAATCCTTGAATCAGAGAGATCTAAACCAAGCAATCTTACCTTATTGGCAATACTTGAAAGTTTATCAGAATACTCTTTAATATAATTTGAATCTTTTATTTTTTTTTTGTAGTTTAATATCTCTTATCAAATTCAACACTTGCATTACTTTTATTTTCTCATTTCTTTTAAATTCAGTTTGGAAATAATTTCAATTTTTTTTTCTGATTTTAGTGACATATTTTGAGTGAAGATGGTTAAAGAAACAACAACAAATAAACAAAAATTTTCTTTTGACTTCCTTGTTTTCTGCCCTTGTGATTTTTTATATTAGTCATCATGGGATTGTTTGGTAGAGGAGGACCTTCATAATCCTCCTCTACAACTTTCCAAAGATCTAGTTCTTTTAGATAAGTCTCCATTCTTATAGCCCAAATTTGATATTTTGTACCATCGAACACTGGAGGAGCAATATATGAGAAGTTGGCTTCAGCATCCATGGAATCCTCTTGAATTTAATCTCAGTCTCTTTAGGTTCCTTAAGAAAAAAGGTCTGATACTAATTTTATTTTATTTTTAAATTTTTGAATAAGAACAAAGAAATATTAGGAAGGAAGGAAGAAGTTTGAAGGTTAAGAACTCTAGATATATGAATTATTATTTTTGAATTCAACATAACATTTGAAGACTCTAACTAATCACTTTAACCAATATGCTAAGATTCATCACATAAAAATAGAATGCTAATAACTTTCTAGGAAAATAGAAAACAAAATTTTGAAAAGAAGCAAAAAAATTTAAAAATAAACTGAAACAAAAATAGCAATTTCTAGAAGCAATCTGTTAACATGATCCATAACCTTCGTTTGAATTGGAGGAGCAAGTTCATTGAAGACCGCACTTCGATTCAATGGTTGATTAAGATGGTCGATCAAGATGGTGATGAGCATCTCATAGCTTGACAATTTAATGGGTTTAAGCAAGTATCGAGGCTTGGGAATGACTAGGAATGAAAGCTAGAGTTTAAGAGAAGATTTTGAGTGCTAGAGTCTAACCCTTAGTACTTATAAACAAAGTTTTTTATATGCCATAATCCCAAGTCATCCCACCATTACCAGGGCCTTTATTGGAAATTCCACCAAGGCAATGGTTATAAGCTAACTAATGGCATTTTTTTCATGTGTTCCAAATCATTTTTTAGGCTTGACAGCAAGCGGGGACTGGCTAGTTGATTGTAACTGAAATGAGAGGTGGCCAAGGTGACAGTCCGAGACATAATTTCAACATCAATAAATGCTTAGCATAGACTCAGTGTCCATTTGGGATAGCTATAGCTTTTTTGCAAAACTAATTGTAAATTTGCTATGGAGAATGCTTAAAATTATTTTTTTTTTAAATTCAAACATCACCTTTTTGACAGTCACTATACTTTAACAACTATGATTCTCAAAAGTAACTTTTTGCTAAAATTTTTTTTAAAAAAATAGACATAAAGCTAGTGCCAAACACAACTATAACTGCTTTTTGAAAAGAAAAGTAGCCAGAAAGTTATCCCAAATGCACCCTTAATTACTTTTGATAACTTGCAGGCCATGGGATTTCAGGAGGTCGATGAGGATTTCCTAGCTTTTTGGCCAAACTCATTTGTTTGGTTTATTTGATTTCAATTTGAGTATATTCAATTAGCTATGATAGGTTTTGATTTTCCCTTAATAACTTGAAAACAATTTTTTTATTTTATTGTGTTTTAAATTTTGTTTCAACTTAAGTTGATTTAATTATCATATAAAGAAAGGAAAACAATTTTTATTAACTAGTACTTAAAATTTGATATGATTTTTTAATATGTTTAAACCAATTTTGATTGAATTATAATTCTTATCACCATTATTCAATATGCATTACCTTAAGGTTCTTTAATTAAATGAATAGTTTGAACTTGTAAAAAAGACTTTAATTAAGCTCAATTGATCAATTTTGTTCTTATTTTGATTTGAATTCAAATTGATTCATTAAGATTTTTGTTGATCATTTATTCAAAATTAAATTTACTTGAATGTGATTTATAAAGATTTCAATCTCAAACATTTTTAGTGGGTTATAATTAGGTCAATATATTACATTTATTTAGATTTTTTTAAGTTTGTATTTAGCTTAAGTGATTCCTTGTAGTCAAGACCTAATTAAGTCTTTTAGCCTCATTCCAAAAATGAGATCAACAATAGGCTTATCTTATTTTACTTTCTTGCAATCATTTTTACATCTTTTTCTTTCAAAAATATAGTTTGTCATCTATTTATCTCTTCATAAAATTTCATAATTTATACTCTCACAAAATCCTAAACTAATCATACCTTGAAGTGGTTGGCAAATGGGCTCTCATACATGATTTAGTCTTGTCCTATAGGCATTTTAGATCTTCAAAACCCCTTAGAAATTGAAATCAACATATGTAATCTATATATCCATTTACTATTTACAGAAGTTTTCTCATTTTTATAAAGACTTATCACTTTCTTCTAAAGCTAAATGTCTCACCTTGGGCTGTCAGCCAACTTAAGTTTCAATTTGACCTAGTTTTTTTTAATATAAAAAAATTATCAAAAATCTGCAAAAAAATATAAATTTTTTTAGAAAATAAACACACACACACACACACACACACACACACACACACACACAAACACACACGCGCGCGTACCCATTTATAGTTTTCAAGTTTCAAGCTATGTAATCTTCTATATTATCCACACTAAAGACCTAAATTAAAATTTGGTATTTTAAGTCTAGACTTCCACCTTTTTAAACCAACCTTTAACTTGGGAAATCACTTTGGTACATTCTAATAAAATCTAACATAAGTGTTTTCATCTAAAATAGAATGATGAATTGAATAAAAAATGATGAAAACTACACATCCCAGCCTAGTTCACCGTGCCACTATAATCGTCGCGTCTAGGCATTGTTGTCACCTTAAAGAATCTAAAAGCTCGAACCACCCCTGACGGTTGCCCAATTAAATAGTACAGCACTACGGTGTTGTGATACCAATGCTAAGGTACTATCATGAATCCTCAATTTTTTAAAAAATCAACAAAGCTTCTATCCTGGCCCCAGCAAAATAACTACCTAGGGGAGCAATTATAGTAGCAAAAAATCACCCCCTTGAAGGAAAATTCACTATAAAAATGGGAGAGCAGCCCCACCTAAAGCTTTCTCTACTTTTTCCACTTAATCTCTCTAGTCTCCTTACTGTATTCTTACTCTTGGTGATTTGTGCTTTTTAAAGGCACGCTCTCCATTGTCACATGAACAATCTCCCATATAATCCAAGTAAATAATTTATGGAATAATATTTCCTTTAAGCGATTTTCTCCCTGAAATTTAATTTTAACCAAAATTTCACCATTGATCTTGGATCCATTAAAAAATAAAAGAGTGCATCTCTGTCGATCTTGGATCTATTGAGAAATAAAAGAGTGCATCTCCATCGATCTTAGATCTAGAGTAAAAAAGAACACTCCCTAAGACTTAAAAATTCAGGAATCCTGAATATTGAAGGCCTTTGTCAATAAATATTGCTCTAGTGTGAGAAGAAACCCTCTCTCCATCAATCTTGGATCTAGAATAAGAGAGAAGAGTGTGTATGCACTAAAATAAGTAAAAATCTTGCACTGCTAAGGCATTATGCCATCGAATTTTCATAAAAACTCATTAAAATATTCAAGAATTTGGTTTGATACAAGTGTTTTCATACCACAACTCCTAGGCACCAAGCTCTCAGTAATGAAATCTTTAATGCTTTGTTTATAGCATTGAGGCATCATAAATTGGGCATCACTGTGCTAAGCTCTCAGGCTTAGTGTAATTCTATTAGCACCGGATCGCTGTCATACCACACCGTAGCGCTAAGCTTTGGGGTCCCCTATCTCTTATATGGTGCCACAACGCTATCTTTTCACCATCGAGGAGCTATATCTTTCACCAATGAATTTGGTTTCAGTGTGAAATGAAACCCCCCTCCATCAATCCTAGATCAAGAATAAAGGAAAAAAATACAAAAGCATTAAGAAAATTTTTAAAATTAACACTGCTAATGCAGTATACTGCCGAAATTTAGAATCTTAGATATCACTTAATCAATGCCAATATGTTGTATCCTCAAAAAAATTAAGCTTAAATAGGCATCTCACAGTGCCATGGCGCTAGTATCTCAACACTGAGGCACTATATTCAAAGAATTGAAATCCAAATGATAATGTTAAGGCATTTATATCATGAATCAAATTATACGCACAACACTAGGATGTTGCAAGTATAGCGCCGAGGATCCAAGTCCTCGGGAAAATCAAACTTTGATGGGCATCTCATAGCGCTATGGTGTCGATATCCTAGCACCGAAGTGTTGTGTGTCCACACACAAAATAATGATATTAGGACATTCACAATATAATTCAAATTATACCCCACAATGTCATAGCACTATAAATATGGTGCCGAGGCACTGAGCTCTTGGGTTTCTAAATTAAATCTTTTACATAAAACATAAAAGTGTAAAATGAAGAAAATACATCTTTAAATAAAAAAATCTATTATAAAATATTATACAAAATAAAAGGAAAAATACAAAATAAATAAAATAATAATCATCATCCTCCTCTAAGACCAAATTGTATTGAAAAATATGAATCCATATGATAATCAAATTTCTTTTCTAAAGCCCGCTGCCTGCAGCTACTCTCACCTACCACTCTCTTTAAATCTGATACTTGCTCGTTTATGGGTTTAAAGGATTAGGATCAAGGTCGTGGGGCACATGAGGTCTCTGCCACATTATACCAGGAATCAAGCCCCTCAATAAGCTTTTTGGTTAGAGGAGCCTTTTGAATAAGGACTTCTTCATCGCACTCTCCTAACACACCCGTCGCAGTGTACAAACCATATATAAGAAAAATGATGACCATACTCTACTATAGTACTGCCCTTAAGCATATTATAAATAGAATTATAAATTATCTTCCATATATTAATTATAAAGCCCTTTTGAATTACAAAATTTAAAATATCTTTATCCTTGGCTACCTCACTGATATTACTAGTGGGCATTAGCTTGGCAGAGATAAAATAATGTCAAGCTTTTCAATTCTACTATTAGATTGGTGGCAAGAAAGTTAATAATCTTTTCTCCCATCTTTTCCACTAAATGTTGGCATTTCTACCAGCAAGAAAACCAAGAATTTCATCAAAATCTGGGTGCTCGTTATAATAGAAAAGATATGGATTGTAAGTTACATTTGATAATTCGTAATATGCATTTATGGAAGTGCTATTGAAATGAAAACTTTATGGTTATGGTGCTCCTTTTCATTGGCAAAGAACTTTCGCACCACGAGGACAATGCAAGAGTTGCTTTCATAGGCCAGCTTTGCCCAACCGCGTTCATTGATCACCCATTCTACTCTGCCACTCGGATTGTAGAAGCTTCTTTCTGGGATAAGATGTTTGTAGGTGAGAGCGTGTTGATATCTTTGTTTAGCTTCTGTGCTAATAAATCTATTTGCCTCGCTTGAAGCAGCCATTCTCTTGTTAACAAGCCTCTTGAGCGGCATGATTACTCTCTTAGTAAGGGAGAAAATTGTAAAAAATGAGAAGAGAGAGAGAGAGAGCTCTAAGAAATGTAAAATGCATAATGTAAAAATGATTAGCCCAAGGGGTCTATTTATAAACCCAACTTAGCGCCACAGTGCTATAATGTCAACGTAAAAGTGCTAATCTCTCGATTTTGAAATAGTAACATAGCAAAATAACACTCACATGCAGTATTAAAGTGAAGATCAGTTGGTCAAGTCAGTTACTGTGTCAGTCAAGAAGCATTCATTATCATTAATTTCATAATAAAAAATATTTCAGGCATTAATATAGAACTATAGCATTGCGACATTGGTCAAAAAAATTATCCTTCTCATTTAAATCTTTTGTTTGTCTGCTAGCTTTTTTGAACTAACTTTTGACTGGTACCGTGGCGCCATATAGTTAGCATTGAGGCACCAGTCAACTAGTCAACATGAATAAACTAAGCTTAATAAATACAATATTAAGCACTACAGCATTGTCTTCGTAGCACCGAGGTGCTGATCCTTTACCTATTTGCCTAGAATGCTATAGTGCTAAGCACTCAACGCCAAGGCGCCAATTTGACAGCGTCGTGGCACTCTCAAGCATTAAGGCATTATGTTCTCAGTACCGAGGCACTACCCTAATAAACATATTTTCAATGTCATGACACTTAATAAAAATGGATTTGAAATTCTTGTATGTGCTCTGACACATATATAAAAAAAGAATATAAATTAAATATCTAAGGATGCTTCGTGGGTTATCAAAAAAAAATTTAAATTTTCTACATGTGTATGGGCTTAAAGATCCAAGATACAATTATGATGTCTGAATAGGTTGTGCATGCATAATTTTAAAATTAAATCAAAAGCCAAAATTTTGCCAATTTCAATAGAAAATTATAAAAATACCCGCATGTGCCTCGACACATGTATAAGAAAATCTAAATTAAATGTTTGAGGATGTTACATGGGTTGATTTTTTAATTATATCTCATAATTGGGTCTTGGTTAATAAAGCCTAACCACTCCCTGGTGAAGGCCATATTGATTGTAAAATTTATCTGGATGGCATATGTTTAAAATTAATGAAGTTCATCATTCATGATAAATTAAAATAATCATTCATCTACCTATCCATCATTATTTGTTAAGGATGATTATTTACGAAAATTATTGCTCACAAATAGCTAATGTTAAATTAAATATATCTATATTCATACTCAAATAATCTCACACTAGTAAGGATGAGGCTTGTGCCATTTGTATGCAGGGTTTTTCTACTAGACGATGCCATATGAAATGCAAATATGATCAGAACCCTCTGACCGAGTGACTTAGCTTCTTATATATCTCCACTATATTTTGGTATAGATAATAGCTCGTATGTTCCTTAATGGCTTTGCTCTTTGAATCATGAATTATGAAATATATTTAACATGCAAAAAAGCCTTCTATTAGCTAAGGGTGATGTAAATTTATCATATTAAGAAAAAATCACCCCATGTCTATAAGAACACCTGGGACGACACAATCCATGGTTGCTGACAAGGATTCTTCGGTCAGGAACTATTTCCTTTGGCTAAGTAGACTACGGATCATGATAGTTTGGGATGACGGAACCATGGGATCTTGATCGGGTGTGTCATCATCTCCTCCAATATACACTTTAAGTTAAATGATAATCATTTATGTCATATTATGCACACCACTAGACGCTAACTCATATAAGGAAGATATAATTATTTCAAACCTTAATTGAAGTGCCCTTTTACTACGGTAAGAGCGGTAATTAACTATGGAGGCTTGCGTCCATAAGAAGTAGAACAAATATCTAAATAAACCCTAATGTAATGTTAGGGGAAATTTGGTTGAATATATTCCAATCTACCTTAAAAAAATATACTTCTACCCATCTAACAAAGATGGTGGAGAGCATCCTTAAAGATGTTTTTTCTAAGCGATCAAATTTTTGGTGACTCTACTGGGGATCGAACCCAGAATATCTGGTTGGATATGAATTAAAATATCTAATGTCATCATAAATTTAAATAAAGTGTTATTATCTTTTAAAATTTTAAATTCTATGACCAGGTCAGTCAAATAGAAAATATCACTAATATCATGACTGTTAAGCTCGGGGAGGGATCCACTGTAAGATTCCCTTAAGCCTTAATCAACGATGGTTCTGCCAGAGCTACTCGTCAGATCAGAATAATTTCTGAGGTTATCTAGTTTTTACCTGCTGGATCTATCACTAAGCCTCTTATCAAGTCTGTTGAAAAGAGGTTGAGCATGATCATCCCTAATGAGCCCAAGCCTAAAGTTGTAACCTCCAAGAAGTGTTCCATCTTTGATAGGTTATCAAAGGCAATGTCAATTACCCATGCTAAGAAAAAGGTGGATGTAAATCCCAACTTAAAATCCATCATAGTCAATCCACTCTATAGTGTGTCAGTGGAACTTAAAACTTTACATGATGCTACCTTTACTCTAAGTAAATATGACCATGAAGCATCTTTCTTAGGCACCAAAATGTTCAGAAGGGCTCATAGAAAATATAATGTTGGTTGTAGAACTATCAGATTGCCTGTTCATGTCAAACAACAACACAAAACACTTGTGGAAGCAAACATACTCACCAATAATAAGATTGATTTGCTTTAATGGGTCAAAAAAATTGCTCAAGAGGAGTAATAAAGAAATCATTTTGGGATAGAGATACACATCCTAGTCTACAAAATCAATCATGGAAGAAGGAGACTATCTCCTCCAAAATCTACATAGTTTTGAAGGTTGTTAAAAAATAAAAACTTTCAAAGAAGAATCAAGAAGTTGGTGGGCCAGGTCACCAACCCAACAAATTTCTATTCTAAAAATGGTGGAAATATTCAAAAATATCACACCCGTTTATAGCAAGACTTAAAATCTATGAGCACTATAGTCGGTGAACATCGACTTGAGCCCTTAGATACAAAGACATTAAGTGGCTAATTGTTGGAAGGTACTAAAAACCCCATAAAAAAGAGGATATCATTCATTCAGTGAGCACTAGAGTGTGACATTTAGAATGCATTCCTAGAAATCCACTACTAGAAGGTCCCGATTGATTTGAGTACTAAGAGAATCCCAAATCATAGATGATGAGGCAGCTCGACATAAGCCAACCCACCAGATGATGAAGAAACATAATCTCCTATCATCAATTGGAAAAATTGATCTAAAAAATTCAACCAGTAGATGATAAGGAAGACAATCGACTCTTCTAGGAAGACAAAATTTTTCCAACCAATAAAGACCAATCAAACTTGGATCTTCAAAATAATGATGATATTGATCACATGGAGGTTGAAGTAGTTCGTATGGTCAACACACATTTATGAAATAAAAATATGGCACCTTAATAATAAAATGAGGAGGGACACCAAGAGAACCCAAATCATTAGTAGCCTAGAACTGAAACTCAAGTGGAGATCAAGATAATTGAAGAGCTAGCCGATGTTGTAACAAAGTTACAACGATAAATGGGTTATCAACTTTAGCAAAGAGACTAAGAAATCAGTTAGCTCAACATGCCCTCCTTAGTGAAATGAACGGGCAGATGAAATAACTATTTGGTCAGCTTAATCTGATAGCAACTACAATGCAGTGAATACCTCCAAGGAATCCTCTAGAAATAAGTAACCCAACAACTAAAATTAGGGGTATGCAAAATGCTACGCTCAACTTGCCAACAACTTCAACATAAAAGCAAGAAACCATAGGAGAGAATAAACTAAATGCATATCAAGAGGCTGACGTTATCATCAAATCTCGGGTACAAGATCTCATCAGCCAGAAAGTTAAAGTAGTTATTATTTTAAAAATAATTGAATAAATAGTCAAAAAGGCCAATCATACTCGACTAAATATAACCAAGTATAGTATCCTAAATGATACATTATGCCAAAATTCAACACTTTTTCATGCACAAAAAATTCACAGCAACATTTAGCCCAGTTCAAATCCACGTGCAGAAACACCAAAGGGAATGATGCTTTACTGCTATGACAATTTGTTAGTAGTCTAACCAACACAATTTTTGAATGGTATGCTGAGTTACCCAATGACTCGATAAAAACTTTCACCAAAATGGAAACACTCTACATTAAGAGATTTACAGGAGCAACCAAAAAAGTAATGATAGTTGATCTTACCATTGAAAAGAGGAGGAAATACGAGAATGCTATAAAATATAATATGAGATGGAGAAATTTAAGCATGAAGTGTGACCAATAGCTCACTGAAAAACTTATACTAGAACTTCTTATGGGAAATATTGATGATCAAATGGCTCTATATTTAACCATGACTATGATTAACACATTCCAAGAATTATCGGATCATGTAGCCAAGTTTGAAAGGCTGTCAAAGTAGAAAGGCTTTAGTATTAATCCTTTCTAAAAGGAATGCAATTAAAATCGTACGATGTGAGGAAAAATGATGTGAATACAGCATTCACCTTCATGATTGATAAAAATGGAAATAGAGGTGTGACAATCTTAAGACTAGCAACAACTTCATTGCTAGCAGCAAAGCTGATAGAAGATAAGAAAAAAGCACATCCCTTCAAGGGAAAATGTTTAAGCAGTACTCGTTCAAAAGGAAATGTACTGTTAAGATCTTTAGACATTCCTTGAAATTGGGATTACAATTGCCAGAGCCATGATGGCCAGACTAAATAGACAAAGTTGTTAATCCCAATTATTGTCCATTCCACAGGCTCATAAATCATCCAATTGAAGATTGTTTTATCTTCAAAGGTTGGGAAGAAAAGAGCTATCAAAATGGGGAACTCACTTTATCAAACACTATACTGATACACCCTAAGAAGGAAAAGGTGGAAGTTATTACAATATGCCCAATCTAGAATGTAAACCATAAAAATGTTGAGCTAGTTGGAACTTAGAACATAAATGAGGATAAGAGCAAAGCCCCATAAACACAAGAAGAAGAAAAAGTTGAATGGGAGACCTTCATCTCTAAAAAGACTAAAAAGATGATTAACATTCTCCTCTCCATAGAGAACATCTAGTGGAAAAATTATTTAGAGCCTGAAATAGATCCAAAGAGATTCATCTTTAATAGGGGAAATTTTTATATAATACAAAGAAGCAGATGAAGAACAACCAAGTCTTCTTCATCAAAACCCCATAAATCAAAGAAAAAGAGGAAATCTAAAAATACAAAATCTGACATAAAGAAAATGATTGACTCTTTAGAAGAGTAAGAGAAATCTCCTTGAAGGCCGATTAAGCTAGAAGAATGCATGGCCCATTTAAAACTTAACATGAAAAATCTTGAAGAAGTGGGTCAAACAAAAATATGTCGTGTCATAAGTGTGATTGCAACTACAACAAATTATAAGGAAGAATTATGCTTTCCCAGAGAAGAGCTCACTAAGGGACTATTTGGTTGCCTGAAAAAGGAATACAGTGTAAAAGGAATGCAGTGTAAAAGGAATGTAGTGTATTTGGATTACTTTAGGGTTGCTTGGTTGAAAAATCTATAAACACATGAGTTTGTTTTCTTGTTTGGTAAAATAAATGTAATGTAAAGTATTCTTGAGGTTGTGAATGGCGGACGATGGTGGCGATGATCATCGATGTCGAGGAAGTGGTAGGTGGTGGTACGGCCGATGAACAGTACGGCAAGAATGCGGGTGGTGGCGCAGCCAGGTGACTGGTGGCACCGCGGTGGTGAAGCAGTGATGGGGCGCGGTGGAGCCGGTGGTGGCCTGGGTGGCAAGGGCAACAGGGTGGCGGAGGCAGGTGACGATGGTCGACTGGCAACAATCACCGTGGGTCGCGACCGAAGTGGCGCAATAATACTTTACACTGGCATGTGTATTTTGGAATACACCCAAATCAGGTGAATTCTAAATACACCAAAAATGAACTTTGTAATGTATTCTAAATACATTACATTATATTGAAAATTTTACTTTACACTATGCCAAACACCAAAGTTAAAACCCTTGTATTTACTTTACTTTACACCCAAAATTCAGGCAGCCAAATAGCCCCTAAATGGAAAGTTAAGCTATGCTCAAAGAAATTATGTCATAAATTGAGTAGTAATTCCAAGAGTACTAAAAACTCTGAAAGCTCTGAAAAAACATAAAATTCAAATACTTCTTCTGATAAAGGAGATCGGAGAGAAGAAGTGACCTAAGACTAGTTAAGGAGTGGAAAAATAATCCTTCCATCACCAAAATAAAAAGCTAATGATAAAGACAAATAAATTCAAGTTAATAAGAATGTCTTACCTCCACCATTAGTTAAACCTTAATAGTCTATTAAATAAGAGTAGACTATAATGTTCTATCACATTTATATAAGCTTCCTACTTTATTAAGTATCTACGATGCTCTTATGTTATCCAAAGATATATGTGAGACATTAATCAAAGCTTTGCAAAACCTAGAACAATATGAGGCATTCTTCATTGAAGAAAAAAAATGAAAGAGGACTTAACTTCTCAAAAGTTAGCAACCATCACATTCAGTAAGAATAACCTGCTATTAGGGATGACCAAATATAATCAACCCCTTTATGTTACAATTGAAAATAACGTTGTTCGAATAAAATGGATATTGATTGATCTAGGTGCTTTGATCAATCTTTAGATGCTTGCTACTTGGTTAAAAGTACAATATTTCTATAAAGATTTAATGAGCAAGGACAACAAACCTTAGAGTCTCTTGTTCTACCCATATGTTTTGGAAAACTATACACAAAAGCTAAATTCCATGTGATCGAAGCCCAAGTTGCTTACAAAGTAATCTTTGGTATGCCATAAATTTATGAATACGACATTGTGCCTTCAACTCTTCATCAATATATGAAGTATATTCAAAATAGTGATAAGCATCGAATTGATGGTGACATAAATCCATTCTTGATAATTGAGATCAAGATCTATGATGATGCTAAGTATCTCTTGACAAAGAAAGTAGGGGAAGTCAAATTCCAAATCAAGTGGCTCCACCTATCAAACTAATGCTAAAAGATGGTAGTTCAAAGAATAAGAGTACCAATGATACTAATCAATCAAAGCAACCTAAGGTAATTCCCTACCTTAGTAGTGATACTGAGAATGATGAAGACAAATTAGTACTTTATCAACCCAAAAAAGCCCCAACTAACCAAAGGATAGAAAAAGCTAATACTAGTAAAGTAAAAAAAAAGCAATTAGACAAAACTAGCATTTCTCTAATAAAGGTAGCTGAATCCTAAATCTCCAATAAGGCTATGAAAATAACTACAGTGCCAAAGGCATATATAAAAGCCTTAACAGCTTCAAGAAATAAAAAAAATAGAATAACTAAAAACTTTTTTATATTCCTCCTAGAAGAGGCTATAATGAACCCCGGATTCTCTTCTATAAGATAGAAGAATGAACCCAAAATCCCACACAAATGTTGTTGAAAGAAGAAGATTTTGAGGAAGAAGATATTTCAATAATGGTTCCTTAATACTTCTCACTGGCTCTAAAGAAACTAATTAAAAATAACATTTAACCTATATAATTAAGCATATAAGCTAAGTTATTTAGGAGGCTTTGGCAAAGGGATAATACCCAAAATCTCATAGGATATGGGAGGTCCACCACATGGGGTTAGGATATATTGTCTCAATATCTCCTCCAATAAGTTCATGATATGTCATAACAGATAAAGAAAAACCCTTATGAAAAGTACAGAGGAACAAAGGAATATTTCAAATGAGAATATACTTGAAGAAGAATTAATCATTGACCTCAAAGAGGCTCCAAAAGAGTTGGAAGAAGACAATTAAGCCACCGTTGATGAACACCAAGAAATTAACCTTGGTACTGAAGAAGAACTTAAGCTGACTTTTGTTAGTGCTAAACTCACATCAGAAAAATTGGAGGAATTAAAAGCACTAATCTATGAATAAAAGGATTGCATCATATGGAATTATAGAGAAATGTTAGGCCAATCACCAAATGTGGTGTTACATAAGCTTGCCATTAAACCTGATGTACAGCCTATAAAGCAAGTACCAAGAATACAATTAGAAATTAAGGAGCAAGTGATCACTGAAACCAAAAAAATCATTGAAGTAGGATTTATCTAGAAAGAAAAGTATGCTAATTGGATTGCCAATTTTATCCCAGTAAGGAAAAAGAATAGACAAATTCATGTCTATATTGATGTCATGGACTTAAACAAAGTATGCCTAAAAGATGATTTCTTAGTACCCAATGTAGAATTCATGGTAGACAACACATCAAACTGTGATATGTTCTCATTCATGGATGGTTCATCGGGTTATAACCAAACTAAAATGGCTCTAGAAGATGAAAAACATATGTATGTCCACACACCAATCGACATATATTGTCATAAAGTGATGTCATTTGACTTAAAAAATGTGGAGCTACATATTAAAGGGCAATGACTTGTACCTTTGATGACCGCGTACATATGCATGTAGAATGTACGTCAATGATTTGGTTGTTAAGAGCAAGAAACAAAATGAGCACATAAGTGACTTAAGAGTTGTATTCGATAGAATTTGAAGTTTTAACTTAAAGATGAATCCGTTGAAATGTATTTTTGGTGTGACTTCCAAAAAATTCTTGGGCTTTATTATGCATCATAGAGGAATTAAAATTGATTCTTCTAAAATAAAAGCAACAATAGAAATGCTAGCACTTAAGACCTTGAAGCAACTACACTCACTATAAGGAAAATTGGCTTACATTAGAATATTCATTTCTAATCTTTCAAGAAGATGTCAACTTTTTTCTTGATTGATGAAAAAAGATACCACTTTTATATGGGATGATGCTTGTCAAGAAGCATTTGATAGCATAAAATAATATTAATTACATCCACCATTTCTGACATCTCTAATAACATGAAAGTTATTAATATTATATACGATAGCCTTAGAAGAATCATTAGGAAATTTGCTAGCTCAAAATAATAAATAAGAGAAGGAAAATATCATATACTATATAAGTTGATGTGTGATAATAGCCAAAATAAAATATTCTTCTATTTATAAATGTCTAGCATTGATATTTGCTACTCGAAAATTGTGGCATTATATGCTATCACAAAAAATAACATTGATATCTAAAGTCGACCCTCTTAAATTCTTAATGTTCCACAAAAGGCTAAAAAAGGCAAGCTCTAGTTGACTTCCTAACCACCCTCCCCTTACTGGCAAACTCCACACTTAACGATGAATTACTTGATGAACAAATCTTTGAAGTGAAAGAAGCTCAACAACCATTAGAATGAAAACTATTTTGATAGGGCTTTATCAATCAAGCTAGCTAAATTACCCGATTTACCGACAATACATGTTGAAATTGGCCTTATATTTGTACACCACAAGACAGTATTCTCTGATATTCATATAGCCTAACAGAACCTTAAACTAATAACGAGGTTGAATATGAAGCATTAGTTATGAGTCTAGAGCTAAAAATTAACATGAAAATTAAGAAACTTCATATTTACATAGATTCTTAACTCATAATTCAACAAATAATTGGGATTTTTAAGATAAACAAGCCTGAATTGGTGCTTTATCATAAGCATGTCTTTGAGCTTCTAAAATAAATCTCTAAAGTAATAATTATAAGGGTGTCAAGCTGAGATAATGGCAAGGCCGATGCATAAATTAGCTAAAGAAATGATAGAGCCTAAAGGAGAGCCAATTATAATAATAGTCCAAAGCAGACTAGCCTTAGCACCAACCTCAAGCCTTTAAAGCTAAAGAAAATCAAGAGATTTCAATAATTATAGAGGAAGATGACAGGCGAGAACCATTTATCACCTATCTTAAAGGCAGTAAATTGGAAAAGGAACAATCAAAGGCTCATCAAATTTCATAAAGAGCTCTACGATATGTCCTTATCATTATCCTCTGTCTTCTAGAGGACATCATTTCATATTAGCTGATACTGATTACTTCTCTAAATTGGAAGAATAAATCCCATTAAAAGAAGTTAAAGCAGGAAATATAGTAAATTTTTTTTTGAAACCATACCATCTACCGATTTAGAGTATCTCAAAGAATTATATCTAATAATAACACTACCTTCAAGAATATTAAAGTCTATCATTTCATTAAAAAATACAAGATAGATTGGAGATATTCTTTAATATATAATCCAAGAGCCAATGATCTTGCAAAAGCATTCAACAAAATGTTGGTTAAACTTCTCAAGAAAAATTTCTACAAAAATAAAAGAGAATAACAAGATAAATTAATAGAAGCCTTGTGGTTATACTATACTACATATAAAATAACTACATAAGCAATATTATACTCCTTAGTATTCAAAGCAGAAGCAATACTTCATCTTGAAGTAGAGCTACCTTCACTCCGTATAGTAGTTCAAAATGAACTGACAATAGAGAAAAGTATATGCATACGACTCAAAGAGCTAGAAGCTCTTGACAAAATATGACTACAAGCCCAATAAAATTTAGAAATATATAGAGTAAGAATGATCTAAGATCATGACCTCATGTTGGTATGTAGAAGACCTATCATTCCACACCAACGAACAGGTGCAAAATTTAACCCAAATTGAGAAAGGCCACACATTGTTGAAAAAGTATATGAGGGAGCATCATATCAGCTCATCGATGCAAAAGGGATAAGATCTATGCACCCCATAAATGGACAATGTCTCAAAAGAGAATATGCATAACTATTAAAAGGATTATGTTTTACAAATACAAGAGATGAAATCAACTCTAAAAATGATTAACCAAAGAGATAGTCCTCATTGAAAGTATGAAAAGAAAGTACTCATCTCAAAGAAAAATTCCTAGAAGTAGGGGGAAATTTTATAAGCATTGCAATGCAAGGAAAATACTCTATCGAAAAGAAATTCTCTCCAATAGAAAATGGAGAGAATTTAAAAGATCTAAATTTATTCATGCTCAAAGTGGCCATATCTAAAATTAAATAAAAGATCTATTATACCCAAAGGATTCATATCTAAATTTAAATTAAAATCTATTATGTATAGAAGGGACAGATCAGATCCATCATGCTTAAAGGGGCTAGATCTAAATTTAAACTAAGATTCATTATGCCCAAAGGGTATGGGTCAGATCCATCATGCCCAAAGGGGTGAATCTAAATTTAAATAAAAGATCCATGTTGCTTAAAGCAGCTAGATCTAAATTTAAACTAAAATCCAACATGCCCAAAGAAGCTGGATCTAAATTTAAACTACGATCCATCATGCCCAAAGGGCCCGGGTCAAATTTATCATGCCCAAATTGGTTAGATATAAATTTAAATAAAAGATCTATTATGCCCAAAGGGGCCATATTAGATCCATCGTGTCAAAAAGGTCTATATCTTAACCCAAATTTAAATAAAGAATCCATTATGTCTAAAAGGGTTGGATCTTAACCCAAATTTAGATTCCATCAGGCCAAAATAAGGGCTAGATCAAAATCCAAAATTTAGATTTCATCATGTTTGAAAGGGCCGGATTTAAATCTAAGCTTAAATCCAACATAGGATTTAAGTATAAATATACCCAAAGGAGCAAGTTTAAATATAAATTTATATTCAATTGATTCAATTCAAACTTAGTGATATTAGACAAGATTGAATCAAGATCCTACAAACACAACACATTTACAAATTCAGATATTAATGATTTTCATAATGCTTGTGAAATGTATATGCTTCTCTTGTCCAAATTTGTTATAGATTGGCCTACAATGTTTACATGGAGATAGCTAGATGATATGCCTCCTACAGAGCCTACTAAGGAGCCGATATGAGCCATTATTGAAGCCCATGATTCACATGGCACAATCAGGTTATAGGAGTGACTCTCATGGCATTAGGATATGTTGACAGGCAGAGGTTTTTCTGAGGACTCATTTATTCGATCATCCTACATTCTACCTATTAATTCAGAGCATCCATTAGGCCATGATCCAATTGATTGGGTAATCAATTTGAAGCTAAGACATAGTTATGATGTTTCTTTAAAGAGGATCACAGATCGCCTTAGCTTTAGAGATTAGGATGTGCTTCAGTTAGTTGTAGATACAACTCCTTCTGCATGTTCAGTCAGACTTTTGGGTTATCACATATTATACTATTAGGCAAAAGATTGGGACCCAAGGCTAGTATTTGACACACCATTATCAACTGTCAATGGCTATATATACTGGGTGCGTCATCACCTATAGATACATGGTGACATTTTCAAGAATACTAGCATATTTCATGTAGTATATGCATCACTTTTTGATTATAGCCAAACTTCCATTTACTTTGATCCGAAGCATAGCGGAGCATTGGATCAAGACCACCAATAGCTACTGGATTGGTCCACATGAGATGACAATTACTTTGGCTAACATGCAGGATATAGTAGGTCTCCCTATCATAGGCATCCCCTATGAGGAGTGTTTGCCTCCAGATCATGAGCTCTTTTAGTGTCAAGTAGCTAGTTAGCATAAGAGAGTCAATCATGTATACTCCTCAGGTCTCCATCGTGCTCTAGATCACTACCCTAGATTATTTAGAGAGCGAATATGAGGACATAAGTAATGAGAAACAGTTACTATAAACACATGATCTGAGAGCTTCCTTAATGCAGTAGTATGTTTACCCCACTTCACACGATTAGAAGATCCATTTGATATGGGAATTCATTCAACTGAAGAGTCATTTAGTGCCATATTCGATACAGAAGGAAGAGTCAATTTTCGATGAATCTTAGCACGAGACATGGACGAGGAGTTGCCTTTAGCTATTATTGCCACTTGATTATGCTATTTTGTATTTTTAGGACATAACAAACTTTTATATTCTTTCCACTTTTTCTATTGCCAGCTTACTTGCTCGAGGCGAGAAGATAGCACTAGCAATAGCATCATTATCTTACCTACATTGTGGATTAGGCAGAGTAAGCATGATGACTGACTCACGATGCTATAATGTAGATGCTCCTTAACACTACTTATATAGATGGATTCATGCACATATATCAGGAGCTTTCAATTGTCCTAAGATGCCATCTTATTTCAGAGAGCAGCATTTCCTATGATCATGTAGTTGAGCAGGGATATAGTCACCTTAGATAGAGATCAGATCTAGATCTTCATGATGAACCACTTTCAAATCATGTACAGATCATCTTTCATAGTCTCTCTACTCAGATCTTACAGCAAAGATTCACAGATTCTCTCACTGAATAAGGAACACCATTACTAGTATCGAGGATAAGATATAGATAAATAGCAAAATACCTTATTAGGTTAAAACCTAGCTTTGTTATTATGAGTCCATCATATTGGAGAGACACAATCCCAATTGAGTGGCTAGATAGTATGGTTTCACTCAAGCTACACCAATATATGGGCTACCATAGATAGTAGATATAACATATACTCATTCCCTAGGGATGTTGCCACTATCTGTTCGATTAGCAGTAGCTTCCACAACATGGGCTTTCTTACTTTGTCCAGGGATTTCTATGTAGTTTCATAGGATACTTACACAAGAGTTAGTCACCTATGATTACTATAGATCCATCATACATACTTTTCCTTCTTTGAGCTAGGATTTCATATATATAGGCATAGATTGGGGACAGTCAGACAAGTATGATATTTGCATTCCCTCTAACACATAAGTCATGCTCTTAAGAGATCATCATATGAGCTGGACGGTAGTAGGAAGTGATGAAATGCTTCATTAGCTCAGGAAAAGGATGATAAAGATATTTATAGTCCCATGATAGTTAGTCATGATATGGGAGTAGTAAGGATAGATGTGCCAACTTATATTCCTATTCCATCAATAGCAATTGAGCCACCCACAAGACTGATGGGTAGTGATGTCACACTAGTATTATCGACAGACACTAGTGCTGCTTCCTGAGAATCTACTCAGCCTATTAGCAGCAAGCATATGCATATTGAAGAAGACACATAGACCGAGGAATCTGACACTCTGATGATTAGGCATAAGTCACTCTTATCATATTCGACATGGTTGATAGTGAACACCACTCAAGATGATTCTTGTGTAGAGAGTCATCATATTCCTAGTTTGAAAGAAATAGCTCAAAATTTGGTATGGTGATCTCATGTTTTATCTCCAAGATATGCCATAGGCCTCCAGACTCATTACATTGTGATTCTTCAAAGAGCTTATGCCATATAGTGATAGTATTATGTTATCATCTTCTGAGTGTTGATCCAGAAGTCCTACTTGAGCTTTCTAGCTTTTCATTGAAAATAAACTCTCTATTAGATTGTGCTGCCACCTTGGGTCTTGAAGTAGGAGAGCTACAACTTTGGGAATCTCTATGCAGAGATGTTGAGTTTGAGATATTCTCATTACACAGTACTTATCAGGAGGTCTTTCTAGATACAAACACTATTGTAGAGACCTCACTCAGTGTCACTTCATATCAAGCCTCTCTGATTTGCCAAGACCTTGAGCACACTCTTAGAGCTTTGAGATCATATCAAAGAGAACTATCTAGATCACAGATTGAGCTCATTGACATATTTGTTAAATTGAAAGAATTACAAATGATATGTTAGAAAGGAGATCTATGATCAGGTAAGCTATCATATCCATAGAAGAGGACTGCTCATATACAAACGCTCAGGTGACCGAACTTGAGCAGCTTCTTTCTTCATTAGTACATGACCAAGAAGCCGCACTTTAGCATCTTTATGAAGATGGGGAAACATAGTATATCATAGCATACAAGGCTAATATAGCCTCTATATGTATTAGAGAAATTTAGGATAAACATTTGTAGCTACAAATATTTTATATCACTAATATATGATTAATGAAAGTGATTAGAATTTTTTCCAAAAAAAAAATCATATATTTTTTCTTCTCATTATATTATTATATATAATCATAAATAAATAAATAAAAATAATAAATGCATCATGTTTAGTTGATATGACATAATCATTGAGGGAAAATTTTATTGCATCTAAAATAAAATGATTAAAATTAAACATCCCAGCCTAGGCGTTGCAGTGCTACAATCGTGGCACCTATGCGACACACTCTCCACTGCATATGAATGATCTCCCATCTACTCCAAGTAAATAACTTTTTGAATAATATTTCTTTTAAGCAATTTTCTTCCTAAAAATTAAGTTTCACCAAATTTTCACCATTGATCTTGGATCCCGTGAGAAATAAAAGAGTGTATCTCCATCGATCTTGGATATGGAGTAAAAAGAACGCTCCCTAAGATTTTAAAATTTCAGAATATTAAATATGGAAGACCTCTTCCATTGAACTTGGATCTGGAGTGATAAAAAAACCCTCCCTCTATTGATCTTAAATCTAGAATAAGGGGGAAGAGTGCATATGCACCAAAATAAGTAAGAATCTAGTAGTACTAACATTATGCCTCAGAATTTTCATAAAAACCCATTAAAATCTCCAGAAATTCAGTTTAATACAAGCATTTTTGCCTCGCAGCGCCATGGCTCCAAGGCTTGGCACCTAGGTGCCAAGCTCTCGGGAATGAAATCTTGAACGCTCTGTCTAGAACACTGAGGCACTGAAAATCAGTCGCCATGATGCTAAGCTTTTAGGCTTAGTGAAATTCTATTAGCATCAAAGTGCTATCATACCACATCGCAACACTAAGCTTTGAGGCCCCTGATCTCTTATATGGCACCACAATGTTATCTTTTTGGCACTGAAGTGTTATATCTTTCACTATTGAACTTAGTTCTAATGAGAAATGAAATCCTCCCTCCATCAATCTTAGATCCATAATAAGGAATAAAAATGCTAAGGCATTAAGAAAATTGTGAAAATCAGTACTAATAAAGCATTATGCTTCCAAAATTTTGAATCTTAGATATCAATAAAGTAGTGTCACGGTGTTGTAGGCCCAATGCCAAGTCATTGTATCCTCAAGAAAATTAAGCTTAAGTAAGCATCTCATAGCGGCATGGCATTGTATTGTCAGAATTGAAATCCAAGTGATAATGTTAAGGCATTTATATCATGATTCAAATTATACCCACGGCACCAGGGTGTTAAGTCCTCGAGAAAATCAAACTTTAATGAGCATCTCATAGCACTGTAGTGCCGATATCTAGCACCGAGACACTGTGTTTCCACACACAAAATAATGATATTAGGACATTCACAACATAATTCAAATTATACCCCATAATGTTGTAGTGCTATAAATATAACTCCGAAGTGTTGAACTCTTGGGTTTTTGAATCAATCATTTTAGCTTAAGAGCGTTGAGGCACTAGTTTATTAATGCTGAAGCATTGAACCCTTGATGTTAAGCAAAAAAAATTGATAAATTTTTTTTAAATCTTAGAGCATTACACATTAACAAACACAAAAGGGGTAAAAATAAAGAACAATACATCTTTATTAAATAAAAAAAATCTATATTACAAAAAATATGATTACAATGAAAATAAAAAAAGAAGAAAATATAAAATAATAAAGGAGAAAATAAATAGTCATAATCATCCTCCTCCTTTATTTATGGCTCTGATGAGGTAGCTACATAAGGGTAATTTTGAGGCATCGTAAGAAAAGAAGCCTGAACTGGATCCCCAAGATCATAATTTTCAAACATATGGACCAGTGTTGTTTTGAACTAGGCCATATAAGAAAATTGATTTTGATGTTGATCCATATGATAATCATTTTTTTCTAAAGTCCACTACCTGCAGCTACTCTCACCTAACTCTCTCCTTAAATCCGAGACTTGCTCATTTAAGGGTTTAGAGGAATGGAGTTGAGGTCATGGTGCACGTGAGCTCTCCCCCACTCATACCTCAAAACAAACCCCTCAATAAGCTTTTTTGTTAAAAGAGCCTTTTGAATAAGAACTTTTTCATCAGGCTCCCCTAACACACCTGCCATAGTGCACAAACCATAGATAAGAGAGGGATGACCATTCCCTACTGTAGTACTACCCCTAAGCATATTATAAATAGAATTATAGATTATCTTCCCTAGATCAATTATAAAGCCCTTTAAAATTACAAAATTCAAAACGACCCTATCCTTGGTTATCTCATTGATATTACTAGTGGGCACCAGCTTGACAGAAATAAAAAATGTCAATGTTTTGACTCTATCATTAAACCAATAGTAGAAAAGTTAATAATCATTTCCTTCTGCCTTTTCTGCTAGATGTTGGCATTTCTACCAGTATGAAAATCAAGAATTTCATCAAAATCTAGGTGCTTATTATAATAAAAAAGATATTGATCATAAGCCACATTTGGTAATTCATAACATGCATTTATGGTAGTGCTATCAAAACTTATCAGTTTCCGTCAAACAAAAACATTATTATGTTGGTACTCCTTCGCATTCATGAAGAACTCTCGCACCACAGGTTCAACACAGGAGTTGCTTTTATACGCCAGTTTAGCTCAGCCATGTTCATTGATCACCCCTTTTACTCTCTTACTCGGATTATAGAAGCTTCTTTTTGGGATGAGATGCTTGTGAGTGAGAGCATGCTGATACCTTTCTTTAGCTTCTATGCTAACAAATCTATTAGCTGCACTTGAAGTAGCCCTCCTCTTATTAATAAGCCTCTTGAGAGGCATGCTTACTATCTGAGTAGGGGAGAAAATTCAAAATGAGAAGAGAGAGCTCTAAAGAATAGAGAATGTAGAATGAAAAAAAGAGTAGCCAAAATGGTCTATTTATAAACTCAGCCTAGCATCACAGTGCTATAATGTTAACGCCAAAGTGCTAACCTCTCAGGTTTTGAAATAGTAACATAGCATTGCAATGCTCACATGCAGCACTGAGATACTGGTCAGTTGGTCAAGTCGGTTACTCTGCTGGTCAAAAAAGTATTCATTACTGTTAATTTTGTATTAAAAAATGTGACGGACATTGATGTAGTGTCGCAACGCTCTAACGTAGTGCCACAACCCTAGTAAAAAAGTTTGTCCTTCCCACTTAAAGCATATGTCCATCTGCCAGCTTTTCTGAACCGACATTTGACTGGTATCGCGGCTCCATATAGTTAGCACTAAGGAACTAGTCAGTTAGTCAACGTGAAAAAACTAAGCTAAACAAATCCAATATTAAGAGCTGTAGTGCAGTGTTTGTAGCATTGAGGTGCTGATCTTTTATCTTTTTAAGAGACACACATGCATGCTCTAAAATGCTACAATACTAAGTACTCAATGCTAATGCACTAATTTGACAGCATCATGGCTCTATCAAGCACGGAGGCACTACGTTCCTACCGCCGAAGTGCTATGTTCATAGCGCCAAGGCGCTGCCTTAATAAACTTAATTTTAATATCATGACACTTAATAAAAACGGCCTTGAAATACCCGCATGTGTCCCGACACATGTATAAAAGAAGGGTCTAAATTAAATGAATGAGGATGCTTCATGGGCTAACATAAAATAAATTTAAAGCACCTACAAGTGTACGAACTTAAAGATCTAGGATATAATCCTGATGTTTGAATAGACTACATAGGCTGAATTTTAAAAATAAATAGAAAGGCAAAATCAATCTGCCAATTTCAATTGAAAATTATAAAAATACCTGCATGTTCCCTACACATGCATAAATAAAATCTAAATTAAATGTATGAAGATATTATATAGGTTAATTTTCTAGTTAGAACTCATAATTGGGTCTAAGTTAACAAAACATAACCATTCCCTGATGATGGTCATGTTGATTGTAAAATTCATCTGGTGGATATATGTTTAAAATAAATAAAGTTCACCATTTAAGATAAATTAAAATAATCATTTATCCACCCACCTATCATTATTTGTCAGAGATGATAGTCTAAAAAAATCTTTGCACACAAATAGTTAATATCAAATTAAATATATTTATGTTTATACTCAAATAATCTCACATCAGTAAGGACGTAGTCTGTGCCATCTATATGTGTGGTTTTGCCACAAGACGACACCACATGAAAGGTAGATATGACCAGAACCCTCAAACTAGGTGGCTTGGCTTCTTATATGACTATATTATATTTCGATCACAACAATAGCCCGTATATTCCCTAATGGCTTTGCTCTTTGAGCCATGAATTAAAGAATATATTTAACAGACAAAAAAGCCTTCTATTAACTAAAGTTGACTTAAATTTATCGCCTTAAATAAAAATCATCATAAGTCTACAAGAACACCTTAGGAGACGCAACTCATTGCTGCTAACAAAGGTTCTTCGGTCAAGAACTATTTTCTTCAACTAAGTAGATTATGGACCACAAAAATCCAAGATGATAGAACCATTAGATCTTGATCGAATTTGTCATCTTCCCCCCCAATATACACTTTAAGTTAAATGACAATCATTTATGCCATATTATGCACACCACTATACACCGACTTATATCAAGAAGATATGATTATTTCCAATATTAATTGAAAGTGTTCTCTTACTGCAGTAAGAGGGATAATTAGCTATGAAGGCTTGTGTCTATAAGAAGTAGAACCCATATCTAAATAAATCCTAATGTAATGTTAGGAGAAATCTAGTTGAATATATATCAATCCGCCTCACAAAAAGTATACTCCTATCCATCTCAATAAGGATGATGAAAAGCATCTTTAAAGATATTTTTTCTGAATGATCACTAAGTCTTCTACACATCTAATAACACATCTTAGAATCTCAAAAAAAATAAAAATAAAAATAAAAATGTGAAAGCTTAATCTTAGGTTACTCCTCCATCATTAACTTGGGATAATTTAGTGGGAATGCGTGAATTCCACCATGGGTTTGTTCGGGAAGCAATGCTAGGGTCTAAGTAAGGCTCACCTGATATTTGGAGATTTTTGGAGTTCTCTAAATTAGAATTGACTTACTTGGACCTAAAGTAAGTCAATTGGGATAAGGTCAAACATAATTTGACCATGGCCACATTAACTTGCATTTCTAATGGTTTTAGAATAGGATAAGACCAATTAGAACTAATGCCAAAATGAATTTGGTTGATTTAAATATTGAGGTTTAATTAATTTTAAAGGAAAAGTGACACACTAATACAACAACAACAACAACAACAAAAACTAGCCTTAATCCCATTAGGTGGGGTCAGCTAATAGTTTTTTTAAATTAAATAAATGTATAATTGACCATCTAAACACATAGGATAAGCTAAAGGTTAATTAAGCTTATTCAATACTATAAGTTACGAAGTTCTTATGGAGTGCCAATTAGACATATTCTAATTTTGGTTTTAAGAGATCATAATAACATTATATTACCTATAGGTAGCTTTTAAAGATGTCTAAAGTTTTTTAGAGCTAGAGTGATAAAATCTAAGGTTAGCGGTGAAGGATCATTAGGACTTCACCTTGAAGGACTCATAAAAAAGTTCTCAATTAAAGTAGTGTGAAATATTTTGTTAGTATTGTTAAAAATGAGATTAACACAAATATCTTCAAAATATGCTGAAATTTAAACATGTAAAATTTGTACATACGTTTATCTTTAGTGCTACTTCTCCAAGTTGCAAGTTAGGTGCTCTTCTTAATTGAAACTAAGAAAAGAATGATGATTTTTTTTTCATACAAATATGATTCTATCAAATAATATAGTGAGAAAATTAGTAAGTAAGAGATATTTTATGTTAGAATTTATATAGAGAGAGAGAGAGAGGATAAAAGGTTTAAGAGAGAAGTTTGAAAAATTTTAAACAATTAAAATTTTAGGAAAATATATTGATTCATAATACAGCTTATATTCAATAATTTCTTCTATGATTATCAAAATTTTGTTGGTAAAATATTTACTAAAATTATCTACTTTTATTTGCCTTATATTATGCAAAATATGTAACATAATTTTAGATTTATATACCAATGATATATATCTTAATTTTACAGCTTCTCAAAAGAAAAAAAAAAAAACTACTACTGCATATTATAGAAGTTATTGTGAAATTATTAATTATAACTAATAAAAAATAAAATTATTACAACATTATTAATTTAGTGATATTAAAACTAATTTTACTATAATTCATTATAAACTAATTATTTTATGATATTGAATAAGTTTCATAAAAAATAAATATAGTTAAAAGAACATTAGGAGTTACATATTTTTATATTTTCATAAAATAGTAAATTCTTTTATGCTTTGAAAGAAATAATATAAATAATAAAGAGTAATATAAATAAAATTGATTATTTTTGAAAAAAATATTTTATTTATTATGTTGTATTAAATTATTTATGATTTATAGATTATGTTAAAAGTAAGAAAAAACTAATTAAATAATTAAGTTATAAGAGTATAAATAATATACTACTTTTAGAAGAATGCTATTATTTATTGTTTTTAAATATAAGTGAAAAATATCACTTTGACATAATAAGATAATGATTTTCTTATATACAAGAATATATATATATATATATATATATATATATATATATATATATATATATATATATATATATATATATATATATATATATATATATATATATCAACAACAACAATAACAAACCTATCCCACTATGGGTCGTATATAATCCTTCTTCCATTCGTCTATTTTGTGTCAAATTTACATTTAATTCTAATAAACTAAGGTCATTTTTTGTACATCTTAACCAAGTCTTTCTAGGTCTACCTCTACCATTCTTAACATGAGGCAAATCTAATATATTTATTCTCCTAAACGATCAAACAGTCGACGCTTTATGTGGCCAAACCATCTAAACTTATCTACCACTAGAGCTACTCCAACCTTTTCCCGAACATATTCATTTCACATATTATCTCTAAGAGTAAAGACACCCATCCACCTGAGCATCCTTATCTCTATAACACTTAACTTAGTTTAATGTTTCTCTTTTATTGGGCAACATTTTGCACTACAAATCATTGCAGGTCTTACCACCACAAGATTATGTATATTATAAGCATATTTTAATCATGCATGCAACCACTTTTGCAAGAGTATTTTTGATTAAATAAAAGTATAAATTTGAGATTCTCAAACTTAATATATGGCTTATAAGAGGTTCTAACAATTTATAATTTGCTCTCTATTTTAACCAAGTTAGATTTTTAACTTCTTAACTTAAAATTTTGACAAACTTACCCTCTAAGATCACACACACACACACACACACACACACATATATATATATATATATATATATATATATATATATATATATATATATATATATATATATATATATATATATATATATATATATATATATGTGTGTGTGTGTGTGTGTGTGTGTGTGTGTGATTATCATATATATAAGAACTCTTGAATTTAGCATCATTATAAATTTTATGTATGGCACAACATTATAAATCTAAGTTTCAATTTTGTTATCATGTCTTTCCATATTAATGCTTCTACTAACACATTTATATCAAGCGTCTTTTGTATTTTTTTTTTTTTTTTTTTTTTTTTGGGAAAGCATATTTTGTATTGTATCTTAACATTTTGATCTTCTATGCTAAAGATTGTATCTAGCTTAATAATAACACATTCATGAGAGCTTGCTTGTTAATATTTCAGGCTTCCACCAAAATAATGATTTCACTTAAGATATAAATTCTAGCATTTTTAGGCTATGTGAACATTTAAAACTTTTATTTTAGCAATTTCAATTGATCTGCTAATCCTTTCAAGCACAAATATCAACCTAATGAAATTATTAATTTTTTTAATTAAATAACATTATTTTATTTTTATTCCATGGTACATTTATTTGTACTTTTTATAAAACAATTAGTCTACAATCCATCAAAGCTTCTTTTGACAATTTATATAAGAATTTTTTAAAAATTACTTCTTGATCATAAATTTTATTTTATTTTATTTTATTTTTAAAATAGCATAACTTAATAATTTTTGAGTAAATAGACAAAATTTATCTTTTCATCCAAACAAATACCATCCTTTCTATAATAAAAGAGTAGAAAATGTTAAAAATAATTAGTTTTATAAAAGAATTATTATATGAGAAAATAATAATTATAAATTGAAAGCTTAAATCTATGTAGGCCTGCAAATGAATCGAGTCGAGTCGAGCCGAATAAATGCTTGTTCGAGCTTGTGTTTATTTCTCAGTTTGAGCTATGTTCGAGCTTTTAATATTGTGTTGAAGCATGAACTCATTTATTAAAATCTTGTTCAAGCTCAACTTAAGTTTGATTTGAGCTCAGTTCATGTTGAGATTATCTGACATATTAACAAGCTGCTCATTTAATGAAATAAATGAGCTTTAATAAAGTCTTAATTGAACTTGTTTGTGAAAGGCTGATAAAGGATTATGAACTGAGCATTTGATATCAACCTAGAAGAGCTAATGTGGTTCAAAAATCTCCCATTTTTGACTTTATAGCTGGGACTCCTTCCTCCCTTGGGGCCACTAGTACTAAGAGGAAGACCTCTAGCAGAAGTAGAGCAGGGAAAAGCAGAATCTCTAATGCTCACTTTCAAAAAGAGCTACCTCAACTTGGACCTATGATGCCAAAGAAGAAGAAGAAGGCCCCCCATGACTTGCTAGACTAGGGGGATGTCACCACACCATAAGTTACATGACCGCACTTCTCTATGGGACTCCCAGGCCCTCTCCCACTACTAATCATGGGATCAAGATAAGGATACTTTTGAGCTCAATTCAGAAGCAATGGGACACTAATCAGCCCATGTGGCTGTTTCATTACCCTTCTCGGTGCCCATGCAAACCTTATCATGAAATATAAACAAGTTATGTCAAATAAAGTTTGTTGAGCTTAAAATTAAAGTTTTAAATGATACTATTTATGAACGAGCCTTATTCGAGTCTAGAATGCGCTTTAATCAAGTTTTAAATGAGCTTTAGTTGAGCTTCTTAACAAGCTTGTCCACGAATTTTAAGCAATACAGTTCTTGAACATAAGAAAATCAAATAAGATGTTTGTTCATTTAACTATCGAGTATTTATAATAATATTGAAGTTTGTTCGATTAGTTAATCAAATGATTATGAACGAGCTCTACAGGAGCCAAGCTATGATTAATTTTGGGAACACTCAATTCATTTTGTAGCCCTAATATATGAGAATGAATATACGTTTTATTTAAAAATTTTAGAAGTCATTAATGGAGGAATTTGCAATTTATAAAAGCGGTTGTCCAGATGGCTTGACGGATCGTTAATTCCTTCAACTCGAAGGGCAATGTGGTACGGTACAGCGGGGAAAAGCCGAAAAGGCTAAGGCAAAGATGAAGCCGTGAAATTTCAGTTGGCCTTGCCGTGCTGCAGAGCTCGCGCTGCCGAGCCCGCCAATCGCTAATCGTGTACGTCCACGTGTTCAATACACTTCATCTGAACCATCTGTTTCTTCCTAGCTCGCCTCGAACATTTTGATTCCATTAATGAGACGTGGGCCCTCGGACGTCACTTGTGAGCCATCAGCCGTCCGATCACGAACGGACGCCTCAAGCTAGTCGAAGGCTAGGGTGCCTCGCATTTCTGATTCGCCTATTTTCCCCCAAATTGTTTTTCGGTCTAAACCCTAGAGGCATCGACAAATCGAAACCCTAGATCGTCGTTTTCCAGGGCAAGCAAAATTACCCCGAAAAGGCCGGTTAATCGAAGGGCATCTGCACTGAAAAGCTCGTATTCGGATCTAGAAGTCGTTTCCCTAAGGAATTATTGCCTGGATCTATTATACAATTGCTCCTTTTTGTGGTTCAATCTATGGGTGGTTATTATTCTGGTACGCGTTGTTGATATACTTTTCTTTGCTCGGTCCGTTGCATGTGGATATCTTTTGAGCATAGGGTAAAAGTGATTCTGTGTTCTTTGTGGCTGTCATTTTCGTTGGAAATTCTGGATCTCATGGCTGAAATTTTGTATTCAGATCCGAAATTAGGGTTTCCATTCGATTTACCTGTATGATGGAAGATGAAATTTGGAGATTTTCATTTATTTCTTTTGGATTGAGTCATTGTAGATGGAACGTAGCATTAAGAAGGCCGATGTGTGTGATATCCCTCGGAAGTGCAGGCCTTTGGATTCTCTGAGCGTTTCCGTTAGAAAATCTACAACGTCATCTGCAAGATTGCGTGCCAAGGATGGGGCTTTAGCTGCAGCCCCTAAATCGAACGTTCTGAAGCGCAAACGGAGTTCTCCTTCAGAAAATGGTGCCAGTTCTTCAGACTTTAGAAAGAGGAGAGGGAAAGAGGCCTCCTTGAACAGTTTTGTTAAGGGCAGTGGAAAGGGTAAGCTTACGGTTGCTGTCGCAGGTCTTAAGTCAAATGGGCTGGTTTCTGGTGTAGGTAAGGGAGAGAAAATAAGCTCTTCAAGTGTCGCTGTGGGGAGTTTGAAAAATGCGAGTGGTACTTCACATCACGGTGGCAATAATTTTACTTTGCCTTTGGGAAAGTATGAAAATCAATTATCCAGTGCTGTTGATTTACACAGATCAAATTGTTTGGAAGGTGACATCATTATCACAAAGCGTCCTCGTGGAGCTCTAAGGCGAAGAAAACCTATGCAGTCTGTTAACTCAGACAGACAAATAGCGGGCGCTTCTTCCAGTAACAGGATTACTACTGATCAGAGGAGTAATAATCTGTCTATCTCACAGTTTCAAATTCATAAGACAATGAGGAAGCTGATAGAATTTAAAGAAGATGGTTCCACTGATAATGGGTCTCGTAGTTATGCAGGGAATGGTGGTAATTTGGATCTTGTCAAGGGTGCCAAAAGGAGGTTCCTATGCAGAAAAGGGCAGGATTCTGATCTTTTGCATAATAAAGATGATCTTCTTAGTTCTTTTAGAAATTTTCCAGATGATGATGAAGATAACCTCGAACAGAATGCTGCTCGGATGCTTTCATCCAGGTTTGATCCAAGTTATGCTGGATACTCTCATAGCAGGGTGGCACCTCCAAAGCCAGCAAAAGAATCATCCTTGGTGTTGTCTCAGAGGAATTCAAATGGCTCTGTTGCAGAGATGAATGGCACAAATAGGGTGTTAAGGCCAAGAAAACATGGCGGCAGAGGTTTTGTGCGGAAACGGCGTCATTTCTATGAGGTATGCTCCAATAACATGGATCCTTATTGGGTTGTCAAGCAGAGAATCCGAGTGTTTTGGCCATTGGACAAGAGTTGGTACTTTGGTCTTGTCAAGGATTATGATCCTGTAACTAAGATGCACCATGTAAAATATGATGACCGTGATGAAGAATGGATTAATCTTCAAAATGAGAGATTCAAACTTTTACTTTTCCCTAGTGAGGTAGCTAATAAATTCAATCATGAAAGGTCAATAAAAGAAGGGAAAAACAGGGATAATCAAGGGAATAAGAGATCCATGAATGATCTTTCTCCAGGAGGCTTGGTGGAAACAGAACCCATTATCTCATGGTTGACTCGTTCGACTCGCCGGGAAAGACCATCTGCTCTTGGTGTCATAAAGATGCAAAGAAGAATCTTATTAGCATCCAAGGGTTTCAAATCTGTTGGCATACCAAATGCAGTGTCTAATTTAACATCCAGTTTATTGGACAGATCAGCTGAAGATGACAGCACCCAAAACATAAATTGCTCTGAGAATAGGAAGTTTCCTTTGGTTTATTTTAGAAGACGTATCCGAAAAGATAGTTGTTACTCGGGAAACACTATGGAAAGGAGTTCTGGTAATGTGGGTTCTGCTGGGCCTATTAGCTTGCTTAGTTCTGTTACTGACACAGAGTCGGCTTTGAAAGAGCTCTACATAGCTGTCATACCACAAGTGCTGACAAAGGTTACTGTAAGGTTGAGCTTATCAAATTCTGACAGGTGTACAAGCATGCTTGGATCTGATAATTTTTTGATGTGCAGAAGATTTTTTCACCATAATTACAAACTGGTACAATTATTGCCTCTTGTCCATATGGAGGTAGGTTTCGTGGACCATCTGAGTCTAAAACTTTTTTTATTTGAAGGATGTTTAAGCTGGGCGGTAACTCTTCTGTGCCAGACTTTGGGAGAAAATTATTACTATAAAGATTCACGTGTATCATCAGGTGACAATATGCCTTTGAAAAAAATTAAAATTAACATGTTGAACTTGCACAACAAGGGTCAGAAACTTCATTTTATTGTGGATGGTTTTGTGGAGAGTAACTCAAGGTGGAGATATCTTGAAAAAAAACTTATAAAACACTGCATCAGATTTATGGAATTGTCTCCTGGTGATTGTGCTTATGCTCGTGTCAAAAGCCTATCAGTAAGATGTGGTGGTACACTTGTTCAACGATCTAAGGAGACAGTTTTAGTTGAGGTACTACAAACCCTACAAATCATTCTCTGCTATGTCATTTATAGATCATTATAAGCCTCCTTTTACATTTTGTTGTTTTGCTTCCATATGTGATTGCATAATATCAAAGTGCTTGCTTCAAGAATGGGACATTATCTTGCATGAGTTAATATGGTGATATATGCTTTAGCCCGTTAAGCTGCTTTTGCTGACAGTTCAGTATTTACTTTTTTTTATTAACTTCTATGCATTAGCTGAATAACTTTTCAATGGACCAGCCAACTCCTAAATGCTAGTTTGAGTTGGGCTAGAACTGTTCTAATTTTTTTTGTCCTAAGCATTAATCAGCTAAACAGCTAGACAGTTTTTAGAACTAAAGAATTAGGTTCATCTATCTATTTGATTGAACTAAATTAGTTTTTAGTGTTCTTGGTTTGGGTCTTAGGTTTTACTTCTGTTTTACCAAGAGCTCCTGAAATTTGAAAGTGGCATCAAGTACTCAAGTATATGTTGTGGAAGATGTTTCTGATGAGATTTCAAATCTGGGTTTAGTTAGGAGAATTCTGCAAGTTCAAAAGATGGAGAGATTACAGAAGTTCTTTTTTCTTTTCTTTTTTGAAAATTTGAAGTATTTTTTACTCAATTTTGGTCTTCATTTTTTTTTTCCGATGTGCTAAATTTACCTTAACACTGAAATTGTTCAAACATTTCAAAATAGTTTGAAACATAGGTGAGGGAAATATTGTAGAGATGACATCTGTGGTTTATGTCTTCATTTATCGTAAAAGATCTTTTTCTTCTTTCAATATTCATTTTCCTTGGCTATGCATTTCTTGATTTGATAAAAAATTCTTTTCTTGTTGTAGTTTTAAGCAATGGGTTCCTTGATTTGACAATTAATTTTGATATACTTTTTTTCTTGTTTTATATGGTGGTGTGCCCTTTCCATTTATACTCTCAAGCATAGATTTAATTTGCTTGCTCATCATATATCCTTTTTTTACTTGTAAAACATTTCTTTTTTTTTGCTATTTTATTAGTGAACTTGGAAAATTGTAGCGTGTTTTTTGGCTTGTTGTTGAAGTTTGTTTTGGTAGCGCCCTGCTGGAGATGGCTCCAACTATGTATTCAATTACTTCAATAAAAGTCTTGTATTTTATTCCTCATATAAGCCCTACCCTGTTTCTCATATGGCCATACCATAACTTAAAAGGGAGTCATTGTCAAATGCTGAAGCAATTACCCTTTTTAATCTTATCATAGTCATTCTCCCTTTGCACATTCAAGCCCAATGTACCTGCCATTTTTTAAAGATCACATTGCTTTGAGCTCTAATGTGCTCTGGAGCCATGTCAGTTTCTTTCTATTTTTTTTTTCATTGGCAATTCCTTATATAACATCTAAATCTTGTTGATTTACGAAATTAATGTCTAGCTACTTATAATAATACCCACCCAAATATTGAAGAACATAACAAAACTACCAACTTTTTAATTTCAATTATATGTTCAGCTCAAAATAACTTGGTTGGGGCATGCACAATGCATGTGCTTTTTTGTTCATTTTTTGGGTATTATGCATGTAATTATTTCTTTTTTAAATAGAGTGTTATGTTCAGAGGTAAAATAGAGTCATTGGTATACTATTTATATTTGTTGAAAATTTTCCATAGATATGATTTTGGGAGCACTGAAGCTTCATGCCAATTTTCTTTTTTCTTAGAATCAGAGGCTTCCATGTATCTTTAAGGATTATGGGTGTTTATCTCTGCCCTCACAAACTGTGATTATTGAGAGTTAATGTCTATGAGAAATGCTCTTGCAAATTTGAGAGTTTTTTGATATTTAATCTAGAGAGCAAGATGAATCAAATTGAATATTTGTTTTGCATGCTACTTCCTTGAATAGGAAACTTGAACCATTCCCCACTTCTGTGGAGAAAGCTTACGTGTCTTAAGTTTTTACATTTTTTTTGGCGCTTCACCATTTATGCTGCATTGCTTTTGATGTTTACTGCTGCTTTCAACATGCATGAGCCTCTCTTCATTTTCACAGGACGGTCAAGCAAGCAAAGACAAGTCAAACTACATCTCTATTGAGGAGTCAGACCAAGTTTCGGATATCACTCTTGAGAATTTTGGTTCCTTTAGCACTGCAGCTATTGATTCTAAATTGTCTAGTTTTGCTCGCTTAAGAGTAGACACTGATGTTGTTTCTCTAAGTAATGATGGAGACTATTTGAAGTCCTCACATGATTGCTTGAGTATTGAGGTTAATGGTGTTGCATGCTCTGTAGGATATAGTGATGTTGGAAAGAACTCCAGTGATGAGATGTTTTTTCAATATCACAAGCTTCCAAAACATACTATCTCCTATAAAGGTTCCAAGAATTTGTGCTCATCATTTCCTGATGATCCTTCTTCTCCAGACAAGTCTGAAGGTGGATGCATTTCTAGTACAAAAACTACTGGTATCCAAAATCTAAGAGGTTTTAGTGCTGAGGAGCGAAATTTTTATAGGAGAACACAGGATACTCGCTCAGCATCCAATCTACTTTGGGAAATAAATGAGAATGCTATTCACACTCCTAATGCAACTGCTCCACGGAGTGTATGGCATCACAATCGACACATTTTAGTTTCACCTATATTGGGCCCTAGATCAACACTGTGGTCAGAAGATTTCATCCAAAGTGGGTTTCTTAGCACAACTAAGAAACCTCGTACTCAGGTATCATATCCAACAATTAGTAGAGGTCATGATGTTAGATCAAAAAACCGGATTTATCACCGAAAAGGTTCACTTTATAAGAAGTTCAAAGCTGATTTACCCAAAAAACTTAATGTTGGTTTGGAGAGTCACAGGAGCTTCCAGGAGTCATTAACTTGTCATGCTAATGTTCTTATTACAACAGAGGATCGAGGATGGAGGGAATTTGGGGCAGAAGTTCTTCTTGACTCTGATGATCAGAAGGATTGGAAGATAGTTGTTAAGTTGGCAGGCATTACCAAGTTCTCCCACAAGGCACATCAGGTTCTGCAACCTGGTGTTCCAAACCGCTATACTCATGCTATGATGTGGAAAGGAGGAAAGGATTGGAGTTTGGAATTTACTGATAGGAACCAATGGTTGCTTTTCAAAATGATGCACGGGCAATGTTTCAATCAGAATATAAGAGCTGCCTCCGTGAAGAATATTCCCATACCTGGTGTTCAACTAATTGATGATGGGGATGAGAGCTTTATGGAAGTCCCTTTTGTTCGCAATTCATCAAAGTATTATCAGCTGGTTGGAACTGAAGTTGAGACGGCCTTGGATCCTTCTCATGTGCTCTATGATATGGATAGTGATGATGAAAAGTGGATTTCAAAATTTAGAGACTCATTGGATAATAATGACAGTATGAAGTTTGAAGTGACCGATGACATGTTTGAGCGGGTGATGGATATGTTCGAGAAAGTTGCTTATGTAAAACAATGTGATTGCTTGAATGATGATGAAATAGCTGAATACATGTCAGATTTTGGTTCATTAGATATAACTAAAGCTATGTATGAGTTATGGCATGAAAAGAGGAGGAAGAAAGGCATGCCTCTGATTCGACAATATCAGGTTATTTATATCACTGTTCTTTCTATAAAGTTTTTGTACTGTGACCTTTCCAGTACTTCACAGTAAATTTGTCTTCTATAGCTCTGCATGCTGCTCAGGCATCACCTCTGATGTACATATAACGTCAAAAAGATCTCGCCATAATGGAAATTATAGTTGCTGCTGCTTCTTTTATTGTTTTATCACTTTATTTTAAAGAAAAGATGATAAATAAATCATAGAAGAATTTGCCTTTCCAAATTCTATAACATGTGACTGGTTGGTTGTACTGTAAACTGTGCTTAGCTACTATTTTTAAAAAAATTTGAATTTGAACTTCTTCATTCTTTTGCTTCATATGTTTTTGCTAAAAACTAATGAACATTGATGAATTCATATTATGTGAAACTTTATTGAACTGCAAGGACTTATACAAAGCATCTTTGAATGAACATTCGTACTGATAAGGTTGTGGGGTTGCTCATGGTTTTGTTTTGGTAATTCAGCATATGTCGATGATTATTTTGGTAGATGCTCGTGGTGAAGTTAGTGTGGTGATGAGTGTTGGTTTTTAAGACAGCATGAAGGGAATGTTATGAGCTTTCTGTTCTTGATGACTGCTAATTTACAATGGGAAAGAATATCTGAAGAATCAACTTGAAATTGAGTGGAGCTAGCTGTTTAGTTTCTAGAAATAGGTTGAATAAGAATGATGACGGCTAAGATTGATGACGTTATTTGTCATGGTTTTTATTTTTTGTTGGATTTTAGAAACTCTCTTCTTTTCCTTTCTCTTGGTCAAAGCATAAAAAATAGGAATTATACAAACAAAGATGGTGACAACTTTGGAGCATAATCGGAACTCCATTTCACTACTGTTTTTTGAATGCCAATTCACAAATGGTTAGGGAACTAGAAATTTTTTTATAAGGCTTTTAACATGGCATATAATGAAACTGGCTATAAATATTGGTGCATGATCTAGAATGAACAAAGGCTACAATTACATATTGGTTATCTATAATATTGATTTAATAAGTATGATTAAATTATAAATTATTTGATTAATATATTTTTCCAATTTAATTCTTCTACCATACAAAATTTATTCTTATTTTTTTGATCAATTTTGTATAGTCGAGGAATTAAATTGAAAAAAAAAAGATAATCTGGGACTAAATTTGTCGCATATAAATAGTTGGAGAAATATTTTGGGTATAAGCCCCATATTAATATGAATATTTAGATCATCAGATCAATTTAATTATATTGTTTTAAGTTCTTATATTTGATGGAAGGGGCATGCCTCAATTTTACTCTGAGCCCTACCTGTTTACTTTTTTTTGACTGGCTTGCAACCAAATATTGGTAAGTGGTTTACCTTGAAATGCAGTTTTCTATCGTCAGATGTGTGATTAAGTTTTGTAAATGTTTTTATTTTACTGGAAGGAAAAATACTGATTGCATAGGCCTATTCATGTTTGAGTTTGACAAAGTTAACTCTTTTATTGTTGAATTGTTTTCTATTACTTCTTTTTTGGTTTATTGTTATTATGCTTCACGTTCTTCCTAGGATGGTTTTGTAAATTTTTTTCTTTTAATTATGTGTTGTAATTGGTTTTGGTTCTACTCCATAGCTAATAAAAGGTTTGTACTATCTGTATATTGCTTTCCTCCTGCTTCTCCGATGCTTGCTTTTAATTCTGGATCTTTGAATGCTCGTCACCAGCTTCATACATGGTGTTGTGTTGTAGAATGAAAAAGAGGAAGCAAAATAGGATTTAATGGATTGTGGTTATTGAGTTTGGATATTTCAGTTGTAACTCATTTCCTGTTTCCATATCTGTTCCCTCTCTTTCAAGGTGTGATAGCCTGAGGAGTGGCCAAGAGAACGCTATATTTTTGGCCCTCCATGAGTAAGCAGAACTCCTTAACTAGAGTTTCAAGCCCTCTTTTACCCCTCAAAACATCGTAAAGTGCTCAAGTTGAAATGCTAATTGAAGTGGAAAAAGGAGCAGGAAAGAAACAAATTTCCAAAATCTGGAAACGGAGCAAGTGTGTAAAAGTGAAACTAATGGCCGCTGGAAAACGAAGAAATGGAAGGGAAAAGGGATGGTTGACTAACCCAAATGTGGAAAAGGGTATTTTATAAGGAAGCTTATGGGAAACAGGACAAGAAGTGTGGAGACGACCCCTTTTGCAAGTCTAGACATATGAATGGGGTTTTGATTTCCTTAATTGAACTTAGGCTAATAAACACCTAAGCATCTACCCAAGGTAGATTAATTAAGTTCTGGAACTTTTTAGAATGATTAGAATTTAATTAAGGGGATAATTAATGAATTAACCCTTAATTAAGAGGAGATTAAGGTTTTGATTTCAAAATTAATTAAGGGGATAATTTCAAAACACCTTTTCATACTTATGAATGGGGTTTTGATTTCCTTAATTGAACTTAGGCTAATAAACACCTAAGCATCTACCCAAGATAGATTAATTAAGTTCTGAAATTTTTTAGAATTATTAGAATTTAATTAAGAGGATAATTAATGAATTAACCTTTAATTAAGAAAGACTTTTGTTTTGGTTTTATTGACGATAAAAATGAATATGATTATCATTCATTTAACAACTATTTAGTTGACAGCTATGTTAAGATTATGTAGATAGTTATTAAACTCTTGTAGCTATTTACTAATAAAATTAGCTGTTGATTTGTGTGGCCAAAGAATTGCCACACAAGTTACATTAATGAATACTATTTATCTTTTATTGTGGTCATTGACATGCTTATAGTAGATACTCACATTTGGCAGTGATGGCTTGAGATGATAATCTTAATAGGAAGGATTTTTTTAAAGTATTGATTATTGAAGCATTATAGAAAAAAAAATATAAATGGATTAGTATTGGTAGAACATATATGGAGTATTGGTAGAACATATGATGTTTTGATGAAAAAATAGTACATTTGTGCAATTTTGTTAATTGCTAAAAAAGATATAATATAATTGTGAAATATGAGTGAAAATTAATTTATTCTAAAGTACTGTTGATGTAGTCACTTCGGATTTAATATATGAAAGGTGAGAATCTCTGAGTCTAAAACTAGCCAAAATAAGTTGTGTGATACAAAAGAAATTTGGAATTTTCTTTTATATAATTATTTAGATCTAAAGGAAAATTTAATGAAATTATAATAAACAATTTTAGCATTTTATGGATGAGAATGGTGGAATTATTGAAGTTACTACTAAATTCCTTAGCATGGTAGAAATGATACGTGGTAAAACTAGAAATAAAATAGTGTAATGATTGCAATGGAGAGAGTGTAGGACTAACACCAATTGAAGAGAAGTTTAGACCAGATGAACTAAGGCTAGTTTAGGGCTCTTGTGCCCTAGATTTCTTGGATCGACTCTTGGGATTGGAAAGATGATTTTCTTTTTGTAAGGGCGTGGCTACTTTTTACCAATGCACAACACTTACAATTACTGCTTTGTGAACTATAGTGCTAAACAGAACTTTTGGTCTCTTAAGTTAGGGTTATAAATGAGTTGAATTGATCTCAACTTGTGAGTTAAATTTTGAGTCAATTGCTAAAATGGTAAAGCTTGAATTTGAACTCATGTTAATCTTCAAAACAAAAATTTAGGTTGACTTGAGATGCTTCATGAGCTCCCTTTAAGAAGGATGAAGGAGTCAGTTGATGGTTTTATGCACTATTACTTCATTTTTTTGTTCGTTGATTGTATTAGAACCCTCTTCTTGTAAGATCAATTACATATGAGGAGTGTTTCTTCGAATTTTTATTTTATTTTTTTAAGTAGCACAATTATGTTTTTTTTGCAATTCATGTCTTCTAAATTTGAACTGAGCTTATTTGCTCACATAACCTGGCTCAAGAACTACCAAACAAGTTGTCTTGTGAAGCCACCTAGTTGGTTTAATTAACTTAAGCTAAAATGTTGTATTGTCATCGAGCAAAGATCAGGAATTTCGGATCATAAATTGGTAAAAGGGTATAATATATTTAATTTGACATGTTACTGTTTCGGTTGCTTTTTGTCATGATACTTGTCTCAATTAACTCTAGTTATTTGTCATGAAGATGGGCTTTGGAAGCTTTATATGTGGAATGGAATATAAGGAGTTTTTTTTAAAATTAATTGAGGGACCTAATTGTTGGGATTTAGATTTTGAGGGATTTAGACAAAGTAATGATAGAATTGTAGGTCTAAATTAATTTATCAGTTTGCTAATTACTATGTTGGTTTTATTTCAATTTTTATTGGTAATATGTTTATTGTTAATTGTTATTTTATTGGCATAATGTGGCTTAAATTTGTACTAGAAACTATTGAGTTGAAGGTTTGGATTTATTTGATGTTGTCAATGTTGCTTTAATTGCATATCACATATCCTATTACCCTAAGTCTTTTATGTCATATCAGCTGGTGCTTCGTTATCTTCTTATAATCTCAAACATTTTTCATTGCTGATGGTCTTCTTTTATGTTTGTTTAGCCTCCTCTTTGGGAATTCTACCAACAGAAACTAAAAGAATGGGAGTTGGCTATGATAAACTTTCACCACCCAGAAAATGAGTTCCAAGAGAAGACCACGGCTCCTGAAAATCCTCCTGAGAAACCTCCTATGTTTGCTTTCTGTTTAAAACCACGTGGTCTAGAAGCTAACAAAGGTTCAAAGCAGAGGTCCCATAAAAAATTGATGTACGGTGGTCATCACAGTTCATTTTCAAGAGAACAGGATGGGCTCCATTTTTCTGGTACTAACTACACCATCTATCTTTTTTCTGCTTCATTGTGATCTTCACTTGCTCTCTGTTCTGATCATTTTTTTTCTTCATTCTTCGTTTCTATCAAAATTTTCTGTTATGATTGTAGGAAGAAGATTAAATATTTCTTCTGTTGGGGATGAGAAAGCTTTCGTTGCTATTCCTAGTTATGAAGGTCCTCATTCTACTCAGTGGCTTCAGTCACCCTTGAGTTTCTCCCCAAGGGATGCAAGGGCTGTTCTAATGGCTAGTGATGGTGTGGATAGAAATCATCATTCAAAGCTTTTTAGAAACTTTTCAAAGAAAGATGGGATGCATAATACTCCCTGGGATTCTCCTGTCATTCCATTAGCATGCGGTGAAAAATCAAAGAGGAATGGAGTTTATCGTTGGCATTCTGATACATTGGAATGGCCAAGCTTAAAGCATTTGCAATCAGATGGAGCTAAGAGGCAGCAACCTGATATAAATGAGTTCAGGTTGCGTGATGCATCAGGTGCAGCTCAACATGCATCCAACATGGCTAAGCTTAAGAGAGAAAAGGCACAGTGGTTGATGCATAAAGCAGATCTTGCACTTCACAAGGCCGTTGTTGCTATTATGACGGCGGATGCAATAAAGACATCTCAAAAGGACTTGATTGGTGATGAATAAATTTGCAGTTGTCAGATGCAGGTTATACACTAGCAAATGAAAATTCATGGATGCCATTGTTCGTCATTTTACTGAATTCTTGATTGAGACGGGCAGTGCTAGTGATTTACATTGGACCTACAACCTCTCGACAAGATGTGCAGAGAAAGATGCTTTGATTTTGGAACTCTCGGTCTTTTGGCCGATATAACTATTTTGCCTTTTCTGCTGTAGAAATTCTCCAGTAAATGGTGGGGCTATACGGCTCTGTTCAGAAGATGACTTGTAGTTTTTCTGGTTGATAATTTTGTACATAAAATTTTCCTTCTTTTGAGCCCTTGTTTTATTGCAAATATGTGCCAATGATAGTGCTGTTGGCTTAAAAATAATACTACATTTGGAGGCCCTTGATGCTCATCTAATTGACTATGGTTGTGTTTGTAGGGAAATAGACTCATACAGATGCATTAAAGCTTTTGCTTAAATGCTGGAATTCTGCAGTTAGATGTTTCTGAAAATAGAATGTAAGTGATCTCATTGAGATTTTTCTAATTGCTATACAATATTTTGTTTGTAAATTCTGATGCTATCATATCAACATTGTGATGTACAAACAGTTTGTTCCCACTCATCTACAGTAATTCCTTCATGTGAGTTATAACATCTTGCATTCCTTTGTTTACTGCAGTAATTTAAACATGATTAAAGTTATCTGTGAAACTATGATTTTGTGCTGCAAATCTTTTCCAGTTGTAATTTTTCTGTTTACTGAAGGAGTAAGCTTTTGTGATCTTATTTTGCAATTGGGAACTGTTTTGATAAGCTTTGCTGTAGATTAGAAATTTTTTGCTCATGCGAACTTTATGGGGCCTCTGTTTTGCTAACTTGTGGCATTTAAATAATTAAATTGAAAACTTATCAATGATCGATTTTATTTCTAATCTTGCAATTGTTTTTCTGAAACATGATTACTGACTTAATTTTTTTCATGTTTTACTACTTGGAAGTATTTTAACACAACCTTTTTGGATTGTATGCCCCATGATTCATTCATACTCTTGAAATATTTGTATTAGTTGATGTCATTTATACAACAATAACAACAACAAGCCTTTATCCCACTATGTGGGGTCAGCTACAAATATCTTTTTTCTCCGATGTGTCCTATTTAGTGTCATTCTTATTTAATCCTAACAAAAAAGATAATTTTTTATACTTAACCAATTCTTTTTTGGGTCTACCTCTACCTTTTTTAACACAGGCCGAATCTAATCATTTACTATCCTAATGTGGTCATTTGACGACTGCATTTTATGTGATTAAACCATTTAAGACGACTCTCTCTAATATTATTTTCCACTGAAGCTGCTCCAATCTTTTCATGTATGTATTTGTTTCTCATTATCTCTAAGTGTAAAGCCACTCATCTACCTGACCATCCTCATCTTTGTAACACCTAATTTTATGGTTCTCTTTTATTGGCCAATATTCCGTGTCATAAAGCATTGCTAGTCTCACCACCATCTTATAAATTTTTCCTTGACTCTAAGCGATACTTTCATATCACACAACAAGCCTAATGCATTTCACCACTTCAACCATCCAACTTGAATTCTACTAATAACATCCCCATATGTCATCATCACTTTGAACAATAGACTGAGATATCCAAAATGATCACTCTGTTTAATAACTTGATCAACTCATTATCACCACTCGGCTATTATATCTTCTACAACTAAAATTATACTTCATGTATTCAGTTTTAAATCTACTCAAACGAAAGTCTTTAGACTCTAAGGTTGACCTCCATAATTCAAGTTTTTTTGAACTCCCTCTTTAGTCTTATCAACAAGAAGAATATATCAGCAAAAAGCATACACTAAGGTACATCCTTTTGTAAATGTCTAATAAGAACATCCTTAACTAAAGCAAAAAGATATGGGCTTAAAGCATTTCTTTGATGTAATCCAACTGAAATAAGAAAATACTTGGTCAATCGTCTTTGTGTTTGGACACAAGTAATAGCTTTAGTATATATATTCTTAATGACTTTGAATATGAAGAATATTAATTCCTTTTTTTCAATTACTCTCTAAAGCACTTCTCTTGGAACTTTATCATTTTCTTTTTCTAAATCAACTAAAATCATATGTAGATCCTCTTCATTCTATACTTCTCCATTAAACCTCTCAGCAAATGTATAGCATCCTTAGGAGACCTACTTGACATAAATTCAAGCCAGTTTTGAGAAACTTTTGGTGTTGGTGTTTATGAATGACTATTTAGCTACAGCAACATTAGTTAATTAAATTAATTATGAGAATCTTCCATGCCTACAGGGCTTTTCTTTTTCAATTCTCGGTGCAGTTCTTTTCAATATGAAGTGGGACCCAGTAAATTTTAATTCATATGAAAATTTTCATGAGCTATAAACAGAATCATAATGCAAATTTAATGCAGTAAATTTCGTCCTCAGCGGTATTGGAGATGCAAAATCTTGGAAAGCTGATGTAGAGTTTCTTTGAGATGTATTCTGACAGGTTTTTGAATAAGTATTGTTGTCGAGGATATAATTTTTCTATGCTGGATGCAAACATTTTCTTCCATAGAAGAATCTTGTCTTCATCTTCTTATTTGGATGCTTTGTTTCACTTGCAATCGAGGGAAAGTTAGCTAAAGTTTCTTGTGTTAGATATACTGGGTGAACTAGGAGAGGATGACAATCTTTTTCAAGTATTTTATATTTTTGGCTTATTTGATACTTGTGACGGTTTTTAAACAATAGTTCTTGTTTTTCTGCAACTACTTATAAGGGCAAGTGGTTGAACAGATTTTTATTTTTTATTGGGTTGAAATTGGTGTCAGGTCATTCTGTTCCATTTGTTGTTGGTCCTGCTTTGAAACTATTTGATCAGAAGGCTTCCTGTTTAAGATAACTTGATTGAAATCTGTTTTTTGGGGGAAATTTGATGCTGTCATTACCCTCTTTAGACGAGTTAGTAATTCCTATAAATTCGGATTTAGTAAATCGTTAGAGGATTTACACATGAAAACTTTTTGGTCCATTTCAAATAATTGAATGAATCTGCAGATTTCCATCAAAGCTGCTTCTCGAGCCATGCCGGAGTTGAGGCGACCTGGAAAGCACTACACTCCAAGCAATTCTAATGAGCACAAAGTATTATGTGGTTTGATTGCAGATATTGATACTTAATTCCTTATTGTATTCTGCATGGCTTCATATGAAAACACACGACAGCTGTGTCAGCCTGAATTCATTTTTTTTCTACCTTTTTTTAACTTATTATAATATGTCAATAATGAAAGATGTGGTTCAGCATCCAATCAGTAGGCTTTGAAGCCAATGGTGCAAGGATTTGTTTTGCTATTTAAAGCAGAATAGGTAGGATTGGAAGTGGTTTTTTCTTTATGGCTTTATTGTAATTGAGAATCGAAGGTCTTCCCTTTTTTTCTTTCTCTTACGATCCGCAGCACTTTGTAAGTCTTAGTTGATGAATTAGGACTCCTGCGAGCTAAACTTGTGGAGCTTTAAAAATTTGCTCGAAGGGGGATTCCTCGAATCTTCCTATAAGACCAAATGTCTCAAATCATTTATTAAATTTATCCATAACATGCTTAGCTTTGTATGCGTTCTAAGCAATATAATGTCTCTCTATCGATTTAAGATGTGGGTTGGTGAATATATCAATTCACAAGCTCTTTTCTGTTAAGCATCTCAACAAATTTCTAAGTGGCTTGTTTAAAGCTTTTTTTTTTGGGCCATCAATTTGAGAGTGAAAGCCATAAGCATTATCCATAATATCCTTAAGAAATAAGAAACAATTTTTATATCTCAATCTAATATTATGAATAATTTTTCTAAAGATAAGTTTTGTCTGTGATGCATCATGTATCTTTAAGCCATCATGAAGAATCCACCCTCTCTATCCAAAAAAAAACCAATAAAAAAAAAAGAAGCTTGTCATGCCCTGTTCTAGTCATGAATAATTCTAAGATACAATTTATTGATAAATTCTCCCAAGGATTAAAGATTAAGCAATGTCTTTTTTTATCTCTATTTATTGTTTTTTGTTTGTTTGTAAGTGTAACAATTAGCAGTTAACCTTTAAACATTCCTCTTAAAGGATAATAAAATCTTGATATTATAAAGCATAAAATTTAATACAGTAAAATCTGTTTAAAGTGATACTGGCTAAAATGATATCCTGTTTAAAGTTTAATATTGATCTTATCAGACAGTATTGCATGTATTGTATTTAAAGTGATAACTTAAAGTGATATCCTACCTTATAATTTAAGGCATACTTCCAAAAAAAGCTTATTATTCCACAAAATATAACTTAGCTATGAAACGTTTTTTAAGGAATGATCTAGGGATACATAGTTGATTGTCCCTAGAAAGTAGTTATTAGTCAAGAAGAGTTATATTTTTTAAGGGGATTGCTTATATGCCCAAGATCAATGGAAGTTAGGACATACATAATGATATTTATTGGGTTAAAATTTTAAGGAAGATAATACTAATTCACTTTATATAGAGCATTTGCACACTTATTATATTTTCTATGCTAATGTTTATTAAAAAAAAAAAAAAATCTTTATGGCATGAGGAATAGGGTGTAAGATAATTTTTTTTATGTCATAAATTATGCCTCTAATGCTTCAAAGATTAAATGATGATATAAATTCCTTATAAAAAGAAAAGTATTTCTACTAAGCATCATTCATTTTTTTTTTACTATAGAAGGATATTTAGTCATATTTTTGGTTTAAGATATCACCTATATGAATCCCAAATACCTTGTAGAATACTTTAAAGGCCTTTATAAAATTAGGTAGCCTAAGCACTGAGGTAGATGTTAGGAGGGCCTTTACTTGTTGCAAGGCCTTTTATCCATTAAGAGTTCATTTGAGTATTTTTTTTTTTTTTAAGAATTAGTGATAGATGTAATATGTCACTAAGTTCTTGATGCATCTCCTATGGAAGGCCGTTGACATAAAAAAATCTTAATCTCAATGAAATTGGTGGGGGTAGGCAAGTTTAAGATTTCCTTAATTTTAGATGATTTTAGGTTTAAGACCATTGCATAACTCTGAAAATCTCACTTGTCTGTAAATTAAAATACATCTTAAGGTATACATAAAATTTCTTCTTTTTAAATGCCTCAAATTTTAACATGGATACTTTAAATGCTCACTTTTATTACAACTAAAATGAGCATGTAGCAAACCACCAAAAAATTCTTAATACATGATCTTAATATAGTGTTTATGAGCTTCATAAAGGTACTAGAAAGTAGGCCAAAGGGTATGATTAATCACTTAAGAGACCATCCAGGGTTTTGAATGTAGTCTTTCACCCATCTTTACCCTAATTATTATTAGATGATATCTCGCAAGTTTTATCTTAGAAAAGTGGTTGACTTTAGAAATAATATCTAACATGTCATTAAGCCTTGATATAAAAAATTTATATTTGATTGTTATCTTAATGATGGCTTTACTACTATCTACCATCCTTCATATGCCTTTTTATTTTAGAGTTACAAGAGTAGAAAATTGCATATGGGTTGAGGCATTCCTAGAGGTGTTTTTTTTTTTTAATATTCATATACTTGGTTTTTCAACTCATCATGCTTAATTAGGTTCATATTTTTAGAGTTGAGATCTAAGAATAAGATTTATAGTATTTTATATATCCCTTAAAGGTGGCAACTAATAAGGTAAGTGCTTAGAGGTAATTTCACTAAATTGTATTAGAAGTGGAGAGATCATAATAAGTATATGAATCTTCATAGACTTTGGCATAACTTCCATCATATCAAGTAAAAAATAGTAAGAATAACTCAACGAAGTCTATCCTAAGGTTTTGTATCATATAACTAGGTTTAATCATGTTAGAATTAGAGGTACATTGCCCCATTAGTAGTGGAACCAATCATTGATAATTACAACCTAACATTCTTGTTAGTTTTGGGTTTATGTTGGATATTAGAGGAGAGTTTATATGGTGTGAAGATAGGTATCTTTTCTATTAGCTTGGTAGATAGGAGCTTGAAGCTTAATCATATAAGTATTTTCTATGACATAATATTTGACTCTAAAATTATATAGCCAACATTAAAACAATAATATATTTGCTATGTCTATAAGAATATTATCACATTAATTTTAATCTTCATGATTACCCATCTTATGGGAGACTTGAAACTTGCTAATGATAAGAGAGAGGTATGATTCACCCAACTCACATAAAAGGGATCAAAGTTAGGCCCAACTTTTATTATATATCATACATATAATAAACATGGAGAAAATATTTCTCCTCCTCCAATCCTTAATTCCTAAAAATTACACATTTTGGACTTGAATATGTTGTTCATTCACAATATTAATCTCTTTTGAAAATATGGGCATCTCATCAAAAACTTCATTAATATCATCACTCTTAAGTAAATCATATTCATATAAAAAGAGAAGTTGGGGATTAAATTGATGTTACATGTGGCACTTATTTGGATGCTTTTAGTAGTCCTAGAACTCCCCTCATTAGGAGCTATAATAGTCCAAGTGCTAATAGTGATATGGGTAAACTTAGCTATATGCCTCTAGGTAGACTTAAGGGTTGTCTAGCTCTTAGGCCTAAGAAGGAGGGAACCTTCTTTAACTTTTCTACCATGAGTGCATAAACGAAAGCACTATTAATGTGTAGCAGTCAAATATCTTTATTTCATTTCTAATATCCATCTTGAGGTTAATGAAAATTTATTGGTCAATCATTATTAATATATTTGCTCTTATAAACTAAATCCTCACTTAATGTCTTGAAAAGGTTATAACCTTATTGTTAAAAGTTGCCCATATAATTTATTGTCATAATGTCTTAGGCAATACTTGACTATACACATGTTATTCATCTCAATCAATGTCAAATCATCCCTTCCTAGTCTTTGCTCTTTTGTTAAAATATTGATCTAATAGATCTTTGCATGATGTATGGCCTAAAATTGTTCTTGTTAATAGGGGTTAATTAGGGTTTTGAGATTTTTCGTAGAAAGTTAGAAAGAAGACCTAGGCCTTACTAAAGTAAATTAGTAAATTAGAGAAGATTTAAAATCACTAATAGGTGGGTTGGTTAGTATAAATAAACTAAAACATGAAAAACCCTAACTATTAGTTTAGGTTTTTATTATGAAAACTACCAGTCCCTAGAGCTTCAGACTCTAAATGTTGTTAATTCAAAGAATTAAGTGTTTTAGAAAATATCATAATTTTTGAAATAATTTTTTTATTTTAATATTTTTTTTCATAACTAGATTAGAGAAAATCTTCTCTAACCAATATTAACTAGCTTGGAAGTTGGCATTCAGAAAATGAGTTTAGACTTAAGTAATGAGTTAAATCCTTAGAAATATATAATTTAGGATTTCTAGTTATGATTTAAAAATTTTCATTGAATTTCATTAAGATTAATCCCATCTATTGAGTGCCACCATAAGATTAGGTTTTGTTGTAGTTGAATAGATTTTTTTGGAACAAAAATAAATAAAAAATATTTATTATTAAAAAGCATAAAAGAAGATTACAGTAATAAATACTAGGACTTATATAAAAAAGATGAGTTAATTACCTACCAAAGTGACTATGTGGAAGAGATCATTAAATTACTTATGTTATTTTGCCAAGCCCTTTTTACTAGAGTAAAACATTCAAATTTTAGTGAAAAATATCAACAATATTTTAATCTAGTAAATTATATATGTTATATAGTTCTTTCAATAATTTTCTACTCACACAAGGAAAGGAAAAGGGAAGGGAGGTTGATCCATCTTTTAAATTGAAAAAGAGAGATATAACTAACTTGTAACCATACCACTTCATAGAATGGTCATCCAAGCAAGAGAAAATGAAATTTGTATTTTAATTAGTGAAAATATATCCTTTTCATATATTTTAAATAATAATCTTCTCATAATTTAGAATTAAAACTTCAAAAATTTAAATCTTAAATCTTAAACTTAAAATGCCAAATTACGATATTTAAATTTTAACAATTTTACATTCCATCACAAACTTAAATATAAGCACACATAATCTTACAAAATAAAATCTAGACATATAAATAATATATAAAATAATAAAATTTTTGGTATTTGCATTCATTTTGCTTTGACACCTTGTGGTTGGTCCCCTTGCATTACACTTTATGTCACATCACTTATGAGATCCATCTTAAAAAAAGTATGCCTTTGGTAGTCATCCATATTATGCCACTGAAGAAACTATCCATTTATATTTCCTAATCAAAAAAATTATTAAGATTTATGTACACCATCATAGGAGGTACCTCAACTTTAATTCTCTTGGAGGGATTCTTAAAGTCATTAGTTTGCCTATTCAAGTTATCCCTTTAACCCTCTTTCTTAGGAAGTATTAGCTCTTAAGGGATTGATCTTCCCTAGTTTTTGAATACGACTCATTATTGGCTATGCAGGTGTAAGAGATTGGGTGAGATTTCTTGTGGCCTAAACTCCACATAATTATAACTTGTAATATGATATCAACTACAATTAATAGTTTATGATTTAGAGTGTAAATTAAGCATAAAACCCAAATTATAAGTTTGTACCTTTTTGTACATAGGGCTCTTCTATTGTTGACTGTTGATGATAAATGCTTTATGAGTTAGCCTTAGAGGGGTGGATCTAAAGCTTTTAATTATTATAGGGGTGTCTAAATATTTATGGAAGAATTTTAAGTGATTAGAAGAATTTTATGTGAGTTTGAAGCTAAGAAAATGTAGTTGGCCAAAGGCCTATATAAAACTAGCATTAAAACTACCTCTTAAGATTTTATCTTTAATTCAATGAAGTCAAGAGGAATTTAGGATATTGATTTTCTTAAAAGTTATAAGAGAACATGAATAGATATTATATAGATTTTTGGGAGGATTTAAAAGGTTTAGAGTTATTAGTGGAGGCAACACCAAGACTTGGACATGGAATCTAATTTGAGTTAATTTTAGCTTGTCTTGAAATATGTAATTTTAGGATAGGACTATTGGTATCTTTGGGGATTAGAGAGGCTTGGAAGGGTTAGGATACTATGTGAAGGACTAATTGAAAATTCATGGTTATGATCCAAGGAGTTTGGAAGGTGATGAAAAGAGATAGTAAAATTAGGTTATATTGTCCTACTTTTTGGTCGATGTAAGCAATGAAGTTAAAGTTATTTTTTCTTACTATAGTAGATTGAAAACTTATAAAAAGAGTATTGGAATGTTGTTTGAGAAGTATGAGAAATGAAAAAAGAGATAAGAATCATTTCCATTAACGATTTCAAGGAAAGCACAAAACCCAAGCGATTTCAATCGCCATTTTTTCTTAGTAATAAATTTTTTAATTTATTAATCAACAAAAATATTTTAAGTAAAGAGATGAGGATTGGAGACACTTTAATTTTGACTCCAAGCCCTTTCTTTCATCTTTACCCCATAAATCTTATTTTGGTGATAGGGTCATAATAATTAACTATTTAATATTTTGTATCACATTGAAATCTAAATAGTCAAAAGTAACACATCACTAATGTTGAATAAATTCTTGAACTAATGATGGCTATATAGTCTAGAGTTTCATTGTAAGCTTTAATATAGACCAATCACATGAGGGCTGAGATTGTAAGAGAAAGAGTTAATAAGAAGGTTTAGCAAGTGTTTATTTTAAAATTCACATGAAAATTTTGTTAGGAGTTATAACTAATTTTGAAAAATCAATGTATTTCAATAAAAGTAAACTTTTGAGCATATTTTTTTTTTCCAAATGATGAAATAGTGAGGTGTTTAGCCAATTATGGATATCATCAGCTTTATAAAGTCAAATTTTCATGCACACATATTTGTTTATTAAAATTTTAAATGCTTTTTGTGGGATAGTTGGAAAAATTTATTTTAGAGCATATGATGTGAATTCCTTAATCCTTAATTTAATTATTATTTTAAGAATTTGTATTTATGTGCTTTTGATGTCTCATCTCCTTTGTTGATAAGCTTCTGAATTTAAATATAGTAAACAGGATAAGGAGTATGATAAAGTTAAATTTGAATATCTACATATACTTTGGATGTTTCAAACCATCCATTGATTTGATTTTTTAGTTTAGATATAATAAAGGGGACTCAAATCTCTTCAATCATCATATATAGTATTAGGAGGCTAAAGTTCTAATATCTTATTATTTTAATTTATTTTGGATGATTAAAATTATATTTATCAAAATCATAGTGATTTTGTAAATAACTAGAATTAATTGAAGTTATTAAATTACATGAATTATATTTGAATGGATATGCGCCAACAAAAGTTATCATTGGAAGTTAAATATTTTATTTTATAATTATAAGCTTAATAAGAAGTAGATACAATTTGTCATCATACAAGCACATTTTATTGGTATGATAAAGGCAATGTTGTCTTCACATTTAATTTTAGGGATATTTAAAAACATAACACATAGTTCTTATGCATTTATATATTAAACCAAAATCTTTAACATTTATGTATATAATACTTTTTCTATGCATAGAAAGGTGCATTTCACTTTAAAAAATTTAATGATGGTGGCATTTTTGATGTTATATTAATGATTTAGGTGTTATTTATGTGAATATTAAATTTTAGATGTTACATTGTGTGCTATGTATGTAAATGCACCTTATTTTTATTTGAATATGATGAAGCTTATAAGCTTCTTACACATTTATTTTTGAAAAATAACAAGAATAATATGTAAATATAAATAATTATGTAAGACATAACTACAATAATTATGCATAAAGAAAAATTTTAAAACCTCAAATGAACACTTTGCATTTAGACTCATTATGAAGATCTCACCTCATTAGTACTTAGTTATAACATAATGTTGGATTTATACATAAACATTTCTATAACAGCAGTCCTTTAATCCATTAACAAATTAGAATTTTACAACAGAGTATAATTATGAAAAACAATAATATATAAAACAATATACTATAAGTTTAATTTATAACATTATTGTACATGTAAAATTTTATTCATAAAATAAAATTTCATTCACAGGTTGTAAATTAAAAACATAACATAATTATACTTGTTAACACATAACACAATCACATATATAAAGTAGCAAACTATAAATTTCACTTCCAAAACACAAATATACATGTTGAATAATATAATCTTTATAATTTCACCTACTAATAGACCTAAGTTCTAAATTATCAAAATAATAAATTTATACAAATTGATTTTTGTAACATGGTATATGGTCATACGTAGCTTTCAAAAGATCTTTTTTAAAATTAGGTAGAATACATAAACCTCATAGCCTTTATTGAAAATAAGATATAAAATACTTATCCAAATTTATTTGTCTATACTAAATATTTTTTTTTAAAAATTATAAATTGCTTACCTTATGTTGGCCATAATGTCCTTACATGTGTCATCTCTACTCCATTTCCAAAAACCTTTAATGAGAAAGGTTCCTATTAATGGTTAAACCATAAGAATTTAAATAATCTAGGAAAGCATGAGTAAAAAAAATCATTATTTAATGTAAGGTATACATTATAATATGAGAGGTGCCACAATTATATAATTTCATCTAGGATGTAATCTCATAAAATTCATGAATTTAGTTGCAGTTTATTAAAAAAATATATGAGTTCAACCTCAGTCCATGACATAAAAAACTTTTAATCATCTCCATTAATATACATTAACATATACTTAAGGTACATAAAAAGTCTTTTTCTTTATCTTGATGTTCCTAGAAATTACTAGTATGTATTATAAATTGAACAATTCATCCAATATAATAATATATAGTCCAATGATCTTTTGATACCTCTATATCCACTTCTAAAGCATCTATATGCTATAATAAAATAAAAATTATAATTCACAACAAAATCTAATCACTTAATTAAGTATTATGATATTGATAAACTAATAAATTTGCTAGCTTCCTTTCCAGCCAAATTATGAGCATCTTTAATTGTTGAAATCATGCTGCATTTCTACTGGTCATCAAAATTTTCCTTTTTAGAGTTGTTTTTCAAATACATCATCTAAGATTATAGAAAGATAAATATTCTTTATTAATAAAGTCAAATGGATCAATGTGTATGGATCCTAATCCTTGATAAACTATAAATTTACATAATTTTTATATATCATTTTAAGAGATAGGGGGACATCTTCAATTTTTCCACCACATCATCTTTGGTCTTCATATGAATGTTAAAATTAGTGGCAATAACCTCTATAATATCTTTCTTATCTTTCACTAGATTAGTTTAAGTTTTTATATGAAAGGCATAATCAATAAAAAAGACCTTCACATTATCTTTCTTCTTCTCCACCCCCTTACCTCTAACCTTTGCTGAATGGTTAATTAATAATTTGGAACTCCTTATTATATTTATTTTCCCTAGTCATTTGTGTGATATAAACAACACCTTTATTCTCTTTATCCTCCATATTTGTAAATCTATGAATAGAATTACATAGAGCATCCAATTTTTGCTCTAATTTTAGTTGATTTTTTTTACTCTCAATAGATTTTTCTTTTGCTCCTTAGTCATCATTAGAAGCTCTTTAAACATCATGAAAAGCTCATTAAAATTATTAGAGGAAGGCATGTCTAAACATTGGGTATACCTTCAAATCAATTAGCTCACTTAGAGCTCATTCTGAATCAAAGCACCATGTCACTCATTGACCATGCCTAAACCATAATAAATCGTATACCTTTTCTTTGTTATATATATATACATATATATAACGTGTAACCATTTTTGTAGCCTCAAAGCTTATAACTATATGGCTATGTGGTATATTTATGAACTTTCTTTCTTAAACTAGATTACTTTGGACTCTAGATTTCTAATCCTATAGTGGGCATGAACACACTCAATCTTTAGTGAAATTTCTTATTATTAGTAATATATACATACTCTTCCTTTCTCCCTTTACTCACCAATTCTCTATCTCTCTATACTTTCTCTCTTTTCTTTAAGTTCACTTTGCCAAGCAAGTAAGATCTAGTGTCACAATTATATAATTTCATCTTGGTAATGTAATCTCATATAATTCATGAATTTAGTTGCAGTTTATTAAAAAATATATGAGTTCAACCTCAGTCCATGACCTCAAAAACTTTTAATCATCTCCATTAATGTACATTAACATATACTTAAGGTACATATAAAGTCTTTTTCTTTATCTTGATGTTCCTAGAAATTACTAGTATGTATTATAAATTGAACAATTCATCCAATATAATAATATATAGTCCAATGATCTTTTGATACCTCTATATCCACTTCTAAAACATCTATATTCTATAAGAAAATAAAAATTATAATTCACAACAAAATCTAATCACTTAATTAAGTATTATGATATTGATAAACTAATAAATTTGCTATCTTACTTTCCAACCAAATTATGAGCATCTTTAATTGTTGAAATCATGCTGCATTTCTACTGGTCATCAAAATTTTCCTTTTTAGAGTTTTTTTTTCAAACACATCATCTAAGATTATAGAAAGATAAATATTCTTTATTAATAAAGTCAAATGGATCAATGTGTATGGATCCTAATCCTTGATAAACTATAAATTTACATAATTTTTATATATCATTTTAAGAGATAGGGGGACATCTTCAATTTTTCCACCACATCATCTTTGGTCTTCATATGAATGTTAAAATTAGTGGAAATAACCTCTATAATATCTTTCTTCTCCTTCACTAGATCAATTTAAGTTTTTATATGAAAGGCATAATCAATAAAAAATACCTTCACATTTTCTTTCTTCTTCTCCACCCCCTTACCTCTAACCTTTGCTGAATGGTTAATTAATAATTTGGAACTCCTTATTATATTTCTTTTCCCTAGTCATTTGTGTGATATAAACAACACCTTTATTCTCTTTATCCTCCATATTTGTAAATCTATGAATAGAATTACATAGAGCATCCAATTTTTGCTCTAATTTTAGTTGATTTTTTTTACTCTCAATAGATTTTTCTTTTGATCCTTAGTCATCATTAGAAGCTCTTTAAACATCATGAAAAGCTCATTAAACTTATTAGAGGAAGGCATGTCTAAACATTGGGTATACCTTCAAATCAATTAGCTCACTTAGAGCTCATTCTGAATCAAAGCACCATGTCACTCATTTGACCATGCCTAAACCATAATAAATCGTATACCTTTTCTTTGTTATATATATATACATATATATAACGTGTAACCATTTTTGTAGCCTTAAAGCTTATTACTATATGGCTATGTGGTATATTTATGAACTTTCTTTCTTAAACTAGATTACTTTGGACTTAAGATTTCTAATCCTATAGTGGGCATGAACACACTCAATCTTTAGTGAAATTTCTTATTATTAGTAATATATACATACTCTTCCTTTCTCACTTTACTCACCAATTCTCTATATCCCTCTACTTTCTCTCTTTTCTTTAAGTTCACTTTGCCAAGCAAGTAAGATCTAGTGTCACCCACAAATAGATAAGGATCCAATATTCTCTTTAGTGTGCTAAGAATGGATATATGCCATAGATAAGTAGTCAAGAACTTTAATAAGTGGGAAAACTAGCTAAGGATAACTTGATTAATTTGTAGTAGCAAGCACATCACCTTACAACACTTTAAAATTCACTTGGCTGATCTAAGGTGCCATGGAGTGAGTTTGTAAGGAGAGTCTACATGGATGAGAGCATGAAGGGTCTTTTGACTCTAGTAATTATTAAGTTTGACACCATCATAGAGTCTTAACATTAACTCCTAGCTTAGATAATACCCTATTTTACATTAATGACAAAGAGACTCTACCTCTCTTGAGAGAAATTTTTTTAATATTTTCCAATTATTTTTTTAGAGAGATCACCAAAGTAAGGCTACCACCAGTAAGGTTATAACCTAAGTTTTAAATTCCCCATGTTGAATCCTACCAAGTAGGTTTGATTTGGTAGACCATGTTATATGTTTCAAGCCAACTACTTTGCTTCTTGACCTATATGATGTGTTGGATTGTCATCTCTTCTTTATTATTTTCAAGGAGTTAGCTTTAAGATGATTCTCTTGCCCCACCCATAGTCATCATCACCTCCTTTTCAAAATTTAAAAGAATATTTGTTACTCAATTTTCCTACACTTAGAGGTTGTTTAAAAGTTTATTTTCATTATTATAGACATGTAAAATTCTTTTTGAATCTTTGAGAAAGCTTATATATGTTAGTTGAGGATGTTTCTTTATTGAAAATTAAAATAGATTCTTCAAATAAAAAAATTAGAAACTCATTATCTCAAAGTAGAAGCCCATGAAGTTCAATTGAGGATTGTTAAAATCCTTCTAATTCTTAAGAATGTGACTAGAAGTAAAGATAAAGAAATAGTTATCAAGAATCCTATTGAAGCATTGAAAATTATTTTTACAAAACCAAAATAAGAAATCAAAGTGGACTATGGCCCCCTTAAGGAAACTTCTTCCATTATTCATCAAAGACGTGTCAAAATTTGATGAAAGGTTTGCTAGAACTAGAAGTTATTTCAAGCGCATTTTACTAAAGAAAAGATAAAAGAAAGGTTTTTTTTATGATGATCTTCTATCTGTTACTTCCTCAGATGAATATTTATTACTAAAAACTATCGAAAGGATCTTGATAGATCTTGGATCTTCAATCAATGTTATTATACTACAAGTCTTAGAGCTTCTATCATTACACATAAGAAGTTATATTTAAATAAGCTCTTGTTGCATAATTTCAATGAAAAAGTCGAAAAGACCTTAGGCTCTATCACACTGCCGCTATAGTTTTGCGATTTCAAGATTAAAGCCAAATTTTATGTGATAGATTTTAATACTTCTTTTATAGCATTGCTAAGATGACCCTAAATATATGAATATGAAATGATACCTTTCATTCTACATCAATGCATTAATTATACTTGTGGGGGGAGAGGATTTCTCCATCCTCAGTAACTTAGAACCATTTTTTTGTGAATGAGATTGTCATATATAATGATGTTGAGTATTTTTTATATAAAAAAAATACCATCTCATCCTAAGACATTAACTAAACTGTATTACAAATGATCCATCCACCTTTTATTTTTTTGTCATCCAAACAAATAAACAGAAAAGATCTCTTAGAGAAGGCTAAATGTTACAACCTTATAAGTCAGAAGGAAATAATTTCACTACTCTTTTATCTAATAAGATTGTGCTTCATGATAACTTTTCTTATGATAAAGAAGTGCACTAGATTATAGAGTTATCTGCTTACTCTTAAAATAATTTCCATACTAGAGATTATAAACTCTGGGCCAAGCTTTTTTTATTTCATGCTCTAGTGTATTTCATCATTCAAATCAAATACTGGAGATGACTCCTATCCCAAACTACAATTCTAATCTTTAATCCACCAACATGGAAAGGTTATCAACTTTGAAGACTATTTACATGTGCCTTATGAAATAATGTAAAGAAACACTTACTCTATTTTATGTTGCACCTACCAAAACTACTGAAATATCCACTATATCTAAATTTGATGATTCTAATGAAATAGAAGATATTCCTATTGCTTACTACTTTTCTCTTAAAATTTTAAAACTATTAAGGAAAAACATTCTCTCTGAAACCTAACCAAAGTTCCATGCCTAAAATTATATGGTGAATATGCTGCAAAAAAAAAGCGAAGAATAGGTTTCCATGTCCAAATGTTACCCTCCACATATTTTCACCACATTGCTATTTTTTATACCTGTTATGATAATAAAATACAATAACCTCATTAGGAAAATATATCACAAGATTTGGGAGAGGGTACTCCTTTCACTACTAACGAGTTGATCGCTGTTAATTTGAGTACTAATGAATACCCACACATTCCATTCATTAGTAAATCATTATCTAATAAATTAGCATAAAATTTTTTAATCCCTAAGTAATTAAATATTACTTTGCTTGAATTTATTTTGAATGCCAGATTGATCTTCTAAAATAAATCAGGCAAATTATTTGTCAATCATAATTTATCTCTTATCAAGCAAGTGCCACAAAGGATATAACCTATATATACAAATTTTTGGTCCAAGAAATAGAGAAATTAATTGAAGTTTGATTTATCACAGAAGAACAATGTTCCACTTGGATTGCTAGTTTTGTCCAAGTTTACAAAAAGAATGGATAGATTCGAGTTTTTTTCAATTTTTAGGACGTAATAATACATCCCTTAATAATGAACTCTACCAATCCATGACATCGCGATTGATGTAGTATCCACAAAAAAATATATTCTCATTTTCGGATGGTTTGTTTGGCTACAATCAAATAAAATTGTCTCTAGAAGATGAATGCCATTGAACTTTTTGAACTCCAATAGCCATCCATTGTTTTAAAGTCAAGTATTTTGTATTAAAAAATGCTTGTTCTACTTATCAACATGCCATAACTCAAATCTTTGTTAAATTATTGCACCATGAAGTTGAATGCTATATTGACATTATTGTAGTAAAAAGTAAAAGGATTGAAGATCATGTAAATGACCATTAGACTATTCTTCAAAAAGTTCAAAACCATAGGCAAAAAATGAATACACTAAAATGTGCTTTTAGGTCTTATCCGAGAAATTTTTAAGATTCATTGTGTGGCATCTGGCATTGAGATGGACCCGCTAAAGAGAAAATCAATCTTACAAATGGAACCACAAAAGAGTCTAACCTAATTGAGATCTATACAAAGGTAATTGAGATTTTTAAGAAGATTCATATCCAATATGCCTAACAAATGCCAACTGTTCATGCATTAACCAATAAAGATGCATATTTAATAAGGGTAAATCTAGAGATTTTGAAGATATTTACTACATCATCTAATATTGATTTCTCTAATAATATGAAAACCCTTGATTTTGTGTACAATAGATTTGGAAGAATCAATAGGCACATTATTAGCTCAAAATAATAAAGAGAGTAAAGAAAGTGCTCTTTATTACCTTAGTCAGTGCCACATTCTTGCATAAATGAAGTATCCACTCATGGAAAAGCATTATCTTGGATTTGTTATTATTGTACAAAATAAGGCATTACATGTTATCCCATAAGATGACTTTAATTTTTTGAGTTAATCCTCTTCAATATTTAATGATTGAACCTAAATTATTTAGGAATTTAGCTTAGTGGGCAATGATCTTTTCATAGTTTGATATCACTTATGTTCTTTAAAATGTAGCGAAGAGCCAATAATTAGCCTTCTTAGTTGCCCATCCCATCAATGCTGACTCCTTATTAAATACTGAATTATTAGATGAACATATTCAACATGTGAAAGAAAATAAATTGGAATTATACTTTGATGAAGCATAATCCTTCATCCTAGACCATAATAAGAACATGTATTAGCCTGGTTTTCATACCTAATGGAGTGAGAATCATAAGATATGCATGCACTCTTACAAAATTTAAAACTAGTAATGAAGTAGAATATAATGCTTTTATTATTAGTTTGGAGTTGGTCATTCATATGGGTATTGAAAAGATTAAAAAACAAGGAGACTCTCAACTGATCCAAGTAATTGATGTTTACAAAATTTTGAAACATTACTTGAATACTTATCATTGTAGAGTTATGTCACTCCTTGAGAAAATCCTAGATGTAACTTCAATTTTTACATTCTAAAAATAGTTAGCTAGATGTATTGACAAGGCTAGCTAAATAATTATCCAATCTTAACAAAGATAACATTCAAATAACGAATTAGAATATTTTTTTTCACTCCAAGTTATTTTAATTAAAGCTCATCACCATAATTGAATCTAATCTTAATTTCCTTTATATTATTGAAAGATGATTAGTGATACGCATTCATTGATTATCTCAAAAATGGGGTTCTTCTAAGATATTATTATCGAGCTTCTCAAATTCAAAGAGAGCATTATCTTTTACACTTATTAATGACACTTAATATCTATAGTCATTTGATCAAATGTGGCTTCACTATTTAGACAAAGAAGAGGCCCAAACGATCATGATCATGGTTCATAAAAGTTATGTGGATCTCATCAATCTAGCCAAAAAATGAAGATAAAAATCAAAAGGCCCAACTATTATTGGGAAACTATTACTTAATACTCTACACAATTCACCAAGATGTGGCATTTACACTAAATTCATGGATCGATACCCCATATGCCATTTAATGTTATGCATCCAACTATTGCTTCTTGGTCATTCGAGTGTTGGGAAACATATATAATTGGGCCAATTGAACCCCCTTCTTCTTATGGCTACAAATTCATTTTAGTTGTGATGGATAATTTTTAAAATAGGCTAAAGCTATAACTTTAAGAGGAGTGAAGGAAATCAATGTGGTATAATTCATTTGAGATCACATTATTTATAGATTTGACATATCTTGACGCATTGTCTATGATAATGGCTTGTCCTTTAAACATAAAGTTAAAATCAATTTGTTGATCATCATAATATTGACTAGCACTACTCAACTATTTATTACCTAAGTGCCAATAGATTGGCCGAATCCTTTAATAATTTTTTTGTAAATTTATTGTAGAAAATGCTATCAATTAATAAATAAGAATGTCATGATAAATTTCTAGAAGCTCTTCAGGCATACTAATAACTTATTAGACTGCCAAACAACCTACTCATTACGCACTGAACTTTTCATCTAGGGAAGCCATACCTCTAGAAGTTGAATTTCCATCAGTAAGCATGACCATATCTACTAAATTTTTTAAGCATAAAATGCTTGGCTTCGATTGAAAAAAATAGATAGGCTTGATGAAATTTTCTTGTAGACTTAATAAAGTTTGGAATTATATCATGCTAAACAACACAAACATATGATAAATTAGTTAGACTGAGAATCTTTACTATTGGAGACCTTATTCTTGTTTTAAAAGAAACAATTATCACAGAGAGAAAGCCTGTAAAACAAATTGAACTAATGTGGAAAGGCCTATTCATTATAGAAGAGGTGTATGAAGGATGAGCTTATTTTCACATAGATAAAAATGTTCATCATCTCTTATCTTCTATAAATGATATATTTTTATAGGAATATTTCTTCTAAACTTTTATTTCTCATTTATTGATGTAATACATTGAAATTCTTGATGCTTGATCTCTTCTCAAGAAAATAGCAAGAACAACCTTGATTTCAATCTTATTAGGTTAACTCCAGACCCAAGTTTTTTTGGAGATACATTGAGTTGGTACTAATACCTTTGTAGAGTGTTTAACCACACTAAGTATGTAAATTTGTATGAATGTGTCCTTCCTTCTTCTAAGAAGGGGCCAAAAATCCCACTTTCTTTGCTTGAGTATACACCAACTATATAGATACTTTAGCAGTAATTTTTTCAAAACACCCAATTAGATGTTTCACCTTACATCCACCTTATTTGGTTTAGTACCATTTGCTACCTTAGCAAGATCCACTAACTTATACAATTATGTATCATTTGTTGTATCTAGAACCTATGATCTCCACCATTATGGATGAGATCATAAGCATATTAATTATGTACAAGGTAGTAACTCTAGTCAGTTAGATTCAAGTGATTGATGGGTTATGATTTGGAGTGAGTCATAATATAGTATCATATTTTATATATTATAGGAACAATATCTATTACTAGCAAAAATTTTGATGGATTAATACGTGGGAAATAATTGACATAATTATTGATAGTCTTTTAGTCAAAAATTTTTTTGATGAAAAATCCCACAAAAAAATGATGTTGTGCTATTCACTTAGACCTTGTAGAATTTTTGGAGACAATTCTACTTGAAAATTGTTTGGCAAAAATTTTCTTGAACCTAATTAAATATTGGCCAATGAACCTAACCCTAATCCCTATTCCTCAATTTTCTCCTCTATCTCTTGAGCAGCAGTGAAAACTAAGCTAGGGCAAGCTAGATCTCCATCAAAATGCACCATTTACATTTGATTGGGTTTATAGAGTTAAAAGCAAACCACTTCTCCTAGCTTCTATAACTATTTAGTTATTATTTTATTTGTTCATTCTTATGAAATGTGAATTTGAAGTTTTTAAAAATATTTTTAATTTATAGATTAAATCATCTTTAAATTTATTTAAAACTCATGTATATCACACTTACTTTTCTATTTAGAGTTAGATCTATGATTATTTTGCTTCGAGTTTGCTTTTTTTGTTAAAATTTAAATTTGAAATCTTTGGGTAATCTAATTTGCAATTAATTTTAAAAGTTTAATTACTCATACCTTGATTCAATTTTTTTTTGCAATATATATATATATATAATTACGTGATGGTATGCTAATATGGAAATATTTTTAGAAAAAGTTAAAATATCAAAATTAGAATTTTACAAAAATATGTCCACATTTATAATTACTCTATTTGAACATATCCCCCTTCTTTAGTGTTAAAATATTGAAAATTTTGATTGGTTATCACTAGAATCTCATGGTGCACACCTTCACACTATCTGACCAAGCTTTCCCATCTAATTCTCCCTCAATCTCTCACCAAATAAGAATCTCAATTAGTTTAAGAGCTGTAAGATAATTATAGCCATCTCATACAAGGATCAATCCTTGAATAGGAGATACTTATAAGTTTAGTATATTACATTGATTATTCACAAGCAAAAAAGTTAAACACTTAAGCATATGTCATTTTAGGCTTTGATTAATTAGTTGTAATTAATTCTATAATTTATGTAGCACATGAATCTATTTCTCACTTTTTTTAGTTTTTATAACATATGAATATCTACAATGAACGATCATGGATGTACAATAGGTTGTATCCGGGCAGAACATAATTAACAAATGAATTCTTAAATGGTGTTGATCACTTTGTGCATGTGGCATCTCAACTTCATGTTTATCTTTCAGAAGAGAAGTTTTGATGTCCATTTGTGAGGCATAAGAATTAAACTAACTTGACACTAGAAGTAGTTAGATTAGACTTGTATCATGGAAGGTTCGAGCCAATTATTAGTTTTGGACTTCACATGGTGAGTTTGAGCCATATATTGATATTGACATTGGTGCCTCGATGATTTATACACCTTTGGCTGAATATGACTCAGGAGGCAATAAAAATGGTTTTTGATATAGCACAACTTCACTTTGTTGAAGTACCAAAAATGGCACTACTATGAAGTTATGGCACCCAAGAGGGGTTGGGGGGTTGAATTGGGTTTTTAAAAAATTTTCAAATTAAAAGTTAATTTGAATACTTTATAGAAAAGTTAATTATAAATGAGTTTTTTTTAAAGATTCATATCAATTAATAAACAAAAATAAAGAAAAGTAAAGGTGCAAGAAAAGTAAAAAGAGAACAAATAATTTTTTACGTGGTTCGGCCAAACCCCAAAAACTAGCCTAGGTACACACCCAACAACCTAGCTAGTAAACCACTAATTCAAAGTTAAGATTACAAAAAATCTCCCTCACTCTCCTTTACGGACAAGTACAAAACAACATCATACTTTCTTACATGGGTAAGTATAACACAACAATGTACTTTCCTACATAGGCAAGTACAACCACAACAAAGAACAATGACAAAGAAGAGAAGAGATACAAGGATCTAACTCTCAATTTAAAAAATTTTGCACTCACAACCCAACTAAAACAATATTAAGGCAAGTGAAATATAAGAAAGAGAGATCACTTAGTTAATATTTAAAGTTGAAGTCAATGTAATAACTTGAAAGAACAATTTGATGCAATTATGTCTTTATGAGATTTGATTTAATATATGGATATGAAAGCTTGAAATCAAAATGATTTAAGTTGTTAATTTGAAATACAACACAATAAATAATTGAAAGATAAACCACAACAATGTTGTATAGAAAATATAATTAAGTAAAAAACTAATTGATACGAAAAAATAAATCACACAAGTTAACATAAATTCTCTTTCAAAATAGCTATGATATATGCAAGTGATAAAATGATTCGAAAATAAGAAAACTTGCTAATCACTTTTATACTATTTGAAGTAATAACATAAGATGAATTTCACTTAAGGATATATGAAAATAGAGTGACAAAAAGAGAACTATAAGCACAAACTTTAATTCAAATAAAACCAATATTTTGGCTAACTCAAGAACAAGATGAAGTATGATGTTAAGCTCAAATAAAACTTGACTGGCCTACATAAAACTTTCAGCCAAGGTAGGAATCAAGGTCATATAAAGAGATTAAGCACAATACAAATTATATGAATTGTATGTAGCTTTTGGCCAAACAAGTATTCACCAATCGTCCAAGTTATCTTAAGCAAAAATCAATGCAATATCTTTGTAAGAAGGAAGAATAAAGATGGTGAAGAAAGTAGCACTTGAATCACAAAGCTCTTCAAGAGAATGATGCAAAAAAATTTGGTGAAGAGAGGAGAATAGATTAGTTGAACCTTTTCCAATAAAAAATAACTCCAATACATAGAAAAGGGATGATGAGGTTCGGCCAAGCAAGCATCTATAGGAGGACAAATTAATTTGGCAACAACTTGAATTTTGAATTAAAGAGCACATGATGGAATTCTAATGGATCAGCCAAGATAGGGTAATGAATAATTATGCTCCTTAGCACATAAGACATTAAACCAAATTGGAAGGATACCAAGGTGGCTCATGGCTAAAGAATGAGAGGGAGTCCAAGCATGGAAGTTATCCAAATTTGAATGGTGACATTTCAAACATATGATGAGAGGTCCGATGAAGATTTTGACCAATGATGACCTATAGGAGAGAGAGAGAGAGAGAGAGAGAGAGAGAGAGAGAGAGAGAGATACTTATGTAATTAATCATATCATTCAAATAAGATCTAATTCAAGCAATGGGATTTTCGGCAAAAGATAGTAATGAAAATATTTTTGGAAGGAATTTTAACTTAGAAGAATTCAATATATGATTGAAAAATATGAAATTTGAACATGTATGGTCGGTCAAGTCAATAGGACGAATTAATGAGAATAAAAAATAAAATTTAATTAAGGATTCAATCAATCAAGTGCTAATTTATTTTATTTTCTTAGAAATTAATTTTCCCAAATTTCCATTAATAAAATGATCGCAAATCAATGTATTTAATTAATCCAAATCCAAGATGATTAACTAGGATGTTTTTAAGTAATAAACATTATTTAAAATAATGTATTCTAATTTAATAGGGGTCGGCCATGTACCTTCCTAAAATAGATTTAATAAAAAAATAAAGGATATTAAATTGTGGTAGATTTGAATTCAAATTTAAATTAACTCGAAATAATTTAATTAAACTTCATATAGCTGAAATAAATTATGGTAGGATCGTTCAAAACATTCCATAAGAGATTAGAGTTAATTTTGCATGTATATGTCATTAATTTTGCAATTTAAATTCAAAATAATTCAAATTCAAAAATTCAAATTAATGAATTTTTAAAATATGAAAATTGAGAGAATTATATATGGTAACATTTTGAATAATTCTCACATGATTTATTAACTAAAATTCTATGAAAAATTAGGCTAAAATAATATGAGGTTGATAAAGATGATAGGAGAGAGAAGATAAAATAATATGAGAGAGAAAATAGAATAATTTAATTTTCATGCAATAGATATATGAATAAAATTATGACTAAACATGAAAATGTTTTAAGGAAGTTTAAAGTGAATTTATTTCCTTTAAGCACATACTAAATAAAACTTAAATCATGCATTCAGTTAATATTTCCAAACTAGATAATTCAAGTAATAATTGCAAATATGAATGTACAAAATATGAATAATTTTAAAATGAATTATTTTGAAATGAATGAATCATTTACTTTGTTTTATTGAGCTCTTAATTTGTCTTAATATTATGATTTCTAGAAAATTCACACCCAGTTCAAGTTCAATAGCTTTAGCTTTCCGAATTGATTGAAGAATTTGGAGTTGAAGAATTTTCCTTCACATTTGAATTTAAACTAATTAGTGGCATTTGAACATATATTTATTATCAAAATAAATCTCAAATGAGTTGGGGCTCATGAAGTCAACATGAACCACCAAACAAAGAAGCTCAAAAGTTCTATGACTTACTAGATGTTGCATAGCAATCACTATAGGAAGATTGCACAAAACACATTGAGCTATCTATGGTCATAAGAATTCTATGCATTAAAACTAAATACAATATGCATTATGAATGTATTAACCAATTTGGAAGGCTACTTAAAGAGATTAACCCACAAGAAAAATGTTGTTTTAGAGGACTTATATGAAACAAAAAAATTAGTGTCAAAGTTAAGTTTGAGATTAAAAAAGATTGACTATTGAGTGAATATTGTATACTATACTACAAGGATTATGCTCACTAGATGTTGAATGAAAATTTATGGAGCACTTAGATTTAAGACATAGAGTAAAAAATAATGCAAATAGAAGAATGTCCCCTACAAGTAATTCTTCTACTTGATGCTCAATCCACATCTTTGAAGACTATACACATCCAAGTATTACCTCGTGTTAGATCAGCGAAGAATAGTTTTTGAGTGGATAAAGTCACTAAAGCTACCATATGGATATACATCTAATTTGAGTATTTGCATTGATTTAAGAATAAGGAAAATATTTGGAATTTAGACTCATGATTGCCATATTTTCTTGTAATGTTCATTACCAATTGCATTTTAATATTTTGCTTGATCAAATATTGAATCCCTTTGATTATGCTCAGTTTATTCATTAAAGAACTATGTTCAGCTCGATTAAATGAGGATGTTCAAAGGCAACTTGAAACCAACATTTCACTTATATTGTGAAAGCTTGAGAGGTTATCCCTTCTTGCTTTCTTTGACTTAATGGAGCACATACCAACACATCTACCTTGCAAAGCTATAGTTGGAGGTACCCTTTTGAGTGGTATCAATATCTAATGACAACTAATATTAATTCACTATCTTTTCAATCACACTTAATTTCCTAAAATCACTATAGATTTTTGAATAAACTCAAGAGAACTATGATGAATAAAGTACGCCCTAAGGCTCAATATGTAAAGCTTATTTGGCTCAAGAGACTATAAATTTATACTCTTATTACTTTGAATAAAATGCATAAAATAATGATGTTGAAGGTTATGGAGGTTCATATAATGTTCTTTGCATTTTTCAACATGTTGGAAAAGAATTAGGTAGAAGCATTTTGAAGTATTTGAATGATAGAGAGCTTGAGGTAGTGATAATTAATATTCTTATTTATTGTGATGAAGTTAAATCTTTTCTTGAATAAGACTATTAATCTAGTGATATCTAATTTTTGGTTGAATCTTAGATATGATTTTTATCATATCATGTTGATTTCATTATTAAGTTCAGGTTATTCATGAACTCTTTTTTAAGTGGATGATATTACTATTATTATTAAAAAGATTGAGGATGAATTCCCTACACGATATATACTACATGTAAAAAATCCTAATTATGTTCTATATCTCTATTAAATTTATTAGTTACACTTTCTTATAGAGCTCCACTTAATAGGTTCATGATTGGAGGAATGGAATGGAGAACAAAGACCTTCATGACATTGTTTTGCGATCCATGCAAAGTATGAGTCTATGCTGATTTATGATGTAAAAGACTATATATTTTACATTAGTTCTTGGTTAGAAGAAAGAAAAAAAAATAACTTAGGTGTGTGCATCAGAGGAGACATACATTTAGATGATAAGATAGATTATTATGGAGTTTTATAAAAAAATATGCAATTATAGTATTTTGGATCAAATAACACAAATATTTTTTAATTAAATTATGATTGGTTCAATCCTATATGTAATAGAGAAAGGGCATATAAGTAATATGGGATCATCGAAGTAAAGTTGAGTAAAAAATATGCTAAGTTTTATTCTTTTATCCTTGTACATCAAGTAATGTATCACAACATGTTGATCAAGAAAATAAAGCCAAAGGTCCATTTACAAGAGACCAACCAAGGGTCCCAAAATATTGCCCAATCAAGTGCACAATCAAGGGTCATTACAAGGTAAAAAATAATTAAATTTTATGTTTTATTTAATTTTGATGTTTAGTCTAGAAGCTTTGAATTTTAAAATTTGGTGGCATTTATTGGCTATCCATTTAATTTTAAAAATTAAAATTAAAATCATGAAGGTGGTTGGCACCTTCCTCCATTTAATGAAAACCTACATTTCTCTCCAAAGTTTCCCTATTCTTCTTTTCTTATTTTTTTTGTCAATATAATCTTTATAAATAAGGTTGGCATATAAAATTTTTTTTAATAGTGAATGAAATTTTTGAGTGAAATTTTTTTCTCTTTTGCTTGGTGCTTGGTGGCTTCAAGTATGTGCCTTTTTTTAAGTGAGATTAGGTATTTATCTCTTATATTTTTTTAAGTCATTCCCCATCTCTCCATTACACATACTCTATACTCATCTCCTTTTTTCCATGTTATAACAATCTTATATGATCAATAAACAAGCAATCAAACCCATATAACCATTCCAAATACCTTCTTAAAGCTCTTAACCAAGCAAGTGAACACTAAGGCCTATTCTTGTTCTCTATTCCTCAACACCCTTGTAAACCAATCCAAATTATATCATCCACTCTATATCATCAGTAAACATCATAAGATAACTATCCATAAACAATATTAGTCTTTTACCCAATCATAAACCATTTTCCTAAAGAGATCTTCCAATTTTGACAAACTAGCCTATTCTAGACTAGTTTTGGTATCTCTACTACTATAACCCTTTTAGCATGTTATCCCTCCACCAAAAACTATAGAAAAATTCTTCAAATATTGAAATAAGGATCCTAAGCCTTTTAACCTGTTAAATCTCACAAAAGGCCACCCACCATCATCATATTTAGTATTAGAGTGAAATCTAGGAAGAAGCAGTCAAAAGATTTTTCAACAAGAGAAATTTTCTTGCAGTTGACTTGCTTTCAAGAAGTTTATGAGTTAGTCCAACAAATTTGAGGATATTTAATCTCTTTTATTATAGTTTTTTACTTCATTTTAATATTTTGGATATTTAGTATATTTCTTGCAAAACTTTGGTGGTAGCTTAAAGTCTAATTTAGTGAGCGCCACCATAAAGACTAGCCAATATTTTTCTTATGAACCTATCTTAAAACTTTGACTTGAGTGAAAATATTGGCAAGGGAGTTTTCGACTTATTAAAATAAAATTTAACTTAATGCACACAAAAATAAAATTTCTTGCATTTTAAATTGAGTGCATCAATATATGTGCATAAAAACTAGTGTTTTTCAAAGCTAAAAATATCTTTGTCAAAAAGTCTTAAACTGAATAAGGAGAGTTTTGGATGCAAGTGGTCTTTGTTCCACACTCACCTGGAAGTTCTTTTAGTTTAAGATTCATTTTGCATTTATATTTTAACTTTCATGCTTTCTCATCAATATCCCTTTTCCTTTAGTCTCTTTCTTTATTAAGAGAAAATATACCATGCACCCAAATCATTTTCTCAAGACTAAATTGAAAACTTAACCCGAATAGTTGATTTATTAGGCATTAATATTCATGAGACTAACATAATGATTAGAAAATTATTTGTGGAGAGTAAAGCACAAATCCTAGAACTAAAATCTCAAATTCAAGTCATCCTAAAACATTTGTAGAATAATAGAAATTTAGTTATATCTCCTACCCAAAATCATAATGCACTCTTAGAAGGGGATGATTCTTTCTTATACCAAAGAGATGATCAATCTCAAAGGAGGCAACCCAATCTTAAAAAATTTGGTAGAAGACACTATCATCATAGAAACATTGATGGTTCTGATGATCCCTCTAGGAGTGTTAAGGTTGAGGCTCTGACGCATGATTGCATCCATGACTCCAATAAGTTCTTAGATTGGTTAGTCCAAATAGATGATTTTTTTTATTGGTATAAGATTGATAATTACTAAAAGGTTGAATTTGTTTAAAAGAAATAGATTGGGAATGCTTAAATTTATTGGACTAATATGTTAGCTAAAGAATGGAGGTTAGGATAGACCACCCTTGGATTGAAATGAAAGAGAAGTTAAGAGTCAAATACTATCTTTGATATCATGATAGTAAATTACATGAACAATTAGTAACTTAAAATAAGGTAGTCTCCCTATAATTGAATGCTTAAACACTTTTGAAGACTTAATTACTAGAATTGATTATGTTAATAATGACTGATAACTAGATAATAAATTTATTATTAAGCATAAGAGGAACATTGGGAATGAAGTTTAATTATTTGACCCTCCTCAAATATTCGAAGAAGCTTTTCATGATGCCTTATTAGTTGAAAACAAAAAGAAATCCATGACTCTTTCAAAACTAGAAGGACAATCTCTCGCTATTTCATCTCATTAATAAATTACTCAACCTACTGCACCAACTGGCTAAGCCTATTAAACTTCATACTGATGGGAGTTCTAATAACACTAAAGAAATGATTTATTTTAAATGTTACAAAAAAGGTCATATGAAAAACTTTTATAAAGCTCAAATTCTTTTCTTAAAAGAAACTAAGAATCATATAGGTGATGACATAGAAGAGGTTTCTGATGATGCACTCCTTTTTGATGAAGAGTTAGAGTTCATAGATGATCATAAAATAAGTGTAATGTGATGCTTGACTATGAATAAAAATGAAATAGAGGATTGGAGAAGAAAGAACAATTTTAATATGTAATTATATGTAATGAGAAAAGATACAGGTTAGTCATAAATGAAGGAAGTGCAATGAATATTATCTCAATGCATACCATCACTAGAGCTAATTTTAAGATTGAACCACATCCATTACCTTTTCATGTCAGTTGGGTCAACCATACATCTTTATTTTTCACCAATAGATGATGCCATGTTCCTATAAAGATTGGTAGTTACTAGGATCATATTTGGTGTGATGTCCTTCTTATAGATATTGCTCATATTTTATTAGGGAGGCCTTGGTTATGTGAATTAAATATGATTCATTATGGTAGAGAAAATACTTATGTATTTGTATATCATAATAAGACCATTGAACTCATTCCTATTAAACTAATAGAAAAGATACCTATCATAGCACCTTATAAAACTAGCTCTAACTTGTAACCCAAACCCACTCTAAAGAAAAGTGCTAACCTTCAAATAATTATCAAAGGAATTACTATAGATAATGTTAATTCATATCATAATTATAACACATTTAATTCAATAATCAAGACTATTAGATTTAAAATAATAAAGATGAAATTCTCTGATTTATCATCCTTACATATGTTGAATGTAAAAGAAGTAACAGTTGATTATGATAATGTCTCACACCCTTAGCATGATATTTCATCTTCATTTTAAGTATAGTGATGTTGCTCCTAAAGAATTACTTGATAGGTTGCTCCTTATTAAGAGCATGCAATATGCTATTGACTTAACTCGAAGTTCATAACTCCCCAACCTTCCCCATTATGAAATGAATCCCATTGAGCATATAAAGCTTAAAAATATAAGTTAACGAATTACTTAAGATGAGATTTATATTAAAAAGTATTAGTCCCTGCGTGCTTTCAACTTTATTAACTCCTAAGAAGGATGGTGCATAGAGGATGTGTATTGTAATTGATATGTTAATAAAATCTCTATGGAGTATATATTCCTATCCCTCGATTGGATGACATGTTAGATTTAATCTTAAGGTCCAAATAATTTTTAAGATGGATTTAATAAGTGTTTATCATTAGATTAGAATTAGATCAGGAGATGAATGGAAGACTGCTTTCAAAACACCCGACAGACCTCAGGAATGGTTGGTGATGCCATTTTGGACTTTCTAATGCCCTAACACATTTATTGAAACCATTTATAGGAAAGTTTCTTGTTGCCTATTTTGATGATATTTTGATTTTTAGTCCAAGTAAGATAGAGCATTTGAAGTACCTTAGGTTAGTCTTAAAGACACTTAGGAAAGAATAATTATACATTAACATAAGTGTTTTTAAATAGACTGATATTATCTTTCTAGAATTCATTGTTTCTAGTGAGGGAATCAAACCTAACCCTTTAAAAGTTCAAGCAATCTAAGATTGGCCCTCACCTAAATGTTTTATTGATGTAAAGAGTTTTCATGGTATGCTATTTTCTTATAGGAGATTTATTAAAAAGTTTAGCACAATTGTTGCCATAATCACTAATATTTTAAAATTAGATAACTTTTATTGTTCCCTTGTAGCACAAAAGCCCTTAGATCATATTAAGATTTTAATTACAGCTACCACTATCCTTAGACTACTTGATTTTTTTAAAGCCTTCGAGGTAACATGTGATGGATCTAAAATTGAAATTGGAGGAACACTATGTTAGGAAAATCATCTTGTAGATTTTTAAAGTGAAAAGTTAAATGAAGTAAAGTAATGATATTTAACATATGATAGAGAATTTTATATCATTATCCAATACTTGAGACACTAGTGACACTACTTTTTGCATTGAGGGTTCATTCTTAACTCAAATCATCAACCCTCAAGTTCATAAACACCTAACAAAGGTTAAGTTATAGACATGCTAAGTGTGTTAAGTTTATACAAGATTATTCTTTTGTTCATAAACATAGACCAAGAATCGAGAATAGAACTCATAAATGCATTACTTAGGGTAGCCTTATCAATCTTATCTTTATAAATTAAAATTTTAGAATTTGATCAACTTCAAGATAAATATTTAGTCTATCTTGACTTTCATTTGATTTATATGGAATAGGTAGAAAAACCTTTAAACCTCCAAGTAGCATTTTCTATGATTAATGGATATTTATATAAATAACAACAACTCTAAATTCCTAGAACCTCAGAGAATTTTTGATCTCTGAGCTACATTATGGAGGGATTGTCGGACATTTTGAAAAAAAATATAAAACTATTTATTTGATAGAAAATAAATTTTACTAGTCTTCAGTTAAGAGAGATGTTCGAAAGGTATTAGCCCAATGTCTAACTTGTAAATGTGCTCAAGCCACTAAACAAAAGTCTACTCAATATATTGCATTACCTGTCCCACATAGGCCATGTGAAGACTCTCAATAGATTTTATCTTAGGATTACCTTATACAGCTCGAGGACATGATTATATCTTTGTGGTAGTCAATCGGTTCTCTAAGATGGCCCATTTTCTACCTTGTTCAAAACTTAATGATGCTTCCCAAACTAATAGGCTCTTCTTTAAGAAAAGTATACATTTACATGTCCTACCATTAGCTATTATTTTTGACCATGACTTTGATTTATTTCATGTTTTTGAAAGACTTTATGAAAATTATTTAGCACTAAATTAAAATTTTCATTTGTCTTTCATCCTCAAACTGATGGTAAAATTGAAGTAGTCAATCAAACTTTAGGGAACTTACTAAGGTGTATTGCAGAAAAAAGTCTAGGAATTTAGAACTTGCATTTACCTAACTTAGAATTATTTGCCTAAAATAGTACTATTTTTAGAACAACAAAGACTTTACCTTTTGAAATAGTATATGACTAAAACCCTAAATGACATATTGAAGTAGCCAATTTCCTATTTCATGCATTCTATGATTTTGTATTTTCATTTGCCAAAGATTTTAAAAGCATCCATATATTATAAAAAAAGAAATTGAATTGAGTAATGATAAATATGCTTCTAAGGCAAACCATAATAGATTAACAAAAAAAATTAAAGAAGGAGACTATATTTGATTTGCATCCATCCTAAGCGATACCATATCACCAAATTTAAGAAATTACATGCAGGAGCTTGTGGCCCATTCAAAGTACATAAGAAGATTGGATCTAAAACTTATCACCTTGATTCACCTATTGATATGCTAATTCATCAAGTTGTTAATATTTTTGATATTCTATCATATCATGGTGTTTGCAAACCTCCACTATTCAGTCTTACTCTTTGGTAGGAGACATGGTTCCCCACTTATAGAATCGCTTAGTTTTTGGAAGTTGATTATATCATCACTAAAGAGGTGCCCACTAACATAGCTATTGAGCATCAATTTTTAGTTTATTGGAAGAATAAGCCATCTATTGATGATGTTGGTTGACCTGCACTAACTTGGAGACCTTAGTTCCACAACTTGTGAAAGTTTTCTTAGATTTCAACTTTATAGACCAGAGTTCAATTAAGCTTGAGTGAGTTGATGTAGTACATCATGTAGATCAAATAAATGATGACATGAAAATTTACTAGAGGCTAAGAAAGGACCCAAAATAGTGCCCAATTAAGTGCTTAATCAAGGCTCATCAAAAGGGCCCAATTAGAAATAAACTAATTGAATTTAATATTTTAATTAATTCTATAGTTTAGTTTATAGAAACTTTGACTTTTTAAATTTAGAGGCATGTATTGGTTGGCCATTTAATTTTATAAAATAAAAATTAAATTATGAAGGTGGTTGGCACCTTCCACCATTTAATGACCACCTACCTTTCCTTGCAAAGTTTAATTCTCTTTTTTTGAATTTTTTTTATCAATGTAGCCCTTATAAATAAGGTTGGTATGTAATAAAATTTTTTAGTTGTTAAATGAAATTTTTGGGTAACAAATTTCTCTTTTTTACTTGGTACTTGGTGGCTTCATGTGTGTGCCTTTTCTTAGGTGAGCTAGGGTATATATCTTTTCTATTTTCTGAAGTCATTCTCCATCTCTTCATTACACATACCCTATACTTATTTCCACTTTTTTCCATGTTATAAGCATCCTATAAGAGTAAAATATAGCAACCAAACCATATAATCATTCCAAATGTCTTCTTAAAGCTCTCAGCCAAGCAAGGGAACACTAAGGACAAACTTATTCTCTATTATTTAACACTCTTATAAACCTATCCAAATTTTACTATATACTCTAGATCATAAGCATACATCCTAAGCTAACTATTCATAAATTAGTGTATCCTTTTAACCAACTATAAACCACTTTCCTAAAGAGATCTTCTAAATCAACCCAAACAAGCTTAATCTAGACTAGTCTTGGCAATTCTACTATTACAACTCCTTTAACCTCTGATCTCTCGACAACAAACTCTAAAACACTTATTTAAATAATAAAATAAGCATGATAAGCCTTATAACCTTTAAAATCTCATGAAAAGGCCACCCACAATCCACGTAATATTATCTTAGATATCTTGGAAGATGATAATAGGTTTTGGAGTGGTAATTAAGATCAAGCCTAGAGAAAGAGTTAAAGTTTAAAATACTATTGAATTGAATCAACAAGTATAGAAGACAATAGGTTTTGGAGTTCTAAGTGATGATGTTGAGCAAGCAATAAGCTTACAAGATGCTAAGGTGATTTTGAGAACATTATTCAATCTAGAGATGAGCATAGTAGGGATGGTAAGGATCATGACATTTAAAATTCAACTTCTAGTGATTCATTAGAGGATACTATATAACATGTTCATTCAAAGTAGAATATTTTCTTCTTTTCTTCTTACAAGGAGTACACTTTGCATGGCATCTTCTTTGTTTAACACCTACGATGCACATTTTTTTTAATTTTTTTTCATATATTGTATTTGCTCATTGTCTTTTTTATGTTTCCTACAAATGTTGTATTATTTTTAAATTTTTGTATACACTGTAATTATGTATGAACTATTTTCTTTAAGTTTAGTATATTCATTTTTTTTGCGAGATCTAATTACTATAAATTTTTTTATTAAAGATGACATCAGGTAGTGGTGACGATGCCCCTCATAGATTGATCATGAGTATTTTTAGGAAGAAGAAGAAGATTGTTTCCCAACCAAGTGTTTAGACTACCACTACTATCACCACCATGACCTCTTTTTTGATCTCACCACCCTAGACTATTGGAAATGCACATGCACATGCTTATCACTCTCTAGAGTTTGTTAACAACACACCTTTCTAGCCATAGATAGATATTAGGGAGATCAGCTACCACTATCCACCATCACATCACACTGATATATCCATTCCTATTGAGCATGGTGGGGTTGAGACATCTACACCACACACTTTTATTGAGCCTAAGAAAGACACATAAGTTTGTTTTCCATAACTTTTAGTTTGTAGATTATTGTGGTGCTAACTAAAGTTTCTTTTGTAAGATTAATCTTTCTAACAAGCAATACTTAAGATAAGAGATATAATAAGGAGAAAATTTTATGCTCAATATGCATCACTATGTGTCATGTGGCTTAGATATTTTGAGGTTTTAACTAAGCTCTTTATTATTATATATTATAATATATTTTCTTAAGGTCCACTATTGACCTCACTTTTGGAGTGAGGATTCATTCTTCCCCATCTTAGACTTAGGTACCCTCTAGGCACTAGGATTTCCCTAGTTAGAGAACACTTCTAATAACTAAGGGAACACTAAACCCAAGCCTAGAGACATAGGGAGACATACCCTAGGATGCGCCTTAGGACAAATAGGTCTTACCTATCCTATAGCATAAACCAACCCATGCTTGTCCACTCATGAAAAACCAAACTCAAGCCAACACAACCAACCTCAATTGAATTTTATTTCCCATCCAAGCTCCAAGCCAAATTGACTTAGGCCCTAACCTAAGTTAGCTCCACCATGATCTTTTGATCCAACCCAAAGCCCGTTCAAGTAAACCAAATCCAATTGATTTTAATAAAAGCACTCCAACCATTTAATAGACCATTTCAAACTCTTCCAATACTTTCAATCAAACCAACTGAACCAAATAAATCCAATCAACCCAAGTTGGCCCATTTGACCTAAAAGGTCAAAATGTGCCTAAATCCAATCAAACCCAAATCAATTGCAGTCAAGGCCACCAATCAACCCTAAATCCATCATTGAACTCTTATCAACACCCAATTCCACTAATCCAACTCAATCAACCCAATTGGGCCACTTGACCAAAAGTGGCCTAAATGACCAATTTGACTCAAAATTCAACCCAACCCAAATTATATTGAATCAACCCATCCAATCCCTTCCATAATGATAGTTGATCATCTTAGATTGCCCAATTGCAATCAATTGAATCAAGCCAAATTAATTTGATCAATTAACCTAAGTTGACTCAATTTGATCTAAAGGGGAAAATTAGGCCAAATCTCATTCCAATCCCAATTGATTGAAACCAATGCCTCTAATCAATCATAAATTGATTATTGGACATGGTCCAACCTTCAATTGAACCTAATTTGGTCAACTTAACTTAATTGACCCATTTGGCCCAAATTGACCTAAAGGGTTCAATTGAACCAAATCCTCCCCAAATCCAAATCAATTCAAACCAATACCTAAAATCATTCTCAAATGATCAATTGAACCTAAACCTCCACCCAAGCTAATTTGGCCAATTTGACAAAATTGGTCAACTTAACTCATTAGGCTTTAATGAACCCATATGAGCGCCAGAATTAAATCCACTCAAATTAAACCAAATCATTTGAACCAAAATATTTGAAATGATCAATTGAACATATCAAAACCCTTGGTTTGACCCAATTTGACCAATTGGTCAACTTAGCCAAATTGAACCCCATTTGACCCATATGGGCCAAATTGAGCCAAACCCATCCAAACCAAGTCCAAACCCAACCAAACTTGGCATGACTCATCCTTGGTCACCATGGGCCAGCTTAAGTGAACCTAACCAATGATGAACTTAGTTTTGGCCAAAACCCATTAGACCAACCCACCCAAATGGGACAAAACCCCAATTTGGATGGGTTCTCCCACTCCTCAAGCCTTGGCATCCACCTTTGGCCATTCTTGGACACTAGGACCACTGACCCAACCTAACCCAAGGCTATTAGGTATATCCTTTGGCAATGAAAGGGTGAACTCACCCATAACATGCCATTGGTTCACTTGGAAGAGGTACACCCCATGCCAGCTCATGCCACTATCTCAACCTCTCAAGCTCCTCCACCTCAACAATCCCCTACCACCTTCAACCACTACCTCAACCTCTCAAGCACCTCCACCTCAACAGTCCCGTGCCACCTCCACCACCTACCCCAGCCAGATGGTTTCCAAAGACTGAGCCAATCTCAGCCCTTGGTTCACTTAGGGAGGAAAGTATACTTTTCCCCATCCATTCAAACTTCACAGAGAGCTTCCTCAGACTATTCTGACCAGTCCTAGATCCTTCCCCAATCCTTAGCGCACTCCATCGCCAGTGAGACCAACCACCGAGTGAAACTGAGAGCCCCATCCATCCAACCTCACCAAAACTAATTTAACTCTCCCCTTCCCTCACTCCGAGTGATCAAAATCAATTTTATCGAGGCACTCCAAGACCAACTCCGGTGAGCTTTACGACATTGCCTAGTCCATAGAGGAATCAATGATCTTCTCAATCGGGCTTCGTCTCTTCAAGATGAAGCTACCTTAGTTGACGAACCGCTAGTATTTAGCTCCGGTGAGGTAAAAATCTGGCAAATCATAGATTTTTCCCTAGGTGTGGTCTTTTACGAAATGAATTGTAATTTTATGTGATTTCCATCATAAGATCTCCTTAGATCTCTTCATGGAACATTTTGGAGTTGATCTCACCATCCCATGAGCTCTAGTGAGCTCGGATCAAGATCAAACAATGAAAGGTGGACGGTGTCCATCTTTTAGCACTCGGAGGATGACATATCATCGACCATCCATTCCACATGATTAGAATGGATGACCATAATTTAATCAACTAGATTATTCAATTTAATCCTTGAGAAACCACAAGATTAATCTCGGTCTTCTGATTTGAGATCGAACGGTGGGGATGAAACTGCATCTGTCGCCTTTGAGTCAACTGTCGTATCAAAAATTTTAAATAACCTATCCAGTGGAACCACATGGAAAGCATAGTCACGTCAGCTTCTACATGGCGCCGATGGTTTAGGGAGTTAATTAAGTGTTAAAAATAAGATTAAATGGCTAGAACTTTGAAAATTCATAACTAATTATAGAAAAATAAAAATATAAATAAATTCATTTTGGAAAGGTTAAACAGAGGAAAATTTAATCAGAATAAAATCTCCAATGTTTGATTAATGAATAATGCTTAATTAGGGATTTAAGTTTAGGCTAATTATTATAATTAAGGCTTAATTATTTGGCAAATTAATTTCAAATTTAGTGGGTTAACTTCATGGGATGCCCTTTACCTCCCAGAATATTTTTTGGAATTTATTGGCCTTATAATTTAAAGAATTTGAATTTTCAATCCTAATTACCCTCTTTAATCAATTTCATGTTTATTGAAATTGCTAAATAGTAGAAATTAAATAGTTAATGATGATTAATCACTATTAATAGTGGGAATGATTAAGAAAAATAATTAGGGCTTCTTTTCTAGTTATTTTCCTAAGTACATTTCTGTAGGAGGGTTAATTAATGTATATGTTAATTAAAGGTTAATTAAGTAAATTAATGGTAAAATAAAATCAAATAAAAATGATGATTAGTTCAGATAATTCAAATTTGATTCATGGGTTCCCCTTTATGTGTTTAATAATATAAAGATCATTAAGAAATTTATGGTTAACCCATGGGTGTGGGAAAATCATACGAGTACTTAATTTAGATTCTTCTTTAATCTAATTAACTCTTAAGCATGAGCCTAATTGCATTAGGTCCTATTAGGAGCATTGCAAAGTTTAATTTTTTATAAGCATATCATTGGAGGCTCATGATTAAGTAGTTTAGTTAAATTAAAGAATCTTTGGTGAGGGTAATTAAACTGGTTGATTAATGATTTAAACTTATTCAATTCATAAATTCACTTAACCATTTGTCCTTAAATTTCTTAAGTCACCAACATGGGATGGGGCTAAACATCAAATGCCTTTCTCCTATTTAGGTTTTAATAAGTTAAATATCAAAACCAAGATTCCATAAAATACTTTGGTTAATCTTAAAGAGTTTTATTTGACTTGATTATCCTTAAGAATTAATTTGATTGAAATGTTTAATTATTCCTTTTCAATCATTATAAATTTATATGTCATTTGTTTCATGCATTCATTTCTTTTGAAAAAGAATCAAACAAAAAATAATATAATCATATCTAAATTGCATGTGTTGAACTATATAGTGTGGCTATTATCACTAATAAATCTCAAATTATTTTCAAAATTATAAGCTAATGATGAAATTTTAGAGTGATGTTGTCCATGAATATTCTATGTGATTTACATTCACTTATTATTTAAACATGTTAAAGGATTATTCTATTTTTATAATTCATTTGTATATTTACATGTGTTTGAATGTTAGTAAGTATATAGTATGGACATCCTGAGAATACGAGGCTTTAAGTATCCCCAAAGAGGTCTTAGATTACTTCACTTCCTAGTTTAACAATGACACACACTTAATTTCATTCATATTTGATGTGCTGTAATTTGGATAGACCTTTACTTTACATGAGTAAATACTTTGCTAATATACAATCTTTTGTATGATTTTCATTCTTATATTTATGTGTATTGAAGTTAGCAAGTATATATTCTAGACATCCTAAGAATACAAAGCTTTAAGTAGCCCCAAGGAGGTCTTAAATTACCTCACTTCCCTAGTTTAATAGTGGTACATACTTGCTTAATCTTTAATACATGCATATATATATATATATATATATATATATATATATATATATATATATATATATATATATATATATATATAACTAAGGATTGAAATCTCTCTTTTATACCAGAATATTTGCATTAAAAACATCATCAAGTGTGCAAAAACATAAAATATTGTATGTACAAGTAAGAAATAAAAAAAATATGCATGTTATTGATAATGAAAATGAATATTATAATGTTATCCATGTGTATTAATTCAATCTCATTAAGCTTAAGATGTCTTTCATGTTTGAATATGATTCTTTAAGATTAACCCAAATATAGGATTAATAAAATATTTAATAAATCATTCACTAAAAGAAACCAAAAAATCATAACAACATGCCTTTAGAAAATAACTTAGGAATGTAAAGGGTCAAATCTCTTTCCTATCTTTATAACAACTAGGTGTTAAGTAAATATTAAGTGAAATAAAAGGAAAATATAAATTAAAATCCATTAATCTTTTTAATAATTTGAAGTGAAACTTCCCCTCATGTGTAACTTGAACATCCCAAACTTAGATAATCATAAATCTAAAGCCTACTAAGACGTACCAAACCAAACCTTAGCACACACACTAGAATACTAAGTCACGACTTCTAGCTCTAAGTTAGGACAATGTATGTTATGATGTTATATTTTATTTTGTGATATAATGTTTTAGACTGTATGTTAGGATTGTTTATAGGTAGATTGTATGTTAGGCTATTCATAGCCTAATGTTATTTTATGTAGAGGATTATGCTAAAGGAACTGTTAAAATAATAAATAAATTTAAATTCTCTTCCTTGTAGGTTGCTTATGCCCCCTAAGCATAATCCAATTAGGACAAGTGGGTTTGGTTACTCATGTGCAGGGTACTAAGTCCAAAAATATGAAATATAATTATGTGGTTTGAATGCTTATTTTACTAACATCTATTTCATAGGTGTAGTTAGACTTTATTTTTCCTAAACATGTAATTCTGTAATATGAATTATGGTTAGCGCATCAAGTCAAAGGAAGAGGAAATGAAGGAAAGAAGTAAAGAATGAAGACCCCCCATATCATCTATTCAATTATAATTTTAATATTCTTTTATAATTCGGGTTGTATAAGGGTAGAGCTTGGCTACCCAATTTCTTTCCTTTTTGGGGTGTACGGCAGTACCCGACCACACCAGCTTTTTATTCTTTTATGAAAATTTAAAAATCTTTAATTATCATGTTTAGATTGTGAAATATAAAAAAACATATTTTTCATAGGTTTCTTAAAGTTTGATGATTGAATGTGTGGATTGAAAACGGTAGGCTTTTTAAGATAAAATTAAATTTTCTACTCCCATTAATAACTCATAACTAAATTCTAAATAAAGATAAAAAAAAGACTTAGCAACCCCTTAGCTGAATGATGTATGCTATAACAATCATGCATACCATCTTATTGCACTCTTGAATAGGGAGGGTCTCCATTCTTGCACGATAAGGGAATGCTTGACCTTTGAGGGCATCCGTTGTAGTGGAGAACACCTCCTTTAATAATAACTCTAAGCTTTTAGATTAATTAAACTTTAATTGATTTTGATTTTGATTTGAATTTGATTGAAGAAGACCAAAATGGTCCAATTAGGTTAAGTTCTCAAATTAACTAGCTTAGGATCCAAATAAGTTTATTTTGGATCAAATATGTTCATTTTAAGTTTTATTCAATTTTTCACTTTATTTAATTAACTTATGTGGGCAAAGCCAAGTCCTAATGGGGCCATTAACCTAATCTAGGTTTAACCTTGGAATTATGGTTTCAGTTTAGTTTTTGGTTTGAATTTTGAATTCCATTTCATTTCATTTTCAATTTTATTTATTTTACTTTTTAGTTTCATGTTCACTTAGCCACTAAATAAGTATCCTAAGTGTATAGGCATGGAAATCCTTAATCTAAAATTAGAATCCTAAATACTAAGAAGATGATGGGTGTTATCCTCATTCAAAAATGAGATCAAACTATTGTTAGTTAATCAAAAGCATTAAAGTCTTATACTCAGAGACTTAAATTTCCCTTCACAAAAGAATTCTTTATAACTTTTCTACTATTTGCAAATATTTAAAGTGTGTAAACCAAGTAATTGTTTTTTTTAATGGCATGAAAGTGAGTACAGAGTCGATTTTATTGAAATTTTGTCTGCTTAGTGAAAAACATGATATTATAGAATTTTTAGGGTTTAGATAGTACAACATATATCTCAATAGAGTGTTTTAGATAGTTGTTAACGTAAGAACATTATGACAATAAGTTAAGGTTAATAAATAAAATATTTCAAATAAATAAATAAGATATTTTCATAACACAACATCATTTGAACCAAGTTAGGACTCATCTTGCTAGGTTTTTACTTTTTGTTATGGCTTTGGGTTTGCTCGAGGATGAGCTAAAGTCTAAGTGTGGACAAGTTTAATAATCATGAGATTTACAGGATTTTTTCAACCTTAGACTAGGTATTTAACATGTGTTTTTTCATGCTCTTAAGAATCTCATTACACTTATTGTTTGGATTATAAATTTTTAATTTTTATGGGATCATAATTAAAAAAATAATTTTATCATTTATATGCAAATTCATGTGAAGAAACTTCTACAACAGATTTGGGAATGAACAATGCAATCAAAGGCTTATTTGATGCTTGGAGCTTAGACAATTGCCTAGGTGCCAACACCAAGCTCCTATACACTAACAACGGGATCTGAACCTCTCGCACCTAAGTGCTAGAATCCTAACTGTAGTTCAAGGCATAGAGCTAGTAAGTGCTAGACCTAGAATTTTCAATATGTGTAAGATAGAGATCCTAATGACAAGACCCCCTATCCTAGTGCTTAGGTGTTGGCTTGGGGATTACCATGGATTCCCCTAGATTTTCATGAAATACTTACCCTTTTAGAAAGATCTATGCAACCCTGTTTAAGAAAATCATTAGGATGAATTTGCAGACTTTTTGAGCCATATATTTAAAGTTTTTCTTAGATCTTTGAGGAGTCTAAGAGGAGCACTTTATTAAGGTTTCTTCAAGCTTTTTGGAGAGGCTACTAAGAAGAAGTCGAAAAAAGGCAAACATAAAGATGCTCTTGATATTCTTAATATGTGTTAAAATTAAGGAAATTTCATATGCCTTTTTGATGTATTTTTATGTTAAAATTAGTTTAATTTTTAAGTATCTTTTATGCAGTAATAGAAAAATTATCAAAAAAAAAAATGAAAAAAAGAAGAAATTTCAACATGCAAAAGCAATACCACGGTGTTGTAGATGGCTTAAATTGGGGAAAATTTATAGTAAGGCTAGCATCAAGGCGCTATATCACTGGCACCACAATGCTTGATCAGACTCATTTTGGGACAATTTGACAACAAGCTTGGTGTCTAGGCACTGCATAAGTAGCGTCGTGATGCTATGATAGAAGAAAAAATATAAGGTAGAAGTAGCAAGTATAGTACTGCAGTGCCATTTCTAGCGCAACATCACTACATCAACAACACCGCAATACTACGACCTCATATAATAGATTCATGATGGTTTATCGATGATTTTGAGTAGTTTTCAAGAGAGTTATGGCATGAGCATTAGGAAAATTGACTAGGGCTATAACTAGGCTATATAGGGATATTTCTAAAATAGAATGATCTTTTTCCATATATTTTTTATTTTTTTATTTTTCTTGGAAAGAAGGTGAGTGTGTGTCTGAGTTCTTTATGAAGCACTTAGAGAGTGACACTCCAAGTGTTGTTATAGTGTTGTAAGGTTAGTGTGAAAGAGTGTTTCCTTAAGCAAGATGTGGAGAAAAAGATTAACAATCAAGAAATTTCAGTGAGGGATGTTGGATATTTCCATAAGAAAGCAATAGAGGATCGTGAAGAGGGACTTAGAAGATCTCCTTGGTGTTCTTTTTTTCTTTTCTTCTCTACTAATCCTACATATTATTTTACTATGTTTAATATGAGTTTATTCTTTCTCTTTATTATAGAGCAGTAATATATAAAGAGCTCTGAATTTATGTAAGATTTGGATGTTTGTGCTGTATTAGACAATATTTTGTGGATTAATATAAATTATTCCTGTGCTTTTCATGATATAGTGCTTTGTTTCTCTCCATGCTTCATTTACTTGTGATAGGGCCAATTACAAAGTTAAAATTAAGTGTAATATAGAGATATCGATAGAATCCTAGAAGAATAATTAGGAAAAAAATAAACAAATATACTAAATAATCATTAATAGTTAATTTATTTCTCTATTTAAAATTTTAGCTTGACCACTTATTTGGGGATGATAGGCAGCAGCTATTTTATGTTGTACTCCATATTTTATTTAAAATTATTTTACATATTTATTACAGAAATGAGTATCTTCATTACTAATAATGATTTTAAGTGTTCCAAATCTTGTAAAAATATTTTTATTTAAAAATTTATTAGTTACCTTAGAATCATTATTCGGTGTAGCTATTCCTTCTATCCATTGGACAGATAATCAACACCTACTAAGATAGATCCATTCAGATATGAAGAAACAAATGGTCTTATAAAATTTATTCCCCATACATCAAAGATTTCTACATCTAAAATATAATTTAAGGGCATTTCTTAACGCTTAGAGATATTTCTCATTCTTTGGAATTTATCATAATTTTTCACATAGTTGTGCACATTTTTGAAAAAAATTGGCCAATAAAATCCACTTTATAATATATTTGTAGTTATTTTATTACTTCCAAAATATCCTCCGTACTCAAATTCATGACAAGATCTTACAATTTTTAAAATTTCATTATCAAGAATGCATCTTCTTAGAATATAATTTGGACACTTCTTATAAGGTTCATCCCAAAAATATAATTTTAAATCATGTAAGAATTTCATCTTTTGATTATAATTGATTCCATAAGGTATAATGCCACTTACTAAATAATTCACAATATCTGCATACCATGGAATAAGTTTATGCTTTAATGCAAATAATTGTTCATCTCGGAATTCTTCCTTAATAATTCTACTAGCTCTGAACTCTTCCTTAACAGTTAATCTAGATAAGTGATCAACTATTTAATTTTCAAATTTATTTTTTTATCTCTAATTTCTAGATCAAAATCTTGCAATAATAATACCTATCTAATTAATCTAGGCTTAGCATCTTTCTTTTTTATTAGATGTTTAATTGCTACATGATCAAAATATACTATAACGTTTGTTCTAAGTAGATAGGATCTAAATTTATCAAAGGCAAAGATAATAGCTAGTAACTCTTTTTAGTTGTTGAATAAATTAATTGATTTTTATTTTGAATTTTACTTGCATAATATGCCACATGAATATTTTTATCTTTTCTTTCCCCTAAGATTGCCCCTATTGCAAAATCACTTGTGTCACATATCAATTCAAAAGGTAAATTCCAATGAGGTGTTATAATAATTAGAGTTGAACTTAATTTGACTTTTAATAGATTAAAAATTCTTGACATTCTTTTGTAAAAATAAAGAGCGTATCCTTTTCTAATAAGTTGTACAAAGGTTTTGATATTTTTGAAAAATCTTCAATAAATCTTCTGGAAAATCCAACATGTCCTAAAAAACTTCTGACTCCTTTAACATTAATTGGCAATTTTTTTTTTATAATTTTCTCATTTGCCAAATCCACTTTTATTATTTTTTATTTTAGTTTTATGATCTAATACTATTCCTTCTCTAACTATAAAATGATATTTCTCTTATTTAAGTACTATGTTTTTCTCTTTATGTCTCCTAAGATTGATTTCTTTCTGAGCAATGTTCAAATGACAGACCAAAAATAAAAAATAAAAACCATCCATAAACACTTTAATGCAAGTTTTAATTAAGTCAGAAAATATAGGCATCATATAACATTGAAATACAACAGGTGCATTATAAAAGCCAAAGGGCATTCTTCTAAAAGTAAATGTACCATAAGGACACGTGAATGTTATTATCTCTTGATCCTTAGGTGTTATGAAAATTTGATTATATACAGAATACCCATATAAAAAGTAATAATATGAATGGCCTATTCTCTAACATTTGATCAATGAAAGGAAAAAGAAAATGATCTTTTTTAGTGACCTATAATCAATACAAATTCTCCACCCTATGACTATTTTAGCAGAAATGATTTCATTATTTGCATTAGTAATTATAGTCATTCCTCTTTTCTTAGGCTCATAATGGATTGGACTTACTCATGTACTATCAAATATAAGATATATAATTCCTGCATCTAACCAGTTTAAGATATTTTTTTACAACTTCTTTCATAATATGATTTAGTCTCCTTTGGTTTTCTAATGGTTTACTATTTTCTTCCATTAAAATTTTATGCATACATATTGAAGGACTAATTCCTTTAATGTCTCCTATTGTCCATTCAAATGCATTTTCATGTTCTTTAAGAACTTCAATTAATTTATCTTCTTGATTTTCTCATCTGAGATGATTATTGGTAATGTCAATTCTTTCCCCAAGTAAGCATATTTCAAGTGATTTGGTAATGATTTGAATCCTAATTCTAGAGCTTCTATTATAGATGATTTGAGATTCTTTCTTTTTATAGATATTTCAATTAGTTCAAATCTTTTTTTAAACTAATTGGGTGTAACTCTAAGGAATTGAATGTCTTCATATTCCTCCATTATCATTTTGTATTTTTGTTCTATAAAATCATTTATGATAAGAATCTAAATCTTTTTCTATTTTACATTCTTCATTTCTATTATCAAAAAACTTTATACAGTTAAACACATTAAATTAAACTTCCTGATCATTTACTCTCATTATTAATTCCCCTTTTTAATTATTTATCATCATTCTTCTAAAAGTTAAGAAAGGTCTCCCTAAAATGAAAGGTATTTATATATCTTCTTTCATATCTAGTACGATAAAATATGTAAAGAATTTAAATTTATCTACCTTAAATAGAACATCCTCAATAATACCTTTAGGATATGTCAAATATCTATTAGCTAATTATAAAGTCACACTTGTAGGTTGTACTTCTCTTAATCATAGTTTTTTGAAAATTGATAAAGCATTAAGTTTATACTAGCTCTTAAATATGATAATGCCTTTCCAAAAATTTATGCCCTATAGTACAAGGAATAGTAAAATTCTCTGGAACTTTAATTTTTTCTGATACTTTTCTTTAAATTATCGCACTACATTCTTTAATAAGAGATTCAATTTTATTTTTTCCTAATTTTCTTCTTTTGTATAAAATGACTTTCATAAATTTAGCATATGAAGGCATTTGTTCCAAAGCTTTTGTCAATGGTATATTTATGGATAATTTCTTAAATACTTCTAAGAATTTAGAAAATGACTATCCACATTTGTTTGAAGTCTTTGGGGAAATGGAGGTGGTAGTCTTTCTCTCATTTTCCTAAATGCTTCTTTTTCTTTTCTTTAGTTTCTTTATTTTTATTTTTATCTTTTTCATTTTTTACTTAATATTTCATTTTCCTCTTTTTCATCTTTTTGTTCTATTTATTTTAATTTATTTCCTCTTCTTAATTCAATTACCTTACATTATTCTTTACCTTTATCTTTATGATTTATGTTCATGTTAGTAGGTAAATTTCCTTAAGGTTTATTTGTAAGGTTATTAGCCAATTGCTCTAATTGAATTTGAAAATTTCTAATTGAAGCTCCTTGGCTTTATAATTGAGTTCCCATTTGTATCACTAATTCTTCTAAGGTGGGTTTCTTTTCCTTAGTTTTATTTTATGGAGGATATCTTGGTAATGATAGGTCTAAAGTTAGAGTTTTGAGGGTTTTAATTCTTATTGTTCCAACTTCCCATATTTTTATTTTTATTATGGTTTACATTATTATCCAGAGAAAAGTTTAGGTGATTCCTCTAACCTTGATTAAATGTATTTGAGTAAAGATCATTTCGTCTATTTGAGATATAGTTAAGCATTTCCAATCCTTAATTAGTTTGATCTTCTAATACACTAATTCCACCATTTTCTCCCCCTTGCTTCATATTGTTAATATTTTGTTTTATTCCTAAATTGCTTAATTTATTATATAGGAAATATACTTGTGAAGTCAACATTACAATCTTATCATTATTATTAACACTAGCTACTTTCTTAGGATTTAATCTATCAGACAACCATTGAAAGTTATTAATCTTCATTTCTTCTATCAAAGCATAAGCTTTCTCAAAAGATTTTTACATTAGGCTACCTCCTCCTGCTGCATCTATGATGGTCCTAGAGATATTATTAAGCCATTATCAAATGATTGAATTATACGTTAATCAGGTAATGAATGATGATGGCATTTCTTAATAGTTCTTAATATCTTTCCTAAGACTCATATATAGATTTATTATTTAATTGTATAAATGATGTAATATAATTTCTTAACTTAGTAGTTTTAGATGGTGAAAAATAATTTGCTAGAAAATTTTGAGCTAATTCAGTCCAAGTTGCTATAGATCTTTGAGGCAGTGAATTCAACCACATTTTAGCCTTACCTCTAAGTGAGAAAAAGAATAACTTTAATATAATAGCATAGTTACTTACCCCTTTGTATTTAAAGGTTACATAAATTTATAAGAAATTTGCAGTATGCATATTAGGATCTTTAATCAATGAACCTCCAAACTGGGAGTTTTACACCATTTGAATTATCGATGGTTTTAATTCAAAATTATTGACTTGAATAGTTGGCCAAGTAATACTTTGATATTTCCATCTACAATTGGTGTAGCATAATCCTTAAGAGGTCTAAATAGTTCTCCTACTAATTGATTGTTCATTGCTAGTTTTCTTACTTGTTCTCTCTTTTCTTTTCTAATTTTTCTATGAAGTCATTCAATTTTTAAGTTCAATGACACTATTTTTATAGTTTTATCAATATGCATACAATATTTAGAAATCACAACTTTGGTTCAAAAATTGAAACAATAATATACTAAACAAGTATAAAGATATTTTACACTTAATACAACATAAATACACATATCAAAAATGCTGAATTTAAAATAGTTCAACAAAACTAATATTAACTTAATATGAATTATTGTTTTACGTCCAATCCCTAGCAACAACGCTAAAAATTTAATTGGTATCTTTTTACCCTATACTAAAGTGTGCATCTTGAATCAAGTAATATAGAATGGGCAGAGTATCGTTCTAATGAGGATTAGAGCAAAATACAATATTAATTTATATTATGTATTAATCTCTTAAAAATAAGTTTTTATCCAACTAAATATAAAAGCTTAATTTAAAATGAAAATCTATTATTTTGTAAGAGATTAAAAAACTAATTTTTATATTTTTAATAGAAAATATAGGTGTTTTTCTTAATTTTAAAAGTAGAACTTTGAATTTATGAAAGTTTTATATTATGTATTATATTAAACTCAATAATGAATTAATTTTAAGCTTGTACTATCAACCAGGAGCAAAAATGCTATTCCCTGTATGTCTAAACAAGTATAACCAAACCAATTCCTTTTCCCAATTGTATGCATAATGCTAAGTAAATTTTGATTGAATGTATTACATATATTTCTCTTTAAATGATTGCAATCCTAAAAAAAATAATATGTTAATGGCAATTTAGTACTTCTAGACTATCTAGCACATTAATGATTATTTAGTACATTTACTTTCTTTTTTCCTAATTATTCTTATGGGATGTCATAGGTATCTCTAGATCACAATTGATTTTAACTCTGTAATTGGCTATATCACAAACAAATGAAGCACTGAGAAAATAAAAATAGCATTTCATGGAAAGCACAATTAATTTTTTAATATTAATTCAAAAAATATAGTCTAATGAAACACAAACATCAAAATCTCACATAAATTTAGAGCACTTTATAGATTAGTGCTCCATAATAGATAGAAAAAAAATAAAATCATATTAAACATAGTAAAATAAAATGTAGGATAACTAGAGAAGAAATGAAAGAGCACCGAATAGATCTTTTAAGTCCACTCTTCGTGGTTCTCCACTACTTCTTCATGGAAATATCCAACATCCCCAGCTAAAAATCCTTGATTTTTGATCTCCTTCTCCACTTATTGCTTAAGAAAATAATCTTTCAAACTACCTTTACAGTACTATCACAACACTTCGAGTGTCATTCTCCAAGTGCGTCACAAAGAACTCATACATTCCTAGGTAGAGCTCTGGTCAGTTTCCCTGATGTTCCTGCAATAACTACCACAAAAATTATTCAAAACCATCACTGAATGGTCACAAATCTATTCTATCAAGCCATAACACTTCGATTCTATTAATGTGACACTACGGTGTTGGAAGTGGCACTACAACACTGCTGATTTTGGTGTTACGGCACTATGCTTGTTGCTATTGCCTCATATTTTCTCTGGCATAGCCCTGTAATACTACTTATGTAGTGCCTAGGCACTGTGCTTGCTATAAAACTATTATAAATTAAGTCTAATCTGGCATCACAATGTTATTGATATAACGCATAGGCGCTAGCCTTATTATAAAATTACCTCAATTTAGGCCATCTACATCACTGTGGCTCTATTTTTGCAGTGCTTAAACATTGAGCCTAAAATTCTTCCTTTTTATTTTTTATTTTTATTTTTTGATAATTTTCCTATTATAACATAAAATATTTGGCAATCTGTGAAGAAATGAGCAAGATTTTTCCCTTGAATCATTTTTCTGGTATTAATAGCCCTCATTTTGGGGGCAGCTTCCATCCATTCATTGAAGACCTCTTTCAGAAGAATATTTAATTCTGCTCCAAAATAGTTCCACCATCTGAAGAACCATGCTAGAAGATCTTTGTTGATAATATCTTTGTTCATTATGAACATCCATGAATGCCTTCGCTTTTCGTTGAGAAAGAAGAAGGCCTTTATCATAGCTTGTACATAACACCAATAATTTATGCCGATTTTGTACTGTAAATTAGTGGAGGATAAAAGTACATTTTTCTCTTGGATAAAAGATCTTTTATATAATGCATTTGCTATACAAAATTGTATGGTTCATCTGATCACAAACATGATTAATCTTAACACACTTTAATTGTGTTAAGATTTTTTCATAATTTTCTCTTGAGAGATTAGATTCAAATGAGAAAGAATTATTTCCAAAATATCTTTCAAATAAGGCCCACGGATTATTCATTGAATAATCAGAGGGATTAATTTCAATAATATTCTATTTTATTTCTTTAGATAAATAAACAGGTTCTTGTGCAACGATATCTTTTAGGGATGGTGTTACAGCTTTAGAGATCTCACCCTTTTCAATCGTAGTTGAAGAGGATGATGTACCATATAGGTATGTCTTAAGGTCGATCATGTCAACCATTGAGTTGACCAGATCTTTTCCATTAGCACAGCCACGATCTTGACCTCCCCAAAAAGAGTTACCACCTCGGTTAGGAGGAGGCATCTTTCCATGTGGTGTGATCCACCCCTGATCGTCCCTGCAAGAATTCATAGGTTAGAAAATCATGAAGAGAATTTCATTACCTTTGATGAATTCGATATCAAATTTAAAGATGGACAGCTGAGCTTGCCATGATGCAAAAATTTGTTTAGAAACCAAATTTTTTACATCTTGCTCAATTATGTATTTGACTGAGGAACAATCAATACGAAGAAGAAAATGTTGATTTAATAAATCATCCTAAAATTTAAAGATGCTTTTGACGACTGAAAGCATTTGTTTTTTAATAATAGAGTACTTTTGCTGAGTGGGATTCCATCATCCCGAAATAAAGTGAACTAATTCAACTTTTGAATTTTTCCTTTGTTTCAGAATACCACCGTAGCCTTGAATAGAGGCGTCAATTTCAAGAAATTTTAAAACTGTCTAGATCAGTAAGGTTAAGACAAGGAAGGTTCTTAACCCTTTCTTTAATTTTACGAACTACCATGGTATGAATATCAGACCATGGTGGTGGAGTCTTTTTCAATCTGTCAAAGAGTGGGGCCGCATCTTGTGCCATATTGTGATAAAAATTAGCTACATAGTTGAGGGCTCCTAAGAACCTTTGTAATTGGTTTTTATCCAAAATCATATCAGGAAATTTGTCTGCAAATTCAATACTTCTATTAAATAGAATAATAGAAGCATTGGAAATTATATGACCCGAAAATCTTACTTCAGTTTGAAATAATTTAATTTTGGGCTCAGAAATAACTAAACCATTTTCAAGATTAACTATTTAAATGTTTTAAATGATTAAAATATTCTTCAATAGTATTTGAAAAGATAAGAACATCATCAATATAAATAAGAATATATTTAAAATAGTCTTTAAATATATTATTCATAATATGTTGAAATTCTGACGAAGCATTTTTTAGTCCGAATGGCATTACGTTCCATTCGTAATGTCCGAAGGGAACAATAAAAGCAGCTTTATAGCAATCCGAATCTTTAATTTGGATATGCCAATAACTAGATTTTAAATCAAATTTTGAAATTATTTTTGCATTATGCAAACGATTTAATAAATCTCTTTTATTAGGAATAGGATATCTAATCCATTTTAATACTTTATTTTGAGGCTTATAATTTATTACAAGTCTTGGTCTCCCTCTTTCTTTTTCAGCTGATCTCATTACATAGAATGCGATACAGCTCCATGGGGAGTAAGATTGCCTAAATCCTAGAAAGTTCAACGTCGATGAAATAAATCATTAGCATCTCATATTGCTACTAACAGAGTGATTAAATGGAATGAGGTGGTATTTCCAGAATCATGGATCATATCATCTGCGGTCACACCTAGACCAACCATCAATCAAGATATTGATCAGATAATCTAAATGGCTGATGGCGATGTTGAAGTCAGATTCAACCCTCGTCGATCTATTACACTTCATAGGATTTCAATTCCTTATGAAACCTCAGTAAAGTCTAAATTTGATGGTTCCCAAACTCCTGAACCATCAATCGAGGCACTTCGCTTAAACAGAAATCATATTAATTCCAGTGAGAGAAAATTTATCTCCCACTCCATCTGAAATGAACTTTAGTCTTAATGAGCTACAAAATAGGTTCTAAGACTAGAGAAGTTATTCTGAAAGAATACTTCCAACCAAAGTATGATAACTTTCATACTTGGTATAGAAGTTTTACTTCTGAAAACCAACATCTCAAAATAAATGATTTATATTTCAAAAAAAATGAGAGAAAGAAATAGTCAAGCTAAAGCAACTATTCCTTTCATCGCTTAGTTTTGCAGTTATTATGCTCAATCCGCTCAAGTTGCTACTTTGTCTACCAAATAATGGAAAACTGAGCAAGGGAAAATTATTGAAGCATCTTATCCTCCATCAGTTGCAAAAATGGTGGATGATAAACCTCTAGAATTAGCGACTTTCGGAAAAATAAGTTCTGATCCACAAATTCTAAAGAAATTTATTACTATAATTAAACAGCTTAATTATAGTAATAGTATACTTCAAATAATTATTGATCATCTTTTTAGCCTAGAGTCTAAAATTGATCAGATGCTTATGCAAAAGGTAACTAGCCCTGAAACTAGCAAAGCTTCTCCTAGTTCAAATCCTTTTGTAAAACCTTTTATTCAACCACCTCCTAAATTAGCTCTAAAGTTAGGACCTTCTTTTGAAGACATTCAGAATTTGATTCTAAATTTAAAAGAAAAATATGTTAGAGCTCTAGAAGATATTAGCCAATTGGATGAAGATTCAAACAAATCCTCAACTGAAGCTGATTCTGAACAAACTAATCAGCAAAGTAATGTTGAAAAAGTTCAAGCTCTTTTTCAAGAATTACAAGATTCACATCCTCCTTTTGATATCCAAAAACTTTCTTATCCCAAGAAAAATTTGGAAAAACATTATTATAAAAAACAAACACCTCCTGATTTATTATTTGAGGAAGATACTCATTTCGTAGGAAATTCCTATGATGGAGATTCTTTGTATGAATGGAATATTGATGGATTTTTTGAACATCAAATCATTCATACTCTTCATCGAATACTTATGTTCGCTACTATTGTTCAATCTAGACATCAAGCAGTAGCAAAACCTCATATTGTCGCTCGTGCCATCATTTGAGATTCTCACAAACTGAAGGATGGTGGGATAATTTTCTCCTTGTTCCTCAAAGTCCTCCTTAGCGAAATTGACTTAGTGATCTTTGAAAGAACATCAAAACCTAATGAAAATTTGGTCTATAATCTTCTTCAAACAATTATAGATCATTTCTTTGGATCCATTGGAGATTAAGGAGAAAAAACTCACTCCTTACTCCAAAAATTAAGATGTCCATCCTTAACCAATTTTAAATGGTACAAGGATATTTTTCTGGCACGCGTCATGACGCTTTATGATGCCAATAGCCTTCATTGGAAACAAAAATTCATTGAAGGCCTTCCCAACCTTTTTGCTGAAAAGGTCAAAGCTACTCTCCGTCTTTACGATGGAACAATTCCATATGAAACACTTACATATGGAAACCTTATTTCTGCCTGTATTAAAATCAGGATTAGTTATTTGCTCTGATCTTAAATTAAAAGATCAAATGAAAAGAGAATGACTGCTTGAGCAAAAATAGCTTGGAGAATTCTGTGATCAGTTCAACTGTGATCCTCAAGTACGTCCGTTACCTTCCAAACATAAGGGAAAAATAAAAAAGGTTGTTTTTCCTAAGCGTGAAAAATCTCATAAACATAAACGTGAGAAATTCACGCATAAATCTAAGCACTCTCGTCCCTCTGGTTCAAAGACCAAAGAGACAAGAGAAATAAAATGCTATAAATATGGTCATACCGGTCACTATGCTAACAGATGTACGGTTAAGAAGAAGTTAAGTGAACTTCAGATTGACGAAGGGTTAAAGAAAACCCTAATGAAGATTCTTCTTACATCCTCGATTACGAAAAGAATCGAAGAAGAAAACACTTCATCCTCATCTTCATCTGATAGGTCTAATTATTATAAATCCTGTCAACAGGTAGATTATTATAAAAATATTATTAATATGTCTTGTCTTTATACACTCACTCATGAGCAAAAAGATCAAATAATTAAACTTTTAGCACAAGTTGAAGATGATTCAACTCATGATAAAATCATTAATCTTCTTAATAATAAGAATAAAGATAACCTAGAAATATTTGAGTTAAAGCCTCTTATATACTCCATGACTGAAGTATTTCGTAGGAGAGCTGAGGTCAGTTCATCTTCCACTTCAGTTTCTTTAACAGAATTAAAATTTGAATTAAAGGAACTAAAAATAGAAGTTTAGCAAATAAAAGTTGAGCAAGATTTGATGAACGGACGTCTTATGTATCTTGAATTAAATCAAAAGACGCCCAATTCATTTAAAAATATAGAAGTCGATTCTACTCAAGAACCAGTTTTCTTACAAAATATTCAAAATGCAATATACCATAAATGGTATATTTCCATTAAATTAATTATAAATAAAGAATTTATTTTACCAAATTTAACTGCTCTAGTGGATAGCAGAGTAGACTTAAATTGCATTCAAGAAGGAATTAGTCCTTCTAAATATTTTGAAAAAACTAGCCAGCGGTTAAAGGCAGTCGATGGTGAGTCTTTATAGATTAAGTATAAATTATCATCTGTGGCCATGTGTCAAGATGATGTTTGTATTCAGATGCCTTTTATTTTAGTAAAATATTTGACACAACACATTATTTTGGGAACTCCTTTTCTTCTCAAAATAATGCCTATCACTAGAATTGATGATACTAGAATTCAGTATTTTCTTTGGAATAAGGAAATCACATTCCGCTTTATCATCAATCTTAAAGAAATTATCATAAATGAAATGAATAGACTTAATAATAAGTTTATGCATATCAATTATCTGAAAGAAGAAACTAGTGATTTAACTCTTAAACAAAAAATTTCTTCTCCCCAAATAAAGGAGAAATTAATCATTATCTCCAAGATTTCCAGAAAGAAGTTTGTGGGGACAACCCAATTGCTTTCTGGGAGAGAAAGGTTCATTTAGTGAAACTCCCGTACATTGATAATTTCAATGAAAGGGACATCCCTACTAAAGCTCGTCCTTGCCAGATGAATGAGCATTATCTTACTTTATGAAAAGCTGAAATTGCCGATTTATTAAAGAAATGAATACTTAGGCAATCTTACTCCCCATGGAGCTGTACCGCATTTTATGTAATGGGATCAGCTGAAAAAGAAAGAGGGAGACCGAGACTTGTAATAAATTACAAGCCTCTAAATAAAGTATTAAAATGGATTAGATATCCTATTCCTTATAAATGGGATTTATTAAATTGTTTGCATAATGCAAAAATATTTTCAAAAATTGATTTAAAATTTGGTTATTGGCAGATCCAAATTAAAGATTCAGATCACTATAAAATTGCTTTTATTGTTCCCTTCGGACATTACGAATGGAACGTAAAGCCATTCAGACTAAAAAATGCTCTGTCCAAATTTCAACATATTATGAACAATATATTTAAAGACTATGTTAAATATATTCTTGTTTATATTGATGATGTTCTTATCTTTTCAAATACTATTAAAGTATATTTTAATCATTTAAAAACATTTAAATGGTTAATATCGAAAATGGTTTAGTTATTTCTAAGCCAAAAATTAAATTATTTCAAATTGAAGTAAGGTTTTTGGGTCAAATAATTTCCAATGCTTTTATTATTCCAATTAATAGAAGTACTGAATTTGCAGATAAATTTCTTGATATTATTCTGGATAAAAATCAATTACAAAGGTTCTTAGGAGCCCTCAACTATATAGCTAATTTTTATCACAATCTGGCACAAGATGCGGCCCCACTCTTTGACAGATTGAAAAAGACTCCACCACCATGGTCTGATATTCATACCATGGCAGTTCATAAAATTAAAGAAAGGGTTAAGAACCTTCCTTGTCTTAACTTTACTGATCCAGACAGTTTCAAAATTATTGAAACTGATGCCTCTGATCAAGGCTACGGTGGTATTCTGAAATAAAGGAAAAATTTAAAAGTTGAATTAGTTCACTTTATTTCGGGACGATGGAATCCCACTCACCAAAAGTACTCTATGGTTCCATTACCAGGAGAAAAAGAAGAAAACTTCTAACATCCTTCCCCAGCTGAGGATCACCCCATCATGGCGATACCGGTATTATCGGTATATATAAAACTTAATTATTATTAAACAATGAAAACTTACAGAATTCTTAACTGCAGAAGCACACGGGAGGAAGAATAAGAGAGAGCAAAGGAGAGGAGAAGAGAGGAAACAAAACTAAGCACACCAAATACAAAGTCAGAGCTTCCTTATATAGAAGTGGAGGCAGAAGAGAAAACTTTGCTTAAACATTAAGCAAAGGTATAATTATTAGACAACTTCATTGCTGTTGTAGTGGAGTCAATAATGTGGCAACTTTTGAGTTGGAAAGTAGCATCACATTCATCTAATGGGAATACTTTATGAGTTGTAAAGTAGATTCCCTGTTGGTGGAGATAATGCCATCTACTTTTGAGCTGTAAAGTAAAGTGGGTCTGGTGAAGGTAATGATGCTTTTTTTGTGCTGTAAAGGCAAAGTGGAAGCAATAATTTAGCTACATGAAGCTGGAATCCATTAATTTTCCTCAATGGATTCCACATCGACACCGTTAGAAGACTTGCCACTATCCAGATGTAGATAGGGTGATTAAACACCTTGGTGAGTTGATTCCCATAAATCTTCTTGAGATGTTCCTTATGTTGGATTTCATTCTCATGAGGGTAACGTCTTTTGATGCTTTGATGCACCTCATCAATCGATAGCTCAAAATCCATAGTTTTTTGAGGGATCATTAATTCAAAATAAGCTTTAATAATAGCTTTAATTTGTTTGAGCTTATCCTTAACGCTGAATGAATTCCACCATTTTAATAAAAAATGTCTTTGATTGACCAGGTGATTAAATAGACCCTTTCCAAGAATAATGCTCCATCTCCAAGTCCATGGGATTTGGCAATCCATGAAGAAATGAGCAAGATTTTGCCCTTGAATCATTTTTTTGGGATTAACAGCCCTCATTTTGGGGGTAGCTTCCATCGATTCATTGAATACCTCTTTGATTGGATATGGAAGAAAATTTAATTCTGCTCCAAAATAGTTCCACCATTTGAAGAACCATGCTGAAAAATCTTTGTTGATAATATCTTTGTTCATTATGAACATCCATGAATGCCTTCGCTTTTCGTTGAGAAGAAAGAAGGCCTTCATCATAGTTTGCATATAACACCAATAATTTATGCCGATTTTGTACTGCAAATTAATGAATGATAAAAATATATTTTTCTCTTGGAATGGTGTTAGACCCCATTCACTTTGATGAAAAATCTTTTGTATAACGTATTTGCTATACAAAATTATATGGTTCATCTGATCACGAACATGATTAATCTCAACACACTTTAATTGTGTTAAGATTTTTTCATAATTTTCTCTTGTGAGATTAGATTCAAATGGAAAAGGATTGTTCCCCAAATATATTTCAAATAAGGCCCACAGATTATTTATTGAATAATCAGAGGGATTAATTTTAATAGTATTCTATTTTATTTCTTTAGAGAAATAAATTGGTTCTTGTGCAATGACATCTTTTAGGGATGGTGTTGCAGCTTTAGAGATCTCTCCCTTTTCAACTGTAGTTGAAGAGGATGATGTACCATATAGGTATGTCTTAAGGTCGATCATGCCAACCGTTGAGTTGACCAGATCTTTTCCATTAACACGACCACGGTCGTGACTTCCCCGAAAAGAGTTACCACCTCGATTAGGAGGAGGCATCTTTCCATGTGGGGTGATCCACCCCTGATCGTCCCTACAAGAATTCATGGGTTAGAAAATCAGGAAGAGAATTTTTATTACCTTTGATGAATCCGATATCAAAGTCAAAGACGGACAGCTGAGCTTGCCATAATGCAAAAATTTGTTTAGAAACCAAATTTTTTACATCTTGCTCAATTATGTATTTGGTAGGAGCGTTAATCTGAAGAAGAAAATGTTGATTTAATAAATCATCCTAAAATTTAGAGATGCTTTTGATGACTGAAAGCATTTCTTTTTTTAATAATTAAGTACTTTTGCTAGTGGGATTCCATCGTCCCAAAATAAAGCGAACTAATTCAACTTTTAAAGTTTTCCTTTATTTCAGAATATCACCGTTGCCTTGATCAGAGGCGTCAGTTTTAACAATTTTGAAACTGCCTGGATCAGTAAGGTTAAGACAAGAAAGGTTCTTAACCCTTTCTTTAATTTTATGAACTACCATGGTATGAATATCAGACCATGGTGGTGGAGTCTTTTTCAATCTGTCAAAAAGTGGGGCTGCATCTTGTGCTAGATTGTGATAAAAATTAGCTACATAGTTGAGGGCTCCTAAGAACCTTTGTAATTGTTTTTTTCTAGAATAATATCAGGAAATTTGTCTACAAATTTAATACTTCTATTAATTGAAATAATAGAAGCATTGGAAATAATATGACCCAAAAATCTTACTTCAGTTTGAATAATTTAATTTTGGGCTTTGAAATAACTAAACCATTTTTCAATATTAACCATTTAAATGTTTTTAAATGATTAAAATGTTCTTCAGTAGTATTTGAAAAGATATGAACATCATCAATATAAACAAGGATATATTTAAAATAATCTTTAAATATATTATTCATAATATGTTAAAATTCAGACGAAGCATTTTTTAGTCTGAATGGCATTACGTTCCATTCGTAATGTCCGAAGGGAATAGTAAAAGCAGTTTTATAGCGATCCGAATCTTTAATTTGGATATGCCAATAATCAGATTTTAAATCAAATTCTGAAAATATTTTGCATTATACAAACGATTTAATAAATCCCTTTTATTAGGAATAAGATATCTAATCCATTTTAATACTTTATTTAGAGGCTTGTAATTTATTACAAGTCTTGGTCTCCCACTTTCTTTTTTCAGTTGATCCCATTACATAGAATGCGGTACAGCTCCATGGGGAGTAAGATTGCCTAATTATTTCTTTCTTTAATAATTCAGCAATTTCAGCTTTACATAAAGTAAGATAATGCTTGTTCATCTGGCAAGGACGAGCTTTAGTGGGGATGTCCCTTTCATTAAAATTATCAATGTATGAGAGTTCCATTAAATGAACCTTTCTCTCCCAGAAAGCAATTGGGTTGTCCCCACAAACTTCTTTCTGGAAATCTAGGAGACAATGATTAATTTTCTCATTTATCTGGGGAGAAGAAATTTTTTGTTTGAGTTAAATCACTAATTTCTTCTTTTAGATAATTGATATGCATAGACTTATTATTGAGTCTATTCATTTCATTTATGATAATTTCTTTAGGATTGGTGATAAAGCGAATTGTGATTTCTTTATTCTAAAAAATACTCAATTCCAGTATCATCAATTCTAGTGATAGGCATTATTTTGAGAAGAAAAGGAGTTCCTAAAATAATGTGTTGTGTTAAATTTTTGACTAAAATAAAAGGCATCCCAATCATCATCTTGATACGCTATATACTTATTGTTGGTACGCTTTAACCGGCTTTTCAAAATATTTAGAAGGAATAATTCTTTCTTGAATGCAATTTAAGTCTGGTTCGCTATCCACCAGAGCTATTAAATTTGGTAAAATAAATTCTTTATAATTAATTATATTTTTGTATTGCATTTTGAATATTTTGAAGAAACCTGGTTCTTGAGTAGAATCAGCTTCTATATTTTTAAATGAATTGGGCGTCTTTTGATTTAATTCAAGATCCATAAGATATCCGTTCATCAAATCTTGCTCAGCTTTCATTTGCTGAACTTCTATTTTTAGTTTCTTTAATTGATTACGTAGAAAGGAAGAGATGGCGGCTCTCTTAATACTTCAGTCATGGAGTATATAGGAGGCTTTAACTCAAATTTTTCCAGCTTATCTTTCTTCTTATCATTAAGAAGATTAATGATTTTATCACGAGTTAAATCATCTTCAACTTGTGCTAAAAGTTTAATTAATTGATCTTTTTACTCATGAGTGAGTGTATAAAGACCAGACATATTAATAATATTTTTGTAATAATCTACCTGTTGACAAGATTTGCAACAGTTAGATCTATCAGATGAAGATGAGGATGGTATCATAAAATAAATATATTTTAATATAAAAATACATGATAAAGGGATATAAAATTTTCATTATTTTAACACTTATCAGTTCTCTACCTATGTTTTATCTTTTTCTTTTTAATTTTATTATTGTAACAGGTTTATACATTGAGTTTCATGTTGTTCCTTTTTCACCATGAACTAAACTCCCCTTTCTAAGGGTTGGGTGTAGCCATGTCGTATTTGTGTTTATTTTGATTTTAATAAAAGTTTGGAGTTTTATTATTTTTTAATTATTGCATGTTTTGTTTAGTGATTTATTGATTATTAAATTGATTGTCATATCATTTTTAATAGATTAGAAGGTCCATTTGGAATTGAGAGGTGAAAAATAGTCACATATTGGACAAAACACTAAGTGATAGTCATAAATTAGAGATAATTGCGATGAAGCTATATACTCTTTTTTGTAATCCAAATAGCTTGATTTCTTACATTGATTTTGTCACTGAAAAGTAGGTATATTGTGTGAAAAAATGAGAACCCTAGGCTTTCAAGGGAAAACTAGTGGCCACCTTGATTGAACTTCAGTAAAATTCATCTCCTAACTTTATTAAATTCTTAACTACATAAGTCAAGATTATTGATACCTAATCCCACAAATTCTTGGCCTTGTTAGTTAGTCAGTATTTTTTTTATAGATTTAGTAATAGTTGTAGTTTTTATACAACATCATATTATTATCACCCAAATAATTAAAGTTTAGCCTAATTTCAATACTTGGTGTTCAATCCTCGAGGGAATGATACTATAGTCACACATTATTACTTGACGTAGCTATTGCATGTATGATTTACCTTACACTGCATCACTCATTTTTCCTACATAATAGTGTGCGCCAAGAATTGCCAACTAGGAGGGACTTATATGCTCCTCAAGATAAATCTTACCACATAGGATAGGAGTAAGCTCACAAGAGCTTAACTATTCTTTCTTTTGCTCAACTCATTTGTTTTTGTGAGAGTCTTCCTTTTCTTTCTTAATGAGTATAGTATTTTTTTAATACTCATGATCAATTTTATGTTTTTTTTATTTATGGTAAGTAAGATGAAATCAACATGGAAAAGCAAGTAGGGTCATATATAAGGGCAATGGTGTTAAGCTTTGGCTTTCCTATATGTCTTATATCTAGGGGATTTTACTTACCTTCAAGAGTAGTCTCATCTCCTAGGAAAAAATATGGTGAACCTTTTAGTTAATTGCCTCCCAACTATAGTTGAATGTTCTAGTTAAGTCAATGGGTAATTAGTCACCCAAATCACACTACCCATAAAGTTGGCCAATCAAGAGTAGTCAAGCTAGCCTTTATCATAGGTTGCATGTTATTAAGTGCTCTTTTTTGTGCAAGCTCCTCAAGCGTGATAAGGTTTAGGCATGCTTATTTACAACATAAAATAAACCTAATTAAACCCTTATTGTAAGTTGCGTAAGAGCATGATGAGTTATTTTTCTAATAATAAAGGAGAGTTAAATAAGTCATCGAAGCCATGATGTTAATGGGGTTTCTTATTTGAGAATGAAGATGGTCTCAAAAGTACAGAATAAAATGATGTTTACTTAGTGAAATTATGCAAAGTAAAGTTCTTGGCAAGAAAGGTTGTGGAATGAAGAAAAATAGAAATGACAAATTCATCAATGTTAAAACATAACTATTTAGAGTGGATCAGTCATTAGCAATCTGACCTACATTCACTATGATGAAGGGATAATATTTCTTAGCTAAATTAGGTGTAAATTATAAGATTTGTGTTGTCTTTCTCTTCAATACAAAGTTTAAAAGATTATCCTTAGCTATCCTTTTAAATAAGGGCTAAAATTGGTGAATCTTTGATGTCCCACTAGAGTACGATGCCTTCAAATGGAAGTAATTCTTTAAAAAAGTCTCCACTTACTATATTTGTTTAGCCTATGAAAGGTAGTCTCTCTTGTCCCTACTCATATATTTATACTAATTCATCTAAGTAGTGACTATTGATACACTCTTTAATGATAACTTCATGCTTCTTGGATAAGTCAATTTTTAAAATATTCCTAATTTAGCATAATCATTAGTTGTATTATTATGCGGCCTGATTGAATATAAACTCAATGATGCTTCATATTCATCGAGGCTCTACATATTAGAGTCTATCTTGTGCACATGGAATAAAGATCTCAAGAGACCTCTGAGAAGCCTAAACCATTTTTGAAGAGATAAAATCATGTTCTAAGCTTTAATTAGTGGATTAAGTGGGTCCTAATGAGTTTGCAATACGTCACACCAAATTTAGGCCTAAGTGGGAACTATCCTGATGTTGCCATGTGTTCCTATAGAAATATTGGAATTACACATGGAGTTTCTTGAGCATTTGGTGGGTTATTTTTAATTGATCACTTTACTTTTATTAAAATTATTTCTACCTAGTTTTAAAGAAATTACTATATTTTTTTCGGGAAGGAAATGAAGAAAGGCATAAAAGATTATGATTCCCTTCAAGGATATAATATTTCAAGTTAAAAGCATTCCAAATATTAGGCATGCCCATCCCTGAATGAGTCTATAGCTAGTATCCACTTGTTTTGACATATTTCTTGATGATGTATGACCCATCTTAGGTTGAGGCTAGTCTACCAAGTGCATTCTGGTAAGTTATTACTTCTACCTTTTTCAATTCCAAGTCACTTGGTAATAAATTTTTCTATTAATATTGCTATTAAAATACTTAACCATTCCTCTCTTTATTTCCTCTTATCTCAGAGATGCTTGTGTTGGAGTTCCTTTACCAAGTTGAGTGTTGTTTTCATCCATTCTCCATTTTATTTCTCCCACTCGATGGATTGTTAATTGAAGTTTGCTGCTACCATGACTTGCTGACTGTGTATTTTGCATTCTACTGGTAATAGAGCATCTCCTCTATATTATAAGGTGAATGGTATCTATATAGTTACTGAGGAGGGTGTTTCCCTGAGACCCCAGAATTCAAATGGTGCTACCTCTACCAACTTGGTCTTAGTACCTTCAATTTTTTTATCTAGTAAATTGAGGATTTTCTTATCAGAAGCTTCAATCTGATTGTTTACCTATAGATAATGTACTAAAGGTTAACTTGAGGTGAATTCCATAGAGTCATAGAACTTCTTCAAGGTCTTATCTTTGAATGGGGCCCATTGTTAATGATTTTTTTATTGATAATCCATACCTACATATGATGTCAGCCTCAATCTATTTAATGAAGTAATCAATCATGACCAAAAAGAATTTTTATTGTACACTGATGAGTGCAGAAGACTAATGAGATCCATTCCTCACATAGTAAATGGCTAATAGCTAGTGATGGGCTTCAATTTTTGCGAACATTGTAGCTACATAAGAGCAAATTTCTAACAGTAATCACATATTTTGAAAAAAGTACTTCATGTATTTTAAAAGAGTAGGACAAAAGTAACCCGGTGATAAATTTGATGGGTGAGTATTTTTCTATTAAAATAACTTCTACACTTTCATTAATGTACTTCAATTCCTTTTTCTACTTCTTTTCCACAATGCACCTTAGGGTTCTCTTAGTGATTGACATTTTGAACAAGTTTCTTCATATTAGAATGTATTGAGCTATCTTTATTTTGAATCACCTTATATCTTTGATGCTTGTTTTGATATTCCCTTTCTTTAAAAACTCTCTGAAGGGATTTACCAAACTTGTTGAGCGACTTTCTTTGATTTGCAGTGACTCACCTTTCGTGATGCTTGTTATAGTGAGTTTGATGGGTGGCTAGTTTCCAAAACCACTAGTTTTATAAAGTAGATTGACAAGTTACTTTTCCTCCATAGGCATTTCCATGATTTTGATGTATTTGAGTTTATTGATATCAATCTTAACTTTGAAAAGTTTTTTTGCATCACTTCATCTTGAACTTCAAAATTTCCATGAACTTCGTTTGCCATCATTTGAGTATACCGTTAAGTGTTAGGCACCGAGCTCTTAAATAAACCTTAATCAGATGAGTAGAGATTTATACTTAGCATGATTATTAGCTACCTAAAACTTGATTTTGACTTACTACATTATAGTGATCTTTGTTGGGCTGTTCAAGACAACATTTACTTATATTACCTTTTCATTAGAGGTAGTATCCACTTTAAAAAATCATGATTATTTGGGGGTGGCAACTTCAAGCTATGAGTCTTTAAAGTTTACTAAAACATCAGCAAGGGCTTATGCTCTGAGCACTATATGGATGAGTAATAATGTCAAACTTAATTAGTTTGGTGACCCTTTTACTAATCTACTAAAATGATCATATTATGGCAAGTACAATTTTAAGAGAATGAGGGATGAAAACTTCAACAAAATGAGCTTGGTAAAAAGACTAGAGTCATCATGCTAAGATGATTAAAGTAAGTGTAAGCTTTTTTGTAACCTTCAACAACTTATTGATATAGTAAATTGCCCACTAATTATTTTTTTCTTCTCTAATTAACACTAAGCTTTTTTGTATCTTATATAAGTTCCATGTACAACAATAATGTCTCTTTGAGTTTTGGGCTTTATAATAGAAGTGCCAAGGTGAGTAGAAGTTTTAATTCCAAGAAAGTAATATCACGCTCTAGTGTCCATTTAAACCTCATGGCACTTTTGAGGATCTTAAAGAAAGATGAGCATTAATCTCCTGCCCAAAATATAAAATAATTTAGTCTCAAACTTACCCGGTGAGTTGTTGCATGTAATTGGCTTTAAGATCTTTTATCCAATCACAAGTGAGGAGATATCTTTAAAATTTCTCAAATCATTTACTAAATCTGCACTTCAAGGGATTGAGGTGAATGTTTTATTAATTTAATGAAGAGAAAGCCTCTTTTTTGTCGAGTATGTGTTTTTTAAGGATTTGCTTTTTACTAATAGGTCAACCACAAATGCAACTACATTTCTTCTCTTTTATTCCATGAATAATTGGTATGTAATTATTTGATAAGTTGTCCTCATGTTTGTTAGACTAAAGAGCACAACTTTATAATAATATAATCCTTCTCCAATGATAAAGGCTATTTAATACGAGTCTACAGGTGCATTTTTATTTAATGGTAGCTTGGAAAAGAATCTAAAAATTCTTGTTCGAGTATCCATAGCTGAGTCAACTAGTGCACCAATTTAGGGTAGTGGGTACTTTTCCTTAGGCATATCAAATTCAAGTTTTTGAAATCTATGCACATCTATAATTTCCTATTGGCCTTTTGTGCCATTACCACATTGAGAATTGATTCTATCTATTGAATTTCCCTAATGAAATTAGCTTTGAGTACCTTACTAACTTTTTTCATAAAAGTAAAATTTAATTAATCAATTTGAAGATACAAGTAATCCAAAAAGGAAAAAAAAATGAGGGAGGGAGTTACATAGCTTTATTTCTAATGTATGGTAAGTCTAGGTTATCGCTATATACCAAAAAAGAAAGTTCGAGGTCAATCGATGTCTTAGTGGAGAAAGATTGAGAGTGAGCCCCTTTTTTTGGCCAACATGTTGGCTAGATGGTTACCTTCTTTCCAATATGTGTGAGATAGGGGTCTTCAAACCCGCAAGCAAGTGCCTCAATATCTAAAGATCATTAATAATATACCAAAGTACATTTTGATAACCAATCTCCAAGAGTAGTTGAATAAGTTCATTGGCATCAGATTCAATCTAATAGTTGCATTGTGGTTTGATGGAGGCAATCTTTAATGCAATGAGGCAATCCTTCAATTCGGCATAAATAGGAGAGATATCAATAGAAGGCATGGAGAAATAAAGAGTGCATTGACATTTTCTATTTTAGATAAGTCCTCCAGTCCTAGCTTTACCATATTTAATGTCAAAATTTTCATCTATGTTAATTTTGAAGGCTTCTTGATTTGGTTTTAACTAATGGACTTTCTCTGAGAATTGTCTAGGTTTATCTTGGCATCCTAGTAAATCAAACAGTGTTTCTTTCCAACAAAGTGTAAATGGTTGAGTAAACCATATGCTTTAACCCATGTCAATATGCTCTCCTCTTTTATAGTTGTGTTGTTATGCTACTTCTCATTCCTAGCAGTCCTGGTGAATCACAGAGTAATTAGTAGAGTAACTAATGCTATGTTTGTCTTCCAAGTGTCCTTTGGTTGCCACCTTTCAAGTAATTCTTGTATTGTGTTAGCTTGATAGTTTTCATCAATTTGTAGAAGATTTAGCGCATGTTTTTATATCCAAATAATAATTATGCAAAGAAGAAAGCAGTGTGATAAGCTTTCCACTTCCCCCATTAAGTTCTTCCATAATTGGCTCAATGAGTAGAGTTGCTTTCTTCTGCATCTATAATTTAATGGAGTGAACATCCTTTCTAATATTGAGCAAGGGAATGGGACATCAATATATATTCCCAACATTTCTATTGGTATCCATGTGAATGCCTTCTGATCATCTTTTAGTGCTTATATCAATACTTCTTCATGCTCACACTATAGTTGGAGCTAATCCTCAAGACTCACTCTGAGTCATCAGTTTCTTCTACATATAGATTTGGTGGCTTCTAATCCTATTCAACCAACTTCCAACTACAACACCTCCTTTATTTTCTTGAGTCACAAACTACTCATAATTAGCATGATCTTCAGTAATTGAGGTCACCCTAGATAGTGATCTCCTAAATCTATGGAAAAATTCTTCACTCTATGGTAATTAGAGATCACTATTTTAAAGGAGTTCAACAATGGTCAACCAAAGATAGCATTATTGGTAGCTAGTGCATCTACGATAACAAAGACTATCATAGTAGTGAATTGCTTCTCTTCTTGTACCCATGTTATAAAGAGAGTAGTTCTTTCAATTTATCTTTTCTCTTCAAAGAAGCTGTAAAGTGGTTCGAGAGTAGGTGTAAGTTTTAAACTCATCAAGTTCATCTTCTCAATAATTGATTTGAAAATAATATTGATGAAACTATCAATATATATGAATATACTACCTATTTCTTAATTAACATCATGATATCTATCATGTTTTTATAGGAGTTATTAACTGTAGGTAGATATCTTTCTATGAAATTAACAAGGATTATTTTCATTTTAGGGGCTTGAGCCATAATTTTCGACATCACCTCTTTTGTCCTTAACTACTTGAGGCTTGCTCACTGCATGGACTTGGCATGTCCTTTAAAGATTGCTAACACAACATCTACAATTTGGATGGCCTTGGTAGGTGCAAGATCATTTTCCTATTTTTTTCTTGGTTCCTTTTCTAGTCTTCTCATGAATTCCTTCAACTTCTCAACTTTGATAAGTTCTTTGACTAAGTTTCTTAAGTATTATTACTTCTTCATGTCTTGTCTACGATCTCTATAATATATATAGTACCTCATAGGGGTTTAGAGTTGGGCATTTGAAATACTCCTTATTCTGAATGGCCTCTACTAACTTTTCCATTAATACTCGCAATATGGAAGCGATGGGTGGATGTCATGGTTGATACTCTGCCGGGTATGAGCAAGCAAGTTGTGGTACCTCTTGATGGGCTGGTGGAGTAATTTTGTGTATGGGCCTTTACATAAGTCTTCTTAGAGGATGATGGGTGTGTTGTGCCCTTGGTCTTATTTTGAAATTTTTTTATAGCCTTTCCCTTATGAGTTGCTTAAGAGGATTGGATGACTTCATTGTAATCTTAAGCATTTATATGATTGTTGGTGAGTTCCAGCAACTTGGCCAATGTTCTTGGTTGTTACAAGCCAAGGGTGTATCTGAATGGCCCTTAACTAAGGCTATAAGTAAGCATAGCTTGTGTAATTATGGGTAGTAGATCTTTTACTTCAATTATCTTCTTCCATAAGTGAGTGATAACATTCTTAATGACTTACCCAGTTTTTGTTGCATTTATAGTAAGGCTTGAGTGCTTTTTAAGGTACATTGCATGCTGGTAAATTGATTCATAAACATCCTTTTAAACTCAGTCAAGGATGTGATGACACCCAGAGGCACACATGAGAGCCACCTCAATGAAAATTCTTTGAAAGTTATGATAAAGTGACAACATTTAAGTGCATTATTGAGGTTAAACAGTGATGTGATGGGCTCAAAATAGGTGGTGTGGTTGATAATAATAGTTCTTATCCTTAAGGTTCTTAATGTCGTATCTTAAACCAAGGTGGCATACAGGCTTCCATGATCTCTCTAGAAAAAGTGTTGGCTAGTGCTTTATCGACTTCTCGCTTTCTAGCATGGATTCCTTTTCACTTATGTAATAAGACTCATTATCAATACTTGGAGTCAACATTAATGCTCACTTATAATGCTTGATATGTAGGATTGTCAAAACTGAAGAGCCCACTAACTCATGCATCCTCATTGCTCATTGTATTTTATCCATGATTCCTTAACTAGGTGAATGATGTGATCCTCCATATTATTCAAATCTTATTGTGTGGCTTGCTCCATAGTAACAGAGTTGTCTTAGGTAGGTTATCCTACTTTATGATAATTTTAACTTTTTTTTAAGGCATCATTCCATGTTCACAACACCGAAGAGGATGTTAGATCCAAATCTACATGGGGAGTAGCACTAGACCTTATTGGCTAGCTAAGCGATGCAAATTAGAAAGGGTTGAGTGTACAAAGAGCATGATAGTTAGCATAATATGAAATCTTAAGTCCTTTCAAGAGACTAGTCGAGTAGAGTGTACAAAATAAAGATCACTAATAACTCAAAGGAGTACACTCTAAGATTATAGGTCTAGCTAAAGAATAAAGATTAGAGAAAACCCCCAAAAAGTCTAATCTAAAAAAATATAAAGATGTGAAAAAGTTTTAAGAATGCCTCTTAACTTGATATTTATAGAGTAAAATGGCTACATATAATGCTACAAAATATGTTAGAAATAAATAAGAAAATGCATAGAATATAAAGACTAAGTTATTGTGCATCCACAGTCTACTAGCAATTCATAAACCCTACCATTGATGGCACAATGAGTTCTAAAAAATGCATGATGCTGATCATTAGAAAATGGAAATCAGATATTTAATTCCTCTGCAATTTCTCTTTTAGTGACCTGTAATTGGCGATGACTTGGGCACTCATTTGAATGATGGCAAGGTTGTAAACACCGAAAACATTTAGAAGGTCTAGGCTTAACGTATGAATTGCCCAGTTGCAAATTTGTTCTAGGAATTGTCTTGGATTCAGAATTCCCAAAATTTTGTTTCAAACTTTGAGGCTAAAGAGGTCTCCCCTTAACAACATTGGTTCCACCTTTTCTAGAATTGGTTGGCTATTCATACATATTCTGTTTAGAATTAGAGAATTTAGGGGTTCAATTTAATTGCAATTCAGCCTTGTACAAGAAGTTCACCGCCTATGATAAAGGCCATACCAAATACATCTCTAATTTATCTTGAATGGCTTCATTAAGTCCTCTAATATATCTAGAAACTAATTATTAATTCATTTTATTTAAATTATTCTGGGCACTGAGTCTGTAGAATTTTTCCATTTATTCACTCACTATTTGCTAGCCTTGTGCACATCAGTGGTACTGTAGATACAATAATTGTTTGTAGTAACAATGAGGAAGATATTATAGAGAATGACATTGAGTATTTGAAATAACTATTTCAAAAGCAAGAAATGAATTTGGAACCTTTTCAAGAAGAACTGATCAATGATTGCAAAGCGAAACTAAACCAACTTGACTTCACATATAGCCCTGTTGACCTCACTTTTGGAGTGAGGATTTCATTTTCCCTCCATAGGTCTAACGGTCTTCTAGAAACTAAGAGCTCCTTAGGCTTAAGACACTTCTAGTAATTAGGTGAATACTTAATCTAAGCCTAGAGACTTAGAAGGGTTAATCATAGGATTAGGATATGCCTTAGGATTATGAAAACTCACCTAGCCTATAGCCTAACAAAATCCATATCAAATTCACAATCACAATTCAAATTCAAATAAACCAAACCAAACCAAACCAAACCAAACCAAATCAATCTTTCCTAAGCCATATGATTCAATCCCATGGACTTAGCCAAATTCCTCCAATCTAAACCCAATTCAATTGATCTTCCCAAAATCAATCCAATTCTTCAATCATCATCTCCAAATCCAAATCAAATTTATAATTGAAATTCAAATCAACTAAACCAAACCAAATCAAATCAATCCTTCCTAAGCCACATGATTTAATCCCATGGACTTGGCCAAAATTTCCTTCAATCCAAATCAAACTCAATTGATTTTTTTCATGAATCAATTATTTCCCTAATCGTCATCCCAAATATAAATGAAATCTATAATCAAATCACCTAAGCTGAAGCCAAATCAACCAAACCTAATATAACCCATTTGACTTGAAATATTCAAATAAGCTAAAATCCATTTCAACCCAAATCAATTGAAATCAAAGCTATAAATCAATCCTAAATTTATATATAAATTCAACTAAACTTAATTCAACCCAAAATCAATTCAACTAGCCTAATTGGTCTGCTTGACTCGAAGTGACCAATTTGACCTATTTGAACTAAATCTCAATCCAACTAAATTGGATTGAACCAAACCTTCCAAAATCTTCTATGATGATTGTTGATCATCCTTGATTGGTCAATTGTCATCAATTGAGTCAAATTAAGTCAACTTGATCATTTGATGAAGTCAACCCACTTAACCTACATGAACCAAACTAGCCAAATTTCATCCCAAGATAAATTAATTGAAACCTATGATTCACATCAACCTATGATTTACATGAACCTAAGATCAATCCTTGAACAGGACTTGACCATCAATTGAGCCAAACCTAACCCAATTGGCCCTTTGACCTAAGTTGACCCAAATTTGACCTAAAAGACCAAATTGGGTCAAATCAAGATCCAATCCAAATTGATTGCAACCAATGACTCAAGTTCTTTTCAAATTGATCATTGAACATGATTGAACCTTTAATTGAATCCAATTGAACCATTTAGCCCAAATTGACCTAAAAGATTAATTTGGCCTAGATCAAAACCAAATCCAAATTTATTCAAACCAAAGCCTACAATCCTCTTCAATTGATCAATCAAACTAAAATTAACCCCTAACCCAAGCCAATTTGGCCAATTTGGTCAAATTGGTCAACGTAACCCACTTGATCCATATGAACTCAAATGAGCCAAATCCAAATCTAAGTCAAATTGAATCAAACCAATTACACCAAAACACTCCAAATACTCATTTGAACTTGACTCAAGCCTTGATTTGACCTAATTTGACTAATTGGTCAACTTGACCCAACTTAGCCCAATTTGACCTACATATATCAAATTAAGCCAAATCCACTCAAACTAAGCCCAAACTTAATGAAATTTAGCTTGACCCATCCTTAGCTCACCTTGGGTCAGCCCAATACTAACCCAACCTAATTAGGACCCGATTTGACCTATTAACCATTGGATAAACCCCTCCATATGGGATCAAACCTACTTTATGAAGGTCAACTCCCCCTCTTTGCATTTGGAAGAGACCCAACACTTGAAATAAGACTTTACCTAGGTGGGTAACCCAACCCACATAGGCTAGGTCAGCCATGGACCAAGGGGAGGTGGCTTAACCCACCTCCCCTCATTGGCCAGACCAAAGGATGAAGAAGACCACCTCGAGCCACCAACCAAAGCCCTTGGCCAACCAAACCGAGCCACCTCAGCCTAGTCTTATCCTCTTTGGTCACCTACAGTGGCTGAACGACCAAAAATGGGGATCCAATCTGAGCCACGGATCCAGAGGAAGGAGGGAGGGGGGATTTTTATACCCCCTCATTTTAATTCAAACCACACACACTCACCCTCATAGAGCTCTAGAGAGTAATTTTGAAATCCCCAGAGTAATTTCTGAGCTCCTCAACCCTTCCCGTCGATAAAATCCATCAACTTGAAATAGGGCAAGGCGCCCCTCTGTCCAACTCCACCAATATGCAACCCCATTCAAATTAACTTCACTCTCACATTCACCAAGCTCCAGCGTGGTGAAATGAATCTTCTCTTGAGCCCTCTGACCACCGAAAGTACCTTTTTGATAAATGCCAGCTTGCAAAGTGATGGTGCTTGGTCCAAAGAAAAATGGTGATGATACACCACTTGAGCTTCTCAATAGGGCTTCGCCTCGTCTAGGTGAAGCTACCTTAAGCATTGCGCCACCGATCATGAGATCCGACGAGGTATATTCTTTCAAACCGAGCTTTTGGAAAATTTTTCTAGGCCTTTTTGAAGGGAATGTGTATGTCATAAAAATATAACTAGTAGATCCCTTGGGATGTTCCTTGTGAAAGTGTGTGTTCAATTCTGAGCCAATCCGAGCTCCAGTGAGCTTGAATTGGGCAGCGAAAGTTGGACGGTGTCTGTCTGTCATTGCTCGGGGGACGATAGATCGCCCATTATCCATTCCGCATGATTGGAACAGATGACTGTGATTAATTTGATAGATTTGATATAATTTAATCCTTAAGAATGGCATGCTTAATCTCCATTGTCCAATCTTAGATCAGACAGCAGGGATGAAATCACATCCACCGTCAGCCACGTCAGTGCTAACTCAGACCCATTTAAGTAACCTATCCCATGGTGCCATGTGGAAAGTGCACCATGTCAACGATCTACATGGAGGCGATGGGATTAGAATTAATTAATCTGATTTAATCACTGAAACTTTAAAAAATCATAACTAATTATACAAAAAAAATACAAACAGATACTCATTTAAAAAGTAAAATAGAGGAGAATTAATTAAAATTGATTCCAATTAGTTTTGAATAGTAATTAAGGCTTAATTTTGGTTTAAATGTAAGTTTATTAACATAATTAAGCCCTAATTACTTAAGTAATTAATTCTAATCTTTCCCTATTAATTTAATGGGATGATCTCCGCCTTCCATGATTTTCTTGGGATTTATTGCTTGGTTAATTTAGAAATTTAATCATTTGAACCCTAATTACTCCTTTAATTAATTTAATGATTAATTGACACCCCAAATAGTAATAAATAAATTAATTAAACTTACTAATAATTTCTTAATATTGAATGGATGAGGGAGTGGATTAGGACGCTTTTCCTAATCTCTTTTCCCAAGTCCATTTCATCTTAAAGAGGGTTAATGAATATGGAAGTTAATTAAGGGTTAATTTATTGATTAAGTGGTTTAATTAATTAAATTGAAATCATAATCATATCATATACTTAACAATGAGATTAAGGATTCTTCTTTATGTGTTTAATAACATAAAGACCTTAAGGAATCATGATTAGCCCATAAGTGTGGGAAAATCATGAAAGTACTTAATTAACTTTTAATTATGAGTCATATGCATTAGGTCCTTAATGAAGCATTGCAATGTTACTTTCTCATATGTTCATATCATTTATGGCTCATAATTAAGTGGTTAATCAAATTAAAGAAGCATAGGTAAGAGAAATTAATTGATTTAATTAAGAATCCAACTTAATTAATTCATAAAATCCACTTAATTACTTTTTATTAAACCAATTAAGTTATCTAACATGGGAATGGGATTAAAACAACAAACAAATCTCCCCCTCTTTCAGATTAATCAAAATCCTAAATCATAAATTAATAAGGAGCCTTGGTTTTCTTTAAATAGTTTTATTTAATGTGATTGTCATTAAAAATTAATTTAGTTGAATGAACCATGTGTTTATATTTAGTTATTCCTTTTCAATCACTTTAAATGTTGCATGTCATATGGTTTCATGCATCCATGTTTTTAAATCTAAATGAATCAAATAGATTTTATTTATGTAAGCTTGTATGTGTTGACCTAATTTAATTATGTGTGTGTCTATTATCACTAATAAAGTCAAATATACTTTATAAAGTCTATAAATTGATAATAATATGTATGGTGATGATATTTATAAATACATATAGGATTTGCATGTGATTATAACTTAAGTTTGTGAAATGAAGCTCTCTTTCTTGTGATTCATATATAAATTTATATAGAATTGAATATTAATAAGTATATAGTCTAGACATCTTGGGAATACGAGGCTTTAAGTAGCCCCAAGGAGGTCATTTGATTACCTCACTTCCTTGGTTAACAATGAAACAAACTTATTTGATTTCATTCTTATGTATTTTGGTATTAAAATTTGGATAGAATTTTAATTCATATGTTTAAATAATTCAACTAAAGAAAATACAATCTTTGCATGATTTTCATCCTTATATTTGTGTATACATTTATATGTATTTAAGATAGCTAGTGTTTAGTTTGGACATCATGAGAATATAAGGATGTATGTAGCCTCAAAGAGGTCATCTGATTACCTCACTTCCCTAGTTAACAATGGCACGTACTTGCTTATATCTTTTATACATGTGTATGTATGATTAATTAAAAGATGAAAAATCCCCTTTTGTTATTTAAAATACATGCATCAATAATCATCTAAGTCCTTAAAATAAATTACATGTAAATTAGTGTTCTCTTTCTAATGATTTATGTATATATTTGCATGGGTTTGAATAATAATGGGTACGTAGTCTAAACATACTGAGAATATGAGGCTTTAAGTAGCCCCAAGGGGGTCATTTGATTACCTCACTTCCCTGGTTTAACAACGGCACGTACTCATTTAATTTATTTCCTATGTATTTTTGTATAATAATTCAGATAGAGCTTTAATTTACTTATATTAAATAATTTAATCAAATCAAACATAAGTTTTAAATGTATGCATTTATCATTCAAGTGTGTTAAAATGTCTTTTATGTATAGCTATGTTAAGCATTAAGTCATATGCATGTTACATGGGATGGAAAGGAATGATTTGATATATGTCATGTGATAACAATTCAATTATATTAATCCTAAGATACATTGAATAGGATTATTTAAGGATTAACAAAAATATTTAATAAGTCATTCATTAAAGAAAGCTAAATCATAAAAATGTGCTTTAGAAAGTGGCTTAAGGTAGGGATGACGAAGGGTAATCCTCTTTCCTCTCTTTATAACACATAGATACTAAGTGTAAATTATATGAAACAAAATAAAATATAAATTAAAATATGCTAATTAACTAAACAACTTCAAATGAAACCAACCTTAAGTTAAATTAAACTCTTCCACTTTTAGAAAAGCATAACTCTAATGCTTAGATAAGACATGCCCCACACATTAGAACTAAGTCACCACTCCTAGCTCTAAGTTAGGGCAGTGTATGTGTGATGTATGTTTTATTTTGTGGTGTAATATTTTAAACTGGATGTTAGGGTGTTTATTTTGTAGACTAGAGGTTAGGTCGCTCTTAGCATAATCATGTTTTTTGTAGGAGATTATGCTCAAGGGGTTGCACATAAATAAATATAAATGATCTCTTTGTAGGTTGCTTGAACTCATAAGCATAAACTAAGTTAGGATAGGTGGGCTTGGTTACCCATGTGCAGGGTGCTAAGTCTAAATTAGAAATATAATTGCTTGGGTTTGTATGTATGTTTAACTAACCTCTATTTTATAGGTGTAGTTAGGTTTACTTTTTCTCTATGAAACATAATTTTGCAATAGGATTAGGATTAGTGTTATGGGGGATTAGAATGAGCAGTGGTTAAAAGGCTTTGTCTTAGTGTGCCCTATGATGCCATTGAAGCAAAATCAACCAAAGCAAATAAGGAGCAATTCAAATCAAAGGGATGAAGAAGGAAAATAGGAGGATATGAAGAAGTAAAGAATGAAGGCCCCATAGCATGTATTCATTCTAATTGTAAAATTATTCTTTCATATTCTAGGTTGTATGAGGGTAGAGCTTAGCTAGCCACCTTTTCTCTTTTCGGGATGTACGATGGTACCCGACTACACAAACCTCTTATTCTTTTGCGATAGTTTATATAAAATTGATTGATGTTATGTTTAGCTTGCGCATTAGGTTGCCTCCTTTTCATAGTTTCTTAAATGTTTGATGCTTTAATGTGTGGCTTGGATATGACAAGCTCTTAGGATAAAAAATAAATATTCTACCCAACTATAACTTATAATTAAAGCTTTAAAATAACTCATAACCTCATCATAAAGCCTAGGATATAAATAAGATAATTAAAAGATTTAGTAACCTCTTAGCTATATGGTTGTATGTCTCACATCATGCACATCATCTTGAATCACTCTTCTAAAAATGAGGGCCTCCGTCCTTACACAATAGAGACCACTTGACCCATGAGAGCAACCCCTAATGACGGAGCTTCACCCTCTCTCTTTTGATTTAGCCAACAATCAATTTTCATCAAGCATTTAGGCATAAAAATATCCCTAAGCCTTTGTCTAAAATATCGTGTCAAAATAAAATAAAATTTGAAAATATTTTACATTTGTAGACTAAGTCATGTGCACATACCACTATTGATCTAGTCTTTTAGGGAAGTGGGTCTAGGACTTTAGTCTCTTTCCAAATAAATAATTACCCTAGCAATCTTGCAATTCATAAGACCAGACTACATAGTTTTAAATCATAAGAGGAGTTAGCTGGTAGCTAGTCAAGGCAGTTACAAGTCCAAAAGTTTGACGAGTTTATCCTCTCTTGTGGAGATAATCCGATATGTCCATTTGTCACTTAGATTTTGGTCATGCTTTAGCTTGTGCTAAAGTTCCATAAATTTAGGATTCGAGGTAGCTATTTCCCTCAGGCTATAAGCATAAATTCTCACCTCTTAGGTATTCCCACAACCTTATATTGGTGGATTATAAGCCCTAGCAATCTAATAAAATTTAACTTAAATAAATAAATCTTTTCACTTTCGAATGTACAAAGCCCCACCATAGGATAGGTTGGAATGCTCACTAGGTTTTCTAGTATAATGAGCATTTCCTACTTCCCCCCTTTGGATTCCAAAAATTAGCCTTCCACTTGGTCTCTCCCACTTAATTTTCCAAGCACAACCAATTCTTTGATAGTCTAACCTTGAAATATTTGGTGATAATAATTGTCTACTTTAATTGAGAGTATTCTCAAGGAATCTCATTCCTTAGGATGTAATTAACTATGGAGGCTTGCCTCCATAGGGAACTTAAGAACCTTACTTAATATAAACCCTGTTTTATTTTTCTATGTAAAGTAGGGGAAAATCTCTGGTATATTCAAAGACCCATCATACCTTAGGAGTCCTTATTAAGTGATTAGGACCATTGTAGGGTGATGCCTCTATCTTTTAAGATAATACATCATACCTCAATGTCGTACTCGATCATTTCAATAAGTAACCCATATGATCTGCGTGGTGCCCCCCTCCCCCCATCTAAAAATAAATACCACAAATTTTTCTAGCAATTCAGCTGGGGATAGTTCCTCTCTTCATCTCTAGCAGACAATTATCATCTCCAAGCATTGGTAATGGACTTATATTTTTGTATAAGCCTGAGATTATTTTTCTTTCAGTTGGGCCTTCACTCATTTCATTCTTAGGCAAAGGTAGGGAACATCCTTTAGGTTTTATGACCTCACTCCCAGGTGTAGACTCTATCTAATAGGTAATAATAAGTCAATTGATAAAATATAAAAAGTCAAATAAAATATAAGTCATTTGATTAACTTGGTGAAGCAAGGTTCATTTCATATTTGACAAAACTTCAATGGAATCCAAAGTAAAACAAATAAAATCTTTGTAAATTTTTTTTTAAAAAAATCTATTCAAAGCAAAGTCATATGAACTTCACTTAACATAATAAAATTTGCCAAATAAAGGTTCTCAAAATCAAAATTAACAAACAACAAAATCTTTCAAATCCCTTTTTCAAAATTAAACATATTCAAACCCTCTTTCAATAAAAAAAAAAAAAACTAACTTTATTTAACATACCAAATTTTGTTAAATGAGAGTCTCATTTTCAAAATTGAACAACCAACATATAAATTGGACTCTACTTAGCATAACTAAATTTGTTAAGTGAGGATTTCCTTTTTCAAAATCAAAACAAAATCAAGACAAACAACATATAATTGAACTCCATTTAACATACCCATATTTGTTAAATGAGAGTTCCATTTTCAAAATCAAATTGAAATCAAAACATCCAATACACATTTTGGACTCCACTTAGTATATCTAAATTTATTAAGTGAGGGTTTCCTTTTTCAAAATCAAGAAAAAATCTAGATAAATAATATATAATTGAACTCTATTTAACATATCCATATTTGTTAAATGAGAGTTCCATTTTCAAAACCAAATTGAAATCAAAATATCCAACACACATTTGATCTCTATTTAACATACCTAAATTTGTTAAGTAAGAGTCCAATCCTCAAAATCAAAAGAAAACCACACATCAACATATAAACAATCAAACACATAAGCGGGCTCCATTTAACATACTTAAATTTGTTAAATGAGCATCTCATCTTCAAAATTAAAATCAAACTCTAACAATAAACAAAAATAACAAACATATATTTAAACTCTATTTGACATGCCTAAATTTGTCAAACAAGAGTTCCCCTTTTAAAAAAATCAAATCAACAACAAATATCAAATACACAATTGAACCCCATTTAACATGCTTAAATTTGTTAAATGAAAGTTCTTCCTTTCAAATAAAATAAAAATATCAAACAAACAACAATCAAACCATTAAGACAGAAAGCTTTCAAAATTTTTAAACATATAATTGAACCCCATTTAGCATACCTAAATTTGCTAAGTGAGGGTTCCAAAATCAAAATTCCAATAAAAGATTACTACAAATACATCTCTGAAAGTCTCTCCAAAACAAATGAACCCCATTCAACATATCTAAATTTGTTGGATGTGGGTCTCAAAATCAAAATCAAATTCAGATTCAACAATTTATGGAAAAGTGTCTCCTCCAAATTCTTATATCTCTCCAATATAATGAACCCCATTTAGCATGCTTAAATTTTTTAAGTGTGGGTTCAAGTTCAAAAATCAAATCAAAAGCAAAAAATTCAAGTCGAGTAAGGGTCAAATTTGGTTTTTTTCAATAATGCAAAGATATAAGCCCAATTCCCCCCTTTGTACATTCAGTCAACTTCCATCATGTCTTCTAGAAAGTTGATCTTTTCCTTCGCCTCGAGTGTGGATATGGCCTTGGATCAAGCCATACTCACCGCTGCCCCTATGATCCAGTTTGGACTTGGCTTTGAGAACCTCAAAGTCACATGTCAGGGACTAGCCCTCACCACCGTTAGCAAGGAGGAGGTGGTAGAAAAGAAGCCACTTCTCCGATTTGATGTGCAATTTGGTCTCAAGTTTTCTTCTCTAAAGAGGAAGGCTATTATGGTTCCTACACCCCTGTCAGTGTTAGTGCCAGCATCAGTGTCAGTGTCAGTAAAGTTTGTTGCCCCTGTTGTTGTTCCAGCAAGGGCTAGTACCACCTATGTTGTCCCCATGCTCTGAAGGGAAAGGCTATCTTAGCTTCTGAGATAGTCTCTTCCATCTTCGAGGTTGGTACTAGCTCTCGTTCCACTCCACTCACTAATACTCAATGCCGAAATAATAACCATAAGGTCAAGCATCAATATTAGCACGAGGAAAGGCAAATAAATGATGATTCTCATGTTGCTGAGGAGGGTGGTTCCCCACGTGATACCTCTCCATTCTTGAGTGGTAGTAGGTTTCACCCCCTCTCAGCTTTAGAGGAAGAGGAGGATTACTACAGGATTGTTGCATCACCCCCGCTACCTGCAGAGTTTGAGATACCACCTAGGGATATAAAGAAGCCCTACACTAGCCTATGATATGTTCTTCTCCAAGTCGGCAGAGCCCACAGACGCTTGAAGTCTGGCATGTTACATGACTTGAGGAGCCTAATCCCTAAGAGTGTTAGGGGTCAGATACATAGAGAGAGAGCCATTGAGGCTAGAGTCTCTGCTCAAGCGGGCAAGCGAGAGAGGAGGAGATATGTCAGGTAGTTGATGGCCTCTGCTTTGATGGACTTTCTTGAATGGCAAGCTATTAGAGCTGATCATTCTGATTGCATAGTTCTCACTATCACCATCAGTCATAGGAGGAGATCTCCGGTAGAGAGGTAGCCGGTGTCTCCACCATCACACTGTTCCACTCGCCATCCACCTCCACCAATCCAAGTTCTAGCATCCACAGTCCCTGCCAAGCTGTACAAGCCCCAGTTTGGAGAGAGACCCTCTTCTTTGGTGAATCGACTATAACCCAAGTATCCCACTCCATCTACTCCACCTGTTGAGATGAGGTCGAGCTCCCTTGCTCAACCTTCCACTTCAATTGTGGTAAAGAGGGAGTGGTATCCCAAAAGCATTGTGGTTGCTCAACCTTCATAGTAGTTGGAGGAAGAGAGGGGAGGAGATACTGACATAGTCCCCATGTCAGTTGAGCCAGCTAGGGAGTGCACCCTATCAACTCAAAGTATTTAGTGCATATAATCTGTAAAGCTCAGTCTAGAGGTCAGTCGTCCACTGGCCTATGTTCTATTAGAGTAGGGTAAAGTAGATGATCATTCTTTAAATGACATTATAGAAGACTATCATGTTGCAATCAAGCAGATAGTCAAGAGCAACCATTCTGATCAGGAAGAGGGTAGAGTTGACTTCAACCCTGATGTGGATGACTTAGTCCAAGTCCACATGGTTGACACCCGAGGATCCCTACAGAGGGAACAACATATCTAGGAAGGTGTTATGGTTAAGGAAGGAGACACCTCTCACTCAACTCAACACCTCCTCCACTAACTCAAGTAGAAGGATGACCAGATAGATAGGACGAAGAAGAGGGTAGAGGAATTGATGGTAGTAGTTTTAGCTTTGCAAAACCCAACCCTAGTCTCACAGCTTTCACCTATGGTAGTCGATCAACCATAGTTGGTTCATAACTCAGATCATCCTAAGTACACTCCCATGGATGATGAAGTTGGTAGCTTGCACAAGAAGGTCATGGATATCACCTCCATGCATGAAAGGACATCAAGTAGATGGTAGAGCACCAGGTGAAGGAAACATTGGCGCAAGCTTGGGGGAGCTCATCCATGCCAAAGGGTATACCCTACCCAGAGGAATTCGATGTAGTTCAATACCCCAAGGGTTTTGTGCCACCATCCTTCAAGATTTTTGATGGCAGTGGGAACCCACGTTAGCATATAGTACATTTCAGAGCCGATTGTTGCAACGCCGGTGGAAGTGATGCACTTCTCTTTCGGCTTTTCATTAGTAGCATGTTAGGTGTTGCATTTGATTGGTATGCTAAACTACCCAATGGTTTAGTAAAAACCTTCACCAAATTAGAGCATCTCTTTATTAAGAGATTCATAGGAGTTCAACAGAGGGTAACTGTAGGTGACCTCATTGTAGAAAAGCAAAAACCTAACGAGTCCCTTGTTGATTATATTCTTAGATGACACAACCTGAGTAAGTAATATGAACCACAACTATATAAACAACATGCCATTGAGATTCTACTAAATAATATCGATGGCCCGATCACCTTCATGCTTAAGGGCATCACCACTAAAACATTTGAGAAGTCAATCAATACGATGGCTAGTCTACAGGAGGAAGCCAAATAGTTTCTCTTCTCAGTCCAATCATTTAAGTCCAAGCTACAGAAAGCATTTGAGATGAAGCCTTGGATAGTGGTATTAGTGGATAAGGGGAAGCAACTAGCTAGAGTTCAATTTTAGATGCCCAAATTTTAGTAACTTTCATTGCAACCTACTCTTCCACCACCTCGATCGCTACACCGGCCACCACCACCTCCATAGTAGGCTACTCAGCAGTGACATTCATATCCACTGCTAGGTAGTAATTTTCCACCTACTCTTGCTGAAATATTAAACAAGCCATACTCTTTCAAGAGGAAGATAGTCATAAAAATCTTCAAGAATCTCTTGAAGAAATTTAATTTTTAGCTACTCGAGCCTAAGAAGCTGGATGAAGTGAGCAAGAGCGATGATCTTTGCTATTACCCTACCACCACATGTTAGGCCATGTCTTAGAGGATTGCATCACTTTTAAGGACTAGCTTGAGCATAGCTACAAGTCATGAGGCATAGTTATCCATAAGAATACTTATTAGAACAACCATCCAATTCTGTTAGTGTAATCCTTAGGGATACTTCTAATCCTCTTAAGAGCAAAGAAGGTTGGGATGTTTTCTTATCCCGTACCTCTAAGAAAATCATTTCAAAGATCAAGAAGCTTTCTCTGCAGGTGCCTGAAGTAGCTCAAATCTCTAATACCAAGGAAGGTTTGCTTGTTGTAAAGGACAACTCGGGGAAGGTGGAAGCCCAACAGCAGCAGCAGCCTACCACATTTGCTTGGGATAAATCTATAGTGTAACCACTGTTTGAGTCTAGCAATCCTCCTATTATTGCAACTACTACCTCCTCTGCTAGCTCATCTTCTACCAGTAGGAGAATTATATCCACGAATGAGGGCACCAAACCCCTGACTTTGCTTACTTTAATTGATTTCTGTCATGTACCTCAACCCAAATTAAAGAAATCAATAAAGAAAGCTGATTTCACTTACATTCTTTCTACTTCTGATGCTTCTGATTTCATTCTCATAGAAAGAACTCTGAGTCAAAATAATAATAATAGCTCAAATAGTTTCCATCCATTTCACTTTGATTCAAAATCAGATTTCCCTTCTATGAATCAGTCGGGTTCACTTCTTGAGATTGACTTAGAGTCATCTGACTCTAAGGATCTCATAGGAGAAGCTGCATTATACCCGATGAGCAAGTAGAACTTTCCACAAACTCATCATTCCAAGAAGTCATTGAAGTCAACCTATACAGTGATAAAGTTCTACCTCTTAGGGTACCACCTCAGGATAAGGGTAAGCAAGTCATTTGTTCTAGTGAGTAGATAGCCCCTCCACAAGATGCTCCACCTATGGATATGCTTATGGAGGCCCGACCCAAAGTTGATTAAAACATCCTAGTTCATCTTAGAAAAGTGCTAGCCAAGTTAAGCATGTATGACACCCTTATCTTACCCAAAGAGATGAGGGAATCTCTAATTAAGGCCTTGCTTGATCCAGAGATATGCTCAACTTAGATGACCGCTATTGGAGAGGAAGCACACTACTCATAGGACATCTTAGGAGTTATATTCAATGATGAAGAGTTACTTCTAAAGATGATCAAGCATAACGTCCCTCCCTATATTATGGTGGATGTTGGGAGATTCAGGCTATCCAAAGTTTTGGTTGACCCAGGTGAAGTAGTCAACTTTATGAGTCTAAAAACCCTTACTTCCTTGAGGATTGACATCTCTAAACTTCAAAGGGGGAGGATGATGTTGAAAGGATTCAATGAACAAGGCGAGAGGGTCATAGGCTCTATAGTGTTGCTACTAGAGATAGATGACTGGAAGACTAAAGCCATATTTCACATAATAGCATCTTTCAATGTTTTGCTTGGGAGATCATGGATACATGAGAATGACATGGTACCATCTCTCTACCTCAGTGCATCAAGTTCATGAGAGGTGGGATTCAATATTATGTTAAAGGAGATATCAAACTATTTTTAGTTCATGAGGTCGGGATATATGAGGATGCGGCCTACTACCTTCCCCAAAACCAAAAATTTTATTCTCGTGAACTTAGTCAAAATCCCCATGTAGGAGAAGAAGAAAAAAATGAAAAGAGAAAGAAAAAGAAAAAAAAAGAAAAAAGAAAATGAAATTGATAAGAAAGGGAGAGATAAATAGACTCAGGGGATGAAGTAGAGTCTGAGATTAGATTCCACCCATAGTTCATTACTCCAATCGAATAAGTTGTGGGGGGGGGGGGATGACCCGACCTCCTAGGATGAGGAAGAGGCAAGTCTAGAGGCAGCCCTAGAGGTGGAAGACCTCCATACCTACCTCCCACCAGGAGATATATCCCAGCTACCAGGAGTATACCTGCTGTCCATATAGACTTATAATCTAGTTCTGAGGATGAGTCCTATATGGTTAGCACATTGACCAACTCTTCTCGACAACAGATCTTGTTGCAGGTGACACTCGAGCCAGATAGTGATGAAAATTGAATTCTTAAGAAAAGCATACGCATATCTAAGTCCTCTTTATGTGAAACTGTTAGGCATTAGTTGAGAACCTAAGCTCTAACCCCACTTTCCTCATAAATAGTTGAGAGTTTGGTAGTTATTAAAGCCCATAAATCATCCACAACTGTAAAGATTCAAAGGTTCTTTTCTGGAGCATCATCCTCAAGTCAAGAAGTTGATGTAGAACTTGAGGATGATTCATATAAAAATTTAATAGAATTACCTTTTGATTAGTACTCGTCTTGTGTTCATAACCAAGCAAAGAAAGGATTAATTCCACATACATGGTCTAAACACAGGCTAAATTACTTCGAAAGGATATGAAATAACAAATGCAAGAGCTCTTAATCAATACCAGGACTACAATTTAGTATAGTGCGTCTAACCAATCATGATAATTACTGCTTAGTCATCACCAATCATTTAGAATTTGATAGGTTTTTTTTTCAAATTACGTTAACTCATAAAAGGAGGTGTGCTTAGAAACTTCAGATGACCTAGATGCTTTCTAAGCCAAAGATGCACCACCATAGTTTGAAGAAAAAATCAAGTTAACCATTGATGAGCTCAAAGAAATTAACCTGGGGACTGAAGAAAATCCACGCTCGGCATACATCAATTCTTTATTGAATTAAACTAAAACTAATGACTTAGTTAGACTACTCATTGAGTTTGAGGACTGATTTACATGGAGTGATAAAAAAAATTCCCGGATTAGCTCTTGTCATAGAGGTTCATAAACTAGCAACACAACCTGATGCTAACCCTATCAAGCAAGCTCCTAGATGCATGAGATTAGACATTAAACAACAGGTCATTTCTGAAGTCAAGAAATTGATTAATGTTGGTTTCATCTAGGAGGAAAAATACCCCACTTGGTTGGCCAGTGTCATCCTAGTTAAGAACAAAAATGGTCAAATTCACATATGCATCAATTTTAGAGATCAGAATAAGGCATGTCCAAAAGATAAATTTTCACTACCAATACCATAACTAATGATAGAAATTACTTCTCATGTAGTATTCTTCTTCATGGATGGTTCATCTGGATATAACCAAATAAATATGGCCCCTGAAGATGAGAATAATATTACTTTTAGAGCAACGATTAAAATTTATTACTATAAGGTCATGCCTTTTGGTCTTAAAAATGCTGGTGCCACATACGCACAGGCCATGAATCGAATCTTCGATGAACTCATTCATCACCAAGTTGAATGCTACGTCGATGATCTTATGCTCAAGAGCAGAGTAAAAGAAGACCATCTCTTTGACTTGAGAGTAGTTTTTGAATGGTTAAGAAAATTTAACCTCAAAATGAACCCCCTGAAGTGTACATTTAGAGTAGCTTCAGGGAAATTCCTTAGGTTTGTTGTCTGACATCATGGAATCAAAATCAATACAGAAAAGATCAAAGCAATATTAAATTCCACCCCCTAAAAGTCTAGCTTAACTCAGATCATTCAAAGGGTGGTTGGCGTATGTAAGACATTTTATATCTGACCTATCAGGAAGATTCCAGCTATTCTCAACACTTATCAAGAAGGATGCCAAGTTCAAGTGAGATGACAAGTGCCAACATGCTTTTGAAGATGTCAAGTAGTACCTGATGACTCTACTAGTTCTAGCAGCACCTATCCCGGGCAAGCTTTTGATCTTCTACATTATTACATTAGACAACTCCCTTGGCACTTTGTTGGCCCAAGCCAATGATGAAGGGAAGGAGAATGCACTCAACTACCTTAGCCATTGTCTAATCCCTGTTAAAATGAACTATCCACCTATCGAGAAGCATTACCTAGCTTTAATCTTTGCATCCCAAAAGCTACGACATTACATGCTTTCTCATAAAGTTAACTTGATTTCTAGAATCAATCCACTGTAATATCTCATAATACGGCTGACGCTATCTGGATGGTTGGCACATTGGTCCATGATCTATCACAGTTTGACATCACTTTCATACCCCTCTGTGTAGTGAAAGGATAGGCACTCACAGATTTCTTATTAATACACCCACTTCTTATTGATTCTCTACATAATGATGACCTCCCCGATGAACAAATCATGAACTTAGGGGATACCACTATTCACTACTGGGAGATGTATTTTGATGGTGCAGATTTCTCTCATAGAGGTGAAGAGCCACAATCCGCTCTTCCAGAAAAGACAGGGGTAGGAATAATTCTTCTAACTCTGGACTGCGATATGATGAGATTCTCATATTATCTATCTGATCCTTGCACCAATAATGAAGACAAATATGAGGTTCTGATTGACAGTCTGGAGTTAGCCATTTTGCTAAGCATCTAGAACATTGACATCTTTGGGGATTCCCAATTAATGGCCAATCAAATCGCTAGGTCCTAGAAGGTTCTGAGCCTAGGCACCATTGCTACCATAAGTATATAATGGAGTTATTGGCCCAAATTCTAGAAGTGACCATCTTTAAGATCCATCAGAGAGAAAATGCCATTGTAGATGCTTTAGCCAAACTTGCTAAAGAGTTGGCATGTTTGGAAAGCAGTATCCAGTTCAATAGACAGGCAAGTCCAAATCAAATACCAAACAAAAAAACCTTTTCTTCATGACACATTTACCTTTGCCAAATGAATATGGATATTAGATCATATGTGGTTATGTTATTTAAATGAACACAAAGCAAGATCATGAAATGCAAATCTTTCTATCAGGTCCCAAGATGAAAGCCAAAATTAAAGACTTCTTACGTATGATCATAAATTACATGGGTGTAGCTAAGTGATGGCATCAATGTCAAGTACATGGAGTGGTCCTACACCAACCACCCAAGATTTTACATCCAACATTAGCCTCATGGCCATTCGAGTGTAAGGGTCACTGACATAGTGGGTATGATCGATCCTTCTTCTTCCAAATGTCATCTATTTATCCTGGCTACTACCGACTACTTTTCCAAATGGGTGAAGATAATCCCACTCAGAGAGATCAAAGATTTGCATGTTCTCCAATATTTTAGGAATCATATCATATATAGATTCAAGGTGCAACATCAAATTATATTCGATAATGGTACTGCATTCAAGAGCACCAAAATCAATAACTTTACCCAAAGACAAAACATAGATTAGAGATACTCTATCATCTATTATTCGAGAGAAAATGGCTTAGCAAAAGCCTTTAATAAAACTCTCATCCAAATACTCAAAAAGTCACTCAATCATAATAAATGATAGTGACATGAGCAATTAGTTGAAGCTTTGTCACCTACTGCACTACCTATAGAACTTTGACTCAATCCACTCCTTTTTCTTTAGTGTATGGTTTGAAGCCGTTCTACCATTAGAGGTCTAACTCTCATCACTAAGGATAGCTATTGGTGCATGGTCACAATAGAGTAGAATGCCAAGTTGCAGTTAAAAGAACGTGAAGGTTTGAAAGAGAGATGCCTATGGGCATGCCAAAACCCTGAGTTATATAAAGCCAAAATGATTCAAGCAACAAGTTAGTTTGTCCTAGAGCTTTTCAAGTAAGAGAGCTTGTTTTAGTTATCAGGAGACCAATTATTGCCCATCGCAAGATGGGAGGCAAGTTTGAACCCATTTGGGAAGGCCCTTTTGCCATAGAAGAAGCCTACCAAGGAGGATCATATCAACTCATCAATCATAAAGAAGAGCACGTGATGCTTTCGATCAATAGGCTCTACCTAAAAAAACATTATACATAAAATTATGTTTGAAAGAAATTACCATCAATTAAAATTTCATTTCAAATTTAATCTATTGAAAACATTTTTGTCTACAAGTCTGCCATGACGTGTTTAGGGTAGGTGTAAGAGAACCCAAGCGGCATCCTATCTTCCTTCAACACAACACAAACCTAAATTACACACAAAACATTAAACAAATGCATATCATTTATCTCTGGATACTTTAAGTTGAGATAATGCCTAGCGACCCTCACTCAGTAGCTGCTCTAGGTTAGGTCAACTCACTACTTAGCTAGTGTGTCACCCTGGTGATTTTCTTTCTTAGGAGGATGTAAGTCTCCCACACTTTCTTCTTGGCTTAACCTCTACACATTGATGAGCACCTTATTAGTGTGGTATGTCTTACTATGTAGTTGGTAAGCTACCTCATGATGGCTTTGTTTAAGAGGATGTCAGTCTCCCACACTTTCTTCTTGAACTAGCCACCGTGCACTATCTGGGTCATGCATATTTGAGGTTTAGGATAAGTCCCCCCAGCGGCTCCTTTCCTCCTGACTACTTCAAGTTTGGGTCCAATACTTCCTTGGGACTCCCCGCTTAGTAGTCGCCCCAGGTGGATAGCTTCTGTCACGCAGACGACATACTATCCCGATGATCATTTACTTCTGTGAAGATGTAAGTCTCCTATGCCTTCTTCTTAGATTGATCAACACACATCGACAGGCACCTTAAGTTAGTTGGTGTTCACTATGCTGACAGCAACTCACCCGGTGGATACATCACTCATGGAAGATGTAAGTCATCGCGCTTTATCCTTGAGTTGTCCATTGTACACCTATAGGCTTTCTTTTTAGGGATCAGGATAATTCCCCTAGCAGCACCTCCCTTGGGGGCACTCTATTTGGATCGTGTCTTTGCAACCCCATCTAGACACTATCCGGGTTACTATTGGATTGGACAATTCCCCTTTCTTAGTAGCCACCCTTGTGGTTGGATGGGTTGTATTGTAGATGTGCAAGCTCTCCTTTTGGATTGGTAAATCTGAGATAGGTCCAGGCTGACATAGTCCCTTCTTAGCGTGATCCATGGCCCACAAATAGGGTCCATGCAAACATATAAATAAATATATATATATATATATATATATATATATATATATATATATATATATATATATATATATATATATATATATATATATATATATATATATATATATATATATATATATATATATATATATATATATATATATATATATATATTCGGAGGACACCCCCAACGATACCTTTTCCTAATCAGACATCCAATCTTCAGAGCATTGTCAACAAAACTCCCTATATGAATCAACTGACTACACTTAAATTGATGTAAGTCCCTAACGAGATTTGTTTTGATTTAATTTTGTTTTGGGCTCCACTATGGAGAAGAGTTTGATTTGTTTGATTTAAGTTTTAATATGATTCCACTTGGGAGGTTAGTTTTAAATTTGATTTGATATGATCTGGGCTCCACTAGGGAGAAGAATGTGGTTTGACTCCATTGGGGAGTTTGGTTTAGATTTAATATGATATTTTAATTTAATTTATTTTGAGTGAATATCTACTGTGGATATGAGCTTGGTTGAAATTGTTTAATTTAATTTTGATATGATATGGACCCTATCAATGTGCGATGGACCCACCAAGAAGGAGCCATGGGAACCTTGGCCTATCTTAGATTTACCAATCCAAAGGGGTGGTCTATCAATTGTGGGGTAAGACTAACAGACCTAAGGGTTGCCTTTCAGTGTGCAACGATTGTGCTATGAAGAAAGCACGAGGACTTACATCTTCCAAAGTAGGATAACCATTGGAGTGACTTGTTGGATGCACAATAAATTGAACCCTACCTAAGGTGACCACTAATTGAGTGCCATTGGGGATCTTACCTTAACTCAAGGGTAGTGAAGAAGGATTTCATTTTAATTTAATTTGATTTGATTTGATTTAATTTGATGTGTTATGTTATGGACCCTATCAATGTGCAATGGATTTACTAAGAAGGGGCCACGGGGGTCTGGACCTATCTCAGATTTACCAATCCAAAGGGGTAGTCTACCAGCTGTAGCGTGAGACTAACCAACCTAAGGGTTTTCTTTCGGTGTGCAACGACTTCGCTAGAAAGAAATCGTAGGAGAATCACATCTTCCAAAGCAAAGAAAACCACTAGGGTGACCTGTTGAATTTGCAACAAATCAAACTCGACCAAGGGTGACTACTAAGTGAGTGCCACTGGGGATCTTACCTCAACTCAAAAGTAATCAAAATTAATTTTGTTTGATTTGATGGACCCTATCAGTGTGCGATGGACCCACTGAGAAGGGGCTATGTCGGCCTGGACCTATCTCATTTTTACCAATCCAAAAGGGTAGTTTACTGGCTGCAGGGTTAGACTATCCAACCTAAGGGGTTGACTTTTGGTGTGTAACGACTATGCTAGGAAGAAATACATCTTCTAAAGCAGAGATAACCACTGAGGTGACCTATTGATGGCACAATAAATTGAACTTGACCTAGGGTGACTATTGAGTGAGTGCCGCTGGGGATCTTACCTCAACTCAAGAGTAGTCAGGATGATTAATTTAATTTAATTTTGATTCGATGGACCCTATCGGTGAGTGATGGACCCACTGAGAATGGGTTATGTTAGCCTGGATCTATCTAATATTTATCAATCCATAGGGATAGTCTACTAGCCGAAGGGTGAGACTAATCGACCCAAGGGTTGCCTTTCAGTGTGCAATGACTATGCTTGGAAGAAAGCACGAGGACTTACATCCTCCAAAGCAGGATAATCGCTGGTGTGACTATTGGATGCAAAATAAAGCAACCCTGACCTAGGGTGACTACTGAGTGAGTGCTATTGAGGATCTTACCTCAACTCAAGAGTATTCAGACAATTTCTATAGAGAGTTTTGCTGACACTGCCTTAAAGATAGGATATCTGCTTAAGGAAAGGTTCCACTAGGGGCGTTCTCCTAATCCATAAGTGAATATATATTTTGTTTGTTTATATGTTTGTGTGGATCCTATTAGTGTGTGATGGACTGCACTAAGAAGTGGCTATGTCGGCTTGGACCTGTCTCATATTTACTAGTCTAAAGGGAAAGTCTCCACATCCGCAATACAAACCTTCTAACTACATGGGTGGCTACTAGGAAAGGGGAACTATCCATTTTGATATCAACTTTGGTAGTGTCTTGATGGGGTCACAAGGATATGATCCTAATAGAGTGCCCATAGGGGAGGTGGGTGTTATCCTAATCCCTGAGAAAGAAAGCCTATAAGTGTGCAGTGGCCAACTCAAGGAGAAAGCGTAGGGACTTACATCTATAATGAGTGGTGTCATCCACCGGGTGGGTTACTATTAGTATAGCGAACACTAGCCAACCTAAGGTGCCCATCAGTGTGTGATGATCAATCTAGGAAGAAAGCGTAGGAGACTTACATCTTCATAGATGGAAATGATTGCTGGGACAGTCTATCATCGGCGAGATAGATGTTATCCGACCTAAAGTGACTACTAAGCGGGAAGTCCCAAGGAAGGACTAAACCCAAACTTGAAGTAGTTAGGAGGAAAGGAGCCTTTGGAGAACTTAACCTAATCCTCAAATATACTCAACCAAGTCAATGCACGAAGGCTAGTTCAAGAATAAAGCATAGGAAACTTATATCTTCTTAAACGAAGCCATCATGAGGTAGCTTACCAGCTATACAATAAGGCCTACCATACTAACAAGGTGCTCGTCGGTTTGTAGTAGTTAAGCCAGGAAGGAAACATGGGAGTCTTACATCCTCCTGAACAAAAAGACCACTAGGGTGACATACTACCTATGTAGGGAATCAACCCGACCTAGAGCAGCTATCGAGTGAGGTCCACTAGGGGCGTTATTTCAACTCAAAGTAGCCCGAGATAAAAGATATGGGTTTGTTTTATGTTTTGTGCATAATTTATGTTTGTGTTATGTTGATGAAGGATATGATGTTGCTTAGGTTCTCTTACACCAATCTTAAACACGTTGTGCAAGATTTGTAGACGTAAATGCTTTCAATTTGAAGAGATTGAATTTGAAATGGAATTTTCATTGATGATAATTATTTTTCAAACATAATTTTATGGATAATATTTATTTAGGTAGATCCAATTGATTGGAAGCATCGAGCACTCTCTTTTATGGTTAATAAGCTGATATGATCCTCCTTGGTAGGCTTTCTCTATGGCAAAAGGGCCTTCCTAAGTGAGTTCAAACTTGCCTCCCATCTTAGTCTTCTTAAAAATAAAACATACTCTCCTACTTAAAAATCTCTAGGGATGACCAACTTGTTGCGAGCTTGAATCATTTTAGCTTTGTACAACTCAAGGTTTTAGCATGCTCATATGTGTCTCTGCTCCAAACCTTCGAGCTCTTCTAACTGCAACTTGCATTCTGCTCCATTGTGATCTTGCTACTCATAGTTATCCTTAGTGATGGGAGTTAGACTTCTAATGGTAGAATGACTTCAGACCTATAAACTAAGGAGAAAGCAATAGAATGAGTTGGAGTTCTATAGGTTGAGCGGTAGGCCCACAAAGCTTCAGGTAATTGTGCATGCCATTATCATTTATTATCGTTGAGTGTCTTCTTGAGTATTTGGATGAGAGTTTTGTTGAAGGATTCTGCTTAATTTTTTTTCTCTTGAATAGTAAATGGTAGAGTATCTATAATCTATGCTATGTCTCCATCCAAAGTTATTGATTTTGGTTCTCTCAAATGTAGAACCATTATCGAATATAATTATGAGGCACCTCGAATCTATATACGATATGGTTGTTGAAAAACTAGAGCATAAGTTGAGCTTTGACCTATTTGAGCAAAATCATCTTCGCCCGTTTGGAAAAATAGTCGATAGTGGCTAAGATAAATCAATGACCCTTGGATGAAGGAGGATAGATCTGACCCATTATGTCAATACTGCAACACTCGAATGGCCATGAGGCCAATGTGGGATGTAGAATGTTGGGTGGTTGGTGTTGAACCACTCTGTGTACTTGGCATTGATGGCATCTCTTAGCTACATCCATGCAATTTATAATCATCGACAACCAGTAGTATCCAAGTCTTTTGATTTTGGCTTTCATCTTAGGACCATATTGGTGAGCTCTACATAATCTTGTGTGCACCTCAGTCATGATCTTACGGGCTTTGTGCTTGTATAAATAACATAACCACATATGATTGAAGGATCGTTGGTATAAGACACCATCCACAAGGGTGTATGAAACTTCCCTTTGCTTCATCTAGTGTGCTTGTGACTTCTCTTGAGGTAGTTTGCCTTATTTATGTAATCCATGAATGGTTGTCTCCAATCCACCTTCTCATCCTTTTTGGCAATGGTAACCTCCCCTTTAAGAGTGTATTTTTTTTGATGAGTCCAATATTAATAAGAGGTAGGACTTGTCTATTTTGGACCTCTATTGATATGGACTCATCTTTCGGACATGCCAACTTATTGGAAAGCTTTGCTAAAGCATCTACAATAGCATTTTCCCCTCGGGGGATCTTATAGATGGTCACTTCTAGAATTTGGGCCAACAACTCTATAGTGTATTTGTGATAGTGATGGATTCTAAGCTTTAAAACCTTATTAGACCCAAGAATTTGGTTGACCACTAGTTGGGAATCCCTAAAGATGTTGATGTTCTAGATGCTTAGCGATATGACTAACTCCAGACTAGCAATCAGAGCCTCATATTTGGCTTCATTATTGGTTCAAGGATCAAATAGGTGGTATGAAAGTTTTATAATATGACGGTTTGAAGTTAGGAGAACTATTCTCACCTCTGCATTTCTTGGAAGAGTAGATTGTGGTTCTTCTCCACTTTGAGAGAAAACTACACCATCAAAATACATTTCCCTGTGGTGAATTCTAGTATCCCCTAAGTTCATGATTTGTTCATCGGGTAGATCATCATTAAGGGGAGAATCAATAAGAAGGGGGTGTGCTGCTAAGAAATCTATGAATGCTTATCTTTTCATCGCATGGAGGGGTACAAAAGTAATGTCAAACTATGATAAAATCATGGACCAACGTGCTAACCATCTGAATAGCATCAATCATGTCATGAGATACTGCAGTGGATTGATTCTAGAAATCAAGTTGACTTTATGAGAAAGCATGTAATGCCGTAGCTTTTGGGATGCAAAGATTAAAGCTAGATAATGCTTCTCAATGGGTAGATAGTTTGCTACAGCAGGGATTAGACAACATCTGAGATAGTAGAGCACATTTTCCTTCCCTTCATCTTTGGCTAGGGTCAACAAAGTGCCAAGGGAGTCATCTAATGTAGCACTGTAGAGGATCAAAGGCTTTCCTGGGATAGGGGAAACTAGAACTGATATCATCATCTGGTACTTGTTGACATCTTCAAAGGCATGTTGGCGCTTATCATCCCACTTGAACTTGGCATCCTTCTTGATAAGTACTGAAAATGGCTAGCATCAGCCTGATAGGTTGGATATAAAATGTCTTAGATACGCTAACCACCCTTGGAATGATCTGAGTTGAGTTAGACTTTTAGGGAGTGGCATTTCTAATATCACTTTAATCTTCTCTGGGTCAATTTTGATCCTACAGTGTCGAACAACAAACCCAAGAAACTTTTTTTAAGATACTCCGAATGCACACTTCAAGGGATTCCCTTTGAGGTAAAATTGTCTTAACCATTTAAAAAGTACTCTCAAGTCAAAGTAGCGGTCTTCCTTTTTTTGCTTTTGACCAAGAGATCATTGACATAGCATTCGACTTGATGATAAATGAGTTTATCTAAAATTTGAGTCATGGCCCGCTGGTATGTGGCACCAACATTTTTAATGCTGAAAAGCATGACCTTATAGCAATAGATTTTGATCGGGGTTCTAAAGGTAGTATTCTTCTCATCTTCAAGGGCCATATTTATTTGGTTGTATCCAGATGAACCATCCATTAAGGAGAAGGTTGCATGAGATGAGGGAATGTCCATCATCAGCTCCAATATTGGTAGTAGAAATTCATCTTTTGGACATGCCTAATTTAGATCCATAAAGTTGACACATATGTGAATTTGGCCATTCATCTTCTTAATTAGGATGACACTGGCCAACCAGGTGGGGTATTTCTCCTCCCAAATGAAACTAGCTTCGATCAGTTCCTTGACTTCAAAAATGACATATTGTTCAATGACTAATCACATGCATTTAGGAGCTTTCTTATTTCAATCCATTCAAATCGCCTTCATGGGTTAAACTTAATGGTTAGTTTTAATTTTTTTACAATAAGGAAATGATGTATGTCGGGCATGGATCTTCTTTAGTTCCTAGGTTGATTTCTTTGAGTTCATCGATCGTTGACTTAATTTATTCTTCAAATTTTAGCAGTGCATCTTTGACTTGAAAATCATCTAAATCATCTGAAGTTACAAAGCACACCTCATCATATGAGTTAATGTGATTTGAAAAGAACCTATCAGATTCCAAATGATTAGTGATGAATAGACAGTAATTGTCATCATCAAATGGGCCTACTGTGCTGAAGCCTAGACATGATCTTGATTGAGTGCTTTTGTATTTATTGTTCCATATCCTTTTGAAGTAATCTGACCTGTGCTTAGACCATGTATGTGGAATTAATCCTTTCTTTGCCAAATTTTAAACATAAGGAGAGTACCAATCAAAAGGTAATTCTAATAAAGCTTTATATGAATCATCCTCTAGTTCTACATCAACTTCTTGACTTAAGGATGACACTCTAGGAAAGAACCTTTGAATCTTTACAACTATGAATAATTTAGTTGCTTCCTTAACTACCAAACCCTCAATTTTTTGTGAGGAAAGTGGGGTTAGAGCTAAGGTTCTGAACTAGTGCTTAATAGTTTCACATAAAGAGGACTTGGATACACTTATGCTTTGCTTAAGGACCCAATATTCATCAATGTCTAGCTCAAGTGTCACCTTTAACAAGATCTTCTATTAAAAGGAGCTAGTCGGTGTGCTAACCATATATGACTCATCATCTGAACTAGATTTTAAGTCTATATGGATAACAGGTGTACTCTTGGTAGTTGGGATAAATCTCCTGGTAGGTGGTAAGTATGAAGATCTTCCACCCCTGGGACTGCCTCTAGACTTGCCTCTTTCTCGTCTTGGTGGAGGTTGGGTCATCCTCCTCACATGTTTGAATGGAGTAACGAACTATGGGTGAAATCTAATATCAGGCTCTACTTCATCCCCTGAGTCTATTTCTCACTCCCTTTTTTTCTTCTTTTTCTTTTTCTTTTTCCTTTTTTTTCTCACACATGGGGATTTTGACTAAGTTCTCAAGAATAAACTTTTTTGGTTTTGGGGGAGGTAGTATGACACATCCTCATATATCTTAACCTCATGAACTGAAAAGGGCTTGAGATCTCCTTTGATAGAATACTCAATTTCATCTCTCATGAACTTGATGCACTGATGTAAAGAAGATGGAACCATGTTGTTCTCATATATCCATGGTCTTCCAAGCAAAGCATTGAAGGATGTATTCGAGTCTATTATGTGAAACTTTGCTTTAATCTTCTAATCATCTATCTCTAGCGGTAACACTATAGAGCCTAAAGCCCTCTCACCTTGTTCAGTGAATCCTTTTAACATCATCCCCTCCTTTTGGAGTTTAGAGATGTCAATCCTCAAGTAAGCAAGGGTTCTTAGGCTCATAATGTTGACTGATGGACCTGAATCAACCAAAACTCTGGATAGCCTAAATCTACCAACATCCACTATAATGTAGAGAGGATGGTTATGCTCGATCATCCCTAGAAGTAGGTCTTCATTGCTTAATGTAACTCCTAAGATTTCCTTTGAGTGCGTGCTTCCTCTCCAGTAGCAGTCAGCTAAGCTAAGCATATCTCTGGATTAAGCAAGGCCTTGATTAGAGATCCCCTCATATCTTTGGATAAGACAAGGGCGTCGTATATGCTTAGCTTAGCTGTCAACTTTCTAAGATGAGCTAGGACATTATAATTAACTCTAGGTTGGTCCTCCATAAGCATATCCATAGGTGGAGCATCTTGTGGAGGGGCTATTTGCTCACTAAAACCAATGACATGTTTACCCTTATCCTAAGATGCTACCCAATGAGGTAGAACTTTGCCACTACATAGGTTGACTTCAGTGACTTCTTGGATTGATGAGTTTGTGGAAAGTTCTACCTGCTCATCAGGAATACCTATAACTTCTTCTATGAGATCCTCAAAGTCGGATGACTCTAAGTCAATCTCAAGAGGTGATCTCGATTAATTTAGAGAAGGAAAATATGATTCTGAATCTGAGAGGAATGGATCAAAATTATTTGTGCTTTTATTATTTAGACTTGGAGAACTTTCAATAAGAATGAAACTAGGAGCATCAAAAGTGACAAAGTTGTAAGTAGAATCAACTTTCTTTATTAATTTCTATAATTTGGGTGGAGGTACATGATACAAATCAAGTAAACTAAGCAGAGTGAGGGGTTTGGTTCTCTCATCCCAAGATATATTGTTCTTACCGATAGAAGAAGAACCAGTAGTGGTACCAGTAGCTATAATGGTGGAAGGAGTCTTGGACCTGGATGGTGGTTACGCTACAGATCTATCTCGAGTAAGTGTGGTAGGCTGCTGTTGTTGCTAGGCATCCACCCTCCCTGAGTTATCTTTCATAACTAGCAAACCTTCCTTGGAGGTTTGAGCTACTTCAGGCACCTCTAGAGAGAATTTCTTGATTTTAGTGATGATTTTCTTAGAGGTATGAGATGAGAAAATATGCCAACCTTCTTTGGTCTTAAGAGGATCAAAAGTATCCATAAGGATTACTCTAATAGAACTAGATGGTTATTCTGATAAGTATTTTTTAGGGATGACTATACCTCCTGACTTGTAGCTACGCTCAAGCCAGTCCTTGAAAGTGCTGCAATACTCTAAGGAATGGCCTAACATGCGGTGGTAGGGATAATTGCTAGGATTATCACTCTTGCCCACTTCCTCCAACCTCTTAGGCATGGGCAGCTGAAAATCAAGTTTCTTCAAGTGATTCTTGAAGATTTTCCTAACTACTTCCCTCTTAAAAGAGTATGGCTTGCTTAAATTTTTAGCAAGAGTAGGTGGAAAATAACTTCCTGGTGGTGGATATGGATACCACTACTAAGTAGGTAGTTGTGGTAGTGGTAGTGCATTGTGGCTATGGTGGAAGAAGGTGGTGGAGTGGAGACTACTAGAATTTAGGCCTCTCAAATTGTACCCTGACTGGCTGTTTCCCATTATCTACTAACACAACTATCCCAGGCTTCTTCTTAAATATCTTCTAAGGCTTGGGCTTAAATGATTGGTTTGAAAAGGGTAAGTACTTAGCTTCCTCTTGTAGGTTAGCCACCTTGCTGATTAGCTTCTAAAATATCTTAATGGTGAAACCCTTAAGCATGAAGGTGATCGAGCGATGGATATTCTTAAGTAGAATCTCAATGACATGTTGTTCGAATAACTATGGCTCTCATTTGATACTCAAGATGTGCCATCTAAGAATATAATCAATAAGAGACTCATTGTGTTTTCTTTTCTCTATAATGAGGTCATCAACAGTTACCCTTTGTTGAGCTCCTACAAATATCTTGATGATGAGATGCTCTAACTCGATAAAGGACTTCAATGAACCATTGGGCAGTTCAGCATACCAATCAAATGTGACACTTGCTAAGCTGCTGACAAAGAGCAGAAAGGAAGTGCATCGCTGTCACCGACTACTTTGGGTTCCCACTACCATCAAAACTCTTAAAGTATGGTGGCACAAAACCCTTAGGGTATTGAACTACATCAAATTATTCTGAGTAGGGTCTACCTTTAGGAATAGATGAGCTCCCTGTGCTTGTGCCAAGGCTTCCTTCACCTGCTACTCTACCATCTGTTTGATATCATTTTCTTGCATGGAGGTGATATCTATGACCTTCTTATAAAAGCTACTAGCATCATCATCCATGAGAGTGCACTTAGGATGATCTAAAGTATGTACCAACTCTAGCTGATTGAACATAGGATGGAAGATGACTGACCATTGGAATGAGCTCTATAGACTCTATGCATTGAATACTCTGAGCTAGTGTGGTGCACTCTCTAGCTAGCTCAACTGTTATGGGGACTATGTCAGTGTTCCCTCAACTCTCTTCCTCTAACTACTATGAAGGTGGAGCAACCATGATGCTCTTAAGTCGCCACTCCTTCTTTACCATAGTTGAAGTGGAAGGTCGAGCAGGGGAGCTTGGCCTCACCTCAATGGGTGGGATAGATGGAGTGGGATCCTTGGGTTATAGCCAGACTACTAGTGGAGAAGCTCTCTCTAGAAGGGGGCTTGTGGAACTTCATGAGGATAGTGGATACTGAAACTTGAACTGGCGAAGATGGATGGCAAGTGGAGTAGCATTGTGTGGGTGACACTAGCTGCCTCTCCACAATAGATCTCCTCTTGTGAATAATGATGCTGGTAAGGACTATATGGTCAGAATGATCAGCTTTAATAGCTCATCGATCAAGGAAATCCATCAAAGTGGAGGCTGTTGACTATCTAGCATACCTCATCCTCTCACGCTTTCCTGCTTGGGTAGTAACTCTAGCCTCAAAGGCCCTCTCTCTATGTATCTAATCCCTAATGCTCCTAGAGATTAGGCTCTTTAAATCATGTAAAGTACCAGACTCTAAGCGTTCATGGCCTTTGCCGACTTGGCGAAGAACAGATCGTAGGCTAGCATAGGGCTTCATCTTATCCCTTGCTACTATCTCAAACTCTGTAGGTGGTAGGGGTGATGAAGCGATGTTGCAGTAATCCTCCTCTTCTTTAGAAGCTGAGAGGGGGTGGAACCAACTACCATCCAAGAATGGAGAGGTCTGACAAGGAGAACCCTCCTCATATATGCTGAGGCATGCCCCAAGGATGTGGCTTGACTTAGAATGGGAACTAAGAAATCTATTCCCAAGATTCCATGAAATGAAGCATCAGTTGATAAAACCAGCAGCGACAACTAACACTAGCATAACTAGCACTAATATGGGTGTAGGAACCATAGTGGCCTTCCTCTTTAGAGAGGGAAACTCAAAACTAGAGTGAACATCGAATCGAAGAAGTGGCTTCTTCCCTACGACTTCCTCTTGGCTGACAGTAGTGAGGGTTGGTACCACGCAGGTGACCTTGAATTGCTCGAATCCAAGGCCAAACTTAATGATAGGGGCATCAGTGAGTATGGCCTGATCCATGGACAAATCTACACCGGATGCAAAGGAGAAAATTAGCTTGTAGGAAGACATGTCGATGAACTGACCGAAAGAAAGAATGAGGAACTGGGCTGGTATCTCTGCGTTATTAGAAAAGAGAATCGAATGAGACTCTTGCTTTGAATTGTTGACTTGAATTATTGATTTTGATTTGACTTCTGAACTAGAACCCTCATTTAACAAATTTAGGTATGCTAAATAGGGTTCTATTAGAGAGATTTAAAAATTTGGAGGAGAGACTTTGCCATGAGTTGTTGAATTTGATATTGATTTGGAACCCACATTCAATTAATTTGGGTATGTTAAATGGGGTTCACTTGTTTGGAGAGACTTTGAATATTTAATTTATTTTTTTTATTTGAAAATTTATTTAGAACCTTTAGGTATGCTAAATGAGGTTAAGATGTATGTTTGAAAAAAAAAATTGAAAGCTTTTCATCTTGATGATTTGATTATTGATTATTTGATGTTTTGATTTAATTTGAAAAGTAGAAATCTCATTATGGTAAAATTTTTATATTATATATTCCTACCTTCATCTATCCCCCTTTTGGAAAAGAGGATAAATGAAAATAAAAATATATAACATCTTGTCGGGACACCATGTAGATCCATAGATGTTCTTATTAGGGTGATTGGGTACGACATTGAGGAAAGGTGTACTATCTTGAATGATAAAACTCACCACCCTACAATGGACCTAATCACCTTAATAAGGACTCCTAAGAATAATGTGTCTTCAAAATGTACCAGAGATTCTTCCACTACTTTATATGGAAAAGTAAAGCAGGGTTTATTTTAAAATTGGTTTGTTAAGTTCCCTACAAGGGCAAGCCCTCATAGTTAATTACATCATAAGGAACAAGATTCCTTAGGAATACACTCAATTAAGGTAAATGATCATTGTCTCCAAAGATTTGAAAGGTAGGACTATTAATCGATTAATTTATTTTTAGAAAAGCCAAGTGGGATCGATTAAGAGGAGGGAGTCCTTATCAAATCCAAAAGGGGAATAAGTAGGGGATACTTATGATACTAGAAGCCTAGTAAGTACCCCAAACTATCCTATGGTCAGGATTTGCATTTTTGAATTGAATTGATTTATTTGAGTTGAATTTTATTATAAATCTAGGGTTTACAATTCCATAGTACAATGTCATGGAAATGCCTAAGAGGTGAGGAATTATGCTCGGGCTCACAAAGGGAAGTAGCAACCTCTGAACCTAAATCTAGGGAGCTTTGGCGAGGGCCAAAAGCATGATCTAAATTTAAGGTGAAAATGGGTATTTGGTTTACCTCCATAAGAGAGGATAAACAACTCAACTGTTGGCCTTACAACTGCCTGGGGGTGGCCACCAACTTACTCCTCTTACAATTATAAATACATGTAGGCAAGTCATATATTTTTGCAAGATAGCTATGGTGTTATTTATTTAGAAAGAGACTAAGTCCTTAAACATACTCCCTAAGAGACCAAATCATGTAGGGCATGATTTAATGAGTTAAATATTATCCAAATTTTATTACATTTTATTTTGATTTTGGACAATCAATTTGACCCAAGCTTTACGATTCAAATGCCCAATGTATGAGAAATTAAATTATGGGCCAAAATTAGAAAGATAAGGAGGTGTGTTTCCACCTTGGCTCTCATAGGTCAAGCCAAGTTCTCTGGCAAAGATGGAAGCCCTCCAATCAAGAGTGAAATAATATGCTTTTTATGCATGATGTGAGAAAAGTAATACATCATCTAGCTAAGGGGTTGCTAATTTTTTATCTTCATTTATAGCCTAAGCTTTAGATGAGGTTAAGAGTTATTTTTTTTAGTTTAAATTGTTTATGTTGGATAGAAAATTTAATTTCTTAAGAACCTAATCGTCATCTAGGCCATACATCAAAGGAAGGAATAAACTAGGAAAAGATGCCATCTTAATGCATAAGCTAAACAAACATCAATCAATTTATAAAGCTAGCGCAAAAGAATAAAAGGCCATTTGTGGTCGGGCACCACCACAAAAACCTGAAAACAAATTGGGTAGCTGAACTCTACCATTTTACAACCCGAATTACAAATGAATAAATTACAATCAAGAAGGAATTCATGATTATGGGGGTTTTCATTCTTCTTTCTTCTTTCTTCATTCTTCTTTCGGTTGGTTGGAATGTGGTTGCTCCAAAGGCTTTACATGGTATATAAGGCATAGCTTTATAATTAATGTTCATCCTAATACCCCAAAACAATCATTCTAAAATCCTAATTTCAAAATTACATGAAAATGGGAAAAAAAAATGAAATCTAACTAAAACTTGCAAAATAGAGATTAGCTAAACAAACCATACAATCCCAAGAATGTATATATATAAATTGGACTTAGCACCCCACACATGGGTAACCAAGTCCACTTGGCCTATTTTAGATTATTCTTAGGGGCATAAGCACCTACACAATAAAAATAATTATATTTTTATTATAGTGCCCCTTAAGCACAATCCCCTGCAGAAGGCAATGGTTAGACTAAGATCATCTTATCATTCAGTCTATGCAATACACCCTAATATCCAGATTAAAACAAAGTATCACAAAATAAAAGCAAACATCAATCCATATACCTCCCTAACCTAAAGCTAGAAGTGGTGACTTAGCCTAATGTGTGTGTTATTTAAGGTTTGTGTGGTATGCCTAGCTAGGCTTTAAGGTTGAGGTTTTCTAAGTATGAAAATGTTCAACTTAGAGGGTTTGTTTCATGTAAGTGATTTAGTTAATTTGGTTGATTTTATTTTGTATTTTGGTTTGGTTTGAATGAATCTTACAATTAATTACTAAGTTGTAAAGAGAGGAAAAGAGAAGAGAACTTATCTTTCTTTCCAACCTTAAGTAATTTCTAAGGTAGATTCATATTTGATTTTTGTTTAGTGAATATTTTATTATGTGTTTTAATTAATCCCAAGTTTATATTTTTCCAAAACAAACCTATTCAAAAAGAAAGACATTTTAAGATTAAGTAATGTATAATACTATCACAAAACACACATCACTTTATTTCTTTTCCAACATGTGTAACATGCATATTGATGAATCCTAAGGATATCTATACATGCAAATTGAAATATTTAGCACACCTTAATGATGAATGCTAAGTGAGTTACTTAAAAAAATTTGGATGTTTTATAATTCATGATTTTCATTAAGTAGAAAAGAGTGATTCTTTTATCCATTTTCATATGGACATTTATAGTATAAAAGACATAAGTGAGTATGGAATCATTGTTAGCACTGGAGGTGTAAAGTACAAGACCTACCTAGGGCTACGTAAAGCCTCACAACCATGGGATTTTCCAGACTAATACTTTCTTAAATAAATGTACATGCACAAAAAGAAATGAATGGAAAAAGAAAGATGCAAAAGTTTATGTTTGTTTGATTTTGGTTTGATAGTTTAATTTATATGTGTCATGTTGAATTCCTTCTTAATACATGACATAGGAGTGTATAGGAATGGATTTAAGTAAGTGTTATGTCCTTTTCAAATGGACTATAAACTTTACAAATCCTATACAATTCTATGTTAAGAAAGAGAGGGAGAATCACATAACACATTCTATGCTATTCACATGCAAGCTCATAAGTACTTATAAATAACACACCTTTTAGTTTTGATGTTTAATTCATAAGTTTTAAAATAATTTTTAGAATTAATAGTGATAATAGCCATTCATATCCTTACTTTAGCCAAAACATGCAATTTGACATAAAGGAAACATTTCATTTTTAATTTGATTTTTAAAAGGCATGAATGCATGATTTTCATATGACATACACATTTAGCATGTTAGGAAGAAAGTGCTGAAAGCATGTAAATTCATTCACCCTAATTAATTGCTAATGACAATCTTATGAAAGAGGATTATTTAAAGTAAATCAAATTTTCTTTAAAGAGATTTTTTGTTTAGAGTTTGATTAGAATTTAGGAAATGTGAAAGAGTTTGTTGGTCCTAACCCATTTCCCACATGTGTATATTATTTTAGGTTAATTTTTAGGTGATTAGATCAATTTTATGTTTTGGTTAGGTTAAGGTGAGAATTAAGTGCATTAATTATCCCTTACCTACATGACTTTAACATATTTATTCAAAAAATTATGAGCCAATGTATGACTAAAACTACATAAGGAATTTAAATCGGCAATGCACATAAGAAGGAAAGGGCCTAATGCAATTGGCCCATAATTAATGATTAATTAAGTTAAAGAGTTTAATTTAAGTACTTTCATAACCCTTCCCACACATGTGGGTTGGATTTTGATTTCCTTAAGTTACTTAGGTTATTGAACACCTAAGCACCTACCCAAGATGAATTTGTTAAGTTCGGATTGATTTGATTTTAAAACTTTGATTAATTAAGCCATTTAATTAATTTTCACCTTAATTAGATTTTTATCCAAATAAAATAAACTTAGGGAAAGAAGATATGGGAAAGAATCCTAATCTCATTCCCTAAGTCCACTCATTGTTCTAAAGTGATTAACAAACTTAATTAATATATTATCACTATTTAAAAGGTTAATTAGTCATTTAATTGATTAAGAGGGTAATTAGGAATGAACCAAGCAATTATCCGAATTAAACCATTAATAAATCCCTAGAAAATTAGGGGAGGCAGAAGTCATCCCACTAAATGCACATGAGAAGTTTGGAATTAATCAATGAAATAATTAGAGAGTAATTCAATGATTGCATTCCAAGTAAAACCTAAATTAAGAAAATATCACTATTCAAAATCAATTGAATTTAATTGTAGATTATTCCCCTTTGAATTATCTTCACAATGCATTTTATTTTGTAATTTTTTGATTTTTTCTACATTTAGTTATGAATATTTGAGGATTCAATGATTAATAATTAATTAAAACATCTAATTATTAACTAATCCCATCGGCGCCACGTGGACTGCTGACACGGCCAGCTTTCCATGTGGCATGATGGGATTGGTTATTTAAGTTATCACATCCGAAGCTGAGTCATCGGCGGTGCTACACGCTTTCTCTCTGGATCATCCGATCAGAGATCAGATGGTAGAGATTTATCTCATGATTATTAAGGGATTAATCCATGGATCCTATGCGGCTTAATCATGATCATCCATCCAAAATGCGCAGATGGATGGTACATGATCCATCACTGAGCTCGCTTATGAGAGACGGAGACTGTCTGTCCCTTAGGGCAACATCTGAGCTCGATTGAGCTTGGATTGAGCTCAAACTCACCCCACACCATCTAAGGGCAAGTAAGTAAATCTAACGATCAATTTTACATGTGGTGGAAATTTCTTTCACAAAGGACCAAGAACTACTATACCTAAGATTGGTTTGAAGACATACCTCACCGGAGGCTATCATCGACACTCTAATCCACCGAGGTAGCTTCGTCTAGTAGAGATAAAGCCCTGTTGAAGATTTGAGATTTTGGTATTGGGTAGATACTTCTATTGGCCAAGGTCTCCTTCAAATGGTTTGACCTTAGTCTGGACACCACCTCCTTGCCTTTGAAACATGGCAGAAGTTTTGGATCAACTCGATTGACTCCTCTAAAGTTGCTTACAAGAGGAATTGAGCTAATTTTGTGTATTGAGTAAGTTGGAAATATGGTGGAGATCCCCTATTTTTAATTTGAAGAAATTAAGAAATAGAGAATTGGAGATGGCTCTAGGAAGCTTGGGGAGACTTTCAATTGCTTGCTCTGAGTTTCCTAAGCTCAATTGAGTATGAGTGTCCTGGAATGAAGTGAAATTAGGGGGAGTATATCTCCCCCTAGATGAATCAGACACCTTAGCTTCCCTTTGCTATTTTGATCAAATTCACCCTATGCAATGGGTTTGTTAGGCCATTTAGGGTTGTATGTGATTCAGTTTTGTCCAGAGGAGGTAGTGGAGAAGTTTTCATGTGCAAAATAAGGGGTGGGAGTGATTTCCAACTTATTTCCAAGTAGGTAGTTAGTTTGGCCATTGGGTTGGGTTTGGCTGACCCAAACCCATTGGGTCATGTGCACCATGCTCACTAGTGTCCACTTGGTCCACCAAGAGGGTGCCAAGTGGACATGGAGAGGATTTGACCAAATTCTAAGTGAATTTGGCCAAAAAATTACCCTTTGACTTAGGGGTAAAATGGTTATTTGGCTTGGATTTCTATTTGAATATGTTTAGTATGATTGAAAAATGGATTGGGCCAAGTTTTAATGAATTTGGAATTGATTTGATGTGATTTGGCTCATGTTTCATTTAGGTCAAAATGGGTCAACTTGGGTCTTGTTAACCAATTGGTCAAATTGGCTCAAACCAAGGGTTTGGTCAAGTTCATATGACCATTTGAAATGTTTTGGTATCATTGCTTTGGTTTAATTTGATTTTTATTTGGATTTGGTTCATTTGATTTCATTTGGGTCAAATGGGTCAAGTTGACCAATTTGACCCATTTCATCTATTTTAGTTAGGTCATGGGTTGGGATTTGGTTCATTTGATTTCATTTGGGTCAAATGGGTCAAGTTGACCAATTTGACCCATTTGATCTATTTTAGTTAGGTCATGAGTTGGTTTAGGCTTCGTTGGTCATATGAAATGTATTGGTATATTTGTTTCCAATCAATTTTGGTTTAGTTTGATTTTGGATCAATTTGACCTTTTAGGTAAAGTTGGGTACAAGGTTAATTGGGCTAGGTTGGGTTCAGTTGGCCAATTAAGGCTTTGGTCAAGTTCAACAAGTGATTTGGAATGAACTTGACCCATTGGTTTCAATCAATTTGGCTTAGATCATGTTTTGACATATTTTGAATTTTTAGGTCAAGTTGGGTCAAGTTGGGTCAAGTGGCCAATTGGGCTAGGTTAGGCTCAAATGATGACTTGGTTAAGTTCAAACATTGATCATGAATGAGTTTTGATCAATGGTTTCAATCAATTTGACCTATGGTGGATTTTGGCTAGTTTATGTTTCATTTTAGCTAAGTGTTGACATGGTAAACCCTTAGGTTTCACTTGGTTAGATCCAATTTGAGTGATTGATCATCTCATGATGATTGTTGCTCACAATGTGAGGCTTAGGTGGGCTTAGTTCAATCCAATTTTGGTAGAATTAGAATTTGGCTCAAAAGGGGGTACTTTAGGTTACTTTGGGTCAAGTAAGCCTAAGTGGGTCAATTGACTTGATCAAGGCTTGAATCATGTTTGGTTGAACTCACATATGGACTTATGATTGAAATATAAATCCACTTGCGAGTGGTTTGGAGTCAAATGAGTTTTGATTCACTTGACAATTTCAAGTTCAAAGGGTGAACATGAGTTTGACTTGGGTTTGATTTATGAATTTAGTTTTGATTCGATGATTGAAGTTTGTATGCATTTTTGGGTTCATGATTGAAGGATTGATTGAATCATGAAGAAAAATCAAGGGTCTGGCTTGATTTGTATTTGATTTGGCTAAGTTCAATATTTTGGCTTGAAAGGCTTAGGTTGAATTGTGTTTGAATTTTAATTTGATTTTTGAATTGATTTTTGGATATTTGAATTTATATTTCATTTATATTTGTGAATATAAATGAGAATATAAATGGGTTATGAGAAAATTTCTTGAATTTAATTTGATTTGGAATTGATTTAGGCTAAGTCCATAAGATGGGATCAAAGGGATTTAGGAAAGATTTTTGGAATTTGGAATTCTATCACCGGTTTCAATCATTTGGAATTGATTTGAGTTCTGTAGTTAGTTTGATGTTGATTTGATTTTGAGTTTAATTTAAATTTTAAGATTTGACTTGAAGGAAGGAAGTGAGGATTGGTTCAAGCTATAGGGTAGGCAAGTCTTCCTAACACCCTAAGGTATGAAATATTTCTATGGCTAACTCTTTTAAGTCTCTAGGATTAGGTTGAGTGTTCACCTAATCACTAGAAGTGTATTAAGACTAAGGAAACTCTTAGTATCTAAGAGGAGTCCTATGTCTAAGATTGAGGGGTTGAGAGCTCATTCTAAAAATGGGGTCAACAAAGGGCGCCCAATAGGTGTGGTGTGACTGACAAGGTACACCGCACGTATTAGTGTTGACTGAAATGATCAACAACACCGAAAGATCACAAGCATTAACAGAAATAATCTACTCCTAACCAAAAGTGTATAAGGAATCTAGAGCTTAGTGCAATGTGACTCTACTCATGTCAAAGACATAAGAGAGTGAAGGGGGACTCCACAAGGGATAGAGTATGTGAATCTTCCACTAGGGAAATAGGTTCAAGTCATCCATAGGGAATGAGAGGTTTGATTTGATTTGAGTCTCACTGGGGAGAAGATGATTTGGTTTGATTTGTTGATTGCTTAATTGTGTTTTTTTTTCCACCGGGGTTAGAAAAGTGAACTCTCTGCTTGGAGAGCAAGTTCAAGTCATCCACTAGGGTGGAAAGGTTGTGAAATCCATTGAGGGATTAGAATTCGAGATCCACTGGGGAACTAGAAAGATCTGCATCTCATTAAGGATAAGCAGATCAAATTGATTGATTGATTGTTTATTTTGATTTGTTTGATTATTTTGTTTGATTCCACTATGGGAGATTAATTGGATTTATTTTGTTTGTCTAATTTGTTTTGATTTGTTTGATTATTTTGTTTGATTCCACTAGGGGAGAAGGGTTGATTTTATTTCAAATTTTTAATTTTTTTTTTGAGATGGACCCTGTTGGTTTGTGATGGATCGCACTAAGTAGGAGCCATGGAGGCCTAGCCTTAACTCAGACTTACCAATCCAAAAGGGTAGTCTACCAAACACATAGTAGGACTAGCCAACCAAAGGAAATGTCTTTCGATGTGCAACAACTGTACTAGGAAGAAAGCATAGTAGACTTATATCTTCTGAAGTAAGGACTAGTTACTGGGGTGATCCATTGGCCAAGAAATAGATTGAACCCAACTTAGGGCTGACTATTGAGTGAATTCCACTGGAGGGCTTAAATCAACTCAAGGATAGTCAAAGATTAATTTTATTTTTTAATTATTTTTATGGGTACCATCGGTTTGCGATGGACTACACTGAGTAGGGTACATGGAGGCCTTGGGTTAACTTAGATTTAATAATCCAAAGGGAATAGTCTACCAACAACAAGGTAGGACTAACCAACAAGAGGGATGCCTTTCAGTGTGCAATGGTCAAGTTAGAAAGAAAGTACGGGGACTCACATATTCCAAAACAAGGAACCACTAGGGTGATCGGTTTGCAAGGCAATAAATCGAACCCGACCTAGGGCTGACTATTGAGTGAATGCTGCTAGGGGACTTAAATCAGCCCAAAAATAGTCAATATTAATTTAACTTTTAATTATTTATTTTGATGGATTTCATTGGTTTCTGATGGATCACACTGAGAAGGAGCTTATATCAGCTCAGGCCTATCTCAGATTTATTGAACCAAAGGGAGTAGCCTTCCAACCGATGAGAGAACTATCTAACCAAAGGAGTGCCTTTCAGTTTACAATGATCAATTCAAGGGAAGAAAACTTGGGGACTCACATATTCCACTACAAAAGACCACTGGGGTGATCGGTTGCTTTGGGCAACAAATCGAACCTGACCTAGGGTTGCTTGTCGATTTACGACAGTCATGCTAGAAAGAATGCGTCATAGTCTTATATCTTCCAAAGCAGAATGACTGCTAGGAGAACCTGCTTGTGGCAAAACAGATTGAACCCAACCTAAGGGCGACTATGGACTTGGGGATTTATCTCAACTTAGATAATCAGGCAATTCCTATAGGGAGTTCTGCTAACACTGCCCTAAAGATAGGATGCCTGCTTGGGAAAATGGGCCCTTTAGGGGGCTTGAATTCCTAATCCTCAAGCGAATGTATTTTGTTTGTTTGTTTAGTTTGTTTATTATGGACCCTGTTAGTTTGCCAGGGATCAAACAAAGAAGGAGTTTATATCAGCCTAGACCTATCTCAAATTTACTAAACCAAGAGAGAATCTGTGTATCCACTGAACAAATTTCACAACCATAGGGGTGGCTACTAGGAAAGGGGGAATATCCTATCCAAGAGTAACTCAGGTAGTGTATAAATGGAGTTGCAAAAGACGTGATCCAAATAGAGTGCCTACAAGGAGAGGGGCCACTAAAGGCTTGATCCAAAACCGTGAAGAATATGACATGGCTAGTCATATATTAAATAAGTATTCGGTGGCCAACTTGAGGAGAAAGCGTGGGCACTCACATCTGCCAAGAGTGGTGTATCCACTAGGTGAGTCACTGTCAGCATAGCTCACATCAACTAACCTAAGGTGCCCATTGATTTGCAACCATTAGCTTAGGAAGAAGCTCGGGGACTCACATCCTCCTATAGTAGAACTGATTGCTAGGATAGTCTGTCTTTGGCTAGACAGGTGCTATCCGACCTAGGATGACAACTGAGTGAATGCCACTGGGGACTTATGTCAACTCAAAAGTAGTTAAGAGGAAATGAGCCTCTAGGAGACTTATCCTAAACCTTGAATATACTTGACCTAGTCAGATCATGATGATTAGTTCAAGAAGAAAGTACGGGGACTCACATCTTCTTAAAGAAAATCAACATAAGATAGCTTACTGGCTGGGCAGTAAAGTCTACCAAACTAACAAGGCACTCGTTGGTTTGCAATGGTTAAGTTAGAAAGAAAGCATGGAGACTCACATCTTCCAAACAAAAGACCATTGTGATGACAGACTAGTAAGGTAGCAAGTAGACCCAACCTAGAGCAACTAATAAGTGAGTGCCACAGGGGGCTTTCTTTCACATCAAAGTTGCTTGAGACAAAAGATACGTGTTTGTTTTTATGCTTGTGTTAAAGAGAATACGATGCCATTTGGGTTATCTCACACCTACCATAAACACACTTGGGGATTTGGATGAAATTTTACCTAGATGGCAACCAAAAATTCCCATTAAGAAAGGATGCCGCTCGGGTTCTCTTACACCTAACTTAATTGTGCTAATCAAAATAGGATGCCTCTTGGGTTCTCTCACACCTATTCTATTAGCACTGGGAAATTGTGTTTGAATGTGTTTGTGTTGTGAAAGAGGGATAGGATGTCTCTTGGGTTCTCTTACACCTATTTTAGACACGTCATGGAGGATTAGCAAAATAAGTAAATAAAGCTTCAAAAGAAGAGAAATTTTGATGAAATGGAATCAAATTTTTGTTCCTTTGTTGATAATTATTTTCAAACATATTTTATGGGTAATATTTCTTCAAATAGATCCCATTAATTGGAAGCATCAGGTGTTCCCCTTTATAATCAAAGAGCTGATATGATCCTCCTTGGTAGGCCTTCTCTATGACATAGAGGCCTTCCCAAGTGGGTTCAAACTTGCCTCCCATCTTTCAATTGGAAATAATTGGTCTCTTTAGGAATAACACAAGTTCTCCTACTTGGAAAGACGTAGGGCAGACCAGTTTGTTGTGAGCTTGAATCATTTTGGCTTTGTACAACTCGTGGTTATGACACACTTGTAGGTGACTCTCCTCCAAAATTTTGGGCTCTTTTAACTGCAATCTTGCATTCTGCTCTGTTGTGATCTTGCTACCCAATGCTATCCTTAGTGATGAGAGTTAAACTTTTAAAGGTAGAATGGCTTCGGACCCATCCACTAAAGAAAATGGGGTAAAAAGGAAGTTATTAGTGGAAATCGAGTAGATGATCAAAGGTCAACCGAAAAATTCCTTCCTTCTTTCCATGGTGGGGGGTGGCCGGCGGTCACCTCCTCTTACAAGGGACAAGGCGGCTAGGAGGGAAGGCCGAGAAGGTGGCAAGAAGGAGAGGGGCCATGGCAAGGATGTGCTAGGGATGGACAAGGTTTTTGGTGCAAGAGATGATCGGGTTGGTGATGATTTTGACATGGAAATGCATGGAGAAGGTGGCGACTGTCCAAGGACCATGCAAGGCTTCTCCGCAAGAGGAGGTGCTTGGGATGACAAGTGGTGGTGTTGGTTTGGCGGAGGAAGAGATTTTGAAAAATCCAAGGTCTCTGCTCACACTCTGTAATGTAGACTCTGCTCCCTCCGCAGTTGAGCTGAGGCGCGACAAGGGTCGGGATGCCCCTGGCCAGCTACGCTGTCGAGGAGCTGGCCAGAACGGTCCAGGCCAATCGCAGCGCGATTATGGGAGCGGGGGCGTTCAGAAGCGGAAAATTGCACACCCGGAGTTCGCTGGAGATCGTGCGCGCTACCGATTGCAGACGCTGGACGCAGGTGGAGGGCTGGCAGCGCGCTGAAGCATAGCGAAGCGCTTAGCGCCATGGCACTATTCACTCACTCTGCGCAGAGGAAGCCGGACAAGCCGATGCCATCCCAACACCGCTTCACTCGCACTGTCTTTGGAGGAAGCCGAGGGACGCCAAGCCATCCGAGCACTATTCACTCAGGGCCGATTTATGCACTTTGGCTAGACATGAAATGGCCGATCAAGTGGCCAATGGGGATGATGATATGGATGATGATGGTGAAGATCAAGATGGCCTTGTTAAGGCCAACAACACACAAAAAGGGCAAACCGAAAGCATGGAGGGGCTTCAACTTGGCCAAGGTATGTTCTATAATGAGCATGATATGGGTGATGTTAGGGCTTGTTTGCCATATGGATAAATTTTCGTGGGGATCATCTGAACACCCAAAGGAAAGGGGAGGCTGACCAAGATGTCTCAATGGAAGATGACATCGCTCAAGACAATGCACACAAGGTGTTTGCACAAATGCCAAGGAGAACCCGAGCACCTTTGCTTGGGGTGTGCTTCAAGGATTGAACTAAGGGAAGGGCAAGGCTACTACCAACCCCTTGTTTGAAGATAATAGCCTCCCTAGAGAGGCTCTTCCTAGAACTTCAAATGGTGCTAGCTCTCGGCCAAGGGAGGGCAATGATCAAGCTAACCCTTGGAAGAAGAAGGAGTATGTTAAATTGGGGCCTGTTGATAAGAATGCAGCACTCATGGAGGATGGCATTACTATTCTGCTGGATGACCAAGCTGTGGATGATAATCAAGTGAAGCTTGAAAGAGCACTTGTAGGAAAGGTGTTGGGGAGAAGACCACCCTATTTCTACCTTAATGCAGACCTGCAGAGGAAGTGGAGTAGATGGGGGGCTTTCAAATTGATTATGGTTGCTCCAGATTGCTTTGTATGCATCTTTGAAACTACTGAGGCTAGAGATGCAGTTTTGATGAATGGGCCTTGGTTCATTGTGGGAAATGTCATTGGGTTGGATAAGTGGACTCCACTTTCAATCCCAAATCTCTTCATGGGCTCTCCTCTCCGACTGCACGCCTCAGTAACCTCCCCTTGTTTTGGGACAATACTAATATTGCCGGATCGCCTTCATTGGAGAGCCACTGGGTGGACCACCCAACAAACTCATGGGGCAAAGCATGTTTGCTAGAGTATGCATCGGCTTGATCTATCAAAAAACTCCCCAGTTTGGATCCATGGAAGAAATGGAAGGTTTTCCAACGGGTTGAGTATGAGGGGATTACTCAACTCTGTTTTGCTTGTGAAAGGTGGGACACAAGGTTGACTCTTGTCCCACCAAGGGAGTTCCTCCACCGCTACCACTCATGGTAAGAGCCGCTCTTCTCCTGCTCGACTAATGTGCGTGAGTCTATGCGAACTTAGCCCACACATCACTGAGAAGGGGAATGTAGCACTACTAATCAAAATCCTACCAATGGAAAAAATGCTGAGAAACAACAGACTACTTCACCACCATTACCTACACAGCCTGAGGAGTCCACTTCTTCAGAGTATGGTCAATGGGTGCTGGTCACCAGAAAGAAGAGAACTAATAACAAGCAGCAGCAGATTAACTTAAAGAAGAAGGAAAGTGGGAAGCAAGGCCATAGTGGCCAACCCACTACTCAACCCTCGGAAGAGCTCCTCTTCAAGGAGCACCTTCAAAGCAATCCCTCCCTACTGAAGCCTCCTCCTCCTATATTCCAAAGCCAAGGAGAAGCCCAAAAGCCGGTGAGGGAGAAGGCAACCACTTAACCTACCACAAGGTCTAGGATGTCTCGTGCCCACTTTGAGAGGAGGTGCAATTTGGGGCCAATTGAGGCCAACTCAAAGAAGAGGAAAAGATACACCTAATCACCATGGGGGGGATAAATCCCCCATGGTGACTTAATGTCATCGATTCTGTATTGGAATTGTAGGGGTGCCCGCAAGAAGACTACGGGCAACTACCTATGCCACCTTATTGGTGGTAATGATCTCAGCATTATTGGCTTACTTGAAACCAGGATTGAGTGCATCTCAAGACATGAAGTGGACAAAATGGCGGATCAATCGGCAATTTTTTTTGTAAACCCTCAAATGGGCTGAGGCATTATCATCCTTTGGAGAAAGGATATTGTGGACTTCTCCCTCGTTATTTCTCGACCGCCTTGTTTTGGGCACTGTTCCTTGCCCAATGGCATTAGTAGACTATTGGTTGGGTCTATGCCAACAAGAGTTATCTTTACAAAGGGACCTCGGAAAACCATCAAGGACAATGTGGATCTTCAAGCTCCCATGGCTATTGGGGGTGACTTTAATTGTATCTTGGCTCAAAGTGACAAGAAGGGTGGGAGGCTCTTTCATTATACACTTGCAACATAGGAGATGGAGGAGTGTATGGCTTTGGCAGATTTGCATGAGTTGGAGTTTATTGGCCCAAAGTTCACTTGGACCAACAATAAAGATGGGAGCTGTAGGATCTAGGTCCGGCTTGATCGGGTCTTGATCAACTCTATGACTTCTCAATTACTGGGGGATACCAAGGTTCGTCACTTACCTCGGATCGCTTCTGATCATGCTCCCCTTCTTCTTCCTCTTTCTGGGCCTATAGCTGAAGCCCCAGAGATAGTTAAGGTTTGAAGATACTTGGCTCTCTTATCCTATGAGTTGGAGGCTGGTTTGGAAGAACTGCAAGGAAGACTTTGGCTCAAAGGCTATTCTCTAGAAAGAGTTATCGCACTTACCATCTCTCTTCCATTGGAGTAAGAGTATGTTGAAGAACCTCCACTCTCTCCGGATTGACTTGGAAAAGGACATTACCTCTCTCCAAACTCTTGATTGTTCTGATGATGGACTCACTCCAACTCCTACCCAAGAAGGGGAGCTCCGCTCTAAGGTTATTGAGCTTAACTCTACATTGGCTGCTCGATTTGGTGGAGACAAAGGGTAAAGCTAGATGGCTAAAGGATGGAGATGGGAACACTCACTTTTCCATACGGTTGCCTCGCCGCACACCCACCAACAGATTGGCTTGCAATCGGATGGAGGTATGATTGAGAACCCTTCTGAGATTTCTGATATTTTCACTTCCTTCTTCAGGCAAAAATGGGTTGAGGGGGATGTCTCCCTTGATGGTTGGCCTATTCTGCCTATAGAGAGGCAGGTTCCTCCGTCGGCCAAATCTCTCCTTGAAGCCCCGGTGACTGATCAAGATATTTGGGAGGCAATTCATTCTATGGGGAGTAACCGTTCACCTGGACTCGATGGGATCCCTCTTTTACAAGCATTTGGCCTTGGGTGAAGAAGGATGTTGTCAGCTCGTGAGTTCTTTGAACTTGATCATATGGAGGATTCATGGAAGGAGACACTTATTGTTCTCATCCCCAAAGTTATTGGGGCTAGCACTCCTTCCAAATTTCGGCCCATTAGCCTGTGCCAGACGATCTATAAAGTGGTGGCCAAGATTTTGGTGAACAGGTTGAAGCATTTACTACCTCTCCTTATTCCTGAAGAACAAGGTGCTTTTGTGCCTGAGAGGAACATCTCTCACCATGCTCTCCTTGCCCAAGAAATCATCAACAAATTCCGATTCTTCTTCCCGTGTTGGTTTCATGGCGATTAAAGTTGATATGGAGCAAGCCTATGATAAGATGAGTCAGCATTGAGCAAGATGCTCACCTTGATGGGGTTCTGATAGATTCAAGAAGTGGATTCTACTGTGTCACTCACCCTAGATTCTCCATCTTGTGAATGGTAGAAGGTCTCCTGTGGATTGACGCAGAGTGTGGATTTGGAGTATGTCCACTCTCACCTTACCTATTTATTCTATGTTCTCGAAATGCTTTAGCTTTAAGCAGAGGGCAACCTGGTATGAGTGAAGTCGGAGGTACCTCTATCTCTAATCTCTTATATGCTAATGACATTCTCGACACCTCGTGCCTCTATTCTCGCATGCCAAGCAAATTAAAGCCATCCTTGATGATTATTGTGGTCGACGCCAACGGATCAACTGCTAAGTCCGCCATTCTCTTTAGCAACCGCTAAGAGATGGAGGACTAATCGATTGCTAGGCTTATTGGGTTGAAGGTCCAAGAGATGGAGTATCTTGGCCTTAAGTTGGCTATGAGGAAGCTCTACAAGCATGATTTCGCCTTCATTGGGCCAAAGAGAAGATTATGTCTGGGAACTCGACATCTCTCTATGCTGCGGCTACCCTTATTTCCTCAGCTCTTATACCAGGTTCGGTTTATCAGCTAACACATACAACTATTCCCTTGAATGTGTTGCAGGAGATTGAGCGGTTATGTAGGTCCTTCCTATGGGACAAGAGTCCGACTCAGAGGGGCATTCACTATGTCGTTGTAGCTTTGCTTACCTATTAAGCATGGGGGCTTGGTTTTCACTCTACCCCGCTAGGCCCTCTGGCAAGGTTTTGGGATTTTCTTGAAGCCCACTTCATTACTTCACCGTGCTGGGAGCTATGGGGAAGATATTTGGAGTGGAAGCTTGAAGAGGGGGACTCTAAGACTTGGGTCATTCTTAGTGGGGCTCAAAGTCTTGAACCTCTCATTCACTGGAAGATGATGGCGAAAGTTCAGATTTTGGATCACACATGGTTAGATTGTTCCCAGCTGAGACCAACTTTCTTAGATGCTAGCCTTGAGGATCGATGGCACGCTTCATCCATATGGACAAGACATGGGATATTACACGCCTAGAGCAAAGATTTTGGCGAGAGGATCTTGTGAAGCACATTACCAAGGTGGAGCTTCATTCGGACTTAGATGAAGACACTAGAGCTTCTTCACCTCCCTTTGGGAAATCTTTACACGGCCTTTGATGCCCTCTTCCCCTTCCCAGCCACTCTTGGCTACAAAAGTTCCGTTTGCACCCGCGAGAGAAGTTTTTATGGTGGCACATCCAGAAGAATGCCTTACCAACCTACCACTGGCTCCACTCTCGAGGTCTTGCTGAGGAGACTCATTGCCCCTGGGGCTACATGGAGATTGAAGACCTGGATCATATCCTCACTACCTGCTCTCTTACTTCCTCTATCATATAGGTTTTGTCCTCTTGGGGAGTTAACCTCCCCTCTTTCTAATGCTCATGATCTGCTTTGCATTGAACGGACCACCAAGTCGACATGGCTTGGGGTAGGCTTATTAAAAGATGATATATGAAGTTTGGAGGACAGGAATGCAAAGACACATGGTAGCCAACATGGGACACCAAAGGTCATTCTGCTACTATTTTGGAGGCTTTACAAATGCATCTACCTTTCTATTCCGGGGGCAATGGGAGCTCCACCAGCCGCTTAGGTTGTCCACTCCCCTTTCCTGGACTCCCCCCCTCCCGGATGGCTAAAGGTGAATGTAGATGGCACTCTCCTCTCCTCTGGCTTGGCTGGCATTGGAGTTATTTTCAGGGATGATGCTGGTGACTTCATCAAGGTTGCTGGTATCCAGTTTCTCCATTGGGATAGTGCTTTCATAGAAATGCAGGCTATGCTTGCTGTTAAGAAGCTTGTTGACCCTTGGATGTATGATGAGTACAAGGGCATCATATTGGAGGGGGACAACATTAGTGTTGTCAATTTACTTAGAAGACCATGCGCCAGACTTTCTCTGGTCTTCTCCCTCAAAGAAGCTCCAGACTTGGCTTTCTAGCATTCCACCAAGTTCTCGTTTCACACGCTTCCTGACTTCAACCGTGGTACTACCGTACTGCCATACCAAAGTGCACTTCCATTTGGTTGTCTTATAGATGTTTCTACTTTACCTTCTATTTTTATTTCATTATTTGAGGATGATAAGAAGCATGTTGCTTCTATTTAGCTTCTTGTTTTAGACTCTCTAGCCTTTGCTAGTTCTTGTATTACTTTTTTACTATTATTAAATGCAATATGCAAGTTTCAAAAAAAAAAAAAAGAAAATGGGGTAGATTGAGTTGGGGTTTGGTATGTGGTGCGCTATGCCCACAAGGCTTCAACCAACTACTCATTCCACTATCACTTATTGTCATCAAGTGTCTTCTTTAGTATTTGGATGAGAGTTTTATGGAATGCTTCTACTAAGCCATTTGCTCTAGGGTAGTAGATGGTGGAGTATCTCCAATCTATACCATGTCTTTTGGCGAAGCTATTGATCTTGGTGCTTTTGAATGCAGTATCATTATCGGATATAATTTGTTGAGGCACCTCGAACCTATATACGATATAGTTCATGAAAAATTGAAGTACATGTTGAGCTATGACCTCTCTGAGTGGAATTGCTTCCACCCACTTAGAAAAGTAATCGGTGGTAGCAAGAATGAATCGGTGGCCCTTGGAAGATCAATCAGGCCCACAATATCAGTACTTCAACACTCAAATGGCCATGAAGCTAATGTAGGGTGTAGAATGTTGGGTGGTTGATGTAAGACCACACCTTGTACCTGACACTGATGGAATATCCTAGCTACATCCATGCAGTCTGTAATCATCGAAGGCAAGTAGTATCCTAGTCTCTTGATCTTCATCTTCATCTTCCGACCGAATTGATGCACTCCGCATAAACCTGAATGTACATCGGTGATAATCTTATGGGCTTCGTGTTTATCCAAATAGTGTAACGATTTGATCAGAGAGGAGGTGCCATCATTGAGCATAGGAGAGAGCTCTTTATTTCACTTGATGGGCTTGTGACTTTTCTTGAGGTAGTTTATTGGTGTTCAAATAGTCTATGAACAGTTGCCTCCAATCCAGCTCCTTGTCTTTATAGAAAACTATAACCTCCCTTTCAAGAGAAAATCTCTTGATGAGTTCAGCATCAATAAGGGATATGACTTGTCTATTTTGGACCATTATTGGAATGGACTCATGTTCTAGACATGCCAACCCTTTGGCAAGTTTGTCCAAAGTATCTGCTACTGCATTCTCTAGTAGGGGAACCTTGTAGATAGTGACTTCAAGGATTTGGGCCAACAGCTTCATGGTATACTCATGGTAATGATGAAGCTTAGGTTTGAGAACCTTATAGGACCTAGCAATCTAGTTGATGACCAACTGAGAATCCTCGTAAATGTTGATGTTCTTGACACATACTGTAATGGCTAACTATAAACCAGCAATTAAAGCCGCATACTCAGCTTCGTTATTGGTGCAGGGATTGGAGAGATAGTATGAGAATCTCATCACATCGTGCTCTAAAGTTAAGAAAACTATTCCTACCCCTGTCTTTCCTGGAAGAGTAGATCATGGTGCTTCCCCTTTATGAAAGGAAGCTGCACCATCAAAATACATCTCTCATTGGAAGTTGTCAACCTCCCCTAAGTTCATGATTTGTTCATCAGGGAGATCATCACTAAGTGGAGAATCAGTAGGTAGTGGGTGTGCTGCTCAAAAATCTAGTAGTGCTTGTCCTTTTATCGCACGAAGGGGTACAAATGTGATATTAAATTGTGAGAGAATCATGGACCATCATGCTAAATGTCTGGATAGCATTGGCCATGTCATGAGGTACTGTAGTGGATTGGTTCTGGAAATCAAGTTCACCTTGTGAGAAAGCATATAGTATCGTAGCTTTTGAGATGCAAAGATCAAAGCTAGGCAATACTTCTCAATAGGTGGGTAGTTTACTTCAACAGGGATCAAATGATGGCTGAGGTAGTAGAGAGCACTCTCTTCGTCATTGGCTTGGGCTAACAAAGCACCGAGAGAGTCATTCAATGCAGCAGTATAGAAGATGAGCTGCCTGCCCAAGATAGGGGCTGCTAGAACTGATAGCTTCACCAAATACAGCTTGATATCTTCGAAGGCATGCTGACACTTGTTATCCCACTTGAACTTGGCATCCTTTTTGATAAGTGCTAAGAATGTCTTGTATCTTCCCGATAGGTTGGAAATAAATCATCTTAGATATGCCAACAGTTCTTGAAAAGATCTGAGTTGAGTTAAACTTTTAAGAGGTGGCATTTCTAAGATAGCTTTGATTTTTTTTGAATCTATTTCTATTCCTCGGTGTTGGACAACAAACCCAAGGAATTTTCTTGAAGCTACTTTGAATGCACACTTCAGGGGATTCATTTTGAGGTTATATTGTCTTAACCATTTGAAAACTACTCTTAAGTCAAAGAGATGGTCTTCCTTTTCTCTGCTTTTGACTACTAGATCATCAATGTAACACTCAACCTGATGATAGATGAGTTCATTGAAGATCTGAGTCATGACCAGTTAGTATGTAGTACCAACATTTTTAAGGCCAAAAGGCATGACGTTATAACAACATATTCTGATCGCGGTTTGAAAAGTAGTGTTTCTTTCATTCTCGAGGGCCATCTTGATTTGATTGTAGCTAGATGACCCATCCATGATGGAGAATATTGCATGAGATGAGGTGATGTCTACCTTTAATTCTGGTATAGGAAGAGGAAACTCATAATTAGGACATGCCTTGTTTAAGTCCCTGAAATCAATTTAAATACAAATTTTTCCATTCTTCTTTTTAATTGGGATGACACTGGCTAACCATATAGGGTATTTTTCTTTCCTGATGAAACTAGCATCGATCAGTTTCTTGACTTCAAAAATGACCTGTTGTTCAATTTCTAATCGCATGCGTCTAGGAGCTTGCTTGATAGGGTTAGCACTAGGATCTATTGCTTATTTGTAGACTACTATGTTAGGAGATAATTTGGGCATTTCTTCATAGCTCTATGCAAAGAAGTCCTTAAACTCAGTCAATAGCCTAACTAAGTCATTGGTTTCTTCTTCATTCAACAACAAACTGATGTATGTCAGGTGTGGATTTTCTTCCATCCCAAGGTTGATTTCTTTAAGCTCGTCGATTGTTGAATAGATCTCCTCTTCAAATTCTAGCGATGCATCTTTGATTTGGAGATCATCTAGATCATCTAAAGTTTCCAAACACACATCCTCATAAGAGTTGGTTTGGTGTGAAAAGAACCTATTAGACTCTAGACGATTGGTGACAACTAAGCAGTAATCGTCATCATCGATTGGACCCACTGTACCGAATCCTAGTCCTGATCTTAATTGTGCATCCCTACCTCTATTGTTCCATAACTTTTTGAAGTACTCTGACCTGTGCTTAGACCATGAATAAGGAATCAAACCTTTCTTTGCAAGATTATGAACACAAGGTGAGTACCAATCAAAAGACAAATTCTTTATATGAATCATCCTCAAGTTCTACATCAACTTCAGGACTTGAGGATGATGATCCCAAAAAGAATCTCTTCGGCTTGACATCTTTGGAATACTAAGGGCTTCCTTAACTACTAAACCTTCAACTTTTTGAGATGAAAGTGAGGTTAGAGCTAAGGTTCATAACTACTACCAAATAATTTCACATACATTTGATTCAAATACTTTCATGCTTTGTCTGGAGGCCTAGTCTTCATCGCTGTCCGGCTTGAGTGTCATCTCCAATGAAACCTGTTGAGAGGGGTTATGCTAATCACATTAGACTCATCCTCTGAGTTGGATTCCAAGTCCATGTGAATAGTAGGGGTACTCATGTGAACTGGAACATAACCCCTGTTAGTTGATGGCCAACTACCTCTAGAATTTCCTCTATTTCTGCCCTCTGCTTCTGCCTAATAGAGGTCGAGTCATCTACCCACATGTCCATATGATGAAATGAACTGTGGTTGGAATGTAATATACAGCTCTATTTCTTCTTCAATTTCCCTTTCTTGTTCACTTGGATTTTTATTTTTCTTTTTTTTTTCTCTTTTGCTTTTTCTTTTTCTTCATTTTATTTTGCATTTTCATTTGAATTTTGACCAAGTTCATGAGAAAAGGTGTTTTGAGGAAGATAGTAGGTCACATCCTCATATATCTCAATCTCTCTGATTGAAAATGGCTTTTCATCTCCTTTGACACAATACTCAATCCCATCCTTCCTGAACTTAATGCACTGATGGAGGGAGGATGGAATCATCTTGTTCTAATGTATCCAAGGCCTACTGAGCAAAGCAGTGAGCAAAGTATTCAAATCAATGATGTAAAACTTGGCTTCAATCTCCCAATCACCTATCTCCAAAGGTAACACTATGGAACCTAAAGCCCTCTCGCTTTGTTCATGGAATCCTGTCAATATCATCTAGTTTCCTTAGATTGTGGATATGTCAATCCTCAAATAGGAATGGGTCTTTAGACTCATAATGTTCATCGATGCACCTGGATCGATGAGAACTCTGGCAAGTCTAAATCTACCCATGTCAACTATAATGTATAGGGGACGGTTGTGCTCCATGTCCCCCAGAAGAAAGGTCTTCATATGTGAAAGTGATTCTGTGAACTTCTCTGGAATAATGTGCCTCATCTCTAATAACAGTTAGCTGAGCTAAGCATATCTTTGGATCAAGGAGAGCCTTGATTTGTGATTCCCTCATCTCTTTGGATAAGATAAGGGCATCATATGTGCTTAGCTTAGATGGAAACTTTCTTAGGTGAGAGAGGACATTGTTGTCCACCTTGGGCTAATCCTCCACAAGCATATCCAAGGGTAGAGCATCCTATGGTGGGGATTCTTGATCCTCTAAACTAATGACTTATTTCCCTCTATCTTGAGGTGCTGCCCTAGGAGGTAGAGCCTTGCCACTACGGAGGTTGACTTCGGTGATCTCTTGTAGTAGGGTAATGGAAGATTCTACCTACACATTAGGCTCACCTACAGCTTCTCCTTTGGGACCCTCATAATCGAATGATTCCAAGTCTATCTCATGAGGTGAGCCCGTAGTATTCAGAGAAGAAAAGTCTAACTCTGAATCTAAAAGAGGAAGATCAAAGTTTTTATAATTGTTATTTAGACTTGAAGAGTTATCATTAGGAATAGATTTAGGCAACCCATCAGATATAATTTTGGCTAGCTTTATTCTTCAATTTCTTGGATTTTGAAGGAGGTACATAGTAGAAATCAAGTAAAGTAAGTGGGGTGAGAGATTTGATGCCCTCATTCGCTGATACAAGATGTCTACTAGAAGAAGAGCTAGCTGAAGTAGTGGTAGTCGCTGATGTAGTAACAACAACGGTGGACTAGAGGTTGGACTCGGTCGGTGGTTGTGCTACTTGGCTATCCCGGACTAGCATAGGCTATTTCTATTGCTGCTACTGTTGAGCTCCCCTTTCCCTAAGTTGGCTCTGGCAACTTGCAAACCTTCCTTGATGTTGGAGGTTTGAGCTATCTCAGGCACCTACAAGAAAAGTTTCTTGAATTTAGATACAATTTTCTTAAATGTATAAGATAAGGAGATATCCCAACCTTCTTTAATTTAGGAAGGATTACAAGTATCCCAAAGGGTTACCCTAATGGAACTAGATGGTTGTTATGCAAGGTATTCCTTCGGGATAACTATAGCACCGATCTTGAAGCTATGTTCAAGCTAGTCCTTGAATGTGAAGCAATCTTCCAAAACATGACCTAGCTCATGGTGGTAGGGGCAAAAGTTAAGATTATTACTTTTGTCCACTTCCTCCGATCTTCTAGATTTAGGTAGCTGAAAATTAGGCTTCTTTAAGAGATTCTTAAAGATCTTCCTAATTACCTCCCTCTTAAATGAATAAGGCTTATTAATTTTATCCAAAAGAATAGGTGGACCGTAGCTACCTGGCGATTTATATGTGTACCACTACTGCTGATGATGTGGCTGAGGAGAAGGCGGTGCAGGCCATAGAGGCTGCTATGGCGGCCGGTAGGGCTGCCTCGGTTGTGGTAGAGGAGGTGGAAGTGACGGCTGTGGAGCACGAGGTCTCTCAAACTACTCTCTGGCCAGTTATTTCCCCTTGTCTACTGCTATCACTACCCCAGGCTTCTTTTCAAAAGCTTTCTATGGCTTCTACTTTGTTGATTGGTCTGGAAAAGGTGACTGTTTGGCTTCTCCTTGTAAGCTAGCTACCTTGTTGATTAATTTCTTAAATATTTTGATGGTGAAACCTTTGAGAATGAAGGCGACCAAACCATGGATATTCTTAAGTAGAATCTCAATTGCATGCTATTCAGATAGTTGTGGTTTACATTTCATACACAAATTATGACGTCTAAGATTGTAATCAATGAGGGACTCACTGGGGTTTTATTGAGCCACAATGAATTGCTTACTGTCACCTAATGCTGAGCTCTAGCAAACCACTTGATGAAGAGTTGCTCCAATTTAGCAAAAGTCTTCACTGAACTGTTGGGAAGTTCAACATACATATCAAAGGCTATGCCTGCTAAGCTACTGATAAAGAGACATAAGAGTAAAGCATCACTATCACCGACGTTGAAACAACTGACCCTGAAGTGTGCAATATGCTGCCTTGGGTTCCCACTGCCATCGATGCTCTTGAAAGGAGGTGGCATGAAAGCCTTAGGATATTGGATGACATCAAGTTTCTTTAGGTAGGGTCTACCCTTTAGAATTGATGATCCTCCTCGAGCTTGAGCCAATGCTTCTCTCACTTGCTGCTCAACCATGGTCTTGATATCTTTTTCCTGTATGGAGGTACTATCCACTACCTTCTTATATAGATAGGTGTTACCCTGCTCTATTAGAGGTAAAGTCTTGGCTGGATGCAATACATGCACCAACTCTGGATAATTAGTCTTAGTTATAGTAGGATGGACTACTGGTACTTATTTCTAAAGTGCTAAGACTACTGCTAACAAGTGCTTGAGCTGCTTCCCCATCCTATCTATTTCATCATGTTTCTACTTTATTTTCTAAAGGAGGTGTTGGGTCGAGTAGGCTATGTCTTCCTGCTCGACCTCAACACCTTCCATAGTGTACTGCTCACAGAGGAGAGAACCCCGAGTATCTACCATGTGTACCCCTGCTAAATCCTCTAACAAGTCATCCTCATTCGGATCAAAGCTGATCTTCTCATCCTCCAAATCGGACCAGACATATCCTAAGATTTTCTTCTTCTCCACTAGATACTGAGCTACTATGTCATCTAGGGATCGATCCAACTGCACTGGCACTAAAGATCAGGTCTGATTAGTAGTAGGGTCACTATTATGCATAGAGAAGCATCTAACTTTTGATGCTGCTGGTGAGTTTATCTTGTGAGGACTATGCTCACTAGAGGAGATGTACTCCTAACTGCTACTAGATCTAGGCATAGTGGTACTCCTAGGAGGATTTATGTCCATGGAGGCGACAAAACTATCTCCTCCTCCCTCTACTGTTGCAACTATCTCCATAGCCTACTACGATGGTGGTGGTGATGGGATGACTACAATACTTTGATGTTGCCATTCCTTCTTCACCACTACTAGGGAAAAAGGTCGAGTAGGAGAGCTCGACCTCGCCACGATAGGTGGTGTAGATGGGACAGGATCTCTTGGCCATAGCCAAATCACCAATGGGGTTATCTTCTCCCTCGATGCAACCTTCATGGCCTTAGATGGAATAATATATGCTGAGACATGTACAGGAGACAACAGATAGGGAGAAGAGCGGTGTGGTGGAGGCATGATGGACTCTCTCGGGATAAAAGCTTCTCTCCTATGATGTGGGGTCCCCGTGAGTAAGATACTATCAGTATGGTCAGTGCAGGTAGCGCACCAATCTAGAAAATCCACAAGTGCGGAGGCTGCTGACTGTCGGCTATACCTCCAACGCTTTTGGCTAGTAATATGAACTAGCGTATGGGCTTCTCTAGCCCTCTCCTTCCTAAGCTGCCTGCCAATGCTACTGGGAATGACAAATCTTAAATCAAACTAAGCCCCAGACTCAAATCATTTGTGGGCTCTTCCTACTAGACGTAAAATTGATCAGAGGCTGGCGTATGACCTCCTCCTCTCACTAATAAGTGCTTGAAATTGAACCGCAGGTAGAGGTGAAGTAGAAATCCTCCTAGCATCCTCTCTGGGATTCAGAAGAGGGCGGTTTCTTTGTAACGGTGGGAAACAATCTTGGGTAGATCCTCTACAATAGATTGAGTAGCTGCCTCTAACTCCTTAGCAATGTGAGTGTGATACCGCTTTATCATGTGGTTCTTGTTTCTTCACTGGGTCCTGGTAGGGCGAGCAGAGTAGGAGCTAAACCCAACCTCAAAAGCTAGAGAAGACAATCCCTAGGATCAGGGGAGACTTCCCCTTAGAGGGTACTAGTGAGTGGGTGCTAGCCCTAACTAGGGCAGCATGGGGAATGATCGAGGGCACTAACACTAGCACTGATACTGCTATTGTGGGAACTGCCATAGCCTTCCTCTTTATTGAGGGTATCTCTAAGTCAGATGGCATGTCGACCTGGATGATCGGCTTCTGCCTGGTCACTGTGCTCCTACTAACAATGGTAAAGGGGGTGCCCTCACATGTAATCTTAGCCCCCTCAAAGCCTCGACAAAAGTGGATGACGTGGGCATAGTCAGATCGTGGAAGGCTGGCCTAATATAGGGCCAAGTCCATCCTATGAGGAAATGTGAACACATGCTTTTGAGCTGCCATTGCAATCAACTGAAATTGAAATTATAACTGACGCTGACCGAAAGTCTGCAATATTGAAAACAAACTTGAATTAGATTCCTATTTTTGTTGATTTTTGAATTTGAATTTTAGAATTTGAACTTGCACTCAACATCTTGAAAGTATCAAGATGGGCTCAGATGGATTTAGAAGAGATTTTGAGATTGATTAAAAAGAGGATTTTTGAATGTAGAATCCACTTTCAACAAATTTAGGTATGCTGAAAATGGGTTCCAATATTTTTGGAGAGATGCTTCCATAGGTTCATATTTGAATTTTGATTTTTGATATTGAGGACCCTTTATTTAACAAATTTGAGTATGTTAAAGTAAAGGGTCAATTGATTTTGATTCGAGATTTTTGGAATCTACTCACTTAGCAAATTTGTGTATACTAAGTGAGGTGTTTGAAAATAATTTCTTCATTTTATTTGTTTGCTTTATTTTGTGAATCATTTATGGTTTGAAAATGGAATCCTCATTTAACAATTTTAGGTATGCTAAATGAGGAATCCATGTGTGTTTTGTTTTTGAAGATTATTGAAAATAGGATCCTTAGAAAATTTGAGTATGCTAAGGAAATCCTAATGTCTTACTTTTATTTTTGGAATTGATTTTGAAAATAGGGTTCTTAGCAAATTTGGGTATGCTAAGGAAATCCTAATGTGTTTCATTTGTTTTGGATTTTATTTTTGAAAATAGGATTCTTAGCAAATTTGGGAATGCTAAGGAAATCCTATTGTGTTTCTTTTTGTTTTGGATTTTGTTTTGAAAATGGAGACTTCACTTTAGGAACTGTGGTATGCTAAAATGAAGTTACAATGTGTTTTGAATTTTGTGAAATGGAGATTTTACTTAGCAAATTTGAGTATGCTAAATGAAATTCCAAAAAAGTGTTGGAAAATTTGGTTTTTGAAATGAAGACTTCACTTTAGCAAATGTGGTATGCTAAAATGAAGTTTCAAATGTATTTTGAATTTTGTGAAATGGAGATTTCACTTAGCAAATTTGAGTATGCTAAATAAAATTCCAAAAATATGTTGTAAAATTTGTTTTGAAAATGGAGACTTCACTTTAGCAAATGTGGTATGCTAAAAATGAAGTTTCAATGTGTTTTGAATTTTGTGAAATGGAGATTTCACTTAGCAAATTTGAGTATGCTAAATGAAATTCCAAAAATGTGTTTCAAATTTTGTTTTTGAAAATGGAGACTTCACTTTAGCAAATGTGGTATGTTAAAATGAAGTTTTAAGGTGTTTTGAAAATTTTGTTTTGAAAATTGAGACTTCACTTTTAGCAAATGTGGTATGCTAAAATGAAGTTTCAAATGTGTTATGAATTTTTTGAAATGGAGATTTCACATAGCAAATTTGAGTATGCTAAATGAAATTCCAAAAATGTGCTATAAATTTTATTTTTGAAAATGGAGACTTCACTTTAGCAAATGTGGTATGCTAAAAATGAAGTTCGAAATGTGTTTTGAAAATTTTTCTGTTTTGTTGATTTTAAAAAGAGAGATTTCCATTTAACAAATTTGGGTATGTGAGATGGAAATAAATTTTTGAAAGAGGAAATCCTAACCTAATCATATATGGAAAATGTTAAGTGGGATTTCAAAATAGTGTCATTTTATTTGGAAATGAAATCTTCATTCAGTAACTTTGGATATATTGAATGGGGATGTTCATATGTGCTTTTTGAAGGTTTATTTTTGATTTTGATTGGAAACGAAACCTCCATTCAATAAATGTGGGTATATTGAATGGAGAGGTTTCATATGTGCTTTTTGAAAAGGTGAAAATTCCAACCTAACACATGTAGAATGTGTTGAGTGGAATTTCAAAGTTGTGATTTTGCTTGAAGAGGTAACATCCATCCAACACATTTGGATGTATTGAATGGAAAGGCCCATCTCAAATTTTGTGCTTCTTGAAAACATTATTGTTGGAATTTTTTTTTAAATGATGATTCTTGTTTTTATTTGAAGTTGAGATCTTCATTCAAGTAAATTGAATGAAGGTATTCATTTGTGCTTTTGGAAAATATGATTGTTCGTTTTATTTTGAAATGCTCTTACATGTAAAAATTATGAAAATTATTAGATGTAGTGCAAATATTTTATTAAGTGTATTTCGAAAAAGTGCTTTTGAAAAGAAAGACTTTTATGAAGGATTGATTTTGTCCTTATATTTTTTTTTAGAATGAACCTTTCCTTACCATAAAAATGGTTAGGAGGAAGTCTTTGATCATTTTCTTTTCATTAAGTTTTTTATTTCCACCCATTGGAGAACCCAACAGGGGGTTTTAAGACCAACACAGGGTGATGTACGAAAACCTATAGATGTTGGCTAGCTTAACTTAAGGATGAAATAAGCTAAGTGCCAATAGAAAGAAAGATAATCTTGGATTCATACAAAAGTACAAACCCATAATCGATACTTGGAGATAATGATCATTTACCAAAGATGCAGAGAGGAACCATCCCCAGTGGAGTCACCAAAAAAATATGTGGTAAAATTTTTATATTATATATTCCTGCCTTCATCTATCCCCCTTTTGGAAAAGAGGATAAATAAAAATAGAAATATATAACACCTTATCGGGACACCATGCAGATCCATATATGTTCTTATTAGGGTGATCAGGTACAACATTGAGGAAAGGAGTACAATCTCAAAAGATAGAACTCACCACCCTATAATGGACCTAATCACCTTAATAAGGACTCCAGGACTATGGGTCTTGAGAATGTAGAGATTCTTCCCTACTTTACATGAAAAAGTAAGCGAGTTTATTTTAAAGCTGGGTTCGTTAAGTTCCCTCTAGGGCAAGCCCCATAGTTAATTACATCTAAGAAGATTCCTTAGGAATACTCTCGTTTAAGGTAAATGATCATTGTCCCCAAAGATTTCAAATGGTAGGACTATCAATCGATTAGTTTATTTTTATAAAAGTCAAGTGGGATCGATCAAGAGGAGGGAGTTCTTATCGAATCCAAAAGAAGAATAAGTAGGGGATACTTATGATACTAGGAAGACTAGTAAGCACCCCAAACTATCCTATGGATGGGCTTTACATTTTTGAAATTGGATTGATTTATTTGAGTTAAATTTTATTAGAATTCTAGGGCTTATAATTCTATAATACAAGGTCATGAAAATGCCTAAGAGGGGAGAATTTATGCTCGTGGCCTGCAAAGGGAAGTAGCAACCTCTGAACTTAAATCTAGGGAGCTTTGGTGAGGGACAAAAGCACGACCTAAATCTAAGGCAAAAATGGGTATTTGGTTTACCTCCACAAGAAAGGATAAACCACACATTGGACTTACAGGGTGGTGCTAACTCATCCTATGATTTTAAATATATGTAGGCAAGTCATATGCTTTTGTAAGATAGCTAGGCTATTATTTATTTAGAATGATACTAAGGCTTTAAACACACTCCCTAAGAGACTAGATCATGTAGGGCATGATTTAATGACTTAAATCTAAAGAAAATTTTGTTACATTTATTTTCATTTTGGATAATCAATGTGACACAAGCTTTAGGATTCATATCCATAATGCATGAGAAATTAGATTATGGGACAAAATTAGCAAGATAAGGAGGTGTGTTTCCACCATGGCTCTCACAGGTCAAGCCAAGTTCTCTGAAAAAGATGGAAGCCCTCTAATCAAGAGTGAAATAATATACTTTTTATGCATGATGTGAGAAAAGTAATACAACATCTACCTAAGGGGTTGCTAATTCTTTTATCTTGATTTATAGCCTATGCTTTAGATGAGGTTATGTGTTATTTTATTTTTAGTTTGAATCATTTATGTTAGATAAAAAATTTATTTTCCTAAGAGCCTAATCATCATCCATGCCATACATCAGAGCAAGGAATAAACTATAAAAAGATGCCATCTTAATGTACAAGCTAAACAAACATCAATCAATTTATAAAGCTAGTGCAAAAGAATAAAAGGCTATTTGTGATTGGGCTCCATCATACAAACCCGAAAACAAATTGGGTAGCTGTGCTCTACCCTTATACAACCGAGATTACAAATGAATAAATTCCTATTAAGAAGTAATTCATTGTTATGGGGGTCTTCTTTCTTCTTTCTTCTTTTAGTTGGTTGGAATGTGGTTGCTCTAAAGGCTTCACATGGTATATAAGGCATAGCCTTATAACCAATGTTCATCCTAATATCTCATAATAATCATCCCAAAATCTTAATTGTAAAATTACATGAAAATGAGAAAAATAGGAAATCTAACTAAAACCTACAAAATAAAGATTAGCTAAACAGATCATATAATCCCAAGCATGTGTATATATAAATTGGACTTAGCACCCCACACATGGTAATCAAGTCCACCTGGCCTATTTTGGATTATACTTAGGAGTATAAGCACCTGCACAACGAAAGTAATTATATTTTTATTACAGCACCCCTTAAGCACAATCCCCTGTAGAAGGCAATGGTTAGATTAAGATCGCCCTACCATTTAGTCTACGCACATACAACCTAACATCCAGACTAAAATAAAATATAACAAAATAAAAGCAAACATCAAACCATACACCGCCTTAACCTAAAGCTAGAAGTGGTGACTTAGCCTAATGTGTGTGGTATTTAAGGTTTGTGTGGTATGGTTAGCTAGGCTTTAAGGTTAAAGTTTTCTAAGTATGAAAATGTTCAACTTAGAGGGTTTGTTTCATATAAGTGATTTAGTTGCTTTGGTTGATTTTATTTTGTATTTTGGTTTGGTTTGAATAAATCTTACAATTAATTACTAAGTTGTAACGAGAGAAAAAGAGTAGAGAACTTTTTTTTCTTCCCTACCTTAAGTAATTTTAAAGGTAGATTCATATTTAATTTTTATTTAGTGAATATTTTATTATGAGTTTTAATTAATCTTAAGTTAAGATTTTCCATGAACAAACCTATTAAAAAAGAAACACATTTTAAGATTAATTGAAATACTATCACAAAACACACATCACTTCATTTCTTTTCCAACATGTCTAACATGCATATGGATGAATCCTAAGGATATCTATACATGAAAATAGAAATATTTAGCACACCTTAATGATGAATGCTAAGAGAGTTACTTAAGAAAATTTAGATGTTTCATAATGCATGATTTTCATTAAGTATAAAAGAGTAATTCTTTTATCTATTTTTCATATGCACATTTACAAGTATAAAAGACACAAGTAAGTAAGACATCATTTTTAGCTCCAGGGGTGTAAGGTACAAGACATACTTAGGGATAATTAAAGCCTCTCATCCCCGGGGTTGTCCAGACTAATATACCACTTTTCTTAAATACATGTGCATGTACAAAAAAGAAATGAATGGAAAAAGAAAGATGCAAAAGTTTATGTTTGTTTGATTATTTAATTTATATGTGTGATGTGGAATTCCTTCTTAAGTCATGACATAGGAGTGTATAGGAATGGATTTAAGCAAGTGTTATGTCCTTTTCAAATGGACTATACACTTTTGCAAATCTATACAATTTTATGTTAAGAAAGAGAGGAGAATCACATAACACATTTTATATTCACATGCAAGCTCATAAGTACTTATAAATAGCATACCTTTCAGTTTTGATGTTTAATTCATAATTTTTAAAATAATTTTCAGATTTAATTGTGATAATAGTCATTTATATCCTTACTTTAGCCAAAACATGCAATTTGACATAAAGAAAATATTTCATTTTTAATTTGATTTTTAAAAGGCATGAATGCATGATTTTCATATGACATACACATTTAGCATGTTAGGAAAGAAATAAAGTGATGAAAGCATGTAAATTCACACCCTAATTAATTCCTAAAGATAATCTTATGAAAGAGCATTATTTAAAGTAAATCAAATTTACTTTAAAGAGATTTTTTTATTTTGTTTTATTTTGAGTTTGATTTGAATTTAGGAAATGTGAAAGAGTTTGATGGTCCTAACCCATTTCCCACATGTATATGTTATTTTAGTTTAATTTTTAGGTGATTAGATCAATTTTATATTTTGGTTAGGTTAAGGTGTGAATTAAGTGCATTAATTACCCCTTACCTACACCACTTTAACATATTTAATCAAATAATTATGAGCCAATGTATGACATAAAACCACATAAGGAATTTAAATCAATGCACCTAGGAAAGAAAGGGCCTAATGCAATTGGCTCATAATTAATGATTAATTAAGCTAAAGAGTTTAATTTAAGTACTTTCATAACCCTTCCCACACATGTGAGTTGGATTTTGATTTCCCTAAGTTACTTAGGTTACTAAACACCTAAGCACCTACCCAAGTTGAATTGGTTAAGTTCAGATTGATTTGATTTTAAAACTTTGATTAATTAAGCCATTTAATAAAGTGATTAAGCCGTTTAATTAATTTTCACCTTGATTAGATTTTTATCCAAATAAAATAAACTTAGGAAAAGAAGATATGGGAAAGAACCCTATTCTCATTCCCTAAGCCCACTCACTGTTCTAAGGGGATTAGCAAACTTAATTAATATATTTATCATTATTTAAAAGGTTGATTAATCATTTAACTGATTAAGAGGGTAATTAAGAATAAACCAAGCAATTATCCTAATTAAACCATTCATAAATCCCAAAAAAATTAAAGGAGGTAGAAGTCATCCCACTAAACACTCATGAGAAGTTTAGAATTAATCAGTGAGATAATTAGAGAGTAATTAACATAATTATATTTCTAATAAAACCTAAATTTAGAAATATCACTACTCAAAATCAATTGGATTTAATTTTATATTATTTCCCTTTGAATTATCTTCAAAATGCATTTTATTTTGTATTTTTTTGATTTTTCTATAATTAGTTATGAATATTTGAAGATTTAGTGATTAATAATTAATTAAAACCTCTAATTATTAATCCTCGAGCCCGCGTGGACTCGATGACGTGCTTTCCGTGGCTGATGGATTGGTTATTTAAGTTGTCACATTCGAAGCTGCATTAGCGGCGGTGCTACATGCCTTCTCTCTATATCATCCGATCAGAAATTGAATGGTAGAGATCGAGCCGCGGTTCTTAAGGGATTAATCCATGGATCCTACACAGCTTGATTATGACCGTCCATATATGTAAATGCACGGATGGATGGTCCATGATCTGTCACTGAGCTCGCTTGTAGGAGATGGAGACCGTCCATCCTTTAGGGCAAGATCTAAGCTTGATTGAGCTCAGATTGAGCTCAAACTCAACCAGCACCATCTAAGAGCAAGCACAAGTAAATCCAACTATCAATTTTGAATGGGGTGGAAATTTCTTTTACAATGGACCAAGAACTCCTATACCTAAGCTCAGTTTGAAGACATACCATGCCAGAGGCTATCACCGATGCTCTTATCCATTGAGGTAGCTTCGTCTAGTAGAGACAAAGCTTTGTTGAAGATTTGAGGCTTTGGTATTGGGTAGGTCCTTCTATTGGCCAAGGTCTCCTTCAAATGGATCCGACCTTGGCCTAGACACCACCTCCCTTACCTTTGAAACTTGGGAGAAGCTTTTGATCAACTCAATTGACTCCTCTGAAGATGCTTGCAAGAGAAATTGAGCTGATTTTGTGTATTGAGTAAGCTGGAAAAATGGTGGAGCTCCCCTATTTTTGATTTAAAGGAACTGAGAAATGGAGAAATAGAGAAGTGGATATGTCTCTAAGAAGCTTGGGGAGACTTGCAATTGCTTGCTCTGAGTTTCCTAAGCTCAATCGAGTATGAGTGTCCTAGAATGAAGTGAAATTAGGGGGAGTATATCTCCCCTAAGTGAATTGGATGGCTTAGCTTTCCTTTGCCATTTTGTTCAAATTCACCCTATGCAATGGGTTTGTTAGGCTATTTAGGGTTGCATGTGAATTGGTGTTGGCTAGAGGAGGCAGTGGAGAAGTTTCCATGTGCAAAATAAGGTGTGTGAGTGATTGCCATATGCTCATTTCCAAGTAGTTGGTCAATTTGGCCATTAGGTTGGGTTTGGCTAACCCAAACTCATTAGGTCATGTGCACCCTGCTCACTAGTGTCCACTTGGTCCACTAAGAGGGTGCCAAGTGGGCATAGATTTGACCAAATTCCAAGTGAATTTGGCCAAAAATTACCCTTTGACCTAGGGGTGAGATGGTCATTTGGCTTGGATTTTAGTTTGAATATGTTTGGTATGATTGAAAGTGGATTGGGATAAGTTTCAATGAATTTGGAATTGATTTGATGTGATTTGGCTCATGTTTACCCATTTAGGTCAAAATGGGTCAACTTGGGTCAAGTTGACCAATTGGTCAAATTGGGTGAAACTAAGGGTTGGGTCAAGTTCAAATGACCATTTGAAATGTTTTGGTATCATTGGTTTGGTTCAATTTGATTTCTATTTGGATTTGGTTCATTTGATTTCATTTAGGTCAAATGGGTCAAGTTGACCAATTTAACCCATTTGACCTTTTTAGGTTAGGTCATAGGTTGGTTTAGGCTTTATTGGTCATATGAAATGTATTGGTATCTTTATTTCTAATCAATTTTAGTTTAGTTTGATTTTAGCTCAATTTGACCTTTTAGGTCGAGTTGGGTTCAAGGTCAATTGAGCTAGGTTGATTCTAGTTGGCCAATTGAGGCTTTGGTCAAATTCAATAAGTGATTTGGAATGAACTTGATCCATTAGTTTCATTCAATTTAGCTTAGGTCAAGTTTTGACACATTTTGACTTTTAGGTCAAGTTGGGTCAACTTGGGTCAAGTGGCCAATTGGGCTAGGTTAGACTCAAATGATGACTTGGTCAAGTTCAAACATTGATCATGAATGAGTTTTGATCAATGGTTTCAATCAATTTAGCCTATGGAGAATTTTGGTTAGTTTAGGTTTCATTTTGGCTAAGTGTTGACTTGGCCAACCCTTAGGTTTCACTTGGTTTGACCTAATTTGAGTGATTGATCATCTCATGTTGATTTTTGCTCACAATGTGAGGCTTAGGAAGGCTTAGTTCAATCCATTTTGGGTATAATTAGACTTTGGCTCAAAAGGAAAACTTTATGTCACTTTGGGTCAAGTGATCCTAAGTGGGTCAATTGACTTGATCAAGGCTTGAATCAAGTTTGATTGAACTCACATATGAACTTATGATTGAAATATTAATCGATTTGCAAGTGGTTTGGAGTCAAATGGGTTTTGATTCATTTGATAATTTCAAGGTCAAAGGGTGAACATGAGTTTGACTTGAGTTTAATTTCTTAATTTAGTTTTGATTTGATGATTGAAGTTTGTATTTATGTTTGGATTCATGATTGAAGGATTGATTGAATCATGAAGAAAAATCAAGGGTTTGGCTTGATTTGAATTTGATTTGGCTAAGTTCAAGATTTTAACTTGAAAGGCTTAGGTTGAATTGTGGTTGAATTTTAATTTGATTTTTGAATTTATTTTTGGATATTTGAATTTATATTTCATATATATTTATGAATATAAATGATAATATAAATGGGCTTTGAAAAAAATTCTTGTATTTGATTTGATTTGGATTTGATTTAGGCTAAGTCCATAAGATGGGATCAACGGGACTTAGGAAAGATTTTTGGAATTTAGAATTCAATCACCTGTTTCAATCATTTGAAAATGATTTGAGTTTTGAAGTTGGTTTGATGTTGATTTGATTTGGAGTTTGATTTGAATTTTGAGATTTGACTTGAATGAAGGAAGTGAGGATTGGTTCAAGCTATAGGGTAGGAAAGTCTTCTTAACACCCCTAAGGTATGAACATTCCCTATGGCTAACTCTTCTAAGTCTCTAGGGTTAGGTTGAGTGTTCACCTAATCACTAGAAGTGTCTTAAGACTAACGAAACTCTTAGTGTCTAAGAGGAGTCCTATGTCTAAGATGGAGAGGCTGAGAGCTCATTCTAAAATGAGGTCAACACTCATTTAACAAATTTAAGTATGTTAAATGGGGTTCAAATGTGTGTTTAATTCTTGTTGTTGATTTAATTTTCTTGAAAAAGAAACTATTATTTAACAAATTTATGTATGTTAAATAAAGTTTAATTGTATGTTTGATGTTTGTTGTTGGAATTTGATTTTGTTTTTGAGATGAGACACTCATTTAATAAATTTAGGTATGTTAAATGGATCTCACTTGTGTGTTTGATTGTTTGTTTGTTGATGTGTGGTTTTGTTTTGATTTTGAGGCTTGAACTCCCATTTAATAAATTTAGTATGTTAAATGGAGTTCAAATGTGTGTTGGATGTTTTGATTTCAATTTAGTTTTAGAAATTAGAACTCATTTAATAAATTTGGGTATGTTAAATAGAGGTCAATTATATGTTGTTTATTGATGTTTGATTTTGTTTTGATTTAATATTTTATATTTGGTTTTGATTTTGAAAAGGGGACCCTTATTTAAGAAATTTAAGTATGTTAAACGGAGTTAGTTAAATTTTTGAAAAGGGGGTTTGGATATGTTTATTCTTGAAAGAGAAGTTTGTTGTTTTAATTTTGAAAAGAGGAATTATCATTTAGTAAATTTAGGTATGCTAAATGAGATTCAATTAATCTTATTTGAAAAGAGGTTTGAAAGATTTTGGTTTTGTTTTACTTGACTTTGGTTTCAAAAGAGAGCTTTTACTTAGCAAATTTTATATTATGAAGTTCACATGATTTTGTTTTGGAAAGATTTTAAAATTTTTGTAAAATATTTTTACTTATTTTACTTTGGCTTTTAATGAAGTTTTCTTAAATATGAAATAAATCTTGCTTCACCAAGCTAGTGGTAAGAGGTTCTAAATTATATTTGGTCATCTCCTTTCTTTTAATTAATTTATTATTACCTATTAGGGGACCTAATAGGAGTTTTAAGACCTACATAGTAGTGAGGTCCTAAAACCTAAAGGATGTTGGCTACCTTTACTCAAGGATGAAATGAGCAAAAGGCCAATAGAAAGGAAGATAGTCTTGGGCTTATACAAAATATAAGTCCACTATCGATACTTGGAGATAGTGATTATCTACTAAAGATGGAGAGAGGAACACATCCACAGCAGAGTCACCAGAAAAATCTGTGATGTTTATTTTTGAATGTGGGGTGGACACCATGCAGATCAAAAGGAGTACTTATTGAAGTGATCAAGTATGCAATTAAAGTATGATGTACTATCTAGAAAGATAGAAGCATCACCCTACAATGGACCTAATCACCTAATAAGGACTCTTAAGGCATGATGGGTCTTCGTATATACCAGAGATTTTCCCCCTACTTTACATGGAAAAATAAAGCATGGTTTATATTATGCTAAGCTCTTAAGTTCTGTATGGAGGCAAGCCTCCATAGTTAATTACATCTTATGAAATAAAATTCCCTAAAAATACTCTCGATTAAAATAGATAATTATTATCTCTAAAGATTTTAAGGTTAGACTATCAAAGGATTAATTATGTTTAGTAAATCAAGTGGGAGAGACCAAGTGGAAGACTTATTTTTGGAATCCAATGGGAAAAAGTACTCATGATATTAGGAAACCTAGTGAGCATTCCAACCTATCCTATAGTGGGCCTTTATACATTTCAAAGTGAAGAGATTTATTTATTTGAATTGAATTTTTGTTAGATTGCTAGGGCTTATAATCCACCAACACAAGGTTATGAAAATTTCTAAGAGGTGCAGATTTATGCTTGTATTCTAAAGTAAACTAACTACCTCAAATCCTAAATGTAGGGAGCTTTAGCACAAGATAAAGCATGACCTAAATCTAAGTGATAGATGTTCGTATATTCCACAAGAGAAGATAGACCTCGACTCTTACGGACTTACGCTTCTCTGGTGGTGGTAACACCTCATATGCTTTAAAACCATATAGTCTGGTCTTATGAATTGCAAGATAGCAAAGGTAGTTATTTAATTATAAAGAGACTAAAGTTTTAAACCCACTCCCAAAGAGACTAGAGCTTGAGTGGTATGAGCACATACCTTAGTCTACAAATGTAAAATCTTTTCAAATTTTATTTTATTTTATTTTAACACGGTATTTTAGACAAATGCCTTGGGAAATTTTATGCCTAAATGAATGATGAAAATTGATTGTTGGCTAAATCAAAAAAGAGAGGGTGTAGCTGCGTCAAGAGTGGTTGCTCTCATAGGTCAAGCGGTCCTTATAGTGTAAGGATGGAGGCCCTCATTTTAAATAATAGTGATAGAATATGCTTGCATGATGTGATACATACAACATACAACTAAGAGAGTGCTAAATCTTTTAATTATCTTGATTATAACCGAGGCTTTATGATGAGGTTGTGAGTTATTTAAAGCTTTAGTTATGAGTTGTAGTTGGGTTGAAAATTTATTTTATCATAAGAGCCTATCGTATCTAGGCCACACATTAAAGCATCAAACATTAAGAAACTATGAAAAGGAGGCAATCCTATTGCACAATCTAAATAAACTATCAATCAATTTTATAGACTACCACAAAAGAATAAGAGGCCAGTGTGGTCGGGTACCACTGTACATTCTGAAAAGAGAAAATAGGGGTAGTCGAGGTGTACCTTTATACAACATGAAATATGAAAGAATAATTTTATAATTAGAATGAATACATGCTATGGGGGTTATCATTCTTGACTTCTTCAAATCCTCCTATCTTTATTCTTCCTCCCTTTGATTTGAATTGCTCCTTTTTTTTTAAGTTGATTTTGCTTCAAAGGCATCACAGGGCACCCTAGGACAAAGCCTTCTAGCCACTACTCATCCTAGTCCCCAATAGTGTTAATCCTAATCCTATTACAAAATTACATTTTATAGGGAAAACATAAATCTAACTACCCATACAAAATAGAGGTTAGCTAAATATACATATAAACCCAAGAAATTATCCTTATAATTTGGACTTAGCACCCTGCACATGGGTAACGAAGCCCACATGTCCTAACTTGGATTATGCTTAGGAGTTTAAGTAACATACAAAGAGAACATTTACATTTATTTTTAAGCAACCCCTTATGCATACCCCCTGCAGAAAATATGATTAGGCTAAGAGTGGCCTAACATCTAGTACGAGGCATACATCCTAAGATCCAGTCTAAAATATTACATCACAAAATAAATTATACATCACACATACATACACACTTAACTGAAAGTGACTTAGTTCTAATGTGTGTGCTAAGGCTTTGTGTGGTATGTCTTCACTAAGAAATAAATTTATGATTTTCTAAGTGTGGAAATATTTAATTTAACATAAAGGTTGGTTTTATTTCAATTTGTTTAATTGATTTATGAATTTTAATTTATGCTTTACTTGGTTTCATTTAATTTACACTTAGCATCTATGTGTTATAAAGAGAGGAAATGGGATTACCCTCCTTTATCCCTACCTTAAGCCACTTTCTAAAGCATATTTTTATGATTTAGTTCTTTTTGGTGAATGACTTATTAAATATTTTTATTAATCCTAACTTTAGGTTAACTTTAAATAACCCTATTTAACATGAAAGGCATCTTAAGATTAATGTAGTTGAATTACTACCACATGAAACATATTAAGACATTCCTTTCCATCACATGTAATATGCATATAACTTTATGCTTAGCATTACTATACATACAAGAGATTTTAGCACACTTGAATGATGTTGAATGCATATGTGTAGATTTATATTGTATTGGATTGAATTGTTTAATATGTGTAAATTAAAGCTTTATTTAAATTCTAATACCAAAATACATAGGAATGAAATAAAATAAGTACGTGTCATTATTAACCAGGGAAGTGAGATAATCAAATGACCTCCTTGGGGCTACTTAAAGCCTCGTATTCCCGGGATGTCCATACTATATACTCATTAACATTCAAACTTATGTAAATCTATGTATGAATGACAAGAAAGAGAATACTAATCCACATGTAATGTAGGACAAATGATTTTATGATTATAGATGCATGTACTTTCAATAATAAAAGGGGATTTTCATCATCTAATTAAGCATACATACACATGTGTAAGAGATGTAAGCAAGTATGTTCCATTGATAACCTGGGAAGTGAGGTAATCAAATGACCTCCTTGGGGTTACTTAAAACCTTGTATTTTCGGGATGTCCATACTAAACACTTGCTATCTTAAATACATATGAATGTATAAATAACTATAAGAATAACAAATCATGGAAAGATTGTATTTTTTTTATTTAGTTGAATTATTTATGTATGTGAATTAAAGCTCTATCCAAATTTTAATACCAAAACATATAAGAATAAAATCAAATAAGTATGTGTCATTGTTAACCAGGGAAGTAAGGTAATCAAATGACCTCCTTGGAGCTACTTAAAGCCTCATATTCTCGGAATGTCTAGACTATATACTTATTAACATTCAAATCTATGTGTGTATATATATATATATATATATATATATATATATATATATATATATATATATATATATATATATATATATATATATATATATATAAAGATTGGAAAGAGAGCTTCATTTCACATACCTTATAAACACATGCAATGTATATGTATTCATCATCATCATCATATTATTATCAATTTATAAACTTTCAAAATAAATTTGAATTTATTAGTGATAATAGCCAAACATATAATTAAGTTAAATCGACACATGTAAGCTTATATCAATAACCTTCATTTGATTCATTTAAATTTAAAAACATGAATGCATGGATTCATATGACATACACCATTTAGAAGTGTTTGGAAAGGAATAACTAAATATAAGCACATGGTTCATTCAACTAAATTAATTCCTAAGGACAATCACATTAAATAGAATTATTTAAAGAAAACCAAAGCTTATTATTAATTTGATTTTTGGATTTGAGTTGACTTCTAAAAGGATATATTATCATTTGTTGTTTTAATCCCATTCCCAAGTTGGTGATTTTGATTAGTTTAAGGAAAGATAATTAGGTAGATTTTATGAATTAATTAAGTTGGATTATTAACCAAATCACTTACTTACCCTTCCCTATGCTTCTTTACTTTAATTAATCATTTAATTATTACCCACAAATGATATGAACATGTGAGGAAATCAAATTGCAATGCTCTTAAGGACCTAATACAATTAGCTCATAATTAAGGATTAATTAAATCAAATAATCTAATTAAGTACTTTTATGATTTTCCCACACTTATGGGTTAATCATAATTTCTTTAAAGGTATTTATGTTTTTAAACACATAAAGAGGAACCCTTAATTTCATGTTAATTCTGTGATATGATTTTCATTTTAATTTGATTTAATTTTATTATTTAATTAATCAATTAATCACTTAGTTAATTTCTTCCTTAATTAATTATTTTAAAATGAAATGGATTTTAAAATGGAATTAATAAAGAGCTCCTAATCCCATTCTCTCATCCATTAATTGGTAAACAGTGAATAAGAAACCTCAATTAATTAAATATTGATGTTTTGAATGCTAATTAATCACTTAATAATTAAAGAATGTAATTAAGGTTTGAATCATTAATTTCCCTCCAATTACTAGGCAATAAATTCCAAGAAAATTTTGGAAGGCAGAGGTCATCCTATTAAATGGACACACAAAGTTTAGAATCATTTGCCCAAGTTATTAGGGATTAATTAAGCTAATTATGTTCATAATTAAACTTAAATTAAGCCTTAATTATTATTCAAAACTAAATAAAAATAATTTTAATTAATTCTCCTATGAATTACCTTTAAAATGAATATTTATTTATATATTTTTAATTTTTCTATGATTTGTTTTGATTTTCCAAAGTTTTAGCTATTAAATGGATTAATGAAGCTTAATCCCATCGGTGCCAGGCGGACCACTAACATGGTGCACTTTTCATGTGGCACATCAGGATTGGTTATTTAATTGCATCTGAGTTAGCTCTAACATGGCTAACGACATATGCAATTTTGTCCCCGCCGTCCGATCTAAGATCGGATGGTGGACATTAAACCTATGGTTCTTAAAAGACTAAACCAAAATTAACTAGCAAATTAATCACGACCATCTGATCCAATCACGTGGAATGGATGGGGTGCGATTCATCATCTCCTGCATGATGGAAGACGAAAATTGTCCACCTTCTATCATGCAATTGGAGCTCGTTAGAGCTTAGATTAGCTCAGGATTGATCCCACACCATCACAAGGAGGATTCTAAGAGATTTAATAGTTGGATTTGCACATAATCAACATTCACTTTGAAAGGGCCTAAAAGTTTTTGAAAAATCTCAGTTTAATGGAATAGTACCTCCCTAGAGCTCAAGACTAGTGGCAAACTGACCGAGGTAGTTTCGCTTTGATGAGGCGAAGCCATGTTGAGAAGATGGTGTGATGCCTCCCCACCATTTGCTCTATGAACCAAGAATTATTGTAAAACACATCAGAGTTGGCCTAGGAGGTACTTCCGGTGGTCACAGATCTCTAGAAAAGATTTGTTTCACCTCACCAGAGTTTGGTGAACATGTGGGTGAAGTTAATTTAAATGGGGTTGAGTTTTTAGGAGGATGGATGGTGTGGAAGCTTGTCCTATCTTGGGTTGGTGTTTTTCGATGACAGAAAGGCTCGAAAAGCTTAGAAAGGGCTATAGGGAACTCGTTTCTACCTACTAGGGCTCTAAGAATGCTTAACATCTTAAATTGAATCAAAATGAAGGGGGGTGGAGGGTGGGGGGATATACCCCCTCCTCCTTTGGATCGGATGGCCTTGATCAATTTGGAATTTTGTGACCATCTGGTGGCCACAAGTGGTCATGGGTGGCAGGGAGGTGTTGAGCTGGCTCGGCTTGAGTGGCTGAGTGAGGGAAGGTGGCTGCCATGGGAGGAGAGTGGGTGTCCTTGAGTTGCCATGTGTTCCATTCGGCTTGGAGGGGTGGACTTACCTCTACTTAGCTCAAACCCAACCCAAACACCTTTGGGTCAGGTGAGCTAGTGTCCTCCTTGCCTTGGTGGAGGTCTAGGAGGCTGCCAAGTGGATAGGGAGTGGGTTTGACCATTCAAATGGGGTATTTGACCTATGTGGTGGTCTTGACTTATTAGAATTTGGGTCAAATTAGATTGGGTTTGGTTTAGGCTCACCCAAGGTGAGCTAAGGATGGGCATGTGAAATTCCATTGGCTTTGGAGTTGATTTGAGTGGGTTTGGCTCAATTTGACCCATGTAGGTCGAACTGGGCTAGGTTGGGTCAGGTTGACCAATTGATCAAACTTGGTCAAACCAAGGCTTGGGTCAAGTTAAAATGAGTATTTGTAATATTTTGGTGCAATTGGTTTGGTTCAATTTGACTTAGATTTGGATTTGACACATTTGAGTTCATATGGGTCAAATAGGTTAAGTTGACCAATTTAGACAAATTGGCCAAATTAGCTTGGGTTAGGCATTGGATCATGTTCAATTGGTCAATTGAAGATGATTGAAGGATTTGGTTTCAATCAATTTGGATTTGAGAAAGATTTAGGACAAATTGACCCTTTAGGTCAATTTGGGCTAAATAGGTCAATTGGGTTCAATTGGTCAAATTGGGTGCAATCATGAATTTGATCATGTTTAGTGATCAATTTGAAATGAACTTGAGCAATTGGTTGTAATTGATTTTGGTTATATTTTGATTTGAACTAATTTGGTCTTTTAGGTCAAGTTGGGTCAAGTTGGGTCAAAGGGTCAATTAGCTAAGTTTGGCTCAATTGATGGTCAAGTCAAATTCAAGGGTTGATTTTAGGTTGATTTGAATTATTGGTTTCAATTAATTTGGCTTAGGTTGAGATTTAGCTAGTTTAATTTATGTAGGTTAAATGGGTTAACTTAGTCAAATGACCATGTTGGCTTAGTTCGATTCAATTGACAACAATTGCTCAATCAAGGATGATCAATAATTATCATAGGAAGTTTTGGATGGTTTAACTCAATCCCATTTAGGTTGGATTGAAGTTTGGCTCAAATAGGTCCTTTAGGTCACATTGGGTCAAGTTAGCCTAAATGGGTTAATTGGCTTGATTTTGGGTTGAATTGAGTTGAGTTGAGCTTAATATATGATTTGGAATTGATTTGAGGTTTTGATTGTAATTAATTTGAGTTCAAATGAATTTTGGCCCATTTTGGTATTTTGGGTCATATGAGTTAAGTTGGTTGGATTGAATTAATTTTGGTTTGGAATGGTGATTGAAATATTGATAAATGAAAGATTTCAAATTGAAAAATGAAAAGTCAAGAAGAGATTTGACATTTGGATTTGATTTAAATGGATTTAATTGGAGGATTGAATTTATTTATGAGAAAATTAATTGAATTTGATTTGGATTGAAAGGTAACTTAGCAAAGTCCACAGAGTTAAGTCATGGGCTTAAATTTGGTTTGATTGAATTGACTTGATTTTAGTTTGATCTAGAATTCAGTTATGTGGATTTGAGATTAGATTGAGTTTGGACAGATTGGATTTGAGGTTTGGTTTAGGCTAAAGAGGTAGAAATGGATTGGTTAGGCTATAGGGTAGGTGAGTTTCCTAAGTCCTAAGGCATAGCCTAATCTTATAATTAACCCTTCTAAGCCTCTTGGCTTAGGTTAAGTATTCTCGTAATCACTAGAAGTGTCTTAAAACTAAAGAGCTCTTAGTGTCTAGAAGACTCCTAGGTCTATGATGGGAAGATTGAATTCTCACTCCAAAAGTCAGGTCAATAATAGTCATATATCTTTTTAGAGCGAGGCAATCAGAATGTGCTCTAGCCAACTGAGGACACTACTCTGCCTACAAGAATAGTGAGGCTACTGGGTTACCATATATTACATCATGAAGCAAAAGATTGGGACCTAAAGGTAGTACTCCATTATTAGTTGTTAATGTGTATGTATACTGAGCTCAACACCATCTGTAGATGCATGGTGATGTTCTTAGAAGGGATGGTGTATATCGGGCAGTCTACACATCACTTTTTGACTATAGCCACCTTCCTTTCACATGGATTAGATGTATAGCGAAACATTGGGATAAGGCCACGAATAATTGCTAGATCAGTCCACATGAGATAACAATAACTATGGCAGACATGTAAGATATAACAGGACTTTCTGTAATAAGGACTCTCTATGAAGAAAGCATCCGACCATATAATGAGTTTTTCTAATGCTAGTCAGATGACCAACATGGTAGAGGCAATTATACATATTCTTTAAGGTTGCATCATGCCTTAGGTCATTATGAAAGACTATCCAAAGAGCAGAGGATATGTTGTAAACATCAGAATATGATCACTCTAGACATATGATCAGAAAGCTTCCACCATTTAAGGGTACGTCTACCACATTTCGCATGGCTAGAGGACCCATTTGATAATGGATTCCATACATCTATTAGTATCAAATTTAAACTGAAGGGAAGAGCTAATTCTTGCTGGATATCAATAAGGGATATTGATGATGAGCTATCTTTAGTAGCTTTCATTGCCACTTGGATATGTTATTTTGTATTCCCTGGGCACTATAGACTATTCCATCCTTCTACCTTATTTATGGCTAGCCTACTTGCTCGGGTAAAAGGATATCATTGGCCCCTGTAGCACTAGTCTACTTATATTAGGGATTAGGCAAAGTAAGCGTGATGATCAATTAATGACACTACAATGTGGATGCCCCTTGGAACTATCTACATGGATGGATTCATGCTCTTATTTCAAGAGCCTTTAGTTATCCTGAGACACCATCCTATTTTAGAGAAAATTTTTTTTGCCATGATTATACAACTGAACAGAGCTATAGACTTTATAGATATATATCAGATACAAGCCTTCATCTTATCCCCAGTGTGCATGTCACTTTCAAATCATCCACAGATCATCCTTCTATAGTCTGTCTATTCAAAGTATGGGGAAAAAAATTTATAGATTCTCTCATTGATAGAGGCACCTCATTGCTATTATCAAAACCAAAATTTAAATACACTATATAATATGTTATTAGGCTAAGACCCGCTTGGCTATGTTATCACTGCCATGAATCTGTAATCCTAAAAGTTTATAGCCTTAATATGATGGCTAGATAGTTTGGATTTACTCAAGATACACCTATATATGAGCTATCACCGATACTTGATATAATAGACACTCATTCCTTGAGAGCATTTTCACTAACAATATATTTAGCAACATCATGTATAGGCCTTCACACTTTGTTGGGACCCAATTCTAGTTTTTATATAGCTCCACAAGAGACTTATATAGGAGTCAGTCATTTATGGTCGGTGTGGATCTGCCACACCTTCTTTTCCTTCTTGGAGCTAGGCTTTCATATATACAACTATAAAATGCGAAAGACTAGATTGGTCCAACCTATACCACATATGACTAATGCTTCTAAAGAGCATTAGACAATCAAAAAGGTAGTAGGAAATGATGCCATCAAAATTCAGCTACTCATAAGAAAGATGATAGGACCTCCACAGCCTCCCACCAGTTGATTCTAATATACGCATTGTAGATATAGACAACTCTATTCATATTTTTTCCTCACCAATAGTAGCTGAATCACCAATGGAGCAAAAGGAGAGTGATTTCATGCTAGTATTATCTACAGATACTACTGTAGTTTCTCTAGTGTTCATCCAACCTATTAGTTCTAATCATATACACACTAGAGAAAATACACATACAGAGGAGTCTGACGCTATGACTACTAGTCTTATGCCACTTTTATCATTTTCAACTTAAGAGTTATGAGTGCAACCTAAGATGACTCCTCAGATTTGGATTCTTGTGCACAGAATTATCCTATTTCAAATTCAAAATATATAGTTTAGTGGTAGTTATCTAGCCTAGAAATTTTATATTTTATTTTTAGAATATGCCCTAGGGCTTTAACTCCCTTGCACAATAGTCCTTCAAAAAGCTTATATCATATAATAGAAGCCCTATGTCAATCGCTTCTAAGTGTCAACTTAGAAGTTTTTCCTGATCTTTCAAACTTCTACGTAGAGTCAAATTCTTTGCTAGATTGCGCTATCACTCTAGATCTCAAAATGGGAGAATTACAGTTATGGGAATCCCTCTGTAGAGATAATGAATTCAGACTATTCTCTTTGCGCAATATCTATGAAGAGGTCTTATTAGATACACGTACTACTATAGAAACATCAATTAATACTATTTTACATCAAGTCTCCCAAATTTTTCAAGATCTAGAGCACAATCTCAGAGCTTTAAGATCCATCCAAAAGGAGCTTTCTATAGCACAAATGGAACTCCTCGATATCTCTGTTGAATATAGAGAACTACAATAGAAGAGAAAATATTTGCTAGAAAGAAGACTATGATGAGACAAGCTGCCATAGCCATAGAAGAAGATTTCTCACAAGTAGATGCTCAAGTGTCCAAACTTGAGCAAACTCTTTTTTTATTAAAGGGTGATCAAGAGGTTGACCTTCAACATTTCCCTAAGGCATGAGAGAGATAGGCTGCTATGGCCTATAGAGATCGTATAGCTTCTATTTAGAGAAATCTAGGCTTATAATTATCGCTAAAATTATCTCATGTGAACTATCTCTCCATTACTGTGTATTGTGTGAAAATTATTGGAGTAATACATTAGACGCTTCAATAAATTTTTATTTCTATATACATGTGCTACAATTAATAGATAAGTAAGATAATGACTGCTTCATATCCTAATGACATGAAACATTCATTTAAAAAAATTTTGTTCACCTAAAAAAGTAAATAAATATATTTTTTTGTTCTTCTAGTTGTAGTGTTGTAGCATTATGTTCATGGCATTGAGGCACTACACTAGCCTTCTAGAAGGATAACTGCTTAGAGCCAACTGTAAAAACTAACATACAGTGCCACAACATTGTGATCTTGGCACTGAGGTGTTACACTAACTATTGAGAGGGAATAGTTACAAGAAACTACTATAAATAGGAGTGTCCAATCCACCTTGGCTCCTTCTTCTTTCTCTCTCCAACCACTCTTACGCTCACTGTACTCCCATACTACACTCGTGCTCTCGACAATCTTTTTTGTTTTGAAATCCCACCATTGATCTTGGATCTAGTGAGGAAAGAAGAAAAAAATTAGAATTTTTGGAGATTTGAAGACCTCGACCGATGAACTTCATTCTGGTATGAGATGAAAACCCTTCCCCTCCATCGATCTTAGCTCTAAAATTAGGGAAAAGAGTGCTTTGCATTATAATTTTTAAATCTAGCATTGCTAAGGTGAAATGCTGCCAAAATTTTTAAAAATGTTCTTAAAAATCTCACAAGAAACTCAATTTATGGCACATAGTGCCTTGGCATTAAATATCAGCATCTCAACATTGTGCTCTTGGGTATTCTTATTATAAAGGGTAGTGCCACAATTCCCAAGAACTAGAGCTTTGGTGCCTTATTGAAATCACCCCAGTGCCGTAACGCTATGGCATCCTCTCCTCAGCACCATGCCTACTTGGCTCTAGAAATACAACTTAGAATATTTTCTGATAAGAAATGCAAAATATCCCACAGCATAATGGTGCCATAGGACAACACCTCATCATGATATCTCTTTAACAAAATTTTTTCTACTAAGGGGCATAATATCACCCCAGCACTGTGGTGTCATAGAATTAGTGCCACAAGAGCAAGCTCTCGGCGGTGCCACTCAGATGTCATTTTTATAAATATGTTTGAATATTTTTATTTAAATCATGGAGTAGTAAATCAACAAAACTAATCAAATATAAGCATATAACACAAAATAATAAAAAAGTGAAATTTTATTTTGGAATTCAAAGAAAACTATAAATTATATAAAGGAGAAAAGTACAAAAATAGGGGAAACTAATAATCATACTCATCACCCTTTTCTTCCTCTTCTTCCTCCTCCTCCGCACTTGATACCGATGAGGTAATTACAAAAGGCTGATACTGAGGAATCGTAAGGAAGGTGTCCTGATTCAGATCTATGAGATTGCAACTCTAGAACATGTTCACTAGTGCAGTGTTGAACTTAGCCATGTAAGAGAACATCTATTGTTGATCTATATCATGATCAAACTTATACTCAAGAATCTCTTTCCTGTGACTTCTGAATGAGTATTTCTTCATCAGGCCTACCTACTACTCCCTCTGTGGAGCATAAATCAAAAATCAAAGAAGGGTGATTGTACCCGATGGTAGTACTCACCTTCAACATATTATAAATAGAATTATATATAACCTTCTCGATATTGATCATAAATTGCATATAGATAGAAAATTTTAAAATATGCATATCTTTGGTAACCTCGCTAATATTACTAGTGGGCATAAGCTTGGTGGAAATGAAATATTACTAAGCCATAGACTCAGTAGTGAGACTGGAAGTAGAAAAGTTGATGATCCTTTGCTTCCATCATTTTCATTACACATTTGCATTTTTGCTAGATAGAAAATGGAGGATTTCATCAAAGTTAGGATGATCATTATAATAAGTAATATATTGATTATAATCAATATCTTGGAGATTGTAATATGTATTTATAACACTACTATCGTAACTTACTAGTTTTCCCTGAACATATGTTTTGTTGCTTGACTCTCCCGTGCGTTCGTGAAGAACTTAGTTACCACCAGGAAAATGCACAAGCTATTATCGTAGGCCAACTTGGCCCAGCCTCATCTCACTATCACCCCTTCAACACTACTGTAGGGATCCTAGAAGCTCCTCTCCATGATCAAGTATTTGTGGATGAGGGTGTGTTGATACCTTTACTCAACATCAGCATTGATGAATCTGTTGGCATCGCAGGATGCCCTCTTCATGCTCCCTACCCTTTTAAGAGGCATGATGAGAATGTTTACTTGAGAGAAGAATAGAGCTAAGAGAGAGAAAGTAAATCTGCAAGGAGAGACTATTGAATGAAAATCTTTAACAGTCTTGGGTCTAATTTATAAATCAAACCCAGCACTGCGGTGCCCAAACATGGCATCGAGGTGCTGGCCTTTGGGGATGTAGAACACAGCACTAGTGCCATGGTACCAGTTCCATGACACACGCATGCTACGCCGAGGCACTGGTCTGCCCATTTCATTGATTACTGTGCATTAAAGAAAGATAAACTTAATTATAACAAATATGGTAGGTGACGTATACAAAAAACATTGCAGTGCCACGACACTTTGACCTAGCACCACTATGCCAATTAAAATGAGGTTGTTGTTTCCCCTTTAATCGCTACATCAACTATCAAGAATTTTGACTAGTGCCACGATGTTATCCAGATGATCAACATGACCAATAATGCAACCTCGATGCATTGGGCCTCACATCTCACATGTACACCTATCATATAGATTTCCACCTAAGCAGTGTTGTGTTCTAGTGCCTAATCGTTGCCACCTTAAATAAAATATTATTATAATAAAAATACTACAACCAATCTTCTATTCATTTACCATAAAAATACTCCATAATTCATTCACGATGCGAACAAATTCATATATGCTTACCATGTGGACAATCCTAATTATGGCATTCTAAAAGGTATGTAAGTCTAGTCTTTTATCCATTTCACCATGCGAACAAATTTATATCTATCCACCATGTGGACAACACTAATTCTGGCATTCCAAAAGAATTCCAAAGTGATGTAAGCCCAATCATTTGTTCAGAATGTGAACCTCAATTTAAATCTGACATTCCAATGGGTGTAAGCCCTTTGTATGTTTGTAATGAAGACTTTATAAATTGAATTATTATATATGATTATAATTTATTTATAGCTTAAATAATTCAATAAACACTTGCACCATAAAACTTACACTAAACCTTTGGTCTACTTGGGATATTTGAGACGAGACAACCCATAGTTGCTAATCAGACTCCATGGACATTACGGCTAATAGCCCTTTGATGTTGGTAGACTAGAATAACAATAATCTTGGGATGGGATCCTGATCGGGACTACTCTCATTTTTCCTTTTAAACAATCATCCACACCACACCACTAGACATCGATTTATACCATAGACCTATTATTATTTCCAACCTTAATCGAGAGTGCTCTCCTATTGCTATAAGAAGACTAATTAACTATGAAGGATTGCATCCATAAGAAGTAGAACCCAGAGCTAAATAAATGCTAACGTGATGTTAGGGGAAATCTGGTTGAATATATATCAATCTATCTCATGAAAAAAATACACTTTTGCATATCTCATCAAAGATGCAGAGTGCATCCTCAAAGGTGTTTTTTCTAAGCGATCATTCGCAAATGAAATCATGACCATTGATCAAAGATTAGATGATTATAATGAATCTGGCATGGCTGCTATTTTTTGAGCTAGATCTGCATGGATCCAGGTAGTCCAATGGTGCCACACCACATGGAAAACAATGATGTGTCAACGCCACATAGTATTGACCATTGTAAACAAAAATTCCCAATATTTTTGTATTTTAAAAATTGTAAAAAATTAAAAACTTAAAAAAATCATACAAAATAAAATACTCCACCAAAACTGCAAGTAAAGGCTCTATGCATTCATCTCATTGAGAGGAATCCATTAAATCTAATTTCCCTAATTTTATTAGGTATTTTTGAGTTAATTTGAGTTTGATTGAAAATAATCAAACCCAAATTAATCCTAAAATATTTTATCCAAGTAATTTAAAACTTTGGAGAATTAAAATTTAGGCTAAAACAGATCTTAGATAGACTTTTTTATGATTTGTTGGAAAGTAAATCTATAGATATGCAAGTTTCAATCATAAACTACTAATTTAAAGAAATAAATTAATAGTAAATTAAGAAAATCATGAAAATTATAAAATCAACTTGAATCACATAATAAACCTTAATGATCTTAAGAACATCATTAGAACTCTTTGGAATCTAATAAAGCCTAAAATGACCTAATTTGTTAATTAATTAAACTATTAATTTAAATAATTAATATAAACTTTAAAAAATCATAATAAATCAACCAAGACCCCAAAAAATCTAAATAAATCCTCTATGGATTCATCTTCGAGAGGAGAATTTAAGAAAATTAAAAGCCAAAATTAGATCCCAAATAAATCCCAAATATGGTAGAAGAAGCTCTAGTATATGAGTTTTGGGTTATAGCTATGCAAAATGAGCTTAGTTAGTCTGTTAGGAATGATGTTTTGGAATTAGCACTTAGACCTAGTAATCACCACATAGTTTGCATAAAATAGGTTTTCAGAAATAAGTCTGATGACTCGGTACTGAAAGTTAGAAATAAGACTAGACTTATAACGTAAGGTTTCAATCAAATCGAAGACAGTAATTTTGATGATTCATATGCAAATGTTGCTTGCTGAGAGACCATTAGATTATTGTTAGCCATCACCAATTATCATAGTTTTAAACTTTATTAAATGAATGTTATGAATAGATTTTTGAATGACATCATTAAGGAAGATGTATTCATAAAATAACTATTTGGATTCATCGATCATGCCTACTTGGGTCATATCTTTAAGCTAAAGAATGCACTTTATGGTTTTGAACAAGTTACTAGAGCTTGGTATGAGAGGATAAGCGAATTTAGAAATGGTTAGGTTGACACAATGCTTTTCATTAAGTGGTTGGGTGAAAACATGATTGTGACTTAGATCTATGTGGATGATATCCTTTTTGAGCCACTAGGGAGTCACTATCAAGACTTTGCAGATACTATGAGTAGGAAGTTTGAGGTAAGTTTGATTCTATTTTAGTTTGTAATTAAAATAACTTAATGACAACATCTTTATCTATGCTAAGTACATTGCTAAACTCTTGATGAAATTCAACCTTAAGGGTTTGAAGGTGATAAGCAAACCCATGAGCATGGACACTAGGTTAGATAGGGATTTGTCATGCAAATTTGTAGAGTCACATCTCTATAAAAGCATGATGGGATTGCTTTTGTATTTCACTACTAGTAGGCCTAATATCAAATTCACTATGGGTTATTGTGCTTGATTCAATCATATCCTAATGAGTCTCACTTGACTAGTTAAGCATATCGTTAAGTATCTTATTGATACACCCACATTTGGGTTATGGTATCATAAGAATAATCATTTGTTCTCACTCATAGGATATTATGATGTTGACTATATGGGTTGTAAAATTGATAAAAAAAAAGTGCTTCAAAAACATGCTAGTTCTAATGAGTATCTCTCCTTTACTAGCCTAGTTGAAATATAACTCAAATTGGTTATCCACTATAGAAGCAGGGTACATCATAGTGGGTAGTTGTGTCACACAACTATTATGGATACATTAGTAGCTTGAGGACTATAGAGTGAAACTATATCACATTCATATCAAGTTTGATAACACCATTGCTATTAGCCTAACTAGGATCTAATTTAGCACTCAAGAAGAAATAGATTGAGATCCAACACCACTTCATTTGGGATCACATTGCTTGAGGCAATATGGTTATGGAATTCAAGAGCACTAAAATTAGCTTAATGATATATCCATGAAGTCACTTGTAAAAGATCATTTTTGTTCCCTTTAATGGTGTTTAGGTCTATTAGATCCTTCCTTTACCTTATCTTGACCTCCCCTCGACCACTTTATTAGCCTCCACCTAACTTTAGTTAAGCCATTTCTTTTTTATCAAACCCTTTGAGTTCTATATATAACTCCTTGGAACCCTTTTTAATCATCCTTTGCCTTGGAGTGAAGAAGAAGTTCTAGTGCTTGCAAGTGATTTGTGAAGAGAAGGTTCCTTAGAGCAATGCATGGCATCTCTACTATACTTGTTATTTTAAATTTTTTTCTTGTAGTCTTTCTAATTAATTTTCTATTTTCTTTTATTCTTTCTCTTTCTCCATCACTCTTTGATCTCATTATAATGTTGAAATCAAGATGTTCTCACCACTCTCATGGTAAGGGATCTTCCTCTACAACACCTATGGGAGGAGATGAATCCCATTCCACAATAAAATGTAAATATTATTTATTTATCATTCCTTCCATAGACTTAGGCATTATTTTTTCATGCTTCATGTTTAGTTAAGTATATCCAAGTTTTTTACTTTCTTTAATTCTATCCTTGTAAAGTTGTTCTATAATAACCTTTCTTATGATCCTAAGGTTCCTTATCATGTTGATTCTCATATACATGATGTGAGAGTTTCCATAATTATGTAGGATCTAGTGAACATCTTGAAACTCTCTTAAAGGAGTCTTGATATCTAGGCTAGTAGACACTTTCATCAACACTTCAATTAGTCCGCTATCAATCAAACACTACGTTGAATTCCTGTGGAAACTCATTGCACTAGTCTCATTCACTTTCCCATGAGGTTTACTATGTTTTGTATGTATTACATAATTCTTTTCTTTAGAAAGCAAGGGATTCTAGTGAGATGTCCTTGGCTCCTACTTTAGTGACATACTATGTTGTTAACCATGAATCATCTTATGCTATTGGTGTTGTGTTCAGAATCATGCACAAAATCTTTCACAAGAAGGATATGAAGTATAAGAATTCACACAACCTTAGTCTTAGACACATCAGCGATTTTATTCTTAGAACTAAGTATCCTTCTTTGATTTTTAGTGAATTTCACATTGATTATTTTATTTTTTTGAGCCTTTGCACTTTTTGGCTTTCATCACTTATCTTGCCAAATTATGATGAGCCTATCCTTCCTTCTCCACCTTTACATTCAAACTTAAATTAAGGTAAAAATACCCAAAATAATTTAGGAATTTTAATTTTAATGGATTTCTCTCATCAAGATGAATCTACAGAGCCCAAGTTTATAATTTTTGAATTTATATTTATTTATTTTTTATAAAATTTCAAAGTTTCTGTGATTTTTAATTAATTAAATAAGGAATTTACTCATTTTATAATAGCTGGCTGACGTGGCATCATCGCCACAAGGCGAGGTATGATTTGGCCATGCGGATCCCATGTGGCATCTGCATCAAAAGCAGTGCTACGCGGGAAAATCCTTAGCCGTGTGATCAAAATTCAAACGGTCCCAATTCAATCCATGGTTCCCTTTATCGGATTTAGTTAGAGATCTGACTAGATATTGATCGTCCATTCCTTTAAATAAAATAGACAATGGAGATTATGTCTCTTATGTCAACAGTAGAGGTTAAGAGTTGTCCATCATTTTTGAATGATTTTCAGCCATCTAACCATTGAAATTGCATGATTTTGATTGCAAATCTATTAGTGAATGCAATTAAAGGGATCTAAGTGATTTGATCTCACTTCAGATCAAACTTTCTTCAAAAAACACCAAATCCAAAAGTTTAGAGGAGGTCATTACTGAGATATCTCAGTGCCGGTGATTCTGGCAGTGGGATCAACTCCAATAGCTGTGGAATGATATGAGTAGCTCATATGCCAAACGAATTGGATTGCCTCCCTTTGGATTGCTCCCTAGACCAACCTCAGTTAAAATTCCAGTAACATTAATCATTCTTCGGGCTCCCGACAGTGAAGGAAGTGGGGGAAGTTCATTTGAATTTTGTTTGAGGTCGAAAAGGTGATGGGAAGGTTTTTTCTCTTGGGAATTGCTCTATGGGTGTATCTTTCTTTGGCCATGAGGTCTTAACCTATATCTCTCCCTCTCTTGGTCAGCTGAGCTAACCATAATCTTTGGGAGTTAGCTACCATGCCTCTTAGCCATCTTACACATGTCTAGGATGAAGAGGTGGAGAGGGAATTAAGTTATGCAAATGGAATTTGGTTTGTCATCCATTTGACTAGTCATGTCATCCTTTTATTTGGATTTATGTAAAGGGTGCTTAAGTGACTTGGTTAAGGCTAAGAATCATCATTAATGAAGTTTAAAAATGTTTCATTAACATCTTAGGTGCATTGGTTGAAGATGGGATTGAAAACTTTTTGGGTTAATGCACTTAATTATTCCTTGCATTAGTTTAATTTAGGTTATCCCAATTAATTGACTAGCCTTGGTTCAATGCTTAATGTATATGCATTTCATCATTAATGGACCTTTAGATAAAAGGGTATCAAGGATTTTATGATTTATGGAGTATTTGATCTAGGTTTAGTTCATTTAATATAATTGAATTTGGATTGGTTTTTATTAAGTCAAATAGTTTATTTGGTTTAATTATGATGTGTTTAATTTTTGATGGGGTTAGTCTAAGAAATTTTTAAGAGCAAATTTTTGATGGGGTTGTCCTAGGATTAGATGGGGACACTTAAAGAACACAAATAAAAATATTTTTAAGAGCAAGCTACAAGAAATTAAAGTTTGGGATGTTCATAAGGAAGCTAACGTTATGGGAAAAGTATCAAGTGCTATTAAACAAGTTGCTAAAATGTGCTTGGCGAATCAAAAGGAAAAGCTTCTTTTAATAAGAATAGTTGGTGGTGGAGTCGAGTGCAAGAAAAGATAAGAAATAAGAAGCATTGTTATAAAACTTGGTTTAGATGTAAAACTCAAGAATTGGGAAAGATATAAAATGGCTGTAGAGATTCTAAGAAAGCAATATATGATGCAAAAAATTTAGCTTTTAGTGATTTATATAATAGATTAGATACCAAAGAAGGTGAAAGATGTATGTATAAGTTAGCCAACCAAAGAGATAGGAGAAGTAAAGACATAGTTCAAGTGAGGAGTATTAAGGATGAAAATAATAAAGTGCTTTTCTTAGAAAAAGATATTGAAAATAGGTGGATGAGGTATTTTAATAAACTTTTCAATGAAGGATCTGAAAGTACGATTGATTTTAGCAACCTTAATACCCTAAACAAAATAGAGAATTTCATTTTATCGTCAGATTAGTAAATCTGAAGTTAGTGAAGCTTTAAAGAAAATGAAATGTGGAAAACAAGAGGACCGATAATATTTCAATGTGTGGAAATGTTTAGGAGATCAAGGAATTTCTTGGCTTACAAATCTTTTAATGTTATTTTAAAGACTAAAAGATGCCGGATGAGTGGAGAAAGAGTTTGTTGGTTCCTATATTTAAGAATAAAGGTGATGCACAAGATTGTGCAAATTATAGAGAATTAAGTTAATGTGCCATACATTAAAATTATGGGAGAGAGTAATTGAGCATAGGTTACGATGTGATACGTAAGTTTCTCACAATCAGTTTGGTTTCATGCCAGGTAGATCTACTATGGATGCTATACATTTGTTAAGAGGTTTGATGGAGAAGCATAGAGAAAATAAAAAGGATCTACATATGATATTTATTGATTTAGAGAAAGCTTATGATAAAGTCTCAAGAGATGTTCTTTGGAGAGTTCTAGAACAAAAAGAAGTTAATATTGGTTATATTCAAGTCATTAAGGATATGTATACTAGAGCTATCACTTGTGTCCAAACACAAGGAGGATTGACAAACTATTTTCCTATTTCAGTTGGATTACATCAAGGATCAACATTAAGCCCTTATCTTTTTACTTTAGTTATGGATGTTCTTACGAGGCATTTACAAGAAGATGTACCTGGTGTATGCTTTTTGTCGATGACATTCTTCTTGTTGATAAGACTAGAGAGGAGTCCAAAACTTGAATTATGGAGGTCAACTTTAGAGTCTAAAGGTTTTCGTTTAAGCATCTAAAATTGAATATATGGAGTGTAATTTTAGTTGTAGAAATTTTAGTGGTAGTGTTGTGACTTTAGTGATCAAGTCATTAATAAGAGTGAGCGATTGATATTTAGGCTCTATTGTTCAAAATGATGGTGAAATAGATGGAGATATTATTAGTAGAATTCAAGTTGGATGGTTGAAGTGGAGGAATGCATCCTATTATGTGATAGAAAAGTTCCACTTAAACTTAAGGGAAAATTTTATAAGATGGTGGTAAGACCGCAATGACTTATGGTGAATGTTGGCCAATAAAAGAGAAACATAAGAGTAAGTTAAGTGTTACAGAGATGAGGATGCTGTGTGGATGAGTGGCTTTACCCTTAGAGATAGAATGCAAAATGAGTATGTTGGGAAAAAGTTGGAGTAGCTCCAGGATAGATAAGATTAGGGAGAGTCGCCTTAGATGGTTTGGCCACATAAAGCGTACCGTCCATGACCGATTAGGAGAGTAGATGCATTAGATTTTCCTTATGTTAAGAAAGGTAGAGGTAGACCTAAAAAGACTTGGTTAAGATGTATAAAAAATGATCTTAGTATACTCGAATTAAATGAGAATTTGACACATAATAGGACACAATGGAGACGAAGGATTCATGTAGCCGACCCCACCTAGTGGGATTAAGGCTTCTTGTTGTTGTTGTTGTTGTTGTTGTTAGTCTAAGAAATTTGGAATGATTGGATTAAACAATTTCAGTTTTATTTCATTTTGAACCCATTTGATCGAAGTTGGGTTTAATGGGTTAAGTTTGGGTTCATTTGGGTCAAATGACAAAATTGACCAAATTGAATCCAATTATGAATTGATTTATGTTTAATAATCACATTCAAATAATTTTGAATAATAGATTTGAGTTTACTTGATTTTTGTTTGGGTTTAAACCCAATAAGACTAATTTAGGCCTATTTTGGTTAAATAACTTAATTAGTCTAATCAAGACCACATTGAACTTATAATTTCTCAAATTTATATTTAAGTGTGTTCATATTACCATTCCAACCATTTGGAATGATTTTAGTTGGTCAGATTTTGGTGGGTTGACCTTTAACTTGGTGGTACCCATATTAGTCAAACCCATATAAAAAGGTTGACCAACCATTGACCTTTGGATTGAAGTTGGATTCATTTAATTTTATGTTTATGATTTTATTTGATTTGGATTTTTTTTGAGCTTAATTTTAATTTTTATGTGTTAATAAGCTTAATTAAGGTAACTAGGTTTAATTCCTTAATTAAACCCTAACCTAAGCTTAATTAATTTTACATTTAAAGTAATGTATGTTTAGGTTGATTTGGATTGAATCTAACTAAACCTATTAAGTTATATTAATCCAAGGAAAGTGCACTAGATCACTAAATGTAATGACCTAGGTACTTAGTTAAAAGGCTTATAATTTTGGATTAGGAATCCTAATGAATGCCTTTGGAAGAAGTGTTAACCACATCCAAAAATGAGGTCAAAAACCTTTTTTAAGAAGATTGCGAAAGCTCACACCCCATAGAAGTTCAAATCCCACTTTTGGAGCCTTATAAAGGTCACACTAACCATGTTGATCATATAACATACTTCAAATCCACTACATCACATATGGATCTAGATGATGGGATGAAGTGTTGACTACTCTTTACTAATTTTAAGGAGTCAACAGTCTCTTTTGTAGATTAGACAGGAGTTTGGCGAGTCTCTTAAAAAGTTTATCATTAGCTTCCAAAAGAAGATAATGGAGGTAAAAAATATAGAGCCTACACTTACATAGGCTGCACTCGCTTAGGGCCTCAAGAAGGCCCTTCAGGTATGCCCTTGGCTTTAGTAACCCAAAATACTAGCAAATATATTAGAGTTGGTGAATATCCATATGAACCTTAAGGAGAACAATGAAGTTTCCCAACCAATAATAAAGACTCTTGGAAGGGACATAGTGAAGAAGTTTCTTCTAGATTGGCTCACAAAAGATAGGTTTTGAGTCAAGAGAGAAAATAGAAGCAGAGGATAGTACACTAGGCGAGAAGGAGCGCCAATGCATAGACCTGAGTTCAAGAATATGGTGAGCATTTACAACTCACTACAATCACATGCTGAGGGTGTCAATAGTTAAGTTAGTATAGTTTATTAATGAGCACTTCAAGTAATCACCACCAATGAAGCCATATAGAGTTTGTGATCACTTGAGGTATTATGCTTATCATCATGATCATGGGTATGATACTAAAGATTGTCACAAGTGGAGGAACTCATCAAGGCTAGAATACTAAAAATTTTACAAGAAAATAAGGAAAATAAGTCACTGAGATGAGTAAATGAATCCACTCCAGCCCATGCAATTTATATTATTAAGGTTATACCCGCCATTTTTGGAGGAGATGAAGAGTTGTCAAAGATAGCAAGCCTTAAATGAATATGGTTAGGGGACATTAACTTGAAACCATGGTATGAGCACTGATTATGCAGATTATCTTAATAAGCTTTTTTAAAAAAGATTGGTAAATAGTTGCTAATCCTTACAGCCACATGGTAGTTATAACAATGTTAATTGTCAACTTTCAGATAGGGCATATCTTGATTGAATCATGGAGCTCTATTAAAATTAGTTTAAGTCCATGTTTGATAAAATGATTTTTGCAAGTTCAAAACTTACCCCAACAAAAGGCTCCCTCTATAGATTTTTTAGAGAAAGGAGGGAGATAGAAGAAACTATCACTCTCTTAGTAACTTAGGAAAAAGGGGAGAAATAGTTCACTGCCATGACTGACTTTATTATTGTGGCAACACCTACCACATAAATGCCATTTTGGCTAATAATTATTTAATACATTTAGGGTAGTGGTGTTGAATTACTATGTGGTAGTAAAGTTCCAGAGAGGAGAAGAAGAAATCACCATTAGAGAGAACTTAAGTCAATCTCAAGCTTGCAAATTGTGAGCAATTGGTGACTCATATAAAATAAAAGATGTGTTATATTTAGAAGTCACATACATTAAGGTGAAAATCATTGAAAAATTTGAGGAAGTGTTGACTTTCTAGAATCTAGAGTGAGTTTTGAGGATCAGTTTGACCTTCAAGGTGAGCACAAAGAAGCTCTTATTAACTTTCTAAGAAGATATATGTGTATTCGTCTGGATAGCTGCCAAAAAATCAGGCATTGACATGAATATCGCTTGTAATAAACTTTACATTAGAAAGGATGTTTAATTAATTAAATAAAATAGGGAAAATAATAGCTCTACTTTTTGAGCTAATTAAGAAAGAGGTCACCAAGCTGCTTGAGGCTAACTTCATTAAGAAAGTCCAATATCTAAAGTGGATATCAAATGAAATGATTATGTAAAAGTACAAAAGACAATGAAGGATGGTGGACTTTACAAACCTAAGTCATCTTTTCCAAATGATTGTTACCCACTTCCAAGAATAGATGTACTCTTTGACTAAGTGATGGGTTATTCTATAATAAGTTTCTTGATTGCTTTTTTAGGGTACCATAAATTATAGATGCACCCTGTCTACTCAGAGACTATAGCATTTATCACTGGGAAGGGTTATATTATTATAGAGTAATGTTCTTTGGGTTAATAAATATAAGGGTAACTTATTAAAGAATGGTGGATAGAACATTAAAGGAACATAAGGGAAGAAACATGGCAGCATATATGGAAGACTTTCTAGCAAAAACAAGTCACTAGAACAACAGATTAAGAATTTGAAGAAGACATTTGTCACTTCAAAAAAGTATAAAATGCATATCAACCCTTTAAAGTGCACATTCAGTGTCAGATCAGATAGGTACTTTGGATTCCTCATCACTCTAAAAAAGCATAAAGGTCAACCCTGACAAAATAAAAGGTATAGTCGACATGCCTTCACCAAGACTGATAAAGTAGTGTAGTGACTCATTGGGTGAGTCATATGATTAAACAAGTTTATTTCTAAGGTAGAAGAATGTTGTTCCTCATTCCTCAAAGTGCTAAGGAGTGCAAAGAAGTTGGAGTTAACAATAAAGTGTGAGAAAGCCTTCAACGATCTTAAAGTTTACTTGCCTCACCACAATTACTACAAAGCCCAAAAGATGGCAAGATGTTGTTATTGTATATGGAAATTAGAGAAGACTTAGTAAGTTTAGTTTTGACTAAATAAGAAGTGGAAGAAAATAGCCAATGTATTATGTGAGAAAGTCACTAAGATGTGCTAAGTTACATTATCCAATAATGGAAAAGTTCACACGTTTGCTTATTATATCAACACGATGATTCTGATAATGTTTCTTAGCTCATTCAATATGACTTATCATTGATAACCTACTCAAGTCAACACTCATCAAGCCTAATTACTGAGGGAGATTACTAAAGTGGTTAATAGAGCTGAGCAATTTCAAAAATCATATTTGCTTTGGATAGTGATGAATATAGAAGCACTCACCCATTTCATGTGAATTTCAATGACTTGCAGAATGTCCAAGTCAGCTCAGAGCCTTTATGGCAATTATGTATGGATGGTTCTTCAGGTGAACAATGTATGGGGGTGGGTATTGTGTTGAAGTGTTAGGCAAGAATCACCATAACTTTGTTAATTAAGTTTAACTTAAAAATGACAAATAATAAATTTGAGTTTGAAGCTTTACTCATTGGATTGAGATTCACTCAATGACTTGTCTGTTGACACATCATAACTCATTTAGACTTGCAGCTTATAGTGAATCAATCAATATATACTATAAGGTAAAGGATGAGTCATTATAAAGATATTTTCTAAAGTAAAAGTGAATATTGATAGATTAAAGTACTTGAAAATTAAACAAGTCCCAAGAGATCAAAAATAACTTGTCAACCTACTATGTAAAGTGAATGGGCTAGTGAAGCATCATATCCTCCAACTTGCTAGCCAAGTACAGGGGAAGACAAGTCTATACAAATAGATTATAAAATTCACTCAGTTGGATTGATCCCATCAAGAAGTACTTGCAAACTAATAGGAATTAAAGATCGATAGAGATTTAAAATTAAAACCACCTAATATCTACTAATTGAAGGTGATTTATTTAGAGATCAATGACTTCTCTAAACATGAGGCCTATGAGAGATAGTGAACAAAGCAATGCACTCAGTGAGATATAGTTAGGAGAATGTGGGAGAAAAACTAGAGGAAGAACACATACCCACAAAATTCTGTAATAAGGGTATTTATAGCACTCACTAAGAAAAGATGCCAAAGAGTTTATCAAGAGGTGAAAGTAATGTCAGAAGTTTGGTCCTTTACAAAAACATCTATCACAACTCTGCAGCTTATCATAAGTCCCTAGCCATTTGTGATTTGAGGAATGGACTTAATAGGCCCTTACTAATCTCTTATGTATAGTGAAATTTTATACTCTTCATAATCGACAACTTCAGCAAGTGGATTGTAACCAAGCTACTTGCCAAGATAATGACCCAAGTAGTTTAAAACTTTATTTGGATTGACATTATTTACAAGTACAGGTTCTTTATGTCGGTCATCAAAGATAATGACCCATAGTTCATTAACAAAATGCTAAAAGAATTTTGTGAACCACAAGAAATTTAACTAAGGTACATTGCAATGCATCCTTCTCAGAGTAACAGTTAGGTGGAAGTGGTGAATAAGAAAAAGTGGTGAATAAGATGATTCTCAACTTATAAAGAAAAAGGTAGAACCATAAAAGCTAAGTGGGTAGATTCCTTACCCACTATACTCTAAGCCCTTAGGACGGCTCCAACTTCAGCTATAGTGCAGATGGCATTCACCTTATCACATAGAACATAATTCATGCTACTAGTCAAGTACAAACTTCATACTCAAAAGGTTGTATTGACTACAAAGTTAGATTAAAAAATAGGAGTGTGAAAGATCAAATGTAGAAGCCATGGAAATGACACTTAACCTATTATAAAAGTTAAAAATTGAAAAATAACTAAAAAAAGGAAGAAATAAAGAGGCAAATTTTTGTATACTATAACCATAATATCAAGTAAATTTTTTTAAGGCTATTAACAAAGTACTAAAGAAGGTGGACATAGTAGCTTGGCATAATGTATTGGGAAAACTTGCCCACATTTTCGATGACTCTTACATTATTAAGAAAAAAGTTGGTCCATAAGCCTATCAACTACAAACACATTTGGCTCAGGACATGCCATTCATTTAGAACATAAGAAATTTGAATAATTTTTATCCATAAGGTAAACCCTACCTTTGTACTTATTTTATTAACTAAATCATTATTGTGAATAAATAAAACTTTCTTATTTGTAATAAATTGTTATTACTTGTGAGATATGAACTCAAAGATAAAAAATAATATGGTGAATAAGAATTTTAACTAACTTGTCTAGTGACTTGGTGAACTATATCAACCAAAGGCATTTGGCGAGTAATAATAATACAGGTTAACACTCAGGGAGCTACGTGTCAATGTAGGTCACTCAATGAGTTATATGCCAACATAGGACTTCAAAATTCTAGTCTACCAAGATTAGAGGGCTAGCTGTAATATCCAAGGAGTCTGATTAGCAGCCATGGGTTGCCTCGGCCCATATATACAGAGAAGACTAAAGGTTTAGTGTATGGGTGTTCACATGATGAATGTATAAATTGGACTTACATCCCTTGGAATGCTAGCATCATCAGCACGGCGAACGTATAGATTAGCTAAGCTTACATCCATTAGAATGCCAATTTTTATATAGGCATTCACATGGTGAATGAATTATAGGGTGCTTGCATAGTAAATTGATAGAAGATTGAGCTTACATCTATTTGGAATGTCAGATTTATATAGGTGATCACATGGTGAATGAATTATAGAACACTCATATAGTAAATAGATGGAAGACTAGCCATACATCCCTTTGGAATGCTAGATTTATGTGGTGTACACATGGTAAATGAATTATAGGGTGTTCACATAGCGAATAAATAGAAGATTAGGCTTACATCCCTTTAGAATGTCAAAATTATAGTAACATTCAAATGGTGAATGAATTATATGGTGTTTGCATAGCGAATGGATAGATGGTTAGGCTTATATGCCCTTGGCATGCCAGAATTATAGGAGCATTCACATAGTGAATGAATTATTGGGTGTTCGCATAGTGAATAGATAGAAGACTAGGCTTACATCCTTTGGAATGATAGAATTATAGGATTGTTCACATGGTGAATGAATTATAAAGTGTTCATATGGAAAATATTAATAGGTTGCTATGGGGGATGGTGCCTCGATGTTGGAAGTATGATGCCTAGGGACTATAAAGGAGAGTACCTTGCCACTGTAGATCTTATCACCTAGGCATATTAGGATGACCCCTTGGCACTGGGAAATAAATGTTATGGCACTATAGTAAAGATTTATATTTGAGATCTTGAAAAGCCAGAGCTTCAGCTCTATCAAAAATAGCATCGCAACACCAAAGGTACTATAAAAGATGGTTGAGAGTAGGTTGATAGATTGACCAGCACCTAAGCTCTGATTATGTAGCATTGCGATTCCCGTTAAAAGGCCATTCAAATTGGTTGACGAGTTAGTAGACTCATTTAATAGATACAAGAAAATTTTGATTAATGTTGTGATGGTACATCAATATTTGACATGCTTTTTAGTTTTAGTTAGTTGCATAATTAATAATAACAACTGGTAATAAGAGCTCTTTTTGATGTACATAATAATTATTTTGTCTAGCTGGTTAGCACCTAAGTGCTGCATTTGAGTGCTGCGGTGTTGATTCCTTATTCCAGAAGTTGATAGGTTAGCTCCTCAGCCCTAGGTCTGATCTATAAATAGACCCTGGGCTATACATTTTTCATTATACGATCTTCTTTCTCTCAACCTCTTCTTACACAAAGAAAGTAATCATGTCACTCGAAAGACTTGTTAGCTAGAGGAGGGAATCTTTGAGCGATGCTAATAGGTTCGTTAGCATGAAAGTTGAAGAGAGGTACTAATATCCCCTCATTCACATGCATCTCATTTCGGTGAGAAGTTTCCACAATCTAGGTGGGAGATTGGAGAGGGTCATCATCAAGCGAGACTGGGAGAAGCTGACATACGAAAGTAGCTCCTGCATCTTTCCTGTGGTGCAGGAGTTCTTCACCAATGTGAAGGAGCACCAAGATAGTAGAGTTTTCGAATGGTGGAAATTAGTAAGTTTTAATAGTAATACCATTAACATATATTACAACTTTCAAAATATAGTGTATGAACAATATCTTTCCTATTATAATGATCATCCCAATTTTGATGAAGTCTTTGGTTTTCTCTCTAGTAGAAATGCCAATATTTAGTGAAAATGGTAGGAGAAAATGGTCATTAATTTTCTTGTTGCTGGCCTAATGACAGAGTTTAAGGCTCGACATTATTTTTTCTGGTAGCTGGATGCCCACTAGTACTATCAGTGGGGTGACTAAGGCCATGACCATTTTGAATTTTGTTATTCAAAAGAGCTTTATAATAAATATAAGAAAGATTATTTATAATTTCATTTCTAATATGCTTAGAGGTAGTACTACTATAGAATACAATCATCCTTCCCACATTTGTAGTTTATGTGTTACGGTGGGTGCGTTGGGGGAGCTTGATGAAGAAGTTCTTATTCAAAAAGCTCCTTTGACAAAAAGGATAATTGGGGGATTTGGGTTGAGGTTTGAGGTGGAGGAAAGTTCACATGCCCCACCACCTTGATCCCAATCTTTCAAAACCTTAAAAGAGAAACTCCATGAAATTGGAGGAGAAGTCTCAGATTTAAAGGAAAACATTGGCGAGAGTAGCCATAGGAAATAGGCCTTGAAAACAAAATTTGACTATCATATTGATCTATAACAGAAACAGTTTTCTTACATGGCTGAGTTTAACTCAGCATTAGTTCATATGTTTGAAAATTATGGCTTTAAGGGTTTGAGCCAAGCCTCATTTCCTACGACACCTCAATATCCACCATATGTGAGCACCCCACAAGCATTGGAGGAAGAAGAAGAGGAGGAGGATGATAGTAACTATGATTATTAGTGTTCACTCCTTTTCTTCTCTTTTATTTTGTATTTTCTTCTTTTAATTTTTTTAAGAATTTTTTAACAAAATTTTTATCTTAATAAAGAATTTCTTCTCTCTTTATGCTTTTGTGTTTGTCTTTGTGGAGTGCTCCAGGATTTGAAAGTTTTAACAAAATTTTCTATTTGAAATGAACAACATTAAGGGCTCAACATTTAAGTTCAGAACTCAAGAGCATAGGGCCTCGGTGCTATATTCATAGCACTGTGATGCTATAGACATGACTTGAGCTATGATATAAATTCCTTGGAAATATCAATTGAGTGTTTAAGACTTAATTGTTTGAGAGCACTGTGCCTCAGTGCTAAGATATCAGCCCCATGGTGCTATCAGAATGCACTCCTAAGCTTAATTTTTTTGATAACACAACATCTTGGTACTTTTAAATGCTTGCCTAAGATTCTAGATTTCTGAGGGATCAATGCTCCAGTACTAGACCCACATTTCCATGTCATTGTTTCATCAGTGCCTTAGATTTTAAAGTTTTTGCAGAAATTTAAAATTTCAGTAACATAACCCCTTATTAGTGCAGATTTTCATGATTTCTAGTGTATTAGCACCCTTCTCTCTTGTTTCAAAGCCATGATCAATAGAGGGAAAAAATTTATTTCACATTGAAAATAAATTCGATGGTGGAATGGATTTTAGGATGTAATGCCTCGTAACTAGGAAGATAACACTATGATATTACTTTAAATAGGTAAAACATGAGAGCTTAGCATTGTAGCATTATGAATAAGATACCAGTCCCAAGATCTTAGCATCTTGACACCAGATATTTGGTGCTTTGGTGCTACAAAATGGAGCATCAAGGATTTCATTCCCGATGGCACTACGGTGTTGCGGAGCGAGAACTCAATTTTTGAACTAGATTTTTGCAGAATTTGATAATTTTTATGCAAATTTGATGGCATAATATTTTAGTAGTGCTTAGATTTTTACTTATTTAGTATAAAAGAACTCTTCTCCCTTATTCTAGATCCAAGATTAAAGGAGGGAGGATTTTTCTTCTCACACCAGAACTAAGTTCAACGGTGGAGGTCTTCAAATTTCAAGATTCTAGAGTTTTAATCTTGGGGGGTGTTCTTTTCTACTTCAAATCTAAGATCGATGGAGATAAGCCTCTTTATTTCTCACTGGATCCAAGATCAATGGTGAAAATCTCTTAATTTTATTTTTCAAAGAAAAAATTGTATAAAGAAAGAATTTCCAAAAATTTTTACGTGGAATCAATGATAGTAGGCTTCGATCTTGTCTCATGCATGTGGAGATCATTCTCATGTAGCAATGAAAAGTGCACTGTGGAGAGTGTAGGAGACTGGGAGAAAGAATAGAGCAAGTGGGATAGAGGAAGAGTGAGGGACAAAGAAGAAGAAGAGTGAGGGCAATTCTCCTCTTTTTATAGAAGATTTCCCACCATTGGGGAAGTTTTCTACTCTCAATTTAAGTAGGAAATCGTCCTTGGGGGGGGGGGGTGGAGTTTCTAGATTTTGTAAGGCAGCTACGACGCCTAAGAATTGTGTTTACAGTGTGATTATATATATTAATAAATAAGCAAAGAGAAAACATAGTCTTTGAAAACATGTAACCACTTTTATTTAACATATAAGATAGTGACATAAAAGAGGTTATAACTATAAATGATTATTCTAAATTTTTCTAATATAGACAGAGGTTGTATGAGCCCTATCGACCATAGTAGACTACCTTTCTTGAGATTTGTGGAGATGCTGAAGGGCAGCTTCCTAATCATGGATTAATAAGGAAAGAATCTGCTTAAGTTTGGTCACCTGAGCGCCTATTTGTGTGTAATCCTCTTTTATAGGTGTGATAGCCTGTCTGAACATAGATATCTTATATAATAGATACCATCTCCTCAATTGTAATTCTCTCAATTCAACAGATATGTCGATGAGCTCAATCTGTGCTCTAGAAAGCTCTCTCTGGTAGGATCTTATGGCTTTGAGACTGTGCCTGAGATCTTGGTGAACTAGAGAGACTTGTTAAGAAGTAGTGCTGAGTGAGGTCTCTATAGTATTGATTGTATATGATAGGACCTCCTAATAAGTAGCACATAATGAGAATATTCTAAACTCAACATCTTTTCATAAGGATTCCCAATGCTATAGCACTCCTACTTCAAGACCCAAGGTGGCAACATAGTCTAATAAAAAACTTTCCTCCACGTAGAAGCTAGGAAGCTCAGACAAGATTTCTAGATTAACGCAATATATCACTATATGAAATTTTATCTTTAAAGAGCCATAATGTAGTGGATCTAAAGGTTTATGATGTATTTTGGAGATGAAGCATGAGATCTCTTGACCAGATAATTGCCTCTGAGCTTTATCCCTTAAGCTATGAGTAGGGTAATTGTCTGCATAAGAATCGATCTCTATTGAGGAATCATCCTAGGTGGCACTCTATTGACCTCACTTTTAGAGTGAGGTTCACTACCTTTATCCTAGATTTAGGACTCTTCTAGACACTAAGATTTTTCTAGAGCTAGGACACTTCTATGATTAAGGGAACACCAAACCCAAGCCTAGAGACTTATAGGGTACAACCCTAAGACTAGAGCTTACTTTAGAAGAAGTGAAGCCTCACATACCCTAAGACTCAACTAAAGTTCATGATCAATCAATCTATCAAATACAAATCAAATAAATTCAATCCAAGCTCCAAGCTAAATGCCAAATTAATTAATGCTTAATTTGATCCATCATAGGCTCAACTTAGCTAGACAGACTAAGTTGACTCAACCCAACCTAACATATTTGGATTCATCAAAATAAAACCAACTTGATTTAAACTTAACCTATACTAACTCATTTGGAGTCCCATTCAACATGATTAAACCTTAATTGTAATCCAATTGAATCAAGCCATGTCAATTTGGGCCCTAACCCAAGTTGACCCATTTGAATTCCTTAAGAATAAAATCCAATTCAATTTGAATCAAGCTAATCCAACCAAATCCAAATTCCTTGGTTGTTCCAAGCATCCTACCAAACATCACAACCAATTCCAATCTACTCAAACAAGCCAATCAACTCTATTGGTCCAAGTTAACCCATTTGACCTAAAAGGGTTCAAATGGGCTAAAACTTAATATAACTCAAATCAATTGCAAACAAATCCTTCAATCAACTCAAAATCCATCATTAAATATGTTCTAATATTTATATAGCCTTAATTGTTCCCAATCAACCCAATTGAACCATCCAATCCAAGTTGATATAAATGACCCAATTGAGTCAAACTTCAATCAAATCTCAATTAGACCAAACTAACTCACCCAACATCTTCCAAAATGATTATCGATCACCATCCATCATTCAAACTGCATCTAATTGGGCTTGGCCAAGCCAATTTGATCATTTTACCTATGTTGACCCAATTTGACCTAAAGTGTCAAACTGAACCAACTCCCATTCCTAGTCAAATTGATTGCAACCAATGACTTCAATTAATCATAAATTGAATATTGAACACAATCTAACCACCAATTAAAGCTAATTTGATAAAATGAACCCAATTGCCCCATTTGACCCAAATTGAACCAAATCTCATATTAATTCAAATGAATTCAAATCAACACCTACAATCAATCTCAAACTATCATTCAAACATAAACCAACCCTCCACTCAAACCAATTTGGCCAATTTGATCAAATTGGTCAACTTAACCCATTTGGTGTAAATGAACCCAAATGAACCAAACTCAAATCCACTTCAAATTAAATCAAAATAATTGCACTAACTCTTTAGTAATAACAATTTGAACATTTTTCAAGAGCCATTTCAAAACATTTTGTCCAGTTGGTCAACTTAGCCCAATTGAACCCAAATTGACCTATATGGGTCAAATTGAGTTGAACCTAACCAAACTAAGTCCAAACCTAACCAAGTTTGGCATGACTCATTCTCATGACTCCATTGACCTACCCAAGTCAACTTAACCTAAGGTGGACTTGGTTCAACCCATACCAAGTGTACCAAGGGTCCCAAATAAAATAAAAATAGGCAAGTCCAACCCCTCTCTTTGCATGGGGCAACCACCTTAGCATGCCTTGAGCTCTCCCAAGCTGACTAGACTTGGCCCAAAGTTTTGGGCTCGGGCTTTGGGCAAGGGAAGATATCCCTCACTTCTGTCAAACCTTGGTTCATTCTCCATGAGATGTCCACTTCATGGGGAGCCATTAGACATGTTGAGCCACTAAGAAACCTCCACCTCATCAGTCCTATGCCATTTTTGGCCACTCCCATTGGCCGACCAATTGACACCACCTAAACCAACCATTTTGGTTGGTTCACATGAGGAAGAGGGTATACACCTTCTCCCTAAGCTAAATCAAATATACATACTCATCAGATGATCCTTACCAATCCCTAAGCATCCTCGAGCTCCCTCGTGCCTATGGTCGCCAGTGAGACTGAGCTCCACCCAAACCTAAGCACCCTTCCATCCAAAACCATAAAAACCTCACCAAACTCAAATTAATTCTTCATACACCTTCCTCTAGTCTTGACAAATGGAAATAAATTGATTCTTGATTGATTTGAGCACTAGAAACCACCGTAAGGCCAACTCTAGTGAGCAACGCAGTGAAGTTTTGGCCATAGAGCCACCAATAGGGTAGTAGCTCACTGTCTTTTTAATAGGGGTTCATCTCTTTAATATGAAGCTACCTTGATCAATGGACCACTTATGAGGTAAAATCTGATAAACGGTAGAAAACTGTCAGATTGTTGGTCTTTTTGAAAGAAATTATGTTTTCACATGAATCTCAATGTAGGATCTCCTTAGTTTTCATCATTGATCATTTTGGAATCATTTTTACCATTGAACAAAATCAGGTGAGCTTGAATTGAGCAATAAAAGGTGGATGGTGTCTTGCTTCTAGCGCTTGTAGGATGATGGATCATCGGTCGTCTGTTCTACATGATTAGAACTGATGGTCGTGATTAATCGCATTTGATTTTCAATTTGATTTTCTTTAAAATCACAGGATTAGGCTGATTATTCATTCTGAAATTGAATGGTTGAGATGAATTCACATCCACTGCCACATTAGATGTTTTAAATAACTAATCCCATGACGTCACGTGGAAAGCACTAACGAGTTAGCGTCTGTGTGGCACTAATTGTGTTAATTGGTTAATTAGGCTTAAAATCATAATTAATTAGCTAAAACATCAAAAATAACTAATTATAACAAAATAAAAAAATACAAATAAACCCATTTAGGAAAGCTTAGATAGAGAAGAATCCAAGAAAGATAAAATTTCTAGGTTTTGTCTAATGAACAGTGATTAATTAGAGTTTAAAATTTTTCTTAATTATCTAAATTAAGCTTTAATTACTTAGCTAATTAATATGAAAATTGATATGTTGAATACATGGGATGACCTCTGCCTCCCATAATTTTCTTAAATTAATTTGCTAAGTATATTGGGAAAATCATAACTTTAAACCCTAATTATCTCTTTTAAGTAATTTAATAACTATTAAAAATAAGAAAATTATGAAATTAATTAGGAAAAATTATTTAATCATCATAACTGTAAGGATGATCAAGAAAAATAATTAGGACATCCCCTCCTAATTGTTTCCTCAAAATCATCCTTAAGGCCTTTAATTAAATGATTAAATAATTAAATAAATTAAAAAGAGAAAATTAAAATAAATAAAAATTACGTTATCATAATTAATACAACTAGCAAGATTGATTTAATTAATCCTCCTTATGTGCTTAGTTAACATAAGGGTTTTAATGAAATTATGATTTTCTATAGGTTTGAAAATTATAAAAGTAATTAGCTTAATCATCTTAATTCAATTAATTATCTAAATATGGGCTTAATTGCATTAGAATCCTTAGAGCATTGCTAATTTTATTTTCAATTGCATCATAATGTTTCATAGGCCCTTACTTAATGGTTAATTAAATTAAGAGACTCTTTGGGAGGATGATTAATTGACTTACTAATGATCCAAATCAAATTAAGTCATAAATTTTACTTAATTTCCTTTTGAATTCATTAACTAACCAACATGGGCATGGGTTAAATAAATTGATCTTGCTTCTCCTCTTTAGGATTAAATAATTCAAAACACAAAATTTCAATCTCAAAAAAGTTTTGATTTGCTTAAGGTGTGTTTATTTTACATGATTTTCCTTGAGTTTTAATAAAGTCAAGTATGTCATTTGATGATATTTAATTGTTTTATTTCAATTATCATAAATTTGTATGACATGTGTTTCATACATTCATATTTTAAATTTAAAAGAAAATGTTGCATCTAATTACATGATATGTAAGATAAACTATATGGTGTGGCTATTATCACTATGTAAATCTCAAATTATTTTTCTCCTTTAGGTGAGAATTAGGTGCTAATTATCAATTAAATGATTAAAAAGCAAATATTTATATTTTCAAGTCTTATTGTAAGTAATGAAACTCGAATAAAAATTCATTTGTCAAAAGATAATAACCTACAACATTTCATGATTTCATTTTGTATTCATATATGTATACATGTATATTTGAACTTAAAAGTATATAGTCTACACATCCCATGAACATGAGATTTTAAGTAGCCCCAATAAGGTCTTAAGTAATGTTACTTTCCTAGTTTAACAAAGGCACGTATTTGCAAAGCTTTTTTGTACACTTATATGGATATGATTATATATGAAATGAGATTTCCTTTGTTACAAAATTCATGCATATTCATTCTCAAGTGTGCCAAAACGAATATATAAAATGCATGTGTATGTGTATATATTAAATTAAAGTGAAGTAAGAAAAAATGAAATGAGATTGTAATGTTATTGATAATGAAACTAAAATGATAAAGCATTATGCATTTGATGGTGACTTGGCTTCATTAACCTTAAAATGCCTTTCATGTTTAAATAAAATGTATTAAGTCAAATCCAAACATAGGATTGATTGAAATTCATGATTCATTAAGAAAGTTTGAAAATCATAAAATTCATCTCTTAGAATTAACTTAACGTAGGCATTAAAGGGATTCAACTCTCTTTCTTCTCTTTATAATGATAAACTATAAGTTAAATATAAAGGGAAATATATGATTTAAAATCCAATTAAAGTTTTAAACTAATTGAAGTGACCTAAAGATTCAAACACTAGAAAATCTCAATCTAAATGCCTAAGCAAAACATACTATACACATTAGAATACTAGGTCATTGATCTTTATCAGGTTGGCGATTGTTATGGTGATATATTTTTTTTTTGTTTTGTAATTTTTTTAGATTTGATGTTAGGATTGCTTGTGCATAAACTAGATGTTAAGCCATTATTAATCAAATGATATTTTATGCAAGAGATTATGCTTAAGGGATCAATGTAATAATAAAATATAAAAATGACTTTTGCTTACAAGTGCTACTTAAGTCCTTAAGTATAATCCAATTAGGATAGGTGGGCTTAGTTACTCAAGTGTAGGGTGCTAAGTTTAAATTTGTGAAATATAATTGATTGGCTTGTATATTTGTTTTGAGAACATCTATTTTGTAGGTGTAGTTAGAGTTACTTTTCTTATAAAAATTTAATTTTGCAGTAGGATTAGGATTAGTGCTATGGAGTTTAGGATGAGCAGTGGCTAGAAGGAAAAAACTTGGGAGGCCTTATGAAGTTTGGAGCAAGCTAATCCAAAGAACAAAAAGAAGAATAAGAATTAAAGACCCCATAGCATTTATTTCATTTGTAAAATTTAATTGTAATCGAGGTTGTATAAAGGTAGAGCTCAGTTACCTTTTTTTTTTCTTTTCTGCGGTGTATGGAAGTACACATCTACACTGACCTTTTATTATTTCATGTAATTTGAAATATTTGATATTGTGTTTACATTCTGTAATATAAATCACATAATTTTTATAGATTTCTAAAAGTGTGACGATTTGATGTGTGGTCTGGATGCGCTAGAATCTTTAGGATAAAATTAATTTTTCTGCCATCATTAATAACTCATAAATAAAATATTAATTAACTCATAACCTAACTTTAAAGCCTAAGTTTATAATCAAGATAATTAATAGATTTAACAATCCTTAGTTGGATGCTATATGTTATCACATCATGCATATCATATTATTTCACTCTTGAAAATAGGGGATCTCCACTCTTACATGATAGGGGACATACTTAACCTATGAGGGTTGTCCTTTATGGTGGAGAACACCTCTTCCTATTGATTTAGCCCATAACTCAATTTCATCATGCATTTAAGCATAATTATCCCAAGCCCTGGTCCAAATTAATATGTCAAAATGATTTTGAAATTTATAAATTTTGCATTAGTCTAAGTTATATTTTCATGCTAATCATCATGTAGTCTCTTAGGGAGTGAGTTTATGACTCTAGATTCTTTTCTAATTAATAACAACCTAGCCATCTTGCATTTACATATGACTGCTAGGGGGTTTGTTTAGGACTCTAGATTATTTCCTAATTACTAACAACCTAGCCATCTTGTATTTACATATGACTATCCTATATGGTTTTAAAACATATGATGTATTAACTGGTGGCCATTCTAGGCGATTGTAGCTCTAGAAGAGGCAGGATTAGTTCATTCTCTCTTGTGGAAGTGAACCATCATATCCCACTTTCCTCGAATAGATTTAGGTCAAGCTCTTAGCTTGTGCTAAAGCACTCTAGATCTAAGTTCTAAGGTAGCTTGTTTCTTTCTTACTATGAGTATAAGTCCTCACCTCTTAGGCATTCTCATAATCTTGTGTTGTTGGAATATGAGTCCTAGCTTTCTAATAAAAGTTTAATTAAAAGAAAATAAATTCTCTCTTTCAAAAATGTAAAGCCTCACCAAATGGTAGATTGAAGTATCCACTAGGCTTTTTAGTATCTTGAATGCTTCCTACATATTCTTCTTTGGAATTCATGAAGAAGTCTTCTCATTCAAACTATCCCACTTGATTTCCAATAACAATCAATCCTTTGATAGTCTAGCTTCATAATATTTGGAGATATTAGTTGACTACTTTAATCAAGATTATTCTTAGGGAATTCCAATTCCCTAGGATGTGATTAACTATGGAAGCTTGCTTTCATAGGGAACTAAAGAACCTAACTTAACATAAACCCTACCTTACTTTATCTATATAAAGTAGGGGAAAGATCTCTGGTATACATGAAGACCCATTTGCCTTTGGAGTCCTTATTAGGTGATTGAGTCCATTGTAAGGTGATGTTTCTATCTTTCAAGATAGTACATCACACCTTAATGTCACACTTAATCACTTCAATAAGTACCCCTTAAGATTCACGTGGTGTCCCTACGACTCCAAATTAAATAACACACTAATTATTACCCAAGTCGAATCTGATAAGAGTGGCTCATGGTTAGTCATCAAAGTGCCAAATTCTTCTATATGTGGGTCTTCTTCAATATTCATATGGTCACTGCTGACAAACTGAGTTTAGAGAAGCATCATTAATATCAATTGATAGTACAAAGGTGACTTCACTCTCCATCCCTCTTGCTGGTGGCTCAACTACTACTCGTGGGATGAGAATATGAGTAAAAACATCTATCCCTGCTACTCCTATATCATAATCAGTTGACAAAAGACTATGAATATCTTTATCCCCTCTCTTCTGAGTGGATGAAACCTTTCATCCCTGCTTCCTACTATTGCATTGCTTATCTAATGACCTCTTAGGAGCATGAGTCATGTGGTAGGGTGAATATAAATTTCTTGCCAATTTAGCTCTCTGTAATTGATGACTATATATATAAAATCCTAGCTCCAAGAAGGAAGAGTGTGTATGGTGGATTCATAGTAAGCATAAGTGACTAACTCCTGTGTAAGTGTCATATGAAGCTACATAGAAACCTAAACCAATCCCTAGGCAAAGTAAGAAAGCCTATGTTGTAGAAGCTACTGTTAAACAAAAAGACAGTGGTAGCATCCCTAGGGAATGAGTATCTACTATATCCAATATCTATGGTAGTCCATATAGTAGTGTAGCCTCATTAAAACCATATTACCTAGCCACATTATTAAGATTGCATCCCTCCAATATCACAGACTCATGATGCTGATAACAAAGCCAACCAGATCTCAGCCTAAGGAGGTATTCTACTATGCATCTGTATCTTGACTTTGATAATAGTAAGGGTGCCCCTTTGTCAATAAGAGGATTTGTGAATCTCTGTCCCAAGCTTTGAGGAAGTAGACTGTGAAAGGATGATCTATGAATGATCTGAAAGCAATACATCATGAGTGATGGAGTGAACATGAAAGTTTATATATGATCCCTGTTTAAAGCAATTGTAGCCTTGCTCAACTGTATAATTAGAGGGAAACATTGCTATCTAAAATAAGATGACATCTCAGAACAACTTAAAGCTTTTGATATATGTGCTTAAATCCATCCATTTAAGTAGTGCCAAGGAGCATCTACGTCATAGCATTGTGAGCCAATCATAACTCTCATTCTGCCTAATCCATAATATAAGTAGCCTAATGATGCAGGCGCTAGTGCTATCCTCTCACCATAAGCAAGAAAGTTGACCATCAAAGGAGTAGGAGGATGGAAAAGTCTATTGCGACCTAAAAATATGAAATAACACAGCCAAGTGATAATGAAAGTCACTAAAGATGGCTCCTCAACAATGTCCCGTGCTAAGATTCATCAAAAATTGACTCTTCCTTTTGGCTTGAATCTAGAACTAAATGATTTCTTAGATGAATGAAATCCCATATCAAATGGATCATCCAATCATGAGAAATCAGGCAAACATACTATTGAATCAAGGAAACTCTCAAGCCATATGTCCAGAGTAAATGTACCCATCGTCTGCATCTTGATCTCCACTCTCTAAGTAGTCTCTAATAGTAAGCTAGAGCATGATGGAGACTTGAAGAGTACACATAACTAGCTCTCCTAGGTAGCCAGCTAACTGATGCTGAAATAGCTTATGATCAGGAGGCACACACTCCTCATAGGGAATGCCTATAATAGGGAGACCTACTACATCTTGCATGTTTGCCAAAGTAATTATCATCTCATGTGGACCAATCCATTAGGTATTTGTGATTCTATTCTAATGTTCTTCTTTTCTCCAGATCCAAGTAAATGGAAGAGGGTTGTAGTCAAAGAGTGATGCATAGTCTATGTGATACATACCAATGCTTTGAAGGATGTCACCATGTATCTATAGATGATTACCGACCCAGTGTACATAGCCACTGATAACTTACAAGGGTGTCGCAAATACTAACTTTAGGTCACAATCTTCTAACTCATGATGTAATGTGTGATTACCCAAAGCCTAACTATGCCTATAGAAGGAGTAGTATCTATGACTGGCTGAAGTACATTCTTATCCCCAAAGCTAAGGTGATCTACGACCCGCTTTAAAGAAGCTTCATGATTGTGTCTCAGCTTTAAATTGATCACCTAATTAATAGGATCATGATCTGATGGAAGCTCTAAATCGAGAGGTAGAGTGTGTGATGATCGAGCAAATGAATCCTAAAAAATATCCCTGTCCATCGACATATCTTGATGCCATGATAGTCGATTCTATAATTTGACTACATAATGTGGATGATGGGCTTCAATAATGGCCCATATCTGCTCTTTAGTGGGATCCATTGGAGGCATATCATCTAGCCTTTTTTAGGTAAATGTTGTAAATAATCTGTAGTAAATTTGGATAGGAGAAGCATATAAATTTTATAAGCATTATAAAAAAGTAATAGTATTTGAATTGATAAATGTGTTGTGCTTGTAGGCTTTTATTCAATCTTCTCCAGTTTTACAAAATTTAGATTTAATCCTCTTTTGAGTATATTAAATCTAGATTTACGTTTATATTTTCCCTTTTGGGTATGTTGATTATTTTAGACTTAAATCCTATATATATAGACATGTTGAATTATGTTTTAATATATATTCATTCTCTTTGGGCATGATGGAATCTAAATTTGGGTTTAGTTTTAGCCCCTTTTAGGCATAATAGAATTTGATCTAACCTCTTTGGGTATGATAGATTTTAATTTAAATTTAGATTCAAATTTTTGGGTCTGCATAAAGATCCAATTTAAATTTAGATTTGGCCCCTTTGAGCATGATGGGTTTGATCTAGCCCATTTGGGCATTATGGATCTGATTTACATTTAGATCCTGCTCCTTTGGGCATGATGGATTTGATGCAGCCCATTTGGGCATGATGGATTTAATTTTTCCCCTTTAGGCATGATGTATTTGATCCAGCCCCTTTGGGCATTATATATTTAATTTAAATTTAGATTTGCCCCTTTAGAAATGATGGATTTGATTTAAATTTATCTAGACCCTTTGGGCATGATGGATATAATTTAATTTTAGATCCATCATTTTTGGGCAAGATGGATATGATCCAGCCCTTTTGGGCATGATGAATTTGATTTAAATTTAGATATGGTCCCTTTGGGCACGATGGATCTGATTTAAATTTAGATTTAAACCTTTTAGGCATAATGGTTCTGATCTAGCCCCTTTGTGTATGATGGATCTGGTTTAAATTTAAATCTGACCCTTTGGGCATAATGGAGCTGGTCCAGCCCCTTTAAGCATGGATTTAATTTGACCCCTTTAGGCATTATGGATCTGACTTAAATTTAGATTTAGCCCCTTTGGGCATGATGTATCTGATCTAACCCCTTTGGACATGATAGATCTGATTCAGCCCTTTTGGGCATGATGAATCTGATCTGGCCCCTTTAGGCATAATGGATCTTATTAAAGTACTCCTATTGATAGGGGAATTTTCTTTGAGATGAAAATATTCTTTTCATACTTAAGCGAAGAGTATTCCTTCGATTTGATTGATTTTGTGTTAATTTTTTTACTCTTGCATTTATAAAGCATGGCATTTTTACTAGTTATGCATGACATCATTACTAGTTATGCATAATATCTCTTAAGATATTGTCCATTTATAGGGCTATAGGTTTTATCCCTTTTGCATCAATGAGCTGATAAGCTCCCTATTCTTATACCATTTCAACAATATATGATCCTTCCCAATTTAGGTCATACTTTTTATCAGTTTGTTGATGTGGAATGTTAGGCCTTCTACATATTAATTCTTGTTCATCTGCTTTGAAGCTTCATGGGTGAACCATGAGGTCATAAGCTCGAGTCATCTTACTCTATATATTTTTTGATTTTGTTGGGCTTGTAATTGAGTTTCATATAGAGCTTCAAGCTCTTTGAGTCATATTTAACACTTTTGTTTGCATAAAAAAAGTGGGAAAATAAAGCATTCATGCCTAGAGCATCGTGACATTAAAATCACAGTACCTAGGCATTGTCGCCACTTTACAATGTCTAGAAACCCAAACTGCCCTCGATAATTGCCTACTTAAATAACATAGTGTCACGCACTGTGTGTCTAGAACTGAGGCGCTATCGTGATGACCTTCAAATTTAAAAGTAAGAAAACTATTGTTCCCACCCCATTAATAATAACTACCTAAGAAGGAGTAGTGGGAATGGTTATGGTGCAGAAAATTGCCCTTTTTGTGAAGAATCTTCTATAAAAAGAGGATAATTGCCCATAAGTCACACTTTTTTCTCTTACTCTTCGCTATAGCTTGGGAATTTTTTGACACTCTCTTCACTATATATCCTCTCTATGCTTTCTTATACAAACATTATCGATTTCAGACCTCCATCATTGATCTGGGATCTGGTGTGAGATGGCACTCCTCCCTCCATCGATTTTGGATTTGGAGCAAGGGATAAGAACCTAATTTTGTTAAAAATATTTTAGGAACACAAATCTTAAGATACATCAAATTTGAAAGCCGCCATCATTGAATTTGGTTCTGATGTTTTAAGAATGCCCTCTATATATCAATCTTGGATTCATAATAAGGGAGAAGAGTACTTTTCCACTAAAAAACTGTGCATTCTAGCATTGATAAATTATTATGCAGCCAAAATTTTGAGAAATCAGTGACTTTTTTCCCAGAAAATTTCCTAAAAAATAGTGTTGCCAATACGTAGGGCCTCGGTGTTGGTACATAACGCCACAACACTAAGCTATCATAAATTTAAACATATGTATCCCATATATGTAGGTGCCATATTCTTAGCTCTGGGTACTCTCTGATTTTCAATAAGCAAACATGCGGTTAATGTCGCTGCTCGAGTGTCACGATGTCTTTGTGTTAATTTTGTAATTTTGTTAATTAAAAAAATTCTAATCTCTCTATATATAAAATCCAAATTCTACATTCTTAGCGCCACCAATCGGGTGCCGCAGCACTAGCATCTCGGGTTATGACCCAAATATTTTCTATCTTATAGTGCTGTAATACTATAAATAGAGCACCGTAGTGTTGACCCCTCGAGTTGTTCATAAAAAATCCTATATCTTATAGCTCCACAGTGCTACCAATTTGATGCCACGACACAACCCTTTTGAGTTAGATATCAATACATTCCTAACCTATAGCACCACAACACTACCTCTCAAGCATCGTAATGTTGTCTTCTCGAGTAATAAGCCTAATATATCTATTTTGTAGCACCACAGTACTACATTTTTGGTGTCACAGTGCTGCCTTCTTGAGATAATAAATTGGATAAATAAACAATATGAACTGCATGTGTCCTGACACAGTAATAATTACCTAAGTCCACTACCTAAGAATGCTTCACAAGTTAACATAAAACAAATCTAAAATACCCACATATGCCTTAACATATGTATAAGAAAGCTAAATTAAATGTCTTAGGATGCCTCGTAGGTTAATATTCCCAGTCGGGTCTCACGATTGGGTCTAAGTTAACAAAACATACTATTTCCTTGATGATGATCGTGTTGATTATAAAAATTCATCCAGAGGTGATATGTTTAAATTGGATGAAATTCATAATAACTTAAATCAAATAATCATCCATCCATCTATCATTATTTGTTAAGGATGATAAGCTAAGAAAACCTTTGCTCATAAAAGAGCTAATGTCAAATTAAATCTATCACTATGTTCATATTTAAATAATCTCATGCTAATAAGGACATGGCAAGTGTTCTCTATTTGCATGATTTTGTCATCAAATGACACCACATGAAATGCAAATATGACCAAAACTCTTTAACCAAGTGGCTTGACATCCATATAACTCCACTATATTTCGGTCATAGCGATGACCCGTATGTTTCCTAATGGCTTCACTCTTTGAGCCATAAATTATAGAATATATTTAATAGGAAAAAAGCCTTCTGTTAGCTAATATTGACTTAAATTTATAACCTTAGACAAATATCACACTAGTTCTACAAGAACACCTTGGACGATGCAACCAATGACTACTAATAAGGATTCTTCAGTTAGGAATTATTTCCTTTGGCTAAGTAGATGCTGGACCATGATAGTCCAACATGATGGAACCATGGGATCTTGTTCGAGTGTGTTGTCATCCCCCCAATATACACTTTAAGTTAAATGATAGTTTTTTATGCCATAGTATGCACCGCTAAACACCAATTCATATCAGATAAGATATATTTTATTATTCAACCTTAATCGAAAGTGCTCTCTTACTGTAGTAACAGGGGTAATTAACTATGAAAGCTTGTGTTCATAAGAAGTAGAACCTAGATCTAAGCAAACCCTAACATAATACTAGGGGAAATCTGGTTGAACATATATACCAATCTGCCTCATGAAAAAATATACTCCTACCCAGCTCAATAAAGATGGAGGTGAGCATCCTCAAAGATATTTTTTTCTAAGCGATCAGATTTCTAGTGACTCCATTGGGGATTACTTCTCTCTCCATCTCTAGTAAAAATATGCAGTATTATCATTGACTCAAAGAAAAAGTTATAGTCTTTTAAAATTTTAAGATCTACAACAAGGTTTTTTAAATGAAAAACATCAAGAACTTGAGGACTGTCTTGGTGAGGGATCAACTATAAGATTTCTCAAGCCATAATCAATGCTAGTTCAACTGAAGCAACTCTCTAGTTCAGAAAAATCTTAGAGATTGTCTAGCTTTTTCAAGTTGGACATGCTACTAAGCCTATAGTCCTAAAGGCATTTAATAAAGGAAAGAGGTCTAACATAATCATTCCAAACATGCCCAACCCTAAAGTCTTGAAGTCAAAGAGGGCTTTGTCTTTGATAGACTATCAAAGGCAATGCTAACTACCCCTGTTGAGGATAAGATGATTGTAAGGCCTGAATTAAAGCCCATATAATCAATTCACTCAATAGTGCATCAGGGGAACATACTACCGCACATGATGCTACTTTTACTCCATGCAAGATGACCATGAAGCGTCTTCCTCAGGCACTAAAATGTCCAGGAGGGCTTGTAGAGCTGGTCGCAGAGCTACTAGGTTGCTTGTTTATGCCGAATATCAACATGACTCACTGGTGGAAGCAAATATACCCACTAATAACAACTTTGATTTGCTTCGCTGGGTCAAAAGAAATAGCTAAGGAGAAGCTATAAAGAAGTCATTTTGGGATAGACATACACATCCCAATCATAAAGTGAATCACGGAAGGAGGAATCCATTTCCTTTAAAATCTATAAGGATCTAGAGGTTGTTAGAAATCAAAACCTTCAGAGAAGAATGAAGAATTTAGTGAGAGAGGTCACCAACCCAACAAATTCCTACTTTAAAAGAGGTGGGGATATTCAAAAATATCATGTTTGTTTATAGCAAGACTCGAAGTCAATGTGCATTATAGTTGGTGAACACAAGACACTAAGTGGTCAATTGTTGGAAGGTCTCGACAACTACCACAAAAATTTGATGAACACTAAGGTGTGTCATCAGGGATATAATCCTAGATATCCATTGCTAGAAGGTCTCGATTAATTTGGGTACCAAAAGAATCCTAATTCATCAATGATAAGCTGTGTTTATTTTGGATGGGGTGGGGGGAGACATCACATGTATTTACTAAAGTGATTGGGTTTACTGAAGTGATTGGGTGTGACATTAAGGTATGATAAACCTAATTATGTTAAAAAATATTTTAGACACACAAATCTCAAAAAATATTAAATTTTAAAGCCTCCATCGTTGAACTTGGTTTCGACATGAGAAGAACACCCTCCCTTCATCGATCTTGGATTTAAAATGAAGGAGAAGAGTGATTTTGCACTAAAAAAGTGTGAATTATAGAACTGCTAAATTATTATGGTACAAAATTTTGGACAAATTAGTGAATTTTCCTCAAAAAAATTACCCAAAAATGGTGTTCCTAATATGTAGTTCCATGGCATTAGGAAATAGCACTGTAATGCTAGGCTATCAGAAATTTAAACATATGTATCCTACAATTTGGTGCTACAGTACTACCCTCTTGAATTTTAAATAAGCAAAACATGCAATCATAACATCGCAACACTATATCTAAACTATCTCAATGCTATTTTAATCATGTATTTTTTATTAATTAAAATAAATAAAGATCTCTATATATATCAAAAATCCAAATTCTATAATCTTAGCGCTATAGTGCTAGAATCTAAGTTAAGGACCCAAAAGATCTTCTATTTATAACGTAATCTTTAATCCGCACCCGCTCGCGGTTGGGTTGATAAAAAATTCTCTATCATATAGCATCATAGCATCGCCCTCAAATTATTACTTTCATCTCCATAACGCATACTATCAACTATCTATCTTCTATTTTCTATTTTATAGCACCACAATGCTACATATTTGGTGCCACACTGATGCCTTCTTGAGATAATAAATTTGATAACTAAATAATATGATCTTTATGGACCCCGACACACTAACAATTACCTAAGTCCACTGCCTGAGGATGCTTCATGGGTTAACATAAAGAAAATCTGAAATACCTACATGTGCCTTAACATATGTATCAAAAATCTAAATAAAATGTTAGAGGATGCTGCACATGTTAATATTCCTAGTTGGTTCTCATGAATGGGTCTGGGTTAACAAAACCTACTCATTCCCCAATGATGGCCGTGTTGATTATAAAAATTCATCCAGATGGGATATGTTTAAATCAGATAAAATTTATAATAACTTAAAGTAAATAATCATATATCCATCCAACATTATTTATTAAGGATGATAAGCTAAAAAAATCTTTCCTCATAAAAGAGCCAATGTCAAATTAAATATATTACTATATTTATACAGAATAATTTTATGCTAATAAGGATGTGATCAGTGTCCTCTGTCTGCATAATTTTATTTCCAGCACTACACCACATGAAATACTGATATGACCAGAACCCTCTGATTGGGTGGTTTTGCATCCATATAGCTCCACTATATTTTGGACATGATGATAGTCTGTATATTCCCTAATGGCTTTGCTCTTTGAGCTATCAATTATAGAATATATTTAATAGGAAAAAGCCTTTTGTTAGTCAAGTTTGACTTAAATTTATCACCTTAGACAAATATCAGCATAATTCTATAAGAACACCTTGGATGATGCAACCCATGGTTACTACTAAGGATTCTTCAATTAGGAACTAATTCTTTTGGCTAAGTAGACTATGTACCATGATAGCCCAAAATGACAAAACCATGGGATCTTGATTGGGTGTGTCATCGTCCCCCTCATATACACTTTAAGTTAAATGACAATCATTTATGCCATAGTACACGACGCTAGGCATTGATTCATATTAGATAATATATGTTTTATTTTCCAACCTTAATAAAGAGTTCTCTTTTACTATGGTAAGAGGGATAGTTAACTATGAAGGCTTGCATTCATATGAAGTAGAAGTTAGATCTAAATAAACCATAAAATAATGCTAGGGAAAATCTGGTTGAACATATATACTAATCTACCTCATGAAAAAACATACTCCTACCCATCTTATTAAAGACGTAGGAGAGCATTCTCAAAGGTGTTTTTTTAGTAATAAAATTTCCTCCATTATAAGTTCATTTTGAACTACTATATGAAGTGAAGGTAGTTCTATGTCAAGAGGAAGTATTACTTTTGCTCTAAAGACTAAGTAGTACGACGTTGCTCATGTAGTATTTTTGTATGCAGTATGGTATGATCACAAGACTTTTTTTAATTTATTATGCTAATCCCTTTTTGTTAGAGAGAATTTTCTTTTAGAAGTTTAACCATCATTTTATTGAATGCTTTCACGAGACCATTGGCTCTTGGATTGTATATTGAAAAATATCATCTATTGTATATTTTTCAATGAAATGATAGACTTTATCATTCCATAAAGCATTTCCGTTATCAAATATAATTCTTTGAGCTATTCTGAATTGGTAGATGATATGTTCTCGATAAAACTTCACTATTTTGTTCACTTTAACTTCTTTTAATGGAATTCCTTCACTATTTGTTGGAAGTAATTGGTGGCGATGATGTGATGTCCCCAGAGGATATATTTGGCCAATTATATAAGTTCTCCAACTTTCAAATGGATAAGATACCACTATTAGATGTAAGTGATTAGGTGGTTGATGCAACATGTCTGCATATATTTGACACTGATGTCATCTTTTGGCATGTTCAATGTATGCTTGAACCATATTGGGCCAAAAGTATCCCATTCATTTAATTTTGATTTTCATTTGAGGACTGGATTGGTGTGCACCGCATAACATTTCATGGATTTAGGCCATTATCATTCTTTCTTCATGTTGTCCTAAGCATCACAACCATATTTGGTCGAATGAGCACCAATATAGTGTATCATTTATAAGGGCATATCATAGAGCTCTTTGTGAAATTTGATAAGCCCTTTATTTATCCTTTTGCAATATACCACTTTTAAGATAGGTGATGAATGGTTCTTTCCATTCATCCTCTTCTATTATAGTGGAAATCTATCAATTTTCTTTTGCTTTAAAAGCTTGTAAAAGGGTTGGTGCCAATGCTAGCATGCTTTATATTATTATTATAATTTTCTCTCTATGAGGGTCTATCATTTCTTTAGCTGATTTAGCTAATGCAACAACTTTTCCATTATTCTGACATGATACTCTTCAAATTGTTACTTCAAAGACTAATTTTGAAAGCTCTAAGACATGCTTATGATAAAGTGTCAATTCAAGTTTGTTTATCTTAAAAGTCCTAACTATTTATCATATTATGAGTTGAGAATCTCCATTAACATGAAGCTTCTTAATTTTCATATTAATTGCTAGCTTAAGACCCAAAATTAATGTTTCATATTCGACCTCATTATTGGTTCAATGTTTTATTAGACTATATGAATATTGCAGAATACCACCTTGCAGTGTGACAAATAATAAGCCAATTTTTACATGTACTATAAGTAAACATGGTGGTTTAGCTAGCTTTATTGATGAAGCCACATCAAAGTAAAACTCCCCCATTCTAATGATTATTGAGCTTCTTCCACTTCAAATATTTGTTCATCAGGCAATTCATCATTGAGTAAAGAGTTTTTGATAAGGGATGACCAGTTAGAAAGTCAGCCAGAGCTTGCCCTTTTATAGTCTTTTATGGGACATATGTTTTATCCAATTGAAGTAATAGGACTACCCATTTAGCTAAGTAATTAGATAAGGTAGGTCTAGACATTAAGAATTTAAGAGGGTCAACTTTAGATATCAAAGTTATTTTTTTATGATAGCATATAGTGTCATAGTTTTTGAGTGGCAAATGTTAATGTTAGATATTTGTTTTCAATTGGAGAATATCTTATTTTGTCTCCTATTAAATGTTGACTTATATAATATAAGTCATTTTCTTTTCTTCGTTATTATTATGATCTAACAAGCTCCCAATGACTCTTTTAAGGCTATCGTATACAATATTAATGGCTTTCCTGTTATTGGAGCTGCCAAAATTTGGGGATATAAAAATATTATTTTATACTATCAATGCTTCTTACAAGCATTATCCCATATAAATGGTGCATCCTTTTTCATTAATTGAGTGAAAGGTTGACATCTCCCTGAAAGATTAGAAATAAACCTCTAATGTAATTCAATTTTCCTTATTTTGAACGTAGTTGCTTTAAGGTCTTATGCCCTGGCATTTTTATTATTGCTTTTTTTAGAGGGATCAATTTCAATCCTTCTATCATGCATAATAAAGCCTAAGAATTTTCTAGAAGTTACACCAAAAGCACATTTCAAAGGATTCATTTTTTAAGTTGAAACTTTGAATTTTATCGAATACAACTCTTAAGTCACTTATGTGCTCACTTTGATTCTTTCTCTTGACAATCAAATGATCAATGTAACATTCCACATACTTATATATGAGGTTGTCGAAGATCCACGTCAATGAACTGTGGTATACAGCATCGGCATTTTTCAAGCCAAATGGAATTACTTTATAGTAATATATGTCAATTGGTGTGTAGAAGGAGGTATGCTTTTCATCTTCTAGAGTCATTTTAATTTTGTTGTAACATGGTGAATCATCTATGAAGGAGAACATATCATAATTTGATGTGTTGTCTATCATGAGTTATGAATTAGGTAGTGGGAAGTCATCTTTTTGGCATGCTTTATTTAAATACCTAAAGTCAATACATATATGGAATTGTCCATTCATTTTTCTTATTAGAACAATATTGGAAATCCAATTAGCATACGTCTCTTCCCAAATGAATCCTATTTTGATGAGAATTTTGGTTTCAATGATTACTTGCTCTTTAATTTTCAATCTCATTTACTTTGATGCTTGTCTTACAGGGTATAAATCAGGTTTAATAGCAAGTTTATGTATAGCCACATCTGGCGATAGGCCTAAAATTTCATTGTAATTCCATGTGAAGCAATCTTTGTATTCACAGAGTTGTGTTTTTAATTCCATCAATCTTTCTAATGTGAGACTAGCACAAACAATGGTCAACCTAGGCTCTTCTTCAATACCTAAGTTGATTTTCTAAAGTTCACCATTGGTGGCTTGATTTCCTTCTTTGAATTCTTTTGCGGCCTATTTGAGGTCAATTATTAGTTCCTCTTCAGATATATTATCATGTGAAACATTCTTTCATTTATCAATAGTTTTGAAAGGGACTTTTTTCTTTTTGGATATAGCATAGCATGTGCTCATTTAAGGAGATGATACTGAAGCAATATATCCCAATGCCCATTTGGTGAACTTCCTATATCCTATAAAATTTTGGGTGTTATCTCCTTGCCAAAGTCTCTTAAACAAGCAAGCTTAAATGCTTGATTGTACATGTTGAATATTATTTTTAACCATCTTCTTTAGAGCTAATGAGAAGTATTGATGAATCATTATTGATATGTCTTATTCTTAAAAATTGTCTTCTTCTAACAACATTTGTGTAGGCATTATGATTTACTCTTCTTCCTTGTAGAAAATGATCCCACGTTCGTTGTAGCCTATTTTAGGTGGGACATAAAAAGTTTTCAGCTATTCTATTTCTTCATTTCTTGAAGTTACTAAGGCTTTTATATCTGCCTTTGGCACTATAGTTCTTTTCATAGCTTTAGTAAAAATTTGGGATTTAGGTACCTGTATCAGAGAAACATGAGTTTCCTCTAGTTGCTTTGCCACTTTACTAGTAGTAGCTTCTTCTTTCTTTTGGCTACCTAAGGCTTTCTTAGGTTGATAAAGTTCTAACTCATCTTCATCATTTTTAGTATTACTACCAAGGTGAAGTATTACCTTGGATTGCTTTGATTCATTGGTATTTCTGCCCTTTGAATTATTACCTTTTAGCATTAGTTTGATAGGTAGAGTCACTTGCTTTTTGGAATTGACTTTCTCTATTTTCTTAGGCATGAAGTACTTGGCATCTTCATAGATCTTGATCTCATGTATCAATAATGGATTCATGTATCAATCAATTCAATATTCTTCACCATTTTGAATGTACTTCATACATTGATGGAGAGTTGAAGGTGTTATGCCATATTCATTTATCCAAGACTAACCAAAGAAGCACTTTGTAAGCAACTTAGACTTTGATTATATGGAATTGAGCCTTTATGTATAATTTCCTAAAGCATATAGGTAGGACAAGAGATCCTAAAGTTTGTTGTCCATTTTCATTGAATCATTATAGGAATACTATACTTTTATCTAGTAATGAGCATCCAAGGCTAGTGGTCAAAGTGTTTTAACTATTAAGAGATTAATTGAAGTGCTTAGGCCAATCAATATTCTTTTTATGTGGATAGAGTTACTTTCAGCTGTGACATGAAGGGGGTGATTATGTTCAATCATCTCTAATAATAGGTCATCATCATTGAATATGATGGTTGCTAATTTCTAAGAGGTTAATTCCTCTTCCATCTTTTTTTCAATGAAAATGCTTCATATTATTCTTGATTTTGCAAGGCTTTAATTAATGTCTCATGTATATCTTTAGACATCATGAGAGCGTCATAGATACTTAGTAAAGAAGGGAGCTTGCATAAACATGCTAGTACATTATAGTCTATTGCTATTTTGATAGACTTTTGATGATTTATCGGTGGTGGAATTAAGACATTTTACTTAATTTGATTTTCTTTGCCTTTATCACTAGCTTTCTGTTATGGATGTGGAGAAATTCATTTTCCACTCCTTAACTGGACTTGAGTTACTTCTTCTATATGATCTTCTTTATTAGAAGAAGTCTCTGAATTCTGCATTTCTTCAAAAGTTTTGAAGTTTTCAGTACTCTCAGAATTACTACCTAGTTTAGGACATAAATTCTTTAAGCTTGATTTAACCTTCCATTTAGTGAGCTTTGCTTTTGAAAAGCATAGTTCTTTCTAAGAGTCAATTGAAGTTGCAATCATATTTATGACATGCTGCATTTCTATCAAAACCTCTTTTCAGGATTTTTTTTTGTGTTAAACTTTAAGTGATGCATATATTTTTCTAGTTTAATTGGCCTTTGAGGAGGTTGTTCATACTCCTCTAAAGAGTCAATCTTTTTTTGTTTTCTAGATTTTCTTTTTTTCTTTGATTTATGGGGATTTAATGAAGAAGGCTGATTGATTTTTGTATGCTTTTTTACATTATATAAAAATTACCCTCTATTGGGGAAAAATCATTTTGGACCTATTTTAGGCTCTAAGGAATTTTTTGATTGGATTCCTTCTATTGATGAAAGAATGTTAATAATCTATTTGGTCTTTTTTGAGATGAAGATCTCTCAACCACCTTATTCTCCTTCTTGTGTTTGCAGAGCTTTACCTTTATTCTCATTTATGTTCTAAGTTCTAGCTGGCTTAGCATCTTTGTCTTTTGCATTCTAGATTGAGCTTGTTGTAACAACCTTCATCTTTTTCTTTTTAGGATGTACTAGTAAAGTGTCTAATAAGGTGAGTTCCCTATTTTGATAGCTCTTTTCTACTTAATCTTTGAAGATAAAATAATCTTCAATTGGATGACTTATGAGCCTATGAAATAAATAATAATTGGGACCATCAACTTTGTCTACTTGGTCTAGCTGAAGTGGCTTTAACAATTATAGTCCTAGTTTTAGGGCATGTATAAAGATCTTAGTAATACATTCTCTTTTGAATGTGTACTTTTTAGACATCTTCTCTTAGAGGGTAGACCCCATTTTCTTATCCTCTATCAATCTTACTGTTGGTTGCAAGGTTGCCACACCTCCATTTCCCTTTTTTTCAACCATGAATGTGAATATAGTATTCAAATCATTCTTCTTCACATCATGCAATTTTAGTTGTTTTCCATTTCAAAGGGATTATTATTATAGTTGGTATTAAGGCGTTTTCTCTTAGGGAGCCTTTCAAACTTGGCTACTTGATCCAATAATTCTTGGAACATATTAATCATAGCCATGGATAAATATGAAACCATCATATCATTGATGTTCCCCATGAGGAGTTCTATTGCATGCTTCTTTGTGAGTTGTTGCTTACATTTCATGTATAAATTCCTCCATCTTGTAATGTATTTGGTAATACTCTCATCTTTCCTTCTCTTTTCTAAGGTGAGATATACTATCGCTACTTTCTTGGCTGCTCTTACAAATCTCTTGACGAAGAGTGCTTCCATTTCAGCGAAGGTTTTTATTGAGTTATTAGGTAACTCAACATACCATTCAAAAGCTATATTGGTAATATTGCTAACAAATTATTATATCAGTAAAGCATCATTCCCTTCGATATTTCCATAAGTGGCTTTGAACTGAGCTAAATATTATAGTGGATTTTTTGTGACTGAGAATTATTGAATTTAAACACAACATATCATTTAGAATATTATACTTGGTCATATTCGGTTGGGTATGGTCGACCTTCCTAATGAGTTGTTCAACTACTTTTGAAGTGATAACTACCTTGACTTTCTGGCTGATGAGATCTTCTACTTGAGAGTTGGTGATAACATCAGCCTCTTGAAGGACATTTAATGTAATTTCTTCTAAGCCACTTTTACCTTTGCGTCGAAGCTATTAGCAAGTTGAGTGTAGCATTTTGTATGCCCTTAGTTTTAGCTATTGGTTGATCATTTTCGAAGGATTCTTGGAGGCACTTGTTGCATTGTAGTTGCTATGAGGTTAAGTTGACCAAATAGTTCTTTCATTAATCTATTCATTTCATTAAGATGATTATTGAGCTGGCTAATACCTTGGTCCCTTCTTTGGAGTTGAGAACCCATTTATCATTATAACCTTGTTACAATATTGGTTATCTCTTCAGTTACTTGAACTTCTACTTAAGGTTCACCTCCAGGTTGTTGATGATTTTGGTTCTCCTAATATTCTTCCTCATTTAGTTATTTAGGTGCAACATTTCTATTTCATAAATGTGTATCAACCATACAAACAACTTTGACTTTCATATAATTCATATCTTCATTATTTTGGAAGTCAGAAATTGGGGAAATCCTCATCTTCTCAGAAGAGTTGATTATCTGCCTCATCATCTACTGGCTAACTCTTTTAGACTGACATTTCCAATAGATGATAGGAGATTTAACTCCATTGTCATCTGGTGGAGTTTTGGTTCATATTAAGTTGTCTCATCATTGATGACTTGTGATTCTTCTAGTATCCAAATTGATCGAGACCTTCCAGTGGTGGATCTTTAGGAATGTATCCTAGATGTCACACCTTGGTGTTCACTCGATGAATTATATTATTTTTTCTATGGTGGTTGATGGGACCTTCCAACAATTGCCCACATAGTATCTTTGTATCTAAGGGCTCGTTGTTAGTGTTCACTGAATATAATACCTATAGGCTTTGAGTTATGCTCTAAATGGGCATGGTATTTTTCAATATTCCCTCCACTCTTAGAGTAGGAATTTGTTAGGTTGGCGACCTGCTCACCAACTTCTTAACTCTTCTTTGAAGGTTTCTATTTTAATAGCCTTCAATACTTTGCAGATTTTGAAGGAGATGGTCTCCTTCTTTTATGATTGATTTTGTGATATGGGATGTGTATGTTCATCCTAGAAAGACTTCTTGATAGCTCCTTAAGAGCTATTTCTCTTGACCCATCAGAGTGGATATAAGTTGTTATTGATGGGTATATTTTCTTCCACCAATGGTCCATACTGCTATTTAGAATGAACAGTCAATCTGGCAGCTCTACGAGAGGCATTATACTTTCTCCTATACCTCTTGGACATTTTAGTGCTTAAGGAAGATGTTTTGTGGTCATTACTGCCTAAAGTAAAGTGGCATCTTGTGGGATAGTAGGCTCCCCCGATGTACTGCTAAGTGGATTGACGATAATAGATTTCAACTTAGGCTTGATAGTCATCTTATCTTTAGCAGGCATTGTTAACATTGTATTTGATAGCCTATCAAAAATAAATCCCCTTTTAGACGTTAAGGCTTTAGCTTGAGCTTATTCAAAATGATCACATTTGGCCTCCTTCCATTATTGAATTCCTTTGGCATTCTAGTGCCCTTAATGAGAGGCTTTGTTATATGCTCAACAGATAGAAATTAGATAACCTCAAATAACATTTCGAGCTAGAGAGTATCTTCAGTAGAACCAGTGTTGATTACAGCTTGAGAAAATCAAAGAGTGGACCCCTCTCATAGCTTCATAATCATGATGTTTGAAATATTTGCCATTAGAGGTTTCAAACCTAATCATAGATATTAAAATTTTAAAAGATTATAACCTAATATTTAAATTTATGAGGACACATTTTTCCAACTAGAGAGAGAGAGAGAGAAAGAGAGAGAAAGAGAGAGAAATAATCCCGGCAGAGTTGCTAAAAATTTGATCATTAAAAAAACACATTTAAGGATGCTCTTTCCATCTTTATTAGGATGGGTAGAAGTAAATTTTTTTCATGAGGCAAATTGATATATATATATATATATATATTCATATTTTCCCTAACATTATGTTAGGGTTTATTTAGATCTGGGTTCTACTTCCTATGAATGCAAGCCTTCATATTTAATTATCCTCTTACCACAATAAGAGAGCACTCTCGATTAAGGTTGGAACAAAACTTATCTCTTTTATAGAAATTAGTGTCTAGTGGTGTTTGTAATATGACATAAATGACTACCTAAGAGGAATAGGAGAATAGTCCCAATCAAGATCTAATGGTTCCATCATTCAAAGACTTTATTATTCTAGTTTACCAACATCAGAGGGTTAGCCATAATATCTAGTGAATCTGATTAGTAGCCATGGGTTGCCTAATCCCAGATATCTCGAGTAGACCAGCGATTTAGTGTAGGGTTGTTCGCATGATGAACATATAGATTAAATTACATCACTTAGAATGCTATTAGTGTTTGCATTGTGAACGTATAAATTAATCAAGCTTACATCCATTGAAATTCCATTTTTATATAGGTGTTCACATGATGAATAAATTATAGGGCATTCACATAATGAACTAATAGAAGATTGGGCTTACATCCCTTTTGAATGCCAAATTTATATAAGTTTTCATATGGTAAATGAATTATAGGGTGTTTGCATAATAAATGGATATAAGACTAAGCTTACATTCCTTTAGAATGCTAAATTTGTATAGGTGTTCACATGGTGAATGAATTATAGGGTGTTCGCATAACAAACAGTTAGAAAACTAGACTTACATCCCTAAAGAATGACAGAATTATAGTCTTCACAAGGTGAACGAATTATAGGGTGTTCGCATAGTGAATGGATAAAAGATTAGGCTTACATCCCTTTTGAATGCCAGAATTATAGGAGTGTTCACATGGAAAATGAATTATAGGGTATTCGCATAGTGAACTGATAGAATACTGGGCTTTCATTTTTTTTGAATGCTAGAATTATAGGAGCGTTCACATGGTGAATGAATTATAGGGTGCTCATATGTAGAATATTAATAGGTTGCTTTGGGGGATGATGCCTTGACATTGGAAGTATGGCACCTAGACCTTATAAAGGGGAGTTCCTTGGTGCTGTAGATCATGACACTTGGGCATTATTAGGATGACAGCTCAGCATTGGGAAATTAGCGTCACGGTCCTATAACAGAGATTTAAATTTAAGATCTTGAGAAGCCAGTGCTTTGGCACTACCAAAATTAATGTTGTGATGCCATAGGTGCTATAAAGCATGGTTAAGAGTTGGTTGGTAGATTGACTAGTGCCTAAGCGCTGGTTATGTAGCACTATGGTGCCCATCAAAAGACCATTTAAATGGGTTAATAGGTTAGCAGACACATTTAATAGATAAGAGAAACTTTTGACCAATGCTGTGGTGCTACATTAATATCTGACACACTTTTTAATTTCAATCAGTTATAGAATTAATAGAAATAAATGGTAATAATAGCTCTTGACCAGCATAGTAACTATTTTAACCAAGTGGTCAGTGCCTAGGCACTACATGTGAGTGCTATGGTGTTGATTCCTTATTGTAGAACTTAAGAGGTTTATAGAATTGTGGCACTAGGTTCGATCTATATATGGGCCTCCTAGGCTATGAATTTTTCATTCTATGTTCTTCTTTCTATAGGAACCCTTAGATCCTTCTTTCTCTCAACCTCTTCACATAAAAGACTTGTTAGCAAGAGTTGGGTGACTTTGAGCGATGCTAATAGGTTTGTTAGTGTAGAAGCAGAGGAGAGGTACTAATATGCCTTCACTCACAAGCATCTCATTTCAGAGAGAAGTTTCTACAATATGGGTGAGAGTGTAGAGAGGGTCATCATTGAGCGAGGCTGGGAGAAGTTAGCATACGAAAATAGCTCTTGTGTTTTTCCTATGGTACAGGAGTTCTTCTCCAATGCGAAGGAGCACTAAGATAGTAGAGTTTTGTATGGTGAAAATTGATAAGTTTTGGTAGTATTTTCATTAACGCATATGACAACTTACAAAATATAGTGTATGATCAATATCTTTCCTATTATAATGATCATCCCGATTATGATGAAGTACTTGGTTTTCTCACTGGTGAAATGTCAATATTCAGTGAAAATGGTGAGAAGAAAGGATCATTAACTTTCTCACCACTGGCTTGATGGTAGAATCTACTACTTAGCACTATTTTATCTTTGCCAAGTTGATGTCCACTGGTAATATTAGTGAGGTGACTAAGGATAGGGCCATTTTGAATTTTGTAATTCAAAAGAGCTTTACAATCGATATAGGAAAGATTATTTATAATTCCATTTATAATATTCATATAGGCGGTACTACTATAAGATAGAGTCATCCTTCCTTCATTTATGGTTTAAGTGTTACGGTGAATGTGTTGGGGGAGCCTGACGAAGAAGTTTTTAGTCAAAAAGCTACTCTGATGAAAAAGGTAATTAGGGGATTTTGGTTGAGGTTTGAGGTGGAAGAAAGTTCATGTGCCCCACATACCCCACAACCTCGATCTCAATCTTCCAAAACCTTAAATGAGCAACTCCATGAAATTGGAGGAGAAGTCTTGGATTTAAGGAAAAGGTTGGCGATAGTAGCTTTAAGAAATAGGCCTTGGAAAAAAAATGACTATCATATGAATTAGCGGCAAAAACAATTTTCTTACATGACTGAGTTTAACTCAGCATTAGTTCATATGTTTAAAAATTATGGCTTTGCAGGTCTAGGTCAGTCCTCTTTTCCTACGACACCTCAATATCCACCTTATGTGAGCACCCCGCCAACGTTAGAAGAAAAAGAAGAGGAGGATGACAAAAACTATGATTATTAGTTTTTCCCCCTTTTATTTTATTTTGTTTTATATTTTCATATTTTTATTTTTATTATAAGAATTTTTGTAATAGATTTTTCATGTTAATGAAGATTTTCTTCTATTTTTATGCCTTTGTGTTTATCTTTATGGAGTGCTCTAGGATTTCAAAGTTTTAATCATAAAAATTTTTAATTGAAATAAACAACATTAGGGGCTCAGTGCCTCGACATTGGTGAACCAGGGCCTCGGCATTGTTAAGTTGAAGGATATAAGTTCAGAACTTAAGAACTAAGTAACTTGGCACTATATGTATATCGAAGTGGTGCCATGGACATGACTTGGGCTATGATATGAATTCCTTGGCATTATCAATTGGGTGTCTAAGACTTAATTTTTTGAGAGCACATCACCTCGACACTGAGATATCAGCCCCATGGCATTGTTAAAATGCACTCCTAAACTTAATTTTCTTATGAGTGCAACACTTCAACACTATTATATCAATGCCTTGGCACTGTTAAATGCTCACTTGAGATTCTAGATTTATAAGAGCTCAATGCTCTGGTGCTAGACCCACAGCATCATGGTATTGCTTCATTAGTGCCTTAGATTTAAAAGTTCTTTGTGAAATTTAAAATTTTGATGGCATAACACCTTAGCAGTGCTAGATTTATGATTTTTAGTGCATTAGCACCTTTCTCTCTTATTCCAGATCCAAGATCAATGGAAGGAGGAATTTATTTCACACTAGAATCAAGTTCAACGATGGAATGGATTTCAGGATATAGTGCTACGATGCTCAGAAGATAACGCTATGGTATTGTATGAATATGTAAAACCCATGAGCTTAGCGCTACGACACTCAGATACAGTACCATGATGCAACAAAATAGATACCAATCCTGAGAGCTTAGCGGTGTTGTACCAAATATTTGACACTTTAGCACTACAGGATGGAGCATCAAGGATTTCATTCTCGAGAGCTTAGCGCCTCGGTGCTGCAGTACCGTGGAATAGGAATTTTATTTTTGAATTAGATTCTTGCAGAATTTGATAATTTTTATAAAAATTTGGTGGCATAATATTTTAGTGCTTAAATTTTTTACTTATTTAATGAAAAATCACTCTTCTCCCTTGTTCCAAATCCAAGATCGATGGAGGGAGGATTTTTCATCTCATGTCAATACCAAGTTCAACGATGAAGGTTTTCAGATTTTAAGATTATGGAATGTCAGCCTAAGGGGTGTTCTTTTTTACTCCAAATCTGAGATCAATGGAGATAAGTCTCTTTGTTTTTCACTAGATCCAAGATCAACTGTGAAAATCTCTTAAATCTTTAAATTTATTTTTTTAGAGAGAAAATTGTATGAAGAAAGTATTTCTAGAAATGTTTACCTAGAGTCAACAGTAGTAGGCTTTGATCTTGTCTTGTGCATGAGGAGATTGATCTTGGGTGATAGTGGAAAGCACACTGTGAAGAGTGCAGGAGACCAGGAGAAAAAATAGAGTAGGTCGAATAGAGAGAGAGAGAGAGAGAGAGAGAGAGAGAGTGAGGGAAAAAGAAGAAGAATAAAAAGAGAAGATGAAGAAGAAGAAGAAGAAGAAGAAGAAGAAGAAGAAGAAGAAGAAGAAGAGTGGGGGTAGTTCTCCCATTTTCATATAGGATTTTTAACAATTGGGATGGTTTTTTGCTCCATAACCGTTCCCTCGCTCTCTAGGTGATTTTTATTGTTGGGGCAAGATTGGTAGTTTTCTTACTTTTAAAACTAAAGGACATCATGACAGTACTTTGGTGCTGGGATGACAACAATGTGACACTATATTATTTAAGTAGAAAACTGTCGAGAGCGATTTAAGTTTCAAGATTTTGTAAGGCAGCGACAGCTCCTACACACTACGATTGTAGCACTCTGGCACTCTAGGACAAAAAATGCTTTGTGTCTCTTTTCTTCTTCATTTTTATATGCAAACAATAAGAACAACACTCTATATGGTCAAAAACTATAAAAATAAGACTGGAACTTTGTGTAGTTGGTGAATCATGTGTATGGCTGACAATCCATGTTGTTGGCAACTATAAATAAAAGACCAACACTGCATGTGATTGGCAACTCAAGTGTAAGACTAATACTCTATATCATTGTAATTAAAAATAAAAGAACAACTTTTCATATGGTTAGCAACTCAAGTGTAAGACTAACACTCTGTGTAGTTGGTGACTATAAATAAAAGATCAACACTTCAAATGGTTGGTGACCAAAACACTTAAAAAAATAAACACTCCATTCAATTTGTGACATTGTACTCCCCTAATACCATAAACTAATTACTTAAAAATAATTAATCAGTGGTGAGTATGTTCAAAAATATTTAGTGAGTATATTTGATTTACTAAATAGGCCCAATAAATAAATTATTTTGGTGAGTACATTTACATAATTAAGACACATATTCAAATAAATTCTTTATCAAAGAATATATTTGATGAATATATTCATTGAGTTTATTCACCGAGTATATTTGATTCAATAAATACATTTAATGAGTATATTCATTCAACAAGCATATCCATAAGGAGAATACATTCATAAACACAAAAAGAGAAGAGAATATAAAGAAAATTTTCTTTTCATTGAAAAAATAATTATGTGTAAAGGTGAGTAGTGAGTGTACAAGAATTTTAATATATAATCACTCTTCTAACTTGTAGGTACAAAAAAAGAAAATAACACAAGTAAAAATGAAGGAAAGACTAGCTAGTGCTCCCTTACTTGTTGCTTCCCTCAAAGTCCCACTATGATAAAGTGAGCATGTTTCTGAAGTCCAGGAATTTTGCATTTAGATGGCCATATTTCACCAACTTGGCAATGATAAACTCAACATCCTCCTTAAACTTCATGTAGTAGGCCCTTGTACTCATTAGAGTCAAAGAATCCAAAGACCTTGGCCTCTTTCTTTTTAAACTACAAGATGTGACAAGAAATTTTCTTATTGATTTAAAGAAGGTGAATTAATTCCAAAACTGCTCGGTCTTTCTCCTCTTTTTTCCACTTCGCCTCATCTTGAAGCTCGACTAACATGGACTTCACACCTTTGAGCTCATTGCTCACTAAGTCATGCTTTGATTTGGTGATACAAGTTTCGTTATTTTGAATATGAACTTCTTATTGAGTTCCCAAGTCAACTGCCATGCCATCGCTTAGATGGTCATTATAACATAAAGCAGTCTCCCCTTGGGACGTCCTTCATGAAATGTGTCCATCAATTAAAAAAAATTTTATGTTCCAATATGAAGGTCTTAATCATTGATTTAAGATAAAGTGTACAGTCAAGTCCGAATTTTAAATATTCTTCAGAAAAATGAAGTCAATATCATCATTTGGCTCTTTTCCCTTATCGTATTTCTTTCTTTGAGAAGCACAAAGAGCAGCACTCACTGGCCTTCTTTGGATTACTTGGGAGTAATCTTGGCCCTCCATCATGGGTCAACTTCTCATTGGTGGCCTTAGTAGAAATAGACTTGCCACCACCTTCATCACCTTAAGCTCATTAAACAACTTGATGACTATAAGGTTAGTGGGATAAGGTGTAGAGATGTCATCTCATGTAAAGAAGTGAGTGTGTAAAGAAGTGAGTATAAAAGTTAGCACATACGAGTCAAAAATAACCATAAATATCTATTACAGTGAGCACTGAATATAAAGTACTTGTGGATTTTGCCGAATTAGAGGTAATTCTTGATGTTGTGTGTCATGCCCATCAACTTTTCTAGGATCTCCTTCTCCTAAGCACTTGCATTAGGAACTACCACCTTGTTTGTAGTGAAAGAGGTGAGCTTAGTCAGTACAACCCACTTAATCAAGCACTTCATGAAACAGACTTTGGAATGTCAATTCCTCACTTTGTTTAGCATGCTAATAATCTTTAAAAGGACCATTGAGAATTGCACAGTGTTGTTTTTATGGCCCTAAATGGAGAAGACATAGCAAAAAAGAGTTAAACTCCACACTAACTCTTCTTTTCTCAAGTAAACAAGAAAGGTTGTGACACTAGAAATAGAGTTTGGTAGAACTTAGGAGAGCACCACTTTATAGAAATTTAAAATTTCCACCCACTTGATGCACAGGGGAAATTGAAGGTTGAGTCGCATATTGATCTAAGGAGATGCACAACTCATCTACCTTTGAAGTGTTTATTCGCTCATCCTCATGAGCAACTCACACTAAAAAATTTATTTTCCATGCAATAACTATGAAAGGAAAAGTCTCTTTCATTGGCCGAAGGATAGGGGCCTTGTTGTCCTCAGTCACTATAAATATGGTAGATGCTTTCTTCAAAGTCTCCATGACCATGCTCACAAAGAGAACTTTATGGTGTTTTAATTTGGGGTCATAGGGACACCACATAGATCTTAGGGGGAACTTATTGAAGTGATCATGTGAGACATTAAGGTATGATATACCATCTAAGGAGATGGAAACATCACCCTATAATGGACCTAATCACTTAATAAGGACTCCTAAGGCAGATGGGTCTACATATATACCAGAGATCTTTCCCCTACTTTACATGGAGAAGTAAAGCAGGGTTTATGTTATGTCAGGTTCTTTAGTTTCTTATGGAAGCAAGCTTCCACAATTAATTACATCTTAGAAAATGAGAATTTTCTAAGAATACTCTCAATTAAAGTAGTCAATAAGTATTTCTAAAGATTTCAAAGATAGATTATCAAAAGAGATGGTACTTTGGAAATCAAGTGGGTAGGTTCAAATAGGAAGAATTATTTATCGATTCCAAAGAAGAATGAGCAGGAAGCCTAGTAAGTGCTTTAATCTACCTTATAATGAACCTTTACATTATTCAAAGAAAAAATTTACTTCTATTCAAATTGTAATTTCGTTAGAATGCTAGGGTTTATAGTCCAAAAATACAAGATTGTGAAAATGCATAAGAGGTGAGGACTTATGCTCATAACCCAAAAGAAATGAGTAGCCATAGAACCTAAATCTAAAATGCTTTAGCATAAGCTAGAAGCATGACCTAAGTATAATTAGAAAAATGGGACATAATGATTTACCTCCACAAAAGAGAATAGACATATCACAACTCTTCTGGACTTACAACTGCCTAGAGTGGTCGCCAGCTAACAACTCTTAACCTTTAAAATCATGTAGGTCAGTCTTATGTAGATGCAAGATGGTTAGGCTATTATTTAATTAGGAAGGAAGCTAGAATCCTAAACTCAATTTCTATGAGACTAAATAATATTTGGTATGCAAACATGGCTTAGACTAATGTTAAAAGTTTACAAGTTTCAAAATCATTTGACACATTTATTTTTGGACAAAGGCTTGGGATAATTATGTATAAATGCATTATTAGGGCTAAATCAATAAGAAGAGGTGTTCTCTACTATAAGGGACTACTCTTACAGGTCAAGCATATTTTCTATCATGCAAGAGTGGAGATCCTCTCTATTCAAGGGCAAAATAATATGATATACATGGTGTGATAACATATAATCATTCAGCTAAGGGGTTGCTAAATATTTTATTATCTTGACTAAAAGCGTAGGCTTTAAAAGAAGATTATGAGTTGTATTAAAATTTAGTTATGAGTTATTTAAAGAGGGTAAAAATTTAATTTTATCCTAAAGAGGCTAGCACATCTAGGCCACACATCAAATCATCACACTTTAAGAAACCTATAAAAAGTATGCCATTTCTAATGCATAAGCTAAACACAATAATCAAACATATGAATTTCATAAATGAATAAGAGGCTGATGCGATCGGGTACCACTATACACCCAAAAAAATAGAAAGGTTGGATAGCCGAGCTCTCTCCTTATACAACCGAATTACAAATAAAATTTTACAAATGTAGTAAATGCTATGGGGGTCTTCAATCTTGTGTTCTTCTTTCTTTTTTTATTAGTTTGTTCTATGCTTCACAGGACCTCCTAGGTCTATGCCTTCTAGCCACTGCACAGCCTAAACCCCATAGCGCTACTCCTAATCCTATTGCAAAAATTACATATTTATGTAAAATGAAAGCTAACTACACCTGCAAAATAGATGTTAGTTAAACAAACATATAAGATAACCAATTGTATTTCACATATTTGGACTTACAACCCTACACTTAGGTAGCCAAGCCCACCTGTTCTAATTGGATTATGCTTAGCGGGAATAAGCAACACCTGCAAGCAAGAACATTTATATTTACTTATAATTACGGTGACCCCTTTAGCACAATCCCCTGCAAAAAATATCATTAGGCTATTAGTGGCCTAACATCAGGTCTATGCATAAACAATCCTAACATCTAGTCTAAAACATTACATCATAAAATGAAATATAACTCCATAACACACACCGGCCTAACCTATGACTAGAGTTGGTGACTTAGTATTTAAATGTGTGTCCAAAGATTTAGTGTGGTGTGTCTTCACTAAGCTTTAAGAGTATAATTTTATAAAGTTTTGAATTATTTTAAGTTAAATAGTTGAGGAGGTTTCACTTCAAATCTTTGAATGAATTGGTTAATTTTAATTTACACTTTCTTGTTTCATTTAATGTCTACTCAACATCTAATCATTATGAAGAGAAGAAAGGGGTTTGACCCCCTTCATCCTTACCATAAATTATTTTTTAAAGGTATATTATTATGATTTTGGTTTCTTTGGAGAATTGTTTATTAAACATTTTTATTATTCAACCTAAGTTTGGGTTAGTTTTAAGGAGTCTTATTCAAACATAAAAGGCATCTTATTAATAAAGGTGAATCACTATTACTTGAATAACATTTCACTACTTCTTTACATCATCAATAGCATACACACTTCTTCATTTTTTTTTGTTCATGATATTTGATTTATATGATATATATATATATATATATATATATATATATATATATATATATATATATCTATATTGCACACTTGATGATAATTAATACATGAATTTTGGTAAAAAAAAAGATTCCATTTGATAGTTAAGCATATGTAGATATGTATTAGAGGTTTAAGCAAGTATGTGCCATTGTACTAGAGAACTGAGATTATCAATGACCTCCTTGGGGCTACTTAAAGCCTCATATTCTTGAGATGTCCAGGCTATACACTTGCCAACTTAAACACATGTAAACATATACACAAGCATAGAAATGAAAATCAAGCAAAGGTTATATAAAAGCAAATATTTTGTTTATGTAAAATAAAGTTTTATCCCAAATTCTAGCACATACATACACATGAATGAAATTAAGCCAGTACGTGTCATTGTTAACCCAAGGAAGTGAGATTATCTAAGACCTCATTAGGGCTACTTTACTTGCCAACTCCAAACATTTGTAATCATACACCTAAACCACGAAAATAAAATAATCCTCTACCATCTTTAAATTATAACTAAATGTAAACTTTATTGATATAGCCAACATTAGCATAAATTCTACATCATTAGCTTATAGTTTTGAAAATAATTTGGGATTTATTAGTGATAATAGCCACATCATATAATAGTATTTATCCAACACATGCAACTTAAATGCAACCATATTCTTTTGATTCTCCCTCTCTCTCTTTTTTGAAAAATATGAACATGTGAAATAAAAAGCATGCACATTTATAATGATTTAAAGAAGTAATTAAACATTGCCACATAACATATTCAATTACATTAAGTCCTAAGGACAATAAAGCCAAATAAATATTCCTTAAGACTAACCAAAGTCCTTATAAGGTATGATTTTGATATTTAAGTGGTTAAAACTTAAAGACTAGAGATGATACTTAGTATTTACCCCATCCCATGTTGGTGATTTGATATATTTAAATAAAATAATTAAATTGGTTTTATGTATTGATTAGGTTCAAGCCATTAGGCACATTAATTTAATTACCCTTTCCTAAACTTTTTAATTTAATTAACTACTTGATTGTAAGCCTTCAATGATATTCTTTTGGAAAAGTGAAATTTGTAATACACCTAAAGAAATGCAATGCACTTAGGCTCATGCTTAAGAGTTAATTGAATTAAAGAAGGAAATAATCTAAGTTAATTACTCTTATAATTTTTCCATACCAATGGGTTAATCGTAATTCTTTAATGACTTTATATTATTAAACACATGAAGAGAAATTAATGGATTTTGTTTGAATTATCTAAACCAATTATTAATTTTGCTTGTTTTTTTCCTTTTATCTTTAATTATCCTAATTACCCCTAATTATATGTTAATTAACCCTCCTGAGGAAATACATTTAGAAAAATAATTAGGAAAGGGGGGCCTAATTATTTCTTCTCTCTATTCCCAATGTTCCCAATGATTAATTTTCATTAATTATTTAATTTTTAACGTTCATCAATTTTAATAATTATTTAATTAATTAAAAGAATAATTAGAATTGAAATTCCAAATTCTTTAAATTACATGGCAAATAATTCCAAGATAGTTATGAGATGCAGAAGCCATTCGATGGAATCAACCCACCAAATTTGGAATTAATTAGGCAAGTAATTTGACATTAATTAAAGTAATTATCCTAAGCTCAAACTTTAATTAAGCTCTATTCATTAGACATAAATTAGGGATTCTATTATTTTTTTAAATTCTTCTCTGTTTAACCTTTCCAAAATAGGTTTATTTGCATTTTTAAATTTTTTTTATAATTAGTTATGATGTTTTTGAAGTTCTGGCCATTTAATTACATTTTTAAAGCCTAATTAACCTTTTAAACTAGCGGTGCCATGCAGACACTAATGCGACACTACTTTCCATGTGGTGCTATGGTATTGGTTAATTAAATCATCTGATGCAGTAGTTGACTCAACGGCAATAGACGCAGTTTCACCTGGACCATCCGATCTGGGATTAGATGATCGAGATTAATTTTATGATTTTAAAGAGATTAAATCATAATTTCTAACATAATTAATAATGGTTGTCTGTTTTAAACCTTCTATTATTCGATCTGAGCTAACTAGAGCTTATTCGATGGAAAAATTTACTCCAAAATGATCAGAGAATGAATCTAGAAAGATCTTACTGTGGAGATCGCATGAAGATATGATTCACTTTAAAAAAGACCAATACCTAAGGGTCAAAGCTATGGTTGCCAAATTTTTATGTCGCTGGAGCTATAGACTAGCGGTTCACCGATAGAGGTAGCTTCATTTTGAAGCGACAAGCCCTGTTGAGAAGATCATGAGCTGCCTCCCCGCAAATCACTCTGTGGACTAAATGTCATCCCAAAGCTCATCGAAGTTGGTCTTGAGACATCTTCTGGTGGTCAAATCGTTTGGGAAGCGACTTGTTTCGATTTGTCAGAGTGAGATGAAGGTGTGGGAAGAGTTAATTTGGGTTTGGTGGAGGTTTAAAAAGTTTGGATGGACAGAGCTGTTGGGTTCAATCAAGGGTTGTTCTTGCCTATAGTGGAGTGCACGAGGATTTCGGGAGAAGGCATGGGACTGTATGGAATGCTATAAGAAAGGTGTCTGCTTGGTTTGAATCTAAGGGGAGGAGTATACTCTCCTCCCCAGCTAAACCAAGGGCTAGGAATGGTTTTGCCATTAGCAACCATTTAACCAAGGTAAGTGGCCGGAGATGGCAGGGGACTGTTGAGGTGGCTGAGGACGAGAGCTAAGAGAGAGTAGTGGGCTAGAATGAGATATACATTCTCCCTTAGGTGGACGAATGGGTTACCATGAGTGAACTCACCCTCTCTTGGCCAAAGGCTAGGCACAACAGCTTTGGGTCAGTGGTTCTCTTGTCCAAAAAGAGTCAAAGGTAGCTACCATGGGATAAGGAGGTGGAGAACCCATCCTAATGGAAATTTTGTCCCATTTCGGTGGATTGGTTCAATGGGTTTGACCCAAACTAGGCTCACCATGGGTTGGACCTACTTGGGCATGCCCATGATGACCCAAGGATGAGTCATGCCAAGTTTGGTTGGGTTTGTTTGGTTTAGTTGGGTTTGGCTCAATTTGACCCATATGGGTTAAATGGGTAATTGGGTTAAGTTGACCAATTTGACCAAATTGTATTAAAATAATAATTTGGGTGAGTTCAATTTGTCATTTGGAGTGAATGAGTACAATTGCTTTGATTCAATTTGGGTTAGATTTAAATTTGGCTCATATGATCTAATTTGGGTCAAATGGATCATGTTGACTAATTTGACAAAATCTGTCAAATTGGTTTGAGCATGGGTTAGGTCTATGTTCGATTGATCATTTTAATTGATTAGTGGAGTTTATTTAAGTTGATTTGGATTATGGAGTGAATTGGTTTAATTTGACCCTTTATGTCAAATTGGGCTAAGTGGGCTAATTCAGTTAGGTTGACCAAATTGGATCCAACTGAAGGTTGGATTATATTTAATATTAAATTAGTGATTGGTTGGAAGCATTGGTTTCAATCAATTTGGTTTAGGGTTTGATTTGGTTCAATTTGACCCTTTTAGCCAAATTAGGTCAACTTGGGTCACAGGGTCCAACTTGCATTAAAGGGTTCAATTTAACTCACACAAGTAGAAAGTTACTCACTCTGAGATAAAAAAAAATGAAGGTAATAAAGGCTTACCTAACTGTAATTAGGGGGATTTGTAAGCGTGATAAAAAGAATTCAGAAATGTGGGTGTTGCATCAAGCATTTAATAAAAAAAATATTTCCAAATTTGAAAAAATCTTTGGTGACCCAAGTCATGACCAAAGAATTTACAAAACCCACTTGCAATCACAAAACTAAGCATAAAAATGTGAGTAATTAATGTAACCATTTCTTTTATTAATATAAATACTCTTTTATTAGATGAAGTTTTACTTGCACTCACGTTAATTATTCTTACATCACTTTTAAAATTTATTTACTATTGAGTTCGAGTGCCAATCGTTGGTGAGTGCTATTTTATTAGACAGGTAATCAAACATGATGTTGGCACCTATGCTGAAGAGAGATGAGCTGCTTAGCTCAATATAAGGACAAAGGGAATTCAACTCGACTTCCATGGTTTCCAACCTCTGTTAAGACTCAAACTCAGCCACTAATGTGACTTAGCCTCAAATATCATCCACAACTAGGCTACCTTTACACTTTCTTCAAAGAGAGTGACTGTTCTCTACAAAGTAATGAACTCAGTGGAAAGGGAAGATGACTAAGGCTTTCTTTCTATATGACCTCCCCTTGGTTGGAAAGACTACTTTTTTTTTTCTCAAACTCTTCTTAGATTCACGACTGTCATGGTGAGTTCATGAAGGGAAGCTCTCCATCATCTATTATATAGTAGTCAAAGTGAAGTTAGTCACTCTGACAGTTGAAAGAAATGAGGTCGTCTATAGAGGAGGAGGGTCTGCCTCTAAAGGAAGACATGAGTCACTGAGTCAACACTCAACAAAATTGTAGTCACCCCTACACACAAAAAGCAAATTCATCAACTGTGGATAAAGTATTTTCTATAAAGCACTTTGTTGAATACATCATCTTTGTGGAAGGAATCCACTATTGAAGCAAATGAACTTCCTCATCACTCGGACAATTCCCTAACAACTCACACATAGTTAAGTGAATTGTCATTTCAAAACTACCTAAAGGATCTATAAACAATCCCTATATGTTAGTGAGTGCCCATTATCTCTCCCCATGAATTCTTGAGTACTCTCCATGCTAAGTTGCACCAAGAAGAAAGATCACGAAGAGAGCAATGAAGTAACAAAAAAAGTGAGTCCAACCTTGGTGAGGTAATCTTTTATTGTCCTTTTCTTAGTGAGATTTCTCACTGGCCTACTCACTAAGATTTTTATTTGTTGAATGAGAGAAAATTCATTCTCATCCCCCCATGGAATAGGCATCTTCTTTATACTCTTAGTAGTAGATGGCACTAAAAATACCGCAGTACTCTCTTCCACTACAATGGAAGCACTCACCTCCTCCACTAGCAAGTTCCTACTGCTATCCTTCATCAAAGAGGTGAACTCAATCTAGGCAGGCATCTGAAGCACTCACCTCAACTAGAGGAAGAATAAAAAATTCCACTTTTTTTCTTGGTTTTCTTCTACTTCCTGTGAAAACCTAACCAAAGATCTATAGGATCAACATCATTATGAGGTCTTTTTGAGTCCACGGTGAGTATTCATTTTCCTGATCAGTTTGGTGACAAGGAGTAAAAAGAAAATCTAGATTTAGGAGCTCAAGATCATTTTATATAACTTGAGATGTGGTGAGGACTCCAAAATAAAAGTCCAATTCAAAGGTGATGTGACATAAATATCAATAGGCTTTTTTTTTCAAAATTTCTTAAATGATTATAATGAATTTTTATTTTCATTATTGTTTTATTTTTTGTGAGACGCCTTTGCAAGGAGTAGAACAAACATGGAGCTAAATGTATACCCAAGAAGTATGAGTGGACTTAATGAGTACTTGTAGGAGGCAAAAGGCAAACATTGGAATACCAACCATAAAGAAAAACTTGTATACAAGTAGATCACTTGCCTATGACAACTCATCCTAGGCAGAGCAAATATGAAGACACCATTTCAATCAAGTAGTCAATGCTTAGTGACCCACCTTACATGAGAAGACTAGCTTTAAATAGGGCAAATATTAAAAGATATTATTGAAGCTAGGCAGTGAATGTTTGGTGACTGACCTCATAAGTGAAGACTTGCCCAAATGTAGGTTACTATACATCCAAATACATGTCAGGCAACTTATCACACCAACATTGGCCATAAGACCTAGGAAATTCATCACTCAACATGTAGCACTCATCTCTTATCATCTAGTCCCATTTCTTATGTAAAATGACTTAGTTGATGAGTACATTCCTTATGTAGTCACCTCTTGATTCTATGAAAAAGAAGCTTTTCGAATAGGTGGAGACTTTTTTTGGATCTTTTTAATTTTTGATACTCTTATACTTTTAACATTTTTTGTATTATTTCCCATAGAGGAAGAAGAAGAGATCCTTGTACTTTGATATTTTGAAGTAGTGGAATTTTTCATACTTTTGATTCTTTTATTACTTTACTTTTAATTCATTTTCTCACTCAACTTGCCTCTACTTCTTAAGTAACTAGCAGGTTCTGCTTCACTCCATGGATATATTTGGATCTAATAGAAATCTATACCATCACACTAATGTCAGAGTAATATAGTTACACACTATAAACTATAAGAATGGAGAGAACTATGTTTATTACCATGCTAATGTCATAAGTTGAAGTGGCGAGGGTAGCATCATGAGAAGAAGCAGTGAGCACTACAACAACTACTCTAATGCTTCTAGTGTAGATGCAATTAGTCAAAGGAAAGTCAAAAGTCACCAAAGTTGAGTCTTTGGGAAAGAAGAAAAATAAGATTGTGAGGCTATTTATTAGAGTGTTGATTTTTATGACCCATAAATGATCGACTATACAAATGACACATATAACATTGATGGCTAAATGTTCTTATCAATCGTTAATGAGTTGCTTAGCCAAGTTCGTTTGTTAAAGCTTCACTTCATAGTGATAAACACTCAAGTGATGAACTAGTAGGTGACCATCGACCTCTGTTAAGAAAAAGAAATGATCTCTTAAGAGAGAGACTAGAAAAGCAATACCACATTGTCCACATCATTGCACAAGGAGTTTACTATCCATGAAAAAACTAAGAGGATGATGAAGGAAGCTAAGGAAGAGAAGAGTAGGCTCACTACAAAGCTTCTCATTACAAATAAAAGAAAGGGCTGGTCATCATAGTGCTTGCTTATCATGAAGAGGAGTATCAATAGTGAGAAGTGAAGTTTTGGAAGAAAGAAGCACTACAAGCTAGTTTCCTATTGTTTCCTAAGTACAAGTACATCCTCATTGCCAAGTTTGAGGGGATATCCACTTCAAAATATTAATGTTTATACACCATGGTCATCTATATGACAAAATTTTGGATATATAAAATGAACTTCTCTTCTTCTTCTTCTTTTTTAATTTTGTACTTATGAGAAATAATATTAATAATTTGCTTGAAGAAAGTGTTAACTCTCATTCTCATCATATGTAATATTGATGATGTAATAATGAAATTATGTATTATGTATATATGTACACATATACACACATGTACTTATCACCATCATTGGATGCATGCTCTTTGATACTCAAATTGGTTAGTTTCAAGTTTACTTGTATGTACTCTAGGATAATAGGCTCACTAAGAATACTCATCAATACTCTAGGATAATGTTATACTCGTAGATTGATAAAGAGCTTGTAGGATAATTGCATTATTATTCTAGCATATTTATTAGTCCCCACCAAGTACACCTCATCCAGTGCTAGACTCTTAGGTCTCCACAAAGACACCCACTTAGCGTAGTTAGTTAGGTTTGAGAGTTATAGGTAGGCACCATAGGTCCACCTCAACTTTTTCTATACTTTAAGGGCACTCACTAAGACTCATCAATAGAAAGGATTCGTGTGTTGCTCATTATGGATCGAGCTTGTCATGAATGGGTCACCTTATATACACCACGTCTTCTGCTAGATTCTTTATCCAAACTTTCCTATGAAACAAGATACATGCACTTTTTAATGTAAAACTTGTCAAAACGGGGGGAGTTTGCTCACTAGGGATAAGCTATGTTCCATTTCTATCTTTCCTTTAGAAAGTATATTATTTTTGAGTATATGAGTAGTCACCCACTCATTTAATAATTTGTAATTTAAATATACATGGCACTTTAGACCACACTCATAGGTGAGGGTAACTATGCTAAGTACAAACTTTCCTTCTTTCTAGGGACTTTGGCTTGCCTACTATTCTATTGTCTTATAGCTTAGGCTATGCTATAATGAGTAGTATTGTTAGTTTTAGTTACCTCGTGGATTAACTCTTGACCACCTGTATAATTAGTTAGGTTACATATATAGTCAAGGACATTCATTAAGTCAATCTTTTTAGGTTATAAGGAAAGTAGTCAACTTTCACCTAAAGTTTGCCAACTTTATATGCTGTCATTTAGATTTAGAATGTAATGATTTTTTTTTCTAAGATGCTGACTTAGGGTGTAAGTTCCTTGAGTATCAAGAAGTATATATGAGTTCATACATAAAGTGGGAAAGTGACACAATAATCATTGATTCCATTGGGTGAGTTCCTCGAGTGCTCAATGAGTTAATTTTCATTGTAAAATAATTAAGAATAAATAACTTATCTTAAGGTTGTATTCACTCTAAGTCTATGGAACTTTCTTCCTTGAGTGGGCTTGTAGATGATAAATGTTGGTTTGACTTGTAACTTAATTATGTACAATTCAATCCAAGTTGGTCCAAGTTTACCTAGTGTATTTTGTCATTTGGTGTAATCACATTCTTCAGTTCTAAATCACCTGACTAGAAGTTTTTCTCCTTAACATTTATATTGCAATATTTATTCATTCTATTCTTTCTTTCCTCACATCTTAAAGAAGCTTTCATCCTAAGCTCTTTAAATAAGTCAAGTTCCATCTCGATGTCTTCTATAGTTTATTCATTCTGCATGGTAGACTGGTAGTCTACTTTGTAGCTGCACAACTTACTAACTTTGTTGCTCAAACTCTACAAGTAGAAAGACTTCTCCACCATGAGATAAATGTATTGTCTCAGGCACATTCTTCATTTCTAAGTCACCTGACCAAAAGTTTTTCTCCTTAACATTTATGTTGTAATATTTAGCCATTTTCATCTTTCTTTCCTCTTATCTTAAAGAAGCTTGCATCATAAGCTCTTCAAATGTAACCATATTCTTCAGTTTTAAGTCGCTTGACCAAAAGTTTTTCTCCTTAACATTTATGTTGTAATATTTAGACATTCTTTTCTTTCTTTCCTCTTATCTTAAAGAAGCTTCCATCCTAAGCTCTTCAAATAAGTCAAGCGCCATCTCCATGCCTTTTGTATTTTGTTCATCCCACATGGTAGAGTGCTAGTTTACTCTATAACTTCCATAACTTGCTTACGTTGTTTCCCATACTCTACGAGTAGAAATACTTCTCTACCAAGACATAAATAAATATTCTCTGTCATGTCATTGTGAAAGGCATTGTTCTAAGTTCCCAACGAACTTAAGGTAATGTCTACTCACTTTGCTTTGGCATATTTAATCTTCTTCTTTAGTAATTTGAGTATTTATATTTGTTACCTCAACTTGGTCATTAATCTATGAGTAATAAATTAAAGTGAATTTTGTGAGACTCACATAATTCTTTTAGTTCTTATTATTGTATTGAGGCTTATTGTAATTTTTGATGATCATTGGCAGCCATATCATTAAATAAGATCAGAGCACATGAATTTCTTGACTACAGTTAAGCTTTGACAATAGCAAGTGCTTTGGATTCTATCTATTTGTAGAAATAATCCATCGTAATTAAGATGAACTTTATTTGGTCAATAATAAGTGACAAAGGACTAAATAGGTCCATGCCCCATGAGTGAACAATTAAAGTCAAATGATTGACTATAACTATTGTGAGGGCAACAATTGTAATAGTGTAAACTTCTGACACGGCTCAAATTTACTTAAGAATCCTTCTACATCCATCGTTAATGTCATCTAGAAGTATCTTGGCAATAAGAATCATTGGGCTAGTGTTCTTTCTCCTAATTGGCTCCCACACTTCTTAGAGTGCACTTCTTTAGGACTCTCTCTTGCTCAATCTTCTTTATGCACCTAAGGTTAAGAGAAGTTACTAATCTTTTAATAATTCACCTCTAAGTAAAATTTGTTATTCTCCCTTGATCTTAAATTACCTTAGATTCCTGTCACTTATCATTAAGTTTTCAATCTTCATATATTCTACAAAAGGATCCATTGAGATTGATGTGTGGTCCACCTTTATTTATAATGACTTACTTTTTTCAATACTAGGACAAGAAAGTTCTAGAGGTGACCAATCTCCAAGATTGCTTGATTTAAGAGTAAGTCACTGAGTTGATTTTCTTATTAGAGTATCTAGATAAATAAAAAAACTCCAACTTATTAATTTCTTCTTTCATTTAAAATAAATATCTTCAACCTCCTTCATCCTTAAATTTATAGTAATTTTTAACTTGATTTATCATTAGTTGCAAGTCAAAATAAATAAATGGGAACTTTGGTTCGAGGCCTTAATTGAATCATAGTCCATTGAGTAATGCTTTATACTCATCTTGGTTGTTGTTAACTTTTAAATTATATTTTTGTAGACTAAGTGATAGTTATTCCTAATGTACTCTTCAAAATAATACAAGCTCCCATGCTTTACTCCTTAGATGTGCCATCAATGCATCGCAACCATGATTGGTTTGGGTTTAAGACTTCTTCATGTTGAGGATTATTAAAGTTGATCAAGAAATTAGTAAGTGTCTTCACCTTGGTCACCATACAAAGTAAGGAAGATTTGTCAAACATATTCAATTTAACTAACCACTTTAGTAATATCCTTAAATGATTTGGCTAGGCAAGCATGACTTTGACCTGATGGTTATGGGGAAAATTTGTGACACCACAAAGAATTGAGAAATTTCTCATTTGGATGATCAAATGCATCATTAAAGAGTAAACACATTATCTCAGAAGAAAAACACATTATCCTATAATGGATTTGATCAATTAATAAAATACTCTTAAGGCTAATGGGTCTTTAGTGTACAAGAGAGTTTTCCCCTGAACTACGTGGGAAGTAGAGCATGGTTTATTTTAAACTAGTTCATGGTTACCTATAAGGGCAAGCCCTTATAGTTAATTACATCTTAGGAACAAAAGATCTCTTCCTAGGAATACTCTCAATTTATAAAATAAACTATTATTTTTATGGATTTTAAGCTAGTTTACAAATGAAAGGATAATTTAGGATTTCAATTGGGAATGCTACAAAGTGGAAAGATTTATTTTTGGAAGCCAAACAAGATTAAGTAGGCATTTCAACTATCCTATCATTGGACTTTAAATTTTAGAATTTAAATAGAATTTTGAGTTAACATTTTATTAGAAATCTAGGACTTGGATTCTAACAGTACAAGACTACAAAAATGTCGAGAGTTGAAGACTTACTCCAGTAGGAAGCTTTAGAACCTAAGTCTAGAATTTCTTCTGACACAACTCAAAGGCTTGACCTAATTTCACTTTTCAAAATTATTATCTTTTTCTCTTATTTGAGAAAGGAAACCTATCCCTAACTCTTTTGTACTTATAACCCTCCTAGAAGGGCTACAAGCTAACACCACTTAAGAAAATTTTAAATTCATGATGCCAAATCTCATGTATGCAAGTTGACTACGCTATTTTTATTTTAGGAAAGAATCTAAGAACCTAGGCTCACTCTCTAAACCCTAGGATCATGTAGGGTATGATTTGCGCTTAACTAATGCATATTTTTTTTAGTTTTTTAGATGTTTTGACTCATGATTCATTTAAGATGTTAGGGTATGCATTTTATGCCTAAATGACATGCAATTAGAAGAGGTCATGGGCCAAATCAAAAAGAGAAGGCATACTTCCCCAAGAAGGTGGTCATCCTCAAAGGTCAGATGTCCCTTATGTGCAATGGGTGAAGTGTCCAATTCATGGAGTTAGAATAATATGTTAGTATGGTTGGCAAAATCTAGATGTTTTTAGCTAATTTGAAGTTATTTCAATGGATTTCATTAACATGAAGTTTTAATTTTATTTATTTATTTATTTATGTTGTTTAAGTTTAAGTTGGATAGAAAATTTAGTTTCTTTAAGAGCCTAATCATCTGAGCATCCTTGATAGAAAACATAACACATAAAGAAACCTAGAAAAGCAGGTTGATTCTATTGCTCACCCAAAGTAAATCAAGATAATTTAAATTAAATAATTGGCCAATGCAGTCGGGTACCATTATGCACTCCGGAAGAAACAGAAAATGGGCAGTCGAGCTCTGCCCGTATACAACCTAACCTAGAACTACAAGTTTAGATCTATAGAGATCTTCTTTATAGGATTGTCTTTTTCTTTACAAGATCATCTCCATTTTCTGGGACCTCCATTGGGGTTCATAAGGGACCTCTACACTTACCTGCGAGTAGAGTTAGTCTCTACTATTCCTAGATCCCATAAATCCTAATCTGATTTTAAGCTTAAATTAAATTTTAAAATTCAAAAATAAATTTTAATCCCTGTAAAACAAATATCAGGAAAATGCAAACAACACTCTAATAATTATATTTACAAATATATGGTCTTAACATTAGTTGCTTGTCAAGCCCGCATATCCTATTTGGCTATGCTTAGGGACTTGAGAATACCTACAAAAAAATAACATTTATATATATATATATATATATATATATATATATATATATATATATATATATATATATATATATACGTACCACCTATAAAAGATAGCATTAGTCCTAAAAAGAATACCCTACCATCTAATCTAACGGGCAAGCAATCCTAGACATGTAGTATAAAATAGTACACCATAAAATAAGAAAAAATATATCATATCACATCATAGAATATTACAAAATATCACAAATCAACTTAACCTAAGTCTAGGGTCTGTGACCTAATAATCTATTGTGTGAAGGAAATGGGTTTGTGTGGCAAGACTTTGTTGTGCCTTTTTAGATTCAAGTTTCAATTTAGGTTTCCAATTTTTGATTTAATTTGAATTTTAAACTTTTTAATTTTTATAACATCACTTCATAGGTCTATGTCATAGTTATACCAGAGATTTGAGATATCAAGACCTCTTTCGGACTAAAAGCCTTACGACCTCAAGTGTCCAGACTATATACCATATGTTGTTAATTATGAAAATTATTACTTTTATTCTTTTCACTTTTTTTAGTTTTCAAACTAGTTTAATTTACCATAGGTCATTTAAATTTAAGTGATTTAATGATTTGTAATTTTATTTTCATTTTAGATGCATTTTATGTTAAGATGAAATTAAATTTTCAAGAATGAAGGATACAATAGGTTACATTTTGGGTGGAACCCATTCTATTCAACATCCTAAATCCTAACATAACGAAGCCTTCACCCTAAGATGAAGGTTCATTCCAATGGTATAATTAAGTTCCTAAGTATCTTAATTAATCCTTTTTTGAATTTATTTAGATGATTAAATTTAATTTAAGTTTAATATAATGATTGACTTAATTATTTTGAATTCTTCTCTTCATTCATTTGTTCTTTTTGTTGAATATTTGATTGATCACATCTTAGTTTGGTTTATTTCTTTAATTAAATTCAATTAAGGTTTAATTATGTTATTATAATTTAATTTGAATTGATTTTCACTTTAAATTTAATTCATTTGTTACTATAGTTTGAGTTTTATAATTTGATTTATTCATTTATTTGATTAAATTCATTTCATTTATTTGATTTGTATTATTCATTTAACTTAGATTTACTAGGTTTATTTATTGTATTAGTATTTATGTTAATGTAATTTACTTTAATTTAGCTTTCATTTTATTTCCCTATCCATTTAATTTTGATTTTAGATTAACTTGATTTGTTGATTAATGTTTCTTTTATGTTTATGTTTCAATTGGTGTGTTATCTTGATTTTTTTATTTCCATTTACTTATTTCATTAATATTCTTATATTTGTTAATGAGTTTAAATGGTTTATTTCAAGCTATGATTTTATTAACATTTATGTATTTATCTCCAATTATCTTTTAAGGAAGTAATACCTTCATTATTTTAGGAAGGTTCTTCTTATCATTTGATTTAATACGATTACTATTTTGATCTAAGAAGTCTAAGAAGAGATGCTCTTGTATATTAACCTATTCTAATTTATTTTAATGTTTATGTCATTTAGATTTAATCAATTCATCTTTATTAAGTTTTTTTATATTCATATTCACTTTGTTCTTTTGATTTAAATGAACTTAATAGATTTATAAGTTTTACGTTTCAGTTTATCAGTTAATTTATGATCAATTATTGAATTATTAACTTTGAAGTTTAATTGGATTTCATATATTTTTTTGTTTTATCCTTAATATTAGACCTAAGTTTATGTTTAATTAAGTTCCTTTGCTTTAAGATTATTTGGAAGTTTTCTTCAAGTGTTCTGATATATTTTATAATGTTTCAAACTTATTTCATCAATTTTATAAAATTTTATAATTTTTTGATTTATTATTTCACTTATTTTGACTTAGAGACTTGAAAATTAATTAATTCCCAATCCAGAGGTCAATTGGGAGTGAAATTTTTATGGCAAGTGGGGTTCCTTGCCAATTTTATTTTCCTAGAATTTCACTTTGATGAGATGTGTAATTTAAGATTAATTAAGATTTTAATTATTTCTTTAAAATCTAAATTAAACTTAATTTAGACAACATCACTTAAGGATTTTATTCTTCCTAGATTCCTCTCTAGAAGATGTTTTCATAGAGGGTTTATTCATGATTTGTAAAATTTTGGTTGATTTACTATGATTTTTCTAAACTTAGTTTAATGATTTGAATTAATTAATTCAATTAATCAATAAATTAGGTGGTTTTATGCTTTATTAAATTTTGGAGAATTTCAATGGTGTATTTAAGTTTATTTGGGCTTGTTCTGATAAGTTAAGTTATTTTTATGATTTTCCAAAATTTTCTTTATAAATATTTATTTATTTCATTAAAATTAGGTTTTGGGATTGAACATTCATTATCTCCTAATCTACTTTGCAATAAATGATGAAATTTTTTCTGAGGTCTATTTTAACATCAATTTTATTTTTAAAAAGTTTAAAATCATTAAGATTAATGGATTAGGATTAATTTAGGCTTGAAAATTTTCATTTAAAACAAAATTAATCAAAAATTCTTCACAAAATTTTGAGATTTTAATTTTAATGGATTCCTCACACTGAGATTAATCCATTGAGCTTTTATTTGGATTTGTTTGCTTAATATTTGTTTTATTTTGATTATTTAAAGTTCACCTCAATTTTCAATAATTTTTAAAATTAGAATACCCGATTTTCCTCTTTAAACACATTAGCGCCATGTGGCGTTGCTTTACACGCGACGTCGCACCATTCGTCCATGCGATTTTATTTTGGGCCATCCGATCTTTGATCGGACGGCTTAGATGCTCTTACTAGTTTTCTATAGAGGTTTTAATCCATTCATCTAGCTAGATCTCAGTCATCCATTCTTAATAGAAGGAATGGAGGGTGGAATTTTACCTCTTTCGGCAATGGCTGTAGGCGAGAGCCGTCCAATAGTTTGAGATGATTTCCTATGATCTAACCATTGAGATCACTCGATTTCACTTCTAAAACCATCAAGACATCACAAGGATCACATCTATATGGCTTATTCTCACTTAAGATCAAGTTTCCTTCATAAAGGACCAAAATTGAAAGCTTAAAGTGGTCAGATAATGGCATACCTCATTGATGGCGATATCCGATGGTGAGATTGATTTGAATAGTTTCAGAATGATACGGCGAGGGTGTGGGAAGGAGGAATTAGGTTTTTTCCTTACTGATTGGCATATGGACCAAGGCACATATGGATGCCGATGAGTTTGGTCATTCTCCAGCCTCTTGGCGGCAAGAGGATCGAGGTATAGGTGCACTCGACTTCATTTCACTCGTGGAAGGTGATAGAATGCTCAGTTGGGCACAAAATGGACTCTCTCCTTGTTTGCTATTAGAGGCTGAGTGCCTATTATGATTTTTCTTTTTTTCTCTTTGTTAGCAAGGTTGATTGCTATTCTTGGAGGCTAACTCCAAGAATGATCAGTTCTTTCACACATGTTTAGGGTGCTGATGTGGATAGACAAAGATAATAAGGGATTAGGGAAGTTGTATTTTTCTTCATGCACCATTGGATTTCCATGGCATATTCCATTATTTGGAATTTAGTTGGGATTGATTTTAATTGATTAAATTTGCTGTCAATTACCCTTAACCTATCTTAGGATGGGTTTGAATTATGTTAGATGGGTTTGGTTCAAGCTTAGGTTCATTTGGCTACTTGATTGTGCCATTTGAATTTGGTGTAATTTATAATGGTTCAATTGTGTTTCTTTTGATAGATTGATTGATTTTAGGTTTAAGTTTAGATCTTTATTCATTGTCCATTGGATAATTTAGATTTGAATTACCTTTGTCACATGGGAGTTTAGTTAGATTTTGAGTCAACTTAATCCATTTTGATTTAAATGGGTCGAGTTGAATTTGATTGAGTCAAATAATGTGCTTTGCTCAATTACAATGCATTTTATTTTTAGTTATAATGATCCAAGCATTTAGGAATGGATTGGATAATTCAATTCCATTTACATGGGGTTTAAAACCCAATTTGGCCCATTTAGGCTTAATGGGTTAGCTTTGGGTTCATTTAGGTCAAAGCTCCATATCGGAAAATTTGAGCCTAATGATTTGTTGATTTATTTTTATTAATCATTTCTAAGTGATTTTATATAAATAATTTGGGTTAATTTTGGTTTGAATTGAATTTGAATCCAATAGGGTCCATTTAGGTCCATTTAGGTCAAATGACCTATTTAGCTAATTAAGGCCTCATTGGATTTATATTCTTTTATATTCACATTTAAACATGAATATATTGTCATTTAAACCATTTGGAATGATTTCGTTTGGTTGAATTGTAGTGGGTTGACCTTTGACTTGGTGGGACCCACATAAGTCAAAGCCATGGCAAAAGTGTTGACCATTATTTGACCTTGATTTGGATTTGATTTCATTCATTTGATTTGACTTGAATTTGTCTTGATTTATTTGGATTTTTTATTTTATTTGAATTTTTTTAATTTAATTAACTTTGACTATAGATAGGGTAATTGAGTTAATCACGTTAATTTCCTTGGTTTAAGCTCAAATGAATTCAAGTTTCAAATGAAATGTGTTTGATTTAATTTATATTTAAGAATTGAGTTGAGTCCACCTAAACCCATTAGGTTAGATCAAACCCAAGGAGTACACACTAGGTCACTAGGTGTAGTGTTCTAAATGCTTAATTAAAAGGCTCCTAATTATTAATTCCAAAAATGATGTTATCCTCATCCAAAAATAAAGTCAACAATGGTTAGTGATGGCTTGAATCAAGTGAGTTTGAAAGTAAAGGTAAAGTCATTAAGCAGAGATAATGAGAGTAAGTATGAGTTTCTTCATGATTGAATATCTCAACTTAATAACTCTTTAGAGTTTTATTAACTTATTATATAAGCCAATAATTCTTATCTTCTTCTCTATTGAGCACCATGCTCACTACATCTTTTTCTAGAGTTCAAGAGGAAGTCCTCCAATGATTGTGGGCTTTATAATAATATTGTTGATGTTAGTAGAGATATTAATTACTAAAAGATAGCTTCACATTCTTATATCCACTTGAACCTCTTTGCACTTCTTAAAACCTTGAAGAAGAGTGAGCATCATTCATCTATCTTAAAGATGAAGTGATTGAGGCTAACGACTTGCTCAGTAAGTCACTACACTTTATTGGCCATATTTGAAGAGGGCATGTCAAGTATGAATTTTACTTGTTTTGGATTTATTTTGATCCCCTTATGAGTAAAAAGGTACATAAGGAACATGTTTGGCCCTACACTAAATGTACACTTCAACAAGATAAGATACATGTTATACTTCTTCAATATGACAAATGTATTTTGAGGTTGAGTATATATTGCATGGGAAACTTTCTTCTTACCATTAATTCATCTATATATATATGTCCACATTTCTCCCTTTATAATATTTGAATACTTGATCCATCATCTTTTGGTAGATCACCCCAACATTCTTTAGATCAAACTGTATCACCTTATAACAATATAACCCATCTCATAGGATAAAAGTAATCTTCTCATTATTTGTCAAGTGATTTTTATTTTAATGATATTTTTTATAATGCATCTAAGAAGGTTATGACTAGATATCTAATTGTTAAATTAAGGGCATCAATTTGTGGTAATGGATATTGGTCTTTTAGGCATATTAAGTTAAGATTAGTGATAATTGACACATATTCAAATTTTACTAACCTTCTACATCATCACCACATATTGACCTCACTTTTGGAGAGAGGATTGCTCACTCCAATCCTAGGTCTAGGATTGTTCTAGACCCTTAGATTTTTTTAGTGCTAGGGCACTTCTAGTGATTAAGGAAACATTAAACCCGAGCCTAGAGACTTATAAGGCATAACCTTAAGTCTAGAGTTTACCCTAGCGCAAGTGGTCTTCACTTACCCTAAGGACTAAACTAACACTCATACCTATCAATTACCCTAAACCTAAACCAAATGGTTGAAACTTCAACTCCAAGCCAATTAATTGACCTTGACTGAATTTGGTTTCCAATCCAAACTCCAAGCCAATTTGGCTTCTTAACTCAAGTTAACCCACTTCAATCCTACTACTCCATTCAAACCAACCCAAGCAAACCAAACTCAATTCAATTTCTCAATTATTCTAATTATCCAATGGATCATTTCAAACTATTCCAACACTTGCAATTAAACCAACTAAATCAATTAGACTTAAGCAACCCAAGTCAGTCCATTTGACCAAAAAGGTTCAAATGAGCCAAAATCCAATCGAAACCAAATCAATTATAGTCAATGCCACCAATCAACTTCAAATTTATCATTGAATATACTCCAACCATCTATAGCCTATATTAATCCAAATTGACTTGACTAAACCACTTAACCCAAATTTACCTAAAAGGTCCAATTACACTAAACTTCAATCAAATCTCCATTGGATCAAATCAAGCTATCCAATCTTTTAATTGATGATTGTTGGTCAATATTGAACACTCTACTACAATCAATTGAACCTAACCAAGCCAATTTAACCCTTTAACCTAAGTTGGCCCAAAATGACTTAAAAGGCTAAATTGGGCCAAATCATGGTGAACCTAGATTGGGTCAAACCCATCAAACCAAGCCCTCCAAATGGGATAAAATTTCCATTTGGATGGGTTCTCCAACTCCCCACCCCTTGGCATCCATCTTTGGCCCTTCTTGGACAAAAGACCACTAACCCAACCTAAACTAAGGCTATTGGGTTCAGCCTTTGGCCAAGAGTGGGTGAGCTGACCCATGGGAAACCATTGTTCCACATAAGGAGTGTAAACTCCATGGTAGCCCAATATACTCCCTCAGCCTCTTGCACACATCTACCTAAGTAGCCCTGCCACCTCTGACCACCCACTCCGTCTGGACAACTATCAAAGGCTGAGCCAATCTCATACCTTGGTTTAGTTGGGGAGGAGAGTATACTTCTTCTCATTCATTCAGTCTAAACACACACTTTTCTTAGAGAAGTCTAAGCAATCCCAAAGCATTCCCCATGCACCCCATCATCGGTGAGACTAAGCTCCACTCAAACTAGAGTCCCGTCCATCCAACCTCACCAAACCTCAACCGAGACTAAATTAACTTTCTCCACACCTTCACCACACTCCAACAACTGAAAATTTAATAGAGAATTTAATAAAATCATCATGATAGAAAATTAACCAAACCCTTTACCAAATTTCACTAAAAATTCAAATGTCACTCGTCATGATAAAATAATGGTATGGTTACTCATAATCAAATAAAGAATTTAATAAACTCATCATGAAGACAATCATTTGAATAAAAATAACTACTAGTACGGTAAAAAAATTAATTTATTAATTCAATTATAATTATTTATATAAACAGAAGGGCTCATACACACTTTCCCTTACTCTTTACTTTAATTTTTAAAATACCTAACTCGACAGTGAGTGCTCCATTACTAGATAGGTTGTCATATGAAGTGAAATGACCAGCAATATTTATCGTAATGTTGAAAAAAGATCAATTTAGCTTCCATGACCACCAACCTCCATTGCAACTCCACAACCACTCCTCTCACAAAGCCTACACCTTCATTAAAGAGTACCACTATCCTTTATAAAGAAATGAACTTAGCAGAGTAAAAGGCAAGGGGTTCTTCTTTGGTACCTCCTCCCCTAGGGATAATGACTAATCTTTCACTAACTCATTGCTCTCATGATGAGTTAAGAAAGAAGATCATTTGGAATCACATTCAAATCCAACAAAATGAAACTCATTGCATCAATGATAGAGAGAGATAGTGATGTGAGAGGGGAGGTCCACTTCCAAATTGAAACTTGAGACTATTGAGTTATCACCTAGAGGGACTACCTAAGGATCAATAATCATAGAAATCATTTTCACTAAATTTGTCATTACACAAATAGAAAAAATATCATGAATCACGAGTAATGTAACATCTATAAAGTAACTACTCAAATGACTTATCCTTGGAAAAGAAAGCCACAGAAAAATTAAGCACTTCTTATTCACTTGAAGGATGTATCAATAGCCCTCCAACAATAAGATGAAGGATGAGTCCAAAATAAGGTGAACCACCTGCATGAGCTGGCGACTGATCATCATCACTCTTAATAGACTCATGAACACTCATCTCATTATGTTGTAATAACAAAAGAACTTAATTAAAATTCTTATTAAAATTAACAAAATCATAGATTAAATACAAAGTCATATAATGTCGAAAGATAATCCTCTGCCAACTTTTGTTGCGATGGAATCCTTACTAAATTACTCACCAAAACTTTCCTTTACCAAGTGAGAGGAAATTCCTCCTCAAAAACACTGAACACTCTTGGAGTCAACTTTTCAACAGGAGAAAAAGTACTAGACTCCACAACTTCCTTTTTGATGATACTAGCACTAATAATGTTAGAGGTACTCACCTTAACTTGTCAGTCAATGCCACTTCATTTGTTGAATGTTGAATTACAACCATAATTAGTGCCACCAGAACTAAAAGCTCGCCTCAACAAGAGATGCCATGTTGACTTCTTCTTCAAGTATCTTCTTACTATTCTTCTTCTTTTCCTAGAAGCCTGATCAGAGCTTGGTAGCATCAATATCACCATGAGGTCTCTTGGATACCATAATGAACACTTGATTGATCATTGAGAAGTGTTAGCAAGTAAGTAAAGTAACAATTGGTAAAAACACAATAAAGAGGTACTAATCTCTAGAGTGCTAAATCTCTCTTATTTAACCATCAAGAATAAAAAATGCTAAAAGGGGAGGTCAAATTATTGGTGATGTGATATAAATATCCAAAAAAAATTGATCAAACTTCTTAATAATGATGTTAATTATTGATTTCTCTCTTTATTCTTCTATCTTTTTTATGAGCCAGCTCTTTAATGGATAGAAAATTTTGGGATGTTAAATGTACCATCAATATAACCAATATGAAGAATACTTAGTAGTAAGTACTAGAGCCCAAACAAGAACTCACTCATCGACCACCTAGGAGAACTCACTTCTTCACTAGCGAGTATGTAAAGAAATTTTCCTCAACCAAGCATTTGATGTTGAACTTCTCGACTTGCACAAGTGACTACATCAGAGAACTCACCACACAACATACAAAACTTGCCAAACCTTAGAAACATGAATGAGTCTTTTTATATTTTAATTGACATATAAATTCTAAAAACTAATCTATAATTTTCTTTTGTAACCACCCCTAAATTTAATAAAAAGGCATAATTTTTAGTGGTGAAGGAACTTTTGGAGCTTTTTTAACTAATTCTATATGAGAGAGAGAGATAAAGAGAGAGAGAGAGAGAGAGAGAGAGAGAGAGTTGATTCTTATACTCTAATCCCCCTGCTTATACTTAAATTTAGATATAGTGGAATTTCTTACATTCATTACATTCTTTTATCTAGTCCTATTTAATCTAGCTTTGCTTCTCACATTCCTATGTAAGGTCCTCCATCATACAGGAGTCTTCAATTAACTTTTAATGCCATTGCATTTCATTAAAGTTTTTATTTTAAAATTTTGAATTGAAATTTTGCTAATGATGTCAACCCATCTATTAATTTAGGGTTAATATATGATTTAGAATTTCTGATTAACACATTTTTTTAAAACATTATTCATTTTTATTAGATTTAATTGATTGATAATTTTCAGTCCCATAATACTTTCACTGCGATGTTTAAAAACTTCCCTAAAGTCACCGAAGGGGTGTACTTCAAAGAATTCATTCTTAGATAATAGCAATTAAACTTCTTGAAAATAAATCTCATATAATAAAAGTGATTGCTCCATTTATACTTTTGACTACAAGATCATTAATATAACACTTTATGATTTTGGATAACTTTTTCAAGATGAGAGTTCTCATACACTAATTTGTGACTCCAAAACTCTTAAAACCGAAAGGGCATGTTTTTATGGCATAAGGTTCCTATAGTCCACACATATGCCTATTTAACAAGTCCTTCTCTTACCTATAATGATGCTAGATAGCCAAAAGTGTGATTTTTTGTTGATAAAATCAATCACAATTAAATTTTACAACTTTAGTGATTACTTAATGTTCGATATCTGAACACATATTTCTGAGAGATTATTTAATAGGAATGACATCATGTTTACTTTCAAGTTTTAGATAGATACTTCAAAGGATAAACTAGCAATTTTGTCATACCTATAGGAAAAGAAATCTTTAAACTCTAAAATTAACCTAATCAAATTAATGATATCTTCATTTAAAAGAGTGTGGGGCATGGATTTCTTCTATTCCAACGTTATTTTCTTTCAATTCATTGATTATTGATTTTATTTATTCCTTAAGTTTTGAGTGTACATCTTTAACATGAAGATCATCCATATCATTGAAAGTCCTTAAAGAAATATCATCTGAAAAATTAAACTTCTCTATAAAGAGTAGTTTAGATTCCATATTATTATTAATCTTAAAGAAAATTCATCATCATGTAATTGTCTAATGGTATAAAAACCAATAGTAGCATTTGATTAGACTTTACATATTTAGTTTCCATTTTTTTTTTTTGGGTGTTTTGCTTTGGCCTTAGATCATGTATAGGAAATCAGATGACATTTTGATTAAATGTTTGACACAAGAGGGATACCAGTTAAAAGAAAATTCTATTATTTCATTAAAAGATTTATCTTGAAGCTTTGCACCCTATTCAAAGCTTGAAGACAACATTATAGAGTAAAAGTATTGGACCCTCCTAATTTCTCTTGAAAGATTAGGAGCTACTTTAACTGGCAACCCTATAACCGTGTTCTTAAACTATGGAGTTAGAGCTAGAGTGCTCACATATCTATTAATTTTACAACAAGTTGATTTAGACACATCCTTTAGAACTTTTTCATCATTTATATCTATCTCAATGATATGTCAGATTTGTAATTAGCATTTTTTTACATTATTGAATTTATTTTCAACTCGTTCACATGATTCATCTTCTAATAAGACTCTAAATCAATGTGTATTACTTGTTCTTTATATAAATTAAATTTATTTTATTTAGAAATCTACATCTACTTTGATTGTTATCTCTCGGATGTATTATCATACCACTTTTTTGTAACAACACTAAAATAAAATTTTTTTTCTATTTCTTTATCATGTTTTATTTTTTAGTTAACTTTTATTTAACTTTTTTATTTTTATTTTTATGTATTTTATTTATATTTTGTTCTTTAGAGAATATAGCTTATTTTTTGGTAGATAATACGTGACATCTTCAAAGATCCTAATTTCATAATTCAAAAATGGTTACATATATCCTTCTATAATATACTTAATGCCATCTCATGTATACTTGATGCGCTGATGTAAGGTAGATGGAATCATAGTATATTCGTTAACTTATGGTCTATTTAGAGCCACATTGATGGATGTTTCAACATCAATTATGTGAAATTTTGTTCTCATTTTTAACTCTCCAATTTCCAACTACAAAGTGACTGAGCCCAATGCTTTCTCACACTTTCATTGAACTCATGTAGCATCATCTTATCAAAGCTAAGTTTATATGTATCTTGCCTTAAATATGCTAGAATTTTCAAATTCATTAAATTGATAAATGCATCCAACTCAATAAGGACTCTAAATAAATTTAAATTATTCACAATTATAAAAACATAAAGTGGATAATTGTGATATACAATTTATAATGGTAAATCATTTGAGAAAAATACTATTAATTGAGCAAGACATATTTCTAGATCAAGCAAAGTTTTAATTAATGACTATTTTATCTCCTTAGAAAGGATAAGGGCATCTTAAATACTTAATTTGGTAGGAAATTTTCTATGACGAGTTAAAAACATTATAATCGACCTTTGAACATTTTGATTTATTATTGGAATGCTTTGTGGATGATTTGGATTTCATTGGTGCTAATGACCTATTTTCTTTATTTCATAGGTGTCATTCAAGATTATAAGACCCTGCCACTATGAATGTTAAATTCTATAATCTCCTTAGGTTCAGAGACTACTGCAATGCCCACTTGACTCTCAATGGCACTTGACTTATCTTCTAATGAACTATCAAAATCTGATAGTTTAAACTCTATGCTATGAGGTATGCCTTGAAAATTAATAATATAAGCATTATTATCAAATTTTGATTCATACAATTGTTGAGGATCATTGAGGAAATTTGATTCATTTTGATAATTATCTTAATGATTTATGGGATTATTATTTTCATATTTATTATTAAGTTTAATTGAGTCATCCATATTGTTGTTTCCTAAAAAGATAAAACATACATAAAATCCTTCATCATTGACTTTATATTATCAGGTGGAATGTAATAGATGATATAAAATCTAAGGAACAAATCAACATCAATAACACTCTGATGTATTACAATTTTTTTCTTCTCTCTCACACATTACCAGACTCCTACTGGATTGGGATTTTATATGTTGTGCAATCATCTCCAAGTCACTCCTAGGAACTCACAACTTAACTTAGATGATAGGTCTCTAAGCTTCCTAGAGCACCTTCTTAGAAGAGTGAAAAGTATTAGTCAATAATTTCTTAGATGAATGGGATAAAGCTAAATCTATCTCACCATAAAAGGAGCATCCTCAAATAGGACAAAAGACTCAACTAAGATAACCTTCATATACCTTTGACCATGATCCATGAGGTACTTCTTAAGGATTATAAGCATGCTCATCTTAAAGTACCGCTCCAACTAGTTCTTGAAAGTGAGGTAGTCTTCAATCACCTGACCTAACATACGATGATAGGCACAATAATTTGGATCATCAATCTTATTCACTTCTACTAGATATTTAGCATCAAATAATTTAAAATCTACCTTTCTCATTAAATTCTTGAATATTTTTTAATTGATACCCTTCAAAAGATTAAGTTTGTTTTAAATTTTTCATTAAAAGTTGTTGAAAAATGATTTTTTATGAGTTAGATGATACTATTATTGCCATTTTCGTTGCTAATAACTATGTTGCTATTGATGAGAAAGATGGAAAAAATCCTTCCAACTGAATTGTCATAGGTTGTATTCTTTTGTCTATTGTTGATACACTATCAATTTTCCTTTTTAATACTTTTTATAGTTTATATATATTTTTAAATCTACCACTTATTGATCTTTTATGAAAGATAATCAGTGTAGATTGGATGCTTTATTCATTAATTTTAAAATGTTTTAATAGTTAATGATTTTAAAATGAACGCCACCGGACCATGAATGTTCTAAGTAAAATTTCAACTACTTGTCGCTCTACTAGTGACTCATTTATTTATTTTTTTTTCACCACTAAATCACAAACATTAATGTGATGATGTTTCACTAGTAAATCTCTTTATAAATATGTTCTCCAATTTAGTAAAAGTTTACATTGACCCATTAGGTAGACCTGCAAAAGAATCAAAAGCAACAATTAACAAACTATTTGAATAAATGGGTGCAGCACTATAACAATTTGCCCTGAAGTGAGCCAAATGTTGCTTGGATTTGTTACACCATTGAGTGCTTTGAATGAAGATGACACAAATCCTTTAAATAAAAAATTGCATCAAACTCCTTTGGGTATGGTCTACCCTTTAGAATAGATGAAGTGCCTTCAGACTATGCCAAGGTTTTTAAAATTTATTTCTCAATCAACTATCTAATTTTCTTCTCTTGAATTAAACTTCTGACTCTTTTTTTATTGACTTTTTTCATATTGTACTATAGCTATCCTATTTTTTTCCAATTGCATGAGCATATTCGAGTTGATAAGCATTAACCTATGCTCACTGTGATTCTACTATCTAACTCTATAATGTTAACATTATAGCCACCATCTCTTCGATTTTATTCATATTAGATATATGTTCATCTTTTCTTTGCAACTGATGTAATATGCATTACATTAAGTCTAGCACAACCCCTTCCTCAACCATAATGTCTTGCATCATATTGTTGATTTATAAGGGATGCCCTTATAAAATATATATATTTATAGCCTCTGTATCAGTCATAATGGCTTCTTTTGGAGGTTCTTTCTCCATTTCATCCAATTCCTCCCCAATCAAGTTATTTTGATCCATATTAAATTTTTCCTCTACAATGATTTGTTTGGCTTCATCTTCCTTTTCCTTGGCTATTTTTTTAATACTAGCTTTAAAATAATCAAGAAATTTCTCATTACTTCTTCATGATACATAATTTGGGTCAACTAGAACATATTTTGTATCATCTTTATCTTCCAAAGCTTTCTTAGGTAGCAATATCTTCGCTTTCTTCTTCTACCTTATGCTTCTCCCTTTTTCATATAAAGTTGAGTCTTTATTGGAGAAGTGGCACCCCCATTAAGTTGCTGAACCTTTTTCTCTACTAAGGGGCAGATTGGAGAACAAGACCTCCTAACACTAGCAGAAAGAGATGGCAAGTAATCCTCAATATGGTGCCTAATAGAAGGGTATTTATGTTGCACATTATGTTGAACCTTAATAGGTTCATTTTTGGTATAAGTAGCAATGGATGAAATTGTCTTTTCCTAGTAAACCATTATATCATTTTAAGAATTGACTTTGGAAACTCTTTAATTTGACCAACATCCATATAAAATAATTCCATAGCCTTAAGTCCTTGGACCCTATACCCTTAGTGACAACTAAGAAGTAGATTGGTTAGCATATTGTCTTCTAGCCCTATGTGAGGTATGTGTAACAATTCGATATTCAGTGTCATCATCTTTTAAAATATATATTTCTAGATCTTAGGTGATCTTTCCATTCATACACTTCAAAAATTTAGCTTTGGTCTATCCAAATTTATCAGCACATCTTTGGATAATCATCCTCATCATATTGTGATGCTCTAACAGGAAAGCTAGAAGAGGGCCCAACCTAAGAAGTGTCGGGAGTAATTAGTGGAATAGAGTCAACCAAAAGTTGCTTCAACTTCTTTTTAGAACATTACATTTTTAGGATATATTGAAGAGTTGGGAACTGGAGCATCAATAGCCTATTTCTTATCAAGATAAAGAGTAGAAGCATACTTAACAATTCATATTCTAAACCAAATTCAAAGACGCACTTCTTGTTCTCACCTAAATTAATTATAATAGGTGTAATTATAATCACCTCAAAAGTAATATTCAAGTCTTCAAAGCTGGAACCAAATTTGATGACAGAACCATTTGGCATTTTCTACTATCAATAGCTAGGTTAATTTCAAAGTTGAAAAAGAAAATCAACTTCCCAACCATTTTTTGAAAGATTAGGAAAATTTAATAATTAGTTATTTATTCTCAAAATTTTTTTAAAACTTTGATTAAAAGATTGAGCTTTTACAGACCTTATCTGAATTTGCATGATAGCGATCGAAAAGTACATTTGTTGAAAAAAAAATTAAGTTTATTTGACTCTTAATATTAAGACTAACAACGAACCTCTCAAATCATCAAAATAAAAATTGAAAAAAAAAAATTTTAAAGCAACATTGATAAAAGAGCATATAACGTGCTTGCAAAACTTACGATTTAAATTAACAGAAATACCAAGCAAGCAAATATATCTTCTTGATCCATAAGTTCACCTCTATTTTTTCATTATGTACTAATTTAAAACTTTCTGAATGATTTCGACGAACTTCTTAGGAGAAGTGATCTGTGGGAAATGGGCATTATTCTCAATATTCTCTATAGATGTCTTCCCCTTCAATTTGCTCTTCATATAATCCCCAACAGCAGTCGGTACAGCGATATCCTTGGTTCCTTGAAGTATGGTGCAAGGAACCTTCACTTTCTCAAGAACATGCCTTTCATCACTGAGGAATATCATCTTGGCTAGAGGAAAAGCTGCCGTTGGATTCATTCCATGGAAAGAGTCAATGAGCTTCTTCAATGGAATGTGCTCATTTATGCCAAAAGCTATGGGCACGAATTCCTCGGCCCAAGCTTGAAAATTTGTTTGGATGGTTCTCAGTATGTTCTCCACCTCACTGAGCTGAAATCCTCCTTCGTAGTCATCAGAGTTTATATACCTTGATGATCATAGATATATTAGTTTTTTTTTTACTTTAAAGTTATAATATATATATATATATATATATATATATATATATATATATATATATATATATATATATATATATATATATATATATATATATATATTGAATTTAAGCTCAAATTATATTGAATTACAAAATAATAATTTTCACGACTCATCAAATATCTTAATTTTATATTTAGTTGCATCATATAATGAAGGGAGAATTTGAAAATTTATTGGAACTCAATGAATAAAAAGGGTTTTTACACACACATACCATATAATATAACACCTAAATTTTTTTATTTTTTATACTTTTATAACACTATCATCTCAATCACTTTAAGAAATGTATAAAATTTTTTTTTTTTTACTTTAAACAAAAATAATATTAATATTGATATTTTTGTTATAATTTAAGAATTTAGATATTGTATAATTAAACATTAAGTTTAGGAATTAGATATGTAAATACATAAGAACTAAGAATTATATGATAAGTTTCTTTGAAATTATAAAATACTTAATTATTTTAAAAATTATTTATTTTTTAAATTCTATGAGAAATTTTTCTCTTAAAAATAGAAGAGATGCCTTAAGCAATTGAAAAAGGTATGTGTTTCCTTTTTGTTTAGATTAATCCATCCATAACCCTTTTTTTAACGGTGGATCTATTGTTAAACCACACGTACTTCCATTTTTCTTTTCCCTGCAGTGAGAATTTATCGCTAATTAAGAAATAAAATTAGCTATGTCTAGTTGGTTTAAAGATAATTAATGTCAGTATTAGTAAATGTCTTCATGATGATGATAGCCCTGCCTTAATTATAATCTTAAATGAAATCACAATCATGTTCGTTCTAAATAACGATCATTAATTATCATTGGCCTATATATCATCGTTCTTAATTATCATGCTATGCTTCATGATCAAAAAAGTTGAAAATATTTTGAATTGATTTTTTATTTTTGAAAATAATTTATTTGTTAATTTTATTTAATTAAAGAGACCAGAGATCGTGCATGTGACAGCTTTAACTAACCTTGGCGAGGCACCGACGAGAACAAGGTGATTGAAGAGGTCCGGCCGCTTGACAGAGGCAGAGCAGCCGACCATGCCGGCCATGGAGTGGCCGGCGAACACGACATCCTTTAACTTATTGTCGTCGAGGAGAGAGATGAGATCGTCGGCAAAGGCTTCGAAGGAAAAATCCTTTGATGAGTCGAAGTTCACGGGCGGGTTCACGGCCGCCGAGAAACTCCAGTTGAAGAGGAAGAGCCGATAACGTTTAGATAGCTCGGGGATTACTTCGTCCCAAACTGCTTGGCTTCCTCCGTAGCCATGGGAAAGAACTAAAGTGACTTCTCCATTGCCTATAAATCTTGAATTCATGGCGATGGGATGCACACACGCACACAGAAAGAGAGAGAGAGAGAGAGTTAAGTGACTGGGGAACTCTTGGCTGTAATACTGTTATATAGATTGAGTAAAGGGGAAGCGGTTATTATCTTTGATGTATCATTTTTATTTTATTTTCTATTAATTTTTCGAGCATTTATATACATATATATATTTATATTTATATATATCTATATATATATATATATATATATATATATATATATATATATATATATATATATATATATATATCACTCTTTAATTTTTTATTTTGATTAATTCACCTTTTAAAGAATAGAAAAGATGTTATATTTATAAATATCAAATTTTAGACGTTAGACATGTAAATGCATTAAGTATGTAAATTTCTCTTAATTAACTATCATAAAAAGTAATATCATTATCACGATTAGCTAAAAAAATTTAAATTACTCAAATTAAGTGAACATAAAATAAATAATATTATATTAATTTCAAAATAAATTTAAGAATTTTATGACTAAAATTAATTATTTTTTTAGAAAGATAATGAAAATTAAATATATAGGTGATAAAGTTGGAGTAGCTCTAGTGACAGATAAGATTAGAGAGAGTCATTTTAGATGATTTATTCACATAAAATGCTATCTAATGACTCATTCAGGAGAGTGAATATATTAGATTCTATGTTAAGAAAGGTAGAGATAGACCTAAAAAGATATGATTAGGAAGTATAAAACATAATGTTAAATTATTAGAATTAAATAAAAATATGACACGTAATAGGATAAATTGAAGAAAAATGATTCATGTAGCTGCCCCTTATTGTTGGATAAAGGCATGTTATTATTATTGTGATATTTTAATTATTTTTTGATCAAAAAATATTTAATCACTTATATTATTGTTGTGAAATCTTAATTATTTTTTAATTATTTTTTTAATGGTTAAATATTTATAAGTTATTTAGCACATGAATATTATTTTTATGTAATAGATGACATAAGCTGTGGATTTTGATATTAAAACTTTCAAAATGATAGTTAAGTTAAAAAAAATTATAAGAGGATTTGAATCGTCAACTTTTATTAAGTGGAAAATTAATTTCCGTATCTATAATTATTCATCTTTTATAGGCCTGCATTTCTACCTACTTATAGTCGTAGAACAAGTATGAAGAAGACTATGGACCTGCCATTAATTTATTCTACAGTGAAGAAAAATATTTTTTTTTCTTGTTTTTCATAATACAAAATATGATAGCGAGAAGTTTAAACTCAAAAAAAATTTCTCAAATTTTAGCGTAAAAACTAAGGCATTTTAACCTAAAATAGAGGATAATTCTTTCAAAGTTTTTTTTTTTTTGTTTTTCTGTTTTTTGAAGACAGATTATCAAGAAAGTTATTAATAATTAATTTATAAGGAAAAAAATACTTTTTTATTATAAAACATCATCCTATATTTTAAGAAGACATGCCTTATAGTCTGAGTTGAGTTTTAAAGTGAAAAGTTTAAGCCATAAATTTTCAAGCTATATAATTAGATCCAAACCGAGCACTTGTATTTTAGTCATCTTTTGTCTCACCAGAGTAGAGAAAGAAAATAGGAGAGAGAGTCAGAGAAATGCATGAATGAAATAATTTGAACATCACAATTGGAGGCTGAATATAATAATATTTAATGTGTAAGAAATTGGATGTGTTATTAAACATAAGATTTTCTGCCATAACATATATTTGACGAATTTGTATTTTGCCGGCCTTCATAAGTTTAAAATTGCTTACCATTCCTTGGCTTTCCTTAGGGCCGTTAGTGCTAAATCATTTTTTAACATGGATATGCCTGGGGCCAATTTGTCATTATATGAAGGGTTTCTGTTTAGTTAGTTCGAAAATTTTCTTTGTCAAAAGTAGGTGCCTATTTTCTGTAATTTTTTGTTTGACTACTGAACTCTCTCTCTCTCTCTCTCTCTCTCTCTCTACTACTCTTGGAAACTATTATGATCCATGCAATGAATCTTTCAGCATTAATAATATTATCTTTTGGTTAAAGTAATATATATGAGTTTATGGTTTGGTGCCATTTGTAGGGCTGTTGAGGTCACTTTTAAAATGAGAAGAAAAGATGATATTGAATTATAACGCTAATAAATCATATAAGTCAAATTTAAATCTTTCAAATCAAATCAAATTAACCCAAATCAACCATTAAGGGTATTTAGGGATTGGCACAACTTGCCTAGGCTCTTTTAAATAGTCCAAATAACACGTTCAATATAAGATCAAATCCAAAATAAGCCAAATATTCTATTGAACCCGTCATGACCTATTAAAGTTACAGTGAATTCAGTCCTATTTGAACTAAAATTAAGCCAACACAACTTCAAAAATCATTACATAGCTTCACATTCTTTAAGTATTCTTCAAACTTCTAAATATAAAATTTAAACAAAATAAGAAGAGGTCAGGTTCAACCAAGTGATTTATTGACCCAATGTGAATCATTTAAGTTAGATTGAGTTAATGTCATCCAAACTACAACCAAAGTAAATTTGGTTGATCATGGAGGAAAAAAATCACTACAAAAAATGGCATCATTCAGGCAGTGGAGTACATCGAAAAAAACAAACAGCCATTAAAAATAACAAATACTTCTTGCCTTTTTATAGCTTTTTGTTTGATAATAAATGTCATGCTATTGAGCCCCCGCAATTTCTAGTGGTTTAGACCACCGAAAAAATATAGAAACTGATGGAGTAAAAAGCCACTGGTAATCTACAGTTTGACACAAGGAATCATGTTTCTGACGACATGGCTGCGGAAACCCTAAAGTAGAATTTTTTTCTTAAAAAGGTTCACTTAACAGTTGTATATTTACGATCCCTGCACAATAAAAAGCAACGCAATTAAAAATGAATAAACTAATAAAACTACTTCATATCAATAAAATAACATAATTCAATGTCATATGACATAAATAACAATATATATATATATATATATATATATATATATATATATATATTATATATATATATATATATATATATATATATATATATATATATATATATATATATATATATATATATATATATATATATATATATATATAATATATATATATATATAATATAGCTAATGTACATCATGTGAGTATCATCTATGCAAAGTAGCCATCTCACTTTTGACCACCTCTTCAATGGTACTCTCCATTGTGCTTAAGTTGTCTAGGAGGATTAAGCATCATATGCTATACCCTATGAGCCTAGCACATGAATTCTCCTATCTTCTTTCATCTTATTGCTTGCTGCCATAAATCAAACTCATCCTATTATGATGATTGACTTTGAATATCCCTCAAATGCATGTACTCATCCTACAAAACTTTGATATTAGTAATAATATTTATCTTAACAATATGTTACTATTATAATTTCTTTAAAAGAAACAAAAGTTACATAGGCTTGCTGGGATATGTTGTAAACTCACTACTGGTTATATTGATGTTGATGTGTGCACATGTGTAGTTCTGAAAATGTTGGCTTCCTTCTTAATATCTATTTCTATGAAAGCTCTGAAAATTAAAGTTACTAATTTGAAGAAACATGTCATTTCATAAATATAAAATTAATATGCTTACCATCTTCCTCTTATGCTTACTATGAAAAATTGAGCCACAAATATGTAGCAAGCTCACCATGCCTCTACAATCAAAAGCTTGATTCTGCTTATTCTATTCCTTCATCTGGGCATACTCTGGGCTAGCCCAAGTTAAAATTAAATCAGCCCATACTCTCTCCCCAATTAATAGGGACCCCTTGTTAGACTTGCAAATGCATTTGAATATGTCCTATAAGCGAGTAAATGTCAGTCTCTTGAAGTTTTTCATATTTTATCATGATGTTGGAGCAGCCAAATAAAATCTCTCTCGATATAGTAAATAAATATCGTAAGTACTAATTAAATATAAATATTTTATTAGATAAAAACTTCTTACTTCAAATTCTTTGAACAACATATAGTGAACATCTATTAATATTTTTTATCAGGATAAATATGGAGCATACCATTTGCTCATAATAATGTTCCCTCATATTATGAATAGCCTGCTTGTAAGGGTTGAATCTACATAAATATAAATTATTATCATGCACAAAATATTAGAAGTATTCAACATAATTAAAAAAATAGAAAGATACCTCCATCAAGCTCAACATAAATATGTGAATTTGCTAAATCAAATCCATCTGAGTGTTTCACTCCGTTGAAGTCGATGGTCCTACATGATGGGTGGGTTACGGTGGAGGGTGGTGACTAAGCTATGTTTAAGTTGGGTGGTTGTTCAATGGTGGGGGGAGAGATTGGGTGTGGGCGTGATGGATATGAAAAAAATGGGTAAAAAGGAGTGTACTATGTTGGGTTAGATGAGTGGTAACTAAGCTATGTTTAAGTTAATGGGTAAAAAGGAGTGTACTATGTTGGGTTAGATGAGTGGTAACTAAGCTATGTTTAAGTTATGTTGTTGTTCAATGATGGGCTCACATGGGGGAGTGGGCGGCGGCTTGATGAATATAAATAAAATAGGTATAAAGGAGTGTTCTATGTTGACTGGGCGGCAGCTTGATGAATATAAATAAAATAGGTATAAAGGAGTGTTCTATGTTGGGTCAGATGAGTGGTAAGATGGATTATGATCTACTGGAGTGGCATATGTAGTGGTGGTGGTATCCACTGAATGGCCTTGAGGACTAGAGTTAGTTTTTTATTTTACAAAATATAGTGAAATAAGAACGTCTGGGCAACAATCTCCACTCATGAAAGCCATCTATAAGAGAAAAAATAATAAGATATTTAGACATATTACAATGTAATATAAGAATGCAAATTAAAGGTAAGTTACTACCACTAAAAATAATCTAAGGTAGGCTACTCATTTTGTTTCCTCTTCAGTCTCTTCATCAAAACTTTTCCTCTTCCTCTATTTCATTTTCTTCAACTTCATCAGAGGTCTCTTTATTAGAAGATTCATTTTCTTTATTTGCAACATTCCTATCAGCTAAATTAGCTATCTTATCAATATTAGGATTGATTTGCAGGAATCCAAATATTTTGTCTTCTAATGAGCAACTTGAATAACTCTTCCTTTCGATATAGTTTTGATTATAATAGATCATTCCACCTTCTTCATTAATGTATTTAGATATCTTGTACAATACACCTGATGTTCTTATTAGGCTAGTACAAATGGATCATACTTTGTATACTTTCTAATTTGTTACTTCAATTATTTTATACATTTTGTGCACTCTTGTGCTTTGATTAGTTACTGGGTTAGACTAATTACAATTGAATGGAACAAAACCTCTCTCATGGTTCTAAGGATTTTATGACTAGACTATCTTTTGAATGATACCATAATTATTCCCTTCATCCACTATATGAGTGTTTTCTTTAACACATACACTATTGCTATCTATTTTCTCCATTCAGCCTACAAACTATTGTGAAATTAGAAACTATTAACTTGAAATAAAGGTACATCTTAACAAATCTCATTGGTCCTCAAGCCAAGTCCTACAACTGCTAACTTGTTATTTCATTAAGTAGATCATGAACCTAAAAGTGCATTATTATATTAATCAAGTTACTAGGTCATGTTATAAGAAATCTTTTTTATGTCAAATCAAACTTATATGTGTCCTAAACCAAACTAAAAGTTATGCTTTGATCATCTTACCAACCATCCCATTATTGAATGTTCCCAATAGACTAACAAATAATTTGTAAATGCTTATTGAATAAATATAATGATCTTAAAATTTTATAATATCATGCAAATATTATGTGAAGTATAAGGACTTACTTTAAGAAGGGCTCCTTTTCTTCATAATTAAGTAATATGTATATTGTTGCCATAGTATGCTTTTTATCAGACAAATATGTTTGCATGCAGATACCTAAATTCTTGACATTTCCTTGAAAAAAAAGTCAATGAAGTATGAACATTATCCTCACTATCGATATCTTCATTGTGAAGTGCTCTAGTTTGACTGTCTTGTATGTTAAATTTCAAATAATACAAGTAAAAATAATTGTAATTTCTTGTATGAGGTATGATTTATATATAGATTCTATTAGATAGGTTTTATTCTTTACACTCTTTTTGATTTTATTCAAAAATCTACAATGTCATTTGTAAATTAATAAGATTACACAAATATAAGCTTTAGTATGGAAAATAATAATAATAGCTTTTTTACCTTTTGAGTGGGTATATCTAATTATATTGAAAGATGCCCCTCACTTTTACTTTAGAGGGCAAATGAATTAATAAGTGCTTCATAGTGATCGCTCAGAAAAAAAACACCTTTGAGGATGCTCTTCGCCATCTTTATTGAGATGGGTATAATTATGCTCTTTTTTTTTTTTTGGGAAATTAGGGAAATTTTATTGCCACAAAAAAGAATACAAATTCCTTAGAGGGGGCAAATCTCTAAGCTAATGCATAGAGATCTACAAAAAGACCTAAGGAGATAAGCCCCCTAACTAATACATTAGAAAAATAAATGAAGCTAAACACAAAGGAAATAGAGGTCCATAATAAAAATTCCTTGAGATTAGCATCAACCTCCCTCTACTCCTTATAAAACCAGCACAAACTAGCAGTAAAGGTCTCCCAACCTGCACCAGAGATCATCCTATGTTCTTGAAGAAGACAATCTAGTAGCAAAGTCTCCCAACAGATAAGGGATGCAACAAGCTTGGAAAGGGATTAGTGTAGATTATGCAGTAGGTAATTAAGCATAAGGTATAAAAGCAAGAAGAAGTTGGAAAATGAAAGAAAGGCTGCTCGATAATTGTCTTAAGTAGCAGCACTATATGTAAGCTTCCAAACTTCGAATGAAGGGTTACAATAGCATATAACACTACCAGCCAAAAGAGGGAAAGGGAAGCATCACAACCATCATTTCCAACAAACCTCATAACACCATGTCAAGTGATGATTGTCGCACGAACCTATCAGGAAAGCCTTAGAACATAAAGTACACCACCAGAGACACCACCAAGGCTTACTAACATAGATGCTAGGAGCCAACTTTAGAATACATGAAATAGGATTAAGCAGAGAACCATCAAATGTAAAAAGAACACATGGAAGGTCGGGTCATTCATCAACAGAACATAAACAATAGTAATATCCAAAATAACAGAAGATGTAATCTCAAAAATGATAAAGATCAAAGAAACCAAAAGAGAAGAAAGGGAACTTAAACAATCAGAAATATACTTAGGATGGAGAGGGACAAAAATGTTAAAATAAAAAATACTCTGTAAACCCAACCAGCCAGTTATAGAACCCAATCCAAGCAGCCAGTGAGGCAGTCCACCTTATAAGCCACCAAAATAGCCAAGAACCACTAGGATGAAAGGCAGAGGAGTTCATCCAATCAGCAATATCAGAATTGTTGACAAGGATCCAAGGGAAAATAATAGACAACAGCCACCAATCCCAATACAAAGACATGAGAGACATGTTAAAGCCACTGAACACCCCAACCGAAAACAAAGGAAGTAAAACTTTTGTATGGTCGAATTTCTAATGTTCCGTAGTCCTGAAAATAAGACCAATAGGGTTAACAGCAGACACGTTAGACAAACCTCCAACCAATAGGTAGTTGCCTCCCAGTACAGAATACCAAGTAGGACCATGACCCCATTATTAGAAGAGGCACACCCAAGGGTCGAAAGATATAAAAAAACAAAAGTAGCTAGTCTATAAGTCATCAAAAATAGCCTTAACAATAAGAAGGATAACCACAATACAACAATAATTCAAGCAGTAAACAAAGAATAAAGACCCCTGAAGATCACATAATTCCTCAAAAAAGTAGGAGTGAAATACATAATAGCATAACTATTAGAAAACACCTCCCAATGAGCAAAACCCAACCAAGAGGGCCACACCCCACACCACACCAGGTAAGATAAAAAAAAACATACAAAAAAGGGAAAGAAAAGACCCAAAATAGAAAGGAATACCATGAACAACCTGAAAAATGAATCCAGTCAGCAAACAGGAAGGGAACAGAGCATCCAAACACAACAGGAAGTTCAAAAAACTAGTAGAATCACCCAGAAAGGAAAAAAACTCACAGCCATTCAGCAACAGCCAACAACCAACAACCAACCTGAAAATGGAGAGCATCAAAAAAAGATTGCAGAAAGATCCAGCAAAAAAAAGAAAACCACACCAAATATTGGACAAGCAGGACCCAACAGCTTCCATCTGTAGAAAACACCTCTACCAGAATAGTAGAGAGTGCAAAATAGAAAGTAAAAAAGACAAAAATAGCAAAAAACCATTGAAGGAAAGACCAGCCCCATCCCATCCACAAACTGGGAAGTAGCTAGACAATAAAATAAGCTATGGTTCATGAGAAGGAATAAGTAAATCCCAAACCAACAGAAGATAAAAATTGACATAATCAGCTCCAAAAAATCAGGGAAGAGCCAAAGCTCCACAGGAAGAAAAAGCTTAAAATTTTTTAACATAAGGCAATCCAGTTTTATCAAGATTCACAAGACCACCCCTTAAAAGTAAAGGAAATTCATCATTAGAGAACAGATTCAAAGAGGAGGATTTGGCTCCCCAATTAGCAAGAAAATCAACATAGGAATTGCCTTCTCAATAAATATGAGAAATTTGATAATCTAGGTTAGTAAGAAACCTCCTAGTATGGTTAAGTAAAGAATACACTTCAGCATTACCATGAGCTCCCGAATTTATTAATTCAAGAAGAAGGAGAGCATCAACTTCAAACCAAATCTTCTGAAATCTTTTCTATAAGCAGACATAGATACCATAGTGCAGACCTTTGAGCTCAGCAAATAACACAGAACAGGGTTCCGGGGCAGCAAAAGAAGAGATAACCAGTCCACTACAACCTCTTAAAATCCCCCCACAACCATAAAAGCCATTAGAAATTGATCAATCAGTGTTAACCTTAATGACATGATAATTCAACTTCATCTAGATTTTCCAATTAGGAGGAGTCTCGCAAGAAGGAAGATTAATTCCAAAGTTAAAGGCCATATACTTGTACCCTTTAAAACTAAAGGAAGTAAGAAGATTAGCTTTAAAAAGAGACAATTTTACATTTGGCTCTAGCAATAATACGATGATAGTTCATAGGTATATCACGATGCTTAACATCATTTCTTTCCATCCAAATATACCACATAATAGTAGTGGCTAAAACAACTTTCACATGGCCTTTAGAAGTATAAGAGAAAAAAGTTTCAAGAAGTTGCATAATAGAAAATGATCCATTGAAATGGAAAGTATTAAACGTACTATCATACCAACTCCAAACCTTAACAACAATAGGCTATTCACGAAAACATGATCCATAGTTTTAATGTGATAGAAATATTGGCATTTAGAGGGGAGCTGAAAGCCTTCTTTCAGAAGGGTAGCATCAACAAGAATGTAATGCTTCAATGCCAAGTTAAAACCAAAAAGAAGTAGGGATAGAAATATTCTAGATTTTAGTGAAAACCATGGACTCTTGAGTTTTAAGTCTGAAGGAATGCCAAACATCCTTTAAAAAAAATCTGCGGAGGAGGAATTTTTAAAGAGAATTTGGTCAGAATTATTAGGTAAAGGACAAATTGTAAGGATTTTGTCAACTATCACATTAGGGACAAGGGAATTTAATTGAGCCACATCCCAATTTTTTGAGTAATAAACTGATTAACCTTAAGCATCACAGTTGAATGAGTATTAAGTAAAGAATCAATAGAATCTTTCCCCAACCAATTATCTTGCCAAAAGAAGGAGGAGCCCAAATTCACACCCCAAGAAATTAGATTTCAACATTCCACTTGATGTTACAAAGTCTTCTCCACACAGGAGAATCCATAGGTTTGAAAGCACAAGTGAGGGGGTGTTTCCCCTTATAATATTTAGTAAGCATAAATTGAGACCAGTAACTATGGTTGTTTCTAAAATTCCACCACATTTTGTATGAAAAATAGTTAATGGAGTCTTTTAAAGTTTTGCAACCTAAACCACCTTCATTAAAAGGCCCACAACAGTTATGCCAACTAGCCCAATGAACTTCCTTGGAAGAAGAGTTAGAACCCCAAAAAAATTTATTAAGAAGTCTATTTATCCTTTTAATAATAAAGCGGGTAGGCACAATAAATAGATACAGAGGTAAAGAACAAATGGTACTTTTGATCAGGATAAGTCTAGCACTGAAGGAAAGTAAGTGGAACTCCTAAGAGGATGTTTTCTTATTTATTTTCTGAATAACTTCATCAAATAAAGAAGATCTTTTCATTCCTCGATATAAAGGAGTACCTAAATACTGGATAGGCAGAGTTTGATGCACAAAGCCTGTAATATTCTTAATGGCATTAATGCTAGATAAGGAAACATACGAGCTAGAAATAAAATAACTTTTGTCAGGATTAATCTTCAAACCACTTTCCCTATCAAACAGAGTAAGAACTTACATAATTTTTTGATGTATAGAGTAGAACCATTGCAAATATAATGAAAATCATCAGCAAAGCTGAGGTGAGAAATAGGAAAGCCACCCCTAGTTTTGTAGTATATGTTAGGCATTTTACTAAACATCTGCTCAATACTTCTAGAGAGATATTCCATAATAATAATGAAAAGGGCAAGAGAAAGAGGATCCCCTTGCCTTAGCCCATGAGAAGAAGAGAAAAAACCATGAATTTCACCATTAATAAGTAAAGAAAATCAAGAATTCTCAATACCATTCTTAATTAAAATAATAAATTGACTTGAAAATCTAAATAAAGCCAAAATTTTATATAGGAAAGCCCAACCAATGTTATCATAAGCTTTGGAAATGTCTAGCTTAAAGAGCAGGCTACCACTATGAACTTTGGCATTTAAATCATGAATCATCTCTTGGGCTAATAAAATATTATCAGAAATAGATCTCCCTTTAACAAAACCTGTTTGGTTGGGGGAGATAATTTTAGGAAGCAAAATACTTAACCTTTTAGCCAAAATCTTAGAGATGAGTTTATTAAAAAAAGAACAAAGGCTAATCGGCCTAAACTCACTCCAAAGTTCAGCATTTTTTTTGGGAATAAAACTATGGAAGTGCTAGCAAAATATTTGGGGAGGATACTGCCCTTGCAGTAATCAAGAACAATTTTAGCCAAGTCCTCTTTAATGATACTCCAGCATTTTTGAAAAAACAAGGTTGTAAATCTATTAGGACCAGCCACAGAATCTGTATTCATATTTTGCAAAATGTTAGCAATTTCAGATTGAAAAGGTAATGAAGTAAGCATCTTATTATCACCATCAGAAATGAGATTAAGAATAACTTCTAGCAAAGAAATCTCATCGTAAATCATATTTTTATTAAGGAGCTCCATAAAAAATGAAACGGTAGAAACAGTAAGCTCCTTATTATCAGTACACCAGACACCATCATTAGTTTTAATTTTTTGAATGTGATTTAAAGCCTTTTTATTTTTAACCATGGCATAAAAGTATTTGGTATTTTGATCACCATCAGATATCCATTTCATAGAAGCTTTTTGCCACCAATAGGTCTCCTCCATGTCTTGGTAACATTTTAACCTATTTTTGGCTTGAGTTAATAAGGAAATTTTAGATGGATCATTAACAACAACATCTTCTAAAACTATAACCTCATGTTCTATTTCTTTGATATTAACAAAAAGGTTTTTGAAATAGTGTTTGTTCCACCAATTAAAGCATTATTTAAGCCTTTTAATTTGAACCACAATCTCATCATCCCAAAAATAGAATCATCTGGATGGAGAGGTTCACCCCAATTACTAGCAACCACATCCATAAATCTGTCATCCATAAGCCACATATTTTGAAAGCAAAATGGGATATTAGAGGAGGGTATAATAGCATTAACATTTATAGTGATTAGCAAGGGATAATGGTCTTTGCCAAAGTTGACCATCAACAAAAGTAATAGGGAAAATGTTGATCCACAGATTGTTAAAAAGGACTCAATCTAATCTTTGCGAAAGTCTATGATTATTCCAAGTGAAATGAGACCTAGTAAAGCCAATATCAGTAAGATGACAATCAAGGATCATGTTATTGAATTCTTCCATGGAAAATAAGTTAGGAGCATTCCCACTAACTCGTTTAGAAGAAGAAGATATAATGTTAAAGTTCCTACCCACAAACCAAGGAGCATTCACAGAGGAAGAGAAACTAACAAGATCTTCCCATAAAAGCCTTCTACCATTCCTATTACAAGAGGCATAGACAAAAGACCCAAGACAACACCAATTATCATAAGTGATTTTTACATTTACAACCTGGGATAAATTCTGCATAACTTGTAAAACAAAGAGACTATTCCAAAAAAATCCATATTTTATTGTTTGAATTAGCAACAAAATTATCGGAGCCAATAATTCTAGAAACATAAGCAATGTTAGAAGAGAGAAATATCCAAAAAGGAAATGTTATGAGAATGAACTAAATTACTGATTCTCTTTCTAACAGAGAGGGTACCAATCCCTCTTGCATTCTAGATAAGAAAAGAAACCATTTATTTTTTGGGCAGAGGAGACAAATCTAATAACTAAGGCAAAGTTAGGAACTTTAGGTTTAGAAGTTTTATTTTTCTTTCTAAAAATTATCTGAAATTTATTGGCCATATCCACGGCATCACCATCTGATAAGGATTGATTAGAGAAATGCTTGGAAAATGGAGGCACATTTAAAATAGCATTACATGCCACTTCACCTTCTTCCTAATCATTATTATGTTATAAAATCAGATTAGAAATTAGTTCAAACTTAGAAGAAGAAGCACGAGAAGGATTAATACCGTCTAAAGCACAAGTACCTACAACATGATTAGAAACATTCTCCAAATTTTGCACACCAGCCAAGCCCTCATGAAGGAACACATTTTCTTTAATTAAAGGTGGCAAAGAAGCTGGAATGGAACCATTTGACAGAGAATCATCATCCATAAGTTTTGAAAACATATTATTATTCATATTATTGCCATTATTATTGTGGTTCAAGTGGATAATCTCATCAGAAGGGACAACATCCATATTAGCAAGGATGACATCCTGCGGTTGAACAGGTAGAGCCACACAATATCAGATTGAAGAATAGGAAGATCTAGGCAATGGACCTCAAATTCAGGTAAGGAGTTATTAGATAAAATGATATTTTGTGGTTTAACCAAGGGTACCTTAATAGAGGGATCTGACTTAGGATGCATGGAATTAGTTTTCTTAAGGTGTGGATGAACCATAAAGCAATCTGAAGCCCCATGGCCATGAATTTTGCAATGAGAACAAAAAAATAGGGAAATTCTCTAATTCCACTATTTGCAAATATCCATATTTCTCTGATCCTAGCCAAATTTCTTTTGGATATTTTTTAGATATATCCAACTCAACTAGTATCCAAGCAATAGATGGCCTAGTGTTAGAAGCAGTCACCTGATCCACTTGGAGAGGAAGACCGAACAACCCACCCACGATAAAGAGAAATTCAGGATTAATGAAATGAACATGCAAATTGGGAAGAGAAATCCAGACAGGAACAATAGGAGATTCATTTTTAATATTAAAATAAGGCATCCATTTCAACAATCGCATCTGACAATTGAACACAAAATACGATCGTCTAGAGAAAACCCAAGAATAATCTAAGTTATTTAAAAGTTGAATCAAAACATGGAAAGAGTCAATCAATCCAAAAGAAAAAAAATACCAGAGAGCTTCATGCTATGAAAAAATGATCTAATATTCTCCATAGTAGGATGCTGCAATGCAAATTTGCCCACTAATGTAAATTCAAAAGGTTTTGCAAGCCTTTCCACCGCCAAATCAGTGCACATAATCGTGGGTACACCCCGGAAGGAGGTAGAGATAAGATCAAGTGACTCACCCGCACAATTGATGTTACATATAAAAACATCTTTGAAAGATTTCAAAGCTAACGAGGGGTTGGATCCAGAGACCCCCTAGGCTTTTATAGTCGCAATAGAAATATTAGGGTTTCCCCAAGGGGAAACAAAGATTGCATCCATGATCAACAGTAGCGCACGATAAGAGAAAACAAAAGCCAAGCTAAGCCATCAATATGGAAAAGTAGCCAAGAATACCATAGGAGAAAGCACAATGGAGATGCGCCTCAATAGGGGAAATGAAAATCGCCAGAGCACCCAAAAAAATGGAGGAGAGAGAAGGTTAGAGCAAAGATAGAATTATGCTTTTTCATGAGGCAGATTGATATATATCCAACCAAATTTCCCCAAACATAATGTCAGGATTTATTTAGATATGGGTTCTACTTCTTATAAACATAAGTATTCATAATTAATTACCTCTCTTACCATAGTAAGAGAGCACTCTCAATTAAGGTTGAAAACAAACATATCTTCTTGATATGAATTGGTGTCTAATGGTGTGTGTGGTATGACATAGATGAGTATTTAAGAGAAATTGGAGAATAGTCTCAATCAAGAAACCCATGGTTTCATCATCTTAGGACTACATTATTCTAGTCAACCAACATTAGAGGGTTAGCCATAATTTCTAGGGAGTTTGATTAGCATCCTTGGGTTGCCTCATCTTAGATATCCCAAGTAGACTAGAGCTTTAATATAGGGGGTGTTTGCATGATAAACATATGGATTGAACTTATGAATGCTAGAATTATAGGTTTTCACATGGTAAATAAATTATAGGATGTTTGCATAGAGAACGGATAGAAGACTGGGCTTACATCCTTTTGGAATACCAGTATTATATAGATATTCATATGGTAAACAAAGTATATGGTGTTTGCATGCCGAACAGATAGAAGATTGAGGTATCCCTTTGGAATGCTGGCAGGGTTGCATTGCTAGCATGGATCAGACTTATATTGATTAGAAATCCATTAAATTGGACTTATATCCCTTTGGAATGCTAGCATTATAGGTGTTCGCATGGTGAATGACTTATAGTTTGGGGTTATTTGCATGGCAATCAAATAGATGATTGGGCTTACATCCCTTTTAAATGGCAACAATCATGTTTGCATGGCTAACAAATATATCAAATTTATATTTATTATTAAAAATCCATTAGAATGGACTTATGTCTCTTTAGAATGCCATATTTATATAATTGTTCACATGGTGAATGAATTATAAGTTGTTCGTATGGCTATAGTGTTTAAGAACATTATGTAGATCTTAGGGGGTACTTATTAAAAATGATCAAGTACAACATCAATGAATTTTATACTATCTCAGGAGATAGAGATATCACCATATAATAGACTTAATCATCTAATAAGGACTCCTAAGACTGATGGGTCTAGGCATACTAGAGACTTTTCCCTTACTTTACATAAATAAAGTAAAGTACAGTTTATTTTAAGTCAGGCTCTTAAGTTCCCTACAGAAATAAGTCCCCACAGTTAATTACATCTTAGGGGACATGCATCCTCTTAGAAAAGTCTTGGCTAAAGTGATTGGATAACATCTATATGGATTTCAAAGTTTGATATCAAATGATTGGTAAAAGTTAAAAATCAAGTGGGAAAGCTAAAATAAAGAAAGTTTTTAATGGATTCCAAAGGAGGATAAGTAAGAAGAACTCATCATACTAGGGAGCCTAGAGAGCACTTCGATTTATCTTATAGCGAGGCTTTATATTTTTAAAGAAAAAAACTATATTTGACAGAGTTAGCAATTTATTAAAAGACTAGGACTTAAATTCTAACAACACAAGATTATGAAAATGCCTATGAGGTGTTGACTTACACTCATCATAAAAAAAAAAACCTTTGAACCTACATCTAAAGTTCTCTAGCATAAGTCATAAGCTTGACCTAATTCTACTCAAAGAAATAGGATGTATTGGCTCACTTCCACTAGAAAGAGTGAATCGATCTCAACTCTTATGGACTTACAACTGCCTAGAGTGACTGCTAGTTAACACTTCCTATGATTTAAAAATCATATTGGACAGTCATATGTAAATGCAAGATAGCTAGGTTATTTTTAATTAGAAAAGAATCTAGAGTTTTAAACTCACTCCCTAGGAGACTAGATTATGATTGGTATGAAAATTATGACTTAGATTAATGCAATAAAATTTATAATTTTTATTTCATTTTTGACTCATTAATTTTGAACTTAGGATTAAGAATATTTATGCTTACAAGCATGATGAAATTGAGTTATGGGCTAAATCAGTAGGAAGGGGTGTTCTCTACTACAAGAGATTGTTCTCACAGGTCAAGCCTTATCTCTTATCATGCAAGAGTGGAGATCCCATATTTACAAGAGTGAAATAATATGTATGCATGATATTGAAACATATAATCATTCAACTAAAGGGTTACTAAATCTTTTATTTCTTGCTTAGAAATCCTAGGCTTTATGGTGAGGTTATGAGCTGGTTAAAATTATAATTAAAGTTATTAGTTGGAGTAGAAACATTAATTTATTCTTAAAGAGCCTATTAATTCCAGGTCATACATCAAACATTCATATTTTAAGAAAATCTATGAAAAATATGCCATTTTTATTGCACAATCAGTGTGAACATAATAATCAAATATTAATAATGTAAAAGAATAAAAGGCCAATTCAGTCGTGCACAACTGTACACCTCAAAAAAGAAGAAGATTTGGGTAGCTGAGCTCTACCATTATATAGCTAGGATTATAATTAATTTATAAGGAAAATAAAGCTATGGGGGTATTCAATCTTCATTTTCATCTTCACTTCATGGATTGAGCACTCTAGGCATCACAGAGCCTCTCAAGTCTAAGCCTTTTAGCCGCTGTTCGTCCTAGATTCCATAGCTCTAATCCTAATTCTCTTACAAAATTTATATTTTATAAACTGAAAATCTAACTACACCTACAAAATAGAGGTCAGCATAACATACATTCACATCAAGTATTTATATTTCACACATTAGGGCTTAGCACCCTACCTGTCTTAATGGTTTATGCTGAAGGACTTAAGCAACACCTAAAAGTGAAGACATTTATAATTTTTATTATTACATTAGTGTTTTAAGCATAATCCCTACATGAAGCATTATTAGTCTACTAATTAATGCCCTATGATGCAGACTAACACAAACATTCCTAACATCTAGTCAAAAATATTATATCACAAAATAAGAAAATCAATACACCACGATAAAACACTGACCTAACCTAAGTTTAGGATTGGTAGCCTAACAGTATAGTGTGTAAAAATCTGGCTAGTGTAACAAGTCTATACTAGGTATTTCTTAAGTTTAACTTTTGATTTTGATTCAATGCTTGTTTAGTTTACCATTGGGTAGTTTCACTTTAAATGAGTTAATTGATTTATGATTTAATTCTAATTTTAGGTTTATTTTATTATTAAAATTAAATTTAGGTTTCAAAGATTGGAGATAAGAATAAATTATACTTTAGACAGAACCTATTTTATTCAGCATACTAATCCTAAGTTAATGGAATTTCCTCTCTTTGGTGAAAATTCATCCTAAAGGTCAAACTATGAACCTAAGTATCTTCATTAATTGATTTGATTTTATTTGAATTTTAATTGAATTATAATTTAGCTTGACTAATGTTTATTGGATTTAGTTTGCATTTATTTAATTTAATATGTTTTGATTATTGATATTGATTTTGAATTTATTAGATTTTAGTTTGATTTAATTGGAATTTATAATTCAATTGATGTGTAATATTTCTTTGAATTTCACTTTAAGAATTTAATTTCTTGTTTATCAAATAGGATGCTTCTTCCTCCACAAATATAAAATGATTTTCTTGCCTAGTTTTTTGAGCTATCAAGGCCATTTGGACTAGCTTTGCACATACACAAATCAAGGAAGAAATTTATAGTGAAGAGGAATGAGTATTGTGAGAAAAAAAGAGAGAAATAAGGCTAATTTATGGACTTTTGATATGATTGTATAATAAGAATTGAGTTTATACTACATGATTGAGATCATCCCAACAATCAACTAAATACTATATTTGACTTAGTAAATCATTCAATATAATTGGATCATCGTACAATATGATTAAGTGTCACTAATCATCCAAACATTCTGAGCAATGATTAGTTTTATTAGTTCACTCATACTGTTATAGCATATCATACAGTACAATCATTGATCATCCATTCTGATTTAATTTATGGTGCAATCATCCTATTGGTCATCCCAACCTTTTTTGATGATCAGATCATGTCCATTGTACAGTATGATGGGCATCGTATAGTATGATTGTAGAAATTATTATTTTTGTTATAAGATGAAAAATAATTGAGATTGTTATGGTAATCTAAAATAAAAAGTTGCATAAAGAAAGTAAAGTAAAATAAAATAAAAATGCGTATACGGATTAAAATAAAATTAATATAATAAAGTTAAAAATAAAGATGTATGTCTGAGAAGAACAAATAAGATACAAAAAGGAGAAATTCCTAAGCTTTAAGATCTAACTCAACTTACCTAGTAAAAACCTTGCTCAACTGAGCACAAAGGTCCATGGGGGTGTTGATGATTATTTGTTCCACGAATCCAATCATTATGATCAATAACCCTTAGGATGACTTAAGAGTGCATCCCTAATTCTTATCTTCTAATTCCTTATTTATTAGTTGAGATTTTTCATGAACAAAAAATTAATAGATCAATATAAAATAAGCAGGAATCAAAGTATAATGATCTTCCAAATCCAGGTGGCTGATCTGCTTCTTTAACTTCCAAATAGTGACAATTAGAATAAGCAACCACAAGATTTAACTTCCAAACAATATATATATATATATATATGAAACTAAAGCTTTCTATTTGATCTATAGTTGCAATCTTAATAACCTCCAAATTATCTGATTTAATTTAAATTTTTTAATCACCCTGAGATTAAGTATAAATTATTGATTTAATTTTCAAATTCATCATATATGAACCTCAAGGCTATTTTAAACTAATTTTCTAAAGAAATTTTAGATTATATCACTTGGAAAACCTCTGAATAGTTTCTCCCTAATAACCTTATATTCATCCAAACCAAGATTTTATTTTTAGATCCTAAGATATCATCATCTATATGGAAGAATCAAAGTAGTAACTGCAAATTCTTCTTTTAAGATTGCTTTACAACTCAAACTTTAAACTTCATATATATATCAAGGATCATTCAAAAAGAAATTTTATGTCTTTGGTGTCTGACCTGAGTGCTTTATGAGTTATGAGATTTCAAGAATTGACCATTTCTCTACTATTGAGCTTCAATGAATATGATTCAAGCACTCATAATTCAAGTACCACAAACCTCCACCAACCCTTGAGTGAAAGAACATCTACAAAATAGATTTAGATCATAAATTTGGGAACCCAAAATTGCTTGGGTCCTATACATTTAAAATACATTTTTGAAATCCATGCATATATTGAATTTAAATGTAAATGATGCATGCAAAGATTAACAACATGTCTAAACATACCACAAGAGAAATAACAAATGTTTAGGAAAGAATGCATGAACTTATTATCTTTAATTTTTCTTTTAGGAAAGGATATGTTATTTTTTTCAAATCTCAAATTCCTTTTTCAAGTTTCATTAGCACATGTAAGAAAGTCAACTTTTTCAGACAAGTCCTATTTCTTTTTGGTTTTTTGAATTTCTAGTTCTTTGTAGTCTTTTTTAAAAAATTTCATGTTCATAGAGAAATGTGCTATGAATCAAAGAGATGAAATTTTACTTTAAAGATAAATATTTTCTTTTCATAGATTTGAATGCAACATGAAATTCATCATAGAAATTCACAAGATCATCATAAGTGAGATTACTTACATGATCATCATCAGTATCACAGGATTCACCCTTTGCCATGAAAAAGAGGTTTATGGCTTCTTTGATAGCTTCATTAAAAATGTTTGAATTAGAGTTGGTCTAGAAGCCTTACTATGTTCTTCTTTTTCCTTCTTCATATTTTCTTTTACCTCCTATTTGTCCTTTATTGACCTCACTTTTTTGGTGAGGATTCCATCTTCCCACCATAAGTCTAGAGGTCTTGTAGACACTAAGAGCTCCTTAGGCTTAAGACACTTCTAGCAATTAGATAAATACTTAACCTAAGCCTAGAGACTTAGAAGGGTTAATCATAGGATTAGGATATTCCTTAGGATTATGGAAACTTACCTAGATTATAGCCTAACCAAATCAATACTTACCTTCTTAAGCTAAACCAAACCCCAAACTCAATTCTTCCCAAATCCAAATCAAATTCACAATTGAAATTCAAATCAAACACCAAACCAAAATCAAATCAAACCTACCCTAAGCCCATGATTTAATCCTATGGACTTAGCCAAAATTTCATTCAATTCAAGACAAGATTAATTGATTTTCTCATGAATCAATCAATCCTCCAATCACCATTCCAAACCAAGATCTACAATCTACAATCAAGCCAAATCAAACCCAAAATCAATTTAAATCAAGCCAACTTAACCCCTCTTACCCAAAATACCCAAATGAGCCAAAAATCCATTTCGACCCAAATCAATTGTGATCAAAACTATAAATCAATCCTAAATCCATATATAAACTCAATTCAACTCAATTCAGGCCAAAATTGATTCAACTAGCCCAATTGGTCCACTTGACCCAAAGTGACCAATTTGACCTATTTGAACCAAATCTCCATCCAACCCAAATTAGATTGAACCAAACGTACCAAAACCTCCTATGATGATTATCGATCATCCTTGATTGGTTAGTTGTTATCAAATGGGTCAAACCAAGTCAACTTGGTCATTTGACCAAGTCAACCCACTTAACCTACATGAACCAAATTAGCCAAATTTCATCCCAAGCCGAATTAATTGAAACCAATGATTCATATTAACCTAAAATTAGTCCTTGAATATGACTTGAACATCAATTGAGCCAAAGTAAACCCAAGTGGCCCTCTTGACCCAAGTTGACCCAATTTGACCTAAAGGGCCAAATTATGTCAAATAAAATCCCAATCCAAAGTTGATTGCAACTAATGACTCAAGTTCATTCTAAATTGATTATTGAATATGATTGAAGCCTTAATTGAATCCAATTTGACCAATTGAACCTAATTGACCCATTTAACCCAAATTGACCTAAAGGGTCAACTTGGCCTAAATCATTTCTAAATCCAAATCAATTCAAACTAGAGCCACAATCATCTTCAATTGATCAATCAAAACCCAAATCAACCCCTAACCCAAGCCAATTTGGCCAATTTGGCCAAATTGGTCAACTTGACCCATTTGGCCCAAATAAACCTGAATGGATCAAATTCAAATCCAAGCCAAATCAATTCAAACCAATTACACTAAAACACTACAAATACTCGTTTGAACTTGACTCAACCCTTGGTTTGACCCAATTTGACCAATTGGTCAACTTGACTCAACCTAGCCCAATTTGACCTACATGGGTCAAATTGAGCCAAACCCACTCAAACCAAGTCCAAACCTAATGAAATTTTGCTTGATCCATCCTTGGCTTACCTTGGGTCAGCCCAAAACTAACCCAACCCAATTTTAACCTGATTTGACTCATTACCCACTAGATAAACTTCTCCACATGGAATCAAATCTACTTTTGGGTAGTCAACTCTCCCTCTTTGCATTTGGCAGCCACCAAATACCTAAAATAGGACCCTACCTAAGTGGCTAACCCAACCCACATTGGCTAGGTCAGCCATGGACCAATGGGAGGTGAGTTAACTCACCTCCCCTCATTGGACAAACCTAAGATGATGGAGATTACCTTGAGCCACCAACAAGAGCACTTGGCCAACCAAACCAAGCCACCTCAGCCTAGTACTATCCCCTCTGGCCACCTATGGTGGTCGAATGGCCAAAAATGATGGAGTAAATCTCCGCCGCCTGATCCAAGGGAGAGAGGGTATACCCCCTCCATTCAATCCAATTCATAGAAGCTCACCCTCAGAGAGCTTCTAAGGTCAATTTCGAAATCCCCAGAGTAATTTTTGAGCTCCCCAAGCCTTCTCATCATCAAAATACATCAACCTGAAATAAGGTAAGTCACCCCTCCATCCAGCTCCACTAATAGTTAACCCCATTAAAATTAACTTTATCCACATGTTCACCAAGCTCCATCGAGGTGAAACGAATCTTCTCCTAAGCCCTTCCAACCACCGGAAGTACCTCTTCGAACAACACCAGCTTGCAAAGCAATAATGCTTGGTCCATAGAGAAAATGATGAGGAGACACCACATGAGCTTTTCAACAGGGCTTCGCCTCATCCAAGCGAAGCTACCTCAAGCATTGTGCTGTTGGTCTTGAGCTCTGACGAGGTATATGCCTTCAAACTGTGTATTTTGCAAAAATTTCCTTGGTCCCTTTTAAAGAGAATGTGAATGTCATGCAAATTTCACTGATAGATCCTTTGGTATCTTCCTCATGAAGGTGTGGATTCAATCCCGAGCCAATCTGAGCTCCGATGACCTCGAATTTGGTAGAAGAAGATGAACGGTGTCCATCTCCCATCGCTCGGGGGATGATAGATCACCCACTGTTTATTCTGCATGATTAGAATGTATGAATGTGATTAATCTATTAGATTTGATTTGATTTAATCCTTAAAAACCATGAGTTTCATCTCCGCTATCTGATCTTAAATCGAACGACGGAGATGACACCACATCCGCTGCCAGCCACATCAGCACTAACTCAGATGCATTTAAGTAACCAATCCCATGATACCACATGGAAAGCATGTCACATCAGCCATCCACATGGCCCTGATGGGATTAGGCTTAATTAGGCTTAATTAATGGATTTTAATCACTGAAACTTTGAAAAATCATAACTAATTGTAGAAAAATCCAAAAAATACAAACAAATACTCATTTTAAAGATAATTCAGAGGAGAACAGTGATTATGTTTGAATAGTAATTAAAGCTTAATTTAGGTTTAAGTGTAAACTTAATTAAATTAATTAAGCCCTAATTACTTGGGAAATTAATCCCAAACTTGGGGACCATATTTCACGGGAAGACCACTACCTACCATGATTTTCTTGGAATTTATTGCTTAGGTCATTAGGGAAATTGATCATTTGAACATTAATTACTCCTTTAATCAATTTAATGATTAATTAACACTCTAAACTATAATAAATTAATTAATTAAGCTTATTAATCACTATTTAACAGTGAATGGATGAGGGAGTGGGATTAGGACCCTTTTCCTAATCTCTTTTCTTAAGTCCATTTCATTTTAAAGAGGATTAATTAATATGGAAGTTAATTAAGAGTTTAATTAATTGATTAAGTAGCTTAATTAATTAAATTAAAATCATAATCATATCAGATATTTAACAATGAGATTAAGAGTTTCCCTTTATGTGTTTAATAACCTAATGACACTTAAGGAAATCATGATTAGCCCATAAGTGTGGGAAAATCATAGAAGTACTTAATCAGGTTATTTAACTTAATTAACCTTTAATTGTGATCCATTTGTATTAGGTCCTTTTAGGAGCATTGCAATTTTACTTTTTCATATGTTCATGCCATTTATGGCTCATAATTAAGTGGTTAATCAAATTAAAGAAACATAGGCAAGGGTAATTAAATGATTTAATTTAGGATCCAACTTAATTAATTCATAAAATCCACTTAATTATCTTACTTTAAACCAATTAAGATCACCTTCATGGAAATGGGATTAATATAGCAAGCAAATCTCTTCCTCTTTCAAATTAATCAAAATCCCAAATCATAAATTAATAAGGAGCTTTGGTTTTCTTTAAATAGTTTTATTTAATGTGATTATCCTTAAGAATTAATTTGGTTGAATGAACCATGTGTTTATGCTTAGTTATTCCTTTCTAATCACTTTAAATGTTATTTGTTATTTGATTTAATGCATCCATCCTTTCAAATAAAAATGAATCAAATGAGGTTTATTTATGTAGGCATGCATGTGTTAGATTAACTTATCATATGTGTGGCTATTATCACTATTCAAATTCAAAAAAATATTTTTATAAAGCTTATAAATGAATAACAACATTTGTAGCGATGATAGTTATAAATATATACAAGTTGCATGTGCTTATAGCTTAACTATGTGAAGTGAAGCTTTCTTTCTTGAATTCATATATATTGATCTACATAGGTTTGAATGACAATGGGTATATAGTCTAGACATCCTGAGAATACGAGGCTTTAAGTAGCCCCATGGAGGTTGTTTGATTACTTCACTTCCCTGGTTAACAAAGGCGCATACCCATTTGATTTCATTCTTATGTATGTTTATATTAGAATTTGGATAGAGCTTTAATTCACATACATAAATAATTTAACTAAACAAAAAAAATACAATTTTGCATGGTTCTCTTTCTTCTAATTATTTATACATCCATATGTATTTAAGAAAGCAGGTATATAGTTTAGACATCCCGGGAATATGAGGCTTTAGTAGCCCCAAGAAGGTCATTTGATTATCTCACTTCCCTGGTTAACAATGACACATACTTGCTTATATCTTTTATACATATATGAATGTATTCAATTAAGGAATTAGAATCCCCCTTTTCTACTAAAAATGTGTGCAACCATAATCATCTAAGTTATTAGAATATATTATATGTAAGTTACTGCTCTCTTTCTTATGATTCATGTGTAGATTTACATAAGTTTGAAATGTTAATAAATATATAATTCGGACATCCCAGGAATACAAGGCTTTAAGTAGCCCCAAGGAGGTTATTTGATTATCTCACTTCCCTAGTTAACAATGACACATACTTATTTGATTCCATTCTTATGTACTTTGTATTAGAATTGGGATAAAGATTTAATTTATATGTTTAAATAATTCAATCAAAGAAAGTATAAACTTGAAACATACACCTTCATCATCATGTAAGTGTGCTAAAATATATTGCATGTATAGATATGCTAAGTGTTAAACCATATGCTTGTTATATGTGATGGAAAGGAATGAATTAACATATTTCATGTAATAGTAATTCAACTACATTAATTTCAAGATGCATTTCATGTTGAATAAGATTGTTTAAGGTCAACCTAAAATTGGGATTAATTTAAAATTTATTTAATAAGCCATTCATCAAAGAAAACTAGATCAAATTAATGTGCTGAAAAAGGTAGTCCTCCTTCTTCTCTTTATAACACTTAGATGTTAGGTGTAAATTAAATGAAATAAAGCACAATACAAACTAAAACTTCCAGACCATTTAAACAACTCCAAGTGAAACCCACCATCATGTTAACTCAAAAATTTCCAAAGTTAGAAAAGTATAACTCTAATGCTTAGTTAAGACACACCACACAAGGCCTTAGCACACACATTAGAGTTAAGTCACCACTTCTAGATCTAAGTTAAGATGGTGTAGGTTGTGATGTATGTTTTGTTTTGTGACGTGATGTTTTATACTGGATGTTAGGGTGTGTGACTCGTAGACTGGATGTTAGGCCGCTATTAACCTAATCATATTTTATACAGAGGATTGTACTTAAAGGGCTGCTTAAAAAAATATAAATGCTTTGCTTGTAGGTTTCTTAAGTCCTTAAGCATAATCCAAGTTAGGACACGTGGGCATGGTTACCCATGTGCAGGGTTCTAAGTCCAAATTATGTATATAACTGCTTGGGATTGTATGTATGTTTAGCTAACCTTTATTTTGTAGGTGTAGTTAGATTTACTTTTTCTATATAAATATAATTTTGCAATGGAATTAGGATTAGCATTATGGGGGACTAGGATAAGTAGTGGATAGAAGGCTTTGCCTTGGGGTGCCCTGCAATGTCTTGGAGTTAACCAAATCAAAGAAGAAAGACAAGAAGATATGAAGAGTGAGGAATGAAGACCCCCCATAGCATGTATTCATTCTAATTGTAAATATATTCTTTAATGTTTTGGGTTGTATAAGAGTTAAGCTCGACTATCCATCTTTTCTCTTTTTGGGATGTACGGTGGTACCCAATCGCACCGGCCTCTTATTCTTTTGTGGTAGTCTATAAAATTGTTTGATGATTTGTTTAGATTATGCAATAGGATTTCCTCCTCTTTATAGTTTCATAATGTTCGATGCTTTAATGTGTGGCCTGGATGTGATAGCCTCTTAGCATAAAATAAATTTTCTTCCCAATTAACAACTCATAACAAAAAATCTTAAACAACTCACAACCTCATCATAAAGCTTAAGCTCTAATAAAGATAATTAAAAAAAATTAGCAACCCCTTAAATGTATGTTGTATGTCTCACATCATGCATGCATCTTCTATCACTCTTGCTAAAAATGAGGGCCTCCATCCTTACACTATAGGGACTACTTGACCCATAAGAGCAACTCCTCTTAACGGAGCTTCACCCTATCTCTTTTGATTTAGCCAATAATCAACTTTTATTATGCATTTAGGCATAAATAAATCCCAAGCCTTTGTCTAAATGAATGAGTCAAAATGAAATAAAAATTTATAAAGATTTTGCATTTGTAGATTAAGTCATATGCTCATACCACTCATGCTCTAGTCTCTTAGAGAGTGGGTTTAAGACTTTAGTTTCTTTCTAATTAAATAACTACCCCAGCTATCTTGCAATTCATAAGACCAAACTACATGATTTTAAATCATAGAAGGAGTTAGCTGGAGGCCACTCCAGGCAGTTGTAAGTCCAAATGTTGGACGAGTTTATCCTCTCTTTTAGAGATAATCCCTCATGTCCACCCTTCACTTATATTTAGGTCATGCTTTAGCTTATGTTAAAGCTCCCAATATTTAGGATTTGAGGTAGTTATTTTCTTCAGGCTATAAGTGTAAATCCTCACTTCTTAGACATTTCCATAATCATGTGTTGATGGATTATAAGCCCTATAAATCCAATAAAATTTTAACTCAAATGAATAAAATCTCTTCATTTTCAAATATATAAAGCCTCACCATATGATAGATTGAAATGGTTACTAGGCTTCTGAGTATCATGAGCATTCCTTAGTTATTTTTTTTTGGATTCCAAAAATAAGTCTTCTCCTTGAACTTTTCCAATTGATCTTCCAAAATAGCCCAATCATTTGATAGTCTAGCCTCAAAATATTTGGAGATAATAGTTATCTACTTTAATTGAGAGTATTCTTAGGGAATCACATTCCTTAGGATGTAATTGACTATGGAGGCTTCCCTCCATATGGAACTTAAGAACCCGACTTAATATAAATCCTGCTTTATTCATCCATGTAAAGTAGGGGAACAATTTCTAGCATATTTGAAGACTCATCATGCCTTAGAAGTCCTTATTAGGTTATTAGGTCCATTGTAGGGTGATGTCTCTATCTTTTGAGATAGTACATCATACCTCAATATCATACCTGATCACTTTAATAAGTACCCCCTATGATCTGTGTGGTGTCCCCCCTCCCCCGCATCCAAAAATAAAAGCCACATCATCCTAATTATCGTTCTTAAATGAAGGACACTCTCAGTTAATGTGACCTAGTTTTTTAAATTCATAACAAATAAGGTCAGTAACTTTAGAAAAGTTTTTGATTTTACATTTGCCTTTATTTTGATCAAATCTCTTCTTTTTATCTCTAGGTATGTTTTTTAACTTTCTAGTCATAAGTGCAATGTCTTCCTCTTCAATGCTAATATATTTTTTACTACAATAAGAAGAAATAACTTTAAGGGCAATGGTCTTCTCCTTTCTCCTATCACAGTGTTAGTAGTTCTTTGCAAGATTTTGTATTCATAAGCAATAAGTGAGTCAAGCAAGTGATTAATCAAGTAAACAAATAAATCTTTGGATTCAAAGATAAAAGTAACTTTATCATCCCAAGATTTAGGGGCAAATTTTTGTAAACTTTTCAGCATTAATAAATTCTCTTCTCAAAGCATGTAAAGAAGTAATGATTTTGGTAAAGCGTGTATACATATTAGAATTGACTCATGAGATAACATATGAAACAACTCATAATCATGTAAGGATTGTTTAACCTCATTAGTTTCTTCATAGGTGGCACATAGCTTTTCTCAAACTTTTTTTACCCATTTTGTAAGTTGAAACACACATATATTCATTAAATTTAAAAGAACAAAAAAGCAATTTAAACATTTGGAATTTAATTGGGCTAATTCCATCTCTTCAAATGATCATGAGTTGAAAGGAGTTTCAATTCAATTACCATTAACAACATCATGAGGAGGTGAATATCCCACTTTAATTACATTCCACATTTGAAAATTAATTGATTGAATGAAAGTTGACATACAAATTTTCTAGAAATCAAATGGAATATCATTAAAGAGAGATGGTCGGGTAATAAAGTAGCCTTCCATGGTGTTTTTATTTTCTAGATGTATTTGATAGATCTTCTTAAGGATGTGAGACTGTAAAATATGTAACATGCTTTCATACCAATTATAAGTATTAGCACACCCAAGAGGGGAGCGGGGTAAAATATTGTGCTTTTAAATTTTCTTAAAATAAGAGGAAGTTAAAAATTTAACATAAAAGAAAACACACTTAATCCAATCAAAACAAAAGTGTGGTAAATAAAAAGAAAGAAAAGAAAAGTAGGACAAAAATATTTACAGTGGTTTAGTCCAACTGACCTAAACCCACTTTCCAGATCTCCTCCAAAAATCCACTAACTCTCATTCAGCACAACAAACTTGGTGAAGAAGTCTCTCCTTGGTGAGTAATGGAGAAACCCTACACCCACTCCCCTTCTCTTTCAATGTAAGAAAGATGCCACTCCTCAACATAAGGTGGAAAGAAAAATCTTTCTTGAAAATAAATCTCACATAAGTTCTCATGCTTAAGAACAAAATTTCATGTTAAAGCACAAGAATTAAAGACAAGGTTGATGAAAATAAACAACCAAGTGCAAATTTACTAACAAAAATTAGAACTAATGAATTTCCAAAAAAGTTGTACAGTATGATAATTAATAAAAAGAAACATTTGTACAGTACGATAAAGATGTACAATATGATTTCCAAAAAAGTTTGATTTTAAAAACATTTCTTTTAAAGATCTCTCAAGTGTGTGTGTGCTTAGTTATTATTCATCATTCACATGCCAAATATATGAATACACAATATATCAAAAATACCATAACTAATGACAAAAATTGGAACTTGACTTGGGTCATCTGACATTTATTGTTCCTTAATTGTTGTCTTTATATGGTCTTATAGTCTTTTGAAACTTAGTCATTTTGAAAAATCTTCTAAAAACTATTATATTATAGTTCCTACAATCCAAATATAGCATGTACACACAACTGACCGGTGAAGATAATTGTTCAACCATAAATATTTTTGATCATCAAAACATAGAGTTTTATGTAAGGGCTCATGGGGTTAATAAGTTAGCCAATTTGGTCAAATTGGCTAAATTAGGTGCCATTGAAGGTTGAGTCATGTTTGATGGTCAATTTGGAGTTGAACTTAGGCTTTGGTTTGGTATAATTTGGATTGGATTGAGTTTTAGTTTAATTTAATTATGGTTCAATTCGGCCCTTTAGGTCAATCAGGTCAAATGAGGTTAAGTGGATCAATTGGCTAAATTGAATCAATTGAGTCCAATCAGATTTTAAATCATGATCAATAATTATTTTGAAATTGATTATAGTGATTGGTTTGATCCAATTTAGGTTGGATCAAAGTTTAGTTCAATTTGGCCCTTTAAGTGAATTTGGGTCAAATAAGGTAATGTGCGACAACTAGCAATTTGACTTACTTGGCTTCAATTTTCTATTGGATTATAATTAATTATTTATTTCGAGGTGATTGTAGGGGTTGGTTTGGTTAGATTTAGGTGGAATTGTCTTTTAGCTCAATTTGACCATTTAGCTCAAATTAGGCTAAGTTAGAATAGGTGAATCAATTGATCAAATTGGGTTACAGTTCGTCATGAGAAATGTTTAGTTATGTCATTGGAGTGATTGTAAGGCATTGAATTGGTTTAATTTGATTTGGATCAAGTTGGATTTAATTTTGGTCATATTTGGATCAACTTGGACTAGGTGAGCTAATTTACCAAATTGAGCTCTGGTTAGGCATAAATCAAGTTCAATTGAAGTTCCAAGGAGTTTGGATAGGTTTAATTTCAATTAGTTTAAGTTAATTTTAGATTTAGCCCTTATATGCCCAAATGGGTCAAATTGGGTCAACTTGGTTTAATTAACCAAGTTGAACACCAAATGGGGTTTTGAATTGGTCTATAATTAGTTAGTTTTATGTATGTGAGTTTGGTTTGAAATTTAGGCAAGTGGGTCTCACCTAGTTCAAGTCAGGTTCTAACCCTAGGGTTGAACCCTATGAGCCTTCTAGGTTTGGGTTAATTCTCTCCTAACAACTAGAAGTGCCTTAACTCTATGCGAGGAAATCCCTAGTGCTTAGATTAAATCTTAGAACTAAGAAGAAGGATATCAACCTCACTACATGTGAGGCCAACATTATCTAGCAAAGATAGCCAATGAATAGATTGTCTCTTAGGAAGTGAACCCTTATGAATACATTGTGTCATAGTTTATATATGGATCCACTCTAGGTTCATAAACATGAAGAAAGAGTTGAGGTTTTGATAATAATTATGAAGTTACTATTGTACCCAAAAGGAAGATGAATTAAGTGTTTTAAAAGTTATTAAAAATTAATTTTAATTTTGATATACAAATAATTATATATGTTAAAATATTAAGTTATCAATAATACCACTATTACCAAATAAGTAAATGTAAGAAGAAAAATAAAGAGATAAGAGATACAATATTTTTATGTGGTTCAACCAAAAATAAAAACTAGCTTATGTTCATCATTAGCTAACTCAAGTTACGATTTCACTAACCCAAAAATCACAATACAATAATGTAATTGCCTATAAGTACTACCCCAAGAAATAATACAATCAAAATAAAAAGTGAAAACAAAAACAATTTCTAATATTAAATAATAAAATATTTTAAAAGTATTGCTAGTCTCACACCCTAAATGGTGATCTTAAAAATTTTCTAATGGTCACCTACCAATATATCTAACTTGCAAGAATGTGGAAAATTTCTCAAAATGATGCTTACAATGAATATTACTTTATGTAAAGAAGCAATAAAGATGTTAATGATACTATAATATTTACTTCGATTTCTGCAATGTCAAAAATTTAAATTCAACAAATAATATAATTTAAAAGCACACCAACTCCTTGATACAACTAGTTTTAATCCTTGAAGAGAGGGATTTTGTCTTGAGTGCTTGATAGAAGAGAAAGAAGATGAGAAGAACCAAGATATTTTTTTTTATGTAATCTTATGACAATTGCTTGAAAATTTTCAATCCTTGGTATTTCCATAAGGCTCTTTGTTTATTCTTAGGTTTTGACGTACAAGTGCCACTCTTAGGGTTAGGAATATGAAAAAAAATTTAAGAAGTTTTTTAATGTATCACATGGACAAGAGAAAAAAAAAGAGGGATATCAAATTGATTTAAATCCCCTTTTTTATAAAATAGAATATAGTTTAGATTTTGAATTTCACACATTTAATTACCTTGCTTATAGAATAACTAGGAGAAAGTTAAAACTAAGATTATGGGTATTAAGGAGGAGAGTATTTATAATGTAATTAAATTAGCTTAGGTACATATGAAAATAATTAAGACAACTTGATTTAATACAAAAAAAACAACATATACATGTATTTGTATAATAATGTTGCACTCCAAATTAATTATAACGCATAAAAATGGAATTACTTCATCCAAAATTAGCCACATATAATTTATGAAGGTTTTATTTAATCAAAACAAACTTAGGTCTAATACATACATACATACATACATACATACATACATATATATATATATATATATATATATATATATATATATATATATATAATGTGCAATATTAATTATCCATAGCATAAGACAAAATAAAATTGTTCACAAAAAATTTTATGCAAACAATAAATAAATGAAATTTTAAAAATTTAAAAGTATTTTAAATTGAATAAAGATAATAAATTATTTAAGAAAATAATTATATTTGTGAGCTTATTTGTCATTTTATGTAAAATAGAACTTATAAAATTCTAAGACTCTTCAAATCTACAACATTCTTGATATTGTTTGCTTAGCTATCTGAAAGTGCTAAATTTGATGGTCATCCTAAAACACTTGAGAATAACATTAGTACTTCAATTCATATGTCGTATGTTTATTATCATTAAAATTGTTCACAAAATTATTTTTTTATTAAAACAAAAAACTACATATTTTTATCCTTACATATGTTAGTGGAAAAAAATTATGAGTTACTAATTTGCCATTGGAAATTTTTTTAAAGGGCTCAAATTTTTTTTATTTATCAAAATTAGAAAGTAAATTTGTGGATTGACAATGGTACCCAAGAAGGGGGGTGAATCAAGTTTTTTCTTTAAAGTTTATTACAAGTAAAATATTAACTTTAAAGTTTGTAAGAAATAACTTTAGATTAATTATTTAATTTAGTAATAATCATAAAAACATTGAATAAGTGAAATACAATAAATTGACATAGACATGATATTTTTACATGGTTTGGTCAAATAAAAAAATTGATTGAACTTCATGATTAGCCACTACTACTAGGATTTTATTAATTAAGAAAAAAAGTTATAACATCATACTCTCCTACAATGGGGCGAGTACAACCTCAATAATAATATGTAACCTTCTATAATGGGATGACTACAACATCAATAAAAAGTGAACTTTCCTACCACATGGTGAGTACAATAAGTTTTTCATAATAAAATATTATAAGAAAAAGGAATAAAATAAAACGAAAATTTTGGATAAATTTGCTTACAACCGATGAGATTCAACTTTGAATCATGCAAGAGATCCTTCTACCAAAGAAAATTTGAAGTATTTTGCTTAAAAATTGTTGAAAGAAAATTGGAAAAATCATAGGATTTTTTTGCAAGAGAAGAGTTATGATTTTTCCAAAATGTTTGAAGGAGTTGAGAAAGATATGGCTTGAATTTCAGTACTTAATCAATTTGAAACCTATCCAATAGGGGCCAACCATATGATGGAAAAAATTTAAAATGTTATATAAAAATCAAATAATTAAGTTTAAATTTGAATTTTAGAATTAGTTTAATTAATTTTTATTTAATAAATCAGTGAAAGGAGGGATAATTCATAATTTGGATGAGTTAATCTAATCAAATCATGAGGAGTTGGAGAGATGTAGGGTTTGACAGTTGAAAGTCCAAAAATAGCATATGTTATTTTAGAAAACAAATTATTGCATAAAATTTAATTAAAACTAGAATTAAAAAGTTAATTAATTTATTGTAAATTGATAAGAAAAATTCAAGAAGGACCTAATAGATAATGTGTAGCAATATGTTGTTTAGGATCATTTTAGGATCAAATTTCATGAAATGATAAAACAATTTTTGTATGCATGAAATTAAATTAAAATTTATTTAGTTTAGATAAAATAAAATTTATATTAAATTTTTGCAATTTATTTGAATTTTATGAGCTCATTTGTCAATTTATATATAGATATATTATAAGACGCATCAAACCTATCTATTTTATCTATATAATATACTCACTTGATTGTGTTTTTTTATCCAACATTTATAATAATCATCATGATGATTGTTGTAAATAAATGAACTTATAAAGAACACTTAACAATTCATTAGTTTGACCAGATACAGTTTGTTATCATCAAATTAAATTGTGAGATACATAAGAAGTATACTAAATAATTTTCCATTATTCGATGAAGAAAAACCAATATTGGGTTGAAAACTAAAAATTCTAATATGAAGATTTTATTTCCCTCACCTAATGCATATATTAGAAATTAAAAGCATGACCAACATCATTGTGATATACACCAACATTTATATTTCTCCTCGACACTTTTGACTTCATCAAAAGATTTACAAAAATATAGAAGTTTATTATAAATGAAATTCTCCCCCCCTATTTAACTACATAGGTAAATTGAGCCTATGATGATAAAAATTAATTAAAAATTAATTTGCTTGATATATTTTCCCCTATTTTATGTAAACTAATATATCATTTTAAATTGATATGAATATAATTATGAATAAACATATGAAAGAATGTTAATGTCATATATAATAGATATAAACAATTAAGCCCAAGAAGATTATAAACTTTTCTCTAATACTATAATTTGCTAATAAATACTCATTTTATAAAGATATTAGAAAGTATATATTTTGAAAGAAACAGTTAATATTCAAGACACCCAAAAAAATTATCTTATCATCAAATCAAATTAATTAATATCAAATGTTGATCATAGACTAATATTTTATAGAAAATAAATATCATAAAGTCATATGAACTATGAGGATAGAAACTACTAGTGAACTTCTAATGATGCATGATGATTCATAGACCCTACTCTTATATTTATACTAATTTAATGCATTCATTATAGTTTATAAACCAATATTTATTTATTTTATCATAAGCTAAAACATATTAATATTTATGGACCATATTAAGTAATGTTGTGTTTCAAATTAAGCATATTGAGCTAGTTATCTCCTATCATGCTCTTAATAAACTAGATTTTAATTTATAAACCTATAATCACAATTTATTAGGAAAAGCTTATGGGTCATATAAAGTATATAATTATAATTATATTAATTATGTAAATCACTTGATCGCTAAATTAAAAATTAATCTTTCTTATAATTTGTGAATATTCACAAGGTGCACTAGATAAATATACCTATAAAAATTTTTAGAATTTAAAATTTGAATCGGAATCATGATAAAAAAAATATTTCATTTTAGTATAAAATAATAAAACTCATAAACTATATAAAAATTTAATTCCATAGTAAATTTAAATATTTAAAATATGAATTTCATATGATTTATAAAATTACTCTGAAATCATATTTTAAAATAACTCATTCATTTATTAGACAAAACATGAAGCTTATATAGATTAGTTAGGATAAATGAAACTTAACTAATTAAGGGATCCAAATGATGAAAGAAATAAACAAAATCTAATACAAAATTGGTTACTGCTACCATTCCTTCTACACATAAATATGAAGGAATACTTTTTGGATAAATTAACATTATTTTTGTATACTTGAGTCATTAGCATGTCTTCCCTAGTCCATCATGTCAAAAATTTCATACCATAAACTTATTTCCAAGATTTTGGTATTCAAGCAAGCTTGGATCCACTAACATGAGTAGCATTTAATTTTTTGAATGTGTAGGTGATGTACAATATAAGCTAGTTTCCTTAGGAATCCAAATGTGTTTATCTAAAGTATTTATTTTCATTGATCTTCTATGAACAAACATATGAGACATATCCTTGCCTATAACTATATGCACAAGTGAAATTTGCAAAACATGCATAAATAAATTTAGAATTTTAGTTTTATTTTTGGTGAGTGAACCAACATGCTTATAAGATTAACATGTATTCAAAGCATGTGAGTAACATAAAGATTACTTGAAAGATATAGAACAATTTGAATTTAAACCATATGAACAATAGAAGTTAGTGGAAGGAATAAATATGTCATTAATTCTTTTCAAATAATAGCATTATCACTTTTTAAACTTTCAATCTCAATATATAAGCCATGTTAAACTTGATCTCTAGTTAATAACTTATTTTATAATATTTTACTTTTATCTTCTAAAGTATTAATCTTTGAGATAAAATCATCATGACTGTAAGATGTAGAAATACTAGATAAATCATTTATTTTAGTATTCAAAGAAAATACTTCATTTTCAAGTGAACAAAGTTTATCATATAACTCTTGAGTATCTAATAAAAGATGCATTTTCTTCATTAAAATATCAAGATTTTCATTATGCTTTTAAAATTCTTTATAGTTGAAACATATTCTTTTTCAATTTATTATATACATCAATTAATTCATTACACACACTAGATAGGTTCAGAGTTAAATCAATTATTTCAAGGCCATCCTTAGTGTCAAATTGAGGTTGGTGCTTTGAGTGGATAGCATTAGAGATGTGGTTGGAGTCTCTTAATCTTCTTCATCTATGAGCACTACAATGCTCTTTTGAAATTTTGCATTATTCTTTTTTCTTCCACCTTTCTATTTCTCTCTTTTTTTTAATGCCCAAAGACATGCACTTAAGGCTCTTCATTTAATTTCATGGTATTATCAACGAGAATATCTTTCTTCTATAAAGGCTCCTCACCTATTTTATAATCACAACAATGCAAACAAGTGAAAGCATAAAGTATATCTTTTCTAGAATTGTTGAATAATACATATGAGAGATCATTAAGAATAGATATATTATGAAATTATGAAATAATATTTTAATTTAAAATATATATCTCACTTTTAGTAATAAAGGTTATACATCCATTTAAACATACATATTACATTCTATGATCGATACTGTTTAAGAATAATAAGAATTTAGATTTTTATATTTTAAAATTGTCATTAAAAAAATTTGGTACATAGTAATGTTATAACCAAAAGATTAAGCAACCAATTGATGTGTCATAGTGTAATGAAAGACCAGCTCTTGGATGTTAAGCCAAAAAATGAGTCTAAGCTTTGATATCAATTGTGGAGTGACAAGGCACCTAATAGAGGAGGAATTGAGTATTTTAAAATATTTATTATACATAAAAATAGCTTAAATTTTGTAGAAAATAATTTTAGAATAATTATTTAATTTAACAATAAGAACAACAATTACATAATGAATTGAAATAGATTAATGAGACAATAAACACAATATTTTTTATAGTTTGGCTAAACGTAAAAATTGACTTACATCTATGCATAGTCATTCTAACTAGGATTTTATTACCAATCAAAAAAGTTACAACACTATACTCTCCTACAATCGGCTGAGTACAACCCAACAATAATGAGTACTCTCTTATAACTAGGTGAGTATAACTTCAACAAAAATAAGGTAATCTCCTATAATAAGGCAAGTACAACCTCAATAAGAGTATAATAATAAATAAAATAAAAATAAATATTTATCTCTTTCACTCCTAGATTTAAAATATTTTGTAATTACTAAACCCAATTGGGAGACCTTAAAAACATAATGACCTTAAAAGCATAATGACTTTAAGAATATAGACAAAATAAATTAAGAAATGATTAAGCTCATAAAGTGCATGTTGTCGGAAATATGTTCTTACAAAATGAACTCTAGAAATATGCAATATCATATGAATTGATGTAAATTATAAACTAATGATATAATTTGAAAAATGATTTCTACATTAACTAAAAATTATTTTTAGAAAACTATTAGTTTGAAAATCAAACACTTATTGATTTGAAATTTTGATAAAAAACAAATCAATAACTTTAAATAAAATTTTAGCAACTATAAACAAATAATTCCAAAAAATTAAATTAAATATAATTTAACTAAAGCTCAATTAATTGTAATATAAATTTATACTATTGAAATTTTGTCAATTATAAATCAATATATACTAGTTATGTATGAGTATAATGATATGATAATTTAATTTCATTAAATAAATATTTTCAATGCAACACCAACAATTTTTTACAAGAATGATCCTCTATTCTAAATAAAAAACAATATGAACCTATAAATCCAAGATAAGTTTTAATATGACGATATTTAATATGATATGCATACAATATTTTAAAATCAAAAGCAATATTTGAAAAGAGAATCTCATAAAACTTTCACATAAAACAACTTAACTTTTTTTGACAAATGTTCAACCAAAAAGGTTTGTTTTAATGTGAAATGATAAATGAAATTTGAAAAATAATCAAACAATGATTTGATCAAAATACTGACATGAGATTTCAAAGTTATGTGAAATAATATAAATCCGTAAGAATTGGCATACCCAATAGGGGTTGAATTGGTGTGTTTTAAAAATTCCTTAAAAAGAAAAGTTAAATTAAATCTTTTTTGTTCATTAAAAGAGAAACTTAATAGAATAAAACCAAGAATCTAAACACAAAGAAAGAAGTAGCAAAAAAATAAATGAAAGAAAAAAAAAGAGAGGCACAAAGATTTACAGTGATTCAACCCAACAAAGCTAAATCCATTGTTGACCTCACTTTTGGAGTGAGGACTCTGCCTCCTTATCTTAGACATAGGAATCTTCCAGACACTAGAACCACTTTAGTTATAGGACACTTCTACTGATTAGGTGAACACTAAACCCAAGCCTAGAGACTTAGAAAGATGTACCATAGGTTTAAGCTATACCTTAGGACCAATAGAACCTACCCATCCTATGGCCTAATCCATAACCTATGCCTAACCAACCAATCAAAACCAAATGTCAAATTAACACAATCAAACCCAATTGAATCCCACATCATATCCAAGCTCCAAGACAAATGATTTAAACTTAAACCCATTCTAATCCCATAACCCCATCCTATGGACCTAACCCAAAGTTCCAACAATCAAACCCAAACCTAATTGGTTTTCATAAAAGCACTCCAACCCTTCAAATCATCATTTCGAACTCTCCCAAAACCTATAATCAAGCTAAACGAACCAAATCAATTCACTCAACCCATTTGACCTAAAGTGTTTAAATGAGCCAAAATCCAATTAAATTCAAATCAATTGCAATCAAAGACATCAATCAATTCTAAATCAATCATCAAACTCAACTTAACTCAATTCATCCAAATCCAATTCAAATTGACCCCTTTGGTTCACTTGACCCAAATTGACCTAAAAGACTCATTTGATCCAAACTCCAATCCAACCCATCTAATCTTTTCTAAAATGATTGTCGATCATCCTTGATTGATCAATTGTAATCAAGTGGGCCAAACCAAGCCATTTGATCACTTAACCCAAGCTGACCCAATTAGCCTACATGAACAAAATTGCACCGAACTCCATGTCAAGACCAATTAATTGATAACCGATTCTTGCCAACATCAAATTGATCCTTGAATATGACTTGACCATCAAGTGAGCCAAACCAAGTCCAATTGGCCCTTTGACCCAAGTTGACCCAATTTGACCTAAAAGACCAAATTGGGCCAAATCAAATCCTACATCAAATTACTGACAACCAAAGGCTCAAACCCATCACAAATTGATTATTGAACATGATCAAACCTTTGGTTGAACCCAATTTGATCTAGCCAACCCTATTGACCCATTTAGCCCAAAATGACATAAAGGGTCAAATTGGCCTAAATCATTCCTATATCCAAATTGATTAAAACCAACACCTACAATCATCTTCAAATCGTCAATTGAATCTAAGACAACTCTAACCTAAGCCAATTTGGTCAATTTGACAAAATTGGTCAACTTAGCGCATTTGACCCATATGAACCCATATGAGCCAAATCAAATCCACTTCAAATCAAATCAAACCAAATGAATCAAAACATCTCAAGTGGTCATTTGAACATGTCTCAACCCATGGTCTAACCTAATTTGACCCATGGGTCAACCTAACCCAACCTAGCCCAATTTGATCTACATGGGTGAAATTGAGCCAAACCCATTCAAACCAAGCCCAAACAAAACCAAACTTGGCATGACCCATCCTTAGGTCACCATGGGTCAGCCCAAATGAACCCAACCCATGGGTGACCCAAATTAGGCTAATACCCATTGGGTAAAGCTCTCCAAATAGGATAAAATCTATATTTGGGTAGTCTCACCTACCCCTTTGCCTTTGGTAGCCACCCTTAGCTTGATTTGGACTTCTAACCCACTGGCTAACCTAACCCAAGGTTGGTTGGGTCAGCCATGGGTTAAAGGAGGTGAGCTAACCCAAACAATCTCATTGGCTCACTTGAGGGAGATGGTACAGTCCACCTCAGCCATGGCAGCCCACCTCATGCTTGCACCCACTCAAGATGAGCCACCTTAACCATTCCCTAACATCCCTAGCTACCTACACTGGCCAGATGTTTTCTAAAAGCCAAACTAATCCCCACCATTGAATCGATTATGGAGGAGGGTATACCCCTTACCATCTCAATTCAAACATAGAGAGAGCTTTAGTGAGTCAAGATGAACTTCTCTAGAGCTTTCTTGACCTTTTTTGAGCTTCCCATTGTCAACGACATCTAACCTGAATGGAACAAAGCCTCCACTCTATCCAACCTCACCTAAACTCCACAAAACCCAAACTAACTTAACCTACACCTTCACCAAGCTCCAAAGATTTGAAATAAATTGATTCGAGCACTAGAGACCACTCCTAGACTAACTCTGATGAGGATTCTGACAGCATTAGGACCACAGAGCCACCTGTAGGAAGGAAACTCACGAGCTTCACAACAGGGATCTCAATCATTGGACTGCTAGTCCTGAGCTTCGACGAGGTAAATTTTGGCAAAATGTAGAAATCCACTAAGATGTTTGGCCTTGGTATAAGAAATCTCAATTTTGTGCGATTTACACCATAAGATCTCCTTAGATCTCTTCTTTGAAGCTTTTGGAGTCGATCCCTATCCCGCATGAGCTCCGGTGAGCTTGAATCGAGCAAGGGATGGTGGACGGTGTCCGTGTTTCATCACTCGAGGGATGAAGGATCATTCACCATCCATTCCATGTGATTGGAACAAACGATTGTGATTAATCTGATTACATTTATTTGATTTAATCCTTAGGAATCACGTGATTAATCCCATCATCCTATCTAAGATCGGATGGTAGTGACGAAAGTGCGTCCGCCACCACTACCTAAACGCATTGGACCATTTAAGTGGGCAATCCCGTGGCGCCATGTGGAAAGCACTTCCACATCAGCTCCTGCATGACGTCAATGGGATTAGGGATTAATTAAGGTTAAAAATGCCCTTAATCACTCAAAACTTCAAAATTTTATAACTAATTATAGAAAAATCCAAAAAATACAAATAAACCCAATTTAGAAAGGGTAAATAGAGGAGATTTTATTAAAAATGGTTCCCCTATATTTTAAACAGTGATCAGAGCAGAATTAAGATTTGAAATTTTCCTTAATTGGATAAATTAAGCTAATTACTTAGGGAATTAATATCAAATTTGAAATGTTGATTTAGTGGGATGACCTCTGCCTCTCATAATTTTCTTAGATTTATTAGCTAGGTAAATAAAAGAATTTAAATTTAAACCTTAATTACCCTCATTAATCCATTTAATGATTACTTAAAATGTCAAATAGTAAAAATTATTTAATTAAACTTCCTTAATCATTAATTAATAGTGAAATAATGAGGGAGGGTGATTAGGACATCTTTCCTAATTACTTTCCCAAATTCATTTCATAAATAGGGTTAATTAATGCATAGATCAATTAAGAAATTAATTAAATAATAATAATAAAAATTCAACCAAATTTAATTATTAATTATTTCAGATAATTAACATTCAATTTGAGAATTGCTCTTTATGTGTTTGATAGCATAAAGACCCTTAAGAATATTATTATTAACCCATGGGTGTGGGAAAATCATACAAGTACTTAATTAGATTCTTTAATTTAATTAATACTTAATCATAAGCCTCGTTACATTAGGTCCCCAAGTGCATTGCAATTTTAATTTCTCATTTGCATTTCATTGGAATCTTATGGTTAAATGATTAATCAAATTAATAAAGCACAGGAAATGGCTAATAAATCATTTGATTAAGGATTCAAACTTAATTAATTCATAAAACTCACTTAATGACTTATCATTAAACACATTAAATCTTCAACATGGGATGGGGGTAAAAATAACAGATGAATTTCTCATATTTAGGCTTATTAATCCAAATCCAAAAATCAAGCTTAATAAGAAGCTTTGGTTTTCTTTAAATGATTTTATTTAATATGATTATCCTTAGGAATTAATGTAGTTGAATGAATTACGTGGAAGTGTTCAACTATTCCTTTTCAATTATCATAAATATTGTATGCCATTTGATACCATACATTGATGCTTTCAAATAAAAATAATCAAATGAATATACTTATGTAAAGTTGCAAGTGTTGGATTAATCTTATTATATGTGTGGCTATTATCACTAATAAATCTCAAAATTATTTTTAAAATTACAAATCAATAATAAAAATTTGGAGTGATACTATCTATGAATATATATATATATATATATATATATATATATATATATATATATATAAGATTTGCATGTGTTTATAGCTCATGTGTTATTCTCTTTCCTATGTTTATTCATATGTTTACATATGTTTGAATGATTAGCAAGTATATAGTCTGGACATCCCAGGAATATGAGGCTTTAAGAAGCCCCAAGGAGAACTAGATTACCTCACTTCCCTAGTTCAACAACGACACGTACTTACTTGATTTCAGTCATATGTGTGCATGTGTTAGAATTTGGATAAAGATTTACTTTAAATGTATAAATAATTCAATAAACATACAATCATTTGCATGATTTTTATTCTTATGGTTGTGTGTACATTCATATGTATTTAAGAATAGCAAGTATATAGTCTGGACATCCCGAGAATACGAGGATTTAAGTAGCCCCAAGGAGGTCATTGATTATCTCACTTCCCTAGTTTAAACAATGATACACACTTGCTTACATCTTTTATACATGTGTATATGTATTTGATTAAAGAATGAAAATCCATTTTTCTACAAAAAAATGGATACATTCATAATCATTTAAGTGTGCCAAAAATACATTGCATGTGTAGGTCTACTAAGCCTCAAATCAAATTCCTATTATGGGTGATGAATAGGAATGGTTCAACATTATCTATGTGATGGTAATTCAATTATATTTATCTTAAGATGTCTTTCATGTTTGATAGGATTATTTAGGATTAACCCAAAGCTAGGATTAATAAAATATTTAATAAATCATTCTCCAAAAGAAATAAAGTCATAATAATGTGCTTTAGAAAATAGCTTAAGGTAGGGATGGAAGAGGTTAAGCCCACTTTCTCTCTTTATAATTATTAAATCCTAAGTAAATATCAAATGAAATAAAAGAAAATACAAATTAAAATCCACCAATCCTATAAATAACTTGAAATGAAACCACCCTAAATTAATATTTTAAATAATTCCAAAATCTAGATAATCATAATTCTAAAGCCTAGATATGACATACCACATTAAGCTTATGCACACACATTAGAATGCTAAGTCACCACTTCTAGCTTTAGGTTAGGACGGTATATGTAATGATGTTGTGTTTTATTTTATGGTGTAATATTTTAGACTGGATGTTAGGAATGCAACTCGTAGACTGGATGTTAGGCCATTGTTAGCCAAATATTTTTTTCTATAAAGGATTATGCTAATGGGGCTGCTAAAAATAAATATAAATGCTCGCAAAGTTGCTTCCACTAGCATAATCCATGATTAGGACAAGTGGGCTTGGTTACCCATGTGCAGGGTGCTAAGTCCAAATTATGAAATATAACTGCTTTAGAATGTATATTTATTTAGCTAACATCCATTTTGTAGGTGTAGTTAAATTTAATTTTTCCATAAAAATATAATTTTGTAATAAGAGTTAGGATTAGTGCTATGGGGTTTAGGAAGAGTAGTGGCTAGAAGGCATAGTTTTGGGAGGCCTTGTGAAGCCTTGAAGTAAATCAAATAAAATGAAGAATGAAGAAAGAAAGTATGAAATTTTGACCCTCCCCCCCATAGCATCTAATTTAATTTCAATTGTAATATTCTTTTATAATTTGAGTTATATAAGGGCAGAGCTCGACTACCCAATTTTCTCTTTTCTAGGGTGTACGACAATACCCAGTCGCACCGACCTCTTATTATTTTATTAAATCTATGAATGATTGTTGTTATGTTTATATCGTGTAATAGAACTGCACCTTCTTCATAGTTTCTTAAGCTTGATGTTTTGAATGTGTTGCCAGGATGCAGTAGGCTCTTAGAATAAAATTAATTTTTTTACCCTAATTAACAACTCATAACTAAAAGTTTAAAATAACTTTAAATTTCATCTAAAGCCTAAGGTATAATCAAGGTAATTAAAAGATTTAGCAACCCCTTAACTGAATGGTTAAATGTCTCACATCATGTATGGCATCTTATTTTAACTCTTAAACGATGAGGGCCTCCATTCTTGCACTTTAGGGATGCTTGACCTATGAGAGCACCCCCTTATGGTGGAGATTCACCTTCTCTCTTTTTGGTTTGGACAATAACTCTATTTCATCATGCATTTAGGCATAAAATATCTTAAAGCCTTTGTCCAAAATATTGTGTCAAAATAATATAAAATTTGTAAAATTTTAAATTTAATATCAGTCATGATTTTATGCCAAACATGATATGATATAGTCTCTTAGGGAGTGAGTTTAAGACTCTAATATCTTTCAAAATTAAATAATAGCTTAAACCATTGTGGTGTTTATTTTTGGATCTATGTGTATGTGTGTGTATAGAGGGAGGGGGCGGACACCACGTAGATCTAAGGATATACTTATTGAGGTGATTGGGTACGACATCAAAGAATGGTGCACTATCTCAAAAGATAGAAATCACCACCCTACAATGGACCTAATCACCTAATAAAGACTCCTAAGGCATGATGTGTCTTCGAATATACCTGAGATTTTTCCCCTACTTTACATGGATGAATAAAGCAGGGATTATTTAAACTGAGTTCTAAAGTTCCCTATGGGGGCAAGCCCTCATAATTAATTACATCATAAGGAAGGTGAGTTTATGAATACTCTCGATTAAAGTAGGTAATTATTATCTCCAAAGATTTTAAAGATAGGACTATCAAAGGATTGGTTATATTTTGAAAATCAAGTGGGATGGATCAAAAAGAGAGATTTATTATTGAAGTCAAAGGAGATGAGTAGGGGATGCTCATGATACTTGGAAACCTAATGAGCACAACAAACTATCCTATGGTTGGGCTTTATATATTTAAAATTGAAGATATTGATTTTATTAAAGTTGACATTTTATTAGAAAGCTAAGACTTATAATCCCACAACACAAAATTGTGGAAATGCCTAAGAGGTGAGGATTTATGGTTGTAGCTTAAAGGAAATAGTACCTTGGATTCTAAATCTAGGGAGCTTTAGCGAGGGCCAAAGCACGTCCTAAATCTATGATGAAAATGGGTATATGATTTATGTTCACAAAAGAGGATAAACTACCCACCGGCCGACGCATAATCGCTTGGAGTGGCACCAAGAAGTTAGATTATTATTATTTAGAAAGAGACTAAGTCCTTAAACCCACTCCCTAAGAGGCTAGAGCATGAATGATATGAGTAATGACCTAGTGTAATGCAAATCTTTTCAAATTTTATTTGTATTTGACACTACATTTTGACATAGACCATAAGTATTTTATATGCCTAAATGCATGATGAAGTAGGTTATGGGCCAAATCAAGAAAGAAGAAGGCGAAGCCTCATCATTAAGAGTTATTCTTATAAGTCAAGCATTTCCTATATGTGCAAGAACGGGGGTCCTCATTTTACAAGCGTGGTAAAAGATGCATGCGTGATATTAACCATACAACATCTAGCTAAGGGGTTGCTAAAATATTTTAATTATCTTGATTTAATGCCTAGGCTTTATGGTGAGGTTATGAGTTGTAGAAAATTTTAGTTATGAGTTATAGTTGGGTAGAAAATTTTTTTTCCTTAAGAGACTAATCAGATCTAGGCCATACAATAAAGCATCAATACAGAAAGAAACTATAAGAGTCATGCAATTTCTAGTGCACAATATAAAAAAATCATCAAACAATATATACAGTTAGCACAAAAGAATAAAAGGTCACTGTGGTCGAGTACAACTGTACAACCTGAAAAGAAAAGTGGATAGTCGAGCTCTACCCTTATACAACCCGGGTTACAAAATAATAATTATAATTAAGAATGAATAAATGTTATGGGGGCCTTCATCTTCTTCAAATCTTCATGTCTTCTTTCCTCCTCTTTGCTTCTTTGATTTGGCTCACTTCAAGGCATCACATGGCACACAAGACATAGTCTTTCTAGCCAATGCTTATCCTAATTCCCCCATAGCACTAATAATAATCCCTAATTGCAAAATTATATTGAAATGGAAAGATAAATCTAACAATACCTATAAAATAAAGGTTAGCTAAACATATATTCCACCCAAGCAATTATATTTTAATTTGGGTGTAGCACCCTTCACATGGGTGACCAGGCCCACCTGTCTTAACTTAGATTATGCTTAGAGGCTTAAGTGACCTACAAAGATAGCATTTATGTTTATTTTTTTAGAAGCCCCTTAAGCACAATCCCCTATAAGAGAACATGAGTAGTCTAATAACGGCCTAACATTCAGTCTACGAAACATGCACCCTAACAACCAGTCTAAAATAATACATCACAAAACCAAACATACATCAAACCATGCACCATCCTAACATAAAGCTAGAAATGGTGACTTAGTTCTAATGTGTGTGAATTAAAGCTTGTGTGGTATGTCTTAACTAGGATTTAGAGTTATAAATTTTCTATGTGTATAAAAATTTAATTTAAAAGGTGGTTTTACTTTAAGTTATTTAGTTTATTTGCAAGTTTTTTTTTAACTTAATGTTTTCTTTTGTTTCATTTGACCTACACAAAATAACTAAGCATTATAAAGAGAGGAAAAGAGTGGATCACTCTCTTCCATCCCTAACTTAAATTGCATCTAAAGAAAATTAATTAGTCAATTCTTTTTAGTGAATGGCTTACCCCATCTTTTAAGTAATCTTAAGTTTAGGTTCACTTTAAATAAACTCATTCAATAAGAAAGGCATCTTAAGATTAATTGGGTTGAATTACCATCACATGACACATGTTTATTTATTTCTTTCCATCATATATAGCATGCACATGGTTAGGTCATAAACATACCTATATATGTAATTTATATTTTGACATACTTAAATGATGAATGTAAGAAAATGTATTTGGAATTGATATTTCATTTGGTTGAATTATTTGGTCTTATTATTTTAAAGCTCTATCTAAATTCTTATGCATAAGCATAAGCAAAGAGCTTTAAGTCATATGACTAATCAATCCAATCACTTAAACAAAATATGAATGAATGTATTTTTAATTAAAAAAAGGAGTTTTCATTCATTAACTAAATACACGTTCAAATGTATAAAACTTTTAAACAAGTACGTTGCCATTGTTCTGCACCAGGGGAATGAAGTAGGAACCTCCTTGGGGCTACTTAAATCCGTGCATCCCCAAAATGTTCAGACAATTTTCCTCTATTCTTAAATACATATGGATGTATAAACAACTATAAGAATAGAAAACTATGCAAAAATAGTGTTTGATTTGATTAAATTATAGTTTTCATCCATTAGTTTATGTCACATACATATGTAGATATATATATATATATATATATATATATATATATATATATATATATATATATATATATATATATATATATATATGAGAATTTTAATTAGGTACAGTGTCATTGTTCTACACAAAGGGAGTGAGGTAGGAACCTCCTTAAGGCTACTTAAAGCTGTGCATCCCTATGATGTCCAGACTAATATACCCATTATTCTTAAATATATGAATGTGCAAGCAACTATGAAATGAAAACTATACAAAAGTTGGATTCAATTCAATTTATTTGTGTAAATGAATTAAAGCTTCATTTAAATTCTAATGTCAAAGATGCATAAGAATGAAATCAATCAAGTATGTCGCCATTATTCTACAATATATATATATATATATATATATATATATATATATATATATATATATATATATATATATATATATATATATATATATATATATATATATATATATATATATATATATATATATATATATATATATATATATATATATATATTATATAACTAAAGTCATAACACATATTCTTATTTATTAAGAAGCTTTTGAAGATATGTTTGAGATTTAGAAGTGATAATAGTCACACATATCTTGAATTAAGTCAACACAAGCAATTTTCCATAAAGGAAATCATTTTTTTTATTTGATCAATTTTAAAAAAGATGAATGCATGAATCAAATGACATACAACACTTTAATATGATTGAATGGAAATAAAGAAACATAGGTCATACAATATCATTCAGACCAACTAATTCCTAAGGAAAATCACATTAAACAAGCTTGTAGGATCGTGATTGAGGTACATTCAAGATTATATGGAGCTCATCAATCCTGTCCAAAGATGAAAGCCAAAATTAAAAGATTTGGGTACTATTGGCCATCAATGATCACAGATTGCATGAACTTAACAAAATGTTGGCACTACTATCAAGTGCATGGAGTGGTTCTACATCAACCACCCAACATTCTTCGTCCAACACTGGCCTCATGGTCATTCGAGTGTTGGGGCACCGATATAGTGGGCCTGATCGACCCTCCTTCATCCAAGGGTCACCAGTTCATCCTAGCTGCTATGGACTACTTCTCCAGGTGGGCAGAGGTGATTCCGCTCAAGGAGGTAAAAGCTCAACATGTGCTCCAGTTCTTTAGAAATAATATCGTATATAGATTTGGGGTTCCTCGTCGAATCATATCCTATAATGGAACCACTTTCAAGAGCACCAAGATCAACAACTTCGCCTAGAGACACAACATAAATTGGAGATACTCTACTATCTATTACCCATGAGCAAATGGTTTAGTGAAAGCCTTCAATAAAATTCTTATTCAAATACTCAAGAAGATGCTCAACGATAATAAGCGATGGTGGCATAAGAAATTAGTTGAAGCTTTGTGGGCTTACCATATTACCTACAAAAATATAACATAATCTACCCCATTCTCCTTAGTGTATGGGTTCAAAGCCATTCTACCATTAGAAGTCTAACTCCCATCACTAAAGATAGTTGTGGGTAGAAAATTTTCAAAAAATAAGAATGCCAAGTTGTGGCTAGAAGAGCTTGAAGGTTTGGATGAGAGACGCTTACGAGCATGTCAAAACCTCGAGTTATACAAGGCAAAGATGATTCAAGCTCACAATATGTTGGTTCGTCCTAGAGCTTTTCAAGTAGGAGAGCTTATTTTGGTTCTAAGGAGACCAATTGACATCCGTCGTAAGATGGGAGGCAATTTTGAACTCACTTGGGAAGGCCCTTTCACCATAGAAAAGGCCTACCAAGGTGGATCATATCAACTAATCAACCACAAAGGAGAATGCCCAATGCTTCCTATCAATAAGATTTTTCTAAGGAAATACTATTCATGAAATAATGTTCAAAATGATTTTTATCAATAGAATTCCTCTTTTAATCAAGCATCTCTTCGAATTGAATGTTTCTTAATTATTGAATATTCGTGGTGTGTTTAGGGTGGGTATTAGAGAACCGGAGTAGCATCCTATCTTTCATTAGCACAACACAAACATAAAAAAATCAAACAAAATTCCATTGCTTGGTAACTTTAAGTTGAGATAAGTCCCCCAACAGCCCTCACTCAGTAATTACTATTGGTAGGGCCTGATTCAATACCTAACTAGTGTATCCCCCAGTGGTCTTTCTACTTAGGAGGATGTGAGACCCCGTGCTTTCTTCCTAGCATCACCACTACAAACTGATTAGTACCCCCAGTGGCTCCTCTCTTCCTGACTACTTCAATTTTGGGTCCAGTCCTTTTCTGTGACTCCCCACTTGGTAGTCACCCTAGGTCGGATAGTAGCTATCTTGCCGACAATAAACTAACCCGATAGTCAGTTCTGCATAAGAAGATGCGAGTCATCGATACTTTTTTCTTAGATTGATCATTGCAAACTAATGGGCACCTTAGGTTGGCTTGTGTTTGCCTTGCTGATGGTAACCCACCTGGTAGATAACGCCACTCAGGTAGATGTGAGTTCTCGCACTTTCTTCCTGAGTTGGCCACTACGTACTTACAGGCTTTATCTTTTCAGGGTTAGTATAAGACCCCAAGAGGCACCTTCCCTATGGGTATTCTATTTGGATTACGTCTTCATGACCCCATCTAGACATGACCCAAGCTACTATTGGATTGGACAGTTCCCTTTTCCTAGTAGCCACTCTTATGGTTAGAAGTTTTGTACTGCGGATGTACGAACTTTCCCTTGGACCAGTAAATCTGAGATAGGTCAAAACCCCCGTGGCTCCTTCTTAGTGTGGTCCCACAAACTAATAGGGTCCATGCCAAACAAATAATGAAAATGAAATGAAATCTCTTATCGATTAGGATAAGAACCCTAGAGGCACCTCTTCCTAAGTAGGCATCCTATCTTTCAGACAGCCTTAGTAAAACTCCCTATAGGAATCACCATGACTACTTTGAGGTGAGATAAGACCCCCAGTGATGCTCACTTGATAGTTGCCCTAGGTCAGGTTTGACTTATTATGTCATCAGCAAGTCATCCTAGTGGCTGATTCTACTTTGGAAGATGTGAGTCAAATCAGAATCAGAATGAAAACCAAATTTATATCCCTAAAGGAGTCACATCAGAATCAAAATGAAACCCAAATTTAAATTAAATCAAAATCAATCCAACCAAATCAAATCAACTCAAAACCAAAACAAATCAATCAAAATAAAAATGAAGTCAATCTTAAACTTACATTCCAAGGGGATCCCTCTTTCATAAAGTCAAATAAACTAAATCAAACAAATATAACCAAGCGCATATCCCCAGTAAATTTCAATCAAATCAAATCAAACAAATAAATACAAATCTCAATCTTTTAGCAGATCTCCCCCTTTATGCCCTTGACATAAATCAATCCTTATCCAATCAAATTCATGTTCGTATCCCCAGTGGATCTCCCATCATGCCCTTGACATAAAATAAATTCTCAACTAATCACATCAAGGCTACCCATCTCTCTCATGCCCCTGCCATGATAGAAAATTGCATCATGTTAGGATTCATGGTTCTATCTACTACTTCATTTGGTTATGGATGGTCATTCTTAGTGCTTGTGATCTTCCTGAATGTTGTTGATCACCTCAGTTAACACCAATATGTGCATTGTGCCTTGTCAGTTACCCCACACTTATTGGGGGTCCATTTGTTGACCTCACTTTTGGAGTGAGGACTCTTCCTCCCTATCTTAGACTTAAGAATCTTCTAGACACTAGAACCTCCTTAGTCATAAGACACTTCTAGTGATTATTTAAACACTAAACCCAAGCCTAGAGAGCAAGGTGTACCATATGTTTATGCTATACTTTAGGACCAATAGAACTTACCCATCCTATGGCCTAACCCATAACCTAACCAATCCAAACCAAACCTCAAATTAGCATAATTAAACCCAACTAAATCCCATATCATATCCAAGCTTCAAGCTAAATAATTTAAACCTAAACCCATCCTAATCACATAACCCCATCCTATGGACTTAACCCAAAGTTTCAACAATAAAACCCAAACCAAATTGATTTTCACTAAAGCACTCCAACCCTTCAAATCATCATTTCGAACTCTCTCAAAACCTACAATCAAGCCAAAAAAAAACCAAATCAATTCAATTAACCCAACCTAACCCATTTGACATAAAGTGTCTAAATAAGCAAAAATTCAATTAAATTTAAATCAATTGCAATGAAATCCATCAATAAATTCTAAATTAATCATCAAACTCAACTCATTTCAACAAAATCCAATTCAAATTGACCCATTTAGTTCACTTGACCCAAAGTGACCTAATGGACCCATTTGATCCATACTCCAATCCAACTCATATTAGATTAAACCAACCCATCTAATCTTTTCTACAATGATTGTTGGTCATCCTTGATTGATCAATTGCAATCAATTGGGCTAAACCAAGCCATTTGATCACTTAACCTAAGTTGAACAAATTAGTCTACAAGAACCAAATTGGACCAAACTCCATGATAAGCTTAATTATTTGATGCCAATGATTCCTACCAACTTCAAATTGATACTTGAATATTACTTGACCATCAAGTGAGCCAAACCAAGTCCATTTGGCCATTTGACCCAAGTTGACCCAATTTGACCTAAAAGACCAAATTGGGCCAAATCAAATCCTACTTCAAATTAATCACAACCAAAGACTCAAACCCATGATAAATTGATTATTGAACATGATCATTGGTTGAACCCAATTTGACCAAGTCAACCTAATTGACCCATTTAGCTCAAATTGACCTAAAGGGAAAACTGGCCTAAATCATTCCTAAATCCAAATTGATTGAAACCAACACCTACAATCACCCTGAAATAATCAATTATATCTAAACCAACCTCTAACCCAAGTTAATTGGGTCAATTTGACCAAATTGGCCAACTTAGCTCATTTAATCCATATGAGCCAAATCCAAGTCCACTTCAAATCAAATCAAACCAATTGAATCAAAATATCCCAAAGGGTCATTTGAACATGTCTCAACCCATGGTTTGACCCAATTTTCCTAATGGGTTAACTTAGCCCAACCTAACATAATTTTTCCTATATGGGACAAATTGAGCCAAACCCATTCAAATCAGGCCCATCCTTAAATCAGCCCAAATGAACCCAACCCATGGGAGACCCGAATTAGGCCAATACCCATTGGGTAAAGCTCTCCAAATAGGACAAAAATCTACATTTGGGTGGTCTCACCTTCCCCTTTATCCTTGGCAGCCACCCATAGCTTGATTTGGACCTCCCTGGCTAAGACCTAGGTGGTTGGGTCAATCATGTGATTACTTATGGTACACTCCACCTTGACCATGACAGCCCACCTTAGGCCTTCACCTACACAAGACGAGCCACATCAACCATTCCATGACATCCTAGGTCACCTGCATCGGTCGAACGTCTACTAAAAGCTAAATCAATCCCCACTATTGGATTGATTAGGGAGGAGGGTATACCCCTCCCCATATCAATGAGGTGAGATGAACTTCCCTAGAGGTTTCCCGACCTTCCTTGAGCTTCCCATTGCTAGTGATATCAAAACCCAGTGGAACAGAGCCTCTACTTTGTCCAACCACACCTAAACTTCACCAGACCCAAATTAACTTTACCCACACCTTCACCAAGCTCTGATGATCCAAAATGAATCTGTTCATGATTAATTCGAGCATCTGAGATGACTCCTAGACTAATTCTAATGAGGATTCTGATGGTGTTTATACCATAGAGCCACTGACGGGGAGGAAACTCACGAGCTTCATAATAAGGCTTCATCGCTTCAAGATAAAGCTACCTCAATCATTGGATCACCAGTCCTGAGCTCCAGCGAGGTAAATTTTGGAAAAACATAGAAATCCACTAAGTTGTTTGGCCTTTGTGAAAGAAATCTCAATTTCATGCAATTTTCACCGTAAGAACTCCTTAGCCCTCTTCCCTGAAGGTTTTTGAGTCGATCTTGATGCATCACGAGCTCTTGTGAGCTTAGATTGAGTGGGGGAGGGTGGATGGTGTTTGTCTTTCATCACTCGAGGGATGAAGAATCATCCACACTCTATTCAATGTGATTAGAATGGACGATCGTGATTAATTCGGTTAGATTTATTCAATCTAATCCTAAGAAATTTAAAAATTAATTCCTGCCCTCTGATCCAAGATCTGATGGTGGGGATGAAAGTGCATCCACCGCCACTGACTTAACACACCACGTAGAATGATTTAAGTGGCCAATCCCACAATTCCACATGGAAAGCACCACCACGTCAGCTCTCGCATGGCGCCGATAGGATTAAGGATTAGTTAAGGTTAAAAATGCCCTTAATCACTAAAAACTTCAAAAATTCATAACTAATTATAGAAAAATCCAAAAAATATAAATAAACCCATTTTGAAAAGGGTAAATAGAGGATATTTTAATAAAAACTATTCCTCTATGTTTTAAACAGGGATCAAAGCTTAATTAAGGTTTAAATGTTTCTTTAATTAGCTTATTAAGCCCTAATTACTTAAGCAATTAATCCCAAACTTGAAATGTTTATTTAATGGGATGGCCTTTGCCTCGCATAATTTTTTGAGATTTATTACCTAGGTAATTAGGAGAACTTGAAATTTAAACCTTAATTTCAATCATTAAGCCATTTGATATTATTTAAAATCCCAAAAAATAAAAATTAATTAATTAAATTTTTTTAATCACTGATTAGTATTGAAATGATGAGAGAGGGTGATTCAGACTTCTTTCCTAATGACTTTTCCAAACGCATTTCATTAATAGGGTTAATTAATACATATATTAATTAAGAAATCAATTAAATAATTAATAATAAAATATCAATCAAATTAAAGTATTAATTACTTCAGATAATTAACATTCAATTTGTGGGTTCCTCTTTATGTGTTTGATATCATAAAGACCATTAAGGAAATTATGATTAACCCAAGGGTGTGGAAAAATCATATAAGTATTTAATTAGATTATTTAATTTAATTAATATTTAATCATAAGCCTCATTACATTAGGTCCATAAGTGCATTGTAATTTTAATTTTCCATTTGCATATCACTGTAGGCTTATGATTAAATGATTAATCAAATTAAAGAAGCATAAATATAGATAATAAATCATTTTCTTAAGGATTTAAACTTAATTAATTCATAAAACTAACATAATGACTTATCTTTGAACACATTAAATCATCAACAATGGATGGGGTAAAAATAGCAATTGACTTTCTCCTCTTTAAGTTTATTAATCCAAATCCAAAAATCAAACTTAATAAGAAGCTTTGGTTTTCTTTAAATGATTTTATTTAATATGATTGCCCTTAGGAATTAATGTAGTTGAATGAAATATGTGGAAGTGTTCAACTATTCTTTTTCAATTATCATAAATGTTGTATGCCATTTGATACCATACATTCATGCTTTTAAATACAAATAATTAAATGAATATACATATGTAAAGTTGCATGTGTTGGATTAATCTTATTATATGTGTGCCTATTATGACTAATAAATCTCAAACATATTTTTAAAATTACAAATTGATAATGAGAATTTGGAGCGGTATTAGCTATGAATATATATTGGATTTGCATGTGTTTGTATCCTAAGCATGTTAAATTATTTTTCTCTTTCCTATATTTATGCATACTTTTACATATGTTTGAATGATTAGTAAGTATATAGTCTGGACATCCTGAGAATATGAGGCTTTAAGTAGACCCAAGGAGGTCTTAGAATACCTCACTTCTCTGGTTTAACAATGGCACATACTTACTTGATTTCATTCATATGTGTGCATGTGCTAGAATTTGGATAGAGCTATACTTTACATATATAAATAATTCAATGAAGATATAATATTTTGCATAACTTTCATTCTTATGGTTGTGTGTACATTCACATATATTTAAGAATAGCAAGAATATAGTCTCAACATCCCAAGAATATGAGACTTTTAGTAGCCCCGAGGAGGTCATTCATTATCTCACTTCCCTAGTTTAAACAGTGACACGTACTTACTTACATCTTTTATACATGAGTGTATGAATTTGATTAGAGAATGAAAATTCCTTTTTTACCAAAAATTGTATACATTCATAATCATTTAAGCATTCCAAAAATACATTGCATGTGTAGGTATACTGAGCCTCATATCATGCCTGTTATGGGTGATGGAAAGGAATGGTTCAACATTATCTATGTGATGGTAATTCAATTACACTAGCCTTATGATGTCTTTCATGTTGGATAATATTCTTTAAGATTAACCCTTACCTAAGATTAATAAAACATTTAATAAATCATTCACCAAAAATAATTAAGTCATAATAATGTGCTTTAGAAAATAGCTTAAGGTAGGGATGAAAGAGGTTAAGCCCTCTTTCCTAAGTAAATTCAAATGAAATAAAAGAAAATACAAATTAAAATCCACCAATCTTCTAAATAACTTGAAATGAAACCACCCTAAATTTACAACTTAAATAATTCCAAAATTTAGATAATCATAATTCTAAGGCCTAACTAAGACAAACCACATTAATCTTATGCACACACATTAGAATGCTAAGTCACAACTTCTAGCTTTAGGTTTGGACGGTATATGTAATGATGTTGTGTTTTATTTTGTGGTGTAATATTTTAGACTGGATTAGGAATGCGGCTCATAGACTGGATGCTAGGCCATTGCTAGCCAAATATTATTTTATGTAGGAGATTATGCTAATGAGGCCAAAAAATAAATATAAATGTTTCTACTTGCAGGTTGCTTAGCCACTTAGCATAATCCATGATTAGGACAGGTGGGCTTGGTTACCCATGTGCAGGGTGCTAAGTCCAAATTATGAAATATAACTACTTGAGAATGTATATTTGTTTAGCTAACATCTATTTTGTAGGTGTAGTTAGATTTGATTTTTCCATAAAAATGTAATTTTGCAATAAGAGTTAGGGTTAGTACTATGGGGTTTAAGATGAGCAATGGCTAGAAGGCATAGTCTTGGGAGGCCCTGTAAAGCCTTGAAGTAAATCAAATCAAATGAAGAATGAAGAAAGAAAGTAAGGAATGAATACCCCTATAGCATCTAATTTAATTTCAATTATAATATTCTTTTATAATTTGAGTTATATAAGAGATTACCCAATTTCTAGGGTATCTGACAATACCGGCAACCTCTTATTATTTTATGAAATCTATGAATGATTTTTATTATGTTTAGATTGCACAATAGAACTACACCTTCTTCATAATTTCTTAAGCTTGATGTTTTGAGTGTGTAGCCTGGATGCAATAAGCTCTTAGAATAAAATTAATTTTTCTACCCCAATTAACAATGCATAACTAAAAGTTTAAAATAACTTTCAATGTAATCTAAAGCCTAGGGTATAATCAAAATAATTAAAAGATGTAACAAACCCTTAGCTAAATGGTTGAATGTCTCACATCTTGCATGACATCTTATTTTCACTCTTGAACAATGAGGGCCTCCATTCTTGCCCTTTAGGGAACACATGAACTATGAGAGCACCCCCTTATGGTAGAGATTCACCCTCTCTCTTTCTGATTTGGCCAATAACTTTATTTCATCAAGCATTTAGGCATAAATTATCCTAAAACCTTTATTCAAAATATTGTGCTAAAATAATATAAAATTTGTAAAATGTTACATTTAGTCTAAGTCATGATTTCATATCAAACATTATCTAGTCTCTTAGGGAGTGAATTTAGGACTATAGTCTCTTTCAAAATTAAATAACATCTTAAACCATCTTGCAATTTCATAAGACCACTACATGGATTTAAAGCATAAGAGATGTTAGCTGGTAGCCACTACAGGTAATTGTAAGTCTAGAAGAGTTGGATGATTTATCCTCTCTTGTGGAGGTAAACCATAATGTCCCCTTTCCTTTTAAATTTAGGTCATGCTTTTAGCTTGTGCTAAAGCTTCCTAGATTTAGAATCCGAGCTTGCTTGTTTCCTTCAGGCTATGAGCATTAATCCTCACCTCTTAGGCATTTTCATAATTTTATGTTGATGAAATATAAGCCCTAACATTCTAATAAAACTTCAACTCAAAGTAAACAAACTTCTTCTTTCAAACACATGAAGCCTCACCATAGGATAAATAGAAATGCTCACTAGGCTTCCTAGTATCATGAGTGCTCCCTACTTGTCTTTCTTTGGAATCTAAAAATGAGTCTTTCCAAATTGAACTTTCCCAATTAAATTTCAAAAAATATCCAATTTATTAATAATCTGACCTTGAAGTCTTTAGAGATAATTGATTGACCACTTTAATTGAGAGTTTTCTTAAGAAATCTCATTTCCTAGGAAGTAATTAACTATAAAAGATTTCTTTCATAAGGAACTAAAGAACCCAACATAAAATAAAACATGCTTTACTTTTCCATGAAGTAGGGGAAAGATCTCTGGTATATATGAAGACTCATCTACCTTAAGAGTTCTTATCACGTGATTAGGTCCATTATAGGGTAATATTTATGTCATTCAAGAAAGTACATTATCCCTTAATATCATAGTCGATCAATTTAATAAGTACAACCTACGATCTGCATGGTGTCCACCCGGCATCTGAAATAAAACACCACATCTACTCTTTAGATCTCCTTAAGAAAATTCACTATCTCTCCTTTGACACAACAAGTTAAGATAAGGATGTCTCTATTCTTAATGTGTAATGGTGAAATCTTACACTGACCTCTTTCTCTTTCAAGGAAAAAATCATGTCACTCCTTTTTCAAAGAACAAAGAAAATTTTCTTAGAAAAAATCTTACACAAGTTCTCAACAAAAAATAAAGCTCTCAAGTTAAAGCACATGATTAACAGGTAAAGTGGAAATAACATCCAAAATAAAAGTGCAATCTTAACAATATGAAAATCTCTTAAAAAAATAGAGAGTTCTCACCACTTTTCTCTAAGAGAACATCTTTCACTAAATCTATTTTAAACTTCTTTATAGGTTAGGCAATAAGAGTGTTTATAAGGAGGTTGGGTGTTGAATAAAAAAAAATTTATTTAATAAATTAGACCAATCATAATGTACAATCTTTAAATCATATTATATGATAAATTCAAATTTTCTCTATTTTTATAACTAGATAATATAATCATTTTAATAACCGTCATAATCATATTATACAATTGAGGATTATACTATACAATTATTCATCTCTCTATTTTTTTTAATCATGTACGAACCCATTGTACATTATGAACATATTAAAAAAATTCTTAAAAATCGAATCTCATAAACTTAGTTTAAAATTTAATAATTGTCAAATAACTTCATAGATTTGCATTGTATTATATGATTAATAAAATTAAGCAAGATTGGTAATTGACTAACTTAATCTTAATGGCTAAAAAATAATAAAAAAGAACAATCATGCAGAATAGTTCAAATTTGTCAATTTTAAGAGTTAATTGACTTAATTATGGTGACATAACAAATTTAAAAAATCATCCATAATGTCCATAATGAAATCATACTGTATGACTACCAAAAAAATTAATTTTTTTAAAATTTAAATATATTATCTTAAGTGTGCATATGCTCATCTATTGTTTGTCACTCATATGCCACATACAAGAAGACAATATAAATATAAATTCCAGAAATAATAACATAACATTTGAACATGACTTAGGTCTTCTGGCATCAATTGTTCCTCCTTAGTAGTCTTCATGATGACTTTCTTAATTAAGCTTTTAAAAATCTGCCATTATTCGTGCTCTCACAATCAATCTTCATTAGGCTACTGATGGAGGTGGGCATTCTTTCTTTTGATGAGATTGAGAGAACATTGGTATTGGAGGTAAGGGAAGAATATATGTTGGATAACTAGCGCTCCCACCATGGATTGCCAAGGTTTGGCCACCAAGCTATCAAACCACAAGAATAACTCAATAATTTTTAATTTCCAAAAAAATCTCCTTCATTCTAGTAAGAGGGCTATTTATAGCTATTAGAAGCATCTTTTAAAAGAAAAGAATTCAAAATATGGAGGAAAAGGTGGGTTGCCACATTAATGTGAAGCATTAAATTGCCCCATTATTTTATGACGTCCACCCATTTCACATGCTATTATTTTTTGTGGATTCAACCACCTCACATGTCATGCTTTGAATTTTTAAATGCAAAATTTCAAACATGGAGTTTGAAAAATTAAAATTACATAAATAAAAAGATGAAATCATAAAATGGGCCTTAGAATCTAAGCCTTCTTCTTTCTTGATTTTCTTGGGCTTTAGCTTGAGATCTTATAAATGGACCTTGAGCTCTAATTTTTGTATCCTCATGATGTTCTACATCAACTCCCTTGGGCTTAATTGTACTCTGCTCTGTAGAGTTAAAATCTAAGAAGTCTTCTACTACTTGTGGGGCTAAAGTCTCCAAATCAATTCGGGTCAACTATGTGTCTTCAGCTAGTGGCTTATTCTTCCAACAACTAGAAAATGACATTCAAAAGTTGAATAAATGGGTGCTTCCTCGGTGATAATATAGTCAACTTCAAAGGAAGAGGGCTTCTGCAAGTACGGTGTTATATCTCACACTAAAGAGTTAGACTGAACATATGGAGGTTTGCTAATTCCTTCATATGATAAAATATCCTCAATATTAATAATTGGATGAATGAGAATATCAACATGCAAATCAAGGTGATAAGCATTAGTTCTAATTTTCTAAAGAATTTTAAATAGACCATAAGCTCGTGCATGTAATTTCTTATATCTAGTAGTTTGATAATGCTTAGACTGAATGCAAATCAATACATAATTACCTTCTTTATATTCTTTCATTGAATGATTATGATTTGCCTTAGAAGCATAGTTTTTATTACTTATAGTAATTTACTTTCTAATATCTTCATGGAAGCTTTGAAAAGCTTTAGCAAATGAGAATGATGCATCTAAAAATACATGAGATGGTAGGTTTGCTACATCTATTGGTCGCTATGTGTTTTGACCATAGACTATCACAAATGGTGATTTATTTGTAGTTCTAGAAATAGTACTATTATAGGCAAATTCTGAGGTTAGTAAATGTAAATCCCAATTTCTTAAACACCTTGTCTAAGAAAATTTCCTAGACAATTACTTCGGTTTGTCCATCGGTTTGTGGGTGAAAAAGAAAATTTTAATTTACTAATATTTCCATAATGTTTTCCAAAAATATGAGACAAACTTAGCATCTATAAAACAATGGTTAAAGGGAGACCATGGAGTGCACTATTTCATAAAAATAATTTGGCTATATAAGAAGCATCATTTGTTTTGAATAAGGTAAGAAATGAGCCATTTTTTAGAACCTATCCACTACAAAAATGTTATCATGTCCTCAGCTATTCTAGGTAATCCTAGAATAAAATCCAATGGGTCTTCCCAAAGCATAAGGGTTTAAAATGTATTGTCCATACCTTTGTTTGATAGTTTTATCCTATTTACAAATTAAACATTGAGCCACTAATTTTTGAACATCTCATTTCAATGAAAGCCAATAAAATCTATTTTTTAATAAACATATGGTCTTATCCTTTCCAAAATGACCTACACCCCTGTAGCAGTGATAAGAATTCTCGAGAGAAGATCGAGGAATGCATAATTGTTTTCTTTATATAAATATCCATTTGTTATCAAGAATGTCCCTTGTAAAGTTATTGGGCTTATCTGTTCAACAAAATGGTGAAAGTCAGTCACAATATAATCATCTTTAATTATCAAATCTTGGGATTCTCAATTTAAAGAGGAAATCATTTGATTTATCACGGATAAAACATCAACATGTTCTCAATTCGACTTATGCTTTAGAACAAAAGTAGTCTTGTAAAACTCAACCCATTTTGCATGCCTATGACTTAATTTTTGTTGAGTATTAATGAATTTTAAGGCATGATGATCAGAATTAAGTATAAATTCTCTATGTAAGAGATAGTCATCAATGCCTTAAGGATTGAATTACAACATAAAACTCTCTATCATATGTGGAATATCATTTTTTGGCTTCATTTAACTTTTCACTAAAGAATTATATAGGATGATTCTCTTGACTTAAAATTCCACCTATCCTAATTCCTGAAGTATCACATGTCACTTCAAAGGCTTTAAAAAATCAGCTTGATTGGTGCAAAAGTGATAAGAACTTTAATTTGCTCTAAGGCCTTTTGTGCATTAAGAGTCCAAAATAATTGATCTAATTTTAGTATATTAATTATCGTAGCAACAATGGTACTAAAATTCTTGATAAATCTCAGATAAAAAGTGGCTAAACCTTGGAAGCTTCTAACTTCAAGGTGATGGAAGATTGCTTTCACTTTAGAAAGATCAAGTTTAAGTCCATTAGTAGATAAATTAAAGCCTAAAAAGATTACCTGAGCTTGCAAAAAGAAACACTTTTTTTAAATTAATGTATAATTTCTTTTGTCTAAGTATTTTAAAGACTTTTTTGTAGGTGTTGTAGATGCTCATTTTCACTTAGACTAAAAATCAAAATATCATCAAAATACACCACCAAAAATTTACTTATATATGGTTTAAGAATAATATTCATTAATCTCATAAATATGCTAGGAGCATTTGAAAGTCCAAAGGGGATGATAAGTTATCAAGGGTCTTTAAAGCATCTTCCACTCATCACGATCTAATCCAAATTTGATGATATCCACTTTAGATCAATCTTTGAAAAAAATTTGCTCATTAAATCTAACATATCATCTGTCATAGGAAACTTATTTTTGATAGTAATTTTATTTATTGCTCGACTATCAACACACATTCACCATGTTCTATCTTTCTTTAGAGTTAATAATGTTGGGACTGCACAAGGGCTAAAACTCTCTTGATTAAAACCCTTTTTTTTAATAATTCCTCAATTTATCTTTTAATCTCAACATGCTCGGTAGGGTTCATCTTATAATGTGAAAGATTAGAAAGTTGAGAACCAGGTAAGAACTCAATAGCATGTTGAATGCCTCTTAGAGGAAGTAGCTCATCAGGAAGCTCATTGGGTGCAATATCTTTAAATTCAGAAAGAAGAGAAGAGACCACAGCAAGTATGTGAGTCTCATTTGAGTCTTGTATGACTTCTTTTATATGTAATATGTGAAGAAGAACTAGATCAAAAAATTCTTTTTGTAAAGCTTCAAAACTTATTAATTCTATCTTTGGGGTCAAAGAAGGAAGAGTAGATGTTTTAAAGTAAGAATAAAAAATGATAGTATTAAGCCTAATTGATGGAGGTGGGCTCTCTTTCTTTTGATGAGATTGAGGGAACGTGGGTATTGGAGGTGAAGGAAGAAGATATGTTGGATAACTAGCGCTCCCACCAAGGATTGCCAAGGTTTGGCCACCAAGCTCTCAAACCACAAGAATAACTCAAAATTTGTAATTGCCAAAAGATCTCCTTCATTCTAATAAGAGGGCTATTTATAGCCATTACAAGCATCTTTCAAAAGAAAGAATTCAAAACATGGAGGGAAAGGTGGGTGTGGCCACATTAATGTGAAGCAATAAATTGCCTCATTATTTTATGCCATCCACCCATTTCACATGCTATTATTTTATGTGGATTCAACCACCTCACATGTCATGCTTTGAATATTTAAATGCAAAATTTCAAACATGGAGTTTCTAGAAGAAAATTAAAATTACATAAATAAAAAAAAGAAATCATAAAATGGGCCTTAGCTAATGGGCAAGTCTTCTTCTTTCTTGAATTTTCTTGGGCTTTAGCTTGAGATCTTGTAAATGGGCCTTGAGCTCTAATTTGTTGATCCTCATGATGTTCTACATCAACTCCCCTAGGCTCAATTGAACTCTACTCTAGAGTTGAAATCTAAGAAGTCTTCTACTAATTGTGGGGCTAAAGTCTCCAAATCACTACGGGTCAACCATGTGTCTTCAGCTGGTGGCTTATTCTTCCAACGAACTAGAAAATGATGTTCGTTTGGATTAATGGGTGCTTCCTCGGTGATAATATAGTCAACTTCAAGGAAGAGGGCTTCGCAAGTACGGTGCTATATCTCTGCTAAAGAGTTAGGCGAACAAGTGGAGGTTTTCTAATTCCTTCATATGATAGAATATCTTCAATATTAATAACGGATGAATGAACATATCAGGCAAATCAAGGTGATAAGCATTAGTTCCAATTTTCTTGAGAATTTTAAAGGGACCAAGCTCGTGCATGTAATTTCTTATATTTAGTAGTTTGATAACGCTCGTAATAATCAATACATAATCACCTTCTTTATATTCTTTTATTGAACGATTATGATTTGCCTTAGAAGCATAATTATCATTACTTATAGTAATTTGCTTTCTTATATCTTCATGGAGGCTTTGAAAATCTTTAGCAAATGAGAATGTGCATCGAAAATATATATGAGATGGTAGGTTTGCTACATCTATTGTCGTGGGTTTTGACCATAGACTATCTCAAATGGTGATTTTTTGTAGTTCTAGATATAATATATTATAGGCAAATTCGGTTGGTAAATGTAAATCCCAATTTCCTAAACTTTTACCTACCAAACATCTAAGCAAATTTCCTAAGATGCGATTAACTACTTATTTGTCCATCGGTTTGTGGGTGGCGAAGAGAATTTTAATTTGACCTAATAATTTCCATAATGTTTTCCAAAAATATGAGACAAACTTAACATCTGTCGAAATAATGGTTAAAGGGAGACCATGGAGTCGCACTATTTTCTTAAAAAATAATTTGGCTATATAAGAAGCATCATTTGTTTTGAACAAGGTAAGAAATGAGCCATTTTGAGAACCTATCCACTACAACAAAAATACTATCATGTCTCAGCTCAGGTAATCCTAGAATAAAATCCATTGATAGGTCTTCCCAAGGCCTATAAGGAACAGGTAAGGCAGTGTATTGTCCAGACCTTTGTTTGATAGTTTTAGCCTGTTTACAAATTAAGCATTGAGCCACTAATTTTTGAACATCTCATTTTAATGAAGGCCAATAAAATCTATTTTCTAATAAACATATGGTCTTATCCTTTCCAAAATGACCACTACCCCATGTAGCTCCATGATAAGAAATTCTCTAAGAAGATCGAGGAATGCATAATTGTTTTCCTTTATATAAATATCCATTTGTTATCAAGAATGTCCCTTGTAAAGTTATTGGTTTATCTAGGTGTTCAAGATAAATTAGGTGAAAGTCGGGGCACACAATATAATCATCTTTAATTCTATCAAATCCACAGGATTCTCAATTCTAAAGAGGAAATCATTAGGTGGATAAAGCATCAGCTTATTCTCAATTCAGCTTATGCTTTAGAACAAAGAGTAGTCTTGTAAAAATTCAACCCATTTTGCATGTCTATGACTTAATTTTTGTTGAGTATTAATGAATTTTAAGGCATGATGATCAGTATAAATTATTCTATGTAAGAGATAGTGTCAATGCCTTAAGGATTGAATTACATAAAACTCTCATCATAAGTGGAATATCGTTGTTTAGCTTCATTTAACTTTTCACAAGAATGCTATAGGATGATTCTCTTGACTTAAAATTCCACCTATCCCAATTCTCTGAAGCATCACATGTCACTTCAAAGGCTTTAGAAAAATCCAGAAGCCTAAGGATTGGTGCAGAAGTGATAAGAACTTTAATTTACTCTAAGGCCTTTTGTGCATTAGAAGTCCAACAAAATTTATCTAATTTTAGTATATATCGTTATTAGCAACAACGGTACTAAAATTCTTGATAAATCTCTGATAAAAAGTGGCTAAACCATGAAAGCTTCTAACTTCAATAAAACTTTTAGGTGGTGGCCAATCTAAGATTGCTTTCACTCTAGAAGGATCGGGTTTAAGTTCAACAGTAGATATAATAAAGCCTAAAAAGATTACCTCGACTTGCAAAAGAAACACTTTTTAAAATTAATGTATAATTTCTCTTGTCTAAGTAGTTCAAATACTTTTTGTAGGTGTTGTAGATGTTCATTTTCACTTGGACTAAAAATCAGAATATCATCAAAATACACCACCAAAAATTTACTATATGGTTTAAGAACGTATTCATTAATCTCATAAATGTGCTAGGAGCATTTGAAAGTCCAAAGGGCATGACAAGCCATTCATAAAGTCCATCAGGGTCTTAAAAGCGTCTTCCACTCATCTCCGATCTAATCCAATTTGATGATATCCACTTTTAGATCAATCTTTGAAAAAAAATTTTGCTCACAGATTAAATCTAACATATATCTAATCGGGGAATAGAAACCTATATTTGATAGTAATTTTATTTATTGACTATCAACACACATTGCCATGTTCCATCTTTCTTTGGAGTTAATAATCGCACAAGGGCTAAGACTCTCTTGAATAAAACCCTTTCTTAATAATTCCTCAACTTGTCTTTTAATCTCAACATGCTGTAGGGTTCATCCTATAATGTGGAAGATTAGGAAGTTGAGAACTGGGTAAGAACTCAATAGCATGTTGAATGTCTCTTAGAGGAGGTAGCTCATCAGGAAGCTCATCAGGTGCAATATCGTTAAAATTAGAAAGAAGAGACCACGGTATGTGAGTCTCTCATTAGAGTATGACTTCTTTTACATGTAATATGTGAAGAAGAAATGGATCAGAAAATTCTTTTCGTAAAGCGCCAAAACCTATTATTTCTATCTTTGGGGTCAAAGGAGAAAGAGTAGATGTTTTAAAATAAGGATCAGAAATGATAGTGTTAGGCTAATAGGATTTTCTATGATAATTAATTGAAGTTTGGCATTTTCTTCAATAGAGGCTTAGGTTGCAAGTCGAAGTTGTTTTGTGTGGTGTTATGGAGGTGTTTTTTCTAGGCTTTATTGGTAGAGTTTAATAGTCTTATTATGTTTAAAACATAAGTATTTTCCCTACCATAGTGAATAACATTCATATCATATAGCCAAGGTCGTCCTAAGAGAATATGAGCAATGTCCATAGAACATCACACCAAATTTGATCCTCATAGCTTCCTATTTTAATAGGAACTAAACACACCGATTAGTGATGGGAAGAGATGTATGATTTACCCATAACATGAAATGGTTCAGGTGAGGTTCGATTTTAGGTTGGCTCGAGTTAAGGTATGTGTTGAAATGACATTCATAGCACTCCCTCCATCTATAACCTACATCTCTTTTCATTACACAAAACATACATGCTAAAATGTTCTTTCTCCTCCAATCTTCCTCATTTTTTTATTACGTAAGACATCTCATCACATTAACATGAGGGTCATCAGTTAATTCCAATTCTTCATCAGATAATGGGGTGTCATCATAAACTTCTTCTAGATTATCATCTATTAGATTTTCAACTTCTTCTAAAAATAAGATTTGAGCTTTACATTGATTTTGCATATGACCTTTTTTATGACATTTAAAACATATTACTTCCCTAATGTTCTTAGAGCTCCCTTCAATTGAAGTTTTAGAGAGGGATGGGCCATTTGGATGATGGTCTAGATGATCTATGGATGAAATGGAAGGTACTTGACTTTTAATTTTAGAGAGAGAAGATTTCTTTTGTTGTTCAACCAATAATGCATAATGAAATGCTTCCTCTAAAGATTGTGGGTCAAATAATTCAACTTCATTTTTAATTTCAGCCCTAAGTCCAATAACAAATTTATTGGCTAATTGCCAATCATTATCAGCACAATCAGTTCTAGAAACTAGATCTTCAAAAGTATTCAAGTATTCAGTTACAAGATAATTACCTTGTCTCAAAGTTAATAATTGGCTATGTAGCTTCTTATCATGATGCCTAGGACAGTACTTTGCTCTTAACATTTCTTTCATTTCTATCCAAGTGAGGTTTGTCCTTCCTAATTTTTGTTCTTTAGCTAAAATATTTGTCCAATAAATTTTAGCATGTCCTATCAATTTCATTTTAGCAAAAGTAACCCCTTGGTAATCATCCATTTTATACCAATCAAAAGTCATCCATTTTGAACTAACCAATCAAGAAATTTATTTGGATCATGTATACCATCATAAGTTGGGGCTTCTACTTTAACTCTTTGAGATGGATCATTAGAGTCTTCTATAGTCTTAAAATAATTTTCTCCCCTTCCACCATTTCTAGCAATTGATTGTCTTCTAAGTGGTTGATTTTCTCTATGGTTTGGATATGAATCTTCTTCATCTATCCCTATTGTAGTTTGAGTAGGTATTGGAGGAGTTGGTACTCTATTATTTTAGATGCACTAAAGAGTTTGTATTTGTTGTTTAAGTTCTTGCATTTGATTCTTACTTTCTTCTAATATTTGTTGAGTTTTAGTTCATTGTCTTGGATCCTAAGATCTAAGGCATCAACTAATCTAGTCTAATTTTTAACTTGATCTTGAGAGATAGATTTTGGTGCCATGAGATTTTTTTTAAAGAAAAAAATATATGAAAAGAGACCAATGAAAGAAAAATGAAAAAATAAGTATAATATAATTGTGCAATCAAAGTGAAATTTTAGGCTAAAAGAACTTCCAGGTGAGGAGGGGTACAAGACCACTTAAATCCCCAAAAGTTTAGGTCTTTTGACAAAGTTCTATTTAGCTTCCAAAATCACCAAGTTTAACACCCTTATATTATTATGCATGCATATTTATATATATATATATATATATATATATATATATATATATATATATATATATATATATATATATATATATATATATATATATATATATATATATATATATTAATGCAATGAAATAAAATGCTCAAATTTATCAAGCCTCTTTTTTTCTTTTAAGAAAGCAAGTTATCATAAGTTAATCAAAGAAACTTCTAAAATTAACCATAAACAATAACAAAGATAATAAAGCAAGTAATTAGATTTTGATTTGCACTAATGGCTAGGTTGCTTTAGGTGATGAACTACCTCACCAAGGTACTCTCTTAATTTTTTTTTCTCTTTTTTTTTTGGAGGGAGGGAGGGTGCACAATTGGAAAATGGCTAAAATATATAATGAGCTTACTAATTTAAATTTTATGCTATCACTAAACTTGCAAGCAATATATATCTTTCCAAGCTACTAATATGCTTTTAAACTATCACATAAAAGAAAATTAATTAACCTCACAAGTCCAAGAAAAACTCACAAGTTTGAAGACAAGTCCAACACTTGAGTTGCTTTCTTGTTGAAGCAAACTTTTGACCAAATTTGCTCCTTCCAGCTTGATACCAAATTTGATGGAGGTGGGCTCTCTTTCTTTGATGAGATTGAGAGAACGTGGGTATTGGAGGTGAAGGAAGAAGATATGTTGGATAACTAGCTCCCACCAAGGATTGCCAAGGTTTGGCCACCAAGCTCTCAAACCACAAGAATAACTCAAAATTTGTAATTGCCAAAAGATCTCCTTCATTCTAATAAGAGGGGCTATTTATAGCCATTACAAGCATCTTTCAAAAGAAAAGAATTCAAAATATGGAGGGAAAGGTGGGTGGCCACATTAATGTGAAGCAATAAATTGCCTCATTATTTTATGCCATCCACCCATTTCACATGCTATTATTTTATGTGGATTCAACCACCTCACATGTCATGCTTTGAATATTTAAATGCAAAATTTCAAACATGGAGTTTCTAGAAGAAAATTAAAAATTACATAAATAAAAAGATGAAATCATAAAATGGGCCTTAGGGCTAATGGGCTAAGTCTTCTTCTTTCTTGAATTTTCTTGGGCTTTAGCTTGAGATCTTGTAAATGGGCCTTGGGCTCTAATTTGTTGATCCTCATGATGTTCTACATCACTAATAGTAGGATTTTCTATTGAAGTTTGGCATTTTTCTTTAATAAAGGCTTAGGTTGCAAGTCAGAAGTTGTTTTTTGTGGTGTTATGGAGGGTGTTTTCTCTATTTTGGAGTTTAATAATCTTATTATTATGTTTAAATACATAAGTATTTTTCCTTCCATAGTGAATAACATTCATATCATACATCCAAGGTCATCCTAAGAGAATATGAGCAATGTCCATAGGGAGAACATCACACCAAATGTTTTCCTCATAACTTCCTATTTTAATTAGAACTAAACATCGATTGATGATGGGAAGAGATGTGTGATTTACTTAGCTAACATGAAATGGTTCAGGGTGAGGTCTAGATTTTAGGTTGGCTCGAGTTAAGGTGTGTGTTGAAATGATATTCATAGCACTCCCTCCATATATAACTAACCTACATCTCTTTTCATTACACAAAGCATACGTACTAAAAATGTTCTTTCTCCTTCAATCTTATACACATTAACATGAGGGCCATCAGTTAATTTTAATTTTTCATCAGATAATGAGGTGTCATCATAAACTTCTTCTAGATTATCATCTGTTGGATTTTTAAATTTTCTAAAAATAAGATTTAAGCCTTACATTGATTTTGCATATGGCCCTTTTTATTATATTTAAAACATATTACTTCCATAGTGTTCTTAGAGCTCCCTTCAATTGAAGTTTTAGGCAAAAGGGTCGGAACATTTGGATGGACGGGTCTAACAATAGATCTATAAGATGAAATGGAAGGTAGTTGACTTTTTAGTTTTAGAGAGGGAGGTAGATTTCTTTTGTTGTTCAACCAATAATGCATAATGAAATGCTTCCTCTAAAGATTATGGGTCAAATAATTCAACTTTTCTAATGTCCAAGATAAAACATTTATTGGCTAATTACCAATCATTATCAACTTTTCAGAAACTAGATCTTCAAAAGTATTCGTATTAAGTTACAAGATAACTAATCTTAATAATTGACTATGTAGCTTCTTATCATGATGCTCCGATTAATTTGCTCTTAACATTTCTTTCATTTCTATCCAAGTGAGATTTTTCCTTCCTAATCTTTGTTCTTTAGCAAATGTATTTGTCCAATATATTTTAGCATGCCCTATCAATTTCATTTTAGAAAAAGTAATCCTTTAGTAATCATCCATTTTATACCAATCAAAGAAGTCATCCATTTGAACTAATCAATCAAGAAATTTATTTGGTGTATACCATCATAAGTTGGCTTACTTTAACTCTTCAAGATGGATCATTAGAGTCTTCTATAGTCTTAAAATAATTTTCTCCCCTTCCACCATTTCTAGAAATTGATGGTCTTTTAAGTGGTTGATTTTTTGTATGATTTGAATATGAATCTTCTTCATCACATCCTTTACCGAAGGTAGGAGGAGTTGGTACTCTATTATTTTGTAGATGAGCTATAAGAGTTTGCATTTGTTATTTAAGTTCTTGCATTTGATTCTTACTTTCTTCTAATATTTGTTGAGTTTTTAATTCATTATCATGGATCCTAAGATTTAAGGCATCAACTAATCTAGTCAAATTTTCACCTTAATCTTGAGAGATAGATTTTAGTGCCATGAGATTTTTTTTTAAAGGAAATAAGATATATGAAAAGGGATCAATGAAAAAAATGAAATAATATAAAGAAGTATAATATAATTTTGTAATCAAAGTGAAATTTTAGGCTAAGAGAACTTCCAGGTGAGGAGGGGGTAGAAGACCACTTAAATCTCAAGCTCTCCTTAAATAGTTTAGGTCTTTTTTTGATAAAGTTCTATTTAGCTTCCAAAATCACCAGGTTTAACACACTTATATTATTATGCATGCATATTTTTTTATTTTTTTTAATGTAATGAAAAAAATGCTCAAATTTATCAAACCTCATTTATTTCTTAAGAAAGCATGTTATCATAAGTTAATCAAACAAGCTTCTAAAATTAACCATAAATAATAACAAAGATAATAAAACAAGTAATTAGATTTTTGATTTTCACTAATGGCTAAGTTGATTTAATGGTGAAGCACTACCTCACTAAGGTGCTCACTTAATTTTATTTTTCTTGTGTGTGTGTGTATGTTGGTGTGGGTGTAAGTTCACACAATTGGAAAATGACTATAATATATAATGGAGCTTACTAATTAAAATTTTATGCTATCACCATAAACTTGCAAGAAATATATATCTTTCCAAGCTACTAATATGTATTTAAACTATCATATAAAAGAAAATTAATTAACTTCAAAAGTCCAAAAAAAATTCACAAGTTTGAAGACAAGTCCACCACTTGAGATGCTCCCTTTGTTGAAGCAAATATTTGACCAAATTTGCTCCTTCCAGACTTCATTTTGATACCAAATTTGATGGAGGTGGGTGTTCTTTTTTTTTTTATGAGATTGAGAGAACTTGGGTATTGGAGGTGATGGAAGAAAATATGTTGGATAACTAGCGCTCCCACCAAGGATTGCCAAGGTTTGGCCACCAAGCTCTCAAACCACAAGAATAACTCAATAATTTGTAATTTTCAAAAGGTCTCCTTCATTCTAGTAACAAGGGCTATTTATAGCCATTACAAGTATCTTTCAAAAGAAAATAATTCAAAACATTGAGGAAAGGTGGGTGGCCATATTAATGTGAAGTATTAAATTGCCCCATTATTTTATGCCATCCATTCTTTTTATTTTATGTTAATTCAACTCATGCTTTGAATTTTTAAATGCAAAATTTCAAACATAGAGTTTCTATAAGAAAATTAAAAATTACATAAATAAAAAAGATGAAATCATAAAATGGGCCTTAGCAGGCTAATGGGCTAAGCCTTCTTTTACTTGAATTTTTTTGGGCTTTAGCTTGAGATATTGTAAATAGATCTTGAGCTCTAATTTTTGGATCCTCATGACTTATAAAAATTAGCCATTGTTCGTGCTCTCACAATCAATCTTCATTAGGCTACTTATTTGTAGTTCCTGCATTAAAAGCATACCGAGCTTGTACAAATAATTGATGTGAAAATAATTGTTCAACTAGAAATATTTTTGTTCGGCGTGTTGACTATACACTTTCTGTATCTCACCATTTGATTTGATGATAGCAAATCTTGTCTATTAAGAACTAATTATTTCTTTGTAGGATAAATTTTTCACATTAATCATTATAAATTTCATTCTTAGATTTATATTGATGTTAAATATATAGTTTTAATCCTATTAATCAGGTTAAATTCAAGTGTACAGTAAAATTCTTTAACTCCAGGTTCTTCAATCAATATCAGAATTCTAAAGCTATTGGACATAGACTGGGTGGAAATTTTTTTAGGAATAACTATATTAACGTAAATAAAATGCTCACTAAAATAAAATATAACATTCATTCATTTTAAAACAAACTATTTTAAATTATTCATAAACACTATATTTCATATTTACAATTATTCTTTAAAATTATTCATTTTTTGGATAATGTGAACTAAATGCATAAATCATGCTACATTTATTGTTCTTCCATGCAAGGTAAATTAAGTTCACATCTCATTAAACTATTTTCATGCTAAAATATACTCATTATCAATTTATTACATTCATAAAATCAAATTATCCTTAAATTATTCTTTATATTAATTTTCTCTCTCCTATTATCCTAATTTTCTCCCTTCTATCCTATTTTTCATCCAAAACTTTTTGGACGATTTTTTCATAATTATTTGCTAAATAAATTATGTGAGAGTTATTCAAATTGTTTCTATAATTATTCCATATTTTTAAAATGAAAAATTCATCTATTTGAATCTTAAATTTGAATTATTTTGAATTCAAATTAAATATTCTCTTGATTACATGTGCAAATTTGAACGTAGCTATTTATGGAATATTTGTTGCTGATCTTATGCTACTTTAATTGAACTAATTTAAATTAATTTGAATTTAATTGAGTTAATTCAAGTTCAATTAAAATAATCCATATAATTATCTTCTTTACATTTATGTAAATTCTATTTTTGGAAACCTACTTTGATCAATCATATCTTTATTCAAACTCAAATTAATCTCCTACAAAAATCTGAATTAAACTCTCCTAAGATCTGATCCATCATAATTTAATTTGAACTAAGCACATTAAAAAAATCTAATCTATTTTAGGAATGTAGCTTGGTCGAAATTCTCATTATTCCATTGGATTTTATTTATAATGCTCTAGAATAATATATTTCCTTCTTTTCATGCAAAATATTTTAATTGATTGAATATTCCGTGATATTGCATTAAATACTAATTGAATACCATCATGAAAACTTATTTTTGGTAGACCAAATATCATGCATAATTTAATTAATAAAAAATTTTAATTATTCCCTTTTTTCACTTGGACAATTAATTATTTCATGACTTGTTTCTATTAACTCAAATTCTTCTCTCCTCTCTCTCTCTCTCTCTCTCTCTCTCTCTTGGTTGACCCACATAAGCATTGACCTCTTAATTACATTAGAAATTATGTCATATAATGAATTGGTTCAATTTAAATCTCTTTCCAAATTATTTTCCCTCCATAATGCCTTGGTTGATTTTTTTTTTCTTACAAAAATAAATAGATTTGAATTCAATCTAACCATGTATATTTTCCATCTTCCTTACCTTGGCTTAAATCCCTCTCATGAAATTTTATTTTTAAAATAATTTTTAAATTAAACTAACCTTCCATATTAAATTCCCTCATATAACCTTCCATATTAAATTCCCTCATATTTTCCTTTGGCCTATTTTTTTATCTCAGGCCATTTATTATTATTTTGATTGGTTTATGTTTAAATTAATTCCAAATGAGTTTCCCACTTATTTTTCCTTCTCTTGGCTGACCCTCATGACCCTTATCTTATAAATAATATTTCTTAAACTAAGTTAACCTCTCTTGAAAAAATCCCTCTTAGAAAAACTCTCTCTTGGCCATTTTTTTGCAAAACCTTTAGAGATCTCTTCTTGGTGAATCAAATGCTAATTTCTTCTTCCTTTTTCCATCCTCCAACCTACAAGTGATTGGCTTGAGGACTGCACAAAAGAACTTGGAGGATTGGTGCTTTCATTCTAGTTTATGATTTCACATGCTAAGTGATCTTGTTCTCCTTCTTGGGTTGAGTTTCTTATGAATTTGATCAATTTGTTTTATGCTTAACTTATTTATTTCTATACTTTATCAAGTTGGCCGAAAGCTTTGTAGTTGATGAATTAAAGTGTATTATTGCAAGTTATTTTCTCTTCATTATTCCTACATGTTCTAAAGAGAGATTATTATCTTTACGATTATTCATATAAAATACTTTTGAGTTAATTTTTTTTTTACTTCTAAACCATCTCATCTTTTGCATAAAAAATATTTACTTTAAAAAGGGATTTTATTTGAGTTTATGTGATTTAAGATTTCATTTTTCATTTGATCTTTTGGAAAACTCTATGTATCTTTCTAACAAGTGATTGATTCAAGTTTCAAATCATTATTGTGCTATACTTCAAATCATAAATTAAATCACCTTGATTTCAAGCTATCTTATTCACATCAAATATTTCAAAGATTCAATTACATCATATATATATATCAGGTTTAATTATTGTTCAAATTTAAATATCAATTAATTAAAGTGAGCTTTCTTTCATTCCTTTGAATTCACTTACCTTAATATTATTGTAGTTGGGCTGTGAGAGAAAATTTATTTTAAAATTGAGAGTTAAATCCTTCTTTCTCCTTTTTCTTATTTTATTGTTGGGTTATACTTGCATGGTAAGGAAAGTACATTATTGGGTTGTACATGCCCGTTAAAGAGAGTATGGTGTTGGGTTGTACTTGCCCATGAAGGATATTACAAGAGATTTATTGTAATCTCATTTTGACCTAGTGAATTCCTTACTATTGATGGATGTAGGCTAGTTTTTGGGGTTTGGCCAAATCACGTAAAAACCTCTGTGTTCCCTTTCTTTATTTTTTTTGCACTTTACTTTTCTATATTGTTATTGATTGCTATTTTATTTCTCTAAAGCTTCATCATTAAAGATTTAAGTTTAGGGTTTAGGGTTTAGGGAAATATTTTTAGGTAAGTTCAAGAGTTTAATCTGTAAGCAAAAAAATGAGAAAATTCCCCCTCAATTTATGCCTCAAAAAGATGCAAAAATTACAATTTATGCAAAAGCATGTAAAAATATTCAATATATATAAGAAATCTCAAACAAATCAGAAAACACAAACCAAAACCACTAATCTTCTCTACCTTTCAACACATTAAAAAGGGTTGAAGTAAAAGATGAATAAATCATGCAAACATAAGTGGTGGTACAACATATTTTATGAATTTATGGACAAGCAGGTTTTTCCTAAAACATTCTTAACACACATACTTAAAAAAACATGTATATTTAGAATATCTAATCAATGATTGCATTATGTGTTTCACTAACTATTTTCTACTAACCTTATAATTTTTTTGTTTATATGCAACACTTTTGTTATTCATACTTCATAACTTATGTAAAAGACATCAATCAATTTATTGAAGTTTCTAAACATGTTTGTAACAAAAATAAAGTGTTACTTAAATTTTATTTGGATGAATACAGATGTTATTGAATTATTCAAGGGTCACTTTAATGACAAGCTAGGGAGGCCTGAATTATTTTTTGATGCTTTCCTATTATGGGAATTTTCTCATTGATATTTCTCCACTTTGGGGATTTTTTTTATTCAGCTTTTATCCTAATATGTGCACCCCAATCACACTAGTATAGTTATTCAATTTACTCTATAATTGATAATATTATATACATCTACACTATTTCTATGCAAAAAATAATTTGTTACATAGCATATTAAAGTTAAAAAAAGGATGTGATTTATACAAAAAAATATTTATAATTAACAATTATGCACATCATCATAGTGAAATTTTAGAGTGTTTTATTAGATTAATGATTCATATTTCTACTACATAGATTTCAATATCTAAATATTTCTTGATCATAAGAATATAGTAAAAAAAGTTTAAAGAAAACATCGCATCAACTTGTAATTCATAGAATATGTCAAAACAAAATACTAACTAGAAAGATTCATGTAAAACAAACATGTTGAAAAATGACTAATGCAATTAGGGGTGTGAAATCGGTCGATTTGGACGGATTGGTTTTAAAATTTGTTAAACTATTCGATTTAAAATCCAAAATCCAAAAAGTGATATGTTTAATCAATAACATAAACCGAACAAATCCAAACCGATTTTCTTTTTTTTGGATTTTTAGTTAGGTTTAGAAAAATCTGAATATTAAAAATATAAATTGCTATAATAATTATTTATTAAAGAATTTGGACGGATTGGTTTTAAAATTTGTTAAACTATTCGATTTTAAATCCAAAATCCAAAAACTGATATGTTTAATCAATAACATAAACAAAACCGATCCAAACCGATTTTTTTTTTTGTATTTTTACTTAGGTTTAGAAAAAATTGAATATTAAAAATATAAATTGCTATAATAATTATTTATTAAAGAATTACATCAATTTATTAAATCATTTCATACAAAATAAACTAACGCTTTAATAAATGAAATCAATAATATAAAAATTTCTCATTAAAATTACTTTCTTGAGAGGAAATTTCTAAAACAAATGAAAAAAAAATCAAATTTTAGCTATTTTTGGTTTAATTAATTTAATCGGATTGAACCGAAATCCAAAAATCGAATAATTAATTTAATCGGATTGAACCGAAATCATTTTTTTTTTTTTGGATTTTTAGTTAGGTTTAGAAAAAATCGAATATTAAAAATATAAATTGCTATAATAATTATTTATTAAAGAATTACATCAATTTATTAAATCATTTCATACAAAATCAAGTAACGCTTTAATAAATGAAATCAATAATATAAATATTTCTCATTAAAATTACTTTATGAGAGGAAATTTCTAAAACAAATGAAAAAAAAATCAATTTTTAGCTATTTTCGGTTTAATTAATTTTCTACAAACTCAACTCAATAACACATGATTGAAATCCATGATTGAATTCCAAGTTGAAATTCCAAATTCCAAATCTTGCCTAAGTCCTTGATTTTCCCTTCATGGGCTTAGCCAAAATCAAATCTAAATCAATTCAAACTCATGCGATTTTCTAATAACTCATTTATATTCTCATTTATATTTTCATATATAAATGAAATATAAATTTAAATCAATCAAATCAAATCCAAAATTCAAAATCTTTACTAAGTCACTTTAATTTTTTCTTAAGGACTTAGCCTAGATTATGATCCAATCACCTCAAATTCATAAAATTTTCTCATAACTCATTTATATTCTAATTTATATTCACATATATAAATAAAATATAAATTTAAATCAATCAAACTAAACTTAAAAATATCAAATCCAAACTCCAAATATTTCCTAAGTCCTTAATTTCCCTCTTAAGGACTTAGCCAAAATCATCTTTAAATCAATTCAAATTCATGAAATTTTCTCATAACTCATTTATATTCTCATTTATATTCACATATATAAATGAAATATAAATTCAAATCAATCAAACCAAATTCAAAAAATTCAAATTCAAAATTCCAAATATTTTCTAAGTCCCTTAATTTCCTCTTAAGGACTTAGCCTAAGATCATCATCAAATCACTTCAAATCTTAGAAATTTTCTCATAAACCATTTATATTCTCATTTATATTCACATATATAAATTAAATATAAATTCAAATAATCAAAACCACTTCCAAAGATCAAACTCAAATTCATTCAAAATTCAACCTAAGCCTTTCAAGTCAAAATCTTGAACTTAGCCAAATCAACTTCAAATCAAGCCAAACTCTTGATTTTCCTTCATGATTCAATTAATCCTTCAATCTTGAATCCAAATATAAAAACAAACTTCAATCACTTAATCAAAACTCAATTCAAAATTCAAGCCAAAATCTGTTTCATGTTCACCCTTTGAACTTCAAATTGTCAAATGAATCAAAACCCATTTGACTTCAAACCGTTTGCAAATGGATTTAAATTCAATCATAAGTCCATATACAAGTTCAATTAAACTCAAATCAAGCTTTGACCAAGCCATTTGACCCACTTAGGCTCACTTGACCTAAAGTGACCTAAAGTACCCCTTATGAGCTAAATTTTAATCCTAACCAAATTCGATTGAACTAAGCCCATCTATACCTCTCATCATGATCAACAATCATCATGAGATGATCAATCACTCAAATTGGGTCAAATCAAGTCAAACCTAAGGGTTGACCAAGTGAACACTTCACCAAAATGAAACCCAGCATAGCCACCACCATAGGCCAAATTGATTGAAACCAATGATCTAAGTTCATTCATGACCAATGTTTGAACTTGACCAAACCAACTATACCTAACCTAGCCCAATTAACCTTGAACCCAACTTGACCTAAAGGGTCATATTGATCCAAATTCAAACTTAACCAAAATTTATTGGAAACAAAGATACCAATACACTTCACATGACTAACCAAACCTAAACCTACCCATGACCTAGCTCAAATAGGTCAAATGGGTCAAATTGGTCAACTTGACCCATTTGACCTAAATGAAATCATATCAACCAAATTCAAACCTAAACTAAATTGAATCAAAACAAAGCCACCAAAATATTTGAAATGGTCATATGAACTTGACCCAACCCTTGGTTCGACCCAATTTGACCAATTGGTCAACTTGACCCATTTTAACCTAAATGGGTCAATATGAGCCAAACCATACCAAATGAACTCAAAATCTAATGAAACTTGGTCAAACCTATTTTCTCAACATACCCAACATATTCAAATTCAAAAATCAGCCAAATGACTATTTTACCCCTATGCCATAGAGCAAATCTTGGCCAATTCCACTTGGAATTTGGTCAAATCCTCTTCATACCAACTTGATACTCTTCTAATAGATTAAGTGAACACTAGGGAGGGTGGTGCACCCAACCCAATGGGTTTGGGTCAGCCCAACTTGACCCAATGGCCAAATCAACCACTCCCCTTGAAATGGCCACATGGGAATCATGGCTCCACTTATTTTGAGCACATGGAAAGTTCATATTCCCACTCCTCTGGCCAAATAGAATTCAAGGACACCCTAAATGGCCTAACCATCTCATTGCATGAGCTCAATTGGATCAAAATGACAAGCTTATGCTCGGTTGTCGATTGCCAAAGGGGGAGATATACTCCCCTAATTCACTTCAATTCTAACTTCCCCTCTATCGATTGAAGCTTAAGAACTCAGAGCAAGCCTTGGAGAGTATTCCCAAGCTTCTTAGAGAGGATTTAAAAAATCCATTTCTCAATTTTTAGAGTTTTAAAATAGGAGAGGTCCATTGAAAAGGAAATTCACTCCATACTCAAAATTAGTGCAATTCCCTTTACACACTCCATCAGTGAGCTCAATCGAGCTTGCCCAAGCTCTCTTCCAAGTTCTTGAAGTAAGGGGAGATCCAATTTGATCAAGGCTGAGCTCAAGCTAAGGAGGAGGTGACCCATAGGAAGATCTACTCAACCTCAACCCCTCAAACTTTCACCAAAGCTTCGTCTCAACCAGACGAAGCTTCTCCAAGGGAATCAAGCACTGATCACCTCCTACGAGGTTAGCCATTTTTCAATCACTAAACTTGATGTGGTGTGGGGCTTTGTAAAAGAAATGTTAATGGCATAAGATCTTGATTATTAGATGTGATCTAGGATGCATGTTGATGGTGTGGGTTGAGTTTCATCCCAATCCGAGCTCAATCGAGCTCAGATCAAGGCCTAGAACTTGGACGATCTCCATTGCTCATAGGCATTTGCAGGGAAGGATCTCTGGTCATCCATCCACACATTTTGGATGGACGGCTGAGATTAAACCAAGCTTTATATATTATTTTATCCCCTATGATCTATGGCTTTAATCTCACTCGTCCGATCCTTGATCGGATGGCTGAGGAAAAAGCACATAGCGCTGCCGTCACACGGCGCTATGATGGGATGTTTTAAATAGCCAATGGGAAGGCGCTGCGTGTAAAGTGCACACTGCCTCAGTTGTATGCGTGGCGCCCATAGGGATTAAGGATTTAATTAGGATTTATTTAATTCTAATTAATCACCTAAACTTCTAAAATTCATATCTCAACATAGAAAAATTAGAAAAATATGAAATAAATTACATTAGAAAGACAATTGAGCATGGAATATTCTAAAATTTATTTTGATTAATTTTGAATAGTTATTTTCTCTGAATTTAGGTTTTATTAGGAATATTAATTTTCTAATTACCCTTTAATTAAACAACTAATTATTCCCAAACTTCTTAAGTGTATTTTGGGGGATGACTTCTACCTCCCCTAATTTTCTTGAAATTTATTGGTGGCTTAATTGGGGAAATTGTTAATTCATTTTCTAATTATCCCCTTAATGTAATTAAGGTTAAGTAAGGGTTTATTAGTGGTTTCATCCTTTATTAAAGTTGATTAAGGTCTGTTTCTTTGAATAGGAGGTTTAGGTAATAATTTTTGGGGCATTTCCCCTAAGCTATTCCTTAAACCCCCATTTTTCCCTTAATTCTCTCTTAATTAAAGGGTTAATTCACTAATTACCCTCTTAATTAATTTCTTAAAATTCTAAAATTTTCCATAACTCAATTAATTCTTCTTGGGTAGATGCTTAGGTGTTCAGGAGCCTAAGTTCAATTAAAGATATCAAAATTTAACTCATATGTGTGAGGGGTGTTTTGAAATTACTTAAGTTAAACCCCTTAGCTTAATTAATCATTAATCATAATCCAAATTGCATTAGCCCCCTTTCTTCCTAGTTGCATTGTAAATTTAAATTCCTTGTGAGGTTTTATGTCATCTCATTAGCTCATAATTATTTGGTTAACTATGTTAAGGTGGTGAAGGTAAATGGTAATTAACATGCTTAATTCATACCTTAACCTAATCAAAATATAAAATGAATCTAATCATCAAAAAATTGAATAAAAATATCAAACATATGTGGCAATGGGTTAGGAATAACAAACTCAATTCACATTTTCCAAATTAATTCAAACTCAAGATCAAATAAAAATCACATTAAAAAAACTTTGATTTGCTTTAAGCTTTCGTATTTCATAAAATTGTCTTAAGGAATTAATTAAGGTGAATGTGTTTACATGCTTTCATTACTTTAGTTCTTTCCCAATATGCTAAATATGTGTGTCATATGGTTTCATACATTTATTCTTTTCAAAAATCAAATTAAGATGAAAATGTTTCTTTTATGTCAAATTTCATGTGTTGACTAAAGTAAGAATATGAGTTGCTATTATTATTATTAAATCTAAATTAATTTTCAAAATATATGAATAAATTATTAAAACTAAAAGTGTGTTACTTATATCTTACTTATAAGTTTGCATGTGAGTAAAATATAAGGATGTGCTCAGTGTAGGTTTTCCTTCTCCTCTCTTTTAATACGGTTTTGAATAGGATTTGGCAAAGTGTATAGTTCATTTAAAAAGAACATAACACTTGCATAATTACATATCCTACTCATTCATATGCTATTAATTAATGAGGATACCTATACTTGTACATATAAATTGTATAAACAAAAATGAATCGACCAACACAAACTTTTTGCATTCTTTCTTTTCCATTCATTTCTTGTGTACACATGCTTGTATTTAAGGAAATTGGTATATTAGTCTGGAAAACCCCAGGGTTGTGAGGCTTTAAGTAGCCCTAAGTAGATCTTGTACCTTACACCCCTGGTTAACAATGGCATCGTACTCACTTATGTCTTTCATACATTCATATGTGCAAATAAAAATTGGATAAGAAACTCCTTCACTACTTAATGAAAATCATGCATCATAAACTTCCAAATTTTCTTAAATAAACTACTTAGCATGCATCATAAAGTGTGCTATAGATATGTTTAGGACTCATTCATATGCAAGTTTATACATGTTGGGAAAGAAATGAAGTGATGTATGTTTTGTGAATTTAGTTCATTTTACTTAATCTTAAAATGCCTTTTTTTTAATATGTTTGTTTAGAGTTCATCTAAACTTAGGATTGATTAAAACATATAATAAAATATTCACTAAATAAAACTAAACATGAATCCACTTTAGAAATTACTTAGGTTAGAGAAGGAAAGAGAAGTTCTCCTCTCTTTCCATCTCTTTATAACTTAGTAATTAATTGTAGGATTCATCTGAACCCAATCAAAACATAAAAATAAAATAAACCCAAAATAATTAGATCACTTAAATGAAACCCTCCTCTAAGTTGAACATTCTTCACACTTAGAAAATTCTAACTTAAATCCATAGATAAGCATACCACACAAACCTCTAAAGCACACACATTAGGCTAAGTCACCACTTCTAGCTTTAGGTTAGGGCTGTGCATGGCTTGATGCTTGCTTTTGTTTTGTGATATATGTTTTAGTTTGGATGTTAAGATGCATGTGCGTAGAATGAATGATAGGATAATTTAGTTTAATCATTATTTTTTGCAGGGGATTATGCTTAAGGGGCGTTGTAATAAATGAAAATATAAATGCTTTTGTTGTGCAGGTGCTTATACCCCTAAGCATAATCCAATAGGCCAGGTGGACTTAGTCACCCATGTGTGAGGAGATAAGTCCAATATACATGCTTGGGATTTTGTGTGGTTTGTTTAGCTAATATTTATTTTGTTGGTGTTTTCTAGATTTACTTTTTCTTTTTCATGTAATTTTGTAATTAGAATTTTGGAATGATTGTCATGGGATTAGGATGAACATTAGTCATAAGATCTCATCTTATGTACCATGTGAAGACTTTGGAGCAACCATCTCAATAATCCAAAAGAAGGAACCAAAGAAGAAAGAAGAAAAGAAGAATAAATAAATGAAGCTTGAAGACCCCCATAACATTGAGTTCCTTGCTTAATTATATTTAATTCATTTATAATCTGGGTTGTATAAGGGTAGAGCTCAGCTACCCAATTTATTTTTGGGTTTATGCGGTGGTACCCGACCATAATGGCCTCTTATTCTTTTACGATTAGCTTTATAAATTGATTGTTCATTTGTTTAGCTTATGAATTAAGTGGCATCCTTTTTATAGTTTCTTCCTTACTTTATGTATGGCCTGGATGTGGATTAGACTCTTATAGAAAAATAAATCTTCTACCAAATTTAACAATTCAAAATTAAAAATAAAGAACTTATAACCTCACCTAAAGCTTAGGCTAAAAATTAAGATAAAAGAATTAGCAACCCCTTAGATGGATGAGTATTTCTTTTGTAACATCATGCATAAATGCATATTATTTTCATTCTTGATTAGAGGGCTTCCACCTTTGCCAGAGAAACTTGGGTTAACCTTTGAGAGCCATGGTAGAAACACACCTCCTCCCTTCTCGCTGATTTTGGCCAATAATCTCATTTCTCATGCATTAGGCATATGAATATTATTAGCAAGTCAAAATTATTTTTCAAAAATGAAAATAAAATATAATATGATTTGCATTAGATTTAAGTCATTTAAACCATACCCTTACATGATCTAGTCTCTTTAGGGAGTGAGTTTAGGGGCTTAGTCTCTTTCTAAATAAATAATAGTCTAGCTATCCTACATAAAGCATATGACTTGCCTACATAAATTTAAAATCATAGGAGGAATTAGTTGGCAGCTACCCTCAGATGATTGTAAGTCCAAGCATTCAGGTGGTTTGTCCTCTCTTGTGGAGGCAAACTAAATACCCATTTTTGCCTTAGATTTAGATTGTGCTTTTGGCCCTCGCCAAAGCTCCATAGATTTAGGTTCTGAGGTTGCTTCTCCGTTCCATGGGCCATAAGCATAAATCCTCACCACTTAGGCATTTCCTTAATCTTGTGTTATGGAATCATAAGTCATAAATTTCTAATGAAAATTTTAACTCAAACAAATTAAATCAATCTCAAAAATATAAAGCCCAATCATAGGATAGTTTTAGATGTTCGCTAGGTTTCCTAGCATCATGGGCATCTCCTACTTATCTTCATTTGGCTTCGATAATAACTCCCTCTCTTTGATCAATCCCATTTGATCTTCCAAAATAAACTAACCGATTGATAGTCCTACCTATTGAAATCTTTGGAGACAATGATCATTTACCTTAATCGAGAGTATTCCTAAGGGATCTCATTTCTTAGGATGTAATTAATTATGGGGGCTTGCCCCTGTAGAGAACTTAATGAACCTGATTTAAAATAATCCCTACTTTACTTTTCCATTTAAAGTAGGGGAAGAATCTTTGGTACACATGCAAACCCATTATCCTTAAGAGTCCTTGTTGAGGTGATTAGGTCCATTATTGGGTGGTGACTTCTATCTTTCGAGGTAGTACACCTCACCTCAATGTCATACACAATTACCCTCAATAAAAATATCTGGGGATCTATGTGGTGTCCAAAAATTGCATAAAAATAAGAAGATGTATATTTCCATCCTCATTTTATCCCACATAGAGTGAAGATGGAAGTATATATCTTATTCTTTTAGAAATCTCTATCATAATGAAACTTTTCACCACAACCCATAAATGCAATTAATACAATTCAACATTAAGTACATGGCACATCAAGTAACAAAGTAAAGACTATATCAGATGTAAGAAAGTAAAAAATAGAACAAACTACAAAACATGTAAAGGAGAAAAAAAAAGAACCTAAAATTTAGAAGGTCTCTCATCAAGTGGTGGTGGTCAAAAAATGTTATGACGAGAGTCAAATTGAACTTGAAATGAAGCTCTATTTTTTGCACACTACCATTGGTACTTCTCCTAGCAAGCTCTCTACTCTTCAATATTCATGTCAACCATAAGCTCAACTTGAGCAAAATACTCCATCCAAGATCCTTGTGGTAGTGTTATTGTGTTAATGGCTTTCCCTCTCTTGCTACTTCCTCTTCTTTTGCCCCTATTATAACATGATTTGGACATCTGTTCTCACTATAGAAGGTGCCAAAGGAATGGTTTGTGAGAAGGAGTGTGATATGGTGCCTCAATGTAAGTTAGGCTGCATTTGATCTCAAGCAAATAACAATCATATGTGGGTCATGCAAAAGTATGTGACTAAGGAAAGAAGAAGTGTGATGCTAATTCAATCACTGACTTTGGGAATGACATTATGTCTAAGAGTGTGTTGCATAACATGAGTATTCAACACAAGTCCACTAACTAAAGCTTGGTGCTAATGGAGTGGTGAGTCTCTAATGATTATATTAATAAAAAACCAATTATAAGTGGAGTCATTAAAGATATTGTGGGCTTAAGGAATGGAGGTATTCTTATAAATCAATATCAAAAATAGAGATTTCTTTACCATAAAATCTAGACTAGAGATGAATATAGACAAGGTTTGTAAAATATTCAAAAAGGAGTTCAGAGTGAAATGGGTAGGCTACAGAAATTAAAAATTGAAGGGTTATGTTAACAAAGAGATAAAAAATGTGGTAGGACAAATTATGTTGTATATGAGCCTTTGAATCTATTATCCCATTTTTTTAGTACTTCATGTATGCAGCTTCTTAATTATCATATTAGAATTGGGTGTCACACCTGCTACCATGAGATCTCTTGCTTGCCATTGTGAATATCTTTTAAACAAAGAGCTCAAAAAAGTATGTGAGAAGTGAAGGAGAAAATAGAATTTATGAGAAAGAATGAAGAATAAATGGCTTTTTATAGATTGTTTATGAGACCATATAGTATGAACCTAGCTTGTATAGTACGATTTAAATCATTCCAATAGTTGTCTTATGACTATTCTGACTAAGTCAATCGTATAGTATGATTAAATAATCATCAATATGATTAAGTAACATTACTCATCCTAATGTTCACTTTAAATGGCTAGTTGGCCGGGTCAATCATGTTGTTCCAAACATATCATACAATATAATCATGGATCGTCCTACATAATCTATTTTATAGTAAATCATCTAGTCATTTATTCCAACTTGTTTTGATGATCTAATCAAACCAATCATACAATACAATGGGAAATGTATAGTATGAATTTAGTAAATTTACTTTTAGCCCAAAATAAAAATAAATGAGATTATGGAACAATATAAAAAATAATACATAATAGGAAACAAAAGTAACAATGAGAGAAAATAAAAAAAATGCATGCATGAATACAAAGTAGAAAATAAAATAAAATGAAATTAAGATGTATGAATGGATAAAAATAAACAAATAAAAGAAATAAACTTAAAAATAAAATTAAAGTACAAAAATATTAAAATGACAAGAAAGATGCACAAAATAAAATGTGACAAGACTAAAAAAAGAAAAGATGAAAGAGTCTTATCACCCCTCACTTGCAAGATCCATATTTAACTGAGTGCTAAGGCTTATAAGGTGTTCATGCTTTTACAATCTTCCAGTTTGTATTTTAGATTGACATAAAAAAGCATGCCTTACTTAACTTAAAATTCCTTGAGGTAAGTTTGCTCACCTTTTATGCTCATCTCAAAATTTTTTCATATTAATCTTGAAAAATCTTCACAAATCATAGAGTTAATAGATACACACAATATATCATTAAGACAAGGTGTTTGTTTCAAACAATATAAGGTCTTTTTCAAAATATAATCAGGGTATAAAGAGCTTTCAAATCATGGTGCATTTATCATTCAAAAAAGCATTTTTAACATCCAACAAGCAAGTGCAAAAAATTAATTGAATATCTTCCAAGAAATAAATATAGAAGTTTCTTTAAAATTAATGCTTCTTATTTGATTAAAATCTTTAGCCACAAACCTTGCTTTGTTCCTAACAACTTCCAAGTCATTTAATTTTTTTTGGAAACCCACTTAGTTCCTATAACTCTTTGAGACAAGGTATAGGCACTAACTTGAAACATAATTTTTAACAAATGATTCAATTTTCCTTGCATTGCTTCAACCTAAAAGTCATCAAATATTACATATGTTACATTAGTGGGTTAAATGAAGTTGTATGGCTAACTCTTTCTCTAAGGATACTTCTAATCCTAACACCTATAGATTAGTTTTCTATGATCAATTTATGGGGATGATTTGAAGCATATTTTCACTTTAGGTGGTTTCCCGCGGCATCCACATTTTCTTCTGAACTCAATTTCTTAACTTTAGGCACTAAATCTACAAGTTCTGTAGAATGGGAACTTATTCACATATTCTTCTACCAACAAGATTCACTTATTAAAGGTTTTATATGATTTTCCTATAGAGTAATCAAAACTTTCATAGTTGTATTTCTTGTTATTTAACACAAAGCATTTATGCCCAAAAACATGTACCTAAGGTTCAAACTAACAAAAAAAAGACCCATTTAATAGATAAAAAATTTTGTTATAGCAATGGTACCTGACCTGAGTACTTTTGCTATCTCAAAAAGTGGCCTTCCCTTTGATTTTAAGTTCTAATGAATTTACTTTTGTCCCTCATCATGTGTCTTGAGTAACCACTATCTAAATACCGCATGCCTCCACTAACCCATGGGTGAAGGTATATCTAGAAAATATATTTAGGATAACTTTTTGAGAACCTAAACTTGCTTTGATTCCTTACATTTTATAATAAGAGATCTATGAAAAGTTTTCAGAATCCATGCATATCCTAAATTTCAATGTGAATAATTTATGCATAGAGTAGAAATGTATCCAAACATATCATAAGAAAAGTAATAAATATTAGGTAAAGAATGCATTATCTTTTTAAGTTTGAATTTCCTTTTATGAGTAGGTGTGTTTTGTTTGCAATTTTTAATTTTTTTCAAGTTTTCATTTGCACATTCAAGAAAGCCAATTTTTTATATAAGTTATGTTTATTTTTTATATTTTTGAATTTCTAACACTTTATTATCATTTTTTTTAAATTTCATGTTTATCCAAAAGTGTGCAATGATTATTTCGAAAATATGAAATTTTTTAGAGTTAAATATTTTATTTTCAATGATTTGAATGCAACATGTAATTAATCAAAAAATAAGAGTTTATCATAATTAAGATTACTTAACTATTCAACATCAGAATCATGAGAATCCCCATTTGTCATCAATAGAGGTTTGTGGCTTCTTTTATAGCTTCTTCAAAAGAGATTGAATCTAAGTTGATCCAAAAAAGCAAGCTATGTTTTTTTTTTTTGCATTTTTATTTCCTACTATTTTCCCTCTTGATTGGTATCCTTAAGTCAAGAATGCTCCCATCTAATGTGACCAAGTTTCTTACATTCATAGCAAATAAGATCAATGAAAGTTTTCTTTTGGTTGCCTTTCCTTCAATCAAATCTCTTCTTTTTTATCTTTTTAGGAGGTTTTTGAACTTCTTAGTTATAAGTACAATGTCATCATCATCAGTGCTGCTTTCCTCTTTGCTATAATCAAATGTATTTATTTTAAGGAAAATTAACTTTTTTTTTGTAATATGCATCGCCATTTCTTTTTAGAATTTTTTTGTTAATGAGTAATAAGAGAACCAAGCTATTGATGAACTAAGTAAAGAGTCAAATATTTAGATTCAAAAATGGTCGTAATATTAGCATCCCAAGATTTTGGCAAAAGAAGCAATACTTTGCTCACTTTTTTAGTATTTGTAAACTCTCCTCTTAAAGCATACAGTGAAGAATTGAATTTTGTAAAATGTGTGTACATGTTAAAAATTGACTCATGTTATAGCATATGAAAAAGTTTGTGATCATGAAAATGCATGTTTATATGAGATTGTTTAATTTCATCAGTTTCTTGATAAGTGACACAATTTTCCAAATTTCCTTACCTATTTTGCAAGTGGAAACACACATGTAGTCCTTAGATTTTATACTATAGAAAAAGTAATTTAATAATTTTAAATTTAATTGTGCTAATTCTCTATCTTCCATTGACGACAAATTAAAAGGCATTTCAACATGTTTGCCATTAACAACATCTGGTGGGGAGTGGATATCTACCTTTAATCATATTACAAATTCAAAATTTGATTGCTTGAATAAAAGCAAACATGCAAATTTTCAGAAATAAAATAGAATATCATCAAAAAGAAAAGGTCAGGTAATATAGGACTCTTCCATGGTGTTCTTATTCCCAAAATATGGCATTGATGGATTTGTTTATGGTGTTAGACCTCGAAACAAGCATACCGCTCTAATACCCTTATAAGAATTGACACACCCAAGAGAGGAGGGGAGTGAATTGGTGTGCTCTAAAAATTTTTTTATAGAAAATCAAATCAAGTCATTATTATTAAATAATAAAGAACAAAACCAACAATCTAAATAGAAAGAAAATAGTAGTAGAAAAATAATAGAAAGAAAAGAAAGAGAGGCACAAATATTTTTAGTGATTTGTCCCAATGAAATTATATCAAGTCTCCATATCTCCTTTAAAAAAATCTACTATCTCTTCTTCAACATAATAAGCTAAGACAACCTCTCTCATTAATGGGTAATGAAGAAATTATGCATTGCTCTCTTTCTCTTTCAAGGCAAGAAAGATGTCACTCCCTCTACAATATACAAGAAAAACTTGTCTCAATAAGAACAAAACGCTCAAGTTAACACATAAGACTCAAAGGCAAGGTGGATGAAAAATAATAACTAAAACAAAAGTGCAAACTCACCAACATAAGAAATTCTTAAGAAAAAGAAGAAAATTCTCCTCAATTTTTTCTAATAAAACCTTTTTCCCTAAGCCTCCTTTAAGCTTTCTTATATTTAAGATGACTTGTTAGGCTCCCTAAAGGGAATATTAAATAAAAAATTAAACTTTTATTAACAAATCATACCAATCATATTATACGATCTTCAAATCGTACTGTACAATTAGTTCATTTTTTTTCTATTTGCCATAATTGAATGATCTAATCATTTTAATAACAGTCGTAATCATACTATACGACTAGGGGTCACACTATATGATTAGTACAAACTAAAAATTTGGCTCTCTATTTGTTCATCTTGTGTCAAACATTACAAACATATTAAGAAAAATTCTTAAAAATTGAATCCCACAAATTTTGAATTAAAATCATGTAATTATCAAATAAATTTGTACTGTATGATGTTTATCATATTATATGATTCATTAAATTAAGCAAACTTTATAATTGACCAATTTAATTCTAGTAGTTTAAAAAATTAATTTAGCAAACTTTATATATATATATATATATATATATATATATATATATATATATATATATATATATATATATATGGTTAAGCTACGCCGAGACATGGAGTTCTAGAGTGGGAATGGCGACGAAGCTCTCGGGTATGACCTCTTCTTTCCTGTTACTATTCCATTGGATTTTGCAATAGTGCATTTCCTTCTTCCCCATTTTTCCTGCTTTTTTGTTTTTATGGATCCCACCTCTTATGCTTAGGTTGTGGTTGGAAGCTCTCTTTTAGACGAAGGTGATTTTGACTCTAATATTCTACTCTTTCGCAAATCTATCATGACTATTTTTTAGAAGGAACTAACTCTAGTTTATTGAGAAAAGCCACTAGAAAAGGGAGTAAACCAGCTCTTCTACTATCTGAATATGAGATTTGGGACCTTGCTAAGCCTTTCAGATTTAATCTTGTGGGAAAATTTACATATAAACATCCAAAATTGGACATAATCAAAAAACATTTTGGAGACCTAAAATTAGTTGGAGAATGGAATTTTGGTTTCCTTGATCGTATACATTATGATAAAACTATCCAAAGAAGAAGACTATGCCCATTTGTTCTCCAAAAGCTCTACCATATAGAAAATATCCTAATCAAGTTCTTGAAATGGACTCCATCCTTCGATTATAGCATTGAACCTCCATTGCTCCAATTTGGATCAGACTTCTAGAACTGAAATAATGCCTATTTAATAAACAATTTTTTTACTTAATAGTATCCATCTTTGGAAGTCCATTAAAACTTGATTCCCCTACCTTCAACTTAACAAGACCATCTGCTGCAAGGATTTTGGTGGAAATGGATATAAACTGTTAGCTATAATGAGGAAATTTGGATTGGTACTCAATGTAATGGATATTGCCAAAAGGATGAGATAAATTAAAAACCTCTCTATTGTATAAAATGAAGAATGTTTGGGCATAACCTGGAAAGATGTTTCATTACACACCCTGAACTAAGAGACATTGGCATCGAGAAAAAAAAAAGAGAAAAATATAGTGGCAACACACTTTGAACATAACACAACTTGTTGCACATGGATGACATAACCAACACTGAATTTGTCATACTTGGACATAACTCTGAAGTTAGTCTGGAATTCACAACTCATCCATAAGCACTAAACCATAACATCCTTGAAGAAATAGATAACTAAAGGGATCTGTGTCACAACCTATTTCAAGAGCCTTTGAATGATGAAAAAACTAGGCATTTGATACAGCAACAGATCCCACAAGACTTACTCATTATGAACATAATAGACCCTATACAATCCAACCAATAAACAAGAACATAATGGAGTTCCCAATTCTAGAAACTGATATCCCAAAACAAATAACACTTAACATAATGCATGGGACTTTGCCTGATGTTAATAATTTGGCACAAATGGTGATAAGCCAAGATACAACCAATGTAGAAGAAGATTCAATCCACCCACCTGATGAAACAATTGAAGAGGAACACTATGAAGGTTTAATTAATATAGCTATGGATGAGTGGTAGACTTACAAACATAGAAAATAGAATCAATAAGGAATTTGAGAACTAAATAATTTACTTGAAACAAGAATCAAATATTAGATGAATCTCTGACTAGGGAAGGGTCTTCTAAACGACCCACTTAAACAAATTAATTTGGAACATTAGAGGCATTGACAAGGACAATGTCTCAATTAGACTTAAGGTACTTGTAAGACACCATAACCTTAAGATATTTTCCACTAGTAACCAACCAAAACCTACCCAAGATAAGAAGATGCTTTCCCTAATTATCCATCCATTTAAATACTAGTAATAAGATCTAACTTTCTTAGAAACCTAGACTTCATATCCAAATTCTACTGGACACCATTCAATATCTTCACATCCACATCCAAGATTCTAATATGAATTCATATGCTACCTTCATATGTGTTGCTTACATCAGACAACAAAGAATGGAACTCTGGATGGATATCAAATAGATCAGCTCAACACCATTGTCCCTAGTTGATTGGTGGAGACCTTAATATGATTGCAAGCTTAAGTGATATGAAAGGTGGTAGAAGGCCTAATATGAATGTGATTTTAGAATTTGCTAATTATATTGAAGATGCCAACCTCTTTGATGCCGATTTTATTAGCTCTCCTTTCAATTGGATGAGAGGGAAAGTTTTTGAAAGACGTGACTATATTTTAATTAATTTAGACTGGCTCTCACTTTCCTTAAAATTGGAAGTATAACACCTTGCTAGAATAGCATTAGACCACTCCCCAATCTTGGTGACTTTCAGACATATTCCCAGTACAACCCATTATCAGTTCAGATTCCTTAATTTATGGACTTTGCACTCTTAATTTGAAAAATGTATAAAGAATACTTAGAGTGGTGTGGTGGAGAGGAACCATTGGATCAAACTTTGGTCATTACATAAAGCTACTACCCAAGCTCTAAAAAAATGGAACAAAGAAGTTTTGGCAACATTTATCATATGATCAAATCCACAGAAGAAAAAATCAACATCATTGAGAATGTAATGCTTGGAATGGAAAACCAATATGACAGTACTCTTGAAACCCAATTGGAACAACTCCAACTACAACTTCAGGAATATATTGATAGAGAAGAGACTCTTCTTAGACAATAAGCTTCAACTAAAATCTTCCTCTAAGAAGATAGGAACTCCAAATACTTTTATGCTGGGATTAAGAGGAAAAGAGAGGGTACGTGGGTGGCAAAAACTAGAGATAAAGATGGAATGTAGATTCAAAACTAGGAGGGTATTATGGAATATTGTTTGAATTACTTCTCAAACTTACTTAATCAACCTTATATAACCACAACATCCCACCATCATAACTAGCAACCCTTTAAAAATGATAGTGTCTTGATTAACAATGAGGAGCTTCTTTCAATTCCTATGGAAGATGAAATCTTGAAGGCACTCAACTCTATAGATGGATATAAAGTTGTTGGACCAAATGGTTTCACAACCCTTTTATACCATCAAACATGGAATATTGTGAGGCTTGAAGTCGTCAATGCTATTCAAAGTTTCTTCAAAGGCTAGAATATCCACAATTTTTTCTCAACCTCTGCCATTGTATTGATTCCATTAGAAAGAGATGCACACTCTTGGGACAAATTCAGACCCATATTTCTTGCTCCTATTATTAATAAAATCATTTGTAAAATCATTGCAAACAACTCCCTAACCTCATTTCATCCTACCAAGCTACATTTGTGAAAGAGAGGAACATTATTGATAACATACTTCTTTCCTAAGAACTCACCAAAGACATAGACAAAAACACTAAAGGAGGGAATATGATTATGATGATTGATCTCAAAAAAGATTTTGGCACCATACATTAATTTCATCCTCAAGTCACTCAAAGGAAAAATGATTTTCAGACTATTTTTGCATCCTCATTCAAAGTCTTTTTGCTAGAAGGCACCACAAAATCCTCATTAATGGTGGAGCCCATAGATTCTTTAAAGCTAACAAGGGAGTTAAGTAAAGAGACCCTCTCTCCCCTACACTCTTCTTTCTTGCCTTGGATCTTCTCTCAATAAATCTAAATTGGGAGGTCGCTCAAAGAAAGGAATTGGCTACATCACCATTAGAAATCTAAATATAACACACTTAGTCTTTGATAATGACCTCTTGATTTTCTACAATGGTAGCAAGAAGTCTATTAATACCCATAGGGTAATCATTAAAGAATTCACATCACTATCATGTATGGATCTTAATGCTAACAAATGCTTCTTTGTTGTAGGTAAAGGAGTCCTTAAGAGTAAGATTAAATGGATTAGGGAAAGGACTAGTTTCCATCATACATCCTTTCATTTGAGCTACTTTGGCATCCAACTATATAAAGGAAAGATCACAACCTCTCTCTTCCATGAACTCATTGACAAAATTCAAAATAAAATAAACTCATAGGAGAATTCTTTCCTTTCTTTTGGTGTAAGAATTACTTTAGTCAAAAGTATCCTCAACTCAATTCCCTTATATACCACTCAAGTACAATAGATCCTCAAAACCATTCAAAATAGAAATGAAAGGATGTTTAACAAATTCATTTAGAGTCACTGAATTAAATCCATTTTTTGGGACAGTTGGAGGAAAATGATCAAGTCACTTTGCAATTGTGGGTTAGGATTCAAAACATTAGAAGATAATATCAAATGCAATACTTTCAAATTATAGATTAGATTCAGAGAATGAAATACAATGTGAGATGAAATCATGCATCAAAAATATTTCCATCGAATGTATTCAATGAATACCCAGCCAAAGAATTCAAATTCTTTGATTAGGAAGAATATGCTGAAGCACAAGGTAGAAGCTGAAAATCTAATTTTTTGGGACTTGGGAGAAGGAAAGATTGACTTATAGAATGATCATTGGATAGGGGAAAAAGCTATAATTAATTGGAGGATAAAAGGTAGAGTGACACAATTTCAACAAATTGTAAAATTTTGGGATTGATCACTCAGAAAAAACAACTTTAGGGATGCGCTCCACTATCTTTATGGGATGGGTTGGAGTATATTTTTTTTTAGAGGTAGATTGATATATATATATATATATATGGGTTCTATTTCCTATGGACCCAAGCCTCCATAATTAATTCCTCCTATTACTATAGTAAGAGAGCATTCTTAATTAAGGTTGGAAACAAACATATCTATTTGATATGCAATTGGTGTCTTAGAGGTGTACATGGCATAGATGACTATCTTGTAGGAAATAGGAGTGTAATCTCGATGAAGATCATATGGTTCCATCATCCCAAGATTACATTATTCTAGCCTACCAACATCAGAGGAACATAGTTGTAATGTCTAGAGAATCTGATTAGCAGCCATGGGTTACCTTATTTCAGTTATCTCGAGTAGACTTAAAATTTTAGTGTAAGTAGTGCAAGAGTGTTCACATGGTGAATAAATTATAAGGTGTTCGTATGGTAAACAAGCAGATGTTCACATTGTGAACGAATATAAGGCTTGGCTTACATCCCTTTAGAATGTAAAAAATCAGAGTTTTCCGTATGGTGGCGGATATGAATTTATTTGCGTGGCGAATGAATTATGGGGTATTCACATGATGAATGAAAAGATGTTCACATGGTGAACGCACAAAAGGTTGGGCTTACATCCCTTTTAGAATACCAAAATTAGGTTTGTCTATATGGTGGATAGATATAAATTTGTTCATGTGGTGAACTAATTATGGGGTGTTCACATGGTGAATGGATAGATGGAATATATGTTCACATGGTGAATGAATATGATGCTAGGCTTACATCCCTTTGGAATGCCAAAATTAGGGTTGTCCTACATGATGGACAAATATGAATTTATTTGCATGGTGAACAAATTATGGGGTGTTTGCATGGTGAACATATAGGTAGAATAGATGTTCACATGGTAAATGAATATGAGGCTAGGCTTACATCCCTTTGCAATGCCAAAATTAAGGTTGTCCACATATTAGGTAGACATAGTGGTGTTTGCATAGCAAATGAATAAAATTTTAAATTTGATAAAAGAAAATATATAAAAGTCTCATTTTAAGACCCAATGCCTCAACGGTGGAATCTAGCACAATGGCGCTGTGATTATGGAGCCCAATGCTTATGTGGCATGACATAGGCCAGATTAGCTGGAGGCTCAGTGTCTTAGCACTGAGTATATAACGCTATGGCGTTGCTAGTATTGGCCATTTGACCATTTGAATAACGCTGTGGTGCCACCTTGTTGAGTTGCGGTGTGGCCAGGATTCTTAATAGACATGCAATGAGTTTTAAGGGGAAATGACCTCATTTTAATGAGCACTGCGATGCTAGGTCAGTTCGCTATGGTGTTGCGCTCTTTTCGTGCGCATATATTACAAAAATTTATTATAATTAATTCTATTTTTTAACAACACAATGACCAATAGGAGGAGCTGGCCAGTGCCTCAGCGCTGCACGTGGGCACCGCAGTGTTGGGTCCATGTTATGCAACCTGAGTGCTGGGTTTGGGCATCGTGGTGTTGGGTCCTGATTTATAAATGGAGGCCCAGGATGTTAAGGATTTTCATTCAGCGATCCCTTTCCTTTAAGAATTTTCTTTCTCTCTAGCTATTTTTATTTTCCAATTTCCATTATTAATCGTGTCTCTTAGAAGAGTTTCAGACAAGAAGAGGGCATCCAGCAAAGAAAATCACATCGTTAACATTAACACCGAGGAGTGAGACCAGCATGCTCTCGTCCACAAGAACCTAATTCTAGAGAGGGGATTCCAAAATCTCAGTGGTAGTGTGGAAGGGATAATTATGGAGCGAAGGTGGCTCAAACTAGCCTATAATAATAATTCATGCATTGTCCCGGTGGTGCAAGAATGTTTTGCAAATTCATAGGACGACCAGGACAATAAGGCATATGTCCGGGGAAAGCTGGTAAGTTATGATTGTAGTGTTATAAACATATTTTATGATCTCTCTATTATTGAGTATGACCAATATCTCTCCTACTATAATGATCATCCCAATTTTGATAATATTATTCTTTTTCTTTGGGGTGGAAATGAAAGCGTGCAATGAAAATGATGGGAGGAAAGGATTATCAATTTTCTTGCATCGAAATAGCAGCTGCCTCTAAGGTTTAGCACTATTTCATTTCTATCAAGCTTATGCCCTTTGATAACATTAGTGAGATTATCAAGGATAGGGCTATTTTGAATTTTTCTATTCAAAAGGGGTTCTAGATCAATATTGGGATGGTTATTTTTAAATTTATTTATAATATGCTAAAGGGGAGCACTAATGTTGGGCATGACCACCCTTCTCTTATTTATAGTTTGTGTAGTGGCAAGTGTGGTAGAGGGGCCATATAAGGAGGTACTCCTTTAAAAGGCTCCTCTAATGAAGAGGGTGATTGTGGGTTTCGGGAAAAGGTTTAAAGTGTGTGTGTGTCTGTGTGTGTGTGTGTGAGAGAGAGAGAGAGAGAGAGAGAGAGAGAGAGAGAGAGAGAGTTCACGTTCTCCCCAATCTAGATCTCGAACACTCAAGTCCTTAACTGAACAAGTTCAAGAGATCAACAGATATGTCTCAGACTTGCGAAAGAGGGTAGACAAGAGTAGTTGTAGGCAGGAGATGTTGGAATGCAAATTTGATCACTATATGGATCAATAGAAAATGAAATTCTCTTACACGACTTAGTTGAACATTGCACTAGTCAACATGTTTCAAAATTGTAATCTTGTAGATTATAGTAAAGTTTCCTTCCCCACAGTGCCTCAATATTAGCCCTATGTGATTGCCCCGCCGGTATCAGACACGGAGGAGAAGGAAAAAGAGGAAGATGAGGGTGGTGATGAGTACGACAACTAGTTTTTTCCATTTGTAATTTTCTTTTCTTTTACTTATAATTTGTAATTTATAATTTATATTTTTTTTAAAGATATAAAATTCTCCTTTTCATCATCTATGTATTGTGTGTGTGTGTGTGTGTGTGTGTGTGTGTATTTGTTTCTATTGATACTCCAGGATAGATAAAATTTTTTTAATACTAATATAAAAAAATCAAATCAAGGTACAGTGCCACAACGCTGGTATGCCAGTGCCTCGACACTGGATATATACTAAAGGACCCAAGAGGTGGGTGCCATGGTGTTGTCCTACAGCATCGCAACATTGTGAGACATTATTTCCTTCCCAGTAGAAAATTTTCTTAGTCATTTTTCACGTGCAACAAAGCAACACAGCATTGTAGCACTATCCCCTCAGCGCCACAGTGTTGTGGGATTTTATCTCATTTTTTATCAAAATATTCTAAGTTATATTTCAAGTGAAACATGGGTTTTGTGCCACAGCTCTAATGTTATGGTGCCATGGTGCTATGATATTATTTTAGTTGCATTAAGACATGGCACTACGGTGGTGATGCTATGGCATTGTAATGCTTATGGTATTTTGTTAAAGCACTGTGACACTAATTCTTGGATGCTACAACGATGCTTCCATAAAATGGTTACCTAAGAGCATGGTGTTGCATCGCTAATATCTAGCACCTCAACACTATAGAACAAATTTTTGAAAATTTCTATAAATTTTGATAACATTTCGCCTTAGCATTGCTTGGATTTAAAATCATATAATGCAAAGCTCTCTTCTCCATAATTTTGGATCTATGATCAATAGAGGGGAGGGGGTTTTGATCTTTCACCAAAATAAAATTCAACGATACAGATTTTCAAATCTCTAAGTTTTTCACACTAGATCAAAGATCAATAGTGGTATTTTTGTCAAACTAGTAAGAAAAAGCATAGATTCTTTATCTAAAGTGAGAAACTCAGAGCGAAGTGTGAACACCATTCGAAAAGAGTAAAATTAAAATGGGGGATAAAGTTCTCTAAGTGAATTGCTTACTCCTATTTATAGGAGTGGGCTAATAACTATTCCCTCTCAATGGCTAGTGTAGCACCTCAGTGCCAAGATCACGGCACTGTACCATAAATTAATAGCTAGATCGGGCAGTTAAACAGAGCCTCGACTCCAAGATCACGGTGTTGTAGTGTTGTATCATACTTTGATAACTGAACCAAGTAGTTGTTTCTTCTAGAAGACTAGGGCAGCACCTCAATGCTATGGACGTAGCAACGCGACACTATAGTCAAAAAAAAAATTGTTATTTTTTTATTTAGTTTCTTATGTAAATAAGAATGATTCCAAATGGAATGATGACAAGTTAAGAGAACAACTTACAACACATATTTATAATTTAATTCACAATATACTACTAGAGAATACTAAAAAAGATAGACTAGTTGTTAAAGGTAAATCTAGTTCAACATACATCTCCAAAACTATTTATAATAGATGGTGGGAGGGAACCAACAAGGTACCATGGGGAAAAGTGATTGGAACTCTACCATCAACCCATCAATCTCTTTCTTTTGTTGGAGACTACTACATAACTTTATTCAAATGGATGATATCCTCAAACTCAAAGGCTTAAAATTACCTTCAATTTGCATTTTATGCAGGAATCAAGAAGAGAGCATAACACATTGTTTAATATGATGCAATTTCAGCAAAATGGTATGGAAAATATTTGTTGATCTCCTCCAAATTGACATGAACTAGAAAGTTGAGTCTATATTAGAACTACTTCAAACTTGGAAGATTAAGGACAAATGGCAGATTAACATCTCATTGACCACACAAGTGATTATTCTTTGGTTCATTTGGATGACCCGAAATGAGATAAAGCATGAGAGTAACATCACTACAATAGAAAATGTGATAGGTAACACCAGAGCTTACTTAAAGAAAGCAATATGCTATGGGACTATTAAAAGGTCACACTTTAAAGGTCTAATACAATGCTCGACACATACTAGGGAGTTGTGTGGATGACATAAAAAAGAGATGGGAACTTGTGAAATGGCACAAATTGACTCATGGTGTGATCAATATAAATATAGATGGAAGCTTTGATATTAAAACTAGAAAAGCTAATATTGGTGGAATTTTTAAAGGATATAATGGAGTGCACTTACTCCATTTCTCTATACCATTCACCGGATACTTCCTTCTACATGTTGAAGTGGCAGCCTGCATGTAGGCAATCAAAATTGCTTCCATCCATCCAATGAAAGAGTACTGGCTACAATATGATTCAAAGATCCTCATCCACATGATTACGGAAGGAAAATATTGTAACATACTGTGGTTCATAATAAATGAAATCAAGTTTTTGAGGAATCTATTGAAAAATCTGATTATATCCTTTTCTCACATATATCGGGAAAGTAATCAACCAGCTGATTGGTTTGCTAGAAGGGGTGCTACATCGCAATCCATTTACATATCCAGGACTTCAAACTCACAGCTGAAATTTCTTGTGGATGGTGACAACATTGACTTGCCTTACATTAAGACTAACATCATGTAATACATTTACATATTCGCTTTTTTGTCTTTCTTGGATTACTTGTATTTCATAGTGATCAATAAATTTTTCTCTATTATATATATATATATATATTCATTTTAAAATATCAAGTTATAAATTAATTTAGATTAAATTGTCTTTTCTCACTCAGTATATTATGTTTTAATCTAAGTTGCACTTGCTTGAAAAGAGTGTGTATTAGTATAGGGCTTCTTTGTCCCATTAAGAAGATTTTATGTAATTTAGCAAGTAGGACCTTTGTCTAGATGTGAATGGTTCTATACAGATTTTTTTTTCTTTTTTCAAATCAAATAAGGTTTTTAAAATGCCCAATCCATTCATGCTTTTGGGATGCCAAAATTATATAGCAATTATATGATTTAAATTGTTTCTAATGGCATTCATAATTCTTACACGTGTATATGGATCTTGCTATATTCTTTTGGATGACTAGAAGCATATCTCCACATTTAGGAATATGATGAATTTCCTTTTTCTTGTAACTTAAAGATTTTATGAGTTTAGTAATATCGGCATTTATGTCATCTTTCTTATTTATATCTTAAACACATGATTTATAAAATGTACCATGTGTAGACTATTCAAATATCTGACTTCTCATATTTAACATCTTAAATAAATTTTCTTAGACGAATAACCTAGGAAAATAGATCCCCAAAGTTAGCATCTTTATTATTCAATAGAAAGCGTTACACCAAAATATATTTAAATGTGATAAGTATAGTGTTTTTACTTTGAAAAATTCTTGTGAATTTTTTTTTAATTTAGGCCAAATGTTTACTCAATTTAATAAATAACTAGCATCTTTATTGGCATCAACCTCTCTCTCTCTCTCTCTCTCTCTCTCTCTCTCTTTATGAATGTATGTATATTTGTATGTATGCATGTATGTATAAAGGTAGTTTATATTTATTTACAGACTATTTGGGATTAACTTTTCTTCTATTTTTTTGTTATTTTTAAAAACATATTTGTTTAGTATATTTTAAATATATATATATATATATATATATATATTGTTTTTCAAAACAAACACATTACTTTTAAAAATACTCAAGACAACTTTTAGATGTTTTAAGTATTTTTAAAAATAACTATCACCACCAAACATATTTTGTTTCAAATCAAACTATAAATAAAATATAATAAAAAATAAAATAAATAAAAGTATTTACAAGTAGCCCCTTGGTATATATTAGTTAAGCTAAAATAAAATCTATTTTTTTAATTATAATATTTTATTAAACAATTTATAGAAGGAAGGAGTTATATATAATTTCTACTCTTCATAAAAAATTTAAATTCTTTATTTTAAAATTCTCTATTGTGATCAATATATAGTATAAGTATTAAAATATATTAAGCTTCTTTAAATTTATGTTACAAAGATTTTAAATTTCACAAAGGAATTCTTTTTATGCTTTAGAAATCTAATTCAAGTAAATAAAATGTAGTCATCAATAACGATAAAGCCATATAAATTGTCACCTTGGCTAATTGAGCTAATAGATAGGTCTAACTATGTTCATACATATCATTTCTAGAATTTTAGATGTGACTATAGTCTTGATAAAATAAAATAACTATTTGAGTTTTTTTTCTACTTGACATGCATCAAGAAATGATCAAAGTAGTTAAATTTATGTGCTTTTTTCAAACTTTAGATGAGTGATTTTCCTAAGTGTATGCATAGTATATAGTAATTTTTTTATGTCATAGCCAAGGTTCATCTACATTAGTTTTTAAACATTTAACTTGATTAGTTTTAATAATGTTATCAATAATATAAAGACAAACTTTATATTCCTTTAGTACTTTATCCTAATTCCTAGTGGTCTTCAGCTACTCTTTATCTTACCTTAAGATGGACAATGTAGTTTTATAACATATCATAAACTTCAGCCAATATTTCTAACTTTGATCAAATTATTTAGACTCTAATCAACCTATATTTACCCTAGCCTCCTTGATAGATATTAATCAATCATTTTATGATAATATATATTCTTTTGTAATTATCTTATCTAAATATGGTCCTATGACCCTTAATAATTCTAAGTGTGTCTCCAATTACCCTTAATTAATCTTAGATCCTTAGAAGATGATATCCACTTTTATATTTAGCTAATCAATCCCTTTAACCTTAGATTTCTAGTCTTTATAATAGTTTTTCTTAGTATGATCTTAAAATTCATTGGTTGACTACCCTTTTATCTTACTAATCTATATTGGATTTAGTATACATTACACATAGCTTTAGGTTCCTTCACTAGAATTGTTTGCTTGAACATATTAAGGAAAACTATCTCATACCTTTAACTTTAGGTGGCTTCTCAAGACTTTTTTGTTTTGCCTACTATGCCACATTTAAATTAATGGAACACCACTCATTCTTTGCTTAAAGTATCTTCTTTAAGCTTATTTATTTTGTCTCATTATATCATAGTTGATTTAGTGGACTAGCACCTATTTTTAATTCCAAGTGCCTTACTTGGGCTTATTGATTGATCTTATTATGTCATTATTAATTTAGTGAATTAGTACACATCCTTAGCTTTAGGTGTCTTCATTAAACTATTTGTTTAACATCATTATTATTATTAAGTGTTTCACCTAATCATCCTTAGTTCTATTGAGCCATATTTGACCCTAATCATTCTCTAACTAACCATTGGAAATTTAGAGGTCCCACCTTAGCTTGGCAATAAAATACATAAGTGGATAACCTTGATCCACTATACTGTACTTGATTAAGTGGGAGTTGACACCCATTTTGCTTCAAAGTAGACCTTAGGTGATTCAAGTTCTTAAACTTGTCTTGGGTAGTCTTAGGTGGTCTAATAAACCTTAAAAGCTCATAAAATTCTTTAATTTCTCTTTAGACTTTAATAAAGTGTCATTTCACCATAGGATAAAGTTTGCATTTGACTATATCTTAGGCACCTTAAATGGCATGGTCTATCAAATGGTGGGCATTGGTCACTTATAAGGTTCTTTATGATCTTATATAATTATAAAGACTCTTTAAAATTTAAATAAAAACTTCAAGACCATTAATCATTAAAAAGAATTGACACTTAAATATAACTAGATTAATTTCCCAAAAAAAAATATATTATAAGGAAATGCTTCACTCTTTGTAGTGTGACATTCATTGACATAACACAAAATAGATGTTATGATTGACAGACATGGATTTATAAAGATGAACTACAAGCTAAATTCTCCTCTAAATTAGATTGACAATTGTGAACCAATATCCAAATGAGTAATGTAGTTTTATGAGTTAATTATACAACGCTGCATTATTATTTCTTCGAGAAATAATTGGTAAATTATTTTGGAAGTATACTTTTCTTATATATTCAAAAAATTATGAAAGAGCTAAGCATAAGTTTAACAATTTTTTTTAATAAAATACATTATATTTATAACTTGATTGCCAGCATTTCATTTTCATAGAAAAGGGGCAACTCAGCCTCATCTTCAATCATTTCTGCAATTAGAGCAAAAAGGCATCAACTTTAAGCTTTCAATGCTCCACAACTAACTTCATCTAAAGCAATAAATTCTCCAACGAAGCTGGATAAGAGAGAGAGAGAGAGAGAGAGAGAGAGAGAGAGAGAGAGGGAGAGAGGGAGAGAGAGATGGATATGCATTTATCTGTCATTATCGAAATTCGGTTCTCAAAACAAAATATCATAAATTTTGACCCGTCTCTTAGGAACTAAAGATGAGGACATTTGTGGCAAATAACCTAAACGATTGGTACAGCCATTAATTTGCCGGCAAACACATGTTTATTAAATGTCTAAATTCAAAATAATAAAAAAACTTGCTAATTAATTGCCTCGAAGTTGAATTTGTTGAATTATTTAAAAGGCAAGTAAGTATTCAGGCTGAATATTTTCCCATAAAAAAGGGGAAATTTTATAAATGAAGATAAATTAATTGAAGAATCGAGACATTGACGTGCCTTTTGCATTTATTACATGCAGAAAAGTAAACAATGAATACAAAACGGAAGAGGTTTTTTCAATTGAGGAAATTGACCCATGATCTTGAAATTCTTTACGAAAAAATTAAAACTGAGGTTAGCTACATCAACTTTAAAGATAGTTCAATATGCGAAATTCCGATCAAGTTTATTGTAAAATTTCATCACTTGATATGAATTTAGAATGTAAAAAATATTCAGAAGTTATTAGTCAACAACAACAACAATAATAATAATATTAATAATAATAATAATATAATTTGAATTCTTATTAATCAAGAAAAAATAAAATATTTATAGGACACTTGACATTGTATATATATATATATATATATATATATATTTTTATATGTGTTGTGTGTGTGTTGAATCTAAATTTATCCGTAGAATAATGTAAGACCTTATTTAGGCATTTAAGAAATAGGGCAATAACAAACATGACAACTAAAGATAAAAGAATATATAAATCTGGGAATTTACATTATCTCTAAGAATGAGTATAAGATGACATGTTAAGAGGCTATGACACCCAAAAGAAGGATGACTTAGATATATTTTTTAAAATTTCTCGAGTTAAAACTTAATTTTGCGTATATAAAAAAATTTGTTGCAAAAATTATTTTATTTCTTAAGGAGCAATGCAACAAATCAAGGAATAGAAAGTAAAGAGATAAGAGGCATAAAACATTTTGCTTGGTTAGCTAAACTCAAAAACTAACCTATGTCCGAGTATAGCAACCCATGCAAGAATTCATTAAATATCACAAGATTATAAAGAATATATCATACTCTCTTTCACCAGGTAACTACAACCTCAAATCATATACTTTCTTGCACCGGATAAGTATAACCTCAAAAAAATCACATACTCTTTTATATAGCCAAGATAATTTCAAATCATAATAAAAAAGAAAAGTACAATATAATAAATCTAACTCTCTAGTTTTAAATGATTTTTGCTCTCAATCCCAACTATGAAATATAGGCAAATAAAATAAGGCCTAAAAATTATTTTTGTTCTTCTTGAAATTTTAAATGAAATGATATGAACTTTAAAAAGATCTTGATGAAATGAACATAAGTAAATTTTTAATTTGAAAATACTTCTGAAATGAGGAACACAAAAGCCGTGAACTGAAGTCTTTAAAAAATCAAAGTTACCAAACTTTTAATGATGTAACCTTTAAAATTCAAAATAATCAAGTTGAACATAAAGCCATGATAATATGTAAATTTAGAATACCTGAAAGAGGAATAATTAAGGATCAAAATCACTTAGAAAAAATCAAATAAAATCCTTGTCATGAAAGGCTAAAACCATTAAGCACACTTAATATGAAAAAATTGAATGATCTTACTCGTGCCTCTTGATGGAAGTGTATAGATGAAGAATTAGCCTTAAATGGTTTTCTTCCAAAGCAAAGAAAGGGCTTACAGAAAACATTGAAGTCTCCACCTGTGAATGCTTGAAGTGATTACAAGAGAGGAGAGGAACCTTAAGAATTTGAATGAAAAAGGTCTTCAATTAATTTTGTATGAGGTTGTCCTAGCTAGGGTTTGGTCAAGAAGTGTAACATGATGCAAATGCAAGTCATTAAATAGCAAATCAACAACCATGCATGAAATAAATATAAGGAAAAAATTCAAGAGGAAAGATAATTTTGAATGGGCTTAAATTAAATTCAAAATTCAAATAAATAAATTTGAATTAAATTAATTTAAGTGTGGGATATGTAAGCATGGAATGAAGAGGTGAAACATTACTAACTTCAAGCATATTTTTTACTTCAATAAAATTATGAATTTATAATTATAATCATAATGATTTATATAGATAATTAAACTTATAAGAAAATAATTACTCTTCATCACACAATAATTGTTATCATTAAATCAAATGGTGAGATACACAAGGTGTATACTCAACTAGGCAAAGTACAAGAATCGACTCTCCTACAAAATCCTCACTTTTATAAGAATTGAGGATGATCACAATAGTAAACTATAAAGTAATTTCTAGAAGCTCTATGTTGGTTACCATATGTAGAGATTTGCCCCTACTTTGGATGTTGGGCAAGTGCATATGTCAAGTGATGAGTCCTCTGGTGTAGTCACATGAGTCGATATAAAAGCCTAATGCTAGTCGCTAGGCTAAAGCAAACTTCTTCAAGTACTAATCCAAGTAAAGGTGAGTTCTCTTATGTACCAGTGACTAAGCTAGTCTCTTGCTTGAGGCGAGCTTTTTAGTACTACTAGCAAGAAAACCTTTGCTTGGACTCTAACACTAAGCATTCTTGATAATAGTCCATTTGCTAGATCCCTTCTATTGCTTGTAGAGGTGATCTATGAAAAAGGCAGAAGAACAAAAGCAAAAGGTAATCTCTAATACAATTATTAAAAAAATTGACCTAAATTCTTTTAAGCATTATGTTACAACACCTTTGATTTGACCTCTAGGACATTTCCCATGTCATGTGGCTATATAAGAGGGACTTTAGCTTTTTAGAGCTAGTTTTTGTTGCTCCTTTGTGCTCTTTGTTGAGTGTTCTGATTAATTGAGTGCTTGATATGACTATCAAAAGAACTCATGGTGACATTAACGTTGCTAAACTCTTATTCAATTTCAAGAAGAAAAAGAAGAATGTTAAGAAGGTACTTGGAGGAGACATCATCATGTCCCTTTCTATTGAGGTGAGTTTCTTGATCCTAGCATAATTGACTTTGGTAGTAAGGGATGCACTTGACGAGGGAGGTGGTGTGGACTTCAGGATCGAGGTGAGTGCTCCCAATCCTGTTGGGTGAGTGTTGTTGAAGAGGAGGTGAATGCTTCACCTCTTATTGGAGCGACTCCGAGAGTGCCAACATCCTTGAGAAAGATTAATATGGATTCCCTCCTCTTGTTTTATAGAGGAAGGTATTGGCGAATAGGTTGGCAAGAACTCTATTTGAGGAGAAGCTAGCAAAAGACCATCTCACTATGCTAGGAGACTCTTTTATCCTACAGTTTTGTTAGAATTAAGACAAAATTAATGTAACTTCTTTGTTCTTATATCTTACCATGTTCAGTGTTCCTGAGTCAGTAAAGAGGGGCAATGAGCAATCACTTGCTCACATAAGTGATTATTTTGGGCCTGAAGCAGAGTTTAGTTGAGTATTCATCTCACAGTTGGTGAGCTAATGGTATATCATCCCTGTGAAAAGGAAGTGTGTTGGCTTTACTAATGGCTACCTTTTCTTAGGATGATCCCTTCAATTAATCATCTTATAGTGGTTATTTTACTCACAATTTACAACCTTCTTTCTTGTCATGCATATGAGTCATCAATGAAAATGATTCCTATCACTGTTAATCCTTAATTGATTTCTAGTGACTCAATAGTTTAGAACTTTTCTCTAGAAGTCAACCTTACTATGCTGAAAAAGGGTTTTGTGGTGCCAACTCTTTCATCTATCAAAGTGATAAGTTTCACCTCAATGGATCTAAATGAGATGTTGGTGGGCTTTCTTTCTTGAACTTGATGTGAGAGTGGTCATAAAAGAATGAGTCTTTTCCTTCAGAGGGAGGAAATACACTGGTGGAACCTTAGCCCCTTACTTTTTCTGCCAAGTCTATTGCTTTATATGGATGAGTAGCTCTTTTTTAGAAAGGCATGAGCTCGGTGGGAGGAGCGGTGATCGAGGTGTAGAGGAGGTTAGCTACCATAAAAGTTGAGTTGACTTCGCTGCATCACCATGATGAGATGGGTGGTTCTTTTTGCTTCATTAGGGAAGCCCATTTCATGGAAGCTTGTTGTTAAGTGGCTTACCAACTCCATAGTTAAATTTTTTTTTAAAAATGAATGAAACTTAGTGAAAGGAGGCAAGTATTTGTAAACTTATATTTGAATAAAAAAGAGATATTTTTACTTTACACGCATGTCATGTTTATATTATAATGTACTATGAATTCATCTTTATGCTAAGCAAAAAATTATTTATTAGTGAGCGAGCATATTACTTATTTTATCATTTTTTGCAATGATTAGACTTTGCATAAAAGTTGATAATAATTTTTAGGATTCAATGCATTAATTTCTTGACACAACACCCACTTTGTTTCATCAAGTGTTCTATCAACTGGGTAGTGTGGACTATTCATGTTCCTTTTACTGTAGACAAGGTGATGGTTCCTCTAGCTAGTCCTACTAAGTAGGACACATTGAGTCAGTTGGTGAAAAAATTGCTCAACATATAGCTTTTTTCTCAAATTAGACAACATTCATTAGATGATCTATTGTAAGTGCACACTTGCTTAGAACTCATCATTCCTCATTTTTTTAGTAAGCTTAGTAGTTTGTCTTTACAAACCCTAATGTCTCTAACCCTTGCATAATCAACCTTGAGGTACTACAATTCTTGGCAAGTTCAAGGAAGGAGAAAAAGGTGAGGAGAGAGAAGAAGGAGAAGATAAGTCTACACCTACCAAGGCCATGCCTGACTGACTGGCTAAAGAAGATAGTATAACATGGTTGAGTATAGTAGCTCTAAAGTAGTCCAACAAGACATCGATAAGTGTATTGGCTGAGTAAGCTCCCCAAGCCCCTAAGAGGAAATAAAAGGGAAAGGAGCCCTTGATGACCCTTTATATGTTTATACCCCAAATAATTACTCTCCCTACATTGTTGACTCAATGAGTTAAGCTTTAACCCTAAGTCATCACGTCTTCTTAACTAAAATGGAAAATATTATAGTGAAACTTTTTAAGCCGAAACTACAACATGCTATCATGATCATGTAGGAAATGGTGTGGAAGTTGACCTTGGAACTCAATTGATAATATATATTTTGATTCAAAGCTATGGCTAAAACTAGGTGGGGCATGATTCGTTAAGAGAGTAGTTGGAGGTTGCAAGTCATAAAGGGTCGAGCTCAAAGGAGAGGCAAAGGACTAGGAGGAAGAGAAGGATCGAGCAATACTATACTTGACTTGCATCTCTAAGCTAAATAGAAAATTAGATCTCAAACTTTCTTGCAACATTAAGGGCTTCTAGGAAAAGGAGGTCAAGCTGACTAACTCTCTAGATTTTGATGAGTATAAAGACATATTGAGAAAAAAAATTGAGGGAAGGCATTGACCTTGCAATCCTAAAGTTGGTTAAACATGATTATATAAAGCCTAAGTTTCTTGATTTTGATAATGTACTTGATTTATCAGAATTAGAGTCTAAAGAAAGAAGCACTAGCTAAGCTTTTTCTCTTTCTTTTTTTGTAACCTTTTCCATTTTTTTTTTTTTTTTGCTTTTAATTAAGTAGAGTAATTCTAAATTCAATTTTTTTTACTCACTGCTCACTTTTTGTACTAAGATATATGTTAATAGAAATTATTTTATTCGTCTTCATAATGGATTTTTGTGAATGTTTATATTGTGAATATATACTCAAACATATATTTTCTTCAAAAATATGTTCATTTTTTCATGAGATCATACAAGCTCATTAAAGAGATGTTTAGTTAAAATGTTCAGGTGATTTCCTTGTTTAGTTTTATCTCTTAATATGTAATAACCAATTGCTTAGATTTAGGCTTTAGGCATAGTCACCAATCATATAGTGTTGGTCTTTAGAATGTGATTGCCAACCATATAGTGTTAGTGTTGACCTCACTTTTAGTGAGGTTGACACTCATCACTTCTTAGACCTTGGATTCGATCTAAGCACTAAGGTTTCCTTACCTAGAGCTAAGACATTTCTAGTGGATAAGGGGACACCAACCCAAAGCATAAAAAAACATACGAGGCTTAACCCTCCTTGACTTATACTAGGTGGGACCCAATGGCCTTGATTTTAAGCTAAACACCATAAATCAAACCCAATTGATCGCATGCCACCCAAGTCCCAAACCATGTACAATTAATGTTAAATTTGGTCAAATGACCAAGTTGACCCAATGTCACACAATTGAGCCTAAAGGGGCTAAACTCAAAATTAGTTCAAACCATTTGGAATTGAACTAATCTAAACTCTTTGTGTCATTATTTGAGGTTAACTGAGGTCTCAATATGATTCAATTTGGCCATTTAGCTCACATAACCCAAGTTGACTCAATTGAATAATATAGGACCAAAATCAAATCTCATTTGATCAAAGCCAAATTAGGCCAGTACAAGGCTTTATAATCATCTTAATCACATGCTTGGACATCTCCCTTGATCAATTGTAATCCAATTTGACAATTAACAACAAGACCCAACCTATCTTGACCTTAAGGGTCAAATTTAACCAAACTCTAATTCAACACAAAAAAAACCAAATCAATCTCTACCATCACTTTCAAAATGAATATTGATCATGTTCCCACATCTAATTGAAGCCAAGTAGGACAATTTGGCTAATTGAGCCTCTTAACCCCATTTGACCTAATTTGACCCAAATCCTAATCCAATTCAAATTAAACCAAACTAATTGTTGCAATCAACCCTAAGATAACTATTGATCATCGCCCAACATACAACTGAGCCCAATTGAGATAATTCAACATATTGACCCAATTCAACCTAGAGGGTCAAATTGAACCAATTCTTAATCCCATTCAAATTGGATTGAATTGACACTTGCAATTAGTCTCAAATTGATCATTGAATACTTCTCAATGACTAATTGAAGCTAATTTGATCAACCTAACTCAATTGGCCAAGTTAACCCAAATTAGCTTAAAGGGTCAAATTAAACCAAAAATCAATCCTAACCAAATTAAAGCCTATAATCAACTCCAATTGAATAATATATAATGTGACTTAACTCCCAATTACACCTAATTTGGCCAATTTTATCAAATTAGCCAACTTGACCCATTTGGCCCATATATACTCTTTTGAGCTTAATTCAAATCCACTACAAATTAAATCAAACTAATTACACCAATGTGTTCCAATTCATCATTTGAGTACCACCCAATATTCCCTTGGGCCTAATTTGGTCAATTGGTAAACTTAACCAAATTGAACCCAAATTTGATCTATACGAGTCTAAATGAGCCAAATCGAATCAAACTTGACATGACTCATCCTCACATGTCCTTTGACTTGCCCAAGTTGACTCAACCCATGGAAAAACTAGTTCAACCCAAACCAAGTGAACCCTTAAATAAGATAAAATTATAAAATAGGAAAGCCTAACACCTCCTGTAGGCAATGGTAGCCCCCTTATAATGCATTGAGTTCTCCCTAACTGACCCAAGCTGACTCAAGACTAGCTTATCTAACCATCGACCAAGGTGAGGTCTCCCTCACTTTGTATAGCCCTTGGATCACCAACCATGGGCTGTTCAGTTTACCACTAGCCACCAACTTTCTCCAACCAGTGGAGGTCATTCTCATCAGCCCAAAGCCTTCTTTGGCCCTAGCTAACTTCACGGCTTGAACCAAACCAAATGAGTGGTTCACATGGAGAGGGAGGTATAAACCACCCCAACCCTCCAAACTCAACTCACACACTCACAACACTCTTAGAGCCAGTCCAAAGCATTCCTCAAAGCTCCTCAAGAACCTTATAGCCTGTAACACCAAGCTCTCTCTTAGCTTGAACGCCCTAAATACCTAACATTACCAAACCATCTCAAAAGTCCAATTAACCCTTACAACACTTTTCCAACACTCTAAAGAGAAAAAATAATTCAAGAACCACTCAATTTAAGCACTAAAGATAGAAGTTTAATCAAGCTTCGATGAACTCGAGATGGCGTTTGGTTTCTGGAGCAAACAATGAGGAGACAAAAGGGGAGTTCGACAACAAGGCTACACCTCTTCAATATAAATCTACCTTGGTCAGTTTCTCCACTAAACCTAACTTAGATAACTTAAATTTCTCAAAATCATAGAAAAGCCCATTAGGTGTTGGTCTTTTAAGAAAGAAATATTTATTTCATTGCAATCAAACTATAGGATCCCATGCATTTCTTTTCTAGATCCTAATAAATTTATTTTCATCATGAAATAAGCCTTGTTTGTCTTGAATTAAGTGGCAAAAGATGAATTGCATTTGTATTTTGCTGGAGGAAGATGATGAATCATAGGTTCTCCATATTGTGTGATTAGAATGGACAATCATGATTAAACTGCATTAGAAATTTAGATTTAATATTTTTAAAACTATATGATTAATCTGAGGTGTTCGATATTTGATCAAACAACTCGAGATGAAGCTGCATGCACTGCCATAAAACTCTGCTACCATGTGGGATTGATTTAATAACTGATCACTTAGTGCCATGTGTAAAGTGTAAGCACTAATTGTGGAAATGGTTTAATTATTATTTTAAATAGATTTAAATTTTTATAACTCCAAGAAATTATAACTAATTAAAGAAAAATCTAAAAATGTAAATAAATGCACATTAAAAAGCTTAGATAGAAGAGAATCAAAGAAAGATAAAAATCCTTAGTCTTTATCCATGGAAGAAAGACTAATTATGGTTTAGATATTTTTATTATTGATGTAATTAAGCTTGAATTACTTGGCCAATTGACTTGGGATTTTTGGTGAATAGTCCATGGGATAACCTTTGCCTTCCATAATTATTCCAAATCAATTGGATAAGTGAATTAGGAGATTCATATTTTTTAAGCTTTAATTAGCCATTTTGGCTATTTAATATATAAATTTAATTAAGAAATTTATAAAAATTATCATGGGTGATTAAAAATGTGTTAGAGGTCTAATGGTGATAAGAAAAATTTATTAGGACCTATGGTTTTAATTATTTCTCAAAATCACCATTAAAGGACTTTAATTAATTAAAAATATGGATTAAGTAATATAGAATTTAGAAAATTTATATTTAATTGCACAAATCCTCAAAAATTATAAATGAAATTTCTTTGTGCTTAGTTAAAAGAGAGTTAATTAATGAAATTAAGATCTAGAAATGGTTTTGGGTATTGTAAGAGTAGTTGCCTAATTAAAATTTTTTCTAATTAATTAATTAATTAATCCCAAAATAATTGCCTAAATGCTTTGAAATTTTCACTATTTACCTTTTATGTTATTTTTCATATTCATGAATTTTCTCATAATTTTTGGGTTTATGGATTATGATTACTTAAACTTAAGGTCTTTTGAAATTAATTGGACTAAATAATTATGAAATTTAGTCAACTCATAAAAATCATCATTTCACCCTAAAATCTCTTAATAACTAGATGGTATGTGAAAAGAAATTCCATCATTTAATTTCACCTCAATTAGTCTAATCAATCATAATTAAAATGTGTTAACTAGGAAATATTGATTAAGCTTAAGTGGTATCATTCTCATATGAATGACTTAAGAGTTTGATAGCCTAAGTAAATTGCCTTGTGATGTCCATTTGATGCTCTTCATTCACTTAAAAATGTGTAATTAATTTATGCCTCATTCATACTTATGTTTAAAAGTAAAGTCCTTATGTGTACAATATGTATAAATAGTGTGGCCATTAAATCAAAATTAATAATAATATTTTCATCACAAAATCCAAAATATATTTCTGAATCTAAGTTAATAAAAATGAATAAAACTATTATGTATAATTCATGTGTATCCTATACACCCTATGAAGGTATATAGTCCAGACACTCGGGGGCACAGGGCTACTGGTACAAAGAAGGTCTTAGATGCATCATCTCTTGAGTTTAACAGGGGAACGAACCTGAAAAGTGATATAGAAAAGTATATGTGAAAATACAAATCAATTTATTTTAACTTTATATTATAAAGATCTCAAAATTATATTTCATCTAATATACATGTTTACATTAATTCATAAAAAAATTTATGTTATTTTTAAAAGAAATGAATTATTAAGAATAAAGAGAGCATATAATTATTAAATGAATATTTATGTTTAAAAAAATGATGAAATGATAAGATAAATACATAATTACATTAAAATAAATTATTAAACTGACAAGAAAAATACAAAATTTTAAAATGAATCAATAAAAAATAGATAAATAAATACATAATTATTTTAAAATAAAATATTAAAGTGATTAAATAAATCACATGATTACTTTAAATGAGATATTAAAGGTGCCAAATTAAACATCATAGAGATGAAGTATTAATGTGATAAGAAGTTGAAGAATATCACTAAGTAGACCATCACTTATTCTATTGATCCTAAAGTATCTTTCATACTTAAGATAGGGTGTAGAAGAGGAATAAGTTTTACTCTAAGTGAAGCATATGAATTTTCATACTCTATAAAACTTTAAGTCTAATTCAAATATAATTGAATTTGTAAAAATAAAATTTTACTTCTTAGATGTCTAAATACTTGAAACAAAACTCCCTTTTTGGTTAATTACTTGGACTTATCATCTAATCCACAACTCAAACACTAAAGCTTAGCTTTGCCTCACCACACGACCCTTTACATGCACCTTAGATTGATAGACCACTAATCTTAGATTTAGGTTAGGTCAGTACTTTGTTGTGATATATTTCTTTTCTTATTTTATTGTGTACTATTTTAGAATGGATGTTAGGATTTCTTGTGCGTTAGTTTGGATGGCAGAGCATTATTTAGTAGATTAATGGTATTTTTATAGGGAGCTATGCATAACTAATGGATTCTCTATAATGATAAAAATAAAGTAAATATTCTTGCTTATATGTGTTGCTTTCCCCTTTAAGCATAGCCCATTAAGATAGGTGGGCTTGGCTCCTTTGTCCAATTGTGTGATATATAACTGCTTGGTGTGTATGTGTGTTATAGCTAACATTTATTTTATAGTTTTAATTAGGATTTATTTTTAGAATTTTAAATGTAATTTTGTAATTGAATAGGGTTAGAGCCATGGGGTTTAGGATGAGTAGAGACTAGAATGCACTCAGTGATTCATTGAGGATCCAAGATTTGGAATACCAGTGAAGATGAAGATGCCTAGGGCTTGCATTAATTTAATTTATGTAATTGTTATTCTAGTTGTATAGGGTTGAGCTCGGTACCCCCACTTCTTTTTTTTGGAGTGTATAGTATAACCCAACTATATTGGTCTTTTATTATTCGTATAATTTGATTGATTGATTAATGTGTTTATTTTATTTGCATAATAAAAATAACATGCTTTTCTTCAGAAGTTTTTTTACACTGTTATGATTATTATATTGGTCTGGATTTTATTAGGCTCTTTAAGATCTAAATTTTCTATCCTAACTTAAAAATTAACTTTAATTTAAAAAATAGCACAACTCATATCCTCACCCTAAAATCTAAGCATTAATCAACTATAAGATTTAGAAACTATCAGATCCGCAATGAATGTAAATAACATCATGCATGCAAATTATTTTCTCTCTTCAGATATAGGAGATCTTCACTCATTGCATGATAAGGGGAGTGTAGGATCATTTACAACAACCTCCCAATTAAAAATACCATTCTTGCTGATTTAGCCTTAACCTTATTTTATCATGCATGTAGACATAATTCCCACCCAAACTTGAATAAAAAATTGACGAGTCTAAAAATTTATAAAATATATAACTTTATTGTATTAGTTCAGGATATGATTACATACCTATAATTATTTAGGCTTTTAGGAAGTGAGTTTAGGCTTAGGTTTTCTTTCTAAATAAATAAGAGCCTAACTATCTTGCATTTATTAGACTTAATTACATGATTTTAAAGCATAAGAGGTGTTAATTGAAAACTAATCTAGGCAATTATAATTCCAAAAGATTATGATAGGTTAACTCTCTCTAGTCGAAGTGAACTAACAGATCACATTTTTTCCTGAGTAGAATTAAGTCGAGTTATTACCTTGTTTTAGATCATTTAGACATAGCTTCAGAGGTAGCATGTTTCTCTTTTGCTACAAGTATAAATCCTCATATCTTATGTATTTCACAATCTTAAATTATTAGAATATAAATCCTAACTTTCTAATAAAATGCCAACTTAAAGAACCATAATTCTCTACGATAAAAATATAAAGCCTTACCATAAGATGGATTAGAGTGCTTACTAGTCTTCTTAGTATCATGAGCACTTCTTACATACCTTCCTTTGGATTCTATTAAGAACTTTTCCTATTTGAGCTTTCCCCCTTGATTTTTAATATTTACTAATCCTTTCATATTGAGCTTTGAAATCCATAGAGATATTAGCCAATCAATTTAATCAAGAGTTTTCTTAGGAGATTCATATCCCTTAAGGTGTAATTTACTATGGGAGCATGTCCCTATAGAGAACTTAAGAACTAGCTTAAAAAAAACTCTGCTTTACTTTATTCATGTAAAGTAGGGAAATAAATCTCTAATACACATAAACCCATCAGCCTTAGAAATCCTTATCTAATGATTAAGTCCACCATAGGGTGATACCTCAACCTTTTGAGATAGTTTATCATTTCTTAATACATCACTCAATCATTTTAATAAATATCCCTTAAGATTTATGTGGTGTCCCATCATATATTTTAAGCACCATAGAATTTTCTAGCGACTTCATTCAAAAAGTTTCTCTCTCCATCTTTACTGATTGACTAATATCTATATACATTAATAAGTCTATATCACTCATAGGATTAGACTACATTTCATCCCTGTTAAGCACCTCACTCATTTCTACCTTGGGTGGGTGTGGTCAACATCTTCATCCTTTGGTCTTAGAACCTCTTATTTAACATAGTGAAATGAGTAGGTTCTAGGACCAACCCATTAGACTCCCAATGGGATTCTATACATGGAAAATTTTAAACTTTGCCAAAATTTAGACAAAAAAAATTTCCCTTAAATTCTTAAACATATTATCAAACCTATCATCATGCTCAAACTTGATGATTATGGTTTCTTTCCAATAATTATTAAACAAACTATTTATAGGGAAGTTCAAATCAAAATCTCTACAATCTTAAGTCTCACTCACCATATTAAAGTTAGATGGGATATGAGTCAACAAAATCAATATAATTATTTTAGTGAGTGTTGCCTTTCCCTCTTATAACAAGAGAGAGGCACCCCTTTTACAGCATAATGCTTTCGATCAATTCATCCTAACCAACAACATGTTTTCTAGAAAACTAATCTTCTCATTTGTCAGTAGGTTAGATTTTATCATTGGTTAGGCCTATTTTATTAGTGCCCAAATCATCAAGTTTGGATTAGGCTTTATGGATCTAAAGGTTACTTATGATGGTCTAGCATTAGATGATTATCATGAGGTTGAGGATAGAAAGCCCCAAATTTAATTCTACCTGAGGTCTGAGGAAAAGTTCCCCTCGTTGAAAAAAAAGCCACTAAGATTCTCACCATACAACTACTATCTGTTGTTTCCACCAATAGTAGGGTTGCTAGAGTCTAGACTACATCTACGATAAACCAGCCTCCAAAAGAAAGGCCAAAGTAGAGCCGATGGTTTTCCTATCAATATTTGAGGTAAGTTATAGCTCCTGTAATGTTCTTCTATATGGAAACAATTTCTGATGCCACGTAGATCTTGGGGGGTACTTATTTAGATAATAAAATATGTCAATAAAAAATAAATATATTATCTCAAAAGATAAACATAATACTTTATAATGATTTTGAATACTTAATAAAGAATCCTAAGACTGATTGGTCTTCAATGTGTAAGGGGTCTTTCCCCTAAATTATATAGAGAAGCATAACAAAGTTTGTTTTATTACAGGGTTTGTATTTCCCTTTAAGGGCAAGCCCCTATAATTAATTACACATTAGACGGAAAATAATTTCTATGAAGAATACTCTTGATTAAAGAAATTGACTTTCATCTCTATGAATTTAAAGCTTGTCTTAAAAGGATTGTTAATTCAAAAATTTTAAAAGGAATGCTTCAAGGAGGAAGAGTTCTTCTCTTAAGCCAATTAGAATAAATAGAAAATACTTTAGATATTGGGAAGCCCAGTAAGAATTTTAGACTATCCTAGTGTTGGCTTTACATTTTTGAAAAAAGTTATTGAAATTAAGAGTTAACATTATATTAGAAATTGAGGACCTAGATTCTGATGGCATAATACCACATAAATGCTTAGCTGTTGAAGACTTATTCCAATAGGATGCTTTAGAACCTAAGTCTAAAAATACTTCTAACATAACTCAGAGGCTTGACCTAGTATAATTTCTAAAAATGGTTGGTTCTCTTTATCGCTTGAGAAAATAGACCTATCCCTGACTCTTCTAGACTTATTTTCTCTTAGAAGGGTTGTTAACTAACACCACCTAATCGATTTTAAAACCATTATTCTAATCTTATGTATGCAAGATAACTAGGTCATTATGTTTAGGAAAGAAACCTAAGAGCTTAGACTCACTTCCTAACCTTGAGATAATGACTCATATGTTATGTGCATAACTAATGCAATAATTTTCATTTTTAAATATTTTAACTCATAATTTTATTTAATACTGTAGGTATGAAATTTCATGCTTACAATGAGATGTAGTTAGAAAAGAGTAATGGGCCAAACTAATATGTGAAAGCACACTCCGCCAAGAAGGGTGGTCATCCTCACAACTCAGTTGCCCCCTTATGTGCAATGGGTAAATCACCCAATTCAAGAATTACGAAGAATATGTTTGCATGGTTCACAAAGTCTAATTATTTTTAGTTACTTTTTGTTGTTTAAACCTAGAAATATATTTATATCGAAGTTATGAATTTTTATTTTATGTTTGAATTTGATTAGTTTAATAGGGTAAAAATTTTACTTTTTCTAAAATCCTAAGGCATCCAGGCTTTTTCATTATAGAACATAACAATCTCAAAAAGAAACTTATGAAAAGCATGCAATTCTATTACACATCTCAAAATAAATCAAGCTAAATTAAATTAATAAAATAGCCCAATACGGCCAAGCTCCACTATACACCCCGAGAAAAGAAGAAAACTGGCAGCTAAGCTTTGCCCTTATATAGCCCGACCTAGAGCTAAAGTCTTGATCTATGGGGATCTTCATCTAAGATCACCATCTTCTTCAAGGACCTCCTCGAGCTTCATAGGGTACCACCAATATGTACAATTCTCATAGATCCTAATCTAATTTTAGGCTCAAATTACATTTTAAAATTTTAAAAATAAAGTTCTACACCCCACGAAACATATGTCAAAAAAAAACATACAACACACCAGCAATATATATTTCAAACACATGGGATTATCACCAACGGTTACCAAGCTCACTTGTCCTATTGAACTATGCTTATGGACTTAAGCATCACCTACAAGTAAATAACATTTATTTTATTTTATTATGATTATCCCTTTTAAGCACAACCTTATGTAGAAAATAATATTAGCCTAAAAAGAATGCTCTAACATCTAGAGTAGCGAGCAAATAATTCTTAGACATCCAGTCTAAAATATCACATCATAAAATAAGAAAAAATATCACATCACATCACAAATCATCACATATCATCAGTCTAACCTAAGTATATGGCCGGTGACTTAGCAATCTAGTGTGTAAATAGAGAGGTTTGTGTTGTATGGTTGTACTAGACCTTCTTAATTCTAAGTTTTTATTTGAGTTTAAAGTTTACTCAACTTTACTATTAGATTATTTCAATTTAAATTATTTATTTTATTTTAATATTAGATTTATTCATTTATGTTAAAGTTGAATTTAGGTTTTAAAGAATGAAGAATAAAATATTTTCTCCTTGGGGTAGAATTCATTCTATTCAACGTCCTAATCTTAGTAGAGTAGAATTTTCATCCTAAATTGAAAATCTATTCTAGGAGTCAAACAAAGATCATATATATATATATATATATATATATATATATATATATATATATATATATATATATATATATATATATATATATATATATATATATATATATATATATATATATATATATATATATATATATATATATCTTAATTAACCTTTTTGAATTTATTTGAATGATTTAGCTGAATTAGGTTTAACTTCATTGATGTTCATTTGATTTAATTAAGATTTCAAAGATCAAGTTCATTGAAGTTATTTAGTTTCATGCATCTTGATTGTTGATTTTTAGATTTGTTGGGTTTTAACTTAGTTTAATTTGATTTAATATTTAATTCTTTCTTTATTGAATTTTATAAGGTTTAGACTTATTAACTAATTTCAAATATTATTTGTATTTAAAGATTTTATCTTTTACATTTGAATTTTATTTGAATTGATTATTGTAATTTGATTTAACAAAATTGTAATTTTATTGCAATTTACAATTGTCTCTTATTTGAACTTTAATTAAAATTTTAAAAATTTGATTCATTGAAATTATTTATTTGATTATTTTTAGTTTAATGATTATTTAAGTTAACATGACTTTCATAAAAAATTTTTGATCAATTTGATTTATTTAAACTTTATGTGGATTAGTTTATTTTAATATTATTTAGAATGAATAATTATTAAATATGATTTTATATTCAACTTTATACTTCTTAGTTTTGATTAAGATTTAGATAAAATAATTATTCAATTTCACATATATTAGATTGATTAGTTTGATTATCCTCATTTAGTTAATGTGAGTATTTATTAAAGTTAAGTTTTTTAAGTTGATTTAAAGGATATTTTCTGATTAAGGGTTTATTATTTAATTAAATTTCTTATAATGAGATTTTGTTTATTTATACTTAACTACTAATCTTAGCCTAAGAAACCTGAAGGAATGAAATAGTTAGGTCCCAAACCTAATCTAGGCTACCCAAAGGTTTTAGGTTATTTAGATTAGATGATTTTGGTTAATTATTTATATTTAATTATGATTATCATCTTTCACTTAATATTAAATGGATTTAAGATGATTTCAATGTTAATAAATTCTTATTTAAATATAGAATTTAGGAATTTATCAATTGATTATTTGATTTATCATAAATTTAATAATTTTACAGCCTAGAGGTTAATAAATTTCACAAGTTTTTAGTTATTCCTTAAATCTTGAATATGTAAGTTTTAAGATTTCTTAACTTTAGAGGGTTGGGGAATTTGTTTTAGGTACTCTCATGTTTTTGAAAATGTTTTGAATTAGTTTCATTAATTTCTACAATTTTTTACAATTTTGTAATTTATTATTTCATTTCAATTGACCTAGAACTTAAAAATTTAATAACTTTTCATATAGAAATTATTTTTCTTTTAAATTTTAATAGCGAGTGGAATTCATTGAAAAGTTCATTTTCCTAAGGTTTCAACTTGATTAGAGATATATTTTAGGAATAATTAAAGTTTTAATGATTTTGATAAAACTTAAATTAAGCCTAAAATATTAAGAACTAATTGTGCCTATTAATTTTCTTTATTTTTTCTGAGAAAGATGAATCCAATGAGGGTTTATTTAAAACTTTTTAGATTTTTTTATTAATTAGTATGATTTTTCAAAGATCAAGTTAATTAAATGACTTAATTAATTCATTTAATTTATTAATTAATTCATTTTAAGGATTAATATGTTTTATTAATTAAGTCATTTTGAGGATTAATATGTTTTAATATGCATTAATTAAGTCATTTGGATGACTTAATTTGGTTAAATTTAAGGAGTTGACTTTTGACCTATTGAGACCCACATAGGTCAATTCTAGGTCAAATGACCTATTTAACCATTTTGAACCTCACTGAATTTATTTTTAGGTTCACTTAAGTTTGTGGATTGACTCTCTACTTTTTTATTTGATTTATTTTAATTTTATTTAAATTTCACTAGACTTAGGTGATTTTCTGCTTAAATGGGTCAATTGGGTCAACCACACCAACTACCTTAGTCTAAGCTCAATTAAATTTAGATTTCAGATCAAATATATTCATTTTAGAATTTTATAGAATTCTTAGGGTTTGACAAGGTTCACCTAATTCAATTAAGTTAGATCAAGTTTTAGAATGATTCACTAGGATGTCATAGGTTTACACTTTAGGACATTAAGCTTGATTTTCTTTTATATTTGAATTGATTTGTTATTTGATTTTAATTTATTTATACAACTAGTAACTAAGTTTTGTATCCTAAGTGTCTAATTAGGAAGTTCATATTCTAATATTAAAGATCTTAATTACTAATATTTGGAATGATCTTAACCTCATCCAAAAATGAGGTTAACACTCTCACTAAGACTTAAAGAAAGAACAAAAATGGAAAACTAAAGAAGTAGTATGAGATAATGTTCCAGGAGATAGAGATCTCATCTCAAATTACTGAGGATGAATCTCTCTAAGAGACCTCTCTCCTCCTTGGGTGTAGTAGGTTTCACCCCCCACCTCTCATAGCTAAGGGAGAGAAAGATGTCTATCACATAGCAGCATCACCACCACACCCCTTTGAGGATGAGACACTAGCTAGAGAGAAGAGAAAATCTTATGTCAATCTAAGGTTAGTTCTCAAGAGGGTTGGGAGAGTCCATGGAAGATCTAAGTCCATAATAGTCCAAGATTTGAGATCAGTGATCCTAGGAGTGTTAGAGCCAGATCAAGAATAAAAGGACTTCAAAGGCCAAGATAATAGATCATGTAGACAAAAGCGATAGTAGGGGGTTTATGAGACAATTAGTAACCTCAGTATTGATGGATAGCCACCTCAGTGCATGATAGTCCAACTATATAGATAGACCTAATTGTATAGTTCACATTAGGTCAAATCAGGGGAGGAGAGCATTTGTAAAGCTATAGTTGATGCAATCACTACCACATCACTTGACTCATCGACCACCATCTATTATCTGAGTAGCATCACCTGAGGTTCTCCATAAGTATCAGAAGCAATCTGAAGATAAAAATTCCTTAACCTTAATGATTAGATGATGACTTGAAGGCCACTTTTCATCTTCTCACACCGATGGTCTGAGACAAAGCTCTCCTATTCGGCCTCCCACTTCATCGATGGAAAAGGAGTGATGGTCCAAGAGCATAATCATTTCTCTACCATTAGTACCTAACGAAGAGAAGGAAAGGAAAGAGGGGGAGGCTCATACATGTGAAACACCCTAGCCAACCAGTGTATAAGCAAAGTAAGGAATCCAAGATAGTATGGATATAGAATTCCAAGTTATCACTAACAATCATTCTAGATATGTTCTAATAGATCCTCAGAGGGTGCATGATCATTCCTTAAGAGAATATCATAATTGACTATCGGGCTTCTATTAAAGAGATAGTGGGGGATGACCAGGATAGTGAGATGGTAGACTTTGATGTCGATAAGGATGAACTCTTGGAGGAGCCACTTAGGTTTGCATGGTGGATATTAGGACATCTTCACATAGAGAGCATCATCATAGTGTTAATGCACAAGGTGTTGTGACCGAGAAAGGAGAATCACTGGACTCGACATAGTGACTATTGTAATAACTAAAGTAGAAAGATGACCAGATCACCCGCATGAAGAGGAGGGCAGAGGAACTGATGTTAGTTGTTTTAGCCCTTTAAGGTCAAGTAGTAGTACCCCAAGCCACACCCATAGAGGTCAAAAAGCCAAAAGTGGCACATACGTATGATAGACATAAGTGCACCACCCCAAAAGATGAGGATACATGTAGTCTATATAGGAAGGGTACTGAGAGCACAATGTTGTATAAATGAGACATTAAATATCTAGTGGTACAATAAGTGAAGGAGGCATTGGTTGAAGCCTAAAGGGCCATAACAATTCTAAAAGATAGACCCTACCCATAGGAGTTTAATGTAGTGCAATACCCCAAGAGATTTTTACCACCATACTTCAAGGTTTTTAATGGATGTGGAAACCCACGATAACATATTGTGCACTTCAGAGCTAGCTATTGTAATGAAGGAGGCAACAATGGTCTACTATTCAGACTATTCATCACAAGCTTATTAGAAGTTGCATTCAATTGGTATGTTGAACTGCTCAATAGTTTAATAGAGACATTTGCAACATTAGAACAACTCTTTATTAAGAGGTTCATAGGGGCACAGTAAAGGGGTATAATATGATAATTAGTAGTAAAAAGGTATAAACCCTACGAGTCTCTTGTTGACTATATCCTAAAGTGGAGAAACCTTAGCATAAAATGCAATCCCCAACTATAGAAAAAACATGCTATTATGATTCTCTTCAAGAACATCCATAATCCTATACCATTCATGCACAAAGATTTCACCATCAAGACCTTTGTGAAATTTATTAGCAAGGCAACTAACCTTCAAGAAGAAGCCAAGCAGTTACTATCTTTGATCAATTGTGTATGCTCAAACCTCAAAAAATATTTAAGAAGTAGCAGTTAATCTCAATAGTGGATCAAGGGAAGCAACCTATGAGTGTTCAACCTGTGAGACCTAGATCTCAATAGCCTGCACTTCCACGTTCTCTTCCACCCCCATAACCACATCAGTAATAGCATCAACAGTATTGTTATCTATACTATTGTTGAATTATTTTTTAAACACCATGTAGATCTTGGTGTACTTATTTAGATAATCAAATACATCACTAAGAGATAAATATACTATCTTAAAAGATAAATAATATTTTCCTATAATAGATTCAACTACTTAATAAAGACTCCTACGGGTGATGGATCTTCGATTTAGTAGGAGATTTTTCCTCTAAACTACATGGAGAAGTAGAATAGGGTTTATTTTGATGCAGGGTTCATAGTTCCCTATAAAGGTAAGCCCTTATAGTTAATTATATCTTAGGAATGAAGGATCTCTTCCTAAGAATACTCTCAATTAAAGAAATAAATTTTCATTTCTATTGATTTCAAAGCTAGTTTCAAAAAAATGATTAAATTAGAATTTCAAAAGGGAACAATCTAAAAGGGAAGAGTTCTTTTAGAGGCCAATTAGAATTAAGTAGGAAATGCCTATATATACTAGGATTCCTAGTAGGTATTTCAACTAAACTATCATTGGGCTTTATTATTTTAAAATTAACTTTAGTAGAATTTAAATTCACATTTTATTAGAAATCTAGGACTTAGATTCTAGTAGCACAAGACTGTAGAAATGCCTGAAGACTTATTCCTAGAAGGATGCTTTAAAACCTAAGTCTATAGGTGCTTTTGACATAAGTTAGAGGCTTGACCTAGTTTAACTTTTGGGAATTATCAACTCTTTCTTTTACTAGAGGAAATGAACATATCCTTGACTCTTCTGGACATATCACCCAACTTGAAGAGCTACTAGCTAATACAACCTAAGTGATTTTTAAGTCCATGATTTTAGTATTTATGCTATACAAGATGGTTTGGCTATTATTCTTAGGAAAGAGATTAAGAGCCTAACTCACTCCTTAACCTTAAGATTATGTTAGGTATGATTTGCACCTAACTAATGCAATAATTTTTATTCTTTAAATGTTTTGACTCATGAAACATTTTAAGCTTTGAGGTTGCATTTTATGCCTAAAATGACATGTAGTTAGAAGTGATTATGGGCCAAATCATAAAGATAAGGCACACTTCCCCAGGAAGGGTGATCATCCTCAAAGGTCAGATGTCCCTTTATATGTAATGGGTGAAGCACCTAATTCAAGGAGTGTGAATAATATGTTATCATGTTTCACAAAAACTAATTATTTCTAATTATTTTTAAGTATTGCTTAGGCTTTGATTTATATGAGATTATGATTTATTTTTATTTAATTTTTAAGTAATTTAGGTTTAAGTTGGGTAAAAAATTTTAGTTTTTTTTCTAAGATCCTAACATTCTAGGCATTCATTATAGAAACTACATCGTAGAAAGAAATCTAGAAAAGTACATTGATTCTATTACGCACCCAAAATAAATCACATCAATTTAATTAAAAAGAACAGGCCAATGTAGCTGGGTACTGATGTACACCCCAGAAGAAGGAAAAATGGGCAGCTGAGCTCTGCCCTTATACAACCCAACCTAAAACTAAAATAACTAAAAGTTTGATCTATATGAGTCTTCTCCCAGGATCGTCACCTTCTTCAAGGACCTCCATAGGCTTCATAGGTGATCTTTGTACCCATCTATTGGTAGGGCCTAAACAACTCCTGCTATTTCTAGACCCCATAGATTATAACCTAATTCTAGACTTAAATTATATTCAAAATTTTAAAAAGTAAATTCCTAAACCCTACAAAATAAATGTTAAAAAATACACACAACACACCAGCAATTATATTCCAAACATACGAGCTTAACATTAGTTGCTTGCCAAGCCCACCTATCCTTTTAGGCTATGCTTAGGGACTTAATCATACCTTGCAAGCAAACAATATTATACATTTTATTACAATAATCCTTTTTAGCACAACCCCCTACAGAAAATAGTATTAGGCTAAAAAGAATGTTCTAGCATCTTGACTAGTGGAAAAATAATCCTAGCCATCCAATCTAAAATTGTATACCACAAAATATGAAACATATTTTAAATCACATCACAAAATATCATAGAACATTTACCTAACCTAAGTCTAGGGTCGATGACCTAATAATCTAATGTGTTAAGAAAAATGGGCTTGTGTGATATGACTTTACTGGCATTTTAGGTTCAAGTTCTAATTTGGTTTTTAAGATTTATTTAATATACCATTGGGTAGTTTCAACATAAATGACTTGGTTGATTTTGTTATTTTATTTTCATTTTAAATTTACTTTTGTGTTAAAGTTGAAATTTAGGTTTTAAAGAATGAAGAAATGAGTCCCACTTTGGGTGGAACCCATTCCATTCAACATCCTAAACTTAATAGAATAGACTTTCATCCATTCTAGAAGGTCAAGCTAATATAATAAGTATCTTGATTAGCTTCTTTTAAATTTATTAAGTGATTTATTTAAATTTGAGTTTGATTTGATTATATTTTTATGTTTCTTTTTAAAGTTTAATGTTTATGATCTTTGGGTTTATAACATTTGGTTGAAATTTAAAGTGCTTCCTTTCATTTAATTAAATGTTCATTTGATTTGATCTTACTTATTTATTTCATTAATGTTTATGAGTTTGGATGAGTGAACTTGAATTGATGATCTTAATTATTTTAAATTTTAATTACTTGATTTATTTGAATTTCACTTGATTTCATTTATTTCTTTCATTTGATTATTTTGAATTTTAATGTTTATGTTCAATAGCTTCAATGAATCCACTTAATCCATCTAAGTTGATATTGTAATTCAAGTTTAGTTCAAAAGGTTCTAAATTTAATTTATTAATTAATTTGTTAGGAATGTATTAAAGTTTGAATTATATTTTCTTTCATTAAACCCTACGTATGTAATTAATCAAATTCCATGACTTCATAGGGTTGTAAATTTGTTTTCAAGTCTTTTTATGTTAATAAAATTATTTTAAGTTTATTTTACGAATTTGTATAGTTTTTATGATTTTTTTGATTTATTATTTCACTTAATTTGACCTACAGATTTGAAATTCAGCAACTTCTAATCCAGAGGTCATTTGACCTTGAATTTTTTTATCACAAGTGAGGTTCTTTTCCCATTTAATCTCCCTAAAGGTTCACCTTAATCTAATGTTTAATTTAGGACTAATTTAGGTTTTAATTATTTCAATAAAATCTAAATTAAGCCTAAATTAAAAAGAGCTAATTAGGTATTTAATTTTCTTGAATTTCTCTATGGAAGATGCATCCATTGAGGGTTCATTTAGACTTTTTGGGAACTAGGTTGATTTATTCTAACTTTTCAAAATTCTAATTATTTAATTGAACTAATTAATTCAATTAATTACTTAATTAGGTCATTTTGTGATTTATGAGGTTTCAATGAGATTTAATAATATTTTTAAACTTATTAAAGATTATTATTATGATTTAAACTAATTTCATATTTTTCCAATAATTTTATGACATTAATATTAATTAATTTCATTAAATTAAGGCTCATAGCTTGAAATTTTCACATCCATAGATTTATTTCCAATAAATCCTGAAAAGTTTATCTAAGGTGTGTTTTAACCTTAATTTAATTTCTTCAAAGTTTTAAATTAATTGGATTAATGATTTAAGTTTAATTTGAATTTGATTATTTTTATTTAAACTCAAATTAATCTAAAATTACCCAATAAAAATTGCGGTTTTGGGTTTAATGGATTCTCCTCATTGAGATGAATCTATAGAGCCTTAATTTGCAACTTTTTAATTGAGTAATTTATTTTTTATAATTTTTTTAAAGTTCTAGTATTTTTTATTATTTCTTTAATTAGAAAAAATTAATTTTCCCACTTATTCGGGTTAGCACCACATGGCACTAATGCGGCGCCGCTTTACACATGACATAATACCACTGGACAATACGGGATCCACGTGAATCCCATGTCAAAAGTTGGTGCGAATGTGTGATCAATTGGAGTCATATGATCACAGATTGAATAGCCCAAATTCAATCTCAATTTCCCTAAGGGATTAAATCAAGTGGATTAACTGAATCTGAGCCATCCATTTTAAATAAAAGGAACAAACAGTGGAGATTATCTCCCTATCCTTAGTTGGAGAATCGAGGATCGTCCACCCTTCGTGGATGATCTTTGATGCTCGAAGTGACTTACCCATGCCATTTTAATTGCAAATTAATCAAGGGTCATTTTTTAATTGATCTAAATGGCTTGATTTCAATATAGGTCAATTTGACTTCACAAAGGACCAAGCTATGCACGGGGGAGGTTAGTTTGAACTCTACCTCATACATTTATCCTCAATAGCTGAAATGGTTCATACACCTTCACCTCTACACGAGGATGCTTTAGTGAAGAAATCTTAGGTTGCCTCCTCATGGATCACCGTGGAGATCAAGCTCCGCCTCTCCTCCATCGGGTTTGATCCTCAATAGATGAAATGGTTCGTACACCTTCACCTCGACACGAGGATGCTTTGGTGAAGAAATCTCAGGTTGCCTCCTCATGGATCACCGTGGAGATCAAGCTCTGCCTCTCCTCCATCGGGTTTGATGGTTTTCTGACTTGCTGGCAGTGAGAGGGTTGAGCAATGGCTTGATTGAGTTGGTTTTGCCCATATAACGTGTAACAAGGTCAATTTAGGGGGAGGAATGGTCTTCCCCTATTTCTAACTTTTGATGAGAGCTTACTCGTGACTTTGTCCAATTTTGAGCTCACCGATAGTGAGGAGTCCTGCGAAGGGCACAAATTTTTCTTTCTTCACCCTAGGAGTGTGTGAAGATGCTAAGATTTCCTAGAAGAAGCATATTTCTTCTCTTTCCATGTAAGTCCGAGTACCATGAAGAGGATTTGGGATAGCCAAAATCTAGTCACTAACAATGAGAGCTTTGGCTAGAGGGGTCAGTTTGATCTCTCTTTCCCTTATGAGTGTCTTGGGATGAGTCCCTTGAGGAGAGGGAGCCTCCTTCCTCTTTTTCTAGCTTTTGCCATGAGCTTCCCATGGAGAAGGCAAAAATAGATTTTCCATGGTGATTTCTACCCTTAGAAGCTAGCTCCAAGGGGTGGTCAACTGATTGGAGAGGGTCCAAATCAATTATGGTGAAGAGGTGAAAGTTGAGGAGGAGAGAAAATGGAATTTGACTTCTTCACATGGGTTTCTATCTCTTTCCATGGCTACACCTCATCCCTTGTGATTTCATCTCACATGGACTCTCTTGGCTTTTGGCACCACGACAACATTCATTTGGATTAGTGTTTGGTTGGCCAAGTCAAACCAAGATGAGTCATAGGTCAAACCCAAGTCCATTTGAGTTAAATTTGGGAATTGCACTTAGTTTGATGCCATTTGGATTTAAATTAGTTTAAAGTGGTTTAAGTGTATTTCTTTTAATTAATTGGTTTCAGATTTAAGTTCTGATTAATTTTGATTATCAAATGGATAACTTGGAGGTCAATTGATTTATGCCATATGAGGGTTTAATTTGGTTTTATTTTAATTTGACCCATTTTAACTTAAATTGATTTAAATTAATTTCAATTGGGTCAAATGACCAATTTGAATAAATTAAAGTGTGTTGAAACTCCAATCATGTTTAATCACATGTTTGAAATGATTTGGAGTGATTGATTTCATTTGGTTTGAAGTTGATTTTAATTTTGGCCCAAATTGAGTTTAATGGGTTGGTTTGAACTCATTTGGGTTAAATGATCAAATTGATCAAATTAGGCCCAATGATTGGTTATGTTTGTGTTTCAAGATTACTTTCAAATGATTTTGGATAATTAATTTGAATTGATTTCAATTTAATTTAAGTTTGAATCCAATAAGGTCCATTTACCTATTTATATCAAATGATATAATTAGCGCATTTAAGGCCTTATTAGATTTAAATTTATTTAAATTTGTTTAATTCAAGTTTAAATATGTTTATTTAATAAATTTAAGGCTTTGAATAATTTAATTTGGTCAAGTTATGATGGTGACCTTTGACTTAGTGGGAGTTACATTAGTCAACATTATGTTCAATGGTTGACTTTCATTTGGAGTTAGTTTTAGGTTCATTTTGATTCTTGCATTGATTCTATTGACTCTATGAGCCCCATCTCATATGAGATTGATTTTGATGATAACAAACACATGTTTAAATGCTATTAATCAAGTTAAATTCAAGTGTGTAGGCAAAATTCTTTACCTCCTAGTTCTTTAGTTATATCAAAATGTTAAAGCTATTGGACATGGATTGGGTAAAATTTTTTCTATAAATTGCTATATTAAGGAAAATTGAAATCTCACCAAAATAAAATAAATGATTCATTCATTTTTAGATTCATCATTCTAAAATTATTTATATTTTTCTATATTATAATTATTCATTAAGTTATTCATTTTGGATGTTATAAACTAAATGCATGAAATAAGTTCCATTAAATGTGTGGTGAAGTGAAATTATTTTTAAACTTTATTAAATCATTTCCATGCCATTCATAATATTTATTCATATTTTTAGTGCATGAAAGTTGAATTATTCTAAAATTATCTTTTTTTCCTCTTATTCTCTCATATTATTCTTTCTTCTCTCTCCTATTATCATTTTCATCTTAACATTGTTCTCACCAAATTTTTTAAAGTATTTTATGTGATAAAATGTGTAAAGTTCATTCAAAATATTTCCATATTATATTCTCTCAGTTTTCATATTTTAAAAATTCATTTATTTGAATTTTTGAATTTGAATTATTTTGAATTATTCTTTAATTCAAATTTTTTTATGCATGACATATACTCGCTAAATCAAATCAAATTGTACATGGAATATGCTGAACGTCCCAAGCATGACTAATTATTATTATTTAGAGCCAAATTAATCTATTACAAGTTATTTTAAATTTAAATTCAAATTAGCCCTCCTTTTCAAACTAATTCTTTTTTTAATTTCATCTATTTTAGGAAAGTTTTAGGGGCCGGCCACTTTGCTTTATTTATTAAATTTATATATTATTTAAACTTTCAATAGTATAGAATAGAATCAAACTTGATCTAAATTGATTCATGCATGAATTTCAGGATTTTCTATTTTTGGAAACTCTTTTGGCCAAATTTATTAAATTGATTTTCCATGGATTTATTTCATTCAAAATTCCCTCCTTCATATTAAAACCTCCTTGGCAGAATTTTTTGTAGGATCCCCTCTCTCCTTAGCCATGAATCACATAGCAAATATTCCATATTGGCTTGAAACAAATTTGTAAAGGAGTCTATTGAAGATCTCCTTGGCCGATCCTTCATTCCTTAGAATTTCAAATTCAAATTGATGCCTAATCAATTTCCCTCTCATTGGATCATCTTTGGCCAACCCTAGACTCCACCCTCATCTACTTAAGAGCCTTGCTTCAACTTTAAAAGGTTCCAAAAAGCTAATATTCTCTCTTGCTCTTGTGCTCATCTTCTCCACAATGGCTGATTCTTGCAAAAGCAAATACTTGGAGATTTTTGGTGATTCAAGAGCAAGCATTTCTCATCATTCTTTTATTTCCCTTGGACATTTAGTTGACTTGAAGATTTATTAGGAAAAGTGAAGGTTTGGTGTGTTTCTTCTCTTGGCCGAAAGCATCATAACATTGGTCTTGAATTTCTAAGGTGCTAAGTTCTTATACATTTTTCTATTTCTTCTTAGCTTTGAAATTTACAAGGTTATTTAAATTATCTTATGTTCATTCACTTCATAACATTTAGCTCTTGTTTGCCCAAGAACAATCATAAGAAGATCAATTTCTTTTGGACATAACTACTTGGTAAGCCTTAGATCTCTTATTTGGCCTAAACCTAACATAAGGAGAACAATATATTTTGTGCTTAATCATTTGATAATCTTTTTGTTTCTTAGTGCTTAATCATTTGAATATCCATTTTTTATCCCTTTGGCTTAAGGTTTCATATCGGTTGGTTAAATTTGATTGTGCTTAACATCTTTTCTCATTTAATTTTTATTGGACCGACCACTCCACCTCTTGCATAAATTATTTTATGCTTGTTGATTACTTGTCTTCAATTGGTTTATGTAAATGTTATGTGATAGCTTTCTTGTGGTACAATTCAAATCCTTATTCAAGTGATTGTTTAGTTATTCCAATTGCAAATATATTTATCATTTGATTAAAAGTTAGCTTGTGTGAAAAAGAATTCAAAGTAAAGTTTTGTGATTGCATTTTAGTTTTCATTTCAAAGTCATATAAGAAAATCATTTAAAACTTTTTAAAGATCATTCATGCAACATTAAGTTACTTACTAGTATTAAATATTTGATTGAAGATCATGTTTTAATTTCATTTAAAGGTAAAGTGGGCTCTCTTTTTCATTAATATTCAATTTCTTTAATATTAGTATAGATTGGGTTTTGAGTGAAAAAAATATTTTAAAATTAAGAGTTAGACATGTATCTTTCTCTTTACTTTGTCTTAACTTCTTGTTGGGTTGTACTTTTCCATAAAGTAAGTATGTGTTGAGTTGTACTTGCTCATTAAAGAGAGTACGTGTTGGGTTGTGCTTGCCTGTGAAGGACAGTACGAGAGATTTATTGTAATCTCAGCTTTGTTTAGTGAATTCCTAACCTGGGTAGCTAGGCATGGATGTAGGCCAATTTTTGGGGCTTGGCTGAACCAAATAAAAATCTGTGTTCTTTTTCTTGACTTTTCAGAACTTTACTTTTCTATCATTTTTTTATTGATTTATTTCACAAAAGCATTATTATTTAATATTTAAGTTTTTTAAATTAAAATTAAAACCCCCCTTAAGTGTTATAGCTAAGTAACACACTCTAATGCATTTTATTTTATTTTATTTCAATTTTAATTTCATTTAAATTTCTTTAAGTTTAGGTGACTTTGAGATTAAATGGGATAATTGGGTTAACCATTTTAATTATCTTATTTTAAACTCAAATGGATTTGTATTTCAATTGTAATGTGTTTGATTCAATATTTTGTTTAGATTTGGGTTAGGTTTAGATCCACCTAATCCCATTAGGTTAGATCAAACCTTAGGAGAATGCATTATATCACTATATTTAGTGTCCAAAGTGCCTAATAAGGGGGCTTCTAATCTAGGATTAGATGTCTTACATACTAGTTTAGAAATAATGTTAACCTCATCCAAAAATGATGTCAAAACTATCCACCAAGTAGTTATGTTCTATTTACTCCTACTGATAGGTTGAATGAACTTTATTCATTTAAGAGGGAGGTGATCAATAAATTTTTTTAAGAATCTCCTTAAAAAATTTGATTTCTAGTCACCTGAACCCAAGAAGCTGGAGAAAGTGGATAAAAGTGATGATCATAACTTTTTCCCCCACCACTGCATGTTGGGTCATGTTTTTGAGGATTACTTTACCTTCAAAAATTAGCTCAAGCAAAGCTATACATCTAGAGCCATTGTGATACCCAAAGAATACTTGATAAAATACCTCGCTAGTTTTATCAAAGTAATCTCTAGGGAATCATTCGATCCCCTTAAGACTAAAGAAGGTTGGGATATCTCCTTATCTAGAACCTCTAAGAAAATCATTTCTAACATCAAGAAGCATTATGTTCATGTACCTGAACCAGCTTATACCTCTACAACATCAATAGATCTACCAGTTACGAAATGCTAACCCAGAGAGAGTGGATGTCGAGCAGGAACCACCAGTACAAGTCTGAGATATAATAGTGATATCACCACCTATTGTTCATTTTAAATCTAGGAGCATATTATCTATAGATAGGATCATCAAACCACTCCTGCTACTCACCTTGTACAACTTTTATTTAATACCACCTAAGCTAGATAAATTAATAAGGAAAGAATTCACTTATATCTTCTCTTTTTGTGTTGACTCTATTTATCTTTTCTTTAATGATAACTCCTCAATTCTTAATATGCAAAATGATTCTGATCATTCTCTTCCTCTTGATGACTTTGACTCTTATAGTGACATCCCTATCTTAATTCTTTAGGGTGCCCTTGTTGAGATAGAATTAGAGTCATCTAGCTTTGAAGATCGATTAAGAGAAGCTTCAGGAGCTCTAGATGAGCAAGTAGATATCAATACAACACCTCTAGCAGAAGAGATCATCGAAGTCAACCTTTGTAGTGCCAAAGTTCTTCCTCTTAACTCAAGATAGCAGAAATAAGTTATTAACTCTGATGAGAAGATAGCCCCTCCACTAGATGCTCTAGCAATGGATATGCTTGTTGAGAACTAGCCCAAGATTGACTACAATGTCCTAGCCTATCTCAAAAAGTTATAAGTTAAGCTAAGTATATATGATGCCATTGTCTTATCTAAAGAGGTGAGGGAGCCCTTAATCAAGTCCTTGCTAGATCTTGAGATATGCTTAGCTAAGCTAGCCACTACTTCCTTAACCGTAGAAGAAGCTTGCTATTTCAAGGAAGTCTTGAGAGTTACCTTTTCAGATGAAGAATTGCTCTTAAGAACTACATATCATAATAGCCCATTGTACATCTCAGTGAAAACAACTTTAGATTGAGCAAAGTGCTTGTTGACCTAGATGCATCAATCAACATTATGAGTCTAAGAACCCTTGCTCACTTGACAATCAACATTGCTAGACTAAGTTCTAATAAGATGGTGTTTAAAGGATTTAATGAATAAGGTGAGAGGGCTTAGGCTTAATCACATTATTATTGTTGATCGAGGACCTGAAGACTAAAGAAAAATTCCACTTCACAGATTCAAATGCTTTACTGCAAGGCCTTGACTGCATGAAAAAAATATGGTACCATCTTTCTTACATCATTGTATTAAGTTCATATGCAATGGTCTAGAAGACTACATTAAAGGGGATCTAAACTCCTTTCCAATACATAAGGTCAAAATGTATGAGGATGCAACCTACTTCCTCCCCAAAAATTAAATAATGTATTCTCATGATGTCCAAAATAATATCAATCAAAAGAAAAAGAAAAATAAAAATAAAATAAATAAAAATAAAAAATCAACAAGAAAAGAAAAGAGAAAGAGAAGAATACTTGAGAAGTAGATAGTGTTTGACATCATTTATGAGCTACATCTTACCTCTCCTTTTCAATAAAGAGGTGAGATGTCCCAACCTTCCATAAGACAAGGATGAGGCATGCTCCAAGGGGGAGAGACTATTCTATGTACCACTAACCTAAGCACCTACTAATATATACTTAGAATTAATGTCTAGCTCAGAGGATAAGTCTTATGTAGTTAGTTTACCAGTTACTTCCTCACATTTAAAGACTAAAGTAGTAGTGATAGTGGAACCAAGTGGTAATGAACATCGGTTCCCCTAGTAATGTAGCAACAAGCAAGATAGTGATAATCTCTATGATGAAGTATTGAGTTATCTTTGTATTAGAGGGTTTGGTAGCTAAAATTGGACCACAACTGAATGAGAATTCCAAGACTTAGAAGTTCTATTTAGGAGCATCATATTTAGGTTCATAAGTTTATGTAAAACTTGAGGATGAATCTTTCCAAAAAATAACAGAATTATTTTATGAATGGTACTCGCTTTGTGTTTAGAACTTAGCAAAGCAAGGATTAATACCTCACACATGGTCCAAACATAAATCAATATTTTAAAATTTTGTGGAAAAATCATCAAGATCTATGATTTGGCATAGTTGAAGATGATTTCATAGTCATAACATAAGGTGGAATTTTTTTTAATAAACTTTAGATGATTCGAATGAAGTCCAAGTTAGAGACACAACCCCAAAACTAGAGGACAAAATAAACTTAACCATAAATTAGCTAAAGAAGATTATTTTGGGCACCAGGGATAACTCATACCCAACATTCATAAGCTCACTGCTAAGCGAGTTTGAAGCTAGTGACTTAATCCAACTTCTTTGAGAGTTTAAGGATTTCTTCACATGGAGTTATGAAGAAATTTCTAGATTAGCTCTTGATTTTGCGGCCAATTAGCTTGAAATACAACCCGATCCAACACTTGTGAAGTAAGCTTGTAGATACATGTGATTAAATATTGAACAATAAGTCATTCAGAGGTTAAGAAATAAAATGATCTAAGAGGAAAAGTACCCCACCTGGCTAGCCAGTGTTGTATTATTTAAAATGAAAAATGATCAAATTTGCATATTGATTATTACGTTTTACATTTATACACAAGTGCACGTGTCAAATAAAAGAATTCAGAATGAGTAAAGTATCATTCACATGAGGATTAGAGCAAAATATGATATTAATTTATATTAAGTTAATTATTAATATTTTTAAAACCTAGTTTTTATTCAATTAAATGCAAGTGCTTAATTTAAAATAAAAATCTATTATTTTTTAAAAGATTTAAATGACTAATTTTTATAATTTTAGATTTTTATAAAAAATAATAGTGTTTTTCTTAATTTTAAAAGGAGTATTATGAATTACTAGAGATTTTAGATTATGTATTATACTAAACCAAGTAATGAATAAATTTCAAGCTTATAGTGTCAATGAAGAGCAAAAATGATATACTATCTATGTCTAGACAAGTATAACCAAATAAATCCCTTTACCAAGTTTTCTATCTAGTGCCAAGTAAAATTTGATTGGTTGCATTGCCTATATTTCCCTTTAAATGATTGTAAATTCTAAAAATAATCTTATATTTAATGGTTATTTAGTGCTTCTAGACTATCTAGCACATTATGATTATTTAGTACATTTATTTTCTTTTTTCTTAATTATTCATCTAGAATTCCATAGATATCTCTAAACCACACTTGATTTTAAATTTGTAATTTGTCAAATCACAAGTAAATGAAGCAAGAAGAAATGCAAAACACAATTTCATGAAAGGCACAAATAATTTTCTTATATTAATCCATAAAATATAGTTTAATATAACACACATCCAAATCTCACATAAATTTAAAGCACTTTTTAAATTAGTACTCCATAATAAGGAGAAATAAAAAAGATACTATATTAAACATAGTAAAACAAGATGTAGAATAATAAAAAAATAAAGGAAAGAGCACTCTGAGTAGATCTTTTAAGTCCACTCCTCACAATCCTCTACTTCTTCCTCGTGGAAATATACAGCATCCCTCACTAAAATCCTTGGTTTTGATCTCTTGCTCCACCTCTTGCTTAAGAAAATACTCTTTCACACTATCCTTACACACTTACACACTCTCACAACACTTGGAGTGTCATTCTTTAAGTCATTTATAAAGAACACAAACACACTCTCCCTTTTGCCAAGAAAAATGGTAAAATAAAATATCAAAAAATAAGATATTTTCTCTTGGAAATGTCCCCTATATATATATATATATATATATATATATATATATATATATATATAGCAGCCCTAGTCTATTGTCCAAATGCTCCTGCCATAACTTCCTTGTAAACTACATGAAATCATTTTGAACTATCATAAATCTATTTTTCAGGCTGTGGGCTGTGGTGTTGTTGATGTAGCACTATGCCACTGATGATCTGGCGTTGCGACACTTTGCTTACTTCTTCTGCCTCATAATTTTTCCTTGATATAGCACCACAACATTGCTTATGCAGCACCTAAGCACTACAAGATTGATGTAAAACCATCACAAAATAAGTCTGATTTAGCATCATAGTGCTATTAATATAGCACCTAAGCGTTGGCCTTGCTATAAAATTGCCCCATATTAGGCCATTTATAATGCCAAATTTTTTATTTTTGCATTTTTATAATCTCTCTATTATAACATAAAGTATACTTAAAATAAATACATTTTGAACATAAAAATACTTGATAAAGACAATCAACTTACATTAAGTTTTCACAAATTTAACACTTAACATATATGTGTCAATTTTAGGGATCTTAATAAAGCATGTCCTAAAGATGAGTTCCCGTTACCCATACCAAAGATGATGGTCGACATAGCCTCCTCACACACGATCTTCTTATTCATGATGGGTCATCTGTATACAACCAAATTAAGATATCCACTGCAGCATGTGCATAAACTTTAACAACAAAGAAAGGGCCTGACCATCTTGAGCTTATTTTTTTTTTTGGGAATAATTTCAATTTAGAATTAAATAGTAATACTATAGTCCATCCAAATGCTTTTACATGTCTTTTAAGAACTTCAATTAATTTATCTTCTTGAATTTTTTTTAAATTCGCTAAGATGATTATTGATAATGTTACTTTTTTTCTCGAGGTAAGCAAATTTCAACTAATTTTGTAATGATTTTAATTCTAGTTCTAGGGGTTCTATTATAGATGGTTTGAAATTCTTTATTTCTATAGATATTTCAAATGATTGAAACTTTTCTTTAAATTCATTGAGTGTAATTTTAAGGAATTGATTGTCTTCATATTCTTCCATCATCATTTTGTAGTTTTGTTCTATAAAATCTTTTTTGATATAAAAATCCAATTCTTTTCTACTTTACTTTCACTTAAGTCAATCTTATAACATTTTTCATTTCTATCATCAGAAAACTTAATAGAGTTAAACACATAAAATTTAACTTCCTAATCATTTACTCTCATTATTAATTTCCCTTTTGAACATCTATCAACATTTTTCTAGTAGTTAAGAATGGTCTCCCTAAAATCAGAGGTATTTCTTTATCTTCCTTCATATCTAATATGATAAAATCTACAAGGAATATAAATTTATCTGCTTTAACTAGAACATCATCAATAATACCCATGAAATATATCAAAGAATTATCAGCTAATTGTAGCATCACTCTTGTAGATTGTGCTTCTCCTAATCTTAATTCTTTTGAAAATTGATAAAAGCATTAAGTTTATAATAGCTCCTAAATCACATAATGTCTTTCTAAAACATTTATCCATATAGTGCAAGGAATAGTAAAACTCTTTAAATCTTTAAGTTTTTGAGGTTTTTTTTAATTATTGTACTATATTCTTTAGTAAGAGATATAGTTCCATTTTCTTCTAATTTTTTTCTTGTATATAAAATGTCTTTCATAAATTTAGCATATTAAAGTATTTATTTCAAAGCTACTACAACTGGTATATTTATGGATAATTTCTTAGATACTTCTAAAAATTAAGAAAATTAATTATCCACATTTATCTTTAAAGTCTTTGGGGAAATAAAGGTGATAGTCTTTCTCTTATTTTCTTAAATGTTTCTCCTTTTGCTTCCTTTTTCGTTTCATCTTTTTTTTCATTTTCTTCATTTTCTTTTTCCTTACTTAATATTTCATTTTCCACATTTTCATCTTTTAGCCCAATTTTTTGAATTTCTTTCCACTTTTTAATTCAATTGCCTAACATTGTTCTTTACCTTTATCTTTAAGGTCTACTTTCATGTTACTAGGTAAATTCCCTTGGGTCTATTTGTAAGGTTATTAGCTAGTTACCCTAATTAAATTTCTAAATTTCTAATTAAAGCTCCTTGGCTTTGTAATTGGGTTATCATTTTTATCACTATTTCCTTTAAGGTGGGTTTCCTTTCCTTAGTCTGATTTTATGGAGGATATATTGGTGGAATGATAGATCTAAAATTAGAGTTTTGAGGGTTATAATTCTTATTGTTCCAATTTCCCATATTTTCATTTTGATTATAGTTTGCATTATTATTCTATGAAAATTTTAGGTGATTCCTCCAACCTTGATTAAATGTATTTGAGTAAGGATTATTAGGTTTACTTGAAATATAGTTAAGCATTTCCAATTTTTGATTAGTTTGATCTTCTAATACACTAATTTCACTATTTTTCTCCCTTTTGAATCATAATGTTAATATTTTAATTAATTCTTAAACTACCTAATTTTTTAGATAGGAAAGCAACTTGTGAAATCAACATTGCAATCATATCATTATTGTTAACACTAGCTACTTTCTTAGGATTTAATCTATCAGGGGGCCATTGAAAGATAATAGTCATCATTTCTCTATTAAGCTTCCTCAAAAGGTTTTAACATTAGGCTTTCTTCTACTGCTACATTTATGATAGTCCTTAAAGATTCTACTAAGCTATTATAAAATGATTGAATGATATGCAAATCAGGTAATCAATTATGAGGGCATTTCCTTAACAATTCTTTATATCTTTTCCAAGCCTCATATATAGATTTATTATCTAATTGTATAAATGATGTAATATCATTTCTTAACTTAGCAATTTTAGATGGTGGCAAATTCTTTGCTAGAAATTTTTGAGCTAATTTATTTTAAGTTGTTATAGATTTTTGAGGTAGTAAATTCAACCACATTTTAGCGTTATCTCTAAGTGAGAAAGGAAATAATCTTAATTTGATAGCATCATCACTTACCCAATTATATTTAAATGTTACACAAAATTCTAAGAAATTAACAATATACATATTAGGATATTCAATAGATGAACTCCCAAACAGAGAGTTTTGCACCATTTGAATTATAGATGGTTTTAATTCAAAGTTATTGGCTTGAATAGTTTTTCTAGCAATACTTTGATGTATTCCATCTACAGTTGGTGTGGCATAATTCCTAAGAGGTCTAGATGGTTCTCCTACTGGTTGATTGTCCATTGATTTTCTTTACTTATTATCTCTTCTCTTTTCTAATTTTCTTATAGAGTCATTCAATTTCTAAATTCAGTGGTACTAATTATATCATTTTGTCTCTATGCATACAATGTTCAGAAATCACAACTTTAGTTTAGAAACTGAAATAATAATATATTGAACAAGTACAATGATATTTCATACTTAACACATAACACAAATACACATAACTAAAATGTTGAATTAAAAATAGTTCAACAAGACTAATATTAAAATAATATAAATTATTATTTTACTTCCAATCCCTGGTAATAGCATCAAAACTTGATTGTTACTTTTTACTCTTATATGCAAGTGCACATGTCGAATAAGTAATACAAAATAAGTATCATTCCTAAGAGGATTAGAGCAAAATATGATATATTAAATTAATTACTAATCTTTTTAAAACCTAAGTTTTATCCAACTAAATGCAAGTGCTTAATTTAAAATTAATATCTACTATTTTGTAAGAGATTAATAGACTATTTTTTATAATTTTAGATTTATATAGAAAATATAATTTTTTTTGTTAATTTTAAAGGAGTAGTCTGAATTTATGGAGATTTTGGATTATTTATTATATTAAACTAAGCAATGGATTAATTTCAAGCTTGTAGTGTCAACCAAGAGCAAAAATATTTAGACAAGTATAACCAAACAAATCTCTTTACTCAATTTTCTGACTAGTGCTAAGTAAATTTTGATTGAATGCATTACCCATATTTTCATTTAAATGATTATAAATCTTAAAAATAATCATATGTTTAATGCCTATTTAGCACTTCTAGACTATTCAGCACATTAATGACTATTTAGTACATTTGTTTACCTTTTCCTAATTATTCTTTTAGGATTCCATCAACATCTCTAGATCACACTTGATTTCAACTTTGCAATTTGTTAGATAACAAGTAAATGAAGCATATAGAAAAACAAAACATAATTTCATGAAAGGCACAAACAATATTCTTATATTAATCAATAAAATATAGTCTAATAAAAAAACATCCAAATCTCACATAAATTTAGAGCACTTTATAGATTAGTGCTCAATAATAAAGATGAAGAAAAAATCATATTAATCATAGTTAAACAAGACATAAGATAACCATAGAAGAAAGGAAAGAGCATATCGAGTAGATCTTTTTAGTCACTTCCCCACAATCCTCTAATGCTTCCTTGTGAAAATATCTAGCATCCCCTGCTAAAAATTCTTGGTTCTTAATCTCTTGCTCCACCTCTTGCTTAAGATAATACTCTTTCACACTACCCTTACATACTTACACACTCTCACAACACTTGGAGTGCATTCTCTAAGTGCTTTATAAAGAACACACAAACACACTCACCCTCTTGCCAAGAAAAATGGAAAAAGAAAAAAAATCAGGAAAAAAATATCTTTTACTCTTGGAAATATCCCATATATATATAGTCTGGATACAACTCTGGTCGATTGTCCAGATGCTCCTACCATAAGTACCTCAAAAACTACTCAAAATTATCATTGAACCATCAAAAATCTATTATGTCAAGCAGTAGCACTGTGACACTGATGATCAAGCATTATGGTGCTATGCCTGTTGCTTCTGCCTCATATTTTTCCTCAACTATAGCACCATAGTGCTACTTATGCACCTAGCCGATGCGAGCTTATTGTAAAACTGTCCCAAAATAAGTTTGATCAAACGTCATAGTACTACTGATATAGTGTCTAGGCACTGACTTTACTTTAAAATTGCCCCAATTTAGGCCATTTACAGCGCCAATTTTTTTCTTTTTACATTTTTTTAAAATTTTCTATTACAACACAAAGTATAGTTAAAATAAGCACGTTTTAACATAAAAATACTTGATAAAGACATTAAAATTACATGAACTTTTCAAAATTTTAACACTTATCATATATGCATCAACTTTAGGAATCTTAATAAAGCATGTCCCAAAGATAAGTTCCCATTACTCAAACTAGAGCTAATGGTAGACATACCCTCCTCATAAGCAATATTATTTATTCTTGGATTAGTCATCTGGCTACAGCTAAATTAAGATGGCACCTGAGAATGAAAAAAAAAATTATGTTTAAAACTTATTCAATAAATGCTACATATTAACTAGCCATAACCCAAATATTTATGAATTCATTCATCACCAAGTCAAATACCATGTCGATAATATCATGGTCAAAAAAAGAAACAAGGAAGACCATTTATATGACTTTAGAGTAATTTTTGAATGGTTTCATCATTACAACATACAGATGAACCCTTTATAATGCACTTTTCAAGTAACTTCAGGGATTTTTCTAAGGTTTGTTGTACGACACTATGGGATCTAGATTGATCTGAAGATGATTAAAGCAATATTAGAAATTTCATCTCCTAAGAGTCCAATCGAACTCAGATCCATTCAAAGAAGGCTTGCGTATCTGAGACACTTTATATTTAACTTGTCTAATAGATGTTAGCCCTTCATGACACTCACAAAGAAAGATGCCAAATTTCAATAGGATGATAAGTTCCAACATGCATTCGAGAGAGTCAAGCAATACTTAATGATGCCCCAAATGTTAGCTTCTTTTATCACAATAAAACCTCTCATCCTCAACAAAATAGTGCTAGGCGACTCCCTTGGCGCCTGGTTGGTCCAAGCCAATGATGAAGGGAAAGAAAATATGATCTACTATTTGAGTTGTTGCTTAATTCTTACATAAGCTATTGTTGACCTCACTTTTGGAGTGAGGATTTCATATTCTCATCATAGGTCTAGAGGTCTTCTAGACACTAAGAGCTCCTTAGTTATAAGACACTTCTAGTGGATAAGTGAAAACTTAACCTAAACCTAGAGACATAGGAGGATTATCCATAGGGTTTAGATCATGCTTTAGGGATTAGGATGACCTACCTACCCTGTAGCCTAAACCCAATTTATGCCTACCTCCTTAGTCTAAACCAAACCTCAAATTCAATTCATCAAAATTCAACCCAATCTCAAATCCACATAACTAAATTCCAATTGAATCTCAAATCAAATAAACCTTACCTAAGTTTATGATTCAAACCCATGGACTGGGCCAAATTTCTTTCAATCCAAATCAAACTCAATTGATTTCCTCATAAACCAATCAATCCTTCAATCAACCTACCAAAATTTACAAATCAAATTCAATCAAATAAAAATCAAACCAAAGCTTACCTTAGCCTATGATTCAAACCCATGGACTTGGCTAAATCTTTCTTTAGTCCAAATCAAACTCAGTTGATATCCTCATAGATCAATCAATCCTTTAATTATCATTCCAAACCAAATCAAATCTACAATCAAAATCAATCAAGTCAAAATCAATCTAATCAAACTTAACCTAACCCATTTGACCTAAAATATTCAAATGAGCAAAGCCCATTTAAACTCAAATCAATTGTAACCAAAACCTTCAATCAATTCTAAATCAGTATCCAAACTCAACTAAACTCAATTCAACCCAAGATCAAGCCAATTGACCCATTATGCTCACTTGACCCAAAGTGACCAAAAGGACCCATTTGGACTAAATCTCAATCCAACCTAAATTAGATTGAATCAAATTAATCAAAACCTCCTACAATGATTATTGATCATCCTTGATTGATCAATTGCAATCAATTAGGTCAAACCAAGTCAACCTAGCCATTTGACCAAACCAATCCATTTAACCTACATGAGCTAAGTTAATCAAATCTCATCCTAAGCCAAATTAATTGAAACCAACAATTCACACCAACCTAGAATCAATACTTGAACATGACTTGGTCATCAATTGAGCCAAATCAAACCCAATTGGTCCTTTGACCCAAGTTGACCCAATCTAACATAGAAGACCAAATTGGGTCCAATCAAAATCTAGCCCAAATTGATTGCAACCAATGGCTCAAGTTCATTCCAAATTTATCATTGAACATGTGAAAACCTTGAGTAAACCCAATTTCACGAGTTGAACCTAACTGACCTATTTAGCCCAAGTTGACCTAAAGGGTCAATTTGGCCTAAATCATTCCCAAATCTAAATTAATTGAAATCAAATCCTACAATCACCTTTAAATGATCAATCAAACATGAACCAAAGCCTAACCCAATCCATTTAGACAATTTGGCCAAATTGGTCAACTTGACCCATTTGAACCTAAATAAGCCAAAATCAAATCTAATCCAAACCAAGTCAAACCAATTACACCAAAACACTGAAAATACTCTTTTAAACTTGACCTAAGCCTTGGTTTGACCAATTGGTCTATTGACCCAACCTAGCCTAATTTGACTTACATGGGTCAAATTGAGCCAATCTCAATCAAACCAAACCCAAACCCCTTGAAGCTTGGCATGACCCATACTTGCTCACCTTGGGTCAACCCAAATCCAACCCAACCCATGATTGACCCGAATTGACCCAACCCAATGGTTCAAGCTTGCCAAATGGGATAAATACCCCATTTGAATGGTCAAATCCACTTCCCCTCCACATGGCTGCCTCCTAAACCTCTACCTAAGCAAGAGGGACACTGGCTCACCTGACCCAAATTTGGTTGGGTCAACCATGAGCCATGTGGAGGTGAGTTCACCCCTTTTTCTCTATTACCACACGTGGCAACCCAAGGACACCCACTCTCCTCCCTTGGCAGCCACCTTCTGACACTTATCCAACCAAACTAAGCCAACTCAACCTCCTCCTACCACCCATGACCACTTGCGATAGCCGGACAACCACTAGAAGCCAAAAAGATCAAGGTCGTCTAATCTAAAGGAGGAGGGGCATACCCCCCCCCCCCCCCCCCCCCCACATTTTGATCCAAATAGAAAACACACATCCTCAGTGATCTCCCTTAGGTCACTTTAAAGCCACCAGAGTGTTTCCCGAGTGCCCTAAGCATTTTTGTCACGAGAAAACATGAAACTGAGCTCACCTGAGATAGGACAACCTCCATCTCCATCCAACTCCACCGAAACTCAACCCCATTCAAATTAACTTCACCCACACGTTCACTAAACTCCATAGAGTCAAAATGAAGTCTCCTCTAAGTGATTCAGAATCGAAAGTACCTCCTAGACTAACTCTGGTGAGCATTGCAGTAGCATTTGGTCCACAGAGCAACTGGTGGGGAGGCATCGCACCATCTTCTTAATAGGGCTTTGCCTCGTCAAAGTGAAGCTACATCGGCCAATTTTCTATCGGTCATGAGCTTCGGTGAGGTACTATTCCATTAAATTGAGATTTCTTAAAAAATTTTGGGCCTTTTTGAAGAGAATATTGATGTTGCACGAATCCAACCATTAGATCCCCTAAGATTCCCTTTGTGAAGGTGTGGGATCAATCCCAAGCCATTCTGAGCTCCGTCAAGCTCGAATTAGGTGGAGGAAGGTGCACGATGTTTGTCTTCCATCACACAAGAGACGATAGATCATCTGCCATCCATTCCTTATGATCGGAATAGATAGTCATGATCTTGCCATTAGATTTAATCCAATTTATCCCTTAAGAACCACAAGATTAATCTTATTTTGAAAGCGCGTCCATCACCGCCAGGTTGGCTCTAACTCAGATAATTTTAAATAACCACTCCTGCAATGCCACATGGAAAGCATGCCACGTCAACGCTCCACATGGCGCCATTTGGATTAAGCTTAATTACAGGTTAATTACTCATTTTAATGGTTGAAACTTTGAAAACTCATAATTAATTATAGAAAAATCTAAAAAAATACACATAAATACTCATTTTAAAGGTAAAATAGAGGAGATTTAATTAAAAATATTTTCATTTGTTTTTGAATAGTAATTAAGGCTTAATTAGAGTTTTAATGCCCACTAAAAATCTTAATTAAGCCTTAATTACTTGGGAAATTGATTTCAAACTTTGTGTGTTCATTCAATGGGATGACCTCTGCCTCCCATAATTTCTTAGCATTTATTACCTAGGTAATTAAGGGAATTGATGTTTCAAACCCTAACTACCTTCTTTAATTAATTTAATGATTAATTAACATTCAAAATAATCAAAATTAGTTAATTAGGGCTTATTGATCACTGTTTAATAGTGAATGGATGAGAGAATGGGATTAGGACCTCTTTCCTAATCTCTTTCCTAAATCCATTTCATTTTAAGAGGATTAATTAAGATAGTAATTAATTAAATGCTTAATTACTTAATTAAGTGGCTAAATTAAATAAAATTAAAATGTTAATCACATCAGATAATTAACAATGAAATTTAGGATTCCTCTTTATGTGTTTAATAGCATAAAGATCATTTAAGAAAGTTACGATTAACCCATAAGTGTGTGAAAGTCATAAACATACTTAATTAGATTTTTAACTTAATTAATCTTTAATTATGAGCCAATTGCATTAGGTTCTTTAAGAGCATTACAATTTTATTTCCTCACATATTCATATCATTTTTTGGTCATGATTAAATGATTAATTAAATTTAAGAAGCATAGAAAAGGGTAATTAGATTATTTGCTTAATGATTTAACTTAAATAATTCATAAAATCTAGTTAATTATCTTTCCTTAAACAAATTAAGATTACCAACATGGGAATGGGGTCAAAATAGCAAATAATCTCCCTCCTCTCTAAATCAAATCTAAATCCAAAAATTAAATTAATTAGATGCTTTCATTTTCCTTAAATAATTTTATTTGATGTGACAATCCTTAGGAATTAATTTAGTTGAATGAACCATGTGTTTATATTTAGTTATTCTTTTCCAATCACTTATAAATATTGTATGCCATATGATTCCATGCATTCATTTTTTTTCAAATTTAAGTGAATCAAATTCAAATCTCTAAAGTTTTGAATTGAAAATAACATGCGTAGTGATGATAGTTATGAATACATATAAGATTTTCATGTGCTTATAGCTTAGTCATTTGAATGTAGTGCCCTCTTTCTTGTGATTCATATATAGATTTATATAAGTTTGAATGTTAATAAGTATATAGTTTGGACATCTCGAGAATACGAGGCTTTAAGTAGCCCTAAAAAGGTCATTTTATTATTTCACTTCCTTGGTTAACAATGACACGTACTTATTTGATTTCATTCCTATGTATTTTGGTATTAGAATTTGGATAGAGCTTTAATCCATATGCATAAATAATTCAATTAAAAAAATACAATCTTTTCAAGATTTTCATCCTTATTATTATGTATACATTTATATCTATTTAAGATAGCAAGTGTTTAATCTAAACATCTGAGGAATACGAGGCTTTATGTAGCCTCAAGGAGGTCATTTGATTACCTCACTTTCCTGGTTAATAATGGCACGTACTTGCTTACATCTTTTATGCATGTGTATGTGTGCCTAATTAAAAGATGAAAATCCCCTTTTTGTTATTAAAAATCCATATATCTATAACCATCTAAGTCATTAGCATATATTACATGTAATCCAGTGCTCTCTTTCTTATGATTCATATATAGATTTACATAAGTTTGAATGTTAATAAGTATATAGTTTGGACATCCCGGGAATACGAGGCTTTACATAGCCCCAAGGAGGTCATTTGATTATCTCACTTCATTGGTTAACAATAACACGTACTTATTTGATTTCATTCTTATGTATTTTTTTATTAGAATCTGGATAGAGCTTTAATCTACATGTATAAGTAATTTAATTAACTAAAATATGAATTCCTAACATATGCATTCATCATCATTTAAGTATGGCAAAAATACATTATATGTATATATATGCTAAGTGTTAAAGTCATGCATGTTACATGTGATGGAAAGGGATGATTTGATATATGCCATGTGATAGTAATTCAATTATATTAGTCCTAAGATGCCTTTCACATTGAATAGGATTATTTAAAGTTAACCTAAACTTAGGATTAATAAAAATATTTAATAAACCATTCACTAAAGAAAACTAAATCGAAAAAATATGCTTTAGAAAATGGCTTAAGGTAGGGATGAAGGAGGGTAAGCCTCTTTCTTCTCTTTATAACACTTATATGTTAAGTGTAAATCAAATGAAACTAAGCAAAAATATAAAACTAAAATTTGAAAATCACTTAAATAACTTGAAATGAAATCAACCTTTATGATTAAATTAAACCTTCTCAAATTTAGAAAATTATAACTCAAATGCTTAGTAAGACATACCGCACAAAGCCTCAACACACACATTAGAACTAAGCCACCACTTCTAGTCCTAAGTTAAGATGGTATATTTGTGATGTATGTTTTGTTTTGTGATGTAATATTTTAGACTGGATGTTAAGGTGTAATTTTCATAGACTGGATGTTAAGCTGCTCTTAGCCTAATCATGTTTACTATAGGGCTTAAAATAAATATAAATGATCAGTTTATAGGTTTCTTAAACCCCTAAGCATAATCTAAACTAAGATAGGTGCCCTTGGTTACCCATGTGAAGGGTGCTAAGACCAAATTATGAATATAGCTGCTTGGGATTGTATGTATGTTTAGCTAACGTTTGTTTTGCAAGTATAGTTAGATTTACTTTTCCTATATAAATATAATTTTTGTAATAGAAATTAGGATTAGTGTTGTGGGGATTAGGATGAGTAGTAGCTAGAGGGCTTAGTCTTAGGGTGCCTTGTGATGCCTTTGAAGTGGGTCAAATCAATAAAATGAAGGACGCAGATAGAAGAAGAAAGAAGAAAAGAAGACCCACATAGAATGTATTCATTTCTAATTGTCATAATTCTTTGGTGTTCGAGGATGTATAAGGATAGAGATCGGCTACCCATCTTTTCTCTTATTCTTTTAAGTTAATTTATAAAATTGTTTGATGTTATATTTAAATTACACATTAGGATTGCATAATTTTCATAGCATCTTTATGATTGATGCTTAATATGTAACCTGGATGTGGTAGGCTCTGAGGATAAAAATTATTTTTTCTACCCAACTAATAACTCATAACCAAGTTTTAAAATAATTCATAACCTCACTATAAAGCTTAGGATTTAAATAAGACAATTAAAAGATTTAACAACCCCTTAGTTGTATGGTTGTATGTCTTACATCATGCATGTCATATTCTTTCTTCCTTGAAAATGGGGGATCACCATCCTTGCACGAAAGGGGAATGCATGACCTGTGACAGCATCTCTTGTGGTGGAGAACACCCTCTTCTTTCTGATTTAGCCAACCACCAATTTCAGCATGCATTTAGGCATAAGTAATTCCAAGCCTTTTTCCAAAATATTATGTCAAAATGAAATAAAATTTGTAAAGATTTTGCATTTGTAGATTAAGTCATATGCTCATATCGCTCATACTCTAGTCTCTTAGGGGGTGGTTTTAAGACTTGTCTCTTTTCGATTAAACAACAAGCTTAGCTATCCTACAATTCATAAGACCAAACTACATGGTTTTGAATTATAAGAGATATTAGTTGGCGGCCACTCCAAGCAGTTGTAAGTCAATAAGAGTCAGATGGTTTACTCTCTCTTATGGAAGTAAACCATTGTGTCCCCTTTCACTTAGATTTAGGTTGTGCTTTAACTTGTGTTAAAGCTCCTTAGATTTAGGATCTAAGGTTGCTAGTTTCCTTCGGGATACAAGCATAAATCCTTACCTCTTAGGCATTTCCACAATCTTATGTTAATAGGTTATAAGTCCCAGCAATCTAATAAAATTTAACTCAAATAAATAAATCTCTTCACTTTTAAACATATAAAGCCCCACCATAGGATATATTGTAATGCTCACTAGGCTTCCTAGTATCATAAGAATTTCTCTTCTTATCTTCCTTTGACTTCCAAATTAAGTCTTTCCACTTGATCTATCCAACTTGATTTCCCAAACATAACCAATCCTTTGATAATCTAGCTTTGAAATCTTTGGAGACAATAATTGCCTACTTTAATTGAGAGTATTCTTAGGGAATCTCATTCCCTATGATATAATTAACTATGGAGGCTTGCCTCCATAGAGAACTTAAGAACTTGGCTTAAAATAAACTCTACCTTACTTTTCTATGTAAAGTATGAGAAAATCTTTGGTATATTCGAAGACCCATCATGCCTTAAGAGTCCTTATTTAGTGATTAGGTCCATTATAAAGTGATGTTTCTATCTTTCAAGATAGTACATCATACCTCAATGTCGCACCCGATCAATTCAATAAGTACCCCTAATGATCTACGTGGTGTCCACTCCACATCCAAAAATAAACACCACAATTATCCACCAATTAAGAAGCATTTTTTGGCTCTCATATTCACCACCAAAAAGCTAAGTCAACATATGCTTTCTCACAAGATCAACATGATTTCTAGAGTAAATTCACTATAACATCTCTTGAGCCAATGTTATACAAATGGCTGGCATGATGGTCCATAATCTTATCAACATCACCTTCATCCACTACTTGTCATAAAAGGGAAAGCACTAATAGACTTCTTAGTAGGGCACCCTCATCCTGTAGATTATCCATTGAAAAATCTTCTTAATAAGAAAATCATGAGTAAAGGAATGCAAATAGTCATTGTTGGGAATTATACTTTAATGGTGTGGCTTCCTACCAAAGAGGAGATGAACTATAGTCCATCCTCCCAAGCAAAGTAGGAATAGGGATAGTCTTCTTAACTACAAATAGTAAGATGTTGAGATTCTCTTATCACCTATCTAAGTCTTATATGAATAACAAAGCTAAGTGTGAAGCTCTGATCACCAATTTAGAGTTGGTTATTTTTATAGGCATCAGAGACATTAGTATCTTCAGGGATTCATAATTAATGGTAAGAAAATTATCGGAACTTATAAAGTTCTCAAACAAAAACTCCATCAGTATTATATGTATACCATGAAGTTGTTAAAACAAATTCTTGATGTCACTCTATAACTCTGATCGTCAATCTAGAGTTGGCCATTTTGCTAAGAATTAGATACATTAACATCTTCAAGGGTTCACAATTAATGGTTAAGAAAATAACCAGAACTTATAAAGTTCTCAAACCAAAACTCCATCAGTATTATATATACACCTTGAAGTTATTAAAACAAATACTTAAGATCACTCTATATAGATTCCCCGAGGTGGAAATTCCATAGCTGATGCTTTAGCAAAGCTTGCTAAGGAAATGGCCAGTTTGGATAATGAATCTATATCGATAGAGGTACATAATCACCATGTTCTACCTCCCATCGATATCGAGCTCATCGTTGGACAAACTCTAAAAGGGAATATTTCCACCACCATAGATGATGAAGAGGCTGATTGGAGACAACCTTTTATTGACTATTTATATGAAGGTAAACAACCTAAAGAGAAGTGTCAAGCCCATTAAATTAAATAAAGAGTATTATCATATGCTCATATTGATGACACCCTATACTAATGATTCTTTGATAACATGTGGTTATGTTGTTTAGACAAACATGAAGCCTAAGAAATCATGATTGAGGTATATTTTGTACTATGTGGAGCACATCAATTCAGTCTAAAGATGAAAGATAAAATTAAAAGACTCGAGTACTATTGGTCAATAATGATTACAGATTGCATGGATGTTGTGCGTCACTATCACTAGTATTAGGAGCATGAAGTTGTCCTACATCAACCACCTAACATCCTCTATCCGATGATAGCTTCATGGCTACTCAAGTGTTAGGGTACAAATATAGAGAGTTTCATTGACCCTTCCTTCTTAAGGCCACCACTTCATCCTAGTAGCGACGGATTATTTTTTTAAGTGGGTGGAGGTGATTCCATTTAGGGAAGTCAAGGCTCCCCATGTCTTTCAATTCTTCATAAACTACATTATCTATACATTCAGTGTACCCCCTCAGATTATATCTAATATTGGAACTGCCTTCAAGAGCACAAAGATCAATAACTTCATGAAGTAGCACAACATAGATTGGAGGTACTCCGCCATATATTATCCCCAAACAAATGGGTGGCAATAGACTTCAACAAAACTATCATCCAAATTTTACAAAAAATACTTAATGATAATAAATGATAGTGGCACGAGCAATTAGTTGAATCCTTATGGGCCTATCATATCATATATAGAGCTATAACGTAGTCCACTCTTTTCTCCTTAGTTTATGGATCTAAAGTCATTCTTCCTCTAGAAGTCAGCTACCACCTCTAGGGGTTGTCATAAGCAACAAGATTGCAACCGAGTAAAATTCTAAGCTATGGATAGAAGAGCTTGAAGTTATTAAGGAGTACTACCTCCAAGCCTATCAAAATCTTGAGCTATATAAAATATGAATAGTTCAAGCTCATAATAAGTTGGTATGCAGATCAAAGCGCTTATTTTAGTTCTTAGAAGACTGATTATTTTTCATGGAAAGATAGGAGACAAGTTTGAACCAATGTAGGAAGGACCATTCATCATTAAATATTTTTCTCAGAGTGGATCATACCAGATGATCAACCATAAAGGTAAACGTTCGATGCTTTCTGTCAACATGCTATATTTAAAAAATTATTATGCATGATTGTATCTAAAAATAAAATTTATCAATAATATTATGTTTTCACATTAAAATTGGCTTATATAATAAATAGGTCTAAATTACTCAAAATATTTTAAGCATTTGATGTTTCCCAAAATCTCACTCTTTACCAAATCACACTATGTTCAAATTTCAATCTATTTCTAGAATTCATCTTTAGTATTGTGAGGGTAGGTGTAAAAGAACCTGAGCAACATCCTATCATGATTAGCATAGCTAAGATTGACACAAGAGACCCATGTGATCATCATTTCTTAATTAGAACACACACATTAGACTACTTAAAGTTTGGATAACACCCTGGTCTTAGTAGTCTTTCTAGGTCAAGCTTGAGTTACTGTGTAGTTGTTTGGTTACCCTGGCAATTGATTCTACTTAGGAGGATGCATGTACCCAATGCTTTTTTAATAGTTTAGCCATCACACAGAGATGGGAAACCCTTATGTTTGATAGATTATACTACATGGCCAGTAGACTATCCATGTGAGCCAGTACATTTAAGGCAGGTCGAGACTTCTGTGACTCCTCCTTAGTGTGGCTTATCACATACTAATAAGGTCCATATGCACACATTTAGGGTTAGGATCACACCTTCATGGCTCCTTTTTTGAGTGACTATTTTAGAATTGGATAATTACCCAACAACCCCTCTCCTAATAGTTTCCCCTTTAAGTTGGTTGGCATCGCTTTCTAGATAAGCATCCCATCTCTTCAAGCAAGTCTAAGGTGGGTCCAAGCCCTAGTGTATCCTCTTTAATCTAGCCCATTGCACAGATAGGGTTCACCCTTCACATATATGTATATATAATTAAAATTAGGATTATGTCATTGTTATCCCTTTCCTTGTAGGGAACCTACTTGGATAATGTCGCTATCACCCCATTTAGATATGACCTAGACGACATCAAGCTAGGATAATTCCCTTGCTTCCTCCTCTTAGTAGTCTCCTTAGGTTGAATAGTAATTGTTTCACTAACAAGAGGCTATCCTGGTGATTAGTTCCTCTTAAGATAATTTAAGTCCCTGAGGCTTTATTCTTAAATTGATCATCGCACGCCATCAAGCACCTTTAGGTTGGGTGACAACTGCTTTGTTGATAGTATATTCTCAAATTAGCTGCATCTTTTTCTTGAATTAGCCGTTATACACTAATAGAATATATATGTCTAGGAATTAGGAGAACACCCCTATGATGCCTTTCCCAATGGGCATTCTTTTGGAAAACATCATTATGAAACCATTTAAATATGATATGAGTTACTATTAGATTGGACAATCTTCCTTTCCTAGTAGCCACTCCTTCAATTGGATAGTGTACAACCTATTTCACATTAAGCATCTTATTTGACAACATCAGCATGGTTTGATCAGTTATAGACTCCACTGTGCAATTAGTAGACTACCCTTTAAGCTAATAAATCTAAGGTAGATCAAAGCCTCTATGGCTCATCCTCAGTGTGGCTCATCACACACTGACAGGGTCAATATATACATTTAGGGTTAAGATCATGCCCTCAAGGCCCCTTTTTGTAGTGACAATTCTAAGTTTGGATCATGTCATTTTAGCCCCTCTACTAATAGTTTCCCCTTAGGTTAAGTAGTCTCATTCTACAGATAAACAAACTACTCCTTTAGGCCAGTGAACCTAAGGTAGGTCGAAGCCTCTGTGGCTCTTCCTTAGTATGGCCATCACACACTAATAGGGTTAGGATCACACCCTCATGGACCCTTTTTTGAGTTTCTACTTTAATATTAGATTATGCCCCACTAGCCCCTCTCCTAGTAGTCATCCCTTTAAGTTGGATAGCACCATTCTATGGGTAAGCTGGCTACCCCTTTGGGCTAGTAAATCTAAGATAGGTCAAAGTCATCGTGACTCCTCTTTGGTGTGGCCCATCACACATCGAAAGAGTTCATATGCACTCTTCAAATATCTTGGGGTAATATTTAACTCTTAGAATTGCCTTTTCTCATCATGATTCACACATATTCATATATTTTTATGGTGCTTTTCCTTAATATTCTCTTCATAACTAGGTTATGACTCATCTTTAAAAGACCTTCCTTGATCCTCTTTCTAGGTTGTTCTTATAGACGCCTTTTCCACATCTCTTCTATAATATATAATCAAAATTCATAGGGAGCCTCTCCCTAAAGCACTTGGTATAATCAAAACAACTTTATATGTAGGGGGTATATTCCACCAATATCCCTTGGAAAAAATTACTTTTAAGGAGTAATTTCCTATTCCTCACGCACTTAGAAGCTTTGACTCCTAAATGAAAGTATTGAGTGATTTTTATTAAGATCATCTTACATTTTAGGTATAGTATAAGCACCCTTGTTTATTATCTTTCAGACCGCTTTGACTAGTTTGGTCAATGCCAATACCTGTGGTGTACCTTATCTATTAGACCACATCGATTAGGGGTTCTTTTGTTGACCTCACTTTTAGTGAGGTTGACACTCATCACTCTTGATATCAAGGATTTGATCTAGGCACTATGGTTTTCTCACCTAGAGCTAAGACACTTCTAGTGACTGAGGGAACACTAACCCAAATCTTAAAAGACTTATAAGGCTAAACCCTAAGCTAGGCCTCAACTTAGACCAGGTGGGACCTAATGACCACAATATAAAACCAAACCCCATATATCAAACTCAATTGATCACATTCCACCCAAAGTCCCAAACCAATCCAAACCATACCCAATTGGTTTTCAATTTAGTCAAATGACCAAATTGACCCAATGCAACCCATTTGGCCTAAATAAGCTAAAATAAAAATTTAAACCATTTAGAATTGAATTGATCCAAAGCTTTTGGAATATTATTTGAGCTTGATTGAGGTCTCATTAGGATTCAATTTATAGTTGGCTCACCTAACCCAAGTTGACTCAATTAAACTTTATAGGGCCAAAATTAAATCTAATTTGATTCAAGAAAACTTAGGTCAATCTAAAGCTTCACAATCATCCTAACACATGTTTGGACATCCCTCTTGATCAATTGTAATCCAATTTAGTTAATTAGGAAGCTTGACCCAACCTACCCTAATTTGATCCTAAGGGTCAAACTGAACCAAACTCTAACTCAACCTAAATGAAACCAAACCAATCTCTATAATCATTTTCAAAATCATTATCGACCATATTCCCACATCCAATTGAAGATAAGTAGTACAATTCAGCTAATTTAGCCACTTAACCCCATTAATTTGACCTAAATGGTAAAATTGACCATATCTTAATCCAACTCAAATTAGGCCAAACTAATTATTTCAATCAATTCTAAGATGACTATTGATCATCACCCAATTGAGCCCAATTGAGCTAATTCAACCCATTGACCCAATTTGACATAAAGGATCAAATTGAACCAACTCTTGATCCCATGCAAATTGGATTAAATTGAGACTTATAATTAGCCCCAAATTGATTATTGAACACTTCTAAATGACCAATTCAATGCAATTTAATCAACCCAACTCAACTGGCCAACTTAACCTAAATATGTCTAAAGGGTCAAAATAAATAAAAACCTAATTATAATAAAATTAAACCAGATCAAATCATATAATCAACTCTAAATGAAAAATAGAACCTGACTCAACTCCTAATTGCACCAATTTAGCCAATTTAAAACAAATGGGCCAACTTGACCCTTTTGACCCAAATGAGCCCTTATGAGCCAATTTCAAATTCTCTTCAAATTAAATCAAATTAGTTGCACTAATGTGTTTCAAATAATCACTTGAACACAACCTAATATCCCATTGGGCCTAATTTGGTTAATTCGTCAACTTAACCCAAATTGACATATATTAGTCCAAATGATCCAAACCAAATGAAACTAAGTCCAAACCCAATCAAACTTGACATGACTCATCCTCACATGTCTCTTGACCTATCCAAGTGTACCCAACTCATGGTGAACCCAGTTAAGCCCAAACCAAGTGAAACAAATGTTCCAAATAGGATAAAATCCCAAAAAAGAATGGTCCAATCCCTCCCTTCGACCAAGGCAACCCCCTTTGCATGTCCTAAGCTCTCCTGAACTGACCCAAGACTAGCATGTACAACCATTGACTAAAGTGAGATCTCTCTCACTTGTACAACCCTTGGTTCACTAACCATGAGCTATCCACTTTACCACTAGACGCCAACCTCCTCCAGCCAGTGGAGGAGGTCCAACTTATGAGTGTAGAACCTACATTGGCCTTGCATATTTCCTAGCTGACTAGCATGGCCTGAACCAACCCAAATATGTGGTTCACATAAATATAGAGGTATACACCTACCTAGCCCTCCAAACTCAACACACACACACACACACACACACACACACACACACACACACACACAACACTCCATAGCCAGTCTGAAGCATTCCCTAAGGATCCTCGAGCACCCACTCAACCAATGACACTAAGCTCCCCTTCAGCCAAAATGTCTCAAACACACAACCTCACCAAACTATCTCCAAAGTCAAATTAAGCCTTTCAACTCCTTCCCCACACTTTGGAAAGCAAAAACAAATTGAGAATGACTCAATTTGAGCTCTAGAGATTAGAGTTCGATCAATCTTTGGTGAACTCACGATGACGCTTGGTCTCAAGAGTGAATAACGAGGAGGTAGAGGGGGACTTCAATAGTAGGATTTTGCCTCTTTAAGGTGAAGCTACCTCGGTCAATTTTTCCATTGGATTTAGCTCCAATAAGGTAAATTTCTCAAAACTATAAGAAAGGCCCATTAGGTGTCAGGCTTTTGTGAATGAAATTTTTGTTTCATCGCAATCAAACCATAGGATCTTATGCATTTCTTCCTTAAATCATAATGGAGTCAATTTCATCATCAAATGAGCCTTGGTTGGCTGGGTTCAAGTGACAAAATATAAATATCATTCATGTTTCTCTAAGGAAGATTAATTCAAGGCATTCGATCAAAGATTAAATAATTTAGGATGAAATCATGTGCACCGCCACCTAAGTCAGCTACCACGTGGCATTGGTTTAATAATGAATCTCATGGAACCACACATAAACCATAATCACATCAGCACTGATTATGTAAATAGTTTAATTAGGGTTTTAAATAGACTTAAATAGCCAAAACTTTAAAAAATCATTAATAATTATAACAAAATCTAATAAATACAAATAAATACTCATTGGAAAGCCTAGACAAAGAAGAATCTAGGAAAAATAAAATCCCTAATTTTTATCAAATGAATAAAGACTAATTAGGAATTAAAAATTCTTATTAATGATATAATTAAGTCTTAATTACTTAACTAATTTATGTAAGATTTTTTATAAACATTCCATGAGATGACCCCTACTTCTCATAATTATTTTAAGTCAATTGGGTGAGTAAATTAGGAGATTCATATTTTAAGACTTAATTATCCATTTTGGCTACTTAATAAATAAATTTAATTAGTAAAATTATGAAAATTAACATGGGTTATTAAACATGTGTTAGAGGCCTAATGTAGATAAAAGAAATTTACTAGTACTTCTAATTTTAATTATTTCTCAAAATCACCATTAAGGGATTTTAATTAATAAAAAATGCATTACATAATCTAGAATTTTAATAATTCAAAATTAATTGCATAAATCTTGAAAAATTATAAATGAACCCTCTTTGTGCTCAATTAATAGAGAGTTAATCAATGAAATTAAGATCCTCAAATAGTTTTAGGTATTGTAAGAGTAGTTACTTACTTAAGAGATTCTTTAATTAATTAATTAAAATATTAGCCTAAATGTCTTGAAATTTTACTATTTATTTATTTATTTTGTTATTTTCCATGTTCATGAATTTTCTCATAATTTTTGGGCTTATAGATTGTGACTACTTAATTTTTAATGTATTTTAGGTATTAATTGTATTAAATAATTATGAAATTTAATCAATTCATTAAAATCATCATTTCACCCTTAAATCTCTTGGAAAAAATTTCATCATTTGATTTCTCCTCAATAAGTCTAATTAATCATAATAATAAATGTATTAATTAAGAAATATTGACTAAGCTTAAGTGGTATCATTCTCATATTTATGACCATAGAGTTTGATAGCATAAGCAGATTACTTTGTGAGATTCATTTGATGCTCTTCATTCACTTATAAATGTCCAATAAATTTATGCCTCATTCATACTTATGTTTAAAATTAAAGTCCTTAAATGTATGATATGTATAAATAATGCGGCCATTCAATCAAAAAGTGATAATAATAATATTTTAATTACATAAGCCAAAATATATTTATGAATCTAAGTTAATTAAAATAAAAAATCCTTATGTATAATTCATGTGTATGAAATACACCTTCTGGACAACCGAGAGAGCATCCGAAGGAGGTCTTTGATTCATTTTATCTTTGGTTTAACAATGACATATACCTTAAAAGTGGTGTAGAAAAATACATGTGAAAATACAAATCAAATTTGTTTTCAACTTTATATCATAAAGAAATCAAAATTTTATTTCATCCATAATCATGTTTATATTAATCTATAAAAAATGTATGTTATTTTTAAAGAATTGTATTATTAAGATGATTAAAAGATTATATAATTATAAATACATAAAAATTTAAAAAATGATGAATTGATAAGATAAATACATAATTATTTTAAAATGATAAGATAAATACGCAATTTTAAAATGAATCATTAAAAAATGGTAAGATAAATACATAATTATTTTGAAATGGAATATTAAAGTGATAAAATAAAGTACATGAATACTTTAAAATGAGATATTATAGGTGATGAAATAAACATCTTAATGATAAAGTAATAAAGTGATAAAGAGTTGAAGACTAAGTAGACCATCACTTATTGTATTGATCCTAAAGTATCTTTTGTATGATTGTAATTTCATTTAAGCTTAATATAAACTTAAGAATTAAAAAATTTAACACTTCATTAAAAAGGATTAAAGATCATAAAAGACACCATTAGATCTAACCTTAAGATAAGGTGTTGAAAAGGAACAAGTTTCACTCTAAGTGAAGCTTATGAGTTTCCATACTCTCTAAAACACTAAGTCTAATTCAAATAAAATTGAATTTGAAAAAAATAAAATTTTACTTCTTAAACCACTAAATACTTCAATCAAAACCCATTTCTTGGTTGATTAATTGAACTTATCATCTAATCCACAACTCAAACACTATAGCCTAGCTTTGCCTCACCACACTACCCTTTGTATACACCTTAATCCCTAACCTTAGGTTGAACCTAAGTGATGAATTTTATGATTTTTTATCATCTTAATGTCATGTTATGAATTTTTTTGTAAGCGATATGTTTGCATTTCACCTATGAGATTTTATCTAAACATATAAGACATCTTAAGATTAATAAAATCAAATCATGACTAATTTAATGACATTTTTTTCCTTGTTTCATTATACCATTATATTCATTTAATTAGATAACATACTTAATTGAATATCTAGAGTTAATGAATACATTATATATATATATATATATATATATATATATATATATATATATATATATATATATATATATATATATATATATATATATATATATATATATATATATATATATATATATATATATATATATATATATATATATATATATAATTTAATCTCAAGGTAGTGCCATTGTTGTACCAAAAGTATGAGATATCAATACCTCCTTTGGACCAAGCGCCCGACAACCTCAGGTTTCTAGACTATATACCTTGTTACATCATCCCATTATATTCATTTAATTAGATAACATACTTAATTGAATATCTAGATATACATTATATATATATATATATATATATATATATATATATATATATATATATATATATAATTCACTACAAATCTCAAGGTACGTGCCATTGTTGTACCAAAAGTATGAGATATCAATACCTCCTTTGGACCAAGCGCCCGACAACCTCAGGTTTCTAGACTATATACCTTTCAATTTGTAGTTCATACATATATGATTAAATTTAATTTTTAATTATTCATATTGATTTACATTTAGATTAATATATAATTTGTATTAGTTAAGAATAATTTATGATTTACTAGTGATCATATTCACACTATTTAATTCAAAGCATATAATTAAATAAAACCTTTTTATTTATTTTTAAAACATGAATGCATGAAACATATAAAAGATAAATTTATGATTGAGTAAAGTAAAGCAATTAAATATCATCACATAAACTATTTGGAGTTATTAACTCCTAAGATTATTCACATGAAGACAAACTTAAGCGTGATCAAATTCATTAGGGGCTAATTTTTGAAATTTAAATCATTTAATCTTAATGATAAAATGAAATTATTAAAGTTATCCATCGATCCATTTTTGTTCATTAAGTGATTAATTAAAGTTAATTATTTACTCAATTAAGCCTAAAGGAGCCTATAAATATAAATAAGCCCTAAGTATAAGCCCAAAAATTATGAGAGATTTATAGAAAATGCATAAATATAAAAATAAATGTCCAAAAAAATTTAGTACAATTGAGCTTGGAATTAAGAATTAATTAAGGAAATAATAAAAACCAAAAATCAATAATTACACTCAAAATATCCTAAATTAGTTGGGGATTTTGACTTCATTAAAAACCTCTTTGTTAGCTCAGCACAAAGAGGACTTGGTCAAAATCTGTGTAAGTATATACTAATTATTATGAACTTTCTAAGTTTTAGAGTAATTAATAATTTAATTAGTTAAATGAAATCTCTTTAAAGTGATTTTGAGAAATAATCAAGACCAAAGGTCCTAATTAATTTATTTGATCACCCTTACTACTTTAACATATGATTAGGTTTTCATAACTAATTTCATAATTTTATCAATTTTAATTATTTATTAGATGCATAAAAGGACTAATTTATATTTGAAATTTTAGATCTTTCAAATTACTAAGCAAATTAATTTGAAAGAATTATGAGAGGCAAAAGTCATCCCATAAACTGTCACACCAAATTTCAAGCTAATCAGCTAAGTGATTAAAGCTTAATAATACTAATTAATTAAAACTTCAAATCCTAATTAATCATTGTAGACTTGATGAAATGTGGAGATTTTATTTTTCTTAGATTCTCATCTAGTTAAGCTTTCCATAAAGGGTTTATTTATATTTTTTAGAATTTTTTACAATTAGTTATATTTTTTTTAATTCTATATAATTAAAATAATTAATTAATGCTTAATTAAATTCTAATTTAATTTAGTGTGATCTAGAGGGTTTAATTAATTGTTTTAAGATCTCTAATGTTTATTGTGATGAATTTTCATAATTTGTAAAATTTTTAATTATTTATTTATTCAAAATTAGCCAATTAACTTCAAAAATCAATAACAATTAAACTAGAAGGTTGTTTTACTTAAAAATTTTAGGATAGGTAGGCAATATCATTAAGTTTCTTTTCTAAAATTTTTAACTTAATTAGTTTAGTATTTTAAGAGTAATTAAAGAAAATTTTTTTTAAAACTCAAATTACTCCTAAAATATATAGCAAAATTTGGGGATTTTGTGTTCATTAGATTCCTTTTGAAAAGAAAAATCCTCTTGAAGTTTCAAGTTAAATCTAATGGAATAAATCAAATTTAAGATCTAATCGTGGTCGTCTATTTTATCCAACTAAGATGGATGGCCCGGAGGTTGTCTTTCTCATGAGAGGTAGACCAAAAAAGATTAGATGGATGGGATCTACCCCAAACATCACCGAATCTTGCGATCTTCTGGCGATCTTAGCCAGAAGTCAATTAATTCATATTAGGGAGTGTTAAAATGAAAAGTGCAATAGGGATCTAAGAAAAAAAAATCCTAGAATTGCATTAATTTCGAACAAAGATGAAGACCTCTGGCTTTTCTAAAGTTTTTTTTTAAGAAATTACCTCACTTGAGCCAATGATTAGTGGATTTCTTATGTCAAGCTAGATCATTGTCTTAAGTCAAAGTTCCCACATGATCCTCCTCTTTTTCCACCACTTGGATTGTCCTTGTTGTTGACCAGGACCAAATTTTACTGGAGCATGCTTGATTTGGTGTTTTGTGAGTGAAAAAGGTGGGGGATGGGTTGGTCTTACTTCTTGGGAGTTGGAGAAGGTGTTGGATGCCAAAAATAGAGCTAATTTGCCTCTTTTCTCCCCCTTCTCTTTATATGGACAAAAATCACAATTGGAAAATTAATATGGAAGCGTGGTTATTGATGGGCTGGGAACTACTATTCATTGTGGGAAGTGGTCGAATGATAAAAATCACTCCATGCCACAAAGCAGAGTAATGAGAGGGGATGTGAGGTGATTGAGAATTTTGAAACTTTGCACATTTTTTTTCTTTCTCATCCCCTACCCTTGACTTTTGATTCTCCTTCACATGGGCTAAGTCTCAGCTTATGTGTGGTGAGATTTATTAGGTTTTAATAGGTGTAGATTGGGTTTAGGTTGGCTTGAATCCATCTTGGTTAGGTTGGGTCAATGGGTTGGTTTGGACAATTTGAGTTTAAATTAGGCATCAATCATGCTTAATGAGTTATTTAGAGTGATTAAATTTGATTGATTGTAATTTATTTAGATTTGTTTTTGGTTTAACCCAAATTGGCCTTATTGGATCAATTTGTCACTTAAGTCCATTGGCCATATTGAACAAATTGGATAAATCAAACCCAAATGAGGGTTATAATGAGTTTAATTAAGTTTTCAAAGTGATTTGAAGTGATTAATTTAATTTAATTTTAATTTATTTTGATTTTGGGTTAATATAGCTCATATAGGTCAATTTGGGTCAATTCGAGTCAGGTTGATCAATTGATCAAATTGGCTAAATTAAGTGTAATTAAAAGTTGAGTCATGTTCAATAATTAAATTAAGAATGATTATAGGCATAGATTTAGTTTAATTTAGGTTTAGTTTAGTTTTGATTTAAACCTATGTTTTACCCAATTAGGCTTAATGGATTAAATTGGGTTCACTTGGGTCAAATGATTAATTTAACATAAATTAAAGTATGTTTGAGGTTTAATTATGTTTTATTAAGTATTTTAAGCGACTTGGGGTAATTGGTTCTAATTAAATTTGAATTAAATTTTATTTAAACCTATTTTGGCCCAAATTGGGTTTAATGGGTCAAATCGGGTTCACTCGCATCAAATGATCACTTTGGCTAAATCAAACCCAAGGAAAGATAAATTTATGTTTAAATATAATTCTAAAGTATTTTGGAACATTTAATTTAAATTAATTAGAATTTATGTTCAATAGGATTCATTTGGGTTGACTTGGACTAAGTGACCCAATTAAGCCATTTAAGTCATTGAATTCAGATTTATTTGGTTTTATATTTAGTTATCTTAACTTGATAAATAAGAGTCTTTGTTATGATTAAATTTGAGCTATATGAAGGTTGACTTAAATATAGGTTCAGTAGGATTCATTTGGGTTGACATAAATTTGACTTTTAACTTGGTGGAGCCCACATAGGTCAACTAAAGTCAAATGACCTACCTAGCTATTTTCCTCCCCATCTAAATTTAGTTTTATGTTTATTTATATTTATACATTAATTTTGTACTTTTGGTTTGATTTAATTTGTATTTAATTTTATTTTATTTGATTTTTATGGATCTATATGAGTTTGCGCTTAAATAAGGTCAATTTAGTCAACCATGCCAATTATCTCAATCTAGGCTTAATTGAACTTAGATTCCAATTTAAATTTACTTGATTTTAGTTTTTTAATTGGATTTGATTGGACTCACCTTGTCCAATTAGGCCAAGTTAGGTCTTGTGGGATTCATTAAACTAACCTAGGTTTCACCTTAATGTATTGACTTTTGTTTATTTAGTTTTGATTTGAGATCATGATTTTAGTTTCACTTTGATTTTCTATTTCCATTCTTGCCTTAGTTTATGTTGTACACCTAGTTACTAATTGTAGTATCCTAAGTGTTTAATTAGGATATTCTTAATCTAATATTGGAGATCCTACTTACTAAGATTAGGGTGATTGTCAATCCTACTAAAGGTTAACAGAACCTTAGTGCCTAGATCAAGTCTTAGGTCTAAGATGAGGGTTGTAAATCTCACTAAAAATGAGATCAACAAATAGATTAGAGCACTCACTAGACTTCTTAGTGTCATGAGCACTTCCTACTCACTTTCCTTTAGATTGCATTAAGAACTCTTTCTATCTGAGCTCTCCCCCTTTTGTTTCCAATAACTACTAATCCTTTGATATCAAGATTTGAAATCCATAGAAATGTTAGCTAATCACTTTAATCGAGAGTTTTCTTACAAAATTCACATTCTTTAAGGTGTAATTAATTATGAGGTCTTGCCCCTATATGAAACTAAAGAGCCCGACTTAAAAAAAAAAATTTGTTTTACTTCATCCATGAGAAGTAAAAAAAATATCTTTGGTACATGTACGCCCATCAACCTTAGGAGTCCTTATTAGATGATTAAACCCTTCATATAGTGATATCTCTACACTTCAAAGCAGTTTATCATTGGTTTTATCACACTTAATCATTTCAATAAGTACCCCTTAAATTTACATGTTATCACATCAATATTTTAAACACCATAATTAGTTTTTAAAATATAGTTGTCTACCAAATAATATTGATCCTTAGAATGCAGTCACCAATGATATAGTGTTGGTCTTCATAATGTAGTTGACAAGTACAATATTAAGTGCCAGCTTATCTTCATTTGCCTTATGTAACTTTACATACTTTGAGGTTTATTTCCTAGTTACCTCGAGATAAATGTTTTAAAGTGCTAAAAAATAGCTAAATACTTTATGTTATAACCCATTTAAGGTGAATAAGTAAAAAATGTTTATAAGTTGTGAAATTTCCTCCAAAAAATTGTAGCTCTCTTGAGTAGTCTCTTCACTTTTAGGCTCAATAGTCCCTTGAGTTCAGCTTTATACAGTAAGGCCAAGTAGCTCACTAAGCTTAGGGTTTTTATTCAAGCCAAGTGTAGCTCATCATGTAAGACCTTGTGCTCAAACCAATATGTAGTTCACTGAGTTGCCTTTGTGCTTGGGCCAAGAGTAGTTCATTGAAAGAAGCTTCCTAGGCCAAATGTTCCTAATCAAGTGATTTGTGTTGACATATAGCCCCCAAATCCTCTTAAACTAGTGCAAAAAGTAGTACATTAAAAATCTTGAGCTAATATAGCTCGCTAAGTGATTTGGGCCAATGTATAGCTCACCAAATCACTCAAGCCAATGTAGCTTACTAAGACATTTGATTCAATGTAGCTCGCCAAGTTTATTAAGTGAGTGTCCCTTATCGAGTATGGTTCTATACTTAAGCTAATGTTTAGCTTGCTAAATGTAGCCCTTTTTGAACCTATGTTGCCTTAAATGATTTAATAATATTTTTCAAGTCAAGATAAACATTTTGATGGAATGCTTAGTGTGGGTGAGTAACATAAATTTTTTAGGAGAGTATAAATAAAAATCTTTTTGGCAAGTAGTGTTTTATTTTCATTTTATGAACTTCAAGGTTTTTCTTGCATATACTCAAACAAAAAAAATTTCAAAAATAATAACTCATTGAAATAAAATAGATACAAGAATGTGACTTCACTTTGGGGTAAAATTTCCTCTATTCCATCACACTACAAGTGTGGGGTATCTCTTATACCAAGTATATCTATAGTTGATAAGCTCTTGGTACAACTTGCATTTGATAATGTAAGGCCTATCTTATGTTTGGCCAAGTTTACCAAGTACATTTTGTTGAGTAGTAAGCCGCATCTACATTTTTCAATACTTGGTCATCATGCCTCAAATGCTTCTGATTAATGTTGTTGTTGTAGTACTTAGACATTTACCTTTTGGTTTGCTCTTGCCTAAGTGATGCACCAATATATAATTCTTCTAGTAGGTTGAGTATGATCTCCATGGCTTCTACATTTAACTTCTCCCAGTGATAATGTCTCGCTCAAGTTTGATAATTTTCACAACATTTTGGCTACGTTGCTCGTACTTGATCTATAGAACCACCTCTATGTCTTGTGAGAGGTTTAATGGTGTTTATTTAGTGCCAATACTAGAGTCATTCGAAAGGCCTAAAGAATGACAAGTAGACCATTGATCCACGTAGTCGTGGTATCTTCACCATTTTTCTTCAGGATGTTGAGTATCTTTTTATTCACCGCATTTACATGGCCATTGGTCTACAAGGTATGAACTATGGTGAACTTGAGGTGCATTTATTGGGACTCGTAGAACACCTTGTTGAACTCACTTTTGGAGTGAGGATTCAATCTTTCCATCTTAAATCTTGAAGTCCTCTAGACACTAAGATCTTCTTAGTCATTAGACACTTCTAGTGGCTAAGTGAACACTTAACAAAAACTTAGAGACTTAGAAGGATTAGCCATAGGATTAGGGTATGCCTTAGGACCTAGGAAAATATACTTAACTTACAGCCGAACCAAACCCATGTATAGCTCCTTAGCCAAGATCCAACCTCAAATCAATACAACTAGATCCAATTGAATCTCAACTCAATTCCAAACTCCAAAACCAAAACCAAATCCAAATGATCTAAACCTAAACCCATGATTCAACCCTATGGACTTAGCCAAAATTTCTTCAATCCAATCCAAACTCAATTTATTTTCTCATAATCAAATAAATCCTTCAATTATCATTCCAAACCCTACCAAAATCTACAATCAAACCCAAAATCAATTCAAACAACCTAACCAAACCCATTTGACCTACAATTTTCAAATGAGTCAAAATCTAATTAAATCTAAATCAATTGCAACCAAAGACATAAACCAATCCCAAATCAATATGTAAACTCAACTCAATTCAATTCAACCCAAAATCAAACCAATTAACCCATTTAGGTTCACTTGACCCAAAGTGACCTAAAGGACCTATTTGAACTAAATCTCAATCCAACCCAAATTGGATTGAACCAAACTAATCAAAACCTCCTATGGTGATTTTTGATCATCCTTGATTGATCAATTGTCATTAATTAGGCCAAACTAAGTCAATTTAGTCATTTGACCAAATTAACCCAATTAATCTACATGAGCCAAATGAACCAAACCTCATCCTATTCCAAATCAATTGAAACCAATGATTCATACCAACCTAAAATCAATCCTTGAACATGACTTGACCATCAATTGAACTAAACTAAACCCAATTGGCCCTTTAACCCAAGTTGACCCAATTTGACCTAAAAAGTTAAATTAGGTTAAATAAAAATTTAATCAAAATTGCTTGCAACCAATGACTCAAATCCATTTCAAATTAATTATTGAACTTGATTAAAGCCTTGATTGAACCCAATTGACCTCAATTTGGCCTAAATCATTCCTAAATCAAAATTGATTGAAACCAAAGCCTACAATCATTATCAAATGGTCAACTGAACAAAAACCAACACCTAACCTAAGCTAATTTGGCCAATTTGACCAAATTAGTCAACTTGACCTATTCGATCGATATAAACTCAAATGGGTCAAATCAAAATCCAAGCCAAATTGAACCCAACCAATTGAACCAAAACATTCTAAATACTCATTTGAACTTAACTCAACCCTTGGTTTGACCCAATTTGACCAATTGATCAACTTGACCCAACATAGTCGAATTTGACCTACATTGGTCAAATTGAGCCAAACTAAGCCCAAACCCATTGAAATTTCGCATGACCCATCCTTGGGTCACCTTGGGTCAGTACAAATCAAATCCAACCCAATTTGAGCTCGAATTGACTCATTACCCAATGGTTAAAGCCTCATATATAAGACAAAATCTAAATTTATGTGGTTAACAACTCTCCTTTGTACTTGACAGTCACCCAAAGCTCAAAATAAACCCTTGGCTATGTGGCTAACCTGACCCAAAGGGGTTAGGTCAGCCCTTGGTCAAGGGGAGGTGAGAACAAACTCCTTTCATTAGCTTATCCAAAGGAGATGGAGACAAGTCCAGCCAACCACCTCAGACCTTCCTCCACTCAAATCAAGCAACCTAAGCACATTCCTGCCACCTTCGGCCACCTGCAGCTACCGGACGACTGTAAATGGAAAACCCAATCAAGGTCATCTAATCCAAGGGTGGGGTATACACCCCCTCAATCAATTGAAACCAAGCACTTGGACTTCCTCAAAGCTAGAAGACTCAAATATGAACTCCCCAAGCATTTCCTAGAGCCTCCTAAGCCTTCCCATTATCGAAGATGATGAAACTGAGCTTGCCCAAAATAGGACAAGGTTCAACTCCATCCAAATCCACCAAACCATAATGGTTTTTAAATTAACTCTACCCACACATTCACCAAGCTCTGACGAGGCGAAATGAATCTTCTCCCAGTGATTGAAACTGAAGTCCACTTTAAGCCTAACTCTGATGAGTTTCTGGCAGCAGTTGATCCACAGAGTCACCGGTGAAGAGGCAAGTGCCATCTTCTCAATAAGGTTTTATCTCTTCGAGATGAAGCTTCCTCAGTCGGTTCACCATCAATTCTAAGCTCTAGTGAGGTAAATTATGGCAAATTATGGATTTTTCAATTTTTGTTTGGCCTTTTTGAAGAAAAGTGCAATGTCGTGTGAAATCCACTATTATATCCCCTTGGATTTTCCTTGTGAATGTTTTGGATCGTTCCCGAGCCTCCCCGAGCTTCAGCAAGCTTGAATTGGGTGAATGAAGAAAGATGGTGTCCGTCTTCCATCACTCGAGGGACGAAGGATCATCCTTCATCCATTTTGCATGATCAGAACTGATGGTCGTGATCTTCAGTTAGATTTAACTCAATTTATTCCCTTAGGAACTGTGGGATTAATTCCCACTATCCAATCTTAGATAGGACGGCGGGGACCAAAGCGCGTCCGCCACTGCTACGTCAGCGCCACATCGAAATATTTAAATAGCCAGTCTTACGGTACCACATGAAAAGCACGTCCATGTTAGTAATTCGCAAGGTGCCGATGGGATTAGGCTTTATTAAGGGTTAATAATCCATTTTCATGGCTAAAACTTTAAAAATTCATAACTAATTGTAGAAAAATCAAAAAAATGAAAATAAATACTCATTAGAAAGGTAAAATAGAGGATAATTTAATAAAAATAATTTCATTTTATTTTGAATAGTGATTAAGGCTTAACTATAATTTAAATGTTGGCTTAATTAGCTTAATTAGGCCTTAATTTTGCAGCCAATTAATCCCAAACTTGGCTTGATTGTTTAATGGGATGACCTCTACCTCCGATGATTTTATTAGAATTTATTGGCTTGGGGATTAGGAGAATTGGTAATTCTGACCTTAATTACCCCTTTAATTAAATTAATGATTAATTAATGTTTTGAATAGTAAAATTTAATTAATTAAAGCTCATTAATCACTGATTAACAATTAGATGATGGGGGAGAGTGATTACGACACCTTTCCTAATTATTCTCCCAAATTTATCTCATTAAAGAAAGTTAAATGATGTGAAGCTTAATTAGGAGATTAATTAATTAAGTAATTAATGAAATCAATCAAATTAAAACCATAATCACTTCAGATAATTAACAATAAGATTAAGGGTTCCTCTTTATGCATTTAATAATATAAAGACCCTTTAAAGAAATTATGATTAACTCATAAGTGTGGGAAAATCATAAAAGTACTTAATTAGATTATTTGGCTTAATTAATCTTTAATTATGATCCAATTACATTAGGTCCTTTTGGAGCATTGCAATTTTATTTATATCCATGTTCATATCAATTTTGGCTCATGATTAAATGATTAATTAAATTAAAGAAGCATATGGAAGGGAAATTATGTGATTTAATTAATGTCTCAACTTAATCAATTCATAAAATCAACCTAATTATCTTTCCTTAAAAAAATTAAGATCACCAATTTGGGGATGGGATTAAAACATCAAATAACCTCTCTTCTTTAAAGTCAATCCAAATCCAAAACCAAATTAACAAGAAGTGTTGGTTTTCTTTAAGAAATCTTATTCGATGTGGTGTGGTTGAATGAATCACATGTTTATGTTTGGCTATTCCTTTCCAATCACTTTAAATGTTGTATGTCATGTGGTTTCATGCATTCATTTTTTCAAATCTAAATGAATCAAATGAAATTTATTTATGTAAGCTTGCATGCATTGGTTTAATTTACTATATGTGTGGCTATTACCACTATTAAATTCAAATGTGTTTTCTAAAATTTACAAATGGATAATAATATTTGGAATGTTAGTAGTTATAAATACATATAGAATTTGCATGTGAATATAGCTTAAGTACATGAATGAAAATCTCTCTTTCTTATACTCATATATAGATTTACATGAGTTTGAATGATAATGGGTATATATTCTAAACATCCTGGGAATATGAGGCTTTAAGTAACCCCAAGGAGGTCATTTGATTATCTCACTTCTATGGTTAACAAAGGCATGTACCTATTAGATTTCATCCTTATGTATATTTGTATTTCAATTTGGATAGAGTTTTAATTCATATGTATAAATAATTCAATTGAACAAAATACAATCTTTACATAATTTTCATTCTTCTAATTATGTATACATGTATATATATTTAAGTTAAAAAGTATATAGTCTTGACATCCCGAGAATACGAGGCTTTAAGTAGCCCCAAGGAGTTCATTTGATTCTCACTTCCCTGGTTAACAATGGCACATATTTTCTTACATCTTTTATATACATGTGTATGTGTGTTTAATTAAAGGATGATGATCCTATTTTCTATTAAAAATGCATACATCCATAGCCATTTAAATAACTAAAATGTATTACATGTAAAGGTAGTTCTCTTTCTTATAATTTATATATAGATCTACATGTGTTTGAATGACAACAATTATATCATCTGGACATCCCAAGAATATGAGGCTTTAAGTAGCCCCAAGGAGGTCATTTTATTATCTCACTTCCCTGGTTAACAAAGGCACATACTTATTTAATTTTATTTTTATGTATTTTTGTATTAAAATTTGGATAGAGCTTTAATTCACATGCATAAATAATTTAATAAAGCAAAAATATAAATTCCAAATGTATGCATACATCATCATTTGAGTGTGCCAAAAATATATATTGTATGTATAGGTATGTTAAGAATTAAATCATATGCATGTTAATAAGTGATCAGAAGGAATAATATAACATGTGTTATGTGATAGTAATCCAACTACATTAATCTTAAGATGCCTTTCATATTGAATGGAATATTTAAGGTTAACCTAAACTTACGATTAAAAAAAATTTTAATAAGCCATTCACTAAAGAGAACTAAACCAAACTAATGTGCTTTAGAAAGTGGTTTAAGGTAGGGATGAAAGTGGGTAAGCCTCTTTCTTCTCTTTATAACACTTAGATGTTAAGTGTAAATCAAATGAAACAAAACAAAACATAAATTAAAATTGATAATTTATCTAAACAACTTGAAGTGAAGTCAACCTTCATGTTAAATTAAATAATTCCAACTTTATAAAATCATAACTCTAATGCTTAGTAAAACATACCACACAAAGCCTTAACACACACATTAGAATTAAGCCACCATTTCTAGTCCTAAGTTAGGATGGTGTATGTGTGATGCATGTTTTGTTTGTGATATAATGTTTTAGACTAGATGTTAGGGTGTACATTTCATAGACTAGATGTTAGGCCACTCTTAGCTTAATGTTATTTTCTGCAAGAAATTGTGCTTAAGTGGTTACTTAAAATAAATATAAATGTTTTACTTATAGATTTCTTAAGCCTTTAAGTATAATCCACATTAGGATAGGTGGGCTTGGTTACCCATGTGTAGAGTGCTAAGTCCAAATTATGAAATATATTTGCTTGGGATTGTATATGTGCTTCGCTAACATCTATTTTGTAGGTGTAGTTAGATTTATTTTTCCACAAAATATAATTTTGTAATAGGAATTATGATCAGTGTTATGGGGATTAGGATGAGCAATGGCGAGAAGGCTTAGTCATGGGCTGCCATGTGATGCCTTTAAGCAAATCAAATTAAAACAAGAAAGAAGAAATGAAGAATGAAGACCCCATTACATGTATTTGATTTCAATTGTAATTATTCTTTTATATTCTAGGTTGTATAAGGGTAGAGCTCAGCTACCCATCTTTTCTTTTTTCTGGGAGTATGGTGGTACCCGACTGCACCGGCCTTTTATTCTTTTACAGAATCTATTCATGTTTGATTGATGTCATGTTTAGATTACGCAATAGGATTGCATATTTTTATAGTTTCTTCATGTCTAATGATTGTATTTGTGGCCTGGATGCGATAGGCTCTTAGGATAAAATTTATTTTTTTCTATCCAATTAATAACTCATAACAAAATTTAAAATGATTCACAATCTCATCATAAAACTTAGGCTCTAATCAAGATAATTAAAATATTTTGTAACCCTTTAGTTGTATGTTATATGTCTAACATCATGCATACCATTTTGAATCACTCTTGCTAAATGAGGGCCTCCATTCTTGCACTTTAGGAACTGCTTGACCTATAAGAGCAACCCTCATGATGGAGCTTCACCCTCTTTCTCTCTTGATTTGGCCAATAATCAATTTTCTTCATGCATTTAGGCATAAATATCCCAAAGCCCTTGTCCAAAATACCATGTCAAAATAAAATAAAAAGTTGTAAAGATGTTGCATTTAAAGGCTAAATCATGTGATCATACCACTCATGGTCTAGCCCCTTAGGGAGTGAGTTTAGGACTTTAGTCTCTTTCAAATTAAATAATAGCCTAAGCCATCTTGCAATAACATAAGATCAGCCTATATGGTTTTGAATAGGAGGTGCTCATGGTGGTTGTAAGAGGAGGTTTATCTTCTCTGAGATCCACCCCTTCGCTTAAATTTATGTTGTGTTTTAGCTTGTGCTAAAGCTCCATAGATTTAGGATGCAAGGTTGCTTATTTCCCTTAGGCTACAAGCAAAAATTCTTACCTCTTAGGCATCTCCATAATCTTATGTTGATGGATTATAAGCCCTAGAGATCTAATAAAATTTAAGCTCAAATAAATAAATCCTCTCATTTTCAAAAATATAAAGCCTCACCATAGGATAGGTTGGAATGCTCACTAGGCTTCCTAGTATCATGAGCATTTTCTAGTTACTTTCCCTTAGATTCCAAAATAAATCTTTCAATTGAGCAATCCCCTTTAATTTTCCAAAATTAACCAATCCTTTGATAGTCTTAACATTGAAATCTTTAGAGACAATAATTGACTACTTTAATCGAGAGTATTCTTAGTAAATCTCATTTCCTAGTATGTAATTAACTATAGAGGCTTGCCTCCATAGGAAACTCAAGAACCCAACATAAAATAAATCTTACTTAACTCTTGCATGTAAAGTAGGGGAAGAATCTCTAGTACATACGAATACCTATCATGCCATAGGAGTTTTTATTAGGTGATTAGATCCATTATAGGGTGATGTCTCTATCTTTCGAGATAATACATCATACCTTAATGTCATACTCGATCACTTCAGTAAATACCCCCTATAATATATGTGGTGTCCACTTGATGCATAAAAAAATAAACACCACACTTCTTTTATCGATTGTCATTGAATTGTGGGTCATTATCTATAATGATTGACATAGGAAACCCACAACAACAACACAAGCCTTTATCCCACTTTGTGGGGTTGGCTACATGAATCCTTCTCTTCCATTGTGTCTTATTATGTGTCAAAATTTCATTTAATTCTAGTAAACTAAGGTAATTTCTTATACATCTGTGGTGTTTTAATTTGGAAATCATAAGGACACCACACAGATCTTAGGGGGTACTTATTGAAGTGATCAAGTGTTGCATTAAGGTATGATGTATCATCTCAAGAGATGGAAACATCACTCTACAATGGACCCAATCACCTAATAAAGACTCCTAAGACATATGGGTCTACGTATATATCAGAGATCTTTTCCCAACTTTACATAGAGAAGTAAAGCAGGGTTTATTTCATGTCAGGTTCTTTAGCTCTCTATGGAAGAGAGCTTCCTACATCTTAAGAAATGGGAATCTTCTAAAATCGCTCTCGATTAAAGTAGTCAATAAGTATCTCCAAAGATTTCAAAGCTAGACTATCAAAGGATTAGACATTTATGGAAATCAAATGGGAGAGTTCAGATAGGATGACTTATTTATGGACTCTAAAGGAGAATAAGTAAGAAGCACCCATGATACTAGAAGGCCTAGCAAGTGCTTCAATCTATCCTGTAATGAGGTTTTACATCTTTGAAAGAGAAAATTTACTTATGTTCAAAATAGAATTTCATTAGAATGCTAGGCCTTATAGTCCAACAACACAAGATTGTGGAAATGCCTAAGAGATGAGGGCTTATGCTCATAGCCTGAAGGAAGTAAGTAGCCTCATAACCTAAATCTAAAATGTCTTAGCACAAGCTAAAAGCACAACCTAAGTTTAATTAGGAAAATATTACATAATGGCTCACCTCCATAAAAAGGAGATAGACACATCTCGACTCTTCTGGACTTACAACCCCTTGGAGTGGCCACCAGCTAACACCTCCTATGCTTTAAAATCATGTAGGTCGATCTTATATCGATGTAAGATAGCTAAGCTATTATTTAATTAGAAAGGAAGCAATAATCCAAAACTCACTCCCTAAGAGACTAGATCATGATTGGTATAGAAACATTACTCAGACTAATGCCAAAATTTATGAATTTATAAACCAATTTTGACACATTCAATTTGTACTAAGGGCTTGGGACAATTATGCCTATATGCATGATGAAACTATGTCATGGGCTAAATCAATTAGAAGAGGTGTTCTACACTATAAGGGATCACCCTCAAAACTCAAGCATATCCCCTATCGTGCAAGAGTGGAGACCCTCCCTATTCAAGAGTGGCATGATATGAGATGCATGGTGTGATAACATACAGCATTCAGCTAAGGGGTTTCTAAATTTTTTATTTATCTTGATTAAGTGCCTAGGCTTTAAAACGAGTTTACGAGTTACATTAGAATTTAGTTATTAGTTTTTAGTGAGGGTAAAAGATTTAATTTTATCCTAAAGAGCCTACCATATCCAAGCCACACATCAAATCATCAAACTTTAAGAAACCTATAAAAATCATGCCATTTCAAATGCATAAATTAAACATGATAATAAAACATGTGAATTTTGTTAAAGAATAAGAGGTCGATGCGGCTGGGTGTCGCCATACACCTCAAAAATAAAAAGAAATTAGGTAAATGAGCTCTACCCTTATACAACTCAGATTACAAATAAATTTTTACAACTGAAATGATTACTATGGGGGTCTTTAATCTTTGTTCTTCTTTATTTTCCTTGGATTAGCTTGCTCCAGGCTTCACAAGGCCTTCCAATTCTTTGCCTTCTAGCTGCTGCTCATCCTAGACCCCATAGCACTAATCCTAATCCTTTTTTGCAAAAGTTACATATTTATTAAAAAAAATGAAATCTAACTACACCAGCAAAATAGATGTTAGTTAAGTGAACATATAAATAAAGTAATTGTATTTCTTATATTTGGACTCAGCACCCTACACTTGGGTAACTAAGCTCATCTGTCCTAATTGGATTATGCTTAGGGGCATAAGCAACACCTACAAGCAAGAACATTTATATTTACTTATTATTATAGTGACCCTTTTATTATAATCTCCTATTGATAATATCATTAGGCTATTAGTGACCTAACATCTGTTCCACACAAACAATCCTAACATCCAATCTAAGACATTATATCATAAAATAAATCATAACACCACAACATACACCAACCTAACCTAAATGCTAGAATTTATGACTTAGTATTTTAATGTGTGTACTAAGGTTTAGAGTGGTGTGTCTTAACTAGGCTTCAAAAGTGTGCTTATCTAAAGCTCAAAATTATTTTAGTTAAACATCAGGAGAGGATTTGCTTCAAATATTTGAATGAATTAATTAGTTTTAATTTATATTTTTTATTTAATGCCTACTTAATATCTAATTTTTATGAAGAGAAGAAAGTGGGTTTGACCCTCTTCATCCCTATCCAAAGTTATTTTCTAAAGGTATATTGTTATGACTTTGGTTTCTTTAGTGAACCATTTTTTAAATATTTTTATTAAACCTAAGTTCAGATTAGTCTTAAGGAATCTTATTCAAACATAAAAGGCATCTCAGGATTAATAAAACTGAATCATTATTACATGGATAACATTCCACCACTTCTTTCCATCATCAATAGCATACACATTTCTTCATCTTTATTGTTCATAATATTTGATTTAATAGACATATTTACATTTTTGCACACTTGATGATCATTAATGCATGTATTTTGGTAGAAAAGAAAGATTTCAGTTCTTAATTAAGCATATGTAAATGTGTATTAGAGATTTAAGCAAATATGTGTCGTTATTAAACTAAAGAAGTAAGATTATCTAAGACCTCATTGGGGCTACTTAAAGCCTCATGTTCTAGGGATGTCCAAACTATATTCTTGCCAAGTTAAATACACGTAAACATATACACAAGCTTAGGGATGAATATCATGCAAAGATTATATAATAGCAAATATTTTATTCATACAAAGCTTAGTGACAAAAAAACCAAAGTTTTATCTCAAATTCTAGCACATGAATACATATAAATGAAATTAAGGAAGTACGTGAAGTGAGGTTATATAAGCCTCCTTAGGGTTACCTAAGCCTCGTGTTATCAATATTTCTAGACTATATACTTGCCAATTCAATGTATGTAGACATGTACATGAAACATAGAGATAAAATATTACTATTTTGAAATTATAATTAAATGTAAACTTTATTGAATATTTATAACCAACATTAACTTAAAATTTTCATCATTAGCTTATAGTTTTGAAAATAATTTAGGATTTGTTAGTGATAATAGTCACACCATATAATAATATATGTCCAACACATGCAACTTAGATGTAATTATATTATTTTGATTCTTTTTTTTTTTGTGAAAACATGAACATGTGACATAAATTTCATGTGCGTTTATGATGATTGAAAAGAAGTAATTAAATATTGCCACTAAACATATTCAATTACATTAAGTCCTAAGGACAATCAAATCAAATAAATATTCCTTAAGACTAACCAAAGTTCTTATGAGGTTTGATTTTGATATTTGAGTTATTGAGACCTAAGGAGGAGAGATGATACCTAACACTTAACCGACCTCATGTTGGTGATTTAACATATTTAAATATGGCAATTAAATAGATTTTATGAATTAATTAAGTTCAAGTTGTTAAGCATATAATTTTAATTAATCTTTCCTAAACTTCTTTAATATAGTTAACTACTTAATCATGAGCCTTTCATGATATGCTCTTGGAAAATAAAATTTGTAATGCTCCTAAAAGAATCAAATGCAATTAGGCTCATGTTTAAGAGTTAACTATATTAAAGAAGGAAAGAATCTTAGCTACACTTATGATTTTCTCATACCAATAGGTTAACCATAATTCCCTTAATAACTTTATATTATTAAACACATAAAGGGAATTTAATAAATTATATTTGAATTATCTAAATCAATCACTGATTTTGTTTGATTTCTACTTTATCATTAATCTTCCTAATTAATCCCTAATTATTACATATATTAATTAACCTTCTTAAGGAAATACATTTAGAAAGTTAATTAAAAAGAGGCCCTAATTATGTCTCCTGACTATTCACACTATTCACAATGATTAATTATCATTAATTATTTAATTTTTACTATTTATCAATTTTAATAATTATTAAATTAATTAATGGGTAATTAAAATTGAAATTCCAATTTGTTTAAATTACATGGCAAATAATTCTAAGAAAATAATGGGAGGCAAAGAACATCTCATTGAGTTATCCCACCATATTTGGAATTAATTGGCCAAGTAATTAAGCCTTAATTAAAGTAATTAGCCTAACCTTCAAACTTTAATTTAGAACTGTTCACTAAGCATAAATTCGGCATTTTATTTTTCTTAAATTCTTCTCTGTCTAACCTTTCTAAAATGGGTTTATTTGTATTTTTTTGGATTTTTCTACAGTTAGTTATGATTTTTTGAAGTTTTGAACATTTAATTACATTTTTAAGGCATAATTAACCCTTTAAACCGTCGGCGCCATACTAACACTAACACGACAGAGCTTCACACATGGCATCACGGTATTGGTCTTTAAATCGTCTGATGCAGCAGCTGACTCAGTGACGACGGACGTGATTTTGTCTCAGTCGTCTGATCTTGGATCAGATGGCTGAGATTTCAAAAGGATTAAATCAAAATTTTTAATGTGGTTAATCATGGTCATCCATTCTAATCACGTGAAACAAACATCCAATGATCCATTGTCCCACGAGCGCTAGAAGACTAACATCATCTCCCTTCCACTGTTCGATTTGAGCTCACCGAAGCTCGTTTGATGATGAAATTGACTCCAAAACGATCAAGGAATGAATCTAAAGGGATCCTATGGTGAAAATTGCATGAAAATATAGTTCACATCAAAAAAGACCAACACTTATGGGAGAAAACTACGGTTGCCAGATTTTTTTACTTTGCCTAAGCTATAGACCAGTGGTCCGCCGACAAAGGTAGTTTCATCTTGAAGAGATAAAGCTTGATTGAAAAGGTCAAGATCTACCTCCCCACCAACTGCTCTGTGATCTAAATACCACCGCAAAGATCGTCAGAGTTAATATTAAGACATCTTGTGGTGATCGAATCACTCGAGAAATGATTTATTTTAGTTCATAGGAGTGAGGTAAAGGTGTAGGAAGAGTTAATTTAGGTTTGGTGGATATTTTAAAACTTGGATGAGAGCTCTGGGTTGATGGTCTCATCTGGGTGGAGGTAGGTGTGGAGATGGCGGCTAGCGAGGTAGAGGTGAGAGGCGGAGTGTAGTGGCCTAGCATGGAGTGTATAGCCTTCCTTAAGTGGACCAATGGATTGCCATGGGTGAGCTCACCCTCTCATATCCAAAGGCTGATCCCAATATCCTTGGGTTAGGTTGGGTCAATGGTCCTCTTATCTAAGAAGAGCCAAAGGTGGCTGTCATGGGGTAAGAGGGTGGCGAACCCACCTAAATATGGATTTTATCCCATTTGGATTGCTTGGTTCAATGGGTTTGACCTAAACCAAGTTCACCATGGGTTAGGCCCACTTAGGTAGGCCATGGTGATCCAAGTATGAGTCATGCCAAGTTTAGTTGGGCTTGGGCTTGGTTTAGTTGGGTTTGGCTCAATTTGATCCATATGAGTCAAATGGGTTCAATTGGGTTAAGATGACCAATTTGACCAAATTGGGTCAAACTAATAGTTTGAAAATTGGTCATTTGGAGTGAGTGAGTATAATTAGTTTGATTTAATTTGGGTTAGTTTTGAATTTGACTCATATGGTTCAATTTGGGTCAAATGGGTCATGTTGACCAATTTGACCGAACTGGCCAAATTAGCTTGAACATGGGTGTGGTTTAAGTTTAATTCATTGGTGATTGATTGGAAGAGTTGATTTGAATTAATTTTGATTATGGAGTTTCATTCAATTTGACCCTTTAGGTCAAATTGGGCTAAGTGGGCTAATTAGGTTAGGTTGACCAAATTGGATTCAATTGAAGATTGGATTATGTTTAATATTGGATTAGAGATTGGTTGAAAGCATTAGTTTTAATCAATTTAGTTTAGGATTTGATTTGGTTCAATTTAACCCATTAGGCCAAATTGCATTAACTTTGATCAAAGGTTCTAATTAGCTTGATTAGGATCAATTGATTGTAGTGGAGTGTTCAATGAGTTAATTGATGGATTCAGTTGCAATTGATTTGGGCTCAATTAGCTTTTGGCTTAGGTTGGTCACTTTCCTTTGGTTCAATTGGCATGATTGCAAGTATTGGCATGGCTTGAAATGATCTAATGAATAATTGGAGAGGTTAAGAAAATTAGATTGGATTTATATTACTTGAATGGGCTTAAGTTGAGTTATAGGATTGTGATGGAGATTAACTTGGGTTAAGACCCAAGTTAATTTTGCTTGGAGCTTGGATTAGAAAACCAACAACAATAATAACAACAACAAGCCTTTATCCCATTAAGTGGGGTTGGCAACATGAATCGTTCGTCTCCATTGTGTTCTATTATGTGTCAAATTCTCATTTAATTCAAGTATACTAAGGTCATTTTTAGACATCTCAACCAAGTCTTCTTAGCTCTACCTCTACCTTTCTTAGCATAAAGCAAATCTAATGCATATACTCTCCTAACCAGGTCATCAGACGGCCGACGCTTTATGTTGCCAAACCATCTAAGGCAACTCTCTTTAATCTTATCTGTCACTGGAGCTACTCTAACTTTTTCTTGAACATACTCATTTCACATTTTATCTCTAAAGCCACTCATCCACCTACGCATCCTCATCTCTATAACACTTAACTTAGTCTTATGCTTCTCTTTTATTGGCCAACATTCTGCACCATAAGTCATTGCACGTCTTACCACCATCTTATAAAATTTTCCCTTAAGTTTTAATGGAACTTTTCTATCACACAACAGGCCAGATGCATTCCTCCACTTCAACCATCCAACTTGAATTCTACTAATAACATCTCCATCTATTTCACCATCATTTTGAACAATAGAGCCTAAATATCTGAATCGGTCACTCTTATTAATGACTTGTTCATCTAATGTCACAACAAAACCACTAGAACTTCTACAACTAAAATTACACTCCATATATTCAATTTTAGATCTACTTAAATGAAAACCTTTATACTCTAATGTTGACCTCCATATTTCAAGTTTCTCTTGGACTCCCTCTCTAGTCTTATCAACAAGAACAATGTCATTAGCACAAAGCATACACCAAGATACATCATTCTGTAAATACCTAGAAAGAACATCCATAACAAATGCAAAAAAGATAAGGGCTTAAAGATGATCCTTGATGTAATCCAACTGAAATAGGAGAATATTTTGTCAATCCTCCATGTGTTTGGACACAAGTAATAGCTTTAGTATACATATCCTTAATTACTTGAATATAACTAATATTAACTCCTTTCTATTCTAGAACTCACCAAAGAACATCTCTTGAAACTTTATCATAAGCTTTCTCTAAATCAATAAATATCATATGTAGATCCTCCTTACTTTCTCTATACTTCTCCATCAAACCTCTTAACAAATGTACAACATCCATAGTAGATCTACCTGGAATGAAACCAAACTGATTGTGAGAAACTTTTATATCACATCATAACCTATGCTCAATTACCCTCTCCCATAATTTTAATATATGGCACATTAACTTAATTCCTCTATAATTTTCACACTCTTGTGCATCACCTTTATTTTTAAATATAGGAACCAACAAACTTTTTCTCCACTCATCTGACATCTTTTTAGTCTTTAAAATAACATTAAAAAGATTTGTACGCCAAGAAATTCCTTTTTCTTCTAAACATTTCCACACTTCTATTGGAATATCATCAGGTCCTACAATTTTTCCACATTTAATTTTCTTTAAAGCTTCTCTAACTTCAGATTTACTAATACGATAATAAAAATAAAATTCTCTATTTATGTTTAGGGTATTAAGGTTACTAAAATCAATTGTACTTTCAGATCCTTCATTGAAATATTTACCAAAATACCTCATCCACCTATTTTCAATATCCTTTTCTAAGAAAAGCACTTTATTATTTTCATCCTTAATACACCTCACTTGAACTAGGTCTTTACTTATCCTATCTCTTTGGTTGGCTAACTTATACATACATCTTTCACCTTCTTTAGTATCTAATCTATAAAGCTAAATTTTTTGCATCATATTTTGCTTTCTTAGAATCTCTATAAGCCATTTTATATCTTTCCCAATTCTCTGAGTTTTTACATTTAAACTAAGTTTTATAACAATACTTCTTATTTCTTATCTTTTCTTGCACACTCTAACTCCACCACCAACTATTTTTATTAAAAGAAGTTTTTTCTTTTGATTCTCCAAGCACATTTTTAACAACTTGCTTAATTTCACTTGCTACTTTTTTTCCACATAACATTAGCTTCCTTATGAACATCCCATATTCTAAACTCTTGTAGATTGCTCTTAAAAATATTTTTATTTATGTTCTTTAAGTATCCCCGTCTAATCCTAGGATAATAATTTGATTTATTTTTCCTCTTACAATCTTTCAACTTAAAATCTAAAACTAACAATCGATGTTGGGTACTTAAACTTTCACTTGGAATGACCTTAAAATCTTTACAATCTAAACGATCTATTTTTCTTATCAGAAAATAATCAATTTGTGTTATACTAGATCCATTTTTATAAGTAATAATATGTTCATCTCTTTTCTTAAATAAAGTATTAGCAACTACAAAATCATAAGCTAAGGCAAAATCTAATATAGCCCCACCTACTTCATTAGTCACTCTAAACCCATAACAACCATGAATACTTTTAAAATCTTCTACCACTCTACCAACATGTCCATTTAAATCTCCTCCAATAATAACTTTTTCTTTAAGAGGTATCTTTTGTATTAATCCCTCTAATTCATTCCAATTTTTTTTCTTTTGAGCTTACATCCAAACCTACTTGATGAGCATAAATACTTATAACATTGATAATCTTAGTATCAACAATAATCTTTAAAGCTATAATTTTTTCTCCACATCTATTAATATTTACAACATTAACCTTCAAACTTTTATCTATAATCACACCTACACCATTTCTAGTTTGACTTCTACCTGAAAATCAAAGTTTAAAACTAAAACTATCAATCTCCTTGGACTTCTCCCCAACTAGTTTCTTGAACACGTAAAATATTTATCTTTCTATGAGTAAATACTTGAATTAGGATGGATTATTATCACATAACACACATTCATTCATTTCTTTCCATCATGTATATCTTGCATATGAGTAAATCTTAAGCATACATATACATGCAATTTTATTTTTAGCATACTTGAATGATGAATGCAAAGAAGTGTATTTGGAATTTAAATATTTTATTTTTGATTGAATTATGAATGCATGCCTTTATTACATAGAAAAGAAGGATTTTTCATCCATTAGCTAGATACAGATTCACATGTATAAAAGTTGTAAGTGAGTACGTCGTCATTATTTTCTACACTAAGATCGTAAGGTATGAGACCTACTTAGGGCTACTTAAAGCCTAGCTGGCCCAAAATGTCCAGAATAATATACCACTTTTCTTAAATACATGTAGATGTATAAGCAACTATAAGGATAGGAAAACCCATGCAAAAGTTGTATTATTATTATTTTTTATTTATTTGATTTATGATTCTTATTGATTGGCCACATCATACATACATATGTATAAGAGATTTAAGTGAATATGACATCATTATTTTCTGTACCAAGGGCGTAAGGTACAAGACCTACTTAGGGCTACTTAAAGCCTCGGTGTCGGACAATATATCACTTTTCTCAGATACATATGAATGTACAAAAAGAACCACATGAATAAGGAATCATGCAAGAAGTCATATTTGATTTGATTGTATGATTTACATATGTTATATGAAATTCTTCCTAAGCCTTAACATGGAGATGCATAGGAGTAGATTTAGGCAAATGTTGTGTTCTTTTCAAATGAACTATACACTTACAAATCCTATGTGAATCCATGTTAAGATAAGGAAAGAGAACTTCATATTGCACTTCTTGTATTATCGTCACATGCAAACTTATAGATATTTGTAATTAACATTACTTCATTTATAATAATTGATTTATAGGCTTTTAAAAATAGCTTTTGATTTAGTAGTAAATAGCCATACCTATTTTTAATTTAAGTCAACACATGCAATTTGACATAAAAGAAACCATTTTATTTAATTAATTTTAAAAGAAATGAATGCATGATTTCATATGGGAAGCAATATTTAGCATGATTGGAAAGAAATAAAGGAATATAAGCACATGATTTTATTTATCCCAATTAATTCTTAAGGATAATCACACTAAATAAGGCTATTTAAAATAAATCAAAATTTTTTAAAGACATTTTTAGCTTTGAGTTTGATTTGGTTTAGGGAATATGAAAGAGGTTTGCTAATCCTAACCCAATTCCCCATGTGTAAATTAATTTGGTTTAACAAAGAATATTTAATTTAAATTTATGTTTTAATTAGGTTAAGATATGAATTACGTGAATTAATTAACCCTTACCTATATCACCTTAAGTTAATTAACTAATTAATAATAAGCCACAATGACATGTAACCATATGAAAAGTAAATTTACAATGCTCCTAAGAAATGAAAGGGGCATAATGCAGTTGGCTTATGATTAATAGTTAATTAAGCTTAAGGGATATCACTAAATTACTTTTATGATTTTCTTAAACAAGTGAGCCAACCATAATTTCATCATTTCTCACTTTGGGTTATTGAATACCCAAAGAGCTACCCAAGGTTTATTAAGGGTTGCTTAGGTATAGATGAATTGATTTTTAATTTTAATTTCATTAAGCTTTTAATTAATTAATTAAACACTTTAGTTATGTTTTTATTTGAATGATGAAATTAACTTAAGGGAAGGGATCAAGGGCAAGGCCCCAATCCTAATCTCTAAATCATTTTAAATATTCAATTAAATTCTTATTTCCTTATCTTGAAGATTAATCACTTAATTAATCAAATAATCATTCAATTAATCATTATTAATTTGATTTTTAAAGGTAAAGAAAACTTAGGAAATGAATTAGGAAAAGTATCCCCAATCATATCCCCTAAGTTATCTTACTATTTAAGAGAAGTAATTAAGCTTAAATGATTAATCAAGCTACTGTTCATTGATTAATTATGATTAATTAGATTATGAGAGTGATTAGGGCTTAATCAAGTGATTTTCCTAATTAAACAATTAATAAAATTCCAAAAACATAGAAGAGGCAGAGATCATCCCCCTAAACATCCACAAAAAATTGAGATTAATTGAGTGTTTAATTAAGGTGTAATTAAGCTAATTAAATTTTTAATAAAACCTTAATTAAGCCAAAATCACTCTTCAAAATTAATAATAATTTTCCTAGATTCTACTCTGAAATATCTTTAAAATGAGCCTAAGTTTGCATTTTTTTAGTTTTTCTACAATTAGTTATGATTTTAGAAAGTTTTAGAATTAAAAACCAATTAATTAGCCCTAATTAAAGCCTCAATCCCATCGGGCAATATGGCGGCTGACACAACACGCTTTCCACATGGCACATTGGGGTTGGCTATTTAAGTAGTCACATCCACGTGGTGACTCAGCCAGTAGCAGAGGCGCTTTCTCTGTGGATCATCTGATCTAAGATCAAATAACCATGACTCAATCCACAGGCTAAGAGAGAAAATAGCGAGGATCTACTATGATCTAATCACAGCCATCCATTCCAATCACACAGAATGGATGGCGTATGATCTTCCTTCTTCACAAGTGGTGAAAGGCGAGCACCGTCCATCTTTCCCTGTTCGATCTGAGCTCACCCGAGCTCAGATTAGGATCAAACTGATCCCACACCTTCGTAAGGAGGGGAATACATATCCAATGATCAAATTCACATGGAATTTGAATTTATTTTATAAAAGACCAACCCATTTTTGCATACAAGGTTCAGTTTGCAAAGTTACCTCACCGGAGCTAATGTCCACCAGTGGATCATCGTAAGTAGCTTCGCTTAGTTGAGGCAAGGCCTTATCAAAGAAGGTTGGGCTTGATTTGGTGTGGAATGTTCTGTAGACCAAGGTCCCCTCCTTTTATGTTCGATCTTGATTGAACTCACTCCTATGGCTTAGAAGCTTGGAAATTGATTTATTTTTGCTCAACTAGGTATGGTGATAGTGTGGCTAAGAGGAATTGAGATTTGATTGCGAAATGAGGGAGTATTGCTCGGGATTGGGATGTCCTATTTTTTCTTTGCACATAAATGGGAAATGCCAATCGAGGAGGGCTTGAGGATGCTTGGGATCACTCTAAGGGGCTTCAGAATTATCTTAGGAAGTCTCTTGATGCAATTGGCTTTCTTTTATGCTCAAATTGAGGGGGTATACCCCTCAATTTCTCAAGATTGATGGGCAGCGTGCACATGATTTGCACTGGTTGGCCACCGTCCGGCCACCGAACTTGTCTCCATCAAGTCAGGGTGGCACGCCAGGGATGGGAGGAGTGATGGGAGGCTGCCATGGATCCAATGTGCAAGGGTTGTAAGGGCTTGGATCCAATGAGTCCTCGGCTTGGGTTAGAGGTGAGTCAACTCACCTCCTAAAGGTCCTTGGCCAACCTAGGAAGGGTTAGGTGGGTCAGGAGAAAGTTCCATGGAGTGCCAAGATGCTACCATAGGGATGGGAGAGTTGACTTGGATTAGATTCATTGGGTTTGAAGTTTAAATCACATGGTTTGATGGCTAATCCCCTTTGTGGGGCTCACTTGGCTTTTGGGGAGGTTTTAGGACCTAGGCTAAGTTAAAGTTGAGTTAGATCAGCCCACAAGATTCCATAAGTTGGATTTAAATGGTTTGGATTGGATTGGTAAATTGGGTCCATTTGGGATAGGTTGGGTTGACCAATTGATCAAATTAGGTCAAACTAAGGCTTGGGTTAGATTTATATGATTATTTGCAATGTTCTAGTTCAATTAATTTGGATTGGTTTGGGCTAAGTTTGGATTTGACTTGTTTGGATTCAAAAGGGTTAAATTGGTCAAGTTGACCAATCTGACCAATTTGACAAAATTGGGTTGGGTTGGGTGTTGAGTCAAGTTCAATTGATTTATTGAAAAATGATTGCAGGCCTTGGTTTGGTTTAATTATGAATTAATTTGAATTTTGGTCATTTTGACCCTTTAGATCAATTTGGGCTAGGTCGGTTCAAGTTGACCAATTGGTCAGCTTGGGTTCAATCATGGGTTTGGTTAAGTTCAATACGTGATTTGAGTTGAATTTTAGCCATTGGTTGCAATCAATTAGATCAAATCATGATTTGACCCATTTTAGCTTTTTAGGCCAACTTAGGTCAAATGGCCAATTAGGCTTGGTTTGGCTCAATTGATGGTTTTATCTTGTTCAATCATTGATTATGAATGGGTTTGAGTTAATGGTTTCAATTAATTTAGCATATGATGGATTTTGGCTAGTTTGGGTTTCATTTGGGTTAAGTGTTGACTTGGTCAAAGGCTAAGTTTGACTTAGTTTGACCCAATTCAAGATGGTTGATTACCCTAGGATGGTTGTTGGTTATGTTGTGAGGTTTAGATGGGCTTGGTTCAATCCAATTTGGGATGGATTAGAACTTGGCTCAACAAAGTCCATTAGGTCACTTTAGGTCAAGTGAGCCTAAATGGGTTAATTGGCTTGATCAAGATTTGATTCAAGTTTAGTTGAACTTATATATCAGGCTAGGATTGAAATATAAATCCAATTGCAATTGGTTTGGAGCCAAGGGTTTGGTTCATATGATAATTTCAAGCCAAAGGGGTTAACTTGGGCTTCATTTGGGTTGACTTGGATTTGGTTTGATAATGGTGGTTTATATTTATATTTGGATTAATGATTGTAGGAATGATTGAATCATGAAGAAATCCATGAGTTTTGAGTTGATTTAGATGTCATTTATCCAAGTTCAAAAGTTTGGCTAAAAGGGCTAAAATTGGGAATTTGATTTGATTTGGATTTGGTTAAGGCTATTTGAATTTATATTTCATTTATATTTGTGAATATAAATAAAGATATAAATGGGTTATGAGAAAATTAGTTGAGTTTGGAGTGATGTGAAATCAAATTTGATCAACTTAAGGGATATAGGTCAAAAGAGGCTAACTTGGATTTTGAATTGATTTGATTTGATTTGAATGGTTTGAATTTGGATTTCATTTATATTTGTGAATATAAATGAATGAATGATTCATTTATAAAAAAATCAATCAAGTTTGAGTTGGTTTGAAGGAGTTCTGGCTAAGCATATGAAGGTGATTCATATGACTAGAAAAGAATTTGGAAATTTGTATTTAGTTATGTTTTCATTTTGAGTTTGGAATTGGATTTGATTTGGAATTTGAATTTGATTTGAAATATGTTAGAAGAATTGGGATTAATTTGATTGGATTTGGTTTAAGGCTAAGTCCATAAGAAAAATCAAAAGGCTTAGAAGGGATTTAAAGTTTGAATTTAGTGATGGATTTCAATCATTTGATAGTTGGATTTGCTTTTGGGGTTTGAATTTGAATTTGAGGTTTGGGTTTGAAAGAAGGAAGCAATGATTGGGTTTGGGCTATAGGGTAGGCAAGCCCTCCTAAATCCATAAGGCACAACCTATTCCTATAGCTAACTCTTCTAAGTATCTAGGGTTAGGTTAAGTGTTCCCCTAATTACTAGAAGTGTCTTAAGACTAAGGAACTCTTAGTATCTATGAGAGTCCTAGATCTATGATGATGAAGCTGAGAGCTCACTCCAAAAGTGAGGTCAACAATCCTATACATCTAAAAAGATTATTTCTATAATCAAGAAACTTTCTCTGCATGTGCTTGACTTAGCTCAGACCTCCAACACTAAGAAAGGTTTGCCAGTTGTAAGGGATAACTCAGGGAGGGTTGAAGCCCATCAACAACAATAGCCACCATATGCCTGGGATAGTTCCATAGCACCTTCAACATCAGAGTCTAGCTTTCTTCCTGCTATCGTTATAATTACCACATATACTAGCTTCGTTGCCATTAGCAGGAGTGTTGTATCTGCAGATGAGGGCACCAAGCCACTCATACTGCTTACTTTACTTGACTTTTGTCATGTACCGCCAAAACTAAAGAAATCAATGAAGAAGAAAAATTCTGCTTACATCCTATATACTTTCAAAGATCTCAGTGATTTTGTTCTTATTGATAGCTCTCTAAGTTATAATAATAATAATAATATAAATAATTCTGATCAATTCCATACTGATTCAGAAATAGATTGCCCTTTTCTAAATCTTCAGGGTTCACCACTCGAGATTGATTTGGAGTCATCCAACTTTGATGATCCTTTAGGAGAAGTTGTAGTTATATCCGATGAGCAGGTAGGACTTTCGAGAAGCTCCTCATCTCAAGAAGTCATTAAAGTTAACCTCCATAGTGATAAAGTTCTACCTCCTAAATGTCATTGGTTTTAGTGAGCAGATAGTTCTTCCACAAGATGCTCCACCCTTGGATATGCTTGTGGAGGATTAACCTAAAGTTCACTACAATATCTTGGCGCATCTTAGAAAGTTATCAACTAAGTTAAGCATATATGACGCCCTTGTTTTATCCAAAAAAAATGAGGGAGTCACTAATTAAGGCATTACATGACCTTGAAATATGCTTAGCTCAGTTGGCAGCTACTAATCCAACTAGAGAGGAGGCAAGTTTTTCAAAAGAAGTTCTAGGAGTCACGTTCTCAGATGAAGACTTACTACTGGGGACAATAGAGCACAATCACCTCCTCTACATCACTGTGGATGTTGGTAAGTTCAAGCTATCCAGAGTGTTGGTTGATCCAAGTGCATCAGTGAACATTATGAGTCTAAAGATGCTTTCCTACTTGAGGATCAATATATCTAAACTCTAATCTATGAAGATGATATTGAAAGGATTTAATGAGCAAGGAGAGGGCCTTAGGCTCCATAGTGCTGCCTTCGGAGATAGATGATTGGAAGACTAAAACTAAGTTTCATATAATAGATTATGATACATCTTTCAATGCTTTGTTAGAGCAACCTTGTATTCATGAGAACAACATGGTTCCATCCTCTTTACATTAGTGAATCAAGTTTATTAGGGATGGGATCGAATATTGTTTCAAAGGAGATCTCAAACAAATTGCAGTACATTAGGTCAAGACTTATTAGGATGCGACCTATTATCTTTTTATGAAATAAAATATCTTCTCTCGTGAACTTAACCAAAATGAAAAAGAAAAATAAAGAGAAGAGAAAGAAAAAAATATAAAATAAAAGAAAATAGAGTGAGAAGAAGACATTAGGGAGGAGATAGAGCCTGAGATTAGATTCCACCCATAGTTCAATACTCCATTTGAACAAGTGGGGAGGATGACCCGACTTTCACCAGGATGAGGAAGAGGCAATTCAAGAGGGAGTCCCAAGAGTGGTAGACCCCCATACCTACCACCTATTAGGAGGTTTGTTCTAGCTTCCAGAAGTACACATGCCATCAACATAGTCTTAAAATCTAGTTCAGAGGATGAGTCCTATGTAGTAAGCACACTAGTTAGCTCATTGGATTAGTAGATCCCATTGGAGGTGACACTAGAGCTGATAGTGGTGAAGATTGGCCCCAAGCAAAACATGAATGTATCAAAATCTCTTCTATGTGAAAATGTAAGACAACATATAGGTGCCTTAGCTCTAACCCCACTTTCCTCACAAAATGTTGAGGGTTTGGTAGTTAAAGAAGTTCACAAACCATGTGTGAATGCTAAACCCCAAAGGTTTTGCTTAGGAGCAACATCCTCAAGCTGAGAAGTTGATGTAGAGCTTAAGGATGAATCATTCAAAGAATTAATAGAATTGTTGCTTGATAAAATTGGTACTCACCTTGTGTTCTTAATCTAGTAAAGAAAGGTTTAATTCCATATACATGGTCTAAGCACAGGTCAAAATATTTCTAGAGATTATGGGACAATAAGTGCAAGAACTCTCAGTCAAGACCAAGACTAGGCTTTAATATAGTAGGCCTAGTGGATGATGACGATTATTGCCTAATCATTACTAATCATTTGGAATCTAATATGTTCTTCTCAAACCATATTAACTCATATGATGTGGTGTGTTTAGAAACTTCAGATGATCCAAATAAGCTCCAAGTTAAAGATGTTTTGCATGGAGTTATGAAGAAATTCTCAGATTAGCACTTAAAGTAGAGGTTCATAAGCTAGGGATACAACATAACGCTAACCCCATCAAGCAAGATCCTAGACGCATATGATTAGACATTGAAGAACATGTCATTTTTGAAGTCAAAAAATTGATCGAAGCTAGTTTCATCTGGGAGGAAAAGTATCCCACCTAGTTGTCCAACATCATTCCGGTTAAGAAAAATAATGGAAAAATTTGCATATGAGTTGACTTTAGGGATCTTAATAAGGCATGTTCAAAAGATGAATTTCCACTATTGATACAGGAACTGATGGAGGACATCGCCTCATCTCATGCAGTATTCTCTTTCATGGATGGTTTATTTGGATATAACTAAATAAAGATGGTACCTGACGATGAAAAGAACACTGCTTTCAGAACCCCGATAAAAATCTATTATTATAATGTCATGCTTTTCAACCTCAAAAAATGATGGCGTCACATACCAGTGGGCCATGACCTTACTTTTTGATGAACTCATTCACCACCAAGTTGAATGCTACGTTGATGATCTCGTGGTCAAAACTAAAGAGAAGGATGACCATCTCTTTGACTTGAGAGTAGTTTTCAAACGGTTAAGACAATATAATGTTAAAATGAACCCCCGAAAGTGTGCATTCAAAGTAACTTCAAGAAAGTTCCTGGGGTTCATTATTTGACATCGCAAAATTAAGATCAACTGAGAGAAGATTAAAGTGATATTAGAGATGGCACCCCCTAAAAGTCTAACCCAACTCAGATTGATCCAAGGGAGGTTGGCGTATCTAAGGTGCTTTATATCCAACCTATTAGGTAGATGTCAACCATTCTCAACACTAGGCAAGAAAGACACAAAATTCAAATGGGATGCTAAATGCTAGCACACATTTGAAAGTATCAAGCAGTATCAATCTTAGCCACCCATATCTTGAGCAAACCTCTTATACTCTACACTACTGCTTTAGAAAACACCCTAGGTGCTTTGTTAGCCCAAGCCAATGATGAGGGGAAAGAGAACATACTTTACTATCTCAGTCATCATCTAATACTCGCTGAGGTGAACAATCTGCCCATTGAAAAGCATTGCCTAGATTTGATCTTCGCAGCCCAAAAGCTATGACCTTATATTCTCTCTCACAAAGTGAACTTGATTTCTAAAGAAAACCCATAGTAATATCTCATAACACGGTCGGCACTATCCTAACGGTTGACATGATGGTACATGATTTTATCATAATTTGGCATCACGTTCATACCCCTCCATACGGTGAAAGGATAAGAACTCACAGACTTCCTAATAGCACATCTATTTCATACAGATTCCTCACTCAGTGATTATCTTGCTGAAGAAATCATGAATTTAAAGGATAAAAACATCCACTGTTTGGAGATGTACTTTGATGGTGATGCTTCCCTCATAGAGGAGAAGAACCATAATCTTTTCTCTCATGTAAGGTAGGGGTAGGGATAATCCTCCTCACATTTGACCGTGACATGATGAGATTTTTATATCATCTATCCAAACCTTGCACCAATAACAAAGCTGGTTATGAAGCTCTGATCACAGATCTAGAGCTAGCCATCTCACTAGGCATTTAGTCAATATATTTGGGGACTCATAGCTAGTTGTCAACCTGATCGCTAGGTCTTATAAGGTTCTGAAGCCCAAACTCCATCACTACCATAAGTACACCATGGAGTTATTAGTCCAAATCCAGAGGTCACAATTTATAAGATTCCCTAAGGAGAAAAGGACATAGTCAATGCTTTAGTCAATCTCACCAAGGATGTCCAAAAGATAAGGCTATATCAACAGAGGTTCAAAACAAACAAATGTTGCCTCTCATTGATGTTTAACTCATCAATAATACACTCTTGAAGGGGAGGTTGTCGTTGGTGAAAGGGATGAAGAGCTGGATTAGTGGCAACCCTTCATTGATTATCTAAATAAAGGTAAACTACCTTAAGAGAAATCTCAAGCCCATCAAGTAAAGTAGAGGTCACTTTTTACACCCTCATGGATAGTGTCTTATACCGACGGTCTTTCGATCATATATAGTTATGCTATTTAGATGAGAATGAAGCCCATAAGAACATGACCGAGGTGCACTCAGTATTATGTAGAGCTCATCAATTTGGTCCTAAAATGAAAGCCAAAATCAAAATACTTGGGTATTACTGGAGATAGGAGGCAAGTTTGAACCTACTTGGGAAGGCCATTTCACCATAGAAAAGGCATACCAGGGTGGATCCTATCAACTCATCAATCATAAAGGAGAACGCTCGATGCTCCCAATCAATGGGCTCTACCTAAAGAAATATTATGCATGAACAATATCCTAAATAATTTTTCATCAATAAAAATTCCATTTTGATCAAATTATTCTCCAAGTTAAAATATTTTCAAATATCAAACTCTCGATATGTTTAGGATAGGTGTAAGAGAACCTGAGCGGCATCCTTGACCTTATCGGCACAATACAAACATAAAATTGTACACAAATAAAAATAAGTCAAACATAAACCCAGTCACCTCAGACTACTTTCAATTGAGATAAAACCTCTAGTGGTCCTTTCTCAATAACTACTCTATTTTAGGTTCAATTCACTTTTTGACCAGTGAATCACCCCAGTGGTTATCCCTGCCTAAGAAGATGTGAGTCCCCACAGTTCCTTTTTGGCTTGACTATTGCAAACTAATGATCCCCCCTTTGTTAACTTAATGCACTTCACTACACAGCTAGTGAGCCATCTTGGTAGCTAATCGTGTTCATGTAGATGTGACTCCCTAAGCTTTTGCCTCGAACTGGCTATCATATGCTGACTGGCTCCAAATCTATATTTTCGAGGATTAGGGTAAGACCCACAGTGGCTCCTCTTCCTCTTGACTACTCTAAGCATGGGTTCAGTTCCCCTTGGTAACTCCCTATTTGGTATTTTCTCTAGGTCAAATAGTAATTATTTAGCCAATGATAGACTGCCCCGATGGTTAGTTTTGCTTAGGAAGATGTGAGTCTTCGATGCTTTCTTCTTAGATTGATCGTCGCAAACGGATGGGCACCTTAAGTTGGCCAGTGTTTACTTTGCAAACAGCAACCCACCCGGTGGATAACACCACTTAAAAAGATGTGAGACCCCATGCTTTCTATCTGAGTTGACCACTATATACTTATAGGCTTTTTACATTAGGGATTAGGATAAGACCCCTAGAGGCACCTTCCTTATGGGCATTCTATTTGGATCATGTTCTCATGACCCCATCTAGTCATGACCTAGGTTACTATTGGATTGGACAGTCCCCCTTTCCTAATACCCACCCCTTAGGTTGGAAGCTTTATACTGTAGATGTACAGACTATCCCTTGAGCCAGTAAACTAAAGATAGGTCAAAGCCCCCATGGCGCCTTCTTAGTATGGCTCATCGCAAACCAACAGGATCCATATTAACACACCAATCAAATGCAAGTCAAAATTAACATGAATCACAAAAGATAAATAAACAAAAATTTATTAACTAAACTAATTAACTAAACTAAATCAACACAAACAAAATATACTCTAATCCAAATCTTATTCTCCTTTAATAAGGCCCTCACTCATGCCCTTAGCATGTTTCAATCCTCAACAAACCCATCTTTATGTATCTGACCCAAAGACAAATTTTGAATCATCATGCTTAGGGAATCCACATTGATGCTCCCAGCATGACTTGATCCCTAACAGGATCAGTCTTTGTGACCTTGACACAAAACCAAATAGTATTGAAATCAAACAAAATGTAAAAAATTTCCTCTCCCATGCCTTTAGCATGAAATGAAATGACTTGAGCTACATTGCAATCAGTGACCACAGTCCCTCCACCAATTAGCCCTGAGTATTTATGCCAGCACATTTAGATCGCTCTTTGGATGAGATCGTGGTTGATTACTTTACCAAGAAGATGGAACTCTTAGGCAGTGACCACACAGATTCTGAGGATGAGCGGGTAGCATTTGATCCAGATGAAGATGACCTTCTTGAGGATTCAGCTGAAGTTCACATGGTTGACACTAGGGGATCCCTTCAGAGAGATTAGCATAGTCAGAAAGGTGTTGTGGTTGAGGAAGATGATGTTAGCCATTCGACCCAACACCTCCATTAACAGCTTAAATAAAAGGATAATCAGATCAACCGGATGGAGAAGAGGATAGAAGACTTGTTGGCAACCCTCCATGCACTTCAAAATCAGACTTTAGTCCCACATTATATACTGATAGAGGAAGATCATCTTGAGTTAACACATGATCTAGATTAGTCCAAGAGCACTTCTCTAGTAGATCAAGACAGTGATAGCTTGCATAAGAAGGTGGTGGACAGCACCTCCATGCAAGAGAAGGATATGAAGCAGTTGGCGAAACAACAAGTGAAGAATGTATTGGCACAAGCCCAAGGTGGCCTATCTATTCCAAAGGGTAGACCCTACTCGAAGAAATTTGATGTTATCCAATATCCCAAGGATTTTGTGCCTCCTTCCTTCAAAATCTTTGATGACAGTGGGAACCTCGGCAACAGATAGCACATTTCAGGGTCGGATGTTGCTATGTCGATGGAAGCGATGCACTCTTATTATGTCTCTTCATCAGTAGCTTGACAGGCATCACATTTGATTGGTATGCTAAACTATCCAATGGTTTAGTGAAGACATTTATTGAGTTGGAGCAGCTCTTTATTTAGAGATTTACTATAGCTCAACAAAGGGTAACTGTGGGTGATCTCCTTGTAGCAAAAAAACACCCCCAATGAGTCCCTTGTTGATTACATTCTTAGATTGTGCAATTTAAGTATGAAATGTGAACCACAACTGTCTGAATAACATGCCATTGAAATTCTACTTAAGAATATTCATGGCCTAGTTACATTCATGCTTAAAGGGTTTACCATTAAGACATCTAAGAAATTAATTAATAAGGCAGCTAGTCTACAAGGAGAGGTCAAACAGTTACCTTTCTAAGATCAGTCAGCCAAGCCCAGATAGTAGAAGGCATTTAAAAAGAAGCCAGGGGTAGTCACAGTAGTTGATAAGGGGAAGCAACCAATCAGGGTTCAATTAGATAGGCCTCGAGCTCAGCAGCCTCCTCTACCACCTCCTTTGCCACCACCTCAGCCTTCATACTGGCCACCTCAGTTGTCACAATGGCCTTCACTGCTCCCTCCTCATTAACATCTTTATCATCCTCCTCAGTAACATATGTTTATCTGCCTCCTCATCAGCATCATCAGCAGCAGTACTCCTACCCGCCGCTAGTTAGCTACCATTTACCTACTCTTGTCAACAAATTGAATAAACATTATTCATTCAAGAGGGAGGTAGTCAGGAAGGTCTTTAAGAATCTTTTAAAGATGTCTGATTTCCAGTTACCAGATCCTAGGAGGCTAAAGCAGATAAGAGTCACGATCCAAACTATTGCCCCTACCACCATATGCTAGGACATGTTTTAGAAGATTACTTTACCTTTAAAGACTAGCTTGAGCATAGCTACAAATCAGATGCCATTATCATCCCTAAGGAATATCTACTAGAACAACCCTCTAGTTCTATTAGGGTAATCCTTAGGGATACACATAATCTTCTTAAGACAGAAGAAGGTTGGGATATCTCCCTATCCCGAACCTCCAAGAAAATTATTTAAGATCAGAAAGTTACCCTTCCAGGTGCCTGAAGAAGTTCAAACCTCCAACTCTAAGGAAGGTTTGCAAGTTACTAAGGACAACTTGAAGGAGGTAGAAGCCCAACAACAACAGCAGCAGCAATCCACCTTACTTTCCCGGGATAGCATAGTAATGCAACCAATGTTTGAGTCCAGCACTCCGTCCACTGTTGTAGCTACTACTTCTTCCTCTACTAGCTCCTCTTTTGCCAATAGGAGCATTATATCAAAGAGGGCATTAAACCCCTTACCCCACTTACTTTATTAGATTTCTATCATGTACCTCCATCTAAGAAAAAATCAATAAAGAAACCTTTCATTTACATCCTGTTCACCTCCGATACTCTAGATTTTATTCCTCTTGAAAACTCTCCAAGTCTATAAAATAATAATAATAACTCTAGTTTCGATCATTCCTCTTCTAATTAGAAATAGATTTTCCATTCATAAATCATTCAATTTCACCCATTGAGATTGATTTGGAGTCATCTAACTTCGATGATCCCTTAGGAGAAGCTATAGGTGAACCTGATGAGCAGGTAGAACTTTCCACTAAACCATCTCATGAAGTCACTGAAGTCAACCTCCGTAGTGGAAAAGTTCTACCTCCTAGGGTAGCACCTCAGGATAAGGGTAAACAAGTCATTGGTTCAAGTGATCAAGAAGCCCCTCCACATGATGCTCCACCTATGGATATGCTTGTGGAAGATCAGCCCAGAGTTGAATATAATGTCCTCACTCACCTAAGAAAGTTGTCAGTTAGACTAAGCATATATGATGCCCTTATCTTATCCAAAGAGATGAGGGAGTCATTGATCAGATCCCTTCTTGATCCAGAAATATGCTTAACTCAGCTGACCACTATTAGAGAGGAGGCATGTTATTCAAGAGAAGCCTGTTGAGTTATATTCATGAATGAAGACCTTCTTTTGGAGACAAAGGAGCATAACTATCCCCTCTACATCATAGTGGACATGGGCAGATTCAAACTTGCCAGGGTGTTAGTTGATCCAGGTGCATTAGTAAACATTATGAGTCTAAAAACCCTTGCCTACATAAGGACTGACATCTCCAAACTCCGAGTAGATCGGATGATGTTGAGAGGATTCAATGAACAAGGTGAGACGGCTCTAGGCTCTATAGTGTTGTCATTGGAGATAGATGACTGGAAGATAGAAGCCAAGTTCTACATAATCGACTCAGACACATCTTTCACTGCTTTGCTCGGTAAGCTTTGGATACATGGAAACAACATGATTCCATCCTCTTTACATCATTGCATCAAATTCTGAAGAGGTGGAATCGAGTATTGTGTCAAAGGAGACTTGAAGCCATTCTCAGTTATAGAGGTCGAGAGATATGAGGACACATCCTACTATCTTCCTATAAATCAGAAATTCTATTATCATGAACTTGGTGACTGTTCAAAAATAAAAGAATAAGAAATGAAAGAAAAAGAAATAAAAGAAAAGGAAGAAAAAAAAGAAAGGAAAATACAAGTGGCGAACTCGGAGGATGAGTCTCATGTGGTTAGCACGCCGACCAACCCTCTCAATGGGTCCCTTTAAAGGTGACAATCGAGCCAAACAGTGATGAAGATCAGGCCTTTAAGTAAAGCAAGAATACATCTGAATCACTATTTTGTAGAACAATCAGATAGTAGCTGGGAACTTTAGCTCTAACCTCACTTTCTTCCCAAAAAGTTGAAGGTTTAGTAGTTAAGGAGGCCCCCTAGTCATCTACAGATGTCAAGCCAAAGAGATTTTTGTTAGAAGCAACATCCTCAAGTCAAGAAGCTGATGTAGAACTCGAGGATGATTCATATAAAAATTTAATACAATTGCCTTTTGATTGGTATTTGCCTTGTGTTCTTAACTTAGAAAGGAAGGGATTAATCTCTCATACTTGGTATAAACATAGGTCAAATTACTTTGAAAGGTTATGGGACAACCAAAGCAGATATTCTCAATCAAGACTAAGACTAGGATTCGGCACAGTGGGTCCAGTCGATGATGACAACCATTGCCTAGTCATCATCACTCATTTGGGGTATAATAGGTTCTTCCCAAATCATACTAACTCTTATGAGGAGGTATGTTTAGAAATTTCATATGACCCAAATAAGCTTGAAGTCAAAAAGGCACCACTAGAGTTTGAAGAAGAGATCAGATCAACCATCAATGAACTCAAAAAAATTAACTTGGAAACAAAAGAAGATCCACGCCTAACGTACATCAGTTCCTTGTTGAATGAAGAAGAAACCAATGACTTAGTTAGGCTATTAGCTGATTTTAAGGACTGCTTTGCATGGAGTTATGAAGAAATGCCCAGTTTGTCTCCTAAAATAATAGTCCACAAACTAGCAATAGAACCTAATGCTAACCCTATCAAGCAAGCTCCTAGATGCATGTGATTAGACATTGAACAACATGTCACTTCTGAAATTAAAAAACTGATCGATGTTGGTTTTATCATAGAAGAAAAATATCCCACCTGGTTAGCTAATGTCATCCTAGTTAATAAAAAGAATGGCCAAATTCGCATATGTATCGATTTTAGGGATCTAAATAAGGCATGTCCTAATGATGAATTTTCACTTCCTATACTAGAGCTAATGGTGGAAATGTTTAGCAAATTTGAAGTTAGAGAAGCTTTAAAGAAAATGAAATGTGGAAAAACATTAGGACCTGATGATATTCCAATTGAAGTGTGGAAATGTTTAGGAGATCAAGAAATTTCTTAGCTTACAAATCTTTTTAATGTTATTTTAAAGACTAACAAGATGTCAGATGAGTGGAGAAAGAGTTTGTTGATTCCAATATATAAGAATAAAGGTGATGCACAAGAGTGTGCAAATTATAGAGGAATTAAGTTAATGTTTCATACATTAAAATTTTGGGAGAGAGTAATTGAGCATAGAATGTGGTACAAAAGTTTCTCACAATCTTTGGTTTCATGCCGTAGATCTACTATGGATGTTATACATTTGTTAAGAGGTTTGATGGAGAAGTATAGATAAAGTAAGGAGGATCTACATATGATATTTATCGATTTAGAGAAAGCTCATGATAAAGTTTCAAGAGATGTTCTTTGGAGAGTTCTAGAATAGAAAGGAGTTAATATTGGTTATATTCAAGTAATTAAGGATATGTATACTAGAGCTGTTACTTGTGTCCAAAAATAAGGAGCATTGACAAAATATTTTTCTATTTCGATTGGATTACATCAAGGATCAGCTTTAATCGCTTATCTTTTTGCTTTAGTTATGGATGTTCTTACTAGGCATTTACAGGAATATGTACCTTGGTTTATGCTTTTTGCTGATGACATTCTTCTTATTGATAAGATTAGAGAGGGAGTCCAAGAGAAACTTGAATTAAGGAGGTCAACATTAGAGTCTAAAGGTTTTCATTTAAGTAGATCTAAAACTGAGTATATGGAGTGTAATTTTAGTTGTAGAAGTTCTAGTGGTAGTGTTGTGACATTAGGTGAACAAGTCATTAATAAGAGTGAGCGATTCAGATATTTAGGCTCTATTGTTCAAAATGATGGTGAAATAGATGGAGATGTTATTATTAGAATTCAAGTTGGATGGTTGAAGTGGAGGAATGCATCTGGCCTATTGTGTGATAGAAAAGTTCCACTTAAACTTAAAGAAAAATTTTGTAATATGGTGGTAAGACCTGCAATGACTTATGGTGCAGAATGTTGGCCAATAAAAGAGAAGCATAATGTTCAGTTAAGTGTTACAAAGATGAGGATGCTCAGGTGGATGAGTGGCTTTACTCTTAGAGATAAAATGCGAAATGAGTATGTTCGGGAAAAAGTTGGAGTAGCTCCAGTGGCAGACAAGATTAGAGAGAGTCACCTTAGATGGTTTGGCCACATAAAATGTCGGCTGTCTGATGACCTGGTTAGGAGATTAGATGCATTAGATTTGCCTTATGTTAAGAAAGGTACAGGTAAACCTAAAAAGACTTGGTTAAGATGTATAAAAAATGACCTTAGTATACTTGAATTAAATGAGAATTTGTCAAAAAATAGGACACAATGGAGACGAAGGATTCATGTAGCCGACCCCACGTAGTGGGATGAAGGCTTGTTGTTGTTGTTATTTTTGTTGTATACTAGAGCTAATGGTGGACATTGCCTCATCTCATGTAGTATTCTTCTTTATAGATGGGTCATCTAGCTACAACAAAATCAAGATGGCAACTGGGGATGAAAGAAACACTACTTTTTGAACCCCGATCAAAATTTATTGCTATAAGGTCATGCCTTTCGGCCTTAAAAATGTCGGTGCTACATACTAGCAGACCATGACTCGGATCTTCAATGAACTCATTCATCATCAAGTTGAATATTATGTTGATGATCAAGCAGTCAAAAGCAAAGAAAAGAAAGACCATCTCTTCAACTTGAGAGTAGTTTTTGAATGGTTATGACAATACAATTTAACCTCAAAATGAATCCCCTGAAGTGTGCATTTGGAGTATCTTTAGGGAAATTTCTTGAGTTTGTTGTCCGATATCGAGAAATAAAGATCAATTTAGAGAAGATCAAGGCTATCTTAGAAATGCCACCCCCTAAAAGTCTAACTCAACTCAGATCATTCAAAGGGTAGTTGGCGTATCAAAGATGCTTCATTTCCAACCTATCAGGAAGATGCCAACCATTCACAGTACTTGTCAAAAAGGATGTCAAGTTCAAGTAGGATGATAAGTGCCAACATGCTTTTGAAGACATCAAGCACTACCTGATGACACCACCATTTCTTACAACCCCTATCCCAGGTAAGTCATTGACTCTCTACACTGCTGCATTAGATGACTCCCTCGGTACTTTGTTGGCTCAAACTAATGATGAAGGGAAAGAAAATGCTCTCTATTATCTCAGTCATCATTTAATTCTTACTGAGGCAAACTACCCACCTATTAAAAAGCACTGCCTAGCTTTAATATTTCCATCCTAAAAGCTACGACACTACATGCTTTCTCATAAGGTGAATATGATCTTCGGATCAATCCACTGTAATATCTCATGACATGGCCGACGCTATCCGGACAGTTGGCGTGTTGGTCCATGATTTTATCATAGTTCAACATCACATTCATACCCCTCCGTGCGGTGAAAGGATAGACACTAGCGGATTTTTTAGCAACACACCCACTTCATGTTGATTCCCTGGTTAGTGATGACCTCCCTGATGAACAAATCATGAACTTAGGGGACACTAGCATCACTGCTGGGAGATGTATTTTGATGGTGCGGCTTCCTTTCAAAAGGGAGAAGAATCATGATCTACTCTTCCAGGAAAGGCAGGGGTAGGAATATTTCTCCTAAATGTGGACCGCGATGTGATGAGATTCTCATATCATCTATCCAATCCATGCACCAACAATGAAGCTAAATATGAGGCTCTGATTACCAATCTAGAGTTAGTCATTACACTATGCATTCAAAGTATCAACATCTTTGGGGATTCTCAGCTCATCATCAACCAAATCATTAGGTCCTATAAAGTTCTAAATCCTAAGTTCCATCATCACCAAAAGTACACTATGGAGATGTTGGCCCAAATCCTAGAGGTTACCATCCACAAGCTTCCTCGAGGAGATAACGCAGTAGCAAATTCATTAGCCAAGCTTGCCAAAGTGTTGGCATGTCCGAAAGATGAGTCCATTCCAATAACAGTCCAAAATAGACAAGTCATATCCCTTGTTGATGTTGAACTCATTGAGAGATTCTCCCTTGAAGGGGAGGTTGCTGTTGCAAAAAAGGATGAGGAGTCACATTGGAGGCAACCATCTATGGATTATCTAAATATAGGCAAACTACCTCAAGAGAAATCACTAGCACACTAGGTGAAGCAGAAAGCCCTTTCCTATGCTCTCGTAGGCAGCACCTTGTATCAAAATTCTTTCAATCATATGTGGTTACATTGTTTGGACAAACATAAAGCCCATAGGATCTTAACTGAGGTACACTCAATTTTATGCGAAGCGCATCAATCCAGTTTGAAGATGAAAGCCAAGATCAAGATATTAGGATACTACTGGCCTTCGATGATCACAGACTGCATGGACATAGCTAGGAGATGCCACCAATGTCAGGTACACAATGTGGTCCTACATCAACCACCCAACATTCTACATCCTACATTGGCCTCATGGCCATTTGAGTGTTGGGGTACTAACATAGTGGGTCCGATCGATCCTCCTTCTTTCAAGGGTCACCAGTTCATTCTAGCTACCACCGACTACTTTTCCAAGTGGGCGGAGGTAATCTGACTTAAAGAGGTCACATCTCATCATGTGCTCTAGTTTTTCAGGAACCATATCGTATATTGGTTCGAGGTACCTTAATGAATTATATTTAATAATGGTACTGCATTCAAGAGCACTAAAATCAACAACTTTGCCCAAAGACACAGCATAGATTAGAGATATTCCACCATCTACTACCTGAGGGAAAACGGTCTAGCAGAAGCATTTAATAAAACCCTCATCCAAATACTGAAGAAGACACTCGACTACAATAAGAGACAGTAGCATGAGCAGTTAGTTGAGGTCTTATGGGCATACCGTACCACATATAGAACTCCAACTCAATCACCGCTCAACTTAGTGTGTTAAGTGCCTACCAGAAGTTCTACTCCCATCATTAAGGATAGCCATGGGTAGTAAAATCATAATGGAGCATAACGCCAAGTTACGATTGGAAGAGCTCGAAGGTTTGGAGGAGAGACACCTCCGGGCATGCCAGAACCTCGAGTTGTACAAAGCCAAAATGATTCAAGCTCACAACAAGTTGGTCTGCCCTAGAGCTTTTCAAGTAGGAGAGCTTGTTTTAGTTCTAAGGAGACCAATTGTTGCCAGTCAAAAGATGGAAGGCAAGTTTGAACCCACTTGGGAAGGACCTTTTACCATAGAGAAGGCCTACCAAGGAGGATCTTATCAATTTATAAATTTTAAGGGAGAGTGCCCGATGCTTTTAATCAACAGACTCTACTTAAAGAAATACTATCCATAAATATTTTTTAAAAATAATCATCAATAAACTTCTTTTCATATCAAATTCCATCTCTTTTATGTTAAAAATATATTTCGATTACAAATCTGTCACGATGGTTATGATAGGTGTAAGAGAACTTGAGCAGCATCCTATCCCTCCATAATACAAACACAAACTGCAAATGATCCTCCAGTGCTACTATGTTAGGTGTAAGAGAACCCAAGAGGCAGTCCTATTTTGACTAGTACAACCAAGTTAGGTGTAAAAGAACCCAATCGACATCCTTTCTTGGCGAAGTCAAAATTGCCCCTACGGCGCCATTTCATCCATTCTTCTGCATGTTTAGGGTAGGTGTAATAGAACCCAAGCAGCATCCTATTCCCTCTTTCACAACATAAACAAACACATATCCTTTATCTTGAGTTATATTGATGTGGGAGCAAGCCCCCCGTGGCACTCACACATTAGTTGCTCTAAGTCGGGCCGATATGCTACCTTTTAGTGTGTCACCACAGTGGTCACTTGTCTGTCGAATGTGAGTCATCGCACTTTCTTCCTGACTTAACCATTGCAAAATAATGAGTGCCTTGTCAGTTTGGTAGGCCTTACTGTGCAGCTAGAAAGCTACCCCATGTTGACTTCATTTAAGTGGATGTAAGCCTACACACTTTCTTCTTGGACTAGCCATCATGCACTGACTAGGTCAAGTATATTTAAGGTTTAGGATAAGTCCTCCAGTGGCTACTTTCCTCCTGACTACTTCAAACTTGGGTCTAGTCCCTACACAGGACCCCTCTCTTAGTAGTCACCCTAGGTCGGATAGCCCCTGTCGAGCCAAAGACAGACTATTCTAGCGATCAGTTTTGCTTTAGAGAGATGTAAGTCTACATGCCTTTTCTCTAGAATAATTGTACACATCGACGGGCACCTTGCGTTGGTTAGTTATCTCCATGCTGACAACAACTAACCCAGTGGATACACCACTCTTGGCAGATATGAGTCGCCGTGCTTTCTCCTTAAGTTGGCCACGAATACCTATAGGCCTTCTTTTACAATGTTTTGGATAATGCCCCCAGCAACACCTCCCCTGTGGGCACTCTATTTGGATCACATCCTTAGGGATCCCATTTAGACATGACCTTGGTTACTTTTGGATTGGACAGTTCCCCTTTCTTAGTATCCACCCCTGTGGTTAGAGAATTTTTCTTACAGATATGCAGATTCTCTCTTGGTCCTGTAAATATGAGATAGGACTAGGCTGATATGAGTTCCTTCTCAGTGTGGTCCCTCACAAACAAACAGAGTCCATGATAACATAAACAAACAAAATATATCTTCGTTTGCAGATTAGGAATTCAAGCCCCCAGTGGCCCCTTTCCTAAGCAGGCATCCTATCTTTAAGGCAATATCAGTAAAACTCCCTATAGGAATTGCCTGGCTACTTTAAGTTGAGATAAGTCCCCGGGTCGACAGTCTCTCAGTAGTCGCCCTTAGGTCAAGTTCAACTTGTTGTTCCAACAATGAGTCACCCCGGCGATCGTCTTTTCTTTGAACGATATAAGTCTATTATGCATTCTTTCCAGCATGATCATTGCGCACCGATGGGCAGCCTTAGGTGGGGTTCAATTTATTGCACAAGCAATCTATCACCCAGTGGTTCCTTATGTAGGAGGATGTGAGCCCCCACGCTTTCTTCCTAACTTGACCATTGCACACCAAAGGTACCCCTTAGGTTAGTTAGCTCTACCCCTCGACCGGTAGACTATCCCTTTGGATTTATTAACCTAAGATAGGTCTAGGCTAATATTAGCCCTTTCTTAGTGGATCCATCACACATTGATAGGATCCATCAAATTAAAATGAATAAAATTAAAATAAATGTAATTCAATCAAATAACATTATTCTGACTACTCGCAAACTGATATAAGTCCCTGGCATTCATTCAATATTTTCCCTAGGTTAGGTTTGATTTGTTGCGTCCAATAGATCACCTCAGTGGTTCCTTGTGTAGAAGGCTATGAGTCCCCACACTTTCTTCCTAACTCAACCATTGTGCATCGAAAGGCCAACCCTTATGTCAAATAGTTTTACCATGTGGTCAGTAGACTATCCCTTTGTATTTGTAAATTTGAGATAGGTTTAGGCTGATATTAGCCCCTTCTTAGTGGATCCATCGCATCGACAGGGTTCATTTCACCAAATATATCTTACCCCTAGCGGATCCAAGCTCACATCTCTAGAAGATGTGCCCTCAAAACCAATTCATATCCTCTTCCCAGTGGAGGACCAAATCATAAATTAAAAATTAAATCAAATTCTCATCTCCATTGGATGCCCTCACCAATTAATCAAATCAAACCTCTATCCCTAGTGGATAACCTGAACCTGCTTCCCTAATGGAAGGTTCATGCACTCATCCCCAATGGATCTTTTCCTTCTCAAATCACCTGAACCAACTCAAACTCTTATCCTCCATCCCCAGTGGATAATCTAAACCTGCTTCCCTAGTTGAAGCTTCACATGCTTGATCTCTCGGTAGATCATTTCTCCCTCTCTTATGCCCTTGGCATGAGCTGAGCTGCATTACACTAAGATCTTGATTCTGTCTACACCTCGAGTTTAAGGGTAGATCATTTCTATTAGTGTTTGTGACCATTTGAACATTGTTGATCATCTCAGTCAACACTAATACGTGCAGTATGTTTTATCAGTCACACCACACCTATTGGGCGCCCTTTATTGACCTCACTTTTGGAGTAAGCTCTCAACTCCCTCATCATAAATCTAGGACTCTTATAAACACTAAGAGTTAATTAGTCTTAAGACACTTCTAGTGATTAGGTGAATACTTAACCTAACCCTAGAGACTTAGATGAGTTAGCTATAGGAATAGGTTGTGCCTTAGGGATTTATGAGGACTTTCCTACACTATAGCCTAAACCCAATCTTTGATTCCTTCTTTCAACAAAACCTCAAATTCAAATCCAAATTCCTAAACCCAAATCATAAATCAATCCAAATCAAATGATTGAAACCCACGATTGAATTCAAACTCTAAAATCTTTCCTAAGCCCTTTGATTTCATCTTATGGACTTAGCCTTAACCAAATCCAAATCACTCCAAACTCAAATTATTTTCTCATAACCCATATATATCTTCATTTATATTCACAAATATTTTTTTAAAGGATTTATATTTATATTCACAAATATAAATCAAGTATAAATTCAAATAGCCAAAATTAAACCCAAAATCAAACCAAAATCCAATTTATACCATTTTAAGCCAAATCCTTGAAATTGGTCAAATCATATCCAAACCAAATCAAAACCCATGGATTTCTTCATGATTCAATCATTTCTTCAATCATTGATCCAGATATAAATACAAACTATAGTTATCAAACCAAATGCAAGCTAACCAAAATCAAGCCCAAGTTAGCACTTTTTTACTTGAAATTATCATATGAACCAAAACACATTTGTCTTCAAACCACTTGTAATTGGATTTATATTTTAATCCTAGGCTCATGTGTGAGTTCAACTAAACTTGAATCAAGCCATGATCAAGTCAATTGACCCATTTAGGCTTGCTTGATCGAAAGTAGCCTAAAGGACCTTTTTGAGCCAAGTTCTAATCCAACCCAAATTGGATTGAACTAAGCCCATCTAAACCTTATAACACGATCAACTATCATCATAGGTTAATAAATTGTCTTAAATTAGGTCAAACCAAGTCAACCTAGCCCATTGACCAAGTCAACAGTTAGCCCAAATGAAACCCAAACTAGCCAAAACTCACCATAGGCCAAATTGATTGAAACCATTAACTCAAACCCACTCATAATCAATGATTGGGTATGACTAAATCTCCACTTGAGCCAAACCAAGCCCAATTAGTCATTTGATCAAAGTTGACCCAAATTAACTTAAAGAGCCAAAATAGGTCAACTCATAATCCAACCTAAATTGATTGCAACCAATGATTCAAGTTCATTCCAAATCACATGTTGAACTTGACCAAAGCCATGATTAAGCCCAAGTTGACCAATTGGTCAACTTTACCCAACTTAGCCCAATTTTACTTAAAGGTTCAAATTACCAAAAATCCAAATTGAATCTAAACTAAACCAAACCAAAGCCTGCAATCATTTTCAATTAACAAATTGAACTTAACCCAACCCTTAGTTTGACCCAATTTGACCAATTAGTCAACTTAACCCAACCTAACCCGTTTGGACCTAAATGGGTCAAATCAAATAAACTCCAAACCACTTGAAATTTGAGCTAACCCACTTTTAACCAATTTCAAATTTGCTCAAATAAAACCTATAGCCAAATGATCATTTTGCCCTTGGGTTTAGGGCATCCTATGAGATATGACACAAGCACATTATGTCATTTTCTCTTTCAAGCCACTTGGCACCCAATCATATGTCCACCTAGGCCCCTTGGACCATGGCTAACATAACCCAACAGTGGTTGGGTCGGCCATGATCCATGGGGAGGTGAAATCACCTCGTCATCCCCATTGGAGCTTGCCAAACGGCCAAGAACAAGCACCTCCTCCCTTAGCAGCCACTCTCACACCCTCCTCCACTCAAGGGAAGCCAACACACATGATTCCCTACCAAAATTGAGCTCCAATGGTGACCTCTTGTTCAAAGAATTGAAATCATCTATGGCATTCTGATCCAAGGAATGAGGGGGTATGCCCCCCCTCATTCTCACTAAAATTTAGAGACTCACCTTCGATTGAACCTTAGCATCCAAAGAGAGGAATCCCAGAGCCATTTCCAAGCTTCCCTAATTTTTTTAAAATCTCCATTTTTGATTTTGTGTGAAACTAAAGCAGGGGAGCAAACCAGTGAATTCATTTCAACATTTTGCAACCAAAGTGCAATTAACTTTGCACACACCTTCCTTGGAGTAACAAGCAAGAACGAATCCTTTCCCTAGCTTCTCGATGGTTGGAGAGTGGAGTTTGATCAAGCCCGATCACCTTCATCTAGCACCTTGGTCTCTCGAGCAAACTACACCAAATCAAAGCTCGTGTGAATCAACAGGGCTTCATTTCTACCAAACAAAGCTTCCTCAATCATTGGAACCGCCGGTCACAGGCTCCAGTGAGGTATGCCATTGCAATCGATCCTTGAATGAAATTGGTTTGGTCTTTGTGAAAGGAATTTTTATGGCATGCATTTTCCAGCATTGGATTTGATTATCTTGCTTCCCTGAAGGTGTGGGATCATTTTCATCTCCATCTGAACTCAGGTGAGCTCAGATCGAGCGGCCATTGATGGACGGTAGCCACCCTTCATCGCTCGGGATGAGATAGATCATGGACCATCCATCCCACTTGATCAAGATGAACGGTCTGAATCAAATCATGCTTAGCCCCCTCTATTTAATCTCTCAGAATCACAAGTTTGATCGTGGTCATCCGATATTAGATCATACGGTCCACAGAGATATCATGTGTGCCGCCATCCGAGTCAACACTCGAATGTGACAACTTAAATAGAGAATCCCATTATGCCACATGGAAAGTGTGCCGTGTCAGCCGCCATGTGGCCCAATAGGATTAAAACTCTAAATAGGGTTAATTAATTTATTTTTAATCCTAAAACTTCTTAAATTCATAAATAATTCTAGAAAAATCCAAAAAAATATAAACTCGGGCTCATTTTAAAAATATTTTAGAGTAAAACCTAGAAAAATTATTATTATTATATTTTGAATAGTGAATTTAGTTTAATTAATATTTAATTGAAAATATAATTAGTCTAATTACTTTCTTATTAACCATCCAATTAATCACAAACTTTTTATGCATGCTTAGGGGGATGACTTCTGCCTCCCCTATTTTTTTGAGATTTTATTGCTAGCTTAATTAGGGGAATCAATGGATTAACCCTTAATCACTTCTTTAATGTAATTAGTGATAATTAAGTAAATAAATAGTAAATTCATCAATCAATTGAGCTTATTAACTTCTGTTAATGGTGATGAAGTCTAGAGAAATGGATTGGGACTCCTTCCAATCTTTTATTTAATTCTTCCCTAATCCCTCTTAAGTAATTAATTAATTAACACTCTTTAATTAATTCATCAAAAAGATTAATCAAAATCCAAATCAGACCTGAACCTTAATCAATTCATTGAAAGGATTTAGGGATTGAGACTTAGGCTCTCTTTTTTTGTCTCTTTCTTTAAGCCCATCTCACTTTAGTTGGTTAAGGTTAATTCAGGTTTAATTAATTAATTAATTAACTTAATTAATTTAATTGAACCTAATTCCTCCAATCTAATCTTGGGTAGTTCTTTAGGTGTTTAATAACCTAAAGTGAGAGATGATGAAATTATGGTTAGCCCACATGTGTGAGAAAATCATAAAAATAGTTAAGTGAGATCCCTTAAACTTAATTAATTATTAATCATGAACCAATTGCATTAGCCCCCCTTCATTTCTTATGAGCATTGAAAAGTTACTTTCCATGTGGTTTTATATCATGTTGGCTCATTATTAATTAGTTAGTTAACTTAAGGTGATGTATATAAGGGTTAATTAATTCACTTAATTCATACCTTAATCTAATTAAACCATAAAATCAACTTAATTACTTCTTCATTAAACCATAATTAACTCATATATGGGAAATGGGATTAGGAACAACAAACCTTTTTCACTTTCCTTAACTCAAATCAAACATAAAGAAGAAATAAAATTAAAGAACTTTGGTTTATTTTAAATGGCTTTATTTAGTATGATTGTCCTTAGGAATTAATTGGAATGAATGAGATCATCTGTTTATATTCCTTTATTTCTTTCCCTATCATGCTAAATGTTGCTTGTCATATGTAATCATGCATTCATCTCTTTCAAAATTAACAAAAAATGAAATGATTTCTTTTATGTCAAATTGCATGTGTTGATTTAAGTTGAATATGTGTGGCCATTATCACTACTAAATCAAAAATTATTTTTTTTCAAAAAGCCTATGCATCAATTATAACATATGGAGTGATGCTAACTATAAATATCTATAAGTTTGCATGTGTTAATAATATAAGATTTGCAATATAAAGTTCTTTTTCCTTAATTTATATGGATTCATATAGGATCCACAAATGTATAGTTCATTTGAAAAGAACACAACATTTGTCTAAATCTATTCCTAGGCATCTCAATGTTAAGACTTAGGAAAATTTTCATATCACATACGTAAATCATGTAATCAAATTAATATAATTCCTTGCATGACTTAACAATTTCAGTTTGTTAAGTGGGGGTCTCATTTTCAAAACATGAATTTGCCTCTCACTTAATAATTTCAATTTGTTAAGTGAAGGTCTTATTTTCAAAACATGAATTTGGCCTTCACTTAATAATTTCAATTTGTTAAGTGGGGGTCTCATTTTCAAAACATGAATTTAACTTTCACTCAATTATTTCAATTTGTTAAGTGGGGCTCACTTTCAAAACATGAATTTGACTTTCACTTAACAATTTCAATTTATTAAGTGGGGGTCTCATTTTCAAAAATATAAATTTGACTTTCACTTAACAATTTCAATTTGTTATGTGGGGGTCTCATTTCCAAAACATAAATTTTGACTTTCACTTAACAATTTCAATTCGTTAAGTGAGGGCCTCATTTTCAAAACATACATTTAGACTTTCACTTAGCATATCCAATTTTCTAAGTAAGAGTCTCACTTTCAAAGCATATACTTGGTTCTACTTAACACATCAAATTTGGTAAGTAAGAATCACATAATCATGCCATATTAGATTCTCACTTAACATATCAAATTTGTTAAGTGAGAATCCCATTCTCAAGTCATATCATACTTTGATTTCCACTTAACACACCAAATTATTAAGTGGAAGTCCCATTTTCAAATATATATCAAACACATTTAGGCTTTCACTTAACATAACAAATTTGTTAAGTGAGGGTCTCTTTTCAACACACATTTGATCCCTATTTAACATACCAAATTTGTTAAGTAAGGATTCAATTTTTCATATCAATCACACTTGAACTTTCACTTAACATACCAAATTTGTTAAGTGAGAGAATCATTTTCAAAGAAAAACTAACATATCTTAAACACATTTGGGACTTTCACTTAACATACCAAATTTGTTAAGTGGGACTCCCATCTTCAAAGAAAAGTAAATATATCTCACAATCACATTTTGCTTTCACTTAACATACCAAATTTGTTAAGTGAAAGTCTCATCTTCAAGCACAAATCAAACACATGTGGCTCTACTTAACATAACTTTTGAGCAATACGTAACTGAACGAAGTACAGATGTTCTTTCAAACTATCCATATTTTCAAACAAGAAACATAAAATGTAAATAATCTCCAAAAGAAATCTCTCCTCAAATTTTTTGAACCCCTTGACCTACCTAAATTGGTTTAGTATGGGTTCTAAATTCAAAAATCAAATGGCAAAAGACTCTCCTCCAAACATCCAAATCTCTTCAATGAATCCCACTTAACATATGTGAATTGTTGAGTGTGGGGTCAAAACTCCAAACCTCTATTACTTTCTTAGAATAAATATCAAGACAGAAATTTGATACAAGTTATATTTCAACATATGCATACTTCAGATCGATTAGTGTAGTCTTCATTGGTACACATGGCTTCCAAAAGTTTGTTTTCACCTTTCCATTTGGGATGGACTTGGCCTTGGATCAGGTCAGCCTCCCTGAGAATGACTCCACCCATCTAGTGTTCTTTATCTGAGGATTTGAGTGAGCATGAGTTACTTGTGAGGGGGTTACCCTCACCACTGTCAGTCAGGATGACATGGCTAGGCAAAAGCCAGTCATCCACATTGACCTGCCTTTCGACAATGAGTATCCTTCCTTGAAGAGGAAGGTAGTCAAGGTTTCACCAGTCAGTCCAATTCCTACTCAGCTAAATTCTCCCATATCCACTCAGGTGCGTGCTAGCACCTCCTCGTTGGTCCCCTCTAAGAGGAAGGCTATCCTGACTTCGAAGATAGTCTCCCCAACCTTCAAGGTAGGATCTAGCTCTCACACTTCCTTACTAAGCCACACACAGTGATGCAATAGGATCCGCAAGATCAAGCGGCACCACGAGCATGTTGTCTGAGAGATAGATGTTGCATCCCACATTGTAGAGGAGGGTTTTCCTCGTGAGGTTTCTCCATTTCTGACTAGCAACCAGTTTCAGCCCCTCTCGGCATCAGATAGAAAGGAAGACTACCAAAATGATAGTTGCATTGCCTCCAACTCCTACATGCCATGAGATTTTGGCTAGGGACAGGAGGAAGTCTTATGCCGATCTACGGACGGTATTACGCCAAGTAGGTAGAACACACGAATGCTCAGAGTCTAGCACATTATTTGACTTGAGTTCGGTCATCCCAAGAGTGTTACCAGGCTTATTCATAGTGATAGAGCATCAAAGGTCTGAGTAGCAACTTCGGTCAGGAGTGAGTGTGGAGTTTTCCAGGCGTTTGGCCTCTAGTTAATTTCCGGTCATCGGGGCCACACGTGGGACCGATAGTGTTAAGTACCACCAATCATAAGGGAAAAGCCCAGGCGAGGGTAGAGCCAGTGTTATCTCTACCACACTGATCCACTCCTCACCCACCATCACCAATTCAGGTCTTGCCATCCACCATTCCTACAAAGGCACATAAGATAGCATCTGGGGAGAAGAAAGCCCCCTTGATGATCAGGCTACGGCCAAAGGATCCCACTTCATCTACTCCTTGGCGAGGTGAGGATGAGTTCCCTACTCGACCTCTGCCCTTGGTGAAGATTGCGACCCAGTGTCATGGTGCACCACCATTAGAGCAGTGGATAGAAGCGTAGAGGGGAAGGGGACAGATTTGTAGTTCCCATGGTAATGGATCTCCCCAGGGACACGACTCTACCCATGATCAATCATGAGCATATCTCTTCTAGTGAACATGACCCTCCCAAAGTCAGCACTCTAGTGGCAGGCAGTGTTAGGTGTATCTATGTTAGTGAGCACAGCCCCTCTTCCAGTCAGCAGTGCGTCTAGATGATATTTTAGCACAGTACATTGCATAGAAGAGAGAACTTCCAGGGAGTAACTGGTCAGATTGTGAGGAGGGAAAGGTCAGCTTTGATCCATATGAGGATGATCTTCTTGAGGGTTCAACCGAAGTTCATGGTTGATACCAGGGGGTCCCACCATAGAGACCAGCATAGTCAGGAAGGTATTGTTGTTGAAGAAGATGATGCCATCCATTCAACTCAACACCTCCTCCAATAGCTTAGACAGAGGGATGATCATATTGACCAAATGGAAAGAAGATTAAAGAGTTGATTGCAGTGGTGTCAACATTTCAGAATTTAGCTCCTATTTCATAGCCTCTCCCGTAGTAGCTGACAGAGCAGAGTTGGCACACATTTTACATCATCCTAGATGCATTCCTGCAAAAGGAGATAGTGGTATCTTGCATAGGAAGGTGGTGGATAGCACATCCATGCATGAAAAATGTATCAAACACATGGTGGAGCAACAGGTGAGGGATGCATTGGCCCAAGCCTGAGGTGGCTCATCTATTCCAAATGGTAGACCCTATTGGGAGAAATTTGATGGTGTCCAATACCCTAAGGGCTTTGTGCCTCCATGCTTCAAAATTTTTTATGGCAGTGGGAACCCCCGGCAACACATAGCACATTTCAGGGCTGGATGTTGCAATGTCGGTGGCAGCGATGCACTTTTATTCTGCCTCCTCATCAGTAGCTTGACAAGCATCGCATTTGATTAGTATGTTGAATTACCCAATAGTTTAGGGAAGACATTTGCTGAGTTAGAGTAGCTCTTTATTAAGATATGTGCTGGAGCATAGCAAAAGATAACTGTGGGAAATCTCATTGTAGCTCAACAACACCAGATGAGTCCCTTGTTGACTACATTCTTAGATGGCATAATTTAAGTATAAAATGCAAAACAAATGTGAATAGCATGCCATTAAAATTTTACTCAAGAATATTCATGGCCCGGTCGCCTTCATGCTTAAAGGGTTTACCATTAAGATATTTGAGAAATTAATAAATAAGGCAGCTAGTCTACAAGGGGAGGTCAAACAGTTACCTTTCAAAGATCAGTTAGCCAAGCCTAAACTATAGAAGGCATTTGAGAAAAATCTAGGGGTAGTCATGATAGTTGAAGCGACGGTTAGGGTGCATCAAGCCTCAGCTGACCTCCTCTACCACCTCCTTTGCCACCACCTCAACCATCATCCACCTTAGTTGCCCGCGGTGGCTTCACACCTTAGTAGTATCCTCATGACATCCAATATTCCTATCCACCACCACGTAGTTATCATTTACCTACTCTTGTAGATAAATTGAATAAACCTTATTCATTTAAGAGGGAGGTAGACAGAAAGATTTTTAAAAATCTCTTAAAGAAGCCTAACTTTTAGTTATCAGATCCTAGGAGGCTGGAGGATGTGGGCAAGAGTCATGATCCAAACTGTTGCCCCTACCACCGCATGTTAGGTCATATCTTGGAAGATTATTTTACCTTTAAAGACTGGCTTGAGCATAGCTACAAGTCGGGTGTCATTTTCATCCCTAAGGAATACCGACTAGAACAACCGTCTAATTCTATTAGGGTAATCCTTGGGGATACACGTGATCTTCTCAAGATAGAGGTAGGTTGGGATATCTCCCTATCATGAATCTTTAAGAAAATCATTTCTAAGATCAGAAAGCTACCCTTGTAGGTGCTTGAAGCAGCTCAAACCTCCAACTCAAAGGAATGTTTGCAAGTTTCTAAGGACAACTTGAGGGAGGTAGAAGCCCAGCAGCAATAACGATAGCTTCCACATGCCCAGGATAGCACATTAGCGCAACCACTAACTAAGCCCAATACTCTTACCACAATTGCATCTATAGTTCCTCCCGCAGGCTCTTCTTCTAGCAGTCATATTATATCAGTGGAAGGGGGTCCAAATCCCTCACTCTGGTCACTTTACTTAATTTTTACTTTATACCTTCATCCAAATCTAAGAAATCAATGAAGAAGAAGACTGAATCTGCATACATCCTCTTTACTTTTGATGATCCTGATGATTTTATTCCTATAAAAAGCTCTCCAAGTACTAATAATTATAATAATCTGATACACTCCTTTCTAATTTAGAAATGGATTACCCATTCCTAAATCATCTGGGTTCACCCATTGAGATAGATTTGAAGTCATCTGACTCTGATGATCCTATAGGAGAAGCTGTAGGTGAACTTCATGAACATGTAAAACTTTCCATTAAACTATCTCATGAAGTCACTAAAGTAAACCTTTGTAGTGGCAAAGTTCTACCTCATAGGGCAGCTCCTCAGGATAAGGGTAAATAAGTCATTAGTTCTAACAATCAAGAAGCCCCTCAGACGCTCCACCTATGGATATGCTTATGGAGGACTAACCTAGAGTTGACTACAATGTCCTTTCTCAACTAAGAAAGTTGCCAGCTAAACTAAGCATATATGATGCCCTTATCTTATCCAAAGAGATGAGGGAGTCATTGATCAAAACCCTTCTTGATCTAGAAATATGCTTAGCTCAATTGACCGCTATTGGAGAGGAGGCATGTTTTTCAAGAGAAGCCCGTGGAGTTACATTCACTGATGAAGACCTTCTTTTGGGGACAACAGAGCACAACCATCCCCTTTACGTCACATTGTACATGGGTAGATTTAGACTCTCTAGAGTGTTAGTTGATCCAGGTGCATCAGTGAATATTATGAGTCTAAAGACCCTTGCCTACTTGAGGATTGACATCTCTGAACTCCAATGAGATTGGATGATGTTGAGAGGATTCAATGAGCATGGCTAGAGAGCTTTAGACTCCATAGTGTTACCATTATAGATAGATGACTAAATGATAGAAGCCAAGTTCTACATAATTGATTCAGATACATCTTTCACCACTTTTCTTGGTGGGCCTTGGATACATGGAGACAACATGGTTTCATCCTCTTTACATAAGTGCATCAAATTCCAAAGAGGTGGAATCAAGTATTGTGTCAAAGGAGACTTGAAACAATTCTCAATTAAAGAGGTCGATATTTATGAGGATGTAGCCTACTATCTTCCTCCAAATCAAAAAAGTCTATTCTTGTGAACTTGGTGAAAGTTCAAAATCAAAAGTAAAAGAAAAAAAAAGAAAAGAAAAAAATATAAAAGGAAAAGAAAAAGAAAATATAAGTGAACGAGAATCAGACACCGAGGAAGAGGTAGAGCCAAATGTTAAATGATGCCCATAGTTTGTTCCTCCATATGAACCCATGGGTAGGATGACTCGACCTCCACCAGATAAAGGAAGAGGCAAGTCCTGAGGTAGTTCTAGAGGTGGAAGACATCCTTGCTGGTGGCCAGCCAGTAGAAGTTATGTTCCAGCTTATAGGAGTACCCCCACTATCAACATAGACTTAAGAGTCCAGTTCGAAGGATGAATCTCATGTGGTTAGTACGCCAACCAACCCTTCTCAATGGGTCCCTTTGGAGGTGACATTTGACCTAGACAGTGATGAAGACCAGGCCTCCAAGCAAAGCATGAATGTATCCAAATCATCATCATTATGTAGAATCTTGGGAACTTTAGCTTCTCACTTTCTTCTCAAAAGTTAAAGGTTTGGTAGTTAAAGAGGCCCCAAGTCATCCATGATGTCGAAAAAAGGTTTTGTTGGGAGCATCATCCTTAAGTCAAGAAGCTAATGTACAACTTGAGGATGATTCATATAAAGATTTAATACAACTACCATTTGATTGGTATTCACCTTATGTTATTAACATATCAAAGAAGGGATTAATCCTACATACTTGGTCTAAACACAGGTTGAACTACTTTGAAAAACTATGGGACAACCAAAGCAAACATTCTCAATTAAGACCAGGACTTAGATTCTAGCAAAATGGGTCCAGTCGATGATGATAACCATTGCCTAATCATCACCACTCATTTAGAGTCTGATAGGTTATTCTAAAATCATGCTAACTCATATGAGGAGGCATATTTAGAAACTTCAGATGACCCAAATGAGCCTAAAGTCAGAGATGCACCACTAGAATTTGAAGAAGAAATCAGATAAACCATTGATAAACTCAAAGAAATCAACTTAGAAATAAAAGAAGATCCACGCCAGGCGCACATCAGATCCTTGTTGAATGAAGAAGAAACCAATGACTTAGTTTGGCTATTAGTTGAGTTTAAGGACTACTTCACATGGAGTTATGAAGAAATGTCCTGTTTATCTCCTAGCATAGCAGTCCACAAACTAGCAATAGATCCTAATGCTAACCCTATTAAGCAAGCTCCTAGACGCATGCGATTTGAAATTGAACAATAGGTCACTTCTGAAATCAAGAAATTGATCGATGCTAACTTTATTAGTAAAGAAAAATATCCTACCTGGTTAGCCAATGTCATCCCAGTTAAGAAAAAGAATGGCCAAATTCGCAAGTGTCAATTTTATGGATCTGAATAAGTCATGTTCTAAGGATGAATTTCCACTTCTTATACTGTAATTGATGGTGGACATTGCCTCATCTCATGTAATATTCTCCTTTATGGATGGGTCATTTGGCTACAACCAAATCAAGATGACCCCAGAGAATGAAAGAAATACTATTTTTTGAACCCCGATCAGAATCCATTATTATAAGGTGATGCCCCATAAAAATGCTGGTGCTATATACTAGTGGGCCATGACTCGAATTTTCAATGAACTCATTCATCATCAAATTGAATGTTATGTTGATGATCTAGTAGTCAAAAGCAAAGAAAAGGAAGACCATCTCTTTGACTTAAGAGTAGTTTTCAAACGGTTAAGATAATTTAACCTCAAAATGAATCCCCTTAAGTGTGGGTTCTGAGTAGCTTCAGAGAAATTTCTTGGATTTGCTGTCTGACATAGGGGAATAGAGAATGATCTAGAGAAGATCAAGGATATCTTAAAAATTACACCCCCTAAAAGTCTAACTCAGCTCAGATCATTTTAAGGATGGTTGGCATATCTAAGATGCTTCATATCTAACTTATCAGGAAGATGCCAACCATTCTCAGTACTTATCAAAAAGGATCCCAAGTTCAAGTGGGATGATAAGTGTCAGCATTCTTTTGAAGATATCAGGCACTACCTAATGATGCCACCAGTTCTAGCAACCCCTATCCCAGGCAAGCCATTGATTCTCTACACCGCACATTAGATGACTCCTTTGGTGGTTTATTGGCTCAAATCAATGAAGGAGGGAAATAAAATACTCTCTACTATCTCAATCATCATCTGATCCCTACTAAGGAAAACTACCCACCTATTGGAAAGCACTGCCTAGCTTTAATCTTTGCATCCCAAAAGCTACCGCATTACATGCTTTCTCACAAGATGAATCTGATCTCTAGAGTCAATCGTCTATAATATCTCATGACACGTCCAACATTATCTAGATGGTTGGCATGTTAGTCCATGATTTTGTCATAGTTTGACATCACATTCATACCCCTCCGTGATGTGAAAGAACAGACACTATCAAATTTCTTAGCAGTATACCTACTTCATGTTGATTCCCCACTTAGTGATGTCATCCCCAATGAACAAATCATGAACTTAGGGGACACTAGCATTCACCGTTGGGAGATGTATTTTGATGGTGCGGCTTCCCCTCAAAAAGGAGAAGAACTACGATCTACTCTTCCAGGGAAGGCAAGGGTAGAAATAGTTCTCTAACTTCTGATATGATATCATAATTCTCCAATCCATGCACCAATAATGAAGCCGAATATGAGGCTCTGATTGACAGTCTGGAGTTAGTTATTACACTATGCATCCAGAGCATCAACATCTTTGGGGATTCTCAGCTCGTCATTAACCAAATCTTTGGGTCCTATAAAGTGTTGAAGCCTAAGCACCATCATTACCACAAGTACACCATAGAGTTATTAGCTCAGATCCTAGAGGTCACTATCTATAAGATTCCTCAAGGAGATAATATTATAGTAGATGCATTGGCCAAGCATGTCAAATAGTTGGCATGCTCAAAAGATGAGTCCATTCTAATAATGGTCCAAAACAGATAAGTCTTATCTCTTATTGATGCTGAACTCACCAAGAGACTCTCTCTTGAAGGGGAGGTTGTCATTATTGAAAAAGATGATGAGTCAGATTAGAGGCAACCATTCAGGGATTACCTAAACATAGGAAAACTACCTCAAGAGAAGTCATTAGCCCTATCAGGTAAAATAGAGAGCTCTCTCCTATGCTCTCATGGATAACACCCTATACCGGTGGTCCTTCGATCATATGGGTTATGTTGTTTATCCAAACATGAATCCCATAAGATTGTGACTGAGGTACATTCAGGTTTATGTGGAGCTCACCAATCTAGTCTGAAGATGAAAGCCAAGATCAAAAGACTAGGGCACTACTGGCCAATGATGATTACAGACTGCATGGATGTGGTTAAGAGATGCCACCAATGTTAGGTACATTATGTGATCCTACATCAACCACCCAATATTCTACATCCTGCATTGGCCTCATGACCATTTAAGTGTTGGGGCACTGACATAATGGGTCTGATCGATCATTCTTCTTTCAAGGGTCACCGGTTCATTCTAGCTGCCACCGACTACTTTTTCAAGTGGGTGGAGGTAATCCCACTTAGAGAATTCACAGCTCAGCATGTGCTCCAGTTTTTCAGGAACCATGTCGTGTATAGATTCGAGGTTTCTCGATGAATTATATTCGATGGTACATTCAGAACACCAAGATCAGTTTTCCCGAGTATAGATTGGAGATAATCTACCATCTACTATCCAAGGTAAACGGTATAGCAGAAGTATTCAACAAAACTCTCATTCAAATAATGAAGAAGACACTTGACGACAACAAGCGACAGTGGCATGAGCAGTTGGTTGAAGCTTTATGGGCCTACCGCACCACATATAGAACTCCAACTCAATCTATCCCATTCTCCTTAGTGTATCGGTCTGAATCTATTCTACCATTAGAAGTCCAACTCTCATCACTAAGGGTAGTTATGGGTAGCAAGATTACTACAGAGCAGAATGCCAAGCTACAGTTGGAATAGCTTGAAGGTTTAGAGGAGAGGCGCCTCCGGGCATGCCAACCTCAAGTTGTACAAAGCTAAAATGATTCAAGCTCACAACAAGTTATTCTGTCCTAAAGCTTTTCAAGTATGAGAGCTTGTTTTAGTTCTAAAGAGACCAATTATCACTCGTCGAAAGATGGGAGGCAAGTTTGAACCCACTTGGGAAGGCCCTTTTTTCCATAGAAAAGGACAACCAAAGAGGATTTTATCAACTCATAAACTATAAGGAAGTGTGTCCTATTCTTCCAATCAATGGGCTCTACCTAAAGAAATATCATCCATAAATTTTTTTTAAAAATAATCATCAATAAACCTTCTTTTCATATCAAATTTCATCTCTTATGTGTTAAAAATATATTTTTCTTGTGAATTCGCCACAATGTGTTTAGGGTAGGTGTAAGAGAACCCTAGTGGCATCCTATCCCTCCACAACATAAATATAAACTACATTCAATCCTCCAGTGCTATTAGGATAGGTGTAAGAGAACCCAAGCAGCATCCTATTCCTTCTTTTATCTCGAGCTACTTTGATGTGGGAGCAAGCCCCGTGGCACTCACTCATCAGCTCCAAGTCAGGCTAATGTACTACCTTGCTAGTGTGTCACCCCAGTGGTTTCTTGTCAATGGGATGTGAGTCCCCGTGCTTTCTTCTTGACTTGACCATTGCAAATCAATGAGCACCTTGTTAGTTTGATAAGCCTTATTGTGCAACCAGTAAGCTACCCCTTGTTGACTTCATTTAAGAAGATGTAAGCCCACATGCTTTCTTCTTGAACTAGCCATCATGCATTGACTAGGTTGAGTATATTTAAAGTTTAGGATAAGTCCCCCAGTGGCTCCTTTCCTCCTGACTACTTCAAGCTTGGGTTTAGTCCCTACACAGGACTCCTCACTTAGTAGTCACCCTAGGTTAGATAGCCCCTGCCGAGCCGAAGATAGACTATCCCGGCAATCAGTTTCATTTTAGGGAGATGTAAGCCTACACACCTTCTTTCTATACTGATTGTCATAAATTGACAGGCACCTTAGGTTGGTTGATTATCGCCCTGCTAATGGTGACCCACCCGGTGGATACATTACTCTTAGCGGATATGAGTCCCCATGCTTTCTCCTTGAGTTGGCCACCGAATACCTACAGACTTTCTTTTATAGGATTTTGGATAATGCCCCTAGAAACACCTCCCCTATGGGCACCTATTTGGATCACATCCTTAGCGACCCTTTTTAGACACTACCTCGATTACTCTTGGATTAGACAGCCCCCCTTTTCTAGTAGCCACCCCTATGGTTAGAGAATTTTTTTAGCCAATGCACAGATTCTCCCTTGGTCAAGTAAGTCTGAGATAGGACTAGGCTGATAGAAGCTCCTTCTTAGTATGATCACTCACAAATCAATAGGGTCCATGCAAACATAAAACAAACAAAATATATCTTCCTTATGGATTAGGAATTCAAGCTCCTAGTAGGCCCTTTCTCAAGCAGGCATCCTATCTTTAGGATAGTGTCAGCAAAACTCCCTATAGGAATTGCCTGACTACTTTGAGTTGAGATAAGTCCTCGGGTCAGCACTCTCTCAGTAGTTGCCCTTAGGTTGGGTTCAACTTGTTATGCCACCAACGAGTCACCCTGATGATCGTCTTTGCTTTGAAAGATATAAGTCTATTATGCATTCTTTCTAGCACCACCATTGCAAACTGACAGGCAGCCTTAGGTTGGATTAGATTTATTGTTCAAGCAATTGATCGCCTCAGTGGTTCCTTATGTAGGAGGATCTGAGTCCCCACGCTTTCTTTCTAACTTGACCATTACACACCTAAAGGCACCCCCTGGGTTGGTTAGTTCTACCTCACGACCGATAGACTATCCCTTTAGATTTGTAAATCTAAGACAGGTCTAGGCTAATATTAGCCCCCTTCTTAGTGGATCCATTGAACACCGAGGATATCCATCAAATTAAAACAAATGTAATTCAATCAAATAATATTATTTTGACTACTTTCGAGTTGACATAAGTCCCAAGAGGCATTCATTTAATATTCAACCTACATTGGGTTCGATTTGTTATGTCCAACAGATCATCCCAACGGTTGTCTCTTGCTTTTGGAGATGTAAGTCCACTACGCATTCTCTTTAGCACAACCATTGTACACTGAAAGGCAGCCCCTTAGGTCGGATAATTCTACCATGTGGCAGGTGGACTACCCCTTTGGATTGGTAAATCTCAGATAGGCTAACATAGCCTTCTCTCGTCCATATAAATTATCTATCTCGAAATCTAAAACATAAACAAACAATCAATCAACTTCTCCCAATGAGACATCAAGCATCCCAACCTCCCTAGAGGAGTCAATTGAATCCAACTCAAACTTGCATTCCTGTGGTGAAAATTTTCTATAGGGAGGGAGTCGCCTTCAAATCTATTGGGAGAAATGAAAGAGGCAAGCATATAAAAATTCATCTTTTAGGATGCCATGCAGATCCACAGATGTACTTATTCAGGTGATCGAGTACATCATCAAGAAAATAGTATACTATCTCAAAAGATAGAATTCACTACCCTTTAATTGACCTAATCACCTCAACAAGGACTTCTAAGGACAATGGTTCTACATATGTACCAGATATTCTTCCCCTACTTTACATGAAAAAGTAAAGCAATGTTTATTTTAAATTGAGGTCATTGAGTTCCCTACAGGGGCAAGCCCCCATAATTAATTGCATCCTAAAGAATGGGGATCCCTTAGGAAAACTCTCGATTAAAGTAAATGATCGTTATCTTCAAAGATTTTAATAGGAAAGGACTATCAATCGATTGGTTCATTTTTGGGAATCAAATGGGATTGCTCAAAGAGGGGGAGTTATTATCGAAGCCAAAATTGAAGATAAGTAGGAGATGCCCACGATGCTAGGAAACTTAGCGAGCTCCTCAAACTATCCTATAGTTGGGCTTTACATTTTGAAATTGATTTAGTTTATTTGAGTTATATTTTTTATTAGAAATTTAGGACTTATGATTCCTTAACACAAAATTAAGGAAATGCCTAAGATGTGAGGAATTAAACTTAGGGTCCATAATGAGGAGAAGCAACCTCAGAACCTAAGTCTAGGGAGCTTTGGTGAGGGATGAAAGCATAACCTAAATCTAAGGGAAAAAATGAGTATTTGGTTTGCCTTCACAAGAGAGAACAAACCACCCGATAGTTTAGACTTACAATCGCCTGGGGGTGGCCGCCAACTAACTCCTATGATTTTAAATACATGTAGGCAAGTATTTATGCTTATGCAAGATAACTAGGCTATTATTTATTTAGAAAGAGACTAAGTCCTTAAACTCACTCCCTAAAGAGACTAGATCATGTAGGGACATGCTCTAAATGACCTAAATCTAATGCAATTCAAATTTCATTTTATTTGTATTTTTGGATAATTATTTTGACTCGATCTAATAGGATTCATATGACTAATGCATGAGAAATAAAGTTGCTCGCCAAAATCAGCGAGAAGGGAGGAGGTGAGTTTCCACCATGGCTCTCAAAGGTCAAGCCAAGTTTCTTTGGCAAAGGTGGAAGCCCTCTAATCAAGAGTGAAATAAGATGTTGTTGTGCATGATATTGTAAAAGAAATACTCATCCAGCTAAGGGGTTGCTAATACTTTTATCTTGATTTTTAAACCTAAGCTTTATGTGAGGTAATGAGTTCTTTATTTTTAATTTGAGTTGTTAAGTTGGGTAAAAGATTTCTTTTTTCCTAAAGAGCCTAATCCACATCCAGGACATACATAAAGCAAGAACGAAACTAGGAAAAAGTATGCCACTTAATGCAAAAGCTAAACAAATCATCAATCAATTTATAAAGCTAATCGCAAAATGAATAAAAGTCCATTATGGTTGGGCACGATCGCGCTAACCCAAAAAATATCAAATTGGGTAGCCGAGCTCTACCCTTATACAAATCGGATTATAAATGAATTAAATTACAATTAAGCAAGGAATTCATTATTATAGGGGTCTTCAAGCTTCATTTCTTCTTTCTTCTTTTCTTCTTTTCTTCTTTTCTTCTTTTCTTTTTTTCTTCTTCTTTTCTTCTTTCTTCTTTTGGTTCCTTTTTTTTATGGTTGGAATGTAGATGCTCCAAGGTTTCACATGGTGCATAAGATAAGATCTTATGACTAATGCTCACCCTAATTCCCATAATAATCATTCCAAAATCCTAATTGCACAAATTTATATGAAAAGGAGAAGAATGGAAATCTAATTAACACCTATAAAACAAAGGTTAGCTAAAACAAACCACACAAATCCCAAGAATGTATATTGGACTTATCACCCACACATGGGTGACTAAGTCCACCTGGCCTATTGGATTATGCTTAAGGGTATAAAGCACCTATAAGCAAAAGCATTTATATTTTTATTTTTATGATAGCTCCCCTTAAGCACAATCCCCTGCAGAAAAGAATAGTTAGACTAAGAGCATCCTACCATTTATTCTATGAGCATGCACCCTAACATCCAGTCTAAAATATATATCACAAAACAAAACAAAACATCAAACAATGCACCGCCCTATCCTAAACCTAGAAGTGGTGACTTAGGCTAACATGTGTGCTTTGAAGGTTTGTGTTGTATGCTTAGCTATGGCTTTAGGTTCAAATTTTCTAAGTGTGAAAAAACATGTTCAACTTAGAGGGTTTCATTTAAGTTACTTAATTATTTTGGGTTGAATTTATTTCATGTTTTGATTTAGTTCAAGTGAATCCTACAATTAATTACTAAGTTATGAAGAGAGGGGAAGAGATGAGAACTTTCTTTCCTCCCCTAACCTAAGTAATTTCTAAAGTAGATTCACATTTTAATTTTGTTTAAGTAAATATTTTGATTAAATATTTTAATTAATCCTAAGTTTAGATAAACTCTAAACAAACCTAGTCAAAAAGAAAGGCATTTTAAGATTAAATAAAATGAATCAAATCCATCTAACACACATTACTTTATTTCTTTCCCAACATGTATAACATGCATATGAATGAGTCCTAAGCATATATATATATATATATATATATATATATATACATACAAAATGAGAACATTTAATACACTTTATGATGCATGCTAAGTAATCCAATTAGGGAGATTTGGAAATTTAAGTATGCATGATTTTCTTTAAATAGAAAAGGGTTTCTTTATCCAATTTTTCACATACACACATGAAAGTAAGGCATAAATGAGTACAGCGCCATTGTTAACCAGAGGTGTAAAGTACAAGACCTACTTAGGGCTACTTAAAGCCTCGCAACCTTAGGGTTTTCTAGACTAATATTCCACTTTCCTTAAATATAAACATGTGTATAAAAGAAATGAATGGAAAAGAAAGAATGCAAAAGTTGTATTAATTGATTCATTTTTGTTTATGCAATTTATATGTGCAAGTATAGGTAACCCTTCTTAAGTGATAGCATAGGAATGAATAAGATATGAAATTAGGTGAGTGTTAGGTTCTTTTCAAATGAACCATACATCTCACCAAATTCCTATTTAAAACTATACTAACATAAGAGAGAAAGGAAACCTATGCTAAGCACACCCATATATTCTCCACATGCAAGCTTATAATTAAAATATAAGTAGCACACTTTCAGATTTGATAATTGATTTATATGTTTTGAACATAATTTGGATTTAGTAGTGATACTAGCTACTCATATTTCTACTTTAGCCAACACATGCAAATTTTACATAAAGTAAACAATTTCATTTTTAAATTTGAATTTGAAGAATATGAATGCATGAAACCACATGGAATACAAATTTAACATGTTGGGGAAATAATTAAAGCAATTAAAGCATGTAAACTTATTCACTTTATTTAAATCCTAAAGGCATTCTCATGAAATAAGAAAGTTTAAAATAAATCAAAGTGAATTCAATGTGATTTTTGTTTAGTTTGGAGTTTGAATTAATTTTAAAAAGGTGAGTTGAGTTTTCTATTCCTAACCCATTCCCACATGTGTTTGATATTTTTGTTTAATTTTTAGATGATTAGATTCATTTTTATGTTTTAATTTGGTTAAGGTATGAATTAAGCAAATTACTTAACCCTTACCTACACCACCTTAGCATAATTAACTAAATAATTATGAGCCAATGAGATGACATAAAATCTCACAAGGAATTTAAATTTGCAATGCACCTAATAAGAAAAAGGCCTAATGCAATTTGGCTCATGATTAAAGATTAATTAAGCTAAGGGGTTTAACTTAAGTAATTTCAAAACACCCTTTCATGCATATGAATTGGATTTTGATTTCCTTAATTGAACTTAGGCTATTAAACACCTAAGCATCTATCCATAGTAGATTAATTAAGTTCTAGAAATTTTTATAATTTTTAAAAATTAATTAAGGGCATAATTAAATGGATTAATCTTTAATTAAGAGAATATTAAGGAAAGAAAAAGGGGTTTAGATAATAGCTTAGAGGAAATGCCCCAAAATTATTTCCTCAACCTCCTATCTACTCGATCTAACCTTAATCAACCTTGATAATGGATTAAAACCACTAATCACACCTTAATTATCCTTGATTAGGTTAAGGGAGTAATTAGGAAACCCATATGTAATTCTCCTAATTAAACTTTTAATAAATCCCAAGAAAATTAGGAGAGATAGAAGTCATCCTCTAAAATATACCCAAAAGGTTTGGGATTAATCAAAGGCTTAATTAAAAGGTAATTAGCAAAATGAAATTTCTAAAAAACCCAAAATTAAAGAAAATCATAATCCAAAGTCCATTGAAATTAATTTTAAAATATTTTAGGTTAAATTATCTTTCCATAAGATTTTATTTCATATTTTTTTGAAATTTATTGAGAGAGATATAATTTTTAGAAGATCCATAGATTAATTAGAATTAATTAAGCATACTAACTAATCCCTCAGGTCACAGCGTGTCGCGTGGTGGCAACGGTCAGCGCACTTTACACATGTCATGTGATGAGCATCCCACTTAAATATCACATCAAGTGGCAGCGCGGCGGTGGAATGCGCTTTGATCTCTATCGTCTGATCAAAGATTAGACGGCTAGGGATCTCCCTGAGGTTTTAGAAGGGATAAATCATTTTATAAATATGGGAATAATCTCAGCCGTCCATCCAAAATGCACGGATGGATGGCCAAGATCTCCCCAGTTCTTCCCCCAGGCTCAATAAAAACCGTCCATGATCTAGGGAAAGATCTGAGCTCGGTTGAGCTTGAATCGAAACAAAACTTAACCCACACCATCTAAAGCCAATAAGCGGCACATCCAATGGTGGGATTTGCATGAATTGAAAATTCCTTTCACAAAAGACCAACACCTCCTATGTTAGGTGGTCGAAAAATTTCATACCTCATCGAAGGTGATCACCGGCACTCGAGATCGATGAGGTAGCTTCGTCTAATGGAGACGAAGCCTTATTGAAATTCTTAGGCCTTGGGGTTGAGTGGATTGTTCTATAGACCAACACCACTTCAAGTCTCTTGCGACTTTGATCTAATTGCTCCTCTCCTTGCTATGGGAACTCCAATGGAAGCTTGAGTGTGCTCGGATTGGTCCTTAGAGGAAGTGTGCAAGAGGAATTCGAGCAGTTTTCAGTGTGGAGAAAGTTGGAAGTTCAAGTGAGCTCCCCTATTTTCCAATGGTGAAAAATCGAGAATTCTCAAATTCAATTCTCCCTTAGAATACTTAGGAAAGCTCTCTGATCTCTCCTAACACTCTCTAGAGCTTAGTCAAATTGAGGAATAAAGGATTTAAATTGAATAACGGGAGTATATCTCCCCCTTGAAGGATCGAACGGTCGTAAGCTTATTTGCCATTTTGATCCAATTGACCACAATGGGAAGGTTGTTTGATCCATTTTTATTAGAAAGCATCAAGTGGATATGAAGAGGGTGTGACCAAATTACCCATGGATTAGGCCAAAATTTGTTCTATGACATAGGGGTTGAATGGCCATTTTGCTGATTTTTCAATTTGGATATATTGGGTATGAGGAGAAACTAGGTTTGGCCAAGTTTCATGAGATTTGGAATTCATTTGATAAGGTTTGGCTCATGTTGAGCCATTTAGGTCAAAATGGGTCAACTTGGCTCAAGTTGACCAATTGGCCAAATTGGGTCAAGCTAAGGGTTGGGTTAAATTCATATGACCATTTGAAATATTTTGGTGGTTTGGTTTGATTCAATTTGGTATAGTTTTGAATTTGGCTCATATGACTTCATTTAGGTCAAATGGGTCAAGTTGACCTATTTGACTCATGTGACCTATTTGAGGTAGGTCAAGGGTAGGTTTAGGTTAGGTTAGTCATATGGAGTGGATTAGTGTCTTTGTTTACAACCAATTTTGTCTATGTTCAAATTTGGCTCAACATGACCCCTTTAGGTCAAGTAGGGTCTAAGGTCAATTGGGCTAGGTTATGTCTAGTTGGCCAATTAAGGATTTGGTCAAGTTCAACAAGTGATTTGGAATGAACTTGACCCATTGGTTTGAATCAATTTTGCTTAGATCAAATTTTGACACATTTTAACTTTTTAGGTCAAGTTGGGTCAAGTGGCCAATTGGGCTAGGTTAGGCTCAAATGTTAACTTGGTCAAGTTCAAACATAAGTCAGGAGTGAACTTAGATCAATGGTTTCAATCAACTTGGCCTATGGTGGAATTTGGCTTTTAGGTTTCATTTTGGGCTAAGTGTTGACTTGGTCAACCCTTAAGTTTGACTTGGTTTAACCAATTTGATTGATTGATCATCCCATGATGATTGTTGATCATGATGAGAGGCATAGATGAGTTTGATTCAATCCAATTTGGTTAGGATTAGAATTTGACTCATAAGGGTAGTTTATGTCACTTTAGGTCAAGTGAGCCTAAAATGGGTCAAAATGGTCAAAGCTTGATTTGAGTTTGAACTTGCATATGGATTTATGATTGAAATATAAATTCATTTACGAGTGGTTTGAAGTCAAATGAGTTTTGATTCATTTTACAATTTCATATTGAAAGGGTGAACATGAAAGGCTTTTGGCTTTGATTTTTGAATTGGATTTTGCTTTAGTGATTGAAGTTTGTACTTATATATGGGTTCATGATTGTAAGGTTGATTGAATCATGAAGAGAAATCAAGAGTTTGGCTTGATTTAAAATTGATTTGTTTAAGTTCAAGATTTTGACTTGAAAGGCTTAGGTTGGATTCTGAGTTGCTTTGAGTTTGATTTTTGGAATTAGTTTTGACTGTTTGAATTCATATTTCATTTATATATGAGAATATAAATGGATCATGAGAAAATTTCAAGGATTTGAAGTGGTTTAATCATGATTTAAGCTAAGCCCGTTAAGAAGGATTTAAAAGACTTAGGAAAATTTTTGAATTTGGAGTTTGAATTTTTTTGAATTTGGTTTGATTGATTTATATTTATATTTCATTTATATATGTGAATGTAAATGAGAATATAAATGAATTTTGAGAAAATCTCATGAGTTTGAATTGGTTTGATCATGATTTAGGCTAAGTCCATTAATGGAAAATTAAGGACTTGAGGAAATTTCATGAATTGAGTTTGAATTTTGAGTTTAGTTTGATTGGTTTGAATTTATATTTCATTTATATATGTGAAAATAAATGAGAATATAAATGAAATATGGAATACCTCATGAGATTTGAATTAGTTTGATCATGATTTAGGATAAGTCTATTAATGAAAAATTAAGGACTTAAGGAAATTTCATGAATTGGGTTTGAATTTTGAGTTTAGTTTGATTGGTTTAAATTTATATTTCATTTATATATGTGGATATAAATGAGAATATAAATAAATTATGAAAAGATCTCATGAGATTTGAATTGGTTTTGATCATGATTTTGGTTGAGTCCATTAATGGAAAATTAAAGGGACTTAGGAAAATTTCATGAGTTGATATGAAATCCTGAGTTTAGTTTGATTGGTTTGAATTTATATTTCATTTATATATGTGAATATAAATGAGAATATAAATTAATTATGAGAAGATCTAATGAGTTTGATTGGTTTTGATTAAGATTTTGGCTAAGTCCATTAATGGAAAATTAAAGGGCTTAGAAAGATTTGGACCTAGGAATTTTTGATGGATTTTGATCATGAGTTTCAATCATAGATTTCAATCATGGATTTGAATTATTGATTTTGATCATATAAAGTTGATTTGAGTTTGGATTAAATCAATTAAGATTTATTTGGAGTTTGACTTGAAGGAAGGAAAGTGAGGAATGGTTTTAAAATTTTCTAACACCCCAAGGCATGACCTATTCCTATGGCTAACTCTTCTAAGTCTTTAGGGCTAGATTGAGTGTCCACCTAATCACTAGATGTGTCTTAAGACTAAGAAACTCTTAAATTCTAAGAGAAGTCATATGTCTAAGATGGAGGGGTTAAGAGCTCATCCTAAAAATGAGGTCAACAATTCCCCAACGAGTGCGTCCTCAAAATAAATCTCATCAAATCCTTATCCCTAGTGGATAACCTGAACCTGCTTCCCCAGTGGAAGGTTCACATGCTTGATCCCTTAGTGGATCCCTTCTTCCTCCCTTATGCCCTCAGCATGAGTGGAGTTGCATTGCACTAAAATCTTGATTCCTTCTACATCTTGGGTTCAGGAGTAGATTGTTTCTTTTAGTGTTTGTGATCCTTTGGACATTGTTGATCATCTCGGTCAACACTAATATGTGCAGTGTGCCTTGCCAGTCACACCACACCTATTGGGCTCCCTTTATTGACCTTACTTTTAGAGTGAGCTCTCATCTTCCTCATCACAAATCTAGGGCTCTCATAGACACTAAAATTTTCTTAGTCTTAAGACACTTCTAATGATTAGGTGAACACTTAACTTAACCCTAGAGACTTAGAAGAGTTAGCCATAGAAATAGGTTATGCCTTAGGGATTTAGAAGGACTTGCCTACCCTATAGCCCAAGCCCAATCCTTGCTTTCTTCTTTCAAACTCAAACCTCAAATTCAAATTCAAACCCCAAAAATCAAATCCAACCATCTAATGATTGAAATCCATCACTAAATTCAACCTCTAAATTCCTTCCTAAGCCCTTTGATTTTATCATATGGATTTAGCCTTAACCAAATCCAAATCAACCTCATTCCAATTGACTTTCTCAATTATCAAATTCAATCTCAAATCAAATTTCAAATCATAAATCCAATCCCAAATTAAATGACTGAAACCCATGATTAAATTCAAATTCCAAATCTCTTTCTAAGTCATATGAATCACCTTCATATACTTAGCCAAAACTCCTTCAAACCAACTCAAAATTGATTGATTTCTTTATAAATTAATCATTCATTCATTTATATTCATAAATATAAATCAAATCCAAATTTAAACTATTCAAATCAAAACAAAATAAATCAAAGCAATTCAAAATCCAAGTTAGTCTCTTTTGACATATATCCCTTAATTGGTCAAATTTGCTTCCAAATCACTCCAAACCCAAGTTATTTTCTCATAACCCATTTATTTTGGGAAAAGGAGCCCTTTGGGGGCTTGAATTTCTAATCCACAAGTGAATTGATTTTAATTATTTTGTTTTTTTATTTATTTTATTTCGTGGACCTAGTTTGAGGGATCAAAGGAAGGGTAATATCCTAGACTGTCTGATGAACCAAGGAGAGAATCATGCATAAACAAATTCTCCAACCACATGGGTGGCTATTAGGAAAAGGAAACTATCCAATCCAAAAGTAACTTAGGATAGTGTATAAATGGGGTCACAAAGGACATGATCCAAATAGTGTGCCCGCAGGGATGAGCCGCTAAGGCTTAATCCAACACTCTGGAGAAGATGACATGGCTAGTCATATACAATAGGTATTCGGTGTCCAACTCAAGGAGAAAGCACGGGACTCATATCTGCCAAGAGTGGTGTACCCACCGGGTGAATCGCTATCAAGATTGAGAGAACATCAACCAACTGGGTGCCCATCGGTTGAAACAATCAACCTAGGAACACAAACATTGTTGGGGATAGTCTATCTTGGCTCGACGTTATCTCGACCTAGGGAACTACTTGAGTGAATGCCACTGGGGGACTTATATCAGCTCAAAAGTAGTCAAGAGGAAAGGAGCCTCTAGGGGACTTATCCTAAACCTCAAAAATACTCAACCTAGTTAGAGCATGATGGCTAGTTCAAGAAGAAAGCACGGGGACTAATATCTTTTTAAACAAAGTCAACATGAGATAGCTTGCTGGCAGGAAGACTACCATATTAACAAGGTGCTCATTGTTTGCAATGGTCAAGTTAGGAAGAAAGCACGGGGACTCACATCTTCCAACAAGTGACCATTGAGTTGACATACTAGTGAGGTAGTATGTAGACCCAACCTAGAGCAACTAATGAGTGAGTGCCATATGGGGCTTGCTCCCACATCAAAATAGCTCCAGAAAAAAGATGTGTTTATTTTGTGCATGTGTCAAAAGAAATAAGATGCCTCTGGGGGACTCTTACACCTACCTTAAACACACTAGGGGTTTTGATGGAATGGTGCCACGGCTGGCAAACAGGATTCCCACTAAGAAAGGATGCCGCTTGGGTTCTCTCACACATATCTTAATTATTCTATTTAAAATAGGATGCCTCTCGAATTCTCTTACACCTATTCTAAAAACATCAAGAGATTGTGTTTGTATTGTGAAAGAAGGATAAGATGCCACTAGGTGACTCTTACACCTACCCTAGACAGATTCACAAGACAAGCAAAACACTTGAAAGAAGAAGATTTGATGAATGGAATCAAATTTTGTTCTTTTATTAATGATTATTTTCAAACATGATTTATTTCATGGGTAATATTTTTTAGATAGAGCCCATTAATTGGAAGCATCGGGTGTTCCCCTTTACAATCAATAAGCTGATAAGATCCTCCTTGGTAGGCCTTCTCTATGACATAGGGGCCTTCCCAAGTGGATTCAAACTTGCCTCCCATCTTTTGATGAGCAAAAATTGGTCTCCTTAGGACTAACACAAGGTCTCCTACTCAGAAAGACCTAGGGTGGACCAGCTTTTTGTGAACTTGAATCATTTTAGCCTTATATAACTCGAGGTTTTGCCATGCCCATAGGCGACTCTCCTCCAAACCTTTGAGCTCTTCTAACTGCAACTTTGCATTCTGCTCTGTAGTGACCTTGTTACCCAATGCTATCCTTAGTGACGGGAGTTGAACTTCTAAAGGAATAATGGCTTCGAAACCATACACTAAGAAAAATGGGGAAGACTGAGATGGAGTTTGGTATGTGGTGTGGTATGCCCACAAAGCTTCAACCAATTGTTCATTCCACTGTCGCTTATTATCATTGAGAGTCTTCTTTAGTATCTCGATGAGATTTTTGTTGAATGCTTCCGCTAAGCCATTTTCTCTGGGGCAGTAGATGGTGGAGTATCTCCAATCTATACCGTGTCTTCTGGCGAAGCTATTGATCTTCATGCTTTTGAATGCAGTACCATTATCAGATATAATTCATCGAGGCACCCCAAACGTATATACGATATGGTTCACGGAAGCACATGTTGAGTTGTGACCTCTCAGTGGGATGGCTTCCACTTGGAAAAAAGTCTGCAGATGAATCGATGCCCTTGGAAGAAGGAGGATCGATCGGACCTACAATATCGGTAACACTCAAATGGCCATGAGCCAATGTAGGTGTAGAATGTTGGGTGGTTGGAGGAGACAAACCGTGTACACGATGGCATCTCCTAGCTACATCCATGCATGATCATCGAAGGCCAGTAGTATCCAAGTCTTGATCTTCATCTTCATCTTCAGACTGGATTGATGTACTCACATGACTGTGTACCTCGATAATGCATGGGCTTCATGTTTATCTATAATGTAACCACATTTGGTCAAGGAAGTGGTGTAGGTGCCATCAACAGAGCATAGAGAGAGCTCTCTATTTCACGATGGGCTTGTGACTTTTCTTGAGGTAGTTTTCGTGTTCAAGTAATCTATGAAGCGGTTTCCTCCAATCTCTTGTCCATTTTGGCAAGGCAACCTCCCTTCAAGAGAAAGTCTCTCGATGAGTTTATCTAAGGGATAGACTTTTCTATTTTGGACCTTATTGAAATGGACTCATCTTCGGACATGCCAATTCTTTGGCAAGTTTGGCCAAGGTATCACTACTACGCTTTCTCGGGAACCTTGTAGATGGTGACTTGAGAATAGCCAACATCTTCATGGTATACTCATAGTAATGACGAAGCTTGGGCTTGAGAACCTGGTAGGACCCGGCAATTTGGTTGATGACCAATTGAGAATCCCCAAAGATGTTGATGCTCTTGACACTGATAGTGATGGCTAACTCGGGCCAATCAAAGCCTCATACTCTTCATTGTTGGTGTAGGGTTGGAAAGATAGTATGAGAATCTCATCACATCATAGTTTGGAGTTAGAAGAACTATTCTACCCTACCCTTTCCGGAGAATAGATCATGGTGCTTCACCTTTAAGAAAAGAAGCACCATCAAATATATCTCCCGGTTGTGCCTCCCTAAGTTCATGATTTGTTCATCAGGAGATCATCACTAAGTGGAGAATCAACAAGTGGGTGTCTTTCTAAGAAATCTGTAGTGCTATCCTTTTACCGAGGAGGGTATGAAATGATATTAAGCTGAGAATCATGGACCAATGGCCAAACATCCAAAAGTGTTGGTCATGTCATGAGATCTCATGGATTTCTTGAGATCAAGTTCACCTTATGAAAGCATATAGTGTAGCTTAAGATAGATCAAAGGTAAATGTTTTTTCAATATGTGGATAATTTGCTTCAAAAGAAATTAGAAGATGGTTGAGGTAGTAGAGAGAGCTCTCCTTCCCTTCATCATTGGCTTTAGAGTCGAGAGTTGTCAATGCAAAGTGTAGAGGATGAGTGGCACACTTGGATAGGCTAGAACTGACTTCACCAAGTACTCTTTGATGTCTTAGAAGGCATGTTGGCACTTATCATCCACTTGAACTTGGCATCCTTTTGACAAGTGAGAATGGCTTGCATCTCCCGATAGGTTTGAGATAAAGCATCTTAGATATGCCATCATCCTTGAAAGGATCTTATTGAGAGGTGGCATTTCTAAGATAGCTTTAATCTTTTCATCTATTTCTATTCCCGATGTTGAACAATAAACCCAAGGAATTTCCACAAGCAACTCAAATGCACACTTGGATTCATTTTAAGGTTATATTATCTTAACCATTCAAAACTACTCTCAAGTCAAGAGGTGGTCTTCTTTCTCTCTTGACTACTAGATCATCAATGCACTCAACGATGATGGATGAGTTCATTGAAGATCGAGTCATGGGGTATGTAGCACCAGCATTTTAAAATAAAAGGCATGACCCTATAATAGAAGATTTATCGGGGTTTGAAAAGTAGTGTTTCTTTCATCTTAGAGACATCTTGATTTGGTTATAGCGGATGACCCATCCATGAAAGAGAACACTGCATGAGATGAGGCGATGTCCACCATTAATTCTAGTATAGGAAGAGGAAACTCATCCTTAGGACATGCCTTATTTAAGTCCCTAAAATTGATGCATATGCAAATTTTGCCATTCTTCTTCTTAACTGGGATGACACTAGCTAACCAGGTAGGATATTTTTCTTCCCGATGAAACTATCATCGATCAGTTTCTTGACTTCAGAAATGACCATTGTTTTAATTTCTAATCACATGCGTGTAGGAGCTTGCTTAATAGGGGTAACGTTAGGATCTATTGCTAGCTTGTGGACTACTATGTCAGATAATTGGCATTTCTTCATAACTCCATGCAAGTAGTCTTTAAACTCAATAGCCAACTAAGTCATTGGTTTCTTCTTCATTCAACGATGTATGTTGGGCATGGATTTTCTTCTTCCCAGGTTGATTTCTTTAAGCTTGTCATTGTTGAATGAATCTCCTCTTCAAATTGGTGCCTCTTTGACTTGAGATCATGGATCATGTTTCTAAACACACATTCTCTCATAAGAGTTGGGGATGTGTGAGAAGAACTATCGGACTCCAAATGATTGGTAACAACTAGTAATAATCATCATCACTAGACCCATTATGAATCTAGTCACGCTCTTGATTGTGCTTCCCCTTATATTGTTCCATAGCTTTTTTCAGTATTGACTTGTGCTTGGACCATGTGAGGAACTAAACCTTTGTATAAGATTTTGAACACAAGGAGTAAAAGTCAAAAGGTAATTCCATTAATTCTTTAAAGTATCTTCCTCAAGCTCTACATCAACTTGGGGCTTGAGGATGATGATCCCAAAAGAACTTCTTCTCATGTCCTTTGGAAGACTTAGGGACTTCCTTAACTACTAAACCTTCAACTTTCTAAGATGTAAGTGAGGTAAGAGCTAGGTTCCCAACTATTGCCTAATAGTTTCACATAAACTATATTGAATACTTTGCTTTGCTTGGAGGCTGGTCTTCATCTCTCTGGATCAAGTCACCTCTAATGGAACCCACTGAGAGGGGTTAGCTGGTATACTAATCACATTAGACTCATCTTTTGAGCTGGATTCCAAGTCTATGTGAATAGTAGGGTACTCCTATGAACTGGAACATGACCTCTATTGGCTGAAGGCCAACTAGGGTGTCTCCCACCTCGAGAAATGCCTCTATTTCTACCTTTACCTCTACCTGGTGGAGGTTGAACCATCCTACTCACATACCCATATAATGGAATGAACTGTGGGTGGAATCTTATATGCAGATCTATTTCTTCTTCAATTCCCTTTTTTTGTTCACTTGGACTTTTCTTTTTCTTTTCATTTTCTTTTATCTTTTCTTTTTTCATTTTATTTTCTTTTTTTGCATTTGAATTTTGTCCAAGTTCAGAAAGGGTGTTTTGAGGAAGATAGTAGGTCATCCTCATAAATCTCAACCTCTCTAGCGAAAATGGCTTTTCATCTCTTGACATTTACTCAATTCCATCTTTTCTAAACTTGATGATGAAGGGAGGATGGAGATCTTGTTACGTATCCAAGGCCTACCAAGAAAAGCAGTGAATGAAGTATTGAATCAATGATGTAGAACTTTGCTTCAGTCTTCCAGTCACCGATCTCTAAAGGTAACACTATAGAACCTAAAGCTCGCTCACCTTGATCATTGAATCCTCTCAACATCATCCAATCTCTTTGCAGTGTGGAGATGTCGATCTTCAAATAGGCAAGGGTCTTTAGACTCATGATGTTTATTGATGCACATGAATCCATGAGAACCCTGGTGATTCTGAACATGTCCATGTCGACCGTGATGTATAGGGGATAGTTGTGTTCCAAGTCCCCCAGAAGAAGGTCTTCATCCATAAAAGTGATCTCTTGGGCTTCTTTTGCATAATGTGCTTCCTCACCTATAGTGGTCAGCTAAACTAAGCATATTTTAGGATCAAGGAAGGCCTTGATTATTGATTTCCTCGTCTCTTTGGATAAGACAAGGGCATTATATATGCTTAGCTTAGATGGCAACTTTCTTAGATAAGAAAGGATGTTGTAGTCCACCTTCAGCTGGTCTTCCACAAGAATATCCAAAGGTGGAGCATCTGGAAGGGCTTCATCTTCAATGACTTATTTCCCATCTTGAGGTGGTGCCCTAGGAGGTAGAACCTTGCCACTAGGAGGTTGACTTTGATCTCTTGAGGCAAGTGGTGGAAGGTTCTACCACACTGCTCACCTACGCTTCTCCTATGGGACCCTCTGATGATTCCAAGTCTATCTGAGGTGAACCCATAGTATTCAAAGTTGGAAAATAACTCTCAAAGAGGAAGATCAGAATTATTATAGTTATTTAGACTTGAAGAGTTATCATTAGGAATAGAAGAAGATAACCCATCAGAAGTGACATAGATGTAATTCAAACTAGCTTTATTCTTCAATTTCTTGGAATTATTTGGAGGTACAAAGTAGAAGTCAAGTAAAGTGAGTGGAGTAAGGGATTTGATGCCCTTATCCCGATACAAGAGTTACTAGTAGAAGAAATAGAAGAGCTAGAAATGGAAGAAGTCGGTGTGGAAGCTCAAGGCTAGAGGTTGGACATGATCGGTGGTTGTGCTAAAGGGCTATCGGGGACACATCTTCTTCATTCGCTACTACCGAGCTCCACTTTCTAGAGTTGGCACTAGCAACTTGCAAACCTTCCTTGGTGTTGGAGGTTTGAGCTTCTCGAGCAAGGAAAGCTTCTTGATCTTCTGGATGATCTTCTTAGAGGTTTTGGATAGAGAAATTTCCCAACTTTCTTTGGTTTTGGTAGGATCACATGTATCCCCAAGGATTACCCTAATGGAACTGGAAGGTTCTTCCACCAGGTATTCCTTTGGGATAACTACACCACCGGTCTTGAAATTGTGTTCAAGCCAGTCCTTGAATATGAAGCAATCATCTAAAATGTGGCTTAGCATATGGTGGTAAGGGAAAAAATTTGGATCATGACTTTTCTACTTCTCCATCTCTAGGCTCGGGTAGCTAAAATCGTTTCTTTAAGAGATTCTTAAAGATTTTCTTGATTACCTCCCTCTTAAAAGAATAAGGTTTGTTTAACTTATCTAAAAGAGTAGGTGGACCATAGCTACTGGCGTGATTATATACTGCTGGTGGCATGGGCGGATGTGGTTGTCTGGAGCCATGGAGGTAGTGGTGGAGGCCTGGGGCTGCCTCAATGTGGAAGGAGGTGGAGGCTCGAGGTCATGGTCTCTGATCTCTAGTTGGCTACTTCCCACTTATCACTACTACTGGCTTCTTTCATAGACCTTTTGTGGCTTTGCTTTAGGCGATCTTGAAAAGAAAACTTTTTGGCCTCTCCTTGTAGACTAGCCACCTTATTGATTAGCTTCTCAAATGTCTTGATAGTGAAGACCTTAAGAATGAAAGCGACCGGGCCATGGATATTCTTCAATAGAATCTCAATGGCATGATGTTTAGATAGCTGTGGTTCACACTTCATACTCAAGTTACACCATCGAAAAATATAATCAACAAGGGACTCACAGGTGTTGTTACTAGAGATCATAGTAACCCTTTTTGAGCTCCAAAATCTCTTGATGAAGAGTTGCTCTAACTTCAAATATCTTTATTGAACCATTGGGCAATTCAACATACCAATCAAAAGTAATATCCACTAGGCTACTAACGAAAAGGCGAAAAAGCAAAGCATCTGCATTGCAACAATAGCCGAAATGTGCTATGTGTGCCTTGGGTTTCCACTGCCATCAAAGCTTTTGAAGGAAGGAGGCATGAAACCCTTGGGATATTGGATAGCATCAAATTCCTCTGGGTAGGGTCTACCCTTTGGAACCGATGATCCTCCCCCAGGCAAAACCTTCCTTCACTCACCATGGATTTATATCTTTTTCTTATATGGAGGTACTTTCCACTACCTTCCTATGCTAGTGCTACCTTGGGTAGAGTCTTATGTCCAAGACATGCACTAACTAGTGATGTGACTATAGTAGGATGAACTAAGCTTATTTTGCTTGACACTACTAACAAGTCCTGTAGCTGCATCCCATCTCAATCTGCTCGCTTCATCGCCTCTGATGTGTCAGGTGTTGGCGATTACGTGTCTTCTTGATCAACCTCATCACCTTCCATGGCTTGTTGCTCCTAAGAAGAGATCCTCTAGTGTCAACCATGCACTCCATGAGTCTCCCAATAAGTCATCTTCATTGGGATCAGCGACTTTCTCTTCATCCGACATTCCCCAAATCTCCTTCTTTCATGAAATAATATCTCATCTAAGAATGATCCTCAGGTAAAAATAATTTAGGTGAGGGTGATCACTATCACATGCGAGGCACCGGACCTTGCCTCACTAGAGTCAATATGTGGGCTCACTTGAATGACACTCTTATTGGGTAACAATTAGGATATTCCACTCCAGGGTATGCTGACTATCATCTCTAGAATATCTATATGTATCACCATCTCCACATCCTGTATGGTGAGTTGGTGAAGGGACAATGATGCGGGGTCACTCCTTCGCACCACCACAGGGAAGGTGAGAGAGGAGACCCTACCACAATGGGTGGTGTAGGGTAGGATCCTCCCTCAGTCATATCACCAAGGGTGCTTTTCCCGGATATGGCCTTCATGGCCTTAGATGGAATAGGAGATGCTGTAACTTGAACTGGTGATGGCAGATGAGGGGTAGAGCGGTGGGGTGGAGACACCACTCTCTATGCAGGGCGCCCCTATGGTAACTAGTCTAGTAAGATGGATATTGTCAGTATGGTGCGGTGGCGTGTCAGAGCTAAAATCAATAAAGCGGATGTTTGCGAACCTCCCTCTCCTAGTAATATGTGTGTATGGGCCTCGGGCCCTCTCTCGTGCTTCCCCCACTGTGGGGGTTGATGGATCATAGATCAAATTGTGTTCTAGACTCTGAGCATTTGTCACCTACTGGTGTAAGAGATGGAGGCGCATGACCTCTGCTCACGAACTGGTGATGACCACTTGAGGAGGTGATGAGTGGATCCTCCCAACATCCTCTCTGTCTAACCCAGAGAGAAGATGGAACTAGTTTTATGTAATCAGTGGTGAAGTAACAACGGGGAACTCATCCATGGTTGAATGGGTTGGCCTCTCCAGAGTGATCCCGGTGTGGTGCATCATGGTTCTTATCTTGTATGTGGGTAGGATGGGAGGAGTACGAGCTAGACCCATACTCAAATGTAGAGGAGGCAAGCCCTGAGACCAGGGGAGCCTTACCCTTAGAGAGTAAAGATGAGATGGTACTAGCCCTCACTAGGGTAGCATGAGAAACCACATGCATAATCTGGTACTGTCTGCACAACTAAAGCATGTGCCAGCTTTCCTCTTGAGGAGACATGATGAGGGTAAGTCAATCCGATGAACACTGATCACCTGGTCCTATAGCCAGGAGGGGAATGCCCTCAAGTAATCCACTCCTCAAATCCCCCCAAATGAATGGATGTGTATGGTCCGGAGGAAGTTGGCGATCTCAGATCCATACCATGGGGAAGGTAAAAATGAACTTGAGAACTAGCCATTTCAACAACCGAGATTGAAGCTGAACTACTAATGCACGTAAGAATGCAATGAGAAATGAGTTTGTATATTTTTATCTTTATAGATTTTGAATTTTGAATTTAAAATTTGAACCCACATCCAACAACTTGGAAGTGTTAAGTGGGGTTCAAATGGAAGATTGATTGAAAGAGAATTTGAATATGAATCCAACTTCAATAAATTTAGGTATGTTGAAATATGGATTCAAATTTTTTGATAAGGATGCTTCCATAGGTTCAAGTTTGTTTGAATTTGATTTTTTTTGATTTGAGGACCCTTTCCTTTAACAAATTTGGGTATGTTAAAGTAAAGGTCAAATTGATTGTTTTGTTTGATTATTTTGGAATTTTACTTAGCAAATTTAAGTATGCTAAGTGAAGCATTTGAAAAAAGTGATTGTTTCTTTTTATGAATTTTTTTTTGATTTTGGAAAATGTTGAATTTCACTTAGCAAATTTTGGTATACTAAGTGAAGAATCCAAGTGTGCTTTGTTTAATTTTGAAAATAGGATTCTAGCAAATTTAGGTATGCTAAGAAAATCCTAAGTGTTTCATTTTGTTTTGATGTTTTGATTTTTGAAAGGTAGGATCTTAGCAAATTTGGTATGCTAAGAAATCCTAAGTGTTTCATTTTTGTTTTGATTTGTTTTGAAAGTGGAGACTTAACTTTAGAAAATTTGGTATGCTAAGTCCCACTTGGTTTTGTGAAATGGAAATTTCACTTAGCAAATTTGAGTATGCTAAATGAAATTCAAAAGATGTGTTCAAAATTTTGATTTATTTTGGTTTTGAAAATGGAAACTTCTCCTTAGCAAATTTGGTATGCTAAGGAAGTTCAAAGGTGTTTGAAAATTTTGGTTTTGATTTGGAGACTTCACTTAATTTTAGTATGCTAAATGAAGTTCCAAAATGTGTTTGAAAATTTTGATTTTGATTTGGAAACTTCACTTAACAAATTTGGGTATGCTAAATGAAGTTCCAAATGTGTTTTGAAAATTTTGATTTTTTATTTGGAGACTTCACTTAGCAAATTTGGGTATGTTAAATGAAGTTCCAAATGTGTTTTGAAAATTTTGATTTGGATTTGGAGACTTCACTTAGCAAATTTGGGTATGCTAAATGAAGTTCCAAAAATTTTGAAATTTTTTTGATTTTGATTTGGAGACTTCACTTAGCAAATTTGATGTTGTAGTTCAAAATGTGTTTGAAAATTTTTTGATTAAATGAAGTTCAAATGTGTTTTGATTTTGATTTGGAGACTTCACTTAGCAAATTTGGGTATGTTAAATGAAGTTCCAAAATATGTTTGAAAATTTTGATTTTGGTTTGGAGACTTCACTTAATTTGATGTTAAATGTTCCAAAATGTGTTTTGAAATTTTTTTTTGATTTTGTTTGAATTTGGAACTTCAAAAATTTGGTATGTTAAATGAAGTTCCAAAATGTGTTTGAAAATTTTGATTTTGAATTTGGAGACTTCATAACAAATTTGGGTATGTTAAATGAAGTTCCAAATGTATTTAATATGATTGTTTAAGTTTTAATTTGAAAAGAGGATTTCCATTCACAAATTTTGTATGTAGAATGGAGATCAATTATTGAAATTTTGTTTTTGTATGATTATTGCTTTTTTGAAAGAGGAATTCCAACTTATTCATATGTGAGATATGTTTAAGTGGGATTTCCAAATGATATTATTTTTAAATGGGGATGAAATCTTCATTTAATAAATTTGAGTATATTAAATGAAGGTGTTCATATGTGCTTTTGGAAAATTTAATTTTATTTGAAGATGAAATTTCCATTCAATATGTATGAGTGTATTGGATGGAAAGATTCATGTTTGCTTTTTGAAAACTTAATTTTTTATTTTGATTCTTCGAAGATGATTGTTCATTTTAAAATAAAATCTTCATTGAAGTGATTTGAAAGAAGATATTCATTTGTACTTTTGGAAAATGTTAGTTTTATTTTTGAAAATCCTTACATGTAATAATTATGAGAATTGTCAAATGAGGAGGATAATATTTTGTGGAAAATATTTTATTAAGTGCATTTTTAAAAATGTGCTTTTTAAAAAGCAAAGTTCTTATGAAAATTTATATTTTCTTTTTATTATTTTAGAATGAACCTTTCCTTATCATAAAAATTATGAGAATTGTCAAATGAGGAAGTTTTTAAATGTTTTCTTTTTATTTAGATCTTTACAGTTTTACCCATTGGAGAACAGGTTTAAGACCAACAAGAATGCGTCCTAAAACCTAAAGATGTTCAACTTAAGAATGAAATAATCTAAGTGCCAATGGAAATAAAGTTAGTCCCATATTCATACCAAAGTACAAATCCACTATCGATACTCAAAGACAACAATCATTTACCAAAGATGGAGAGAGAAACCATCCCCAGCGAAGTCGCCAAAAAAATCTATGGTGAAAATTTTCTATAGGGGGTGAGTCGCCTTCAAATCTGTTGGGAGAAAGCATATAGAAATTTATCTTTTAGGATGCTACACAAATTCGCAGATGTACTTATTCAGGTGATCGAGTACATCATCAAGAAAATAATGTACTATCTCGAAAGATAGAAGTCACTACCCTTTAATGGACCTAATCACCTCAATAAGGACTCCTAAGGATGATGGGTCTGCATATGTACCAGATTCTTCCTTTACATGAAAAGTAAAGCGGTTTATTTTAAATTGGGTTCATTAAGTTCCCACAAGCCCCATAGTTAATTACATCCTAAGGAATGGGGATAGAAAACTCTCGATTAAGGTAAATGATCATTGTCTTTAAAGATTTCAATAGGAAAGGACTATCAATCATTGGTTATTTTGAAGATCAAATGGGATTGATCAAGAGGGAGTTATTATCAAGCCAAAATGGAAGTAGGAGATGCCCATGATGCTAGGAAACCTAGTGAGCATCTCAAACTATCTATATAATTGGGCTTTACATTTTGAAATTGATTTAGTTTTTATTTGATTGCATTTTTTATTAGAAATTTAGACTTATGATTCCTTAACACAAGATTAAGAAATGCCTAAGAGGTGAGGAATTATGCTTATGGCCCACAAGGGGAAAAGCAACCTCAGAACCTAAATTTAGGGAGATTCGGCAAGGGCGGAAGCACAATCTAAATCTAAGGAAAAAATGGGTAATTGGTATGCCTCCATAAGAGGACATTTGGACTTACAACCACCAGGGGGTGGCCAACTAACTCCTCCATGATTTTAAATACATGTAGGCAAGTCTTTATGCTTATGCAAGATAGCTAGGCTATTATTTATTTAGAAAGAGACTAAGTCCTTAAACTCACTCCCTAAAGAGACTAGATCATGTAGGGACATGCTTCAAATGACCTAAATCTAATGCAATTCAAATTTCATTTTATTTTTATTTTTATTTTTGGACAATTATTTTGACTCGGGCTAATAGGATTCATATGACTAATGCATGAGAAAGTTGTTGGCCAAAATCAGAGAAGGGAGGAGGTGAGTTTCCACCATGGCTCTCAAAGGTCAAGCCAAGTTTCTCTGCAAGGTGGAAGCCCTCCAATCAAGAGTGAAATAAGATGCATTTTGTGCATGATATTAAAGAAACTCATCCAGCTTTTATCTTGATTTTAAACCTAAGCTTTAGGTGAGGTTATGAGTTATTTATTTTTTAATTTGAGTTGTTAAGTTGGGTAAAAGATTTATTTTTTCCTAAAGAGCCTAATCCACATCCAGGCCATACATAAAGCAAGGAAGAAACTAGGAAAAATCATGCCACTTAATGCAAAGCTAAACAAATCATCAATCAATTTATAAAGCTAATCAAAAAAAAAAGGCCATTGTGGTGGGCACCACGCACAAACCAAAAAAATATGTATTGGGTAGCGAGCTCTACCCTTATACAATCTGGATTACAAATGAATTAAATTACAATTAAGCAAGGAATTCATTGTTATGGGGGTCTTCTATTTCTTCTTTCTTCTTTTTTCTTCTTTTCTTCTTTCTCCTTTAGTTCCTTCTTTTGGATGGTTGGAAAGTAGATGCTCCAAGGCCTCACATGGTGCATAAGATAGGATCTTATGACCAATGCTCCTAATCCCCATAACAATCATTCCAAAATCCTAATTGCATAAATTTACATGAAAAGGAAAGAATGGAAATCTAACTAACACTAAAAAAGGTTAGCTAAAACAAACCACACAAATCCCAAGCATGTATATTGGACTTATCACCCCACACATGGGTGACTAAGTCCACATATTATGCTTAGGGTATAAAGCACCCAAGCAAAAATCATTTATATTTTATTTATGATAGAAGCACAATCCCTGCAGAAAGAATAGTTAGACTAAGAGCATCCTACCATTCATTCTATGAGCATACACCCTAACATCTAGTCTAAAACATATCACAAAACAAAATAAAATATCAAACCATGCACCGACCTAACCTAAAGCTAGAAGTGGTGACTTAGGCTAATCTGTGTGTTTTGAAGGTTTGTGTGGTATGCTTAAACTTCAAATTTTCTAAGTGTGAAAACATGTTCAACTTAGAGGAGGGTTTCATTTAAGTTGTTTAATTATTTTGGGTTGATTTTATTTCATGTTTTTATTTGGTTCAAGTGAATCCTACAATTAATTACTAAGTTATGAAAAGAGGGAAAGAGAAGAGAACTTCTCTTTACTTCCCTGACCTAAGTAATTTCTAAAGTAGATTCACATGTTAATTTTGTTTAGTGAATGTTTTGATTAAAATCTTTTAATTAATTTTAAGTTTAGATAAACTCTAAACAAACCTATTCAAAAGAAAGGCATTTTAAGATTAAATAAAATGAATCAAAATTCACATAACACACATTACTTCATTTCTTTCCCAACATATATAACATATGGATGAATGACCTAAGCATATCTATACATACAAATGAGAATATTTAACACACTTTATGATGCATGCTAAGTAATCCATTTAGGAAATTTGAAATTTAAGATGCATGATTTTCTTAAGTAGAAAAGGTTTCTTATCCAATTTTCACATACATGAAAGTAAGAAAGGCATAAGTGAGTACAACACCATTGTTAACCAGAGGTGTAAGGTACAAGACCTACTTAGGGCTACTTAAAGCCTCACAACCTCAGGGTTGTCCAGACTAATATACCACTTTCCTTAAATACAAACATATAAAAGAAATGAAATGGAAAAGAAGAATGCAAAAGTTGTATTAATGGATTCATTTTTGTTTATGCAATTTATATGCAAGTATAGGTAACCCTTCTTAAGTGATAGCATAGGGATGAATAGGATATGAATTAGGTGTTAGGTTCTTTTCAAATGAACCATACATCTTACCAAATTCCTATTCAAAACTATAATAACATAAGAGAAAGGAAACCTATGCTAAGCACATCCTTTATATTCTTCACATGCAAGCTTATAATTAAAATATAAGTACTTTCAGATTTGATAATTTATTTATATGTTTTGAAAATAATTTGAATTTAGTAGTGATAATAGCCACTCATATTTCTACTTTAGCCAACACATGCAAATTTGACATAAAGTAAACAATTTCATTTTAAATTTGAATTTGAAAATATGAATGCATGAAACCATGATACAAATTTAACATGTTGGGAAAGATTCAAAGCAATGAAAGCATGTACATTCACTTTAATTAAATCCTAAAGACATTCTTATGAATAAGAAAGTTTAAAATAAATCAAAGTGAATTCAATGTGATTTTTTTTTTTTTGAGTTTGATTTAATTTTGAAAAGGTGAGTTGAGTTTCCTATTCCTAACCCATTTCTACATGTGTTTGATATTTTTGTTTAATTTTTAGATGATTAGATTTATTTTTATGTATTAATTAGATTAAGGTATGAATTAAGCAAATTAATTAACCCTTACCTACACCACTTTAGCATAATTAACCAAATAATTATAAGCCAATGAGATGACATAAAAACCTACAAGGAATTTAAATTTACAATGCACCTAAAAGAAAAAAGGCCAAATGTAATTTAGCTCATGATTAAATGTTAATTAAGCTAAGGGGTTTAGCTTAAGTAATTTCAAAACACCCTTTCATACATATGAATTAGGTTTTGATTTTCTTATTTGAACTTAGGCTATTAAACACCTCTACCCAAGTAGATTAATTAAGTTTGGAAGTTTTAGAATTTTAGAAAATTAAGGGGATAATTAATGAATTAATAATTAAGAAGATTAAAGGAAAGAAAGGGGTTTAGAATAGCTTAGGAAATGCCCCAAAATTATTCCATAAACCTACTATCTCTAATCCTTAATCAACCCCATAATGAATTAAAATCACCTTAATTATTTTAATTAGGAAGGGTAATTAGAAACATACAATTCTCTAATTAAAGCCTTCAATAAATCCCAAGAAAATTAGGGAGAAGTCATCCCTAAAACATACCCAAGAAGTTTGGGATTAATCAGGATTAATTAAAGGTAATTAAAAAAATTTCCAATAAAACCAAAATAGAAAAATATCAAAATCCATTGAAATTAATTTTAAAATATTCTAGGTTGAATTATCTTTCCATAGGATTTTTCATATTTTTTAATTTTATTGAGAGTTATGAATTTTAGAAGATCCCATATTAATTAAATTAATTAAAATTAACTAATCCCTTCATAGTATGATGTGTGACGTGGCGACTTTACATGTCATGAGTGGATCCCACTTAAACATCACATCAATGGCGGCGGTGGGATGCACTTTGATCCATCCGATCAAGATCGGATGGCTAGATCTCCCATGTTTTAAAAGGATAAATCATTTTCTAAATGTGGGAATAATCGATCCATCCAAAATGTGCGGATGGATGGCCAAGATCTCCCAATTCTTCCCCTTAGATCAATAGAGACCATCCATGATCTAGGGAAGATCTGAGCTCGATTGAGCTCGGATCAAAATAAAACTTAACCCACACCATCTAAAATAAAACACATCCATGGATTTGCATGAATTAAAATTCTTTCACAAAGACACCTCTATGCTAGGTGTCAAAAAAAATTTCTCAGGTGATCCTTGATGGGGTGCATCTAATGGAGATGAAGCCTGTTGAAATTCAGCCTTGGGGTTGAGTGGATTGTATGGACCAACACCACTTCAAGTCTTTTGTCTTTGATCTTCTTCCTTGTGGGCAATGGAAGCTTGGGTACTCATTGGTCCTTAAAGAAGTGTGCAAGAGGAATTGGAGTGGTTTTGTGTGGAAAGTTGGAAGTTTGAGCTCCCCTATTTTCCAATGGAGAAAAGAGAAATGAATTCAATCCTCTTAGAAGCTTGGGAAACTCTCATCTCACTACTCTCTAGGCTTCATCGAATTGAGGAATGATGGATTTGAATTGAATTAGGGGGAGTATATCTCCCCATTGAAGGATCAGATGGTCGTAAGCTTCTTTATTTTTTTGATCCAATTGAACAGAATGGGAAGGTTGTTTGATCCGATTTGGATTGATAGATGCTTGATTTGAGGCCTTGAGTGGATTGCCAACCTCCCATGTGCTTTAATTTGAGTGGAAGAGGGATTTGAATGCATTTGACCCATGGGGTGGGGTTTTAGTTATGGGACCCAAACCCATTGGGTTGGCTGCACCACTCTTCATTAGTTCCCCTTGAGCTATTAAAAAACATCAAGTGGATATGAAGAGGGTGTGACCAAATTACCCATGGATTAGGCCAAAATTTGTTCTATGGCCTAGGGGTAGAATATTCATTTTGCTAATTTGTCAATTTGGATATGTTGGGTACATGGAGAAACTTGGTTTGGCCAAGTTACATAAGATTTGGAATTCATTTGATAAGGTTTGGCTCATGTTGACCCATTTAGGTCAAAATGGGTCAACTTGGGTCAAGTTGACCAATTGGTCAAATTGGGTCAAACCAAGGGTTGGGTCAAGTTCATATGACCATTTGAAATATTTTGGTGGCTTTGGTTTGATTCAATTTGGTATAGTTTTGAATTTGGCTCATATGACTTCATTTAGGTCAAATGGGTCAAGTTGACCTATTTGACCCATTTGACCTATTTGAGGTAGGTCAAGGTAGGTTTAGGTTGGTTAGTCATATGTGGATTGGTATCTTTTTTTCCAATCAATTTTGGTTAAGTTCAAATTTGGCTCAACATGACCCCTTTAGGTCAAGTTGGGTCTAAGGTCAATTGGGCTAGGTTAGGTCTAGTTGGCCAATTGAGGCTTTGGTCAAGTTCAACAAGTGATTTGGAATGAACTTGACCCATTGGTTTGGAATCAATTTGGCTTAGATCAAGTTTTGACACATTTTGACTTTTTAGGTCAAGTTGGGTCAACTTGGGTCAAGTGGCCAATTAGGCTAGGTTAGGCTCAAATGTTGGCTTGGTCAAGTTCAAACATAGGTCATGAGTGAACTTAGATCAATGGTTTCAATCAATTTGGCCTATGGTGGAATTTGGCTATGTTAGGTTTCATTTTGGGGTAAGTGTTGACTTGGTCAACCCTTAGGTTTGACTTGGTTTGACCCAATTTTTGATTGATCATCCCATGATGATTGTTGATCATGATGAGAGGGATATATGAGTTTGGTTCAATCCAATTTGGTTAGGATTAGAATTTGACTCACTTTGGGTCAAGTGAGCCTAAGTGGGTCAAATGGCTTGGTCAAAGCTTGATTTGAGTTTGATTGATCTTGTATATGGACTTATGATTGAAATATAAATCCATTTACAAGTGGTTAGAAGTCAAATGGGTTTTGATTCATTTTACAATTTCATATTCAAAGGGTGAACATGAAGGATTTTGGCTTTGATTTTTGAATTGGATTTTGATTTAGTGGTTGAAGTTTGTATTTATATATGGGTTCATGATTGTAGGGTTGATTGAATCATGAAGAGGAATCAGGAGTTTGGCTTGATTTGAAAATGATTTGGCTAAGTTCAAGATTTTGACTTGAAAGGCTTAGGTTAGATTTTGAGTTGATTTGAGTTTGATTTTTGGAATTGGTTTAGGGTTTAGGGTTTAGATATAAATGAGAATATAAATGGATCATGAGAAAATTTCAAGGATTTGAAGTAGTTTAATCATGATCTAGGCTAAGTCCATTAAGAAGGATTTAAAATACTTAGGAAAATTTTGGAAATTGGAATTTTAATTTTTGAATTTGGTTTGATTGATTTATATTTATATTTCATTTATATATGTGAATATAAATGAGGATATAAATGAATTTTGAAAAAATCCCATGAGTTTGAATTGGTTTGATCATAATTTAGGCTAAGTCCATTAATGAAAAATTAAGGACTTAAGAAAACTTCATGACTTGAGTTTCAATTTTAAGTTTAGTTTAATTTGTTTGAATTTATATTTCATTTATATATGTGAATATAAATGAATTATGAGAAGATATCATGAGATTTGAATTGGTTTGATCATGACTTAGGCTAATTCCATTAATGGAAAATTAAGGACTTGAGGAAATTTCATGAATTGAGTTTGAATTTTGAGTTTAGTTTGATTGGTTTGAATTTATATTTCATTTATATATGTGAAAATAAATGAGAATATAAATGAATTATGGAAGACCTCATGAGATTTGAATTAGTTTGATCATGATTTAGGATAAGTCTATTAATGAAAAATTAAGGACTTAAGGAAATTTCATGAATTGGGTTTGAATTTTGAGTTTAGTTTGATTGGTTTGAATTTATATTTCATTTATATAAATGAATTATGAGAAGATCTCATGAGTTTGATTGGTTTTGATTTAAGATTTTGGCTAAGTCCATTAATGGAAAATTAAAGGGCTTAGAAAGATTTGGACTTAGGAATTTTTGATGGATTTTGATCATGGGTTTCAATCATAGATTTCAATCATGGATTTGAATTATGGATTTTGATCATGTGGAGTTGATTTAAGTTTGGAGTAAATCAATTAAGATGGATTTGGAGTTTGACTTGAAGGAAAGAAAGTGAGGAATAGTTTAAGCTAAGGGTAGGCAATTTTCCTAACACCCCTAAGGCATGACCTATTCCTATGGCTAACTCTCCTAAGTCTCTAGGGCTAGGTTGAGTGTCCACCTAATCACTAGATGTGTCCTAAGACAGAAGAAGTCTGTCCTAAGATGGAGGGGTTTAGAGCTCATCCTAAAAATGAGGTCAACAATTCTCCAGTGAGTGCGTCCTCAAAAGAAATCTCATCAAATCCTTATCCCTAGTAGATAACCTGAACCTGCTTCCCTAGTGGAAGGTTCACATGCTTGATCCCTTAGTGGATCCCTTCTTCCTCCCTTATGCCCTCAGCATGAGTGGAGTTGTATTGCACTAAAATCTTGATTCCTTCTACATCTCAGGTTTAGGAGTAGATATTTTCTTTTAGTGTTTGTAATTATTTGGACGTTGTTGATCGCCTCGGTCAACACCAATATGTGTGGTGTGCCTTATCAGTCACACCACACCTATTAGGCACCCTTTGTTGACCTCACTTTTGGAGTGAGCTCTCAGCTTCCTCATCACAGATCTAGGACTCTCATAGACACTAAGAGTTCCTTAGTCTTATGACACTTCTAGTGATTTGATGAACACTTAACCTAACCCTAGAGACTTAAAAGAGTTAACTATAGAAATAGGTTGTGCCTTAGGGATTTAGGAGGACTTGCCTACCCTATATCCCAAACCCAATCCTTTCTTTCTTCTTTCAAATTCAAACCTCAAATTCAAATCAAACCCCAAAAATCAAATCCAACTATCCAATGATTGAAATCCATCACTAAATTAAAACTCTAAATCCCTTCCTAAACTCTTTGATTTTATCATATGGACTTAGCCTTAACCAAATCCAAATCAACCTCAATCCAACTGACTTTCTCAATTATCAAATTCAATCTCAAATCAAATTCCAAATCATAAATCCAATCTCACATCAAATGATTGAAACCCATGATTAAATTCAAATTCCAAATCTCTTTCTAAGTCATATGAATCACCTTCATATGCTTAGCCAAAACTCCTTCAAACCAACTCAAACTTGATTGATTTCTTTATAAATCAATCATTCCTTCATTTATATTCAAAAATATAAATAAAACCTAAATTCAAACCATTCAAATCAAAATAAAATAAATCAAATCAATTCAAAATCCAAGTTAGCCTCTTTTGACCTATATCCCTTAATTTGCCCAACTCAAGTAATATTCTCATAACCCATTTATATCTTCATTTACATTCACAAATATAATTGAAATATAAATTCAAATAGCCTTAACCAAATCCAAATCCAAATCAAATCAAATTCCTAATTTTAGCCCTTTTAGCCAAACTTTTGAACTTGGTTAGATGACATCTAAATCAACTCAAAACTCATGGATTTCTTCATGATGCAATCATTCCTACAATCATTGAACCAAATATAAACATAAACCAGCACTACCAAACCAAATCCAAGTCAACCCAAATCAAGCCCAAGTTAACCCCTTTGGCTTGAAATTGTCATATGAACTAAAACCCACTTGGCTCCAAACCAATTGCAATTGGATTTATATTTCAATCCAAGGCTCATATGTAAGTCCAACTAAACTTGAATCACACCTTGATCAAGCCAATTGTTTGACCCAGTGACCTAAAGGACCAGCCAAGTTCTCCCCAAATTGGATTGAACCAAGCCCATCTAAAACTCACAACATAACCAACAACCAGCCTAGGATGATCAACCACTTTGAATTGGGTCAAACCAAGTCAAACCTAGCCTTTGACCAAGTCAACACTTAACCCAAATGAAACCCAAACTAGCCAAAATCCATCATATGCCAAATTAATTGAAACCATTAACTCAAACCCACTCATAATCAATGATTGAACATGACCAAACCATCAATTGAGCCATACCAAACCTAATTGGCCATTTGACCTAAGTTGACCCAAATTGGCCTAAAGCCAAAATGGGTCAAATCATGATTTGTTCCAAATTGATTGCAACCAATGGCTCAAGTTCATCCCAAATCACTTATTGAACTTGTTTAAAGCTATGATTTATCCCAAGTTGTCCAATTGGTCAACTTGACCCAACCTAGCCCAAATTGACCTAAAGGGTCAAAATGGTCAAAATTCAAATTAATTTCAAATTAAATCAAACCAAAACCTACAATCATTTTCAATCAACCAATTGAACTTTCGAACCAATTGATCAAATTGGTCAATCAAACAATTTGACCCTTTGAATCTAAATGAGTCAAATCCAAACCTAGGCCAAACCAATCCAAATTAAATGAACCAAAATATCATAAATCATCATATGAACCTAACCCAAGCCTTTGTTTGACCCAATTTGACCATTTAGTCAACCCAACCCAACCTAGCACAAATGGAACCCATTTGACCAATCTAAGCCAAATCACTCAAATCCAACTTATGAAATCTTGTGGGTTGATCTAACTTAGCTTAAACTCACCCTAAGTCAGCCTAAGACCTCCCCAAAAACCCAATGGGCCCCACCAAGGGGATTAGCCATCAAACCATGGTATTTAAACTTCAAAACCAAAGGATCCAAGCCAAGTCAACTCTCCCTTCCCCATGGCATCCCTTAGCACTCCATGGAACTTTCTCCTGACCCACCTACCTAACCCACCCCCCCTAGGTGACCCGGTCTCCACACAACGCACCCATTGGATCCAAGCCCTTGCAACCCTTTGGATCCATGGCGATATCACTCCTCCCATCCACATGCCTCGACTTGATGGAGATAAGTTCATGGACGTGGCTAGTGCAAATTGTGTGGATGTTGTCGACCATCTATCATGGGCAATTGAGGGGTATACCCCCTCAATTTGAGCAGAAAAGAAAGCCAATTACATTGAGAGACTTCCTAAGACAATTTTGAAGCCCCTCAAAGCGATCCCAAGCAACCTCAAGCCCTCATTGATTGGCATTTCCCATTCCCAAGCAAAGCTAAAATAGGACATCCCAATCCCGAGCAATACTCCCTCATTTTGCAATCAAATCTCAATTCCTCTTAGCGACACCATCACCATACCTAGTCGAGCACAAACAAATCAATTCCAAAGCTTTCAAGCAATGGGAGGAGTGAGTTCGATCAAGACCGAACGCCAAATGAGGGGAGATTGGTCCACAAAGAATTTTAGACCAAATTAAGCCCAGACTTCCTCAACAGGACCTCGCCTCAATTAGGCAAAGCTACCTCCGATGACCCACCGTCGACATTAGCTTCGATGAGGTAATTTTGTAAACCTAGCCTTGTATGCAAAAATGGGTTGGTCTTTTGTGAAGTAAATTCAAATCCCATGTGAATTTGACCATTGGATGTGTATCTCCCCTCCTTCTGAAGGTGTGAGATCGGTTTAATCCCAATCCGAGCTCGAGTGAGCTCAGATCAAACTAGGAAAGATAGACGATGCTCATTTTTATCGCTCATGAAGAAGAAAGATCATACATCATCCATTCCACATGATTGGAATGAGCAGTGATTAGATCATGATAGATCCCCACCATTTTCTCCCTTAACTCATGGATCAAATCATGACCGCCCGATCTTAAATCGGATGGTCTGAGAAAACATCACTGGTTGAGTCAACGATTATACTTAAAATTTCAATTTCGCACGTGGAAAGCGCACCATGTCCATGTGGCCCGATGGGATTAAGGCTTTAATTAGAGCTAATTAATTAACTTTTAATCTTGAAACTTTCTAAAATCATAACTAATTATAAAAAAATCCTAAAATTACAAACTTAGGCTCATTTTGAAGATATTTCAGAGTAGAATCTAGGAAAATTATTATTAATTAATTTTGAACAGTGATTTTTGCTTAATTAAAGTTTTATTAAAAATCTAATTAGCTTAATCACACCTTAATTAAACACTCAATTAATCTCAAATTTTTTGTGGTGTCTAGGGGGATGACCTCTGTCGCCCCTATTTTTTTGGGATTTTATTGATTGCTTAATTGAAGAAATCACTTGATTAAGCTCTAATCACTCTCTTAATATAATTAATCATAATTAATGAATTAACAGTAGCTTGATTAATCATTTAAACCTAATTACCTCTCTTGAACAATAAGATAACTTAGGGGATGTGATTCGGGTATCTTTTCCTAATTCATTTCCTAAGTTTTCTTTACCTTTAAAAATCAAATTAATTAATGATTAATTGATTAATTAAGTGATTAGCCTTCAAGATAAGGAAATAAGAATTTAATTGAATATGTAAAATGATTTAGGGATTAAGATTGGGGTCTTTCCCTTGATCTCTTCCCCCAAGTTAATTTCATCATTCAAATTAAAACATAACCAAAGTGTTTAATCAATTAATTAAAGGCTTGATGAAATTAAAATTAAAAATCAATTCATCCATACCTAAGCAACCCTTAATTAACCTTGGGTAGCTCTTTAGGTATTCAATAACCCAAAGTGAGATGATGATAGAAAAGTGAGTCATAAGTTAAATTAATCATGCAATTAACTTTCATAAGCATTTCATTCTTAGAATCATTGCAAATTTACTTTTCATATGGTTCCATGTCATATTGGCTTATTATTAATTAGTTAATTAACTTATGGTGATATAAGTAAGGGTTCATTAATTCACTTAAATCATATCTTAACCTAATTAAAACATAAAATCAACTTAAATATTCTTCATTAAACCAAATTAATTCACACATGGGGAATTAGGTTAGGATTAGCAAATCTCTTTCATATTTCCTAAACCAAATCAAACTCAAAGCTAAAAATATCTTTAAAGAATTTTGGTTTATTTTAAATAGCCTTATTTAGTGTGATTGTCCTCAGAAATTAATTGGAATGAATGAAATCATGTGCTTATATTCCTTTATTTCTTTCCAATCATGCTAAATATTGCTTTCCATATGAAATCATGCATTCAATTTTTTAAATTAATTAAATGAAATGGTTTCTTTTATGTCAAATTGCATGTGTTGACTTAAATTAAAAATAGATATGGCTATTATTACTACTAAATCAGAAGCTATTTTCAAAAGCCTATAAATCAATTATTATAAATGAAGTAAACTTAATTACAAATATTTTTAAGTTTGTATGTGATGATAATTCAAGATGTGCAATATGAAGTTCTCTTTTCTTATCTTAACATGGATTCACATAGGATTTGCAAGTGTATAGTTCATTTGAAAAGAACATGACATTTGCCTAAATCTACTCCTATGCATCTCTATGTTAAGACTTAGAAAGAATTTCATATCATATATGCAAATCATACAATCAGATTAAATATGACTTCTTGCATGATTCCTTATTCTTGTGGTTCTTTTTGTACATTCATATGTATCTGAGAAAAGTGATATATTAGTCTGGACATCTCGGGGCAGTAAGGCTTTAAGTAGCCCTAAGTAGGTCTTGTACCTTGCACCCCTGGTGTAGATAATAATGGCGTTGTACTCACTTAAAGCTTTTATACATATGTATGTATGATGTGGCCAATGAATAAGAATCATAAATCAAATAAGTCAAATAATAATAATAATAATACAACTTTTGCATGGGTTTTCCTATCCTTATAGTTGCTTATACATCTACATGTATCTAAGAAAAGTGGTATATATTAGTCTGGACATCTCGGGGCTACGAGAATTTAAGTAGCTCTAAGTAGGTCTTGTACCTTATTCCCCCAGTGTAGAAATTAATGGCGATGTACTCACTTAAAACTTTTATACATATGAATGTGTATCTAGCTAATGGATGAAAAATCCCTCTTTTCTATGTAATAAAGGCATGCATTCATAATTCAATCAAAAATGAAATATTTAAATTCCAAATACACTTCTTCTTTACATTCAAGTATGCTAAAATATAAATTGCATGTATAGGTATGCTTAAGATTTACTCATATGCATGATATACATGATAGAAAGAAATGAATTAATGTGTGTTATGTGATAGTAATACATCCTAATTAATCTTGAGATGCCTTTATTATTGAATGAGTGTATTTACTGTAGACCTAAACTTAGGATTAATTAAAATACATAATAAACCATTAATTAAAGAGAACTAAGTTAATTAACTTACCTTAGAAATGACTTAAGGTAAGGATAAAAGAGAGATTCCCTCTCTTTCTTCTATTTATAACACTTAGTTACTAAGTGTAAGATATTTGAAACAAAAGAAAATACTAGGTAAAATCTTCAAATCAATTAAATCACTTAAAGGGAAATCAACCCTTTATAAATTAAATCTCTCACAATTAGTAAATTGTAACCCTAAAGCCTAGTTAGGACATACCGCACAAACCTTAACACATACACATTAGATTAAGTCACCATTTCTAGCTTTATGTTAGGACGGTGCATGGTTTGGTGTATGTTTGGTTTTGTAATGTATTATTTTATATTGGATGTTAGGGTGTATGTGCGTAGTTTAGATGTTAGTTCGATATTAGCTTAATCATATTTTCTGCAGGGGGTTGTGCTTAAGGGGTCGTGGTAATAAAAATATAAATGCTTTTGTTGTGTAGGTTGCTTATACCCCTAAGCATAGCCCAAGTTAGGACAGTTGGGCTTGGTTACCCATGTGTGGGGTGCTAAGTCCAAATTATTCATATAACTGCTTGAGTTGTATGGTGTGTTTAGTTAACATTTGTTTTGCAGGTGTAGCTAGATTTACTTTCCTTCTTTTTAATATAATTTTGTATTAGGATTAGGATAAGTGCTATGAGGGATTAGGATGAGCATTGGTTATAAGACCAAGTCTTGTATACCATGTGATGCCTTTAGAGCAAGCAACATCCCAATCAAGCCAAAAGGAAGAAAGAAATAGAGCAAATCAAAATGAAGAAATGAAAGATGAAGAGTGAGGAATGGAAGATGAAGAATGAAGACCCCCATAACACTTATCATTTCATAATTGTAATTATTCTTTCATTATGCCGAGATGTATAAGGGTAGAGATCAACTACCCACATTTCTTTTTGGGTTGTATGGTGGTACCCGACCACATCTACCTTTTATTCTTTATGATAGCTTTATAAAATTTTTTGATATTTTGTTTAGCTTGTGCAATAGAAATAGCATGTCTTTTCATAGTTTCTTTACGAATGGTGATTGTTGTGTGGCCTGGACGCATTTAAGCTCTTAAGATAAAAATAAATTTTCTATCCCATTAATAACTCATAACCAAATTTAACAAAAACAACTCACAACCTCATATAAAAGCCTAGGCATTAAATCAAGATAATAAAATATTTAGCAACCCTAAGCTGGATGATTGTATGTTGAAAATCATGCATAATCATCTTGTTTCGCTCTTGATAAGAGAGGGCTTCCATCTTTGCCAGATAGAAATGGGCTTAACCTTTAAGAGCTTATGATGGAAGAACACCTCTTTCTCTTTTAATTTGGCCCATAATTAACTTCTCATTCATTTAGGAATACAAAATCTTATAGCCTGTGTCAAAATAAAGAGTCCCAAATTAAATAAAATTTGATAAAAATTTGCATTAGATTAAGTCATTATCCATACCCCTCATGCTCTAGTCTCTTAGAGTGTGGGTTTAAGGAATTAGTTTCTCTTCTAAATAAATAACAGCCAAACCATCTTGCAAAGCATATGACTTGCCTACATGGATTTAAAGTGTAGGAGGAGTTAGCTAACTGCCACTCCATGCGGTAATAAGCCCAGCAGCCATGTGGCTTACTCTCTCTTGTGGAGATAAACCACCACTTTTTCCTTACATTTAGGTCATGCTCTGGCCCTCGCCAAAGCACCCTAGATTTAGGAACTGAGGTTGTCGTTTCCCTTAGGGCTACAGACATAAATTCTCATCTCTTAGGAATTTCCATAATCTTGTATTGAATTATAAGTCCTATATTTTTAGTAAAATTTTAACTCAAATAAATCTCCTCAATTTCAAATACATAAAGCTCAACCATAGAATAGATCGGAGTGCTCACTAGGTTTCCTAGCATAAGAGTACTCCCTACTCATCTCCTTTGGTTTGGATAATAACTCTCCCCTTTTGATCTATCCCACTTTATTTTCTAAAATATAACTAATTTGTTAATAGTCCTATCTTTGAATTCTTTGGAGACAACAATCGCCTACTTTAATCGAGAATATTCTTAAGGGATTCACTTTTCTTAAAATTTAATTAGCTATGGAGGCTTGCCTCTATAGGGAACTTAACGAACTCAGTTTAAATAAAGCTTGCTTTACTTTTCTATATAAAGTAGGAGAAACTCTCTGGCATATTCGAAGATCCATCATGTCTTAGGGGTTCTTATTAGGTGATTAAGTCCATTATAGGGTAGTCACTTCAATTTCTTGAGATAGTATATTATTCCTTGATATCATACTCGATCACCTCAATAAGTACATCCTCAGATCTAAGTGTGAAAAATCTCTAATGAATTCTTTAATTTTCTTGAAGAGTGTATCTTAATTCTAAGAGGCCTCTTATGCTTTGATGTTTAATCAAGATTTCTACTTCTTTCGATATTGGGCCTAATTTTCAATTATTCAATTAGTTGTATGATCACTTTCTTGTAAATTTAATACTTTGAGTATTCAATAGAAGGCTATATTCAAATAAATAGACATCAACTCTGATATCTCAAACTCCACATCAGACTTCATATTTAGTGAATAACTGGATTTCAAATTTATTATAAGTCTCTTACAAGTTTGATATTAGCCTCTCCAAGTTTCAACTAAAGCTTGTTTAGTTTTGGGAAGTTTGAAGAAAAGGGAACCCATTTTACCTCTTTAATTTAAACCACTAAGGATTACAGTTAAAGTTTATGAGTTTAGTATCATCCCTCAAATTCTGTCATCACTCCTGATTATTAAATTTAAATAAGGATGGGTTCCACATTGTTTCCTCTGATTCCTATAAATAAGGCTAAGAGGGTGGACATTTATTTCATTCCACTTGTTTGAGAAGTTGGAGTGCTTGAAAGAGAAGGGATAATTTTTTTAGTGTACTTTCAACTCTGCTTAGATAAATCTTGTAAGTTCTTTTTACCTTTTTTTCTCTTTGAATTAATGTTTTGCCTTGGTATTCATTGTATGTTCTTTTGTCTTCCTCCTTTTTTATTTTATTCTTTTAATTTGAATTTAGTTTTAAATTTCTTTGTTTAGTGCTTTTAAGCCAGTTTTTTTATTCCTCCATTTTTTTTCTATGTCCAAAGATTTGATGAATTTGTGGGCTCTAAAAATTCACCACCGACCTCTCAACAAATATGAAGAGAGTATGATTTATGTGTCAATGTAATTTTTAGAAGGCAGATGAAATAGTAGATAAGACATTACCCAAAGATTTCACCCTCATTTTGGTGAGGACTTTAGATATAGTTTCAAGTTTCCTATAAGTGCAAGCCCGTATAGTTAATTACCCCTCCAAATAAGTAAGAGAGAACTTTCGATTAAGGCTAGTAGCTAGATCGCTAAATGCATAGTGTATAGTAGCAGCATGTGTAGTTTTGAAATTTTAAATTTATGAAATTCATCATTTTTAGCTTAAAGCAGATGGTTGGGGGAATAATATCTTCGTTGACTTCAATTTGTTTGCCTTTGTCTTTATTTGCATTTCCCTTCTTTAATGAAGGTGGTAAGACTTTACTACTTCTCAACTAAACTTAAATTACTTTATCTTGCTCAGATTCCTCTGAAGAGGTAGTTTCTTCAAATTCACTTCTTATTCTAGAGGATTGACCAAAAGGGCTAGACTCATTTTTCAACTTCATACATTTCACACGTGATGATATCGATGAGTCTGACTCTTTTTCATCGAGAAAACATAAATCTTCATCTAAATTATTATCTTCTTATTGAGTCATTAAACAAAATTCAGATGTTAACTCCTCAGGCTCTTCTTATTTTCTTGATAAAAATTTTGATGGGTTAGTCAAGTCTGTCTGACTACCCTTGTCATTTTGGAGTAACTAATGCTGAAAAACATCTGATATCACATAAATGATTCAACATGTCTCTAATGGACAAGATTCACCATTGTCTTCTTCATCTGATTCAACAATATGAAGTTTGGGCATAAAGTTTGCAAGCCTGAATGGTTGTCTTGTCAGTTGGTGATACTCCTCTAAAATGTTAATAATCTTTTGAGTTATAGTTCTCTTCTTGATCTTCTTTTTCTTAGCGACTTTTTGACTGCTTGTGTTGTAAGTAGTCAAAATGTCACTGAGAAGCCCAAATGCTTGCCTTAGGCATTTCTTTTAAGTCCAATATAGGTTCAAGTCATGATTTCCACTTAATATTAGGGACACCTTTTAGCTGCTTCAATATTTTAACGGTCTTCTTAGAGATGACTATTTCCCATTCTTTAATTTTAACAAATTTTTCTTTCTTTTTATCTTTAATGAATGATATAGCAGAGAACGTAATCATCCTTGTAGACTCTCTTTTCGGGTTGACTAGAACACTGTCGGATAATGTAAATTTACCCCGCCAATACTTCCTTTCTATCCAATCTTTGAATACATAACAATCTTCAATAGGATGGTTGATCATTTGATGATAGGTACAGTAATTTGGATTACTAACTTGATTAGCTTCTTCAGGCCTATTAATTTCTAGTAATTGTAGACCAGCTTTGACTGCTTGACGAAATAATTTAGCCACACTGTCCTTTTTGAGAGCCTGTATCAAATTCTCTGGATCTTTGAGAGCCAGTATCAAAGTTTCTCGGAGGTCTTTTGACATCAAGAGAGCATTGTACACACTCAGTTGTGCAGGGATCATTCTCAAATATGATAGAATATTATAATCTATCTTTTCGCTTGATTTAGGCTTTATTCTAGGATTTTTGGGAATGATATCTTCGTTGACTTCAATTTGTTTTTCATTATCTTTATTTGAATTCTCCTTCTTTAATGATGGTGATAAGACTTTACCACTTCTCAACTGAATTTGAACCACTTTGTCTTGCTCAGATTCCTCTAAAGAAGTAGTTTCTTCAGGTTCACTTCTTATTCTAGAGGATTGACCAAAAGGGCTAGACTCATTTTTTAACTTCATACATTTCATATGTGATGATATCGATGAGTCTGACTCTTCTTCATCAGGAAAACATAAATCTTCGTCCGAATTGTTACCTTCTTGTTGAGTCATTAAACAAAATTCAGATGTTAACTCTTCAGGCTCTTCTTGCTTTCTAGATAAGAATTTTGATGGGTTGGTTGAGTCTGTCTAACTACCCTTGTCATTTCGGAGTAATTGATACTGAAGAACATCTACATCACGTAAATGATTCGGCATGTCTCTACTGGATAAGATTCACCATTATCTTCTTCATCCGATTTAACAATACAAATTTTAGGCATAAAGTCTGCAAGCCTAAATGGTTATCTTACCAGCTCGTGATACTCCTCTAAATTATTAATAATCTTTTAAGTTGTAGTTATCCTATTGATCTTCCTTTTCTTAGCTGGCTTCTTTGATTTATGAGGACTACATTTAGCAGACTGCTCCTCATGCTATGATGAAGTGGACTTATCAAAATGTCACTGAGAAGCCCAAATACTTGGTTTAGGCTTCTCTTTTAAGTTCAATATAGGTTCAAGTGGTGATTTTCACTTAACACTAGGGACATCTTTTAGGTGTTTCAGCATTTTCATGGTCTTCTTAGAGATTATCATTTCCTATTATTCAATATGAACTAATTTCTCCTTCTTTTTGTCTTTGATGGATGTTACGGAAGAGCACGTAATCATCCTTGTAGACTCTCTTTTTGGGTTGATTAGAACACCATCAGATAATGTAAATTCACCCTGTCGATACTTCCTTTCCAGCCAATCTTTAAAGACATAATAATCTTCAATAGGATGGCAAATTATCCGATGATAGGGATAGTAAGTTCGTTTACTGACTTGATTAGCCTTTTCAGGCCTTTTAATTTCTAGTAATTATAGATCAGCTTTGATTTCTTGTCAAAATAATTTAACCACACTATCCCTTCTGAAGGAATATTCTTTGTTCATCTTTTCCTGAAGAGATGGTCGCATTCGCTCATCATCTCTTGTTGCTTGTTTTGGACACTCTCCACCACTTGGAAAAGTCCCAGGTTTATCATTGCCTCCTAGTACCAATTTTGGCTGTGAATTAGGATGAACAAGTTTCTTTCCCTTATCATCACTGTACATTGGCTATTTTCTTTTATCCACATTATAAATTACTTACTTTTCACCATTTGAGCTATAGGAAGCGGCATGAGTTTTGTTTCTTCTTGAGTTTGAAGGTTTATTTTTGTTTGATTTATCTGTATAAATTTCAGACTTAGGGCGATTCAACTTTTAAAATTTAGTCATTATATCAAGCAAGTCTTAGAATGTTGTAATTGATTCCATACATAAAAAATGGTGTCATTTTATCATTCATATGTCCATTAGCAATTGGATCGCATGTTCTTTTTCCAATTGTTGCTCACATTTCATACATAGGTTACGCCAACGACTTATGAATTTTATCACTGGCTCATTTTTTCTCCTTTCAACAAGGCAAGGTCAGCAATTGTTATTTTCTCGGTTGCACTGGAAAACTTCTTCACAAATATTATCTCTAACTCAGCATTGCTTTTAACCAAATCATTCGACAATTCTACATACCACTCGAAAGCAGCTGAGGTCAAGCTGCTGATGAATCGATGGAAAAGCAGTGCATCATTCCCTTCTATTATACCACAAGTAGCCTTAAATTGGACTAGATGTTGCTTTGGGTAACCAAGCCCACTGAAAGTATTAAATTTTGGCACTAAGTAACCTTTCGAGTACGACACTTGATCATATTCAGGTAGTAAGGGCAACCCTTACTCACCAACTTTTCAACTTGCTTTGAAGCTATAACTGTCATTACCTTTTCATTAATTATTATTTCTAGTTGAGCAACTATTACCATTCCAGGTGTACTAGCCATATTTTGAATTATCGATTGAAGATGTAATTGGTTAACTTCATTCCTCGATTCAGGTGTAGCATGTACCGCATGAACCTGAGGTACTAGAGCAACTGGTGGTATAGAGGTTGTATTATTAGCTACCTATTGATTAGCAGACAAAATAGGTGCTACGATTGATGTGATATTCTTTTGCAACCTATCCATCATTATATTCATTTGTACCATCATGTCATTCATCTTGGTACCAAGCTATGCAATTTCTCTATCTTTGACTTCCATTTGATTATGTATTTATCTTTACTCTCTAACTAGTGCAACGATGTCAACAAGTACAGGTTATTCTTCTTTCTCTATTTCTTGTTATTATTCTGCTTCTTGCTCATCTTCAGGGAAAGAACTTGACTATCCTTCTCCTTGTGCATTTGTTGGGATAGTTGTTGCTTAGGCTGAATGACGATGTTGATTATAAAAACGTGTGCCAGGCTGATCTTTTCCTAGTTCAACCATATAAATAGCTTCAGCAGCCATGATTCTTTCTCATTTTAATCTTTTTCTTCTTCCTCTTCAGTAGAGATTGGTGATCCATCTTCTACTTGCTTCTATGAAGACTCTCCTTCATAAACATCGAATTCAGGTTCAAGCTCCCTGGATTCATGTTGTTGATGATGTTGAACATAAAGTTCATCTATATCTTTGACCATATAGACAACTTCCACTTCCATAGTGTCCCCTTCATTATCTTCTTCTTGCACATGAATTTATGATCGATGTTTCTAGTGGATCTCTAGTTCAATGTGCAAAACAAACACTTCTTCCATTAAAGTACTATGATCAAAGTCAACCTTCTCTTGTGTGGGTGAATATGATCGATGATGGGATCCTTTAGAGGATTCTCAAGGGTGTCAACCATCATATCTTTCATCATTGATATCCCTTCTTCTAGGTATCCACTTCTAATGAGTTATTTTTAAGGTGGACTTCTAAATATGTGTATCAGATGTCACACCTCTTCCATTCTTCATGATTTCATCATGGGGCCTTCGCCTCCATATCTACTTATCTTTTCACCAGGACCTTTCGACAGTGGAGTCTTGGACCCACGGCCTGGTGTCACGCTCCGATGCTCACCACGTAAACCATACTTGACTCGATGACTAGTTACCATAATAGATGGCAACTTCCTTGGCATGGCTTCGATATTTTTAATTGTCACATGCCTTTGAAATTTTCTTTTCTTCAAGCCTCTTTCCTTGGCTACTTTAAGAATGTTATGTATTCTGGCAGATAGTGTTTCAGGTTATCTCTTCTACAGTAATGGAGCTTGACGTTGTTGAGTCCATAAAGACTATTTTACCTCACCAGTAGAGCTATTCTTTTTTACCCATTTTAGATTGTCAAAGTTGTTATGGGTAGGAATACTCACTTCTAGCGGGAGTATTGTTTGTTCACTAGGTCGTTCAAATGAGATCTACTAAGCCCTTAGCTCAGCATTTCTTCTTCTCTGCCTTCTGGTTAATTTTCTTCCTGATGAGGAAGCTTTATGATCATGCTTTCTAGGTACTAAAGGTTCAGTCGGAGAAACAATTGTACCATGAGGCATTAAAGACACAGTTTGCCCACTAATAGTTCTTTTCATCACGGGGGCTTCAGATTGACCTAGTCTTTTAAAAACTGGAGTTCTCTGTCGAGAGAACTCCTTAATAGTGGTTGGTTGCTGAACTGGTTGGCGAACACAATGAGTACGAGCTTCAGTAACCTGAGGGCTTTCAGCATGACCTCGAACGAGTGTACCACGGGTGGGTACTTCAGGAGTTACAGCTATGATAGCTGAAAATTTCAAGCTACCAAATTGAATGGTAGCTCCAACATCTCCTGTGTTGATGATGACATTAACTGGGCAGATGTTTGCACCATGCCCTAGCTGAATAGTGAAAGGAGTGCTCTGTAGATCCATTCTGCAAAAGTGAAAGAAGAAGATTAGTAATTAGCAATTATTATTTCACCCCATACTTTCAAAATGCAGAGGTACTATAGAATAAAATAATAGTGTAATAAAATGTACTCTACAGAATAATTTGACATAGAGTCCCATATGTTAGTAATTTGAATTTATTACATATATCGATGTGCTGCTCAATCATATCCCTAATATCAGCATCTCCACGAGGATCATGTCTGTCAATCTCCATCCAAATAGCCTCCTCACTAGGCTCAGTAGATGATAGATCATCAGGTCTTCTCTAGTTGAACATTCACCTGTCAAGTGAATAGAGAAACAACACATAAGAATCCAAGTGACAGTATAATAAAGTGTAAAATAAAAAAAGTTATATTAAGAAACAGTAAAAAGAAGGGGAACAAAAAAGAGAGAAAATAAAATCAATAAGGTCAACTAGTTTTCAACAAATGCAACTCACTCCATGCTCGGATAAAATTTGTTGGAGGCAACCCTTCATCGACTACTTTAAAGAAGGCAAATTACTAAATAATAAATCACTGGTAGCTCAAATCAAGAAGAGAATGTTGCACTATACTTTCATCAACAACACTTTATATCGTAGATCCTTTGAACAAATGTGGCTACAATGCCTAAATACAGATGAAGGTAACAAAGTGATGGTTGAAGTTCATGAAGGATTTTATGGGGCACATCAGTCAGGTCCCAAGATGGAAGTATCAAAAGGATGGGTTATTATTGGCCATCTATGGTGAGAGACTGTATCAATCATGCCAAGAAGTGTCATGAATGTCAAGTACATGGGAATATAATCCACCAACCTCCAAATCCATTACACCCAACAATAGCATCCTACTCATTTGAATGTTAGGGTACAAATGTAATTAGACTATTTGATCCGCCATCATCAGCTAGACACCGCTTCATCCTAGCAGTGACTGACTATTTCTCTAGGCTGAAGCTACTCCATTTAAAGAAGTTACTATTGATTGAGTGATTAACTTCTTTACGCCTAATGTGATCTATAGATTTGGAGTGTCATGTTGAATAATCTCTGATAATGGCATGCCTTTCAAAAATACAAAGATTTATAAATTCATCGATATACATAAAATTGATTGGCAATACTCCTCAATATATAATCTGAGAGAAAATGATTTGAGAGCTTTCAACAAGACATTAGTCAAGCTGCTCAAGAAGATCTTTACTAAAAATAAGAGAGAATGGCATACTAAACTAATAGAGACACTATAGGCATATCGAACTACCTACAATACGCTGACTAAAGCCACTACCTATTCATTAGTATTTGGAACTAAAGTGATTCTTCCGCTCAAAATTGAGTTACCTTCACTTCGAGTAGCCATCTAATACAATCTGACTGAAGATCAAATTGCTTGTTTGAGAATGGAAGAACTTGACGTGATTAATGGAGTTAGATTGAAATCTCATCAAAATCTGGAGGTTTATCGAGCAAAGATGTCTTGGGCTTTTGACCATATGGTGCGGCCTCAAACATTTCAAAAATGGGAATTAGTCTTGGTGTTGAGAACACAAATTATTCCTAATCGAAAATTTGGTGGTAAATTTGAACCTAATTGGGAGGGACCTTTTGTCATTAAAAAAGTGTACCAATGAGGAGCATACCAACTCATAAACTTAAAGGGTGAAAGACCAAATCCACTAATAATGATCGATACTTGAAAAAGTATTATACATGATGACTACATTTTCGATGTATAATAGAAATCTTCCTGCAAGACAGGGAGCATTTTCTATATATCTATTTAGGTCGACTTCATGTTTCATGCCAAGATCCCTAAATAATTATACTTACTCAAGATATAAAAAAAGCATTTCCATGAAAATTCTCTTGATACACAGGGGGCATTTTAGATTTTTATACATAGATGAAATCAATGTTACATGTTAAAATCCTCTTAAGATCAAATGTATCAACTCATACATTGATATATTCTCTTGAATTATTTTAGAGCTTTTCAAAGTGCATTAGAATTTCTCCTATAAGATAGGGGGAATTTTTATATATTTAGTCGAGTTGAAATTGTGTTATAAGACAAAATTCTCAAATATATTCTGATTCAGGTTGACATCGAGCTTTACTCTGAAATCCCTAAATATATCCATAATTATTATTGTTAAGTTACAAGTTCTTGCAGGAGCAAAAATAATCTATTTCTATGCATGAAAAGATAGCCATAAATGTCAAGAAAAATTTTCTCTCAGATTTGTCAAGTGTTAGAGATCAAGTCAGAAGAACTCCCAATCTTGGAAGCTTCAATCAATTGAGTTGGAAAAACATCAACCTCTACATCCTGAAGTCTAGGACACATATAGGTTCTAAAGGTTGAACTCAACAAGCCTACAAATGGCTGAGTTGTTGATGCTCTCCTCACTCAACAAGCTATAAGAAAATTTCGTAGTGAAAGAGCCCATGTTCGTCAGTTTGATGACAAAACCACCAACCCATCACAGTTTAAGTCAAAGACTCGAGTAGGTTCTAAAATTCAAACTCAACAAGCTCAAATGTGGCTGAGTTACTAACGCTCTCCTCACTCAACAAGATGCAAGAAAAGATCATAGTGAAAGAGCCTTTACTCATCAGTCTAATGATGATAGTTGTTCAATCTCAAACTAGATCTAGCTTAATGACTACAAGATGCTAGAATCCAATAGATCTTTCTACTTGATCGATAGACCAAGACAATCTGAGAAAATTCTCAATTCAGAGCTACCTCAAGTCAATCTCTATATTGCCTACAATGTGATATTTCAATCTATTCTCAAATTATTTGATCAAGCATAAAGCACAGATCAAAGCCAATCTCCTCATCAAGTCCACCAGAGCAGAAAGCACAGGACCGAGGAAACAATTCCATATTTCATAAAAGTGGATAGTCGAACTAAAGGAATTTTGTGGTTATTCAATCTATTAAAGCACACATTGCTAGATTGATAGCTCAACATTGACCCTATATATGCTGGGAGGCTGGGCCATCTGTATATACCCTTCAACGAGTCTGTCAAGGCAGCAAGCACAGGACTTAGGGTGTGCATACACTTCCTAATAAGTCAATGTGCACAAATCAGATCAATTCTTCATCAAGTCTATCAAGCTTAAAGCTAGGACAGAAGGAATTCTAAATCTCAAAATAAGCAGACCCATTCCTCCATCAAACCTGACCAAGCATACTAGGGTTGGAGGAAACTCAAATTTACAATGACATAAAAGAAAGAAATCTTTAGCAAAGCCATTGAAGCAGAGAGTAGATGGTGTAAGAACTCATATATCCAACAAGTTGATCCTGATAAATCAATCAATTTCATCACTTAGCATGTCCAAAACAAGGCATCATACTAATGACAAATCCTATCAAAGCTTCATAAGCTATTGTAATCGAAGCTGAAATGATCCAAGTTCTATGGCCAGCCTAAAGGGTCAACCAGTTTCCAACCAATGTGACTCACTCCATGCACGAATCACATTTGTTGGGGGGCATTTATTGACCTTCACATATGCTACACAAGCATAGAGTTTATAAGGTAAATTTGATCGACTTTAGATGCTTTAGAGCACAAATCAGAGCTGAGATGCATCAAACATCACCAAAATTAGTTCAAATGACCTTCGATCAATGAACGGACCTCGTCATCACATTTAGAACATCAAAATTGGTCAAAATATAAATATTACATAATCTAAAGATCAACCAATCAAGCAATAAAGTTGTCTATGTGCCAATGCGCATATCAGAGTCGATAGGCTATGAGGGTGCTCGAATGACCTCTGTTTATAAAACTGATTGCATTGTTAGCTTCAAAATATCAAAAAATACCAAATGAGACTATCCACGCTCAATTCAGATGAGTTTGTGCAAATGTCAAATGATCGGAAGTGATAGCGCATAAATCGAGGCTGAAATACACTGAACGTCACCAAAATTAGTCAAAATGATCTCTGATTGGCGAACAGACTTTGTCATTATGTTTAAAACATCAAAATTGATTAGAATATAAATATTACACAACCTAATGATCAACTAATCAAATGATCGAGTCGTCAACATGCCTACACATATATCGAGGTCAGGAGGCACTGACTTAAATCAAATGACCTCCGTTCATGAAATTGATTGTGAAGTTAGTTTCAAAACATCAAAATCTATCAATTGAACTGTTCGTACTCAATTCGGATAAGTCTGCATGAAAATTGAGCAGTCAAAAGTGATAATATGCATTTTGAGCTGAAATTGATCCAATTTAACACTGACTTGAATCAAATGGCCTCCAATCGTGAAACAGACCACGTCGTTGCGTTTGGAACATCGGAATAACCTTGAATCAACATATATATTAACCCTATAATGAGTTTGATGTAAAGTTCATATTAAAGCCAATTAAGCAATAAGAAAATATTATTCAAAGCCCTAATTTAATCCTAACTAACCTAAATCCCTAAAACCAACCCTCTAATCGACCTAACCGACTCGACCCACCTATCCTTTCTCTCCTCACGGTCAAAGGAGAACACACATGAATCCTTCTTCCATTCGTCTTCATCTTCCTCTCCATGCACGCTCCATGCAAGACGCTCCAAGCTCTTCCGTTCGAATGGTTGAACCATACGATCTCCCAACCAGTTCCCTCCCTTTCTCCTTCTCAACCATTCTCTCCTTCCTCCTCCTTAAAGAAATGAGATTCTCGGTTTGAGGCCCATTTTTTTCTCCTCCCATCCAAACGAGATTGAATGAGACCTTCCTCTTTCTTCTTTCTTCTCCAATCATAGGTTTCATTTTCCTTCGGTTGAAAATTCTCCTTCTCCTTCATCTCATCTTCTTCTAAACTTCTTCTCTTCTTCCCTCTTATTTCTTCCATTCATCTTCTTCTAAACCAAAAATTCCATTTCCATTTCTTCCTCATTTCTTCTAAACAAAAAATTCCTTCTCTATTTCCCCATTTTCTCCAAACTGAAATCATCTCCCAAGTTAAAACAAACTTCCCTAGCCCAAATCTGAAATACATAATCTAAAGATTGGCAAAGGAGAATTTGCTTTTACTTTGCTAAAATTTGCAATCTCCCCTAACTGAACCTCTCTAGTCGAACTCTCCTTATCGATCATTGCAAGCATGCAAGAAAATATGTCTAAATATGTGTATAATGGGAATATATATATATATATATATATATATATATGTGTGTGTGTGTGTGTGTGTGTGTGTGTGTGTGTGTGTGTGTGTGTGTGTGTGTGTGTGTGTGTGTGTGTGTGTGTGTGTGTGTGTACTTGTGTCTCTCCGCTAATGCCCCATATGGTGTAGTAGGTGTGAAGATGGCTGTGGTGTTGCAAGACACTACTCGCTACACTCAATAGGGCGTATTGAGCAAGCCAAAAAAAATTGTTAGATGTCGTTCCCCTAGCTGAAATGCTGCCAAAATTTCATCAAATCTTTGGACTTAGGAAAAAAATGGAGGAATAAAAAAACTGGCTTAAAAGCACTAAATAAAGAAATCTAAAGCCAAATTCAAATTAAAAGAATCAAATAAAAAGGGGGGAAGAGAAAGAACATACATTGAATACAAAGGTAAAACATTAAATCAAAGAGAAAAGAGGTAAAAAGCACTTACAAGATTTATTTGAGCGGAGTTGAAAGTCCACAAAAAAAAGTATTCCTTCTCTTTCAAGCACTCCAACTCCTCAAACAAGTGGAATAAAATAGAAGTCCCCCCTCTTCGCCTTATTTATAGGAATTGGAGGAAATAATGTGGAACCCATCCTTATCTAAATTTATTAATCAAGTGTGATGACGTGGTTTGAGGGATGATACTAAACTCATAAATTTTAATTGTAATCCTCAGTGGTTTAAATTGAAGCAGTAAAATGGGTTATCTTTTCTTCAAACTTCACAAAACTAAACAAGATTTAGTTGAAACTTGGAGAGGCTGATATCAAAGTTATAAGAAACTTATAATAAATTTGAAGTCTAATTATTCACTAAATATGAAGTCTGATGTGGAGTTAGGGATATTAGAGTTGATGTCTATTTATGTGAATAGAGCCTTCTATTGAATACTCAAAGTATAAATTTCACAAGCAAGTGATCATACAACTAATTGAGCAATTGAAAATAAGGCCCAATATCAAAAGAAGTAGGAATCTTGATTGAACATCAAAGCATAAGAGAGCCTCTTGGAATTAAGATACACACTTCAAATATACTCAAATAAATTGAAGAAAATTAAAGAATTCATCAAAGATTTTCATGAGATCGAATGATTCCTAATAAGCATAAGCAATGAATCCTTGGAAAATGTTTGAAGTATATTCATTGCCTTATTAAATAATCGGATTAGATCAAGGAGAAATTGAGTATAGTTGGTGATGAACTTGAGAAATTTCATAAGTGAGAGTCTATTAAATATTCAAAGACTAATCAACTTGGGAAAAAAGGAAGTAATTCAATATTATTCCAAAAGATCAAATAAGATATTAGATCAATTTATAATGTCTTCTATGCCACCAAATTCACAACACATCGTACAAGCAACAGAAGGCGTTAATTAAGGCATTCTTAAATACACCCGCATGGGCTCTCACACTGTGTTGAATGTTTAGATTCAAGTGTCTGAGGATGCTGCACGGGTTACTTCCTAGTTTAGTCTCAGGATTAGGTCCGAGTTAACAAAGTCTAAAAATTTATTATAAGAGTTTTAATTTCTAAAATATCTGAAAAGCTAATTTGTCATGTGACATTAGGTCTAATCCTCTGTTAGGAGTGAAATAGAGTTGACAAAATCTAAAGTTCTCAAATATATTCGATTCAATCAGTTAACTACCCTAATGATGGCTATGTTGAATGGTGATTTCAACCGAAGAGGATACTTCCATCAAAATGTGATTCTAATTTTAAATCAAATTAACTCAAATTAAGTATCAATATAAAAATTACTTAAATAAAATTCAATCATTAAAAGCTTAAAGCAAAACTCAATCTATCCACCTTCCGTAATTATTTATCGGATGTGGCAAATTAAAAAAACTCTAGCTTACAAAGGACCTAATGTCAAATCAAGTATTCTATTATGTTCACTCTCAATCAATCTCATGCAATAAGGATGTGGCCCATGTCCTCTAACTGCGTGGCCCGAGGCTCTAGATGATAGTTATGACCAGTCCTCGACGGTGGTTTGGCCAAGAGCTCCATTATATTATGATCATGACCATAGCCTGTATGCTCCCCAATGGTTTTTCCCTTTAAGTTGTGAATCATAGGGTATACTTGATAGGAAAAAAATTCCTCTGTCAGCTAAGGTAGACTTAAACATGTCTCCTTAGACAAACATCACCCCAGGTCTACAAGGATTTCTTGGATGATGTAACCCACGTGTTGTTGATAAGGATCCTTCGCTCAAGTTGGGTCGACTACCTCCTCTAACTAAGTAGACTAGGGACCATAACAGTCCAAAATGACTAAACCATGGGATCTAGATCGGGCATGTCATCGGTCCCCCAACCATCCGGTTTAAGCTAAAATGATGAATTTCATAATCTTAAATTCCAAAACTCCATATGTTGCTATTATATGCTACACATTTAGTGATCTAATGACTAGCCTTAATCGAAAGTTCTCTCTCAGCATTGAGAGGGTAATTAACTATAGGGGCTTGCATCTATAGGAAACTTGGAACCAGATCTAAAGTCCTCACCAAATGAGGATGAAATCTCAGGGTAGTGTCTTATCCACTATTCCATATATCTTCTAAAAATTACACCGACACTTAAATCAAACTCTCTTCATATTTATTGAGAGGTTATGTCAAATTTTCAGAGCCCACAAATTTATGGCGCCTTTGATATGCACATTGGCACATTGACAGTTCGATCGCTTGATCGGTTGATCTTTAGATTATGTAATATTTATATTTTGCCTAATTTTGATGTTCTGAACATGATGGCAAGATCTGTTCATTGATCGGATGTCATTTAGATTAATTTCATTGATGTTTGGCACATCTTAGCTCTGATTTGTGTTCTAAAGCATCTAAAATTGATCGAATTCACCTTATAAGCTTGATTCATTTTATGTAGCATATGTGAAGTTCAACAGCGTGGTGTCCCCTCACATATACAGACACAACACATACCAAAAATGAACACCACTAGGATAAAGAGATATCTCATCCTTCTTTTGTCTTAAGAGGATCAGATATTTCCCCAAAGATTACTTCAATAAAACCAACAGGTTGTTCCATTGAGTATTCTTCGGGGATCACTATGGCTCCTGACTTATAGCTACGCTCAAGCTAATCCTTAAATTTAAAGCAATCCTCTAAAAATGGCCTAGCATGAGGTGGTAGGGGTAGTACTTAGGATCATCACTCCTACCCACTTCCTCTGACTTTCTAGGCTCGGGTAGCTAAAAATCAAGCTTCTTAAAGAGGTTCTTCAAGATATTTCTGACTACCTCCCTCTTAAATGAGTATGGCTTACTGAGTTTATCAATCGGAGTAGGTAGATAGTAACTACCTGGTGGTGGGTACTAGTATCACTACTGTATAAGCTGTCGGGGTGGCCTTTGTAGTGGTCGAGGTAGTGGAAGAGGAGGTGGGAGTGAAGACTACTGAGCTCTAAAATTATTCTCTCATTGGCTACTTCCCCTTATCCACTACTACTATTGTCCTTAGCTTCTTCTCAAACACTTTCTAGGGTTTAGACTTAGATGGCTGGTCTGAGAAGGGTAATTGTTTGGCTTCCTCTTATAGGTTAGCTACTTTGCTAATTAGTTTCTCAAATATCTTTATGGTAAAGCCCTTGAGCATGAAGGTGATCGGGCCATGAATATTCTTGAGAAGAATTTCAATGGCATGCTACTCCTGTGGCTATGGCTCGTATTTCATACTCAGGTTTCACCACCTGAGAATATAATCAGCAAGGGACTCGTAGGGTTTTTGTTTCTCTATAATGAAGCCCCCTACAACCACTCTCTGCTGAGCTCTTGTGAATCTCTTGATAAAAAGCTGCTCTAATTCCGTAAAAGACTTCACTGAACTGTTGGGAAATTCGATATATCAAGTAAAGGCCACTCTAGAAAGACTACTAATAATTTGTCGGAAGAGTAGAGCGTCACTACCACCCATGTTATAACAGCTGGCTCTGAAATGTGTAATACGCTGCCTAGGGTCCCACTACCATCGAATACTTTGAAGGGTGGTGGCACAAAGCCCTTAAGGTATTGAACTACGTCGAATTCTTTTGAGTAGGGTCTACCCTTCGAAACCAATGAGCTCCCTTGGGTCTGTGCTAATGCCTCCTTTATTTACTATTCTACCATCTGCTTAATGTCTTTTTCATGCATGGAGGTACTATCAGCTATTTTCTTATGCAGACTACCAGTATCCTCATCCATTGGAGTAGTGCTTTTAGAATGATCTAAGATAAAGTCTGTTGGCCTTCATAGGAGTGGGTTGGGAGACAGGTGCTTGATTTTCCAATACTAATACCACTGCCATCAACTCCTCTACTCTGCTCTACATCCTATCAATATGACCATCCTTGAGCTTGATCTGTTAAAGAAGGCGTTGAGTTGAGTCTGATGCATCACCTTCCACAACTATAACGCCTTGAGCTTCCTACCTAAGCTATTCTCTATGCAAGGATCCTCGAGTATCAACCATGTAGACTTCAGCAGTATCATCCAAAAGGTCATCCTCATCAACATTAAAGTCTATCATACCCTCCTCTTGGTCAGAATGATCATCTCCAACTATCTGCCTCATTGCGACACAATAGCCCTCTAATATCTCTTCTAATGATCAGTCATCCACTCTACCCGTAACTACTATGACATATGTCAGGTGGTGACTCACTACTAGACTGTGACCTAAAGAGGTGATACACTGTATATTCTAGATAACGGGTGTGCTATCTCTAACCAGCTCGACAATCATGGAAGTGAACATGGTATTCCCTTTTTCCTTCTCCTTCGACTGTGGTGGTGGAGCGACTACGACGCTTTTGGGCCGCCACTCTTTCTTCTCTACCGTTGGGGCGAGAAGTCATCCGGTGAGCTCAGCCTCAGCTCAACCGGTGGAGTAGATGGAGTGTGGTTCTTGGGACGTAATCATATCACCAAAGGAGATGTCTTTTCTTTGGATGCTAATTTATGATATTTGGCGGGCACTTCAAATGATGGGACATGGACTGGTAACGATGGTCAATGAGAAGAGTGGTGTGATGGTGGTGACACTGGCTGCCTCTCCGCCAAAGGTCTCTTCTTGCTGCTGGAACCAGTAAGAACTATTCTGTCTGAGTGATCAGCTTTATCAGCTCACCAATTGGGATGGTCAATCAATACTAAAGCCGTCAACTGTTTACCAAACCTCCTATCTCTCTTGCCCGCTTGGGCAACAACCCTAGCCTCCATGGCCTTCTCTCTATAGATCTAATTTCTTACACTTCTAGGGATCACTTATCTCAAGTCATGAATGGTGGCGGACTCAAATTGTTTATGGACTCTCTCTACTCTCCTGGCAACTAACCTCAGACCAGCACAGGGCTTCTTCCTCTCCCTCTCTGGTGTCTTATACTCACCAGGTCATGGGGTGATGCTATTATATTCCTCACATCCTCCTCTCCCTCTGCAGCTGAGAGAGGGTGAAACCTACTACCACCAAGAAGAGAAGAGTATGGACCCCTCTTCAACTACACGGGAGGCTTTCCCAACCTCCTTGGCCATGTGCTCATAGTACCTCTTGATCTTCCTATTCTTATTACGACGCTGAGTCTTGGTCAAGAATGTATGGTGAAAGCTAGTACCGACCTCGAAGGTGGGAAAAATAATCTCATATGCTATAACTGACTTCCCCTTAAGAGCTAGGGCTACGGCAAAGGTGGTACTAGTCCTAGCAAACTACGGCTGACACAAGTGGTACTCGTGGCACGGGAACCTCTAAGGCTTTCCTATTTAAGGATGGAAACTTGGTATCTGACTGGAGATCAAACTAAAGAAGTGGCTTCTTGTCGGCCTCCTCCTCCCTACTCACTATGCTGAGGGTAGGACCATCACAAGTGACTTTGAAGTGCTCGAACCCAAGGCCAAACTTGATGACTTGGGACGAGGTGAGAATGGCCTGATCCATGGTCAAATTCACACCCAAAGCAAATGAGGAGATGAGCTTTCTAGAAGACATGGTGATTGAATGCTTAGAAGAAATAGAACTGGGGATTTCCTCTTCACTGTTAGAAAAGAAGGGTATAAAATTAGACTTTGCCTTGATTGTTGTTCTTTTAACTTGATTTTAAATTGAAACCATCATTTAACAAATTTGGCTATGATATATGGGGTTCATATATGTATTGAAAAGATTTGTAATTTTCAGGAGGAATGTTTTATTTATCTTGAACTTCATAGAAAGTGAGTTCAAATTAATTTTGGAGATGTTGGATGAACCTTACTTCGCCATGCAAGTGGCAAGAGGTTCTTTAAATTTTAGATTGATTTTATTTGATTTATTTTGGGCAACTTCTTTGATCAATTCTTCCTACCTATTGCGGATCTGATAGGGGTTTTAGGACCTATTGAAGTGAAGTCCTAAACTCTAAAGGATGTTGACCACCCTTGCTTATGGATGAAATAGGCAAGGTGACCAACAAAAAGAGTGAAAGTCTTAGACTTACATTAAAAAAAGTCCACTACCGATGTTTGGAGATAATGATTGACTATTAACACTTTACCTCACCTTCCCAAAAAAATTAACACTTGTTGGATCAACATTAAGATAAGAACATCATAATTAATAAGGATTTATTTACATTTTAATGTCCATGTAATCCATGTGAAAAGGTTATTAAATGGATAGATCTTGTGATAATCTAACATACTACAAGGCAATGCCTATTTTAGCCCAACCCATATTTAATAAAACATTATAATTTTATCTTTCTCGATGCAATTTAGTAAACCATCCATCCAAGGATTGTTACAACATAAGTACACTTAATGTATAGTTCCTTAACAAAGTTTCAATGACTACACAAAAAGGCAACTCACATATTGAGTTTCAATCTTCACTTGTATATCTCGATAAGCTAAGTTGAACCTTTTCTTATGTACAATATAGTTCATTCAAGCCTCCTTTAATCTATCTTAAAAGCCACTCCTCTTTGTCCTAGTGATCACTCGCATCATCATATTTAGAGATTTTGCATGGATTTGGCTTGATATCAATTATAACAACCCAACTCATCAAGCCCAATCAAATTCATGCTAAGTTGAACCTTGCAATTTTATCCTTTGTAAGTTCCCAATAGATCATCCTTGTCATAATTTCTTCAACAAGAAAGGGCATTCTTTGGAAAAAAAAAATCATTTTCCATCACTCAAAATCATTGGATAACAATCATGAGCCTGTATCAACAACAATATTATAATAGTTGGAGACAGAGAATATTCCTTTTTGACGTCATGGGTTTAAGCCGTATACTTTGTAATTTATCTTTCACCATTTTGAAAAAAATTAACACATGTGGGATCAACATTAAGATAAGAACATCATTATTAATAGGGACTTATTCACATTTATATGCTCATTAAATCCATATAAAAAGGTTGTTAAATTGATAGATCATGTGATAATCTAACATGTTACAAGGCAAAGTCTATTTTAGCCCAAACCATACTAAATAAAACATTATAATTTTATCTTTCTTAATGCAAATTAGTAAACCACACATCCAAAGAATGTTATAATATGAGTACACTTAATGTATAATTCCTTCACAAAATTTCAATAACTACACCAAATGGCATCTCACATATTGAGTTTAATCCTTCACTTGCATAAATCGATAAGCTAAATCCTACCTCCTTTATTTAAAATTTAGTTCATTCAAGACCACCTTCATTCGATCTTAAAAGTCACTCCTCGAAGAAGTTGTCCCGGTGATCACTTCCCAACTTCATTAGATCACCCTCATCATATTTTCATCAATTATAACAACCCAACTCATCAAGCCCAGTCAAACTCATGCTAAGTTGAACCTTGCAATTTTATCCTTTGCAAGTTCCCAATAGATCATCCATCTCATAAGTGCACCGACATACATAAGCTTAGCTTTATAATTTCCTAATAATACCTTAATTTTCACTTAAAAGTATCTCTCAAATTAGATATAAGTCTTTATTTATATAATGTAATATTTTATACATTCCCAACAAAGGATACCCCCTCCCCAACATAGGATATTAGTTTTTTACTTGTATAGGACAACATTTCCTACTTTCCTAACATAGGATTTAGTCAATTAATACTAGGAGATAAAAATCTTTATCTATATAGTACAATATTCCCTACTTTCCCAATATAGGATTTTAGTTCATTAATACATTTCCTACTTTCCCAACATTGGATTTAATTCAATTATAACAACTCAACTCATCAATGCTCAATCGAACTCATATTAGGTTCACTATCCTTCATAGTGCAAGTTCCCCAATAGATCATCCATCTCATAAGTGAGCCAACATACACAAACGTAGCTTTAAATTTTCCTAACAAGACATTAGTTACTGTAAAAAGTGCCTCTCAAATTGGATATAAGTCTTCATTTATATTACCCCCCCCCTGAAGGATTATACAGAGTTATCAAGCATTCAAACCTCCGTCGCAACAATCAATTCCTTCCCTCAATAAAATGTCATTCATATTTAAGATGTTAAGTGATGAATGAGAAATATGCAAGCCCATGAATAATGAAAATTTTGTCAGCTTCACACCACAACAATTATAACTGCAATTGCCACATGTAACGACTAGCCTTGCAGTCCTTAAAAAAATTGAAATTAACAAATAGGAAAATAATTCCTAAGAGAAATTATCCTAAACATGGTCTAAACAACAAGAAGCATGATAATGTTAATTTTAATTTGTTTAGCTCTTATAAATGCATGAACATTCCATTTGTTGAGCTTCTGACCTCATCCGAGAAATTTTCTGGTATCAACATGATCTGCATAAACAAATGGTTCCACTAGAAGTTAAATTATCACAGATTACAATACTACTTCCAGTAAGTTAAAACAACCTTTCAGGACTATTCAGGTTCACATAAAATGTTATACGGAAGATGAATTGGACTTCTCACAAATATTACAATAACTGGATATTACATGAAGAAATCATTTGTATACATTTATTTCACTATAATAAATTTATGCATCGTAATAATTTCTGCTTTATCAATTTCATACCGAAACAATACATTTAAGTAAGAAATAATTCCTTTTTTGGCTGATAGTTACATTTCAGATTATCACGCATGTTTTTTCTGACTTGCCTAACTTGAAAAATTCAAGATACAAGTAAGGGAGCGGGATCAATTAACCGTTCCATTGTTTGTAACTGATCATAGGGCGCTATCTGCAAAAACCATAGAATGAAGTGATCAGGGAAAATTAAACTAACAATGAATTATGAAGCTTTCAATGAATAGAGGATCAACTGAGCAAAAATAGAGAATGATGCCATACAAAAGATAAGCCATAAAATTCTCCAACCATAAGAAAAAAAAATATGTGAGGATTTTCGAATCAAAATTTACATTGAAAATAACCATTTAATTTGTTTAAAATGAGTCGGCTACATGAATCCTTCTTCTTCTCTATTGTCTCCTATTATGTATCAAATTCTCATTTAAATCAAGTATACTAAGGTCATTTTTTATACATCTTAACCAAGTCTTTTAGGTCTACCTCTACCTTTCTTAACATAAGACAAATCAAATACATCTACTCTCCTAACCGGGTCATCGGACGGATGACACTTTATATAGCCAAACCATCTAAGGCGACTCTCTAATCTTATCTGCCACTGGAGTTACTCCAACTTTTTCAACATAATACTTTCGTTTAGCATTTTATCTCTAAGAGTAAAGCCACTCATCCACTGAGCATCCTCATTTATACAACACTTAACTTTTTTATTAACATTGCAATAAATCATTGCGTCTTACCACCATCTTATAAAATTTTTTTAATTAAGTTTAAGACTTTTATCACACAAGCCAAATGCATTCCTCCACTTCAACCATCCAACTTGAATTCTACTAATAACATCTCCTTCTATTTCACCATCATTTTGAACAATAGAGCCTAGATATCAGATCTCACTCTTTTAATGATTTAATCATCACAAACAACTTACTAAAACTATACTAAAATTACACTCCATATTTTCAGTTTTAGATGTACTTAAACGAAAACCTTTGGACTCTAAGGTTGACCTCCATAATTCAAGTTCCTCTAGGACTCCCTCTCTAGTCTTATCAACAAGAAGAATATCATCAGCAAAAAACATACACCAAGGTACATCATCCTGTAAATGCCTAGTAAGAACATCCATAACTAAAGCAAAAAGATAAGGGCTTAAAGCCAATCCTTGATGTAATCCAACTGAAATAGGAAAATATTTTGTCAATCCTCCTTATGTTTGAACACTACCATTGCCGGTCCCAAGTCCGGATGTGAAAAGTGGAGGGTTGCGTTAGGTAGTCGATAGCCAGCGTAAAACTTGTCGAAATAATCATGACATGAATCCTTTAAATCTCCTTATGTTTGAACACAAGTAATAGCTCTAGTATACATATCCTTAATGACTTGTATATAACCAATATTAACTTCTTTCTTTTCTAAAACTCTCCAAAGAACATCTCTTGAAACGTTATCATAAGCTTTCTCTAAATCAACAAATATCATATGTAGATCCTCCTTACTTTCCCTATACTTCTCCATCAAACCTCTCAACAAATGTATAGCATCCATAGTAGATCTACCTAGCATGAAACCAAACTAATTTTGAGAACCTTTTGTATCACATCATTACCTATGCTCAATTACTCTCTCCCATAATTTTAATGTATGACACAATAACTTAATTCCTCTATAAATTGCACACTCTTGTGCATCACTTTTACTCTTAAATATAGGAACTAACAAACTCTTTCCCCACTCTTTAAAATAACATTAAGAAGATTTGTAAACCAATAAATTCCTTGATCTCCTAAATATTTTCACACTTCTATTGGAATATCATCAGGTTCTACTGTTTTTTCATACTGTATTTTCTTTAAAGCTTCTTTAACTTTAAATTTACTAATACAATCATAAAAACAAATTTTTCTTATTTTTATTTAGGGTATTAAGGTTGCTAAAATCAATCGTATTGTCAGATCTTTCATTAAAAAGTTTATCAAAATACCTCACCATATATTTTGATATCCTTTCGAGAAAAAAGCAAGATTTTCATCAAATACCACTCAGATTAGATCTTTCTTATATCTTTTGATTGGTTAACTTATACATACATATTTCACCTTTAGTATTGATCTATATAAATCATTAAAAAATTTAAATTTTTGTATCATGATTACTTTCTTAAAATATCTACCGGTCACTTATCTTCTCTCAGTTTTACATATAAACTAAATTTATAAATGTTTTATTTCTTATCTTTCTTTTCGTCATTTCCAGCATTATTTTATTATAAAAAAAAATCCTTTGATTCTCCAAGCATTTTTTCTGTTTAATTTCAATTTATTTCTTTTACCACATAACATTAGCTTTCTTATGACATCCATATTCTAAGTTCTTTAGCTTTCTTAAAATATTTTATTAGTTCTTTAGTCTATCTAATCTAAGATAATAATTTGATTTCTTTTCTTCGTCCTTAAAATCTAAAACTAACAATCGATTAGTCTTAAACTTTCACCTAATAATCTTACAATCTTTATAATCTAAATAATCTATTTTTATCGGAAAATAATCAATCTATGTTTCTTAGATCTATTTTATAAGTAATAATAATATCTTTCATCTCTTTTTTTTAAATAAACTTATATAAAATCATAGGTTAAAATAAAATCTAATATAGTCTTACTTTTCTTCATTAATCACTTCGTATATACCATTTCTGTAGAATCTTTAAAATCTTATCTTCTATCAACATGTCCATTTAAATCTCCTACAATAAATACTTTTTCTTTAAGATGTATCTTTTGTATTAATTCCTTTAATTCATTCCAAAAATTTTCTTTTGAGCCTATATCCAATCTTTTGTATAATACAAAAGTTAATTGATTATACATGTATTACACTTATCTCATAGTAAATCTAAGAGTTTAAAATCTTATCCAAACAAATTATGGTCAAGAAAGTCTAACTTTTTTTTTTTTTTTTGAGAAATTTGAGTCAAGGTATTTTAATCAAAATTTGGTTAGGTTGAAATTTAAAATCTTAGATTTGATTTGAGATGAGTGCATTACAAGAGTTGATTAATTATATGGTTTTAGATTTTAATATGAAGGGTTGGAAGATAAAAGAATAAATCGAAATATTATCCTAGACTTACATAAGGGTACTTAAAGAAATTTAATAAAAATATTTTTAAGAATAAACTACAAAAGTTTAGAATTTGAAATGTTCATAAGAAAGCTACTATTATGTTGGGAAAGGTAACAAGTGAGATTAAGCAAATTAAAAAAAAAATGTGGTTAGAGAATCAAAGGAAAAGCTCCTAATCAAGATGTACAAGAAACGATCAAAAATAAGGTTTGTTACAAATATTGGTTTAGATTTAAAAATTGAGAATTGTGAGTGATACATAGTAGCCTGTAATAATTCTAAAAAAATAATATGTAATGCAAGGAACTTAGTATTTAGTAATTTATATAGCAGATTAGTTACTAAAGAGGATGAAATATATATATATATATATATATATATAAGATAGCCAAGCGAAGTGTATTAAGGATAAATATCAAAAAGTATGTTTTTAGAATAGATATTCACTATTGCTAGATGAGATATTTTGATAAACTTTCGAATGAAAGTTGTGAGAATATAATTGATTTTAGTAATCTTAATAACCTAAATGAAAATAAGATTTTTTGTTTATATCATTATATTAGTAAAATCAAAGTTAGAGGCTTTAAAGAAAGTAAAGTGTAGAAAAGCAGTAAGAACGGATGATATTTCATAAAAAATATGAAAATGCTTAAGAGATCAAAGAATTTCATAACTTATTAATCTTTTTAATATTATTTTAAAGATTAAGTAGATGTCAAGATGAGTGGAGAAAAAATGTATTAGTTCCTATTTTAAAAATTTGAGATAATGCATAAGAGTGCAAATTATAATGGAATTAAGTTAATGTGTCATACATTAAAATTATGAAAGAAAGTAATTGAGAATAGGTTATAATATGATATATAAGTTTCTCAAAACCACTTTGGTTTCATACCAGATAGGTCTACTATGGATGTTATACATTAGTTGAGTAGTTTAATGAAGTATAGAGAGTAAGGAGGATCAACAAATGATATTTGTTGATTTAGAGAAAGCATGTGATAAAGTTCTAAGAAAAGTGCTTTGGAGTGTTTTTTTTTAAAAAACAAGTTAATATCAATATTGGCGGATGGACATGTGAGATTCAATTGGGGTTGAACTGGAGGTTGAACCGGACAACGTAATAAATATAAAAAATATTAATACAATTTAAATAATGCAATATTGATATAATAATGATATTTGTATCAATTCAAAATATTATTCAAATTTAGAACTCTTCATTCTTAAATATTTTGAATGTACTTCTACATTAAAAGTTTATGACATATTACTTTAATTATTTTATTTATTTATACTATAAATTTCTTATCTTTATCCATTCAGTAAAAAAAAGCTAAAATTTAATTAATTTAAAACTAGCCGGTTCTTTGATAATCGATTCGGTTCACCAGTTCAACCCCGGTAGCCAGTTCTATGAAAAGGCGATTTTGGGCTTCAACTAAACCGGCCAAAAGACCGGTTCATGGTCGAACCAGCCGGTCCAGTCCGATTTTCAAAATCATAGTTAATATTGCTTATAATCAAGTCATTAAGGATATGTATATTGGAGCTGTTATTTGTGTTCAAACACAAGGATGATTGATCAATTATTTTCTTATTTTAGTTGGATTGCATCAAGGATCGGTTTTAAGCTCGTATCTTTTTGCTTTAGTATGGATGTTGTTACTAGATATTTACAAGTGGATGTATCTTGGTGGATGCGTTGACCTCTATGTCTACTCCACAAGACCATTGAAAAATAATGAAAATGACGGATCGTAGCGCTTCAACTGTGATCAAATGTCCCTCATTTGCAAAAAGGATTATGTCAATGTGTTTGAAACATTGAGAATTGCCAGAAAAAATACTCATATTATACAAGTCACACACAAAATAATTTCACAAAATTTGTCGATCAGATTGACAGTGCATAATTTGAGGAAGCGAAAAAGAAAAAGAAGAGAAAATATGCAAAAAAAAAAATCAATATATATGTATATAAATAATTATTTTGAGATAAAATCTTATACTAACCTCATAATTATCATTAATATTATTAGCATATATATGCATGTATATTACCTAAATTTAAAGTAAACTAATGAAAATAAAAAGAAAATTTATATAGATTAACACGATCAGTTAAATATAAAATTATTTTTATTATCATTATACATTAGCTTTAATATTTATACCTTATACAAACAAATATGAATATTTATATATAATCATATAAAATTGACCATACCAGAACATCGTTAAACCCACATTTCAACCCCATCTTCATTCCATTATATATATATATATATATATATATATATATATATTAAATGCTTTTATGTGACTAAGTATTACACCTTAATTAAAAAAAAAAATCAACTCTTTTCTAGCAAGTCTCAAGTCACTCATTCCCAAGGTCTGAAGTCTTCTTCATGCTCTCGCCGAACCTTGTCGGGTCCTTGTTTCATCACACAAAGCCGAGCCTCCCAATCTCTCGCCTCTCCCTCTCAATCTCACCAGCAACCCACGCGACCACGCCTCTCTCTTTCTCTTGCCATCCTCTTGATCCTAGATCTCACACAACCCAGTCTCACACCTCTCCCTTCCAATTTGCTTAGAAAAAAAAACCTAGAAATCTCCATCATCTTTGGATGTTAGAAAGTTCATTCTTCATGAGGCATATTGATTTTTACTCAACCAAATTTCCCGCAACATTAATGTTAGAGTTTATTTAAATCTAGATTCTACTTCTTATGAATGCAAGCATGCATAATAAATTACCCCTCTTTCTGTAGTAGGAGAGCACTCTTGATTAAAGTTGAAAATAAACATTAATATTTAGTATAAATCTTTATCTAGTAGTGTGGTGTGAATGATTGTTTAAAAAGAAAAAAGAATAATAACCCGATCAAGAACCCATGATTCCATCATCCCGAAACTGTCATTATTCCAGTATATCAATATCAGAGGGCTATTAGCCATAATATCTAGGGAGTCTGGTTAGCAATCATGAATTGTCTCATATCAAGAATCTCGAGTAGACTAGGGTTGTTGTGTAGGCTTCACTGTGCCAATGTTTATTGAATTAGTCAGCTAAACATAACTTATAAATCTGTCCAATAATTCAATTTTATGAGTTAGCTAGGGTTACTATTTAATGAAGTCTACATTGCAAACATAATTTAGACTTATATCCATTGGAATATTGAGTTGGGTTTATATCCATTAAAAAACAATTGATTCATTTGAGTGATGTCTGCCTTACAGACACACATTGGGTTTGAATCCAATGGAATGTCATATTTAGATGGTTAAAATCTGCATTATAGATTTGTATAGGACTTTCATCCATTGGAACACTATTGTTTAATATGTGACTTATGTCTACCTTGCAGACAAGCATGGGGCCTACATCCACTGAAATGCCTTCGATTAATATGATTGAAGTCTGCATTACAATTAGATATTGGGTTTACATTTATTGAATTATTAATGTTTAGTAAGATTGAAGTTTTCCTTACAAACAAATATTGGGCTTATATTCATTGGAATGTCAATGTTTAAATATAGAGACACCTTGCAAATATAGATTATGCTTACATCCATTAGAAAGTCATTGTTTTCGTGATTTAATGTTTGTCTTGCAAACACAAGTTAGACTAATATCTATCAGAAAAGCATACATTTCATATGTGGGGTTCGCCTTCCAAAACATTAGCTAGGCTTACATTCTTTGGAATGCCAGCTTTGATGTGATCGAATTTCATTTTATGTTTGGATGAATCTTTGATTTTAGTCTCAATTTATGGTTGAGATGAATCTCTGATTCAATCTCATTTAATTTTGAAATGATTTTTCAATTTGATCTCATTTATTATTTGAGATGAAACTTTGCTTCAATCTTGATTTATGGTTGAGATGAAACTTTAGTTCAATCTTATTTTATGATAATGGTAAATCAAGTATATCATCACTCCCCAACCATACGCTTTAAGCCAATAATGATGAATTCTATAAATTTTAAATTCATTTTGCTGATACTATATACTAAGGGGCTGTTTAGGATGACTTTAATTTTTTATTTTTTGTTTTATGTTTTTATTTTGTTTTCTTTATGTTTTGTTTCAAAGTAAAACATGTTTGGTGGTTATTATTATTTTTGAAAAAACTCAAAACATCTAAAAACTATTTTGAGTGTTTTTAAAAATAATGTTATTTATTTTTGAAAATAAAAAATAAAAACACATAAATAACACATCAACAACAACAACAACAACAAGACTTAAATCCCACTAAGTGGGTCTTTACATGAATCATCTCCATTGTGTCTATTATGTGTCTCATTTAAATCAAGTATATCTAAGATCATTTTTATACATCTTATATGTCTTTTAGGTCTACTCTACCTTAACATAAAGGCAAATCTAATCTACTCTCTGTCATTAATTGGGCCGGCTTTATGTAAACCATCTAAGGTGACTCTCCCTAATCTTATCTACTAGCTTCTCCAACTTTTTCCGAATATACTCATTTTGCATTCTATCTCTAAGAGTAAAGCCACTCATCCACCTAAGCATCCTCATCTCAGACACTTAACTTAGTCTTATCTTTCTCTTTTGTTGGCCAACATTCTACATCATAAGTCATTGCGGTCTTACCACCATCTTATAAAATTTTCCTTAAGTTTAAATGGAACTTTTCTATCACATAATAAGCCGGCATTCCTCCACTTCAACCATCCAACTTGAATTCTCTAACATCTCCATCTATTTCACCATCATTTTGAACAATAGAGCTAAAATTTGAACACTCACTCTTATTAATGACTTATTTGTCACAAATGTCCACTAAACCTCTAAAATTACACTCCATATATTCGGGTTCTAGATCTACTTACAAAAACCTTTAGACTTTAGAGTTGACCTCCATCAAGTTTGTTGGACTCCCTCTAGTCTTATCAACAAGAAGAATGTCATCAGAAAAGCAACACCAAGGTACATCTTCTTGTAAATGCCTAGTAAGAACATCTATAACTAAAGTAAAAAGATAAGGGCTTTAAGTGATCCTTGATATAATCCAAGAAATAGGAAAATATTTTGTCAATCCTCCTTGTGTTTGGACACAAGTAATAGCTCAGTATACATATCCTTAATGACTTGAATATAACCAATATTAACTCCTTTAGAACTCTCCAAAGAACATCTCTTGAAACTTTATCATAAGCTTTCTAAATCAATAAATATCATATGTAGATCCTCCTTACTTTCTCTGCTTCTCCATCAAACCCCTTAACAAATGTATAGCATCTATAGTAGATCTACGGCATGAAACCAAACTTGTGAAACTTACGTATCACATTGTAACCTATGCTCCGATTCTCTCTTAATTTTAATGTATGCATTAACTTAATTCCTATAATTTGCACTCTTGTGCATCACCTTATTTTAAATATAGAACCAACAAACTCTTTTCTCTCATTTGACATCTTTTAGTCTTTAAAATGACATTAAAAGATTTGTAAGCAACAAATTCCTTGATCTCCTAAATATTTCCACACTTCTTGGAATATTATCCGGTCCTACTACTTTTTCACATTTTATTTTTTCTTTAAAGCTTCACTAACTTAGATTTACTAATCGATAAAATGAAATTCTATTTTTTGTTTAGGGTATTAAGGTTGCTAAAATCAATCGTCTTTCATATCATTGAAAAGTTTATCAAAATACATCATCCACCTATTTTCAATATCCTTTCTAAAAAAGCGTTTTATTATTTTCATCCTTAATAACTGTATTCTTATTTCTCCTATCTCTTTTGGTTTTACTTTATGTCTTCTTTCATTATCTGTTGTATAAATCACTAAAATTTAAATTTTTTCGTCATATCTTCTTTCTTAAACTCTGTCACTTTAAATCTTTCCCAATTCTTCAAATTTTTTAAAAAATTTTATATATTTCTTATTTTTTCTCTTTCTTTTACTCCACCATTTATTATTATTAAAAGAAACTTTCTTTTGATTCTCCAAAAATTTTAACTGCTTAATTTCACTTTGTTATTTTTTCCCATATAATGTTAGCTTTTCGTCAACATCCCAAATTCTAATCTCTTCTTCTTAAAATATTTTTATTTGTTTTAAGATCATCTAATTCAGAATGATAATTTAGTTTATTTTTTCTCTTTACAATTTTCATCTTAAAATCTAAAACTAACAATCGATGTTGGTCAAGATTTTTTTGGAATGAAACAATCTTTATAATCTAGCGATCTATTTTTCTTATCAAAAAATAATCAATCTGTTTTTAGATCCATTTTATAAGTAATAATATGTTCATCTCTTTTTAAATAAAGTGTTACATTCTATCGTAAAAGAAAATCTAATATAGTCTTACCTTCTTATTACCCTCCAATCATGAATCTTTTAAAATCTTCTAAACATATCCATTTAAATCTCCCAATAAATACTTTTTCTTGAGGGTATCATTTGTATTAATCCCCAATTCATTCCAAAAAATTTTCTGCTTCCTCCAAACCTACTTGAGGGCGTATATCGTAATATTGATAATCTTATCATACAATAATCTTTAAAGTTATAATTATCTCCATCTATATTTATAATATTATCCTTCAAACTTTTATCTATAATCACCTACACCATTTTAGTTCGACTTTTACCGAATCTAAAGTTTAAAACCTAAATTATCTCTCCTTCTCCCCAACCCATTTAGTTTCTTGAACACATAAAATATTTATCTTTTCATGAATCATAATATCTATTAATTCCATTAATTTACGTAGAGACTATATTCCAAGATCCTGCCAATTAATTTCATGGACTAACTTCTTTACGCATTCGTCTTGCGGAACCACTTATTTAACACTTTGCAGCCGATCGTATTAGCATTTTTTGTATTAGCGTCGCTTCAGGGACCTTTTAATGCACAATGTTTAAAGGATTCATGTCATGATTATTTACAAGTTTCTGGTTGTGGACTACAACCTCCACTTTTCAGGACTTGGGACAATGGTAGTGTTATAAAAAACACATCAAACAAATATATTTTTAAAAATAACATAAAAATAAAAACACAAAACACAAAACAAAATTGATCCCAAAGCAAAAGCGACAATTTTATTGTCGAAAGTTCTCTCGTCCTTATTGAGGAACATTAACTATTGTGTACATTTACAAACCAAATAAGTCTCACCAAATGAGAGTGAGATCTCTGAATAATGTCTTATCTACAAATAAAAATCATCTGCCTTCTAAAAATTTCACTAACATAAATCTATATTCTCTTAATCAAGGAGCCTGGAACGAATTTTTGGAGCCTACAGCATGCTTAACAGAAGATATTCTTCCTATTGATAAGACTAGAGAGAGTTCAAGAGTAATTGGAGGTCAACCTTAGAGTCTAAAGGCTTTCGTTTGAGTAGATCTAAATCCAAATACAGAGTATAATTTTAGTTGTAAAAGATCTAGTGATGGAGTTATGACAATGGATGATCAAATCATCAAAAAGAGTGTCGTTTTAAATATCTAAAGTCTATTGTTCAAATTAATGGCGAAATAGATGAGGATGTCATTAGTAGATTTCAAGTTAGATGGTGCTTCAGGCTTATGGTGTGATAAAAAGATATTGTTTACACTTAAGAGAAAATTTTATAAGATGATTAGCTTTATGGCTTAGAATGTTGGCCAATAAAAAAGAAGCACATATTTAAGTATTGTAGTGATGAGGATGCTCAGGTGAATGAGTGAGTTTATACTTAGAAACAAAATGTGAAATGAATACACACATGAAAAAGTTGGAGTAGCTCTAGTAGCAAAGAAAATTAGAGAGAATCGTCTTGGATGATTTGGTCAAATAAATATATCGATATAAAGAGAGTAGATGTATTAGATTATCTATGTTAAGAAAGGTAGAGGTAGACCTAAAAAAATTTAATTAGCAAGTATAAAAAATGACCTTATTTTATTAGAATTAAATAAGAATTTGGTACTTAATAGGACACAATAGAGAAGAAGGATTTATGAAGTTGATCCCACATAGTGGAATAATTGTTGTTGTCGTTATTGATGTTGTACTGCACTCATCTCAAAAGTTTAAATCATAAGCAGACCTTCAATGTGGAAAATAAACATTAATAAATTAAAAAAATATTGATGTAATAGTTTAAAAGCAAGACAGAAATTTTGTTGGTAACAAAAATCACGATAAACTTAAATTCCTCAATGATGTTACTTAACGAGACCTACAGATGAGTTGACCTTTATTCCAAACTTCGTTTATGAAGAGCCATAAAAAATAGAAAATTCAAACGGCACTGGTACCACGTGAATCAAATGTTTAATGATGTTCTAGTATGTGATGCTAGTTTTGGACCAATCATTCAAAGTTATGCACTGACCTGGCTAAACCCATCAGGCCAAGTTATTGAAACTGCATAATTTCCCATGGGTCTGATATCTTCCGGCTCAATATCTTCTGGAACATCACCATATTGTAGCTTTTGTTCCCCAGTCCATTCGTCCTACGTAAAAAATCTTCCCACGTTGGTTCAGAACTTCAAATAGAATTTGATGAGATTGAGATATCAGAGAAAAGGCCCCAATCATTCTAGGCTATATATCAGATATATACTGTGCATTACATTTGAGAAAAAGCCCCATTTAAGATAAAACACGTCTTTCTTTCTTTTTTTCTTGATAAAAATAATTTTCTTTTTCACTTTCCAAATAGAAACAACATATGTTAAATGCCTCACTCTGATCATCTATCAATAAAACTATTAAAAGAATTTGTTTGAGCTTGACCCAATAATTAGCTCAATTTTGATTAGTTTTACAAGCTCGCTTGTTAAACAAGTTAAACACAAATATGGCCTTATTAGATCATGCTAAAAGCTTAAATATATTTAGATATAAATAAAAAAATGAATATATAGATATAGATATATATGAGTGCATGCATGGTTATAAGGTTTCGCAAAAAAGTATATTTATATGAGTAAATGCACAAATACATGATTGTGCATATATATTATATAATTGATTAGGAAATTTAAGTAGGTTTCATATTTGCAGTCATGTTCAGCTTGATAAATTGACAAGCCAAACACAATAAAATTTGACATCGGCTTAATATGCCAAGTTGAACAACACTTGAGCTTGCTCAAACTTGGCTCATTTACAATCCATCTATAAGCCGCACCACTAAGCTTTGCAAATGAATTATATTTAATAGAGACTCCTGGATCTTCCAAAAGTAAAACATACATACTACACTAAAATCGAATAGTATACCCACCACACTTTGAGCAGAACGGTCATTCCGTCTTACAGTTGCAGGATGCAGAAAAAATTCATCATCCAAGTCTGGTACTCGAACTCTGATCGCTCTGATTGATTTATCATAGAAAACTGCTGTTGATACTGAAAAGAAAAGACACTTCAGCATAGAAAGTGCGGGATAAATAAAATATAAAATTATTATATATAACCTATTTCTGTTAATAAAATAGGACTAGTAGCATGGCATAGATTTCCAGTGTTCAGAATTGATTATGATGGCCGGTTGGTAACCGTGACTTGCCAAAAATACGCAAGGATCAGAGCTTAGTGCTATAAGAAAAAAACAAAACAAAAAAAAGAGGTGATTTGAGTAAGCTAAACAGCAAGCATAGTCTTGATTGAGGTAGTATTAGTCAAGATTGAGGGAATGTAATTAGTACAGCATTCATTAAGATAACTAACTAAATCAAATGATCAGTATTTTAACAACACTGCTATTAGAATAATACTGATACCTAGATTGGACTGTTATCCAAAGAATATTGAACAAAATGACCTGGAAATAGCCCAAATATTAAGACATCTCTTTCCCCATTCATTCATGGTTCCTCATTTTCTGAATTTCAGTACAAGAGAGAACGCAAAACACAATGGTCTCTAATGAGTCGCATGGACAATACCAAGTTTGGGTAAAGCATGATGAATTGCTAGCAATTCATACCAGGACTGATTTCCTAGGTAAACAAACATTCTATACAAAAAAAAGAAACTGAAAGCAGCTGCTAACCTTGCTGACGAATTTTTGCACATTGCTGAACAACACAAATTCCAAGATTTTGAAATATCTTGGCCACCTCACCTTGAGGATCAGCAACCACTTCAGGCATACCACTATCTCCAGAAGCTGATAGCTGTCAAATGAATCCACTTTCATACTTTTCTTGTTATTTGGTACAAATTCTCTAGTACAGTATGTCCAATGCGTCTTGTTGTAAATTTGGATAAAAAATGCATAGCATCATATAAAAACGCAGATAGAAAACCATCATATAAGCAATTAAGATAACAGTTCATCACTTTTATAATGCAATTTCATTACACTTTTTTAGTTGTGAAAACCCATGAAAACTAAGAAAATTTTGCTTCGTTTCACAAGTGCAGATAAATTTTTTTAAGTTCAAAGGATTTAAGCAACTTTGTCATATTAGAGTATGAATGCTGTAAAGTTTTAGACATCCTACATAGATTTCCTAAATAGGGGTTCATGATTTTTCAATAAAGAGTAAAAGAATTGAGTTTACTAGACCATTCTTGGCTTCTGAAATTTGAACCACAACTCTCTCATTTACGCCTAAATTCTATATGCTACAATTTACTTTTTAAGCATCTAGACTGTCCAAAAAATGCTAGATTTTTGTAAGTGCTTCAATCATCAAAATGTTTATATCACAACGTGATAGAATACAAACCAATCCATACAATGTAAGGCTCTTCATTCAGTCCTGACCATTTCTACAAATTCCGTTAGATATGCGAGACAACACTTAGGCCAGTTATCATAGTCATTAACTAAGCTGTAACATTTCTTGGTGCTTAATCAATAACTAGTCCTACTGTTTTGTGGTACAAATCTCTTAGGTATAGTAACTTCAATGGTTATTATAGTACATTGGATAAAAAACATGCAGCACATATTATAGGAATTTCTTGGCTTACAAATCTTTTTAATGTTATTTTAAAGACTAAAAAGATGTCAGATGAGTAGAGAAAGATTTTGTTGGTTCCTATATTTAAGAATAAAGGTGATGCACAAGAGTGTGCAAATTATAGAGGAATTAAGTTAATGTGCCATACATTAAAATTATGGGAGAGAGTAATTGAGCATAGGTTACGATGTGATGAAGTTTCACAATCAATTTGGTTTCATGCCGTAGATCTACTATGGATGCTATACACTTGTTAAGAGGTTTGATGGAGAAGCATAGAGAAAGTAAGAAGGATCTACATATGATATTTATTGATTTAGAGAAAGCTTATGATAAAGTCTCAAGAGATGTTCTTTGGAGAGTTCTAGAAGAGAAAGGAGTTAATATTGGTTATATTCAAGTCATTAAGGATATGTATACTAGAGCTGTTACTTGTGTCCAAACACAAGGAGGATTGACAAAATATTTTCCTATTTCCGTTGGATTACATCAAGGATCAACATTAAGCCCTTATCTTTTTACTTTAGTTATGGATGTTCTTACGAGGCATTTACAAGAAGATGTACCTTGGTGTATGCTTTTTGCTGATGACATTCTTCTTGTTGATAAGACTAGAGAGGGAGTCCAACATAAACTTGAATTATGGAGGTCAACTTTAGAGTCTAAAGGTTTTCGTTTAAGTAGATCCAAAACTGAATATATGGAGTGTAATTTTAGTTGTAGAAGTTTTAGTGGTAGTGTTGTGACTTTAGGTGATCAAGTCATTAATAAGAGTGAGCGATTCAGATATTTAGGTTCTATTGTTCAAAATGATGGTGAAATAGATGGAGATGTTATTAGTAGAATTCAAGTTGGATGGTTGAAGTGGAGGAATGCATCGGCTATTATGTGATAGAAAAGTTCCACTTAAACTTAAGGGAAAATTTTATAAGATGGTGGTAAGACACAATGACTTATGGTGCATATTGGATAAAAGAGAAGCATAAGACTAAGTTAAGTGTACTGAGATGAGGATGCTCGTGGATGAGTAGCTTTACTCTTAGAGATAGAGTGCAAAATGAGTATGTTGGAAAAGGAGTAGCTCCTGGTAGATAAGATTAGGGAGAGTGATGGTTTGGCCACATAAAAGCGTCGACCGTCCAGGACAATTAGGAGAGTAGATGCTTTAGATTTGCCTTATGTTAAGAAAGGTAGAGTAGACCTAAAAGACTTGGTTAAGATGTATAAAAAATGATCTTAGTATACTTGAATTAAATGAGAATTTGACACATAATGGGACACCAATGGAGGCGAAGGATTCATGTAGCCGACCCCACCTAGTGGGATTAAGGCTTGTTGTTGTTGTTGTTGTATCATAAAGAAAACATTAGAAAAGAAATATTTAAGGCTGGCTGGATCTTGTTTTAGCACTTATTTTAAGAAAGAAGTGAAGGATTTAGGAAGAAAAAAAGTGGAATATTTCGTTGAATTATTTGGCCAAAACACAACCCTACTTATAAGATTTTACAATGAATAAAAACAGAAAGAAATAAAGCATACCTAAAAGAAAAAATAAAATGCTATATCAGAAATTACATTAAAAAAACTACTAAATCAGCATAGTCTTATGGAATCCAAACATTCGCCACCGACCTCTCGACAAATGAATGAAGATGATTTAATATGTCGGTGTAATTTTCAGAAGGCAGATGGAATAGTAGATAAGACACTACCCAAAGATTTCATCCTCAATTTGTGAGGACTTTAGATCTGGTTCCAGGTTTCCTATAAGCGCAAGTGTCTATAGTTAATTATCTCTCCCAATTCTGAGAGAAAACTTTCGATTAAAATTTAGTCGTTAGATCATAAATCGTGGCGTATAATAGCGCATGTGAAGTTTAAAATTTAAGCTTGAAATTCATCATATTAACTTAAAGCGGATGGTTGGGGAATGATGACATGCCGTCTAGATCGTAGTTAGTCGTCCATTTTGTGGTCCAGTCTTAGTCGGAGGGTAGTACGATCGAAGGATCGCTTATCAAATAACAGCATGAGTTCGTCATAGAAATCGCTTGTAGACACAGGGGTGTTGTTTGTCTAGAAGATAACTTAAGTCTACCGGATAGAGGCATTTTCTTATCAGTATCTCTATGATTCCTGACTCAAAGCGAGAATCGTTGGGGAAGCATCTGAGTTCTGATTCGTAATATAATGGAACCTTCTTAGAAACCACCCGTCGAGGGACTCACGGTGCGTAGCTTCATCGTCGTGGCCTCTTGGCCAAGTCGTCACAGGATATGGTAGCGTCGCTTCTTGACACGTGAGATTGATTGAGAGTGAACGTAGTAGAACGATTTGACTTTGGCTCGCTTTGTGAGTTTAGAGTTTTCTTAATTTGTCGCTCAAATGAATAATTATGGAAGATGAATAGATTGAGTTTTACTTTAAACTTTTAATGATTGAATTTCATATAAGCAGTTTTTAGATTGATACTTAATTTGAGTTAATTTGATTTGAAATTAGAATCACATTTTGATTAAAGTATCCCCTCCAATTAAAATCACTATTCAACATAGTCATCCTCAGGGTAATTAATTGATTGAATCAAATATATTTGAGAATTTCAAATCATCAGCTCTTTAACTCTAACAAAGAATCATCTCTTGTCATGAAGAATTAAACTACCGGATATTTTAATGGTATTTAAAATTCTTATAATAATTGAATTTTTTCCACAGTCACAAGAATGAGGCAAGAACATGACGTCATGAAACAATCTCATTCGATAATGCTCAATAGGTGAATACTTATGCAATTTTGGAAAACTCAATTGAATTGAAGATTGCTTTATATTTAGCAAAAAATTCATTTCTTTAAATGATTACAAACAAAGCGACTTGAATTAAGTGATAATAGCATAATTTATGCAAATTAATATTTGAAGTCTAGAATTTAAGTCAACTCCTTCTGTCTGTTTGTACAAAGAGTTGCAGATCTGATGGCATATTATGGAGCAAAATTAAATTTATATTTGCACTCAAAATATTGTATCTTTGCTTGACTAGTTAACAAACATTTAACTCTCCATTAGTCATCACATTCAATTTTTGTTCTCCAGCAAAAAGTATATCTTCTTTAAGCAAGCTTATCCAAATTGAAACTCTTTTCAAATATGAGTCAATTATTCCCTAAGAAGTCCTGACCATACTTGATAATAAGTTATTTAGTTTCAGTGAGAATCTCTTATGAAGCTCATCTGATTTTCGCTTTAGCTTGAAAAAAGCACTCAACAAATCTCTTATGCTTTAAACCTGACTTTAAGCGCAAGATCCAAATGATCCGTTTAAAGACTACATTCATGAATGATCATGAGTTCTTTAATGAATTTGTCTTTGTGAAAGCCTAAATTACTTGCGCATTGTTATTCTTAATTTGAAATTGAACATCCAAATTTACCACCAATCATTTGTCATTTAATATTCAATTGAGATGTTTACTTCATTTGACGTCAAATGCAATTATTCAAGTGTATTATTCACATTGGTTACTTGTTTGTGAATTTTATAGTTTAAGTATTCAATAAGAGACTCTATTCACATAAACAAACATCAACTCTAATGTCCCTAACTCCATACTAGGTTTCATATTTAATGAATGACTGGACTTCAAGTTTTGTTATAATTCCTTTATGAATTTAACATTTAACTCCCCCTATCTCAGTTAAAATTTGTTTAGCTCTGCCTCCTTTTTTGTTTGAGAAATTTGGGAGAACATGGACTCACTTAATTTCTTTTTGTGAGAGTAGGTCCTTCATTACTCCCTCCAATTTCTATAAATAAGGCCAAGAGGAGATCTTACATTTCATTCCATTTGTTTGAGTTGGAGTGTTTGAAAGAAAAAGGTTAATTTTTTAGTGGACTTTCAACTCCACTTAGAAAAATTTTGTAAGTGTTTTTCACCTCTTTTTTCTTTGATTTAATGTTTTATTTTTGATATTCATTGTATGTTCTTTTCCCTCCCCTCTTTTTCTTGTTTGATTCTTTTAATTTAAATTTAGCTTTAGGTTTCTTTGTTTACGCTGTTAAGTTAGTTCTTTTTATTCTTCCATTTTTCTAAGTCAAAGATTGTGAAATTTGAAGATTTCAGTAGGTGGCGACGTCAGCGTTTACTCGATACTCCCAACAATGTGACGGTTTTCTTGACAGCGTGATTTTCATCTCGTCGGCCTAATGGGGCGAGGACTTCTAAAGAAAGCATATACATATACACATTCACATATTTATCACATTTGGTCATTTTTCTACTGGCATGATGATCAAAAGAGGAGATGGAGATGTCAAGCAGAACTAATGACGATGCTCTCTTTGCAAGGAAAGGTCGGAAGACGGAAAAAGAGATCAAATGAGAACCGCTAATAATATGTTATCTTGATTAAAAGAAATGGGGAGAAAATAAGAAATGGAAGGATTTTGGTTTAGTGAAGAAGGAAAAAGATGGAATGGAAGAAGATGGAAGAAATGACATTCTGAAATGAGATTTTCAGTTTAATGAAAATGGAAGAAATGTTTATTAGGGGAAAGGTGCTCACCAGTTTGGACGAGGAGAGGGAAAACCAAGTGAGAGAGAATGAAGACTTTTCAGTTTGAAGGAAGAAGAAAACAGTTGGAGGAAGCTCGCGTTCGTGGCTCCGGTGCGATCCCGTGCGTGAAGAGGAGGGAGGGAACGGGTGCTCTTGCATGCGTGAGAGCCGAGAGCTCGCGATTGAGAAGGATCGAAGAGAGGAAGGCCTTCGCGTCGTCTGTGCGTGAGGAGCCGAGTAGGTCGATCGAAGAGGAATAGGGTCGGTCGGTCGGTCGGTCGGTCGAATAGGAACAGGGATTTAGGTTAAACTTAGGGCTTTTATTAACTTTTTAAATGTTTAATCAGTCTTAATCTAAATTTGACACCGCTAAAATCACATATTTAATATATATATAAATTTTAGCTTCCGATGTTGGACCTTACGGCGTGGTCGTTTCGAATCTCGTTTAGTTGTAAACTGACTCAAAATCGCGTTATCGTTTTAAAATTTCGATTTTAAATGCGACTTATCCGAATTGAGTGCGAACAATTTTCCGTAATAGATTTTGACGTTTTGAAGATAACGGCGTAATCAATTTCACGAATAAAGGTCATTTGGTTTACGTCGGCACCTCCTGACCTCGATATGCATGTAGGCGCGTTGACGACTCGATCGATTGATCATTAGGTTGTGCGATATTTATATTCTGACCATTTTCGACGTTCTAAATGCAACGGTGAAATCCGTTCGTCAATCGGAGATCATTTCGATTGATTTTGGCGATGTCCAATGTATTTCAGTCTCGATTTGTGTATTATCACATCGTTTGGCATTTGCACTCAGAATTGGCGTTTCATTTGATAGTTTTGACGTTTCCGCTAGCAATCAATTTTATGAGGAGGTTTTCGTGCGCATTTCGATTCGCGCGCGCGTTGATATTTCGATCTGTCGATTGATCTAGATTATCGATTTTATATTTTGACCAATTTCGATGTTCTGAATGCGATGGCGAAGTCCGTTCGTTGATCGGAGGTCATTTAGACTGATTTCAATGATGTTTGGCGCATCTCAACTCCGATTTGTACTCTAAAGCATCCGAAGTCGATCGAATTCACCTTATAAGCTTGATTCAGCTTGTGTAGCATATGTGAAAGTCAACAAGTCTATAAGCTCCAACTCAAATCTGTGTTGTCCATGGCCATGTTACCAATCTAAGGGCCAAGAGGATGGTACCCCGTTACTGTTGTAGCCATGCCATCTTCGGTACCTCACCAGCTATTATTGCTTTGAAATCTACCTTTAAGTGGCCCACTAGTAATCAGCCCCTACCGCAATAAGATTTAAATGATAGCATTTAACAATCCAATTTTTTCTCATCCAGCAAACCAAATTTGACACTCAATTTTTCAAAGGTCTAATAAATCCTTTGGTTAGGATGTCATCAATCTAATTATAGAAGATAACAAATAAAATGACTAACTCCCAAATTTGGATTATTTTTTAATGAAATGGCAATCTATATCCACATGTTTAGTCCAATAATGATAAACAACAGTTTTATTGTCATCACATAATATCATAAGAGACTTAATGGTTACCTGAGATTCTTCTAGGAGTAATTTATGTCAGATTATTCTACTGACCGCTGATCTGAGTTTTACTCTAGTATACTTCATCACAATTTATTTTTTCGTCCCTAGGTTATAGGGTTACCCAAACATAGGTGCCATATCCAAAAGTGAATTTTCTATCAACTTTAGATTGAACCCAAGCAGCATCTGTATAAGCATCAATAATTTTGAATTCTCCTTTCTCAAAGAAAAGCCCTCTCCCAAAACTTCCTTTTAAGGCATTCGAGAATCCTAGTGCTAGCATTTATATGTTATTTAAAAGGTGCATGTATGTACTAAAGAAACAACAAAGGCTATATTAGATCTCAAATGAGCCAAATATATGATTTCCCTAACAACATTTGATATCTTATATTATCACTGAAAAATTAGTGCTAACACCACTCAATTTCATGTAAGGATTAAATGGAGTATCAAACAATGTACTTCTAGTTAAGCCAATATCTTTTAAGAAAACTAAAACATATTTTCTTTGAGAAGCGATTAAATTAGACTTATTCTGAAAGATTTCCATTTTGAGAAAACACCAGAGATACTTAAGGTATTTAATTTAAACTCTTTTGTCTATTTATCTTCAAGTTACCTACACATCATAATCTTCAACAATAATGATGACATCAACATATACATATAGTAAAGTAGACTTAATATCTTTTTCTTTGTAGAATAAGGTGGGATAAGAGTAAGTCTGTTTAAACCCCTATTGAGTCATAGCATTGGTGAACCTTTCAAACTAGGCTTGAGATGATTATTAGGTCCCATAAATAGGATTCATCAATTTACAAGTTAAGTTTGTTTTTCCAAAATCATTAATTCATGGAAGGGGATTCCTATAGACTTCCTCATTTAAACTATCATTCAAGAATACATTCTTAACATCAAAATTAACTACAATTAAAAGAAGGATATAAATGGTATTAAGTTTCTCCACAAGAGCAAAAGATTCAAAATATTTGATCCTATAAGTTTGGGTGAAATCTTTTGCAATCAATCTTACCTTATAACCTTTGATGGATTTAATAGATCAATATTTTCTAATGAAGACACAGTTACATCCCATAGGGATGGCACTTTGGTCCATGGATAACTTTATATGTTGTATAGTTTTAAGAGCTTATGTCTCCTCTTCAACGACCACTCTCTTTATTTTGATTTATTAAAGGTCTATTTTGAATAATAAGAGCATTTATATTGGCTTTAGAATTTCAATCTATCCGACATTGGAAACTAAATTTTTTTTCCATTGACAGATGGTCATATCCCACCACATTTGCTAGAGAATATTGAGTACTAGAACAAGAAAGAGGCGTTTGAGAATTTACTAACTCCAAGTAGAATTCATAACAAGCTTTGATAGGTATACTGGTTTCACGTCTTTGTAGATACATCATTCAAGAGCAAACAGTATTTCAGTAAGACATTGTGGGGTCAAGGAGAAGTTTCGATAACCTCAATGCCATCAAACCTAAGAAGGTGGGTGGTATTAGTGGGTTAGAGAATTTCAGAGAAAAAAATATTAAAGTTTTCTTTCTCTTCAATCTCTCCCTAAAGGAAGTCTTCTAAATAAAAGATTTATTCTCAAAGAATGTGACATTTATGAACACATAATTTTCTTTTATCAAGGGAATACATTTGCCCCCATAGCCAAGAAAGAAATACTTGAAAGCTGTAGGATCAAGTTTATTTTTATTGGATTCATTATTTTCAATAATTGCATTGCACCCAAAGATTTAAGTGGAAGATTAGGAATTACACAAATATTATGATAGCATTGGATTAATACATCAATTGAAGTTTAAATAGAAATACAATTATTGAGAGTCAATATATAAGATAATAGGCAGTGAGAATGACATCACTCCAACAATATTTTGTAGTATTAATGGTTAATATAATATATTTAGTCACATCTATGAGATTCCTACATTTTAGTTAAGTTATACCATTTTGCTAAGGAGTGTTGGGATGCAAATTTTGATGGATAATACCATTTTGATTTAGGCAACTTTCCAAAATATAGTTACAAAACTTTACTCCTATATTAGAATGAATGATCTAAAATTTAATGAAGTATTGAGTTTTAACCATATTGTGAAAATTTTAGAAGATTTGTTTTGCCTCAAATTTATCTTTTGACAAGTATAGCCAACACCAACAAGTGTGATCATCAATAAAAGTGATGAATCACTATTTGAAGTTAAAAGTTTGAGGTATGGATGGACCCTAGATATCACTTTACACAAGTGAAAAAAGTTTGGTGGCTTTTATTGCTTTGGTTTTAAATTAGCACTTTAATGTTTGACAAGTTGACATATTTTCACATTATAAAATATCTTTATTATCAAATAAAAATGAAATATATTTTTAAGGTTAAAAAACTAGGATGACCCAACAAAAATGTCATAGCATAAATTGATCCCTTTTAGAGAGAGTAGAAAGATATTTGTTAATAACAAGGCCATAATTACTCTCTTTGGAATATTCATTGAAGTAGTATTGACCTTTGACCTCACTATAACTATTAATCCTCTCCTAGATTCTGGTCTTGAAATTCACAAGATTTTTGATAAAAATGTGATTTTACAGTTGAGATCATTCACTATCTTGCTTACAAAAAAGAGGTTGCAAGAGAGATTTGAAACATGTAAAGCAAAATTTAGACAAAGCTTAGAGTTAATTTTGATGGTTCCTTTCTCCACATATAGGAATAAAGATCATTCAACAATTTAGACTTCAAGATTTTCAATAAAGCAACAAAGAAAAGCTAAGAAAAACCTCACATATTGGTACGATGCCCCTGAGTTATAATCCAATATTAGAAACCTTCCGTATATAGTTGAGGTAAACAAAAAAAAATACCTTTCTGGGCATAAAGCGAGGAGCTTGCAGCTTTTTCAAGAGTGAGTAGTTTGTATGGAAGATCTAATTGATCTTTGTTCAAGAAAATATCACCAGGTTCTCACTACTTTTCATCATTAGTTAAAGGCTTTTAGTTTGATAACGGTGTCTTTATGATAATTTTTAGCATTGTTTAAATGATTTTCCATTATGTGATTAGTTTTTTTATAGGCATCACACCAAAGGTTACCTCTCAATCCACGTCATGGGTCACATCCTGTGTTTGCAAGATTTCTCATGGCAAGAGCAAAGCATTCATTATAAGAGTATTTTTATAACTTCTAAGCATTATTCTCTATCTGCTTTCATCATCTCAAACTTTAGCAAATGATTCATCCACATATCTCACCTAGTTCTTTATTAAGACCTACAAAAATTTATAGGTTCTTATTTCCTTCATAAATTTGGATTATTTTCCTGCACACTCCTCACACCAATTATCTGGCTCAAGGATATTCAAATATGTTTGATTTTATGAGTCATAAGTATTTGTGCACTCACAACTCCTTGCTAGAGATAACTAACTTGATCTTATAATTTATACAATTGAACAGAATTTTCAAAACCTAAGTAAGCCAATGTAACTTTCACCTAGATTACTTGTGTAAGATGTAGATCAAATACAATGATTCAATGTGTTCTTCCATGGAATTAATAAGCCAATACATTATCAAGGCATTACTTGTTTACATGATGGAAAAGAAGTGTCAACTACTTACAGTTGACAGATGGAACCATTTATATATCCTATCTTTCATCTTCCATAGGTCACCATCTGAACTCCACTACTCTATTGAAAGTTCTTTGAATTTAGTTTATAGAAAGTGTTTTAAAGTGGTATGTGCTGCCCAGAGATTTCTGAAATAATGATATGATTTGACAAGATGAAGGGAAATCGATCTTCTCTTCTTCTTTGTTATAGTCAATTAAGACCAGCATACAGTAGTTAAGCATGTTACAGAGATGAGGATGCTCAGGTGGATGAGTGGCTTTACCCTTAGAGATAGAATGCAAATGAGTATGTTCGGGAAAAAGTTGGAGTAGCTCCAGTGATAGATAAGATTAGGGAGAGTCTTAGATGGTTTGGCCACATAAAGCGTCACGTCCGATGACGATTAGGGAGATCGTTAGATTTTCCTTATGTTAAGAAAGGTAGAGTAGACCTAAAAAGACTTGGTTAAGATGTATAAAAAATGATCTTAGTATACTCGAATTAAATGAGAATTTGACACATAATAGGGGATGGAGCGAAGGATTCATGTAGCCGACCCCACCTAGTGGGATTAAGGCTTGTTGTTGTTGTTGTATACAGTAGTTAAGCATCGCATAGACAAAATCTCTCTCTTATACCATGTAACAAAGAAATAGAAAACTTGGGAGGAAGAAAAGTAGAATACTCAAATACCACCAATAGTAAATATTTCATTTTTAATCTAGAAAGAAATGACATCTTTAACACTTATAAAATGCAATAAACAAATTTAATTTTTAAAATCCATGAAAACTAAAAAAATCATGTTCATTTTAGTAAACATATAACTCAGTCATCCAATGCAGTATGAATGCCAAAGAATTTAAGATATCCTATTTAGATTCCCAATGTTGATGACTTACAATACTGTGAATATGGAGGTTCTAATTTTTCTTGGCCTTCAAAACATTTAAGTAAAACAATCTCATTTACACTCAAAATTTGTATTCGTATTTACTTTCAAAAATCTAGTAGTCAAATAGGTTTTATATAAGCTCAAAAGGTTTATATCATAACAATGATAGCCCATGAAAAAAATACTACACTCTATGTAGTGGTGAATATACTGCCATCATCCAAAGGCTTCCTAGCAGTCTGACCATTCCTACAGATTTCATTGATATGCAAGACTACAATTAGGCTCATTCCTATTGCCATTCACAGAAAATGTGTTTAGTCAATAACTATTCCTACAGATTTCATTGATATGCAAGACTACAATTAGGCTCATTCCTATTGCCATTCACAGAAAATGTGTTTAGTCAATAACTACACTATTTGTTACATGTACGAGGCTTCAATAAGAAATATAAGTAAATGATGATAAATTAAAAGGTATGACTAAGGGGTTGTTTGCTCTGACGAAAAAAGAACTCATGAAAGTAACTATAGTATACTAAAAATATTTTTTAATTATTTGATTGAATATGCTACAAATGCAGCATATTATTTTTTGGAGTTTGATTTCAAAAAATTAGTTCAGCATACAGCCCAACAATGATGGTGATTAGACAATTGGCTAGTGGTAAGCAACGGGTGATAGGAGGTCGGCAATAGTGGTAGACAAATGGCAAGCGATGCTTCACATTTTCAATATATTTATAATTTTGTCAAATTAGGCGGATTCTAAATGCATTGGAGACGAAGGATTCATGTAGCCGACCCCACCTAGTGGGATTAAGGCTTGTTGTTGTTGTTGTTGTTGTTGTTGTAGGTGGATTCTAAATACATTGAAAATGAATTAAATAAAGAATTCCAAAATGCCTCAAAGTATTACCCTGCATTTGCTTTTCCAACCAAACACATGAAAATTCAAATCCCTTGCATTTAGTTTACTTAATAAAAAAATAGCCTTGTTCTTTTTTAGAAAAATTTTAGTGCGTACAGTTGGCCGAATGGGAAGATCAAAAAGATGTGGAATTCCGAACTGCTGGACAACCTACAGCAGATAAACTGACATGTTAGAACAAGGATAATTATTAATAAGAACAGAAAAAGTTTGCACAAGTCACATGCCTGAGCCCCAGAACCCTTTCCAAAAGGGTAATAACGCTTACCATCAGCATCAAAATAGCACATGTTCTCAACCACGGCAACACATGGAACCTTCAAAAATGCACAAACAAGAGACTTACCGTTAACTGGAAAAAAATTAAGTTGATATACACAACCAACTGTCGTGCAAGCATTATATTCTCCTATACCCAAAATCAACAGAGGAAATATCACGCAGGAACAGAGAATGTTTGGGACATTTCATTTTATAGACAAGTTAGAACAACAACATCCAACAATATCAGATCATTGATCCTCCTAGGCAAGGATGTTGAATAGAATGATGCTACTCCTTGCATAAAAGGTGCACAAGTTTGGGTAAATCGAAAAGCTTGATTCACTTAATAGATACTCGATAGTATCAGCAAGCAAACCTTAAGCTTTGAAAACATGCGGACTCCTTTTGCCACATCGATAAATGCTAGCTTTTGGGGTGTAGTGACAATTACTGCTGCAGTTAATGGAGCTACCTAAAAGAAACAAAAACTTTTGTTTGTCATAAAAAATAAATAAAAGCAAGAAAAATTTTCAATAAGTAATGGTCCAAGGAACATGATTTAAAAAACCACACCTGGCACAAAGTAAGCTGAATGTCACCAGTTCCAGGAGGCATATCAATAACGAGGTAGTCCAGCTCACCCCTGCATGGTACAAGAGTCAGTAAAAGCTGTGTAATTTTGCATCCAAAGGAAGTATCTTGTCACAAGAGAGAATTTGATGGACAGTAGAATCTACGTTATTGTGAAAATAAAGTGATGTGGACACATGGCTCCTCTATTTGTACAGTGTAAAAAAATGAGAAAAGGAAAAAAAAGCAGCGGATAAGCATATTGCACGTGTGATTTGAAGGTGTCTGGGTCTCGGATATGATATGACTTGTGTTCTTACAGATAAGCCTCTTGCATGAACTTTGCCTGTGATTCCGCAGGTATGAGATTTTGTGTGGAGTTGAGGCAAACAAGGAATTTGTGTTGGACCTAAGGAGTAGTTTTGACATTTTATGAAATTTAAATTCAGTTGGTGGGAAGTCTTTTAGAAATTTATATAAACTTCACTTAAGACTGATTCTGTGCCATATCTACAGCCTAGGTCATGCAAAGTCTATAAATAGTAGTCCAAGGCATATAATTCAAAACTTTTGAGTTGAATAAAACTCTCTATAGAGCTTTAATCTTCTGAGTGTAAGTTAGAATGTGATTCACTTGAGAGTGGTATGTGGACTTCAAAAATTCACACAAAGCACTTGTGAGAGAGTTTTGTGGTGTTCTATGTCAAACTTTCAGAAGGCAAATTAGATTGAAGATAATACATTAACTAGAGATTTCACCCTCATTTTGTCAAGATTTTAAATCTAATTCCAAATTTCCGATACGCATAAGTACCTATGAACCCCTCCTGGCAATGAAGAAAAAACCTTCAATTAAAGCTAATGATTGGACTTTAAATACTTAATGTATAGTAGCAACAATCTAGATTTTAGAATTAAGAGATTCATCACCCTTGACTTAAAGTGAATGGTGAGAGGAATGATAATGAACTCAATAAAATCTCATAATTTCATCATCCCAGATTATCATAATCAATGATCTACTTAATCAGAGAAAGAAAATAACCCAACCTGACCAAAAGATTATTATTAGCAGTCAAGAGTTTTGTCGTCTAAAGGGATAAACTTAAGTAGACCATAGCTAACAAAGAGCTTGTGTCCTCATGATTTATAACTCAAGGAGGCCATTATGCAGCATACAGGTTATGGTCATGACTCTAATATAATGATAACAATTAAGGAAAAAATTGTCCATCAGGGGACCTGGACATGATTGTAATATCATGAGGCCTATTAAGGACCCAAAAACCACCTGTTCAAAGAACCGCAATCATAGTCTCCCTTTCTATGGTGTCATATAGAAACAAAGTCACATGATTAGAAAACAAATGTCATGCCTTTACTAGCTTAAGATCTTTTAAGAGTGATCATAGCAACATATATGATATGGCATTGACTCTTTTGTGTATTAGAATTTTTCTTAAAGTTGTCACCCTCACCAAACATGTAATAGCCAATTAAAACAAAGAAAAATATAACTAATCGGATAAGGTCGATAATAGCACAATATGAACCACAACACCTATAAAAACAAGTGTCACAAACTCAATCAGTCGTGCACTGCCTCACTTCACTATTTAAAGGCTAGAGTTGGAGAAGAGAGAAACTATGAGTGAGTAAGAGCAAACAGAGGAAGGAAAACAAGAGAGAGCATGGTTAAGGAGGATAAACTTAGGAGGTTGAGCATAGGTAGAGGCAAGTGAGACCAAGCACACGAGCAAACTCACATGTGTGTGAGATGAAGCCGGTAGAAAGCTCACCTACCAAGCAAGGGGCATCAGGTGCACAATTAACATTAAGTAGGTTTGGGCTTAAGCCAAAGCCAAATCAAGAGAGAAATGTTATGTTTCATTTAAATTTAAATTTTATTAATATATTTATATAAATAGATATTAAAATATATATAATAATATAATAAATAATAATAATATAAAATAAAATAAAAATAATAATCTAAATAAAAATTTAATATAAATATGTATAAGAAAAAATAATTAAAAAAACATTACCTAAAAAAATTGTTAAAAGAGAGAAATAGTGATTAATGATATACCACATAAAACAATAATAATAAAAGTTCAAATTTATGTCAAGAAGAAGAGAAAAAGTTACATAATAAATAATTTAAATTTATACAACAACAACAACAAGCCTTTGTCCCACTAAGTGGGGTCGGCTAGATGAATCCTTCGTCTCCATTCTCCATTGTGTCCTATTATGTGTCAAATTCTCATTTAATTCAAATATACTAAGATCATTTTCTATACATCTTAACCAAGTCTTTTAGGTCATCTACCTTTCTTCATAAGACAAATCTAATGCATCAACTCTCCTACGTCATCTGGACGAGACGCTTATATGTCCAAACTATCTAAGAGTTTCTCTAATCTTATCTGCCATGAGCGCTCCAACTTTTCAACATACTATTTATTTTATCTCTAAGAGTAAAGCCACTCATCCACCTAAGCATCCTCATCTCTACAACACTTAGTCTTATGTTTCTCTTTATTGGCCAACATTCCGCATCATAAATCATTGCAGGTCTTACCATCATCTTATAAAATTTTTCCTTATTCTATCACAAAACAGGTCATATGCATTCCTCCACTTCAACCATCCAACTTGAATTCTACTAATAACATCTCCGTCTATTTCACCATTATTTTGAACAATATAGCTTAAATATCTGAATCGTTCACTCTTTTTAATGACTTGTTCACCTAATGTCACAACACTTCCATTAGAACTTCTGCAACTAAAATTACACTCCATATATTCAATTTTAGATCTACTTAAGCGAAAACTTTTAGACTCTAAGGTTGACCTCCATAATTCAAGTTTCTCTTGGACTCCCACTCTAGTCTTATCAACAAGAAGAATGTCATAAAAAAAAGCATACACCAAAGTACATCTTTAAATGTTAAGTAAGAACATCCATTACTAAAGCAAAAAGATAAGGGCTTAAAGCTAATCCTTGATGTAATCCAACTACAACAACAACAACAACAACAACAACAACAACAACAAGCCTTAATCCCAAGTGGGTGCTACATGAATCCTTCTTCTGTCTCCATCAGTCCTATTATGTCAAATTCTCATTTAATTCAAATATACTAAGATCATTTTTATACATCTTAACAAAATCTTTTAGGTCTACTCTACCTTTCTTAACATGCAAATCTAATGCATCTACTCTCAATTGGTAGACGCTTTATGTGGCCAACCATCTAAGGCGACTCCCTATAATCTTATCTTCCACTGGAGCTACTCCAACTTTTTCCTGAACATACTCATTTTGCAATTTATCTCTAAGAGTAAAGCCACTCATCCACGAGCATCCTCATCTCAGAACACTTAACTTATGTTTCTCTTTATCCAACATTCTGCAACATAAGCCATTGGGTCTTACCACCATCTTATAAAATTTTTCCTTAAGTTTAACTTTTCTATCACATAATAGGGATGCATTCCTCCACTTCAACCATCCAACTTGAATTCTACTAATAACATCTCCATCTATTTCACCATCATTTTGAACAATAGAACCTAAATATTTGAATCGCTCACTCTTATTAAGTCACAACACTACCACTAAAACTTCTACAACTAAAATTACACTCCATATATTCAGTTTTAGATCTACTTAAACGAAAACCTTTAGACTCTAAAGTTGACCTCCATAATTCAATTTCTTTGGACTCCTCTAGTCTTATCAACAAGAAGAATGTCATCGAAAAGCATACACCAAGGTACATCTTCTTGTAAATGTAGTAAGAACATCCATAACTAAAGTAAAAAGATAAGGGCTTAATGTTGATCCTTGATGTAATCCAACTGAAATAGAAAAATATTTTGTCAATCCTTCTTGTGTTTGAACACAAGTAACAGCTCTAGTATACATATCCTTAATGACTTGAATATAACTAATCTTAATCCTTTCTTTTCTAGAACTCTCCAAAGAACATCTCTTGAAACATTATCATAAGCTTTCTCTAAATCAATAAATATCATATGTAGATCCTCCTTTCTCTATACTTCTCCATCAAACCTCTTAGCAAATGTATAGCAACCATAGTATATCTACCTAGCATGAAACCAAATTGTTTGTAAGAAACTTTTGTATCACATCATAACTTATGCTCAATTACTCTCTCCCATAATTTTAATGTATGACACATTAACTTAGTTCCTCTATAATTTGCACACTCTTGTGCATCAGCTTTATTCTTAAATATAGAAACCAACAAACTCTTTCCCCACTCATCTGACATCTTTTTGTCTTTAAAATAACATTAAAGAGATTTGTAAGCCAAGAAATTCCTTGATCTCCTAAACATTTCTACACTTCTATTAAAATATCATCGTCCTACTATTTTCACATTTCATTTTCATTAAAGCTTCTCTAACTTCATATTTACTAATACGACAACAACAACAACAAGCCTTAATCCTACTAGGTGGGGTCGGTGATATTTACTAATACGATGATAAAACAAAATTCTCTATTTTTGTTTAGGGTATTAATGTTTCTAAAATCAATTGTATTTTCAGATCCTTCATTGAAAAGTTTATCAAAATACCTCATCCACCTATTTTCAATATTCTTTCTAAGAAAAGTACTTTATGATTTTCATCATTGATACACCTCACTTGAAATAGATCAGTGCTTCTCCTATCTCTTTGATTGGCTAACTTATACATATATCTTTCACCTTCTTTGGTATCTAATCTATTGTATAAATCACTAAAAATTAAATTTTTTGCATCATATTTTCTTAGAATCTCTACAGATCACTTTATATCTTCCACAATTCTCAAATTTTACATCTAAATCAAGTTTTATAACAACGCTTTATTTCTTATCTTTTCAGACATTCTCGACTCCACCACCAATTATTTTTATTAAAAAAAAATTCTTTTCTTCAAGCACATTTTAGAACTTGTTTAATTTCACTTGACTTTTTTTCCCACATAACATTAGCTTCCGTATGAACATCCCAAATTATAAGCTTTTATAGCTTCCTCTTAAAAATATTTTTATTAATATTCTTTAAGTGTCTCTATATAATCTTAGGACAATAATTTAATTTATTTTTCATCTTCCAATCTTTAATCTTAAAATCTAAAACTAAGAATCGATGGACTTAAACTTTTACTGAATGACTGATCTTTACAATTTAAATGATCTATTATTTAAAAAATAATCAATATGTTTTACTATCCATTTTTATAAGTTTAATATCTTTTCTTAAATAAAGTAAGAATTACAAAATCATAAACTAAAGTCAAATATAATATACTTACCTTCTTCATTAATTAAATCCATAAACACCATGATACTTTTAAAATCTTACACTCTACCAACATGTCATTTTAAATCTAAATAAATTTTTTTTCTTCAAGATATATTTTCATTAACCCTCTAATTCATTTTAAAATTTTTTTGAGCCTACATCCAAACCTACTTGAGAGCATAAACACTTATAATATTAATAATCTTAGTAATAATAATTTTAAAGCTATAATTCTATCTCCACATCTATTAATATTTATAGATTATCGCTTCAAACTTTTATTTATAATCACACATCGCCATTTCTAATTCAACTACCAATAAAGTTTAAAACATAAATATCAATCTCTTTCTCCAACCCATTTAGTTTCTTGAACACAAAATATTTATATTCCTATGAACCATAATATCTATTAACTCCAAAATAGAAAAAATATTAAACTAAAAATCATTTGATAAAATATTATATCTTAAAAGTATTCAGAGAAAAAGAAAAAGAGTAGAATTAATAAATTAAATTAATTTTAATTTTAATTTATGAATCAAGTAATAAAGTTTAAAAAAGTGATAACTAATAAATTAAATTAAAATTAAAATCAAAATTTTATTTTAAATAAATGTTATAATTTTAACAATTACAATTTTTTTAATGAAATGATTTAATATACATATTAAAAATTAAATTAAATTTAAAAGAACTATAATTCTTGAGAAAAAATTTTAAAATAATTAAATTAATTTTCTTGTGCATAAAATATCTTTAAGTATTTAAAGAAAGTGAAACTTAGGGATTAAGAAGCAAACTTTTCGAAAAATAAATAGTGAATGAGATCTTTATAGCAAATCTAATTTAAATTTTAGATGATAAAAAAAGAAATTGAGTTTTTTATACTTAAATAAGTTTTATTGTTATAACTATCACACTAAGAGAAATGATGATTAGAGAGTAAGACAAAAACAGTCTATTAAATAAAATTCATAATTATATTTTTCTATTTTATAGTAATTACTTTCATTCTTTTAGATCAAAAGGTATTAATTATTGTCCTTAGAGTATTGAGTTTAAATGATAAACACATTATCACATTTCATTAATAAAATTTAAACTTAAGTTTAAATAAGTATGAATTTTTAAATATATGAATTCTTTTAAATCAATTGCACATTTCTCAAAACAATGAAATTTAAATCTATTTTTTTAGCTTGTATTGCACTCTCAAACCTTTTGTTCAAACATGCAGTGCTTTGCTCAAAGCACCGTAGAGCTTTTGGTGTTCTTGCACGATCCTCAATGCACCAACAATATGCACTTGAACATTTCAATGCTCTCATATGATACATTTACATGCTTTTCAATGTACTCGCACTATCATACCCAATAACAACCACAGTCTTGAAATCAATATGGGACGTAATAGAGGCTGGTATGATTTAACTGATTAAATATACATCCACCACTCATTCTAGCATCCTACTCATCGGAATAAAGTGGGTGATAAACTCAATTATCGAACACACTCATAAAATGCCTTACTACAATCTACACAGATTCAACAAAATTAAATTAATCAAATTAAGTGGAAGCAATCCAAAATAGTTTATTTATATATGTCTAAAGCATCTAATAACCTCAAAATTCCTATACAAAATATAAAACTATATTACCTCAGCATTTTTTATATCTTACTCAAGTATACCTCAAAACATAATAATCAAATTAAGAATGACTCTTACTCAACCTTAGCCTTATATTTTCCTTTTCCTGTTCACAACTAAAATAAAAAATTAGTGAGCCAGAAGACTCAGCACAATAAACAACTCTAATATAAAATTCAAAAAATCAAGAACAATAAATATATATATGCTAATCATTACTAGATATAGTAGTCATAATTTAATTAGACCACTGTTTTAAAATTTAATACTTCAAAAGCTATATTAATATGCTTATATAAAAAACATAAGAAAAAAATATCAATTGCAAATTCTCTCATAGTATTATATCAATCAAAAGTTTAAATTCTTACACCTTTAGTTGATTGCATCAAATCATTATTTTACTTAATTTCTATCCAAATAATTTTTTTCATTTAGCTTTAGAATATATTATGTATGATTATCTAATTTTATTGATTATCATAAAGTAGTGAATTATAGATCCACATCATATAACACAAGGTATATACTCAACCCGATGGCTACATCACAAAGTTCAAGAGAGCTCAAGTGAAATCTAGTATTATCACTATTGAACTATATTAAAAACCCTTTAGGAGACAAGATACACTATTCATCCAAGTAGCTCAAAAATGTATAAAGATCTAAAAACTATATTTTGGTGGCCAAGTATATAGAAAGATATAGTATAGTCTATTTCCAAATATCAAGCTTGTCAGATTATTAATGCTAAATATCAGAAACCTAGTGGATTTTTACAATCATTGTTAATACTTGAATGAAAAAGAAAAAAATTGCAATAAATTTTATTTTTGGATTTCTTAAATTCAAGCAAAGTCATGATATCGTCTGGGTTATTATAGATAGATAGACTAAGTTAATCTATTTCTTACCTATTAAGCAGGTAAACTCAATGGATATGTTGACTAGATTGTACATTAAGGAGATTGTTAGACTACAAAGTGTTCCAAATGTAATTGTCTCTAACATAGATGATAGATTAACCTCTAAGTTGTGGACAGTAATTTGAAGAGGTCTAGGCTCATAGTTACATTTGAGCATAACATTTCATCCTTAGACTGATGGATAGAGAGAGAACAATTTAGGTGTTGAGATTATGTATTATAGATTTTGGAGACAAATGGGAAGATCACATTCTTATGAAAGAATTTACATATTAATAATAACTACCAACCTAGCATCATGATGGCTTCGCATGAAGCACTTTATGGTAGGAAGTTTAGAATTCTATTAAGTTAGGTTGACGTAGGAGAATGCCAGTTAGTTAGCAAGTTGATCAAGATAAAAAGAAAAGTAAATTAATTAGAGACAAATTGAAAATTGCTCAAGATTATCAACAAATAGATTATGACCAAAAGAATAGAGCTGTCAGTTCGAAGTTGAAGAATTTATGTTCCTGAAAATAAAGTCTATGAAAGGTATCAACATATTTGACCAGAGAGGTAAACTGATCCCAAGATACATAAGACCTTTTGAAATTATTGATAAGATTGATAAAATGGCTTATAGACTTGCACTATCAGCTAACATAACCAATATTCATAATACTTTTCACATATTAATGCTGAGAAAATGGATTACAGATACAAAGCTGAGGATTCCATATGCAAAATTTGAAATACAAAATTTAATTTATATTATGGAGTTAGAAGAATTTTATAATTTGATGTTAAGATACTAAGGAACAGATAAATTCTATATGTTAAAATTAAATAGAAGCACAAGTGAGTTAAAGAAGTCACTTGGGAGAATGAACAAGAAATGAGACAGAAATTCTCCATCCTATTTAAATGATTATCAAGAAAATTTCGAAGACGAAATTTTATGAGGGGAGAATTATAATACCTAAATAAATCAAAAAGTATAGTAAATTGCATATTAAAAATATACATCATTATTTTGCATGCACAAAAATCATCTATATTATTTATTATAAAATTCTACATATTTTTTTTATTAAAATGATATCTATAAGTACATATATTATTAATATGTTTAATATATTTAAATTCTTATAAAATATTTAATATAAATTAATTAAATATTTTGTAATTTCTATGATTTTTCCTCGCTGGCTACTATAGCAATTCTATTATAATATTTAATTGTGAGATTATTTATGTAGTAGTTACTATAGCAATCTGAGACATTTCCACTTACATATACATGCACGATGGGTTGTGGTTTCAATGGATAGGAATAGTTGCGGAAATAAACACTTTTATATTAAATCATTTTTTATTAACTATATATGTATGTTTGTGTGTGTGTATCCATTTATTTAAAACTAAACCATTAATCTCCTTTTTGCATTCTGGAATTTCTCCAACCATGAGAGACCAAGAATTTAGGCGGTGTGAATGCTCGAGCTGGGAAAAACTGGAGCGTTATTGGGATGAAAAAAAGTTAATTGTAATATATATATATATATTAAAGATAATTAGTTATAAAAATTAAAATAATTTGATTATTGGAATTACTTGTATTGTGACATGTTGATATAAGGAATTGCTGGAAAATGAATTTTCAGGGAAGAATTCTTGTTAGAATGGAATTTGAATAAGAATTAGCAACTTTAGGTAGTACCGTATATGGAAGAATCAAAATTAGGTAATATTTGTAATTAAAATCATAAAGGTGTTAAATTATGTTTATTTTAAGTGTTTTATAGAATTTTAAAATGAAAATTGTAATGATAGGTCATTTATTTAAGAAAATGATGAATGCGTCAAGAGATTGGCACAAGTATCGAGGAAACACATGTAATTGTTAAATAAAGTTCAGAATCACTATATGACTGATTATATTACTATTTATTTACTGTGATTATATTATGTATTACATTTGAACATTTTTGTCATATTCTGTATAGGCCCAATTGATTACCTACAAAACTTTATTAATTATGATTCATTGATTTATAATAATTATAATCAAGTCAAACTTCTTGTTGTCATCAATATTACTATGCGTACTGATAAACGATTCAGTAAAGCTATAGACAATTGTATAAATGAAATTATTGTCAATGATAAATAAAAAATTTCTTGAAAATTGTTATAAGCAAGACTGTTTTATGATAACCTATGCAAATAAGTAAAAATTTTGACGAGATGAGTATTTAGTAAGAAATCTCAGAATTGGCAATGAGGTTAGATTCAACTAATTGATGTTAGATGGGTTGTTGGTATGCGATGTTGGGATGACCAATGTTATCAGCTGTATTAACTGACGAATCAGGTGACGACTCTCATGATATGATCAAGCTTATGTAAGTATTAGTGATAATTCAAACATATAACCTCACTTAGAATTGGAAATGAGACTTTATCAAAAGAATTGCATACATATATATTATCACTATTGATTATTGTTTATAATTTATAAACTTTGCATATTACTGTCTAGTGTTTAAACACAAAAACACTGTTACATTCATATAAATTCAATTTTTCATGTACATTATTTCTTTTATCATTTATTGAATTTTACTTTGACATTGCTCATCTCATTAAGCTGTTAACTTATGATATTACACATTGAATTTTAAGCAAGAACAAGAAGGAAGCTATAACTAGACAAACCTTTTGACTTTTACACATTTTGGAAGATTATAAAGCTTTTTTTGGGATACATAAAATTTTTATTGAAACACTTTTAGATGTTTTGTATTTCTATTAGAATTTGATTTTACACACTTCCCAGTTATATGAATTAAATATGAAAAGATTATTAGAAGAATTTGAAATATAAAAGTTTGCTTACGATAACATGGTGAGGTTCATTTTTCACCTACTTGTCCCGAATCCTTACATGTCGAGATGAGTTAACAGAAGTTGCTCTAACTAAGCCGTCCTATTCTATTACACTTCAAGATGACCTAAAAAAGGGGGTCATTTGAGGTGTGACATTAAGCCTCTCATCCAATCCACATAAGACTCATCCCATTAGTGTGTGATTGAGCACTCAAGAATAGAATATATGAGGCTAATTTGATAAGAGAATTTTTTAAGTTTTAATAATAATAATAATAATAATAATAATATATAATAATTGTATATTAAAAATGAATTATTTGTGTGTTTCAATATTCTTGTGCGTTCTCGTTCCTCTTAAGTCTCGAATTTCGTATAATCCTCTTGCATGCATGGACCTAAATAATATAGGTGTCCTCCCCAAGTAATTTCAATGTTTTGAACACATTGGCATAATGGTTTTACAAATGATGGATGTTTGACCAATTTCAATGGCGATCAAGGCATTTCAAGTTTGATTTGCACAATGTATTGTTCGATCCTCATCACTTGCATCATATTCAATCAATTGACTATGAATGATTCTTTTTAATAAATTCCAATGCTTTGTATACATCGATATAGTCTATCTTGCGAAAGAGCAATGATTAAGCAATTTCAAAAGTGATTGAGGCAATTTAGACTCTTTCATAGGGCTGCAAACGAACCAAGCCGAGCCAAGCATGTATGTGTTCAAGCTTGAGCTTGTTTAATATTATCGAGTTCGAGCTCGATTCGAGCTTTTAAGAATAGTGTTCAAGCTTGAGCTTGTTTATCATTATCTCGAGCTTCGATGAGTTTGTTCGAGCTTGTTCAAATTGGATTATCGAAGCCAGCATCGTTTAATAAAATAAACGAGCTTTAATCAAAGCCTTAATCAAGCTTGTTCGCGAGCAGCTTGTTGAGAAATGTACATGAGCTATATCAAATAAAGCTTATTAAACCTAAAAAAATAATAATTTGAACAATATTGTTCACAAACAAGCCTTAATCGAGCCATAATCGAGCTTTTTAGTGAGCTTGTTCACAAGCGTTAAATGATAATATTCATGAATATAAATGAACCGAACGATAAGCTGTTCAAACTTGTTCATTTAGCAATCGAGTATTTAAAAAGGTGTTCAGGCTCGTTTGATTAGTTAATCAAACGAACATGAACGAGCTCTAATCGAGTCGAGCCACGAGTAGCTTGTCGAACGCTCGATTCATTTGCACCCCTACTCTTTCATATGACGCCACACCTATTGTCTATCATTTTTCAAGCTGAATTGAATTGATTGTGATGGATAATCAAGTGTATTGTCAGCAATCATCTTGCATCAACATGATTCATTCACAAAACTTATCATAATTGAATAGTTTTTATCACAACCAAGAGGCGAAGAGTCCATTTTTGCACAATAAAACATTCGCTAGTGTCAAAGTCAAAATAGTGCAAATGTACCTACCAAATTCTGAGAGAATTCATCTTCTTATGGCAACATGAGGCGTGATTTTTCTTATCAATTTTTTCTACATAATTTATTAGTTGTTATTTTAGTGATCTTGATTTTGGTCAAAAAATGATCTGGCAGAAATATAATTTGTGAAAATTAATTCATTTTCTCTGTTTCCAAATTCTTATAAAATTCTCAGAAATTTACAATCATTTTATTGTCAATTGAGCTTAACTATCACATATATTCATATAAAGTTGTTGGCATAATTGATAGCCTACTTTTTAAAATCTACTTTCCTTTCCATGAAAGTATACTATTATATCATATTAGTTGCATTAGAAAATCAAATCCTAAGTGGTCCTATATCAAATTAGAATCAGAGCTTTAAGTTGTGTCAACATGTGACTTGAAAGTAGGACTAATTATCAAGGTAATTTAACAAATCATAAAAGTGGTAAAATTCTAACTTTGCAATAACAATTAAATAAGTTGCTAAATAAGTAACATCAATCTCGTGATAACATTAATCTAGTTAAAATAATGATTGAGAATTTGAAAGCCAATTAAGATCACACATATGAACTTGAAGTGGATTCCAATCACAATGATGAAACAATTTATCTAAATGTGAATTCTGATTGAAGATTAGGTACATGCCTTAATGTGATGATTCTGAATTACTCTAAAGATGCTAATAAATTATGTCCAACTTTGTTTGATAAGTATCAAATGATAAATTCTTCCAATATGAGTCTCTTACAAGCATGCACTTTGTGGCCATCTGGTCCTGGGATATGGTGCGGCTTGCAGGGATTGAAGATTAGCCTCTTGCATGTGTTTTTCCTACACATTTTAGCAAATATGGGATTTGCATGGACCTGAGGTGGATGTGGAATTTGTGTTGTAACTAAGGGCTGGCTGATTTCAATAAAAAATTGGTGAAAAAAATTAAGCTTTGGACTATGAGCAAAGTTCATTATTCCCCAAAGTTAGAATAAACAGTCAAACAAAACATAACAGTTCACTATACACCTTCGCAAGTTTTGCCCAATGCATGATGCAAAAAGAAAGTTACGTGGAAAACCCACAATAAGTGGCAGATCCTGCAAATCTCTAAAATGACTAAACCAAAGATCTCAGGTCAATATTCTAATACTAGGCATTTTGAAACAACAGTATTTCACATTTGTTCTGCATATTGTAAAGAGAAGTCAGTCTTAGTTTAATTTCTTTTAGAAGGTATTTACAAGGAGTGAAAATTTCGCAAAGGCCAATACCTTACTCTGATGCTGAGAATACAATTTAAACCATAATATTAAATGTGATCATACCATTCAGCAGTAGTAAGTAGTTGATTGATAACCCCTGAAACCATAGGACCACGCATTATTGCACGCCCTTGTCCAACAAAACCAAAAGAAACCAATTTGACGCCCAAGTACTCTGCTGGAAGTATGGTTTTATTTTCTGGGCTCTAGAAGAAGCTGGATCAGGAGCACTGTAAGAAACTTTATTTTCATACATAAAAATTCAAAGAATGTTTTATACCATTTGTAGCAAACGATTCTCAGGAGAGACCATTGTTGGCAGGCTTGGACCATAAACATCAGCATCGAATATGCCAACCCTAGCACCCATATCAGCTAATGTATAGGCAAGGTTTACTGCTACAGTTGATTTCCCAACGCCTCCCTGTACTTCTACAATTATATGTCAGATTGCCTTATGCTGTGAATAGACGGAAAAAGTGTTAATAATAATGAAAAAGTAAACTGAATACATAAGAAAAAAAATAACTCGACAAAAAGGACAACTATTGAACACAACAAAATAACACTATTGTTTCAAAATCTTAAAGATTTTTGTCTCTGTGGGTTTTGGAAATTTTTCAGTGATTCTGTCAAACAGTGAAAGAGAAAAAGAACTCTTCTTTGTGAATTTCAGTGATTCTGTCCTTCATAAATAGTTGAGGGACCGATTTGGTCTTAAACACATAAAATAATCCTATGAGCATATCATTTTGGGATTTCTTCATCTTCCTCATTCTTCTGCATTGTTTTTCTTCTTCTTAGTCTCATCTTGATTAAATGCAACAAATAAGTTCTCTTCCAAATGTTTTAGTCTCTCTTGCATTTAATTTCTTCTTTTCCTTCTTCGGAATTCCCAATTCTTTAGCCTTTGTTTGTTTGTCTGCTTCTTCAACATTATTTCATTCCTCCTACTTACTGAGTTTTTATTAAGGGGATGTTTGGTAGCCTAAAATATGCAATATAAAAAGAATTAAGTATAAAAAGAAAGTAGTATATTGTAAATACTTTAGTCTTATTTGATTGTTTATAAAATTATTATATAAAAACTTCTTTTTTTGTTTGGTTTTATGTATACAAAGTAAAAAAAAAAGTGTATTCTGAATACATTATGACTGTTTAGTTGGATGTAAATTAATTTCAGAAAAAAATTTATACTAATATATTTATCAAATTAAAAAAATTATATGTAGATATATATATTATAAGTTTAAAATATAAATATACAAAAATTAAGTTTTTGGTTGAAAAAAACCATTACATTTATTTTACAACAAAACAGTTGCTTGATAATTTATATATTAAAGGCATATTAAAATAAAATTAAATTAAATTAAATTATATCATGATTAATAAAACTAATTATTTTTTATAATAAAGACATGTTAAAATAGAACTAAAATAATTAAATTATACCATTGACACAAGAGTGCCTAGACCCCACGACCAAATTGGTCCTGGAGATTTCCCTTCAGGACCGATACAAGCTTGACCGCCAACTTAGGGTTAACTTAAATGTGGGCCGCCCATTTATATTTGATTATTATTATATTTTAATTACTTGAGTGCGGACATTTATGATTTATTTTATTTTATTATGTTTAGGATTTGTATTATGAGTATAAGTATTTGCTTTAAGAGTAGTTTAGGAACTTTTGCTTTTGTATTGAAGAATCATCTCTAGGGTTCCTAAATTGTAACTTTTCTGTATCCCGAAACCTTGGGTGGTGAATTTGTATCCCAATCATTGTTGGTAGTGGTCTTATATCTATTTCTTTGGTCATTTCTATCTACAAGTTGATATTCTGCACAGAATTTTGTTTTCCTCTCCACCTTTTACTGTTCTCTGCATCTGAAGCTCGCTCAAGTGCTAAAATTAACATTCCCAATCTTCTTTGTTTCTATTTTACATTATGAACATTGCTGCCTAATCCAGAATTTCAGTCCAAGGGTTCTTAGTGTTTCCAGATTGCCGTCCAATACTCTCAAGTCACTGAATCTACAATTCCCCATATCAGTTCCTGCCAGCTCTCTGCTGTTTCGTACCTGTAGACTCCATTTCTTCACCAAACTGCAAACTGCTGCTGTTTTGGGAATAAAATCTGCTATCAGTAAACACAATCCCTCCTATTATCAATCTTCCTCCATATTTCCATCGAGTTTTCACTTAACAGCAATCACCCAGGGCATTCTTACTTAAAATTCAGATTTCTACTTTTCTTCCATTCTTGTTTATCCTTTGTCACCTTCTTCTTAACCAAAACGGTATCATTTGGTATCAGAGATAGAACTATCCTAGATCTTTCTTCAGTAGGTTTCTCTCCTCTAAAATCATACCACAAACTCCACAAACCTCCAAAATCTATTCTAAATTTTTTGGACAGCAAACCCCTTTCTATATGTGGCCTTCGAAAATTCGCCAATGATCTCCCGATAGCATATAATAGCAACACTTTCCAATGCACCCTAACCCTAACTACATTCTCCATCTCAAACCTAATCTTACCTAACCATACCTCCACCAATTTCCATAAAAGCCTACACCTGTCATCACTTCATAACTTCTTTGGCCAAACCACCCCACCTCCAAATAAGCTCTACCCGTGAGTTACTTCCAAGGATAACCCACCATGCCACCAAGAAGGAATTGACAACAGGATTTTCAAGTGATTACTGTAGAAGATTAGCAAAGGGAGATTTACCGTTTGCAACAAATACCTATGCCCCAGTAAAAAAAATAGAATAGAATGATGCTTGTAGTGTTTACATCTATGGAAATGTGGAACTTGCAGGACAATCATGGTACATACAGAGCTGATGATTTAGGTGAAAAAATAATAAAATGCAATGCAAAACTTACCTTGCAGCTTGAAACAGCTATTATACTAGAAATGGTTTGTAAACCTTTTGGAAGTTCCCCTGCAAAAACAGGTTTTGTAGGTTGCGCTGACATCTTCACATTAACTTTTTCAACCCATGGAATACTGGACACAACCTCATTTGCCTTTTGTTCAAACTGGAAAAAATAGGAACAAAGTGAGACATATTGTAGGTCAATGCGGATGCATAACTAACATATGCTTCTTAAAATGTGTTGAAATTTCTTAATGAAAAACTGGTCTTATAATTGGGGAGCATTGCATGCTAGCATCAGTAATATTCTTTTGTTTGCATTGAAAAAAAGAATGTTCTTCAAGTAATGCCACTATCAGTAACCTCTAAATCTCATAACCCACCCTAGATTACTTAGAAAATATAATAAATGACCCCCCGAGTGAGAAATACCAATGAGTGCCGAATTCATTGTTCCCAGTTTTGTAATAAAGCAGTCAGTTAGCGAATCACAACTTACAACCACTTCAGTGAAACAGTTTGCAAGGAATGCAGCGAACTTCTAAAATTTATTATGAACTGTAGCTGTGAGTTTAAGTGCAATGTTTTTCCATCTATGTCAATGGAATCTATAATGGCAGTGCAAGGAACAAAAGAAGAATAGGCATATTATCACGTGAAAATAATTTTATTTATAATTCCTGTTGAAAATGCATTGTCCTTTCCTATAGCTATCATAACGTCGATAAAGTTATGTTTAAAAAAATTACATAAAATAGATTTAACATCTCCATTAACACTCAATAAGAATGAATAAAGAACAAGGATTTGTAAAACTAATCCCAAATAGATGGAATAAGGCTAATGATGATGATGATGTATGAACATGAAGTTGAGTGCATAGCCCAAGTTACAGATCAGTACTAAATCAGTAAACTAGCACAGCTAACATGCCAGGATCCTTAAATGTTTCGTAATAACAAAATTACCACAGAAAAACAATGTTCATGATCAAATTCTAGCAGGGAATTTCATATACCACATCCTTAATTGGGCAAGCTGGAGTTGTGAGCTCTAACCGAAATGAAACCTAGAATGTAAAAATAGAGAAAATCTTTCAGGAAAAAATGTTAGGGAGTTTAAAATTAAAAAATAACATAGTATTAATAGCATAAACCAAAAAGATGCTAAAATACTCCCATCAATACCTCTTTCAATGCGTCATCAATATGTAAATCTTTCACAAAGCCACATGAAACAATGTCTGTCCCAAAATCAGGATCAATAATCTGGGACAAAGCTGTCAGGACATCTTTCTTGGCAGACTCTACCGATATCATTGAGGTCTTCGCTGAACATTTGTAATAATAGAAAAAGAACAAGAAGAAAAAATAATTAAAAGTAGCATATATAATCATATCTGAATTGAAAAACAAGAAGCACTTCAAACTTTAAAAACAGCATGAAACCATCCAAAACAAAACATTTTCCTTTCTCTAGTTCAACTAGAATGAACTTAAGAATAAAAAAACTTCAAGAATCATACAATTGATTAACGTACAATGCATTATGCAACTAAAATGCATAAGGAAAAGAAAACCATGAGAAATGGATAAGACTGAACAGGTAAAAACAAAAACAGAAAATCACTTGGAAGTTGGTGTAGTGTGCCTGACTTCGCAACAGGGAAAAAGCGTCAGGAACAGGGGAATATAGCTAATTTACAGCATGGGATAGTTACAAGAGAGTCTTCTTAAAATGGAGCCTGTTTTTCTATTCAGATTAACATAAATATGAATAGATTGCTTTAATTTTTAGAAATAAACTAAGAGTTCAAATAACAATTACCAAACTAAAGCAAGTAAAATAACCAGTTTCCTACGGTTCAGCTACTTTTGATATTGCCAATTGTCACACCCCAAATGATTCATTTTAGGTCAGCCTAAGATGTAACAAAATAGGACATTCCACTCATCCCGACATAAGAATTTGATAGTATGTGAAAATTGAATCTCACAAAGTCATGTAAAATCGAATTCCAACAAAAATGTTGAGCATTTGAGAATAACAAAACTTAAATTTAACATACCCCAAAAATCTTTACAATCTTTCAAAAATGTACACCAAAATATATGTTAAGTCAAAAAGTTTGCCTAGCTACTACGTTCCTCCTTATTTTAGCCTGAAAGTCAACGTATAATATTGTAAGCTAATAAGCCTAGAAAGATGAACAGTGCTAAAGTAAATTCAATAAATGATAGAAAAAACAACGTGCATGTAAAATTAAACTTGCATGAATATAACAATAAGTAAATGCATGATTGCGTGTATAAAAACTGAACAGTAATATGCAAGGTTGCAAAATATAAGCAGTAAATAATAGAGATAATTATAGATGCATGCAATGCATTTCATGAAATCTCAATTCAGTTCTAAATCAAATTATCTTGTTATAAATATCATTTATATTTATATAGGTTTGACTCCTATAATAATATGAGTGTTGTCACCTGGCCCGTCGGCCAAAATTGCTGATAAGGCTGGCCATCCCATCATTACATATCAATAGACCCCCTAACACCAATTAGTCCACTCCAACTTAAATGCCAAGAGTCGATAATTTTAAAATTTGCTATCAAAAGCTCATCTCACCAAAACTCTCGCCCACCTGCGCATGTCTTCATAAAATAGTCTACCTATAGCAATTTCATGGCTCCTGCTTATCATATACATTAAGTTCATTTGCACATTTACTAATGCCTACATTGATTCATTTATCAATATGCATTGTAATGTTATACGTCATCAAGCATTTTGGCTTAAATCTTAATCATTGAAAATCAATAAAGCATGATTAATGGGTTGTCTAGGCAATCAATCTTATCTAAACAAAATATGAAAAAACATATAAATGCAATCCATAATGCAATCATAGTAAGTAAATAGTGATAAACATCCATCCTATATAAAATCCAAATTTAATTTAGTAATTTCAAGTGTCACCTCAGTATTTGAGTCAATTTCGTGATGTGCTTGACGTTTCCTTGAATATACAACCTATCATTGAATTTTCTTTTAATTTAATGACATACTTAAAATAAACATAAGTTCGCACACGAAAACACTAAAATCTCACCTAGATCTGATTTCTCATCGTTAAATCATTTCTACTTAAGTCTTCTTCTAGGAGTGCTAATATTGTTATTTCCTGAAATTATTGCCATTATAATCACATATTACTTTTACAATATCATTTTAAAATTAAGTAGAGTAGAGACTAATAGTAAAATTTTAAGTTGATAAAATAAGCAATTTGGATCAAAACATGTGTTTGCAATTTTGGAATGATCAAAATATTTTCTTATCTATTTATGATAAACTATTTCATTTTTTATCTATAATTAGATCTAATAAATGTTTCTCAATAACTATTATCAATTGTTGTCTACAGATTAATTAACTTATTTTATTTAACTGATAAAATCAACTAACAATAATTATTTTTGTTCATACACTATCATTTAAACATACATACAATTAATTTGTTCACATTCTCCCTAATTTCTAATTCATTGGATGCTTACCATTAGAAACCAAAATAGAAATTTAGAATTTTAATTAATTTAATCATATCACCCTAATGTTATATATATAAGTAATTTCCATTTCCTGAAATTCCGACCAAATCCTTTGGAGTTACCCAGCTTTGATCACCCTAGAGTCCCTAATTCTGTCGCTCCCTAGTTGCCGAACACAACAACCGTTCGTTTGCCAAGTACTATTCCCGACACCCGCCACCTACTCATCACGAGAGATGGAGCTCAGTACAGTGCTGATATCGAAGTAGTTGGGAAGGGAATTGGGAAAAAATAAGGGATGTTAAAGCCTAATTAAGCACTTAATATTATTACATAAACCATACCTTCAATCCCAACCATCTGATTCTCCACTAAAATTATCCATCTATTGGTAGATAAAATACCATTAACTAAAGAAATTTGAATGATTTTCATAACTTGTTTAAACAGTAAATTAAGGTTATAAATTAAGTTAATTTATTAATAACATAAATCAATTTATAATTATAATTATGATTATTATTTTGTATAAACTTGTATATATCAATATCATCGTAACGAAAATAGGATTTCCTAAAAATAGCTATAATGGTTTTTCAAATGTGGTAAAAGTAAAACTGGGTTAAAATTTTAAAATGTATAATTTAATTGACCTTTTTGAAATTCTCAAGTATTACACCAACAACTATGAATGGCAATCCCTAAAATTATAAGTGTGTCGGCTGTATTCATTGATATTGTTATTCCTAGCCATGTGGTCCTTATCCTGAGATTACAACTACAATAGCAAGAGGATTTAAATGAGTGCAACTTGTAATTTCATGGTTGAAAAAAGTCAAAACAAAGTAATTGTTGAAGTTAATCATATTCACATATTAAACTCAATATTTTGTTTTTGAATTTGAAGCATGAGATGATAACTATAAGCAAACTTTTAAGTCGATAGTATTAGGATAAAGGGGAATTTGCATACATATCACACGATTATTATATATTTATAAATTTAACACGTAAACATTAATATTTACATTCATAACATTTAAATATTCAATATCAATTAAAAAATATCACTGTCACAAACCATTTTAAAGTCAAATACATATTTATCATGCATAGGTTTTGGTGTGATTATTGTTGAATCCAAATTTGTCCGTAGAACAATGAAGACCTTTCCTTAGGCACATAGGAAATATGGCTAGATCAAGTGCGACAAACTAAGGAGATGTTTGGTTGACAAAAACAGGAATGCAGTGTAAAAAAATTCAATGTAAAAAGAATGTAGTATATTTAAAATACTTTGTGGTTGTTTGGATGGATGTAAATCAAATTCAATAAGCATATTCCAACGAACTTAATGAGGAATTAATGCATGATATTGGTGAACGAGGTGAAAGTAATCATTCAAACGCACATCAGGGCTTGGTCAATATTTATAACTATCTTTAACTGTCTGTTTTTTATTTACATATCAACGCTCGTGAGACATTATATGTTTGAAATTTAATTTAGGTTTTTTGTTTTGATTATCTTTCTCCATTGCTAGTCATCATATTTGATTATATATCCACGCTCGTAAAACATTAATAACTCTGTACTTCGTCATCATATTATTTATTTCCAGTGTCTTCTAATGTAGTAGGTTACGAATTGATGGAGACAACAGAGACTGATGAGCTACTAGAAATGGCTCAACACATATTTGTTATTGCAATGATGACATACTTCATAAATGAATTCTATGAAACATATATATGCAAGAATCCATGTATGACCTCATCTCACATTGGAAACAAATGGATTGGGAAACTATTAAGAGGTCACCCTACTAGATTTAACAATATATTTTGGATGTCAAAACTAATTTTGTTGACCTTCTGCATGAACTTGAAGCTTCTCATGGGCTTCAGGTTCATCCAAGACAAGCACAAGAAAAGTGTTGGCTATAACTTTATATATTCTATCACACAATGAATCAATACGAGTAACATGTGAACGTTTTCAACATTCATCAGAAACTATTAGTAGTATTTCTCTGTGGGTTAAGACGCATTAGTAAGCTTGGCCAGAAATATTGTAAAGTCAATTGATCCAATTTTTGAAAGTACTCCACCGAAAATATATAACGATGTTAGATATATATCATTCTTTAAGGTACACGTCTTATACCTTTTTTCTTGTTATGTCGTTTCTCTTAATAATATTTTTTAAATAGAGTAAAGTGTATGACAGAATTGCATTGGAGCACTCGATGGAACACATGTTGATGCGCGTGTTCCTAATAGTGAGAAAGTCGCATATATCAGACGCTGTGGATCACCGACACAAAATACTTTGACGGTATGCGACTTCAACATGTGTTTTACTTACATCATGGCTAAATGAGAGGACACTGCACATGACAGTCGTATATTCAAATATGCAACACGTAGGCAAGAGTATAATTTTCCAATGTCGTTCCTAGGTTGGTAATTGAGCAAGAAAGCATTGTTTAAAAGAAATTCATTTGAATTAATCATATTTTTATCATCGTCGGAAAATATTACTTCGTTGATGTTGTATATCCAATGCAACGAGGATTTCTTAAGTCATTTCCGGATACGAAATATCATATCCCTGATTTTGAGAGGAGCATCCAAGTAGTACGATGGCAAAGAGAAATGTTTAATAAACGACACTCTTCATTACGAGGTGTTATCGAGAGGACCTTTGGAGTTTGGAAGAAGAAGTGGGCTATTCTACATGACATGTCAACATATTCATTCTAAAGGCAAGTAAAAATAGTAGGCAACAACGGTTTTACATAATTATATACGATGACATTCATCTCGAGAAGATATTGATTTCAATGTCGTAGACGATGATCTAATATTTGTACATCCTTAAGCATATGAATATCGAATGGGCCAACTATTTGTTGAGAGTGATTCAATTATGAATGATAGTAAGACACAATATAGGGAAGGGGTTGAAGAGATGAAACAAATGAGAGAACATATTACTAATGCTCTAATGAAGATGTAAAAAGAATTAGGGATGACTTGTTGTTGAAACCGATGACTACACACAACATGTGCAACCATATTTATATTTTTTAGTTAATGTCTATGATAGTGAGACACATTATGTATCACAATACATTCTATAGTTTACAATGTAGGCCTTTTGTGACAAAACCAATATGTTAGATGAAGCCAAAGATATGAAATTAACTCATTCAGTAAACCTTCTCTCTTCCTGTTTTCTTCTTTCTTGGTTTTCTCTGAGCCGGTGCCTTTGGATTTGGTTCTCTATCTCTGTGGCTACTGTTGGTGTTGTTATCCTTTTGCTAGTTTTGTTTTTTGGTTTTGGTGTTGGTTGGATAGTCCTTCTAGCTGGTGGCCTGATTGTTGGAGGTGGGTTTATTTTTTTTGGCCTTTGGGTGGTTGGTTGGCTTTGTGGCTAGTTTCACATGTTTTGATGGCTTGTTATTTGTGAGTCTTCCATGCATATATATAGGTTTAGTTAGAAAAGAATTCACCATAGTTGCACTTATTCAATGAGAAGGGAGTTCTTGATACATCAAAACAGTTGGCTTTTCTTCATTAAGGTCAAAGATCAAGGTTTGCTTACATATGACAAAATATAATCAAAACTATCTTGTGTATATCTTTGGATTATGCATCCCCTTTAGACAAAATATAATCAAAACTATGCTTACATATGATAGCATTCTCGTGCTCTTGATTGTACCGTTAGTAGATGATGCACCTGACACTTATTCATTCTGCAATTTTTTTCCCATATTTTTTTATGAATAGAATTTCCTGATTGGTGTAACACAATGTGTTGACTTAAAGCTTGTCTTCAATCTGAAAGGGCCTTGTATTATGGCCAAGGTTAAGATGTTTTAGTTTATTTTTTTTTTTTTTTTGGATGCGGTTGGTTGGTTGGCTTTGTTGGCTGTCTAGTTCTATTTTGTTGGTGGCTGGTTTTGAAGTTTTGTTGGCTATTTTTCTTTGGCTTTTCTTTTGTTTTGGTTGGTTTGGTGGAGGCTACTTAGTGGACTGGTTTTTAGGCGAGTGAATTTCTTTTGGGATGTGGATTTGGCCTCCTTCTGGGTTGATTTTGCTATCTAGTGCTACTGCTTGCCTTTTAGTGGTCTTATGTGGTGGTGGCTTTGTTGCTCGTCTTTCATTTCTCACTGCTCCTGATGCTAGTGGATGATATGTTTTAGTTGGCTGGATGGTTTTCCTGGTCTTTCATTTCCCATTGGGTCTAGTTCTTTTTTTGGCTATTAATCTTCGGTTGATAGCTAAAGGAGGGGTTAGTTGGATGTAATGGCTTTGATGTTTCATTTTATCTGCTTTGTTGCTGGTAGCTTTATATGTGATTGTAACCCTTCTTAATGAAGTTTCGATGCTCATATATTGTTGCTCCTTGAGATGATTTTAACTGAGCCTGAGCCTGAGCCTGTTCTTCCTTTGTTCTTTATCCTTGGTTTCAATATTTGTTTCTCATTTATTTGTGTTTACTCTTTCTTTAGTATCTTGCAGATTCTTTTATAAGTTTTGGGGTCTTGCAAATGGATTTTAGCTTTTCGCAAATAGATCTAATGTTGTGCTGAGTTGATGTTTTTCTTATTTCTTTAATATGTTATTGTACTAGTTAAGAGATTTATCATTTTTGGTTTAATGTAGCTCTTTGAGTATTAGTTTAGAGATTTATCCCCTTTATGGACTTTGTACTCATTTATTATGGTAATAAAATTCCTATCCTTTTGTTAGAAAAAATATATTCAACAAACCAAATGGGTAGCCAATATAGTATCACCTACATAACCAAGAAAGATACATTTGATTGAATGTCTTCAACATTCACTATGAAATCATCTAAGTTAAGAGTAGTATGTTAATTTATGATATATCATGTTTTGATTTCTTGTCATGATTGATATACTTTTGCTAAACTTCTAAATATGGTAATGGCATAAGACAAAAAGTACTCGCATTTAAATATATTACTTTTTTTAGATACACAAATATTAATCTGTTTATGCTAATACTTTTTCTTTTTTTACATCAACATGGTTCAACAAATATGAACTCAAGGATTTCCAGTGCCTCTAGAATTATGAACTGCAACTGTGGTTTACAATGTTGTGTATTCACTTCACGCCAAGAAAGCAACTATGGATGAAGATTTTGCAGATGTCCTCGAAATCGAACACTGAATGACTGTAATTTTTTTAGATTGACTGACGATTACGAAGAGACAACTGCGAATAGTGATCATGTTTAGAGAAGAGCTTCGAAAAATAAATTTTTTAAAAGACTTGATCATTTGGATATAAAGCTTAATATTATCTTGGCATTACTAGTTGCAAATGTTATCTTAATTTTCATATTATTTAGTGTAATGTGTTAAATTCAGATGTCAAATACTAGACTTATGAGTATATATAAACTTTCAAAATTTAATTTTCTTATTATGTTGATGTTATCTTATGAGTACATATGACCATAAGGGTAGAACTATATTTTTTCCTGGAAACAATTGCAGCACAACATCTGCACAGCTCAATTATCCAAACAATTAAACTACTTCATTAGAACTACCTTTTTGACAGCGCTTTTTTCTACAACAACTTCACAGCTACTTCTTCATACAGCTGCAACTATGCCAAACAGACCATTAGTAAATCCAGACAAAGCAGCTTTAACGGGATTACTAAAAGCAGATTTAAACTTGTCCAAAAATACTGTTTGGCTAGATTTAAGTTAAATACGGCTTAAATCCTGCTCAAATCCTGCAGCCAAATAGCCCCTAAATGTCAGTAATAAAATAGTGATTTGAGCCCACCACCTTGTCCCGGACCTTCTACATGCATGTAATATGTTCATATTAAAATTCTGTAAATCTTATGGGTGTAATAAGTGCCGCTCCATTAAGATTTTTTATTTGTTGCATTTACTCTAATCCAGTAGTCTTTGAAAAGTAACAGACGACAACGAGGAAAATGTTAAATCCAGCTATTATGTATGGCAAATGAAAGAAAAAAAAAAAACGCTTCTGTCAAGAGAAGTGTTTTTCCAAGACATAGCTAATCCATATCTAATAATTCTAGTAGGAGAGAGAAGTACCCTGCAAATTGGTGGCTTTCGAGACAAATAAGCTGGAAAGAGGCATCCGCGCAGAAGCTAGAATTGCCGTCCGATAAGCGAATGAAGAAGGGAGAAGAGATTTCTTTAACGATTTTTTTCCTGATAGATAACGAGACACTGAGAGAGAAGGGGAAGAAAGAGAGAGAGAGAGAGAGACCTTTCAGCAGAGGAGCTTTGGATATGCCGAAAGGAGACGCTGCTGGAGCTCGAAGAAGCTCCATTTTCACCTCTAGAGCGCGAGATTGAGAAGTTTGAGAATGTCTATGCAAGTGCGAGCAGGAAAGAAAGAAGTTGAAAAGGCTTGGGTTTGAACCACAGCTTTTATAAGACAATATCCGTTCTCGGCAAAAATCTATTTAAAATGCCATTCAACCCATTTTTATTTAGCTATTAGTAATGCATTTTATTTGGAGAAATTTGACTTTCAGTAGCCATAATTGATAAAAATAAATTCTTATTTATTTTTTTGAAAATATATTCAAAATTTTATCTTATCTCACATTTTAAACCAATAACTATTTAATTAAAGTTCATTCTAACACATTAGTTTGAATTGATACTAATTAGTTTGCATTGCATTTAAAACCTTGTTGAATCAAGTTCAAATAAAATTTGAACTCATGATTTAAATATGATTTTTAACATGATTAAATATCATTTGGATATGATTCAAATGTAATTCAAATATGATTAAATTATAATTTGAATATAACTTAAACATGGCTTTAAAATGATTTGAATAAAGTTCAAATAAGATTAGAATAAGATTTTAACATGATTCTAATATAATGATAAGATATAATTATAATGGTCATATGCAAACATAACAAAGTAACTTAATTGAGCTAAATTCATATAAAATAATAAAGATATTCCAACAATTCTTGAATCTTATTCTAATCCTGCTTGATTATTATTCAAATTTTATTTGAATCATATTCAAATCTAGCTTGAACCTTATTTTAACTTTGTTCAAAGCACATTCCAACAATATTTGAGCATTATTTGAACTTTATTCAAACTATGATGATTAGAAAGAAGTGTGTATATACTATCTATTTGATTTAGTTTTACTCATTCTTAATATGAGACACATATTGCATTAATTTTAAATTTTAGTCTTGCCAAAATTCTTAAGTGTGCTTTCCTCTGACATCATTAACATTAAGGGGTTGTTTGGTTGCCTGCATTTGGAATGCACTGCATTCCAAATACACGCTTTTAAATATTTCAAGCGTTTGGTTACAAGTAAAATTTCAGTGTATTTCAAATACACCAGAAAGATTTGCGTGTATTTGGAATTCACCATTTGCTAATTCAAATACACCAGGTAAAGAGCCCCTAAAAAACATGCATTGTACTTCTTCTACATTTATCTATTGTTGCCTCTTTAGCACTTGTACACTATGAACTATTCTCTTCCTCTTCCCATCATCTTAATCAATTTTATATATGGCAGTGATACATGAGATTTATTATAAACATATAATACCATGTGAATAATATTATAAAACTTTATGCCATAAACATATTATATTTGATAAATGGAATCTTTCATTTTCAATAATAAAGATCAATATGCCATTAAAGTTTTTACTGTCAAGCATAGTGTTATATGCTAGAATATTCATGACAAAAGAAAGAAAATTTTATATATTATAGCTTTAGACAAAGATTTCACATACATTAAAAATAGAAGTTTAGAATAGACACCAAAACTTTTCACTAAAAAGATTTTGTGGCGATATATCATTTTATGTAATCTTCACTAAATATATTTTTTGGTGATACATCATTTTATGTCGTAAGCATATTTTATAAGATAAATGGAATCTTCATTTTCAAAGTAGAGATAAAGATGCCATTAAAGTTTCTACCATCAAGCAAAGTGTTATGTGCTAGAATATTCATGAAAAAGAGAGGATTTTATATATTTTAGCTTTGTACAATGATTCCTTATACACTAAAAAAAAGCAATTTAGAATATGCACCAATCACTAAATAGATTTTCTTGGTGATATATTATTTATCCATCTATTTTAAAATGTAAAAAATATGTCATCCAAAAATAATTTGTGACTTTAAAATCTAATTTATGTCATACAAAAGCTTGCACTATGAAAACTTAGTTGTAAGCTGACCTTATGGTAAGGTCATTGTAGGGATTATAAGGGGAGTAGGGAACCCTTATTCAAGGTTCATGGACAAATCTCATAAAAAGTATATAATTTTTCAACTACTTCATATTTTAATTCTTGAAAATTTTAAGTCACAAAATTACAAATTCAAAGAATATATATATGAGAAAAGATCTCTTTCTAAACATTAACATAAATCTCCTCTTGAGATTGTGAACCAAAGAAAACATCTTTGATCATAATTTAACCTTTCTCTGACATCGGTGTATTGATTAAGCAAAAATTATTGAATATTTTAAGTCCAAAAATTTTTGGATTTGCTTAAAATTGATTGCAAAGGTTATGTTAAGATATAAATGTGTTAACATTGAATTTAAAATTTTGAAAAATAGATCTCATGACTTCACAAACATTTGAATTTATTTATTTATACCTAAAGTTGGGCTTAAATACACACAAAGGTCCTATCAACTAATAATCATTATCAATAATAGTGCTAATGCAGACACCTTGGGCATGTGTACAATCCTGTATAGGTGCCTTTCTTTTTTTATTAAACAATTTAATTTTTTTAAAATAAAATTAAAATTTATTTAAATTTTAATAAAAAATCATTAATACTTAAAAAGTAATAAAAATTTTAAAAAAAATTGAAATTACCAAAATCTTTGTAACTCCTCTTTCTCCCTCACAACAAGAAAACTTACATCAAGACTTACATTCCCTATGGTGGTAATTTTGATCTTCTTCTAAAAAGTAGTTGATTTTCTTAGTTTGAATAAATTGAATTCAAGGCATTTAAAGATCTAAATCCTTATGATGGGGCTCTACTTTTTTCTCTAAAAAGAGGTTAGCAATCTCTATTTGGACATATTGAATATAAGATGAGTGGATTTTTCATCCCATTTAAGGCTCTATTTTTTTTCTCAATGGGATGTTCATTGTATTAAAAATTTAATTAGTCTATTTGAGATATAATTATTAATATGGAGGTATATTCATGTTTTAGTGATGTAAAGATGATAATGAAGGAATTTTCTAAAAGTATCAGAATTTTATTCAATATTTTATTTATTTGAGCAATTTTTCATGTTTGTTTTTGCACTTCTTTTGAATATATTGGACTACTTTTTGTGTTGAATGATCATGACTTTTTGTCATTTTCAAAGATTTTTATTACAAATTACATCGTTTTGGCTTTTGATAGAATTTTTATTTTTATTTTATAATATCTTGGCCTTGAAACCATGACAATTTTGTATTTCATGAATTTTTACAATCAAGCCATCTGACAAAAAATTTAAAACTTTTCTATGAATATATGTAACATCTTAGTTACCTTTATAAAGTTTTATGCAAAAAAAATATCATCATTTGGGTAGATAAAAATTTAAGAATTATTAATTTATCAAATCAATCATTTTGTTGATTATGGACTTAAAAACATTATTATGACTTACATATTTATCAAATATAGTTGAAATTTTTTAAATGCTCCCATTGATGTGTAGACTCTCTATAACTTTTTTTTGGAAGAATTACATGCATACAACACAATTCTTATGTATTTACATAGATAATAGTTAGAGTTAGATATTTACTTATCTAACACTTTCATATGCTTAAAAAGATGTATTCTACTTTTAAAAAGTGAGTGATGATAGTATTTTTGATATGATATTGAAGATTATGATTTTATTTATGTAAAAATTAAAGTTTAGATGTTAGATATGTAAATATATTAGAATTGTGTGGTATGTATGTAAATCCCCCTTTTTATTTTCATAGTAGTATTTTCTAGAAAACTTATTGAGTGACCTTTAGTCTGCAATTCCTACTCTATAAAATTGTCATAGAAAATTTTGGTGAGGTGTTAGATGAATGAAATTTTTTTGGCATTCTTAGTGTTGTTGGAAGGAGAATTTTATCTATGATCTTCCATATTATATATATGTCAAGAGTTAATATTGGAGATGTCATGCAACATTATTGATGTTAATGCCATTAGAATCATTTGAAATGAGTTAGATCAGAAGTTACATCGTTGAAGATTTGAAGTGGAGATGATAGACCAAAGTATCAATATCTTAAAAAGGTATGGCTATAGCTTCTCAAAGAAGATTTAGTTGGTGTAATTTCAAATCGAAGTTGATGTCAAAAGATTGTCTCTAACTAAGTATATAAAAATCTCTCCCAATAATAAAGCAAACCTAAAACTTTCATAGCATTAAGAAGCTGAATGTATCATCAAATATAAATGATTGAATGATATTTTAAGCTTTGAAGGTCATAAGAGACTTTGAAAAATTCTAATGATGGCATTGAAGAAAGTGTTTACACCATGTAGGTCTAATAATTTTGTATATGGCATTAAAAAGACCTCTTTTTATGCAAACCTTAAAGGTATATTTATTTAAGCATTTATAAACTAACTTCACTGATGCTTATAATAAAATTATTGTTAGAAATGATGGTAATTGATGAGCTCTAATCCATGTGTATGAACAACTATGGTTCTTGAGAACTATTAATGATTAAGCCATTAGATATTATTTAAATGAATTTTAAATCTTTAGATTAAACTAGAAATCCAACAATTATAGTTGAATCTTTGAGGTATTAATAAAAATATAATCTCCTTCTCTTGGAATATGATTTTTCTGGTTAATTAATGAAGACTTTGCCTAGCACAATGTGCCCTTTAAGGTTATTAGGTCTTTTACTAGACTTTGAGCTCCTATAACTTATGGAGCTTATACCTTTTGAGGTCTTTTAGATAAAAAAAAAATATATTTTTCAATATTTTTTAATTATTTTATGTAAAGAATGTGTTGAATTATACATTTTAAAGCTTATAATTTCTAATATTTTTAATAAATAAATAAAGTTGTGCCTTCTGAGGCTTATGGATTTTAAGATTTTAAAATAAATGGAAAAACTTATAACTTGGAGAAACCTGTATTTATGTTTTTTGATGAGTGATGATCTTATCCACAACTTACTCTAATGATGGCTTTCATCTAATGACCTTGTCCAAAACTAAAACTTACTTTTGGGCATATCTTTGAGGAGTGTGAAATAGAATGCTTACATTTTATGTCATTGTAAGGTTTGTTCTAATGAGAATTCTTTCAAAATTTTTTGCTATCAAAAGCTATGAATTCTTAGATATCATAGATGATGGGATAAAATGCAATAATATTTATAAAAAAAACTTCATTAATATCACTATAAAATTAAAAATAGTAACAGTGATAATAATAATACAAGTAATAATAACAATAATAATAATAATAATAATAATAATAATAATAATAATAATAATAAACTTGAAAAGTGGTTCACTATTTACCTTTAAATGGTAGAATTATAAATTGATGAAATATAAATTCTCCTAAAAATTTCAATAATATGGGAGCCAATATGATGGGGAGCTTAATTTCTTTTGGTTACTTTAATGGAAGATCCTTTTATCCTCCTATTAGAATTTCTAAAACTAATATGAGCAAGATAGTAATTGGTTTTTTTATAGCCTTAGTATAGAAAATTTGATCTTTAAGTGACGAATAGATGTAATTATTGACATAAGAAATGTACACACCTTAAATGCCACCTGATGCCTTGGTCTATCTTGCTAGTTATTTAACTTTTTGGATTGAGTTAGTCTTGATAAGTGTTAAACTTATGATTATACTGCTTTTATCATGTATTTTTTGTTAAAAATATATTTATTTTAAGTATATTTTTTGTTATAATAGAGAAATTATCAAAATAATAATAATAATAAATTTGAGTTTAGCGCCTAGGAGATACAAAAGTAACATCGTGGTGCTATAATTGGCCCAAATTAGGATAATTTACAGCAAGCTCAATGCCATGGTGTTGACACCTCAGCGTCGTACGAGAGGAATTGATGAGGTAGAAACAACAAGCATAGCACTGTAGCGCCGCAATGCTATAGCCCAACAAAATAGTTTTATTGATGGTTTCAAGCAGTTTTCAAAGCAGTTATGGAAGGAGCATCTAGAAAACTGACTAGGGCTATATGTAGGCTATAAATAAGGAACATTTCTCAGGCATAAAGAACTTCTTTCAAATTTTCTTCTTTTTTTTCTTTTCTTAGCAAGAGGGGGAATGAGTGTGTGTGTTCTTATGAAGCACTTGGAGAGTGGCACTCCAAGTGCTATGAGAGTGTATAAGGGTAGTGTGAAAGAATGTTTTCTTAAGCAAGAGGTGGGGAAGGATATCAACAATCAAGAATTTTTAGTAGGGGATGTTGGACATTTCCACGAAGAAGCAGTAGAGGATTAGAAAGGGTGTACTTAAAAAGATCTACTTAGTGTGTTCTTACCTTTCTTCTCTAGTTATCCTACATTTTATTTTACTATGTTAATATAATTTCCTTCTTTGTCTTTATTATGGAGTGCTAATCTATAAAGTGCTCTAAATTTATATGAACTTTTGGGATGTTTGTATTGTATTAAACTTTATTATGGATTAATATAAGAAAACTATTTGTGCTTTGAATGAAAATATATTTTGCTTCATTTCATGCTTCATCTACTTGTAATATGGCCAATTACAATGTTAAAAGTAAGTGTGATCTATAACTATTGACGAAATCCTAGAAGAACAAGTAAGAAAAAGGCAAACAAATGTACTAAATGATTATTAATGTGTTAGATAAGCTTGGGTTAAATATATAATTATTTTGAAGATTTACAATCACTTCAAGAGAAATATGGGTAAAGCAACCAATCAAAATTTACTTGATTATAGGAAGAAAACTAGGTAAAGGGATTGATTTGGTTATATTTTCTTAGATATAGAGTGTATAGTATTTTTGCTACAAGTTTTAAAACTAATCCACCAAGTAGTTTAATCTAATTCATAGTCTAAAATATTTTATAAATTCAAAGTACTTTTTTTTTAAATTGAGAAAAACACATATCATTTTTTTTATAAAAATATAAAAATTAGTTTGTTTATTATCTTGCAAAATAGTAGATTGTATTTTTAATTTTGCATTTTCATCTTGTTGAATAAAAATAAGGGTTTAGAAGACTATTACTTAACTTAATAGAAATTAACATTTAATTTTACTTTAATTCTCGTGGGAACGATACTCTATTCCTTCTATATTACTTGATTTAACACGTGCCCTTGCGTATAAGGGTAAAAATTGCTGTTCAAGTTTTTGGCGAAGTTGACAGGGATTTGAAGTAAAAATAGTAAATTATATTAAGTTGATATTAGTCTTGCGAAATTGCTTTTAATTTAACTTTGCTGTTATGAGTACTTGCATTAAGTGTGACATATCATTATACCTGTTTAGTGTAATATTATTATTTCAATTTTGAATCAAAGTTCTGATTTCTAAATATTATATTCGTAGAGGCAAAATTACAAAAATAGTGTCATTAAAATTAGAAATTGAACAACTTTACAAGAAAATTAGAAAAGAGAAGAGAGAACAAGTGAGAGAACTAGCAATAGATAATTAACAAGTAGGAGAACTATCTAGACATCTTATAGATTATGCCACACCAATTATAGATGAAATACATCAAAATATTACTTGTCCAACTATTCAAGCATGTAATTTTGAATTAAAACTATAGATAAATCAAATGGTGCAAACCTCTCAGTTTGGGGGTTCACCTATTGAAGATCTTAATATGCATATTGCCAATTTTTTAGAAATTTATGCAACATTTAAATACGATAGGGTGAGTGACAAAGATATTAGATTAAGGCTATTCACTTTCTCACTTAAAAATATGGCAAAATGTGGTTGAGTTCATTGCCTTAAGGATCTATTACAACATGGAATGAATTATCTCAAAAATGTCTAGACAAATATTTTCCACCATCTAAAACTACTACGTTAGGAAATGATATTACAATATTTATTCAATTAGATAATGAATCAATATATGAGGCTTGGGAAAGATATAAGGAATTATTAAGGAAGTGTCCTCATCTTTCATTACATGATTGGCTTATAATTCAATAATTCTATAATGACTTAGTAGGATCTTTAAGAACTATCATGGATGCAGTAGTAGGAGGCAGCCTAATGTCAAAATCTTTTGCAGAAACTTATGTTTTAATAGAGGAAATGGTAACTAATAATTTTCAATGGCCCTCTGATAAACTAAATCCTAAGAAAGTATACGGTGTTAATAACATGACATGATCACAATGTTAACTTCCTAAGTATATTTTTTATCTAAAAAATTAGACAGCTTAGGAATTAATCAAAATATTAATAATGTGAATCAAGGGGGAGAAAATGGTGGAATTATTGTATTAAAAGAAAAATATAATTAAGGATTAGAAATGCTGAACTATATTTCAAATAAACTAAATAATCCTTACTCAAATACATTTAATCAAGGTTGGAGGAATCACCCAAACTTTTTTTTGGAATAATAATGCAAATTATAATCGAAATAGAAATATAAAAAAATTAGAATAATAAGAATTATAACCTTCAAAACTCTAACTTTAGACCTATTATTCTACCAGGATATCCTTAACAAAATTAAACAAAGGAAAAGAAACCCATATTGGAAGAATTAGTGATATAAATGGGAACTTAGTTATAGAACCAAGGAGCTTCAATTAGAAATTTAGAGATTTAATTAGGGCAACTGGCTAATAACTTATAAATAAATCACAAGAAAATTTACCTAGAAATATTGAAGTAAATCCAAGGGATAAAGATAAAAAAACATTATAAGACAATTTAATTAAGAAGTGGAAAGAAATTAAAAGAAATATAGTTAAGAGATGAAAATGAGAAAAAAAAATATTAAGTAAAGAAAAAAAAAAAGAAAAGAAAAAGGAAGTAGAAAGAGAAGCATTTAGAAAAATGAGAGAAAGAACACTACCTTCATTTCCCCAAAGACTTCAAAAGCAAATGTGGATAATTAATTTTCTAAATTCTTAAAAGTATTTAAGAAATTTATTCATAAATATACCATTCGCTGAAGCATTGGAACAAATGCCTTCATATGCTAATTTATGAAAGACATTTTATATAAAAGAAGAAAATAAGGGGATAATAACACCCTATCTCTTACTAAAGAATGTAGTGCAATAATTCAAAAAAAAAATTTATCTTAAAAACTTAAAGGTTTAGGCAATTTTACTATTCCTTTCACTATAGGGAATAATTTTTTTGGAAAAACATCATGTGAGTTAGGAGCCAATATAAATTTAATGTCTTTATCAATTTTTAAGAAATTAGGACTAGGAGAAGCACAACCTACAGATGTGACTCTTCAATTAGTTGTAGATCTTTGACATATCATAAGAGTATTATGGAGGATGTTCTAGTTAAGATAGATAATTTTATATTTCTTGAAGATTATATCATATTAGATATGATAGAAGATAAATAAATACCCTCATTTTAGGGAAACCCTTCTTAGCTACTAGAATAACAATGATAAATATTCAAAAAGGGGAATTAACAATGAGAGTAAATGATCAGAAAGTTAAATTTAATGTATTTAACTCTATTAAGTTTTCAAATGATAGAAATAATGAATGTTATAGGATTGAGTCAAGTGAATGTAAAGTAGAAAAAAAATTGGATTCTTATATCATAAATGATTTTATATAACAAAAATGCAAAATAATGATGGAAGAATATGAAGACATTCAACTCCTTAGAATTACACACAATCAGTCTAAAGAAAAATTTAAATCTTTAAAAATGTTTATAGAAAAAAAGTATCTCATACCATTTATAATAGAAGCATCATAAGTTGAATTAAAATCATTACCAAATCACTTGAAATATTCTTACCTAGAAAAGAATCAACATTGCCAAAAATGATCTCAATTGAACTAAAAGAAAGGTAAGAAGATAAATTAATTGAAGTTCTTAAAGGATAAGTAAAAGCATTCAGATGGGCAATAACAGGCATTAAAGGAATTAGTCCTTCAATATGTATGCATAGAATTATGATGAAATAAAATAGTAAACCATTTATAGAAAGTCAAAGAAGACTAAATCCTATTATAAAAGACGTAGTAAGAATAAAAATCTTAAAGTGGTTAGATGCAGGATTATATATCATATATCTGATAGTATATGGGTGAGTTCAATATTTTGTTTACCTAAGAAAGGAGGAATGACTATAATTACTAATGTAAATAATGAAATCATTCATACTAGAACAATCAAAGGATGGAGGACTTTTATTGATTATAGGAAGCTTAGCAAAGTCACTAGTAAAGATCATTTTCTTTTGCATTTTATTGATGAAATGTTAGATAAGTTAGCAGTTCATATTACCATTTTTTTAGATGGGTATTCTAGATAGAATAAAATTTCCATAGCACCTAAGGATCAAAAGAAAATAATATTCACTTATCCTTATGATACTTTGCTTTTAGAGGAATGCCATTTGGCTTATGTAACACACCTACTACTTTTCAATGTTGTATGATAGCTATATTTTATGACTTAATTGAAAATTACATTGAAATATCTATGAATTATTTTTCTATTTTTGATTTGACATTCAAACATTTTTTTAGACCTAGAAATCATTCTTAGAAGATGTGGAGAGAAAAATTTAGTACTTAACTAAAAAAAAATCATTTAATGGTTAGAGAAAGAATAGTGCTAGGTCATAAAATCTCTGAAAAATAAATAGAAGTGGATAAGATAAAAGTACAAATTATAGAGAAACTTCCACCACTAACTAATGTTAAATGAGTTAGAAGTATTTTAGGACATGTTGAATTTTACAAGATATTTATTAATGACTTTCCAAAAATATCAAAACCTTTATACAACTTACTAGGAAAAGATACACCCTTTATTTTCACAAAGGAATGTCAAGAGGCTTTTAATCTACTACAAGTCAAATTAAGTTCAACTCCAATTATTATAGCACCTGATTGAAATTTACCTTTTGAATTGATGTGTGGTGCAAGTGATTATGTGATATGAGCAATCTTCTGACAAAGAAAAGACAAGAATCTTTCATGTAAAATACTATGCTAGTAAAACTCTGAATGAAAATCAATTAAATTGTTCAACAACTGAAATAGAGTTACTAGCTGGTGTCTTTGCCTTTAATAAGTTTAGATCATATCTAATTGAAACAAAAGTCATTATAAGTAATAATTGATTCTACAATAAGCATACTTGTTATGACTTGCATATTTATTTTGTGTTTACTAATTTTATTTTGAGTTTTGGAGTTTAATTTTATGTTGGGTTTATTCATAGATTTTTTGTAATTTTGATTGGACAAAATTTTAACATGAAGAAAATTACCTTACTGTATTTAATTAATTTTTTGAGATGCATTTTATGCCCGATTCACAAGCCATCTTTACCATATTATAGAGCACTCTTGGCTTTAGTTTAAGTATATTTTTATCTATTTTTATGAGCATCATAAGTACAAAAATAGAATGTTTCTTATTAGAATTGTCTTCCTTAAGAAATTTGTACCTCCTTCTAAAAGTGGGTTTCCTAGAATTATCTGATGACTGTTTCACAAACCATTTTCACTTGAGTATTATAGACATGATGTTGACTTTATTGATTTTTTTTCTATAATTTTTAGAGTTGTGAATTTCAATGTATAAAATAATTTATGTAAAATTGTAATTAAAATAAAACAATTTTAATAATTATCGATATGTCCTTTCTATACAAATAATACTAATAATAATAATTTTATTTATAAAATATCCTAATCCACTTCTCATCCTCTCATTTTTTCACTTTCCCTGAAACTATGAATTGTTTTGAGAGAGAAAGGGAGAGAAAGAGAGAGGGAAGAGAGTGAAAGTGTGATCTGCGAGTCATAGAGATGATTTCATCAATCAGGCTAGTTGAGAAAATTGTCTGACTCTAAGTAAGCTACTATGTACCTACTTTAGATTTCAATTTTATTACTTGTGTGTGTATTTTTGGTATTTTTTTTGGTTGGATTTTGTACAAACTTAGATCTACAGAGATTTACAATTTTTTACCGTGTAACTTTTGATATGTTATAGAATGAACTGTGTTGGACATGTTGACATAAAAAATAAAGTTTTTACTATGTATTTTGTATTGTATAGAATTATATATATATATATATATATATATATATATATATATATATATATATATATATATATATATATATATATATATATATATAGTTTAGAAAAATTGTTGTAATATAAAGCTTCAAAAAGTATTATTCTAGATATTACATATTAATGATTTTGTATATTATGATTGTTCATATACACACACAAATTTACCTGAAATTCCTACTACTAGTTATACTCACCGATATTTATATATTTTTATAATATATTTAATTATGTTTATATATGTTGAAAATAATAATATTTGATGCTTAAGTATGAAAATATATGTGCAAAAAGGGGGAAAGATGGGGAAGTGTAGGTGGCCGGATGACTGTATACTATGTGTTTTCAAGTGAAGTTATAATGGCTTTTTACCTATAAAATTCTCCATATGTAATTTTCATATGCCTAAAGAGATGTGAACAAGTGGAGATATTAGTGGAAGTGGAGATATAAAAGGAAAAAAAAAAAGAATAAGTGGAGGTATAAGTGGAAGTGGAGGTATAAGGGGTAAAGGGAAAATAATAAAATAGTCTAAATATAGAAAAGAACTATTATTTCATATTTTTCTATTTTATTTTTGATATAATATTGTTTAAACTATAACTTGATGTATTCTTACGATAGATATTATTTTTTTAAACTGATAGTGTACTTGATAAACACAACATGTGATTTGTTGAAATATTATTTTAATTTATTTAAATTTATAAAATGGTGTTTTTAGTAATTATCAATTTTTATTTTATGTATTGAAAACTGTAGTATATTTTGAGTAATCTACTGAGTTGTGGTTGCTCACCCTTGTCATATTTGCATGTGTTATTTTAAGAAAATGTAAGGTTCAAGATGAGTAGAGGCTTTTGATTACTATTGAGAGCCTCACTTTAAATATATTTCTACCTTAGATATAGTATTTTGACAATCATAATAGTATACATATTTTGTTAATAGAAAAATCATATCATGATTATTATTTTGTGTACAGTTATGATATGATTTGATGTGACTACTTTTATTTTACATTTTGATGATAATAGTGTCTCTATCTTATGTAATTGAAAAGAAAAAAAATTCTTCCAAAAAGATATTAGGTATATAACTAGTTGTTACCTCTCGATACGATGTGATCTGTCTTGATATGACAATTTACATTGACTTGGGTTGTGATAGTTACATAAAAGTCATATTAGAGCAATGAATTTGGAAGAAATGATTTGTATCTGGAGCCATATGAATGATTAGTAGATGTGTGGTAGAAACTTGGACAACTTCAGGTTATTTTTTTCTGCCCTTCTTTTTTGTGTATTAAGTCAATTTTTGTATGTGCATATTAGGTGTTAGTATCGAGATATCATGAATTAAGATCATGATGTGACAAATGGACAAAGTTCTAGCTATATTGGGGTGACACAGAGCACAGTTGAAGATATGACATCAAATTCAATGACATAGTTTTTAGTTTGGTAGTCCATTTAATAGTGGATGCTTAAAGCAGAATGCCTAGTTCAAGGATAGCGGAGGGAGATAAACATTTACAGTTATTCTTGAGATTAAAGCTACATTATTTTAAGGGAGTAGTGGAGCCCCAACTTGCTGAATATTGGTTGCTGAGATTAGATAAATCTTTTGATCTTTTTTGAGATTTGTTTGTACCTCCATCAACTAGACAACAAATGCAAGTCTTTTTTGAGATTAGTTCAAGGGAACAAGATGATGATGTAGTATGAGGCTGAGTTTACTACTCTTGCTAGATATGCCTCCAAACTAGTTATCACTTCTGAGGAAAAATGTTATCATTTACTGAGAGGATTGAGAGATAAATTTAGGCATCCATTGGTTTCATTTCGTATCAGAGATTTTAGTGAGCTAGTTGATAAGGCAAGATTGATAGAGAATGATCTAATATCAACTTAGCAGTATTTGGATATGACCCGAAAGAGATTTGGAGGGGAATCTTCTAGAAGTGGTACTAGTAGGAAGAAGAGTCATTTTGGGCCATATGACTCAGGGAGAGGTTCTACAACTTTTGTGAGTAGGAGTTCATCTATTTATATGAGTAATGCTCCAGTATGTACTTCATGTCGTAGGAGACATCATGGAGGGTGTTTTATTTTCTAGATAGTGTTTCAGGTGTGGTAAGTTTATCCATAGGATAGCGTGTCCCTAGAGAGCATTAAAGAGAAAGGTAGATGTTCGAGCAGATTAGAGATCTGATAGACAGCATAGGACAATCTCATCAAGAGCTTTTAGTGAGGGATCATCTAGTAGAGGTGGTGGGAGATTTACTAGTAGGCAGGTGGGAGAGAGTTAGCAAGGGTCTGTTGATTCGATCGCTACTACCACAGCTCAGCCTAGATTATATATTTTTACTCAGTAGAAGGCTAAGGATGCACCTGATGTTATTATAGGTACAACTTTCATTTTTATACAGTCTTGTAGATTTTTATTTGATTATGGTGCAAGTCATTCTTTTATATTTGAGAAATTTATTACTTGTTTGAATGTACTTCCTATTGTCTTGTAGTCTAGTCTATCTGCTCTTTTACTTATTGAAGATTATTTGATTGCTACTTAAGATTGTATCTGTGATATTGAGATTTTAGATAGAAAGGTAAAGTCTGACCTGATTTTATTTCCTTTGACTGAATTTGATGTTCTCTTGGGTATGAATTATTTGAGTAGATATGGAGCTTTTATTAATTGCAGTCGAAAGAGAGTAGCCTTATTTGTTTCTGGTGAATTATTTTTTTTCATGGTGCTAGGGTTGTTCTATCATCTTTGATATTAGCCCTCCAGGTTGATAAATTATGGAGGAAAGGAAATGATGTTTTTCTTTCTTATGTAAGAGATGCAAGCAAAACACTAGTTGCCATTGAAGATGTTTCTATGGTGAGAGAATTTTTTGATGTATTTTCGGAGGAGTTGATGAGTTTACCCTTGAGAGAGAGGTGAAGTTTTGTATTGAGGTAGTACCTAATACATCTCCTATTGTGAAGGCTCCTTATAGAATGGCACCTAAAGAATTGTAGGAGTTGAATGTTCAATTACAAGAGTTACTAGATAGAGGCTTTATTAGGCCCAGTGTATCTCCATGTGGTGCACCTTTATTTGTAAGGAAGAAGGATGGTATGATGCGCATGTGTATTGATTACATTGAATTGAATAAGGTGACTATCAAAAACAAATATTCATTGACTAACATTGATGATTTGTTTGATCAGCTAGAAGGTGCATCTATATTTTCAAAGATAGATTTGAGGTCTAGATATCATCAGTTGAGGGTAAAGGAGGAGGATGTGATGAAGACAACTTTCAATACCCATTATGACCATTATGAGTTTTTTGTTATGCCTTTTGGTGTAATTAATGCCTCAACTGTATTTATGAATTTGATGAACAGTGTGTTTAGTGCATATCTAGACTAGCTTATTATTGTTTTTATTAAAGATATATTGGTATATTCTAAGTTTGAGGATGATCATGCTAGTCATTTGAGATTGGTGTTGAAGACATTGAGACAACATCAATTGTATGCTAAGTTTTCAAAATGTTTATTTTGGTTAAGAGCTATTACTTTTTTAGGCCATGTGGGGAGTGGTAGGGGCATTTATGTTGATCCCTAAAAGGTTCAAGCAATAGTTGATTGGCCGAGATCAACTATAGTGTAAGAGGTACATAGCTTCCTTGGAATGGAAGGTTATTATAGAAAGTTTATTAAATGATTTTTACATATTGCAATTCCTTTGACAAGATTGACTTAGAAGTCAATTCCTTTTGATTGGACATCGGAGTGTGAGGATAGTTTCCATAAGCTAAAGGATTACTTTGTATCAACACCTATTCTAATAATTCTATTTGGTGTTGAGGATTTTTAAATATACACTAATGCTTCTTTGAGATGATTGGGTGGTGTACTGCAACAGAATAAAAAAGTTATTGCTTATGCATCTAGACAGTTGAAGCCACACGAAAAAAATTATCCTACTCATGATTTGGAGTTATCAGCTATCATATCTGCTTTGAAAATTTGGAGACATTATTTGTATGAAATGAGATGTGAAATTTATATAGATCATTAGAGATTGAAATACATCTTCACCTAAAACAAATTGACCTTGAGGTATAGTAGGTGGTTAGAGTCGATAAAAGATTATGACCTGAGCATTTTATATCAACCTGGAAAAGCTAATATGGTTGCCAATGATTTAAGTAGGAAGTCAACTAGTGTTGCAGCCTATATGATTTCATCTAATAGAACACTAATTCGAGAGTTTGAGAAATTAGAATTGGAATTTATTTGTTCAGCTAAAGTGGATAGAAGATTTCTATCACAGATGATTATTCAGGCTTCTTTATATGAGAGAATTAAGGAAGCTCAAAAATTTGATGGAGTATACTAGATTAATTGATCAGATTCAGTTAGGGAGGAGAGCTAAGCCATATGTTGATGATCATGGAGTATTAACTTATGGATGTCGACTTTGGATTCTTACTAGTGGTGGTTTGAGAAGAGAGATATTACACAAGACACATTATTCTAGATATACTATTCACCTAAGGAGTAGTAAGATGTATCAGGATATGAAGATAATATTTTGGTTGTCTGGGTTAAAGCAAAAAATGGTAGAGTTTGTTTCTAGGTGTGAGACATGTCAGATGGTAAAGGCGGAGCATCATAGACCAAATGGTTTATTACAACCATTATCCATTCTTGAGTGAGAATGGGAGGAGGTCACTATGGATTTTGCTATGGGATTTCCAAAAACCAAACAAGGTCATGATGCATTATAGGTTGTGGTTGACCGATTGACAAAGTCAGCTCATTTTCTTCCTATGAGGTAGACAGATTTTGTTAAAAAGTTAGCACATTTATATATCTGTGAGATCATTAGATTGCATGGAATACCAAATGTTATCATTTCTAATCATGATGGCAGATTTACTTCTAGATTATGGAGAGGTATTCATGAAGACTTGTGAACTAAGTTAAACTTCAGTATAGCTTTTCATCCATGAGCAATTTAGTCTGCGAGGGATCGTGTATTGAAAGATCTACTAAGATAATGTGCACTTGACTTTGGAGAGAGTTGGGAGGATCATATACCTTTGATTAAGTTTGTTTATAACAATAGCTTCTACTTGAGTATTGGTATGACTCCATATGAAGCATTATATGGTAGGAGGTGTATAACACTTTTATCCTGGATAGAAGTAGGTGAGAGAAGATTATTGGGACTTGAGTTAGTGGATGATGCCATTGAGAAGATCAAATTGATCAAGGATAGGTTGAAAAGTAGTACAAGATAGACAAAGAAAGTATTATGATCCCAATAAGACAATTTTATCCAAATTATTTTGATAGTTAACTAATTATGAATGTAGAGGATGGCATTTTTCTAAAGAGGGGAGATTATAATAACTAATTCTATAGTAATTGGACTTGGTATGACTTCAATGTTTATTTTGTCTCCACTGGTTTTATTTTGAGTTTTAGAATTTAATTTTTATGTTGGATTTTTTCATAGATTTTTCGTAATTTTGATTGGACAAAATTTTAACACATAGAAAATTACCTTACTATATTTAGTTAATTTTTTGAGATGTGTTTTATGCCCGATCCACAATCATCTTTATCACATTATAGAGCACTATTGACTTTATTTTATGCATATTTTTATCTATTTTTAAGAGCATCGTAAGTATGAAAATAAATGGTTTCTTATCAAAATTGTATTCCTTAAGAAATTTGTACCTTTTTGTAAAAGTGGGTTTTCTAGAGCTATCTCGTGCTTGTTTCACAAACCATTTTCACTTGAGTACTACAGACATGATATTGAGTTTATTGATTTTTTTTCTATAATTCTTAGAGTTGTGAATTTCAATGTATAAAATAATTTATGTAAAATTTTAATTAAAATAAAATAATTTGAATAATTACTAATATATTCTTTTCATATAAAAAATAATAATAAGAATTTTATTTATAGAATATCTTAATCCACTTCTCATCCTCTCATTTTTTACTTTCCCCAAAACCGTGAATTGTTTAGAGAGAGAAAGTGAGAGGGAAGAGAGAGGGAAGAGAGAGAAAGTGCGATCTGCGTGTCATGGAGCTGATTTCATCAATCGGGCCAGTTGAGAAAATTGTCCAGCTCTAAGTAAGCTACTATTTACCTACTTCAGATTTCAATTTCATCGCTTGTGTGTGTATTTTTAGTATTTTATTTGGTTGGATTTTATACAAACTTAGATCTACGGAGATTTACAAACTTTTTACTGTGTAACTTTTGATATGTTGTAGAATGACCTATGCTGGACATGTTGACAATAAAAAAAATAAAGTTTTAACCTAGTATTTTGTGTTGTATAGAATTATATATATATATATATATATATATATATACACGCACACAAATTTACCTGAAATTCCTATTACTAGTTCTACTCACCGATATTTATATATTTATTTGATATGACACTTAAAATACTATTAGTCGAAGCACGAATCTTGATATTAAAAATAAGCTGATCCGAAGTTGAAATTGGTCGAGATCAAACTCTTAAAATATCCTTGAAAACTTTGGGATATCAGTTAAATCCCTAAATAGCTCTCAAATATGAAGTGTTTATAGTCAAATCGAGCGTCTCGACGAGCCGGTTCCAACAAGCCAAAGATCTTACAATTCTGACTTCATTTGAGCATTCAAATGCACAAAATACATCATATGATCAAGGGGATCATTTTGAGCCATCCAATGAAGTGGAGTGGTACGGGTTTTCCATGTATTTACAGAGATGCCACTCCTCCAATTTATAAATAGCTCCTCATTTCTCATATGAGGGGAGGCCAAGTGAAGGAGAAGGGGGGCAAGCAAGAGAGAAGAGAGAGCTCTAAAGATCCTCCAAGCACAATCGTGCCACCACTCGACGGTTGTCAACCATCGCCACTAGCCGCCACCATCAGCCGTCACCATTGATCCTCGCCGTCGTCGACCATTGTTGCCGGTCATCATCACCGACCACTATCGTCGGTCATCGTCGACATCGTCGCATTCGTCAACATCATCGTCAACCGTCATAACATCGCCGTCAACATCGTCATTACATCGTCGTCAACATTGTCATTACTAGCTGTCCATTTCTCATATCGATTCGTAATCCGATATGGGAAGATCTTGTACTCAAAGCGGATACATAGGAAGCTTTTTGCTAGGCCCGTGGTTTTCCCTCTTTTGAGGTTTTCCATAAAAATTCTAGAGTTTTATTGTTCACTCTTTAAATACCTATGTGTCTTTGGATATCACCAGCTAAGACAAAACTTTTACTCTACCGCTGGTTTTCTAACGCATAGCGGTTTGGCGTACATGGGATCCGATTCCCATTATTTATCTTGTATGGCGAAGTTTTCCAACAAGATCAAAACCACCATCGAGGTGGAGCATTTCAAGCTTTTAAGGAGCGCAAGCGAAGAATGAAGATTCTTCAAACTTAGTTCATTCAGATTTTGTCGAAAACTGGGTGGCAAATCTTAACCTCAAAAGATTATCCAAATCGATATTTTGGATATCTAATTGATTATCAGTTCGAGAAGTAAGTCAGTAATACTAATGAAAAAGGCCAAGGTTAAGGAGCAACTTTGGCTACAACCACAAACGGATGTTTTAATCGACCTCTTCCATACAGGTTAACGTCATCGAGCAAAGACTCTGACAAACAACCTAGGATAGGTCAAAATGTCCTTGGTGGACTTCCTACGACCTCTTCTATACAGGTTAATGTCATCAAGCAAAGACTTTGACAAACAACCTAGGATAGGTCAAAAGGTCCTTGGTGGACTTCCTACGACCCCTTCCACATAGGTTAACGTCATCGGGTAACACTCTGACAAACAACCTCGGATAGGTCAAAATCCTCAGCGAATTCAATTCGACCTCTTCCATACAGGTTAACGTCATCGGGTAACACTCTAACAAACAACCTAGGATAGGTCAAAAGGTCCTTGGTGGACTTCACAACCTCTTCCACAGTTGCGTCGCGGGTAACACCGACAAACAACCTAGATAGGTCAAAAGGTCCTTAGTGGACTTCTTACGACCCCTTCCACAGTTGCGTTCTGGGTAACACTCGACAAACAACCTCGATGGGTCAAAATCCGCGGTTAATTCAACTTCTTTCCATATTAACGTCATCGGGTAACACCGACAAACAACCTCGGATAGGTCAAAATCCTCACGGATTCAATTCAACTTCTTCCACAGTTACATCGAAGTCACACTTTGACAAACAACCTTGATAGGTTAAAGATTCACTGGCGCCAACCACCATCGCTGCGTTGCCGACCACCCCGTCGACCTCCAACTACCATCTGCAATCTCCACGGTCACCATCATCACCGGTCATCGCCCATTACTCGCCCGGCACCGTCGATTACCATCGCCCGATTGTGCATTACCGACCACCCCGTCGTAACTACCGTCGCCGGTCACCATCGTCGTCGGTCATCTCACCGCGGCGTATGGTATTACACCACCCTCGTCCGTCACTAACTACCGTCGCGGTCACCACCGCCGACTACCGTCGCCGGTCACCGCCGTCGACCATCGCCGGCAATCTTTGCCGGTCACCACCATCGTCGCCGACCACTATCGCCGACCACCATCGTCGGGCATCGCCGTCAACCCCCGTCTCCGGTTATCATCGCCGATGATCGCCTCCATACGGACGGTCAGGCAGTCTGACGCTCTTTCGAGGGAAAGCGTAGACCGACGTATGTACGCGGGCGCTTATCTCCGTACCGAGCGGTCCGGCGAAGTCGCGCCTCTTTCGAGGAAAAATTGTAGAACGACGTATGTAACAGCCTTGATCGCCTCAGGTACCACGACGGTCCGACGAGTGATTACGCTCTTTCGAGGGAAAAGCAGACCGGCTATGCGGACGCGATCGCCTCAAACCACGGTCCGGCGAGGTTGCCTCTTCGAGGGAAAACGAGAACAATGACGTAAGTACCGTGGGCCTTGATCGCCTCCAAACAACCTTCTCTCAAGAAGAAGAGAAGGTGCCTTCTCCCTTGCCCCTAGGGGGGTTTTTAAGACCCCTTCTAGGGGCAAAAATCACCAAAACCGAACCAAACGTCAAAATCATTCGGCCGCGTGCTCGGGCTTTCGTCGCACGCCTCCGGTCCACGGTCATAACCGGCTCGGTCATGGGATGCCGCGGCGCCGCGTGTGAGCGGCCGCCGTCGCCATGCCGACCCGGTCATTACCCATTGCGCCATTTCGCCGCCCGACCCCGACCGCTCCGCCGTTCCGGTAGCGACCGATCTTCAGGCCGCGACCTACCGCCCGATCGTGCGACACAGCGACTCCGCGCATCCGACGTTCACGTGATATCATCAGCGTCGTTCACCACCGAGGCCGAGCGGTGCTTGCAGCCAGCTTTGGAGCGTAGCGCCGATGCACATCTTGCGCAGCGGCGCTGAGCCGGCGCCCACGCCAGCGGGCGCCGCGAACTCTGTTCGCACCGGGATGGGTCCGTAACCTCGAAATCTCGCACCCACGCATATCTACACGCATTTGTGGACTTGCATCAGCTTCTGTAGTCATAATCTTGTGCTCCTATGAAGATCTGTTCTTTCAAAATGTGTAGTTAATGGACCCTCAAATTTCATTGAAGAATTTGCTATTTTCAAGTATTTGACATATACTTTTGAATGATTAAGATAATGTCATCCAAAAATAGGGGGGCAATTGATATGACACTTAAAATACTATTAGTCGAAGCACGAATCTTGATGTTAAAAACAAGCTGATCTAAAGTTGAAACTGGTCGAGATCAAGCTCTTAAAATATCCTTGGAAACTTTGGGATATCAGTTAAATCCCTAAATAGCTCTCAAATATGAAGTGTTTATAGTCAAATCGGCGTCTCGGAAGTGTTCCAACAAGCCAAAGATCTTACAATTCGACTTCATTTAAGCATTCAAATGCACAAAATACATCATATGATCAAGGGGATCATTTTGAGCCGTCCGATGAAGTGGAGTGGTATGAGTTTTGCATGTATTTACAGAGACGCCACTCTTCCAATCTATAAATAGCCCCTCATTCCTCATATGAGGGAGGCCAAGTGAAGGAGAAGGGAGGCCAAGTGAAGGAGAAGGGAGGCAAAGTGAAGGAGAAGGGGGGCAAGCAAGAGAGAGGAGAGAGCTCTAAAGATCCTCCAAGCACAATCGTGCACTCGACGGTTGTCAACCACCGCGCCACCATCGGTAGTCACCGATCCTGCCGTCGACCATTGTTGCGGTCATCATCACCACTATCGTCGGTCATCGGCGTCATCGTCAACTTAAATTAGTCAACATCGTCGTCAACTTCATCGTTAATGTTGCGTCGAAAACCGTCATGGTAGAGTGAAAGTTTACGCCTTGTTGTGAAGTCCAGACACACATGTAAGAAGCGAATAAGAGACACTCATTTTTAACGTGGAAAACCCTCGAAAGAGGGAAAAAACAGCTGCGAAAAAGCTTTCACTATGTATCATTTGAGTATAAAATCTTCCGATAACGATTCTGAGTACATATGAGAGAGGAATAACAAAACAATGATCGGGTTGTATTCTTGTGGAATCTTGAGGGGTAACAGAAAATCTGTGTACAATTAGTGGCTGGCGGTGGCGATGGTTGATGGCCGCGGGAGTGCAATCTTGGGTGCGATCTTGCTTGGAGGATCTTCAAGCTTGAGCTCTCTTCCTCCTCACTTGCTTTTCCTCTTCTTCCTCTGACTCTTCCTTTTCTTCGCTTGGACTCTTCTTCTTCTTCCTTGCTCAGGCTCTTCCTCTTCTTCCTTGCTTGGGCAGATTGATGCAAGATCACAGCGGTGGTGGCGGTGGTGGTTACGCCGGCGACTCTCTTCTTCACTTGTTTGACTCCTCTTCACTTGGCTTGGCCTCCCTTCATGTGAGGAATGAAGGTCTATTTATAGATGGGATGAGGCATTCTTGTAAATTCATGTAAAGCGGTACCACTCCCTCGATCGGACGGCTGATGATTCCTTCGATCATTTGATGTATTTTGAGCATTTGGATGCTCAAATGAAGTCGGAATGAGATCTTAGGCTCGTTAGATCCGGCTCGTCGAGGCCGATTTATAAACACTCCATATTTGAGCTGTTTTGAGATTTAATTGATGTCCCAAAGATTCCAATGATATTTTCAAGTCACCGATCGGTATTGACTCAAAATCATATCGGTTTCGACATCAAGATTTGTGCTTTGACTAGTGGAATTTTGAGAGCCATATCAGTTAACATCATCGTCAACATCATCATCAACATCGTCGTCAATATCATCGTCAACATCGTCGTTAACATTGTCTATTACTAGCAACTGGTGCCCATTTCTTATCTCAATTCTTTAATCCCGATCGGAAGATCTTGTACTCAAACAGATACATAGTGGAAGCTTTTCTTGCTAGCCGTGATTTTCCCTCTTTTCGAGGTTTTCCACATAAAAATTCTGGAGTTTTATTGTTCACTCTTTAAATACCTGTGTGTGTGCTGGATATCACAACGAAGCTAAGACGAAAACTTTTACTCTACCGCAACTGGTTTTCTAGCACGTAACATTATTAATGCGTATATATGTTGAAAATAATAATATTTGATGCTGAAGTATCTAAATATATGTGTAAAAAGGGGGAAAAGTGGGAAGTGTAGGTGGCCGGATGACTGTATACTATGTTCTTTCAGGTGAAGTTATAAGGGCTTGTGCACTTATAAAATTATATATATATCTACTTTTTATACGTTTGATCTGATGTGAACAAGTGAAGGTATAAGTGGAAGTGTAGATATAAAGGGCAAAGAAGAAATATGAATAAATAGAGTTATAAGTGGAAGTGGAGGTATAAGGGGCAAAGGAAAAAATAATAAAATAGTTTAAATAAAGAAAAGAATTATTATTTCATATTTTTTTATTTTATTTTTGATATCATATTGTTTAAACTATTGCTTGATGTATGCTTACGATGGATATTATTTTTATATTGACACTATACTTGATAGACACAACATATAACTTATTGAAATATTATTTTAATTTATTTAAATTTATAAAATGATATTTTTAGCAATTATCAAATTTTTTATTTTATGTATTGAAAACTATAGTAGATTTCGAGTAACCTACTGTGTTGTGGTTACTCACCCTTGTCATATTTGCATATGTTATTTCAGGAAAAGATAAAGTTTAAGTTGAGTAGAGGCTTTTGGTTATTGTTGAGAGCCCGACTTTAAATATATTTCTACTTTAGATATACTCATTTTGCTAATCAGAATAGTATACATATTTTGTTAATGGAAAAAATCATACCATGATTGTTGTTTTGTATACAGTTGCGATATGATATGATGTGACTACTTTTTTTGATATTTTAATGATAATAGCGACTCTATCTTGTGTAATTGAAGAGAAAAAAAATTCCTTCCAAATAGATTTTGGGTATTTAACTACCTATTACCTCTCGATACGATGTGAGCCATCTTGATATGGTGGTTTACATTGGACTGGGTTGTGAAATTATATATACTGATCACGCAACAATTAAATATCTATTAGAAAAAAAGAGACTAAGCCTAGATTAATTAAATGGGTGTTATTATTGCAAGAGTTTGATCTATACATTAGGGATAAAAAGGGATATGAAAAACAAGTAGCTGATCACTTGTTTAGATAAACAGCTGAGGAATAGTTGAGATAGTGAAGATATTAAGGAAGACTTCCCAAATGAATAATTATTTGCATTCAAGCATAAAATTATTTCATGGTATGCAGATATTGTGAATTATCTAGTAAGTGACATTATCCATGTGGAATTAATTATAATCAAAAGAAAAAAAAAATTACACGATGCAAAATTCTATTTTCGGGATGAACCTTATCTCTATAAGAAATGTTTAGATCAATTTTAAAAAGATGCAATCGTGGTAATGAAATTTTATAAAATTATAAGATTATGTCTTGACTCAAAATATGGAGGACACTTTTGAAGAAATAAAATGACAATTGAGATCTTACAAAGTGGATTTTATTGGCCAACTTTATTTAGAGATGTACATGAATATGTGAAAAATTATGATTAATGCCAAAGAATGGAAAATATTTCTAAACATCAAGAAATGCTATTAAATTACATTTTTAGAAGTAGAAATCTTTAGTGCATAGGGAATAGATTTTATGTTACAATTTGTTTCTTCATATGGGAATGAATATATCTTAGTAGGAGTTGATTACATGTTCAAATGGATAAAAGCAATAGCTACACCCAAAAATGATTCTAAGGCAACTATTAAATTTCTAAATATAAAATATTTTTACGAGGTTTGAAACACATAGAATCATTATTAGTGATGAAGGTACTCATTTCTATAACAAATATGTGAAATGATTCTTACGAAAATATAAAGTACAACATAAAATAACTACTATTTATTATCTCCAAATAAGTGACCAAGCTGAAACTTCAAATAGAGAAATAAAAAGGATTTTAGAAAAAAACTGTAGGGCATACTAGGAAGAATTGGTCACTAAAATTAAACGATGCATTATGGGTCTACAGGACTGCATACAAGACCTCTATTGGAATATCTCCATATAGATTAGTATTTGAGAAAGCTTGTCACCTACCATTGGAATTGGAGCATAAAACATTCTAGGCAATTAAAAAAGATTAAATTTTGATATGAAGATGAGTGTAGAAAAGTGACTCATAGACTTGAATGAGTTAGAAGAAATAAAATTGGGTGCATGCAAAAATTTGAGAATTTATAAGAAATAAATAAACCAAGGGCATGATGGAGAAATCATTAAAAATTATTTAAATCTTAGACAATAAGTAATATTATTCAATTATAAATTGAAATTATTTCCAGAAAAATTAAGTTCAAGATCGTGAGGCCCTTTCTTAGTTATTAGCGTGTATACACATGGTGTCGTGGATATCCAAGATTCAAATACAAAAGAGATTTTGAAAGTGAATGGTCAATGACTTAAACCATATTATGAAATAAATTGGACTCAATTTAAAGATTCCATTAATTAGAAGACCTTAAAAGCTAAGGAAGTTACGTTAGGTTGAGGATGTTAAACTAAGTGCTTGATGTAATATATATATATATATATATATATATATATATATATATATATATATATATATATATATATATATATATATATATATATATATATATATATATGTGTGTGTGTGTGTGTGTGTGTGTGTGTGTGTGTGTGTTATAAGTATTAGTAGTGTGTTTAGTGTTTATAGAAAAGGATTAGAAGTTGAAGATCTATTAAAATGAGATTGCATTATTGGGAGGCTTAAGAATTGGATTAAGGGCAAAGATCTTTCCCTTCTTTTGAGTTTTCAGAATGGTCTCATATGATTAGGCCTGTAAATGTTCTCTTCTCCTATATATATATATATATATATATATAGATAGATATATGTGGTGCCAGTCAAAAAGTTCATTCTAAAAGCCTGGCATCTGGACAAACACAATTAACACAAATTGACAAAATAGTTGACCAGCGCCACAATGCTTCATCAATGTCTAAAATGCCTTTTTGTACATTGTCAGTTACATAATCAATACTAATTAATACCATTTAAAATCATAAATGTATCCTTTTGATGGGAATAGTAACCGCCTTAACCAGTTGACTAGTGCCTAGGCTTTGCATGTTGAGCACCGTGATGCTATACAACCCTGCAATTCAAAACAGAGAGGCGGCGCTTAGGCGTTGCCATAGCAGCACCGTGTTACTAGATCTAGTCTATAAATATGACCCTTAGGCTAACAAAATTTTTATTTTAAAGGCCTATTCTTCATATTTTCTAGCATCCTTCCTCCTTAGTATTTTTTTTTTAAATTTAGAAAGCTAAAATACATGTCAAGTACATCAATAAGAACAAGAAGAGGGCGGGCATGAGCGACTCTGATCACTTTATTAGCCCCAAGGTGGAAGAAAGGTACCAACATGCTCTTCTTCACAAACATCTCATCCCTAAGAGGGGATTCTTCAATTCAAGTGGGCGCATGAAAATGAAAATCAACGAGTGAGACTAGGAACACTTTGCCTATGACAACAATACCCGCATCATCCTTGTAGTGCAAGAGTTTTTTTGCCAACGCGAAGGAACATCAGAACAATAAGGCTTTCATGAGAGGAAAATATGTCAATTTTGATAGTATTATTATTAATTAATATTATAAATTGCTAAACTATGTATGTGATGAATATCTTTTCTTTTACAATAGTCATCCATAATTTGATGAAATTCTTAGATTCCTCATTATAAGAAACACTAAGGTACAATGAAAATGATGGGAGAAAAACATTATTAATTTTTTTTGTCACCGACATTACTACTGAAGCTAAAGCTTGACACAATTTCATTTCTGCCACGTTGATGCTATTGGTAATATTAGTGAAATAAGAATAGAGCCATTTTGAATTATACAATTCAAAATAGCTTTACTATAGATATATGAAAGATAATTTTTAATTCAATTTGCAATATGATTAAGGGTAGTACTATAGTAGGTTATGATCACCCTTCTCTTATTTACAATTTATCTCTTAAAGCTGGTGTGACATGGGAGCCAGATAAATAGGTTCTTATACAAAGGGATCCCCTTACAAAAAAGAACAATTGAAGGATTAGGATCAAAAGTGAAAATAGGAGAAAGCTCACATGCTCCTCAATCCATATCCCGATCCTCCAAAACTTTAAATGAGCAACTCCAACAAATTGGAGGAGAAGTCTTGAATTTAAGAAAAAAGGTTTGTGAAAGCAACGAGTGGCACAAAATTTAGAATGAAAATTCAATCATCATATGGGTTAGTAGCAACAACAGTTTTCCTATATTACTAAGTTCAACTCAACATTCATTCACATATTTGAAAACTGCTACTTTAATATTGGTCCAACCCAAATTCCTTTTCCTGTAGCACTGTAATATCAACCGTATGTCAATACCCAGTCAAAGCCAGAGGAAGAAGAAGCGGAGGAGGAGGAGGAGGAGGAAGAGAATTAATAGAATAGTTAGAAATTTTTGTTGTGTATTTTTATGTATTTTTCTTTTTGAATATATTTTGTGTATTTTTTATATTTTTATTAGAAGTACTTTTAATTTTATGTATTTGTATTTATTTTAGTTAGATTAAATATTTATCTTTTTATATGTGCAGTGTTTAAATGTGATGTTTGTATAGATATGATGTTAGCAATCCTAAACTTCAAATTATTATTCTTCTTGAAATTGATATAATTATAATTTAAATTTGAAGTTAGTTTGAAAAATAATAAAATTATTGGATGCTAAAATTAATTAAATAAAATTTTAACTTAAAAATAGCAAAGTACATTTAAGGTTTTATTTAATCATTGAATTGATTTCAAACTAATAATAACCAAAAATCTTAGAAAGACTAGTAATTTTTGTTAAGTTAAAATTTTTTCTTAAGTACCCACATCACACATAGGAGATTATTAATGAATTGATATTAAAATGACTAGAAATTCATATAATAAAAATAACATAGTTGAAACTATTATTAATTGGAACTTATGAAAAATTGTTAAGTAAAAAAGATCATATTGAATTGAGTAAAGATTGTAACATATTTATCATGGGTTAGACGAAACAATGTACTTCTAAATAAATTAAATATCAAAAAAGAAAATTAATTAGAAGGTGTCACTTGAGGCTGAGTATCATGATTGAATTTTAAAATTATTGCAATCTAAACCAATTCAATGAATTTATGGAATAATAATTATCATAATTTCAATTGAGAATGTGAAAATTATGCTTATATCTATTATTTAAACAACTATTTATTAGAAATTAATAAGAATTATGCACAAGGGAAATTTAACTTAAGAAAAATATTAGGTAACAATAAGAATTTGGGCTATTATAGTTTGGAATGATGAAAATGTAAGAATTAACATTAAAATGTAAATTCTATTTTTAGTTAGAAATTTTTATTTGATTATTTTAGACTTCTAGAATTTCTATATTATTAACTAACACAAAGAGGCATATGGGCAAAGATATCAAATTACTTGAGAACAAGTAATAGTTTGAGTTTGGGGTATTTGATAAGTATTAAAATTATGAAATTTTTATATGAATATACTGATTTATCAAGTTTTTTTTTGTTAAAATATATTTATTTTAAGTATATTTTATGTTGTAATAGATAAATTATTAAAATAATGAAAAGAAGAAGAAATTTAGGTCCAGTGTCGTAGTGTTGTAATTGGCCTAAATTAGGATAATTTATAACAAACTCAGTGCCTAAGCGCTGCATCAGCAGTGCCACAGTACTGTACTAGAGGAAAAATATGAGGCAGAAATAGCAAGAATAACACCACAGTGTCGGATCATTAGCACTGCATAGTTTTGTGATGATTCAATAATAATTTCGAGTAGTTTTTGAAGTAGTTATGGTAGGAGTGTCCGAACAACCTAGCAGGGTTGTGTGTAGGCTATAAATAGAGCATATTTTTAAGGCAAAAATATATTTTTTCAGAATTTTTTTTCTTTTTCTCTTTTCTTGGCTAGAGGGGGAGGAGTGTGCATGTGTTCTTGTGAAGCACTTGGAGAGTGACACTCCAAGTACTGTTAGAGTGTGTAAGGGTAGTGTGAAAGAGTTTCTTTTTTAAGCAAGTGGTGGAGAAGGATATTAACAATCAAGAATTTTTAGTGGGGGATGATGAATATTTCCACAAGGAAGTAGTAGAGGATTGAAATGAGTGGACTTAGAAGATCTACTTGGTTTGCTCTTTCCTTTCTTCTCTAGTTATCCTACATCTTATTTTACAATGTTTAATATGATTTGTTTCTTTCTCTCTATTATGGAGCACTAATATATAAAGGTCTCTAAATTTATGTGAAATTTTAGGATGTTTGTGTTGTATTATACTTTATTATGGATTAATATAAGAAAACTATTTGTGCTTTGAATGAAAATATATTTTGCTTCTTTCCAAGCTTCATTTACTTGTAATTTGGACAATTACGATGTTAAAAATAAGTGTGATATAGAGATATCGATGAAATCTTAGAAGAACAAGTAGGAAAAAGCCAAACAAATGTATTGAATAATCATTAATGTGCTAGAAAGGTCTAGGTAGCTAAATAGCCATTAAATATATGATTATTTTTAGAATTGCAATCACTGAAAGGAAAATATGGGTAAAGCAATCAATAAAATTTACTTGGCATTTGGCAAAAATTTGAGTAAAGAGATTGGTTTGGTTATACTTGTCTAGAGATAAAGAGTATAATATTTTTACTCTTACTTGTCACTACAAGTTAATCCACCAAATAGTTTAATATAATATATAGTCAAAAAGATTCCATAAATTTGAAGTATTTATTTTAAAATTGAGAAAATACCTATTTTTTATAAAAATCTAAAATATAAAAATTAGTCTTTTTATTATCTTGCAAAATAATAGATTGCAATTTTAATATTACACTTTCATCTTGTTGGATAAAATTAAGGTTTTAAAGACTGGCACTTAACTTATTACAAGTTAATATCTAATTTTTCTCTAATCCTCATGGGAATGATACTCTGCTCTTTATGTATTACTTGATTCGACATGTGCACTTGCATATAATGGTTAAAATTTGTGATTAGTTAGTCAGCTCACTCTAGATCATTTGAACTTATCAGGTGAATATTATATGCTTGATCCTCTAACTTATTCTAAAGATGATTCAAGTTGATTATGCTCTTTTAATTCAATTTCATTCAAATCTTTCTAGTTTATTTACTTTAGCCTAACTTATCTAAAGCCTTACTCTAGCTGCATGGCTTATCCTAAGAAGACCATAGAACTCTCATAAACTTATTGAAGCTTATAAGAAATGACTCTTAATCATTTAAGCATCAAATTTAAATCCATTCTCCTAAATAGCTTTAACTATGGATGGCCCTAAATAAAACTTAACCCTGAATTAAATATAATTGGCTTTAATAGACTTTATTGATGGTTTAAGAATTCATTTTACGTTACATTAGTTCAATCAGATACATGTGTATTGTTATTGATCATTATGTTTTTAAGCTTTACCAATGGGTACAAGTTTGGTTTGTTGTCAACTTAGCCTCAATTACCCATAAACCCCATAGATCTAATTAATGATTTTGAACTGATTAATTTAATCAACTAGCTAATTTGTTGATTATAAAATCATAAACAAGTTTACTTTAGTTGAACATTAGACTAGAATAGGACCAATTGAACCTTAATTTAGCCCATACGTAATAAGGTCAATTTGACTCAAACTTTATAATTGGCCATATTAGCCATGGCCAATTCTTCCAATAGATTTCAATAAGTTATAAATGACTTAAATAAGTCAAATGCACCTTTGGTATAGCTTCATTAAATATTTTGACTACATCTAATATAAATGGATTTATTTGGGTCGTTGGACTAAAAGTTTTAATTCAATCGAATTAATTGAACTAAAGCACAAATCAATTTTAGTATCTCAACCATTTATGACTTAACCCTAATTATCTTTTGATTTAGGCAACCGATTCACTTAATTCAAGTTGGCCTAATGGAACTCCACAGATTATTTGACTAATTTGATCAACTAAGCTAATCAATTCTTTAAAATATAATTAAATTAATTAACCATAGTTGACTTGAGCTCAATTAACTCTTTATTGGGCCTAATCTAGCTAACTAGTTTAATTGATTAATATTAACCTAATTGAATCTTCTAGGTTAAATTGACCAAATTGATTAAACCACCTTCAATCAACCCTTCCATTTAATCTAAGTAGACCCACCATACATCAAATTGACCAAAATATCTCTTGGTTGGGCTAATTAAGCCACATTTACCTAACCTAGCCAAATTAAACCCTTTAGGGGACCACTTAACCATATTTATCTAGTTATATAATTTTACTCAAATTGATTAAATCAACATTTTGGATAGATTCATGATATCCAAATCAATCTAATTTAACCCTTAAATTGACCTAATTATTCCAATTAATAAACAAGACACAAGGTTAATTGTACACTTAGCCCATTTAGGTCATTTGAGCCAAATTGAATCAATTGGTATAAACTAACCTTTCTATTGGATGTCTCTAGGTAGTCATCATATGACTTGATGTGTAAGATCCATCAATCTAAGCTCATTCATCCATAAGCTATATTGTTCCCTTTGAATCAATTAACTTTTTGCACCAAAATGAATCGAAACATTAAACTTTGATACTTCCAAAGGATGTATAATCCATACTTGACCTAAATTATATTAATCATTAAATTGGATAATTTGAGTAAATTGAGTCACCTTAATTTAAATAAAACTATTTGAGCCCAAATGAACTAAATCTCCCTTTTATTAACTTGTTTGAATCCCTAAGTGTTGAATCCAAATGTGTTTGCGGATGCTGGAAGAACCTTATGAGATATCTGAGAAAGAGAGTTAGGAAGAAAGATTGCTAGTAGGAAGACATGAAAGTGAAAAAGAGCATGAATAATAATATTCTTTATTGCTCAAAATGTGAGTACAGACTATAGGGGTCTAGAGTGAAAGCCCAAAAGGTCCCTTTATAAGAAAGCAATCCTCCTTTTATATATCTAGAGGTGACCATACATAGAAATATCATATAAGATAAATTTAAAACAAGTGAATTCCCGCCTAAACTGATGGCGGCAAGCAAGTAAAGATCTTCCAGCAAGTAGCCCATTGTCAAGCAAGTATGCGAGGGAAGATGGGGCAAAGGAGAGTAGTCATGTTTTTCTCTGCAAAGTCACCGAAGGTCGACGAGCTCGATTATGTTTTACCTTTGGGTCAGTATTCTTTGAGTCCTTTGGCTCACTGGTCAAATCTATCTTACCTTGTCAGACGCATCTTTCGACGAGTATACTTATTCTGGGTTGTTGAGTACCCTTTGTGCGAGTACACTTATCTTTACATATGGGCTCGCTTGGGTCTGTCTATTGCTTTGGGTATACACTAAGACTTTAAACTAATCCTATCAAATAGATTAAGGCTTAATCATAATAATTATCTTAAGGTTAAGGGTAAGTAGTGGTTGATTAGTGCTAAGTTAAAGATATTAAGCAAAATTAAGGTAATTATCATCTTTAGCTAAACATCTTAAGGATCTTAACCATCCACTTAGCTAAGCTTGAGTCAAGTGGCACTTGATTAAGTGGATGATGGTTTAGTCCATCAGTTTAGTGTGAACTAATGGAAAAATGAGTTTCACTATTTTCTTTCACAAAGGTTCTTTAGGCCAAAACAAACTCTCTAGAGTAAGTCCTATAAATCTAGCAACTCCGATGAGCTTCTGCCACAAAGATGCTAGATTTTGGTAATGCTTTGGTCTTTCCAACTACCCATCCAATCCTTGGCTAATTCCCATAAGGGTTTTGTTATATCACAATTTTTTTAATGTAAGGGATGAAAATTATCCACTCCCTTCGGGTTATCAAGTAAGAAATTTAAAACCCTAGTTTAAGGTGTAATTCAATGATTAGAGTGTGGAGAGATCTAGAGTGTGTATTTTTCATTTCATAGCTTATTGATGGGGAGATTGGTGTTTCAGTTATGCAAGGGATTAGTGTTTGAGTTATTCAAGTTAGGGTGACTCGATAAATCAATACTCATACATGCATATAGGCTAGAGGTTAAGGATGAAATTGTGATTTTCCATGGATTTTTAAATAATATGCAATGATCCTATTTAATCACATGTCCATGTATAGGAACTTTTTAGGATTTTTGTTATGACCAATACATTTAATGAAATTTTTTTCCATTGATACATGTCAAAATATAGAATTTAGAAAACAAATGTTATCTTATAATTTAATGCAATTTTTTAAAAGAAAAAGAAAATCTATATTTTAAATCAATAAAATACTTAAGTTTTTTTCTATATGCTAAAGGTATATTCCTACATCAAATCAAACGATCTAATATTTTGTGTAGGGATGGTGATTGTTGGTTTGCTAGTTTACCATTTCTTAAGTGTTTTTTTTTTTTACTATAAAAATTTATTTGATAGGCATGCTTTCATCAACTGACATTGAATTAATTTTGGTAAATATTTGGTATGCTGTTAAGTCCTCACCAAATTTCTTTAGAATTTTTTAGGGGTTAATTTTAATATTTGATAATTGGAATATCTTATTTTTAAATGATTAATTGAAAAAAATATTCCAAATAATTATGATAAAATTTTAGTTTGCTTAGTAAAATAATTTTTACTTTCTAAACTTATTATTTTAATTAAGAGTGCATTTTTTAATAGACAATATTTCCAAATTAGAATGTCACCCTTATGGTAAGCATGTGGTTGTTCATTATTCACCATGGTCATTTAGCATTACGTTGAGCTCAACCATTTCTTTTTTAAATTTTATTTGGGTTATTTTTATTTTTTTTATAATTAATATATAAAATTACTTTATTATTAATTATAAAAATACATTAATTGCATTTTAGAAATTTTAGGGTTTTTTAATTCAAAATTTTGAGTGATCTAACGCATTGGTGGAATTTTTAGGGAGCAGAATCAAATTTTCAAGATTTTCAACTTAATTTTTTTTAATTTCTAAAAAATAAGGTTAATTCAAGGAAAATACCAATTTTAATGTATAATTTCATTATTCATTCATGGGTTTGAATTTTAAAATCATCATAAATGTTTTAAACATTCATTTTTTAAAAATATTATAATTTTATTTTACTATTTGTATAATTAGATTCATATTCATATCAAATATAAAAATACTAAATAGGTTTTAAGAATTAAATCATTTTGGGGTGATCTGGCATATGCATTATCATGTGTTTTATATGAATTAAATGTGAATGTATTAAGATATATATTTTTCATTATCAGATCTTCATTTAAACATTTAGAAAATCATTTCAATTAACGTCATAGTATAAAATTTAAAGGATAAATAAATCCTCAAATATTAATTTATTTGATTTTTTTTTTATAATTTTCACCTTATTGTGATATTTATAGAAATTAATAAATACTTTCCAAAGATAAACTTAAAAATTAGAATATATTTTGACTTGATTAAAAATATTTTACATATTAATTAACTCAATTCTATTTTTGTTGGTAATTATCTAGAATACTTTAATTAAATTTCTAATTTTTAAATTATTCATTCAATTAAGAAATTAGGTTTGACTTTCACTTTTAACATACCCTTAAGTTTGACTATCAAATTTGGAAATGTTTAATATCAATTTTAAAATATTTTTTTAATTTAATGCATTTTAAAATATTTTGAGTATTTTATATTTTTGAAATTCCCGATCTTGGGAATTTCTTGAAAACTCTTAAAACTAATTTTTATAAATCCAAAATATTTAAGATCACATTTTATTTGGTTTGTTTCAAACTTGCATAATGTTGAACTCTAGCTTAGAAAACCCTATGCATATATATATATATATATATATATATATATATATATATATATATATATATATATATATATATATATATATATATATATATATATATATATATATATATATATATATATATATATATATATATATATAAGCTCCTAGTCAAAGTAGGTTGACCAATTAACTTAATTTATCTGCATGGACTTACCCTTGCACTCTAGATATTTGGATCTCTCTCTTTGAGTCTTCAAAACTCCTAATCTTTTAGATATTTAAACAAGACTTATATATTAATACAATTACATGCATATAATACAAATCATATTTTCATAAACTATTTTTATATGACTTATCTAGATATATAAATAATCAAGGACATATCTCTTTAGATTATTTGACTTATCTAGACATAAATCATTATTTTCTTCTATTAAAATTTAATATTGATATGATAGGATTTAATTTAATTAGATTTAAGAGATGAGTTGACTTGATAGCTCACTAAAATCTTATGAGTTGACTATAAACACAGTTAGTGATGTAGCACATCAGACAAATCAAGCAAATGAAGCTAAATACTAATTATAGGAATTCATGTAAAAGCCTAAAATAGTGTCTAAGCAAGATCGTAATCACGGCCTATCATAAGAGCTCAATTAAAAGAAAAATAATTATATTTTAAATTTATTTATTTAAATTTTATATTTAGGTTCTAGAAGTTTGAAAGTTTGATTTTGAAAAAATATATGAGCTGGCCATTTTTAAAATAAAAAAAATAAATAAATTGATGAAAGTTATTAGCACTTTCTTCAATTAATAGCTACCCACCTCTATTTCGTCAAAATTGTTTTTTTTTTTTTTGAAATGATGGTCATTATAATCCCTTTTAGTATGTTGAAATGTAAAAAAAAAAATGTAGTTTTGAAATGATAAAAATATTTGTTTAGAGAAAATTTCTTTCTTTTTTTTTATGTTAGTGATTAGTAGCCTAGCTTTACTTTTCATTTGTAGGATTGGTCATTTATCTTGTGAGTGCTCTCTAATACCTTCTCAACAATTCTTCTTAATTACACTCTCTCAGCTTCTTCTACATCCTATTTGACATCTAAGTGGAACCATCCACCATTCAAGATTGAAATTAACTACAAAATCTTCCATGTGGATCAAAGACCAAACTAACTAAGCAACTATAAATCACTTAAATTCCTTCACTAAACTCAACTCCATTGAAAACTCTAAATCATAATTTTATAATTTATTGTAAGCCTCCACAGTTATTTTTCCTCATTTAAATCACTTAAATTCCTTCGCTACAAAATAAATTTCAAATCATTCCAAACTAGTTTGATCAAGATTAGTCTTAGAGGTTGTTTGGTAGTAGGATTTAAACTAAATCATATCAAATAGCAAAAATGATGACATTAAATCCTATACAATTTTAAATCCCATTTCTCTTTCATTTTCCTTAAATCTTATATTTAGTAAATCTTGTTAGTAGCCAAATTTATGGGATTTAGACACACTGAAGTACAACAAGGGAGGTAAGAGGAAAGACAAGGGTTGCCTTTATGACATCATCTATCTTTTTTTTTTTTGCGAAGGTTTTGGGTAAGAGCAAAGTGAAAGGAGAAGAACGATGGGAATATCGGAAGTCTTCTTCTTCTTCAAAACTACAAATCTCATCATTGCCTTATCGCTAGCTCCGATTGTGACTATGTGTTAAGGCTTAGGGCAAGAGAGCAAGGGAAAGGGGAAGGTAATGGGGAGTTTGTAAATAATATTTGTTAAGTTATTTTTACTTATAATATAATTTATTTAATTAAAATGTTTAGATTTCATTTATTTTATAATTTATTATGAATTATTAATGAGAATTGTTGCGTGCTAGAGAACCAGTTGCGGTAGAGTAAAACTTTACTTAGCTTCTGGGAGTTCAAGACACACGTGATATTTAAAGAAATAAAGAAAAATTCCAAAATTTTTATATGGAAAATCTCAAAAGAGAGAAAATGCCCATAAGAAAAGCTTCCACTATGTATCTATTTTAGAGTACAAGATCTTCCGATACCGGATTACAATTGTATAAGAGAAATGGACAAATAGAATGTGAAACAATGAATGAGATGACGACGATGTTGATTAAGTTGCCGACGATATGTGACAACGGTTGACAAGCGAACGATGTTGACACGGATGACCAGATAGTGGTGGTGATGATGACAGCAACAATGGTCGATGATGGCGATCGGCATGGTGCCGATGGCGTGACGGTGGTTGACGGCCGTCGAGTGGCAGCACGATTATGCTTGGAGGATCTTTAGAGCTCTCTCCTCTTGTTTGCCCTCTTCTCCTTCATTTGGCCTCCTCATAAGGAATGAGGCTATTTATATTGGAGTGACGTCAGAATACATGCAAAACCCACCACTCCACTTCATCGGACTCAAAATGATCCCCTTAATCATATGATGTATTTTGTGCATTTGAATGCTTAAATGAAGTTATAATTGTTAGATCTTTGGCTTGTTGGAACCGGCTCGTCGAGACGCTCGATTTGACTATAAACACTTTATATTTGAGAGCTATTTAGGGGTTTAACTGATATCCCAAAGTTTCCAAGGATATTTTAAGAGCTTGATCTCGACCAGTTTCAACCGGATCGCTTTTAACTTTCATCAAGATTAGTGCTTGTAGTATTTTAAGTGTCATATCAGTTGCCTCTTATTTTTGGATGACATTATCTCAATCATCCAAAATATATGTCAAATACTTGAAAATAACAAATTCTTGATGAAATTTGAGGTCCATTAACTACATATTTTGAGAGAACAAATCTTTATAGCACAAGATTATGATTCTGAAGCGATGCAAATGCATGTAGGTATGGTGCGAGATTTCAAGATTCTGGACCCATCCGGTGCGAGCTCAGAGGAGCGCTGCTTGTCGCCACGGGTCCTCGATGTGCGCCCGGGGCTAGCCGTGTAGCGGCATGATTGAGCAGCCGTGTGAATGAACCTGCAGGCTGGCAGCGGAACGGCGGATCTGCAGTCAGCTGTGCAGCAGTGAATGTGGCCGGCGTCGAATCCCTTGCGGCCGAAGCAGTGGCGATCAGTAGCAGTCGCAGTGGCGGCGAGTCCAGGTAGCAAGCGCAGGAGCGGTTAGCGTGCCAGTCGAAGCGGTATGGTTGGCCCGTGGACCGCGTCTTGAGTGAGCTTGGCGCAGGAGGATTCGGCGGGGCCACGCGCATTGGCGGTTGGCGCCCAGCGGGAGCGGTCGACCGTGATGGCCAGCGGTTGCGGCCGCGAAGCGTGCCGGGCGGCGAATGAATAGCGGTTTTGGGTTCGCGGTTTAGGCGATTTTTTACCTTTTGCCCTAGAAGGTCCCCAGGGCCAGGAAAACATCTTCAATGCCTAGTGCTTCTCTTCTTCTTGAGTGTGGTTTTGTTTGGGTCGATCAAGGCCCAGGTACTACGTCGTTGTTCGTTTTCCCTCGAAGAAAGGCCGACGACCCGGAGTCAGGTTTGGAAGCGATCAAGACCCTGTACGTCGTTGTTCAGTTTTCCTCGAAGAGGAATCAACCGGCCTTGATGGACCGTCCGGGTTTGGAGGCGATCAAGACCCATGGTACTTACGTCGTTGTTTCGATTTTCCCTCAAAAGGCATCGCCGACCTCGGACCGTCGGTTTGGAAGCGTCAAGGCCGGTACTACGTCGTTGTTCCAGTTTTCCCTCGAAAGAGGCGTCAACCGGCCTCGTCGGACCGTCCGGGTTTGGAGGCGATCAAGTCCCGCAGTTCCAACTTTTTCTGTTAGGAAATTTGATTTCTCGCGACTTTAATGGATGATTCAGCAGTTGATAACCAAGATGGCGAGGAGTTAGGGAACTATCGTTCAAACCTTCGAAAGTTTGGCGGTAATTTATGAGCATCATCGAGAGGAATATCTTCTCTCTCCTCTCTTTTTTGTCTTTTCTCACATATGTATGTGTATCCTTTTGTCGGTCAGGATAAAAATTTTATATATCCATGTGAGAGAGTCAAAGGAGGCGCGTTGGGTGAGTGAGTTGCTTTTACAAAATTCTCAATTTTTTCATTTCTCTCTCTTTATTTATTATGTATTTTCGGTGATGGCGGAGAAAACCCATAGTGTGGCCACTGACGATATACCATCCTTGTCACATCGGATAGTTTAATGGTGTTCCATGAAAGTTTTTCTTCCTAATGAGTTGGTGGCCATTGTTGCCAAAAGTCATTGAGCCGTTCACCTCCGAGGTACTTTTGTTTACGAGATGATTCTTAGATGCGGGGTGCGATTCCTTTGAGTTGATTGAGATATTCAAAATATGTGGTGTAGCTTTGTCACAGTTTTCATTTCGAGCTTTAATGGTCATCGTCGGTTTGGCTGTCTACTTCAGGGAGCATGGTGTTACTTTGAACATCAAATACTTGTGTCGAATGTGCAGATTTATATGTGATACCTAGGGACGTATTTTTTATCGGACTATAAAGAATTGGATAGAATTTTCAGCATGGGATCAATCTAGAAATTGGTTTAATGGATTCTTTTTTGTGAAAAATGAGTGGGGCCTTCCTGAGAGATGGGGAAGATTGAATGAACTTCAGATCCATTGATGTGGAGAATGAGATCACGGCAACTCTTAATATCCGATGTAGGAAGCTTTTGCAACATGAGTTACGTCACATTGGAAATATATAGTTGAAGATAGAATGTTCAAGGTTGGCCTTTCTATCGAGGCGGGAGATCTCATTCTTTTCCATTAAAGAGATCAAGTAAAGGTGATGAAAGGTCTCCTCATATTCATAGGGTTCTTTCAAAGCCCATCGAAATCGGTGGTGGCAATCTTCTAAAGAAAAAAGAAGACATTTGAAGTGACTACGTCGAATATCTGTGAAGATGTTTGGCCCCAGTTGACCTCGAGTTTAAATTTGTTTCAACTCATGATGGGGAGTTCATTTCTCGAAGCCGTACATTCCTGAAAGGTGTTAAATCACATATGTCTTGGTCAACGGCGGATGAATTGATACGTTGTCTTCCCTTTCTTCTTTTCTTCTTCTTTTCTTTGTTAATATTTATGATGGTTTTTTTATAGGTAACTCAATATTAGGGGTGGCTCATTTGAGTGTCACTTTAGATGAGTGGAATCTTGAATTTGTGAAGATAAAATATCTGCAGTATGAGCGAAAGATGAGTATTAAAGCCAAAGAAGTGGCGACTTTGGAGGATCGGTGCCAGTGTGAAGCGAGCTAGCGAACATGACTTCTCTTTCTCTCAGTGTCGGGAGGTAGGCGCACTCGTGATGAGTGATTGAGGTGAGAGAGACTCGTCGAGAAGAAGACTCAAGGCACTTCTTGAGAAGAGAGCTCTCGGCGGAGAAAGAAAGCATTACAGGATCGTCTTTAGAGAAGGAGCATATAATGTCGAAGCAAATGAAATCTCCTTGAAGCGGTGGAAGACTTTAAGAACTCCACAGCTTATCTCGGTACTCGAAGACCATGTTCGTAATCATATCTTGATGTTGAAGTGAAGGACTTGGAGCACCAATGTTTAGAGGAGGGCTTCATCAGGGTTCTAAAGAATCGCTTAGTACATCACAAGATGGAGCTAGTATTGAGGATCTATCTCCCAGTAAGTATCAAAGACTCTTTGTCGATTGAGATGAAGAGTTGGGAGTGAGCCGAGGAGTATCTCAGTGGTGAGGAGGGCGTTGATATCACCGATATGATGTAGCATCACTTGAGGATGCATTTTTTATATGTATTATTAGTGTATCGATCTTGATTCTTTCTTATATCATCATGTTAATGCTATCAATTTTTTTTTTAGATGATGCACTCTTATTTTATTTTTACCTATCCGGGATAATTGGTCGGAATATTATTCGACGATGCTAACCTGTACGGATGAGGTTGAATTGAATCCACTCAGGATTTTTGACCTATCCGAGGTTGTTTGTCAGAGTCTCCGCTCGATGACGTTAACCTGTATGGAAGAGGTCGTGAGGAGTCCACCAAGGACCTTTTGACCTATCCTAGGTTGTTTCAGTCTTCGATGACATTAACCTATGGAAGAGGTCGTGAGAGTCCACCAAGGACCTTTTGACCTATCCTGTCAAGCCGCCGATGACATTAACGGGAAGAGGTCGGAAAGTCCCTTGGGATTGATCATGCCCATTGAGATATAACGTGAGTTGTATATTTCTCAAGTGGGAGGATTAAATGAAGAAGAAACAAGTTTGTAAGAAGAAAGCTATAAATTTATTACTCTGATAAGTTCAATGATACAATCATAAGATGATTTTAACACATATATGAGTTTTAAGAGAAATGACAACAACAACAACAATAATCAACAATAACAACAACAATAACAAGTCTTTATCCACTAAGTGGGTTACATGAAGAGGAAATGATAAACGAGACAAAATAAAAGCGTGATAATTATGAGAGAATTACCGATAATATTTTCGAGATTCTCTGTTCCAAGGTAAAGTTTTTTCCTCAAATCCTTGAGCTTGAAACCCCGGCTTCACCATAGCTATAACCACATATGGGCCATCCCAAAGAGGTGAGAGTTTATTGCGTTGAGGGCCTTTGCCTGCAGCTTTGAGACTTCGTAGGACCAAGTCACCAACAAATATGAGATGAGATTTTACTCTTCTGTTGAAGTGACGAGCTACCCTTTGGGAAGCAAGTAGGCCATGTCACGAAGTTTCGGGAGTAGTCCGTGTCGCCGAGTTTTTCTTCATTACCATCATGATTGAATAATTGAACTCTTGGACTTGGAACCCGATATCTACTAGATATAATAGCTTCGTGTCAAACACAAGTTATATGGTCTCACCAGTGTGCGATGTGTGGTAAGCCCAAAGAACATTAGAAAGCTCATCAACCCATTGCCCGCCTTCTCGAGATGTGTTTTAGTCCTTTGAGTATAGTCCCGTAGTCACCGCCTGCTAGTTTGAGGATGCTACATGCAGAGCTTGAATGTGAAGATCTTTGCAAAAGGACGTAAAGACTTTTCCAAGAATTGGGTTCAATTGTGATGATCTGGAAGACCAATCGACATACTATATTTTTCCAAACAAATTGTTTAGCATTTGCCTGTAATTTTAGCAAGTGGTTCGCTTCCACCCATTTAGTGAAGTGATGGCTAAAATGATAAACTTTCTTCCCGATGCTATCGGAAAAGGTCCCATGATATCAATCCCCATGAGCAAAAGGCCAGGCTTTGAAGAGATGAGAGCTCATGCGAGCATGTGAGAGGTTAGAGTGCAACTGATAACTTGCACATTTTTTTGTGAACTCCAAGGTGTCTTGTTTCATCGTAGGCCAATAACCCTTGCCTTATTTTAAGGGCTAGCCCTTCCTCCTAGTGTTCTCCACATATCCCTGAGTGAACCTCTCTAATGCAATCGCCTCAAGGTGAGAGAGGTAGGTCCAGAAAGCTTGTTGTATCACCATAATAGTAAAGTTTGAAGCTCTTCTGAGATAAACAGGTTCTTCGAAGAGTTCCTTCTTGTAGAAAAGATAGATGGGGTCCATCCATGAATGTTCCTTTATCTCATCAATTGCTTGAATTACCCATGACCCTTGGATACTGAAAATGTATTTCTTCAACATGCCTTCTCTAGATCCAGTAAGCAAGCTTAGAGAGAGTCAAGTATTCTTCTCGCAGATGTGAATGATTTGATGTGTCTTGAAATGGTCAAGAAGAGACTTCACCAAATGGAGGTATTGTACCTGGGGATTATGAGCATTAAAGTTTCCTCAACTTGGGAGGCAACAAGTTGAGAGTCAGTTGTATCACTAAGTCTTGAGCTTCACAATAAAGTCTCAACCCTCGCTATAAGAGCCTCATATTCACCATATTATTAGGTGAAATTTTTAAGTCCATACTCTCATTGGGGAAATAAGTAAGATTACAAAGATTTCAAGCTCCATCAACATAGAGGGTCCATTGAGGAAAAGGCATGTAACAGAGATAGCTCCTCCGAGTTGGGCAAGGTATTCCACTATAAAGTACTACTGAGACTTTATACAGGTAGGTAGAAAATTTATATCAAACTCTCCCAATTCCATGCACCACTTGATTAACCTCCCGATGCTTTTGGTTTCGTAGATGGCCCTTAATGGTAAATGAGTGTAAACGCCATAATGAGCTTGGAAGTATGGACGTAATTTTTTGAGAAAACTAAAGCCGAGCCACCTTATCCAAGTGGATAACGACTTTCTATATCGAGAATTTTGTCGACATAATAAATTGGTTTGTATTCCACTTTCTTCTTGCACTAAAACCGAGCTTATCGCATGGGAAGAGACCAGATATATAAGTATAACATCTCCCTTGAATAGGCTTGGATAGTAGGGTGGAGATGCTAAATACTCCCATAGTTTCAAAAGCGTGACCGACATTCATCACCCATTGAAAATTATTATTTTTAGCTCCCTTTAATATTTTAAAGAATGACAAGTATCTATCCCGAACGTCTAGGAAGGATAACGTAGCAATTCATCCATTCAAACATTGAACTTCCTTAATATTCTTCGGAGGAGTCATATTTTTGAGAGCTTTGATTTTCTCGGGGTTGGCCTCTATCCCATGGTGGGTTACTATAAATCCAAGAAATTTTCCTGACGTAACCCCAAAAGCACATTTGGTCGGGTTGAGTCGCATGTTATAACGTCGAAGAAGGTTAAAGCATATTTCTAAGTTAAATATGTTGTGATTCTTCCAAGCTTTTCACTAACATGTCATCCACATATACCTCCATCAGCCTAGTAGGTCTTTAAAGACCTTATTCATAAGTATGCTGATAGTAGCAAAGATTTTTAATCCAAACGGCATAACTTGGTAACAAAGATAAACCTTTATATGTTTGAAATGTAGCTTCTTCATCCATCGTTCATTTTATTTGGTTGTAACCGTAGTAAGCATCCAAAAAGTGAGCATTTGATGTCCGATGTAGCATCAACCAATTGATCAATTCGAGAAGAGAAAACTATCTTTCTGCAAGCTCATAAGGTTATGTAATCAATACACATTCTCCATGTTCCATTTGTTTTCTTAACCATGACAACATTTTGCTAGCCATGTAGGGTAATGTACCTCATATGAATCCCGCTTCTAGAAGTTAACTTCTTGCTCAATAGCCTGGAGGTGATCAGGTGCAAAACTTCGCTTCTCCTGGATGATCGGTTTGAATGTTGGATCAATCTTGAGGGAGTGCATGATCACATTGGTGACTGGCATCCCGGACTCCAAGCTTAAGATGTCTGATTTTTCAAGGCAGTTAAGTCATGCGCGTATTTTTTCCCTTGTTCTTCAGAGCATGGATCCCACTGCACCGCTCGGTGGTGGTGTCATCCGATAATACAACAGAGAGCAAGTCTTCTACTGTGAAGTTTTCTGGGTACTTCTTCATCTCAAAATTAAAATCTTCGATGTTGAAGGTCACGAAGGGTGTGGTTGGTATAACATGATTGGCTATGTTGATTTTCACGACCACCCAACTCAACGGGTGGAAATTTCATCTTAAGATGAGATATCAAGTGACGATCATTGATTGGAGGCCTTCCAAAGAGCTATATGCGACCGACTTGACCATGAATTGGATTAAATGAGTCACTTGTCGAGAAATTCATCAAGGACAACAGAAGGGTGATTGTCCCTCTACCGCATGCGACATTATCAAACCCGATAATGGTCTGCGCAGTTGGAGCTTTTCCCTAACGCCCATGCTAAGAAATATGGAGTAAAATAAGACATCAATGTAACTACCATTGTCAATCAAAATTCTCTTAACATTATAGCATGGGTCACCATCCCCGCGACCGATAAGTGGATCTTGATGAGGAACATGGACTCCTTCTAAGTCGAGTCATTAAAAGTGATGGAATGATCAAAGACTTTTTTTAACTTCTTTGAGATGGTAATGAGAACTTGATAGTATTGGTCCTCCCGCAATTGTTTCAATTTCTCCAATTGTTTGATGATTGTTTGTTGTTTCTGTGATGATTGTCCTGGTTGCCCCCCAGTTGGAGGTGTGTTTGTTTAAGTCGATTGATTCTTCACAAATTGACGTAGATATCCTTCTGAATGAGCCTCTCTTTCTTTCTTTGAGTTGTTTGCATGCCTCAAGTATGTCCATGACGATGGAAGTGATAATATTGCTCTTGATTTCGAATTTGATTTCGGGATGCGATGCCACTTGATATTTTCTTCATCTCGAATAGCCATTAGGAGGTTAACACGAGATGTGCCCGGACGTATTCCTTTTCGGTCGGTTCACGCTTGTTGATATGGGGTCGTGAGGAGATCACTCGCCGCTTGTTGCTTCTTTTGATGGGAGTCGGTCGCATTCCTGGGGTGCTTTTACGCTTTTCAGTAGATTGCTCAAATTGTCATGCGGGGGTAATAGCCTCATCGAGAATTGTGCTTCCACACGATGAACCAAGATATGAAGGACCGGTCTCGATTAGTGACAGAAAAAGGCTGACGGAGTCCTCCAAGGAAAACTCCTCTTAATAGTTGGTCTACCTGTGTATTTGAGCTTCTAAGGAGAACCTATGGAAGTATTCCTTAAGTGATAATGCTGATGAGGAAAGATGGGAGGAATCTTTAATGATCCGATTTGCAATGAACTGCTCTACAAAAATCTTGGCAGTTCACAAAGGTATGGATGGATTCCCTTAGAAGGGAGTAGAACTAAGTGCGAGCTTGTCCCTTGAGGGTAATTAGAAAGACCTGACAAAGCAAAGGTGTCGAGCTCATTGGATATGCATGATACCCAGAATGGTCGATGTGTTCATGTCGCCCCATCATGAATCAATGTTCTGCTTGAAACCAACAGAATATGATGTTGAAGAATAGCTTCAGCTAAAGGTGAGAATTCCTCATACCATGGTGAGAGGAAGATGATTTATCTTGAGGTGAAATTCATCTTGCATTAAGCGCCATAATTCTCACGATAACATGACGAGGGGTCAACAGACGAGAATGTGTCAAGCTACCATAATTGGAGAATGGTGAGTCGCACGCGTGATGGATGAGTAACTAGGGTTCGAAGTTCAAAGATCACCATCTCTATGAGGAACTTCCACAAAGAGATTAGCATTTTGACCTCCCGCTAACGATCAATCTTGGGGAGATGTGCGGTAGTGGTCGTTGTGTTCCTCAAAAAGTCGGATCATCTCATTTTGAGATTCTTCCATTCGACATATCTTCTAAAGAGATTCTTTCACCCCGATGGTCACGCTATCGTGGGAAGGAGAGAGGTTGGCATCCTTGGTTCAAGGATTGGTTGAGTTACGAGTTGGAGTGGGAGGCTCTGTTACGAGTGTATGCCATAATAGGTGTTCAAAGGAATTGTGATTGGGTTCTCTTCCCACACCAAACTGTGCTAGAAACCGCTACGGTAGAATAAAAGTTCCTTTAGCTTGGGGAGTCCAACACACATAGGTATTTAAAGAGTGAACAAGTAAAACTCCTGCAATTTTACGAAAACCTCAAAAGAGGGAAAACCACGGCCTACAAAAAGCTTCCACTATGTATCTATTTGAGTACAAGATCTTCCGACACGAATTACGTGAATTGATATGAGAAATGGACAATAAATTGCAAGTAATAAGACACGATATGGCGGCGGACGATAAGTTGACGATGTTGACGAGCGATATTTAATGGATCGACGAATCGGCGACGATGTCGATGTGCCGATGATCGACGACAAGTGTTTGAGATGATGAACAATGGCCGACGACGGTGAGGATCACGGTCGATGTATGCGGCGTGGTTGACGTCCGGTGCACGATGCTTTGGAGGATCTTTAGAGCTCTCTCCTCTTCTGCTTGCCCCTTCTCCTTCATTTGGCCTCCCCATATGAGGAATGAGGGGCTATTTATAAATTGGGAGGAGTGAATACATAAAACCCATACCACTCCACTCATTGGACACCAAATGATCCCCTTGATTATATGATGTATTTTGTGTATTTGAATGCTCAAAAGTCAAATTGTAAGATCTTTGGCTTGTTAACCGGCTCGTCGAGACGCCGATTTGACTATAAACACTTCATATAGAGCTATTAGGTTTAACGATATCCCAAAGTTTCCAAGGATATTTTAAGTTTGATCTTACCGCTTCAACTTCGATTGCCAACATCAAGATTCTTAATTAATAGTATTTTAAGTGTCATATCAAGAATATTATTTAATTAGAACTATTTTGTACTTAATGTATTTTAATTTGATATAATTTATTATATTATAAGTAAAAAATTTAATTTCAATTAATATAGGCTTGATATTTTCTTAATTTATAATCAATTAATTTAAATTAAAATACTTATTTATATTTAATTTATTTAAAAATTAATTTAATTAAATTTAGTTTTAATTAATTTTAAAAAAATTAAATGAGCACTAATCAATAATTAATTATACTTTAAAAGTTTTAATTACAATTATTGTAGTTTTGATAAATTATTAAAGTTTAAAACACTGATTAATGCTTAATTTATGTTATAAAAATCTATTTAATGATCAATTAGCTTTTTGAATAATTAATTAATGAATATTAATTTGGGAATTAATAATTAATTATTTTAAGAAAATTATTCATGGTTAATAGTGTAGTAAATATTTAATTAATGATTAACATAATTAAAAATAAAAAAATAAACTAAATTATTTTTGTCTTGATAATTACATCATTAATATGTAGTATTAAATTTAACTTTGAATTAGTAGACTTTAATCTTGAAATATGATGCCAAATTGGTTTGTAAGATTTAGCATCTTTCATGTAAAATAATTTTCAAGATTTATAGACCTTTGGATTTATTAACTTCATATTTAGAAGATTTACAAAGTCCCACTTAAATCATACTTACAGTCAAACAAGCTGTAATAATAAAAAAATCAGCACCGAAAAAAAAAGAAAATAAAAATAAAATCCAACCGTGTGACAAATTTAAAATAAAAAAAAGAATGAAGAGGGCTGCTGATTTTCCAAAATCAACCCCAAATGCTAGAGAGCAGAGGAGGGAAAAACTTCTAAGTGATGGCTCCACCATTTAAGCTCTTGTAATGAGATGAGAGAGAGGGGAAAGAGAACTGAGTGCATCAGCCTTAACGGATCTTGGCAAACCGAATAAGAAAGAGATAGAGGTAAGTATATTTATTTAATAAGAAAATTTGATTATTATTATTATTTAGAATTTAATTTAGGGTTTACAAATTTCAGCAAAAAATTTAATTTGGGACTATGTAGCATAAATCATATTCCAGTAATTAAGTATTAAATCTTTATATATGAAATATAATTATAAATTAAATGAAACCTTAAACATATGCTAAGTTATAATATCATTAATTAATTAAGAATCATTTTAAGAGAAATGATAAACATTAAATGAAAATAAAATTTATCTATATTAAGTCACTTTAACACTTAATATTTTAATATTAGAAAAAAAATAATAGGATTTAGGGAGTATTTTACAGTAAATTAGACATGGATAAATATCATATTTTGAATTAAAGTTATAAAAATAATATTATTATAGGAATTTAACTTGATTTAAAAAAAATACATAATGAAATATTATGAATGAGATTAAATAATAAAGATACACATATTGTAGAAAAGGAATAAAATAAAATATATTGATTTCTAATATCAATCTAATCAATATTTTATTCTTTATGTTAAAAAGAAGAAATTTTAAGGAAAAGATTCAGAAGAATAAAATGATAATTATGTTATTACATTTATGATAAAAGTTTATTTATTTTTCGTGATGAAATTCATTTGTACATGATCATGACTTTTTCTATATTACAATTTGTAATTGATTTTCTCATTTCTTCATATTGATAACAAAATGCTAACATATCATATCATTTCAGAGTTAATATTTTGATAAATCAATATGGATAACTATATAAATGTATCATGAATGAATGTTGAAAGTGGAGATTTACAGATTATGGGACGTAATGTAATAAAAAAAAAGACAATTGACAAATGGTAATAAGTACATTATGGATAGTTTTATAAATAATTTCTTTGGTAAAGTTTATATGGTGACTCTAAAATGGTTGATAAATGTAAAAATAAAGTTCATAAGAAATGTTCATCTGTACATATCTCCTATATGTTTGATTGTTTGAGAAATTTATTTTATATACATGTTATAAAAAACTCACATACTATTTCTACTTTTTTTTACTATTAAAGATAATTCACTAATAATTTTATTCATTTTAAGTTTTTTATTTTTCGGTAACCTTCCTAACTAGATAGAGATATAAGAAGTTATTTATCACCATGTAGACTTCAAGAGATAAGTATTATGTTGGTTTATATTTTAAATTATATTTCATATGACTTCTCTTAGTAGATATATTATATGTATGGACAAATTGTTAATTGTGATTAGTACTCTTATATGAAGACAAATATATTGTGAAATTTTGTTTAAGATTGAAAATGTTTAAGATTTTCTTTTTTTTCGTCCGAATGTTTTCTTTAATTAAGCTCTTTGTGACAGCCCTGATTTGGCCAAAGAAAATTACCACATGGAACAATTACATGCTAAGCTTGTTTATTTTTCAATATGCTATATGTACTTGATTTGGCCAAAGAAAATTCTATCAACTTCTTTTAGTTTGATAAAATTTTTGACTAGTACATGTTCTTGTTCCAAAAGTATTTTAAATTTAAATGGACTAAGATTGCAAGAATGATCTAGATGACAAGGGCAAGGAAAAAATCTTGATACTTAAATTTTAGTTTTTCTTTAATTTATATATATTTTGAACTAAGTTGTAATTTTACATAGCCAAACTACCTTTTTTATTTTTAACACATGTATATGTAAGTTTACTACACTTAATCTTTCAATTAGGCATTATTTGCTTTACTTTATTTTTATTAGAGTTTAGGTTACTTTATTTTTGTTTTTTTATATGTTGTGTGTATGAAAATCATATGTAGCAGCCCACTGTTATAGAAAATCTATTTTTATCAGTTTTAAATAAATTAATAATTAATTTTAAAAATTATTTTAAATAATATATTTTTAAAATATTTTTTTAATTATAATTATTTTTTTACATCTTTTGAGGAGGAATATAATAGTGCTTATTAGCAAGCAAATCCATTGTTAATTTAAATTCAAGAATAGATAATCTTATTAAAATAATAATCATTGAATTATAATTTATTTCTTAATGTTAAACCAATCAAATCAAAAGCATGTTTCCTTTATCGAGAGTATTTCCTAGAGGTGTTCTCAAGTGTAGTTATGTTTAAAGAATATATTCCCTTTGGAGTCCTAATCAATCAAAGTTTTTACTTAATTTTAACTTGACTTTAATGATATGACTTCTCAGAGCATTTTATATAGTTAAGATAAACATTATTGGTCCTACCTCACTAGAAATTTTTAATCTTTTCTTATATTATCTAATATGAGAAGTACGCCCCAAGTTATTAGTATTTTTCCAATAAATTAGTTTTTCTCTCCATACTTAAATCTTTCAAACCTTAAGTATTGAGTTTTAATGTTAACTTCAATTGGCTAATATATGGATAACTTATTACAACATTTAGTAATTGATTTCACTTTTTAAAGTCTTACTATATCTTAAAATTTCAATTCTCACAATAATCTATGTATTTTAAATTTTTTGCGTGTTTAATTTTTATTTATTTGAGTATCATTTTATAGTTTATGATAAATACTATTTTATTTATAGAATGGTTGATAAAATTGTTATTATTTAGTCTTTGATTAGAGCACAATAGTCTTTTCCTCAAATTGCTCTTTAGGTCAAAGTAGGCACCATTTACTTTGTTGACTAATTCCAACAAACTTCGATCACCCTTGGTGATCTAACATCTTTAGAAGCTACATTTCGCCCTCCAAAAAGAAATGGAGAGTGAGCATATGACAATGCCTCTTCTACCATTCTAGTTGGTGTTGATAATCCATTCCCACAATAAAGGCTAGCATCAATACTCTCTAAAATACTAGACCCCTAATCTTCTTCAAGTTGTCTAGTTTTCCTCTATAATTTTGAGACTTTTTGATTGTCTATTTCCCAATTCTATCAGTGGTTCTTTTGAGACCCATTATATTTAAATCACTAATGGTTCATGTTATTATTCTTTAATAGCTTGATGACAATATTGACCGCTGCTCAATAAAAAGAGCTGAGCGTACCAAGAATAGACTATTATATGCTTAATAGTAATAGCAACAATAGTTTTCAACATTTGTAATTATAGACATATTAGGTATACCCTATCTTTAATGTAAAAAACCTCTCTCATCTTGATTGTTAATATGAGAGAGTAATCATCGCTATAAAAGAAAGGACTTCTTATATTTCAATAATTAGTTACTTAAATAGCTTCTACCAAGTAATAGGTTCTTCATAATTTTTCAAACTATCCACTATAAGATGAGCTCCTTGGGTGAGATTGAAAGATCCAAGGTCTTCTTTATACTTTATGATGTTACTTTACCTATTATCTCTGTTCCATTTATAATTATTCTTCTTATAGGCATATCTTCTATTGATGTCATACAAAGTGATGTAAATGTATCTTTTGTTGATATTAATAAAAAATGAAGGACATTTTATCTTACTTTTTCATTAATTTAAGTTAGCCAATTATTATTGCACATGTTAACTAAAAGAAGCCTTCTTCTTCTAGTACCCTTACCTATATCCATTTCACTTGTTACTTTAAAGTATGCAAAGAAAGATATTTTGACTAGATCTAAAAGATGTACTATTGCTAACTTATATGACATGATTGCCACACCCATTTCACTTGTTACTTTAAAGTATGTAAAGAAAGATATATTGACTTAATCTCTTAAAAGATGCACTATTGCTAAATTATATGACATGATTGCCACACCCATTAACTCAAAAGAGAAGGCACCCATTGATATAATTCCCATCTTATCTTATGTAAAGAAGAATTCAATTAATACATTTTATTTATCTTACACTTAGGTATAATCTTGATGATCCCATGGTGGAATCTAAAAATATAAAGGATCAGGACATTCTTTATATTTATCAAATGATTGATTCTAACATTCATTAGAACCTCTTTATTGCTTACATCATGATGACATATGTAGATGATGTGAGAAGCACCATATTGATGAGCCTTTGACCTCACTTTTGGAGTGAGCTCTTAACTTCCTCTTCTTAGACTTAGGACTCTTCTAGACACTAAGAACTCTTTAGTCATATGACACTTCTAGTGATTAGGTGAACACTTAACCTAAGCCTAGAGACTTAGAAGTGTTAATCATAAGATTAGGCTAGGCCTTGGGGCTTAAAGAAATTACCTATCCCATAGCCTAAACCCAATCTAGATACACTTTCTCAAATCAAACCCAGATTCAATTATCAAACCAAATCTCAAATTTAAATTCAAATTCTAAATCTAATTTCAAATTTGACTCCAAATGATTGAAACCCAAAATCAGATTCAAATCCTAAGACCCTTCCTAAGCCATATGAACCACATTCATAATCTTAGCCAAAACTCCCCTAGATCAAATCAAACTCAATTGATTTCTTTATAAATCAATTATTCCTTCATTTATATTCACAAATATAAATAAAATCTAAATTCAAATGACCAAAACTATATCAAAAATCAAATTCAAACTCAATCTAAACCCTTTAAGCTAATTCTTTGGACTTAGCCAAATTCTATCCAGATCAAATAAAAACTAATGAATTTTCTCTTGAATCAATCATTCATTCAATTATCTACCCAAATATAAATGAAATCTACAATCATCAAATCAAATCAAAACCAACCCAAGTCAAACCCAACTTAGCCTTTTGACTTGAAAATTTCAAATGAGCCAAAATCCTTAGACTCAAATTGATTGCCGTTGAATTTATATTTCACCTAGGCTCATATATAAGTTCAACTAAACTTGAATCAAGCTAAAACCAAACCAATTGACCCACTTAGGTCAACTTGACCCAAAGTGACCTAAAGTACCCATTTGAGCCAACTTATAATCTAACCCAAATTAGATTGAACCAAGCTCACCAAAACTTTCCACCATGATTGTTGATCACCCTAGAATGATCAATTGCAATCAATTGGGTCAAACCAAGTCAAGTTAGTTATTTGACCAAGTCAACCCTTAAATGAACCAACTAACCAAAACTCATCCTGCACCAAATTGATTGAAACCAATGATTTGAATCAGCACAAAATCGATATTTAAATATGACTTGACCACCAATTGAGCCAAACCAATCCCAATTGGCCATTTGATCCAAGTTGGCCCAAATCGCCTAAAGGACCAAATTGGGTCAAATCATGATCAAACCCAAATTGATTGCAAACAATGGCTCAAGTTCACTCCAAATTGAATATTAAACTTAACCAAAGCCATAATGGAGCCTAATTCAACCAATTGGTCAACTTGACCCAACCTAGTCCAAATTGGCCTAAAGGGTCAATTTGGCTTAAATCCAAATTAATTCAAACCAAAAATCACATTCAACTTAAATTAGCCAATTGAATATGAATCAACCCATAACCCAAGCTAATTTGGCCAATTTTGGTCAAATTGGTCAACTTGACCCAATATGACCCATATGACCCAAATTGAGCCAAATCCCTTGAAACAAAGCCATGACCCATTGGGGGCTGATCAAACCTAACCCAAACCTATTTGGGATCAGCCCAAAATCAACCCAACCCATTTAAATCCCTCATGGATTCTCCCCCACATAGGATTCCACCCAATTTCATTTAATTCTCTCCCACCACATGCACTTAACTCCTCCCAACATTTGCATTAAATATGATCATAGAGAGAGAGACTTTGGAGCAAAAAAAAATCTCCCTCAATCAATCCATCATCCATCCCAACCACCCCAAGCAAGATAATAATATTTTGGAGCCAAAAAATTCAAAAAATGGTGGATTTTTGGCCATTATAAAAGAAAGGGGAAATGAGGCTTCACCCCTCTTCCTCCCACCTCCATTTAGCTCTCAAAAGCTCCCCAAAGCAAAAAGGAACCCATCCCCCACCTCTTTGAGCCATTTTTGAGCTCAAAAAAAATACAAATAGTTACTTTTCCGGCGAGGCGATAGTAAACATCAGATACGATGATGTTCTGAAGGGAGGCGAAGGTTAAAGATCATTCCAAAGCTTCCTCACATACTGGAGTTTTTGATCTTCACCGCCAAAACCATCCCCGAGGGTAAATTTTGCCAAACTTTAGCCGCCATTGATTTCTTATTTTTGTTTAATTTTCTTGCAATTTTAGAAATTTCTCCTAGATAATCTCACATTTTTACTTTAAATCATCCCAATTAAAAAATAGAATTTTTTTGGTGCAAATTGATGTGAGAACAAGTCCATTTGGACAAACTTCACTTAGAAAACCCTATTTTCTCCTTAAAAAACCCGTTTTTACTATTCACCATCCCATGCTCCATCCGATTCATGGTTCGGGATCGGACGCTCGGATGATTCTTGGATCACGCTGATGGCCTCGATAGCGCGATATGGACCATCCGATCGTGGTTCAGAGACGGGTTTAGATGTCCATCGCATGATCGTCTAGATCGCGACGATCCAACATCTATATGATCAGACGGTCCATAGTGAGTCACGGTCGCTCGGTTGGCCGGTCTTCCACCCATGGTCGACGCCAGATTTTCTTTTTTATTAAAAAAATTAATTTAAATCACCTAAAATTTCAAAAATTCATAGAAAATAAAATACTTAACCAAAAATTGCAAACAAGGGCTCGTTGGATTCACTTTCCGAGAAAAATCCAAAAAACTTAAAATACCCAAATTTCACTAAGTATTTTGAGCTTAATTTGAGTTTTAGTGAAAATTAAATTTCATTAATTAAACTAAAAATATATGTTAAATTAATTTGAAATTTTGGATTGAAATTAAAGTTAAAACACCTAAAAAAAGTGAAAAGGCCTTTTGATTGGGAAAATTAAATTTTGTTAAGATTGTCCATTTTAATAAAATAAATCAAAAAAATTCAAAAATTTAGAAAATCTTCAAAATGGCTTAAATCACTTCAATTGACATCTAGACTCTTAAGAAAATAATGTGATCTTGAATCCTAATGAACTCCAAACAAACACTTAAGATAGAGTTTAATCAATTAAGGAGTTAATTAAAAAATAATCAAAAAATAATTTAAATATCAAATCAAAATCAAAATGAAATAACACTTAAGCAATCATTAATCAAACCTCAAATCAAAAAAAATATCATCCTTAGAAATTAAATTAAATATGATTAAACTATCTAAGTTAATTAAATGATTAAATCTTAAATCAAGCTTAAAATTAGACAAATCTAGGAAACTTTAACATGGGTCTAACCAGTATAACTAAACCTACACACATGAAACTTAATCATATGAAACTCCTTAATGAGTATAAATAAATCAAACTAATTAATCATTAAATAAAAATAAAAAAATCAAATTGATTAATAAACCAATTGACATAATCATTTAATACTAATTGAATTAAGCCAAATAAAGTTAAAGTAAACTTAATTAACATATGATTAAATCATATCCATTTGGAATAAAATAATTAATTAACCATTAAATATTTCAACCTAATAACTAAATCAAACATGTTAATGAAATCAAATAAACATAATAAATGAATCAAATTAAATAAAACTATAATCATAAATAATCAAACTTAATTGAAATGAAATAAATAGTTAATTTACTTAATAACAATGATGGTAATAATAATAATAATAATCATTTAATCAAATCAAACTTAAGTAAAACACTTAACTAAATCAAATCACTCACATGTGGGAAATTAAGTCATTAATCTCTAATCAAACAAACCTTTAATTAATCTAATGATTTAAAAATTTAATTACCCTTAATCAAACTTAATTAATCAAACATCTAATTATTGCAAACTTAATGAATTAATCCATCATCTTAATTAATAAAGTTAATTTAAATAAGTTACATTAAAGCTAACTCTAAAATTAAACTTAAATCAAACCCCTAATTAAATTTAATAATTAATCACACCTAAGTAAGCTAATTAAGTTAATTAAATTAATCATATTAAACAAGCTTAATCAAACATAAATTAATGTAAATTAAAATACTAATCAAAACCTAAATTAAACCTAAATCATTAACTCATTAATTACATCCTTAAGAATTAAATAAATCTTTATTTAATTTAATAATTAACCTAAACACACTCCTTAATTAAACTATTTACCCTTAAGATAATTCAATTGAATAAACACCTAATTAATGCAAATTTAATAAATTAATCCACCATTTTAATAAACAAAATTAACTTTATAAATCAGATTAAAATTAATTCAAATTAAACACTTAATTAATCTACTAATTAATTTGATCAACATCTTAAACAAACTAATTAAGTTAATCAAATTAATCATATTAAACTTAAACTCAATCAAACATAAATACAAGTACTAATCAAAACCCAAATTAAATTTAAATTATTAAGTCATTACATTAACCTAAACAAATATGAAATCAAATTTAAAAAAAAAATTAAACAAATCTTTACTTAATTTAATAATTGATCACACCTCTTAAACAAACTAATCAAATTAATAAAATTAATCATATTAAACTTAAACTTAATCAAGCATAAATGCAATTAAATGCTAATCAAAACCCAAATTAAACCTAAATTATTAAGTCATTAATTACATCATTAACCTAAATAAATATGAAATCAAATTGATAATTAAACAAATCTTTATAATTAACATAATACACTTCTTAATTAAGCTAATCACATAATCCCATTGAACCTAAACAAACCTATAGACTAATAAAGCTAATTAAATCAAATTAAATTAAATTAAGAAAGACTCTCATCAATTTAATATGTAATCAAATCAAATCTCATTCAACCCACTTAAATAAGATAAACTAGTTAACTATCCAATGTTTAAAATCAGGATACAAACCAAACTTTGATAAATAAAGAATCAAACTCAATTAAAATCAAAATAAAATCTCAATTAATCTAATCCGATCAAACTACAAATAAATGAGCCACAATCAAATCAAATAAGCATAAAATAACTCACATAACCATAATCAAAGAAAAGAAATAAATATTAATTTAAATGGATGTTAAATTATCAAGATTTAATTAAACCAAAATATATAATCTAAAATTAATTAATCAAAAATGCATGAATTTAAACAAACTTAAACTTCATTAGAAATTAAGGATATTGAATTATCAAGATGCAATTAAACTAAAATATCAAAATCAAAATCAATCAATCAAATACTTAAACAAACTCAAATTCTAAATTCTAAATTAAATCATAAATCAAATCAAATGAATTACACAATTCAAATGGGCTATTAAGATACTTAAGGACCTTAGAAACTCTTTAAGAGTTAGGATGTAATGGTGAGTTGCCTACAAATGAAATTCATTCTACTCTTCATTCTTGAAAACTTAAACATCACTTTAACCAAATAAAAGTTAAATAAAAAATGAAAAATAAAGCATTAAATCATTTAAATTGAAATCACCCAAAGGTAAAATTTAAACAAATTCAAACTCCAAATTGAAACTTAAACTAAAGAAGCCTAGTAAAGTCTTGCCACACAAGCCTTAAGCACACACATTAGAATACTAAGTCACCACTTCTAGTGTTAAGTTAGGGTGTTGTATGTATGATGTATTTTATTTTGTGATGTAATATTTTAGATTGGATGTTAGGGTGTATATTTTAGGATTATGCCTAATCATATTTTCTGAGGGTTGTGCTTGTGGGCTATATAAAAAAAATATAAATACATTTATTACAGGTTGCTTAGCCCCTAAGCATAACTCATGTTAGGTGGGCTTGGTTACTCATGTGGTGCTAAGTCCAAATTATTCATATAACTGCTTTTTGTATGGTGTGTTAGCTAACATTTATTTTACTAGATTTACTTTTCCTATTTTTGATGTAATTTTGTTAGAATTAGGATTAGTGTTATGGGAGATTAGATGAGGCTGAAGCTTAGTCCTTGGGGCATGATGATGCCTTTGAGCAAATCAAATCAAAAAAAGAGAAGAAGAAATGAAGAAAAGAAGACTCCATAGCATGTATTATTTTTTTTGTATATTATAAGGGTGAGCTCTACCCATTTTTTTCGGGTGTATGAGAACCCTACCACATTGGACTTTTATTCTTTTACGGTAGTCTATAAAATTATTTGATGTTTAGATTACATTAGAACAACATGTTTTCATAGTTTCTTTATGATTGATGCTTGAATGTAGTAGGCTCTTAGATGAAATTAATTTTTCTATCCCAATTAACAACTCAACTAAAATTTTAAAACAACTCATCACATAAATCCAAAGAATTAAATCAAGATAATAAAATTTTTAGCAACTTATGGATGAATGAATGTATAATATCTTGCATGTCATATTCTTTTCACTCTTAGAGGGAGCTTCCATTTGTGCCGAGAATGAAGCTTAATGTGAGAGCCTTTGATGGAAGAACACCTTTCTCTCTGATTTGGCCCATAAACAAATTCTCATGCATTTAGGCATACAAAATCCCATAGCTGTCAAACAAAAGTAAAAGAATCAAATAAATTTGATAAAATTTGCATTAGATTAAGTCATGGTTTCATACCACTCATGCTCTAGTCTCTGTGAGTTTAAGGACTTAGTTTCCTCTAAATAAATAATAACCTAGCCATCTTGCAAAGCATAAGACTTGCCTACATGGGATTTAAAGTAGAGGAGTTCCACTCTAGATGGTAATAAGTCCAGGTGGTTTATTCTCTTGTGGAGGTAAACCATATACCATTTTGCCTTAGATTTAGGTCATTTTGGCCCTCGCCAAAGCTTCCTAGCAGGATCAGGTAGCTATTTTCTTGGGTTACAAGCATAAATCCTCACCTCTTAGCATTTCACATCTTATGTAAATTATAAGCCAAATCTAATAAAATGTCAACTCAAATAATTAAATTTCTTCAATTTCAAAAATATAAAGCCCAACCATAGGATAGATTGGAATGCTCATTAGGCTTCCTAGTATCATGAGAATTTCCTACTTTCTCTCTTTGGATTCCAAAAATAAGTCTTCTCCTTGATCTATCCCATTTGATTTTCTAAATATGACAAGATATTAACCTTGAAATCTTTGGAGACCCTAATTGTCTACTTTAATTCAAAGTATTCTTAAGGAATTATCATTTTTTAGGATGTAATTAACTATAGGGGCTTGCCTCCATAGATAGCTTAATGAACCCAACTTAAAATAAACCTTACTTTACTTTTCCATGTAAAGTAGGGGAAAGATCTCTGGTATATTCAAAGACCCATCATGCCTTAGGAGTCCTTATTAGGTGATTAGGTCCATTATAGGGTGGTGATTTCTATCTTTCAAGATAGTAAATCATTTCTTAATGTCGTACCCGATCACTTCTATAAGTATCCCCAAGATCTGCATGGTGTCCCACATCCTCAAAAAATAAACACCACAGCCTTCTCATGATCCACCTCAAGAAAGTACTTAAAAAGACAATTTAGAATAGCTTTTTGATTGTTAAGGGTTATAATGTGCTCACCTTTAAGCATGATAATATAGAAAAGATGAGTTAATTTAAAAACTTTAAGAATAAATTAGTTATATGGTGGTTTCCATGACTATTTTATATCTAAGATGGCTTCATAATTTATTGTTTAATTTGTATCTATCACAATTCTTTTTCTTGAGATATTACATACCAACACTAGACCTATATATTAATAAGCTCTCTTAACTCTTATTTCAATCATACAACCTACTCCTATTACTATAAAGACACAATTACCTTTGATTGGTCCTACTATAGATCCCATTGCTTTTTTTTTATAGTATTTCTCATTATACCTCCAGTTGATGCTCGTATTTGCTTAAGGTTGGATATATTGACTCCATAAGCCCTATGGCTTATTCTATTTATTTTGATGATAACAAATATATAATTGAATGAACATAATTTATTTTAAGTATTTTAAAAAGTTTATCAGACTCAATTTACATAATCAAATTTGGAAAGTCAAGACCAACCTAGAGTAAAGTAGTTTAAAAATCCATAGGATTTATAATGTAAGACAATGAAGAGCTTATTAACATGAATATAATTGTTAAAACTCTTTGATATCATTTATTTTAATTTGTACATTTTTTTCATATTTTATTTGCATTACTTATTCCAATATTCATGAAATTATCCTTTTTGGATAATTTGACTACTTGTATGAGTTTAAGCATTTTTCATTTTATCTTAAAGTGAGTTGAGTTTATTTTATACTTTATTAATAATTTTCATGTTTAGATTACTCTTATCTATTTATTTTAGTATGAGAATTAAACTATTCACCAAATTATCTAAATTATTATTTTTCTCTCTCCTATCAATAATTCTTTTTGATTTTTAATCTTGGCTAAATTTTTCTAATGTTTTTTGGTATGATAATTTTTGTGGCATTTAATTAATGTAATGACATATTATTTTTCTTCATTTTATGTTCTTTAGAGTTTCACAATTATTTAATTTTTTAATTTAAATCCTTTGAATTTAAAATAGGATTTTACTTTAAATTGTTTCCTAATTTAGTTCATTCCATTTTAGCCTGTTTTGGCTAGCCTCATGAGCTTCATTTAATTAAATTTGAATTTATATGAATTAATTTAATTTAATTCAAATTCAAATTCAAGTGGCCCATTGAATTAATTTCACTTTCTAAATTTAATTTTCTTTTTATTGTGAGTATTTGACCGACCCCTTATTTTAGTTTTTAAATTAATTTAGGTTAAGTTATAATTTTAAATCCTTCTCACTTAATCTCTCTTGGTTGAATTTAAATTAATTTTGTATTTATTGAGATTTAACCCCTACATGAAATGTTTTGGTTGTCCCTTACTTATTGAATTAATGGATTTATTTTAATTCAATCCAATTAAAACTTTTTTTATTTAATCCAAAGTTAATTAGCAAGTCCTTTAATACCTTCCCTCCTTGCATGATCGATATTTTTTAATTTTAATTACTTGGATTTAAATGTTTTGAGCAAGTGTTCAATTATTCAAAACTCAAATACTTGTCTTAATGATCTTCTCTCCTCACTTGGCCGAACTTTTCATGACTTGGTTTAATTCTTGTGATTGCTTAATTATGGTAAGTAATCTCTCTCTTCTCTCTCTCTCTCTCTCTCTCTCTCTCTCTCTCTCTCTATTTCTCTCTCTCTCATTTATTTGAATTTATTTGAATTCAAAAGTGATTTGAATTTCAAATATTAATTTCCTTCCTTACATAATTTTTCTCTCATTCTTTCACTCTCTTTTTTGTTATTCCTTGGTCGACTACTCCTTGGACCAAATCATATTTAAGTAGGCACTCTCATGAACTCTCTTCTTCTTGATTCTCTCCACCTTGGCTGAACCCTTGCAATTTAATTTCTTGGAGTGACTCTTGAATTCAAAGTGCTAAATCTAGTATATTTTTCGCTTCTTCAACAACAATAATCTAAAGGAAGTTCTTTTTAACTATTTCAAGCTTCTTTCAAGCCTTAGAGAAATCTACATCAAGTCTTGCTTTTATTGTTTTACACATACAAAAGACTTGAGTAAGGGTGTTTAATTCATTTTAATCTTTTGGTACATTGGTTTTCATTTGTTTGATTTGCTTGAAAAGAATTATATGTTATATTATTAAAGATTAATTTTGCAATTGAATTTCAAATTATTTTAGGTTGAGATCATCCTTTAAGGCTTTCATGTTTGTTTGGTTGATTCAAATTTCTTATTTCATAAGTTTATTGGTTTACTGCTTTGTGCAAGTGATATTAAAGTTAAATTAGTTTAAACATCTTTGTAGTAAATTATTTTTAAGTCAAATCATCATCTCACTTTATGAAAATTAGCAATACGCAACTGAACGAAGTACATCAGTTACATAAAGTTCATAGCATTATATAACTTATTTTAAAAGAACAAAAAAGATATGATCTCTCTTTCTTAGTTGTCTTTTTAGGGCTTAGTGGACTTGAGTATAATTTTTTTTAAAATTAAGATATATATATATATATATATATATATATATATATATATATATATATATATATATATATATATATATATATATATATATATATTCAATGGTATTCTTCTCTTTTCTTGTCATTTTGAACTTGTTTAGGGTTATACTTGCTTGATGTAGAAAGTAATGTTGTTGGGATTGTACTTACTCGGTGTAGAAAAGAAAAGGATATTTGTTATAATCTTATTTTTACTAGTGAATTCCTAGTTATGGTGACTAGGTGTGGCCGAATCATGTAAAAATCTTTGTACGAACCATGTAAAGGATACTTGTTTAGGGTTATTTTTATTTTGAACCATGTAAAAATCTTTGTCATTGTCTTTACTTTTCTTGCTTGTTTATTTGGTTTCTTTGCTCTTTCATATGAAATAAATTATATTTACAACTAACTTTTTATAAAGTTTAAAATTAAGTTTTAACTTAAAAATTTTAAAATACCATTTTCAGCCCTCATCTTAAGTGTCATGCCTCTTAATAGGATATATAAGTTTGAACACTCAGGATAAATGGCCAACCACCAACTTCTAAAATTTTATAGTTCAATCTTTATGTGTCCAATTTAATTTAATTTGACTAGATTTTTAATGATATTTACATCAAGTTTACATGGATCTAAGGGCAAAACATTTTATGGGTGCAAACCCTCATAGTTAATTATCCCTCTTACTTGTAAGAGAGCACTCTTAGTTTCATAGGTACAATTTTTAAGCTCATGCTAAGCATTCAATTTTTTTAAGTTAAATTAAATTGAAATGTTTGGGTGTGGGAGATCGAGTTAAATTATATTAAGATCTCATACTTTTATTATCCTTAGTATATTAACAATCTAAGTCTACTAATATTAGAGGACCATATGACATAATGTCTAGGGAATCCAAATAATATCCATGGGTTGCCTCCTTTAAAGGATTCCCCAAAGATCGAGGTGAATGTATATATGTATATATATTCTTTGCTTTTGGTTTTAAATAATTTAATGGGATTATTAGCATGAGAGCCAGCAAGATAAAGGCTTACTTTTATTGGATTACTTAAATTTAATTAGATTCGGGTTTATAACTCTATTTATAAGTTGTTCAAAGTTCAAGTCAACTTTTATTGCCATTTCTTTCATAATCAATGTCTCGGTTACCAACCATGCTCTCAGCTTACACAGTTTGATCAACAACAGAGAATGGAATTAATGCTAGATTCAAACTTCCCATACTATAGGAATGCTACAATCAATTTCGACTTTGCAAAGAATGCTCAAATCATGGGTAAGGGAATATAGGAAGGCTTGTTTGATATACCAGCTCAAACTGAACATATGTATCAAGGCACTGTGGATAGGGACTTTGATAGGAAGCAGGATAGGAAGTTCAAGAACCAGGAATCTGCAGCTCGCTCCAGAGTAAAAAAAAGGCAAGAGCATGTAAACTATCTTGAGAATAAGAGTTGCAGATTGAAGAAAGAAAACAATCTGCTGAACAAAGAACTGGTGATCCCCTCCTGGATGCTGGAATGTGAAAAATTTGGGCCATTGGTTGGCTGCCTAACTGCATGCCGTGGTGATTGTTGCCAGCTTAAAGATATAGATGATGCTGTTAGAGAGCTTTGAAATCGGAATCAATCACAGTCTTATTACTAGTTTAAAAGCTTCTGCTGGCTTGCCAACAGAGGAATCAATTTTCTCTGCTGTACCCTATTATGAAGACGAGTCGAATGGTCAAGTGTTGCATAGAAATACTCATGAAAGATTTTTAAAATTTTCTGTTAAAGCCGTAAGTGATAAAACAGCTAAGGCTTTCAAAGACAGTGGGAAGAATATTACGAAGAATTTATTATCCACAAAGAAATCCATTAAAAAGAAAGAGCGATATATAAAATTTGTTAGCAAAGCAGATGGTCTGTCTTAAAATCCATAAGTGAAGCATGGGGCGATGATGAAGAGTAAGTTGAATTGCTGGCTTCTACCGTGGCTGCGCCAATCTCTTAAGGACCAGCAAACACTGTAACCTATAATGTACTGATAGCTTGAATGTGTATGTGGAAGTATATATATGCTTCTTTTTGCAGGTTTCAAGACCTCGCTAATACCCATTAAGAGGGTGGGGTGCACTATGGTAGAAGACACCACCATACGCCATTGGATGATTTTGGAATATCTGTCAAAATGCTGTTAAACTTTCATCAAAGTCTCGGACTTAGAAAAAAAAAAAAGAAGAGTATACTTAAATATGTGAAAATTATATATGTTTGCTACTTGCAAGTTTCAAGACCCCACTAATACCCATTTGGGTGTAGGGTGAAAAGCATAGTGTCAAGAAGATTACGCCGCATTAGGGTGTCTTGAGTAAGCCAAAATTTGATGCAAATGCGGATGAGCCAAAATCTGAAATTGAAATTTCAAAATCTTTGGACTTAGAACAAAAAAAAAAAATGGCTTAAAAGCACTAAGCAAGGAAATTTAAAGCTAAACTCAAATAAAAAAGAATCAAATAAGAAAAAAGAGGGTAGGGAGAACTAAACAAATTTTAACTGAGATAGGGGAGTTAAATGTTAAATTCATAAAGGAATTATAACAAATCTTGAAGTCCAGTTATTCCTTAAATATGAAACCTAATGTGGAGTTAGGGATATTGAAGTTGATGTTTGTTTATGTGAGTAGAGCCTTTTATTGAATACTAAAGTATTAAATTCATACACAAGTAATCATAAAAACTAATTGAACAATTGAACATTAGGCCTGATGTTGAAAGAAATGGGAATCTTGATTGAACGTCAAATCAAAGCATAAGAGAGCCTCTTAGAACTAAGATACACTCTTCAAACATATTCAAATAAATTAAAGAAAATTAAAGAATTCATCATAGATTTTCCATGAGATCAAATGATCGCTAATGAGCATAAGCGATGAATCCTTGGAAAATATTTGAAATATATTCATTGCCCTATTAAATACTCGAATTGGATCAGGGAGAAATTGAGTATAGTTGATAATGAATTTGAGAATTATCATAAGAAAAAGTTTATAGAATATTCAAAGATTAATCAACTTGGAATCAATTAAATATTAATCTGAATAATCTAATAAGATGTTAGACCAATTTACAACATCTTCAACGCCACCAGATTCGCAACACATCATATAAGTGAACATAAGACGTTAATTAAGGCATTTTTAAATATACCGCATGATACTATGAATGTTTAGATTTTAGGTTTTGCGTGGTTGCTTCCTGTTTAGTCTTAGGATCCGGGTTAATAAAACCTAAAAAATCTATTATAAGAATTTCAACTTAGTGAAATATCCGAAGCTAACTCTATTATATGTTAGACCGATCCTTGTTAGAGCTAAACAGAGATGGCATGATCTAAATCTCTTGAATATATTCAAATCAATTAATTACCCCGATAATGGCTGTGTTGAATGGTGATTTCAACCGGAGGGGATACTTCCATCGAAATATGATTCTAATTTTAAATCAAATTAACTTAACTTAAATATCAATCTAAAAATTGCGTAAATAAAATTTAATTATTAAAAGCTTAAAGCAAAACTCAATCTATCCACCTTCCATAATTGTTTATTGGAGGTGACAAATTAAGAAAACTCTAGCTCACAAAGGAGCCAATGCCAAATCAAGTGTTATATGCTATGTTCATTCTCAATCAATCTCATGCTAGTAAGGACGTGACCCATATCCGACATGACCAATAGCTCAGATGAAGTTAGCTACCTCTGACGGTGGTTTGGCTAGAAAGGTTCCATTATATTATGATCACACCAGTGTATGCTCCTAATGGCTCTTTGAGTTGTGAATCATAAGGTATACTTGATAGGGCAAAACCTTTCAGCTAAGGTAGACTTAAGCCTGTCTCCTCAGACAAACACCACCCCAAGTCTACAAGGATTTCTTGGACGACGTAACCCATGTATTGTTAATAAGAATCATTCGGTTAGGTCGGGTCAACTACCTACTCTGACTAAGTAGACTAGGGACCACGATGACCAGGGATGATGGAACCATGAGATTTAGATCAGACACATCATCATTCCCCCAACCATCCAGTTTAAGCTGAAATGATGAATTTTATAATTTTAAATTCTAAAACTCCATATGCTAATACTATACTCTACACATTAAGCGACCTAATGAATAGCCTTAATCGAAAGTTCTCTCTCACTTATTGGGAGGAGTGATTAACTATAAGGGCTTACGCCTATATGAAACCTGGAACTAGATCAAAAGTCCTCACAAAATGAAGGCGAAATCTCTGGGTAGTGTCTATCTACTATTTCATCTACCTTCTAAAAATTACACTGACATTCTAAAATCAAACTCTCTTCAATTCAATATTTGTCGAGAGGTCGGTGGTGCATTTTCGGAGCCCACAAATATAAACAACCTTAAACATATGAAAACCACTTACTTGATTTTTTGGTTGAGATCATTGTGTCACTAGCTGATAACATTGTGCTGCATCGACTCTTGAAGGGCAGATTCCATGATATCTTCAATTGGATGACTATCTCAGTACTCTACCTTCAGAATAATCTTATGATTCTGCCATTTAACTCCAAGTGATTGAAGAATACATAGCCGAATGTGTCCATAAAATTTAAATTTAGACTAAAATAAAATGTTATTAGCAAACTAAAATTTAAAATTACAAGTTAATGACTTATTGAATATACCTCCACTTTCACTAATATTTTTTTATTTTGTTGGAAGGCCTCCATACCCTTATTAAGCTAATCATGAAAAGATATTGGTGACAATATTGGATCCCATGTAATAACACCCAAATAAGAGCCCAATAGTATGGATTCTGGAATATTACAATGTACGCTATTTTCATTAACTTCAACATGGACCCTTGTGTTTGGTGATAAATTCTAAATATCTGCATAAGTTGTATGACCTCTACGCTTCATCGAGCTCCCTAATTAAAAAAAAATTATATTAGAAAGTGTGCAAGAAACTTAACGATATTAGAAAAGTGCGCTAAATTTTTAAAAAGCTACATACCAATAAGCCAAATTTCATCATTTGGATGTGTTATCTGCTATCTTTGACCATGAAATGAATGTCGGGGCGGTTCTTGATTGCCAGTGTGCTCATCCTCATGAATTTGGATGGACTAGAGTTAATGGAGAATCATTAGTTTTACTAGATTCTCTGCTAATAGAATTATCTTGAGACAATCTTTTTTGCCTGCCTTAACAAGCTACATCCTATCATTCTTATAAAAATAAAACTATTAAAATATTATGTATTAAAAATATGAATCACTAAGTTAGAGCAATAAAAATAAAAAAATTGAAATATATTGAGAGCTTATGTTTACCTTTGATGTAAGAAATAATTATTAAAAATAGTTAAAATATTGGTAACTTATAGATTACTATCCTTATTGTTGACTTTCGCTACTACTTTGAGATTGAATTAAATTAGACCATTTTCTCTCTAGTTGAAGTAATACTAGACTTGACTTTCACAACATAGTTTTAGTTAATTGATTTGAGATCTTCAATGTAGAAAATAGACTCTACTTATGAGGAGAAAATAAATGGATCATGTTCCAATTTCTCTCCAGTATGTATTAAATGTGAAGAGTTCACCAAGGTATATCCAAATTGATCACGCTTTATCCCCGGAGCATTATTATTCATTCGATCACATCTGAACAACACAATCTTAAATAAATTAGAGTAACGGATATTACTGATATCACTCACTCTACCATATTAATTAGAATTTCAAACTTTTGTAGTATTAACAACACCATGATTTTAAGTTTTCTTATTGTCATCATAATCTTTGATATGAACCCTTTATATCTTCATGCAATTCGATTAGGTCTATATGCTAGAACTTTTATTTCTTTTGGTAACAGATCATTAGTATTCATAACCTGCATAAAGAGACTACCTCTTTATTAATGTTTATGTATGCTGATTACTAATATAGTAAAAGTTGGAAACTCACATGTTGTCTAAATCATTGATGAAAATTTTCCTTCAGAAGCTTTTCGATATAGGAAGAGGTAAGATATGTATGGCTACATCATTTTTCTTTTCTCACCTCTATGAGCTTATACCAAAGTTTTTTCATCTAAGACACATAGGGTCACTTTGCCTAATGGAATTCCTCCACTCGAGAAGTGATAAATTAGTCTATCTTCATTTGATAAATACTTGCTACTTGTGGAGTTATGTAATAACCTCAAATCCATCTAAATATTTAGAACAAAAATTAATTCCTTCTACAGTAATATAACCCTTTGCAATCAAACCCTATGATTATGCCTTATTTCCAACATAGTCCTTAAGAATTGAGAAGAATTTGTGCATTAGAAAAGTCACTTATTTAATGTGTATTAAAAAATGAGAGAAAAATAAAATTTAAATCTTATCTCTCAAACAAATATATTCATCGATAATGTATTGGGCCATCGAGTTTAATTTCTGCAACCAAGTGAATAAGCAAATTTGATTATCATTGATATATACTTACTCAATTCGACTATAAGAACGTTAAATTTGAAAGTCATTTGACGATCCAATTAATTTCTCAAAATTTTCATGTATCTTCTTTAAGCTTGATTTGAGCTCATTTAGATCTGTATTGACCCATTATTGATATCATAGGCTCGTCTCATTGTCATTTAATTTGATTGCATATGAGATTGGTGCTTGATTTGATAAATTTTGATGGATATATCAATGCATATAATAATTCTTATGAGGGTTGTATTTACATTAATTCAATACAACATAAATTAATAAAACTGTAAGTCTCATTTACTAGCCTTTTGATACTAGTTTTTTTTACAAATAATATAATATATTAATGATCATAAAACAATGTATCTACTTAGATATTAATTCTTGCAGTTGCAACAATTTCTTTATCTTCGATCACAGCAACGATAGCTTGGTATTTTAATGTAACAAAAATTGTAATTAATGCAGCCTATATATTTATTTAAAAAAAATCCAGCTTCATTTCTACACTGCTCTTTTTTTTCTACTATTTGAACAGTAAACCCTCAAAGATCAACAGTCTGATCGAATCAAAGATATGATTGCTACGATGTGATTTTTATTTTCCCAATTGGATCAAAGATAGAAAATTTTCAAAACAATATTAGCATAACAATACGCTTAAAAAAAAAAAAAATTAACTTTCAACATTATTGATAGCCGAATAATTGATAATTTATCAATGTAGCGTATTGTCAATTGTTGAACTGACAATAATACATCTGTCTGAGCGGTGTTATCCACTCGGTGGGTTGCTATCAGCAAAGTGAACACTAGCCAACCTAAGATGTCCATCGGTTTGCGACGATCAATCTAGAAAGAAAGCATTGGAGACTCACATCTTCTTAAGCGAACTGAGCATCGGGATAGTCTGTCGTCGGCTATACAACTACTATCCTATCTTGGGCGGTGCAACTATTGATAATAGCAAAACTTTTTTTTAAAGCTACGCTCCAACGGGCGACGACCAAGCCCTAGTTCAATGGACGGATAGTTGAGTTTCTCGAATGGGTAGAAATGAGCACACATTTTTTTAAGCTCATTTCTCCCAAATTATTTTCACATTCCTCCGAGCTCAAAGCTCATTTCTCCCAAAATTCTTTCATACTCTTTCAAGTTAGTAAATTTCTCGCTGATATATTACTATATGATGTCGAGTCGTCGAGATCTTTTAAAGTCTTCATCATTACTAGGTTAGAGAAACTTTTTTATCTTGCATTTTTATATAGTGTTGCGTGGTTCATTTTTCTGAAAAAAAAATGAAGCTCTATATTGTTGTTTAAGATTTAGCTCACTGAATTTTTAAACAATAAGACAAATAAAACTATCCTCTTTCAGGAATGACAACCCGAAGATTTTTGATTAAGAGTTCTAACTTTATAACTTTTTAAATTAACTATTCACTAGTTTATATGTGAAATTCAATTTATAGTAAGTGGTAAAACCAATGAGTAGCAGGAGAGGCAGTTACCGCCCTTAAATTTTTATTAAACCCTTTTAATATCAAATAATACATTACAAATTTTTTGCCCTTGTTAATCTTAATTACATATAATCTAAGTTTAATTTGAGCCAAATATGATCATTATACCCAATTGAACCCAAAATGACCAATTTGATCATTTGACTAAATTTGACTTATTTAAGTCAAGCAGAGTTGACTTAGGTTTAAGTTAACTAAAATTAATTAATCATAAGCATTTTAAATAATTAATTTAAACATAATCCTAAATCAATTGGGCAAACATGACTCACTTGACTCAACCTAACTCAATTTGGGTTAAGTTGAGTCAAGTTAAGTCTTAACCCAAAGTGAGTTCACTCACCTCCTCATACATCAAAACTAACAAAAATTTAAGCTTTAATAAGGAAAAGGGCATGCCAAACACAAGAAAATAAAGATAGAGGAGGTGAGCATGAGGAGACAAAAAAATATTTATTTCTTTCTTTACATGGGAGGGCATGGAGAAAGAAAAAGGGGGAGTTTTCTAGAAATCTCTTTTCTTTTCTTCTTAATATACTAGAAACACATACACACATTCGTCCAACTAGAAAAAAAATCTCTCTCCTCACCTCCTGTGCTTTCTAAGTTTAATAGTAACCAATTTCCAGCAATGGGCGGTGGTGCATGACAGTTGGATCATTTCGCAAGAAGACAAAAGAAGAGATTTGAGGAGCTTTTCTAGCATCCACCAAACGTGGGCTTCAGTGAGATAGCTTTTCTAAACTTTAGATCATCCATAGGTGTTTGTATTTGGTGAAACATTTGCACAAATATAGGATTTTCTCTTAGATCTCATTGCACTTTCTTTCTTTCAATTCCCTAACGAGAAATAAAGTGATTCTTGACTTAGATTATCAGAAGGTTGCGAGATCCTATGGTGTTTGGGGTAAATCCCATCCATCCAACCCTTTTTGACCTGCCTCCTATGAGGAAGACAACCTATGAGCCGTCCATCTTACTTAGATAGAACGGAGGGACGATTACCATTATATTTCATTTTTGATTTATTCCATTAGATCATACCCAAAAAATTTAAAAATCATAAAAAAAAATAAAATACTTAAAAAAAAATGTAAATAAGGGCTGCATGGATTTGTTGTTTCTAGAGGAATTCAATGAACCCTACAATCTCCAAATTAGGTTCTATATATTAGGCATAATTTAAATTTTAGTGAAAACTATATTTCTTTAATTAATCATAAAATATTAAACAAATTAAGTTAAAAATTTAAAAAAGAAATTTAATGTTATTGCCTACATATTATAAAATTTTCAAGTTAAATAGCCTTGTGATTTAAGAGTTATTAATTTTTTAAAGTCAAATAGCTAATTTTAAATAAATAATTAATTAAAATTATAAAAATTATTAAAGTTTATAAAAATAATTCAAATCACTTTAATAAATATCAGAGATCTTAAAATCAGACCCTCTGGATTACACTAAATCACAAAATAATTAAATTAGGATTTAATTAAGCATTAATTAATTACTTTAATTATGTGAAATTTTAAAAATCATAACTAATTGTAGAAAATTTGAAAAAATATACAAAATCCTCTATGGAAAGCTTAGATAGAGGAGAATCTAAGAAAAATAAAATCTCCAAATTTTATCAAGTATATAGTAATTAATTAGATTTGAAGTTTCACTTAATTTGTATAATTAAGCTTTAATCACTTGTTGGGTTAGCTTAAAATTTTGTGTGATTGTGTTATGGGATGACTTTTGCCTCCCATAATTATTGCATGTTAATTTGCTAAGTAATTTGGGAGATCCAAATTTTCAAACCTAAATTAATTATTTTATGAATTTAATAAATAATTAAAATTAGGAAAATTATGGAATTAATTATGAAAGTATAATTATGTATTAAAGGAGTAAGGGTGATCAAAGAAATCAATTAGGACCTCTGGTCTTAATTTTATCTCAAACTGACTCTAAAATTTTTTTATTGAATTAATTAAATCATTAATTACACTAGAACTTAAAAATTCATAATAATTAGTGTAGACCTCAAAATTTTTTTGATCAAGCCCCCGTCATGCTCAACTATTAAAGAGGTTTTCAATAAAATCAAAATCTCTAATTAGTTAAGGTATTTTGAGTATAATGATGATTTTATATTTTCTCTATTTATTTATTTAATTTTTAATTACATGCCCAATTGTATTAGGATTTTTAAGACATGCTTATTTCATGTTTATGCATTTTTTTATAAATTTCTCATAAGTTTTGGGCTTATACTTAGGGCTTAATTAAATTTATGGCTTTTTTTGGGGCTAAATTGATCAAATACCTAATTAAACTTAATTAATTCATAAAAATCATCCAATCCACTTTTGAATCTCTTAATGAACATTGATAGGTCAAGGGATAACTTTAATAATTTTTTCTCTTCATTAGGATTAAATGATTTAAATTTTAAAAATCAACCATTATTGAATTCGATTAGGCTAAATGACACTTATCTTCATATGAATAACCTTAGGAATTAATAACTCCAAATAGGTTATGTGGTGACATTTAACTGCTTTGCTTTATTCATTCATAAATTTTCCTTTCATATATTTCATGCACTCATGTTTCAAAAATAAATAAAAAGGTTACATTTAATTTCATGTTTTGAATTAAATAGTGTGGCTATTATCACTAGTAAATCTTAAATTATTTTATTAATTAACAAAAAATATATATTAATAAAAATATAATTAATATGAATAATTAACAATTAAATTTAAAATTTTATATGCATGAACTATAATTTGAAATGTATATAGTTTGGAAAACTCGATGTCACAAGGCTGCTAGATCAAAGGAGGTCTTAATACCTCGTATCTATGTTATAACAATGATACATACCTTAAGGTTTGTAGTGAATTACATATTAAGGTTAAATTATTTTACTTATATATATATATATATATATATATATATATATATATATATATATATATATATATATATATATATATATATATATATATATATATATATATATATATATATATGAATAATAAGTATATAGTTTAGATATTCACGAAGTAAGAGACTTTAAGTAGTCCGAAGGGGGTCTCTGATTACCTCACTTCTTTGGTTCAACAATGGTACACACTTATATAAATTTAATATGCTAATGTGTATGTATATGCATAAGATATAATTAAATCATTTTCTTCTACAAAATTAATGCATCATATCTCATATAGTAATTATTAATAAAAATGTAGTAATTCATTCATGCATTAACCATAGAATAATCTAATAATATATACATGTATTCATTAAACAATTAAATATGTTATATAATTAAATGAATATTATAAGATAATGAAGCAAGGTTGAGAAATATCATTAAATTAGCCATGGTTTGGTTTATTAATCTTAAAATGTCGTTCATGTTTAGATAAAATCACTTAAGCCAAATCCAAACACATAGCTAAATAAAAAAAATTTATAACACTTCATTAAGATAATTAAATGTCATACAATTCATCATTAGATTCACCTAAGGTTAAGGATTAAGGTGGATCTCACTCCTCCTTTCTTTCTTTAAAGCTCTAAATTTAAATGAAACAAAAAATAATAAAAAATTAAAAAATATTAGCTTTAAACATTAAAGCCTAACTTTTCCATACCACACTAAGACATAGCACTCACATTTGAATACTAAGTTATCAATCATAGTTTTAGGTTAGGCCGGTGCTTTGTTGTGGTGGATTGATATTTTGTTTTATGATATAATATTTTTAGACTAAATGTTAGGATTATTTGCACACTGTATAGATATTAGGTTGATATTAGACAAATAATATTAAATGCAGGGAAAATTGCTTAAGGAACTGCTATAATAAAAATTATAAATGTCTCTTACTTGTAGGTGCTGCTTAAGTCTTTAAGCATAATCCATAGGATATGTGGGCTTGACGACCCGAGGTAGAGTGTTAAGCCATAATGTATGAAATAGAACTGGTTGGTGTAAATGTGTATTATGCTAACCATTGTTTAGCAAGTGTGGTTACATTTAATTTGATAATAATATAATTTTTTATAATAGGATTATTATTAGAGCTATGAGGTTTAGGATGTGTAGTGGCTATAAGGCATAGGCTTGTGAGGCCATGTGTTGCCTGGAGTACCGATCCATGAAATGAAGATATAAATAAAAATGGAAGACCACATAGCTTTATTTTCATTTGTATAATTAATTATAATCCAGGCTATATAAAGGTAGAGCTCGACTACCCAATCTTTTTCTTTTCTTGGGTGTACGCAAGTACCCAACCGCACTGACATTTTATTCTTTTAATCAATAATATTTTTTTGGCTTGTTTACACTGATTGTGCAATACAAATGACATGTTTTCATAGGTTTCATAAAGCTTGATTATTTGTTGTATAACTTGGATATGGTTGGCTATTTAGAAAATTAAATTTTCAACTCCAACTAAGTAACTTTAACTAAATTTTAATAATTCATAACTTTATCTAAAAGATTAAAAATTTAATTAAAGATATAAAAGATTTAGTAACCCCTTAGCTACATGTTGTATGTTATAACACCATGCATATATCTTGCTTTCTTCTTTGTAAATTGGGAGTTTCCATTCTTGCATGATAAGGGATAGGGCTTGACTTGTGAGAGTTCTCTTGTAGTGGAAAATATTCCATCTCTCTAATTTAGCCCATGACTCTATTTCTTCGTGCATGTAGGCATAAGATCTTCCTAAGCTTGAGTTCAAAATGACAAATCAAAATGAAATAAAAATCTGTAAAATTTGTTGCATTAGTCTAAGGCATGATTTTCATACATAATCTAGTCTCATAAGGAGAGAGTTTAGGACTCTAGATTTATTCTTAATAAATAACAACTTAATCATTTTGCATTTACATAAGACTGCCCACATGATTTTGAATCATAGGAGGTGTTAGCTAATAACCACTTTAGGTGGTTATAAGTCCAAAAGAGAATCGGATCACTATCTCTAGTGGAAGTGAACCAATATATTTCACTTTCCTGAGTAGAATCAAGTCGAACTCTTAGCTTATGCTACAACACTTTAAATATATGTTCAGAGGCTACTTATTTTTCATTTACTTTAGTGTAAGTCTTCACCTTTTTTGGTATTTCACAATCTTGTGTTATCAGAATTTAAGTCCTAGTCTTCTGATAACATGCCAACTCAAATAGCTATAAATTTTTTTCTTCAAGAATATAAAGCCTCACTGTAAGTTAGACTGAAGTAGTCACTAGGATTTCTAGTATTATGAGTTCTTCTTACTTATCCTCCTTTGGAATTTATTAAGAACTATCTCTATTTGAGCTTTCTTTCTTGATTTTTCAACATTTATACTTTTGATATCAAACTTTGAAATCCATAGATATGTTAGCTAGTCACTTAAACGAGAGTATTCTTAAGAGATTCTTTGATGTTTTAATTTAGAGTCATGCAGACACCACATAGATTTTAGGAGGGTACTTATTAAAGTGATCAGGTATGACATTGAGGTAAGGTATACCATCTTGAGATATGGAAATATCATCTTACAATGGATCTAATCACATAATAAGGACTCTTAAGGTAGATGTATATACCAGTGATATTTCTTTTACTTTATATGGAAAAGTAAAACAAGGTTTATTTTATGCCGAGTTCTTTAGTTTCCTATGGAAGCAAGCTTCCATAATTAATTACATCCTAAGAAATAAGAATTTTTAAAAATACTCTTGATTAAAGTAGTCAATCAATATCTCTAAAGATTTCAAGGTTAGATTAGGATTAGATATTTTTGGAAATCAAGTGGGAAAGTTCAATTTGGAAAGACTTATTTTGGATTCCAAGAGAAGATAAGTAGAAAGCACTCATGTTACTAGGAAGCCTAGTGAGTGTTGCAGCATATCCTATGGTGAGGCTTTATATGTTTGAAAGAGATGATTTATTTTAGTTTGAGTTAAAATTTTATTAGAATATTAGGGCTTATAATCCACCAACATAAGATTGTAGAAATACATAAGAAGTGAGAACTTATACTCTTGAAGGAAATAAGCAATCTCGGATCCTAAATCTAAGATGATTTAGCACAAACTAAAAGCATGACTTAAATCTAAATGGAAAATAGGATATAATGGTTTACCTCCACAAGAGAGGGTAAACCCATCCCAACTTTTGGACTTACAACCGCCTAGAGTGGCTGCCAGTTAACACCTCCTACAATTCAAACCATGCAGGTCAGCCTTATGTAAGTGCAAGATAACTAAGGTGTTGTTTAATTAGGAAAGAGACTAGAGTCCTAAAATCACCTACTAAGAGATTAGATCATGATTGGCATGAGGGCATGACTTAGACTAAATGTAAAATATTTACAAATTTTTATATCATTTTGACACATTCATTTGGACAAAATCTTGGGATAATTATGCCTAAATGTATGATAAAATTAGATTGTTGGCTAAATTAGCGGGAGGAGGTGTTCTCCATTATAAGGGATGCCCTCAAAAGTCAAGCATTCCCCTATTGTGCAAGAGTGGAGACCCTCCATATTCAAGAATAAAATAAGATGATATGTATGATATTAGAACATACATCATTCAACTAAGGGTTGCTAAATCTTTTAATTATCTTGATTAAAGCCTAAGATTTAAAGTGAGGTTATGAGTTATTTTGAAATTTAGCCATGAGTTATTAATAGGGGTAGAAAAGTTAATTTTGTCCTAAAGAGCCTACAACATCCAGGCCACACATTCAATCATCAAGCTTAAGAAACCTATGAAAAATATATAATTTTTATTACACAGTCTAGAGATGACAATCAAATATTTTATAGATTTTCATAAAATAATAAGAGGTTGGTGCAGTTGGGTACTGTCGTACACCCTGAAAAAGAAAAAGTTGGGTAGCCGGGCTCTACCCTTATACAACTCAGATTACAAAAGAATATTATAACTATAATTGATTAAATGCTATGAGAGGCTTCATTATTCATCTTTCTTTCTTTTCTTTTGATTTGATTTTGCTCCAAGATTTCATAGGGCCTCCTAGGACTTTGCCATCTAGCCACTACTCATCCTAAACCCCATAACACTAATCCTAATCTTATTTAAAAAAATTGCATTTTTATGATAAAAATGAAATCTAACCACACTTGCAAAATAGATGTTAGCTAAACAACCATACAAACCAATGTAGTTATATTCTATAAGTTCAAACTTAGCACCCTGCACATGGGTAACCAAGTCCACCTATTCCAATGTAGATTATGTAAAGGGGTATAAGCAACATGCAAATAAAAGCATTCATATTCATTTTTATTTCAACAACCCCTTTAGCATAATCCCTTGCAAAAATATCATTAGGCTAATAACGACATAACATGTAGTCTATGCATAAGTAATCCTAACATTCAGTCTAAAATATTACATCATAAAATAAAATACAATATCACAACATGCATCATCCTAACTTGGAGCTAGAAGTGGTGACTTAACATTCTAATGTGTGTGCTTAAGTTTAGTGTGGTATGTCTTACTTGGCTTTAGAATTAGGTTAAACATGAGAGGTGGCTTCATTTCAAGTTATTAAGAGGATTAGTGAATTTTAATTTGTATTTTCTTTTGTTACATTTGGTATTTACTTAACATCTAATTGTTTTGAAGAGAAGAGAGGGGATTTAAGCCCATTCATTTTTATCTTAAGTTATTTTCTAAAGCATGTTGTTATAATTAGGTTTATTTTAGTGAATAATTTATTAAATATTTTATTAATCCTAAATTTATGTTAATCTTAAGGAATCCTATTCAAACATGAGAGGCATCTTAAGATTATTAAATTGAATTACTATCACATGGATAATGTTATATTATTCCTTTTTTATTATCAATAGCATGCATATGATTTTGAACTTAACATACCTATACATGCAATGTATTTTTGGCACACTTAAATGATTATTAATGTATATATTTTTGGTAGAACAAAGGAATTCCATTCTTTAGCTAAGTACACACACATGTGTTAAAGATTTAGGCAAGTACGTGTCATTGTTTAAACCAGGGAAGTCAGATAATCTAAGATCTCCTTAGGGCTATTTAAAGCCTCATATTTCTGGGATATCCAAACTATATACTTGCTATCTTAAATACATATGAATGTATACACAACCATGAGAATTAAAATTATGCAAAAGATTGTATGTTAACAAATTTATTTATTCATGTAAAGTAAAGCTTTATCCAAATTCTAATGCATGTAAGCATCTGAATGAAATTAAGTAAGTTTGTGTCATTGTTTAAACTAGGGAAGTGAGGTAACCTAAGACCTCCTTGGGGCTACTTAAAGCCTTATAATCCTAGGATGTCCAGGTTATATACTTACTAATATTCAAACATATGTAAACATACACATGAATCATAAAAATAAAATAATATTTTAACATTTTTAATCTATAAATAAATGTAACTCACATGTAATATTCATAACCAACATCAATTTAAATCTTCATTTATAATTTTTAAAATAATTTTGAAATTTATTTGTGATAATATTCACACATATAATAGGATTAACCAACACATTCAACTTACATAAAATTAAATTCAATTGATTCTTTTATTTGAAAACATGAATTGATGATATCAAATGGCATACAAATTTATGATGATTGAAAAGGAATAACTAAACATTGTCACATAATACATTCAATCACATTAATTTGTAAGAACAATCAACTTAAATAAAATCATTTAAGATTAACCAAAGTTATTTATGAAGCTTGATTTTGGAATTGAATTATTAAACTTAAAGAGGAGAAATACTATTTGCTGTTTTAACCCCATCCCACATTAGTGACTTAATATGTTTAAGGAAAAGTAATTAAGTGAATTTTATGGATTAATTAAGTTCAAACCATTAAGCAATTCATTTAATTTCCCTTTCCTATGCTTTCTTAATTTAATTAACTACTTAGTCATGAGCCTCCAATGATATGCAAATGAGAAATTAAAATTTATAATGCTCCTAAAGGGACTTAAAGCAATTAGGCTCATGCTTAATAGTTAATTAGATTAAGGAAAGGACTAATTAAGTACTTATATAGTTTTCCTACACCGATGGCTTAACCATATGTTCTTTATGGTTTTTTATGTTATTAAACACATAAAGAGGAATCCATGAAAATATATTTAAGCAAATGACCAAGGAAGTGGCCTTAATCATTTCCCCTCATCATTTCCACTATTAATAATGATTAACCATCATTAATAATTTAATTTTTATTGTTTAACATTTTTAATAATTATTAAATTATTTAAAGATGGTAATTAAGATTTGAATTTCAAATTTTCCAAATTACTTAGCCAATAAATCCCAAAAATATTATGGGAGGCAGAGGACATCCCATGGAATTAACCTATCCAATTTATGATCCATTGGCCAAGTAATTAAAGCTTAATTAAGATAATTAGCATAAAATTCAAACCCTAATTAAGCATTATTCATTATTAAAATATTAGGGATATCATTTTTTTTAAATTCTTCTATGTTTACCCTTTCAAAATGGGTTTACTCATATTTTTTAAGATTTTTCTACAATTAGTTATAATTTTTTTTGAAGTTTTGGCTAATTAATCAAATTTTAAACCCCTAATTAACCTCTTAACCCATTGGTACCATGCGGGAGCTGACATGGCGTTACTTTCCATGTTGCGCCATAGGATGGCTACTTAAAATGTTCCCCATGGCGGCTGAGTCAGTTGTGGCGGATGTGGTTTTGCCACCATTATTCCTATTAGATTAAATTGAAAAATCTAATATATTAAATTATGAGCATCCATTCTAATCATGTGAAATGATGCAAATGATCTGTCATCCCTGAGTGCTGAAAGACGGACACCGTCCACCCTACTTTGCTCAATCTGAGCTCACCGGAGCTCATGAGACATCAGGATCGACTCCAAAATGTGTGGGGAGAAGAACTAAGGAGATCTTATGGTAAAAATTGCATGAAATTACAACATCCTTCAAAAGACCAACACCTTGGGGATTATTTATGGTTTGCTGAATTTAGCTCGTCAGAGCTCAAGATCACTAGTCCGACGATTGAGGTAGCTTTGTCTTGAAGAAATAAATCCCTATTGAGAAGCTCTTGACTTGCCTCCCTGTCGATAGCTCTATGGACCAAACACCACCATGAAGCTTGCTAGAGTTGGTCTTGGAGTACCTTTTAGTGATCAAATTGATTAGGAATCAATTTATTTTGACTTGCTGGAGCTTGGGGATGGTGTAAGAAGAGTTAATTTGAGTTTGGTAGAGTTTAAGTGAGGTTGGACTAATAGGGGGCACAGTTTCAGCTTAAGTCTTACCACCATGATAGGGAGCATGAAGGGATTGGGAGAAAGTCTAAGGATGCTCGCAATCACTCAAGGAAAAAATGGTGTCATTTTAATTGGATGGGGAGGAGTATACCCTCCTCCCCAAGTGATCTGATGGTTGGGATGGTTTCAACTTTTGATAATTGTCTGACAGGGTAGGTGGCTGGAGATGTTAACAAGGGGCTAAGATGGAGACTCTTAAGGGGTTGAGGTAGGTGTAAGGGCTGGCAAGGTGTTTACCTCCTCCTCTAAGGGTTTGTTTAGGCATGCATCTTTTGAAAAGTTTGTAAAGTCTAAAGCAACTTTTGAAAAGCAATTGTGTGTTACAAAATTTTTTTTTTTGAAAATTCAAAAAATAGGTTTCTACACTCTAAACTCAAAATCTCATTCTCAAAACTTTTGAAAATCGAAAAGAACTAGTAGCCAAATGAAATTATTTTACTTTTTGAAAAAGAAAAGCAGCTAGAAAGCTATCCCAAATGCACCCTAAGTGTTCTAGTGTGGAGCCATGGGTGAACTCACCCTCTCTTGACCTAAGATTAAACCCAATAGCCTTGGGTCAGGTGGGTCAGTGGTCTTAGTGTCTAAAATGAGCTAAGGGTGGCTACCATGGGTTGGTGAGTGGGTGACACCATCCAAATGAGGATTTTGTATCATTTGGATGTTAGTCTAATAGGTTTTGATCTAAACCAGGTCCACCATGAGTTTGGTTCATTTGGGTGACCCAAGGTGACCCAAGGATGGGTCATGCCAAGTTTGGTTGGGTGGTTTGAATGGGTTTGGCTCAATTTGAACCAAATGGGTCAAATAGGGTCAAATTGGGTTAGGTTGACAATTGGTCAAATTGGGCTAAACCATGGGTTTGGATGTGTTCAAATGAGCATTTCAAATATTTTGGTTTAATTTATTTGATTTGATTTGAAGTGGATTTAGATTTGGCTCATATGAGTTTAGATGAGTCAAATGAGCTAAGTTATCCAATTTGGTCAAATTGGCCAAATTGGCTTAGGTGAAGGGTTGGTTTAGGTTCAATTGTTCATTTAAGAATTATAGGTATTGGTTTGAATTAATTTGGATTTGGAAGGGTTTGGTTAAATTGAATCCTTTAGGTCAATTTGGGCTAAATGGGTCAATTGAGTTGGTTTGACCAAATTGGATACAATTGGATGTTGGATCATGTCCATAATCAATTTGTGGTTGTTAGAGGCATTGGTTTCAATCAATTTGATTTAGAATGAGATTTGGCCCCATTTGGCCCTTTAGGTCAAATTGGGTCAAGAGGCCAATTTGGCTTGGTTAAGTTCAATATTGAGTCATGCTCCACAATCAATCTATGGTTGATAGGAATCACTAGTTTCAATTGATTTGGATTGGAATAAGATTTGGTTCATTTTGGTCAATGAGTTAATTTGGTTTAACTTGGGTCAAGTGATCAAATTAGTTTGGTTTAACTCAAATGATTTTAATTGGACAATCAAGGATGATCAACAATCATTATAAAAGAGATTGGATGGGTTGACTCAATCCAATTTGGGTTAGATTGGATTTTGGCCCATTTGGTCTCTTTGGGTCAAATTCTGTTGATTGGACTCATTTGATTGAATTGTTTTGATTGGTTTGTATTGGAGGAGTTTGAAATGGAGTATTGAAAGGTTGGAATGATTTTGTGAAAATCAATGGAATTTGGTTTCAATTAAATAGGCTTGAGTCATATGATCATGGGATGATTGTAGAGTTGATTTAGGTTAAGGGTTAAGTTAATTTGGCTTGGAGCTTGGATAGGTAGCAAATTCAATTGGGGTTGGTTATGTTAGCTTGAGGTTAGTTTTGGATAAGTGGATAAGCATAGGTTTTGGTTTAGGCCATGGGATAGGTATAATCTATTTGTCCTAAGGCATAACCTAAGCTTAGGGTGTGCCCTTCCTAAGTCTCTAGGTTTGGGTTTAGTGTTCCCTTAGTCACTAGAAGTGTCATATGACTAAGAAGATCCTAGTGTTTAGAAAACTCCAAAGCCTAAGATGGGAAGGGTAAGCCTTCCTCCAAAAGTGAGGTCAACAGATTCATATCGCCTAGGTTGTAATTAACTATGGGGGATTACCCTATAAGAAACTTAAGAACCGACTTGAAATAAACTCTACTTTAATTCATCCTTGTGAAGTAGGAGAAAATTCTTTGGTCCACTTAGACCCATCGGCCTTAGAAGTACTTATTAAGTGGTTGAGTCCATTGTAGGGTGATACTCCATCTCTTAAGATAGTACATTATTCTTTGATGATGTACTCGATCATTTCAATAAGTACCCTCTAATATCTATGTGGTGTCCCTCATCATCATATTTCTAAACACTATAGATTTTTCTAGCGACTTCATTGGGAAAAGTTCCCCTCTCGATCTTTAGTGATTGACCAATAACTCTATATATTGGTAGTAAGTTTATGTTACTCATGAGCTTAGACTACCATTCATTATGTTGGATGTCTTGTCCATTTCTTCCTTGGGCAAGTGTTACCAACATCTTTATTTTCTTGGTTTTAGAACCTTTCATTTATCACTAGTTAATGAGTAGGTTCTAAAACCTCCCATTAAATTCCCCAATGGGTCAATTCAAAGAAATTCCGATTAATCACTAAAGTCAATAAAATATTTGACCATATCTTAAAATAATTTTCATGCTTAAGCATGGCGAGTTAGTTAATAGAATTTTAAATTCTCAAATTTGTAAATTTTCCAAACCCACTTAATGGGGTGGTTTGAAATTTAAATAAGAATCTCTCCAAATTTTTTTGAACCCTGATCATTATAGCTCCATCTGATGAGTGTTGGTTTAAAATATCAAATTTATGAATTTTATGAATAATTTATACTACTCTTTCAATAGGATCAAGCACCCTTACAATAATAACCAATTACATCAAAGAACCATGTCATCCGATAAGCTTATTTTCTCTTTTTTCACCGATGTGGGCTTGGTCTTGGATCAAGCCTTACTCATCAATTCCCCTATCATCAAATTTGGGCTAGCCTTTGACAATTTCAAGATCATTTGTGATGGCGCTGTTCTCACTATAGTTAACCATGAAGATGGTAGATAAGAAACACCTTTTACAATTTGACCTAAGTTTAGAGGAAGAATTCCTTTCATTGAAAAGAAAGTTTGTTATGGTTCTGACTTTACCACTACCATCTGCCATTTCACCACAAGTAGAATGGCGAAGATTGAGGAGACACTCATGATAGCCTCATTCTCAAAAGGAAGCCAAATATTGAGTCGTGGTTGTTCTATTTGTCTTTTAGGTAGGTTCTTCCTTTATCACATTCCCCTCAGCAAAACTTTGAGGAGAAACAAGAATAGAAAGTTAAAAAAGCAATATAAGAGGATTTTTAGGAGGTAGATATCTCATCTCAAATGGGTGTGGTGTTTTAATTTGGAGTTGGGTGGACAACACACAGATCTTATGGTACTTATTGAAGTGATCGGGTACGACATTGAAGTATGATGTACCATCTTGAAAGATGGAAACATCATCCTGCAAATTGACATAATCACCTAATAAGGACCCCTAAGGCAGATGGGTCTTCATATATACCAGAGATCATTCTCCTATTTTACATGAAAAAGTAAAGCAGGGTTTATTTTATGATAGGCTCTTTAATTCTCTATAAATTTTCATAGTTAATTACATCCTAAGAAATATGGAGTTCTTAAGAAAACTCTCGATTGAAGTAGTCAAAAATCGCCCCTAAAAATTTCAAGGTTAAACTATCAAAGAATTGGATATTTATGGAAAATCAAGTAGGAAAGTTTAGTTTGGAAAGACTTATTTTTAGGTTCCAAAAGAAGATAAGTAGGGAGCACACATGATACTAGGAAGCCTAATAAGCACCCCAGCCTATCCTATGGTGAGGCTTTAAATGTTTGAAAGGGAATATTTATTTTAATTTGAGTTGAAATTTTATTAGAATGCTAGGGCTTATAATCCATCAACACAAGATTATGTAAATGCCTAAGAGTTGAGAATTTATGGTCGTAGCCTGAAGGAAACATTCAACCTCGGATCCTAAATCTGGGAAGTCTTAGTAAAAATTAAAGCACGACTTAAATCTAAGTGAAAAATGGGACATATTGGTTTACCTCCATATGAGAGGGTAAACCCATCTGACTCTTCTGGACTTACAACAGCCTGGAGTGGTCACCAATTAACACCTCCTATGATTCAAAACCATGTAGGTCGGTCTTATATAATTGCAAGATATCTAGGACAATTATTTAATTTTGGAAGGAGACTAAAGTCTTAAACTCAATCCCTAAGAGACTAGATCATGATTGGCATGAAGACATGACTTAGACTAAATGCAAAATCTTACAAATTCTTTATCTCATTTTGACACATTCATTTGGACAAAAGACTTGGGCTAATGATGCCTAAATGCATGATGAAATTAAGTTATTGGCTAAATCAGTGGGAGGAGGTGTTCTCCATTACAAGGGATGCTATCATAGGTCAAGTATTCCCCTATCGTGCAAGAGTGGAGACCCTCCCTATTGAAGAATAGAATAATATGGTATGCATGATATTATAACATACATTATTCAGCTAAGGGGTTATTATAATTTTTAATTATCTTGATTTATAGCCTAAGCTTTAAAGTGAGGTTATGAATTATTTAAAATTTAAATTATGAGTTATTAATGAGGGTAGAAAAATTAATTTTTTCTAAAGAGCCTACCACATTCAGGGCACACATTCTATCATCAAGCTTAAGAAATCTATGAAGAACCTACAATTTCTATTATGCATTTTAAACATAGTAATCAAACATTTATAGATTTTGTAAAAGAATAAAAGGCCGGGCTGTAGCACCATACACCCCAAAAAAGTGAGAGAAATTGGGTAGCCGAGATCTACCCTTATACAACCTAGATTACAAAAGAATAATCATAAGTATAATAGAAATTAGATGCTATGGGGGCTTCAATCTTCATTCTTCTTTCTTTTCCTTTAATTTGGTTTGCTTTAAGGCTTCACAGGGCCTCCCAGGACTTTGCCTTCTAGCCACTCCTCATCTTAAACCCGATAGTACTAATCCTAATTCCTATTATAAAATTATATATTTATGAAAAATAAAATCTAACTACACCTACAAAATAGATGTTAGCTAAACATCCATATAAACCCAAGCAGTTATATTTTATAAGTTTGGAATTAGCACCCTACACATGGGTAACCAAGTCCACCTGTCATAATATGGATTATGTAAAGGGGTATAAGCAATATACCAACAAAAGCATTCATATTTAATTTTATTTTAGCAACCCTTTTAGCATAATCTTGCAGAAAATATCATTAGGCTAATAATGGCCTAACATCCAGTCTACGCATAAGTAATCCTAACATCCAGATAAAATATTACATAACAAAATAAAATACAACATCATATCATACATCGTCCTAACTTAGAGCAAGAAGTGGTGACTTAGCAATTCTAATGTATGTGCTTAGACTTAGTGTGGTATGTCTTAACTAAGCTTTAAAATTATAATTAGCTAAATTTGGAATTATTTAATTTAAACATGAAGGGTGATTTCTCTTTAAGTTATTTAGAGGATTGGTGAATTTTAATTTTAATTTTAATTTTGTATTTACTTAGCATCTAATTGTTATAAAGAGAGGAAGGAGATTCAACCTCCATCTCTACACTAAGTTATCTTCTAAAGAGTGTATTATTACAATTTAGTTTCTTTTTAGTGAATGATTTATTAAATATTCTTATTAATCTTATATTTTGGTTAATCCTAAAGAATTCTATTCAACATGAAAGGCATCTTAAGATTAATGAAATTGAGTTTTCATCACATAAATAATGTTGCATAATTCATTTTTATCATTAATAACATGCATGTGATTTTGAACTTAGAATACCTATACATGCAATGTATTTTGGCACACTTAGATGATTATGAATGCATATACTTTTGGTAGAAAAGAGGGATTTCATTCTTTAACTAAATACACATACACATGTATTAAAGATTTAAGCAAGTACGTGCAGTTGTTTAAACCAGGGAAGTAAGATAATCTAAGACCTCCATGGGGAAACTTAAAGCCTCGTATGCTCGGGATGTCCAGACTATATACTTGCTATCTTAAATACATATGAATGTATACAAAACCATGAGAATGAAACCATGCAAAAGATTGTATTTTAATAAATGTATTTATTTATGCATAGTAAAGTTCCACCCAAATTTTAGTGCATGTACACATAAGAATGAAATTAAGTAAGTACATGCCATTGCTAACTAGGGAAGAGGTAATCTAAGACCTCCAGGGGGCTACTTAAATCCTCGTTTCTGGGATGTCCAGACTATATACTTACTAACATATGCAAACATACACATGAATCATTAAAATAAAACAATACTTTAGCATGTTAAGCTATAAGCAAATATAAATCATATAGGATATTCATAATCGACATCAATTCAAACCTTCATTTATAATTTTAAAAAATCATTTTAGAATTTATCAGTGATAAAGCCACACATATAACTAGAATTAATCCAACAGATGCAACTTACACATAATTAAATTCAATTAATTCTTTTTTTTGAAAATATGAATGTATGATATCAAATGACATACAACATTTATAATGATTGAAAAGGAATACTTAAATACTTACATAATCCATTCAACTAAATTAATTCCTAAGGACAATCACATTAAATAAAATTATTTAGGGTTAACCAACATTTCTTATGGAGTTTAATTTTGGTTTTAAATTATTAAACTTAGAGAGGAAAAATAATATTTTCCATTTTAACCTCATCCCATGTTAGTGACTTAATATGTTTAAGGAGAAGTAATTAAATGGATTTTATGGATTGTTTAAATTTAAATCATTAAGCAAATAATTTAATTCTCCCTCTCCTAAGTCTCTTTAATTCAATTAATTACTTAAGTATGAGCCTCCAATGATATGTAAATGAGAAATTAAAATTGCAATGCACTTAGGGACCTAATGCAATCAGGCTCATAATTAAATATTAATTAAACTAAATAAAGATTTAATTAAGTACTTAAATGATTTTCCACACCCATGGGGTAACCATAATTTTCTTAGGGGTTTTTATGCTATTGAACACATAAAGAGGAACCCACAAATTCACATTAAATTATGTGATCTAATTACTATTTTAATTTGATTTAACTTCAGTACTACTTGCTTAATCATTCCTTAATTAAATCATGAGTTAATCAACCCTCCTATGGAAGAAGATTTAGGTAAATGATCAAGGAAGAGGCATTGTCATCTATCCTCATCATTTTCACTATTAACAGTGGTTAATAATCAAAATTTTACTGTTTAATATTTTTTAATAATTACTAAATTAATTAGAGAGGGTAATTAAGATTGTAATTCCAAATTCTCTTAATTACCTAGCCAATAAATTCAAAAAATTATGGTAGGCAGAGGACATCCCAAGGAATCAACACATTTAATTTGAGATCAATTGGCCAAGTAATTCAAGCTTAATTAAGGTAATTAGGTAAAATTTTAAACCCTAAGTAAGCACTATTTACTATTCAAACATTATGGATTTTATTTTTATTAAATTCTCTCATTTATCCATGCCAAAATGGGTTTACTCATACTTTTAGGATTATTTTTATAATTAGTTATGAATTTTTGAAGTTTTGAGTGATTAAATATATTTTTAATCCCTAATTAATCCCTTAACCCATCGAAGCCTTGGGGGAGCTGATGTGCCATCATTTTCCTGTGATCTTTAAAAGATTTTGAGAAATCTAATAGATTAAATCACAGTCATTCATTTTAATTATGTAAAACAGACGATGGATGATCCTTCATCTCCCAAATCGATGGAAGATGGATGCCATCCACCCTCCTATACTCAATCCAAGCTCGTCGGAGCTCATAAGGCATCGAGATCAACTCCAAAATGTTAAGGGAGGAGATCTATGGAGATCCTACGATGGAAATCATATGAAATCACAAAATATTTTATAAAAGACCAAATCATAATAGAATTTCTATGGATTGCTGGAATTTACCTCACTGGAGCTCAAGATCGGTGGTCCAACTACTGAGGTAGCTCCGTCTTGAAGAGATGAAGCCCTGTTAAGAAGCTCATGAGTTACCTCCCGGCTGATAGCTCTATGGACCAAACACTGGCATAATAGTCACCAGAGTTGGTCTAGGAGTGGTCTCTGATGCTTGAATCAATTTTTTTAGATTAGCCAGAGCTTGGGGAAGGTGTGGGAGAAGTTAATTAAAGTTTTAAGAGATTTGAGTAAGGTTGGACAGATAGAGGGCTCAGTTTCACTCAGGTTAGGTCTCATTAGTGATGGGGAGCACAAGAAGGTCCGGGATGCTCACAAACTCTCAAGGAAGCTCTCTGTGTGGTGTGAATTGGATGGGGAGGAGTATACCCTCCTCCCAAATTAATCTGACATATAGGATCAATTTGACTTTGGCAGTCATCCAGCTAGTGCAGGCTACCAGAGGTATTAGTGATGGGCTGAGGTGGAGGGTCTTAAGTGGTTGGAGGAAAGATAGGGGCTGACGTGGTGTGTACCTCCTCCCCCAAGTGTTCCAATGGAAGCCATGGGTTATCTCACCCTCTCTTGACCCATGGCTGAACCCAATCAGCTTTGGGTCAGGTGAAATAATGGTCCATATGTCCAAAATGAGCTAAGGGTGACTGCCAATGGTTGTTGGGTAGGTGAGACCATCCAAATGGAAATTTTGTCTCATTTGGATGGGTTTACCCAATGATTTTGGTCTAAATTGATTCAACCATGGGTTGGGTTTATTTTATTGAACCATGGTGACCCAAGGATAGGTCATGCCAAGTTTGGTTGGGTATGGATTTGGCTCAATTTGACCCATATAGGTCAAAATGTGTTCATTTGGGTTAGGTTGACCAATTGGTCAAATTGGTTCAAATTGAATGTATTGGTGCAATTGGATTGGTTTAATTTGAAGTGGATTTGGTTTTGACTCATATGAGTTCATATGGGCTAAATGGGCTAAGTTGACCAATTTGGTCAAATTGGCCAAATTAGCTTGGGTGGAAGATTAGTTTAAGTTCAAATGATGATTTGAGAATTATTGACCTCACTTTTGGATTGAGCTCTCGTTCTTCATCATAGATCTAGGGCTCCTATAGACACTAAGAGTTATTTAGTCTTAAGACACTTCTAGTGATTAGGTGAATACTTAACCACAGACTTAGAAGAGTTACCATAGGAATAGGTTGTGCCAGGGAGGACTTGCCCACCCCAGCCCAAACCCAATCCTTGCTTCCTTCATTCAAACCAAACCTCAAATTCAAATTCAAATTCCAAAATCAAATCAAACTATTCAATGATTGAAATCCATCACTAAATTCAAATTCTAAATCCCTTCCTAAGCCCTTTGATTTTATCTTATGGACTTAGCCTTAACCAAATCCAAATTAACCCCAATCCAATTTATTTTCTCAATTATCAAATTCAATCTCAAATCAAATTCAAAATCAAAAATCAATTTCAAACTCCAAATGATTAAAATCCATGATTAACTCTAAATTCTAAAAATCCCTTCCTAAGCATATGAACCACCTTTATATGCTTAGTCAAAACTCTTTCAAACTAACTCAAACATGATTGATTTCTTTATAAATCAATCATTCCTTTATTTATATCCATAAATATAAATGAAACCCATCCTCTAATGACAAAAAATAAATCAAATTAATTTAAAATCCAAGTTAGCCTCTTTTGACTTATATCCCTTAATTTGATCAAATTTGCTTCTAAATCACTCCAAACTCAAGTGATTTTCTCATAACCCATTTATATCTTCCTTTATATTCACAAATATAAATGAAATTTTAAATGGTCCAAACCAAATCAAAATCAAATCAAATTCTCAATTTTTTCCTTTTAGCCAAACTTTTGAACTTAGCTAAATGACATCTAAATAAACTCAAAACTCATGGATTTCTTCATGATTCATCATTCCTATAATCATTGATCCAAATATAAACATAAACCACTATTATCAGACCAAATCCAAGTCAAACCCAACTTGACCCTTTTGACTTGAAATTGCCATATGAACCAAGACTCTTTTGGCTCCAAACCAATTGCAATTTGATTTATATTTCAATCTTAAGCTCATATGTGGGTTCAACTAAACTTGAATCGAACCTTGATCAAGCCAATTGACCCATTTAGGCACACTTGACCCAAAGTGACCTAAAGGACCTTTTTGAGCCAAGTTTTAATCCAACCCAAATTGGATTGAACTAAGCCTATCTAAACCTCAATCATGATCAACAATCATCATGAGGTGATCAAGCACCTTGAATTGGGTCAAACTAAGTCAAACCTAGCCTTTGACCAGTCAACATTTAGCCTAAATGAAACTCAAACTATCCAAAACCCATTATATGCCAAATTGATTGAAACCATTGACTCAAACCCATCCATAATCAATGATTGAATATGACTAAGCCATCAATTGAGCCAAACCAAGCTTAATTAGCCACTTGACCAAAGTTGACCCAAATTGGCTTAAAAGGTCGAAATAATCAAATTATGATTTAATTCAAATTAATTATAATCACTGGCTCAAGTTCATTCCAAATCATATATTGAACTTGACCGAAGCCGTGATTGAGTCTAAGTGGATCAATTGGTCAACTTGACCCAACCTAGCCCAAATTGGCCTAAAAGGTCAAAGTGACCAAAATCTAAATTAATTTCAAATTAAACCAAACGAAAGCCTACAATAATTTTTAATCACTGAAATAGATTACTCCCTCTCCACTAAATCAAATTTCAACTCCTCTTAGCTACACCATTACCATACCATATATAAGCCAACCAAACTAATTCCCAAGCTTCCTAGGCATGGGTGGAGTGAGTTCGATTGGAGCCAAGCCATTGCATGCATGGATTGGTCAACCGAGTATCCCACACCAAATCAATCTTAAAGCTCTTCAACAGGGCCTCGCCTCAACTAGCCAAGCCATTGCACCACTGGACATTAGCTTCGATGAGGTAATTTCACAAATCGAGCCTTATATACAAAAATGGGTTGGTCTTTTGTAAAGTAAATTTGAATCTCATGTGAAATTGACCATTAGATGTGTGTGTTTCCCTTCCTCAAAGGTGTGGAAAGAATTTGGAGACAATCTGAGCTCGGGTGAGCTCGAATCAAATGAGGGAAGACGGACGACAACCATCTTCCGTCGCTCACGAACGGGATAGATCATGAGTCATCCATCCCTTGTGATTGAGATGAATGACTCTGATTAAATTCCATGGTAGAGCCTCTGATTCCTTCCCAAGCTGGATCATCGTGGCGTCGATCCTCGATGGTCCAGAGAAAGTCGTCCATTGTGTGAATCGAGTGGATATGACTACTTAAATAGCCAATCACATGCGCGTCGCACCATGTACCATGTGGCCCGATGAGATTAAGGCTTTAATTAGGACTACTTAATTGGCTTTTAATCTTGAAACTTTCTAAAATCATAACTAATTACAGAAAAATCCAAAAAATAAAGCGTAGGCTCATCTTGAAGATATTTCAAAGTAGAATCTAGAAAATTTATCATTAATTAATTTTGAGCGAATATTTTAGCTTAATTAGTGTTATATTAAAAAATTTATTAACTTAATTACACATTAATTATGCACTCAATTAATCTCAATTTTTATGGATATTTAGGGAGATGACCTCTGCCTCCCCTATATTTTGTTATTTTATCGATTACTTGATTAGAGAGATCACTTGATTAAGCTCTAATCACTCTCTTAATCTAATTAATCATAGTTAATTAATGAATAATAACTTAATTAATCATTTAAGCATATTCACCTCTGTTGAATAGTAAGATGACTTAGGAGATGTGGTTGTGGATACTTTTCATAATCCATTTCCTGATCCATTTCCTAAGTTTTCTTTACCTTTAAAAATCAAATTAATTAATGGTTAATGGGAAGATTAATTAATTAATTAATTAATTATCTTTAAAATAAAGAAATTAGAATTTAATTGAATGTTTTGATGATTTAGGGATTAAGATTAGGGCCTTATCCTTGATCCTTTCCCCTAAGCTAATTTTATCATTCAAATCAATACATAACCAAAATGTTTAATCAATTAATTAAAGGCTTAATGAAATTAAAATTAAAATCAATTCATCCACACCTAAGCAACTCTTAATTGATCTTGGATAGCTCTTTGGGTGTTCAATAACCCAAGGTGAGAGATAATGAAATTATAGTTGGCTCACATGTGTGAGAAAATCATAAAAGTAATTAAGCGAGATCCCTTAAGTTTAAATAAGTATTAATCATAAGCCAATTGCATTAGGCCCTTTTCATTTCTTAGGAACATTGCAAATTTACTTTCATGTGGTTGTATATCATGTTGGCTTATTATTAATTAATTAATTAACTTAAGGTGATATAGGTAAGGGTTGATTAATTAACTTAATTCATACATTAACATAATTAAAACATAAAATCAACTTAAATATTCTTCATTAAACCAAATTAATTCACACATGGGGAATTGGGTTAGAATTAGCTAACCTCTTTCATATTCCTTAAATCAAATCAAACTCAAAGTTAAAAATGTCTTTAAAGAATTTAAGCTTATTTTAAATTGCTTTATTTAATTTGATTGTCCTTAGGAATTAATTGGGATGGATGAAATCTTGTGCTTACATTCTTTTATTTCTTTTCAGTCATGCTAAATATTGCTTGCCATATGAAATCATGCATTCAGTTCTTTTTAAAAATTAATTAAATGAAATGGTTTCTTTTATATCAAATTACATGTGTTGACATAAATTAAAAATACATGTGGCTATTATCACTATTAAATCAAAAAACTATTTTCAAAAACTTATAAGTCAATTATTATAGATGAAGTGATGGTAATTACAAATATCTATAAGCTTGCATGTGATAATAATATAAGATATGCAATATGAAGTTCTCTTTCCTTATCTTATATGGATTAACATAGGATTTGCAAGTGTATAGTTCATTTGAAAAGAACATAGCACTTGCCTAAATATACTCCTATGCATCTCCATGTTAAGACTTAGAAAGAATTTCACATCACATGTGTAAATCAAATAAATCAAACATAATTTTTTTGCATGATTCCCTATTCATATGGTTCTTTTTGTATATTCATATGTATTTGAGAAAAGTGATATATTAGTCTGAAAATCCCTGGGCTGTTAGGTTTTAAGTAGCCCTAAGTAGGTCTTGTACCTTATGCCCTTGCTATAGAAAATAATGGCACCGTACTCACTTAAAACTCATATACACATGCATGTATAATGTGGCCAATGAATAAAAATCATACATCAAATAAATCAAACATAACTTTTGCATGGGTTTTTCTACCTTTATAGTTGTTCATACATCTATATGTATCTAAGAAAGTGGTATATTAGTCTGGACATCCCGGGGCTGCGAGGCTTTAAGTAGCCCTAAGTAGGTCTTGTACCTTACGCCCCTAGTGTAGAAAATAATGGCATCGTACTCACTTAAAACTTTTATACATGGGAATGTATATCTAGCTAATGGATGAAAAATCTCTCTTTTCTATATAATAAAGACATGCATTCATAATTCAATAAAAAAAATGAAATATTTAAATTCTAAATACACTTCTTTGCATTCATCATCAAAGTTTGCTAAGATTTATATTGCATGTATAGGCATGCTTAGGATTATTCATATGCATGATATACATGATGGAAAGAAATGAATGAATGTGTGTTATGTGATAGTAATCTATTTCAGTGAATCTTAATATGCCTTTCTTATTGAATAAGGTTATTTAGAGTGAATCTAAACTTAAGGTTAATTAAAACACATAATAAACCATTCACTAAAAGAAATTCATTAATTAACTTACTTTAGAAATGACTTAAGTTAGGAATAAAAGAGATCCCTCTCTTTCCTCTCTTTATAACACTTAGTTGTTAAGTGTAGGTCATATGAAATCAAAGAAAACACTAAGTAAAATCCTCAAATCAATTAAACCACTTAAAGAGAAATCAACCCTTTATAAATTAAATTCCCCACACTTAGCAAATTATAACTCTAAAGCCTAATTAGGACATACCACACAAGATTTAATACATACACATTATATTAAGTCACCATTATTAGCTTTATATTAGGGCGGTGCATGGTTTAATGTATATTTGGTTTTGTGATGTATTTTTTTAGATTGGATGTTAGGGTGTATGAGCGTAGTCTAGATGTTAGGCTGATATTAGCCTAAACATATTTTTTGCAAGAGGTTGTGCTTAAGAGGTATTGTAATAAAAATATAAATGCTTTTTGCTGTGCAAGTTGCTTATACCTCTAAGTATAACCCAAGTTAGGATAGGTGACCTTGGTTAATCATGTGTGGCATGCTAAGTCCAAATTATTCATATAATTGCTTGGGTTGTATGGTGTATTTAGCTAACATTTGTTTTGCAGGTGTAGCTAGATTTACTTTCCTTTCTCTTAATATAATTTTACATTAGGATTAGGATAAGTGTTATGGGGATTAAGGGTGAGCATTGGTTATAAGGCCATGTTTTATATACCATGTGATGCCTTTGGAGTAAAATATCCTAATCAAGAAAGAAAGAAAGAAATGGAGCAAATCAAAATGAAGAATGAAAGATGAAGAGTGAAGAATGGAGGATGAAGAATGAACCCCCATAATACTTATCATTTTATAATTGTAATTATTCTTTTATTATCGAGATGTATAAGGGCAGCTCATCTACTCACATTTTTTTTAGGTTATGCTGATTTTACCGCGCAGACTCTTATTCTTTTGTGATAACTTTATAAAATTATTTGTTGTTTTGTTTAGCTTGTGCATTAGAAATAACATGCCTTTTTATAGTTTATTTATTATTGGTGATTGCTGTATGGCCTGGATCCATTTAGGCTCTTAGGATAAAAAATAAATTTTATATCCCACAACCAACTCATAACTAAAATTTTAAAATTACTCATAACCTCATGCAAAAGTTTAGGAATTAAATCATGATAATATAATATTTAGTAACCCCTAAGATGGATGATTGTATGTATAATATTAAGCATGTCATATTCTTCCACTCTTGTTAAGAGAGGGCTTCCAGAGAATAAAAGCTTAACCTGTAAGAGCCTTTGATGGAAAGAAACCTCTTTTTCTTTTGATTTGACCCATAATCAATTTCTCATGCATTTAGGCTAAAAATAAAATAACACTTGATAAAATTTGCATTAGATTAAGTCATTATTCATCCCCCCTCATGATCTATTCTCTTAGGGAGTAAGTTTAAGGACTTAGTTTTCTCTTCTAAATAAATAACAGCTTAATCATCTTGCAAAGTATATGACTTGCCTACATGGATTTAAAGCGTAGGAGGAGTTAGCTGGCTGCCACTCTATGCGATAATAAGTCCAGCAGTCGGGTGGCTTACTCTCTCTTATGGAGGTAAACCATATACCAACTTTCACCTTAGATTTAGGTTATGCTTTGGCCCTCACCAAAGCTCCCTATATTTAGGATATGAGGTTGTTGTTTCTCTTTGTGGGCTACAAGCATAAATCCTCACCGCTTAGGTATTTCCACAACCTTGTACTGTGGAATTATAAGTCCTAGATTTTTAATAAATTTTAACTCAAACAAATAAATCTCCTCAATTTTGAATACATAAAACCCAATCATAGGATATATTGGAGTGCTCACTAAGCTTCCTAGTATCATGAGAACTCCCTACTCATCTCCTTTGGTTTTGATAATAACTCTCCCCTTTTGATCTATCCCACTTGATTTTCAAAAATATAACAAATTTATTGATAGTCTTATCATTGAATTCTTTGGAGACAATAATTGCCTACTTTAATTAAGAGTATTCTTAAGAAACTCACTTTCCTTAGGATGTAACTAACTATGGAGGCTTGCCTTCATAGGGAACTTAATGAACCCAGTATAAATAAACCCTGCTTTACTTTTTCATATAAAGTAGAGAAAAATTCCTTGGTATATTTAAAGACCCATCATGCCTTAGTGGTCTTATTAGGTGATTATGTCCATCATAGGGTAGTGATTTCTATCTTTTGAGATAGTACACTATTCCTTAATGACGTACTCAATCACCTTAATAAGTACATCCTTAGATCTGCGTGGTGTCCCCTCACATATGCATACAACACAAAAAAAATACAAAAATAAATACTACAAGAATTATTGTAGGTGTTGATTTGAATTGATTTAGACTTGGGCATGATTTAGTTCAATTTGACCCTTTGGGTCAAATTAGGCTAAATGGGTCAGTTGGGTTAATTGATTGATTTTGATCAAATTGAGTGTAATTGGAGGTTGGATCATGCTCAATAATTAATTTATGATTGATTAAAGGCATTTGTTTCAATCAATTAGATTTGGAAAGAGATTTGACTCAATTTGGCCTTTTAGGTCAAAATGGGTCAACTTGGGTCAAGGGGCCAAATGGGCTTGGTTAGATCCAATTGGTTGTCAAATCATATTTTGTACTCAATTTATGATTGAGGGGTATTGATTTCAATAAATTGTGTTTAAAATGAAGTTTAGCTCAATTTGATTCAGATTGGCTAATCAACTTGGGTCAAGTGATCAAATTAGCTTGGTTTGACCCAATTGATTGTAATTGGTTAGTCAAGGATGATCTACCAATCATTATAGAAGGTATTGGATGGGTTGATTCAATCCAATTTGGGTTGGATTGGAGTTTGGATCAAATGGGTCCTTTAGGTCACTTTGGGTCAAGTGAACCAAATGGCTCAACTGAGTTGAATTGGGTTGAATTGAGTTGTATTAAATTTGATGATTAATTTAGGATTGATTAATGGCTTTGATTGCAATTGATTTTGATTTAATTAGATTTTGGCTCATTTAGACCCTTTGGGTCAAATGGGCTAACTTGGGTTGATTGGATTGGTTTGGTTCAATTGGTTTGATTCTCAATATTGAAGGGATTGAAATAGAGATTTGAATGGTTGGAGTGCTTTTACGAAGATAAATTTGATTGTTTTCAATTGAATAGGCTTGAGTCATAGGATGATTGTAGGATTGATTTAGATTAAGGGTTAAATTATTTTGGCTTGGAGCTTAGATATGAAATAAAATTTAATTGAGGCCAATTATATTAGCTTGAGGTTGGTTTTGGATAAATGGATGAGCATGGGTCATGGTTTAAGCCATAGGATAAGTAGGACTACTTACCCTAGGGCATAACCTAAGCTTAGGGTACACCTTCGTAAGTCCCTAGCTTAGGTCTAGTGTTCTCTTAATCACCAAAAGTGTCTTATGGCTAGGAAAATCCATGTGTCTAGAAGATTCCTAAATCTAAGGAAGGATGAGTCAATCCTCACTCCAAAAGTGAGGTCAACAATGGTTGAGGGTGGTCCTTTTACTAGACCTCTCCCCTTCTTTGGGGAAATAAGTTTCACCCACTCTCTACATCTGAGGGAGAGGAAAATATTCAGCGTATCACTGTAACACCCCACATCCATTTAAGCGTAACACACCAGCTAGGGTGAGGAGAGGAATATCATATGCTAGTCTAAGGTCAGTTCTTAGATGTATGAGAATGAAGCATAAATGGTTAGAGTCTGAAGTAGTTAAAGGTTTTAAAATAGTCATCCTAAAGAGTGTGCAGGATCAGATGAGGAAAGGGAGGGCCACACAAACTAAGGTAGCAGATCAAGCTATTAAGAGAGAAAGGAGGAGTTTGCTAGGAAGTCGCTAGCCTCCTTATTAATGGATAGATACCATGATTTACAATAATCAAATCATGCAAGTGAGTCCGACCTGATTGTACTCATCGAGTTTGGCCTAGAGATGATGGGATCTATGGAACTATTGTTAGTATGATCACCACACACACTCAACCATCCCCCATCCAAGTAACAACATCTGATGTTCCCATAAAGTATCAGAAGCAGTCTAAGGAAGACAAGCTCCACCTCTATTGATTAGGCTACAACATGAGGACCAAATTTCCTCTTCTCATATTGGTGGTGTGAGGTCAAACTCTCTATTCAGCTTCTAGCCTTACTAGCAAAGAAGAGGGCATGGTGACCCAAGAGCATAGTCATGGCTCCACCAAGATCACCTGATGGAGGGAAGAAACAGAGAAGGAACATCGAGTTTACACACATCCTAAACTTGTGAGAGAGCAGACAATTCATGAGAGAGATCCAATGTAGGTAGAAGATCCAGCTCTTTATAGTGGTCATCTAGTGTACATTCTAGTAGTCCTAGGCAGGGTAGACGATCAATTCTTAGATTGACATACTAGAGGCTATCGCATCAAAGTAAGGCATATAGTTGGGGATGATCATTCTAATCAAGATGGTGAAATGATAGATTTGAATACTGATAAAGATGACCTTCTAAAGGATATATTAGAGATATATATAGTTTCTACTTGAGGGTCCTCGGATATAGAATAATAATACACCAAGAAGTACATGATGTTGTAGTTGAGAGAAGTTAGATGCTAGACTTGACTAAGCGATTGTTGCATCAATAGAGACAAAAAGATTACAAACTCTATCATATGGAGCAAAGAGTAGAAGAGTTGATGTTAGTAGTCCTATCCTTTCAAGGACAAACTCTGATCCCTTAAAGAACACTTACAGAGATACATAAGCTTGAATTAGTGCATGCAATGGATAGAAACAAAAGCACGATTCCTTTAGATGAGGTTGCAAATAGTTTGCATAGGAAGGGTACAAGAGTGTAGCTCTCAAAGAATGGTATATCAAACAATAGGTTGAATAACAAGTGAAAGAGACGTTGGTGTAAACCCAAAGAGCCTCATTAGTACTAAAGGGAAGACCTTACCTAGAGGAATTTGATGCAATGCAATATCTTAAGGGATTTGTGTCACTCTCCTTTAAGATTTTTGATGGGAATGGGAACCCACGACAACACATCGCCCTTTGTAGAGATAGTTGTTGTAACGCTAGAGGCAGTGACCCTCTTCTCTTAAGATAGTTTATTAGCAACCTATCATGTGTAACATATGATTGGTACACTGAACTACCTAATACTTTAGTGAAGATTTTCATCAAGTTAGAATTGATATTCATCAAGAGGTTTACAAGAGTTCAAAAGAAGGTAACTGTAGGGACTTAGTAGTTGAAAAATAGAAACCCAATGAGTCCTTAGTTGATTATATTCTCAAGTGGAGGAATTTTAGTATGTAGTGTGAACCTCAACTTTAGAAGTAGCATGCCATTGAGATTCTGGTAAAGAATATCTAGTGACATTCATGCTCAAAGGCTTCATTATCAAAACCTTTGAGAAGTTGATCAGTAAATAGCCAACTTTTAGGAGGAGGCCAACTAGTCATCATTTTTAGACCAGTCTTGCAAGCAAAATCCATAGAAGATATTAAAGAAAAACTTGGATGGACTCTATAATTGGCAATGAGAAATAATCTAGGTGGGTCCAACCCATGAGACCTAAGTCCCACCACTTCTAGTTCCACCTCCATGCCCACAACAACCTTTGTGATACCAATACCCCTACCAGCAATCGGGTAGCTATGTTCCAACTACTCTTATTGAAAAATTAAACAAGCCTTATTTATTTAAGAGGGAGGTAATCATTTTTTTCTTAAGAATATCATCAAGAAGCTTGATTTCTAGCTACTTGAACCCAAGAGGCCCGAGGAAGTGGGCAAAAGTAATGATCCTAATTTTTGCCTCTACTTTCGCATGCTTAGACACGTCTTAGAAGATTGTATTACCTTTAAGGATTGGGTCAAGTGAAGCTACAAATCTAGAGCCATCTTCATTTCTAAAGTGATAAAATTTCTGAATCAGCTGTAACTCCACACCACTGGTAGGTCTATGAGTTGCAAAGACTAACTCAAAGATGAGGGATGCTAAGCATAAGCAGCCATTGTAAATTCATGATAATTAGTAGCATCGCCTACCACTCCTACCACTTCTAGATTTAGGTGCAAAGTAACCATGGATGGGAGAGTTTAGCAACTTATGCCACTTACTTTGTATGACTTTTATTTTGTACTGCTAGAGGCAAATAATGTAATAAATAAGAATTTTATTATATCTTATCTTTCTATGATGAAAATAACTCTTATAATATCAAACCTAATAATAACTCTCTAAATCACAATAATAAAAATGATTTTAAGCAAATATTTTCATATGATGACTTTGAATTTAATAATGACATTCCTATCCTAAATCTTTAGGGATCCCCCATTGAAATAGAGTTGGAGCCATCTAACTCTAAAGATCCATTAGGAGAAGCATTAGGTGCCCTCGATGAGTAATAAGATGCCATTATGATTCCTTTTGTAGAAGAGATCATAGAAGTTATCTTTCATAGTGGTAGAGTTCTATCTCCTAGGAATGCACCTCAAGATAAAGAAAAATATCTCATTGGTTTCATTGAACAAATATACCTTCCATAAGATGCTCCAGTATAGGATATGATTGTGGATAATTAGCTCAAGATTGACTATAATGTCTTAGCCCATATTTACATTTTAGTGAACATAGACAACCTCATATTGTCTAGTGTACTTGTTGACATGAATGCATCAGTCAACATCATGAGTCTAAGAACCATTACCTACTTAAGAATCAATATCATTAGGCTTAGTTCTGGTAAGATGATATTGAAAGGATTCAATGAACATGGTGAGAGAGCCTTAGGCTTAATTACACCACTATAATTGATTGATGATTCAAAGATTAAGACAAATTTTAACATTATAGATTCGGATACATCTTTCAATATTTTGCTAAAAAGACCTTTGAAACATAAGAATAATATAGTACCATACTCACTCTATTAATACATCAAGTTCATGCATGGCAGCTTAGAATAGCCCTCGATGAGTAATAAGATGCCACTATGATTCCCTTTGTAGAAGAGATCATAGAAGTTATCTTTCATAGTGGTAGAGTTCTATCTCCTAGGAATGCACCTCAAGATAAAGAAAAATATCTCATTAGTTTCAGTGAACAAATATACCTTCCATAAGATGCTCCAGTATAGGATATGCTTGTGGGTAATCAGCCCAAGATTGACTATAATGTCTTAGCCCATCTTTACATTTTAGTGAACATAGAAAACCTCATATTGTCTAGTGTACTTATTGACATGAATGCATCAGTCAACATCATGAGTCTAAGAACCATTGCCTACTTGAGAATCAATATCATTAGGCTTAGTTATGGTAAGATGATTTTGAAAGGATTCAATGAACATGGTGAGAGAGCCTTAGGCTTAGTTACACCATTATAATTGATTGATGATTCAAAGATTAAGATAAATTTTAACATTATAGATTCGGATACATCTTTCAATATTTTGCTAAAAAGACTTTTGAAACATGAGAATAATATAGTACCATACTCACTCTATTAATACATCAAGTTCATGCGTGGCAGCTTAGAATACTGCATTAAAGGAGATTTGAAGTCATTCTCAGTGCATGAGTTTGGGATATATGAAGATGCATCCTACTACCTCTCTAAAAGATAAAATGTATACTCTCATGGTGTACAAAATAAGAATATCAAATAGAAAAATAAGAAAACTTAAGGAAGAAAGTAGAGTTCAACGCACATCTTGTTCACACTTTACATCTCCTTTCCAACAAGTGTGGCAAAAATTTTTAAAGAGAGGAATACTTCATCTTCAATCTTTGTGGATAAAATGAAGATAGAAATATACTCCTTTTTTATGCATTTGGACACCACGTAAATCTACAGATGTTCTTATTAAGGTGATCAGGTATGACATTGAGGAGAGGTGTACTATCTCAAAAGATAGAAGTCACTACCCTACAATGAACCTAATCACCTCAATAAGGACTCCTAAGGATAATGGGTCTGCATATGTTTTAGAGATTCTTCTCTACTTTACATGGAAAAGTAAAGAAGGGTTTATTTTAAATCAGATTCATTAAGTTCTCTACAAGGCAAGCCCCATAGTTAATTACATCATAAGGAAGGGGATTCCTTAGAAATACTCTCGATTAAAGTAAATAATCATTGTCACCTTCAATAGATAGGACTATTAATCGATTAGTTTATTTTGGAAAGTCAAGTGGGATCAATCAAGAGAAGGGATTTCTTATCAAAGCTAAATGAGAATAAATAGGGGATGCTTAGGATACTAGGAAGCCTAGTAAGCATCTCAAACTACCCTAAGGTTGGGCTTTACATTTTTGAATTTGAATTAGTTTATTTGAGTTAAATTTTATATTAGAAATTTAGGGCTTATGATTCCATAACACAAGATTATGGAAAATACCTAAGAGGTGAGGATTTATACTTATGACCCATAGAAGGGAGAAGCAACCTCAGAACCTAAATCTAGGGAGCTTTGGCGAGGGTCAAAAGCACAACCTAAATCTAAGGAGAAAATTAGGTATTTGGTTTGGCTCCACAAGAGAGGACAAACCACCTGACTGCTTGGACTTACAACTGCCTCGGGGTGGCCGCCAACTAACTCCTCGATTTTAAATTCATGTAGGCAAGTCATATGCTTTATGTAAGATAACTAGGCTATGGATTATTTAGAAAGAGACTAAGTCCTTAAACTCACTCCTAAGTGACTAGATCATGTAAGGGCATGAAAAATGACCTAGATCTAATGCAAATCATATTGCATGTTATTTTTATTTTTGGACAATCATTTGACTTAGGCTTATAGGATTCATATGCCTAATGTATGAGAAATAAGATTATTGGCCATAATCAGTGAGAAGGGAGGAGGTGTGTTTCCAACATGGCTCTTAAAGGTCAAGCTAAGTTTCTCTGGAAAATGTGGAAGCCCTCCAATCAAGAGTGTAATAATATGCTTTTATGCATGATGTTATAAAAGAAATACTCATCTAGATAAGGGGTTGCTAATTCTTTTATCTTGATTTTAACTTAGGCTTTAAGTGAGGTTATGAGTAATCTATTTTTAATTTTAAATTATTTAATTTGGTAAAAGATTTATTTTTCTTTAAGAGCCTAATCATCATCTAGGCCATACATAAAGCAAGGAAGAAACGAGGAGAACATGCCATCTTAATGCACAAGCTAAACAAAACATCACTCATTTTATAAAGCTAACGTAAAAGAATAAAAGGTCATTTATGGTCGGGCTCCATTATACAAACTCGAAAACAAATTGATTAGCCGAGCTCTACCCTTATACAACCTGGATTACAAATGAATTTATTTATAATCAAATAAGTAAATTCATGTTATGGGGGTCTTCCTTCTTCATCTTCTTCTTCTTCTCTTCTTTCTTCTTCTTTTCTTCTTTCTTCTTTGGTTCTTCTTTTGGATGGTTGGAATGTGGATGCTCCAAAGGCTTCATATGGTACATAAGATGAGATTTTATAATCAATGTTCATCCTAATCCCCATAACAATCATTCCAAAATCCTAATTGCAAAAATACAATGAAAAGGAGAAGTAGATCTAACATACAAAATAATGATTAGCAAAACAAACCATACAAATCTCAATCATGTATATTGGACTTAGCACCCCACACATGGGTAACCTTGTCCACCTGGCCTATTGGATTATGCTAAGGGGTATAAGCACCTACACAACAAAAGAAGTTATATTTTTATTACAACGCCCCTTAAGCACAATCTCCTATAGAAAATAATGATTAGACTAAATTATCCTAACCATTCATTCTATGAACATTCACCTTAAACATCAAACCATACACTCTAACCTAAAGCTAGAAGTGGAGACTAGTCTAATGTGTGTACTTTAGAAGGTTTGTGTGGTATGCTTAGCTATGGCTTTAAGGTTTGGATTTTTTAAGTGTGAAGATGTTCAACTTAGATGGGTGGTTTCATTTAAGTGTTTAGTTAATTTGGGTTGATTTTATTTGATGATTTTGTTTAATTTGAATGAATCATACAATTAATTACTAAGTGTAATAAAGAAAGGGAAAAGAGAAGAGAATTTCTTTTTCCTTCCCTATCTTAAGTAATTTCTAAAGTAGATTCATGTTTAGTTTGTTTAGTGAATATCTTATAATGTATTTTAATTAATTCTAAGTTTAGATTAACTCTAAACAAACCCATTCAAAAAGAAAGACATTTTAAGATTAAGTAAAATGAATTAATATCACAAAACACACATCACTTCATTTCTTTCCCAACATGTATAACATGCATATGAATAAATCCTAAGCATATCTATACATACAAATGATAATACTTAGCACATTTTATGATGAATGCTAAGAGGGTTTCTTAAGAAGATTTGAATGCTTTATGATGCATGATTTTCATTAAGTAGAAAAGAGGTTTTCTTATCCACTTTTCACATGCACACATGTATGAATGAAAGGAAAATGTGCGTACGACCCCATTGTTAACGAGGAGTGTAAGGTACAAGACCTACTTAGGGCTACTTAAAGCCTCGCAACCCTGAGCTTCTCCAGAATAATATACTTCTTTCCTTAAATACAAGCATATGTACAAAAGAAATAAATGGAAAAGAGATGCAAAAAGTTTGTATTCGTTTATTTATTTTGTTTATGCAATTTATATGTACAAGTGTGGATGTCCTTCTTAAATAATAGCATAGGAATGAATAGGAATGGGGTTAGGCAAGTTTTATGTTCTTTTCAAATGAATTATACACTTTTCCAAATCCTATTCAAAACTAAGCTAAAAAAAAGGAGAAGGGAAAAGTACACTATGCACATCTTCATATTTACACATGCAAGATTACAAATAATTATAAGTAGCACACTTTCAGTTTTATGTGTTTGATTTATAGATTTTTGAAAAATAGTTTTGAATTTAATAGTGATAATAGCCATTTATATTTTTTTACTTTAGCCAAAACATGCAATTTGACATAAAAAAAATATTTCATTTTGAATTTGATTTTTGAAAAGCATGAATGCATGAAACTCATATGAGATACACATTTAGCATGTTAGAAAAGAACTAAGATGATGAAAGAATGTAAGCACATTCACTCTAATTAATTCCTAAAGACAATCTTATGAAATAAGAAAGCTTAAAGCAAATCAAATTATTTTTAAGGAAGGTTTGATTTTGTTTTGAGTTTGATTGAATTTAAGAAATGTGAGGTTAGTTTGTTGTTCTTAACTCATTCTCACATATGTTTATTATTTTAGTTTAATTTTTGGATGATTAGATTAATTTTATACTTTGATTAGGTTAATACATGAATTAAATGTGTTAATTACCCCTTACCTATACCACCTTAGCATACTTAATCAAATAATTTGTGCCAATGAGATGACATAAAACCATACAAGAAATTTAAATCAGCAATGCACTTAGGAAAGAAAGGTACCTAATGCAATTGACTCATGATTAATGATTAATTAAACTAAGGGGTTTAATTTAAAGTACTTTCATAACCCCTCTCACACATGTGAGTGGGATTTTGATTTCCTTAATGTTCTTAGGCTCTTGAACACCTAAGCATCTACCCAAGATAGACTAATTGAGTTCTATAAAGTTATAGAATTTTATGAAATTAATTAAGGGGATAATTAATGAATTCACCCTTAATTAAAGTTAGATTAAGGAAGAAAAAGGTTTAAGGAATATCTTAAGGAAAATATCCCAAAATTATTCCCTAAATCTCATGTTCACTTAAGCAAAACTTAATTGACTCAATCAAAGGGTTAAAGTACTAATTATACCCTTAATTAAGCTTAATTACATTAAGAGAGTGATTAAGAAATGAATTAGCAATTCCACTAATTAAGGCGCCAATAAATCCCAAGAAAATTAGGGGTGGTAGGGGTCATCCCACTAATTAAGCACAAGAAATTTGGGATTAATCAATGGAGTAATTAGAGGGTAATTAGCAAAATAACATTCCTAATAAAACCCAAATCCAGAGAAAGAAACTATTTAAAATTCATTCAAATCATTTTTAGAATATTCTATGTTTAATTATCTATCCAATGCAATTTATTTCACATTTTTTTTTATTTTGGTAGGCTTAGATATGAATTCAAGAATTTTCATAGTTAATTAGTGATTTAATAGCCTAAATTTAATGTTTAATACTATCGGTGCCATGTGGACCGTTGACGCAACATGGGCTTTCCACGTGGCATGATTGGATTAGATATTAAAGTTATCACATCATAGCACTGCGTTAGTGGCGGTATGTGCTTTCTCCTCACCCATCCGATCAAGGATTGGATGACTAAGGTTGAAGCCACAGTTCTAAAGGGATAAAATGTGGATGATACATGTCTTAATCACAGCCATCCATCCAAAACATGTGGATGGATGACCCATGATCTATCCCTGTATTTCCCTGTGAAGAATGGACACCGTCCATCTTCTAAGGGATGATCTGAGCTTGATTGAGCTTGGATTAGATTGAAACTCAACCCACCACGTCTAAGCACAAAGACAATCACATCTAATGGCTAGAATTCCATGGGATTAAAATTCACTTCACAAAGATCCATACCACATTGAAATTAAGCTCGATTTGATGGCTAACCTCATCGGAGGTGATCACCGGTGGTTGATTCCTTTGAGAAGCTTCGTCAAGTGGAGATGAAGCTTTGTTGAAGTTTGGAGGCTCTGAGATTGGGTAGATCCTCCTATGGGCCAACTCCTCTTGCACTTGAGCTCAATCTTGATCGAATTAGATCCTCTCTTGCCTTTGGAGCTTGTGAAAGAGCATAGGTGAACTCGACTTGGTCCTGTGATGAAGCTTGAAGAAGGAATTAAGTTGATGTTGAGTGTGGGGTAAGTTGGATTTTCGGTGGAGATCCCTATTTTCAACCATAAACCAAAAAAGTTATGGAATTATAGAGCCATTGCAAGCTAAAATACTTAAGTAGTTTGGAACTTTCTTTTCAAAAGGCACTCTAGTACATTGCATCAATGTTGTTTAGATGTGTCTGAAGATTTATATATCCTTCAAGTTTGGGATGCACTCATAGAATTTGAAGAAAAATCCAATTCCATAATTGATAAGATGATATCAATGAGCTAACTCTTTAATGAGTTAGCTATTGATGATTTGATCAAGCTATCTTTTGGGTTTAAAGACTACTTTATTTGGAAATTAAATTTAAATGATCTCCAGATGTAGTGGTCCATAAACTTAAGCTTGATACCATTCCATAAATTAAGTCCCTCAATGTCTGAGGTCAAATTCCAAAAGAAAAACAAATTTTTGCTAAATTAAAAGCTAAAAAATGATGGTTGTACTTAAGAAGAAAATATTCTTCTTGTATAGCTAACATCATTATATGACCCACATCTTGAGACTAGGGTAAAATCTTTACCTTGAAAATGGGTTCATATTACCCATATTTCATTTTAAAATTAAAAATATTTTCATGCATAAGATTATCCTTCTTAAGGATAACTTATCTAAAAATTGTCAAATCAAGACAATTATAGAAAAGAAGAATTGAAAGTATATAGTATGACATTCAAAATCCTTATAAGAATGTTCTATTATAGAGTCATATCATTCAGTCTCAACATATTGGGGTAATTTAGAAAAATGGTCATGATCAAGATTTCTTATAATCTCACTTTCAATTAGATAGAGGGTTATATTGAAAATCTTGCCAAAGAAGAAAAGAAAATAAAATAAACTTCAATATTTAAAGGATAGTCTTGTTACTATATATAGAGTCTTGAAATTTACTTCTGAAGTAATTTCAAAGACCTTATAGTAAAATGTAGAAGGATCAAAAATGCAAAAATAAGAAAATAATCAAAGACAATTATGAGATTTCATTTTCTATAACAATAAATCAACTGAAGAAATTCAATTTCAAACTTATTAGGAGAATCTAAAATTTTCTAATAAGTTGATCCAATTCCTTGTGGATAAGAATTTTGTTTCTCAAAGATTATCTTGATTTTCATTCACTTTCTTAAAAATCTTGATCAGATCTTATAAGTTGATCTTCATGAACATTCCTTTATGAAATTTCTTTAAATTGAATTCAACTCATAGAATTCTTATAAATTTTCTTTGAGAATGGTTCATTGGTGAGATATAAAAATGGAACAAAGCATATGGTTTCAATAATTAATAATGAATTAATCCTTTGAAACCTTCTTCACTAAACTTCTTCTTGTGGTGGAAATCAAGCATTTGACTTTTCTCATCCCTTATCACTTTAGGATTAGGATAAGTCCCTTTTGACCCTTTTCCTCATAATACTTTGAGGATAGGAAAGCCCTTTGGCACTTTTCTCATACTTTCTGGGTTTAAGCCAACCTTGGCACCATTCTACTTTTTGTGTACATGATTGGATCAAGCCATCAAGGCCCCTTTCATGTTACACAGGCGAGTTAGATTGGATTAAGTCTTTATGACCCCTTTCTAATAGCCAGAAAGATATAAGTCCCCAGTCGACATCCTACCTTTGTGTACATGATTGGAACAAGCCATCAAGTCCCCTTTCATGTTACATAGACGAGTTAGATTGGATTAAGTCTTTATGACCCCTTTCTAATATCCAGAAAGATATAATTCCCCAATCGACCTTCTTTCTAATCACATAGGAGTAAGTCTCTAGTCGGCATCCTAACTTTTATGTACATGATTGGAGCAAGCCATCAAGGCCCCTTTCATGTTACACAGGTGAGTTAGATTGGATTAAGTCTTTATGACCCTTTTCTAATAGCCAGAAATATATAAGTCCCTTAGTCATCATTCTTTCTAATCATCTAGGAGTAAGTCCCCAGTCGGCATCCTAACTTTTGTGTACATGATTAGATCAAGCCATCAAGGCCCCTTTCATGTTACATAGGCGAGTTAGATTGGATTAAGTCTTTATGACCCCTTTCTAATAGCCATAAAGATATAAGTCTCTAGTTGGCCTTCTTTCTAATCATCTAGGAGTAAGTCCCCAATCGTCATCCTACCTTTGTGTGCATGATTGGATTAAGCCATCAAGGCCCCTTTCATGTTACAGATGAGTTAGAATGGATTAAGGCTTTATGACTCTTTTTTAATAGCCAGAAAGATATAAGTCCCTAGTCGGCCTTCTTTTTAATCATATAGGAGTAAGTCCCCAGTCGACATCCTACTTTTTGTGTACTTGATTGGATCAAGCCATCAAGGCCCCTTTTTTATGTTACAGTGAGTTAGATTGGATTAAGTCTTTATGACCCTTTTAATAGCGAGAAAGATATAAGTCCACTGTCGGCCTTCTTTCTAATCACATAGGAGTAAGTCCCCAGTCGACATCCTTACCTTCGTGTACATGATTGGAATAAGCCATCAAGGCCCCTTTCATGCTACATAGGCGAGTTAGATTGGAGTAAGTCTTTATGACCCCTTTCTAATAGCCAGAAAGATATAAGTCCCCAGTTAGCCTTCTTTCTAATCATTAGGAGTAAGTCCCTAGTCGGCATCCTACCTTCGTGTACATGATTGGAACAAGTCATCAAGGCCCCTTTCATGCTACATAGGCGAGTTAGATTGGATTAAGTCTTTATGACCCCTTTCTAATAGCTAGAAAGATATAAGTCTATAGTTGACCTTCTTTCTAATCATCAGGAGTAAGTCCCCTGGCATCCTACATTTTGTGTACATGATTGGATCAATCCATCAAGGCCCCTTTCATATTACATAAGTGAGTTAGATTGGATCAAGTCTTTATGACCCCTTTCTAATAGCCAGAAAGATATAAGTCTCTTAGTCAGCATTCTTTCTAATCATATAGGAGTAAGTCCCTAGTTGGCATCCTATTTTGAGGCTTGGATCATGTCTTTAAAGACCCCTCTCCTCTCTTTAGCTAACTAGGATGGATCACCCTTAATGACCCCATCTTATTAGCTAATCACATGAATCACCACTATTCTCAAGAAAGAGTAAGTCCCCTAAAGGCATTTTCCTTGAGCATAATGATTACTTTAGGGTTAGACCAATCTTTGGGTCTACTCTTAATATCATTCTTTTTCATCCTATAACTTAATGAAAGTTAAGTTTCTAAGAAAGAATCACACTCCAAAGCAAAGATAGGTATACATATACTTATATTTCATAATCAAAATCAAAATAAAATTCAAATCAAAAATCAAAGTCATGAATTGGAACCCCAAGCTTATACTTGTATGTTGATCAATCTGGTCAACACCAATATGTGTAGTGTATTGTAGTTAATCCACTACACATATTTGATGTCCATTTGTTGATCTCATTTTTAGAAGAGATCATTTTAGCAGTAAAATGATATTGAGTTCAAATGAGGATTTTCTACTTCAAAATTCAAAGTCAAAGCTAAAGTCAACTATAGTCAACCTAGAGTTGACTTAAGTGGGCCCACTTGGTCAAAAGTCAACCTACTAAAATTTGACTAAATTAAATCACCAAAAATATTTCAAAATATCAAATATATATGTGTGATCATAATAACAAAGAAATTTGAGTTCATTAAGGCCTAGATTAAGTAAATTAAATTTCTTAAATCAAAATGAACTAAATAAGCTACATTGAACTCAAACCCAAAGAAAATTAAAATAAACCCAAGATAATTATCCTAAATCATATGAGGGTGGTGATGGGACATAACCCAATTCCCTATTGGGTGTAATTGGTCATTTGTCCCATAAGAAATTAGGTTTAACCCATCTTAACCTAATTTGGGTTGAGTGAGTTAAACAAGACAAAATGCATAAGGAAACTCAAATCACTTTTAACCAATATATGTGGGAGGGAGACTAATCCTCTTAAGCATTATTAATGAGGTAATTAACCTCCCTAATTAAGCCTCCAAGGAACTAAATAATAAAACTCAAAAAAAAAATTGAAAATTTATTAAGGGAAGGTAAAATCCATTTTCCCTTCCCTATCTTCCCACCTCTTCACTCCAAGATAAAAAGCCACCTCTTAAGAGGTGGCTGCCTTCAAAGCTAAGTAGGATTTGGCTTCTCCAAGAAAAGAAGAAGAAAAAAAAAAGAGAGGAGAAAGGAAGGAAGTGAGAGGGGCAAAGGGAAAATCAAGAAAGGAGGGGATTTCACCCCAAATTAAAGATACACATACGTTCTATGTCTCGAGGCGATCCAAATTGAGTCCTCACTCGCCTTATTTGGTGATGGGAAGCCTGAGAACGACCAAACTGGAATTTGCAAGCTAAGGCTCAATCTAGGGAGCAATTTACATGGAGAAGAGCTTGATTCCATTGGAAAATGACCATCTCTCGAAGAATTGAAGCTTTTGGAATCAATTTCGAAGCCAATCGAGCAACAGATCAAGGTATGCCATTAGCAAAACCTTCATCTCTCTTATGTATTTAGTTTTGATCATTTTTATAGGAAACGTTGTCTTAAAATAATTCCAACCATATATATTGATAGGTTTTTTCTTCACGATCATGTAGCACTTTAAATTGTGTGATTTCGATTCCTGGATCAAACAATATTAGCAAAATAAGTTGTATGGTTCTCGGATCCTGCAGGAAATGAAGATGACGATCTGGATCGTCCGATCCGTGTATTTAGATTGGACGGTCCAGATCTAGCCATGAGATTTGAATTAAACCCCTTAAGGATCATGGGGGTAATCTGGATTGTCCGATATGCGATCGGATGGTCAGATCTGACGGCCCGGTGAAACCCCTTGGACGCGAGGCGATCTAACCGATCCACGATGACGATCGAGATATCTGCATTTTTATAGCGCGACATGTGGCTCACGTACTGCGTGATAAGCAGCCCGCGTGCCATGTGACAGTGATCTGATCCCGCGTGAATGCGGGATCGGTATGGACCGTCCGATCTTTACGGTTTAATTAATTGAAAAAATCCTGAAAACTTCAAAAACTCATATAAAATCAAAGAAAAATCAGAAAATTACAAATAAGAGCTTTTATAGATTCGTCTTGATGAGAGGAATATATTGAATTTAAAATCCCTAATTTTTATTGGATAATTTTTTCTTAATTTGGGTTTAATTAAAAACATTTGAAATCCTAATTATTCTCAAATAATAATCCAATTAACTTGAAACTTTGGGGAAATGAAATTAAGCTTAAAACATACCTTAGGTAAATATTTTGGGATTTAACTCTCTAAATTCAAGGGAAATTGTAATTTCATGTGTTTAACCTTTAAATTAATTAAATTAATTACCCTTTAATAAAATAATTAGAAAACTTTAATCTAATAACCTTAAATCAACATAATAAATATTAATGAACATCAGAATATTAATTAAACCTAATCAAACTTATATGAACCTAATAGATCACTAATTAACTCAATTTGGTAATTAAAAAATTAAATAATTCAATTAAATTACCTAAACTTAATTAAATCATAATAAATCAACCAATTAACCAAAAATTATGAATAAACCCTCATTGGAAAGGTATTTCAATGAAGAATAAGTGAAAAGAAAATCTCTAAATGAATCATAATAAATTAGCATAATTTAGGTTTTAGTAAAATAATTAAAATCTTAATTACACCCTAATTACATCTTTAATCATTTTGAAACTTTAGGAACATAAAATTGGCATGTAAGCCCACTTACCATAATTATCTCAAACCCAATTGGTCTATAAATTTGGAATTCTTAATTTTCCAAATCTCTAGGTCAATATGAACTAAATAATAATTAAGAATAATCTTTAATTCATTGAATCAACTAATAAATTGAACTAATCTAAAATAAATATCAAAAAATGCACTTAGGTGGTGTTAGCTGACAACCTTCTCCAGTCAGATTATAAGTCCAGAATAGTCAGGGATAGGTTAGTTCCTTCAAATGAAGAGAATGACCAATGATTCCCAAGGATAGAACTAGGTCGAGAGCATCGACATGTGAAGCACACAGTAGACTAGGTTACAAGCATCCTTTAGGAATAAGTCTTCAACCCAGCATTTCTGCATCTTGTACTTCTAGAATCTAAGCCCTAGATTTCTAAGAAAATGATAACTTAAAATCTAAATTAAATCCCAAATTTGAAGCCCAATCATAGGATAGTTGAAATGTTTATTGGGCATCCCAGTATCAATAGACATTTCCTTCTTTTTTTATTTGACTCTTAAAAATAACTCTCTCCAATTTGGACCTCTCCCAATTGAATTTCCAAAAAATCAATCCTTTGAAAGCTGCCTTAGTAGTCTTTAGGAATAACCACTTGTTTCTTTAATCGAGAGTATTCTTAAGAAGAGCCCCTTCCTAAGATGTAATTAACAATAGAGGCTTGCCTTTATAAGGAACCATGATCCCAAGATAAAATAGACCTTGTTCTACTTTTCCATGTAGTTCAAGGGAAAATACTCTAGTACATGAAAGACCCATTAGCCTTAGGATTTTTTATTGAAATGATTGAATCCATTATAGGAGAGCATGTTTATCTTTCAAGATAATATGTTTATTCCTTAATGTCATATTTGATCATCTAAATAAAATATTCCTAAACTCTATGTGGTGTCATTTCTTTTCTCTATTCCAGAGAAAAAAGAATCCATCAGCTTTATCTTGTGAATCATTGATGATTTTGAAAATTGGAATTCCCATTTAGCAAATTTGGGTATGCTAAATGAAGAACCCAAGTGTGTTTTTTTAAAAAAGTTTGAAAATAGGTTTTAGCAAATTTGAGTTTGCTAAGAAAATCTAATATGTTTCTTTTGATTTTGATTTGATTTTAAAAATAGGACTCTTAGCAAATTTGAATATGCTAAGGGAGTCCTAATGTGTTTCTTTTGATTTTGATTTAATTTTGAAAAGTAAGATCCTTAGCAAATTTGGGTATGCTAAGGAAATGCTAAGGTGTTTCTTTTGATTTTGAAAAGTAGGATCCTTAGCAAATTTGAGTATGCTAAGAAAATCCTAATTTGTTTATTTTGATTTTGATTTGATTTTGAAAGTTGGACTCTTAGCAAATTTAAGTATGCTAAGGGAGTCCTAATGTGTTTCTTTTGATTTTGATTTGATTTGAAAGATGGAGACTTTACTTTAGCAAATATGGTATGCTAGATTGAAGTTCCAATGTATTTTGAGATATTGTAAAATGGAGATTTCACTTAGCAAATTTGAGTATGCTAAGTGAAATTCCAATGTGTTTCAAATTTTTATGTTTAGAAAAAGGGAGACTTCACTTTAGCAAACTTGGTATGCTAAAGAATGAAGTTATAAATGTGTTTCTTTTGATTTTGATTTTGATTTTTGGTTGAAAGTGGAGACTTCACTTTAGCAAATTTGGTATGCTAAAGACTGAAGTTCTAAAAGTATTTTTGAAATTTTTTTGAAATAGAAATTTCACTTTAACAAATTTGAGTATGCTAAAATAAAATTCCAAAAGATGTGTTTACAAATTTTTGTGTTTGTTTCAAATTTTTGTTCTTTGGATTTTGAAAAGGGGAGACTTCACTTTAGCAAATAGGGTATGCTAAAATGAAGTTCCAAATATGTTTTGCAATTTTTTTTTTTTTTATTGATTTTGAAAAGAGAGATTTTCATTTAACAAATTTGGGTATGTGAGATGGAGATCAATTTTTGAAAGAGGAAATCTCAACTTAATCATATAAGGAATATGTTAAGTGGGATTTCAAAGTAATGTCATTTTATTTGGAAATGAAATCTTCATTCAATAAATTTGAGTATATTGAATGGTGATGTTTATATGTGCATTTGGAAAAAAAATATTTTTGATTTTGTTTGGAAAGGTGAAAATTCCAACTTAACACATGTGGAATGTTGAGTGGAATTTCAAAGTTGTATTTTATTTATTTTTTGTTTGAAGATGTAATATCCATTCAACATATTTGAATGCATTGGATGGATAAACCTATCTTCAAATTTTATACTTCTGAAAACATGATTGTTGGAATTTTATTTTTGAAAATGAGGTCTTCACAAAAATGAATTGAGTGAAGAAGCTCATTTGATGCTTTTAGAAAATGTGATTGTTAGAATTTTATTTTTGCAAAGATTATCTTACTTATAACACTCATGGAGATTATTAAATGAAGGTGATTTAAGAAAATTTTTGTGCAAAATATTTTATTATATGCATTTTTTTGAAAGAGTGCTTTTTGAAAAGTAAGATTTTTATGAAGGATTTATTTTGTCTTTATTATTTAAGAATGAACCTTTCCTTCCACAAAAATGGTGAGGAGGAAGTATTTAAATATTTTCTTTTTATTAGATTTTTATTTTTACCCATTAGAGAATTTAACGGGGTTTTAAGACCAACACAGGGTGAGGTCCTAAAACCAAAAGATGTTGGCTAACTGACCTTAAGGATGAAATAAGCTAAGTGCCAATGGAAAGAAAGATAGTCTTAGATTCATATAAAAGTACAAACCCACTATCGGTAGTTAGATACAACAATCATTTACCAAAGAAGGAGAGAGGAACCATTCCCAACAGAGTCGCTAGAAAAATCTGTGGTGAAAATTTTTAAAGAGCCATACTTCCATCTTCAAACTATGTGGATAAAATGAAGATAGAAATATACTGCTTTTTTTATGCATTTGGACACCACATAGATCCACAAAAGTTCTTATTAGGGTGATTGGGTACAACATTGAGGAGATGTGTACTATCTCAAAAGATAGAAATCACCACCCTACAATGGACCTAATCACCTCAATAAGGACTCTTAAGGATAATGGGTCTGCATATGTACCAGAGATTCTTCCCCTACTTTACATAGAAAAGTAAAGAAGGGTTTATTTTAACACTTTTGTTAAGTTCCCTATAGGGCAAGCCCCCATAGTTAATTACATCCTAAGGAAGAGGATTCCTTAAAAATACTCTTGATTAAGGTAAATGATCATCGTCTCCAAAGATTTCATTAGATAGGACTATCAATCAATTAGTTTATTTTAGAAATTCAAGTGGGATCGATCAAGGAAAGGGAGTTCTTATCAAAGCCAAATGAGAATAAGTAGGGGATGCTTAGGATACTATGAAGCCTAGTAAGCATCCCAAACTATCCTATGGTTGGGCTTTACATTTTGAATTTGAATTAGTTTGTTTGAGTTGAATTTTTCAATAGAATTTTAAGGCTTATGATTTCACAACACAAGATTATGAAAAATGCCTAAGAGGTGAGGATTTATGCTTATGGCCCATAGAATGGAGAAGCAATCCTCAGAACCAAAATCTAGGGAGCTTTGGAGAGGGCCAAAAACATAACCTAATTTTAAGGCAAAAACTAGGTATTTGGTTTGGCTCCAGAGAGGACAAACCACCCGACTGCTTGAACTTACAATTCCTGGGGGTGCCTGCCAACTAACTCCTCCTATGATTTTAAATTCATGTAGGCAAGTCATATACTTTATGCAAGATAGTTAGACTGTTACTTATTTAGAAAGAGACTAAGTCCTTAAACTCACTCCCTAAGAGACTAGATCATGTAAGGGCATGAAAAATGACCTAGATCTAATGCAAATCATATTACATGTTATTTTTATTTCTAGACAATAATTTGACTCAGGCTTATAGGATTCATATGCCTAATGCATGAGAAATAAGATTATTGGACAAAATCAGTGAGAAGGGAGGAGGTGTGTTTCCACCATGACTCTTAAAGGTCAGACCAAGTTTCTCTAGCAAAGGTGGAAGCCCTCCAATCAAGAGTGTAATAATATGATTTTATGCATGATGTTATAAAAGAAATACTCATCCAACTAAGGGGTTGTTAATTCTTTTATCTTGATTTTAACTTAGGCTTTATGTGAGATTATAAGTTGTTTATTTTTAATTTTGAATTATTTAATTTGGTAGAAGATTTATTTTTCCCGAAGAGCCTAATCATCATCTAGGCCATACATAAAATAAGGAAGAAACTAGGAAAATATGTCATCTTAATGCACATGCTAAACAAAATATCACACATTTTATAAAGCTAACGCAAAAAGAATAAAACCATTTATGGTCAACCTGCACCGCACAAACCCAAAAATAAATTGGGTAACTGATCTCTACCTTTATACAACCTAGATTATAATTGAATTAATTTACAATCAAGGAAATTCATGTTATGGGGGTCTTCTTTCTTCATTTCTTCATTTCTTCATTCTTGTTCTCTTCTTTCTTCTTCTTTCCTTCTTTCTTCTTTGGTTCCTTCTTTTGGATGGTAGGAAGGTGGATGCTCCAAAAGCTTCACATGGTATATACAATGAGATTTATGACCAATGCTCATCCTAATCCCCCATAATAATCATTCCAAAATCTTAATTGCAAAAATACATGAAAAGGAAAAGTAAATCTAACTAACACCTGTAAAATAGAGATTAGCTAAACAAACCATACAAATCTCAAGCATGTATATTGGACTTAGCACCCACACATGTAACCAAGTCCACCTGACCTATTAAGACTATTCTTAGGGGTAAAAGCACCTGCACAATAAAAGTAGTAATATTTTTATTACAACACCCATTAAGCACAATCTTCTATAGAAAATAATGATTAGACTAAATCGTCCTACAATTCATTCTATAAACATTCACCCTAACATCCAGACTAAAATGAAATATCATAAAATAAAAGCAAACATCAAATCATGCACCACCTTAACCTAAAGCTAGAAGTGGTGACTTAGTCTAATGTGTGTGCTTTAGAAGGTTTGTGTGGTATGCTTAGCTATGGTTTTAAGATTTGGATTTTCTAAGTGTGAAGATGTTCAACTTAGATGGGTGGTTTTATTTAAGTGTTAAGTTGATTTGTGTTGATTTTATTTGATGATTTTGTTTGATTTGAATGAATCCTATAATTAATTACTAAGTGTTGTAAAGACGGAAAAGAGAAGAGAATTTTTCTTTCCTTCCCTAAGTAATTTCTAAAGTAGATTCATGCTTAGTTTTGTTTAGTGAATATCTTATTATGTGTTTTAATTAATCTTAAGTTTAGAGTAACTCTAAACAAACCCATTCAAACAGAAAGATATTTTAAGATTAAGTAAAGTGAATTAATATCACAAACACACATCACTTCATTTCTTTTCCAACATGTATAACATGCATATGAATAAATCCTAAGCATATCTCTACATACAAATGGGAATGTTTAGCACATTTTATGATGAATGCTAAGAGGGTTTCTTAAGAAGATTTGAATGCTTTATGATGCATGATTTTTATTAATTAGAAAAGATGCTTTCTTATCTATTTTTCAATGCACACATATATGTATGAAAGGAATAAGTGAGTACGACACCATTGTAACCAGGGGTGTAAGGTACAAGACCTACTTAGAGCTACTTAAAGCCTCGCAACCCTGGCATTGTCCAGACTAATAAACCACTTTCCTTAAATACAAGCATATGTACAAAAGAAATAAATGGAAAAGAGAGATGTAAAAAGTTTGTATTTGTTTATATATTTTGTTTATACAATTTATATGTACAAGTGTGGTTTCCTTCTTAAGTAATTGCATAGGAATGAATAGGAATGAGGTTGGAAAGTGTTATGTTCTTTTCAAATGAACTATACACTTTGCCAAATCCTATTCAAAACTTTGCTAAAAGAAAGGAGAAGGGAAAAGTACACTATGCATATCTTCATATTTACATCCATATACAAGCTTATAAATAATTATAAGTAGCACACTTTTAATTTATGTGTTTGATTTATATACTTTTGAAAAATAGTTTTGAATTTAATAGTGATAATAGCCATTCATTTTTACTTTAGCCAAAACATGTAATTTGACATAAAGAAAATATTTCAATTTAAATTTGATTTTTGAAAAGAATGATTGCATGAAACTCATATGGCATACACATTTATCATGTTAGAAAATAACTAAGGTGATGAAAGAATGTAAACACATTCACCCTAATTAATTCTAAAGACAATCTTATGAAATTAGAAAGCTTAATGCAAATCAAATTATTTTTAAGGAAGGTTTGATTTTGTTTTGAGTTTGATTGAATTTAAGAAATGTGAGATGAGTTTGCTATTCCTAACCCATTCCCACATATGTTTGTTATTTTAGTTTTATTTTTATATGATTAGATCAATTTTATACTTTAATTAGGTTAAGGTATGAATTGAATGTGTTAATTACCCCTTACCCATACCACCTTAGCATACTTAATCAAATAATTATGAGCCAATGCAATGACATAAAATCACACAAGGAATTTTAATTAGCAATGCACTTAGGAAAAAAATTGTACCTAATACAATTGGCTTATGATTAATGATTAATTAAACTAAGGGGTTTAATTTTAAGTACATTCATAACCCCTCTCACACATGTGAGTGGGATTTTGATTTCCTTAATGTACTTAGGCTCTTGAATGTTTAAACATCTACCCAAGATAGATTAATTGAGTTCTCAAAGTTTTAGAATTTTATGAAATTAATTAAGTTGATAATTAGTGAATTAACCCTTAATTAAGGTTAGATTAAGGAAGAAAGAGTATTAAGGAATATCTTTAGGAAAATATCCCAAAATTATTCCCTAAATCTTATATTCACTTAATCAAAACTTAATTGACTCAATTAGAGGGTCAAACTACTAATTATGCCCTTAATTAAGCTTAATTATATTAAGAGAGTGATTAAGAAATAAACTAGTAGTTCCTCTAATTAAGCCACCAATAAATCCCATGAAAATTAGAGGAGGTAGGGGTCAACCCACTAATTAATCACAAGACATTTGGGATTAATCAACAGTAATTAGAGGGTAATTAACAAAATAACATTCCTAATAAAATCAAATCTAGAGAAAAGCACTATTTAAAATCCATTCAAAACATTTTTTGAATATTCTATGTTCAATTATCTATCCAATGCAATTTATTTCATATTTTTTTTATTTTTCTAAGCTTAGATATGAATTTAGGAAGTTTTCATAGTTAATTAGTGATTTAATAGCCTTAATTAAATGTTTATTATTCTACGTGACGCCAGCGCATGCTTTTCATGGTATGATGGGATTGGATATTAAAGTTATCACATCATAATGTCACGGTTCTAAAGGGATAAAATGTGGATGCTACGTGTCTTAATCATGGTCGTCCATCCAAAATGGCCAGATGGATGACCCATGATCTATCCCTATATTTCCCTGTGAAGAATGGACATCCATCTTAGATGATCCAAGCTTGATTGAGCTCATTGGATTGAAACTCAACCCACACCATCTAAGCACAGACAATCACATATAATGGCTAGAATTCCATGAGATTAAATATCACTTCACAAAGCTCCAAACCACATTGAAATTAAGCTCAATTTAATGGTTAACCTTCCCAGAGGTGATCACCGGTGCTTGATTCCTTTGGAGAAGCTTCGTCTAGTGGTGACAAAACTTTATTGAAGTTTGGAGGCTCTGAGATTGGGTAGATCCTCCTATGGGCCAACTCCTCTTTCATTGGGCTCGATCTTGATCAAATTAGATCCTCCCTTTCCTTTGGAGCTTGGGAAAGAGCTTAGCTGAACTCGACTTGGTCCTCTGATGAAGCTTGAAAATGGAATTGGGTCGATGTTGAGTGTGGAGTAAGTTAAATTTTTGGTGGAGCTCCCCTGTTTTCAAGCTATGAACACCGAGAATGGGAAAATGGATTTCACTCTAGGAAGCTTGGAATCACTTGACAAAGGCTTCTCTAGCTTCCCTTAGGTCAATCGAGTATGACCTTGTGAAGATTGAATGGAATTAAGGGGAGTATATCTTCCCGAAGGGCAATTGAACGGCCGAGCAAGGAGATGTTATTTTGATCCAATTGAGCTCCTTGAGTGGGTTTGTTAGGCCATTTGATGTGTCATTGCATTGGTTTGGCCAGAGGGAGGTAGTGGAAGAGTTCCATGTGCTTGAAATGGGTGGAGGCATGATTCCCATGTGGCCATTTTCAAGCACATGGTTGGTTTTGGGTTTGGGTTGGATTTAGTTGACCCAAACCCATTGGATCATGTGCACTAGGTCCATTAGTGACCATTTGGTCCACTAAGAGGATGCCAAGTATCCATAAAGAGGAATTGACTAAATTCCAAGTGGTTTTGATTTTAGGTTGCATAATGGCCTAGGGGTAAAATGTTAATGTTGATTTTAGTTTGGGTATGTTTGATATGATGAGAAAATAGATTTGGCCAAGTTTCATTGAATTTGGAGTTGGTTTGATATGATTTGGCTCATGTTGACCCATTTAGATCAAAATGGGTCAACTTGGGTCAAGTTGACCAAATTTTCAAATTGGGCCAAACAAAGAGTTGGGTCAAGTTCATATGACCATTTGAAATATTTTGGTGGCTTTGGTTTGATTCAATTTATTTTGTATTTGATTTTGGTTCAAATGAGTTCATTTAGGTCAGATGGGTCAAGTTGACCAAATTGACCTATTTGACCTATTTGGGTTAGGTCATGGGTTGATTCATGTTTGGTTGGTCATATGAAATGGATTGGTATCTTTGTTTTCAATCAATTTGGTTTAGTTTGAATTTGGCTCAATTTGACATTTCAGGTCAAGTTGGGTTCATGGTCAATTGGGCTAGGTTGGGTCTAGTTGACCAATTGAGGCTTTGGTCAAGTTCAACAAGTAATTTGGAATGAACTTGACCCATTGGTTTCAATCAATTTGGATTAGATCAAGTTTTGACACATTTTGACTTTTTAGGTCAAGTTGGGTCAACTTAGGTCAAGTGGCTAATTGGACTAGGTTAGGCTCAAATGTTGACTTGGTCAAGTTCAAACATTATTCATGAATGAGTCATTGATCAATGGTTTCAATCTATTTTGCTTATGGTAGATTTTGGCTATGTTGGGTCTCATTTTGGCAAAGTGTTGACTTGGTCAACCCTTAGATTTGACTTGGTTTGACCCAATTTGTTTGATTGATCATTTCATGATGATTGTTGATCATGATGAGAGGTTTAGGCGAGCTTAGTTCAATCCAATTTGGTCTATGAGAAGGGATCAAATAACTTAGGAAATATTTTGTGCTTTGAATTTCAATCATGGGATTCAATCATAGGTTTCAACCATGTGTTTCAATCATGTAGAATTGATTTAAGTTTGGAGGGAATCAATCAAGTTGGAATTGATTTGGGTTGAGTTGAAGAGAAGTAAGTGAGGAATGTGGTTCAAGCTATAGGGTAGGCAAATTTTTCTAACACCCTTAAGGCATGGCCTATTCCCATGACTAACTCTTCTAAGTCTCTAGGGCTAGGCTGAGTGTTCACCTAATCACTTGATGTGTTTTAAGACTAAGGATCTCTTAAATTCTAAGAGAAGTCTTCTGTCTAAGATAGAGGGTTGAGATCTCATCCTAAAAATGAGGTCAATAAGTAGGTGAGATATTTTGACATCCCATGGGATGAAGATGAGGCTAACTCAAAGGAGGCATGAGAGGAGGAAGACCATCATACATACTCCCAGCTCAAGATCCTTCACAACCAACATATGGCTCTCCCACCATTCACATAGTAGAATCTAGTTTATAGAATGATTTCTATATAGTCAATGCACTTGGCCCCCTCCACCTCACACACAAACTTATAGACTTAGTTAGAGGTAACAATAGAGCCAAACAACAATGATGTAAGGGCCCTCATGCAGAGTGATGATGTATCTAAATTATCATTATATAAGAGGATCAACTAATATGTGAGTACCTTATTTTTAACCCCACTCTCTTTAGAGACTATTGAAGGTTTTGTAGTTAAAACTACACCACAACTGGATGAAAACTTCAAGCCTAAAAAATTTTATCTAGGGGCATCATCCTTAGGTCCAGGAGTTGATGTAAAACTTGAAGATGAATCTTACAAAGAAATGATATAATTACCTTTTGACTGATATTTTTTTGTGTTCAAAATTTAGAAAAATAAGGATTGATACCATATGCATGGTATAAGCATAAGTCAAACTACTTCGAGAAAGTATGGAGAAATAAATGCCAAAAGGCACAGTCAAGATCAGGGCTAGGATTTGATATAGTTGGTCTTGTACATGATGATGAATATTGTTTAGTCATCACCAACAATATGGAGCCTGATAATTTTTTTTTCAAATAATATCAATTCACATAATGAGGTTAATTTAGAAACTTTAGGTGATCTAGATGACCATTAAGTTAGGGATACACCCTAGAACTAGAGGAAGAAAAGTACTGAAGATAATCCACACCCAACATTCATTAGTTTTTTATTGAGTAAATCTAGAAATAATAATTTAGTTAGAATACCTTGAGAATTTAAGGATTATTTCACTTTGAGTTATGAAGAGACACTTGGATTAGCTCCCGACGTTGTAATTCATAGACTAAAAAGCCATCCTGATGTAATCTCTATTAAGCAAGCTCCTAGACGCATGAGATTAGATATTTAACAACATGTCATTTCTAAAGTAAGGAAATTAATCAATGCTGGTTTAATTCCAAAGGAAAAATATTCTACTTGGTTAGCTAATGTCATTCCAATTAAGAATAAAATTGGCCAAATTTGTATATGTGCCAATTTTATGGATCTAAATAAGGCATGTCCCAAAGATGAATTCTAGTTACCCATACCGAAGTTGATGGTAGACATAACCTCCTACATGCGATCTTCTCATTCATTGTTGGGTCATTTGGCTATAATAAAATTAAGATTGCACATGAGGATGAGAAGAATACCTGTTTAGAACTTTGATTGATATATTTTCCTATAAAGTCATGCCTTTTGGCCTTAAGAATGTTTGTACCACGTATTAGAGGGCCATGACTAGAATCTTCAATGAACTTATTCATCACTAGGTTGAGTGCTATACTGATGATCTCATAATCAAAAAAAAAAGATCACCTATATTATTTGAAGTAGTCTTTGAACAATTACAATATTATAACATAAAAATGAACCCACTAAAGTTTGCTTTTCGGGTAACCTTGGGGAAGTTTCTATGATTTATCATATGATATTGTGGGATCAAAATAGATCTAGAGAAAGTCAAAATAATATTAGATATGACACCTCTTAAAAGTCTAAGCCAATTCAAGTTCTTCAAATGAAGGTTGGTATATCTAAGATGATTCATATTGAATCTATCTAGTAGGTGTTAACCATTCACCACACTTATAAAAAAAAATGCCAAGTTTTGATGGGACGATAAGTGCCAACTACTTTTGAAAGCATTAAAAAAAATACTTAATGAAACTTTCTATACTTATTGCTCTAATCCTGGGTAGACCACTTATTTTGTACACGATTGCATTTAGCAAATCACTTGGCACTTTGTCAGCTCATTCCAATAATAAAGAGAAAAGGAATGCACCCTACTATTTGAGTCAATGCCTAATTCCTGCAGAGGTAAACTATCCACTCGTCAAGAAGCATTGCTTAGCCCTCATACTCGCTAAAAGCTAAGGCACTATATGCTTTCTCATAAGATAACATGATTTCTAGAGTAAATCCACTACAATATCTCATGACATACCAATTCTATCTACATGGTTGGCACAATGGTCCATGATTTATCATAGTTTAACATCACTTTTATACCACTTTGCACTATGAGAGGGCAGCCGTTAGTAGACTTTGTAATACCACACCCTCTATGTAGATTCTCCTATAAATGATTATCTCTTTGATGAACATATCATAAGTTTAGATAATGCAAATAATTATCACTTGGAATTATACTTTGATGGTGCAGCCTCCTCTTAAAGGGGAGAAGAACCACAATCCGTTCTCTCAGGAAAAGTGAGAATAAGAATAGTCTTAACCCCTGACTATAGAATGTTATGATTCTTGTATCATTCATGAGAGCCTTATATAAATAATGAAGCTAAATATGAAGCTCTGATTGCTATCTTAGAGTTGGCCATTTGACTAGATATTAAAGACATTAACATCTTTGGGGACTCACAATTGGCAGTCAACCAAATCGCTAGGTCTTACAAAGTTTTCAAGTCTAAAATGCATCACTATCAGAAGTACACTATGGAGTTATTGGACTGAATCCCAAAGGTTGCATTTATTAGACCCCTCAAAGAGAAAATTCCATAGCCGATGCCTACCAAGCTCGCTAAAGAAATGTCATGTCTAGATGATGAGTTCATATCAATAGAAGTACAAAACCGCCAGGTTCTCTCTCCTTTTGAACCTTGAACTAATTGATAAATACACTCTTGAACAAAAGGATGCCATTTTCAAAAGGATGAAGAATTAAACGGACAACTCTTCATTGATTACTAAATAAAGGTAAACTACATCAAGAGAAAATATAAGCCCATAAAATTAAACCAAAAGCACTCTCTTATGCTCTAGTTGATGACACTCTGTATCGAAATCCTTTGATCACATGTGGTTACATTATTTAGTTAAACACAAAGCCCAAAAAATCATGGTCGAGGTACATTCAAGACTGTGTAAATCACATCAATCGGATCTTAAGATGAAAGTTAAAATTAAAAGACTTGAATACTATTATTGATAATGATTATAGATTGCCTGTATATAGTTCATCGTAGTCACCAATGTCAAGTACTTGGAGTAGTCCTAAATCAGCCACCTAACATCCTCCATCTGATTATAGCTTCATGGTCATTCGATTTTTGGGGTACATATATAGTGGGTCTAATTGATCCTTATTCTTCAAAGGGTTATCACTTCATCTTAGTAGTAATAGATTACTTTTCCAAGTTGGTGAAGGCGACCCCTTTGAGGGAAGTCAAGGATTACAATATCCTTCAGTTCTTCAAGTGTCATGTCATCTACATATTTGGTGTACTCTATTGAATTTATTTGATAATGAACCATATTTAAGAGCACAAAAATCAACCGCTTTGTGAGGCATCAAAATATAGATTGGAGGTATTGTACCATATATTATCTCCGAATGAATAGACTAGAAGTGGCCTTTAATGAAACTCTCATCCAAATATTGAAGAGAACACTTGATGACAATAAGCAATAGTATCATGAGCAATTGGTTGAAGCCTTATGGGCCTATCATACCATGTATAGGATTTCAATATAATCCACTCCTTTTTTCTTAATGTATGAGTCTGAAGCCTTTCTTCTATTAGAAGTTCAATTACCATCACTAAAGGATTATTATAAGCTATAAGATTATGATTGAGCAAAATGCTAGGCTCTAATTGGAAGAGCTCAAAGGTCCTTAAGAGCGATGCCTTCAAGCCTATCAAAACATAGAGCCAAAGCATGGATGGTTCAAGCTCATAGCAAGTCAGTCCACTTAAGAGCTTTTTAAGTTGGAGAGTGTTGACCTCACTTTTAGAGTGAGGATTCAATCTCCTCTTCCTAGATTTAGGAGTCTTTTAGATACTAAAACTTCCTTATTCATAAGATACTTCTAGCAATTAGGTAAACACTCAACCTAAGCCTAGAGACTTAGAAGGGTTAATCATAGGATTAGGCTCTGTCTTAGGACTTAGGGAGATTTACCTATCCTATAGCCTAAACCAAATCCATGCCTACCTCTTTGGCCTAAACCAAACCTTAGATTCAATTCATCTAAATTCACATACCAAATCAAATTCAAATTCCAAACCAAATGATTGAAACCTATAACCAAAATATCCAAATTCAAGTCCAAATCCATTCTAAGCCATATAATTTAATCCCATGGACTTTACAAATATTTCACTTAAACCAAACCAAATTCAATTGATTTTCTCATGAATCAACTATTCCCTTAATCATTATCCCAAGTATAAATTAAATATACAATCACCAAACCAAATTAAATCAATCCAAATCAAACCCAACTTAGCCCATTTTACTTGAAATATTCAAATGAACCAAAACCTAGTTGAACCAAAATCAATTACAATCAAAGCTATATACCAATCTCAAATCCAAATTAATTGAAATTGAAGCCTACATTCATCTTCAATTAACCAATTGAACATGAATCAACCCATAACCAAACCAATTTGGCCAATTTGGCCAGATTGGTCAACTTGACCCATTTGACCCATATGAATCCAAATGATCCAAAATAAAATCTAAGCCAAATTGACTCAAACCAATTGAACCAAAATATCACAAATACTCATTTGAACAAGACTCAACTCTAGGTTTAACCCAATTTAACCAATTGGTCAACCTAGCCAATAGATTTGACCTGAGTCAAATTGAAACCACCATAAACCAAATGATACCTACTTGACCCATAAAATCACCTTGGGTCAACCCCAAATCAGCCCAAACTGAATTGGGTCCAATCCAAAGCCTTGTCCATTGAATTTTCCTCCCCACATGGGATCTTTCTTAAATTAGCAAGTCAACTCCCCTCCTCCCCATATGGCAGCCATCCAAGACCCAAATGAGGACTGATCCGGCCCAGCAGTGCTGGGTAGGTATGGACTAAGAGGGGTGCTCACCTCCCACATTAGTTGAAACCCAATGGATCCTAACCTTGAGGCAGCTTCCTTGAGCCACCAACCAAGCATCCCATTACCAAAAAAGCCATTGGAGTTGACAAACCTCTCCTGCCTTGATGGTGGCTCAGGAATAGGAGAGAATCCCGTCTGTTCGATCCAAGGGAAGGGGGATATGCCCCCTTCATTTTGATCCAAAAGGACATAATTCACACTCAGAGAGCTTTTAGAGATCATTTTGAAATCCCCAGAGCTCTCTAAGCCTCCCAAATCATCCCAACATTAGACTTCACTATTCCAAAATAGGGCAACCACATTTCCAACCCAACTCCCTCAAATCTCCACTGAACTCAAATTAATTTTACCCACACCTTCCCCTACCTCCGTCGAGCATGAACAAATCATCTCCTAAACTCCCTGACCACTGAGGTATAACTTTGATCAACATCCACTTGCATTTCATCAGTTCTTGGTCCATCGAGCAAACAATGAGGAATCAACACAAGTGTTGCTCAACAGGGCCTCCTCTCTACTAGACAATGCTATCACAAGCGTTGTGACCAGTCTTGAGCTTTGACAAGGTAATTCACTTTAAACCATGATTTTGCAATAATGTTTTGGTCCTTTTTGAAGAAAATTGGCATGTCAAGAAAATTCGGCAGGTAGATCCCTTCAGATCTACCTCATGATGGTGTGGGCTGAATCTCAAATTGATCTGAGCTCAGGTGAGCTCAAATCGAGTGACAAAAGGTTGACGGTGTCCGTCTCTCAATGCTTAGAAGATGATGGATCACGCACCATCCATTTTTCTTGATCAGAATGGCGATCATGATTATTCACTAGGTAAATTCTAGTTTAATCTTATTTAAATTGTGAGTTTAATCTTAGCCATTTGATCTTATATCGGGCATTGGATAAGAAAGCGCATCCCCTGCTAGTCATGTAGGGGCAGAGTCGGACGGGTTTAAGTGACCAATCCCATGGCCACGTGAAAAGGGAGCCATGCTAGTGGCCGGCATGGTGCCAACAAGATTAGGCTTAAATTAGGCTTAATTACTTGATTTAATGGCTAAAACTTCAAAAAGTTATAACAAATTTTAGAAAAATTCAAAAAATATAAATAAATACTTATTTTGAAAGTATGTCAGAGGAGAATCATTTAAAATGAATTCCAATTACTCATTAATAGTAATTAAGGCTTAATTAAGATTTAATTACAAACCTAATTAGCTTAATCATCTCTTGATTACTTGTGTAATTAGTCCCAAACTTTGTGTGTTAGTTTAGTGGGATGACCTCTGCCTCCCATAATTTTCTTGGGATTTATTGCTTGGTTAGTTAGGAATTGATAATTCAAGCACTAATCACTCTCTTAATTAATTTAATTGATTAATTAACCTCCTAAATAGTGAAAATTAATTAATTAAGTGCATTAATCACTGTTGAACGATGAATGGGGTTAGGACCTCCTTCCTAACCTCTTTTCCTAAGTCCATTTCTCTTTAAAGGAAAATTATTAAAAATGAGATTAATTAAAAGTTTAATTAGTTAATCAATTAGTTTAATTAATCAATCAAAATCATAATCACATCAAATAATTAACAATAGAATTAAGGGTTCCTCTTTATGTGTTTAATAACATAAAGACTCTTAAGGAAATGATGATTAACCCATAAAAGAGGGAAAATCTTTGATTTAATTAACTCTTAATTGTGAGCTATTTGCATTAGGTCTTTGTAGAGCATTGAAATTTTATTTTCTCACATGTTCATATCATTTGTCATAATTAAGTGGTTAATCAAATTAAAGAAGCATAGGTAAGGGTAATTAATTGATTTAATTAAGGATCTAACTTAATTAACTCATAAAATCCACTTAATTACTTTCCTTAAACCAAATCAAATTACCAATGTGAGAATGGGATTAAAATAACAAATGATAAATTCTTCTCCTCTTTAATTAAAATAAAAAAAATCCAAAACTAAATTAAAAAAAGCTTTGGTTTATGTTAAATAATTTTATTTAGTATGATTGTCCTAAGGAATTAATTTGATTGAATGGATCATGTGTTTATATTTGAATATTTTTTCCAATCATGTTAAATATTGTATGTCATTTGATTTCATGCATTCATTCTTTCAAAAGTAATTAAATCAAATGAAATTTCTTTATGTAAAGCTTGCATGTGTTGGATTAACTTATCATATGTGTGGCTATTATCACTATTAAATCAAAATAAATTTTCTAAAGTTTATAAATGGATAATAACATATGTTGTGATGATAGTTATAAATACATAGGAGGTGCATATGCTTATAGCCTAAGTATATGAAGTAAAGTCCTATTTCTTTCATTCATATGTTGATTTACATAAGTTTGAATGGTAGTGAGTATATAGTCTACACATCCCAGGAATACGAGGCTTTAACTAGCCCCAAGGAGGTCATTTGATTACCTCACTCTCCTTGGTTAACAAAGGAAAGTACTCATTTGATTTCATTCTTATGTATTTTGATATTAGAATTTGGATAGAGCTTTAATTCACATACATAAATAATTCAATTAAAAAAATACAACCTTGTCATGATTTTCATTCTCTTAATTGTGCATTCATTCATATGTGTCTAAATAAGCAAGTATATAGTCTGGACATCCTGGGAATATGAGACTTTAGCTAATCCCAAGGAGGTCATTTGATTACCTCACTTTCCTGGTTAACAATGACTAGTACTTGTTTATGTCTTTATACATGTGTATGTATATATGATTAAAGAATGAAAATTCCCATTTATATTAAAAATGCATGCATCCATAATATTCAAGTGATTGAATTGTTTAATCATTGGATTTGGAGCTTTCTTTCATATGTTCATATATGCAAATTTACATATTTTTTAATGCAAATGGGTATGTAGTCTGGACATCCTGAGAGTAGGAGGCCTTAACTAGCCCCAATGAGGTCTTTTGATTACCTCACTTCCTTGGTTAATAATTACCGTGCTTATTTAATTTCATCCCTATGTATTTTTGCATAAGAATTTGGATAAAGCTTTAAATTTACATACATTAAATAATTCAATCAAATGAAATATAAACTTGAAACATACACATTCATCATTCAAGTGTGCTAAAATATATTGTATGTATAGATACACTTAGGATTAGATCATATGCATGTTATATGTGGTGGAAGGGAATGATTTAATATATATCATGTGGTAGTAATTAAATTAGATTAATCTTAAGTTGCCTCTCATATTAGATAGGAGCATTTAAAGTTAACTTAAACTTAGGATTAATTAAAAATCATATAATAAGTCAGTCATTAAAGAGAACTAAATCAAATCAATATGCTTTAGAAAGTGGCTTAAGGTAGGGATGGAAGAGTGTAATCATCTTCCTTCTCTTTATAACACTTAATTGTTAAGTGTAAATCACATGAAATAAGATAAAATATAAATTAAAATTCACAAATGAATTAAATAACTTCAAATGAAACCCACCATCATGTTAACTTAATAGTTCCTAAACTTAGAAAAGTACAACTCTAATGCTTAGTTAAGACATACCACGCAAGACCTTAACACATACATTAGAATTAAGTCACCACTTCTAGCTCTATGTTAGGATAGTGTATGATGTGATGTATGTTTTATTTTGTGATGAATTATTTTAGACTAGATGTTAGGGTGTATGCTTCATAGATTAGATGTTAGGACGTTCTTAGCTTAATCATATTTTTTGTAGGGGATTGTGCTAAAGGGGATTGTTAAAATAAATATAAATGCTCTCTTTGCAGGTTGCTTAAACTCTTAAGCATAATCCAAGTTAAGATAGGTGGACTTGGTTACTCATGTGTTGGGTGCTAAGTCTAAATTATAAAAATAATTATTTGAGATTGTATGTATGTTTAGCTAACCTCTATTTTGCAGGTGTAGTTAGATTTCTTTTTTCCTATATGAATGTAATTTTTGCAATATGAATTAGGATTAGTGTTATGGGAAATTATGATGAGAAGTGGCCAGAAGGCTATGTCCTAGGGTGCCCTATGATGCCTTTGAAGCAAGCACATTCGAATCAAAGAAAGAGCAAACTGAATCAAGAGAAAGAAGGAGGAAAATGGAAGAGTGAAGAATGAAGACCCCCATAGCATGTATTCATTATAAACTGTAATTATTCTTTCATATATTAGGTTGTATAAATGTAGAGCTCGATTATCCATCTTTTCTTTTTCGAGTTGTATGGTGGTACCACTCTGACCTCTTATTCTTTTATGGTAGTTATAAAATTGATTGATGATTTGATTAAACTGCACATTAGGATGGCATGCTCTTTATAGTTTCTTCATGTTTGATGACTTAACATGTGTCCTGTATGTAGGCTTTTAGGATAAAAATATTTTTTTCTACCCAACTAATAACTCATAATTAAAATTTAAGCAACTCATAACCTCACCATAAAGCTTAGACTATAATCAAGATAACTAAAAGATTTAGTAAACCATTAGCAGTATGTTGTATGTCTTACATAATGCATATCATCTTGAGTCACTCTTGTAAAATGAGGGTCTCCATCCTTACACATAAAGGGACTGTTTGACCCATGATAGCAACCCCTACCTATGAAGCTTCACACTCTTTCTCTTTTGATTTTGCCTATAATCAACCTTCATCATGCATTTAGACATATAAAATTCCCAAAGCCTTTGTCTAAATTATGTGTCAAAAATGAAATAAAATTTGAAAATATTTTGCATTTATAGATTAAGTCATATGCTCATAACACTCATGCTCTTGTCTCTTAAGTAGTGGATTTAAGACTTTAGTTTATTTCAAATTAAATAACTACCCTAGCTATCTTGCAATTCATAAGACCAGACTACATGGTTTTAAAATCATAGGAGGAGTTAGCTGGCAACCACTCCATGCGGTAATAAGTCCAGAAGCCGGATGATTTATTCTCTCTTATGGAGGTAAACCCTTATGTCCACCTGTCCCTGGGATTTAGATCGTACTTTAGCTCTTCCTAAAGCTCCTTAGATTTAGGATCCGAGGTAGCTGTTTCCTTTAGGCTACAAGCATAAATCCTCACCTCTTAGGCATCTCCACAACCTTGTATTGGTGGGTTATAAGCCATAGCAATCTAATAAAAATTCAATTCAAATAAATAAATCTCTTCAATTTTAAATATGTAAAGCCCAATCATAGATAGATTGAAATGCTCACTAGGCTTCTTAGTATCATGAGCATTTTCTACTTCCACCCTTTGGACTCCAAAAATAAGTCTTCTCCTTGAAACTTTCCAAATTTATTTTCCAAATATAACCAATCCTTTGATATTCTAACCTTGAAATCTTTGGAGATTATAATTGTCTACTTTAATCAAGTATTCTTATAAAATTTGATTCCTTAAGATGTAATTAACTATGGAGGCTTACCTCCATAGGAAACATAAGAACCCTGTTTAATATAAACCTTGATTTATTCATCCATGTAGCGGAAAAAATCTACAGTACATTGAAGACCCATCCTTTGGAGTCTTATTAGTGATTTAGGTCCATTGAAGGTGATGCCTTTATCTTTGAGATGGTACATTATACCGTGATATCGTACCAGATCCACTTCAATAAGTACCCTCGATGCATGGTGTCCCCCCCCCCCCACACACACACACACACATCCAAAACTAAACACCACAGAGAGCTTGTTTTAATTCTTAAGAGACCAATGCAGCCCATCATATGGTGGGAGATAAGTTTAACCAACATGGGAAAGGCCTTGTATTAAAGAAAAGGTATATCGAGGAGGATCATATCAATAAATAAATCATAAATGTGAGCACCCAATGCTTCCTATCAATGGGTTTTTAAAGAAAGATAACACATTACTATATTTGAAAATAAAATTTAATAATATGATTATGTTTTCATGTTAAACTGGTACTTGTATGGATTAGCTCCAAGAAACATTCAATTATTTGATCTCCCCTCAAATCACTATTGAATTTAAAATCAAAATTTATAATTGTTATCAAGTCTATGTTTATTTATCTTTATTTTTCTATTTTGAATGAGGTAAAACAGACATCTATACTTTGTTCTTCATTTTCTATTCCAAATAAAGTCAAGCATGTGTTGACTAATCTATTTGTATTATTTTGAATATGTTCAGGTAGAGATCAAATTCTTCTTCTATATTCATCTTGCTATTTCGAATGAGGTTAGATAGATGTTTGTATATCTTTATCTTGCTATTTTGAATGAGGTCAAGAAAACATCTATGCTTTGTTCTTCACTTGTTGTTTCAAAAAAGGTCAAGCATGTGTTGAACAATCATCTCTACTATTTTGAATATGGTCAGAAAGAGATCAAAATTTTCTTATACATTCATCTTATTGTTTTAGTCGAGGTCATATAGATGTTTGTATATCTTTTTCTAGTTGTTTCGATTGAGGTCATACAAACATTCATGCTTTGTTCTTCATTTGTTGTTTTGAATAAGGTTAGACATGTGTTGAATAGTCTATTTGTACTGTTTCAAATATGGTCAAGTAGAGATCAAATTCTTCCTCTTCATTCATTTTTTTTATTTCAAAAGAGGTCAAGTAGACATCTATGTTTTGTTATTCACTTGTTGTTTGGAAAATGTTAAGCATGTGTTAAACAATCTATCTCTAGTATTTCAAATATGATTAAGTAAAGATCAAATTCTTTCTATACGATCATCTTACAATTTTGAACGAGGTTAGGCAGATATTTCTATATCTTTATTTGATGTTTTGAAAATGGTTGAGCATGTATTAAACAATCTATCTTTACTATTTTGAATATGATCATGTAGATATCAAATTATTTATATACATTCATCTTGCTATTTTGAATGAGTCAAGTAGATGTTTGTATTTACTTTATCTTGCTGTTTCAAATGAGGTTAGGTGGGCATCCATGTTTTGTTCTTCATTTTCTATTTCTAATATGGTCAGATGTATGTTGAACAATCTATCTTTACTATTTTGAATTTGATCAGGTAGAGATCAAATTCTTCCTCTAAATTCATCTTATTATTTCGAATGAGGTCACGAGATGTTTGTATACCTTTGTCATGTTGTTTCAAATGTGGTCAGACATTCATGCTTTGTTCTTCATTTACTGTTTTGAATATGGTTATGCACGTGTTGAACAATCTATCCTTATTATTTTGAACATGGTTAGGTAGAGATCAAATCCTTCTTTAACATTGATCTTGTTGTTTTAAATAAAGTTAGACATGTATTGAACAATCTATCCTTACTATTTTTAACATGATCAGGTATAGATCAAATCCTTTCTTTACATTCATCTTGTTATTTTGAATAATATTTATCTTTATCTTGCTATTTTGAATGAGATTAGACAGACATCCATGCTTTGTTCTTCACTTGTTGTTTTGAATATGATCAGGCATGTGTTGAACAGTCTATCCTTATTATTTTGAACATGGTTAGATATAGATCAAATTCATCCTTTACAATCATCTTGATGTTACAAATAAGGTCAAGCAGATATTTCCATACTTATGTTTTGTTGTTTTGATTGAGATCATACAGACATCCATGATTTATTCTTTACTTGTTGTTACGAATGCGGTCATGCATGTGTTGAACAATCTATCCCCCCTATGGTTCCAAACATGCATAAGTATATATCAAATTCTTCCACTACATTCAACTTGTTATTTTAAATGAGGCCAGACAGATATTTGCATACTTTTGTTTTGCTATTTCGAATGAGGTCAAATAGACATCCATGCTTTGTTCTTCACTTATTGTTTCAAAAAAAAAAAATCAGCTAATCTCTCAAATCAAATCAAATCAATCTTTAGGGAGCTTCTCCATAATCTCTTAAATTAGACCAAATCAAAATCAATATTTAGAGAAATTTCCCCTAATTCCTCAAATCAAATCAAACTAAATCAATCTTTAGAGAACTTCTCCCTAGTTTTAAAATTAAATCAAAATTAATCTTTTGGCTCAAATTAAATCAATTCAAAATCAATCTATTGGGAGCTTCTCAGTAATTCCTCAAAACAAATCAAATTAAGTTTCATGGAGTCTATCCTTCACGCCTTTGATGCATCTAAATAAAACTCCAATTTATCCTTGAGGGGGCATCCTATTTTCCCCAAGCTTGAGCTTTCAGAAGTTGAGTCATAAGTTTTCAAAGCCATAACTCACCTCGTGTATCCTTAGCACTTGTCTTGAAACACCTAATTTATTGAAATACTAATTTTTGAAGTTAATATGTATAACAGTGCTAAATTCTCTTACCTTATAAGCATAGTGCAAACACCTCTATTTACTATTTCACAGATCTATTTGACTAGCTCAATCAATGCCAATACGCCCAGCGTGTCCTATCAATTATACCACACCTATTGGGGTGTCCTTTCATTGATCTTACTTTTAGTTAGGTTGACAACCCTCATCTTATAGGATTTGATTTAGGCACTAAGGTTTTGTTAACCTTAAGCGAGGTGAATAATCACCCTAATCTTAGTTATTAGGTTCTAAAACCTTAGATTAAGAGCTTCCTAATTAGACACTTATGATACTATAATTAATAGCTAAATGTATAACTTAAACTAAAGTAGAAATGTAAACATCAAATCAAAATGAAACTAAATATTGAATCAAAATAAAATAAAAATCAACACACTAAGGAGAAAATGTAGGTTAGTCTAGTGAACCCTAATAAGATCTTACTTGGCCTAATTGGATAATGTGAGCCAAATGAAATCTAAATTCAACATAATTCAATAAAATCATAAATTAAGTAAACCTAGATTAGAATCTAAATTTAATAGAGCCAATATTGAGTAAATTTGCATGGTTGAACTAATTGACCTTCTTTAAGCTCTAAATCATCTAGGTCGATACAAATCAAATAAAATCAAACTAAAAGTATAAAATCAATGTATAAACATAAATGGATATAAAATTAAATTCATATGGGATGCAAAATATTCAGCTAGATTATTTGACATAATTTGACTCATATGGGCCCCACTAAGCCCACACAAAAATTAACTAGAATCAAATCAAAATGGACTTACATAAATACTTAAAATCATTATACTATCTCATTCAAAATTAATCTAATCCCAATTTCAACCCAATTTGAGCCCGATTTGGCCATTCATATCATTTGCTCCAAATTGTCGGCGTGGACCCCACTAAATGCAAATCAAATTAAATTTATCTAAAAGCTTAGAACCATTAAATCAACTCAATCAAAATTAATCTAAGCTTAATTTAGGCAAAATTTGATAATTGGATGCAATTGAACCCAAAATGACAAATTGGACCATTTGACCTAATTTAACTTATTTAAGTTAAATTGAGTTGACTTAGCTTAAGTTAAATCAAATTAATTAATCATAAATATTTTAAATAATTAATTTAAATGTAATCCTAAATCAATTGGGCAAATAAGACTCACTTGACTCAACCCAACTCAATTTGGGTTAAGTTGAGTCAACTCAAGTCTTAACCCAAAATGAGTTCAGTTAATCAAAATTTTAGCTTTAATAAAGAAAGGGGCTTGAAAAACACAAGCTATTAAAGAAAGAGGGAGGTGAGTATGAGAAAAAATAAAAACATTTTCCACATGAGGGAGAGCATGGAGAAAAAAAAGTGGGAGTTTTTATACATCATTTTTTCTTCTTCTTAACATACTAAAAACACACACACACCCCCCTTCATCCAACCAAAAAACTTCTCTGCCCACCTCTTGTGCTTTATAAGTCTAAGAGCCATTAATTTCTAGCAATGGGCGGTGGTGCATGATGGCCGGAGCATTCCGTAGGGAGGCAGAGGAGGAGATCCGAGGAGCTCTTTTAACAGCCATCGAACATGAGCTTCAGTGAGGTAACTTCTCTAAATTTTAGATCAACCATAGGTGTTTGTACTTCGTGAAACATGTTCATGAATATAGGATTTTTTCTTAGATCCCATTACACTTTCTTTCTTTCAATTCCCAATCATGAAATAAAGTTATTTCTAACTTAGATTGTTGGAAGATTGTGAGAACCTAGTAGTTTTTGGGATAGATCCCATCCATCCATCCTTCTTTTGGTCTACCTGCTATGAGGAAGACAACCTCATAGTTGTCCATCTTACTTAGATAAAAGGAAGGCCATGATTAGATCTCATTTTTAATTTATTCCATTAGTTCTAACTCAAAACTTTAAAAAATTATAAGAAATAAAATACTTAACCAAAAAATATAAACGAGGGTTCAATAGATTTGTCTTTTAGAGAGGAATTTAATGAATACAAAATCCTTAAATGTGCTAATATATTTTAGGAGTAATTTGAATTTTAGTGAAAAATATATTTCTTTAATTACTCTTAAAATATTAAACCAATTAAGTTGAAAATTTTAAAAAGAAAATGTTATTGCCTACCAATCATAAAAATTTTAAATTAAATAGCCTTGAAATTTAAGAGTTATTAATTTTTTGAAGTCAATTGGTTAATTTTGAATATATAAATTATGGAAATTAATAAAAATAATTCAAATCATTTTAATAAACATTAGAGATCTTAGAATTAGACCATCAGGATCACACTAAATCAAAAAAAAATTAAATTAGAGTTTAATTAAGAATTAATTAATTACTTTAATTATACAAAACCTTAAAAAATCATAATTAATTATGGAAAAATCCAAAAAATATAAATAATTTGTTTATAGAAAGCTTAGATTAAGGATAACCTAAGAAAAAATAAAAGCCACAAAATTCAGTATACTAATGTGTATGTATATGTATAAGGTATAATTAAATCATTGTTTTGACAAAATTCATGCATCATATCTCATATATTAATTATTAATAAAAATGCATTAATTCATTCATGTATTAAGCTTAGAATAATCTAATATTATATACATATATGCATTAAATCTAGTTATTCAATTAAGTATGTTATCTAATTAAATGAATATTATAGGATGATGAATGAAGGTCAATAAAATATCATTAAATTAGCCATGAGTTGGTTTATTAATCTTAAAATGCCTTCCATATTTAGATAAAATCATTTAAGACAAATCCAAATATATAGCTAATTAGAAAAATTTGTAACACTTCATTAAGATGATTAAAAGTCATAAAATTTATCTTTAGATTGAACCAAAGGTTAGGGATTAAGGTGGATCTCACTCCTCCCTTCTCTCTTTAAAATGCTAAATTTAAATGAAATAAAAAATCAAAAAATAAGAGTTGAGTTTAAAGTTCATCTTAAACCATTTATCATTTAAAACACAATCATCATTTAATGAGAAACTTGAACATTCATCATTAGCTAAATTTAAACATCAAAGCTAACTTTTTCATATCACAGTAAGACATAGCACACACATTAGAATGCTAAGTCACCGATCATAGTTTTATATTATGATGACACTTTGTTGTGGTTGATTGATATTTTGTTTTGTGATGTAATATTTTTAAACTATATGCCAGGATTATTTTTACGTAGTCTAGATGTTACGACAAATAGACTAATAATATTTTCTATAGGGGATTGCGCTTAAGAGACCGCTATAATAAAAATTATAAAGGCCTCTTGCATGTAGGTGTTGCTTAAGTCTTTAAACATAATCTATTAGGACAGGTGGGTTTGGTGACCTAAGGTAGGGTGCTAAGCTCCAATATATGAAATATAACTACTTGGTGTAAATGTGTGCTAAGCTGACATTTATTTTGCAAGTGTTGTTAGATCCTTATTTCATAAAAAAAAAAATGCAATTTTTGCAATAGGATGAGGATTAGAGCTATGGGGTTTAGAATTTGCAGTTGCTAGAAGGATTAGACTTGGGAAGCCCTATGATGCCTAACGTGCCCGATCCATGAAGTGAAGATAAAGATGAAAAATGGAAGACCTTCATAGTTTTATTTTTATTTCTATAATTAATTATAATCTAGGCCATATAAGGGTAAAGCTCTACACAATTTTTTTTTTTTGAAGTATATGGTGACACCTGGTCACACTGACATTTTATTCTTTTAATCGATAATATTTTTCTAACTTATTTACATTGATTGTGCAATAGAAATGACATATTTTTTTATAGTTTTCTAAAGCTTGATTGTTTGTTGTATGGCATGGATATGATAGGCTCTTTAGAAAACTAAATTTTCTACTTTAACTAGATTTTAATAACTCATAACCTCATCTTAAATCCTAGTAATTTAATTTAAAAACTAAAATATTTAGTAACCCCTTAGCTGTATGTTGTATGTTATAACACCATGCACATATCTTGATTTCTTCCTCATAAATAAGGGGTCTTCAATCTTGCATGATAAGGAGTAGGGATTAACTTGTGAGAGCATTTCCCTTGTAGTTGAGAACACTCCTTCTATCTGATTTAGCCCATGACTCAATTGCATCATGCATGTAGGCATAAGAATTTCTCAAGCTTGAGTTTAAAATGATGAGTCAAAATGGAATAAAATCTATAAAATTTTATTTCATTAGTCTAAGGCATTTTTCATACCAATCATAATCTAGTATTTTAGGGAGTAAGTTTAGGACTCTAGATTCATTCTTAATAAATAATAGTTTAGTCATCCTACATTTACATAAGATGACTCACATGGTTTTGAATCATAGGAGGTATTAGTTGGTGGCTACTCCAAGCGGTTATAAGTCTAGAAGAGTATTTGATCAATTAATTCTCTCTAGTGGGAGTGAACTAATATATTTCTCTTTCCCGAGTAGAATCAAGTTGAGCTCTTAGCATGCTAGAGTACTTTAGATATGGGTTTAGATGCTACTCATTTCTCATTTTTTATGAGTATAAGTCATCACCTCTTAGGTATTTCTATAATCTTGTATTGTCAGAATTTAAGTCTTAGTCTTCTAATAAATTGTCAACTCAAATAAATATAATTTTCTTCTTCAAAAATATAAAACTTTATTATAGAATAAATTGAAGTGCTTACTAGGCTTCCTAGTATCATGAGTGTTTCTTACTCATCCTCGTTTGGACTTTGTCAAGAACTCTCTCTATTTAAGCTTTCTCACTTAATTATTTTAACATTTACCATGCTTTTGGTATCAAACTTTGAAATTCATAGAAATGTTAGCCAATAATTTTAAACCAGAGTATTCTTAGGAGATTTACATCTTCTAAAATATAATTAATTATGGGGTTTAGCCCTATAGAGAACATAAAAACCTCGCTTTAAATAAATCTTGCTTACTTCATTCATGTGAAGTAGGGAAAAAATCTCTAGTACATGTAAATCCATTGACCTGGAGTCTTATTGTGGTGTTGGTGATATCTCTACCTAAAGTAGTCATCATTCGATATCTCATTATTGTAATGTACCCTAAGACATTATATCCCTCATCATCACATTTCTAAACACCAGACTGAAAATCACGACTTTTACTAGTGCAATAAAAATTTACAAGTTTTATTTCATTTTTGACTCAGACTTGGAATGATTTATGCCTACATGCATGATAAAATTAATTTGTGGCTAAATCAACAAGAAGGGGTGTTATCCACTACAAGGTATTGTTCTCACATGTCAAGCTTTGCCCCTTATCATGCAAGAATGTAGATTCCCTATTTGCAAGGAAGAAAATAATATATGCATGCATTATGTTATAACATACAATCATACAACTAAGAGTTACCAAATTTTTTATTTCTTTATTTTAATACCTATGATTTATGATGAGGTTATGAATTATTTAAAATTTAATTAAAGTTATTTAGCTAGAGTAGAAATTAAGTTTCCTAAAGAGCTTATCTCATCGAGGCTAAACATCAAACATTCAAACTTTAAAAATTTATAAAAAGCATATCATTTCTATTGCACAATCAATGTAAACAAAAAAAAAAAAATCAAATATTATCAATTGAAAGAATAAAAGACTTATGCAACCAAGTACCACTATACACCTCACAAAAGAAAAAAAAATTTGGTAGCCTAAAAATTATAGTGCAGTTAGGCTCATAATTAGGAGTTAATTAAATAAATGGGGGAAAACTAAAAATCATTAATTATACTAAAAATACCTCAAATCAATTGGGAGTTTTAATTTCATTGGAAAACTCTTTATTAGCTTAGCACAAAGAGGGCTTAATCAAAGTTTTAGTAATCTACTAATTAATATGATTTTTCTAAGCTATAGGTTAATTAATAATTTAGTTAATTAAATAAAATTTCATTAGGGTGATTTTAAAAAATAATGAGAACCAAATGTCCTAATTAATTTCTCCTATCACGCTTATTATTTTAATGAATAATTAGGCTTCCATAATTAATTTCATATTTTTTTTAATTTTAAATAATTATTAAATTCAAAAAATGGCTAATTTTGATTTGAAAATTTGAATTTCTAAAATTGCTTGACAAATTATTTTGATAAAATTATGAGAGACAGAGGTCATCCCAAAATACATTCACTCCAAAATTTCAAGCCAATTAGCCAAGTAATTAAGACTTAATTAAGCTAATTAAATAAAACTTTAAACTCTAATTAATTATTATTAAAAATTTGGGCTTTTACTTTTCCTAGATTCTTCTTTGTGTAAGCTTTCCAAAGTGGGTTTATTTATAATTTTTTAGTTTTTTTTAAATTTTTTATGATATTTTAAAGTTATGGCTAATTAAAACACATTTTAAACCCTAATTAATTTATTTACACAATCGACACCACGTCGAAGATTTTGACATAACGTCGTGGGATTGACTACTTAAAAACGTCCCACAAGGCTGCTAACTCAGTGACAACAAACACGCTTTCATCACGACCGTCAGATCTCGATCTAACAACTGAGATTAATTGTGCATATTAAAAGGAAATAAATTGACTAATGCAATTAATCATGGTCATCTGTTTTAATCACGTGGAATGGATGACAATGATCCATTATCAACCCCACAAAAGATAGACACCATCCACCTTTCACCACTTGATCCGAGCTTGTTGGATCTCGTTCGCTAGTAGAATCGAATGCAAATCGATAAAGTGATGATTTTAAGGGGATCCTAAGGTTGGATTTGTGTCAAACCATAATTTCTTTCACAAAAGACTAAAGATCCTATGATTTTCTAAAATTTTCCAGAATTTATCTTGCGAGAGCTATGAATTGGTGGCCCGACGACTGAGGTAGCTTCACCCTGAAGAGGCGAAGCCTTGCTAAAGAAGTCTTGAGTTGCCTCCTCCTCGATCATCCTATGGACCACACACCGCCGCAAAGCTTGCCCAAGTTGATCTTGGAGTGCCTTTTGGTGCTCGAATCGAGTGGGAATCAATTCATTTTGGTTCACCAAAGTGAGGGGAAAGTGTGAGAAGAGTTAATTCAAATTTGGTGGAGTTTGAGTGAGGTTGGATGCAGAGGGTGCTCAGGCTAAAGTGAGGCTTGGTCTCACCAATGGTTGAGTGCAAATGGAGCTCTAAGGAAGCTTGGGGACTAATGAGGATGTATTGGTGAAGGTCCGTGCTTGGTTTGAATGTGGGAGAAGGTGTATACCCTCTCCCCATGTGAAACAACCAAAGAGATTGGTTTAGGCCATGGCAGTTTGCCAACTAATGGCTAGAAATGACAAGGGACTGATTATGTGGGCTAATGGCTCATGGAGTTTAGTGACCTACCATGAAGTGGAGTGAACCATGGGTCAGCCAAGGTGAAAGGGACCTCACCTTAGTTAATGGCTAAGCCCAACAACTTTGGGTTAGGTTAGGATAGTGGGTCTATGATCAAAGAATGCTATGGAGGGCTGTCAAATGGGGATTTTGTCTTATTTTAAACTCTTAGTTCACTTAGTTTGGGCTGAATCAGGTTCACCATGAGTTGAGTTCACTTGGGCAAGTCAATGGGACTTAAGGATGAGTCATGCCAAGTTTGGTTGGGTTTGACTCAATTTGACCAATTTGGTCAAATTGATCTATATTAACCAAGTATTAATTCTTCTAGGTCATTCCAAAATTTTTTTAGAGCATACATCAAAACTTATGTGTGAGCCATAAGCCCTTGTAATATTAATGATCTTAGCATCAATAACAATCCTTAAAGTTATAACTCTATCTTTAATTCTATTAATTTTCACAACATTATCTTTCAAACTTTAATCTATAATTATACCTATGCTCATGTGCCTTTTTTTTAAAAATTTACCATAAGCCAATCACTGGTTTAATGAGCGACTATATTTTAATTTTTTAAAATAATATTTTTATTCCTAATAATTTTCCTATTATGTTTCATTTAAAAATTTCATCTTCATAGTATCAAGAAGTCTTTAGAGTCTTCCTTAGAGAAGTAAATTTGGATATGAAATATCATTTTAAATGTTGAAAATTACATAATTTATATTCTATTCTAAATTTGTGGAAATTATAAACAAAAATTTAGGTGAAACAAATTACTAATAAAAAACTTGAAAGGTCAAATCTTAAAAGTCTCTTAAATTTCATCTAATATATTGGATAATATCTAAATTTTAATTTTATAAATATAGAAAAAAAAAATTTATTGACATATAATTAGGATACAAATTCCTTACTAATTTTTACAAAATGTCCACAATTTTTTAGCTCCTGTTTAATTTCTTACATGGAGAATCTGTAAGAATGGTTTTTTTTTTCCTTTCTTTATAAATGCAAGTGAGGAAGAGGAATGGTTAAGAGCAAAATTCCCTAAATCTTAAATGTTTTAGTTGAAAAAATGTATGACCACTGTTATAATAAGGTCAATTTTGTTCTATACATCATACATCCCAATGATCAGCTTAATTAAGCGGTTGATATATTTTGTGACAAAATTGATTAGATTCAATCCTCTTTAAGTTAAAGCATGACAAAACAAAAAATTAATTGATTTATTTTTTTTTTGATAATTGATTAGATTCTTAATCCTCATGATCAATCCTAAGTTAAAGCAATTAATAAAAAAACAAAAAAAATTAATTGATGCAAGGGCCCAATTTTCATCTCCTCCTTAAATAACATATCTTGTCAACAGGGTTCAGCAGCGTCAACAGACAAGACTTACAATAACTTCTGATTTCTTCATCTTCCTGCTTCCAAATCTGTCAAAATCTCTGCAGCCAACAACTGCGATGACAGACACCACAGTTCTCTTTCTCTAGTCATGATGGCTTCGAAATGGCAAAATTAATATCCATTGACTGCTTTTATTAGCAGTCAATCAATTCAGGGGCAAGGCTTCAAGATAGTTTGAAACAGTAAAAAGAAACTGCTGAAATCATCAGCAAGTGAAGTTCATAATTATTAAACTTGAGACATATTTTAATTGCTTCCAGTTCAACTTGATAATTAACTAAGATTTTATCTAGTTTGAGAACTTCTTAAGACAATAAATAGTATTTTAAGAACGCAAATAATTTGTCAGTTAAGAACGCAAATAATTGTGACCAGTTAAGTACAAAATCACATAGTCATAGCCCCATAGAAAACAACGTGGTGAGAATATTTAAGAAGAAAAAGTATATAGTACTTAAGGATCCACCCAAAGCTCAGCAAACTTAATTTTGGAAACACTCTCTAGCAGCTCAAATGGAGTAATGTCTCCAGTCACCACCACCTTCTTGTTCTCTAAGTTCATCTCTATAGAGTTCACACCTAAGGATGGAGAAAAATTAGTTAAATGAGAATAATGAATTTTATATACTTTGCATTCTTAAATTATGGACATTTTCTTAAGTATTTGCAATCAAAAAATTATATTCAGTGGTTTTAATTAAGAACAAAATTTGATGGGATGATATAATCAATGAATTTAATGGAAATTGTACTGCTATTTTACTTTTTTTTACAGTTCCTTTAATTGCATTACTCATGAAATCTGATGTGCTAATTAAACCCACTAATCTAGCTTAAGCTTTACTGATCAGCCATATTATATGATTAAGCTTTCAGTGAAAATATACATCTACTATATAGATCAAAGAGGGAAATATTTAGCAGTTTTAAAAGAGTAGTTTCAGTCGCATACCTTCAATCTTTTTTATATGCTTCTCAACTTTCCTTGCACAGCCATTACAATGCATGGAAACTCTCAAGGCTACAGTCTGAAAAGCAAAAAATGAGGAAGAAGAAGACAGTCCTTGTTAAAAAATAATAATAATAATAACCACGAGGATCTTTTATTACTACAATTATCTTCAAAATCAAATTGGAATAAATGAGAGAATCAATTTTTTAAATCAATTTAAATCCATTATATTAACTTTAAGATATGCGAAACAAAATATTTAGTATTTTATTTATTATAAAATCAATCTAACAGATTTCAGCTTCATTCTAATTAATATTTTCTGAGAAAATTTTCAATTAAAACACAAAATAAAAAGAGTTAGAAAAAAAAAAGTATAGAAGAGAAGAGGATCACCTTGGGCTGGAGATGAAAAGCCAAAGTCTTATTCTCCTCAACAAGATTTCCCATCTTCGTCAAACTATCTACTTTGTTCTGAATCAAATTTCTTCTCTCATATTCATCCTCTGGTTCAACTGAGTTAAGACAGAGGCAGGAATTTGAAGGGAATGCGAAAGAGAAGCAATCAAAGACTCTGACAAGTCTCAGCCTTCCCATATTTCCTTGCGCTTCTTCCACCTTATTTAGTTCTCAGTTAAAAAGAGAGCTGAGCGGCTAACATATGAATTGCACTTTAATTAAGAGACTCACAGGACAATCAAAGAGAGAAGGAAATCTCTTGAAACCCATGACAGGGAAAAGAAACTTTAGAAGTCTTATGAGAACTGAGGGTATATATTGTTATCAGATTTAAATCTGTCTTATGTGCAACGAGTACATGAAATGGGAAAAAAGACAGAAGGGTCATGTTTATATTTTCCATTAACTTTGAAGTGACTCTTACACAGATGAAGCCACATGATTCTTATGGCCGGTTTTTTTTTTATATAGTTTTTTTTTTATTTGAGACAATTTAATGTCAAATACACAGAACACATTCAAGCATTCAACTCAAGACCTTTTGGTTGAAAGTCTAATGTCACGAAGAGATTTTTCCCAGCCGTGCGGTCTTAGCACTCCTTAATGCTAAATCAACCTATTCCTTACAACGCAGGACCAAAATGCTCAAAACTCTTTAGAGATGAGAGGTTAGAAAGATGGAAAATCACTTTACTTAAGCAAAGAACTTTACAATATAAGATTGCTTGGGAACCTTAGTTGCTTCCTCCTGTTATTACAAATGAGAGGTGAGGACCTCTATTTATACCTCCATGGCCTAAAAAAGATTATAGATAGAAGGTTCTAGAATGAGAATATATATAGTTTTAGATTATTTCATACCACTTCTAGTATATATACAAGGATTATAGAGTATTACATACTATCCTAGAGCCCTCTTGAAGCATTTCTCTTCCAAAGCCTTCTGAATTTTGGTAGAACTTTGTCGAGTCCTTGTTCTCAGACTTCTCTGTGCTTCCCTCCTCGCTTGTAGCAAAGACTAACCTCACTTGCAATATGGCTCCGTGACACTAAGCTCTTAATCACTAAGCTAAATTTTTTTGATTCTCTTATATATTTAGAAGATTCCTGAAAAAATAATAAAATAATAGGGTACCTTTTCTATTAAATTGATTCTCTTTACATAAAAAAGAAGCTTTATCATCATTTCTACCCTTTCTAGAAGAGAATCATCTCATATTGCCATGTTAATCTTTTTATCCCACAAAGATAACAAAAGTATTAGTAAAATACTTTATAAAAATAATAATAAAAAATGATTGTATCATGCTACTTAATTAACTAAATTTGTTTTATTTATTTATTTTACAAGTGAATCTGTAAAAGCTGACAAAATAAAATTCAAATCTTCTCATCAATCATTCATAAATCAAACAAATTTTTATTACTATTATTAATTACTGAAGCTTCTATCAACACGTAAAAATACAAACTTCCCATTAATAATTCTTGTTGAAATAATTTTTTTAATTGAAATCTCAAACTCGCATCATATAAGTAAATGCCATATTGCCATTTGGCAATATTGTAACAAAAATCAAAATTAAATCATATTATTTATCATAAAATAATATATCATGTTCATTTTTTAAAAATCATATAGTCAAATTGCACATAACAATTTATATATAGTTTTAAGTTAGTGTATTAATTAATAAAAGTCGTGCTTGAACCACCGAACAATTATAAAATTAACACGAAATTCTTAATTGAAATTAAAGAATGGCTCATGCCTTCCAAACAAACAGTCACTTGCCCTTTTTTTAAAATTTATCATTTTTATCCATTCGTCACCATCAGACAATATAGTATTTTAAGAAGAAATTTTTTAAAATAAGTATAGTTTAAAATATAATTAGTAATTTAAGTATCTTAAAAATAAAATTTTAATATAGATAATACCGCTTAACGAACTTATCCGCCACTTATGAGTCACCGCTAAACTTAATTTAATTTAGCATGTAACTTGATACAAAAATAATTTAAAACAATACATATGTCACCGCTTAACGAGACTTACATGTAAGCCCCGATAAACAAGAACTATACTATATTTAAATTTTATTTTTAAGATACTTAAATTACTAATTATGTTTTAAATTATACTTATTTTAAAATTTCTTTGTATTTTAATTAGTGCTTTTAAATTTTGGCTGAGCTTAGGTTGCTTAATTAATTATCTTCTTAATTAGATTTAATTAGTATACCTAATTGTCCATTATAAAATGAATAAGTACTTCTTAAAATAAAGAAAGAAGAAAAAAGCATCCACTAAAATATTCAAAAAGCTTTAGCTTTTCTATGAAAGAAAGGAAATAGATGGATACCTTACATTGTTGTTTATGCATTATTCGGTTGGTTTTTATTGCCGACATCATTGGTATCAGAATTATAGTTATCGTTAAGATTTATGGCAAGCATTTGTGAAATGTAAAAATTATATATAATTGAGACTATTTACAATTTATTTTATCTTTTGTATATATTTTTATGATTATTCTGATTTTCTCAGAAAATATTTAGTCCACGCACAAGATGGTATGGAAAAATAAATATTTCTGATTTTAATGATATATGTTGTATATATAATTCTCTCAACTACTTAATAAAGTATTAGGTTCATTACTATTATGAGTGACTTCATGTGAGGTTAGGTAATGCACATGTGTTAGGTTCTCAAATGATTAGCCATCTTTTATTAAAAAAATGCTATATTCATTTCACTTCACAAATCTAGAATTGTTTTTAATATGATGAACTTATGAGATTTGATTTTAGCTTGACTTTGACAAATTGATCAAGTTTGAGCTCAATTTTATCAATTTAAGTTAGCTCATGAACCTATTTATTTATGATAATTCTGATTAAAATAGCCTTTTATAGTTGATATGACACTGAAAATTTCACTAGTTGAAGCACGAATCTTGATGTCAAAAGCAATATGCTTTTGAGAGAAGACTAACCTAGATTAAGCGATTAAAATATAATTGAAAACTTTGCGATATCAGTTGGCTCCTAAATGAGGAGTGTTTATAGTCAAATCGAGCGTCTTGACGAACCAGATCTAACAAGTCTAAGATCTCCTAATTCTGACTTCATTTGAGCATTCAAATACTTAAAATACATTAGATGATTGAAGGAATCATTTCGAGCTGTCCGATGGAGTGATTTGGATTTTGCATGTATTTACAAAAAAAGTCATACGAGGAGGCTGCTAAAGAGAAGAGAGCTTGCACTTCCCAAGATAATCGTATTCACCAATCGACGCCAACCTACCAATCTGCCATCGCTACGACTACCGCTGACCGCCATCGCCGCCTTATCATACCGGACATTATCATCGCTATCGACCACTGCCGGCCACCGCCGCCGCTTACTACTAATTAATCATCAGAATTTACCGACCATCAGCCGGTTATCGCATCACTCACCGCTGACTTCACGTTTACATCGCACGACATTATCGCTGCGACCACTGGCTGGCCATTGCTGCCACCGCTTATCGGCGACATTGCTATTGATTCACCGCTGACTATCGCTGGCTGAATTATCATAAATTTACCGCTGCCGCTTACCACTGCCGGTTTCGTCGATAGTTGACCACAGTATTGGTCAGCTGAAGATTACCGCCGGCGCCATCGGTATTGTTATGTCACCATCGACCACTATCACCGGTCACTACCGCCAACTATCACCACTTGACAGTCGCCAGATCATCATCGACAGCCGTCATTCACTATCGTCGACTGTCACTAACCACTATTACAGCCCAACTACCATTGTATAGCTATTGTCACCTGATTCTAGGATTTCGTTGTCAAGCTTTCTCACATACAACTCTGTAATTCCATTCTCGGGAAAACTTAAACTTTGTGCTTCAAAATAGATATATAGTGGAACATTTTCACTGGGCTAGGCCCCGTGAGTTTTTCCCTCTTTTTGGGGTTTTTCCATATAAAAATCATGGAATTTCTCGTTCTCTTTTCAAATATCTATGTGCGGGATTTCTCAAATTTTCTAGCACACAATAATAGTAAAATGAAAAAAGAATTTGAAATTAGAGTAGGAGCCCGAAAAAAAAAAGAGTATGAGCAATACAAAAATTATTTAAAATAAGAAAAAAAATATGAATTTTAAATATTTTTTGCAACTTTGAATTTAAACTTAAATTATAATATATTTTAAGTGCATTTTATATTAATATCTTTAGGTAGATTATATATATATATATATATATATATATATATATATATCATAAAATTTATATATCTTTACATATCTAATATCTAAATATTTTTATTTACTTACATGACAATTAAATATTTAAATGATAATAAAAATACGATTAATATTAATATATTTAAAGTAAAAAATTATTTTTTTCTTATATATGTTTTAATGTGATTTAAACCTTAAAGTGGTATATTAGTGAATACAAAAACTTTAAATGTTAAATATATAAATATATAAATATATACAATTAGACTCATTGATGGATAAGTCAAGCTAGGAGTAATTCAAATATGTCTTATTTGCACACTGAACTTGATTCTCATGTCAGTTATCTAGCCGGTTCTAAATTAATTTAATTTAATCATACCTCTAATTGGCCGTGTTAAAAAGATATAGCCTCGTCTTCAAAACTTAAAACTGTTATTATTATTTTTTGAATAAAGAAATTATTAAACATTTTTTAACCCCTCTCTCTCTCTCTCTACATAGCTCTAAAGCCAGCGGCTTTGGGGAATGCATTGCAACGGACCGTACGATCTATCAATGTTGGATTGTTTGAAGAAGGGGCCGGCCGTTGGTTGGGAGCCTCGCTTTTAATGTGGTAACTCGCGTTCAAAGTGCATAGATATATGCGTTATTCATCCCTCATAAGCTCACCATCTCAACAAAGAAAAAAAATTGTCATGACTCTACAAGTAGACTAAATTCAGCCCAAATAACAACATTGAGAATAATTTTAACATGAGTTACATTAACTGAGTTTGAAATAATCTATTTTGAGCTTATTTGCCACATAATTCTATTTAAGTCAATCAATTTTATTAAATATTTTTAATTATTCAATAAATATTATCTATATATGTATATTTGATATTATATTATCACAATGACAGAGCATATATTTGTGAGCTTGCACACATATAGTGTCACGTTGCTTTGTTGATTCCACCACTTGCAAATTAATATTGTACTCTTCTGGCATTTCATTATTTGGAGCAAAAAGCTATCCCTCTTCTTCAGCAACAAATCTCTCTGATCTTGACCCCTCAAGTTGTGATTATTTACCAACGTAGTCCTTCAGTACTAAGAAGAATCTATATATTGATAGGAGCTCAAAAAAGTGGTAAAAATTGTGGTAGTAAGAATTAGCAAAGCTTTTATAATGCTTTTTAAATGAGTACATGAATCTGTAATATACAAGGCCACCAAACTTTCTCCACTATGTAAATGAGTAAGTGAACCATGATTATAAGAAAAGAGAGAAGAAAATAATTTTCTAACTGACACCATGGATTGTAATATTAGCTTGCAATATGTCTAGCTCACATAGACTGATAATCTTAGTATAAATTAACTTAAAGAAGCGTGATATCTCTATAACTATGTTGAGAACTTCTTTTGATGATGCACAAGCCTTATGTGTAATTAGGCAAAATATTCTCAATAAGAGCATGAAAGTCACGACTTTTCAACCCTAATATTTTGCACTCAGTATTATTTACACACTTAGAAATATTTTAGGAATATCCCTTTAGTAATTTCATATTTTTTAGATCTTCACATAACATTAGTTTCCCTTACTTCGACATTGTCAAAAATGTAGAAGATAAAATATATGAATTGCTTTCTAGAATATAAAGATAAAGCTCACTCTTCACTCTAATATCACCTAAGTTTAATTGTGCTTGTATGTTATCCTTAGACTTATCCAGATCCAATAAAGCACTGATAAAATTATCATAAATTTCCTTTTTGATATGCATAACATCTAAATTATGAGGCAATAAGTTGAATTCCTAATAAGGCAAATCAAAGAAAATGCTCTTTTTCCCAATCCAGCAAATCCCTTGGGGCCTTGGTTGTTTAATCACTAATGAATTTTGTTCCTTCTTCAACTCTTTTCAACCTAGCATTATTGAATTTTCCAAAATAAATTGTAGCTTTTCAATTAGTGATAGAATTTGGCTTCTAATCAATCTCTTTGGTGCAACTCTAGTTTCCCATTTTTTTTTTCAAAATTTTGTGTTTCAAGGCAAAATGTGTGACTTGAGGGTAACTAATGCTGGTGACCTATATAATAGAAATTCTTATTCTTAGAAAGCAACATAGATTCTATATTTTGAGCATAATAATGGCAAGCATATCTTCATTTGGTACTTCCACCGAGATAATAAATCGTATGTTGAAAAATCATTAATAATCCATATTAAAGATGCGCAAACACTAAAATTTTGTTCTGTTATAACAGCATAACATTCAACCCCAATTCATAGTTCATATAACTTGAATTAATGGCTAAAGATAAACATCAATATCATTCCCAGTCTTTTCCTCTTAGTATAATTGTTGAAAAAAACTAATAAAACCTTGTTTCATTCCAACCTAAGGTTGCATAATATAAATAACAAGAATAACGAGCCAAATGATGTATTTGATACTCATAATTTTAAAGGTATTAAACCCATCACCCACTAAACCAAAGCGAACATTTGTTACATTTGAAAAAAAATAGGATATCGAGAGTAAATGCTTTTAATGCCTCTCTATCAGCTCGGTGTAGTAAGAAGCCATCTTTATTTTTATGTTTAGCATGCCAAATCATAACTCTAGTTTATTTTTTTTTCTTGAATAATATAAAATCATAGAAAAATAATAAAATATTTTGTTACATTCAAATTTCTTTTTTGTAATGTCATTGTTTTGATATATTTGCAGTGGTGTTTAAAAATATAGTAAGAAAGCACACAAAATTAGGTACTTATTTTAATGATTGAGTATAATATCAAGGAAGAATATACTATCTCGAAGGATAGGGACATCACGATGGAATCAATTATTTAATGAGAGCTCCTAAGATTGATGGGTCTATGTATATTAGGGATCGTTCTCTTGCTTTATATGGATGAAGTAAGTGTTGACCTCACTTTTAGTAAAGGTTGACACCTATCACTCCGTGGACCTAGGATCCAATCTAGGCACTAAGGTATCCCTTTACATAGACACTAAGACACTTAGTGATCAGGTGAAAACCCAAACAAACACAAAGACCTACAGGAGTCAACCCTAGGGTTAGACCCTCATTGGACTTGTAGACCCCACTTAGGCAGACTAAACAAAATCTCCACACTTCAAGACAAACTGATTATAACTAATTCTAATTTTAAATATAATCCAAATCACACCTAATTTGGATTCAATATGACCAATCAACTCAATTGACCCAACTAAACCCATTTGGGCTTAAAGGGGATAAACCCAAAGGTGATCCAAAATACTTGAAATAAACATTTTCTAAACCACCCCAAATTTCATTCATACTTGATTAAAGCCTAAATAGATCCAATTTGGTCAATAGACTCACCTAATACATGTCAACCCACTTGAACCCTTTATGATTGAGCTAAGCCCATCCAAAATAAATTAAACTTATCTAAATCAAATTGAACTACCCCATAACCCTACAATCACTCCAACTGCATGATTGGACCTATCCATACTCAATTACAACCTAATTTTGTCAATTGGTCAACTTAATCCATGTTGACTTAATTGAACTCTTTAAGACCAAAGCTCAATTTCAATTCTTTGGCCAAAATTGAACTAGGTCTATTATTCCAAAACATTCAAAATATATTATTAAACATGACCCAACATCCAATTAAACTTAATTTGGCCAATTAACCTAAATTGACCAAATGACTTATTTGACCCTACACGACCCAATTAAGCTAAAACTCAATCTAAATCAACACCTGCAACCATCTTAAATTGATCATTGAACCAATTCAATGATTAATTGAACCTAATTGGGTTAACCCAATCAATTAACCTAACCTAATCCAATTTGTCATAAAAGGTGAAATTGAATTAAAACTCAATCTAATCAAAATACAATCAAACTAATACTAACAATCATTCCCAAATTATTATCAAATATGTCTTATCCCTCAATTGAACCCAATTTAATCAAATTGACCAAATTGGTTCACTTAGCTCAATTTGACCTAAAAAGCTAAATTGAGCCAAAATCTAATCCATTCAAAATTAAATCCAATCAAAGCATGTAATCCACTCTAAATTCAATATTGAATATGACTCTACCTTCAATTGGATAGAATTTAGCCAAAATGGCCATATTGGTTTACTTCACCCATTTGGCCTTTATGGACCACATGAGCTAAATTACAATCTACTTCAAATTAAATCAAACCAATTGCACAAGATATTATCTAATAATCATATGATCACAATCTAATAACCCCTTGGGCCAATTCACTCAATTAGTTAACTTAGTTTAATTGCACCAAATTTGATCTAAATAGGTCACCAAGAGCCTAACCCATCCAATCTAAGGTCAAACCAAATCAAACTTGGCATGATTCATCCAAACACACACCTTGACCTACCCAAGTGGACCCAACCTTTGGTGAACCTAGTTCAGCCCAAACTAACTAAACTAAGCCATCCACATAAGATAAAGCCCAAAATAGGAAGGTCCAACCCCTCCTTTTGGCTAATGCAACACCCTTAGCATGTCTTAAGCTCACTCTAATTGAGTCAAGCTAACCTAAGTCTAGTTTACTCAGCCAATAACAAAGGTAAAGTCCCATTTACCTTGAACAACCCTTAGTTCACCAACCATGAGTTGTCCACTTCACCACCGGCCACTAAACTCCCAAGCCATTGAGGAAGGTATAAGTCATTAATCTAAAACCATTTTCAGCCTCGCCCACTGCCTGGCTAGCTACCCAAAGCTGAACCACCCTCTTGGGGTGATTTACATGGGGAGGAGAGTATACTTTAGTCTATGCCTCCAAACTTTACATACATCTCCACAATACTCTAGAGACAGTATTGAGCAATCCCTAAAGCCTCTTGAGCATCCCATCATTAGTGAGAGCAACCCCTTATTCTCTCGTGTGTGCTACAAACCCAACCTCACCAATACTCAACCCTAACTTAATTCCACTTTTTTGCACCTTCGTCACACTCTAGCGAATTCAAATAAATGGAGAAACATTCGATTCAAGTGCTACAGATAGGAGTTAGATCAAACTCTAATGAACAAGTGGTGGAGTTTGATCTCGGGAGCCACCGACGAGGAGACAAAAGGGGACTTCAACAATAGGGCCTTGCCTCTTTAAGATGAAGTTATTTTGATTGATTTCATCATCGATCTTGAGCTTTGGCAAGATATAACTCTTAAACCATTGATAGCCCTCCTAGGTGTTGGTTTTGTGTGAAGTAAATTCAAGTCTCATGTAGATCCAACTATAGGGACCATCACATTTTCATTTATTATCCAAGTGCAGTTGATCTCATTGTGATTTAAGCCATGGTTGGTTTAGATCAAGTGATAAAAGATGAATGATGTTCATCAGTTTGTCTCTCGTTGAAGGAGGAAGTTGAATAACAGGCCATCCAATCCACATGATTAGGATCAATGATCATGATTAATCATGTTAGAATTTCTAATTTAATTCTCTACTAATCATGACATTAATTAGATTCATTTGATCTTTAATCAAATGGCTTAAGGCAAAATCACATTCACCACCACTAAGTTAGCAGCCATTGGGGATGGTTTAAATAACCAATCCCATGGTGCCATGCCTAAAGCGTGACAAACACAACTCTTGATTGTGTAAATTTTTAAATAGGTTTAAAAATTATTTAATTAGCCACAACTTTTAAAAATTATAACTAATTATAGAAAAATCTAAAAAAAAAAAAATGCAATTGAAGGCTTATTGAAAAGCTTAAATAGAGGAGATCAAAAGAAAAATAAAAGACCTAATTTTTTTATCAAGTGTAAGATTAATTAGGGTTTAAATTTTTTATATATTGAGAATAAATTTAATTACCAGGCCAAATGGCTTAGACTTCTTGGTGAATGTCCTACGGGATGACCTCTGCCTCCCATAAGTCAATTGGACAAGTGTATTAGGAGATACATATTTTCAAATCATAGTTGCCCATTTTAGTGATTTATTAATTTAATAAATAACAAAAAATTATGAAAATTATTTTGGATGCTTAAATATGTTAGGAGGACTTAATGATGACTAGAGAAAATGATTAGGACCTTTAGTCCTAATTAATTCTCAAAATCTTCATTAAGGGGGATTTTATTAATTAAATAATTTCTTAATTGGCCTAAGGCTTAAAAAATTCATAACTAATTATAGAAATCTCTAAAAATTACAATCAACTCTTTTTGTGCTCAACTAATAGAGAGGTTTGCAATAAAATCAAAATCTCTAATTGGTTTGGAGAATTTTGAGTGTAATTGATGATTTTAGATTTTTCCCACTTAGTTAATTATGCATGAAATATAAGCCTATTTGCATTAGAATTTTTAGGATATGTTTAGTTTATGTTTGTCTATGTTTTATAGTTTTTGAGCTTAAATTTTATAATTAATTAAATGTCTTAAATAATTATTAAGTCTTAATTAAATAATAAAAATTATTTATTCCACTTTTAAGACACTTAATGAATATAGAGGGTCATGGGATAATTTTGCAATGTTTTTTCTCTAATAAGCCCAATTAACTTTAATATTAATGTGCTAATTAAAAGAGAGGAAGCTTAATTATTTTTAAATAGTATTACACACATGTAATTAGTCTTAAGAAATAATGGCTTAAGTAGGTTATCTTATGATATATATTTATATTTCTCTATCAATATGTGAGTGTGTGCTTGATCTCTATTCATTTGTATCCATGTTTCAAGTTATGTTAATTATACCCATTAATGCTATTATCATTAATAAATTTTAAAATACTTTCTTTTATATAAATTGAAGTATATTTATTAGTTTTGAAATTAATAGAGTTAATCAAGATGTATCATTTATATACATCATCAACACATGTTTAAGGAATATAGTCCGAAACCCTGGAGGACTTAGATACTTTGACTAACTAGTTTAACAATAGCACATACCTAAAGATCATTGAGGAAATAGTATGTGAATTGAATGTTTTATTTCTCTCTAAAAATTCATGTACATTTATATAGTTGTGTTTATACTCTACTATTTATGTAAATCCTTGATTTAAATTAATATAAAACATACACATGCATGGACATTTGAATGAGTTAAATGTATCAAACAAGAGTGATATATAAATTAAATTAGGTGTTCTTTATTGATAATAAGAAAATATATATCTAATAATTGTAATAAAATATAAATGTAAGATATGTTGAAGATGATTGAGAAGGCTAAGTAATGCCATAAGAGGAATCATGGCTTATGCCCATTAGTCTTAAGATTTCCTTCATATGATTATAATTTCTTTTAAATATAACTCAAGTTTAGGAGTTAATTAAAATACAACGCTTCATTAAAAATGCTAAAAGATATAAAATCCTCCTTTTATGATTAACTCATCTTTAAGGTATAAAAGTCTGGACACTTGAGTGCATAGGGCTACTAGTTTGAAGGATGTCTTAGATACCTCAACTCCCTTGTTTAATAATAGCACGTACCTAAAGATTATGAAGGGAAATGTATGTGAATTGAATGATTTATTTATTTATAAAAATCCATGTGCATTTATGTAATTGTGTTTATACTCATATTATTTATGTAAATCTTTAATTAAAATCAATATTAAACATACATACACATGCATGCACACATGAATAAGTTAAATATCTCAAACAAGAGTGATATGTAAGTTAAATTAAAGGTTCTTTAGTGATAAAAACTATTTATCTAATAATTATAATAAAATATAATCGAATGAATATGTTGAAGATAAAGAGAAGGCTAAGTAATGTCATAAGGGGAATCATGGCTTATGCCTATTAGTCTTAATATTTCCTTCATATGATTATAATTTCATTTAAATCTAACTCAAATTTAGAGCTTAATTAAAATACAATGCTTCATTAAAAATGCTAAAAGACATAAAATTCCCCTTTTATAATCAACTTGTAGGTAGGGTGTAAGGAAGTAGGCCTTACCTTAAGTAGGGCCAATTATTCCTCTTACTCTTCAAAACATTAAATCTAACCTAAAGTTAAGTTAAATTGGAATGTAAAAATCCATCTCCAAATTATTAATCTTTTGAATTTGAACCACATAATAATAACAAATTAAACTTTATTTTTAAATTCTAATTCAAATACTAAAATTTAGTTTTGTTTTACTACATTAACCTTTGCACACACACATTAGACTGATAGGTCACCAACCCAAGACTTATGTTAGGTCAATCCTTTATTTGATGTAATATTTTTTATTATTTTGTGGTGTATTATTTTAGACTAGATCTTATAATTACTTGAGTGTAGTCTGAATAGTTGGACAATATTTATTAGACTAATGATGTCTTTTGTATAAATTTATGCTTAATAATCAAAAATGATAAAAGTAAATTAAATGCTTTTACTCACATTTTTTGTTTACCCCTTAAGCATAACCCATAGGAATGATGGGCATTGCACTCATTGGTGCTAAGTACAATTATATGAATCATAATTGCTTAATATGTGTATGTGTTATAACTAACCTCTATTTTGTAGGTTTAGTTAAGACTTTATTTCATAATTTTAAAATGTAAATTTTAATATTAAAATTAAGATTAGAGCCATGGGTTTAGGATGAGTAGAGGCTAGAAGACATAGACTCAGGAGGCTTTGTGATGCTTAGAGGATCCAAGATTTTGAAGGTCAAGAGAAGATGATGACCCTATAAGCTTCTTTAATTTGTTGTAATATTTAATATAATTTGATCTATATAAGGGTTGAGCTCAACAACCCACTTATGTTTTTCGAGGTGTATAGTAGAACCTTGTTGCATTTATTTCTTTGTTATTATTTTAATTTGATTAACTGTTTAGTGTGTTTACTTTATTTGTACACTAAAAAGTACTTTTTTTTCTAAGTTTCTTAAAGTGTGATGTTTTGTTTTATGGCCTAAATTTTTGTGGGCTCTATAGGATTTAAAACCCCAACTTAACAATTAAATTAATATTTAACATAACTTATAACCTTACCTTAAGTCATCGGGATTAATCAACTAATTGATTTAGAAATCATATGTCTGTGATGAATGTATAATATCTTGCATGCATAATTCCTTCCTTCTCTGAATATAGATGATCTTTGCTCACTACATGATAAGGGGGAGTACAAAACCTTTAATAATAATCCCCTTAAGTGATGAGAGCTCTTCTCATGGATTGACCCATAACTTGATTTCATCATGCATATAGACATATCTACCCACCCAAGCTTGTCTCAAAATTATGAATAAAAATAAATAAATGATGTAACTTTTCTTGCATTAGTCTAGGACATTATTTCATACTAGTCATGATCTAGACTCATAAGGAGTAAGTTAAAATTTTAGATTCTCTCTAAATAAATAATAGCCAACTCATCTTACATTAACATATGACTTGCTCACATAAATTTTAAGCATATGTGGTATTTGCTGACTGCCACCCCAGGTGATTGTAAGTTTATAAGAGTCGATAGGTTCAATTTCTCTAATAGAAATGAGCTAATACATCCCAATTTGTCTTTCACCAACTTAAGTTGAGAGTTTAGCTTATGCTAGAGCTCCTTAGTATTAAGATCCAAGGTAGCCTATTTCTCTTTTGCTATAGGTGTAAATATTCACATCTGAAGCATTTTCATAATCTTGTGTTGTTGGATATGAGTTCTAATATTTTAATAAAATGTTAATTCAAATAATAATAATTTTCTAATTTAAAAATATAAAGCCTTGCCATAGGATAGACTTAAGTGTTCAATAGGCTTCTTAGTATCTTAAGAATTTCTTACTTACCTTCCTCTACTATATTAAAGAACTATTTCTAATTAGGCTTCCCTACTTGATTTTCATCATATCTAATCCTTTGATCTAAAGCTTTGAAATCCCTAAAGATGTTAGCTAACCACTTTAATTGAGAGTTTTCTTAGGAGATTCATGTCTTTCAAGATGTAATTAATTACATGGGCTTGCTCATGTGGGAACTTATAACCCAACTTAATATAAATCCTACTTTACTTCATTTTTGAGATAGGAGAAGAATCTCTAGTACACATAGATCAATTAGTCTTAGGAATTATTATTTGATGATTGAGTTCATTGTAAGATGATATTTCTATCTTTTAAGGTAGTATATTAATCCTTGATGTTGTACTCGATCATTTCAATAAGCATTCTCTAAGATTTACATAGTATCCCTCATCATAATTTGAAACACCACACAATAAGGCAAAGTTTTTTTAAGCCGGGTTACAAGTTTCTTATAGGGGCAAGCTTCCAGAGTTAATTACATCCAAGAAGATGTGAATCACTTAAGAATCTCTCAATTAAAGTATTCAGCCATCGACTTTGTGGATTTTAAAGATTATGATCAAATAATAGCCCTAGTTTGAAAATCAAATAGGCGAGGACAAGTAGAAGTAGTTCTTCTAGGGTCTAAAGAATAATAAATAAGAAGTGCTATGATATTAGGAAGCCTAGTGAACACTTTAGTCTATCTTATTATTAGTCTTTACATGCTTGAAGTGAGATTTGTGCTCATTTGAGTTAAAATTTTATTAGAATGCTAAACTTACATTCCAACACCATAACATTATGGGAGTTCCTAAGAGGTTAGGACTTATATCTATAGCAAATGAGAAACAAGTAGACTTCAATCCTAAAAATAAAAGTGCTTCAGCACACACTAGAAGCTTGACCTATTCTGCTCAAGAAGGTAAGATTAAAGGGCATACTCTTACCCAAGAGTGTGAACCCATCGCGACTCTTCTAAACTTATAACTACTTGGATATATTACCAAATATCACCACTTATACTTTAAAATCATAAGGCCAGTCTTATTAATGTAGGATAGCTAGGATGTTGTCAATTATGAAAGAAGTCTAATAGCCTAAACTCACTCCTTAAACTCTAAAATTATTACTAGTATGCTAAATATATCTAAATAGCGCACTGAAATCTCAAGTTTTAAAATATTTTAGGCACCAAATTCATTTGAGGGTTAGGTATGTAATCATGCCTACAATAAGATGCAATTAGAAAGAGGTTAAGGGCTAAATCAAAAGTCAAGGTAGGCTCTTTGAAAGGTGGCTATCCATAATGATCAGATTCTGCTCTTTTTCATACAAGCATGGTTCATAAAGTATGATTATTTCTAATTAGTTTTAGTATTTACAGTTAAGACTTTAGTTGAGTAAAATTATGAGTTATATTTGATTAATTAGAGTTGATTAATTAGATTGAGTAAAAAGAAACTTTATCTTAAGAATCTATTGAATCTAGGCCACATACAATTAACATATCACAAACTAAAGAAACCTATAAAAATATGTCATTTTTATTATGCAAATAATGTAAAAAATCCATATAATTCAATCAAATTAAAATAATAAGAGGCTGTTGCGATTGAGTTTCGCTATACACCCTAAAAAAAGAATAAAAAATGTTAGCCAAGCTCCACTCTTATATAGCCTAGCCAAGAACTATGTATTACAATGATAAACGAATAGCTTCATCTTCACCACCAAAGTATTGGCACTCCAGGCTCTATAGGGCCTCCCAAAATTTATGCCTTCTAGCCGTTGCTCATCTTAAAATAATGGCTATAACTTTGTTTTAGTATAAATTACATTTAAAAATTCTAAAAGATAATCTTAACTGCACCTATAAAAATAAATGTTAGTTAGAACATACATATACACAAAATAGTTATAATCCATATAGTAGGCCTAGGCACTAGTAAGTGTCTAATCCACTTATCATATTGGGTTAAGCTCTAAAAAAGTACCTACAAGTAAATTTTATTTAATTTAACTTTATTATAGCACATGCTATTCATTAAGCACACCTACATACAAAAATATCATTATTCTAATATCATCCTAACATCTAGTCTACAAATATACACTTAACATCTAGTCAAAAGCATTACATTATGAAATAGAAAAGACAATACTTCACAATAAACATCAACTTAACATATCTCTAATATTGGCAGCCTATCATTCTATAGTGTCTACAAAGGCTAATATGGTAAGGCAAAGCAAGACTTTAAAAGTTGAATTACGGTTTAAATGAGGAATTTAATCTATTAACCAAATACTTTCAGTTTAAGTGATTGATAACTTAGGCATAAATTGTGGATTATGGATTTGATCTTTGATTCAAGTCAGACTTGATGTTTTAAATAGTGTGAAAAGTGATGAATTCCACATGAAGTGAAGCTCAATCATTTTACACACCCTAACCCTAATAAATTCTAAATAATGTTTTATATATTTTTTATTAATTTAATGAAATGTTAAGTTTTAATTAGATCCTAAATTTTAATCAAGTTTATATGATGTTATAATTACATGAAACATATCTTACATTTAAATGGATAAGCTAAGAATTTCCTCATGATATTATTTTATTTCTCTTTTATCATCTCAAAATTTTTCTTTTCAAACATATTGCATTTTAATAAAATATATTGTTTTATTTAAAAATAATTTGTATGGATGATTTATGACTTAGTAGATAAAATGCTTCACCATGCATGCATGTATATGAGTATTATATTTTTTAAGCTGAGGTAAATTAAAGATTTAAATTATATATATATATATATATATATATATATATATATATATATATATATATATATATATATATATATTATATTAAAAGAAATTGAATACTTACATATATGTGTATACATACATATACACTTAACATTTACAAGTACATGCCTTTGGTATACTAGAAAAGTGAGGTAAGATTCTCGTTCAAGCTCGTAGCCCTACGATCTCCATATTCCATACTATATAATTGATAGTTTCTATATGTATATACATGTATACAATGAGAATATTAGTTCTATAAATTTAATGATGATAATTTTAAAATTAATATAAATTTACATATATATGCCTCTTTACATTTCTATAAGTGTCATTGTTATACTATAATGTGAGGTAAAAACATCCATTAAGCTAATAGCACTATGATCTTAGGTTTTTAGACTATATACTTTAGGAATGCATTGAGTATACACATGAATATTATATTTTGATTATCTTTCTTTATCAATTGAAAATTTATATGATTAAAAAAAATAATTTTAAAATTTCATAGTGATAATAGCTTGCGATAATAAATGTAACATAAGCAATTAATTTAAAATTTTAAACATGGATGCAAATGAACATGCAATCAAACATACATATATAGATTGACAAAGAGAATAGTTAAGTGTCATGAGGATATCTTCTTAAACCATTAATCTTAAGGTTGAACACATAATCCTATCACCATTTAAACTTTAATTAAGTTTACTTAAGGCATTCTTAATTAAAGTGATTTAATGACATTAGAAGAGATTAGAAACTCTAAAATTATCCCAAAATTTGTTTATATTCATTAAGTGATTTAAAAGTAAAAATTTGGATTTTTTATGATTTATTAGAATTTAATAATATTTAGTGCTCTTAATCCCAAAGATGCTAAAAAAAATTAATTAATCATGAAACATAAGTCAAACAATTATGAGAAAAATTACAAAACATACATGAACAAAAATGAAGCACATTGTAAGAATTCTAATGTATTTGGGCTTATATCTTATGATGAATCAAATAAATAAGAAAAATTCTAAATCATTAAATACACTCAAAATACCCATAACTTATTAGGGCTTTTGAGTTCATTGGAAATCTCTTTGTTAGTTGAGCACAAAGATGGGTTAATCATAATTTTTGGAACATTACAAATGATGTTATAAATTTTTTATGTCCTAGGTCTCTTAATGAATAATTAATGAGTAATTAACCCAATAAATGTGGATTTTGAGATTTTCCTAGGTGTTACTATATTAAGCAAGAGTGCTTGAACATTAAAATATCTATTTTGACATTTCCATAAATTTTAAAAGTTTAGGGAGATGAGAGAAATAGATCTCTTTGGCTTTATTAAAATGAAACACCAAAACCCTTCACAAAGACTAACATATTATGAGGTATCTATAGTTTGATAATAATACATCATTAAAGCTAATTTCTAGTATATTTAACAACTACGACAACTTCATCTTGAAGAGATGAAGCGCTATGTAGAAGTCCCCTATTATGTTGTTGCCATATAGCCTCTAAACCATTGCTTCACCATTGATCACTAGAGTTTCATCTAACTCTAGCTTTCCATGCTCGAATCAAGTGGTTCTTATTTCATTTTAACTCATGAAAGTATGAGGAAGGTGTAGGAAAAGTTAATTTAGAATTTGTGTGGAGTTTTGTGAGTAGTGGTGTTTGATGCATTTGGGTTGAGGAAGCTTTGATGGTGGTTTAGGTTTGAAGGCAGGAGGAGCTTAAAATTCTTGGGATTGCTTTTAGGATGATAATTGTGCTTAGTGTTGAGTTTAGATGTTTTGAATGGGTTATATGGCTCCCTCCATGTGAACCATGATTTTAGTGGTTTTCAACCATGGGGTAGGTGGCTGGGTAGTGGGAGGTGCTTGATTTGGGCTAAGGCTGATGAGATGGATCTCCTTGAGTGGATAGGGAGATTTAAGGCCATGGTGGTGAAGTGAATAGCCTATGGTTAGTGAACTAAGTGCAACCTAAGGTGATAGGGACTTAATTTTGGTCAATGGTTGGACCAAATAGTTTTGGATCAAGTTGGCTTAGCTAGGTGAGCTTAAAGCATGTTATGGGTTCTACCTTAACCAAAGAGAGGGGTTGGACTTAGCTATTTTGGGATTTTATCTTATTTAAAAACTTTGGTTGACTTGGTTCAAGTGGAAGTAGGTTCACCATGGGTTAGGTTTACTTAGGCATGTGAGGAGTGGTCTAAGGATGAATTATGCTAAGTTTGGTTGGGTTTGGACTTAGTCTGGTTGAGTTTGACTTAACATGGCTCATATACTCAATTTGGGTTACATAGATAAACTGACCAAATTAGGCTAAAGGAGATATTGGGTTATGGTAAAATATCAATTTGAAATATGTAAAAATTATTAATTTGATTAAATTTGGGTTAGATTGGGTTATGGAACAATGTGGTTCATATGAGTCATTTGGGCTAGGCTGGGTCAATTGGCCAAATTGGCCAAATTTGGTCCAAGAGATTATTGAGTTATATTAAAACTTCAATTTATAATGATTTTAAATATTTTATTTCAATCAATTTGGATTGGATTTAATTTTGGTTCAATATGATTCACTTAGGCCTATTTGGGTCAACTGAAAAAATTGGCTAAATTAGGTTGCAATTTAGGATGAGAGATCTTTAATATATATTAAGGATGATTAAAAGGCTTTAGGTTGGCACAATTTGATTTGGATTAGATTGAATTTTATTTTAGCCTTTCAGGGTTCGATTGGGCTCACTTGGACTAAGTGAGCCACTTAGCCAAATTGAGTCCTAATTAGGCTTCAATCAAGTTTAATTTCAAATGTTTTGAGTTAATTTTGGATAAGCCTATTTAGGCTCAAGGTAAATTGAGCCAATTGGTTAAATTGAACCTTAATTACGTGTAGTTAGATATAATTGATGTCGTGGATGTCACATGGTTGACTAGTGAAATCAGTTTGGATTGGGCTAGGTCATGGTGGCCTAAATGAGTAAAATGGGTTAATTCAAGTTTAGTGGGCCAATTAACTAATTTGTCCAATGCTTGGTTTGGGTTTGATTTTATTATGTATGAAGTTAGGATGGTTTAAAATCAATTTAATTTACTATATAAGGATTTGGATTGGTTAGGGCTCCGTGGGATCCACTAGTCTAATGGATCCTAACCTTAGAGTTGAGTCCAATGAGTCTTTAGGTATCCTCCTAATCACTAAAAATGTTTTAAAATCTAGGTGATAAAATCCTAATGCTAAGATTAAAATCATATGACTAAGGAGAATAAGTGTCAACCTCACTAAAATAAGGTCAACATCTATCCATTTTGATGATCCAAAAATATGACAAACCTTTTGATCAGATTTATCTTTTTAGAATAAAATATAATCATTACAGAATGAATCTATCTTTGTATATCCATGATCAAATGATTTTGTCACCTTTTTTTATCTCATTTTTTGTATTCCAAGGCAATGAGGTTCTTTTAGGAAAGCATTAACAAGTCATTTAAATATCATATTGAATGATCTTGCAGTCCAAGAGTGTAAATGTTTCAAGTGAAATACATGTATTATGAATGAAAATTTTATGAACGACTTATACCTTCATATAATCTTAAAAATTTTCTCATCATCCTTTAGTGGATCTACATTATCCTTATCTCATTTATTTTATAAATTCAAGGATACATTATGAGATGCAAACATATCTAAGGAAAATTTCTTTTAAGATTAAGTGATCCTTAACTTCTTTTATTGAATTAAAGAATCTATTAATGCCTGATCTACATGGACATAAAAATTTTCCCAAAGAATTCTTGCATTGCACTGCAAACTCTAAAAGGTTTTTTACTTCTTCTATAAACTCAAGATACCATTTGGATTTATTCATCCAACTCTTATCCATTTCTAATGGAAAGTAGAATTTCAAAATTATTATCTAGAGTGAGATTTAAAGATTGTCACATTTACTCATATTGAAGAAGAAAATATACATGAAGAAAAAAGGAAATATACTAAGAATATGGAATGAAAATTTCTTGCCATCCTTCAAGAATGAAATACAGTCATAATGAAAATTTTAAGCCAAAATTTTATTTGATTTCAATTTAAAACTTTCAATCTACTAAGATTATTTTCTTAGTTTCTATACACACACACATGCACACTCCTCATTAAACTACTCATTGACTTCAATTGCAATTGAATTTAATTTTTAAATAATATTTATTTATTTTTGGCCAAATTCACATTCCAAAGTTTAGTGGATGGTTAAATCGAATTATAAAATAAAGTTTTGAACAATAACATGTTTTTAAAGCTCATACATGCTAAATAATGCAACCAGAAGACCTATTATGAGCATAAGACAAATATCCATCTAATATTTACATTTAATAAATGGACACATAACCAAACACTTAATTAAACAACACATTTAACCCGACAAAAAAAGAGAGAGAGTAAAAGATAAGCCATTGATGACCTTGAAGAAAGTTTCAATAATAAAATTTATAGTTTTTAACAGAAGTCAATGTAATGTGATAAGTACAACTAAATTATTAATTATTTGGCATAACTTATTTGTTAAAAAATAATGTAAAATATGCTATTTTGTGTGTGATTAATGTGTAAAAGTTATCGAATTGAAGTTAATTAAATAACATTCAAATAAACAATAAAATGATTTATTTTCAACTAATGGTCAAAATGATTTGGTTAAAAGTGATTAAAGGATTCAACATATAATAACTATATCATAATAATAATGATAGATAAACATGAACTAAAGACCAAAAATAATCACATCTTATATGAATAGATCTTCTTACTTAAGTTTAGCAATTTCAATCATATAAGAAATGGTTTTAAAAATATAATATAGCTGATTGCTAGAGAAAATTAATTATGATCTAGCAGGTGGTGACTAAAGGGAGATGTGATAGCTATGGTTTGAGGGAAGGTAAGAAAATAAAAAATTTATAAGAAAATATGAACTTAAGAAAAATAATAAGAAGAAAAGGTAAGAAAATATACTTGCACCTTATTAGTAAAAACAAAGCAGAGGCAATGACTAAGGACAATTTAGTGCCTAGGGCTTGAGGGAGAAGAAGAAAATCAAATAATTTATAATAATATATGAAATCTAGCAAAAAAAAAAAATTTAAATAAGGCCAAAGAAAATTCTTTGTTGGTAGAGATAGTAGAGTAGTTGCCAAACATCTAAATTAGAAGGGGCTTAGATGAAGGCTTTTGGTGAGTTATTTTATACTTTAAATAATTAATTATAGTAGTGGTTATGACCACTGATGTGATCTATTGCATTACCTCATAGGTTTTAGTAATTTGCGTGTGTATGTATGTATGTATGTGTGTGTGTGTGTGTGTGTGTGTGTGTGTGTGTGTGTGTGTGTGTGTGTGTGTGTGTGTGTGTGTGTGTGTGTGTGTGTGTGTGTGTGTGTGTGTGTGTGTGTGTGTTTATTTATGTGTGTCTATGTGTGTGTGAGTGGTGTTTAAAAATGTGCAAGAATACCATGTAGATCTTATGGGTAGTTATTTAAATGATTGAATACAACATCAAGGAAAAAACACCATATCAAAAAATAAAAGTATTATCCTACGATGGACTTAATCATTTTATAAGGATTCATAAGGCTGATGGGTCTACGAATACTAGGGAGTTTTTCTCTACCTTATATAGATGAAGTAAACTAGGGTTTATTATAAAATGGGTTACTATTCTCTACAAGGACAAGCCCCCATAGTTAATTTCATTCTAAGAGATGTAAATCCACTAAGAAAATTCTTGATTAAAGTAGTCAATTTCATCTCTATAAATTTTAAAGTTTAAATCAAGGATTATTAATTTAGAAATCAAATAGGAGAACTGAAGTAAGAATAATTCTTAATGGATTCCAAAGGAGGACAACTAGAAAGTGCATTGATACTGGAAAGCCTAGTAAGTCCTTCAGTCTATCCTATTATTGAGCTTTACATATTTGAAATAGTGATTTACATTAAATTTTGAGTTAACCATTTATTAGAATGCTAGGCTAATGTTAGGCCCAACAACATTAGATTATGAAAATGCCTAAGATATAAGGATTTGCACTTATAGTAAAAGAGAAAAAGACAACCTTGGATCTTAAAACTAAAGGTACTTCAGCATAAAGTAGAAGCTTGATCTAATCAAATAAGAGGGGATTGGAATCTATTAACATATTCTTACCTAATAAGATGAATCTATTCTGACTCTTCTAGAGTTACAACTTTCCTAAAAGGGTAGCTAGCTAACACCACTTATGCTTTAAAATCAAGTGTCTAAGTCTTCTATGAATGCAAGATAGCTTGGATATTATTATTTATGAAATGTATCTAAGATTCTAAACACACTCCTTAGGATTCTAATGGTCATGTTTGGTGTGAAAATTCCATTAACTAATACAATAATTTTCATTTATTTAAATATTTTTTTTGACATAAAATTTTATTGATAAGGCCTAAGATTATAATAATGCCTACAATGAGATATTATTATGAACAAGTTTTGAGACTAAATCAAAAGAGAAGGTAGACTTATTCTAGAAAAAGGTTGTCCGTAATGATAAGACTACACCCCTTTTCATGTAATATGAGAAGGGCCTCATTTAAGAAATAAGAAAATAAAAAAAAAATGGTTCACAAATGCTAGGAGTTTCTAATTAATTTTAGTATTTATACTCAAAGCTTTAATTGAATGATGTTATAAATTTTACTTATTTAGTTAAAGTTTATTTATTAAGTTAGGAAGAAAATTTATTTTGTAAGAGACTACTAAAATTCAGTTTAACATTAAGCAAAACATCACACTTGAAGAAACAAAAGAAAAAGCATGTCATTATTATTGCACAATCAATGTAAACACACTAAAAAATCAAATCAAATTAAAATAATAAAAGACTCATCCGGTTGAATTCTAGTATACAATTTGGAAGAAAGAAGAAAAATGGGTAGTAGAGCTCTGCCCTTATACAACATAGTATTTAACTAAGTTTACAAAATAAAGGTGTAGGGGTCTTAAGGTCTTCATGATTTAGGAGCTTCAGGCTTCATAAGGCCTCCTAAGTCTATGACTTCTAACCACTACTCATAATAAATCTTATGGCTCTAACCTAGTTCTAGTTACAAATTATATTTAAAAATTTCAAAATAAAATTCTAAGTATTCCTACAAAGTAGAGGTTCAGTGGGAAATGCACAAATGCTAAGAAACTATAATTCATATAGTGAGGCTTAACATTAGTGGGTACCCAACCCACTTGTCATAATTAGTTATGCTTAGAGGAAAGTAGAACCTGAAAGTAAATTAATCAATTCTTAAAATTATTATACCATCCCCTTTTAATTAAGCATAACCCATATAGAAGATAATATTAGTCTAATATCACTCTAACACCTAGTCTATGAGAAACACCCTAACATCTAATATAAAATATTACATCACTAAACAAAAATTAGTCAACTTAATTAAGTGGCCTATTAACTTATTAAGGCTATTATGGCATGACAAAGCTAGCCTTTAATATTGAATTACACTAAGTGATTGTAGATTCAATTTATTAATAGGGTTAATTTTAATTTATATGATTAACATTGTAAGTAGGATTTACATCCTAGATTCAACTTTAATTCTCGTTAGGTTTAATGTTTTAAAGAGAATAAAAAGTTGTAGATTCTATTTAAGATGAAATTCATTCCTTTTCAATACCTATTCATTAGTTGAGTCCAAAGAGGTGAATTTTATGGATTTTAATTATCTTAATGAAATGTTGAACTTTTACTAAATCCTAAGTTTGAATTAAGCTTAAATGGTATTATGATTGTTGAAAGACATCTTAGATTGAGAGCAAATTTTTTGATTTACATTATGGCACTTATCTAACTCTATTTATCACTTTAATATTGTTTTATTAGTATAATCTCTTTATTATTTTAAAATTTTAAAAAATTGAATTTGATTTAGAAATCATTCAAATAAATAGTTTATGGTTTAATGAATGAAATGCATCACTCATATATGCATACATATATATTTTATTTTTATGTGAATTAAGAATTTAGATAAGTAATATATATATGTATGAAGATGCATGTAATTTTGCACCAAAGGATAAATTATTTATGCACATATAGATACATAGATATACACTTTAGCATTTGTAAGTACGTGTCATTATTAAACAAGAAATGTGAGGTCAAACCTTCTTCGGACTACTAGCCATACGATCTCGGGTGTCCAGACTATATACTTGCTAGCCATATGTAGATGTGTAAAAATGAAATTATTAATTTATTAATCTATGATGGTGGGTTTTAAAGTAGCTTTTATTTATACAAGTATTTCTCTTTGCATTTCTATAGATACGTATCATTATTTAGCTGAGAATGTGAGTCCAAACCTTCTTTGGACTAATAGCCATGTGATCTTAAGTTTACATACTCTATACCTTAAGAAAGCATTAATCATACACATGGTTAACATTAATTTGAGCTCACATATGTAATTCATGCATAAAGAAAATAATCTTGTGGGGTTTATTAGTGATAATAGCATTGATGACATGAGTTTAATAATTGAAATTTTAAATATGAATGCAAGTGAATGGTGATCAAGTATGTATATATAGAAGCTAATAGAGAAAATGACTAAGTGTCATAAGGTTATTCACTTAGGCTATAATTTCCAAGGCTAATCAGATAGACATAACACTATTTAAACCTAATAAGGTCTTCTACAAAAAATATTTTGATTAAGGTGGATTGAATTCTTGTAAAAAGATTAGACATTCTAAGATTATCATACAAATATAATTAAGTGATTTAAAAGTAAATAAATTATTTTTATTATTTAATTAGAGTTTAATAATTATTAAATACAACTAATCCCAAAGAAACCCAAAAATTTAATTAAAAAAATTTGAAAAATTTATAGAACATGCATGGACGTAAATAAAATATACCACAAAAATTCTAATAAAATTGACAATTCATGTACATAGTCACCATTGAGTTAGCCACACTTTATGTGTGGTGCCACGAGAGTGATTATTGAAACCATCCCATGTGGCTGTTGACTCAATGACAACAGATGTAATTTTATCTTGGGCCATTTGATCGAAGATCGAATAGCTTTGATTACTCACATAGTTATAAAGGATTAAATCAAAGAAATCTATATGGATTAATCACAGTCATTCATTTTGATAATGTGGAACAAAAGACTTATGATTCATCTTCAAGCTTGATCAAAAGATGAACATTGTTCATATTTCATTGCTTAATCTAGGCATACCATGCTCGAACTCTTGAGAGAAATAATTTCAAAAGTATGTAAGAGGAAAAATCAATGGATCCTATGGCTTGATTCAGATGCCAAACACATTTATTTCATAAGAGACCACACATAATTAGGTTTCTATAGTTTGAGATTGCATACCTTACTAGAGCAAAAGATTAATGGTTCCAGTGATAGAGGTAGCTTTGGCTTGAAGTGGTGAAGCCCTACTGTTGAAGTCCATGCTTGCCTCTTCACCATTCACTCTAGAGACCAACCTTTACTGTTGTTCATCAAAGTTTGATCAAACTCTAACTTTTAATGCTTAAATTGAACCAGAATTGATTCATTCCTCATTTAAGTGTTAGAATAGTGTGTAAAAAGTTAATTAATGTTTGGTGGAGTTTTTGTTTAGCTAAAATTTGGAGGTGCTCAAATTTGGAGAGGGTTGGTGTCACCAAAGATGGGGTGTGAAAGGGCCTCTGAGAAAGCTTAGAGATTGGCCCTAACAGTGTTGTGAGGGTGTGCATTAAGTTTGTTCACTTGGGAAGAGATATAACCCACTCCCCATATGAACCACCATTTGGGTTGGTTTAGCCTTTGCCAGCTAGTCAGCAATGAGGAAGGCTAGAATTGGGAGAGAATGATGATTTGTACCTCGTTGAGTAGCTGGAGAGATCTATTAGCCTGAGGTGAAGTGGCCTGCCCATGGTTGGTGAATCAATGTCTATCTAAGATGAAGGTGACTTCACCTTGGTCAATGGTTGAGCAAGTCAACCTTAGCTTAGCTTGGGTTAGCTAAAGATATGCTAATGGGGTGCAGGTTCTACCCTAAGAAGATAGATGGAGTTTGTTATTTTTAAATTTTATCTTAATTGTGACCCTTGGTTTGGGTTGAACTAGCTTCACCTGGGTTAGGTCCACCTGGGTAGGTGTGGAGGGGTCTAATGGTGAGTCATGCCTAGTTTGGTTGGGTTTGGCTCAATTGGATTCATATAGGTCAATTTAGGTCTAATTGGGTTAGGTTGAATAGTTGACCAAATTGGGCCTAAAGGCTATTGTGTCATGTTTAAATGATGATTTGACACATGTTGGACAATTGATTTGTTCTAATTTGTGCTAGGTTTTGATTTGGCTTAATTTGAATCTTTTGGTTCATTTTGATCAAGTGAACCAAATTGGCTAGGATGTGTTTGATAATCAAATTGGTTTGGTTCAGTTTTGATTAGATTGAGTTTTAGCTCAATTTTGTCTTTTAGATCAAATTAGGTTAGATTAGGCTAATTAGCCAAATTGATCATTGATTTATATTCAATAATTAATTTGTGATTCCATGTGTTAGTTGGGTTTAATTGAGTTTTGGGTCAATATGGTTCAAGAAGGTTCGAAGTGGGCTAAGTGAGCCAATTGGCCAAATTGAGTTGTAAATGGTCATGAGAAATGTTTAATCATGTATTTAGGGTGATTATAAAGCTTTGTATTGGTTCAATTTAATTTTCAATAAAAGGGCTGAGATTTCATTAATAAAAGGATTTCAAACAATTACAAAAACTTGCCTCTAATAAGAGGCAAATCATAATTATCACCAAATACTAAGAGCTTAACATTTATGTTAGGATGGGAGGAAATGGTAGTAGATTGTAGTTACTATCCTTGTCTAGCTAGGTGGTTTGTAGCTCTATTTCATTCTCTATAGATGTGAATTAGCACCATGGTTATTTGAGAACTCAAGATCAAAATTTTCTTAAGGTGGTAATTTATTTTCCATGGTGGCATTTTCTTATGATAGAATAGAAATCAAAGAAAGTGAGTTGGTCTCAACCATGAAAGAAGAGTTGGGGAATGCGATAGTAATTTTCATGGAAAATAGCAAACCATCTACCTCAAAGTATAAGGAGTTGATAGCTTGATAAGGTTTATGTAAGTAGCATAATATTTTCTTGTCCAATCTCTTATAAGTCCTCTAAAGCTAGCTAAGTTGATGTTGTCGATGAAATATCCATCTTGGTTGAACTTTAGCTAGGTGAATTAAGGCTTAATCTAATAAAATAGCAGCAGCTTAGTGGAGTTTAATTGATAGTTAATTCCACATTTCTTCAATTGAGTTCTCTAAGGTGTGATCCATTAAGAAGGCAAAATATGTGAGCTTTCTTAAAATAGTTACATCTAATTAGCTATGTCTGTGGTGTTTTTTATTTCCCAAACTTTTGGAAATTTGAAAAATAAAAATGTGTGTTTTGTTGGGACACCATGTAGATCTGCAGATGTATTTATTAGGGTGATCGGGTGTGACATTGAGGAATGATGTACTATCTCAAGAGATAGAAGTCACCATTCTACAATGGACTTAATCACCTAATAAAACTCTTAAGGATGATGGGTCTTCGAATGTACTAGAGATTCTTCCTCTACTTTACATGGAAAAGTAAAGTAGGGTTTATTTTAAACCGGGTTCATTAAGTTCTCTATGGAGGAAAGCCCCCATAGTTAATTACATCCTAAGGAATGAGATTCCTTAGGAATACTCTCGATTAAGGTAAATGATCATTGTCTCCAAATATTTCAAAGATAGGACTATTAATCAATTATTTTTTTTAAATTAAGTGGGATTTAAGAAAAGGATAGAGTTATTATCAAAATCAAAGGCAGATGAGTAGGGGATGCTTATGATACTAGGAAGCTTAGTGAACATCCTAAATTATTCTATGATTAGGCTTTACATTTTTGAAATTGAGGTGATTTATATGTTTAAGTTGAATTTTTATTAGAAATCTAGGGCTTATAATTCCACAACACAAGATTATAGAAATGCCTAAGAGGTGAGGATTTATGTCTATTGCCCGCAAAGGGAAACAATGACCTAGGATCCTAAATCTAGAGAGCTTTAGTGAGAGCTAAGGATGACCTAAATTTAAGGCAAAAATGATATATGGTTTACCTCTATAAGAGAGGATAAACCACTCAACTGTTGGATTTACAACCAACTAGGGATGGCCGCCAACTAACTCCTCCTATGATTTTAAATTCATGTAGGCAAGTCTTATGCTTTGCAAGAAAGCTAGGTTGTTGTTTATTTAGGAAGGAAACTAAATCCTTAAACACACTCCCTAAGAGACTAGATCATAAAGGACATGAATAATGACTTAATCTAATGAAAATTTTGTTTAAGTTTTATTTTGATTTTTTGGACATTTTTATTTGACACTGGCTATTTTATTGCATATGCCTAATGCATGAGAAAATTCATTATGGGCCAAAATCAGAAAGAAGGAGGTGTGTTTCCACCATGGCTCTCAAAGGTCAAGCAATTTTGTTTAGCAAAGGTGGAAGCCTCCATTAGCAAGAGTGAGACAATATGATTTTTATGCATGATGTGAGACATACAACATCCAGCAAAGGGGTTGCTAAATATTTTCTTATCTTGATTTATGTCCTAGGCTTTAGGTGAGGTTATGAGTTATTTAATTTAATTTTGAGTTGATTAATTAGATATAAAATTTATTTTTTTCTAAGAGCCTAATCACATGTAGGCCATTCATCAAACAATGAAGAAACTAGGGAAATCATGTCATCCTAATTACACAAACATAAACAAAAAATCAATCAATTTATAAAATTAGCATAAAAGAATAAAAAGTCGATGTGATCGGGCTCCACTGCACAAATCAAAAAATAAAATGGGTAGTCGAGCTATACCCTTATAGAACCTAGATTATAAATGAATAATTACAAATTAGATGGAATTTATATTATGGGGGTCTTCATTCTTCATTTCTTCTTTTCTTTATTTCTTTCTTTCTTCATTTATTTCTTTCTTTTGGTTGGTTGGGATGTGGTTGCTCCAAGGCTTCAAATGGTGCATAAAACTTGGTATTATGCCCAATGTTCATCCTAATCCCCCATAACATTCATTCCAAATCTTAATTACAAAATTTACATCAAAAATGGGAAAGATAAATCTAACTAAACCTGCAAAATAGAGATTAGCTAAACATACAACACAACCCAAGCAGTTATATGAATAAGTTGTACTTAGCACCCCACACATGGATAACCAAGCCCAGTTATCCTAGTTTGGATCATGCTTAGAGGTATAAGCAACCTGTACAACAAAAATAATTTTTATATTTTTATTACAGTGCCCCTTAAGCACAATCTCCTGCAGAAGACATGATTAATCTAAGATCGCCCTACTATCCAGTCTACGCACATGCACCCTAACATCTAGTCTAAAAACATTACATCACAAAACAAAATCAGGCATCAAACCATGCATTTCCCTAACATAGAGCTAGAAATGGGGACTTAGTCTAATGTGTGTTCCATTTAAGGCTAGTGTGGCATGTCTTAGCTAGGATTTAAGGTTTTAATTTTCTAAGTGTGAGAGATTCAATTTAGAAGGGTGGTTTTAGTTTAAGTGGTTTAGTTGATTTATAAATTTTATTTGATGACTTGATTTGGTTTGAATCAACATACACTTAGTTACTAAATGTTGTGAAGAGAAGAAAAAAGAAGATAACTTCTATTTCATCCCTACCTTAAGTAATTCCTAAGGTAGATTCATTAATCATTTTTCTTTTTTGAATATTTTATTATGTGTTTTAATTAACCCTAAATTTAGATTTTCTCTAAATAGACCTATTCAATAGAAAATGTATCTTAGGATTAATTAGGGTGAATTACTATCACATGACACACAACCATTTATTTCTTTCCAACATGTATTCCATGCATATGAATAATCCTAAGCATATCTATACATGCAACATAAATCTTAGCACACCTTAATGATTAATGCAAAGAAATGTTGTTTAAGAAAATTTGGATATTCCATGAATGCATGTTTTTATTATGTAGAAAAGGGGGATTTCTTATCCATTAACAACATGTACATCCACATATATAAAAGACATAAGTGAGTATGATGCCATTATTTTCTAGATCAGGGGTGTTACAAGACCTACTTGGGGCTATTTAAAGCCTTGAAACCCAGATGTCCAAACTAATATACCACTTTTCTTAAATACATGTGAATGGAAAAAAAAGAAACAAATGGATGAAGAATCATGCAAAATATTTTTGTTTGATTTGATTGTGTAATTTACATGTGTAAATGTGAAGATCCTTCTTAAGTCATAACATATAAGTTCATAGGAATATATTTAAGCAAGTGTGATGTTCTTTTCAAATGAACTATACACTTTGCAAATCCTATTGAAATCCATGTTATGAGAAGAGAAGAGAATCACATAATACACACTTTATGCTATAATCACATACAAGCTTATAAGTACTTATAAGTAGCATCATTTCATTTATAATCTTTGATTTATAGGTTTTTAAAAATACTTTTTGGTTTAATAGTGATAATAACCCCTCATATTCTTAACTTTAGCCAAAACATGCAATTTAACATAAAGGATGACATTTTTTTATTTAATTGATTAAAAGATATGAATGCATGAATTCATATGGCAAACAACATTTAGCATGCTTGGAAAGAAATAAAGTGATGTAAGCATATGATTTCATCCACCCTAATTAATTCCTAAAGGCAATCATATGAAATAAAATCATTTAAAGTGAATCAAAATTCTTTAAGGAGAATTTTATTATTTTTGAATTTGATTTGACTTAGAAAATGTCAAAAGAGTTTGCTAGTCCTAACCCATTTCCCCATGTGTGAATTAATTTAGTTTATTTTATAATAATTAGGTTGATTTTATATTTTGTTTAGGTTAAGCTGTGAATTAAATCCATTAATTATCCCTTAGCTACACTACTTTAACATAATTATTCAAGTAATTATGAGCCAACATATGATATGCAACCATATGGAATTTAAATTAGTAATGTACCTAAGAAATAAAGGGGCATAATGTAATTGGCTCATAATTATTGATTAATTAAACTAAAAGGGTTAATTAAGTACTTTCAGAATCATCCCACACTTGTAGTTTGATTATAATTTCCTTTGAAGCCTCTTAGGTTATTGAACACCTAAGAATCTACCCAAGATTTAAGATGATTAAGTTTTGGAATAATTTGATTTTTGAGTTTAGTTAATTAAGCCATTTAATGAAGTGATTAAATTAGTAATCAATTTGCAAATTAATGAAGTCTTTATTCAAATGAAATAAACTTATGGGAAAAGAATTGGAAAAGAAATCTTAAGCTCATTCCCTAAGTCCATTCACTATTTAATGATGATTAGCAAGCTTAATTAATATATTTATCACTATTTAATGGGTTAATTAATCATTTAATTAATTAAGGGAGTGATTAGGGATGAATCAAGTAATTCCCCTAATTAACCCAATAATAAATTCCAAAAAAAATCATGCAAGGCAGAGGTCATCCCAATAATCAACCCTGGGAAGTTTGGAATTAATTGCTAAAGTATTTAAGAAGTAATTAGCTTAATTAAATTCCCAATAAAACCCCAAACTGAGTGAAGGTTACTATTCAAAATCAATTAAACTTATTTTTATATTATTCTCCTTTGAATTATCTTTAAAATGAACTTGAGTTTGTGTTTTTCTAGAGTTTTCTACATTTAATTATGATTTTATGAAATTTTTGTGATTAATGGATAATTAAAATAGCCTAATTAATTAATCCCATCGACACCGTGATGGCGGCGATGTGCTTTCCACATGATGATTATTAAGTTGTCAAATCGCGCGTCGGTGGCGGTGGGGCTTTTCTTCATGGGTCGTCCGATCTAAGATCGGATGGCCATGAATAATCATGTGATTTAGGCTAAAATTAAAGGAGATCTAACATGATTAAATCATAACCATCCATTTCAATCATGTGGAACAGATGATGTATGATTTATCTCCTCTCGAGCTACGAGAGACAGATGTCATTCCTCGATCGTCGCTCAATCTGAGCTCACCTGAGCTCGGATGGAGTTCAAACTTAACCCACACCTTCGAAGAAGCACAATCAAGAGATCCAACGGCTAAGATCTAATGGGATTATAATTCCCTTCACAAAGGACCAAGAATTTTTTAACTTAGGATCGATTTTGAGCAATACCTTGCTGGAGGCTATCACCTATGTTTTCAACAGAGGAGGTAGCTTCGCCTAATAGAGATGAAACCCTGTTGAAGGTGTCAAGCATTGATTTGAAATGGATGTCTTGGTTGACCAAACTCCCCTTCAATGGTGATTGAGCTTGATCAAGGTGAGGCTTCCCGTGGCTTCGAGACGTGAGAAACACCTTGGTTGAGCTCGGTGAGGTGCCTTGATGGTGCTTGCGAGTTTAATTTGGGTTTAGTGGAGAATTTTCTTAGGTCTCCCCTATTTAAGCTTTGAAGAAAATCTAGAAGAAGAAAATGGAGGGAGCGCAGGAATGCTTGCTAAGGCTTGGAGAAGCTTGCTTTTGATTCTTAGAGCTCAATCAAATTCAATGTCTCTGGTTTGAGTGGGAATGAGGGGGAGTATATCTCCCCTCCTTGGATTGGATGATCAAGACTAGCTTTGCCCTTTTAGCTCAATTGCTTAGATTGAAGGGTCAGTTTAGGCTGTTAGGCAATCCATGTAGTTCATTTTAGGTAGAGGAGTGGAGGAGAGGGAGTGCCCATGTGCTAGGTGAGTGTATGAGGTGATCCAAGTGTTCAATTTGCATTGGAGTTGTCGGTTTGGCCTTGGGTTGGGTCATGGCTGATCCAAGGTGATTGGGTCATGTTCACCACCCTCCTTGGTATCCATGTGGACTGTTAGGAGGATGTCAAGTGGCCATGAGAAAGAATTGGCCAAATTCCAAGTGGATTTGGTCATAGGTTACCCTTTGACCTAAGGGTAAAATGGTCATTTGGCCTTGATTTAAATTTGGGCAGATTTGAAATGATTCAAAAATGGGTTGAGCCTTAACACTAATATATCTTTCTTTTATAAATACACTCTGATTTAGGAAGATAAGATTAGGTAGAAGGCCTTGAATTTTACAAGAAACAATTTTGTTAATAATCATGCTATAATGGTTGTCAAGCTGATTAGTTTTGAAAGAATTCAAATTCAAACAAGAAGCTTCCTTGGGGATTGAAATTATAGTAGTGGAGCTGAAGTATCTGTGAATTAACTAACCTCTAAAATGATCCCGAATGGCATTTGAAACATCAATCTTAATAAGGTCTAAAGCAGATTGATAAAAAGTTATTGTGATGCCATCTAACCAAACTGTCTTATCTATGTTGATAAAAAGGCAACCTTTCTATTCTCATCCAAAGTGGGAATACTGTTAAAGTTAAAGGGGGATGAATTCTCAAAGAGTTCTTAATGGATCCTTGGGATTGGTTGCAGATATTTAGGTGTAAGGATATCCATAAATAAATAAAGTTGTAGATTCCTTGATGTCCCTATGGTTGGTGATCCATTTCTCATGTTAGTTATGTACTTTAATAATGGTTAGTTGTCCCCTCCTACTTTTAATCAAAGTACGATAATATTTGGTATTCCTATCTCCTATAAAATTTAGACTTGTGGTTTTTTGAACCCAAAACATTACTTACATCATTAAGTTTTCTATGTATTGAGCATTGTAGAATTCAGATCAAGCTTAGTAGAATAATCATGGGTAGTAGCCATTTTAGATTCCCATTTGGTCACCTCCTTCTCAGCCTCACAAATCTTAACTTGTAGATTCCCAAATACTAATTTATTCTAGGTCTTGAGCTCCTCAGCAACTATTTTGTGCAGCATCTAGAGCTTAATCTAGCTATTCTTAGCATAATCCAGATTCTAAATATTGCTAATGAAGTGAATGAAATCTTTCTGCTTAGTCTACATGTTAAAATACTTGAAAAAAGGTTGAGTTGTTCTATGAGTTACTTCAATGTTGGTGAGAAGTGGTCCATGGTCAGATGAGGGTCTAGACAAGTGATAGATTGTTATGTTATGCATGAGAGTTCTCCAAACTGATTAAATAGGATATGTTAAGTATTTCTTTGATTCTCTCCCTTTCCCATGTGAAGGTGCAATTAGTGAAGCCAACATCACTCAAACTATCCCTTAAAATAGATTCAACAAACTTAGCTAGAAGCCTTTGGTTAGGGGGACACCTCCTTTCTTCTCTTTAATAGATGTAGTCATGTTAAAGTCTCCCCCCACCATCCAAGAAAGGTAAATGGTAGAACCAATATGAATGATAATATGCAATAGCTCCCTTCATCCATTGAGCAAACAACTACAATAGTACCCATAGTTGTAATATCACCTTGAGTGATATGGACATAAGGAATTGTGGGTGGTTAATGAGAACATTGATAAAAAATTCTCTCTCCAAAAAATCTAGATTTTTTCATTAGTGTTAGCATAAAAACTTTGCATATTTAGGTGTCATGCTAAATTTTGAGGAGAAGACTTGGAGACCATGACTAAATGTTTTAGTCTAGTCTTCGATGAGGCCTTGGTAACGCCTCTTACATTCCATATCAAAAAATTAATCATTAGAGAGGGTCGGGTGGTCTTGTGTTGCCAATGCTCGCTAAACTGTTAGCACCATTAAATTTTTTAAGGGATTGACCTTTTAAGAGAATTTTTTAGCTCTCTGAAGCCCTTTGATCTTCTCACTTGAATCCAACTTCATTGGCCTCATTTTTAGGTTCTTGAACTTGGTCTTATTGATCAACAAATTTGAGTCTCTTTCATCTAGTTGTGTATAGCCTAAAGGATCCCTTTCAAGGATTTACTTCCCTTTCCTCTTGATATGTTTCCTAATGATTCTAGGTGATGTGATAGTACCTTGTGATGCAAGGACTATCCCTTCTTGAGCCATGTGATATGATTCTTGTTGTTGGAGTTGTTGAGTTATTTGATAAATTTATTCATTGTGGTTTCTACAAAAGAGGTGTCTTTAGTGTTAGTTTTGTTTGATGTGATATGAGGATGATATTTAGGGTAGCAGTAGGATGGGCCTTGATCAACGTGTTCTAGATCAAGGGATGATGGGGGTTAGCAACTTTAAGTTGTTAAAGAGTGTCTTTGTAAATAATTTGGAGGCCAGCCATAGTTCTTCATTTTTTAGCATAGATCCAATAATGTTTAGTTGGAGGATTTTTCGTATAGTGGTTGTTATTGGGCTAAAAATTTAGGTAGTTTATGGATAAATATCCCACAATGTGTGCAACATTTAACCAAGATTTCAAGGGTTATTTTCTTCTAGTAACCACTTCTCTATGTTCCAATCCAAACCTCTTCCTATAATGTATAAGTAACATCAAACTCAATCAACACTTTGGCCATAGAGGACCTAGTGAGGGTGGTAGTAGGCATGTCCATTTGGAGTAGTTTTTAATTAATTGCAACAAGGGAGAACAAAAGTAGTTTGTTAAAGTAATGCACTTTGAGACTAGGGAATAGAACCCAGATAGGGACCACTAGGGATTCGATATGAGGTTTGAAATCTACATACCATTTAAAAATTTGTAGGGGGAGGCCATTAATGTAGTAAATGTTCTTAGCAAAGATATGGTAATAGTCATCCTTATTGTCTAAATGAATAAGAAAATGCTTGTGGTTGATAAAGCCAATAGACCATTTACAGTTGAGCTTTAGTTCTACAAGGAAGTTTCTAACATCAACAAATGAGATTCATTTTGTATTGTATTTTTCAATGAAAGAGTGCTTGAAAGGCTCAAAAATATGTGAAGCTCATCTTCATTTAGGTAAATAGTAGATTTGCCAACCTTGTATGAAGCTTCTTAATGAAAGAGAGTATGGGAACTATTTCATTGGTTCTCTATCCTTCTAAAAAATTAAGCAAGAAAGTTGTTGCGACCATAAGAGATGAACAATGACCCTCTCCATTAAGCGTAGTTTCATAAGAGCATTTTTCATGAGTGAGAACATGCACAAACTACTATTAGTAGAGGAAAATCCAACGAAATAGTAAACCTAGGCTAGGAAAATGAGAGAAGAACGCCATTCCTTGGCTTAGCTTGAATCAACAATGGATTGATTCAATTTAGTTTAGATTACAATGAATTTAATTTTGGACCTATAGGGTTCAATTGGGCTAACTTGGGCCAGGTAAGCTAATTTGGCCAAATTGAATCCTAATTAAACTTCAATCAAGTTTAAATGGTGTTTGGATGATTTAGAGAAGGCTAGTTTCAAATGATTTAGGCTAATTTTAAGTTTATCCCTTTATGCCCAAATAGGTCAAATTATGTTAATTGAGTTAATTGGTCAAACTAGAGTCTAATTGAGTGTGATATGGGTATGATTAGTATTTTTGATGTCAAGTAGTTTATTGGTTGAATGCTTTCTAGATTTGGACAAGATTTGGGTCACGATGACCTAAATGTTTCAAATGGGCTTGTTAATCCATTTGTAGTCGATGGTATTTAGTCTATGCGTGGTTGGGTTTCACCTAAAGAGAGATTGGTTTATAGTCAATTTGGGTGTGATGTGAAGATTTGGGTTAATCAAGCTAAGTGGGGTCAACTTAATGGCATAACCCTAGAGCTGACTTCTATAAGTCTTTGGGTTAGGGTTTCCCCTTAATCACTAGAATTGTTCAAGTTTCAAAGTGAGGGAACATTAGTGCCTAGATTGAAATCCGAAGTCTATGGGGTGATGGATGTCAACCTCACTAAAAATAAGGTCAATAAATGGATCCCCAATAGGTGTGGTGGATTAGGGAGAGAACACTGCACGTATTGGTGTTGATCAAATTTATCAAGTAGATCCAATGGATAATAGGTATGTATATTTACCCACTACTTGAATTGGTTTAAAAAAAGTTGTAAGATGATCAATTTTGGAAGTTTCAGGATGAACCTCCAAAATTCTAGAGATTTTTGAATGAACATCAAATATTTAATATGGATCATAGGCTTAGGGATTCATTGATTGATTCTACTAGAGCATGAATTTGGGATGTTTGGGAGAAATATTCCCTAAGGGTGGTGTTGACCTCACTTTTAGTGAAGTGGATACTCATCACTCTTTCAACCTAGAACTCGAGCTAGGCACTCACCAAGAGCTAAGATATTTTTTATGGCTAGGGGGACACCAACCCAAAGCCTAGAAGACTTACAAGGTTCAACCTTAGGGCTAGACCCTGATTTGAATTAGGTGGGATCCAATGACCTCGACTTCAAACCAAACACATATATTAAACTTAATTGATCACATGTTATCCATAGTCATAAGCTTTTCCAAACCATACCCAATTAGCCTTTAATTTGGCCAAGTGGCCAAGTTGAAACTCAAAGTTAGTTAAAAACATTTAAAATTGAACTTACCCAAACTCATTGAAAAATTATTTGAGCTTGATTGAAGCCTCATTAGAATTTAATAACTCAAACACTAGAGCTTAGCTTTTTCTCATCACAATAGCCTTTGCACACACATTAGATTGATGTCACTGATTTTAGACATAGGTTAAGTTGATGCTTTGTTGCAATGTATTTTTTATTTTATTTTGTGGAGTAATATTTTAGATTGGATGTTAGAATTTATTGTCCCTAGTCTAGATGGTAAGGCATTATTTATTAGACTAATGATGTTTAAGTAGGAGTCTTTGCTTAATTAAAAAGGTAATTGTAATAATACAAATAAATTAAATAGTTTTCTTACAAGTGTTACTTTCCCCTTTAGCATAACCTATTAGGCTAGACATACTTGGCACATGTGGGTGGGTGCTAAGTACAGTTGTGTGATATATAACTACTTGGTGTGTATGTGTGTTATCACTAATCTTTATTTCGCAAGTTTAGCTAAAATTATTTTAGAATTTCAAATATAATTTTGTAATAGAATAAGATTAGTGTCATAAGATTTAGGATGAGTAGAGGCTAGAAAACATAGATCTAGGATGCCCTATGATGCCTAGAGGATCCAATATATGAAAGAAAAGTGAAGATGAATGGTTTGTTTTAGTTTCATTTATGTAATTATAATTTAGGTTGTAAAGTGGTTGAGCTCAATAACCTAACTTCTTCTTTTTCTAGGGTGTATAGTGAAACTCGATCGCACTAGCCTTTCCTTATTCTTTCAATTTGATTGAATATTTAGTATGTTTACTATATTTGTGTAATAAAAAATGACATTATTTTCTTAGAGTTTTTTAAAGTGTGATGATTGTTATATGTGGCTTGGATTTCATTATGCCCTTTACAACATTAAATTTTCTACCCAATTAAATAAATAACTTCTACTTAAAATTAATACAACTCATAATGTCACTATGAAGTCATAGGAACTAATCAATAATAATGATTAAATGTCATAGGTATGTGATGAATATGGATAATATCATGCATGCATATTATTTTACCCCCTTGAATATAAGGGATCTTCACTCATTGCATGATAAGGGGAGTGTAGGACTATTGACAATAACCCTTCAAGTGAAGAAGACCCTTTTTGAGGATTTTCCCATAACTTAATTTCATCATGTATATAATCATACTTATCCACCCAAACATGAGTTAAATTGATAATTCAAAATGAATAAAATATATAAACTTTATTGAATTATTCTAGGACATTCTTTCATACAAATCATGATCTAGGCTCTTAGAGAGAGCATAAGAGTCATTAGCTTGTAGCTATTCCAAGCAATTGTAAGTCTAAGAGATTCAAGATAAGTTCACTCTCTCTAGTGGAAGTGAACTATGATATCTCATTTTTTCTCCAAGTAGAATTAAGTTGAACCCTTAGCTTGTGCTAGTTTACTTTAGATATAGGTTTACAAATTGCCTATTTCTCATTTTCTGTGTATAAATCCTCACCCTTTAGGCATTTCCATAATGTTTTGTTGTTGAAATATAAATCCTAACTTTCTAATAAAATTTATCAACTTAAATAATAATAGTTCTCAATTTCAAAAATATAAAACCTCACCATGGGAAGTGCTCACTAAGCTTCTTAGTATAGTGAGTACTTTCTACTTATCTTTCTTTGGATTCCATTAAGAACTACTCCTATTTGAGCTCTTCCATTTGATTTACAAAATTACAAATCCTTTGATATCAAACTTGGAAATTAGTAGTAATATTATCCAATAACTTTAATCAAGTTTTCTTCAAAAATCTTGCTTCTTAAGATGTAATAAACTATGAAGGCTTACCCTTATAGGGAGCTTAAGAACCCAGCTTAAAAAAAACCCTGCCTTATTTCACCCATATAAGGTAGAAGAAAAATATCTAGTATACATAGACCCACCAGCCTCAGAAGTCTTTATTTGGTTATTGAGTCCATCATCAGATGATATTTCAACTTTTTAAGATAGTATATTCTTCATTAGTGCTTTTTTAGATAATTTTAATAAGTACCCTTTAAGATCTGCATGGTGTCCCATCATATATTTAAACACCATAGATAGGTATGATTTGATTTATGTGGTGTTAAGAAAGTATTCTATAGATATAGATTTCATTTGGTTTATGTTGGGAGAATTAGGGAAACATTCCCTGTGGGTATATTTTGAGTGATTTGATTTGCAAGAAATAGGCTATAAGTTAGGAGGGGTCACAACGACTTAGTCTTGCCTAAGCTCACTAGCATGTTGAAGTTGTTTATTTATATGTTTGTGATAAAGGAAGGAATTGAAAGTTAGATCCTATCTTTGGGTATTTTAAGGATGCATACATATCATTTCAGTAAGAAATAAAATACACTAAGGAGGATTTAGTCACATGGGTCTTGACTTAGATTTATTAGCCCAAAATAAATAGTATATTGGCCATGCAAAAGGATCTATCCAACTTAAGGGGCAACTACTAGGAATGGGGTTGCTAGGGCATGATCCACACCTAAAATAATCACTTGAGAGAGGGGTACTGAACGCACTATCCTAACCCTAAAATGTATATATGGGCCCTATCAATGTGCGATGGGCCACAGTAAGGAGAATCCACGAGGGCTTCAGCCTACCTTAAACTTACTATCCCAAAGGGATATCCCATTATCCATGTAATAAAATTAATCTGACCTAAGGCTTTCTTGTTGGTGTGTGATGGCTAAATTTGAGAGAAAGCATGTTAAATTTTATCTTTCTAAGTTGAATTAACAACTAAGGTAGCCTATCAATTGTTCAATAGGTTGGACTTGACCTAGGGAGACTACTAGGTAAGGAGGTGTCATCCTAACATATAGTAGTCTAAGTCATACATAAATGGTCACAAGGATGTTATCCAAGTAGGATTCCTATCAATAAATTGTCATGAGGGTATTATCCTATCCTTAAATATATATCCTATTAGTGTGTGATGGTCATCCTAAGAGAAAGCACAATAACTCATATTTCCATAAGAAAACTTATTTGTCGGGGCAACCTATCGACAATACAATAAGTTGTACCTGACCTATGAGTTCCTGTCAATGTGCTCTTGGCTATACTAGAAAGTGGCCATGGGAGCATTATAGAATATAATTACTAGCTAGAGGGTTAGCTTACTAGCCATGAAGTAAGATCATTCAACTTAGGGCTACTATTAGAAAATGGGTCATAGGAGTCTGATCTGTTATAATGTTGTTATTAACTGTTATCCTTAAAGAAGGTAGTTGTACTTCCAATAGAAGAATAGCTTTAGTTTCCTAAACTAAAGCATATGGTGTAGATTTAGTTGGTGTCCAACATGTGGTCAGATAGGCCCATAAAGCTTTAACCAACTTTTCATGCCATTAGCATTTATTCTCATCAAACACATTTTTTAGAATTCACACCAGAGTTTTATTAAATGCTTCGACCAGTCCATTTGTCCTAGGGTAATAGATGGTTGAGTACCTCTAATCAATGTTATGTCTGTCCATAAAATAATTTATTTTAGTAGATTTAAATGACAGAACATTATGAGATATAATTCGGTGAGGAATGCTAAAATGATATATGATATTTTTCCTAAAAGAACTTAAGTACATGATATGCTTTACTTATTTCAATGGAATCGAGTCAGCTCACTCAAAAAATTAATCAATTATAACTAATATAAAATAATAATTTTTTGATGAAGTAAGGTCAATAGGCCTTATGATGTAAATACCCCAACTCTCAAAGGGCCAAGAAGCAATTGTTGGGTGTATTACATTAGTTGGTTGATGTAATACTACACCATGTACTTAGCATTGATGACAATGATGTGTAGTTTTCATGCAGTCATTTAACATAAAAGGCCAACAATATCCAAGTCTTTTAATTTTCAATTTCATCTTAGGTCTAGATTGGTGAGCACCACACAATTTAGAATATACCTAAATCACAATCTTATGGGCTTTATGAATATTTGAATAATGTAGCCACATTTAATAAAGTGACCTACGACATAACACATTATTAATTAATGCATAAGACAATGCACATTTTTTAATTTGATTTTCTAATGACTTGTCTTCAGAAAGCCTCCTCTCATTTAATTAATCAAAGAATGGTTGTCTCCAATCACATTCTTCTTGACCTTCGATAAGGGTGGCCAGTCTTTGCATTTTTATTTTTCTATTCATATAATCTAAATCTACAAGATAAAAAATCTATTGATTTTGAGCTTTTAAAGATATAGATTTTTTTTTGGACATACAATATTTTTGGTAAGTTTAGTCAAATCATCTACTATAGAATTATCTGTGTGATATTCTATATATGGTCACAAAAAGAATATTTTCAGCAATTTCATTATGTACTAGTAATAACTAAAAGCTTTGGGTGCAAAACCATATAGATTCAACTAACTTGGTTAATAACTAATTGGGAATCCCTATGGATTTTTATTTTATTAATATCCATAAGGAATGCTAACTCTTGCCTAATTATAAGAGCCTCATATTTAAATTTTTTATTTGTATAAGGTTTAAGCAAATGATAGGAATATCACATCATTCTTTTTTCTAGAGTTATGAAAATCAGCCCACTCCCTACCTTCCTTGGGGTAGAGGAATTAATTCTTTACTTTTCCTTGATGATGCTATACCATCAAAGTATAACTCCTAGGTGGCATTTGTTTCATCCTTTAAAGTCATGATCTGCTCATCCAAAGATCATCTTTTAAAGGAGAACCATTAGGTAGAGGATGTACTGCTAAAATATTCACTATAACTTGACCCTTTACAGCACATAGATGAATAAATATGATCTTAAATTACAATAAAATCATAGACCAATGTGCTAGATATTAAGTCAATGTTGGGTGGGTCATAAGATATTGCAAGGGATTTACTCTTGAAATTAAGTTTATTTTATGTGAAAGCATATAATTCCTTAGTTCTAGAGCCACAGAAACCAAAGCTAAATAATGATTTTCAATAGGTGGATAATTCATTTATGTGGATGAATATGCAACTTAGATAATAAAGGGTATTTTGTTTCCTTTCTTCATTAATTTGGGTTAATAGTGCTCCAAGAAATTCATCTAAACCAACAATATACAAAATGAATGGCTTTCCTAGGATTGGAGCAGCTAAGATAAGAGAATTCATCAAATATTATTTTAAACTTTCAAATGCGCTTTGACATTTCTCATCACAAATAAATTTGGAATCCTTCTTCATCAATACCGCAAAGGGTTGACATATTCTAAATAATTTTTATATAAACCTTATTAAATATGCTAGCCTTCCCTCAAATGATCTTAACTATGTAAGACTTCTAGGGGGGCAGCATTTCCATGATAGCTTTTATCTTTTCTAGATTAATTTCAATTCCACAGTGACTCATTATAAATCCAAAACTTTTTGAAATTACTCAAGAAGCACAACCCAAGAGATTTATTTTTAGGTTGTAATGGCACAACCATTCGAAAATAATTTGTAAATCATATAAATGACTTTCTTTTTCCATACTTTTAATGACTAGATCATCGATATATCATTCCTTGATTATAAATTAAATCATTAATTATTCTATTTACCACTCTTTAATAAGTAGCCCTAACATTTTTGAGATTGAATGACATGACCATGTAATAGAATATCATAATAGGAGTTTTGATTGTGGTATGATTTTCATCCTCTAGGGCCATCTTTATTTGGTTATACCCATATAATCCATCTATGAATGAAAAATCTCATGCGATGAGGCTATATCCACCTCAAGTTTTGATATCGGCAATGTGAACTCATCTTTATAGCAAGCCTTACTCACGTCTCTAAAATCTACACAAATGTATATTTGACTGTTCTTTTTCTTTACCGGGATGATACTTGCTAACCAAGAGGAACATTGTTCTTCTCATACAAAACTAGCCTCAATTAATTTCTTAACTTCAGTAATTACTTGTTGTTCAATTTCTAGATGCATACATTTAAGAGCTTAATTTAATGGAATTGCATAAGGTTTAATCTCTAGTTTGTGAATTGCAACATCCAAAGATAAACTTGGCATTTCATCATAATTCTATGCAAAGCAATATTTATATTTAGAAAGTAAATCAATCAACTCATCAGAATCTTTTGGACCTAAAAGTGAACTAATAAAAGTTGGCCTTGGGTCTTTTTGAGTTCCTAGATTGATTTTCTTTAATTCATCAATGGTGGATTTTATTTCTTATTCAAATTATGGTGACACATTCTAAATTAAGAAATCATCTTAATTATTTGATATTTCAAAATAGAGTATCTTTAAGGGGTCAGATACATCTCCAAAGAGTTGATTAGATTCTATATAATTATTTATAATTAAACAATGTTCATCATTATACAAAGGTCCAAGGTACCAAATCCAACGCCAGCTTTGGGTTTTAGGTTTTTATTTTTAGTATTTCATAAGGTTTCCATGCGTTGTGCTATATCTTTGGGCTAAACATTAGGAATCAAATCATGTTTTATAGCATTTTTAACGCAGTTAGGATAAAATTCGAAAGGGAGTTCTATTATTTCATTTTCAAGCATCACATCTTCTTCTGAGCTTGAGGATCGAGATACAGAATAAAATTTTGACAACTTTAAACTTCCACTAAAAAGTTAGGGGCTACTTTGTTTTCCAATTGTAAAATTTTATTTTGAGAAAAATGAGTTAAAATCAAACTATCCACATACCCTTTTAATTTTTCATCGGTAGATAGCTTAGGTTCATTCTTTAATGCTTGCATTTGTTCTTCATCACTATCTGACTCTAATGAAATATTAAACTTTATCAAGGCATCCTTTTATTGGAATTTTCATCAAAGCTAGGTTCCAATTCAATTTGTATTATTGGAGGTTCTTCTTCTTTCTCCTTTTCTTTTTCTTTTCCCTCCTTTTATTTTCTTTCTTCTTTTCATTTGACTAAATTTCTTCTTTTGTTTTCTTAGATGCCTTAATAATGCTTAACTTTATAGAATCAAAAACTTGCCTTTTGGGCATATAATAGGCAACATCTTCATAATGTTCAATCTCATGAATAGAGAAGAGTTGCATATCACCTTTTATGGTGTATTCTACTCCATCTCTTTTGTACTTAGTACACTGGTGGAGTGATAAAGAAACCATTATATACTAATGTATATATGACTTGCCTAGGAGAGCATTAAAGGATGTCTCTAAGTCAATAATTTGAAATTTTACTTCTATTTTTAATCCTTCTATTTCCAACAATAGAGTGATTGATCCTAAAGCTTTTGTGTATATTTCATTGAGACCCCTTGATAACATCTTATTTGAACTTATTCTTCATGTATCAATTCTCAAAAATGATAAAGTCTTAGAGTTCATGATATTGATTGATGTGCCAGGGTCAACAAGAACTCTTGATAATCTAATGTTCTCCAACTTAAGAAAAATATAAAGTGACCGATTATGATTTGTGGTTCTTTGGAGTAAATCTTCATCACAGAAGGTAACCCCGAGGATCTCTTTGAAGTAGCAAGCCTCATTTGAGGAAGTTGATGCTAGCTAAGTCAAGCATATCTCTAGGTCGAGTAATGCCTAGACTAATGATTCCATCATTTTCTTAGATAAAACAAAAGTGTTATAAATGCCAAGTTTAGTTAGAAGTTTCCTAAGATGGGCTAAAATATTGTAGTCGACCTTGGGAACAAGTGGGTCAACTACTGGATCTTTCTCTTTCTATGGAGGTTTGAGACATTGGTCGATAATTTATTTACCTTTGTCTTTAGGATGTGGTATGCAAGGTGGTAAGACCTTCCCACTATGTAGATTAACTTCAATGATATCTCTTAAATTAGATATAGGGGTCATGTCAACATGTCCCTCATCACTGATGTCTTTTCCAAAGACTGATCAGAATCTGAAAGTTCTACTTTTATATACACAAGAGTGCCTTGCAAACAGCCGTAGAACTCCCCCTCTCTGACCTTGTTTCACAAAGTATTTCACATTCAGTATGAGAAGTTTTTTTATCTTCGTATTTTAGTTCTCACTAGAAATAGTAAGAACATAAGAAATGCATTTAGGGTAGGCTTTTTATTCATATTTTAAAATGATTACATAAAGATATAGGAGTATAGGGCATAGACTTTCCATCTTTATCATACAAAACACTCTCAGATATAATAAATATTCTTTTCTTACACACTCTCTAGACATCTGGACATCTGATAATGTTGAATGGGGTTGAGGAGGACTTAACTCTCATGATGCTAGAGAATCAATATGGATGATCTTCTTTCTAGTCATCATGTGATCCTGCAATGAATTTTTAGATTTCTTCATCAAATTATTTTTAAGAAGAATGGTATATAATTATATCCCAAGCATTTGAAGGAGAAGAACTAGATGAGGTGGAAGATTCACTTGTGATTACTTTAATGGACCTTTATCTGGCTCCACCAAGTATTTCTTGGGAATTATCATCAAAGCCTTCTTATAGTTTCTTTCAAGCCAGTATTTAAAAGTTAAGCAGTCTTCAATGGTATGACCTAACATTTGATGATATTGGTAATAATTTGGGTCATTCACTTTGTTGATTTTTTATGATCTTTTTGGATTAAGTAGCATGAAATCTAGCTTTTTTAAATATTTAAAAATCTTTCACACTGTCTCTTTTTTTGAAAGAATAAGTCTGGTTCATTCTTTCACTGAAAGGGCTAGTGGAAACTTTCTTGGGTGGTGGTGATAATTGTTGTTATGATGGCCTATAAGATGGCTGCTACTCTATTTGGACTTGAATTGGAGCTTTTCCTTTGTCCATTGTAGAGACATTACATGCCCTCTTTTCTAATACTTTCTTAGGTTTTATTGTTTTTGTAGTATACTGATCTCTAAGGAACGACATCCTAAGAGCTTCTCCTTGTAAACTAGAGGTTTTAATAGTTTTTAAAAAGTTTTAATAGTAAAAATTAACAATAAGAAGGCAATAAGGCCATAGATATTTTGGATGAGTATTTCTACAACATACTGCTCTTATAGTTGAGGCTCACACTTGAGGCTGAGAATCCTCCATCTTAGAATTTAATCAATGAGGGATTCACGTAGCTTTTGCTTCTCGATAACTAGGTCATCTACAGTGACATCGTGCTATGTTCCATTGAATCATTTTACAAACATGTTTTCTAGTTCAGTGAAAGTGTGCAATGAACCATTTGGTATCTCTGCATACTAATCAAAGGCAACCACAATCAAACTACTAACGAACTACCTAAACAATGGAGCATCACTCCTTCTAGAATTATAGCAACTTGCCTAAAAATGTGCTAAATGTTATTTAGGATATCCTGTCCCATCAAAAAATTTCAAAGAAGGAGGCACAAATCCCTTTGGATATGGTACAAAATCTTATTCCTTATGGTATGGTCTACCTTTTGGACTAAGAGTCATACCACAGGATGGAGCCAAAGCTTCCTTCACTTATTGTTCTACTAGAGAGTTCAAGTCAGTTTTAAGAGATATATCATCCGTTGGTTTAGGTTCTTAGTGATACTCTCTAAACCAAGCTTCATCGCATCTATGGGATGGGACTTTTCTAGTCTTTCTAAAGAATGTGGTTGGAAAGAGGTGGGAACTAGACTTTGGAGTGATTGCATAGTGGCAATCATCATCTCCATCTTATTTTCCATTCTTAGAATATGATCATCCTTTTTCTATAATTGAAGGATTAATTGCAAAGTAAGATCAAGTATAGGATCTTCATGTGTTTCTACTTATCCTTTCATAGATGCCCTTATATCTACCATAACAACATGTGCTATGGGTAGCTAGGGGTCATCATCTAACAAGTCATCCTGATCTAAATGAAAGTGATATTGAACCTACTTATCTTTTCTTTTTCTTCATACTCTCTAATAATAGTCTGCACTTCTTCTTTTGTAAGATGAAGCGGAGCACCATTGATGTCAAGGATAGCCTCGAATTTTTCCTCTACATCCATAGGTTTCACTGGATGGTGTGAATTTATCCTATAACTAGAGTGGATTCCAAACTAAGGTGTCTCTCATAGGCAATCTCTTTGTTATAAGGAGATAGATGAAGTGACTTTTCCTCTCTACTAAAGGTATGAAATAATGATGGCCCTTTAATTTGAGGGCTAAACAAAGGTGATAAGGCCTTGCATCAATAGGCTAGATGACATGTGTTCTTTTTGACCATGATGGTGAGTGAGTTTTTGTCTTATGGGCCATTGGGGATTTTTTGACATAAACCCTCCTAGTTTCCTTTCTAGGGTAAGTCTATCTCTCATTATCTCTTTGCTAAGTTTGACCTCCTTGAGTAATGGTATCAGTCTGGTATAATATGCATAGGTGAATAAGCCCTCTGTCTATTAGGGAAAACTACTTTGTCTTCCTTTTGTTTTGGGTAGTCATAGGTCTCCCTAAGATCTCTTTCTCAAGTTCTCTTGAGATTTGACCCTTTATGACCCTAACTAACTCTTCCTTAGTGTTGGAAGAGGACCCAAGGGTTCTATGAATGATTTATTGTAATCTACCATGAGTTTTCATATTCACAAATATAAAGTTCTTTCTACTTTCATAAGAAAAGGGGCTAGGTGGAGAACTCACAATTTTAGATACATCCTCTTCTCCCTGGGCTACAAAAAGAGGGTGGAATTTGCTACCTCTTAGAAGAGGGGAAGTATCTAGAAGGGTATACCCCTCCCTCACCCTAACTTATTCAATCTCTATCTTTTCCTTCTGTTTCCTCTCCCTAACTGCTTGACTTCTAAGCTTTCTACCCCTTTTTTATTTTGGCTTTTAGTCATCAATAAAGGCTTAAAAGTGAAACATATTTTAAAAGTACTAGAAAATAGGGAATCAAGTGTCTCTGTAATAGGTAATTTTACTTTCTTTAATGCAGGGCTTGTTTGGATCTCCTTAGGGGCCACCATAGCCATCTCCCTGCTAGTGGCAAGAGTACTATAGGGCACTCTAGAAAACTCTAAGATAGGCTTCTTATCATTAATTGCAAATTCATTGATAGGTGCAAGAGTCACTCCATTAGTTGTAATGTTTAAATCTTCAAAACCAACTCCAAACTTAATAATAGAGCCATCAAGTAATCTACTACTATCCACAGACAAGCTAATCCAAGATGTAGCAGTGAAAATAAGTAGTCAAACTATTTTTTTTATTTTTTTAAACAAGAAAATTGATCAAATTATAATGAGCTTTTAAATACCATAATGCAATTAAAAGAAAATAACTTTTGACCTATTAAGAAAATTTAGTCATTTTTGTTATGGCTAGAGTTTTGTTAAGAAGAATTTTATTTTTCAAAATGTAAAAGTTATAAGACCCTCTTATTTGATTTCAACAAATAAAGAAGTTTGATATTCCATTTAGTAGATGTTGAGTATACTCTACTAAGAATGAAATGGAGAGATACTCAATGAAATGAAAGGCAATCTTGACTAAATGAAAAATACAAGTACATTATCGATGTATAGAAATAAAAGTCTATTTATAAAAATGAATAGAAGAACTCATCCCAAGTAGAGTTGCCTGGTGTGAATTTGTATTTGGAACACCATGCAGATCTTGTGGGTACCTACTTAGGTAATCAAATACATCATTAAGGAATGAATATATTATCTTAAAAGATAAACATATTTCCTTATAATGGATTTGATTACTTAATAAGGACTTCTAAGGCTGATGGGTCTTTAATGTAATATAGATTCTTCCTCTGAACTATATGGAGGGTCAGAATAGGGTTTATTTCATTATAGTGTTCACAATTTCCTATAAGGACAAGCCCCTATAGTCAATTACATCTTAGGAATGAAGAATCTCATTCTAAGAATACTCTCGATTAAAAAAATAGACTTCTATTTCTATGGGTTTTAAAGTTTGTCTTAATAGGATGGTTACTTTGGAAAATCAATATGGAATGCTTTAAAGGGGGAAGAGTTCTTTTCAGAGGTCAATCGAGAATAAGTAAGAAATGTTTTAGATATTGGGAAGTCCAGTAGGTATTTTAATTATCCTATTATTGAGATTTACAAATTTAAGATTGAATTTGTTATAATTTGAATTGATATTTGATTAGAATTCTAGGACTTAAATTCTAGTAGCACAATACTATAGAAATGCATAGTGGTTGAAGATTTATTCCAGTAGGATGCTTCATACCCTAAGTCTGCAAATGCTTCTAACATAAGTCAGAGGCTCAACATATTGTAAATTTTTTTGAGAATTATTAGTTCTTTTCCTACTAGAAGAAAAATGAACATATCCTTGACTCTTTTGGACTTATAATCCACTTGGAAGGGTTTCCAACTAACACCACCTAAGCAATTTTGAAAACCATGAATCTTGTCTTATGTATGTTAGATGGCTAGGCTATTGCATTTAAGAAGCAAGCTAAGGGCCTAATTCACTCCCTTACCCTAAGATAATGTTTGGCATGTTATGCATCTAGCTAATGTAATAATTTTTTATTTTTATGTATTTTGACTCATAATTTTATTCAGAGGGATTTAAGTATGCAATTCATGCCTTAATAAGATGCAATTAGAAAATGATTATGGGCCAAATCAAAATGAGAAGGCACACTTACCCAAAGGAGAATGGTCATCCTCATAGGTTAGATGCCCCCTTATATGTAATGGGTGAAGCATCAAAATCAAGAGGAACAAACAATATGCTATCATATTTCATTAAAGTTAATTATTTTTAGTTACTTTTAAGTTATACCAAGTGTTTTTTATTAAAGTGCAGTTATGAATTTCTTTATTTTTTGTTTGAGTTATTTCAGTTTAATTGGGTAGAAAATGTATTTTTCTAGGATCCTAATGTTCTAGGCATTTCATCATTGAAACATACCACAAAAAGAAACCTAAAAAACACACAATTTTTATGGCACACCCAAAATAAATCAAACTAAATTAATTAATAGAATAGGACAATGCGGCTGGGTGTTGCTGTATAACCTGAAAGAAAAGAAAAATGGACACCGAGCTCTGCCTTTATACAGCCCAGCCTAGAACTAAAAGTTTGATCTATAGGGATCTTCTTCTAGGATTGTAACCTTCTTTAAAAATCTCCACATGCTTCTCAGGGGACCATCAACTGGTAAAGTTAACTCTTGGTACTCCTAAAACCCATAGATCCTAACTTAATTATAGGCTCCAATTACATTTAAGAATTTCAAAAATAAATTTCTAATCTTTGTAAAATAAATGTTAGGAAATACACATAGCACACCATTAGTTTATATTTCAAACACACGGGCTTAGCATTAGTTGCTTGCCAAGCCCATCTATCATATTGGGCTATGCTTAACGATTTAATCATACTTATATGGAAGTAATATTTATTATATATATTTTAATTACAACGGTCCCTTTAAGCATGACCCCTTATAAAAAATAGTGTTAGCATAAAAAGAATGTTCTTTCATCAAGACTAGTGGGCAAACAATTCTAGCCATCTAGTCTAAAATATTACACCACAAAATAAGAAAAGCATTTCATCATAAAACATTACAGATCACTGGTCTAATATAAGTCTAAGTTGATGACCTAACAATCTAGTGTGTGAAAAAGGAGTTTGTGTGGTATGGTTTTAACAGGACTTTTAAGTTCAAGTTTTGGTTTAATTTAATCTTTCACTTTTCATAATTTTACTTCATAGGTATATGCTATTATTAAACTAGAAGTTTGAGGTATCAAGACTTTTTTCAGACTAGTGGTCTTGCGACCTTAGGTGTTCAGGCTATAAACCATATGATAAATAGTTATGAAAAATTTATTTTTATTTAATTTATTTTATTTTATTCCTAAAATTTATTTAATTTGCCATTTTGTGGTTTCAATTCAAATGATTTAATTGATTTCTAAGTTTATTTCCATTTTTAGGTTTTACTTTTGTGTTTAGGTTGAAATTTAGGCTTTAAAGAATAAAGAATAAAATAAATTATGCTCTGGATAGAACCCATTTTATTCAATCATCCTAAATCTTAATAGAGTAAAATTTTTATCCATTCTAAGGGTCAAACTAAGATCATAAATATTTTAATTAACCTCTTATGAATTCATTTGAATACTTTATTTTAAGTTGGGTTTCTTTGAATCTAGATTAATTTTTATGTAATTTGATTAGGATTTAAATTCTTGATTAGAGTTTCATTTTCATCTTACATTTATAAAAATTTGTTTAAAGATTCTTTACTCTTTTCTTTGCATTTTATTAATTAATGCATCTTGACTTAACTAATTAAGAATTTATTATTTGATTGATTAATTGTATTAATTTTTCTTTTAAGGTTTAAAGTTTACATAATCTTATTTAGATTTGAAGATTTCTTTCTTATTCTATTTCATTTTCATTGACTAATATTTCTTTAGTTAGATTTATTGAAATTTAATATGTTTCTTTAAATCTTAGTTAAAAATTTATGTTTTTATGATTAAGTTTAATGTAATTTTTATTCTAGTTTGATTTCCTTTAAAATGATTTGATTCATTTATATTTTAAATTATTTAATGTTTTATATTATTTTCATAACTTAGCTTTATATTTAATCTCAAGTTTCTTCTAATTTGATTAAGTGTTCATTTGATTTTATATATTTTAATTACTTAGTTTATTTAATTTGAATTGATCTTATTTATTCAATTGATTAATTTTTATGTTTATTAATTTTTATGAGTTAACTTAATTAATTAATCTTTAAGATGTTTTGATTTCCTCACTAAAGGAATTCATTAAATTTCTAATTTCATAATTTAAGAGAATTTATTAACTTGTGCATTTTTTTATTTTTATTTTGAGTAATTTAAATGAAATATTATTTATTAAATATTTATTATTTAATTCTACCTATTAAGATGAAGTTTGGCTTATGAATCATAACCTAGGAAACCTAAGAAATGAGCTACTTTGGGTATCCACCTTAAATCTAGGTCATTTTAATTTTTTAATTTGTGTAGATTTAGTTAGTTTGAATGATCATTATTATTTATTTATATTTGAACTTATGTTATTCATTAATATTAAATAGAGTAATGAATTTATTATTTGGGTATGAAATTTAGAAGTTAAAACTTTGATTCTTTGTTAAATAATTATTTATCATAATCTTATTAATTTCATAATTCATTATTTAGTTAATTTCTTATATTTTTAAATGTTTTATAAGCCTTAAGTGTGTAATTAATTGAATTCTTTAACTTCATAGAGTTAAGAAAATTTTCTTAATTATTATGATGTTGATTAAGATTTTTTAAATTGGTTCCATAAAATTTAATAGTTTTTATTTATTTATTTATTATTTTATTTAAATTGTCTTAAGATTGAAAATCCTATAACTCATTATTAAGAGATCATTTGGCTTTGTAATGTTTATGGAAAGTTGGGTTACTTACAAATTTAAATTCCCTAAATTTTCATCTTAATTATATGTTTAATTTAAGAATAATTAGAGTTTTAATTATTTGATTAAAACTTCAATTAAGCCTAATTAAATATAATTGATTAAGGGTTTTAATTTTCTTAATTTCCCCTCTAAAAGGTGAATCCATAGAGGTTCATTTAGGGTTTATTATGATTTTTCAAAGTTCACATCAATTAATTAGATTAATTACTTCAATTAATTAGATTAATTAATTCAATTAATTACCTAATTTGGTCATTTTAGGGTTCATTAAGTTCTAGAGAGTTCTAATGGTGTTTTTAGGTTCATCAAAGTTTATTATAATGATTTGAGCTCATTTTATATTTTTCCATAATTTTTCTAATTCATTATTAATTTATTTCATTAAATTAAGGATTTATGATTGAAAATTTCATATCTATAGATTTAATTTTAATAAATCTTGAAAAGGTTTTCTAAGGTGTGTTTTAAACTTAATTTCAATTCCCTAAAGTTTAAAATTGGATTAGTGATTTAAACTTAATTTGGGTTTGATTATTTTTCAACTGAACTAAAATTAATCCAAAAATATCCAATAAAAATTGAGATGTTGGGTTTAGTGGATTTTTCTCAATGAGATGAGTCCATAGAGCCTTTATTTGTATTTCTTGGTTAAGTATTTTATTTTCTATGATTTGTTTAAGTTTTTTTGGTTTTTTGTAATTTTTTTAAAAAAATTAAACTTATCATTTAAAATAGTCAGCACCATGTGGCGTTGATGTGGCTCCACTTTACACCTACCGATGCGTGATTCATCCACATGGGATCCATGTGGATCTTGTGTTACTAAATGGGCCACGTGGGATTCATTTCAGCCTTCAAATCAAAGATTAGATGGTCATGATTTCACCCACTATTCCTATATAAATTTCAATCAATTTATCCAACTAGATCTTGACCTTCCTTCCCTAACAGAAGGAACAGATGGTGGAGATTATGTCTCCTCCATCAATAGGGGAGGCCAAGTGTTATCCTTTGAATCAACGTGATTTCTAGAGATCTAGTCAGCAAAATTGCTCAATTTTAATTATAATTCCATGAACACATCACTAGAATGTATCTATATGACTTGATTTCACTTAAGATCAAACCCTCTTCATGAAGGACCAAACTGAAATGAAAGGGGGTCAGCTTTGAGGCATACCTTGACACTGCCGATCCTCAGTGGTGGGGATGCTTCAAATACCTTTGTGGGGATGTGGCAAACCTCTAGGTATGAGGAATTGAATTACCTCCTCATCAATTTATCTAGAGGCCAATCTCCTCCTATTCATCAGTAGGTCTAGTCGCATGGGAATCGGGAAAGGAATTAGTTTTTCTTGAATTCACTTGAGGAATGTGTGAGTGATGTTGAAATGTTCAGAGAGGGTCTCTCTTCTACTGTTGCAATATATGACCGAAAGCTCTCTTATGGGGAGTTCAAGTATGAAACGTCCATGGTGAATGCCACCCTTGGAGGCTAGTTCCAAGAGGTGGTTAACTAATTGGGGTCCATCCAAATTAGCTAAGATGAGTAGTGGAGGATAAAATGGAGGAACCGTCTTGGATTAAAGAGAAATTTTCTTCATGTTGTACATCACCTTCCATGGTATATTTACTTGCTTTTGAATTTATTTAAAATCTTTGAATTCTCTTAATTTTGGATACCAATCCTTTTAGAATCATCCTAGAATTAGTTTAGGTGTATTGCAATGTAATTAGTGTAAGTTTAAGCTCAAATGTTCACGTTTGGTCCATTTGGGTTTAGTTTGATTTGGATTAGGCTAATCATAAACAATGTGTATTATTTATTCATTTAGATTATTAATTAATTATTCAAATCAAATTTAAGATGATTCATGAGTCAAACAAACTCATTTCAATTGTGTTTAGGCACAAACACCTTAAGTTAGTTCACTTAAGCATTTATTCCTTTTGGTTTAGTTTGATTTATTCCATTTGATGGATTTGATCTAGGTTTAGGCTTTAGTTATGTTTATGTAAGTATTTGGGGATGATTTAGATTAATTAATTTTATTTCATTTAACATTATTTTGAATTTAAACCCACTTTGAAATAAATTGGGCTTAATGGGTTAACATGGGTTCAATTAGGCCAAATAACTAAATTGATTAAATCATAATTGGTTGAATAATTTTTAATGATGATTTCCAAATAAATTTGAAAATATAATTTGAGTTAATTTTAGCTTAATTTGAGTTTAGGGTTAATAAGGTCTATTTAGATCAAGTGATCTAATTAACCAAATTAAAACTTTATTGGGCTTAAATTTGTTTATATTCATGTTTAGACAAGATAATTTGATGATTTTCAATCTTTGGAATAATTTAATTTTGTCAAATTTTGGTGGGTTGACCTTAGACCTAGTGGGACCCACATAAGTCAACTCTTTGTCAAATGATTGACTATCTTTAACCTTCATTTGGATTTAATTTTAGGTTCATTTTTATTCATGCATTGACTTTATGCTCTTTTTATTTGATTTGATTTCAATTTATTTTGATTGTATTTGAATTTCTTTGGGTTTAAGTGGTTTTGAGCTTTGGTATATTAATTATGTTGACTACCTCAATTACCTTAGTCTAAGCTCAGTTGGATTTAGTTTCAATTAGAATGTGTTTAATTTAATTATTTATTTATATTTGAGTTTGGTTGGGGTTCACCTAATTCTATTAGGTTAGGCTAAACCCTAGAAGGATTCACTAACTCAACAAGTATAGTATTCTAAGTGCTTGAATAGGAAATCTCTAATCTAAGATTAGGTATCTTAATCAATATAATTGAAAATGATGTTAAACCTCATCCAAAAAGAGATCAACAAAGGTTTAGAAATCTAATTTACCCCTAATTTTGAATCCCCAAAGATGTTTGTCTTTCACTCCTATAAATAAACCAACTCTATGCTAGTAATCAGAGATTAATATTTGGCTTCATCATTCGTGCATAATACTGATAAGTGATATGAGAATCACATCATCCCTTGATCAGGAGTAAATAAGACTAACCCAATTCCTGCCTTGCTTATGAAAATAGATTGTGATTTAGTACCCTTTCGGGTAAAGTCTACACCATCAAAGTATTTCTTCCATCGATGGGTACTCCCACCCTCTAAACTCATGACTTGCTTAACAGGGAGATCATCATTTAGAGGTGATTCAACAAGGAGTGAGTGTATTGCTAAGAAATTAGCCAGTGCTTAACCCTTCATAAAATGAAATATAATGAATGTGTTATCAAATTATAAAAATATTATGGACCATCGAGCCAACCATCTAGATAGCATCAGCTGCATCATAAGTTACTAAAATGGGTTGACTCTTAAAATCAGGTTAACCTTAGGAGAAAATATGTAGTGTCTTATTTTTTACATTATGAATTTATGAATGAGCCAAACAATGTTTCTTGATAGGTGGATAATTTTGTTTAGTAGAAATGAGATGGTGACTCAAGTAATATATATCATTCTCTTTCCCTTCATCATTAACTTAAACTAATAACACACCAAGGGAGTCATCTAATGCTATGGAGTAGATAATAAGTAATCTAAGCGGGATAGTAGCTTACATTAGAGCTATCATGATATATTGTTTGATGCTTTTTAAAGCATGTTGGCACATATTATCCCATATAAACTTGGGATTATTTTTGTAAGGCAATGGAGGGTTGACACATATCAAAGGAGGTTTGATATAAAGCATCTTAGATATGCTAGCCTCCCTTAAAATGACCTGAGTTAGGTTAGACTTTTCAAAGTGGAAATTTTAATATCACCTTGATCTTTTCAAAATTGAACTCAATCCCATGGTGTTATACTATGAACCCTAGAAACTTTTTAGTAGTTACCATAAAACACACTTTAGAAGGTTCATCTTTAGGTTGTAGAATTACAACAACTAAATATAACTCTCAGATCATATAGATGGTCTTCCTTTTTTTGCTTTTGACCATAAGATCATTGGTGTAACACTTGATCTAGTGATAAATGAGTTTATCAAAGATTCAAGCCATATCTTTTGGTAAGTGGCACTAGCATTTTTAAGGCCAAAAGACATAATCTTATAATGATAGATTTCGATCGAAGTTCTGAATGTGATGTTCTTCTCATCATAAGGTACCATTTTAATGTATAATTAGATGACCCATCCATGAATAAAAACATTTCATATGGCGAAGCTATGTCTACCATTAGCTCCTATATGGGTAACAAGAAGTCATCCTTGAAACATACCTTATTCAAATCCCTAAAGATAGGGCATTATGAATTTGACCATTATTCCTTTAACTGATATGATGCTAGCAAACCAAGTGAGATATTTCTCTTCTCAGATAAAACTAGTATTGATCAATTTCTTTACTTCTGAAATAACATGTCGTTTAATGTCTAATCACATGCATCAATTAGTTTGCTTTATGGTAATTGTGTTAGATTGTATTTCAAGATTATGAATTGCAACATCAAGAGCTAACACAAGCATTTCTTTAGATCTCTAAATGAAGATATCCTTACACTTTGAAAGTAGCCTAATTAGATTATTATTCTGAAATTTAATTAATAATGAACTTATAAACATCAGATGTGGGTTATCTTCAGTGCTAAAATTAATTTCTTTCATCTTATCAATAGTTGAATTTATATCTTCTTCTTATTCCAAGAGTGCATCCCTAACCTGGAAGTCATACAGATTGTCTAATGTTTCTACATATAGATTTCCTTAAATGAATTGATATCATCTACAAAGATCCTATCATATTCCAGATGGTTGGTGATGACTGAAGAGTATTTGTTATTATCCATTTGCCCAATTGTGCCAAATCCTAGTCCTTATCTTAGTTAAGCCTTCTTACATTTATTCCTCCATAATTTTTCAAAAAAATTTGAATTATATTTATACAATGTATAAGGTATTGATCCTTATTATACTAACTTTTGTACATATAGAAAATATCCATAAAAAGGTGAGTACCAATCTATTATTTTATTAAAAGTCTTATTCCTATGTTCTACATCTACTTCTAAACCCAAGGATGATTCTCCTAAATAAAACTGCCAAAGTTATCATCATGGTGCAACTTGAATGACCATACCCTATATATTCTTTGATGTAAGTGGGTTAGAGTTAGTGCATTAAATACTAAGTAAGTCTCTCATATAAAGGCAACTCAGACATGTCACTATCCTACTCTTCAGCTTCTTAGGGACCATATCCTCATTATTGTCTAGCTTTATTGCCACCTCTAGCTTGGTCTTTAAACATAGGGCAGTGATTGGAATGCTAACTATATAAGACTTATCCTTTGAGCTAGATTTTAAGTTTATATAGATAGTGAGAGGGCCTCAAACTATTAGTACATAGGCTAGTCTTCCTCCTCAGAGTCTAATCATCCTCATCCTAGAAGATGTTGGGAGATCTCACCTACATGTTGGAAAGGATTCTACCTCTTTTTGTTGACCTCATTTTTAAATGAGGTTAACATCATCTCCATTCATAGTAATTAGAATACTTAATCCTAGATTATGAGCCTCTTAATTAGACACTTAGGACACAAAACTTGGTGACCTAATGAATCCTTCTAGGATTTGACCTAACCCAATAGAATTAGGTAAATCCAAACCAAACTCAAATCCAAATAAATGATTAAATCAAATAATTCTTAATTGAAATATAAATTAAATTGAGTTAAGATCAAGATAATTGGGATGGTCAACCTAATTAACTCATTTAAACTCAAAATCATCCAAGTCTAAGTAAATTCAAATGGAATCAAAAACCAAATTAAAACTAAATTAAACAAGAGGCATAAAATCAATGAACCTAAAAATAAATGAGGTTCAAGATTGTAAATCATGTCATTTGACCTAGGATTGATCTATGTGAGTCTCACCATAGGTCAACCCACTAAAATTTTAGCAATTGAAGTCATTCCAAATAGGTTAACTTGATCACTTAATCCAAATAAGCCCAAATGAACCTTGTTAAATTAAACCCAAATTAAGATAAAATAAATTTAAATTAAATATTCAAAATATTTTGGAAATTATAATTAAACAAAATTCAATAAATTATTGGGTTTAATTTGACTAATTTGATCATTTAAGCCATTTGAACTCAACTTAAGCCATTTAAGTCAAAATGGGTCAAATATGCCAATTTGGGTTAAAATTAAGATAAAACTTAAAATTAAATGAAACAAATTATCCCAATTCATCATAAATAACCAATTTAACATAATTAAGTTTAAATCCAAATTATAAAAATGTAATAATAGGCTAGGAATTCCAATTTGACCCATTTAGGTCAAATGGATCAAACTAGTTTAAATTATATTAAAACCTCATGTGATATGGATCAATTGATCCATAAATCATTTATTGAACAATTATTAATGGTTGGAATCCAAGGATAAAGGTAATAAACCAATTAAACAAACCCAAATAAATTTAGCCAAAGCTAACCACAAATGACATGAATTCAAACACATAAACCAAATCTAATCCAAATGGACTTCACCCTGCCCTTAGTCTACCTTAGATGGTTTGACTTGGGTAGGCAATTATCCATGAAGAAAGCCATGTGAGATGAAATCATAAGAATGGAGGTGGATCCATGGGAGAGAAACCCATGCAAAGAAGTCAAATCCTACTTATTCTTCTCCATCCCTCACCCACCTCTTCACCTTAACTCATTTGGGCTCATCCCAATTAGTAAACCACTTCCTTCTATACAAAATGTTGAGGATTTTAATCCCCCATGAGAGGCCATCTTTGACCTCTCTTCCATGGAGAAGCTCATGGACAAAAGCAAAAAAGGGATGGAGGAGAGTCCATCTCCTCATTCCAACCATCTCCACATGCTCCTAAGGTAAATAAGGGCTAAACCGAGCCCTTACCTATGTCCTCTACTAATTGCAAGCTGAAAATCAGCCATGGCTAGCAGCAAAGAGATATGGTACTTAGCCAAACATAGAGATAAAAGAGAGTAAAGCCTCTCTCTCAACCCCAAACATTTCAAACACATTCAAGAGGAAAAGAGAGGGTGAGTCGAGCCTTTCCCCAAGCCCATCATTATCGATGAGCTAAAATTGGCCAAAACCAACAACAATAAGGATAGCCAAATATAGAAATGAGGGAGGAACACTCCTCCCTTAAATTTGGCCACTTTGATATGTTCTATGAGTGAAAAAGAACCCAACAAAGCTCTCACCTGAATCCTTCATTGTTGGTGAGTTGAAAAATGATTAAGGCTGATGATAAGGGGTGGAGTCTTAATCTCCATAGTGATTGGCAGGGAGGCAAGTTAAAATTTCTTCACCAAAGCATCATTTTGATGAGGCAATGGTGTTTGAAGTGTTGTGGCTACTAAGGATCATTGCCGGTAAGGTATGGGATAAAATTGACCACCCCTCTATTGTGCTTTGGTCCTTTGTGAAAGAAATTTGATCCCAAGTGAGATCAAAACATATGGATTAATCACAAATCCATCCTTGATCGATTTGCAATTTAAATCTTGAAGAATCATTATGTAGATCACTAGAAATTGACCTTATGGACAGTTCTCATATTCTCGATGGGAGGAGAGGGATATATTCTCCACCCTTCACTCCTTCTATTTGGAATGGACAACCCTAATTTAGTCGAACCATATGATTTAATTCCCTTAAGAAAATCAGGATTGAACCGGGTTGTCTGATCATAGATCAGACGACTCTAATGAATCACATGTGCCGCCATTTGATGTGGATCCATGTGAATCCCATGTGGAGCAATCTATAATTGAAATGCTGAAAGGGCCACCCTATTAGCACCACGTGGCATTGATTGGGTTAAAATAAGAAAATCAAATTTTTGAGTTTAAAAATTGTAAAAAAATCCTAGAAACTTCAAAATTTTATAGAAAATAAATTAATCAACTAAAAGAATATAAATAAGTGCTCTATAGATTCATCTTAGAAAGAGGAATCTATTAAACCCAAAATCTCAAAATTTTATTGGATATTTTTGGGTTAATTTGAGTTTGATTGAAAATAATCAAATCTAAATTAAATCCAAATCATTAATCTAATCATTCTAAAACATTAGGAAATTGAAATTAAGGTTGAAACACTGCTTAGATTAAAATTTGGTGATTTATTAACAATTGGAATATAAACTATATAATTTTTAAGCCCTAAACCTTAATTTAATAAAATTAATTAATATTAATACAATAAAATTAAGGAAATATATAAAAATAATTCAAGTTGTTATAATGAACCCTAATGAACCAAGAACATCATTAAAGCTCTGTAACTTAATAACCTCAAAATAACCTAATTAAGTTATTATATGAATTAATTAAATCACTTAATTAGTTTTAACTTTAAAAAATCATAGTAAATAAACTAAAACTCTAAAATTATAAATAAACTTTTAATGGATTCATGTTTCAGATGGAAATTAAAGAAAATCAAAACCCTTAATTAATTTCGTCTAATTAAAGCTTAATTTAGGTTTTATTGAAATACTTAAAACTTTAATTAGTCTTGAAATACACATCTCATTAAGGTGAAGAATTAGGGAAATTAAATTGGCAAGGAACCCCACTTGTCAAAAATATTTCAAAGTCAAATGACCTCTAGATTAAAAGTTATAGAATTTAAAATCTCTAGGTCAATTTAAATGAAATAATAAATTAGAAAACTATAAAAAAAAGTTCATGGGACCAATTTGAAACACTTTAGATAACTTTAGAGGGCCTTAGAAAGCTTTCTTAACTTTTTGAAGTTGGAAGACCTAATTTACTCTTCATTTAGGGGTTATAGAATTAATTAAGAATAAAATAAGCTAATTAATCATAAATTACTGAAAATTATTAATTCAAAATAAAATGAACATTTATTTGAGGATTGAAACTCATCAATCTCTGAATTTTAATGAATTTATAAAAATTAGAACTAAATTATTTTTACTTAACATTGAAAGGAAGTCATTAATGATGGGTATAAATGATTAAAAAAATCAATTTAACTTAAATAATCTAAAACTAAAGGTGGTCTAGATTAGATTTGGAACTTAAAATAGTTCATTCTTTAAGGTTCTTATGTTATTAATTATTAGCCAAAACCTTATCTTAAGAGATTTAATGAAATAATGAATCATTGACCTAAGTTGTTAACTCAAAATTGACTTAAGCAATAAAGTTATATTCATAAATTAATGAATATCCTAAAGTTATTAAATTTAAAATGTAATGAAATGATTGAATGATGAAACCAAAATTTTTTAAATAAGTTTAAACTTGAATTAACTTAAGTCAATTCAAAAGAATTTAATTAGATCATTCAAACTATTGAACATTATCATTAAGTAAAAAATGAATTAAACCAATTCAATCATACCAAATGGATTGAATTAAATATATAAAATAAGATAATTATTCCTAATCATATCACATGAACATTAATTAAATCTAAATTCAAACAAATCCTTCAAATTCAAAAGAGGTAATTAAGATACTTATACTCTTAGTGTGACCCTTAGGATGTATTTTTATATTTGAATGAAAATATCATTCTATTAGAATTTAGGATGTTGAAAAAAATGGGTATTGCTTAAAGTGGAGTTTATTTTATTTTTCATTCTTTAAAATATAAATTCCATCCAAACATAAAATAAACCTAAAAGGGAAATAAACTTATAAATCAATTAAATTACTTAAATTAAATTTCCCAATGGTAAATTGAAAAAATTTCTAAAAAAAAATGAAACCAAATGAAAACATAACTTTTCATAACTAGTTATTATATTATATTTAGTCTAGACACCTGAGGTCGTAGGGCTACTAATCTGAAGGAGGTTTGAATACCTCAAACCTTCAGTTTAATAATGGTACATACCTATGAAGAAAAATTATAAAAAGTAAAAGATTAAATTTTAAACCAAACCAAAACTTGAATTTAAATAAAATCCTAGTAAAGCCATACCACCCAAGCCCCATTTCTCACACACTAAATTGTTAAGTCACCAACCCTAGAGTTATGTTAGGTTGGTGATGTGTGATGTTTTGTGATATGAAATAATGTGTTGCATTTTCTTGATTTATAGTATAATGTTTTAAACTGGATGACTATGATTATTTGTATGCTAGTCTTAATGTTAGAGCATTCATTTTAGACTAACACTATTCTTTACAGGGGGCTATTCTTAATGGGATTGCTATAATATATATATATATATATATATATATAATGCTAATGCTATTTATTTGTACATGCTACTTAAATCCCTAAGCATAGCCTAGTAAGATAGGTGAGCTTGGAAAGCAACTAATGTTAACCCCATATATTAAAAATATAAATTGCTAGTGTGTTGTGTGTATCTCTTGAAATTTGTTTTGTAGGGATTAGTAATTTATTTTGATATTCTAAAATATAAGTTGAGCCTAAAATTAGGATATGATTTATGAGGTCTAGGAATAGTAGGAGTTGACTTTACTAGTTGGTGATCCCCTATGAAGCCCGTTGAGATCTCTAAAGAAGGTAATGATCCTGGAAGAAGACCCTAATAGATCCAAACTTTTAGTTTTAGGCCAATCTATGTAATGGCAGAGCTCGGCTGCCCACTTTTTGCTTCTTCTGAAGTGTATAGCGGGACCTAGCCACATTAGCCTATTTTATTAATTTGAATTGGCTTGATTTATTTTGGGGTACAAAATATAAATTATATACTTTTTCTAGGTTTCTTTGTGTGATATGCTTTATTATGAAATGTTTGGAATGATAGACTTCTAGTAAAATTAAATTTTCTACCCCACCTAAAACCTCATTTAAATAAAAGACCTAGGAATAAGTTAAAAGTAACTATAAATAATTAGCTTTTATGAACCATGAGAGCATATTATCTATTCTTCTTGAATTAGGTGCTTCACCCATTGTATATAAAGAGGCATTTAACCTTTGTGAATGATCACCCTTCTTGGGAATTGTCTCTTCTATTTTTGATTTGGCCCATGATCATTTCTAACTACATCTCATCATAGGCATGAATTGCATATTGAAGAGCTTTAAATGAACTATGAGCAAAAATATATAAAAGATTAAATTTATTGCACTAATTGCATTAGTTAGGTCATAACATGTCAAACATTACCTTAGGTATAGGGAATGAGTTAAGCTCTTAGCTTTCTTTCTAAATGCAATAGCCCAACCATCTTGCATACATAAGACTGAACTCATGATTTTTAAAGTCGCGTTAGTGGTGTTAGTTGGCAACCCTTTTGGGCTGTATAAGTTCAAAAGAGTCAGGGATAGGTTCATTTTCTAGAAGAAAATATACGATAATTCCCAAAATATTTAGAATAGGTCAAGCCTCTAACTTATGTTAGACGCATTTGTAAACTTAGGGTCTGAATATCCTAATGGATTGAGTCTTCAACCACTAGATATTTCAAAAGTTTTGTGCTGTTGAATCTAAGTCTTAGATTTGTACTAAAATATCAATTCATAATCTTTTAAAATTTGACCTCAAAAATATAAAACCTAATGGTAGGATAGTTTGAATGCTTACTGAGCACCCAATATCTATAAGCATTTCCTATGTAATCTTGTTTGACCTCTAAAAGAACTCTTCCCCTTTGAAACATTTCTTATTGCAATTTCAAATTAAACATCCTTTTTAAGACAAGCTGTGAATTCCATATAAATAAAGTTTATTTCTTTAATCAAGAGTGTTCTTAAGAATAATTCCCTTTTTTATAGCATGTAATAAACTATATGAGCTTACCATTATCGAGAACTAAGAATCAAACATAAAATATACCTTGTCCTAGTTTTCCATGTATTTCAAGGGAAAAATCCTTGAAATTTTAAAAGACATATTAGCCTTAGAATGTTTATCAAGTAATTAAATTTAATATAACATGTTTATCTTTCAGATACCATGTTCATTTCTTAATATATATTCAATTACTTAAATAAAAAATTTTAAAATCTATATGATGTCATAAATTTTCCTAACACCTTCCCCAAGTTTTGTCTTTTCTTCTCTCTTTTTTTTTTTTTGATATTCTTTTTCTTTTCCCTCTATTTTTTTAATCTCCCTTTTTGATTGATATTATTTTTGACATAATGAGAGTAAACCATTTGCTTCTTTGGGAGGTAATAGGTAGCATCCTTATATATCCCAACCTCATGTACTGAGATCATTTTAGATCTCCTTTAATGCAGTATTCCAAGCCACTACACATGATTTTGATGCACTGATAGAGTGAAGATAATACTATTTATTTTTATTTAACTAGGGTCTCCATAATAAAGCATTGAAGGATGAATCTAAATCTATGATGTAGAATTTTTCCTTAGTCTACAAGTTGTCAATCTATTATAATAGTGTGATTAAGTCTAAGGATCTCTTGCCTTGCTCATTAAATTATTTCAACATCATCTTATTGAAGATAAACCTAGTGATATTGATTCTCAACATGATGAGGGTTCTTAGACTCATAATATTGATCGATGCACTAGGGTCAACTAGTACTATGGTCAACATGAAGTTATTTATGTTCATTAAAATGTAAAGTAGATGTATTTGATTGGTAGTGTCTATGAGAAAATCTTTATCTGAAAAGGTAACTCCCAAAACCTCTTTGAAGTATTATGCCTCTTCTTCAATCATGGAAGTAGCAGCCAACAATGCTAAGAATATTTTTAGTTTTAGTAAAGCTTTGACTACAAACTCCCTTAATTCTAAGATGGGCTAGAACATTATATTCAACCTCAGGTCAAATTTCTATAAGCATATACTAGAAGGAGCATCCAATGGAATGGATTTCTATTCACTAGAACAAATAACTTGTTCACCCTTATCTTGTGATGCCATCCTAGGAGGTAAGGCCTTGGAACTACAAAGGTTCACTTCAATAATTTCTTCTAATGGTGGGGTTATAGTGGTGTTTACCTGCTTGTTGGGGGCACCTAAAGCTTCTTCTATGAGATCTTCTAAATCAAAAGAGTCCAACTCTATCTCAATGGGGAAACCCTAAAGATTTAAGATAAGAGTGTCACCATCAGAGTTAAAGTCTTAATAAGAGGAAGATAGACCAGAATCATTTTTATTTGGGTTAATTTGATTTTAGGAGTTATTATTATTATGATTGAGATCATTAGAAACATCATAGTCATTATCATGGAGAGATAAGATGTAAGGGGAATCTTCATTCATTAATTTGTTAACCCACGAAGGGGTGAAATAAAAGTCACATAGAGTGAGTGGCATAAATCTTAATGCCCCCATCCATTGATACAATGTTCTTAGTGCTAGTGGTAAGGATGGTATAACTACTATAACTCGGGTCTACATTGGCAGCTCCTGCTCAACATCCATGTTCTTTAAGTTGACCTTCACAACTTATAGACCTACCTGTGGGATGGAGGTCTGAGTTGGTTCAAGAACTTGTAGAGGAAGTTTCTTTGACTTTAAAAATAATATTCTTAGAGTATATTATAAGGAGATATCCCAACCTTATTTAGTGTTTAGAAGATTGAATGATTCTCCAAAGATAACTTTGATGGACACAAAGGAATGTTTTGCCATGTAATCTTTCGAAATCAATATGACCCCATATTTGTAGCTTCTTTCAAGCCAATACTTTAAAGTGATGCAATCCTCTAAGACATGCACAAGCATGTAATGGTAGGGGCAATAGTTAGGATCATCACTCTTGCCCACTTCCTCTAGCATCTTAGATTTAGATGGATGGAAATCAAGCTTATTCATGAGGTTCTTAAAGATTTTTCTGATTATCTCTCTCTTAAATGAATAAATCTTGTCCAACTTCTTAGTGAGAGTAGAAGGTATATAGCTACCTAACGACTGATATAGGTAGCGGTAGTACTGCTTGCTTGCTCTATGGGTGTTGTTGTGGAAGAGGAGGCAGAAGTGGAAGTGGATGGAATTTAGGCCTCTTAGGCTAAACTCTCAAAGGTTTCTTTCCCTTGTCGATTATCGAGACTACATAAGCCTCTTTTATAACACCTTCTATGGCTGAGGTTTGCAGGATTGGTATAAGAAGAGAAACTACTTGGCTTCCTCATGAAGGTTAACAACCTTACTAATCAACTTTTTAAAGGTTTTGATGGAAAAACCTTTGACCATGAATGTTATTAGACCATGGATGTTCTTGAGAAGAATCTTAATGGCATGCAGTTTCTAAATTTTTGGGCTTATAGTTCATGCTAAGGTTTCTTCTAAGTATAGTCAGCCAAGGACTCATTGGATTTTTGCTTCTCTGGCATTAAGTCCCCTATGGTCACCATATGTTAGGCTCCCACAAACCTTTTGATGAAGATATATTCTAACTTAATAAATGTCTTCACTGAACTGTTGGATAGTTCAACATAGTAGTCAAATGCAACCCATTAATAAGTTGTTAATAAATTGCCTGAATAGTAGAGCATCACTGCTTCCAATATTACAACAACTAGTTATAAAGTGTGCAATGATGTAGGTTCCCACTACCATAAAATATTATGAAGGATGGTGGCACAAACCCTTAGGTATTATGCTGCATCAAATTTCTCTAAGTAGGGTTTACCCTTTAAAACTGACAAGGCCCCTTGGGTTTGCACCAATACCTCCTTCACTTATTGTTCCATGAACTATTTGATTTCTTATTCTTACAAGTGCATACTATCATTGCCTTTTTTATGAAAATTATATATATCTTCATCTATAGGGATGATACATATATTTCTCTCAATTGTGTGTGCCACTATTAGTCTATTGGTCTCCATAAGTGCAACCAAAGGTACTATTACTTATCCTTGAAGAGCAAATATAATTGACATGAGCTCTTCTACCCTTATCTCCATGTGATTGATTGGGTAGTCTTACTACTTTAGTTGATGTAATCATCATTGAGTTGAGTCTAGCGCCCCGCCTTCCTTGATAATAACACCATGTGCATCAACACTAAGATGTGACCCTTTATGCGAGGATGCTCTAGTATTCACCATATGTGTCTTTACTATCTCATCTAGAAAATCATCCTCATCGACATTAAAATTGACCATCTCACTATTTTAATCATTCTCAATTATCTGCCTAAATGTAGGTTGATAATATGCTATAATATTCTTTAAAGAATAGTCAACTATCTTTTTGGGGGGTGTACTAGGACATATATAAAATGATTGTCAACTATAATGGATCCTCCATACTCATTCTATCTTGGATCTTCTATACTGCTTGAATTATTTACCAACTAACTAGTCTGTGATATGCACATACTTATGATTTCTCTTCTTTCTCTTCTTTCTCTTCTTGTAAGAGTAGTGATTGTGATGGGGCAATGACTATGCTCTTGGTCCACCACACCTTATTCTCCACTGATGTGATGGGAAGATGAATAAGGGAACTCAAATTTACACCATTAGCATGAGAAGAAGAGGGTTGGCCCTCATGTCATAGTCAAACCACTAAAGGTGGGGCCTTCCTATTGTTGGATAATCTTTGATACTTAGAAACTTGAGATGTGGCCAACTATGTTGGGGAAGGTTCCCTATGAGTTGAGTGGTGTGGTGGTGATCTCACTAGCTATGGCTCTATAAGCCCTTACGTCTCTGAGTCAGACCCAATGAGGGTTATCTAATTAGACCAGCCTAGATAAATAGGTTTACTTTAGTTATGGTTCCTACCCATCAAAACAAATGTCATCGACTACTTGGTGAACCTCCACTTCTCCCTTCGATTTGCTTGAACTACTATATTGGCTTTCTTCCCTCTACTTCCTAATATGATCCTACAAACTTCTCGAGATGACTGTCTAGCACCACAGGATTGGTCATTTAAATTGTTCCTCATGGTTGCTAACTCAATAGTAGTGGGCATGGTTTCATCCTAAGCAAAATGACTCTGATTAATACCATGGTTATAAAGGATTAAATTTGACAAATTCATGTAGATTAATCACAATTGTCTATCCTAATCAAGTGGCATGAATGGTCTATGATTCATCTTTAAGCTCCTATGAGACAAGAACACCATTCATCTTTTGCTGCTTGAGCTGACCAAGCCATTATCGCATTCTTGTGGGAAATGACTCCAAAAGCATCGAGAGGGAAAACATTTACAGATCCTATGAATTGATTCACATGCCATACACATTTATTTCAAAAAAGAGTAGCACCTAACTTACTTCATATGATGTGAGAGTGCATACCTCACTAGTGTTAAACACCAATGGTTCCAATAATGGAGGTAGCTTTGCATTGAACAATCAAAGCCACATTGTTGAAGTCCCCACTTGCCTCCTTACCATTCACTTATGAGACCAAGCTCCACCGTTAATTTCCAGAGTTTGATTAAACCCTACTTTTAAAGCTAGAATAAAATGGAAATGAATTCATTCGATATAGCTTGAGTGTGAAGATGGTGTGTTGAGAGTTTATTAGATTTTGGTAGAGGTTTTGTGCATGTAAGGTTTAGAGGCACTCAGGTTTGGAGAGGGTTGGTGTCACCAGCAATAAGGTGTAAGAGGACCTCTAGGAAAGCTTGGGAACTAGCTCTAGAAGTGTTATGAGAATGTGTGTTAAGTTTTATCAATTGGGAGGGGGTATAACCCCCTCCCGTATGAACTAGCCATTCAGGTGGGTTTAGCGTTAGCCAGTTAGCTAGGTAGTACGGTAGGTTGGAATTGGGAGGGGACTGATGAGCTAGTTCTCCTTGAGAGGTTGGAGTGATCTAGTGTCTGCAGGTGAAGTAAATAGCCCATGGTTGGTGAATCAAGATTGTCCAAGGAGGAGATAACTTCACCTTGGTCAATGGCTAAGCAAATCAAGCTTAGGTCAGCTGGGGTTAGCTCAAGGCTTGCTAAGGGTGCTACCTTGGTGATAGTAGTAGTGGAGTTTATTTGTGTGTGTGTGTGTGTGTGTTATCTTATCTGTGACCCTTGGTTCACACTTATTTGGGTTAAATTGGGATTTACCTTAGGTTGGGTCCACTTGGGCAGGTGTGAAGGGGTCCAAGGGTGAGACATGCTAAGTTTGGTTGGATTAAGTTCAATTGGATCCATATTGGTCAATTTAAGTCTACATGTCTTCGACTGAAAAATAAACCAAATTGGGCCTAAGTGGCTATTAGGTTATATTTTAATGATGATTTGAAACATGTTGGAGCAATATGTTTGATCTAATTTGGCTAGGTTGTGATTTGGCTCTTTAGGTTCATTTGGGTTAAGTAAGCCAATTTGATCAAATTAGCTAAATTAGGTGTAATTAATTATTAAGATGTATTTGATAATCAAATCGGGAATGATTGTAAGAATTGGTTTGATTCAATTTAGATTGTATTGAGTTTGGCTCAATTTGGCTTTTTAGGTCAAATTAGGTTAGGCTAGCTTAGGTTCAATGAATTTGGTTTTGGGTCTATTCGGGATAACTTGTACAAAGTGAGCTAAGTTGGTCAAATTAAATCCTAATTAGGCTTCAATCAAGTTCAAATGATGTTTGAGATGATTTAGGGAAGTTTTATTTCAAATGGTTTAGGCTAATTTAAGGTTGAGCCTTTTTAGGCCCAAATTAATCAAATTGGGTTAGTTGAGTCAATAGGTCTAACAAGACCTCTATTGGGTATGATTTGGGTATGATTGATATTTTGGATGTCAAATGATTTATTAGCTCAAATTAATTTATATTTAGTTAATATTTAAGTCATAGTGACCTAAATGGGTCAAGTTAGGTAAAATGGGATAATTAGCCCATTTATAGTCATTCATCTTTGATCTATATGTGATTGGGTTTGGTTTAAGTTGAAGATTGGCTCATTGTCACTTTGGATGTGATGTATAGATTTGGGTTAGTAAGATAGATTAGGTGGGGTCAACTAGCCTAGTGGCTTAACATTAGAGTTGAGTTCTTTGAGTCTTTAAGCTTGGGTTTCCCCTTAGTCTCTAAATTGTCCAAGCTTTTATGAGAGAGAACCTTGGTGCTTAGATACATAGCTTGTAATTAGAATTACTAAAATTCCACTAAGCTAAACATGCATTATGTGTGATTTTTTTAAAAGAAATGTTACAATATAATAAAGTTCATATTTGGTTTACCTTTTAAAATTATTAATAAGTTTATATTGTCATTGTAATAAGAACATATGTTCAATTAAATAAGACAACGAATTTCTTATCATGAAATTTTTATGTAAAAATTCATATTCTATTTTTGGTTCTCTTATGTATGTGAAATCAAAAGAGTCTTATATAATTGTTGTAAATATTGGCACTTATTTACAAAAATGAATTGATATGTCACCCTAAAATCTAATCAATCGAGCATGAATATAGATGCAACACATAACTTAAAATATTTTAAAATTAAATTTGTGATCATCCAAATTCTAATTTTAGCCAACTTATAGTCAAATTGCATGTCTCAATGAGGCAATTCCATTGTTATTAAGAATATAATGATTCAAATCCAAATAAGCTCAAAAATAGCCTTTGAAGTGTGATTGAAATTTTTGATATATTAATTGAAGGGCCAATCAATCTTCAAGTCTAGCATACTTATAGTCAAATTGGCCAACTCGGTTAATGGAATCTAATAATCCTAAGATCACTCAACTTTAAGGTCATTAATGTACTTGAATACTAAAGTAATGATTTATATCGAGAAATCAACACGGACTATCTAGGGAGTTAAAATTTTAGCTGAATTTACAAAAATTCTCCTCTCAAAATTGTATAAATATGATTCTATTTTTACTATGAGAAAGAAAATAAGTTCAAAGAGCTAAGCTTTAGAGCTTGAATTTGAACACTATTTGTAGTCATTGTTGATCATCATGAATAGTCATCATCATATACCACCACCAATAGTTATTTTAGCCCAACTATCATCATATGACTATTGTAACCTTATTATTTTAGGCTATTATTGCCTAATATTTATAAAACTTAAAAGTTTATAACCCCACATTCTCTAATTATAAAAAAGAGTGGAACTATAAAAAAATAACATCTACATAGTGGACTATTTTGACTAGGCTAGACCACACAGTTTTATTCCATTTATGAATTTTTTCACATAAATTTTTTAGTATTTCCTATATTCTTCTCTATTATTTATGTGTGTGATATATCTTCATGCAAAGCTAAGACCTAACTTTTTTACTTTATCATAATGAATTTTCTTTCAAGTAATTAAAATAAATAATTACTCTTATTCACAAAAATTTAAATGTTTTAGCTTTTTAATAAAAAATTAAATAATTGAGAATCTTACATAATTATTTGTAATGTTTTTAAGCAGGAAATCCCATAGATCTAGGGGGTTTTTTATTTAGGTGGATAAATGCATCATTAAGAAATAATATTCCATCTTAAGGGATGAAAATATCACCCTATAATGGATATGATCACTTAATAAGGACTCTAAATACTGATAGATTTGCATATACCAAAGATTCTTCAGCTAAACTACATGGATAAAGTTGAATAAGTTTTATTTTATATTGGGTTCTTAGTTCTTTAGAAGGGAAAGCCCTTATAGTTAAATACATCTTACACGAAAACCTTTCTAAAGAAAACCCTAGATTAGCTCTTTTATTTATAGATTTTAAAGTTTGATTTCAAGACTATTAAATATGAAAGTCAAATAAGATAGATCAAATGGAACAATTTTTTTAAATTCCAAGTAGGAAAAGTATGAAGTGTTTTTATATGGAGAATCCCAGTAAAAAATTCAACCTATTCTATTATTGCACTTTATAGTTTTAAATGACAACTTTACTTTAATTTGATTTAATATTTTATTAGAATATTAATACTTATATTCCAACAACATAAGATTATAAAAATGTCTAAGAGATGAGGACTTATTTCATAGCAAAAGAGAAAAAAAAACCTTAGATCTTATAACTAATGTACTTTTACCACAAGCTAGAAGCTTGACCTAATCTAACAAGGAAAAATTGAGATGTGTTAGTTACTTTTAATCAAAGAGTAGAAGCCTATCCATACTTTTCTAAATGTATATCTTGCCTAGAAGGGTTTCAAGCTAACACCTCATATACTTTAAAATAAAAAATTTAATCTTCCAAAATACAAGATAATTTAAGTTGTTGTTAATTAAGGAAAAAAAATCTAAGATTTTAGACTCATTCTCTAAATCTAAGGTCACGAATAACATGATAAGCTTCTTGCTAATCAAATAATTTACATATTTTTATATATTTAAGATACATGATTTTATTTTCAAATATTTGGGTATGCAATCATGCCTATAATGAGATGTAATTAGAAGAAGTCATGGGATGATAAAAAAAGAAGACAAAATTATGTGTAATGGGAGAAGGGACTAATTCAAGAAATGATGAAGAAATATGTAATCATGATTATGAAATTTTGGTAGCTTTTATTTATTTTTATTATTTAATCCTAAGGTTTTTTTTTAATCATGAGAGATTATGATTTTATTATTTTTATATTTGAGTTATTTAATTATGTTGGGTTAAAAAATTAATTTATCTTAAGAGCCATCTGTATAAACCAGGCATTCATAACTTATCAACACAAATTCTCAAAAAAAAAAACATATAAAAGGCATGTTATTTAGTGAAATTAAGTAAATATACCAAGTAAATAAAATTAATAAATAGAAAGGATGCAGTGAGGTTCTGCTACACACCTTAGAAAAAAGAGAAAAATAGGCAACCAAGCTCTGGCTTAATACAACCTGGCCTTGAACTAGAAGTTAGATCTATAAGGGTCTTCATTTGATTTCTTCTTTAGATTTTGTCCTCCTTCATGGACATCCTTAGGCTTCATATGAGACCATAAGCTTGTATAGTCCCTTCTTGCTAATCCTAAGCTCTATATATCTTAACATAATTCTAGTATCAAATTACATTTAAAATTTCAATAAAGTCTAACTAAAACCTATAAAATAGAGATTAGTAGAATACTCAAACACATAAGTAGATTTATTTCAAGCATATGGACTTAGCATCAGTAGGTACCAAACCCACTTATCCTTATCAGTTATGCTTAGGGACTTAAAAAAATAAAACCTACAAGTAAATGATATTAATTTTAAATACATTATAGTAATACCTTTTATAAAACATAACTCTTATATAAAATAATGTTAATCTAATAATCCATGCCCTAACATCCAGTCTACGAGAAAATAATTCTAACACCATTCTAAGAGAGTACACCACAAAATAAGAAAATCAAAACATCATAAACAAAGCACTAACCTAACCTATGTTTAGAGTCAGAGGCCTAGTAGTCTAGTGTGGTGAGGTTTTAATAACCTTTTAAAGTTTAAGTTTTTATTTAAGTTTGATTTTAAATTTATTTACCATTAGTGATTTTAGCTCAATTATTTAAATAATTTTGAAATGAAATTTAATTTTTAATTTTGTATAAGCTAGGATTGGATTTAAAGTTTTAAAGAGTGAGGAATAAGTGGGATCTACTTAAGGTAAAGTCCAGTCTTTTAAACACCTTAACCATAATAGAATAGGAATTTCACCAATTGTTGAAGAGGCCACTCCTAAATTCTAAATAGGATGATTTTTATAAGTTTTACTCATTTAAAAGGTTAACTTAATTATGAATTAATTAAGCTTGATTAAGTTTGATTATGTAATTAATCATCTTTAATTAAGTTCAAATGATTTAATGATTTTTATTTAAAGTTATTATTTTTTATTAGGTGGTTTCACATATGATTTTTTAATTTTATAATTATTTTGTAATTAAAAGGTTGATTGTTGATTTTTAACTCTTTAATTACCAAACTTAGGATTATATAAATTCTTCAAGAAAGTCATTAGAGGTAAAAAGTACACATAAGAATATTTCTTCAGAGTCATCATGATTAAACTTAAATTTTATGATTAATTATAATAATTAAGTTTTCATTAACCCCTTAATTAATCTTTAATGATTTTATAAAGTTTAACGTTTTTGTTTTTATAAGATTCTCCTCTGAATACTAAGTTCAGCTAGAGTTCATTTATAATTTCTGGTTAAGTATTCAATTTACTATGATTTATTGAAACTTCTTTTACATTTTATTTAATAAATTAATTAATTTAGGTAAATTAAGGTTTAGATTGAAGGATTTTGTAATTTAATTAAGATCAATGAGTTTACTTATTTGATTTAAGTTTTACTCTATTAATGCAGATTCTTTATGTTAATTAGTTTCATTTTGTAATTTTTATAATTCTTAAAATAATTTATTTAATTATGTTATCTTGGGAGAGTTGAAAATTAATAACTTTTAATTGAGTGACCAAATTATTTTGAAATTTTTATGGAAAATAGATAATGATGTGGTGAACATATCATAAATAATTTATGATAATTAAGCATGTATTTAAGGGTACTTAACAAAATTTTAATTTTAATAAAAGTCAAATTACTCTAAAATATTTAATAAAATTTGAGAATTTTAAATTTATTGGATTCCTCTCTATGTGATGAATGCAAAGAGGAGTTATTCATAATTTTTTATTTGGTAGTTAATTTTTTATGAATTTTTGAAGTTCTGGCCAATTTAAATAAATTAGTTAAAATTTAATCTCTTTTTAACCCTAATTAAGTGATCTTTATGATTTCATCAAATTTAGAAGGTTTAATTAATTTTTCTGAGTTCTCTATTAATAATGAAAGTGTTTTATGCCAATTAATGATTTTTTCATAGTTTTTTTTATAATTTAATTAATTGTTTGAATAAATTTCTTTAAGATGATTTGAAAATCGATAGCTTTCAATCTAGAAACTAAACATACTTGAAATTTTTGTAGAAACAAGAAATTAATGTTTCAATTATAAACTAAAAATTTCAAGTTACATAGTTGTGTATTTCAAGTTTAACTAAGAAAATTTGATTTTTAGTTAAAGTCAAATTATTCTTAAAATATTTAACAAAATTAAATGATTATGAGTTCATTAAACTCCTCTTTGCAAGCTATTTCTAGTGAGGGATTACTTGTAATTTTTAAGTGAATGATTAATTTTTTTATGTTTTTTGAAGTTCTATCCTATTTAGGTTAATTATTTGATATTTAATTAATCTAAAGTTAGATGATTTTCAGATTTAAACTTATTTAGAAACCTAATTATTTTTTTTAAGATCTCTAATGTTAATAAAAATATTTTAAACTATTTAGTTTTTTTTATACTTTTCATAATTCTATCTTAATTATTTACTTCAATTATACCAATATATTTCAAAATTACAACATTAAATCCAAAGCTCTAATTATCTTAAAACTTTCATGGTAAGTAGACATTCACAATAAGTTTCTAGTCTACATAGTTCAACTTAATTAAATCTGTATTATAGAAGTAAATAAGGAAATAATATTTTTGATCAACCCTAAAATAATACTTAAATTATGAAAAAAAAACTTTGGGCTTTTGAGATTAAAAGATTCCTCTTTGAATTATGAATCCATAGAGAGGTTATTTATATTTTTAAAATTAATGGTTGATTTTGTATGAATCATTAAAGTTTAGCTTAATTAAGTTAATTAATTTTGTTTAATTAAACCCTGATTAATGACTTTATGATTTTATTTGATTTAAAGGGTTAATTAGTTTTCTTAGGTTATTTATTGATTATTAAAGTGTTTTGAATCATTTAGATGCATTTATATAATTTGTATGATTTTTAATTAACTATTTACTTAAAATTAATCAAGAAAATTCAAAAATTAATAATTCTTAATCCAGTGGTCACTTTGATTTGAAATTTTTATGGCACATAGAGAATAAATAAAGCTTGTTCACTAAAAACTTTAATTTGATTGAATTAATATTTTAGAAGTAATTAAAAATAATATTTTTTATATAAACTTAACTTACTCTTAAAACACCTAACAAAATTTATGGCTTTTCAAATTTTTGCATCTAAAATTGATGAAAATAATAAAAAGTTAAACATCTAAGCCTATAGTGCTAGGGTGCTGCCAACCGCCTTACAACATCTAGAAGGCCAAATTTCCCTCGATAGTTGCCTGATCAAATAAGTGAGTGTCGAGGTGCTTGAACAACGTCTTTTAGTTTTAAAAGAAACAAAACCATCATTCCCACCCCATTAACACTAATTTCCCAAATGGAGCAGGGGAAAATGATTATGGGGAAAAAAACCATCCCATTAGTGGAGAAATATCTATAAAAAGGGGGAAGCAGCCCTCTCCTTCTTCTTCCTTTCTCCCTCACTCTTATTCTAACCCTTTTTACTGTTCTTGCTCCCAATCATCTATGCTCTCAACAACGTGCTTCCCTCAATTATGAGAGCTATCTCCTTGTGCAAAAAAATGAAATCAAGACTTACTCTCATCAAAAGAGGTATGATGCTCTCAATAGGGTGCTTCCCTTGACTACAAAATACTTTCTTTACATGTTTTTCTTCCTGAAAAAGAAATTTAACTAAATTTTCACCAACAATCTTAGATTCAATGAGAAATAAAAGAGCGTATCTCTATCGATCTTGGATCTGGAGTAAAAAGAATGCTCTCTAAGACTTAATATTATCAGAAACTTGAATGTTGAAGGCCTCCACCATCGAACTTGGTTCTAACATAATAATAGCATCTTCTCCCAGTCAATTTTAGATCTGGAACAAGGGAGAAGATGCTAAACATAAAAATATGTAAGAAAATCTAACACTACTAAGGCAGTATACCACAAAATTTTTATAAAAATCCATTAAAATCTTCAAGAATTTGGTTCAAAACATGCATTTCCATCCTGCAGCACCACAGTGCTAAGGCCCGACATCGATGTGCCAAGCTCTCAGAAAATAAATCTTGCCACAAGGCTATACATTCAGAGTCAAGGTGCCATATCTTCCACCATTGAACTTAGTTTTGGTGTGAAATGTAATCCTCCCTCCGTCAATCTTAGATCTAGAATAAGGGAGAAGAGTGATTTGCACTAACATATGTGAAAATCTAACATTGCTAAGGCGTTATGCTACCAAAATTTTATATTTTAGGCACTAATAAAATGGTACCTAGGCGTTGTGGTTGTAGTGTCGAGGCTCCATGATCTCAGGTTGATTAAAGAAAGTCATATTGTAGTGCCCCGACACTGTCCCTCAAGCACTGTTACCATGATTTTATTTCATGGTTTTTTTTAAACACTTGGAATAGTGAACTCAAAAATCATAAGTCTGAGTCTTATCCATAATTATGCTATAGCACCACACCTTAAGCATCGAGGCGTTGTACTCTCTAGTAGAATGATAAAAATAATGATCTTAAGAGCACCGCTGTCCTATATATTAAGCATTGAAGCACCTACCTCTTGGGTAAAAAAAGATAAAATAACTATTATAACAGTGCCACAGCATCACATTTTAAGTGTCGAAGTACTGGACTCTCGGGTTTTAAGCTCATGATATGCAGGCTAGGAGCGCCTAAGCATTCACAATGTTGAGGCACTACCTCTCTGATGTCATTTTAAGTTAAGAAAATTTTATTATTTTTATCTCACAGCTTTCAAATGGTAAATAGAAGGGTACATACACAATAATGCACAAATATGTAGAGAAAATCAACATATTTATTAAAATAAAAAAGATTACATAAGCTGATAAAAAAAGAAGAAGAAAATACAAAAAAAAAGGGGAAAACTAATAAGCATAGTTGTCATCATCATCCTCCTCTTCTTCTTCTTTCGGCTTTTGTGGGGCACTCACATAAGGATGATAATGAGGCATCACAAGAAAATAAGTCTAACTTAAACCGGCATAAAAGCCATAGTTTTCAAACATGTGAACAAGTGAGGTATTAAACTTGGCCATGTATGAAAACTGTTGCTACTGCTAACCCATATCATGGTCAAAATTTCTCTCTAGTTCCTTCTGGGACTGACAAATCTCACCAATCTTTTCTCTTAAATTAAAGATCTGTACTCCAATTTATTGGAGTTGCTAACTTATGGTTTCGAAGGATTTGGGGTTGGACTAAGGGCATGTGAGCTTTTTCCCACCTCAGTCTCAAGCCAAATCCATTAATGATTATTTTAATCAAGGGATCCTTTTGTATAGGGACTTTCTAATCAAAATCCCCTAACAAGCTCTCCACAACACATAAAGCATAAATAATAGAAGGATGATCATACCCTACTATAGTACTACCCTTTAAGCATATTATAGATAGAATTTTAAATAATCCTCCCTACATTCATAGTAAAGCCTTTTTAAATTATAAAATTCAAAATGGCTCTATCCTTAATTATCTCACTGATATTTCTAGTGGGCATTAGCTTAGCAGAAATAAAATAATTCTAAGCTTTCTCTTCAATAGTGTGGGCAGTGATAGGAAAATTGATATTTTTTTCCTTCCACCTTTTTCATTAGACATTAGAATTTCTAATAGTGAGAAAATTAAGAATTTCATCGAAGTCAGGATAATCATTATAATAAAAAATATATTGATCATAATTTACATTCGATAAACTATAATATGTGTTAATAGTAGTACTATCAAACTTTATTAGTTTTCTTTGAATAAAAAATTAATAATTATGGTGCACCTTTGCATTGGCGAAGAACTCCTGCACTATGGTGATGATATCATATTTATTATCGTAGGTCAACTTCTCCCAGCCTCACTCATTAATGATACTCTCCACACGCCCACACCCACACCCACCAAGATTGAAAAAACTCATCTTCGGGATGAGATGCTTATGTACAAGAGCATGGTGATATCTCTCCCGACTTCTAAACTAACAAATCTATCAATGTTGTTGATAGATTCCCTCTTCTTGCCCTTGCTAAGAAATTTTACCAGCAAAATGGCTTTTCTAAAGAGAAAATGCAAGCTAGGGGAGAGAAAGAGAGAGCTCTGAGGAATGGAAAATGTAGAATAGAAACTAAGCAGCCTAAAGGATCTATTTATAAATCTTGCCTAGTGTCGTGGTGCTCTAATATTATCATGGAGATGCTACCCTCTTGGGTTCTGGAATAGTATCAAAGCGTTGCGGCTCTGACATGCAGTACCATGATGCAAGTCAAGTTGGTTACAATACCAATCAAAAAGGGAATTCATTATTATTAATTTTGAAATTGAAAAGCATGTTAGGCTTTGATTAGGCACCATGGCACTCTGATGCAGCACCACAACATTGGTCAAAAAGCTCGTCTTATCTATTTAAAGCACCTATCAAATCGCAATGCCAAATGATTAGCTCTAATACACTGGTTAGTAAGTCAACTTGAATAAAATAAAATAAACAAAAACTAGTCATAAACACTACAATATTGTATGTGTAACATCAAGGCACTGATCCTTCACTCTTAAGAACCAAATACCTACCCGATGATAGCTACACTACTACCGATGATAGCGCCATGGAGCTTCATGTTTAGCGTCTTGGAGCCATCCTAAAAGTGAAATAAATTTGAATTTTTTGCATGGGCCTTGGCATAATAACAATTACCTAAGTCTACTACCTGAGGATGCTTCATGGGTTAATTTATCTGTTGGGTCTCATAATTAGGTCCGGGTTAACAAAATCTACTTATTCCTCGATGATGGCTATGTCGTTATAAAAATTCATTTTGAGGGGATATGTTTAAAATGGATGAAATCCATAAAGACTTAAAGAAAATTATTATCCATCCATCATTATTTGTCAAGAATGATAAGATAAGAAAATATTTACTCACAAAAGAACTAATGTCAAATTAAATATATCACTATATTCATACTCAAATAATCTCAAGTCAATAAGGATGTGGCTAATGTGCACTATCTACATGGTTTTGTTAAATGACACCACATGAAATGTAGATATGACCAGAACCCTCTAACCATGTGGCTTGGCATCCAAATAGCTCCACTATAATTTGTTTACTGCAATAGCCTAAATGTTCCCTAATTACTTTGCCCCTTGAGCCATGAATTATAGAATATATTTAATAGGTAAAAAGCCTTTTTGTTAGATAAGGTTGACTTAAATTTATCACCATAGACAAAAATCACCATAGGTCTACCAGAATACTTTACATGATGCTACCCATGGCTACTGATAAGAATTCATTTGTTAGGAACTATTTGCCCTGGCTAAGTAGACTAGGGACCACGACAGTTTAAGTTAAATGACAGGCATTTATTTTCCAACCATAATCGAGAGTGCTCTCTTACTACAGTAAGAGCAGTAGTTAATTATGAATGCTTGCATTCATAATAAGTAGAATTGAGATCTAAATAAACTCCAACATAATGTTAGGGGAAATCTAGTTGAATATATATATATATATATATATATCAATCTACCTCATGAGAAAATACACTCCTACCCATCTCAATAAAGATGGTGGAGAGCATCCTCAAAAGTATTTTTTTTAAGTGATCATTGATTTATTAAATTCTTCTTTGGATGTCATATTCATGGAAGAGTTAATTTTTGGAAGAGTATTCCATTTTTATGATTTATTGAAGTTTTAAGTATTTTTTTAGTAATTTTTAATTCCTTAAAGTACTTATTTTTCTACTTATCCTCGTCTGCATTGATGGGCACAACATTACATATTTTACTACACAAATGGATTACATGATCGCCCACATCACCAATAATGAGAATGTTGACTTCATGAGCCTCACCTCATATGAGATTAATTTTGATGATAATAAACATATGTTCAAATGATACTAATCAAGCTAAATTCAAGTGTGAAGGAAATTTTATCAACTCCGAGTTCTTTAGTCATTTTAGAATGATGAAGTTATTGGATTGGAATTGGTTGGAAATTTTTCTAAGATTAACTATATTAAGGAAAATGAAAAGTCCACTAAAAATAAATAAATCATTTATTCATTTCAAAATAATTTATTTTAGAATTATTCTTCAAATTATTCATTTTGTATAATGTGAACCAAATGCATAAACATTATTTCTTTTATTGTGCTTCCATGCAAATTAAATTAAGTTCACATTCCATTAAATTGTTTCCATTCATAGTCATGTTCATTATTCATTTATTCAATGCATGAATCTAAATTATCAAAAAAATATTCAATGTATTATTTTTCTCTCCTATCCTATCTCTCATCCTAAACCTTTTTGGGCAAATTGTTTCATGATTATTTGAAAAATAAATCATGTGAGAGCTATTCAAATTATTCACATAACTATTCTATCTTTTCCTAAATTAAAAAATTTATTTATTTGAATCTTTAATTTGAATTATTTTGATTTCAAATTAAATATTCTCTTTTTTACATGTGCAAAGTTGAACTTTTTTATAGAATATTTTGTGGTTGATCATATGCTACTCTAATTGATTTAATTTAATTTAATTTAAATTTAGTTGAGTTAATTCAAATTCAATTAAAATAATCCATGGAATTATCTTCTTTCCTTTTATAATCTATTTATGGAAACCTTCCATGGTTGGCCACATCTTTATTTAAATTTAAATTAATCACATGATGAATATTGATTTTAATTCTCCTAAGATTTGATTCATACTCATTTAATTCAAATTGAGTACATTAAATTAAATTTAGTCTATTTTTGGAATGTAGCTTGGCCAAATTTTAAATATTTCCATTGGATTTAATTTAAAATGTTCTAGAATAATCTCTTTCCTTCTTTCATTCAATCAAGATAAATTGATTAAATATTCCATGATATTGCATTGAATACTAATTGAATCCCATCATGGAAACCTCCTTGGTAGACCCCATCACATGCTTAATTAAATTAATCAAAATTTGAATTAATTCCTTCTAACTTAGCTAATTAATTAGAGTCATGATATATTTGCAAAATTTTCAAACTCACCCCTCTTTTCTTTTCTTGGCCGAACCTCATGTTCATTAATTTTCTAATTGCATTTGCGATCTTTTCATGTGATAAATTGATTCAATCTGAATCTCTTTCTAAATTAAGTTTTCCTCCATAACCCCTTTGGCTAATTTTCTTCATCATGCAAATTAATTTTATTTTTTGTTGGCTTAAATTAAATTCCTTCTTAAAGTGTTTTCCCTTCCATTTTCTCTCTTGTTGGCTGACCCCTCTTGATTCCTTTTCTTATTTATAATTCTCTTAAGACTAGGTTATTCTCTCTTGGACTCTTTCTCTCTTGGGTAAACCCTTGCCAAATTTTTTCTTGGAGATTTCTCTTGGTGAATCAAGTGTTAACATCTGGATTATCCTTTCTCTTCTTTCCGACAAATGATTTCCTTGAAGATTGTCCAAAATAATTTGAAGGAGTGGTGCAAATCCATTTGGCCAATATTCAAGGTTCCTCTAATTTATTTTTTTTCTATTCATATGTGTGACCTTGATCTCTTTCTTGGCTTAAGGTTTCTTTTAATTTGGTCAATTTGTTTAATGCTTAAAATATCTTTACATATAATTTTCAAGTTGGCCAAAAGCTTTGAATGTGTTTGCATAAAGTTTTGTGCTTACAAATCTTTCTCTCTTCTTTATTCTTACATATTCTTAAGTGAGATTAATTTTATGTTGATTATTTCATAAAGAACTCTTGTGGGTAGCTGTTGACCTCACTTTTGGAGTGAGCTCTCAGCCTCCTCCTCTTAGACTTAGGACTCTTCGAGACACTAAGAGTTCCTTAGTGATAAGATACTTCCAGTAATTAGGTGAACACTAACCTAAGCCTAGCGACTTCGAAGGGTTAATCATAGGATTAGGCCATGCCTTAGGACTTAAGGAAATCACCTATCTTATAGCCTAAACCCAATCCATATGCACCTTCTCAAATCGAACACAGATTCAAATCTCAAACCAAATTTAAATTTAAATTATAAATCTAATTTCAAATTTGACTCCAAATGATTGAAACCAAAAATCAAATTCAAATCCTAAGACCCTTCTTAAGCCATATAAACCACCTTCATAGGCTTAGCTAAAAACTACTTTAAATCAAATCAAATTCAATTGATTTCTTTATAAATCAATTATTCCTTCATTTATATTCACAAATATAAATGAAATCCAAATTCAAATGACCAAAACTATATCCAAAATTAAATTGATTTCTTTATAAATCGATTATTCCTTCATTTATATTCACAAATATAAATTAAATCCAAATCAAATGACCAAAACTATATCCAAAATCAAATCCAAACCCAATTTAAGCCCTTTAAGCTAATTCTTTGGACTTAGCCAAATTTTATCCAGATCAAGTCAAAACTAAAGAATTTCTCTTGTAACAATCATTCATTCAATTATCTACTCAAATATAAATGAAACCTATAATCATCAAATTAAATCGAAGCCAACCCAAGTCAAACCCAACCTAGCCCTTTTGACTTGAAAATTTCAAATGAGCCAAAACCCTTAGACTCCAAATTGATTGTAGTTGAATTTATATTTCAATCCAGAGCTCATATATAAGTTTAACTAAACTCGAATCAAACAAACCAATTGACCCAATTAGGTCCACTTGACCCAAAGTGAGCTAAAGGAGCCATTTGGGCCAACTTTCAATCCAACCTAAATTGGATTCAATAAAGCTCACCAAAATATTCAACCATGATGGTTGATCACCCTAGGATGATCAATTGCAATCAATTAGGTCAAACCAAGTCAACTTAGTCATTTGACCAAGTCAACCCATAGCCCAAATGAACCAAAACTAGCCAAAACTCATCCTACATCAAATTGATTAAAACTAATGATTTGAATCAACCCAAAATCAATATTTAAAAATGACTTGGCCACCAAATTGAGCCAAACCAAGCCAAATTGGCCATTCGATCCAAGTTGGCCCAAATTGGCCTAAAGGACCTAATTGGGTTAAATCATGATCTAACTCAAATTGATTGCAACCAATGGCTCAAGTTCATTTCAAATTGATTATTGAACTAGACCAAAGCCATAATTGAGCATAATTTGACCAATTGATCAACTTGATCCAACCTAGCCCAAATTGGCCTAAAGGGTCAATTTGGCCTAAATCCTAATTAAATTCAAATTGATTCAAACTAAAGACCACATTCATTCATCTTCAATTGAACATGAATCAACCCATAACCAAAGTCAATTTGGCCAATTTTGGTCAAATTAGTCAATTTGACCCATTTGACCCATTTGATTCCAAATAAGCCAAAATCTATTCTAAGTCAAATTAAATCAAATTGATCATACCAAAACTCTTCAAATTATTATTTGAACCTAACCTAAGCCTTGGTTTGACTCAATTTGACTAATTGGTCAACCTAACCGATATGACCCAATGTGACCCATATGACCCAAATTGAGCCAAATCCCTTGAAACCAAGCCATGAACTATGGGGGGCTGATCAAATCTGACTCAAACCCATTTGGGATCAGCCCAAAATCAACCCAACCTAATTAAATCCCTCATGGATCCTCCCCCACATAGGATTCCACCCAACCTCATTTAATTCTCCCCATCACATGCATTCAACTCCTCCCCAACATTTGCATTCAATGGAGCTGATCATATGGCAGCAAAAGAGGACTTTAGAGCAAAAATCTAAAGTCCTCAATCAATCCATCATCCATGCCAACCACCCCAAGCAAAATGATAACACTTTGGAGCTAAAAATTCAAAAAAAGGAAGATTTTCTGCCACTATTAAAGTAGGGGAAATTAGGCTTTATTCCTTTTCCTCTTAGCACTATTCAGCCCCTAAAAGCTCTTCAAAAAAACCAACCACCACTTCCCCACCTCTATTGAGCCAAAAAATCAAAACCAGGTGGATTCCAATGAGGAAACGATAAGCATCGAATAATACATCATTTCAAAGTGAAGGCGAAGGCTACACTCATTCCAAAGTTTTCTCTTGCATTTAGGAGCTCGCTTGGATCTTCACCACCACCGAAAACCATCCCCAATGAGGTAAATTTTGCCAAACTTTTGCCGACCTTAAAATTTCTCGCTTTTTGTGTTAATTTTCTTGCAATTTTTGGAATTTCCCTTAAATAAACCCCTCATTTTTTTATTTTCTTTGATCCCAATATGAAGTAGAATTTTTTTGGAGAAAATCGATGTGAAAATAAACTCAATCAGACCTCATTTCACATTTTTTTGCATTTTTCCCATCGGTTTCGCCTGTCGGTGAGCAGCAGCCATCCAATCCCACATTCAGTGGATCGGACGGCTCAGATCGTGTCATACATGCATCCTTCTGACACCCAAAACATGCGATCCACTCTCTAATCCCGTGGATCAAATTAGGCCATCTAATCTGCAATCAGACGATCTGGATTGAACCACACATCATTTTCCCAAATCTTGCATTTTTTCGCTCACTTGCTATGTAAGAGCCATGCGGCACAACCACGTGGCATCGTGTGGTTTCGTATACCATGCGGCATAGTGCACCTAATCGTATGATGCCACGTTGCTCTGCATTGCCCCATCAGCACCCACGCGACACTGACTGGATTAAGTGGAAAAATCACCTATTTTTTATTTTAAAAATAGTTTTAAGTGTTATGAAACTTTGAAAATTCATAAAAATTAAAATGCCCAACAAAAAATTACAAGGGCCCGTTGGATTCAACTTTCTGAGAGGAATCCAAAGAACCAAAAATTTCCAAATTCTACTAAATGGTTTGAGCTTAAATTAGGTTTTAGTGAAACTAAAGTTTCATTAATTACTCTAAAATATAAGTCAGATTGAGTTGAAATTTCTAGTGATTGAAACTAACGTTAAAGCACACCTATCATAAAAATCTCAAGTAAAAAAGACTTCTGTGTTGGGATCAATTAAATTTTAAAGTTCAAATTATCTATTTTAATAAAATAAATCAAATAAAAATCCATAAATTTACAAAAATATTCAAAATGCCTTAAATCACTTCAGTTAACATTTAAGATCCTAAAAAATAATAATAATAATAACAATAATAATAATAATAATAATAATAATAATAATAATAATAATAATAATATGATCTTCTAAAGCTTAATGAACCTACAATAAATATTTAGGTTTAATATTTAAAAAATTAAGGAATTAATTAATGAAATTCAGAATAATCTAAATAATAAATTAAAATCAAAAATAAAATATCACTTAAGTAATCATTAATCAAACCTCAAATAAAAAAAATATCATATAATCCTCAGAAGAAATTAAATTAAATATGATTAAACTTATTTAAGTTAATAAAACTCAATCAAATAATTAAATCTTAAATCAAACTTAAAATTAAACAAATCTAGGAAACTTTAACAAGGGTCAAATTAACCTACATGAATATGAAATCAAATTAAAAATTAAACAAATCTTTATTTAATTTAGTAATTTATCACACCTCTTAAAGAAGCTAATTAAGTTTACCAAATTAATCATATTAAACTTAAGCTTAAGCAAAAATAAATTTTAATATAATTAAATTGCAATTAAATACTAATAAAAACCTAAATTAAACCTAAATTATTAAGTCATTAATTACATCATTAATCTAAATAAATATGAAATCAAATTGAAAATTAAACAAATCTTTATAATTAACCTAAACACACTTTTTAATTAAACTAATAATCACATTGAACTTAAGTTAACCCTTAGACTAATAAGGATAATCAAATCAAATTAAATCAAATTAAATTATATTAAGAAAGACTCTCATCAATTTAATATGTAATCAAATCAAATATCATTCAACCTACTTAAAAAAAAAAAAGATAAACTAACTAAGTATCCAATGTATGAAATCAAAATACAAACCAAACTTTGGTAAACATGACAAATGGGTAAGATTCAAAATAAAATCCTATTTACAAAGAATCAAACTCAATTAAAAATAAAAATAAAATCTCAATTAATCTAATCCAATTAAACTATAAATAAATGAACCATAATCAAATCAAATTAACATAAAATTAAATCACATAGCCAAAATCAAAGAAAAGAATTTGATATTAATTTAAAATGATATTGAATTATCAAGATTTAATTAAACCAAAAAAACTAATATAAAATTAATCAATCAAAAATACATGGATTTAAACAAACTTAAACTTCATTAGATATTAAGGATATTGAACTATCAAGATTTAATTAAACCAAAATGACTAATTTAAAATTAATCAATCAAAAACACATGGATTTAAACAAACTTTAACTTCATTAAAGATTAAGGATATTGAATTATCAATATTTAATTAAATTAAAATATCTAATATAAAATTAATCAATCAAAAACACATGAATTTAAACAAACTTAAACTTCTTTAAATATTAAGGATATTGAATTATCAAGATTTAATTAAACCAAAATATCTAATCCAAAATCAATCAATCAAATACTTAAACAAACTCAAATTCTAAATTCTAAATTAAATCAAATAAATCAAATCAAATGAATTACAAAAATTCAAATGGGCTAATTAGGATATTTAAAGACCTTAGTTAGACTCTTTAAGAGTTAGGATGTAGAATAGGGTGAGTTATGTCTACAAATGGAATTCATTCTACTCTTCATTCTTGAAAACCTAAATATCATTTAAATTGAAATCACCCAAAGGTAAAATTTAAACACATTCAAACTCCAAATTAAAACTTAAACTAAAGAACCCTAGTAAAGTCTTGTCACACAAGCCTTAAGCACACACATTAGAATACTAAGTCACCACTTCTAGTGCTAAGTGAGGGTGTTATATATATGATGTTGTATTTTGTTTTGTGATGTAATATTATAGACTAGATGTTAGGGTGTATATTCTGTAGACTCGATGTTAGGTCGTTATTAGCCTAATCTTATTTTCTGCAGGGGGGTTGTCCTTAAAGGGCCAATATAATAAAAATATAAATGCTTTTGCTGTGCAGGTTGCCTAGCCCCTAAGCATGACCCATGTTAGGATAGGTGGGCTTGGTTACCCATGTGTGGGGTGGTAAGTCCAAATTATTCTTATAACGGCTTAGGTTGTATGGTGTGTTTAGCTAATATTTATTTTGTGCTAGATTTACTTTTCCTATTTTTAATGTAATTTTGTATTAGGAATTAAGATTAGTGTTATGGGGGATTAGGATGGGCAGTGGCCAGAAAGCTTAGTCCCTGGGGTGCCCTGTGATGCCTTTGGAGCAAATCAAATCAAATGGAAGAGAAGGAAGAACTGAAGAAAAGAAGACCCCCATTGCATGTATTATTTTTGTAATTCAGGTTCTATAAGGGTAGAGCTCGGCTACTCATCTTCTCTTCTTTTTTCAGGGAGTATGATGGAACCCAACCGGACTAGCCTTTTATTATTTTATGGTAGTTTATAAAATTATTTGATGTCATGTTTTGATTGTGTGCTAGAATTGCATGATTTTCTTAGTTTCTTCATGTTTGATGTTTGAATGTGTGGCCTGGATGTTGTAGGCTCTTAGGATAAAATTAATTTTTCTACCCCAATTAACAACTCAGAATTAAAATTTTTAAAAAATTCATAACCTCACATAAAAGCCTGGGAATTAAATCGAGATAACAAAATATTTAGTAATCCCTTAGCTAGATGAATGAATGTATAACATCATGCATGTTATATTCTTCCACTCTTGTTAAAGGGGGCTTCCATCTATGCTAGAGAATAAATGCTTAATATGTGAGAGCCTTTGATAGAAGAACACCCCTTTCTCTCTTGATTTGACCCATAATCAAGTTCCCATGCATTTAGGCATACAAAATCTCATAGCTTGTGTCAAAATAAAGAATCCAAAAGAATCAAATAAATTTGATAAAATTTGCATTAGATTAAGTCATGAATTCATACCACTCATGCTCTATTCTCTTAGGGAGTGATTTTTAGGGCTTAGTCTCCTTTCTAAATAAACAACAGCCAAGCCATCTTGCAATACATAAGACTTAGCCACATGGATTTAAAGCGTAGTTGGAGTTAGCTGGCTGCCACTCAAGGCAGTAATAAGTCCAATAGTCGGTGGTTTATTCTCTCTTGTGGAGGTAAACCATATATTTTTACCTTAGATTTAGGTGCTTTTGCCCAAAGCTTCCAAGCTTAAGATCCGGTATTGTTTCCTTGCTACAAGCATAAATCCTCACCTCTTAGGCATTTTCACAATCTTATGTTGTGGGATTATAAGTCTTAGTATTCTAATAAAATGTCAACTCAAACAATTAACTCTCTTCAATTTCAAAAATATAAAGCTAAACCATAGGATAGATTGGAATGCTCACTAGGCTTCCTAGTATCATGAGCATTCCCTACCCATCTCCCTGTGAATTTCAATAATAAGTCTTCTCCTTGATCTATCCCATTTTATTTTCTAAAATAGTCAATCCTTTGATAGTCTTAACATTGAAATCTTTGGAGACCCTACTTGTCTACTTTAATCAAGAGTATTCTTAAGGAATTCACATTTATTAGGATGTATTTAACTATGGGGGCTTTCCTCCATAGGAAACTTAATGAACCAGGCTTAAAATAAACCCTACTTTACTTTTCCATGTAAAGTAGGGGAAAGATCTCTAGTACATTCAAAGACCCATCATGCCTTAAGAGTCCTTATTAGGTGATTAGGTCCATTATAGGGTGGTGATTTCTATCTTTTGAGATAGTACATCATTCCTAAATATCATACCCGATAACTTCAATAAGTACCCCCTAAGATCTATGTGATGTCCCACATTTTAAATATAAACACCACAGATTTAGTAGACAATTATCATCTCTAAGCATCGATGGTGGACTTATATTTTATATAGGCCCAAGACTATTATTCTTCCCATTGGCACTTAACTTATTTCATCCTTAAGCAAAGCTCGCCAACATTCTTTAGGTTTTAAGATCTCACTCTGTGTAGGTCTTAAAATCCTTTTTGGGTCCCCCCAATACATGAAAATGAAAATTATACAAACAAAAAAGATGACCAAAATTAAGAACCTCTTCACCATTCTGATGGAGGGGCAAGGTTCATCCGATAAAAAATAAGAAAAATAAAATCCTTCTACAAAATAGCATGTCTTTTCAAAAGAACATTTTCAAAATTCACATAATAAGACATATTTACACACAAAATTGTATGAAATTTTCTAAAAAACACAAAACACATATAACCAAACCTCATTTAACAAATCCTATGATTATTACATGGAGGTTCTTTTCAAAATAAAAATCAAACATTTTTAATGTCTTTTCCAAAAGCATATTTTCTTTGGAAATAGCTATTCCCATACTACACACTCAAATTTGTTGGATGGAGATTCCATTTTCGAATAAAATCATGATATAAAATTGAACTCCACTTAGCATACTTCACATGTGCTAGAGTTGAATTTTTCCTCCTTTTTGAAAAGCAATAAATGAAACACACACAAAAGAGAATTCAAGACATATTTCAACCCCCCACTTGACATACCCAAATTGGTTAAATGGGAGTTCCCCTTCCCTTGGAGAAGGTAAAGAAAATTGAATTCTATTTGACACCATTTGCATTCATCTGATAGAACTCCTTCTTGACAAACTCTTGGACCTCAAGACACATTTGGATCTCATTGACATGTCCAAGTATGTTAAATGAGAACCCCTTTTTGAAAATTATATGAACAAATTGAACTCCATTTAACATAGCTAAGTTTCTTAAATAAGTTCTTTTCATTCAAAAATCATAAACACATTTGACTTTCACTTAACATACCAAATTTGTTAAGTGAGAGTTTCATTTTCAAAATCATAAACACATTTGAGTACCACTTAACATACCAAATTTGTTAAGTGAGAGTTTCATTTTCAAAATCATAAACACATTTGACTTTCACTTAACATACCAAATTTGTAAAGTGAGAGTTTTATTTTCAAAATCATAAACACATTTGAATTTCACTTAACATACCAAATTTTTAAGCGAGGTCTCTTTTCAACACACATTTGATCTCTATTTTAACATACCAAAATTGTTAAATATGGATCCAATTTTTCATGTCAAACCACACTTGAGCTTTCACTTAACATACCAAATTTGTTAAGTGAGAGTCTCATTCTCAAAGAAAAAAAACAAACATATCACAAACACATTTGGAGCTTTTACTTAACATACCAAATTTATTAAGTGAACTCTATATTCAAAGAAAAGAAAATCTATCTCACAATCACATTTGACATTCACTTAACATATCAAATTTGTTAAGTGAAAGTCTCATCATCACAAATCAACACATTTCTACTTAACATACCAAATTTGTTAAGTAAGAAGCCCCATTTTCAAATCAAAATATCACACAATCAAATCTTCATAAGCAAAAATATTTTAAATACACAATCACAACCTCTTCTTAGTATACCTAAATTTGCTAAGTAGATGTCTTTCAAACTATCAATATTTTCAAACAAGATGCACAAAATACAAATATCTCCAAGAAAATCTCCTTAAATTTTAGAACCCCACCCAACCTACCTAAATCGGTTGAGTATGGGTTCTAAATCAAAATCAAATGGCAAAGACTCTCCTCACATCATAAATCTCTCCAATTAAACCCCATTTAGCATACCTAAATTTGTTAAATGAGAGTTCTAATTCAAAATCAATAATTCAAGCCAACATCAAAGCAAAAGCTCCTCTGCCAATTCTACAAATCTCTCCATGCAATTTGAACCCCATTCAGCATAACCAAATTTGTTGAAATACGGGTTCTGACTAAAGATCAAAGGATAAAATCAAGCAACAACAATTGAAGCAATCAAAGGAAAGGGTTGCCATGCAGCTCTTAAGACAAAGGGAGGTTGGGATATCTCCCTATCCTGAACCTCCAATAAAATCATCTCTAAGATCAAAAAGTTACCCTTGCAAGTTTTTAAAGCATCTCAAACCTCCAACTCTAAGGAAGGTTTGTAAGTTGCTAAGGACAACTTGAAGGAGGTAGAAGCCCAGCAATAGTAGCAGCAATAGTCCACTTTACTTACCCAGGATATCATAGTAGCACAACCACTGCCAGAGTCCACTCCATCCACCATTGCAGCTACTACTTCTTCCTTCACTAGCTCCTCTTCTACCAGCAGGAGCATTGTATCAGCGGATAAGGGCACTAAATCCCTTACCCCTCTTACTTTATTATATTTCTATCATGTACCTCCATCTATGAAGAAATCAATGAAGAAAGTTTTCACTTACATCTTGTCCACTTCTGATACTCTAAATTTTATTCCACTTGAAAAATGTTCAAGTCTACAAAATAATAATGATAACTCTAGTTTTGATCATTTCGCTTCTGATTTAGAAATGGATTTTCCATTCCTGAATCATTTGGGTTCGCCCATTGAGTCATCCGACTCTGATGATCCCATAGGTGAAGTTGTAGGTGAACTTGATGAGCAGGTAGAACTTTCCACTAAATTATCTCATGAAGTCACTGAAGTCAACCTCTATAGTGGCAAAGTTCTACATCCTAGGGTAGCACCTCAGGATAAGGATAAACAAGTCATTGGTTCGAGTGATCAAGAAGCCACTCCACAAGATGCTCCACCCATGGATATGCTTATGGAGGATCAGCCCAGAGTTGACTACAATGTCCTCGCTCACCTAAGAAAGTTATCAGCTAAACTAAGCATATATGATGCCCTTATCTTATCCAAAGAGATAAGGGAGTCATTGATCAAAGCTCTTCTTGATCTAGAATTATGCTTAGCTCAGCTGACCGCTATTGGAGAGGAGGCATATTATTCAAGAGAAGCCCATGAAATTACATTCATAGATGAAGACCTTCTTTTGGGGACAATCAATCATAACTGTCCTCTCTACATCATATTGGATATGGGCAGATTCAGACTCTCTAGGGTGTTAGTTGATCCAGTTGCATCAGTGAATATTATGAGTATAAAGACCCTAACTTACTTAAGGATTGACATCCCTGAGCTCCGAGGAGATTGGATGATGTTAAGAGGATTCAACGAATAAGGTGAGAGGTCTTTATGCTCTATAGTGTTGCCATTGGAGATAGATGACTGGAAGATAGAATCTAAGTTCTACATAATTGATTTAGATACATCTTTCATCGCTTTGCTCGGTAGGCATTGGATACATGGAAATAACACGGTTTCATCCTCTTTACATTAGTGCATCAAATTCTAAAGAGGTGGAATCAAGTATTGTGTCAAAGGAGACTTGAAGCCATTCTCAATTAGAGAGGTCAAAATATATGAGGATGCAACCTACTATCTTCCTCCAAATCAAAAAGTCTATTCTCATGAGCTTGGTGAATGTTCAAGAAAAAAATAAAAAAATAAAGAAAAGAAGAAAAGAAAAAAGAAAAAGAAAAAGAAAAGGAAAAAAGGAAGAGAAAATGAAAATGAAAGTGAATGAGAATCATACACCGAGGAAGATGCAGAGCTAGATGTTAGATTTTGCCCACAGTTTGTTCCTCCATATGAACACATAGGTAGGATGACTTGAACCCCACCAGGTAGAGGCAGAGGTAGATCTAGAGGTGCCTGCAGGAAGACCTCCTTGGTATCAGAGCTATGTTCCACTACAGAGTACCCGCTATCCACATAGACTTAGAGTCCTATTCGGAGGATGTCTCATGTGGTTAGCACACCGATCAACCCCTCTCAGTGGGTCCCTTTAAAGGAGACATTTGAGCCAGATAGTGATGAAGACCAGGCCTCAAAGCAAAGCATGAATATACTTGAATCACTATTATGTAAAAAGCAAGTAGTTGAGAACATTAGCTCTAACCTCACTTTATTCTCATAAAATTGAAGGTTTAGTAGATAAGGAGGCCCCCAAGTCATCCACAGATGTCAAACCAAAGAGATTTTTGTTGGGAACATCATCCTCAAGTCAGGAAGCTGATGTAGAACTTGAGGATGATTCATATAAAGATTTAATAGAATTACCTTTTGATTGGTACTCGCCTTGTATTCTTAACTTAGCAAAGAAGGGATTAATCTCACATACTTGGTCTAAACATAGGTCAGATTACTTTGAAAGGTTATGGGACAACCAAAATAGACATCCTCAATCAAGAATAGGACTAGGATTCAGCACAGTGGGTCTAGTCAATGATGACAACCATTATCTAGTCATCATAAATCATTTGGAGTCTGATAGGTTCTTCCCAAATCATACTAGCCCTTATGAGGAGGCATATTTAGAAACTTTAGATGACCCAAATGAGCCTAAAGTTAGAGATGCAATGCCAAAGTTCAAAGAAGAGATCAGATCAACCATCGATGAGCTCAAAAAAATTAACTTGGGAACTGAATACAATCCACGTCCGACATACATCAGCTCTTAATTGAATGTAGAAGAAACCAATGACTTGGTTAGGCTATTAGCTGAGTTTAAGGAATCTTCACATGGAATTATGAAGAAATGATCAGTTTATCTCCTGATGCAGCAGTCCATAAACTAGTAATAGAACCTAATGCTAACCCTATCAAATAGGCCCCTAGACGCATATGATTAGACATTGAACAACAGATCACTTCTAAAATCAAGAAATGGATCGATGTTAGCTTTATTAGGGAAGAAGAATATCCTACCTAGTTGGCCAGTGTCATCCTAGTTAAGAAAAAGAATGGCCAAATTCGCATATGCATCAATTTTAGGGATCAAAATAAGGCATGTCCTAAGGATGAATTTCCACTTCCTATAACTGAATTAATGGTGAACATCGCCTCATCTCATGCAATATTATCCTTTATGGATGGGCCATTTTCTATAACCAAATCAAGATGACCCCCGAGGATGAAAGAAATAATGCTTTTTGAACCCCAATTGGAATCTATTTTTATAAGGTCATGCCTTTCAGCCTTAAAAATGCGGGTGCCACATACCAGCGGGCCATGACTCAAATCTTCAATGAACTCGTTCATCATCAAGTTAAATGCTACGTCGATGATCTCATTATCAAGAACAAAGAAAAGGAAGACCATCTCTTTGACTTGAGAGTAATTTTTGAATAGTTAAGACAATACAACCTCAAAATGAACCCCCTAAAGTGTGCATTCAGAGTAGCTTCAGGAAAATTTCTTGGGTTTGTTGTCCGACACTGGAGAATCGAGATCGACCCGGAGAAGATCAAAGAAATATTAGAAATGCCACCTCTAAAATTCTAACACAACTCAGATCATTCCAAGGGCGATTGGCGTATCTAAGATGATTCATATCCAACCTATCAGGAAGATGTCAACCATTCTTAGCACTTGTAAAAAAGGATGCCAAGTTCAAGTGGGATGACAAGTGTCAGCATGCTTTCAAAGACATCAAGTAATACTTAATGACGTTGCCAGTTCTAGCAACCCCTATCTCGGGCAAGCCACTCATATTATATACTGCTACATTAGATGACTCCCTTGGCACTTTTTTGGCTCAAACCAATGATGAAGGGAAGGAGAATGCTCTCTATTATTGTGGTGAAAATTTCTTTATATAATGTCTCTACCTTCATTTATTCCCTTCCCTTTCAAAAAAGAAGAACAAATGAAAATAGAAATATATATAAAAAATTTTCCTTGTTGGGATGTCACATAGATCCACAGATGTTCTTATTAGGGTGATCGGGTACGACATCGAGGAGACGTGTACTATCTAGAAAGATATAAGTTACCACCCTACAATGGACCTAATCACCTCAATAAGGACTCCTAAGGACTATGGGTCTTCGGAATGTACCAGAGATTCTTCCCCTACTTTACATGAAAAAGTAAAGCATGGTTTATTTTAAATCGAGTTCGTTAAGTTCCCTATAGGAGCAAGCCCCCATAGTTAATTACATCTTAAGGAATGGGATTCCTTAGGAATACTCTCGATTAAGGTAAATGATCATTGTCTCCAAAAATTTTGAAAAGATGGGACTATCAATCGATTGATTTATTTTTAGAAAACCAAGTGGGATCGATCAAGAAGAGAGAGTTTTTATCGAAGCGAAAAGAAAATAAGAAAGGGATGCTTAAGATACTAGGAAGCTTAGTAAGCACCCCACACTACTCTATAGTTGGGTTTTACATTTTTGAAATTGAATTAATGTGTTTGAGTTGAATTTTTATTAGAATGAAAGGGCTTATAATTCCATGATGCAAGGTCATGAAAATGCTTAAGAGGTGAGAATTTATGCTCGTAGCCCACAAAGGGAAACCATCCGACTGTTGGACTTACAACCGCCTGGGGGTGGCCGCCAACTAACTCCTCCTATAGTTTTAAAATCTGTAGGCAAGCCATATGTTTATGCAAGATAGCAAGGTTGTTATTTATTTAGAAAGGTACCAAGTCCTTAAACACACTCCCTAAGAGACTAGATCATGTAGGGCATGATTCAATGACTTAAATCTAATGCAAAATTTTCATATGTTTTATTTTTTATTTTGGGAAATCATTTGACTCAGGCTATAGGATTCATATGCCTAATGCATCATAAATAAGATTTTGGGCCAAAATAAACAAGATATAAATGTATTTTTACCATGGCTCTCAAAGTTCAAGCCAAGTTCTTTGGCATGGGTGGAAGCCCACCAAATCAAGGGTGAAATAATATGTCTTTATGCATGATATGAGAAATGTAATACTCATCCAGCTAAGGGGTTACTAATTATTTTATCTTGATTTTTAGCCTAAGCTTTAGGTGAGGTTAAGAGTTATTCATTTTAAATTTTTAGTTGCTTAATTGGGTAGAATATTTATTTTTCTCTAAGAGCCTAATTTTCACCCAGGTCATACATCAAGCAAGGAAGAAACTAAGAGAATATGTCATTTCTAGTGAACAAGCTAAATAAAATATCAAACATTTCATAAAGCTAACATAAAAGAATAAAAGGTTATTTGTGGTCGTGCACCACCGTATAAACTCGAAAATAAATTGGGTAGCTGAGCTCTACCATTATACAACCTGGATTACAAATGAATTAATTACAATTAAGCAAGAAATTCATGTTATGGGGGTTTCATTCTTCACTTCTTCTTTCTTCATTTCTTCTTTTCTTCTTTCTTATTTTGGTTCCTTCTTTTGGATGGTTGAATGTGGTTTCTCCAAAAGCTTCACATGATACATAAGATAAAATCTTATGACCAATGCTTATCCTAATCCCCATAACAATCATTCCAAAATCTTAATTACAAAATTACATGAAAAGGAAAAATAAATCTAACTAACACCTGTAAAACATAGATTAGCTAAACAAACCATATAAATTCCAAGCATGTATGAGCACATATTGAAATTAGCACCCCACACATAGGTAACAAAGTCCACCTGGTCTATTGGATTATCCTTAGGAGTATAAGTATCTACACAGCAAAAGCATTTATATTTTTATTTATTACATCACCCCTTAAGCATAATCCCCAGCAGAAGATAATGATAAGACTAAATTGTTCAACCATTCAGTCTACACACATACACCCTAACATCCAGACTAAAATATTACATCCAAAAAAAAAAGCAAAGCATCAAACCATGCACCGCCCTAACCTAAAGCTAGAATTGGTGACTTAGTCTAATGTGTGTGCCATTTAAGGTTTGTGTGGTATGCTTAGCTATGGCTTTAAGGTTTAAATTTTCTAAGTATGAAAATTGTTCAACTTAGATGGGTGGTTTTATTCAAGTTGTTTAGTTGATTTAGTTGATTTTTATTTAGTGATTTGTTTAAGTTTGAATGAACCTACAATTAATTACTAAGTTGTAAAGGGAGGAAAAGATAAAAGAAACTTCTCTTTCCTTCCCTACCTTAAGTAATTTCTAAAGTAGATTCATGTTTGATTTTGTTTAGTGAATGTTTTCTTATGTATTTTAATTAATCCTAAGTTTAGATTATCTCTGAATAAACCTATCCAAAAAGAAAGGCATTTTAAGATTAAGTAAAGTGAATTAATATCACAAAACACACATCATTTCATTTCTTTCCCAACTTGTATAACATGTATATGGATGAATCCTAAGCATATCTATACATACAAATGAGAATGTTTAGCACACCTTAATGATGAATGCTAAGTAGTGTTACTTAAGAAAATTTGGATGCTTTTATCCTTTATTCATATGCACATGTGTATGTATGAAAGGCATAAGTGAGTACGGTGCCATTATTAGCACCAGGGGTGTAAGGTACAAGACCTACTTAGGGCTACTTAAAGCCTCGCAACCTTGGGGTTGTCCAGACTAATATACCACTTTCCTTAAATACATATGCATGTACAAAAGAAATAAATGAAAAATAAAGATGCAAACTTTATATTTATTTGAGTTTTGGTTTGGTTGTTTAATTTATATGTGTGATGTGAAATTCCTTCTTAAGTCATGACATAAGAATGTATAGGAATGGATTTGAGCAAGTGTTATGTCCTTTTCAAATGGACTATACATTTTGCCAATCTTATACAATTATATGTTAAGAAAGAGATGGAGGATCAAAGCCACATTATACATATCTTTATATTTCTCACATGAAAGCTTATAAATAATTATAAGTAGCAGACATTTCAGTTTTGATGTTTTATTTATAAATTTTGAAAATAATTTTGAACTTAATAGTGATAATAGCCATTCATATTCTTACTTTAGCCAAAACATGTAGCTTGACATAAAGAAAATATTTCATTTTAATTTTGATTTTTAAAAGAAAAGAATGCATGATTTTCATTTGACATACATATTTAGCATGCTAGAAAAATAAAGTGATGAATGCAATGTAAATTCATTCACCCTAATTAATTCCTAAAGATAATCTTATGGAATAGAATTATTTAAAGCAAATCAAATTTAATTTTAAAGAAATTTTGTTTGATTTTGAGCTTGATTTCAATTTGAGAAATGTGAGATGAGTTTGCTGGTCCTAACCCATTCTCACATGTTTATATATATTTTTTGTTTAATTTTTAGGTTATTAGGTTGATTTTATATTTTAGTTAGGTTAAGGTGTACAATAAGTGTCTTAATTACCCCTTTCCTATACCACCTTAGCATATTTAACCAAATAATTATGACCTAATGACATGACATAAAACCACATGAAGAATTTAAATCAGCAATGCACCCAGGAAGAAAAGAGCTTAATGCATTTGGCTCATAATTAATGATTAATTAAGCTAAATGGTTTAAGTATTTTCATAACCCTTCCCACACATGTATATTAGGTTTTGATTTCCTTAAGCCACTTAGGTTATTGAATACCTAAGCATCTACCCAAGATAGGTTGATTAAGTTCTAGAATGTTTTAATTATTTTATCAAGTTGATTAAGTATGTCATTTTGGATTATCCCTTAACTATATTTGGATTAAGGAAGGGAAAAGGGGGTTTAAGGAATAGCTTAGGAAAAATATCCTAAAATTATTCACTAAACATCCTGATCACTCAAACAAAACTTAATTAATTCAATCAAGGGATTATACCATTATTCACACATTTGATTAGGCTTAATTACATTATTAAGAGAATAATTAAGAATGAATCAAGCAATTCCCATAATTAAACCATTGATAAATCCCAAAGAAATTAGGGAGGCATAAGTCATCCCACTAAAGGCACATGAGAAGTTTAGGATTAGTCAGTGGGATAATTAGAGAATAATTAGCAAATTCACATTCCCAATAAAACCCAAATTTAGGAAATATCACTATTTAAAATCCATTGAAAATAATTTTATATTATTCTACATTGAAATATCTTTCATATGCATTTTACCTCATATTTTTATGATTTTCTTCATTTAGTTATGAATATTTGAAGTTTCCATGATTTTCCATTAATTAAATAGCATAATTAAGTGGTTAATTTCATTGGCGCCACATGGAGGCTGACGTGGCACGTGCTTTCCACGTGGCACGATGAGATAGGCCACTTAAGTTATTACATCAGCATCGCATTAGCGGCGGTGCTACGCGCTTTCTCCCCATCCGTCCGATCAAAGATCAGATGGCTGAGATTAAACCCATGGTATTAAAGGATTAAATCAATTATCCTATGCATCTTGATCATGGCCGTCCATCCAAAATGCTTGGATGGATGACCCATGATCATCCTGATCTTCACGGAGATGGCCACCGTCCATCTTCTAGGGAAGATGAAGCTCGATTGAGCTTGGATTGAAACCAAATTCAACCCACACCATCTAAGAGTAAAGGGAACACATCCAATGGCTAACTTTGCTTGGGGTGAAACTTTCCTTCAAAAAGGACCAAGAAAAAATGAAACTATGCTTGGTTTAATGACATACCGCCAAAGCGTCCACCGGTGCTCGAATCCTCAAGTAGCTTCTGTGCGATGAAGCCTTCGAAGGTTTGAGGTGTTGAAATTGAATGGATCTTCTTATAGACCAAGTTCACCTTCAAATGCTCATGGCCTTGATCAAAGTCCCACCTCCCTTGCCTTTGGAGTTTCAAAGAAGCTTGGGATGAGTTCTACTAGGCCCTCTGAGGGTGCTCGAAGGAGGAATTTGATTGGTTTGGAGTATTGAGTGAGATGGAAATTGGCTTGAGCTCCCCTATTTTGGGTTTAGAAAAACCAAGAAATGGAGAATTCTAACTCACTCTAGGATGCTTGGGGAGACTTACAATGACTTGCTCTGAGTTCCCTAAGCTCAATCGAATGTGTCACTGATGAATTCAAGTGGAATTATGGGGAGTATATCTCCCCCTAGGTGAATTGGATGGTCGTAAGCTTCCTTGCCATTTTGATCCAATACACCCTATTCAAAGGGTTTATTAGGCTGTTAGGAGTGTCATGGCATTCAGTTTGGCTAGAGGAGTGGAGTGGTTAAGCTCCCATGTGGAGGAATGATCCCCATATGCTCATGCTCAAGCAAGTGGTTAGTTTTATTCTTGGGTTGGGTTGGGCTAACCCAAACCCATTGGGTCATGTGCACCATGTCCATTAGTGACCATTTGGTCCACTAAGAATGTCAAGTATCCATGAAGAGGAATTGACCAAATTTCAAAATGGTTTTGATTTTAGGTTACCCTATCACCTAGGGGTAAAATGGTCATTTGACTTGGATTTTAATTTAAATATATTTAGTATGATTGAAAAATGGGTTAGGCCAAGTTTCATTGAATTTGGAGTTGGTTTGATATGATTTGGCTCATGTTGACCCATTTTGGTCAAAATGGGTCAACTTGGGTCAAGTTGACCAATTGGTCAAATTGGGTCAAACCAAAGGTTGGGTCAAGTTCATATGACCATTTGAAATGTTTTGGAATCATTAGTTTGGTTCATTTTGATTTATATTTGGTTTGGGTTCATTTGATTTCATTTAGGTCAAATGGATCAAGTTGACCAATTTGACCCATTTGATCTATTTGGGTTAGGTCATGGGTTAGTTTATGTTTGGTTGATCATTTGAAATATATTGTATCTTTATTTCCAATCAATTTTGGTTTATATTTAGAATTAGCTTAATTTGACCCTTTAGGTCAAGTTGGGTTCAAGGTCAATTGGGTAGGTTAGGTCTAGTTTGTCAATTGGGGCTTTGGTCAAGTTAAACAAGTGATTTGGAATGAACTTGACCCATTAGTTTCAATCAATTTGGCATAGATCAAGTTTGGACACATTTTGACTTTTTAGGTCAAGTTGGGTCAACTTGGGTCAAGTGGTGAATTGGGCTAGGTTAGGCTCAAATGATAACTTGGTCAAGTTCAAACATTGGTCATGAATGAGTTTTGATCAATGGTTTCAATCAATTTGGCCTATGGTGGATTTTGGCTAGTTTAGATTTCATTTTGGCTAAGTGTTGACTTGGTCAACCTTAAGTTTGACTTGGTTTGGCCCAATTTGAGTGATTGATCATTTTATGATGATTGTTGTTCACAATGTGAGGCTTAGATGGGTTTAGTTCAATCCAATTTGGTTAGAATTAGAATTTGGCTCATAAGGGTACTTTAGGTCACTTTGAGTTAAGTGAGCCTAAGTGGGTCAAATGGTTAGGTCAAAGCTTAATTTGAGTTTGATTGAACTCACATATGAACTTATGATTGAAATATAAATCCATTTGCAAGTGATTTGAAGTAAGATGGGTTTTGATTCATTTGACAATTTTAAGTTCAAGGGTGAACATGAGTTTGACTTGGGTTTGATTTTTGAATTTAGTTTTGGTTTGGTGATTGAAGTTTATATTTAAATTTCGATTCATTTTTGTAGGATTGATTGAATCATGTAGAAAAAATCAAGAGTTTGGCTTGATTTTAATTGGATTTAGCTAAGGTCAAAAGTTTGACTTGAAAGGCTTAGGTTGAATTTTGATTGAATTTGGAATTGATTTTTGGGTTTGGTGTTGGATATTTCAATTTATATTTCATTTATATATGTGAATATAAATGAGAAAATTTCATGAATTTAAAGTGATTTGAACTTGATTTGAGCTAAGTCCATAAGAAGGAATCAAAGGACTTAGGAAAAGATTTTTGGAATTTGGATTTAAGTTTGGGTTTAGTTGATTGATTTGAATTTATATTTCATTTATGTATGTGAATATTAATTAGAATATAAATTTGTTATGAGAAAATTCATTAAATTTGAATTGATTTATATTTGATTTAGGCTAAGTCCATAAGAGGAAAAAAATGACTTAGGAAATAGTTTTTATTTAGATTTGAATTTTGAATTTGGTTTGATTGATTTGAATTTATATTTCATTTATGTATGTGAATATAAATGGGTTATGAGAAAATTCCTTGAATTTGAATTAATTTAGATTTGATTTAGGTTAAGTCCATATGAGGGAATCAAAGGACTTAGGAAATATTTTGGAGTTTGGAATCTAATCATGGCTCCAATCATAGGTTTCAATTATTTAGAATTGATTCATGATTTGAGAAAATCACTTGAATTTATTTGAGGTTTGAGTTAGAGTTGGAGTTGGTATGAGTTTGGATTTTGACTTGGAAGAAGGAAGTGAGGATTTGGTTCATGCTATAGGGTAGGCAAATCTTGTAACACCCCTAAGATAAGACCTATTCCTATGGCTAACTCTTCTAAATCTCTAGGGCTAGGTTGAGTGTCCACCTAATCACTAAATGTGTCTTAAGACTAAGGAACTCTTAAAGTATAAGAGAAGTCCTATGTCTAGGATGGAGGGGTTGAGAGCTCATCCGAAAAACTAGGTCAACAATTATCTCAATCGTCGTCTAATCCCTACTAAGGCAAACTATCCACCTACTGAAAAGCACTACCTAGCTTTAATCTTTGCATACCAAAAGCTATGACATTACATACTTTCTCATAAGGTAAACTTGATCTCTAGAGTCAATCCACTACAATATCTCATGACACGGCCGACCTTATTCGAATGATTGGCGCGTTGGTCTATGATTTTGTCTTAGTTTGACATAACATTCGTACCCCTCCATGCCGTGAAAGGACAAGCACTTGAAAATTTCTAAGAAGCGCCTCCACTCCCTACTGATTCTCCGCTTAATGATGATCTCCCCGATAAACAAATCATGAACTTTAGGGATACTAGTGCTCGCCACTGACAGATGTACTTTGATGGTGCAACTTCCTCTCAAAGAGGAGAAGAACCACAATTTACTATCCCAGGGAAGGCAGGGGTAGGAATAGTTCTCCTAACTCTAGACTGCAATGTGATGAGATTCTCATATCATTTTTCCAATCCATGCACCAATAATGAAGCTGAATATGAGGCTTTGATTGCCGGTCTGGAGATAGTCATTACACTATGCATCCAGAGTATCAACATCTTTGGAGATTCTTAATTAGTCATCAACCAAATCACTGGGTCCTATGAAGTTCTAAAGAATAAGCTCCATCATTACCACAAGTACACTATGGAGTTGTTGGCCCAAATTTCTCGAGGAGAAAATGCAATAGAGATGCATTAGCCAAGCTTGCTAAAGAGTTGGCATGTCCGGAAGATGAGTCCATTCCAAATAAGGGTCAAAAATAGACAAGTCTTATCCTTTATTGACATTGAACTCATCGAGAGATTCTCTCTTGAAGGGGAGGTTGTCATTGCCAAAAAGGATGCGGAGACATATTAGAGGCAACCATTCATGGATTATTTAAATATGGGCAAACTTCATCAAGAGAAATCACTAGCACAACAAGTGAAGTAGAGAGCCCTTTTCTATGCTCTTGTAAGAGGCACCTTGTACCGGTAATCCTTCGATCATATGTGGTTACATTGTCTGGACAAAAATGAAGCCTGTAAAATCATGGCAGAGGTACACTCAGGTTTATGTAGAGCACATCAATCCGGTCCGAAGATGAAAGTCAAGATCAAGATACTAAGATACTACTGCCTTCATTGATCACAGACTGCATGGACCTAGCTAGGAGGTGCACCAATGTCAGGTACATGGTGTGGTCCTACATCAACCACCCAATATTCTACATCCAACATTAGCTTCATGGCCATTTGAGTGTTGGGGTACCGACATAGTGGGTCTGATCGATCTTTCTTCTTCCAAGGGTCACCGGTTGATTCTAGCTGCCACCGGCTACTTTTCATGTGGGTGGAGGCCCACTTAGAGAAGTCATAGCTCAGCATGTGCTCCAATTTTTTAGGAACTTTATCGTATATAGGTTCGGGGTGCCTTGACAAATTATATTCGATAATTATACTGCATTCAAGAGAACTAAAATCAACAGCTTTGCTCAGATACACAACATAGATTGGAGACATTCTACCATCTACTACCCAAGGGTAAATGGCTTTGCAGAAGCCTTCAAAAAAACTCTCATCCAAATATTAAAGAAGACACTCAATGACAACAAACGATAGCGGCATGAGAAGTTAGTTGAAGCTTTGTGGGCCTACTGCATCACATACAGAACTCTAACTCAATCTACCCCATTCTCCTTAGTGTATGAGTCTGAAGCCATTCTACCATTAGAAGTCTAACTCTCATCACTAAGGATAGCCTTGAGTAGTAAAATCATAATGGAGCAAAATGCCAAGTTATGGTTGAAAGAGCTCGAAGGTTTGGAGGAGAAAGGCCTCCGAGCATGCTAGAACCTCAAGTTGTACAAATCAAAAATGATTCAAGCTCACAACAAGTTGGTCAGTCCTAGAGCTTTTCAAGTAGGAGAGTTTGTTTTAGTTCTAAAGAGACTAATTGTTGTCCGTCGAAAGATGGGAGGCAAGTTTGAACCCACTTGGGAAGGCCCTTTTGCCATAGAGAAGGCCTACCAAGGAGGATCTTATCAACTAATAAATTATAAGGGAGAGCACCCAATGCTTCTAATCAATGGGCTCTACCTAAACAAATACTATCCATAAATGACATTCCAAAATGATTATCAATAAAACTTTTTTTCATCAAAAATTTCATCTCTTCTATATTAAAAATATATCTTTGCTTACGAATCTGCTATAATGTGTTTAGGGTAGGTATAAGAGAACATAAGAGGAATCCTATCCCTCCACAACACAAACACAAACTACAAATGATCCTCTAGTGCTACTAGGGTAGGTATAAAAGAAACCAAGAGGCATCATATCCCTCCATAACACAAACACAAACTACAAATGATCCTCCAGTGCTACTAGGTTAGGTGTAAGAGAACCCACAAGGCATCCTATTTCAACTAGTACAACTAAGTTAGGTGTAAAAGAACCCAAGCGACATCCTTTCTTGGTGGAGTCACAATTGCTCCTACAACGCTATTTCATCCATTATTCTATGTGTTTAGGGTAGGTGTAAGAGAACCCAAACAACATCTTATTCCCTCTTTAACAACACAAATGAACACATATCTTTTATCTCGGGCTATTTTGATGTGGGAGCAAGCCCCCTAGCACTCACTCATTAGTTGCTGGTGGTGACATACTACCTTCCTAGTGTGTCACCCCAATGGTCACTTGTCTGGCAGATGTGAGTCCCCATGCTTTCTTCTTGACTTGACCATTGCAAACCAATGAGGGCCTTGTTAGTTTGGTAGGCCTCACTATGCAACCAATAAGCTACCTCATGTTGACTTTCTTTAAGAGGATGCAAGCCTACACACTTTCTTCTTGAACTAGCCATCATGCACTAACTATGTTGAGTATATTTGAGGTTTGGGATAAATCCCACAGCGGCTCCTTTCCTCCTAACTACTTTAAGCTTGGGTCTAGTCCTTACATAAGACTCCTCATTTAGTAGTTGTCTTAGGTCGAACAGCCTCTATCGAGCCGAAGACAAACTATCCCAGCAATCAGTTCCACTTTAGGGAGATGTAAGCCTACACGCCTTCTTTCTAGACTGAATGTTGTAAATTATGGGCACCTTAGGTTGGTTGGTTATCTCCATGTTGACAGACACACAGTGGATACACCACTCTTAACATATGTGAGTCCATGTGCTTTCTCCTTGAGTCGGCCACCGAATACCTACAGGCTATCTTTTATAGGGTCCTTGATAAAGCCCCTAGCGGCACCTCCCTTGTGGCACTCTATTTGGATCACGTCCTTAGAAACCCCATTTAGACATTACCGTGATTACTTTTGGATTGAAATGTCCCCCTTTCCTAGTAGTCAATCTTGTGGTTGGAGAATTTGTTCAGCGGATGCGCACATTCTCCTTTGGTCTAGTAAGTCTGAGATAAGACTAGGCTGATGATATAAGCTCCTTCTCAGTATGGTCCCTCATAAACCAATAGGGTCCACACAAATATAAAATAAAAAAATTATATTTTCACTTATGGATTAAGAATTCAAGCCTCCAATGGCCCCTTTCCCAAGCAGGCATCTTATCTTTAAGGTAATGTCAACAAAACTCCCTATAAGAATCGTCTGACTACTTTTCAGGTGAGATAAGTCCCTGGGTCAGCACTATCTTAGCAGTCACCCTTAAGTTAGGTTCAACTTGTTGTGCCACCAATGAGTCACCCCGATGGTCATCTTTGCTTTGAAAGATATAAGTCTATTACGCATTCTTTCCAGCATGACCGTTGCAAACTGACAGGCAGCCTTAAGTCGGGTTTGATTTGTTGCACAAGCAACCGGTCATCCCAGTTGTTTCTTGCTTAAGAAGATGTGAGTCCTTGAGCTTTCCTTCTAACTTGATCATTGCAAACCAAAATGCACCTCTTAGGTTGGTTAGCTCTACCTCACAGTCAGTAGACTATCCCTTTAGATTTGTAAATCTAAGACAGGTCTAGGCTGATAATAGCTCCTTCTTAGTAGATCCATCACACACCAACATGGTCCATCTAAAATAAATTAATTATGACTATTCTTTAGTCGATATGAGTCCACAATGGCATTTGCTCAAATAATCGCCCTAGGTTAGGATTGATTTGTTGTGTCATCAACAGATCACCCCAACGGATGATCCCTACTTTCAAAGATGTAAGTCACTATACTTTCTTCCTAATACAGTTGTTGTACACTGAAAGGCAACCCTTAGGCCAGATAGTCCTACCTTGTGGCTGGTAGACTATCCCTTTGGACTTGTAAATTTGAGACAGGTCAAGGCTGACATAGCCCCTTCTCAGTAGGTCCATCGCATGCCAATAGGGTCCATAACATAGCACACCAAATTAAATTAAATCAATTCAAATCAAATTAATATGAAAGAAAATTAATCATCAGAACTACTCTTCAGTTAAGGTAAGATCCTAGCGCCACTCAGCCTTTAGGTTGATGTGTTGTCCATCCAACAGACCATCCCAGCAGCTTTTCCCTCCTTTGGAAGATGTAAGACTATTATGTCTTCTTCCTAACATAGTCATTACACTCCAAAAGGAAACCCCTTATGTCGATAGTCCTACTTTATGGCAGGTTCACTACACCTTTGGTCTTATAAATCTAAGATAAGCCAAGGTCCCCGTAGCTCCTTCTTAGTGAAGTCCATCGCACATCGACAGGGTCCATAATAAAATAAATTCAAAATCAACCTCTCCAATGGAGTTAAATTAAACATATTAAACAAACCAAATTTCTCCCTAGTGAGGCGCAAATCAAATTAGCCTCCCTAGTGGATCTTAAATATAAACCAAACAAATTTAATCGAGTGTACATCCTCGGTGGATATTCCCTCAATCTAGAACCCTTCTCCCCACTAAAGCCATAACAAATTAAACCAACCTCCCTAATGAAGTATAATTAAATTAAAGAAATCCAATCAAATTCTTATCCCTAGTGGATGGCCCGAACCTGCTTCCCTAGTGGAAGGTTCACATACCCAATCCCTAGCAGATTTGAGCACATATTCTAACGGATATGCCTCCACATCAATTAAAATAAAACAAATTAAAATCAATTTGATCTTGATCCCCATCATATTATAGATTCTTATCCCCAACAGATACACACCAAACTAATCATATTCATAATCAAACTCAAATTTTTATCCCTCAGCGGATAACTTGAACATGCTTCCCTAGTGGAAGGTTCATGTACTCAATCCCTAGTGGATTCCTTCTTGCTCTCTTATGCCCTTCAAATAAAGAGAGCTGCATCTCACTAAGATTGTGATCCTATCTACCTCTAGGGTCTAGGTATAGATCATTTTTATTAGTGTTTGTAATCTTTTGGATGTTGTTGACCATTTTAGTCAACGCCAATACGTGCGATGTGCCTTGTCAGTTACACCACACCTATAGGGGTTCCTTTTTTGACCTCACTTTTGGAGTGAGCTCTCAACCTCCTCCTCTTAAACTTAGGACTCTTCTAGACACAAAGAGTTCCTTAATCATAAGACACTTTTAGTGATTAGGTGAACACTTAACCTAAGCCTAGAGCCTTCGAAGGGTTAATCATAGGATTAGGCCAAGCCTTAGGACTTAAGGAAATCACCTATCTTATAGCCTAAACCCAATCCATATGCTCCTTCTCAAATCATCCCAAATTCAAATCTCAAACCAAATTTAAATTTAAATTCCAAATCTAATTTCAAATTTGACTCTAAATGATTAAAACCCAAAATCAAATTCAAATCCTAAGACCCTTCCTAAGCCATATGAACCACCTTCATAGGCTTAGCCAAAACCCCCTTTAAATCAAATCAAATTCAATTGATTTTATTATAAATCAATTATTCCATCATTTATATTCAAAAATATAAATGAAATCCAAATTAAAATGACCAAAACTATATCCAAAATCAAATCCAAACCCAATTTAAGCCCTTTAAGCCAATTCTTTGGACTTAGCCAAATTCTATCCATATCAAGTCAAAGCTAATGGGTTTTCTCTTGAAACAATCATTCATTCAATTATCTACCCAAATATAAATGAAACCTATAATCATCAAATTAAATTGAAGTCAACCCAAGTCAAACCCAACCTAGCCCTTTTGACTTGAAAATTTCAAATGAGCCAAAAAATCTCTTAGACTCCAAATTGATTGTAGTTGAATTTATATTTCAATCGAGGGCTCATATACAAGTTCAACTAAACTCGAATCAAACTAAACCAATTGACCCACTTAGGTCCACTTGACCCAAGGTGACCTAAAGGTCCCATTTGAGCCAACTTTCAATCCAACCTAAATTGGATTGAACAAAGCTCACCAAAATCTTCCACCATGATTGTTGATCACCCCACGATGATCAATTATAATTAATTGGGTCAAACCAATTTGACCAAGTCAACCTTTAGTCCAAATGAACCAAAATTAGCCAAAACTCATCCACATCAAATTGATTGAAACCAATGATTTGAATCAACCCAAAATCAATATTTAAATATGACTTGACCACCAATTAAGTCAAACCAAGCTCAATTGTCCATTCGATCCAAGTTGACCCAAATTGGCTTAAAAGACCAAAATTGGTCAAATCATGATTTAACCCAAATTGATTGCAACCAATGGCTCAAGTTCATTCCAAATTGATTATTGAACTTAACCAAAGCTAATTTGACCAATTGATCAACTTGACCCAACCTAGCCCAAATTGGCCTAAAGGGTAAATTTGGCCTAAATCAAAATTAAATCCAAATTGATTTGAACCAAAAATCACATTCATCTTCAATTAGACAATTGAACATGAATCAACCCAAAACCCAAGCCAATTTGGACAATTTTGGTCAAATTGATCAATTTGACCCATTTGACCCATTTGATTCCAAATAAGCCAAAATCAATTCTAAGCCAAATTAAATCATATTAATCATACCAAAACTCTTCAAATTATTATTTGAACCTAATTTAAGCATTGGTTTGACTTAATTTGACCAATTGGTCAACCTAATCTGATATGACCCAATGTGACCTATATGACCCAAATTGAGCCAAATCCCTTAAAACCAAGCCATGACCCATTGGAGGCTGATCAAATTTGACTCAAACCCATTTGGGATCAGCCCAAAATCAACCCAACCAAATTAAATCTCTCATGGATCCTCCCCCATATAGGATTCCACTCAACCTCATTTAATTCGCCCCATCACATGCATTCAACTCCTCCCCAACATTTGCATTCAATGGAGCTAATCATATGGCAGAAAAGAGGACTTTGGAGCAAAAGTCCAAAGTCCTCAATCAATCCATCATCCATCCCAATCACCCCAACAAAAATGACAATACTTTGGAGCCAAAAATTCAAAAAAAGGAATATTTGTGGACACTATTAAAGGAGGGGGAAATGAGGCTTCATTCCTCTTCCACTTACCACTATTCAGCCCCCAAGAGCACCCCAAAAGCAACCAGCCACCACTTCCTTACCTATCTTGAGCCAAAAACATCAAAACTGGGTGGATTCCGGTGAGAAAATGGTGAGCACAAAAAATACATCATTCCAAAGTGAAGGCGAAGGTTACACTCATTCCAAAGCTTTTTCTTGAACCTAAGAGCTCACTCGGATCTTCACCACCGTCAAAACCATACCCGGCGAGGTAAATTTTGCCAAACTTTAGCTGGCCTTAGGATTTCTCACTTTTTGTGTTAATTTTCTTGCAATTTTAGGAATTTTTTTTAAATAAACCCCACATTTTTATTTTATTTGATCCCAATATGAAGTAGAATTTTTTTGAAGAAAATTGACACAAAAATGAGCTCAATCGAACCTCATTTCACTTTTTATTGAATTTTTTCGATCAGTTTTACCTATCAGTGAGCAGCAGCCATCTGATCCCATGTTCAGTGGATTAGATAGCTCAGATCATGTTAGACCCATGTTCTTCTAACACTTAGAACACGCGATCCGCTCTCTGATCCCGCGGATCAGATTTGGACCATCGTTTTCCCAGATCTCACGTTTTCCCACTCACGTGCTGCATCAGTGCCACGCGGCCCAACTATGCGGTGTCGCATGCCACATAGTACCGCATGCCCAATCGTGATGTACCATATGGCATGACATTGCCTCGTCAACGCCCACGCGGGGCTGGTTGGATTAAGTGAGAAAATCACCTATTTTTTATTTTAAAAAATAATTTAAATTTCTTGAAACTTTGAAAATTCATAAAAATAAAATACCTAATGAAAAATCACAAGTAAGGGCCCATTGGATTCGCCATTCTAAGAGGAATCCATAGAACCAATAATTTTCAAATTCCACTGAATGAGTTGAGCTTAATTTAAGTTTTAGTGAAAATAAAATTTCATTAATTACTCTAAAAACATAAGTCTGATTGAGTTGAAACTTTCAAGGATTGAAATTAATGTTAAACTACACCTATGATAAAAAATCTCAAGTAAAAAAGACTTATATAATCTAAGAAATTAAATTTTGAAGTTTAGATTATGTATTTTAATAAAATAAATCAAATAAAAATTTAGAAATTTACAAAAACCTTCAAAATGGCTTAAATCACTTCATTTAACATCTATGATCCTAAAAAAATTAATAATAATAATAATAATAATAATAATAATAATAATAATAATATGATCTTCTAAAGCTTAATGAACCTACAATAAATATTTATGGTTAATATTTAACAAATTAAGGAATTAATTAAAATGAAATTCATAATAATCTAAATAATAAATTAAAATTAAAAATAAAATTACACTTAAGAAATCATTAATCAAACCTCAAATCAAAAAAAATATCATATAATCCTTAGAGGAAATTAAGTTAAATAAGATTAAACCTATTTAAGTTAATAAAACTCAATCAAATGATTAAACCTTAAATCGAACTTAAAATTAAACAAATCTAGGAAACTTTAACATGGGTCAAATTAACCTAAATAAATATGAAATCAAATTAAAAATTAAACAAATCTTTATTTAATTTAGTAATTGATCACACCTCTTAAACAAGCTAATTAAGTTAATCAAATTAATCATATTAAACTTAAGCTTAAGCAAACATAAATTTGAATATAATTAAAATGCAATTAAATACTAATCAAAACCTAAATTAAACCTAAATTATTAAGTCATTAATTACATCATTAATCTAAACAAATTTGAAATCAAATTGAAAATTAAATAAATCTTTATAATTAACCTAAACACACTTCTTAATTAAACAAATAATCACATTGAACCTATGCAAACCCATAGACTAATAAAGCAAATCAAATTAAATCAAATTAAATTAAATTACGAAAGACTCTCATCAATTTAATATGTAATCAAATCAAATCTCATTCAACCTACCTAAAAAAAAGATAAACTAATTAATTGTCTAATGTATGAAATCAAAATACAAACCAAACTTTGATAAGCATGACAAATGGGTAAGATTAAACATAAAATCCTATTTACAAAGAATCAAACTCAATTAAAAATTAAAATAAAATCTCAATTAATCTAATCCAATCAAACTATAAATAAATGAACCATAATCAAATCAAATAAACATAAATTAAGTCACAGAATCATAATCAAAGAAAAGAATTAGATATTAATTTAAAAGGATATTGAATTATCAAGATTTAATTAAACCAAAACATCTAATCTAAAATTAATCAATCAAAAAACACATGGATTTAAATAAACTTAAACTTCATTAGTGATTAAGGATATTGAATTATCAAGATTTAATTAAACCAAAATGTCTAATCTAAAATTAATCAATCAAAAATACATGGATTTAAATAAACTTAAACTTCATTAGAGATTAAGGATATTGAATTATCAAGATTTAATTAAACCAAAACATCTAATCTAAAATTAATCAATTAAAAATACATGAATTTAAATAAACTTGAACTTCATTAGATATTAAAGATATTGAATTATCAAGATTTAATTAAACCAAAACATCTAATCCAAAATCAATCAATCAAATACTTAAGCAAACTCAAATTATAAATTCTAAATCAAATCAAATAAATCAAATCAAATGAATTACACAAATTCTAATGGGCTAATTAAGATATTTGAGGACCTTAGTTAGACTCTTCAAGAGTTAGGATGTATAATAGGCTGAGTTCTGTCTACAAATGGAATTCATTCTACTCTTCATTCTAGAAAACCTAAATATCATTTTAACCAAATAAAAGTGAAATAAAAATTAAAATTAAAATTAAATCATTAAATCATTTAAATTAAAATCACCCTAAAATTTAAACAAATTCAAGCTCTAAATTGAAACTTAAACTAAAGAATCCTAGTAAAGTCTTGTCACACAAGCCTTAAGCACACACATTAGAATACTAAGTCACCACTTCTAGTGCTAAGTTAGGGTGTTGTATGTGTGATTTTGTATTTTGTTTTGTGATGTAATATTTTAGACTGGATGTTAGGGTGTATGTTCCGTAGACTAGATGTTAGGCCATTATTAGCCTAAACATATTTTTTGCAAGGGGTTGTGCTTAAGGGGCTGCTATAATAAAAATATAAATTTTTTTGCTATGTAGGTTGTTTAGCTCCTAAGCATGACCCATGTTAGGATAGGTGGGCTTGGTTACCCATGTGTGGGGTGCTAAGTCTAAATTATTCATATAACTGTTTGGGTTGTATGGTGTGTTTAGCTAACATTTATTTTGTAGGTGTAGCTAAATTTACTTTTCCTATTTTTAATGTAATTTTGTATTAGAAATTAGGATTAGTATTATGGGGGATTAGGATGAGCAGTGGTCAGAAGGCTTAGTCTCTAGGGTGCCCTATCATACCTTTAGAGCAAATAAAATCAGAAGGAAGAGAAGGAAAAAATGAAGAAAAGAAGAACCCCATAGCATGTATTCTTTTTGTAATTCAGGTTGTATAAGGGTAGAGCTCGGCTACCCATCTTATTTTCTCTTTTCAGGGTGCACAGCGGAACCCGGCCGCATTGGCCTTTTATTCTTTTATGGTAGTCTATAAAATTGTTTGATGTCATGTTTTGATTGCACACTAGAATTGCATGATTTTCCTAATTTTTTCATGTTTGATGGTTGAATGTATGACCTGGATGTTATAGGCTCTTAGGATAAAATTAATTTTTCTACCCCAATTAACAACTCATAATTAAAATTTAAAAATAATTCATAACCTCACAAAAAAGCCTAGGAATTAAATCGAGATAACAAAATACTTAGCTACCCCTTAGTTGGATGAATGAATGTATAACATCATGCATGTCATATTCTTTCACTCTTGTTAAAAGGGGGCTTCCATCTGTGCTAGAGAATAAAGTCTTAACTTGTGAGAGCCTTTGATGGAAGAACACCCCTTTCTCTCTTGATTTGACCCATAATCAAGTTCTCATGCATTTAAGCATACAAAATCCCATAACCTGTGTTAAAATAAAGAGTCCAAAAGAATCAAATAAATTTGATAAAATTTGCATTAGATTAAGTCATGAATTTATACAACTCATGCACTAGTCTCTTAGGGAGTGAGTTTAAGGACTTAGTCTCCTTTTTAAATAAATAATAGCCTAGCCATCTTACGATACATAAGACTTGGCCACATGGATTTATAGTGTAGGAGGAGTTAGCTGGCTGCCACTCCATGCAGTAATAAGTCCAATAGTCAGATGATTTATTCTCTCTTATGGAGGTAAACCATATACCAATTTCTGCCTTAGATTTAGGTCATGCTTCGGCCCTCGCCAAAGCTTCCTAGCTTAGGATCTGAGGTAGTTATTTTCTTCAGGCTACAAGCATAAATTCTCACCTCTTAGGCATTTTCACAATCTTATATTATGAGATTATAAGTCATAGTATTCTAATAAAATGTCAACTCAAACAATTAACTCTCTTCAATTTCAAAAATACAAAGCCCAACCATAGGATATATTGGAATGCTCACTAAGCTTCCTATTATCATGAGCATTCCCTACCCGTCTCCCTTTGAATTCCAATAATAAGTCTTCTCCTTGATCTATCCTATTTGATTTTCTAAAATAGCTAATCCTTTAATAGTCTTAACCTTGAAATCTTTAGAGACCCTAATTGTCTACTTTAATCGAGAGTATTCTTATGGAATTTCCATTCCTTAGTATGTAATTAACTATGGGGGCTTGCCTCCATAGGGAGCTTAACAAACCCGACTTAAAATAAACTCTACTTTACTTTTTCATGTAAAGTAGGGGAAAGATCTCTGGTACATTCGAATACCCATCATGCCTTAAGAGTCCTTATTAGGTGATTAGGTGCATTATAGGGTGGTGATTTCTATCTTTTGAGATAGTATGTTATTCCTTAATATCATACTTGATCACTCTAATAAGTACCCCCTTAGATCTATGTGGCATCCCACATCTCAAAAATAAACACGACAGTAGTAAGTGTTCTACTCTTTAAATTGTCTCATCTTTTGCATATGTGATAGTTCATTTCAAAGAGACTTCAATTGAGTTTAAGTTCTTTAATATTCCATATTCATTTTATCTTTTCAAAACTCAAGTCTTCATATAAAAGTTGATTTGTTTAGTTTCCAAATTACTATTGTGCCATACTTTAGATCATTAACTAAATCATTTGGTTTTCAAGTTCTTATATTCTATTCAATCATTTTAACGACTCACTTGCATCATTTACATCCACCATGTTATATCATTGCATTCAATTTTAAATACAAATTGAAGTGAGCTCTCTTTATTACTTTTATTTTTACCTACCTTGATATTATTGTAGTTGGGTTATGAGAGCAAAATTCTCTTAAATTGAGAGTAATACTTTCATATTACTCTTTCTTATTTTCTTGTTGGGTTGTACTTGCCATTAAGAAAAGTATGTGGTTGGGTTGTACTTGTCTGTTAAAGAAAGTATGGTGTTGAGTTGTACTTGCCCTTGAAGGAGAGTACGAGAGATTTTTTTGTAATCTCAACTTTAATTTATTTTTTGGGTTTCATTGAACCACATCAAAATCTTTGTGCTCTCTTTCCTTATTTTTTGCGCTTTACTTTTCTACTTTTGTTAATTATTATTTTATTTCTCTAAAGCTTTATCATTATAGATTTAAGTTTTTTTTAAATTAAGTTTTCTAAAATTAATTTTTAAAACCCAATTCACCACCCAACCCACCCTGCCATTCTTGGGTGTTATAGTTGAATAACAGAGAATGCAATTTAATTTGGATTTTTCAATCAAAGATCAAATGATCCAGATTAAACCTGACTTACTTAAAGGGATCAAATCTGAATCTAACATGATTTAATCTAGGCCATCCATTCTAATCAAACAGAATGGATGGGATGGTGCTGTCTCCCTAGATGCTAGGAAAAAATTAAACCCATTTTAAGCCAAAATTTCAACAATTCTCATTGAAATTTTGAGCTTTTTTATTTTATAAGCTTTAAAAGAAAGTGTAATAGAATTTTATGGATTTTTACTCGATTTGTATGACTTAATTACATAAAAAAACCAATATCTAAAGCTTGGGTATGGTTTGAGTTAATAACTTACTCAATGTGATATTGAGTGAATATTTCAATTTAAATCCTTTCTTGGGCCAATATAATGCTTTGGGATTAGTTTTCCCTCTTTTTCCTCTCTTTGGATCACTCTAAAATCTAATAGTTGTTGCCCTTCAATAGAGTTTGATCGAATTCAATGGTTTAACGATAAGAAAAATGGAGGAATATTCAAATTTGTTCTTTAGATGATGATGACGGTGTGTGAAGCATCAAAGATGGCTAATGAAACTTGGGGGCTTGGTTTTGTATATTGTTGATTCCTCCATTATTGGTGGAGCTTGGAGGAGGCTTCCCATAGAAACTTGGGACATGGAAATTATTGTTGAAGATGGTTAATTGATTGGAGCCCATTTCTATGTCAAGCAAGTGATGAGATGGGGGAGAGACATAAAACAATTATCATTTTAGAGTTTTCCCTTATTTTTTTATTGCCTTTGTTCCCTCCCCTTTTTTATTTTGACTCCTTGTCAAAAATATTGAGATATTATCTCAAACCTTACTAAGATTTAATAAGGTTTAGAGTGCCATAAGCTAATTTTGCATTAGTCAAAGTGTTATGGATTTTGGTTGACTCAACTTGACCCACTTGAGTTGGGTTTGGTCAAGTGAGTCTTATTAAGCCAATTAAATTAGAGTTATATTTCACCCTTAATTGATCATTAGAGGCATTTAGGATCAATTGCTTTGGCTTTGATTTGGTTGAAGTTCAAGTTCATTCAATTTGACTTAAGTAATTCAAATTGGGTTAAATTACCCAATTGGTTATTTTAAACATTGGGTAAGCATCAATTATTTTATTAAATTATTTGGAGTGATTGGGATTGATAGACGGCAACTAATGTGGGCTATTTTGAATTTGGTCCATAATTACCTAAATGGGATAATTTGGTTCTGTTCCATTGGCCAAATAAGGCAAATTGAACCAAATGAGAGGTTGGATTAATTTCAATAATCTATTTAAAGTGATTTAGAATGTTCAATTTAATTTAATTTTAATTAAATTTAATTTTAGCTCAATAAGGTTAATTTTGGTCTATTTGGGTCTAATGGTCTGATTGGATAAATTAAATCTCAATTAGACTTAAATTAGCCTTGGTTTGGTTAGTATAATGATTAAAACCTCTAGGAAAGTTAAATTTAGTTTGATTTGGATTAAAATTAATTTGGGCATAATGGGGCCCACATGAGTCAATTTAAGACAAATGACCTAATTAGCCAAGTTGAATCACAATTAGTTTAGATTTAGGTTTGATTAAGTTTGACTAACAACTCTAAGCTTTTGGATAGCTTCAATTGGATTTGATTTTGGTTTCATTTAACATAGTTTGAATTTTGATTCCCTTGGACTCAAATAGGCCAATTTAGGTTAAGCTATCTATTTACCTTGATTAGGGGTTATTTGAGTTTAGATTTTAGTTCAAATACATTTCATTTTAAGTTTTGTTTTATTTTATTAGATTTAAGAGTGCTTAAATTTATCTAATCTAATTTGGCTAGGTCATGCCTTAGTGGGGCCACAAACCTAGGATTCTGATTTTAGTTTAGTTTTAGTTTAAATTTAAATTCACTTGATTATTATCTTATTTTTAGTTTTACATGTTTTAATTTTTTTTTTTTTGGGTTTAGTGTTCACCTAACTATTGAGGAAGTTTCTTAAGGATCTAAGTGAGGAAGGTCCTAGCTTAGGATTAAATCGCTAAATGTTGGCTTCATGATCCCCATTACTTATGCAATTGATTTTGATGATAATAAATATATGATTGGATGGAACTAATATTTTATTTTAACTATTTTAGGAAGTTAATCACACTTAGTGTGCTCATTCAAATTTAGAAAGTCAAGTTTAGCTTGGATTAGGATAGTTTGGGATTCTTCTTAGATTTTATAATAATAAGAAAAATAAGAGCTCGAGAACATAAAAATAATGGATTAAATATTTTCATATCATTTATTTGTATTTTTATATATTTTTTATATTTAAATTGTATCATTTCTCAATTATTCTTAGAATTATTCTTTTTCGATAATTTGAGTACTTGCATGAGATTAAGCCTTATCCATTACTTTATGATGTGATTTACATTCATTTGCCACTTTGTTAAATTATTTATATGCTTTAATTAATTATTTATCAATTTATTTTAGCATGAGAGTTAAATTATTCCATCATTATAAAAAAATTATTCTTTTTCTCTCTCCTATCCTTTATTTTCTCTCTCTTTCTAGTAATATTTTTTTATATTTTATTTTGGCCAAAATTTTCATTAATTTGTGCATGATAAATTATGTGGGATTTATTTTATTTAATTTCACAATACTTTCCATCATTTATTGATTTTTAAATTTTAAATTATTTGAAATTTGAATTTGATTATATTTAAATTTCAAATTGCACTTTGCCATTGAATTGTTTTTGAATATGCTATATAATATTATGGCAAGCCTTGGCTGGCCCTATTATATTTAAATTAACTCATATTACATTTATTTTAATTAATTGAAGCTAATTCAAGTTTAAATTCAAAATGAACCTTGACTTATTTCACCTTATTTATTTTTTTTATTTAAGAAAAGTGTTTGGATGACCCCTAATTATCCTTGTTTTATTAATTTAAATTGAGTTTAAATTTCAAATCCTTTCCCATTTAATCTCTATTGATTGAGTTTAGATTGATTTACATTTATTAGGAAATAATCTATACATGGACATGCCCTTGACTGAAAATTCCATTATGTGGATTTTATTTATTTTATTTAATTAAATCATATGACTTGGCTTATAAATTCAATTACATTAATTCCTCATATTAAGTCCATTAATTCATGATTGATATCCTTATGGTAAGCTTTTGTCATCCCTTGCATTTAGAATTATTGGATTTATTTTATTTGAATTTAATTTCTTTCTTTATTTAATCCCTTCATTAATTAGCAAGTTCGTTACTCCAATTTCCTCGTCTTGCTTGGTCGGCCACATTAAGCTTATATTTGAATTTATTCAAGTATTATAGAACTTGCTCAAATATTTAAAATCAAATTCTTGCTTAAATTGATTCCCTTATCTTTTCCTCTTAGCCTTGGCCGAAACTTGCATTGTCTTAATCACTTTCTTATTTTGTGTTTACTCATTTATGCAATGTGACTTGACCATTTCCTCCATTGTCTTAACCAACCACCCTTGGATTTGAATTTAAATTTTTTAATTCAAATTAAATTCTTTGAATCCAAATTATCTTCTTGAGCAATTTTCCTCTTATTTCTCCCCTATTTTTCTTCTTGACTTGGTCGAACCCTCTTGAATCAAAGCCTATTTAAAGAGGTGATATTTTAACTTACTTCTCTCTTGATTCTCTCCACTTTCAGCTGAGCCTTTGCAAGTTGAATTCTTGGAGTCTCTCTTAGATTTGCAGTGCTAAAACATTCCTCTCTTGAATGTTTCCATCTTGGCTGAGAACCATATTGAAGATAGCTTGAAGATCAAGTGTTTAAGATCGTCTCTTCTCTTCTGAACTTAATCTACATCCAAGTGTAGATCATCTTCAAATTTTTCAAGCCTTGGAAATCTCACACCAAGTCATTAATTTCATTGTTTACATTCATAAATACTTGAGAAAGAATATTTATTACATTTTAATATTATGAATCATTGGTTTTATTAGTTTGATTTGGATGAAAAGATTCATGTGCTTTATAGTTAAAGTTTTTCTCTTATCTCTTTTCATTCTCTTCTAAGTGATTTAAAGGTTTTCTTTTGGTTTGATTAAATTGGAATCATGAGGATTTTATAAATATTAGTTTTCATATTTAAGTTCTTAGGCATCCACTTTTGTGCAAGTAATTTTAAAGGTTATTATCCATTCTTTCATCTTATGTTAAGAACATTTCAAGTGCATTTTCATTACCATAAAATTTTATAAAACATATAATATAAGGTTGAACTTTCTCTTTTTCATTTTTCTTAATATTGTTTAGTGGGTTCGAATGCAAAATTATTTTTAAATTTAAGATTTAGATATTTGAATTGTACTCTTCTTTTTCTTCTTCACTTAAATTTGTTTTAGGGTTGTACTTGTATGGTGTTATAAAGTATGGAGTTGGGGTTGCACATTCATAGTGTAGGAAAGTAAAAGAGATTGGTTGTCATCGTATTTTGATTAGTGAATTCCTAGTATGGGTGAATAGGCATGGATGTAGGTTGGTTTTTCAAACTTGGTTGAATCACCTAAAAATTGTTGTGCATCCTATGTTTTATTTTCTTATTTGGTTGCTTGCTTGCTTTACTCTTTCATTAAAATTTGTTTACTCTCTTCATAATTAAGTTTCTACAAAGTTTTAAAAATTTAGTTTTAGTTTAAAAATTTATTAGACACCCAATTTACTAAATACTAAAAAAAGCATAGGTGTTGGCCTCATCAAAAATAAGGTCAACAAATTCTCCCCAAATATATCTGGTAGATAAGCTAGAGTATACTACAAGTATTGGTGTTGATCGAAATAGACAATTAAATCCATAAAAACTATGACCAAAAGTATTTGTGAGGATTTTTGATTTAGTCTAAAGTCATTAAAATTTGAATTCATGTATTAATTTGATTTTATTTAAAATGTTAGTATTTAGATTTAGATTTGGACAAATCTTAGTTAAGAAGGAACTATGTCTAGAAAGATTTAAGAAACTTATCTTTCTAGGCTTACTAATCCTCAAGAAGGAGAGAGATGTCATGAAGCTTACACTTAATGTAGGATGCCACTAGGGGACTTAGTCATCAGAGTTGGCTGAGAAACTTTACTATACTCTTTGGCATTAATATGATTGTTCATCATTTTAAGATTCTTGGGCTATTAGAGCTTGACGACATACCTAAATGGTCATTCCTTCAACCTTAGGGTAATTGTGGACTTGAAAACTATGGGTTCTAGATCTTCTTCTGGCATCTCACATTGGAAGTGAGTAATGAATCTCTTTATGGACTCACCAAGCTTTTGCCTCATTTAGAGAAGAGCCTACAAGCTCTTCAAGGGTTTTTGAGCATTGGCAAATTAGGTGGCAAACATTCCCTTGAAATTAGAAAAATAGATGTTTGCATTTAAAATAATAATAATAATTAAATAAAAGAAAATAAATTTTTACCCATAGCGTCGTAGTGCTACAATCATGGCGCCTAGGTGCTGTCATAAATTTTGAGAAAGAGAACTACCCAAGATAGGTGTTTACTTAAGTGGCACAAGGCTACGACATTGTGATCCTAGCATTGTGGCATTACAATAATGATCTACAATTTAAAAGACAAGATTATTAACTCTTTCCTGATCACTGACTCCCTGACAATCACAACTGCCCAGAGGGGAGCGAGAGGACAGTTAAAGAGACAAGAAATAGCCCATTTAGTGGGGGCCTTTATTCAAGAATATTTACAAAAGGGGGAGGACAGTTTCCACTCTCCCTTCTTAGACTTTTTCTCCCTTCAAACACTCTCATTCTCCCTATTCCTAATTTTTTTGCTTCATCTCTCTACAACAAACTTCTTGTCATTGTATCAGGACAATGAGGGCACTCTCCTCCTATACAAGGCAAGCACAAGATCTACCACCATGAATTTCAGGTAAAATTCTTGGGCATGTTTCTTTTATGAAATTCTTTCTCACTTAAAAGATATTTTCATTATCGATCTTGGGTCCAGTGGCAAATCAAGAAGCACATATTTGTTGATCTTGGATTTAGAGAAGAATAATATTTTAGAACCCCCAAATTCTAGAATATTGAATGTTGAAACCTCCACTGTTGAACTTGGTTTTGATGCGAGAATAACACCCTCCCTCCATTGATCTTAGATCCAGATTAAGGAAGATAAGTGATTTGCACTAAATTAGTAAAAATATAGCATTATTAAAGTGTTATGTAGCCAAATTTTTATAAAAACAAATTACTTAAATATTCAAGAATTAGGTTCAACACATGTGTTTCCATCTCGTGGTGCTACAAAGCCAAGGTCCAATGTCGAGCTCTCGAGAATGAAATCATTGGTGCTCTATTCACATCACTAAGGCACCGGATACTTGGTGCCAAGACGTTAAGATTTCAAGTTTCTCTTAACACAATGTCATAGCACTATTACATAATGTCAAAGTGCTATGTCTTGAAGTCTATTCCACAGTCGAGCTTGGTTCTGACGTGAAATGAAATCCTTCCTTCATTGTTCTTGGATCTGAAATAAAAGAGAAGAGTGCTAATGCACTAAGAAAATTATGAAAACTAGCACTACTAAAATGTTATGCTGCCAAAATTTAGAATTTTTTCCAAAAAAAAAAATTGTTGAATCTTAAACATCAGTGAAATAGCTCTACGACATTGTAGGCTCAGTGCCAAGGCATTGAGTCCTTAGAAAAAGTAAGCTTAAAAAAGTATCACATAATGCCATGGTGCTGGTATCCTAGCACTGAGGTGTTGTGTTCCCGGAATGGATACTTAATTGGCAAGCATCTCAAAGCACCATGGTGTTGCTATCTAAGGGCCGAGGTGCAATGTTCTCAGAATGGACACCCAACAGATAATATTAAGGCATTCATATCATAATCCAAATTATACCCATAAGATCATGGTGCTACAAATATAGCACTAAGGCACTGAGCTCTCAGGTTTTGAATCAATCATTTTCAACTTAATAGCAACGAGGTGCTAGTTCACCAGCACTGAGGCATTGTGCCCCTAATGTTGAGCAAAAAAATTTATTTTGAAAACTTTAAATCTTGGAGCAATTCATAGTGATAAATGTGAGTCAATATAGCACCCAAGAGGGGCTATAGTGACAAGATACAATTCTCAATGCAGCAAAAAATAAAGTACAGTAAAATAAATATACAACAGAACACAATTTTTTGGTTCAATCCCAAATCACAGCACGCCTCCTAGCTACAAATCCACTAAATGTAAAATAGCTTACAAATCGTACTCTCCTATAACGAGGTGAGTACAACCCCTACAATAATATATACTCTCCTACAAAGGGACAAGTACAACACCAATATAAATTTTATAGCATGAAAAGAAAATTATAAAATAATAAATTTTGATAAAATATATCTCTCACAAATGTACCAAGCTATCCAATTCAAAAAGTGATCTTACAACTTATAAATGATCACTTTACCACTTACAATTTTGACGAGATAGAATGCTCGCATAATTTTGATAAGAAAAAATAAAATAAATATCTTAAAGTAACTTTACTAAGATGTTTATGTTATTACAATTTATAGATTAATATAAAAATAATTTCAAAATAAATTCACAATAGTCTATTGCACAATAAAATAAATTTCAAGAAGGAATAATTTTAAGTTTTAGAGAAATTATAATTAGTATGTATATAATAGTGTAAGAATGATTAACTCTCTATTAAACTTCTTTTTTTCTTAATTATTAAACAATAAATACAGCAAACTTTACTAAATTTCAGTAAGATAAAATTATTTAAACAAAGGATATTAGTTGAAATAAAGTGATAAGTGACAAATAAAATAATTTAACTTTTTATAAATTTTTATTTTTGACAAAGAAACTTAATTTATAATAGATAATTCCAGCAATAATTTATTTTATTTTAACTAAAATGATACTTTCAATTAATCCAACTAATCACAAAATACTTAGATAAAATTAGTATATGATAGATCTAAGTAAACTAGTAAGCTTTAAATTAAAAAGAGAGATCTAATAAATATGAAAATAATTTCAGCATAATAATTAATTTAAAATGCTTAAAATAGACTTCTAAAATAGATCTAAGAATAAATAATCTTTCAAATAAGACTAATGAAGAAAAATTTCAAGAAACCAAAAGAAATTTGTAGGGAGATAAAAAATTCAGCAAGATGGAATAAATTTTACAAACTTCCACAAGAGTTTTTCACAAAAAAATAATTGAAGAAACTTTGATGTAAAAAACTTAAACTTTGATGTCCAAAGAATAATCCACCAAAAAGTAAAAAATTTGAAAGAACAAATAGATGGTGAAAATAGTATGAACAATTAAAAGAGATGAAGATCAAGAAAAATAAACACAAGTAATTTGACAAAGCTTGCTTAGCTAAAAATGCTGAAGCTTCGAAACCAAGGATATGATCTTGCAATATTTTGAGAACACTTGGAAGAGAAATCTAGGAAGTTTTCTCTTAGATTTGCTGGAGAGATTTTAAATTTGAATGATCAACACTTTCATGAAGAGAATGAGGGCTATTTATAAGCAAGGTCATTTTGAATTATTTCAAAGAAATATATTATTCTAACATCATTTTATCATTTAATAATATAATATTCAATAAAAAAAGATTTATATTAAATTCAAACTGCCAAAATTTGACTAGTTACATGGGTAAGTCAAAAATAATCAAATATGGCTCTAAATATATTCAAAGCATGTAGCATGCATTCATTATTAAAATTGGCTAATGTTTGAAAAGTCATAATAAATTCAATTTTAATCAAACGTGAGTCATGTAACCTATCAAATTAAAGGACAAAATCTAAGGAATCCATTGGAGATGAAATCAAAACTAAATTCCTTGATTATAAAATGGCTTTGGCTGAAACACAAAATTTCATATATTTTTAGTTAATTTTGAAATATGACATTTAAATATTATAATATAATTTAGATATAATTATACATATGTTAGTTATCATATAAACTTAAATTAAATTAGAATATTTAATTATATTAAGCATATAAACTAATTACACTCAGTAGTCATAATTAATTATCATTCATTATTTTGGCAATTTAAATGCTATGTATGAGGCATTGAATGTTAATTAGATAAAGATCTATATAAATTAACCTCATTATCATTATTTAATAAAAATAATATGTTAAGTTGTAAGCAAATTAATTCATGCCAATGAACTCATATGAACTTCTAAGATAGTTATAAATGCACATAAGCTAAAATATTGTATTTTAAGCTTCAAGGAATATATTTTGATCGATCTTTCATTCTTTCATACTTGCAATTTCATCAAACATATTGTGAGATGTATTGGATATATGTAATTAGCAAATAATATATCTGAAACACAAAAAATATACATTAGAACATCCAAGCATATGTTTGTTATCATCAAAATTAATAGGATTAAACATGAGGCTCATAAAGCCAACAACAAACACAAAAGAGTAGAAATGAAGAAAATACATTTTTATTAAATAAAAAAATTATTACAATAAAAAATAAAAAAGAAGGAAAATACAAAATAAAAGAAAAAAAAAGAAGGGAAATTAGTAGTCATAATCATCTTCCACCTCTTCTATTTTTGGAATCAGCAAGCTAGCTACATAAGAAGGATATTGAGGCATAGCAAGGAAAGAATCCTGATCTGGATCCCCAAGATCATAATTTTCAAACATATGGACTAGTGTTGTATTGAAATGATCCATATAAAAAAATTGTGTATGTTGAATATCCATGTAATAATCAAACTTTTTTTAAAGCTTGCTACCTATGGTTACTCTCACCCACCTCTCTCCTAAAATCTGAGATTTGTTTGTTTAAGGATTTAGAGGATTGTGGTCAAGGTCATGGGGCACATGAGCTCTCCCCCACTTCATACCTTGAACCAAACCTCTTAATAAGTCTCTTCATTAGAAGAGACTTTTGAATAAAGACTTCTTCATGAGGTTCCCTTAGCACACCCGTCGCAGTGCATAAATCAAAAATAAGAGAGGGGATAAACATACTCTACAGTAGTACTGCCCCTAAGCATATTACAAATAGAATTATAAATAATATTTCCTATATAAATTGTAAAGCCCTTTTGAATTTCAAAATTGAAAATAGTCCTATCCTCGATTACCTCATTGATATTACCAATGGGCATCAGCTTGGTTGAAATAAAATATTGTCAAGCCTTAGAATCCAATGTTAGACTAGCAATAAGAAAGTTAATGATCTTTTTCTCCTATCATTTTTCTTAGATGTTTTTATTCTTATTAGTGAAAAATTAAAGATTTCTTCAAAATTGGGTGCTTATTATAATAGAAAAGATATTGATTGTATGCCATATTTGATAATTCATAATATGCATTAATAGTAGTGCTATCAAAACTTACCAGTATTCCCCAAATGAAGACTGTATTGTCCTAGTGCTCCTTCACATTGGAAAAGAACTCTCACACCACATGGACGATGTAGGGGCTGCTCTCGTAGGCCAGCTTCGGCCAGTCGTGGTCATTGATCACCCTTTATACTCTTCCACTTGGGATGTAGAAGCTCTTTTTAAGGAAGAGATGCTTGTAGGTGAAGGCATGCACCTATTAGCCTCACTTGAAGTTGCCCTCCTCTTGCTAATGAGCTTCTTAAGTAGCATGGTTTATTTAATTTAAGAGAAAGTTAAGAGAGAAAGAGAGCTAAGGGTTCTATAAAAAGAAGAACCACATAATAAAAATTTCCACAACACTAGGCATCTATTTATAAGTCAGACTTAGTGTTGCAGACCATCTGGGCGTCGAGGTACTAGGCTCTTGAGTTTTGTAACATTGGTCCAATGTTGTGGTGCTCATAGGCAGTGCCTATGCACTAGTCACCTGGTCAAGTCAGTTATTATGCTAGTCAGAAAGAGCATTTATTATCATTAATTTTGTAATTGAAAAGCTTTTCAGGCTTTGATGTAGCATCGCGGTGCTAGCCACAAAGTTTATCCTTTTCATTTAAAGCATATGTTCATTTGCCAGCTTTTCTAAATCAATGTTTAACTGGTGTTGTAGTGCTAAATGATTAGTTCCTAAGTGCTAGTCAGTTGGTAAACATGAATACTTACCATAGAATGCTACATTACTAATGACTCGATGCCAAGGCACCAATTTAACAGCACCATAGTTCTATCAAGTGCTTAGGTGCTATATTTTTAATGTCAAGGTGCTACCCCTTAAAATATAATATTGATGTTACCATGTAAATACCCTATCAACCTATCTGTTCACCATGCAAACATCTAATAATTTATTCACTATGTGAACACCTATATAATTATGATAATCCAAATATATGTAAGCCTAGTATCCTATCCGCTCACCATGCGACATCTTATAATTTTTTCACCATGTGAACACCTATATAAAAATGGCATTCTAAAAAGATGTAAGCCAGTATCCTACATGTTCACCATGCAAACATCTTATAATTTGTTCACCGTGTGAACACATATATAAATATTACATTCCAAAAGAGATGTAAGTCCACCCCATGCTTGTAATGTGAGCATAACCTAAATCTAGCACATATGTTTGTCATGCGAACACCCCATACTAAACCACTGGTCTACTTTAGATATTTGATATGAGGCAACCCAAGGTTGCTAATCAGACTCCCTAGATATTACGATTAGCCCTTTAATATTGGTAGACTAAAATAACATAGTCCCGAGACTATTCTCTTATCCCCCTTAGATGGTCATCTATGCCACACCACACATACCTTTAGACATTAATTTATAGCAGATAGATATATTTGTTTCCAACTTTAATTAAGAGTGCTTTCTTTTTGCAGTAAGAGGGATAATTAACTATGAAGGCTTGCATTCATAAGCAATAAAACTCAAATCCAAATTAACCCTAATGTAATATTTGGGGAAATTTAGTTGAATATATATCAATTTGCATCATGAGAAAACATACTCCTACCCATCTCAATAAAGATGATGCAGAGCATCCTCAAAGGTATTTTTTTAGTGATCAATAGGTGATGACCCCTAGTGGGAGGTTCAAAAGCGACCTTAAGGTTGATTCTTTGAAAGTAATGAAGAAAAAGGTGGCACTTCATCATATCATCTAGGTCCAATAGTGATTTCATCAATTTGACATAAGCCACATGGTCTACCAGGTTTGTCCTTATAGGATTCCAAGTATGAGATTTTAAACTTATACAGGTGGTGAGCTTGAGCAATCTTCATGAAGAAGGCATTAGTAGTGGCCATCCACTCTCTTGGTTCATCTTATTCATCCTCACTAGAGTAATAGGACTTATCCATGTTTAGTGTCTTGGATAGCTCTCTTCTAATTCAATGAGTTTGGTGCATCACCGATCTTGATGATCCTTCATGTTCCACCATCCTCATCTTGTGATTAGCTCTCTCCAGGGCTACCTGTACTAAGAGAGTAATTATGTTCTTTATATCATTCAAGTACCATTGAGTAATGAATTACTGAGTGTTTGGTTTCATTTCTGATAATGGATACCTGATTGAAGGTCCTATTTCATTGTGTATTTGATTCTGAATTCTTGGCCTCATCTATGCTTGTCGTACTTAAAAAACATGTTGGATCCAAATTTATTTTTGATTGAAGCAAAACACGGGAGATATCTGGGAAGCAGGGTTGATGAAGAGGGAACAACAAATAATGAAGAAAGTGAGAAAAATATCTAGTTATATTTATCTTTTGAGTATTCTTAATACAATAACAGCGGGAAGAATTCCCTTACTTTAAAGAGAGAGAGAGAGAGAGAGAGAGAGAGAGAGAGAGAGAGAGAGAGAGAGAGAGAGAACATAACTTTAAAGGGGAGAATTAAGGTTTCATTTGATCTTGACCAATCAAAATGAGTTATATCCAAATTCACAAACCAAACTCATAAAAGAGGCCCCTTGTCCCTTTTTATAATATTTAGGATGAGGGGTAGTACATGAAATCAATACAAAAAAAACATAGATTGAGTATATAAGGGACTCACCGGGACTAAAGGCGATTGTCTATTGGCAAGTGACCAGCCTTGTCGTGACTATGTGATGACTCAATCTCCTGGGTGACTTCCCTATCACTGGAGGGTGTTGTGCTTAAGTTGCTTTGAGATGAACTTCCTTCACTGAATGCTCGCCTTTTGAGGTCGAGTCTACATCCGAGTAGTCGACACTATTATGCTTATCTTGCATGCCATGACTCTTTAATATTTGGACTATCTATTTATTTTAGGTATATAGAAACACCCAACATTCTTTACATAAGATTCACACATTAGCAACTCTAATCATTCCTATTGCTCGGCACTTAACAACAGACCACCTACAACAATTCATAATTTTTACTTCTTACTTCAATAACCATTTTTGTGAATGTTCTTGCTTTTTTTTCTTGTTTTGCATTACTTGTAAACCGCATTAATCAATAAAAAGTTCTCTACTTCAAAAAGAACATAAGAATTTCTTCATGATATTCATTACACCTCTTCACTAATATCACTCACTCAAAATATTATATTATTTTATTATCTTAGAAAATATTTTATATTCATATTTGAAAACCATTTATGTATATATATTAGAGCTTTATGAAAGATAATTCCAAACATACATACATACATACATACACATGTATATTTTTTTTATATTGAAATGATTTAATTATTAAGATATAAGACACACACACATACATATATATTATATTTTGAAAAACTAAATATTCATTTAAACTTCTTTGCACTTCCATAGGCCATATGTACATGTCACTGTGATACTAGAGATATGAGGTAAAAACCTTCTTCAAACTAGTAGAATTGTAATTTCAAAGTTTAAAAAAAAATGCCTGATTAAAATCTTTTATCTTTCTAACTTAATATAAATATTTAATAGTGATAATAGCTTGAAATTAAAGATTGAAATGCAAGTATAAATGCACACACACTTGAGTCCATACTTTAAAAATAAGCATAGTTATCTTTTTGCAAAATATTTAAGATATAATTATTCATTATACGAATCAAACATGAATATACAAGCTAAGGAAAAGCTAATTAAATATCATAAAGAGACTTACAATTCTTTAACTCCAAAATTCAACATATAACCACAAGATCACTTAAGCTTAATTAAATTAATTAATTGAATTTAATTAGTTATAGTGAGTAACATGATTACTATAGAGCACATTAAACCTTTAATTATCCCATGATGCTGCCTATTCATTAAATGATTCAAAGACTTAAACATGATTTTTATGATTTATTGAGATTTAATAATTACTAAAGCCAATTATGCCCAAAGAAACTTAAAATTTTAATTAAGCATGAAATACAATCCCAAGAATTATTAAAAATATATAGGAAATATATGAATGTAAATAAAATGCACCCTAAAATTTATATGACATTTGGGTTTAGATTTTTTTATTAATTAAATGAATAAGGAAAACTCTAATTAGGAAATTACTCTTAGATACCCAAAACCATTTGGGACTTTTGATTTCATTACAAACATCTTTATTAGCTGAGCATGAAGAAGGGTCAATTATAATTTCTAAGTACCTGCATAATTAGTTAAAATAATTCTAAATCCTACATCATTTAGTAAATTATCAATTGCTAATTAATCATATTAATAAACATTTTGAGTTTTAATGACAACTAGAGGTCTTAATAATTTTACTTAAGTATCATCATGATAGACAAGTGTATTTATATATTAAAAATACAAACTTGATAATTTCTAGAAATTTTAATTAATTATTGAATTAATTTGGTCATTAGGCATTATAAAATTTATAACTTTTGATCCAATCATCCAAATACCATAAACATTTTATGGGAAGTGAATAGTGATATGCTGAACTTATCATCAAAATTTTAAGTTAATTAAGCAAGCAATTTAAGAATAAATTAAAACTTTTTATTTTTGATAATTTTTAAATTATTTTTAAAATATTTACCAAAATTTAGAGTTTTAAAATTTATTAGATTTCTCTCTCGATGCTAAATCTAGAGAGAGGTCATTTAATGGTTAAATTGTTTTTTTGATTTTTCAAGTTCTAGTATAACTAAGTAATGTAGTTAAAAATTTAACCATTTGTTAAACTCTAATCTAGGTTATTTTAGAATTTATTCAATTCTGATGAATCTAATTAATTTTGTTATGGCCAATCATATTAGTGACGATGTTTTACATTATTTTAGTGTAATTTTCATGATTTTATATTATTATTTTATCTAAAATATCCTAATGTGTTCCAAAAATCATAACTATTAATCTAAAGCTTTGATTAGTTTGAAATTCTTATGATAAGTAGATTTTAGCATTATATTTATACCCTAAAAATTTTAGTTTAATTAGATTCATTTTTATAGAGTAATTAAAAAAATTATCATTTTAATAAAAATAAATTATCTCAAAAATATTTTGTGAAATTTATAGATTTTTAGACTTATATATTCCTTTCTAAAATATGAATCTAGAGAGGGATTGTTCATATTGTCTTAATTATTGATTTTATATAAATTTTTAAAGTTAAGCATTTTTTGAATAATAATTTAAGACTTAAATAAGCCCTAGATTAATGATTTTGAGATTTTGAATGATCTAGAATGTTTAAATATTTTTGCTAAGTCCTTTGTTGATTATTAAAGTATTTTTTAACAATTTTGATGAATTTTTATAATTTTTAATTAATTATTTATTTAAGACAACTAATAAACGTAAAAAAATCCATAAATCTTAAGCCAAAAGCTTATTTGACTTGAAATTTTTATGGCATGTAGAGAATAAGACTAAGTTAATTCCTTAAAATTTTTAGCTTGATTAGATTAGTATTTTAAGATTAATTTTAGATATTTAGTTTTCACTAAAACATAAATTACTCCCAAAATACTTAAAAAATAGAGATTTTATTCCTCCTGAAAAGCTGAATTCAAAGAAGCTTTATTTATAGTTTTTCAATGAGTTTTTATTTCTTATCATTTAAAATTTTGGGTTAAATCTAAGGAATTTTCAATTATCACTGTCCATCCTAATAAACTAATATGTATGGTCAGAGGGTTGTCTTCTCTATAGCTAATCAAACCTAAGAGGGGGTGGACAGTTTTCCACCCTCAAAGCCTAATTTTTTTTGGTAAACTCAGTTGAAAATTGAGTTTTTTTTTTTGCACCAAAAACCTTTAGAACTGAACAAGTAAGAGGAATCTAATTTAATTCTTAAATTCATACAAATCTCTTTCACAAAACATAAGCACTTATAATTGATTTAAAGTTTGGAGAAGTTATCTCATCGAAGCCCACATTTGGTGGATACTAGAAAAAAAAATTTAATTGAGGTGAGTTCCTAATGTGATTCTCTCTTTTTACCTCCCTCCATGATGTCATAAACCACCTCTTGTTGCTATAAATTGATTGATCTTGGACTTAGAAGGCACAAGAAAATGAGGTGCTTAATTTAGGTAAGAAGGTGTGTGTAGTGATTTTAATGTGCTAATAATGAAAAAAAGAAGAGGCATGTAAGAAGTTTTTATATGCCTTCCAATGTGAAGAAAAAAAAATTTCTTCTCATGCTCATCTCCCTCTCTTTTTTTATTGTATTTGGCATGCATCCTTTCTATTAAAACTAAAATTTTGATTAAATTTGGAGTATGGGGAGCAAAGATAATTTATTTTGGGTTAGGACTTGAGTTCTAAAAATAATATCAAAAACTTAATTTTTAATATTTTATAGAAGACTTAATCCTTTGATGTATATGCTTTAATGAAGTATAGCAATAATCAATAACACTATAGAAAAGTATAGTGTAGAAAAATAAAGAAAGAAAACACAGAGATTTTCATATGGTTCGGCCAAACCCCAAAAACTAGCCAACGTTCACGCCTAACCACCTAGGCTAGAAATTCACTAAATCAATGTTGAGATTACAATAAATATCCCATACTCTCCTTCATGAGCAAGTATAACCCAACACCATACTTTTCTTAATGGGAAAGTACAACCCAATAATATACTTTCCTTAATGGGCAAGCACAACCAAACAAAAAAAATAAGAAAGAGGAATATGAAAGTATCTAACACTCAATTTAAAAGTATTTTGTTCTCACAACTCAACTACAATATTATTAAGGCAAGTGAAATCAAAGGTAAGAAAGGTATCTCACTTTAATTGATATCAAAATTTGAAAGCAATGATTAAACTTGAAATGTATACAGAATACAAATGAATCTTTAAAATACTTGATGTGAATATAATAACTTGAAATCAAATTGATTTAATTAATGATTTGAAATGTAGCACAATAAAGATTTGAAAAACTAAATCAATTAATTATTACAAAAGAGACTTTGTGTTTTTTAAATGATCAAATGTAAAATAAAATCATAAACACATGAACTCAATTAAAATCTTTTTTAAAAGAACTATCACTTATGCAAAAGATTAGATAATTTAAAGAAAAAGAAAACTTGCTACTCACAAGAATTCTATATAAATTAGTCAACACAAAATTAATCTCACTTAAGGATATGTAAGAATAAAGAAGAGAAAAGAATTTGCAAACACAAAACTTGATCCAAACACAAACAAAAATTATGGACAACTTGGAAAGGTGTATAAATAGATGAGTTAAGCACAAAACAAATTGACAAAATACTAAGGAATCTTAAGCCAAGAAAGAGATCAAGGTCTCACACAAGAATATGGGGAAAATTTATGGCACCACGTAGACTTTTAGGAATTTCTTATTCGAATGATCAAATGCATCATTAAAGAATAAATATATTATCTCAGAAGATAAACATGTTTTCCTATTATGGATCAGATCATTTAATAAAAGACTCCTAAGGCTAATGGGTCTTTTTATGTACCATAGATTTTTTCCCTAATCAACTTGGAAGAGTAGAATAGGGTTTAATTTAAATTGGGTTCATGGTTCCCTATGGAGGCAAGCCCCTATAGTTAATTACATCTTAATAAGGGTCTCTTCCTAAGAATACTCGATTAAAGAAATGAGTTGTTATTTCTAAAAAGTTTAAAGTTGGTTTTCAAAGGATTGATTTTTGGAATTTTCAATTAGGAATAGTTCAAATTGGAGAGAGTTATTTTAGAGGTCAAACAGGGATGAAGTAGGAAATATCTTTTGATACTGAGATGCCTAGTATGCATTTCAACTATCCTATAAATGGGCTTTCAAATTTGGAATTTAGTTTAGATTTTGTGTTGACATTTTCTTAGAAGTCTAGGACTTAAATTCTAGTAGAACAAGACTACAAAAATTCATAGGGTTGAAGAATTATTCATGAAAAGGATGCTTCAGAACCTAGTTTACAAGTGCTTCTGACACATGTCAGATGCTCGACCTAATTTTATTTTGGGAATTATTAGACATTCCTCTCACTTGAGGGAACTAACCTATCCCTGACTCTTCTAAGCATACAACCCGCCTGGAGAGAGCTACCAGCTAACACCACCTAGTTGTATTTTAAATTCATGATGCCAAGTCATATGAATGCAAGATGGCTAGGATGTTGTGTTTTTAGGAAAGAAATCTATGAACCTAGACTCACTCCCTAATCCTTAGGATTATATAGGGTATGAAATACATCTAACTAATGCACATATTTTTAGATTTTTAAATGTTTTGATTCAAGATTTTTTAAGGTCTTGGGTATGTATTTTTATGCTTAATGTCATGCAATTAGAAATGATTATGGGTCAAATCAATAATATAATGTAGGCTTCCCCGAGAAGGTGGTCATCCTCACAAGTCAGATGCCCCCAATGTGTAATAGAAGAAGTTGCCCAATTCAAGGATTGGAGCAATATGATTTTATGGTTTCAAAGCTTGATTGTTTCTAATTAATTTTATGTTTTGCCTAAGGCTTTAGTTTATGTAAGGTTTTATGTTTTATTTAGTTTTGTTTCAATTTTTTAGATATAAATTAGGTATAAAATTTAACTTTCCCTATGAGCCTAATCATCCAGGCATTCATTAGAGGAAAGACGACAAAGAGAGAAACCTAAAAAAATAGGTTGATTATATTGTGCACCCAAAATAAATCAAGCCAATTTAATTTAAGAAAAAGGCCAATGCGGTCAGGCACCAATGTACAACCCGGAAGAAAATGCAAATGGGCAGTCGACCTTTGCCCTTATATAGCCCAGCCTAGAACTACAAGTCTCTATGGGCCTTCTTTCCAGGATAGTCTCCTTCTTCAAGGACATCCATTGGGCTCCATAGGGGACCACTACACCTATCTTCTAGTAGGGTCAGCTCTTGCTAATCCTGTACCACATAGATCCTAACCTAATTTTAAGCTCAAATTTACATTTTGATTTCAAAATTAATTCTTAGCCCTGTAAAACAAATTTTAGCAAAATATAAACAACACTCAGTTATTGTTCATAAACATACAGGCTTAGCATTAGCTACTTGACAAGCCTACTTATCATATGGGCTATGCTTAAGGACTTAAGCATACATGCAAGAAAATAATGTTTTTAATTTATTTATGATAACAGTCCTTCCTAGCATAGCCCCTTGTAGAAGATAATATTAGATCTAAAAAAATGTCCTATCATCCAGTCTAATGGCCAAATAATCCTAGACATGTAATCCAAAATAGCTCATCACAAAGACATGTGAAGCACATTATATCACAACACATCACAAGGAATCATAAAGAATCACAGAATGACATAACCTAAGGCTAGGGTCAATGACCAAATGATCTAGTGTGTAAAGTAAATAGGCTTGTTTAGCAAGGCTTTGCTAGGCCTCTTTGGTTCAAGTTTCAATTTGGAGTTTTGAATTTATATATATTTTATGTTTAGTTGGTTTAAATTCAAATGATTTAGTAATTTATTTTCATTTTTATTTCACTTTTATTTGGTTAAAGTAATATTTAGGTTTTTAAGAATGAAGAGTAGAATGGATCTCATTTTTTGGGATGGAACTCACCCTATTCTACATCCTAACTCCTAATAAAATGAAATCCTCATCCTAAGATGAAGATCTATCCTAAACATATAACTAAGATCCTTAAGTATCTTAGTTAATTCTTTTTATTTTATTTAGTTTGAATTTTGGATTGATGTTTCATTTCTTTCCTTTGAAATTTAGAATTGATTTGATTTTCATTATTTGTTAAATTAATTCTTTTAATTTGATTTGATTGAATTATTTTGTTTGGTTTTATTTGAATTGGTTTATTTCATTTAATTTGTTTATTTCATTTATTTTATTTGGTTTACATTAGTGTTTTTCATTAAGTTATGTTAATTTCATTTGATTTAGTTTAGGCTAACCTAAAGAACTTAGGTTAATGTTTAATTCATTCTTAGATTAGATTGATTGAAAATGTAAGGGTTCATTAAGTGTTTGTAGTAGTCTGATTAACTTAAAGTTTAATTACTTTTAATATGATTTATTAATTTCATTAGTCCTTAAGTATGCAATTTATTAAGTTCTTTGATTTAAGATGTTTGGTGAACTATCCTAAGTATTTTTGATATTGATGAAGATTAAATCAACTTATTTCATGATTTAATGGATTTATGAATTTTATTAATTCATTGTTAATATGTATTGACCTAAATATTTGGAAATTCAAGTATTCTCAATCCAAAGATCAATTGGATTTGAAATTTGTATGGAAAGCGGGGTTACATGTCAATTTCATATTTCCAAAGTTTCATCATGATTAGATTCATAATTAGGCTGTAATTAAAGTTTTAATTATTTCATTAAAACCCAAATTAGGCCTAATTTAATGCAAATCATTTATAAGTTTTATTTTTCATTTATTTCTCTTTGGAAGATGTTTCCAAAAAAAGTTCATTCATAATTTTTGGACATTTTGTTGATTTATTATGATTTAATTAATTTCTTATTAATTATTTGAATTATTTAATTTATTTAATTTCTTAATTAAGTAATTTTGTGGTTTATTAAGTTATATGAGTTTCATTAGTGTTTTTATGCTTATTAAAGTTCATTAAATTAATTTAAGGATATTTAGATCACTTTGATTAATTAATTCTTTTATATTAATTCATTTTCATTAATCCCCAAGTTCATTTGAATTTAATTAATGGTTTGATATTAATTATGGTTTAATTAATTTTAATTAAACCCAAATTAAGGCTAAAATAATTAATTGGGGATTTTATTTTTAATGGATTCTTATCATCAAGATGAATCCATAGAGCCCAAGTTTTCATTTTTTTTTGATTTATGTTTATTTTTCTATGAATTTTTAAATTTTCTATGACTTTGAATTAATTTTTAAATAGAATTGGCCATTTTATAATGGCAGGCTAATGTGGTGCCGTCGTGGCATGATGTGAGTCAACCACACGGATCACATGTAACATCCATGTCAAAAGCAGTGCCATGCGAGATGATCCTCAACTATCCACCGAAGATCGGATGGTCCCAATCGATTTTGTAGTTTTCTTGAGAGATTAAATTGAACTGTCTGACTAAATCATGATAATCCACTCCTAATAGGAGGATCAGATGGCAGGGATTAGATCCCACGATCTGTTGGCAAGAGACAGACATCATTCTCTATTTTAGCTTAGTTTTTTATAATAGCCAAAGATTTTCATCACGATTTTGATTTCAAAATAATCAGTGATCGATTTACATCCCATCCATAGTTTAATCCACTTTGGGATCAAATTTATTTCAAAAGGACCAAAACCAATGGCTAGGGAGGATGGTGAGGGAGTGTACCTCAATTTCAACAATCACCGGTGATAAGATTGACTTTACTAGCTTAATTTCTACTCAACGAAGGTGTTGGTAAAGTTTAACAGCTTGTCTCCCTATGGTTCAATCCCTAGACCAATATCAACTCAATTTTTTTGGTGATCTCGATCATTTTCTGGCTCACCTGTAGCGAGAGGTTGAGGCAGAAATTTGTTTGAGATCGCTTCGACCTCTAGACCATATTGAAACCTTCAATTTGATGAGAAAACCTCTCTCATGGATTTCATAATGAATAGAGCTCAATTTTCATCCGTTCACTGGCATTCCGGTGGTGAGAGGCCAGAGGAAGGGTCCCCTCTCTCATCTCTTTCCTTAGTGTACATTTTGGAAAATGAAAAGGGGGAGAGAATAGGCTATCCCTCCCCTCTTTCCAAATCTGGTTGAGAGCTTGATTTCTTAAATTATAGGTGACTAGAATCCAGCCACCGGCAATGATAAGGCAAGCCAAGGGGTGGATTTAATCCCCCTTGTCCTTGTGAGCAAGATTGGATGAGGATTGGGAAGAGAAATATGCAAATATCTTGCTTTCCTTTCTTGGTCAAGCTTCTTATCTTCTTCTTCTTCCTTCATCTTTTTTCTTGGCACTTGGCTTCTTCCCTTGGAGAAGGAGAAAGCCAATTTTGCTTTGGTTTGAGGACTTGATTTGTGGCCTTCAATTGATGGCAGCCATCTCCCATGCCTTTATGAGATAGAATTTTATTTTAAAGGGGTAAGGGGTTAAGGAAATCAAAATAAAAATTTTCTTCCTATAATCCCTATTTTCCATTGGATTAGCTTGTTATTTTGACTTATTTTAAATTTAATTAAGGTTACTTGACAACCTCCATTAAATTATAATAAGTTCCACAAGTTTCATTCCAAATTGAATCCAATTGGTGATTAATCTTGGCATTGAAATTAGTTTCAATTTCAAATGCTTTGACCACCATTAATTGATTTTAAATTTTGATTTTGATTATCCTTAACTTTACATTGGATGATTGATTTGGTTTTGATTTAATTAATTCATTTAAATTTGAACTAATTTTGGATTTTACTTCATTTCAACCTATTTAAGCCTAAATGGGTTAACATTGGGTTCAAATGACCAGTTTGACCCAATTGGATTGGGTTTGGACCCCAATAATGTTTGATCAAATGTGTGAGATGATTTGGAGTGATTGATTTCAATTAATTTCAATTAAATTTCAATTTAAACCAATTTGACCCAAAGTGGGCTTAATGGATTAAGCTTGGGTTTCCTTTAGTCCAATGACCAATTTGACCAAATTACACCTAATGATCAGTTGGATTACGTTTAATTATCCTTTTCAAATAATTTTTAGTAATCAAATTGAGTTGATTTCAACTTAATTTATGTTTGAACCTAATAGGACCTACTTATGTTCATTTAGAATAAGTGGGCTAATTAACCCAATTAAGGCCTAATTGAATTTTAATTTCTTTAGATTTATGATAAATCATATTTATTTTATCATTTGAAACATTTTGAATGATTGCATTTGTCAAATTCTTGGTGGGTTGACCTTGGATTTGGTGGGACCCACTTAAAATCAAACCTATTTCAAATGGGTTGACTAGATTTGACTTTGGTTTACTTTTGGATTTGATCTTTATTTTAATTTGATTTGAGTTTGATTTATTTGGATTTCATTTGATTTGATTTAATCCAATTTTGAAAATTGGATTTAGTCTACCTAAGCCAATTAGGTTAGATCAAGCTATAGATTGATGTCCTAGGTCACAAGGTATAGTGTCCTAAGCATTGAATTAAGAGACTTCTATTTGAGATTAGGACATCCTAATTACTAAATTTAGAATGATATTAACCTCATCCAAAGTGAGGTCAATAATGAATAGCAATAAAAATGAAATAAAGAACCTTAAATAAGCTCTCCGTCGAGATGGATTTCAACCAATGCTCCAACATCTTTAGTGAAATCTTCAAGATAATGACTTATAGGTTGGAAGATGGAAGAATGATGAAAAGATTAGCACTTTATTTATCAAGAAAGATCTCCAAAAAAAAATTTGCAAGAATTCGGCCAAGTGATGAGAAAAGTCCAAGAAGAATTAACCTAATCTTAAGAACATTATATATAAGAAAATGAGCCAAGAGGGGTCATCCAAAGAGATGAGAACATGAGGGAAAACACTTTAGGAATTAATTTAACTTAAGTCAATCAAAATAAAAATTAATTTGCATGAGGGAGAATTCAATCAATGTAAATAGGAGGGAAATTCTATTTGAAAATATGGTTTTATTTGAATCAATCAAATTGAATTTCAAATTGCTTGATGAGGAGTTCAACCAAGGTAAAGAAGAGGGAAATCCAATGAAAAAAATCAGCCAAGGCACATGACATGATCTCTAATGTAATTTGAAAGTTAATTGACATGAGGGTCGGCCAAGAGAGAGAAAAGAGAAGGTAAATTTGAAATTTTAACATATATATCATGACTCCAACTAATTAGCTAAGTAAAAAAAATTAATTCAAATTTTAATTAATTTAATTATGCATGTGATGTGGTCATCCAAGGAGGTTTCCATAATGGGATTCAATTATGATCAAATGCAAATTCATGGAATATTCAATCAATTAATCTTTGTTGAAAGAAAGAGGGAAAGATATGATTCTAAAGCATATTAAATTTAATTCAAGAGAATTAATGAATTTTGGCCAAGCTAGTTACCGAAAATAGATTATATTTATTTTAATGCACTAAAATCAAATTAAATGATGAAGAATCAAATTTTTGGAGATTTTAAATTGATAATCATCATGTGAATAATTTGAATTTAATTAATGGTATGGTTGGCCATGGATAGTTTCTAAAAATAAACATTTTTAAAAGGAAAGAGGATAATTCCATAACTTGTTTTAACTGAATTTAAATTAACTCAAATAAACTTAGATTAATTCAAATTATCTTAATTAAAATTTAATATGGTCAGCCACAAATATTCTATAAAGAGTTAGGTTCAAATTTACATAATTAAGCAAGATAATATTAATTTGAATTCAAAATAATTCAAATTAAAGATTCAAATAAATGAATTTTTTAACTTAGAAAAAGACTGAATAATCATGGAAATTTATTGAATTGGCAATCACATGATTTATTTTGCAAATAAATTAGAAAATGAATTTGGCCAAAATGGTTTAGGAAGATAGATATGATAGGTGAGAGAAAACTAGGATAATAGGAGATAGAAAAATAATACAATGAATAATTTTTGAATAATTTAGATTTATGCATTGAACTAATGGATAATGAACATGACTAAGTATGAAAATAATTTAATGAAATGTGAACTTAATAATTTAAGTTGCATGAGAGCACAATAATTGGAATAAGGTTTATACATTTAGTTCACATTATCCAAAATAGATAATTTGGAGAATAATTGTAAATATGAAATATGGAATTTATGAATAAATCTAAAATAAATTAATGATTTATTTTATTTTAGTGAACTTTTCATTTGCATTAATATAGTTAAACCTAGAAAAATTTTTACTCGGTTCAAGTTCAATAGCTTTAACATCCTGAATTAACTGATGAACCTAGAGTTGAAGAATTTTCTTGCACACTTGAATTTAACTTGATTAGTAACATTTTAACATGTGTTTATTATCATCAAAATAAATCTCATATGATGTGGAGCTCATGAAGTCAATAGAATTATGTTCAATTAATCATTTAAAGCACTTATGATTAATTAGCTTACTTTAATTTGATTTAATACTAGGTCAACTCAATTTTACTTATAAGTTGAATTGGGTCAAATGACCCAATTGGTCATTTTGGGTTCATTTGGATCCATTAGCCAAATTAGGCCTTAATTAGGCTTGAATTAATTTTGAGCGAGTTGATATATGATTTCAAAATTTTAGGAAACTTTAAGATGTTTTGAATTAGTGGCACCCAAATAGGCCAATTTGGGTCAAATGTACCAATTGGCCAAATTGGACATAAATTAGACTTAGATTAATTTTGGCTGAGTTGATATAATAGTTTCAAACCTTTAAGAAAATTCAATCATATTTAATGTTGATTAGAATTCATTTTTGGCTTAGTAGGGCCCACATGGGTCAATTTGGGTCATCAAATGATCTAATTAGTCAAATTGAGCCCATATTTGTCTTAGATTAATTTTGAATGAGCTGATACAATGATTTCAAATCTTTAGGTAATTTTATTTTGATTTGTTTTTATTAGATTTGATAATGAGCTTAGTGCAGCCCACATGGATCAATTTAGGTCAAATGGCTTGTATTTAATTAAGCTTCAATATCAACTCTAAGCTTTTAAATTGATTTAATTTGAAATTTGATTTGGTTTGAATTTTGATTAATAGGGCCTAAATGAGTTAATTAGATTAAATCACATAATTTACCTAATTATGAGTCAAGTGGATTTAGATTTTAGTTCAATATGTCTCATCTTTAGTTTTATTCAATTTCATTAAATTCAAGAGTGTTTGAATTCACTAAACCTATTTGGATTGGGTTAAACCCTAATGGGGGCCAACTAGCCCAACCTAGGTCTAATCTTAGAGTTAAAATTTTAGTTTAGTTTTAGATTTGAATTCTAAATTTCATTTTATTTTATTTTGATTTTTATTCATTTTGGTTTTGACTTTGGTGCTCACCTAGCAGTAAGAAAATGTCCTTAGTGTCTAAGTGAGGATGTCCTTAGTCTAGGATTAGAATCTTAAGTATTTAGAAGATAAGTGTTAGCCTTATTAAAAAAATGTGGTCAGCAACTAGACCCACAATTTGTCTGATGGACTATCTAGAGTGCATCGCACATATTGGCATTGACTAGTCTGGCTAATTAAATCTAAATGAGCTATGACTAAAGTATCTTATAAAGATTTTGATTTTGTCTAAATCCTATAGAGTTAGAATTTGCATCTTGATCCCATTCAATTTAAATATTTATGATTTAGAGCTTAGGAAACTTACAAGTTTGAATGAATCTTGATGTCACTAAGGTCCCCCAATTATCTTATAAGTTTGAACAAATCTTGATTTGGAAGGAATTATTCTTAGAAAAACTTAAGAAACTTATCTTCCTAAGTTTACTTATCCTCCAAGGGCAAAGATGTCACTAGGGTGGATTCCACTAAGGGATTGAGTCTTAACCTAGTTATGTTAACCAGAAAAGATGTTGTTGAGGGACTTAGTTCTAACTTGACTACACTTAAGTAGATTTTTATTCCCATTGATTTTCAATGTGTAACCTAAAAAGAAAGCACAAGGCTTTTATATTCCTAAGTGAAACTAACCAAGGGGATAGCCAAAATGACTAACTAACCCAAAGGGAGGATCTATAAGTCTTTAAATTAAGATAGACTAGATCTTAAGGTTTTCTTTCCCATTAGTTTTAAATGACTAACCTAAGACGAAAGCACGGGACACACATCTTCTTAAATAGAACAAACCAATGGGATAGCCCTAATGACTAACTGAAGAGGAGTGTCTATAAGTGTCTATACTAAGATAGACTAGATCCTAAGATTTTCTTTTCCAATAATTTCCAGTGACCAACCTAGGAAGAAAGCACAGGGACTCACATCTTTCTAAGTGGAACTAGCTAAGGGGATTGTCCTAATGACTGGCCAACCTAAGGAATTAGATTTATAAGTGTTTATATTAAGAAAAACTAGATCTTGAGGTTTTCTTTTTCATTAATTATCAATGACTAACATAAGGAAAAAAGCATGGGGTGGAATTAGTCAAGAGGATAGTCCCAATACTAACCAACCTAAGGGGATGATCTATAAGTATATACAAAGATAGAATAGATTCTAGATATTCTTTGCCATTAGTTTTCAAAGACTAACCTTGGTAGAAAGCATGGGGACTCACATCTTCCTAAATAGAACCAGATAAAGGGATAGCTTAATTATTAATCAAGCTAAAGAGAAAAATCTATATGTATCTATAATGAGATAAACTATATCATATTATTTTGTTTTTTCTTCTTTTTTGTAAAAAGATTTCCATTGAGGAACATAGTCCTAACTAGTAGTGGAATTTGGAGAGAATACTACTAGGGGACTTAATCCTAACTTAACTACACTGATTTAAACTAGAGAAGGATGCTAATGGGGGACTTATTCCTAATCTAGCCATACTAGAGTGCTAGAATGACACTAAAGGACTTAATTCTAATCTCATCATACTAAATATTGTCTTCTTGCTTTTTATTCTTAGAAAGGATGCCACTAAAGAAATTTGTTCAAACTATCAGTGGTAGTAAGAGGGGATGCCATTAGGATACTTAAGTCTGAACCTAACTACACTAGTATAAGCTAGAGAAGGATGTGACCGGGGGACTTAGTCCTAATATAGATGTACTTGAGGGATAGAATACAACTGAGAGACTTAGTCTTAACCTCATCATACTAAAGATTTTATTTTATTCATAGAAAAGATGGCATTAAGGGACTTAGTCCTAACTAGTAGTGGTAGTTAGAGAGGAGTCCATTAAGGGATCTAATTCTAACCCAACTACACTATTTTAAACTAGAAAAAGATGCCACTAAAATACTTACTCCTAATCTAGTCATACAAGAGAGATATAATGTCACTTAGGGACTTAGTCCTAATCTAATCATACTAAAAGTTTTTGTTTTTTAGTTTCTAGAATGGATGCCACTGAGGGACTTAGTCTTAATTAGCAAGGGGGAACTATTATTATGATTGATAGACAAATTTGATTTTAAGTAATTTTTGCAACAAAAAAAAGTTAAGTCTTTCAAAGATGAAGACACCCTAAAGTGGTGTTCCATTCCCAGAATTTTTGGATTTAGCCATAATCAAATATCAACACAAGTGTATTCAAAATTTAAAATTTTATTGCTCAAGCCACATTTTTAAATACAATCATCTGTAATACTTATTCAATAATGTTCATTAATAAGAAGTATTATATGTTCACCAATGCAATCAATTAGTTGGTAGGAACTACCTTCATAAACCTTTTCTACATTAAATGGCCCTTCCCATGTAGTCTCAAACTTATTGCCCATCTTTTTATAACCTAAAATTGGGCCTTCAAAGAACTGAGACCAAGTTGCCTATTTGAAAGGTTCAAGGATGGACCAGCCTATTATGGGCTTGAAGCAGTTTTTAACAAGTAAAGCTCAAGATCTTATTAAGCCTACCACATTTCTCTTCATGACCCTTAAGCCCTTCCAACTAAAGTTGGGTGTTTAGTTCCATCATGATTCAATTATTGTTGGTGATTCTCAAATATGGCAACTACACTTAGCCTTAGCCCCATAAACTAAAGCAAAAGGCACAAATTGAGTTAGTTCTTATAAGTAGCCTGATTGGTCCATAAGGCCTCAACAAACTTCTCATGCCATTAATGTTTATTTTCATCAAGAATCTGAACCAATGGTTTATTTAAAGCTTTAGCCAATCCATTTTCTTAAAGGTAATAGATTGTTGAATATCTCTACAACAACAACAACAACAACAAGCCTTCATCCCACTAAGTGGGTTGGCTACATGAATCCTTTGTCTTCATCGTGTCCTATTATTTGACAAATTCTCATTTAATTCAAGTATACTAAGGTCATTTTTTATACATCTTAACCAAGTCTTTTTAGGTCTACCTTTATCTTTCTTAACATAAGTCAAATCTAATGCATCTAGTCTCTAACCTCATCTTTTAATCGATGCTTTATATGTGACCAAACCATCTAAGGTGACTCTCTCTAATCTTATCTACCACTGGTTAAATATCTCTAATTAATATTATATTTTAATAGCAAAATTATTTATTTTTATTGATTGAAATTTTGGACCATTATTGAATATAATTCAACAAACTACACCAAATTGATATAGGATATGCTCCTCAAAGAAGTTGAGTAATATTGTGCCTTAACTTCCAATAATAAGATTGCTTCAAGGTATTTTCAAAAGTATTCAGTCAAAGCTAATATGAAATGGTGTACTTAAGTAGATGGAGGATCAATGGTCTTATGATGTCTATGCCCCAACACACAAAAAGCCAAAAGGAAACCATCATATGTAACACATTAGGTGGTTGGTTTAAAGTGACACCAAGTACTTGACACTAATGATAATGAGGTGCAACATCAAGGAATCATTATTGACCAATAATATCCAAGTCTTTTAATTTAAATTTAAATTTTAGGACCATATTGATGTGCACCGCACAATCTTACATATATCTTAGTCACAATCTTTTGAGCTTCATTTTTATCTAAATAATATAGGCACATCTGATCAAATGACCATCGATACAACACATTATTTATTAAAGCATATCATAATGATCACTTCTTTATTTGATTTCTCAAAGATTTATTTGATGGGAGTCTTCCCTCACATAAGTACTATATGAATGGTTGTCTTCAATTAACCTCTTCATGCTTTCAGCATGGGTAGTTGTCCCTTCAATTTTAGTCTATTAATGTAGTCTAAATCTATAAGAGACAGAACCTGATGACTTTGGACTTTTACAAGAATAGTCTCTTCTTATAAACAAGTGATCTCTTTCACGAGCTTTGCAAAAGTGTCTATAGTAGAATTGTCTCTATGTGGGACCCTATATGGAGTCATAATTAGGATCTACTTAAGTAACTTCATAGCATATTTATGATAGTTATAACATTTTGGATTCAAAACATTGTAGATTCCTCCCACTTGATTGATCACTAATTCGTTATTTCTAAGGATTTTTATTTCTTTTATCTCTACTAAAATTGCTAACTCTAAACTAGTTATCAGAGTTTCATATTCAGCTTCATTATTCATACAAGTCTCTAATAAGTGGTAGGATTATCACATCATTCCCTTATCTAGGGTTAGAAATATTAGGTCAATTTTGACTTTCCTTGGGATGGTAAAGTTCACAGTCCCTCATCCACAATCAATTCTGAATTGTAAGAATTTTCCTAAAGTCACTTCAAAGGTGCATTTTAAGGGATTTATCTTAAAATCATTGTGGCAAAGTCATTCAAAAATTATTCTCAAATCATAGAGGTGGTTTTTTATTTGCTTTTAACAAGATCCTCGATGTAGCACTCCACTTGATTGTGGATAAGGTCATCAAAAATCTTTGTCAAAGCCCTATAGTAAGTTGTCTCGACATTTTTGAGATCAAACAGCATGATTGTGTAACAAAAGATCCTTATTGAGGTTTCGAATGCCATGTGCAACTCATCCTCAAGGGCCTTCTATATTTGGTTATAACCATATGAGTAATCCATAAAGGAGAAGATTTCATATGAGGAGGCTATGTCTACCATGAGTTCTAGCATGTGTAATGAAAACTCATCTTAGGACAAGCCTTGTTCAAGTGTTTAAAATTGACATATATGTAAATCTAACCACTTTGTTATTCACTAGGATAATGTTAGCTAACCAAGAAGAATATTTTCTTCTCAGATAAAACCAACATTAATTAGCTTCTTAACTTCAATAATAATTTGTTGTTTGATGTTTAATCACATATGTCAAGGGGTTGCTCTACTAGAATGATAACAGGCTTAATCTTGAGCTTATAACTTGCCACACCTAAAGGTAAACCAAACATTTCATCATAACTCCAAGTAAACTCTATGAGTAGCTTGATTAATTCATTGGTAACTAATTAATTTAGAAGAGAGCTTGTGAATGTAAGTCATGGATTAGTTTCCCTTCCTGAAATTATTTCTCTTAACTCGTCAATTGTAAATTTAATTTATTCTTCAAATTCTAGGTTTTCTAAGATCTCTACTCATTTACTGAGTTAGATTGATTTGTAAAGAGAATGTTAGGATACCTATTTTTAGTTATCATTATGCAATATTCATCATCACACAATGGCCCTATAGTATCAAACCTTAAGTCAACTTTTTGTTTCAATTTCTTAAATTTAATTTCCTAGAGTTTCCCTTGGCATTGAGCTATACCCTTAGACCACTTGCAAGGGATCAAACCACATTTAATTAAATTTTTGACACAAACAATATACCAATAGAAAGCCAGTTTCACTATTTCTTTGAAATTCTCATCTTTAAGTCTTTGCATTGAGTTGCACCCCTATGCAAGGGATTAAATAACATTTAATTAATTTTTCAACACAAGTAAGATACCAATCAAAAGACAGTTCCACTATGTCACTAAAATTCTCATCTTCAAGCTTTACACCTTCTAAGTTTGAAGATGTATATATAGATTAAACCTTCTGAAATTTTTCAACTTCTCTGGTAAGGTTAGGGGAAACTTTAACTTCTACGCTTATCACTTTATTCTGAGATAAGGATATTAGAGTTAGAGTGTCCACATTTTTATTTAACCTTTAAAACATAAAAATTTTAGACTCATCTCTTAGCTCTTAGACCAAGTCCTCACCACTGTCGAATTCTAAGGAGATTTCAAACTTGAACCATGCACAATTCTTTCACTTTCTTTTGAAACTACACCTCATATCCTTAACTCATCATCCAAACTAGACTCTAAGTTGATGTGCATTGTTGACATTTTATTTTCAAAAATTTCTTCTCTTTTAATTTTATCTTTTTCTTTATTTTCTCTTCTATTTTTGTGTACCTAGCAAGGCTCGTATTTTTAGAAAAGATAATTTGTTTCTTAAATAAATAGTAAACGACATCCTCATATATTTAAATCTCATGAATATAGAATGGTTGTATATTCCCTTTATGGCATGTTAAACTCTATCTCATGTATACTTGATATATTGATGAAGGCTAAAGGGGATCATTTTATATTTATGGATCCAGGGTCTAGCCAAAAGAGCACTAAAAGATCTTTTTGAGTCTATGATATGAAATTTAGCTTTAGTCTTTAGATTCTCTATTTCTAATAACAATGTAATTAAACTTAAGTCTCTTTCTCCTTTTTCATTGAATTCACACAGCATCATCTTATCAAAACTGAGCCTGCATGCATCTACTCTGAAGTAAGCTAAAGCATTAACATTCATAATATTGATCGATGCACCAAGGTCAACAAGCACTTTAAAGAGTTTGAAATTATTCATATTAACCATTATATAGAAGGGTTGATTATGATCAGCAGTTCCTAGTAGTAGATTTTTATCAGAGAATATAACCCAAGGAACTTCCTTAAAGTAGGTTGCCTTATTAAAGGAAGTTGCTACTAACTGGGTAAGGTAAATTTTTGGATTAAGTAATTTCTTGATCATGGAATCCTACATTTCCTTAGAGAGGAAAAAGGTGTCATAGATACTTAGCATTAAAACAGACTTCCTAGGATTATCTAATACATTAAAATCAACCTTTGAAGAATAGATTTTGATGTTGATTGATTAGGAGGAAGGTCTTCTTATGGAAGCTCAAGAATCCGATTAGTGTTAAAGACTTATTTTCCCTTCTTCTTGGGTGTCATTCGAGATAGTAAGACTTTTCTATTATAAAGATTAACTTCAGTAATCTCTTTTAATTAGAAGCAATAGTTAATTATATCCTCAACAATTTAATCATGTTCTCCTCTCAAACATTCTAAAAATATACCCTGAAAGTTTAAACTATGAGAATCACTATTAGAACTTGGTTCATATGAATCTTTTTTTGGGAAATTGAAATTTTCATTGCTATCTTTATCTTCAAAAATTTTATTTTCATTTTTATTATTAGGTGAAAAACATAAAAATATAACCCTCCTTTACTAGAATTTTATTAGGATTATAATAAAATAGATACAAAGTGAGGGGGATATTTGGTCTAGCCTTATCATCATCACCAATAATGATTTTATGAAGTGCATGTCTTCTCTCATTTTCATCAGTCTCTCCTAAACTGCTAATTATTCAAGGTTTGTAGAGAAGCTAAAGGGGAGACATCTCTGACGCACTTCTCAAAACTGAATGCTCAACTTGGATGGTTGCCTTCAAGTTTTTTGATGGACCTACAGTGACAATTTAAAAACCTTAATAAAAAATTTCAAGGAGACAAAACAAAATCTAAATCATTAGAATGAAGTTACATGTAACTATTAAATCTCAAAACTTACATGTAACTACTTTGATTGACTCTTGCTTAGAGTAAACAATGTATTCATTTGGGATCACAACTATTCCTTGCTTGATGTTTCTCATAAGATAATTTTTAAATGTAAAGTATCTTTTATTATATATCCTAGCATATGATAGAAGGGGGAGTAGTTAAGGTCATTAACCCTTTCTACCTCCTCTAGTTTCATAAGATCAAGTAATTTAAAGTTTGCCTTCTTCACTATATTTTTGAAAATTTTCTTAACTACCTCTCTTTTGAAAAATATGTTTAATTAAGTCTTTCCTCAAAAGAGGTGGAATGCTACTTTCTAGGCACTAACTGCTACTACAAAGGTGGTTGTGGTTGTAGTTACTCTAAAGAAGGAAAAGGTTTCTTCCTCTTTATACTATTGAAACTGGCCCTAACTTCTTACCTAGTAGTTTATATGTCTATTACTTCCTACTACAAAATAAAATTGCCCCTTCATGAAAGATAAGTAGAATGCCTCTTCCTTAATATTAAAGGCCTCACTCAGAAGTTTCTCAAAATTTCTAATTTTAAACCACTTCAGAAGGAAGGCCACTAGACCATGAATATTCCTGATAAGGATTTTTCATAGCATGTTATTCTTGCAACAATGGTTCATATTTCATACTTAGGTTTCTCCACCCCTAAGATATAATCAACAAGAGACTCATTTAGCTTCTATTTTTGTTCAACTAGATCCTTGACCGTGAAGTGGTGTTGATCACTGGAAAACTCTTAATAAATAAACCATATAATTGAGCAAATATCTGGACAGATACATTTGCTAGTTTGATATACCAACCAAATACTACACCAAACAAACTACTGACAAACTATCTAAATGACATTGCATCACTTCCCCGTGTATTATAACAGCTAGCCCTAAAATGTGTTAAGTGTTATTAAGGGTTACCCATTCCATTGAAAACTTTAAATGAAAGGGGCATAAATCCTTTAGGATATGGTACCACAATGAATTCCTCCAAGTATTATTTACCCTTTAGAATAGTTATAGCTCCCTAGAATTAGTTCAGTGCCTCCTTTACCTGTTGCTCTATTAGGTCCCTTAAATCTTTCTCCTATGAGACTCTCTCTACTATTTTCCTATCATGACTATGTTCTCCCTCATCCAGTGCAAGATTTCTCTCTTTAGCTATCTGAATATATTTAGGTTGATCTATCTCACTTTGAATTAATAATTGGCCTTGTAAGGGTAAAATTGTATCCATCCTTTCTTTCATTCTTCTCTCCATCTTAGAGATCAAATCATCCTTCTTTCGAAGTTTGATAAAAAGATGTTAAGTTCGTTCGATTGTAACACCTCTCCTACAACATCCAGAACTTTCTCAAACTCTCAATGAGACTATTTAGTAATAACCATAAAAACATGTGCTTCTTCTATTTCTAGGTTATCATCTAAGAGTTCATCTTGATCACAATCATAACCCCTCTCTTCCACTAATATTCTTTCTTCTTCTTCTTTTTCCCTAATGTGAACCTTTATATCTTTATAAAGCTCTTCAGTAGTCTTATCAGGCATATAGTTTAAATAAATTCGAGTATAAGGTGTATATTCTTTATTGTCCAAAATCAAATCATGAGTTTCTTCTTCTTCATTGGTTTTTTCTACTCCCGGTGTCTCTTCTTCAGCTACTTCATTCTCATTTATCCCCCATTCCTAAATGATTGGTTTATCTTCTTGTTTAATAGTGGCACCTAAGCCAAGTCATCCATTATCAATCACCTCTCAAGAGTACAGAGATGGCTTTGAAGAAGCCAATCCTTCCTTAACAACTAGGAGTGATGATGAAGGTCTTTTTTCTTGGGGCCTAGTAAGGGTGATTGAGTGGTGAAAGTGGTTAGTGACTTGGTGGGTGGTGTGTGGGATGAATTAGGTTTCACGGATGAATAGTCCCTCTTCATAGATAGATATGCTTTTCTAACCATAGGTTTGTGGTTATTCCTAGCAATCCCTTGAGCCACCAAGATAATTTCATCAGTGGTCAGAACTATGTCTCTCAGAGTGGCAACATCCATCAATAAAGATTGATACCATTCCTAAATGGTACTCTTAATTCCTATCGGTTGACCTTTTTTTACCTTAGACTTGACATCAATGTCTTTCTTAAGTACTTTTTTATATACTTTTAATCTGTATCTTTCTTAACTTTAAATATGTCTCCTTACAACATTCAAAGGCATCCACTATCCTCTAAAAGTTCAGTCTCATTCTATCACAATGTTTTTTTTTCATTTGTTGATGGGACTTCAATATCTCATAACAAAAAGGTCACTACAGGGAATTTGCTATCTTTCTCATGCTCTCCTCCCTTACACAGTAGAGAGTCAATGGAACATACTTCCTCCCAAGAGTGGTGAGGTGTTAAGAATGGTAAACCTATCCTCAGTCTGACATCCTCCAATATTTTCATTTCATCTTGAAATATTTCTTTCACTAACTTCCTTCTCAATCTTCAATTTCTATTCTTTCCTCAATTTTGTTCATTTTACATGTAGCTAAAGTAGACCTAATCTCAAAGGTGTGCTAAGAGCAATGAAAGGAATTTACTCAACCAAGGGCTGTTATGTCTTTTTATTCAAGCTACCCATACTAGAATCTATAGTATGCATAGAAACTAAGTTGTCAATTTCTTTTTCGTTCTGATAAAAAAACTCTTGGTGGCCCCATGACCTAGAGTGAACTCTAGCACATGTTTTCTACCTTGGACCAAGCTACTATTGACTGGAGTTTATGTGATTCCACTAAATGTCATATTTATGTCCTCAAAATTAGTACCAACTTAATCATAGATTTATCAAGTAAATTTTTATCATCTATAGCAAAGTTGATTCTAAAATTAACAAACAATACTCTATAATATAAAAAATAAATTATATCAATTATTAATTTTATAAATTTTGAAAATCTTTAAGAAAATTTTAAAATTTCTCATCTCAACATAGTCTCATGAGCGCTTGTTGCTCTCAAATGTATGAGATTAAAGAGACATTAATTTAGAAACCCTACCTTGACCCTCTTAAGTTTTAATAAAATCCTTGTAAGTACTAAGATAAGAGAATTTTTTTTATTTTTTGATTCATGAAAATGTGGAAAATCTCTCAAATGTTCTTAAAATCATTAGTGAGGCCAAATCTATTTTAATCATAGCTAAGTCTAATAGAATGACTAGCAAAAATTTTAAGTCTTCAGAGAATTTTAATTAAATTTTTTTAAAAAAATTAGAAGTTAGATTTAACATAAGGTTCTAGGACCCACTTTGTAGGTCATGGTAAACAATGAGTTCTAAAACCTAAATTAAGAAATCTTGGGTGAGCTTTACCAAGGATGACATAAAGAGGCACCCAACAAAATGAATGATAGTCTAGGCCTATGAGTGGCATGAGTTCACTTTAGATGTATAAAGATGAAAGCTAGCTTCAAAAGATGGAGAGAGGAGTGAGACCACAGTGAAGTTACAAGAAATATCAGTGGAGTTTTTCTATTTGAATACCATGTAGATCTTAAGGTTTCTTATTTAAATGACTAAATGCATCATTAAGGAACAAAATACCATCTTAAGATGGACGTACCGTCCTATAATGGATTTGATCACTTAATAAGGAATCCTAAAGCGATGGACCAAAGATTCTTTCTCTGAACTACATAGATGAAGTAGAATAATGTATATTTTAAATCAGGTTATCAATTCCCTATAAAGGTAAGCCCCTATAGTTCACTACATCTTAAGAGAAGGAAATTTTCATTAAAATAGTTATTTCTTTATTTTTATAGACTTCAAATTCAATTTCAAGACTGTAAATATGAAAGCAAATGGGATAACTCAAATAAAATAATTCCTTTTAAGATTTCAAATGGGAAAAGGTAGAAAATGTCTTGATAATGGGAATCCTAATTAGAACTTCAATTAATTTTATTATTGGGCTCTAACTTTAAAAGAGAGATTTATCTTTGTTATGAGTTGGCATTTTATTTGAATCCTAAGACTTATATTTTTAACAACACAAGACTATAGAAAAGCTTGAGAGGTATACTCCAATAGCAAAAGAGAAACAAGATGCATTAAACCTTATATCTAAAAGTTCTTCTGGCATAAGCTAGGAGCTCAACCTATTCTAATAAAAAATATATGGGATTTATTTGTTCTTTCTCACTAGAGAAAGTAAACCTTTTCTCAACTCTTCTAGACTTACATCCTACATGGTAGGGTTACAAGCTAGCACCTCCTATGTATTAAAATCATAAGTTTAGTCTTATAAAAATGCGAGATGGTTCATGGTATTATTAATTAAGAAAGAGATTAAGAACCTATACTCACTCTCTAGATCTTAGTTCATGACTGGTATCATATACTACTAGCTAATGGAATAATTTTTATAATTTTAAAATATTTTTAGAAACTTAATTTTAATTTAAGGATTTGGTTATGGAAGTATGCTTACATGCATGGTGGAATGAAATTATGAGCTAAATCAGTAAGAGATATGTTCTTCACTCAAAGGTGATTATCCATAATGTCGGGCTCTCCCCTTTATCATGTAATGAGTAAAGACTTTCATTTCAAGGAAAGAAATGAAGATGATTTTATGATTGCACATCATAGACTTAGGGTTTTTCATAAACTTTATTGCTTATTCCTAAGGCTTTAAAGTATTATTATGAGTTATATGATAACTTTTGATTTTGAGTTAATTAATTTAGTTGGATGAGAAAATAATTTACCTTAAGAGCCTACCACATTAACTAGGTTTTTTATTATATCACAAGATCATAGAAAGAAACTTATAAAAGCACGTTGGTCTAATGCACTCCTAAACTAAACACACTAATTAAAACAAAATAATTTAAAGAAATGCTAGTGTAGCAAGATTCCATTATACACTTCGTAAGAAAGAAAAATGGATAGTCGAGCTCTCCCCTCAACAGCCTATCTTAGAGCTAAGTTTTGATATATGGGGGTTTTTGTTTAATTCCTTTCTTAGATTGTCTCCTTTATCACAGACCTCCCAATGCTCCACAAGAAACCACCAGCTTATGCAGTCCACTCCTGCTAATCCTAAATCACATAAATCATAACCTAATCCTAATATCAAATTACATTTAAAATTCCAAAAGAAAATCTTAACTAAACCTACAAAATAATAGAAAATAATGTTAGTCTAATAAACACACCCTAATATCTAGTCTACGAGCAAATAATTCTAACGTTTAGTCTAAAATATTAAGCATAGAATAAGAAAATCAATACATCAAAAATAAAGCACTAGATTAATTTGAATCTATAGTCAATGACCTAGTGATCTAGTGTGTTAAAGATGTTAATGTGGTAAGGATGCACTAAGATTTGGAGTTTAAATGTTAATTTGAGAATGAAGTTCAAGTTATTACCATTGGTGATTTCAATTCAAGTGGCTAATATGATAGTGATAGATTTTGAATCATTAATTTAGTTGAAGTTTGAGTTAAATTTTATGTTTTAATGAGCATGAAGAATCGCCCCACTTAATGTGGTACACATCCCCTTCACACCATACTCCTAGTGAAATCTAAGAGATGCATTTTATGAATTTTTTTTTTAAAAAAACATTGGATTTTGAGTAGATCTTAAGTTTGGGATTAAGCTTAAGTAATATTATAATCATTATGAATCATATCTTGGAATTAAGAGAATAACTTAAGAATTCCATCATGATAATCATTACACAACTCCTTTAATATCACTCTTCAAAATAAAATATTATTTTTATTATCTTGGAAAGTATCTCATATTATTACTTGAAAACCATTTATGTATATACATTATAGATTTAGAAAAAATAATTCAAAACATACATACATACATACACTTGTATACATTTTCTAAACCAAATATATCTTAGGATTACATTGAACATACACATAATTAAAATTTATTATCTTTTTATATTAACATAAAGATTTAATAGTGATAATAGCTTAAAAGTAAAGAAAGCAATGCAAGAACAAATGTACACACCCTTGAGTCCATACTTTGAAATAAGCATAGTTATCCTTTTGCAAAACTATGTAAGATATAATTATTCATTATACGAATCAAACATGCACATACAAGCTAATGAGCAACTAATTAAATATCATAAAGAAACTCTTACAATTTCTTAACTCCAAAATTCAACATATGGCCACAAGATCACTTAAGCTTAATTAAATTAATTATGGAATTTTAATTACTTATAGTGATTAACATGATTAGGGGAGAGCGCATTAAACCTTTAATTATGACAAACACTCTCTATTCCTTACATGATTAAAAGACCAAAAACATGATTTTTATGATATATTAAGGTTTAATAATAATTAAAGCCAATTAAACCCAAAGAGATTCAAAATTTTAACTAAGCATGAAATATAAGCCCAAGAATTATGAAAAATAAATATAGAAAGTGCATTAATGTAAATAAAATACACCCTAAAAATTATAAGGCATTTGGGCTTATATTTGTTTATTAAGAAAATAAATGAGAAAAATTCCAATTAATCAATCACAGTGAAATACCCAAAACCTTTTGATTTTATTGCAAACCATTTTATTAGTTGAGCATAAAGAAGAGTCAATCATAATTTTTAAAGACATATACAATTAATTTTAAATTTTCTAAGTCATAGGTCATTTAATAAATTATTAATTATTATTTATCTTAATAATAATGATTTTGAGTTTTAATTGCAACCAAATGTCTTAATAATTTTACTTAAGTTTCTTCATCTTAGAAAAGTGTATTTATATATTAAAATAGAAACTTGATAATTTTTAGAAAATTTTAATAAATTATTAAATGAATTTGGTCACTAGGCATTCTAAAATTTATAACTTTTGATTCAATCACACAAACGCCATTAAATTTTTTGAGAAGTGAATAGTGAAATGATGAATTTATCATAAAAATTTCAAGTTAATTAAGCTTATAATTTAAAAATAATTAAAAATATTTTATTTTTGATAGTTTCTAAAATTATTCCTAAAATATTTAGCAAAATTTAATATTTAACTTTTGTTAAATTCCTCTCTAGATGCAAAATTGAAAGAGGAGTTATTTATAATTTTTAGCTTAATGGTTATTTTTCATGAATTTTTAAAGTTCTAGTCCAATTAAGTAATTTAATTAAAAGTTAACTATTTATTAAACCTTAATCTAGGTTAAGCTAAGGTTTAATCAAATCTAATGAACCAAATTAATTTTGTTATGGACTTTGATGTTAGTTAAGATGTTTTACATTATTTCGGTGTAATTTTATAATTTTCATAATTTTATATTAATTATTTTATCTAAATTATCCTAATGTATTCCCATGTGAAGAAAAAATTATTTTTTGTCCTCATGCTCATCTCCCTTTTATTACTCCATTTTATTTGGCAAGCCTCTTTTTTATTAAAACTAAAATTTTGATTGAATTTGAAGTATAGGGAGGGGAGAGAATTTATTTTAGCTTTAACACTACCATTGCTTCCCCAAGTCCCGATGCAAAAGTGGAGGTTGCTAGTTAAAACCAGCGTAAAACTTGTCGAAATAATCATGACATGAATCCTTTAAATCTTTGTGTTAATGCTAGGATGTCCCCTGGAAGCGACGCATTGTATGGCTTGAATACGTGAAAATGCGCTAGAGCACCGCATCGGCCAGTGCAAGTGTTAAAGGCAAGGTTCCCACATTATGGACGGATGCGCAAAGAAGTTAGTCCATGAAACTAGAATTAGGTTAGGATCTTGGAATATAGGTACTCTTACGGTAAATTAATGGAATTAATAGATATTATGGTTCATAGAAAGATAAATATTTTATGTGTTCAAGAAACTAAATGGGTTGGTGAGAAGGCCAAGGAGATTGATAGTTTAGGTTTTAAACTTTGGTATTCGGTAAAAGTTGAACTAAAAATGGTGTAGGTGATTATAGATAAAAGTTTGAAGGATAATATTATAAGTATTAATAGATGTGGAGATAGAATTATAGCTTTAAAGATTATTTGATACTAAGATTATCAATGTTATAAGTGTCATGCTCCTCAAGTAGGTTTGGAGGTAAGCTCAAAAGAAAAATTTTGGAATGAATTAGAGGGATTAATACAAAAGATACCTCTTGAAGAAAAAGTATTTATTGGGGAGATCTAAATGGACATGTTGGTAGAGCGGTAAAAGATTTTAAAAGTATTCATGGTAGTTATGGATTTGGAGTAACTAATGAAGAAGGTAGGACTATATTAGATTTTGCCTTAGCTTATGATTTTGTAGTTGCTAATACTTTATTTAAGAAAAGAGATGAACATATTATTACTTACAAAAATAAATTTAGTAAAACACAGATTGATTATTTTTGATAAGAAAAATAGATCGTTTAGATTGTAAAGATTGTAAGGTCATTCCAGATGAAATTTTAAGTACCCAACATCGACTATTAGTTTTAGATTTTAAGATGAAAGGTTGTAAGAGAAAAAATAAACTAAATTATTGTCCTAGGATTAGATGGGGACACTTAAAGAACACAAATAAAAATATTTTTTAAGAGCAAGCTACAAGAAATTAGAGTTTGGGATGTTCATAAGGAAGCTAACGTTATGTGGGAAAAAATATCAAGTGAAATTAAGCAAGTTGCTAAAGATGTGCTTGGAGAATCAAAAGGAAAAGCTTCTTTTAATACAAATAGTTGGTGGTGAGTCGGAGAGTGAAAAAAAGATAAGAAATAAGAAGCATTGTTATAAAACTTAGTTTAAATGTAAAACTCAGAAGGGAAAGATATAAAATGGCTAGAGATTCTAAGAAAGCAATATATGATGCAAAAAAAATTTAGCTTTTAGTGATTTATACAATAGCTTAGATACCAAAGAAGGTGAAAGATGTATGTATAAGTTAGCCAACCAAAGAGATAGGAGAAGTAAAGACATAATTCAAGTGAGGGGTATTAAGGATGAAAATAATAAAGTGCTTTTCTTAGAAAAAGATATTGAAAATAGGTGGATGAGATATTTTAATAAACTTTTCAATGAAGGATCTGAAAGAATGATTGATTTTAGCAACCTTAATACAAACAAAAATAGAGAATTTCATTTTATCATCAGTAAATCTAAAGTTAGTAAAGCTTTAAAGAAAATGAAATGTGGAAAAGCGTAGGACCGGGATAATATTCTAATAGAAGTGTGGAAATGTTTAGGAGATCAAGGAATTTCTTGGCTTACAAATCTTTTAATGTTATTTTAAAGACTAAAAGATGCCACATGAGAGAAAGAGTTTGTTGGTTCTTATATTTAAGAATAAAGGTGATGCACAAGGGTGTGCAAATTATAGAGGAATTAAGTTAATGTGTCATACATTAAAATTATGGGAGAGAGCATAGGTTATGATGTGATACGAAGTTTCTCACAATTTGGTTTCATGCCGTAGATCTAATATGCATGCTATACATTTGTTAAGAGGTTTGATGGAGAAGCATAGAGAAAATAAGAAGGATCTACATATGATATTTATTGATTTAGAGAATGCTTATGATAAACTCTCAAGAGATGTTCTTTGGAGAGTTCTAGAACAGAAAGAAGTTAATATTGGTTATATTCAAGTCATTAAGGATATGTATACTAGAGCTGTTACTTGTGTCCAAACACAAGGAGGATTGACAAAATATTTTCCTATTTCAGTTGGATAACATCAAGGATCAACATTAAGCCCTTATCTTTTTACTTTAGTTATGGATGTTCTTACGAGGCATTTACAAGAAGATGTACCTTGGTGTTTTTTCTGATGACATTCTTCTTGTTGATAAGACTAGAGAGGGAGTCCAACGAAACTTGAATTATGGAGGTCAACTTTAGAGTCCAAAGGTTTTCATTTAAGTAGATCTAAACTGAATATATGGAGTGTAATTTTAGTTGTAGAAGTTTTAGTGGTAGTGTTGTGACTTTAGGTGATCAAGTCACACAGAGTGAGCGATTCATATTTAGGCCTATTGTTCAATCAAAATGATGGTGAAATAGATGGAGATGTTATTAGTAGAATTCAAGTTGGATGGTTGAAGTGGAGGAATGCATCAGCTTATTATGCCATAGAAAAGTTTCACTTAAACTTAAGGAAAATTTTATAAGATGGTGATAAGACCTGCAATGACTTATGGTGCAGAATGTTGGCCAATAAAAGAGAAACATAAGACTAAGTTAAGTGTTACAAGGATGAGGATGCTCAGGTGGATGAGTGGCTTTACCCTTAGAGATAGAATGCAAAATGAGTATGTTGGAAAAGTTGGAGTAGCTCCAGTGGTAGATAAGATTAGGGAGAGTCATCTTAGATGGTTTTACCACATAAAGCATCGGCCATCCGATGACCCGATTAGGAGAGTAGATGCATTAGATTTGCCTTATGTTAAGAAAGGTAGAGGTAGACCTAAAAATACTTGGTTAAGATGTATAAAAAATGATCTTAGTATACTTGAATTAAATGAAAATTTGACACATAATAGGACACAATGGAGATGAAGGATTCATGTAGCCGACCCCACCTAGTGAGATTAAGGTTGTTGTTGTTGTTGTTGTAAGGCTTGAGTTGACTCATTTAAGCCAAAGTGAGTTCAATTGAGTCAAGTGAGTCTAAATTACCCAATTAATTTAAGGCTAAGTTTAAACTATGTTTAATTAATCATTTAAATTACTTTTAATTAATTAACTTGAATTAATTTTATTTAAGTCTCAGTTAACTTAATTTTATGTAAATAAGTCAAAAGTCAAATTGGATCAAATCACGCAAATGATCATTTTGGGTTTGTTTGGGCTCATTAGTCAAATTAGGCCCAACTTAAATTACTTTTGAATGAGTGAATACAATGATTTTAAGGTTTTAGGTAGGTTCATTTTCATTTTATTTTTGATTAGATTTGATTTGAGCTCATTAGGGACCACCTAGTCAATTTAGGTCAAATGGCCCAGTTAGCCAATTAGACTCAAATTAAGCTAGGATTAATTTTGAATGCGTTAATACAATGACTTTAAGTCTTTAGGAAAGTTCAAATCTGATTTGATTTTGATTAGAATTGATTTGAGCATAGTGGGGTCCACATGGTTAATTTTGGTTAAATGGCCTAATTGGCGCCCAAATTATGCTTTTATTAATTTTGAATGAGTTCATGCAATAATCTCAAGCCTTTAGAGAATTTCAATTTTTTTTTGATTTTATTAGATTTGATAGGTGCATAATGGGGCCCACATGGTATTAGATTAGGTCAATTGACCTAATTAGTTAGATTAAACCCAAACAAAATTTATAATTATATTTAATTAAGCTTTAATAATAATTCTAAGCTTTTAAATTGATTTAATTTAATTTTATTTTGGTTTACTTTAATTTGGTTTAAATTTTGGTTGAATAGGGCCTAAATGAGTTGATTAGGTTAAGCCAATTTGCGTAATTAGAAGAAAATTGGATTTACATTTTAGTTCTGATGTGTTTCATTTTTAGTTTTATTTAATTTCAATGAATTTAGTGGTGGATGAATTCACTTAACTTATTTAAGTAAGGTTTGGCCCTGGCGGGGGACCACTAGCTTGACCTAGCTTTAGTCTTAGGGTTAAGGTTTCAATTTAATTTTATATTTGAATTCTAAAAATTTTTATTTTTTTTATTTTGAATTTAGTGTTCACCTCACCACTAAGAAAATGTCCCAAGTGCCTAAATGAGATTTTCATTAGTCTAGGATTGGAATCCTAAATACTAAGAAGATGTATGGGTGTCAGCCTCATTCAAAAATAAGGTCAACATAAGTGACCTAGTCCTAACTTTTTTTTGCTAAAGAGTTCATTTATTTGTTTATTTATTTATTTATTCTAGAAATGATGCCACTAAGGACTTAATTCTAGCTAGTTATGGTAATTAGATAAGAAGCCATTGGTACCTAACTACACTAGTTTAACCTAGAGAAAGATGCCACTAGGGACTTATCCCAACATCATCATACTAAAGAGTTCTTTTTTTTTCCTAGAAAGGCTGCCAATGAGGGACTTAGTCCTAATTACTCATGGTAGTTGGGGAGGATACTACTAGGGGAACTTAGTCCTAACCTAACTAAGTTAGTTTAATGTAAAGAATGATGTTATTAAGGGACTTAATCCTAATCTAGTAATACTAAATGGAAAGCATGCCACCAGAGTGCATAGTCATAACATCATTAATTAAATTGTTCATTTTTCATTTTCTTGAAATGATGCCACTAGAGGAATTAGTCCTAAGTAACCATGGTATTTAGAGATGATGCCACTCAGGGCATAGTCCTAACCTAAATACAATAATTTAACCTAAAAAAGATTGCAACTAAAGGGCTTAGTTCTAATCTAATAAAAGAGAATTATTATCATGATTAGTAAGAAGTTTTGCTTTCAATTAGTTTTGATAATAAGAAATTTGATTCTTTGATTTATTATAAATCTCTTAAATAAAAAGACACCTTAGAGCAATGTTCCATTCCTAAAATTTTAAATTTTCCATAATTAAAGTCAACACAAGTGTTTCAATGAAAAAAAAAATTTTGCTTAAAACTCATTCCCAAGTACAGTCATGTGTAGTATTTCTTTAAATAACATTCATTAATAGAAACCATAGGATGTTTACCATAATAATCAATTAATTGGTAAGAAATGCCTTCATAAACCTTTTATATAATAATGGCCCTTCCCAAGTTGATTCAAATTTTCTTCTCACCTTTTGTTGTGCTAAAATGGGCCTTCAAAGAACGAACACTAATTCACCTATGTGGAAGTTCTATGATGGGTCAATTTATTATAAACTTAAAATATTTTTGATTGGTAGAGCTCGAGATCTTGTTGAGCTTGTAAGTATTTATTCTTATGACCTTCTAGCTCTTCTCACCAAAGTTAAGCATTTTGTTCCATCATGATTTGATTATTGATGGTGAGTCTCAAACAAGGCAATTGTATTCTAGAGGATGAATAGATTCAACCCATAAACTAAAATGAAAGGCATAGATTAATTTAGTGTCCTATAAGTGTTAAAATAGGCATAGCCAGTAAAGTTTATTTACATGAAGGACTTTCTTTAAAATTCAAACAAGTGTTTTATTGAATGATTAAATTAATCAATTTACCTAAGGATAATAAATGGTTAAATACCTTTAGTTAGTATAATGTTTTAACAAAATTATTTATTTTGATGGCTGGAATGCAAGAATATTGTCCAATATGATTTGAAGGGGTACACCAAAGTGATATACAACACATTTCTAAAGGAAATGGAGTACATGGTGAGCCTTCACTTCTTGCATTAGGATTACTTCAACTTATTTTGAGGAATAATTATTCACAATTAGTATAAAATTGTTACCTTTAATAAATGGAGGGTCAATGAGCCTATGATGTATATGCCCTAGCACTCAAAAAGGCATGAGTCACCTTTCAAATGTAACACATTAGGCTATTGGTTCAAGTTGACACCGTGTATATAATACCGATGATCATGATGTGTAGTATCCTTGTAGTTGCGATCAACGTCAGCCAATAATATTTGAGTATTTTAATTTTTATTTTCATTTTAAGGCTAGAATAATGCACAACACACAATATAGCTTGTATCTTAGTCACAATCTTTTGAGCTTCATCCTTAAGCAATGTAGCCACATACGATCAAATGACCATCAATCTAGCACATTATTGATCAAAGCATATGATAATGATCGCTACCTTATTTGATTTACTAAAGATTTGTTTGATGGGAGTCTTCCCTTACGTAAATAATCTATGAATGGCTACCTTCAATCAGCCTCTTCATGATCTTCAATATGGGCAATTATCCCTTCAACATTTGTTATGTTAATATAGTTAAAATCTATAAGACATAAAACCAAAAATTTTGGACTTTTATAGGAATTGACTCTTCTTCTAGACAAGCATTCTCTTTTGTGAGCTTTGTCAAACCATTTGTTGTGGAATTACTTCCACATGGGACCATGTATAAAGCCATAATTTGGAACTGCTCAAGTAACTTCATAACATATTATAATTGTTATGAAGTTTTGGATTCAAAATTTTGTAGATTCATTCCACTTTATAAGTTACTAGTTGGGATTCTATAGAATTTTTAATTTATTTTACCTCCATTAAAATTACTAATTCCAAACTAGTTATCATAGCTTCATACTTGACTTTATAGGTTATACAAGGCTTCGATAAGTGTAAGAATATCACATCATTTATTTATCTGGAGTTATGAAAACTAGGCCAATATCACTTGGGATAGTATAACTCATTTTCTTATGCTTTTTCTACAATACTATGTCATTGAAATATCGCTCCTATGTGTCATTATTACATAACTTTAAACTTATGATTTTCTCATCAAGAAGATCGTTATTTAGGGTAGAGCATTGAAGAAGTGGGTGTGCAGTTATAGTTAGCGATGGCCTATCTCTTCATATCACATAGAATAAAAATTATCTCAAATTATAGTAAAATCATAAACTAACATGACTAACATTCAGACAATGTTTGATAGGTTATTAGATATTATAATGGATTAATTTATGAGATTATATTTATATTATGACAAAGCATATAATGCCTAAGTTTTTTAGCAAAAAGAACTAATGCTAAATAATGCTTCTTGATTAGTAGATAGCACATTTCTATGGTATGAGTCTATAGCTTAAGTAGTACAAGGCATTTTCTTTGCCCTCCTCATTGACTTGAGCCAATAAGCCATCAAGAGCTTTCTCTAAAGCTACAATGTATAAGATTAATGGTTTCTAGGGATGGGACATCTAGAATGAACGAACTCATTAGGTATTATTTAAGAAATTACAAATGCACTATAACATTTCTCATCTTAAAAAAATTTTGTATCTTTTTTAGTTAAGGCTACAAAGGAATGACATTTTTCTGATAAATTTGAAATAAACCTTCTAAGATAAGCTAGCCTTCCTTTAGAAAGACCTTAGTTGAGTGTGGCTTTAAGGAGGTAGCATTTCAAGGATGTATTTAATCTTTTTTGGATCAATATTAGTCCCTTTATATCTCACTATGAATCTTTAAAAATTCTCTAAAGTTACCCCCAAGGGCTCATTTTAAAGGGTTCATCTTTATATTGTAGTGGCTAAGTCATTAAAAAATAATTTTCAATTCATAAATATGATTTTTTATTTACTTTTGGCAATAAGATCATTGATGTAGTATTCTACTTGATTGTGGATGAGATCATCAAAGATCTTGTTCATAGCTCTTTGATAAGTTGATTTAGTATTAAGACTGAATGACATGACAATGTAATAGAATATCTCTATCAGAGTCCTGAAAGCCATGTGTTTTTTGTCATCAGGGTCCATCTTGATTTAGTTATATCTAGATGAGTCATTTATGAAGGAAAATATTTCATACAATGAGGTTATGTCTACCATGAGTTATAGTATGGATAACAAGAACTCATCTTTATGACTATCCTTGTTCAAATCACAAAAGTTGACACATGCAGACTTCACCATTTTTTTCTTGGAACAATGCTAGCCAACCAAGAAGAACATTGTTATTCTCAAATAAAGCTAGTATCAATTAATTTCTTAACTTCAATAATAACTTCCTATTAATTGTTCAACCACATGCATCAAGTAGCTTAGTTTATTGGAACAACATTAGGCCTATTCTCAAGGTTGTGGATTGCTACATCTAAAGATAAATCATGAATCTCATCATAACTCTAAGAAAAATAGTTCTTAGAATATGAGAATAGCCTAATTATGATAATGGCATTTATTTCATTTAAAGTGAGTTTATGAATGTAAGATGTGGATCAATTTCTATTTCTAAATTTATTTTTTCAACTTGTTAACTTTGGATTTAATTTCTACTTCAAATTCTAAGGGTCTTGAATTTGAACATCAAATTGATCTTCTGACGTCTTTAGATTATTTTGTAAAGAGAAGGCTAGGATCATGATTGTCGATTATCATTAAGTAATATTCATCATCTTGCAATGATCCCATAATACCAAACCCTACACCAACTTTAGATTTTAATTTTATAATTTAGTGTCCCATAGCTTTTCTTAGTATTAAGTTGCACCTTTAGACCATGTGCAAGGGACTAAACTAGTCTTAGTTGACTTTTCAACACACAAGAGATACTAATCAAAAAGGTGTTTCTATTATTTCATTAAAAGTCTTATTTTCAAGCTTTACACCCTCTTTTGAGCTTGAAGTAAAAACTCTTCTAACTTCTCTAGTAAAGTTAGGAGCCAATTTTACTTCTAGCCCTACCACCTTAATATGAGATAGAAATGTTAAAGTCAAAGTGTCCACATACTTATGGCCAGAGACTATTTCTTTTATTTATTTTTAAATTTCACCTCATGCACTCTCCATCTCAACTAAATTTTTTAAGTCAATGTGTATTATTGGTGCTTTTATTTTAAAATTTCTTTTATTTCAATTTCATCTTTATCTTTTCTTTGTTTTGTTCTTCTTTTTTTGTGTTTTTGGCCAAGGCTTGTCTCTTTAAGAAAAATTGTTTACTTTTTATGCAAATAATAAAGAGCATCCTCATAGATCTAAATCTTATGAATAAACAATGGCTTTATATCTCCTTTTATAACATGTTTCACTCCATCCTTTATACACTTGATAAATTGTTGGAGGCTAGAAGGGACAATCCTATAATCATGGATCTATGGCCTACTCAAAATAGTGTGAAAAGATGTCTATGAGTTTATAATATCAAATTTAGCTTCAATTTTCACATCACCTATTTCTAATAATAATGTAATTAAGCCTAAAGCTTTCTCGCCTTCTTTGTTGAATCTATGTAGCATTATCTTATTAGAACTGAGTCTACATGCATCTAATCTCAAGTAAGCCAATGTTTTAATATTCATAATATTGATTAATGCACCTTGGTAAAAAAACACATTAGAAAGTTTAAAAATATCCACATTGACCGTTATATAAAGAGGCTAGTTATGATTAGAAGTTTCTAGTAGTAGATCTTCGACAAAGAAGGTAATCCCAGGAACTTCTTTGAAGTAGAGCACCTCATCTAAAGAAGTTGGTGCTAATTGGGAAAAGCAAATTTTTGGATTTAGCAATGCTTTGATCAAGGAAACCCTCATTTCTTTGGAGAAAATAAGGGTGTCATAAGTATTTAACTTTGTAGGCAACTGCCAACGATGAGCTAGCACATTATAATAAATTTTAATGGAATATATTTTGGTGTTGATGGATTAGAAGAAAGATCTTCATATGGAAACCTAGAAACTTGATTAGTATCAAATACTTGTTTTCCCTTATCCTTCTGTGTCATTCGAGGTGGTAAGATTTTGTCATTATGGAGGTTAACTTTAATAATCTCTTTTGACTCAAAAGCATAGTCAAATATATCCTTAATTTCTTTCTTGTTTCTCCTATTGAACTATTACAGTCTAAAAATTCTGATTCAATGCAGAGAGGCACAACTTCAAAGTTAATAATATGAGCATCATTATTAGAACCCAATTCATGCAATACTACTTGGTCATAAAGATTACATAGATTATCTTCAAAATTATTTTTATGGGGCTAAAAATTTTTATGTTACAGACAAAATAAAAAATGAATGCATACATGATAAAATTAGAGTAGTTCCAATGGCTGATAAGATTAGAGAGAGTCGCCTTAAATAGTTTAGTCACATAAAATGCTAACTTTTCAATGACCCAATTTGAAGAGTAGATGTATTAGATTTAGCTTATGTTAAGATGGGTAGAAGTAAACCTAAAAGTACATAGTTAGGAACTACAAAAAAATAACCTTAATATATTAGGATTAAACTAGAATATCCCACTTGACAAGACACATTAAAGAAAAAAGGATTCATGTAGCTATCCCCATGTAGTGGGACAAAGGGGTGTTTTTAATTATTGTTGTTTTTTTATTATCCTTTATATTATTATCAAGAGAAGTTAATTCCTCATAGACTTTTTATAAGATCATAATAGAAAGGATACAGAGTAAGGAGGAGGTAATAGGGTTTAGCCCTACCAACATAGTTAATAATAATTCCATTAGAAAAAGAATTTATCTTCATTTCCTCACTCTCACCTAAACTTATAAGGACTTGATGTTTTTAGAGGAGCTGAATGGGAGTCATCCTAGAGTCACTTTCCAAAACTAACTGATCAACCTAGATTGTTGGCTTCTGAGTTTATTAGTAGACCTTGTTGAACTCACTTTTAATGAGGTTGATTCCCATCACTCCTTAGACCTAGGACTTGATCTATGCACTAAGGTATCCTCACCTACAGCTAAGACACTTCTAGTGGCTAGGAGACACTGGCCCAAAGCTTAGAAGATTCAAAAGGCTCAACCGGTAGACTATGACCCTGATTAAGTGGGACCCCGATTCTAAGCCAAACCCCATATATCAAACCTAATTTATCATATCCTACCCAAGATCCCAAAAGTTTTCAAATTATACATAATTGGTGTTGAAGTTAGCCAAGTGACCAAGTTGACCCAATATGTCACATTAGAGCCTAAAGGGGCTAGACCCAAAATTCATCTAAACCATTTGAAATTGAACTTACCCAATCCCCTTAAACCATTATTTGAGCTCAATTGATGCCTCATTAAGATTCAATTTGGTCAATTGGCTCACCTAGCCCAAGTTGACCTAATTAAATATTATAGAACCAAAATCAAATCTAATTTGATACAAGTCAAATTAAGCCAACCCAAAGCTCCAAAATCATTTCAATCACATATTTGAATATTTCTCATGATCAATTGACATCTAATTTAACAAATTAACCAATTTGACCCAACCTAGTCCAATTTGACTATAAGGGTAAAATTGAACCAAACTTCAATTCAAACCAACGTAACTATTATAAAAAAATCCTATAATTATTATTGGTCATCACTCAACACTAAATTAAGCCCAATGCTAATTCAACCCATTGACCCAATTTGACCTAAAGGGTCAAATTGAACAAACTATTGATTCCATTCAAATTAAATTAAATTGACACTTATAATTAATTTTATATTGATTATTGAACACTCCTAAATAGCTAATTAAAGCCAATTTGATCAACTGAGCTTAATTGACCAATTTAGCTCAAATTTAACCTAAAGGGTCAAGCTAAACTATAATCCAATCCAAATCATAATAAATTCAATGAAGGCCTGCAATCAACTCCAAATAAACAATTGAACATGACCCAACCTCTATTTACACCCAATTTGGCCAATTTGACCAAACTGGTCAACTTGACCCATTTAGCTCATATGAGCCAAATTGAAATTCATAGTAAGTTAAATCAAACCAATTGCCCCAATGTGTTCCAAATCATCATTTGAACCTAATAACACTTTGGGCCCAATTTGGTCAATTGGTCACCTTGGCCCAATTAACCTAAATTGTAACCAAATCAAGTCTAAATTCAACCAAACTTAGGAAGACTCATCTTTACATGTCCCTTGACCAGTCCAAGTGGATCAAACCCAAGATTAACTCATTTCAGCCCAAACTTAGTAAAATAAGTAGTTAAAATAGAATAAAATATCAAAATAGAAAGGTCCTTCCCTTTGGCTAAGGCAGGAACCTTAAGATGCCTTGAGCTCTCTCCAACTAACTCAAAGCTATTTAGTTCAACACTTAACCAAGGAGAGGTCACCCTCACATGGCTAGCCATTGGATCACTCCCCATGGGTTGTCCCCCACACCATTGACCATTAACCTCCCTCAGCCATTAAAGAAGGTCTAGCACATCAATCAATATATGAAATTAGCCCTGCCTACTTCCTGGCCAACAGTCATGGCCTAAACCACCCCTTTGGGTGGTTCACTTGGGGAGGAGTATACAGCCCATTTTAAATAGCCAAATTGAGCACACAACCTTACAAGCTTCCTAGAGCTAGTCCTTGAATTTTCTATAACTCCTCATGCACGCCATCATTAGTAAGACCAACCCTCCTCTTAGTTCGAATGCCTCAACCACCTAACTCCATCAAAGCTTAACCTCGACCTAATTTCTCTCTCCCACATAATCCACACACTCAAGTAAATCAAAATGAATTGAGAACCACTTGATTTATGCATGAAAAGCCTTCTTAGACTAACTTTAGCAAGCTCATAGTGATGTGGTCTCTAGGAAGAATGATGTGGGGGAAAAGGGGGACTTAAATTGCAGGACTTTATCTCTACTAATGAAGCTACCTTAGTCAAATTTTATGCTTGTCTTAAGCTCCAACAAGGTATGGCTTCCAAATTGTAGATAGGCCTTTAGGTGTTGGTGTTTTGTGAAGTAAGTTGGATTTTTTAGTAGATCCAACTGTAGGGAACCTTGCATTTTTTTTTTAATCTTAACAAAGTTGAATTCATCATGACTTGGGGCTCTAGTGAGCTTGGATCAAGGGACAAGAGGCAAATAGCCTTCATCTCTCGCTATAGAATAGCGATGAATCACGAGCCATTTATTCCATGGCTAATTACGGTTTGAATGCTTTGAAGGTTGTGATTTAATCCTTTAAAAGTGTTAGATTAATCTTAATCATTTGATTTTTGGTCGAATGGCTCAAGATGAAACCATGTCCATTGTCGTTGAGTTAGCAGCCATGGAAGATGGTTTAAATAACCAATCCCGTGGCACTACATAAAGCGTGACTAACTCAATCACTGATTGTGTAATTCTTTAAATAGGGTTTAAAATGTGTTTAAATTGATAAGCTTTGAAAAATTATAACAAATTATAGAAAAATCTAAAAATGCAAATAAGGGCTTGTTAGAAAGCTTAGATAAAAGAGATTATAGGTAAAATAAAATTTCAATTTTTATTAACTAATAAAAGGCTAACTAGGGTTTGAAGGTTTTTCTAATTAGATAAATATAAATCCTAATTACTTAATCAAATGACCTGAAATTTTTTTGTGATTGTTCTATGGGATGACCTCTATCTCCCATAATTATTTTAGATCCATTAGGTGCATAGAAGAAACCATATTTTCAAACACAAATTGGCCACTTGTCCATTTAATAATAAATTTAATTAAAAAATTATGAAAAATTATTATGGATGCTTAAATATGCATTCGAGGTCTAATGGTGACTAGAAAAATTTATTAGGAACTCTGGCCCTATTTATCTCTCAAAATCACCATTAAGGGGTGTTTATTAATTAAGAAATGCATTAATTGACCTAAGACTTAGAAAATTTATAATTAATTTTTCAAATCTTTAATAATTCTAAATAAATTCTCTTTATGTTCAACTAACATAAAGTTAATCAATGAAATTAAAATCTCTTTATCTATTTACTTTTCATGTTATTATGTATGTCCATGAATGTTTTTCATAATTTTTGGGCTTATGGTTTATGATTGATTCATTTGTAAGGCCTCTTGGGTGTTTATTCAATTAATTAATTAGAAAAGTTAATTAATTCATAAAAATCATAATTCCACCTTTAAATTTCTTAATAACCAAAGGGGATGAATGGGTAATTTTAATTGTAATGTCTCTTCTCATATAGGTTAATCCACTTGAATTCAAGGTATATAAAAATAAAGATTTTAATTAAGCTTAAATGGTTGTAAGATTGTATGGTTAGTCTTAGAATTAATGGCTTGAGTAAAAATTTTATTATGGCACTTGGTTATGTTTCTCATTATTGTGTTTGTATGTTGGTCATCAATCATGCATGTTTCACATTTTATAAAAATCAAATTGTTAATCTAATATTGCTCAATGTTATTTTCTTTAGTAAATGCCAAAATGTACTTTTTCTATATTCAAAGCATGCATGCATATGTATCTGTAATTGAAGTAGATATAAATAGTTTAAATGTATTAATCACATGTATACTTGATACACTCTTAAGATATATAATCTAGACACCCCGGGGCAGGGCTACTAGTCTGAAGAAAGTCTTAGATACTTCGTCTCCCTAGTTTAACAATGACATGTACCTATAAGAAATGTAGGAAGAAATACACATGTAAAGTAAGATCTAATATACCATCTTATAAATAAAAAGTTTTGCACACTTACATTTATTTTTATGCATACATGGTATGACAAGTATATAGTTTGGACACCCAAGATCGTAGGGCTATTAGTGCAAAGGAGGTTTTAACCTCACATCCCTAGTTTAAAAATGACACGTACTCGCTAATACTAAAGTGTTTATTTAAATACATGTAAGTGCATAAGCATTAAAATCCCCTATACATTTCTTCAAAGCATATATATATAAATGGATTAATTTTGTATAAGAAATAAAAAGAAACATGTGCATAAGCATGTATTTATTTTTGAATGATAATCTCATTTAGATAAAGCATAGAATGCAAAAATAAAGTAATTCTTAATTTTTAAAAGCATAGTATTAGTAGCATGATCATTAAAGTAATGAGGTATGTTGAATGAGTGCCATATGATTTTCTTCACACCTGAGTTATTAATCTTGAAATGCTCTCTTCCTAATGGTTTTAAGGTCATTTAAATTTGATTCAAACTTAAAGAATAATAAAAAAATATTAATGCTTCATTTAAAGGGTTAAAAATTCATAAAATATATCTTAAGATGTGATCTTAGGATAGGGTATTGAAAGTAAATAAGTCTCACCCTAAGTGAAACTTATGAATTTTCACACTATTTATAACACAAAATCCAACTCAAACAAAAACTAAAATTCAATTTAGAACTTATACTTAAGCCATTAATTAATTGAAACAAAACCACCCTATCAGTTAATTTTTTGAATTGATCGATCAATCCATAACTTAGACATTAAAGCCTAACTTTGTCATACCACACTAACCTTTGCACACGCACATTAGATTGTCAAATCACCAACCTTCAGCTTAGGTTAGGACTGTGTTTTAATGTGATGTATTGATTATTATTATTTTTTTGTGATGTAATATTTTTGAATAGATGTTAGGGCTATTTATGCACTAGTCTAGATGGTAAAACATTATTTATTAGATTAATGATATTTACTTTAAGGGTTATGCTTAATTAAAGGGGCCACTATAATAATAAAAACAAATTAAATATTTTTGCTTGCAAGTGCTACTTGCCCCTTTAGCATAGCCCATTAGATAAGTATGCTTGGCACCCATGGGTGCTAAGTCCAATTCTATGCTATATAATTACTTGGTGTGTATGTATATTATAGCAAACCTTTATTTTTGAAGTTTAGTTAGGGTTTTTTTAATAACTTTATAAATGTAATTTTATAATAAAATAGAATTGGTGTCATGGGGTTTAGAATGAGAAGAGGATAAAAGGCATAGACCTGGGTGGCCCTATGATGCCTAGAAGATCCAAGACTTGGAAAAAAAATGAAGATGACTGTAATTTGAGTTGTATAAGGGTTGAGCTCAGCAACCAAACTTTTTCTTATTTTGATGTGTATAATAGAACTCGACCACACTAACCTCTTATTATTCTTTTAATTTGATTGAATTTTTGGTGTGTTTACTTTGATTACAATAGAAATGACATGTTTTTCCCAAGTTTCTTTAAGTGTCATGATTGTTGTGGGTGACTTGGATTTCATTAGGTTCTTTTGGACTTTAAAGTTTCTATACAGCTAAAGTTAACAATTTAAATTTAAATTTAATACAACTCATAATCTTACTATAAAAAATATAGGAATTAATCAATAAAATTGAGTTAGACGTCATAAGTCTATGATGAATGTGGATAACATTATGCATGCATATTATTTTTCCCTTCTTGAATATAGGGGATCTCCACTCATTGCATGATAATGGGAGTGCAAAACTATTAACAACAACCTTTGAGTGAAGATGATCCATCTCATGAATTAGTCCATAATTTAATTTCATCATACATATAGGCATACTAGTCCACCTAAGCCTGAGTCAAATTAAATAAAATATGTACTTTTTATTACATTATTCTAGGACATACTTTCATACAAATCATGATATAGGCTCTTAGAGAGTGGGTTTAGTATCTTAGACTCTTTCTAATGAATAATAACACAATTATTTTGTATTCATAAGATTTAATAATATGATTTTAAAGCGTGGGAGGTGTTAAATGGCGAACACTCCAAGTGGTTGTAAGTCTAGAAGAGTCAAGATGAGTTTAGTCTCCCTAGTGAAAATGAATCCATATACCCCATTTCCTTCTCGTTAGAATAGGTCGAGCTCTTAACTTATGTTAAAGCATTATAGACGTAGATTCAGAAGTACCTCACTTCTCTTTTGCTATAAGTATAAATCCTCACCTCTTAGCCATTTTTATAATCTAATGTTATTGGAATATATGTCCTAGGTTTCTATTATAATATTAACTTAAATAATCATAATTATTTAATTAAAAACATATAACTCCTCACCATTTGAATGATTGAAGTGCTCATAAGGCTTCCTAGTATTATGAGCACTTCTTTTGGATTCCATTAAGAACTTTTCCTAATTGAGTTTTCCCACTTGATTGTCAAAAATTATCAAACCTTTGATATCAAACTTTAAAACCTATAGAGATATTATCCAATTAATTTAATCGAGAGTATTCTTAGAAGATTACTTTTCTTAAGATGTATTTAACTATGTGGGCTTACCCCTATAGGGAACTTAAAAACTCGGCTTAAAATAAACCTTGTTTTAATTTGTTTATGTAAAGTAGGATAAAATTATTTGGTATACATAGACCCATCATCATTAAGAGCCTATATTAGGTGATTGAGTCCATCGTAGGGTGATATTTCTACTTTTGAGGTAGTCTATCATTCCTTGATGCCATACTGGATCATTTTAATAAGTACTCCCCTAGGATCTGTGTGGACTCCCTCAATATAATTTTAAACACCATAAACTTATAGGAAAGAATTAAAAGATTTAATAAAAACTTTCATATATGACCAAAATAAAGCTACACCCCATTCATCATAATAAGAAATACTTTTAGTAGGGCTAAACGGCTCACCTATGATTACTTTGATTGACCCCTGCCTATAGTCAACAAGGTATTCCTTTGGCATCACAACTGTCTCTCTTTTAAAGTTTTTCTCAAGCTATTCCTTAAATGTAAATTAGTTTCTGATCACATGTCCTAGCATATAGTGATATGGGCAATTAACCATGTCTGCTTTCTCTGGTTTCAAAAGATCAAGAAATTTGAAGTCTACCTTTTCCATTATTTTTTTATGATTTTCTTTATTGTCTCTCTTTTGAAAGAATATATCCAATTGAGCCTTTATTCAAAAGAGGTAAAATACTATTTTCTATGTATTGCCTACTACTATTGTGGTGGTCGTAGTTGTAGTTTCAATGGAGAAGGAGAAGGCTTCTCTGATTGTACTCTTATTAGTGCCTTCCCCTTATCCACTATCAAGATTAATCTTGATTATTTTTTGAATTTTTAAAGTATATTTCTTCTTGATTATGAATGAGATTGATCCTTCATAAAGTGCAATGAAGATGCTTCTTTTTGAAGATTGGAACCTTTACTCAAAATCTTCTCAAAAGTCATAATCATAAACCCTTTCAAATGGAAGGAAATTGGCTATGAATATTCTTGAGAAGGATTTCCACAACATATTGTTCTTGCAATTGTGCCTTGCACTTCACGCTAAGGTTTCTCCATCTCAAGATATAGTCATTTAAAGACTCATTCGACTTATGCTTCTCTACTACTAAGTCTTAGACCATAATGTGGTGTTGTGAATAATAACAAACTATCTGAATAATAAGGCATAACTCTCTCCAACATTACAACAATTAGCCCTAAAGTGGGGTAGATGTTGTTAGGGGTTTCCTGTGTCATCAAAGACTTTGAATGAAGAGGGCATGAATCTCTTAAGATAGGGTACCACAAAAAATTTCTCTAAGTGTCTTTTAAAACAAATGCAGTGCCCTAGGATTGGACTAGCACATACTTGGCCTATTGTTCTATTAAGTGCATTAAATCCATCTCTAATGGGATATTTTTTGTTACCTTCTTATCCTGACTACTATCCTTTCAGTCAATAACTACTTTATTACCTATAGTGATGTAAATGGACTTATGTTGGTCTAGTACTTCTTGCACTTATCGAGAGATTAAAGGTTGGCCCTAATGATTTTGTAGAGGGGCCATCATTTCTTTCATTCTTTTTTCCATCTAGTTAATCTAGTCATCCATATTTTTGAGCACCAGATACCACTCCTAGGCCAACTCTGATGAGGATTCTAGTGATGTTTGATCCACAAAGACACCATCAAGGAGACAAGGCATGAGCTTCTCAACAGGGCTTCATCTCTTCAAGAAGAAGCTACCTCAGTCAGTTAACCTCCGATCCATAGCTTCGGCAAGATAAATTTTGACAAACCATCAATTTTCCAAATTTTTAGGCCTTTGTGAAGGAAAGTTTGATTTTGTACAACTCCCACCATATGATTCCTTTAGATCTCCTCCATGAATATTTTGGGATCGATCCTGAGCCACCACAAGCTCTGAAGAGATCAAATCAAGCAGGGGAGGGCAGTTGGTGTCCATCTTCCATCACTCAAGGGACAAAGGATCATTCATCATTCGTTCTACATGATTGGAATGGATGGCCACATTTTAATTTGCTAGTTTCACTTGATTTAATCCTATAGGAACTGTAGATTAATCCTCGCCATCCGATCTTAGATCGGATGACAGGGATGAAGGCATGTCTGCCGCCGCCATGTCAGCATCACATCAGACGATTTAAGTGGCCAATCTCATGATGCAACGAGGAAAGCACTGTCACGTCAGCCGTCTATGTGGCACCGATAGAATTAGGGATTAATTAGGCTTAAAAATGTGTTTTAATTAGCTGAAACTTCCTAAAATCATAACCAATTGTAGAAAAATCTATAAAATGCAAATAAATACATTTTAGAATGGGTAAATAGAGGAGAATTTAATAAAAATAATTTCCTTTGATTTTAAACAATGATTAAGGGTTAATTGAGGTTTGAATATTTTTTTTAATTAGCTTCCCAAACTTGGCCTGTTGATTTAATGGGATGACCTCTACCTCCCATGATTTTCTTGGGATTTATTAGCTATGCAATTAGGAAAATTTAAAATTCAAACTTTAATTGCTCTCTTAATTAATTTAATGATTATTTAAAGTTCTAAATAATAAAGATTAATTAATTTAACTACATTAATAACTGATTAATAGTGAGATGATGAGGGAGAGGATTAGGACCTCTTTCCTAATTACTTTTCCAAATTCAATTCATTAAAGAGAGTTAATTAAAACATAACTTGATTAAGAAATTAATTAATTAATGGCCAAATCAAATTAAAATTAAATTCTAATGACTTCAGATAATTAATAATTAAATTAAGGATTCCTCTTTATGTCTTCAATAATATAAAGACCCTTAAGAAATTATGATTAGCTCATAAATGTGAGAAAATTATAAGAGTACTTAATTAGATTTTAATTTGATTAATCACTAATCATGAGCCAACTGCATTAAGTCCTCTATGAGCATTGCAATTTTATTTTCCTCATGTTCATATCATTTGTGGCTCATGATTAAATAGTTAATCAAATTAAAGAAGCATAAGAAAGGGTAATTGAATGGATTGTTTAATGATTCAACTTAATTAAATTATAAAAGTCATTTAATTATTTTTCCTTAAATAAATTAAAATCACTAACATGGGAATGGGATGAAAACATGCAAATGATCTCTCTTCTTTAAGTCTAATTGAAATTCAAAATTAAAATTAATACAAAACTTTGGTTTTCTTTAAATGGTTTTATTTAATGTGATTGTACTTAGGAATTAGTATAGTTGAATGAATCATATGGTTATGTTTGACTTTTACTTTTCAATCATTTTAAATATTGTATGTCATGTGACATCATGAATTCATATTTTTAAATTCAAATGGAATTTTACTTATGTAAAATTACATGTGTTGGCTTAATTTTATTATATGTATAGCTATTATCACTAATAAATCCAATTTTATTTTTTAAAATGCTATAAATTGATAATAATAGTTGGAGTGATTGTAGTTATGAATATACATAGGATTTTCATGTGTTTATAACTTAAACATGTGAAGGTAATGCTATCTTTCCTATATTCATGTGTGGATGTGTTTGAATGATAATAAGTATATAGTCTGGACATCCAGGGAATGCGAGGCTTTAAGTAGCCTCTAAGAGGTTGCTTGATTACCTCACTTCCCTGGTTAATAAAGGCATGTACTTATTTAATTTCATTCTTATGTATATTCATATTAGAATTTGGATAGTGCTTTAACTCACATGTATAAATAATTCAATCAAAAGAAATACAACTTTTTGCATGATTTTTATTCTCCCAATTATGTATACATTCATATGTATTCAAGATATCAAGTATATAGTCTGGACATCCCGAGAATATGAGGCTTTAATTAGCCCCAAGGAGTCATTTGATTATCTCACTTCCTTGGATTAAACAATGGCACATATTTGCTTATATCTTTTATGCATGTGTATGTGTATTATATTAAAAAATGAGAATCTTATTTTCTACTAAAAACACAAGCATCCACAATCATTTAAGTACACTAAAATGTATTACATGTAAAGGTAGTGATTTCTTTCCTATGTTCATATATAAATTTACATATGTTTGAATGATAATAAGTACATAGTCTGGACATCCTCGGAATATGAGGCTTTAAGTAGCCCAAGAAGGTCATTTGATTATCTCACTTCTCTCATTAACAAAGGCATGTACTTATTTAATTTCATTCTTATGTACATTTGTATTAAAATTTGAATAGAGCTTTATTTTACATATATAAACAATTCAACCAAGTGAAATATAACTTCCAAATGTATGCATACATAATCATTTAAGTGTGCCAAAATATGTTGTATGTATATGTATACTAAGTGTTAAATCATATGCATGTTATGGGTGATGGAAAGGAATGGTTCAACATATGCCATGTGGTTGTAATTTAACTACATTAATCTTAAGATGCCTTTCATGTTGAATAAGATTCTTTAATGTTAACCGAAACTTAGGATTAATAAAACATTTGATAAATCATGCACTAAAGAAAACCAAATTATAATAATGTGTTTTAGAAAGTGGTTTAAGGTAGGGATGAAGAGGGTAAGCCTCTTTGTTCTCTTCATAACACTAAGATGCTAAGTGTAAATCCAATGAAACAAGATAAAACATAAATTAAAATTTACAAATCATCTAAACAACTTGAAGTGAAACCTGTCATCATGTTAACTTAAACAATCATAAACTTAGAAAATTATCATTCAAATGCCTAGCTAAGATACACCACATAAATCTTAAGCACACACATTAAAATGCTAAGTCACCACTTCTAGCCTTAGGTTAGGATAGTGTATGTAATGATGATATGTTTATTTTATGATGTAATATTTTAGACTAGATGTTAGAAATGTGGATCGTAGACTACATGTTAGGCCATTGTTAGCCTAATATTATTTTTGTATGGGATTATGCTTACGAGGATGTTAAAAATAAATATAAATGTTCTATTTATAGGTTGCTTATGCCCCTAAGAATAATCCACATTAAGATAGGTGGGCTTGGTTACCCATGTGTAGGGTGCTAAGTCCATATCATGAAACATAACTGCTTGGGATTGTATGTATGTTTAGCGATTTTTTTTGTAGGTGTAGTTATATTTACTTTTTCATAAAATATAATTATGCAATAAGAACTAGGATTAGTGTTATGAGAATTAGGATGAGCAGTGGCTAGAAGACTTAGTCCTGGGGTGCCCTGTGATGCCTTGGATTAAATCAAAGAAAGAAGAAAAGAGAAATGAAGAATGAAGACCCTAAAAGCATGTATTCAATTCTAAATTCTAATATTATTTTGTAATTCTAGGTTGTATAAGGGTAAAGCTCAGCTACCCATCTTTTCTCTTTTACGGGGTGTACGACAGTACCCTACCACATCGGCCTCTTATTCTTTCACTGTAGTTTATAAATGACTGATGTTGTGTTTAGCTTGCGCACTAGGATTGCATCATTTTAATAATTTCTTATGATTGATGTTTGAATGTGTGGCTTGGATGTAGTAGGCTCTTAAGGAAAATTTAATTTTTTTACCCAGCTAACAACTCATAACTAAAATTTAAAATAACTCATAAACTCATTTTAAAGCCTAGGTTGTAAGCAATATAAATAAAAGATTTTACCAAGCTATTTTATTTTAATTAATATTTTACTATATATTATGCAAGATATTTAACATTTAAATTTCATTCAAATCAAATATATCCATGAGTGAAAGAGAACATGCTAACAAGAATAATTAAGTAAAGAACAAAGTATGTAGAGGTTGAAAAAGAATCTAAGCAGGAAAATCTTAGGATTTCATTAGATTGTATGAAGTATAAGATTTGAGAAAATTATTGAATATGTACCTAAATTAATTTAAATTTTAGCACTTAAATTAATATTTAAGATAATAATAATTTCAATAAATTAAGAATTTTTCAATTACACTACTAAACTAATCATGAAAAAATTATTTAAATGTGTTAATAAGAACTAATAAATTATCAATTTAAGTACTAATAATAACTAGAACAAAACACTTGAAAATGTCAATATTTAATTAATTCAAATTCTAACCAATACAATAAAATTTATGATAATGCTTTCTTCTAAAGCCACTCCAAATAATTTTTTAATATAAATGAAAAGGTTATAATTTTGCATAAACAAGTATTATAACAAATAAACTTCTAATTTCAAAGATAATGTAGAAATAACAAGATTTTTTAAGAAATATAAAATCAAAACTATAAAATAAAAATTAGATTTGAACAAGCTAGTTTTGAGTTCATAACTTATAAATCATGTAGCATAAAAAATTATAATTCGAAGAGAGATATAAAATAGCATTATATATAAATTTGAAGGGAAAGGTAAAAACAAATAATCAAATTTTAACTATGAAGGAGAAAAAAAATTTGCAAGAATTAACTCAGCCAAAGGATTAAATAAAAAATTTTAAAGTTGTCACCTCAATCCTTTTGAGAGAACTTTTTTTTCTTGCATGAACAAGCTTTCTTGAGAAGATATTTAGAGAATTTAAGAAAGCTTTGCATGGTAGAGCCAATAAAATTTAAAGCTTAAAAGTTTATGTATGGTTTTTAGAAGAGTTTGGAATGATGTAGCAGCCCAAAGATTAGATTTAGACTACGAAAAGGTTTCTAAATAAATCTTAAAATTAGCCGACATACAAGGGAAGTACAAATAGAAAATATTTTAATACAAAATAAACCCATAATATATAGCCATCCCCTCCAATTTTGAATCAAAAGTCAAAATAAATTCAACTAAAATTCAGCGAAAAATTTATATATTTCTTATATAAGAAAAATATATATATTAAATATATAACTTATATATATATATATATATATATATAGTTTAATTAATTTATTCAAGAAATAATTTTAATCAAATAAATACAAATTTTTTCATTAATTATAAAATTTTTGAATGACTTAAGAAAAACAATTTACTAAATATTTAATAAGAAAATGTGCAACATGAACTTCAACATAAGTAAATGAGTCATTAGAAATAAATTGTGTTTGCATGATTTTTTGAAAATTGGAAAATTTTGATTTTTGATAAAGTAAAATTATGGTAAAATTAATCCATAAAACAATGACTAAATTTGATCATTTAATTTATTATGATCTCATTTATCAAATTTTATAAAGTACAAATTAAGAATATCTAAAACCCATTAAATCTATGGATATTAAAACTAGTAGCATATAGTTGTTAGGGTTGTCGAGTTTTTAATTGGGTCACCACAAAGATCTTCAAAGTTCTTATTTTGGTGATTGAATACGACATCAAGGAATAATATAATACCCTGAAAGAAAGAAATATCACTCTATAATGGATTCAATCACTTAATAAGGACTCTTAGGTTGATGGGTCTATGTTTATCAGATATTTTCTCATATCTTATATGGACGAAAATAAGACAAGGTTTATTTTACCTAGGTTACAAATTCCTTATCAAGACAAGTCCTTATAAATAATTACATTTTAAGAGAAGAAATCTCCTAAGAAAAATCTCAATTAAGGAAATTATTTTTTATTATTATATATTTCAAGATTATTAAATATGAAAGTCCAATGGAATAGTTCTTTTCAAATTCCAAATGAGAAGAAGTATGAAGTGCTTTAATCTTAGGAATACGTACTTCAACCTTTTTTAAAGTTAGGCTTTATAATTTTAGAAGTGAGATTTATTTTATCTTAAGTTAATATTTTATTAAAATGCTACAACTTATATTCTAATAGTACAAGACTATAAAAAAAGTCTAAGAGGTGAGGACTTATCCTCGTAGTAAAAGAGAAATAAGAAATCTCAGATCCTTTAACTAAAGCACTTTAGCACAAAGCTAAAAGTTTAACCTACTATAATGGGGGAAAATTGGGATGCATTTATTCCATTCCACCAGAGAGTATGAACCTATCTAAACTCTTCCTTGCTCTTTGTTTAAATTTGAGTTGTTATAAATTTTACCCATCATTTAAGAAAAATAATATGCAAACATGATTCTCATTTCTAGAGGATTCTAATTATTTTTATTATAAAATTAAAAGAAATTTTAAGTAAATTAGATTTAAGTTTGAGTTGTTTAATTAAGTTGAGTAGAAAAATTATTTTTATTCTAGGAGCCTATCACATAAACTAAGTTTTAATATTAGAGCAAATATCATAGAAAGAAACTTATGAAAAATGTATTGTTCTACTACGCAAGCAAAGTAAATACATCAAATAAATCAAATAAAAATATAAAAGAAATGTCAGTGTGGCCAGGTTTTTCTATACACCCAAAAAAAAAATTGCAGTAGAGCTCTGCCCTTGTACAACTAGGCCTATAACCAAAATTATAATATATATGGGTCTTTATTTACCCTCTTCTTTGAATCATCTCCTTCTTTAAGGACATCCTTAGCCTTTATATGAAACCATCAACTTGTACAAGCCATTTCTGTTAATCCTAAACCCCATATATCATATCCTAATTCTAGCATAAAATTTTATTTTTAAATTTTTCATAAATTCTATAAAACAAATGTTAGCAAAACAAGCATACACTCGAATAAGTATATCTAAAAATTTTGTGCTTAACACAAATAGCTGCCATGCTCCCTATCATAATGGGCTATGTCTATGGATTAAGCAAATAGTGCTTATAAGCAAAATATATTAAATTTTAAATTTAATATAGAAGTCCCTTTATTAAGCATAATCTCTTTAAAAAATTCTATTAATTTAATAAACAATGACCTAACATCTAATCTACGATCAAATAATTCTAACAAATTGTCTAAAATAATACACCATAAAATAAAAAAATTAATATATCACAACAAATTACTATTCTAACTTATGTCTAGAATCAGTGACTTAGTTGTTTAATATCTATGAAGAGACTAGTGTGGTGAGGCAATACTAGGCTTTTTAAATGTTTAAATTTTGATTTAAGTTCGGGGTTAAACTTACTTTACCATTTGGTGATCTTAGTTCAATAGTTTTAATGATTTTGACATGAATTTCAATTTTTGATTTAGTTCCAATTATGATTGGACTTAAAGTTTTAAGAGTAAGAAAGATAGAGGGTCTTACTTGAGGTAGGGTTCACACACCTCAACACTTTAAATCAAATAGGATAACCATTTCACTAAAGGGTGAGAAATCTTGTCCTAAGAACTAAATGGGATGATTATTATAAACTTTAATCACTTAATATGATTGGCATAATTAAAATTTAATTAAGGATTAATTATGATTGATTATAAAATCAATCATCTTTAATTGAGTTCAAATGATTTTATTTGTTGTTACTTAATAAATAATTTCAAATTTGATTCATAAATTTATATAATTCTTTTGTAACTTAAAGATTTTATTATCAATTTTTAATTTTTTTTAAGTTTAAACCTTAATCATAAATCATAGGCTTTTATAAACTTTTCAAGAAAATTATTAGATGTGGAAAGTGCTCTTAAGATGTTTCATGAAACTTTAATCATGATTAGATTTATATTTTTATGATTAATTTTATTAATTAAGATTTCATTAATCTTTTAATTAGTTCATAATCACCTAATAAAGCTAGATTTTAACTTTATAAGATTCTCCTCTAAATATGAATTCAAAGAAGGTCATCTACAATTTTTGGTTAACCATTGATTTGTTCTAATTTATTGAAGTTTCTTTAAATATTTTTAATGAAATTAATTAAATTAAGTTAATTTTTCTATATATTTAAGAATTTTATGCTTTAATTAAAATCAGACAATTTAATTATTCTATTTGATTATTTCTCTATTAATGTAGATACTTTTAAATATTTTATAATTTTAAAATTAATTATTTGAACATTATCTTAAGAGGGATGAAAATCAACAACTTTTTAATTGAGTGATCAAAATATTTTAAAAATTATATGAGAAATAAATATTGATGTGATGAACATGCCATAAAAATTTCATGTTGATTAAGCATATATTTAATGAGTAATTAAGAAAATTTTATTTTAATCAATGATGAATTTCTCTAAAAATATTCATATTTTTTGCTCAATAATTGATTTTCTATAATTTTTAAATTTTGACTTCATTTATGTTAATTAATTTTGATTTTAATTACCTAAGTTGATGATATTAAGATTTAATCATATCAACAAGTCTAATTAATTTTCTTAATCACATGGTATTAATAAAGATGTTTTGAACCAATTTGGTGAATTTTAGTAATTTATATAATTTAATATTAATTATTTATCCAAATTACTCTAATATGTTTCAAAAATTATAACTCTTAATTTAGAGCTCGAAATTGTTTCAAAATATCATGGTAAATAGATATTTGCATTAAGTTTTTGACCTAAAAATTTCAATCTAATTAGATTTCATTTTGGGAGTAATCAAGGAAATATTATTTTTAATAAAACTTAAATTAATCACAAATTAGTTGGTAAGATATAAGGCTTTTACAACCATTAGATTTCTCTCTTGATTTTGAATCCATAGAGGGGTTATTTATATTTTTTTGGCTTACTATTTGATTTTCTAAGAATTTTTGAAATTTTAATTAATTAATTAGGATTTAATTAACCCTAGATTAATGAATTTGTGAGTTTTTTTATTTAGAGGGATTAATTAATTTTTCCAAGTTATTGATTATGAAAATATTTTGAACTATTTAAATAATTTTTATTACTCAAAATTCTTTAATATAGTTCAAAAATTAATAACTACTCATAATCCAATTGTGAAATTGACTTGAAATTATTATGGTAAATAGAACATAAGAGTAAGTTTATTTCCTAAATATTTTAACTTCATTGGATTTATATTTTAAGAGTAATTAGAAGAATTTAATTTTTAATTAAACTCAAATTACTCTTAAAATACCTAATAAATTTTGAGGCCGAGTAGTTCATTGGATTTCTCTCGAAATATTGAATCCATAAAGATGTATTTTTATTCTTGGATGAGTATTTTATTAAGCTATGAACATTTTTTTTAGTGATTTTTAAATCTCTAAATCCTAATTTCTTACCTATCCCATAAGTAGCTAATGGGGACATGCTTTACGTGTATCAACATACTACTGTCTCACACAGAGCTTGGATTGTGACAAGCACGCAAAATTGCCTAAGATAATCCAATCAAAGATCGGACAGTCCAATCAAGCTCCACTTCGGCTCACCCAAGTTTGATGGTTTTTGGGGTTAGAGTGTCTAGGAAAAGGAGGAAATTCTTGGTTTGATTTCTTTAGTGAAGAAGATGTGTAATAAATCAAAATTGGCTGAGAAGGTGGATTGGGGTTTTGAACTTGACCGACCTTACCTCCATTAATGGAGGTCATGGGTGACCGATCATTAAAAATTGAAGCTTTAGGACTTGTTTTGAGCATGCTTTAGTCAATTCCAAGGTTAGTGATAGAAATGGGTTAAAATCTTCTTTGGGGACTATAGAATTTGAATCAATTTTAAAATAATTTTTTTTTTTCATGTGCAGACTTTCCTCTTAACACTTGGGCTAAGGGATTTGATTAGAATCTCTAAATTTTTAGTGATTTAGGATTTTAAAAATGTTTAATTTGGGCTAAATTTAGTTTAAAATCAAGTAGAATCAATTTGGCATCAAGAGGTGAAATTGGGTCAAATGACCTAATTGGTCAAATTAGAGCTTAATTAGGCTTGAATTAGCCTTTTTTTAGTTGGTATGATGATTTTAAGCCTTTAGGAAACTTCAATTTAACTTGGTTTTGATTAAACTTGATTTGGGCTTAGTGGGGCCCACATGAGTCTATTTAGGTCAAATGGCCTAATTAGCCAAAATGAATCACAATTGGAAATTATATTTGAGTTTATTAAGCTTGAATATTAATTGTGAGCTTTTAAATAGATTCAATTTGATTTAATTTTAATTTGATTTGATTTTGTTTGAATTTTGTTTCAATAAGACTCAATTGAGTTAATTTAAGTTAGCAATTCAATTAACCTAATTAAGAGTTAGTTGAGTTTTAATTTTAGTTCAAACATGCTTAATTTAGAGTTGTGTTAAATTTTAAAGGATTTAAGGTGTTTGGATTCATTTAACTTATTTGAGCCAATGTTAAGTCTTGTTGGAACCCACTAGCCTATTTTAGTATAAACCTTAGTTTTTTTTTTTCATTCTAGTTTTATTTTAGGTTTAAATTTTGAATTTCATTTCTCTTTATTCTAATTTCAATTTAAGTTTTACTTGTTTTGATTTTATTCTTGAGTTTCGTGCTCACTTAATCACTAGAAAAGTGTTATGAGAGTCTAACTAAGTTCCTAATCTAACATTGAAACCCTAAGTTCTAGGAGAAGGATGGGTGCTAATCTCATTAAAAAGTGCGTGCTCAATGAGGTCCATATTTGTTAATCAAGCTATTGAGAAAACCATATTAACTAGTGATAGATTCAAAGCTATTAAAGATTATCAGCAAAAATATCATGACCTAAAGCAAGAAATAGTTGAATTTAAATTTGTTGAATTTGTATTCTTAAAATTTAGGCTGATAAAAAGTGTATTGACCAAGAAGGAAAATTGATTTATATAAATGTATATATACAAGCCATTTAAAATAATTGAAAAAAAAATTAGATAGAGTGGATATAAATTAAAAGTGGTAGTAGATATGCCCGATTCACATAATTTTTTGATGTTCAATACTTAAAATGGGCAATAAAATCAAAGTGTTTCATAAAATAAAATTGATATGTAAAATATTTTTATCAATATTAAAAACTATAAATAATATTATACTGTGATGTTACGTACTGACAAATCCTTTATGTAAAAATGAAATGGAGACTTAGAGTATAAAAAGAGATAACATGAAAAAAGAAGCATAATGTGAGATAAAAGGTTTCTCATTTATTTAAGTACTTAATTAAAAAGTAAATTTGAATGAAAACTCAGTAAGAAAAGAAGAATTATAATACTAAAAAATATAAAGTTACAAATATAAAATTTTAACTTCTCAATTTTTGCATCATTTAATAATCTGAAAAGTTTTTTTTTCATAAAATCCTCATTTTATTAGGACCATTTGTATGTATGTATGTATGTATGTATATATTTCTATCTACCTATCTATCTATATATCTATATATATATATATATATATATATATATATATATATATATATATATATATATAGAGAGAGAGAGAGAGAGAGAGAGAGAGAGAGAGAGAGAGAGGGGAGATGAACATTGAATTAATGTTGACAAGCATTTAGACTTACATGATGTAGATCATTCTAAGACAAACAATTATTTTTAGGATATTTTGGTTTACATTTGAGTTGAAAGTTAGAAAATTTTTATCATATAAGAAAAATATATCAAATAGATTGTATATAAAAGATGAAGGTATTGAGGTAATCTATGCAAGGTAATTTTTCTAGTTATTGATATTTAATTCGAGTATGATACTTAATCTCTTATTCAAGGAGCAAGTATAAATTGTTATAGGTATTTAAACTTATTGATATGTTGTATACTAGACAATTCTTCGTATTACAAAGTATATTGTCATATCATACTATTTATTAAGTAATAATGCATCAATCATAAATCATAAAACACATGTTTTAAGTAATATGAGTATGTTAATATTTCATTAAATAGTTATGTTGTGTGAAGAAAGATTCAGATCAGTAGAGTAGAAGAATTCGATGTCTTAGCGCTGCACAAAAATTTTACACACACAACAAAAGAGTTTGAGAAAGCTCAGGATTTTTATGGAAAATCCAAAAAAGGAAAAACCATAGGGCCTAGCCCACTTAGAAATAATTTCACTATATCAGCTTCTGTTACAAGTATTACACTTTCTCTAAAGTTGGAGAAGGATAACTTACAAGAATAAGTTTGTAGATCGACCGCTTAGTAACCAGATCATCGAAAGATGGTGTGAAATTTAGCAATGATGAACGACGGCGGTCGGCGGTGATCCGGCGACTGTCGGGCGGAGGAAATTGATGGTGGTGACCGATGGCGATGGCCGTGATGACAATAGTGGTGGCGGCGGCGCTGACTACGATTGACCTAGTGGTGATGACCGGCGATGGTTGGCAGCAGTGACCGGTGGTGGTGGTCGGCGGTGATCAATGGCGACGATCGGCGGTCGGCCGGTGGTGGCCGGTGATCAGCAGTACCTGGTGGTCAGCGATGAATTGGCCGGTGGTAACGCGTGGTCGGTAACGAGGCGCGATAATCGCCCGATGGCGGACGTAATGGCTCGCATGACGATGGCAACGGTCGACAGTAATGGCGGCGATAGTGGCGGCGGTGCCAATACGGTGATCGGTGTGGTGGTGGCGGTATACGGCGGCGGTGGCAGGAGGACCTAGTGGTGGCTTCGGAGGTATGGCCGGTGATGGCAGCGATAATGGCCGGCGGTGGTAATCAGCGGCGGCGCGCTCAGTGGTATGAGCGACAACATGGTCTATGATGCGGCAGCAGCGATAATATCGATGATGGCGATGGCGGCGATAATGGCATCGGTGGTCGGCTCGATAATCGTCGGTGTGGGCGGCGATGTGTCGGCGTGATTGATGGCGGTTGCGATGGCGATGATTGGTGGTGCGGCGGTGGCGGTCCACATTGGCCGACGGTATCGGCTGATTATGCTTTGAGATTTTCGAGTCTCAGAGCTCTCTCATTTCTTTAGCTTCGGACCCCCTTCATGTGAAGAATGAGAGGCTATTTATAGATTAGGGGAGTGGCATTTCTGTGAAAAATTCAAACCACTTCATCGGACAGCTCAAAATGATTCGTTCAATCATCTAATATATTTTTAGTATTTGAATGCTCAAATGAAGTCAAAATTAAGAGATCTTAGGCTTGTTAGATCCAGGTCGTCAAGACGCTCGATTTGATTATAAACACTCCATATTTAGAAGCTATTTAGGGATCCGACTAATATCCCAAAGTTTTTCAATTAATATTTTAAGTGTTTGATCTAGGCTAGTCTCGACTCAGAATCAGATTGTTTTCGATATCAAGATTCATGCTTCAACTAGTGGAGTTTTCAGTGACATATCAAGTTATATTTTAAATGTAAGACATCATATACTTATGATTTACATGCTGATGTATAAGATTGATTATTATATTTTTGATGAATGATATATGTTTTTTTTTTAATATATTATATTTGAATTTTTTTATTAGAATTATTCATCTTGTGAAGCTTCATTCTTACTATTCTAGCTACTATTACAAGTAAAGAAAAGGATAATTTTTTAGCCTGATTAGAGATCCAATTTTAAATTTGTTATCATCTACTTAATGTTTAATTTTAGAGTATGATATGAAGCATGCTAAAATAATATGTACGATGAACGTTTGATATTATGAATAAAAATTATAATATTTTTTAGAAGCTCTATATATTATGGAATGAATATTTTGTAATGATTTCATGTGATTGAATTGTGTTAACCTATCAGATCTCTATGAATCAAAAGTTATATATTACAGTTAAATTTTGGTCATTCGGGTGATTGTATTTATTACTCCATTCTAATGAGTAGTGTTTCAAAATAGAATTTTATAATAGATTCAATATAGTAAGTTGCACTGACCACTATCACATCTCATGTTCGATCAGGAGCGGTCATCAGGGGGCATGAAATTGAATCAACTTTTTCTTTCTTTCTTCCATGCTGATCTTTTTTTTTTTAATCTCTTCTATTTCTTTTAGTTGATCCATTTTTTATTTTTAGCTCTATGCATCTTCCATGTTTAGTTGTCCTTAGAGCATATTGGATTCAAAATCATCCATTAATGATACGAGAATCTTACTAATAAGAACAACTAGGCAAATAAGAGAGAAGATAGAGAGAGAAAGAAAATTTAAATTAAGCAAGAAATTTAAAAATTTTATTATATTGTAGAAAGTACAATTTTGATAATGGACTGGATCTTCTCCCAACCTCAGCTTGCCCTGTAACTCCTTATTAATATGCTCCGGCTAAGGCAATGAGCAACAAAAACAGCTATATTTACTCTATATAAATAAAAAGTATATAATATGCTCGAACAAGTACTTGTTATAAAATAAATGAGGAGTGTAGCCAAATATATAAAGATGTATATAGTGATTTCTTAATAGATTTAATCCTACTGAATTTGTCTACTGACTCCATAGCTCGCTGAGTGCTAATGAGTTACTCAGATTTTTATTTTAAATTAACTTGTTCAATCTTTAAAAACTTTAACTAAGTTAAAAATTTATTTATTATTTAAATTTTTTTCATCCCTTATAAATTAGTATTTTTTTTTTTATATGTTACATGAAATGGAGCGGTCATGGTTGGACTACTAGATTATCATGTCCCACTTGCCTCTTAAAGAAAAAGAAATATTATGAAAATATTGTTATAATATAACAAACATATACAATTGTATAATAATTCTATATTTCCTCTTTTAGTCACCTCCAATTTTCTATAAGCAAACTCTCCATAGAACAAGATAAACAAACTATACTCATTTTCTCTTTAATTAGCTTCTTGCATAGCAAAATGACAACCAGCGACCGCTTCACTAACAGAAAGGAAGAACCACTCTTTTCCGACCGCTTCAATAAAATTTGCTGCAGACAACTTCTCCACCACTTTTAAACTAGGGTTTGTTAGCGCCATCTATAATATTAACCAATTATTAATAGAGAGAGAGAGAGAGAGAGAGAGAGAGAGAGAGAGAGAGCATGCCTTGATCCCCTTATTGTGAAGCATCTTATGGGCTTCCAACATCATTCCAATGCCACTGTTGTCAATAGCAGACACCCCTGCATGCATAGTTAGCTATTTAAAAATAATTATGCATGAAACGACTTAAGAGATTACATGTATGTACGTGTCACATATTAGTACTTAATTAATGAAAGAAAAACATACCGCTTATATCAAATATAACATACTGTAAATCCTGGCTTCTCGTCTCCTTGATCCTATTCTCTTCTGCTTCCACCCACCTTGCGATCCTGTAAGTCATTAAGTGAGGAAGTTGCTTCAAATATATGGTTCCTTTCTTCTGCTACAGTTTAAGTAAATGTGGGCATTTTTATTTTTACCTCTCTCTAAGGTAACTGCAATTAGCGAAATAGATAGGAGAGCCAAGCTTCAAGATTAGAATACCAGAAATGTTCAGGGATTCTGGATATTGGTTTATGTCGCGGTAGAGATCGGTTCCAGGCAAGTTTCCAAGCTTACATGTGACTGGTCTTGCAACGTGGAGCAGTGCTCTTATGATAGACATTAAAAACTGAAAAAAGCTCAAAGCCTTCAAATATTAATGGATTATAAATAACTAAAGAGTTAATAAGACCCAATGCTAGACTTATTTTCGTATAACACAGAGTTTCGCTGAAAATTCTATACTATTTTGAAATGTGAACATGATTTATTTACTGATTCGAAATATTATTTTTACTTTATAAGTGTTTAAAATGTCATTGTACTCAATAGAAATCTCTCACTATTATGTCTAGAACTCTATGATATCATATAAATAAAATGTTGCTCTATCATTTTATGTCAAGTTAAGGTTGAGATCAATATAAAATCTTCTTCTTTTCTAAATATCTTTTCTATCTTATTTTTTCTAATACAAGCATATTTATGATAAAGCACTCCTAAAAAAATTTATCTCAGAGGTTATTTGGGATCAAATTTGTTTTGTGTTTTTTATTTTTATTCTTATGTTATTTTTAAAAACATATTTCTTTGATATATTTTTTATATGTTTTAATTTTTTATTTTCAAAATAAATAACATTGTTTTTAAAAATACTTAAAATAACTTTTATATGTATTGAGTGTTTTTAAAAATAATAATAAGGGACAAACCCATTTTACTTTAAAATAAAACATAAATAAAATAAAATAAAATAATAAAAATGATCCCAAATAGCTCCAAAAAAATGTGAAATAGGAGTTTCAACCTAATAAGGCCAGAGTAAGATGAGCTAATTTAAATGATACCTCATATAGTCTAAGGGGATGTTTGGGATCAATTTTATTTTGTATTTTTTATTTCTTTTAATACTGTTTTTTAAAACATATTTATTTAATGTATTTTTTATTTTTTTTATTTTCAGAAATAAATAATAATATTTCATTTGGCCAAAATCACATCTTTACAAAACAAACAAGTTAATTAATTAACTAAGGAAGATATATATTAGAAACGCATTTAAAGTGAGAAAAAAAAGTATTAAACCCTCTATAAAATGTTAAGTTGTGAAAATAATATGTACGTACCGATAAGGCAAGACCAGTCTTCATGTTAATGAAGAGGACGCCGAGAAGTGCAGCCATGCAGAGGCAGAAGTCGAACTTATCAACTCTAAAGAGATGGTGAATCTCATTAAGCTCGATGACACCGAGCATGGCAACGATGATAATGACGGCCAGAGCCACAAGCGGCGTGTACTTGAATAGTGGAGCTAAGAACAGAAGAACCAGCATCATGCAGACTGACATCACTGCGTTCGCCATTGGCGTCTTGCATCCAGCGTGGTAATTCACAGCTGATTTTGAGAAGGGACCTGAAGTTTAAGAAAAGTACCAAAACAGTGTCTCAATGCCGGCGTGATTATTTCACAAATTTGACCAGATTATAGCTCAAAGCCTTCAAATCTTTTCTCTTGTAACTTAATCCATAAGAGTCTGCATATGCTTCCAATTATATTACACGAGGTTATTGATCACTAATCTATATTAATCAGTGCCAAATGATTACGAATAATACTTTCTTCCATTAGGGGAATATATAAAAAAACTGAACCAAGTGAAGAAAAGCATTTAGTTACCCGTGGTTAAGTAGCATGAGGTGAAGGAACCAGCTATGTTCATCATTCCAAAGGCAATCATCTCCTTGTTCCCATCTATATGCTCGTTTTTCAGCAAAGCCAAGCTCCTTCCTACTGCTACTCCTTCCTGTCAAGTAAAGCATCCGTTATTAGGGTGAAAGAGGAATAATAATAATAATAATAATAATGCAAGTGTCCAGATCATACCGCAAGAGCAATGAATCCAGTGATAATTCCAGCTTTCACTGCAACACTAACATATGGAGGTTTAAATTGAAGGTTTGATATTGTGATAGGGTTAAGTCCCCTCCTCAAATCACCCACCTAATATAAACAACCAAACGTGAAAGTTAATAAAAGTAGTCGCATTGTTATATATATAGCCTGCAGATTAAATTTTGATTATAAATGAACTTTAAAATAATTGAATTTCCTATAGTAGTACATTTTTCTCTCTCTAAATTTAACATTAACTTCATTGTTTCATCGTTACAGCATATCTTCATCTTTATATTCTCAAAATACACTATATTTTATGCCGAGCTCAGAAAATTCTTGAGCTGAACTCAACTGGTTTACTCCTCTATTTGCCTTGGAATAGCCATGAACCCCGTTAGGCCTTATAAAAGAAAAACTTACAATAGGGATTCCGTGAGTCTCTCCATCCACCAAAAATGCGATTATTCCTCCAACTATTACTACAACCAGCGGAGAGATAGCGTTCACCCAAAAGAGTTTGGGAATTTTTTCCTTCTGCAATCATGTCCAATTTAAGTTTGTATCAATGGAAAAAAAAATGAAAAAGAAGAAGAAATTCATTTACCAGTTGCCGAGTAGAAATTAGAATGATGAGAAAGCCAATGCCTAACACTGCACTCTGCCATTTACACTGTAACAAGAAAAAAAGAAGTATGCACATTATCACATGGCAGGAAAAAAAAAATGTCATCAATTTAAAACAAGTCCTAGTAGCTGAATCAAACCTCGGATCGGTTGTGGAAGATAGCATAAAGCACGGAGATGACATCTGTTTTATTAGTGAAATCCTTGAGGCCAAGTAAGCCCTTTAGTTGCTGTAATATGATGGCCATGGCCGTTCCTCCCATGAATCCAGTAATGGTAGACCTCGCCAGAAAATCCACTATTATTCCCAACCTGCATTTCCGGCCAACTTCAATAATTACACAAGCAATAAATAGAAAAAAATAAAATGAATGAATGATTTTTTTAATTTTAAAATTTATTTTAAGATAAAAATCTTATATAAAATAATTAATTATTTTTTTATGTTATACTAATTTTAAAACGTATAGAGCCATAGTTACCGGAAAATGCCAAGTGCCAACTGCAAAAGGCCGGTGAAGAAGGCAGAGGTGATAATGGTGTAAACGTATCTCTCCGGCTCCTTTTCCGGCGAGACGCTCTCTTGTATGATCGCCGCCATCAGAAGCGACGCCGCCGCCACCGGTCCCACAGCCATGTTTGTCGAACTCCCGAACACGGCGTACACCAGCGGCGGAACGAAGCTTGAATCTTCAACAATTTGATGGCAATTTTTAATTAATCATCATTAAAATAAAATGGAACAATAAATTTATTTCTATAAAAATTTAAAATTTTAAAAATACACATGATCATAAAAAATTCTACAAGGAATTCCTAATTATAAAGAGCTTTTACAACGAATGATATCTTAATGCCATTATTTTGACATGTGCAATACTTTTAAAATTTCGCTTAAAACATAGCAGTATTATTATTCTCAAAAATCTAAAAGTTCTCAGATAACAAAAAAAAAAGAGTAATGATGTATCTCCAAGCAATTGGATTTATTATTAGATAAGCGTCATATAATTTTAAATAAGCTAAATTAAACTATTTTTATCTAAAGAAAGATAAATATATATTATAAAATCCTGTAGCAATTGCATTTTCTTACAAATAATGAAAGAAGAAAGATGACATTAAATAGAAGTTGATAAATTAATCAAGAGTGAAATGAATTTACAAAGGCCGATAATGGGTGGAATCTGGGCGAGCTTGGCGTAGCTGATGCCCTGCGGAATAGCGAGACTGGCAATGGTAATGCCGGCGAGGAAATCGCACCCGAAGAAGGCGAAAGAGTACTTGGGCATCCATTGGAGAATGGGAACGAAATAAGAAATCACGCTCCAAAGCCATCGGGCCGGTGGCTGACCCGAAAAATGTCTGAACGGGTCGTCGGGAAAGAAAGTCTCCTTCAGCTGGGACTTCAATGACGCTGTGAAGGGACTTCGGGTGGCGAGATTCACCTTCCGCAGCTTCTGATCCTCCTCGGCCATTATCCTCCCCTGCGTGAAATTGAGCGAGTAAGAAGAAGAAAGAAAGGAGAGAGGGAGAATATGAAGTAAAGGGATTGAGTTGGTTAAAATGTGGATGGTGCGGTTATGAGACGTGGGTGGGGAAGGGTGAGAAAAAGTGAGCGATGGAGCTGGGATTGCCGGATTTAGCTACTGGAGTTATTGAGGCTGTGACGAGGCTATTCGCTGTTGTGATTTCGATGAGAATGTGGATCATATCATAAAAGATTTGTTTTTCACTTATCTCTTCTTCAACTCCTCCGCCACCCCTCTCTCTCTCTCCCCCTCTCTCTCTCTCTAATATTAGTATGATAATTTGACAAAAAAATACTCTAATCTTTAAAATCAAAATTTAACTATTCAAAATTAATTAAATATTTACAACTATGTCTAGAATAGAGTTTTTTTTTTAAAATTGTAATAACTCAAATCATTTAATTTGTGTATTTATAATTTAATCATTCTTAATTTTTTAAATTTTTTATAATCATAAATTTGTGCATGTCACAATCGAATTTTTAAAAATTATAAAAAATGAAAAATAAGATTGAAATTTTGTTATGAATTTCAATATTTGAAAGTGAGTTTGAAAAATTAAAATTAAAAATGTTTAAATTCTAAATATATAAAAATTTGATGATTATGTGTGTAAAATTTTTTTTAGTGCATCTATAGCTAAAATCATAGAAGATTACATGAACTTCAATTATGATCTTTTTAGGTATGCTTCACATATTTAATATTTTAAATTATAATATCTGGATTAAGAAAAGGAACTACCTTTACTTTTCTTTATGTTTCACTCCTTGGATTTTATTGCAAAAAACTAAGATATGGGTGGCCTTTAAATAAATAAATGATGCACAAAAAAAGAGGTATCTTATCTATTGATGTTCACATTGTCATTCAATGTTGGTTAAATTTCACCTTATAAATCAGTGCCGAATTTCTATATATAGCTATTGTTTATCCTTATCTAATCAATGTTGTGAGGCATTTATTCGGGGGATAATGGGCTTTTTTTTTCTCATAATATTCTTTTCAGTTCTCCATATTAGGATGCATTTATTGGGATGATACGTAGGCATATATGTTTAATCATATTAGGACGCATTTTTTTAAGTTCGTTATATTTAATTTATGTTTTATAGGTGTCTGCACCTGATTTGATATTCATATGCAAAACTGTATCCAGACACCGCACGTAATATGTAATAACCGGAAGTCAAAAAAAAAAAACAAAAATAAAATAAAATGTAAAATCCAACCGCCGCGACGGATGGCCGCGAATAGAAGAATCGAAGGGGCACAATTTTGGTTTGCCGAAATAGAACTCTCAAAAGCACGAGAGAGAGAGAGAGAGAGAGAGAGAGAGAGGAACGGTCGAGAGGAGGAGTCATGCCCTAGCGAGCCTTCGAATCTCACCTTGCGTGTGTAAGCTTTCCGTGCATCTACGACCGAGGGAGAAGAAAGAGAAGGGAGGACTCATTTAAGAACGAGAGCCCTTACGAGCGAAGGGAGAAGCCGAGTGCGTGCGTGGCTTGGAATGAGCGACGTGAGGGAAAAGATCTTAGGGCACCGAACCGGGTTATAAGAGGTAATTTTATTTTTCTTATGGTTTTTTAAAAATAGAGGAAATGCATTTATATTATCTAGATTTTACTTTCCAAAAAGAATTGAAAACCCTAAGTCCATCTTACTTTACAAACTTTTACATAATTATATTTCATTTCACAGTATATCTTTTAATTATATTAAAAGTTATATGAATAAATTATAAGCATGTTGAAAATTTATAAGAACAATTCAATTGAAAAAAATAATAAATGAAAACGTTAGATTTATGAGAACCTATAAATGAAATGCTAGAATTGAAGCTTATGATTGAGATGGATGTACTAAAAATATGATTAATTGTATTAATAGATTGAGATCTTAATTTTACTTTTCCTCTAGTATAATATAAATTAAACTTAATTATTTAAACTTTACAAGCTACATGCAAAATATAACTTAAATATTAACTTGATATTTAGCTTAATAAATGTACATAAATATAACATTTATTATAGTTTATAATAATATAAAATTAGTCTTTCTTATGAACCGAGTAAAAAAATAGTTAATTCATTTAAATAATTAATTCAGGAAAGTAAGAAGAAAATATATAGAATTTCTTACAAATGATTATGTTACATGCATATTAGAAGAACCATAATCTAAATTTAGTAATGAATAAAGTGAAATTGATAATTGGTAAAGAATTTAATAAATTAAACTATTTTAGATAAAATCGATCATTTAAATAAGAATGAGAAATTATTTGGAAATATTAATGTCTCTAATGAACTAGTAAAAATTATAAATATTATAGCTATAAGTATTGATTAAGTTAATATTTTTAATCATATGAACTTTAATTAAGGAAAGAAGTATTAAAGGGAGGGAGATTCAAGAGGAAGCTATAAATTAAAGTGGGTAATTATGTTCTTACATTTATGATAAAAATATCTTTAATTTTTTGTGATAAAATATATTTTTATATGATTATGACTTTTTCATGTACTGTAAATTGTGATTTATTTTCCTATTTCTTTATGTTGAATAATAGCCTGAATATTAAATCATATTGTCACTTCATCATTTTATAAAGTTAACTGATTAACTGTTAATTATGAATTAATATGCATAATTGTATAAATTGTATGCTATGAATGTGTATGTTGAAAGTAGAGTTCACCTCCTTATTGTACTGGCTGGGGATGCAATATACTCGTGCACGAAAAAGGCAAATGGAAATGACAAATAGTAATGGTTACTTGTCCTTTGTATGAGTTTTGGTAAAGGCTTTCTTTTGGTAAAGGTTTAGACGGTGAATCATAAAATGGTTGATAAATATAAAAGTAAAGTTCATAAGAAATGTTCATTTGTACATATCTCATGTATGTTTGATTATTTGTGTAATTTCTTTTATGTACATGTTATAACAAAAACTGTCATACATACTCATTCTACTTTCTTGTTTACTATAGTGTAAAAGCATAATTGACCCACTGAATTTTATTCAATTACTAGTTATTTATTTTTTTCAGGTAACCATCCTAACTAGATGGATGATAGAAGGGAGGGTTATGTTTATCGTCGTAGAGAGACTTCAGGAGATTGGTATTTATGTTGATTATGTTGCTTTATATTTTAAATTATATTTCATATGAATTATGTTAGTATATATGTGTGGACAAATTATTAATTATGTTGTAGATTGTAGTGGCTCTTATATGATTGGAGAAACATGTTGTGAAATTTTATTTAAGATTGGAAATATTATATAAGGTTTTATTTTATCCGTCTGACCGTCTGTTCTCGCCTTGGTATTCCAAGCTCCCAGGCTGGGTCGTGATAAAAGTGGTATTAGAGCTAGATTTTATATTTAGGGGCATAAGTATGATCATAATCAAAGAGCCATTAGGAAGATGATAAATTTTATGAAGAGAATTGCATATGATTATATTAATTAATGTGTAATGGTTATAATTAATTTGTGCTTCTCATGCCTATGGAATCAATTCAAGAGATGTTATAGGTGAAAATAGAGAGACACAAACCACTGAGCACCAAAATTTGGTGCAACCACGTTCACTAGCTATAGATGCATTTACACAAATGATGAAAGCAATGACTCAAATGGTAAAAAAATCAGCATACTCAAGCTAGTGGAAGTGGAAGGGTTCCTATGGACAAATATGTGAAATTATTTCAGGATATGAGGCCACCTCTTTTCTCAGGAATAGGAGAACCTGTTGAATCAGAAAATTGGTTGATGCGAATAGAGAAAATTTCAAAAGTATGTCATGCCCTCTAGAAAGAAGAGTTGTTTTATCTTATTTTGCTTTTGAGGGTGAATCTAAGAGATGATGGTGAGGACAATTGCAAGAGAAGTTTGAAGGAAGACCTTGTAATCTTGTTTCATGGGAGGATTTTATAAAGACCTTTAGAGATTGGTTTGTACTCCTCTTAACTAAGAGATAAATGCAGGACAAGTTCATTAGATTGGTACAGGAAGATCATTCTATCATGCAGTATAAAGTTGAGTTTACAATACTTTTAAGGTATACACCTCAGTTGATACCAAATGCAGAAGAGAAATATCATAAGTTTCTATCTGGACTGAAGGATATAATCAGACAACCCTTGATTCCTCTGGATATTGATGAGTATGTTGTACTGGTGGAGAGGGCTAGAAGGATAGAATTGGATTTGTAAGCTGCTCAGAGGAGGAGAGATATTCAGAAGAGGAGGAATGATGATAGGTCAAAATCTGGGCAGAATATTCAAATTGAAAAATCAAACTGGAAGAAGCCTAAGCCTTATACTAATTCCAGCAGTAACAGTGTTACTACATGCTAAAAATATGAAAGAGCGCATAAAGGAGAGTGCCTCTAAGGCACAAACACTGGCTATTGGTGCCATCAGCCAGGACATATGGTAAAATTTTGTCCTATCTTGGGTCAGAAATCTTCATGGATACTAGGACAAGTGTTCAGCCTCTCCAGAAGACTGTTGATAGACAAACGATGATCAATCAGCATCGGTTCCATCTCAAACTCGTACGTAATGCACACCGAAGTTTATGCACTCATGCAGCAAGAAGCAAAAGACTCGTCTTATGTCATTAAAGATATTTCTTTATTTAAATTAGTATTGTTAAAATTTTATATTGTGCTAGATATATTTTTTTATATACCTACTCATTTATAGGTATTATCTTTATTGAAAGTAAATCAGTTAGAGTTTTATTTGATACTAGAGTATCACATTCATTTATATCTGAGAAATGTGTGAGAATTTTGGGATTGAAAATTATGAAAATGTCTGTAGTACTTTCAATGACAATGTCAAATGGGTCTCATATAAATGCTAGAAAATTTTGTATTGTGAACCTGAATATCTGTGAAAGAAGCTTCGATGCAGATTTAATAGCACTGTCGATAAATAAATTTGCTGTGATTTTAGGAATGGATTGGCTATCTAAATATTATGCTACTATAGATTATTGCAAAAAAATAATCAAATTCAATATTCTTGGAGAAGAAGAATTCAAATTTGTGGGGCATAAGGGAGTATTAGGTATAATGGTGTCTTGCTTGAAAGTTCAAAAGATGCTAGCAAAAGGCTATAAAGGTTTTCTTGCTCAAGTTACTGATGTTACTAAGGAGGTAAAGTGGTTAGAAGATATACTAGTAGTAAAGGAGTATCTAGAAATTTTTTTGGATGATTTGTCAGGTTTACCTCCACTTAGAGAGATAAATTTCTCTATTGATTAAATTCAAGATGCAAAACCTGTAGCAAAAGTATCATATAGAATGGCGATCAAAGAATTATAATAGTTGAAAAATTAGGTACAAGAATTATTGGAGAAGGGATTTATAAGGCCTAGCACATCTCCTTGGGGAGCTCCTGTATTGTTTGTGAAGAAGAAAGATGGGAGCTTAAGGCTATGCATCGATTATAGAGAGCTTAAAAAACTCACATTGAATAATAAATATCCCTTACCAAGGATTGATGATCTTTTTGATCAACTAGAAGGAGCTTCAGTATTTCCAAAGAATGATTTAAGATCAGGTTATCATCAGCTTAGGATCAAATAAGAAGATATATCAAAAACTACATTCAGTACAAGATATGGGCATTATGAGTTTGTGGTAATGCCTTTTGGCTTAATAAATACTCCAGCTATATTTATGGATCTCATAAATAGAATCTTTAAACCCTTTTTAGATTCATTTGTGATTGTATTTATAGATGACATTCTAATTTATTCTAGAGATGAAGTAGCTCATAAAAATCATCTTCACATTATTTTGCAAACTCTAAAAAGAAATAAATTATATACAAAATTTTAAAAGTGTGAATTTTTGTTAAATATAATCATATTCTTGGGGAACATGATTAGTACTGAAGGGATTTTAGTGGATTAGAGTAAAGTCAGAGCACTCACTGAATGACCCAGATCAACCACTATCACAGAAGTTAGAAGTTTCTTAAGATTGGTGAGATATTACATGAGATTTGTTGAAGGGTTTTCATAGATTGCCACGTCACTATCTAGACTAACTTAGAAAGCAGTCAAGTTTGAATGATCAGATCAGTGTGAAAAGGTTTTCAAAAATTTATTTAATATTTTAATAAGATAACTATTCCATCGTGGGCGAAGGATTTCAAATTTATAGTGATGCATCATTAAGAGGTTTGGGATGTCTACATATATGCAGAATGGAAGAGTGGTTGCTTATGCTTCAAGGAAATTGAAAATTCATGAAAAGAATTATTAAACCCATGATCTAGAGCTAGCAGTAGTGGTATTTGCATTGAAAATTTGGAGGCATTATTTATATGGAGTAAGGTGTGAAGTTTTCACTGATCATCAAAGCTTAAAATACATATTTACTTAGAAGGAGCTAAATTTAAGGCAAAGGAGACGGTTGGATCTCATTAAGGGTTATGATTTGAATATTCAATATTATCTAGGGAAGGCAAATGTAGTTGTTGATGCTTTAAGTAGAAAAATATCTGGTAGTGCTTATTGGTTGATCTCTCAATAGGAGGAGTTGATTAAAGATTTAGAAAAATTAAAAAATTTAATTATTAAACATATAGATGATCATGCTTTATTATTAAATCAAATGGTTATACAATCAAATTTGAAAGACAGAATATGAGATGCTTTACCTCAAGATGATGACTTTCAGAAAATTTTAAATTTAGTAAAAGTAGGCCATACAGATGATTTTCATATTGATGGAGAGGGATTACTAAAGTATCATGACAGAGTTTGCATTCCAGATATTGGAGATTTGAGGAAAGACATCTTACATGAAGCACATTATTCTAATTATACATTTCATCCAGGCAATAACAAAATATATCAAGATCTTAATGAAATATTTTGGTGGCCGGGAATGAAAAGAAGTGTAGCTGAATTTGCCTACAAGTGTCAATCATGTCAGATGATTAAGGTTGAACATCAGAAGACAAGTAGACTTTTACAATGTTTGCCAATACCTGAGTGGAAATGGGATGATATTGCTATGGATTTTGTGGTTGGCTTACCTAGATCCAGAAGTGGATGCACTGCTATTTGGGTTATTATTGATAGGTTGAATAAATCTACATACTTTATACCTATCAAGCAATCTCATGCTATTGAAAAGCTAGCAATAAAGTATGTTGATGAAATTTTGAAGTTACATGTTGTGCCAAAATCTATAGTGTCTGATCGGGATGGCCGATTTACATCCAGACTGGAGAAAAATTCAAGAAACTCTAGGTACCAAGCTTACATTCAGTATTATATTTCATCCTCAAATTGATGGCCAGTTAGAAAGAACAATTCAAATACTTGAATATTTTCTTAGACTTTGTACTCTTGATTTTGGGAGAAATTGGGAAATTCATTTACGTTTGATTGAGTTTTCCTATAATAATAGCTTTCAAGCATGCATTGGTATGGCTCCCTATGAAGCCTTGTATGGGAGGAAATGTAGAACACCACTATGTTGGGTGGATACGGGAGAAAGAATAATCAGTGGTACATATGTAGTAGATGAAGCCACTGAAAAGATCTGATTGATTCGTGGTAGATTAAAAGTTATTCAAAATAGGTAGAGGAAATACTATGATGCTAAACATCGGCCAGTAGAGTTTGAAGTGGGAGAATTTGTATTTCTTAAAGTCAGCCCCATGAAAGGTATAAAACGATTTGGAAATGTTGGAAAGTTGAGCCCACGTTATATTGGTCCATATGAAATCTTGGAAAGAATTGGGAAAGTGGATTATAGACTGGCTTTACCTTCTCACATGTAAGGAGTGCACAATGTGTTTCATATTTCTCTTCGCAAAATATATTCTTGATGAAGCCCACATTATTCGATCCTATTGATATTCAACCTGATCTCACATTTGTGGAGGAGTCAGAAAGAATTATAGATTTTGATATTAAGCATCTCAGGAATAGGGAAATTCCATTTGTCCGTGTACTGTGAAAACATGGATCAGATTGAGAAGCTATGTGGAAGATGGAATCAGAAATGAGAGGACTTTATCCTCATTTGATTAATTAAAGGTATGTTTATTTCTATTATTGTCATTAAATTTTGAGGATGAAATTTTTATAAGAGAGGGAGATTGTAATAACCGGAAGTCAGAAAAAAAAAGAGGAAACAAAAATAAAATAAAATGTAAAATCCAACCGCCGCAATGGGTGGCCGTGAATAGAAAATCGAAGGGGACTTGATTTCGGTTTGTCGAAATAGAACTCCCAAAAGAATGTGAGAGAGAGAGAGAGAGAGAGATAGAGAGAGAAAGGAGGGGTCGAGATGAGGAGTCGTGCCCTAGCCGAGCCATCGAATCTCACCTTGCGTGCGTGAGCTTTCCGTGAGTCGACGTGCATCGACAACCAAGGGAGAAGAAGGAGAAGGGAGACCTCGTATACGAATGAGAGCCCTTGTGAGCAAAGGGAAAAGTCGAGTGCATGTGTGGCTTGGGACGAGCGATGTGAGGGAAAAGATCTTAGGGCATCGAAGCAGGTTATAAGAGGTAATTTTATTTTTCTTTTTGTTTTTTAAAAATAGAGGAAATGCATTTATATTATATAGGTTTTAATTTCCAAAAAGAATTGAAAACCCTAAGTCCATCTTACTTTACAAACTTTTACATAATTATATTTCATTTCACAGTAAATCTTTTAATTATATTAAAAGTTATGTAAATAAACCATAAGCATGTTGAAACTTTATAGGAACAATTCAATTGAAAAAAAATAATAAATGAAAATGTTAGATTTATGAGAACCTATAAATGAAATGCTAGAATTGAAGCTTATGATTGAAATGGATGTACTAAAAATATGATTAATTGTATTAATAGATTGAGGGCTTAATTTTACCTTTACTTAAGTATAATACAAATTAAACTTAATTATTTAAACTTTATATGCTACATGCAAAATATGACTTAAATACTAACTTGATATTTAGCTTAATAAATGTACATAAATATAACATTTATTATAGTTTATAATAATACAAAATTAGTCTTTCTTATGAATCGAGTAAAAGAATAATTAATTCATTTAAATAATTAATTCAGAAAAGTAAGAATATATATATATATATATATATATATATATATATATATATATATATATATATATATATATATATATATATATATATATATATATATATATATATATATATATATATATATATATATATATATATATATATATATATATATATATATATATATATAACTTCTTACAAATGATTATGTTACATGTATATTTGCATATTAGTAGAACCATAATCTAAATTTAGTAATAAATAAAGTAAAATTGATAATTGATAAAGAATTTAATAAATTAATGTATTTTAGATAAATATCGATCATTTACATAAGAATGAGAAATTATTTGAAAATTTTAATGTCTCTAATGAACTAGTAAAAATTATAATATTATAACTATGAGTATTGATTAAGTTAATGGTTTTAATCATAGGAACTTCAATTAAGGAAAAAAGTATTAAAGGGAGGGAGATTCAAGAGGAAGCTGCAAATTAAAGTGAGTAATTATGTTCTTATATTTATGATAAAAATGTCTTTAATTTCTTGTGATGAAATACATTTTTATATAATTATGACTTTTTCATGTATTGCAAATTATGATTTATTTTATTATTTCTTCATAAATTGTGATTTATTTTTTTGTTTATTCATGTTGAATAATAGCCTGAATGCTAGATCATATTGTCACTTCGTCATTTTATAAAGTTAATTGATTTATTGTTAGTTATGAATTAATATGCATAGTTGTATAATTATATACTATGAATGTGTATGTTGAAAGTGGAGTTCACCCCATTATGGTACTGGCTGGGGACGCAATATACCCGTGCATGAAAAAAGTAAATAAAAATGGCAAATGGTAATAATTACTTGTCATTTGTATGAGTTTGATAAAGGCTTTCTTTTGGTAAAGGTTTAGACGATGACTCTTAAAATGGTTGATAAATATAAAAGTAAAGTTCATAAGAAATGTTCATTAGTATATACCTCTTATATATTTGATTGTTTTAGTAATTTTTGTTATGTACATGTTATAACAAAAATTATCATGCATACTCATTCTACTTTCTTGTTTACTATAGTGCAAAAGAATAATTGACCCACTGAATTTTATTTAATTGTTAATTATTTATTTTTTTCAGGTAACCATCCTAACTAGATGAATGATAGAAGGGAGAGTTATGTTTATCACTGTAAAGAGACTTCAGGAGATAGATATTTATATTGGTTATGTTGATTTATGTTTTAAATTATATTTCATATAAATTTTGTTAATATATATGTGTGGATAAATTATTAATTATGTTGTGGATTGTAGTGGCTCTTATATGATTGGAGAAACATATTGTGAAATTTTGTTTAAGATTGAAAATGTTAGGTAAGATTTTCTTTTATCTATTCAACCGTCTATTCCCGCCTTGGTATTTCAAGCTCTCGGACTAGGTTGTGACATAATATTCTCTCCGCTCTTTGGCCCCCTCCCTCCTTAGTCAATTGAATATTGAGAATATCTTTTTTTAAGGTCTTTTGGATATACTCATAAATAAAATAAAATTGTATTTTTTTAGTTATTATTTAATCTAAGTTTTATGTCTCTCATTTTATAAATAACTATTTTGTTTCTTCTATATTAAATTGAGCTCCAACTCGCATCAGCCCAAGAAAATAATAATACAAAAAATCATTTAAAAGTTGAGAAAGTTTGTTTGGAACTAGAAACAACTTTTTTTATCAACTTCTTTCAAAATTTTATTAATGTGATCATTTTGGTGGCTACAGGTGAAAGTAGCTTTCAAAAACAAATTTAAAGTTATTATGGATATTATTGAATATTTTTATTTTAAAAAAATGTATAATAATTTTCTAATAGTTATCACATTCAGATTATTATGATTATAAGAAATTACTTTTGACCATTAGAAATATAAAATAATAAAATATATATAACAAAAAAAAACATGGCATATATTTTTAAAAATATGTACGATTGATTATAATATTTAGTTCATAGGTAAATTAATTTTATAGTAATTATACATGTTCAAAATTAGGCAAATTACATTATATGATGATAATTATACCATATAATCAATATTATTTCAAATGGATAAAACACCTAATTAATTTTCTAAATTAGATTAATTAAAATTTTACATTGATCATATTGAACAATGTATAACATACTGCATAATATGTTTTTATAATTAATCTAGCTAAGCTATTATAATTAAGGTTGAGGAGGTGAGATTCAAGTTGATCTAATCCTATCATTTGATATGGATTGTTATGTCCAATCATATAGAACTTTGTTTTGCTCAAATAATTCAGATTTTTGGTTCATCGCACTTCATTTAAATTTCAATGTGTGTGACAAAAGGAAGACCAAAAAATGATTTTTGAGAGAGAAGTTTCGTTCTTTGATTTACAAGCCCTAAATGAGATTTTTTTTTCATGAGAGAATGCACTTGATATTATCTTACTTTTATATAACACCTTATATACTCTAAGTTTGTAGCCATTAAAAGAGCATATGACTTGTATTTGTATGGGATCATCATGATCTCAAAGAGCTTATGTTGACTTAATTAACGAAGTGGTGGTCAAGAATAGTAACTTCTCCCTTGAAGAGGAAGAAAGGTGTAGGATCTCTTAATACCCTTTAAGATGTGCTTCTCCACTCAATAGTGGCTAAAAAGAGGGTGATGAAAATCTTAAGTGAACTCTAAGCTTCAACATAAGCAATAGTACTAAACCATAATAAGTTAATTTACACCTTTCTTTTTTATTGCATTACATCACTACTTTATTTTCACATGCTTTTACCTTTATGTAATGTGATAAACATTAATATAATGCATAATCTCTCACATGATTGAACTATTTGGAATGATAAATTTTTCTCTTAGAGCATATCAATATGTTGTGGAGATAACTTGTTATGTAGAATCAAATAGAGTTGTTTATTAGTTACATCATTATCTTAAAAATTCTTATCGTTTTAACTTATTTATTATTTATTGATAAAAAATAAATAATATTTTAGCCATATTTTTATGTATTTAATATAAACAATAATTTTAATATTTAAAATTTGTTTACATAACTTAAAATCATGCATTAATTCATCTCCTCTCATGGGTATGCCATATTGATATTAATTAGAGGTACTTTGATTAAAAATTTCACCACCTAAAGTAGATCCACATGACATAATCTAGCAATAAGAGCACAATGAAATGGTATTCCATTACCTTATCACTACTATTTGATAATATTCCTTTAGTTTTTTTTTTTTTTATTTGCATGACTACATTTATAAAGTTTATTAAATATCGCATGTAAATCCTAGTGCAAGTAGAATATTCACCTCCTCATAAACTTAAAAATAAAAAATATATTAACCTTTTTTAATTGGAAAGGAAACTAGAGCAATCAAACTTCATATATTTAAATAATTTTTCTATGCTTTGAAATTTAATGGTTACTTTTGTATCACTATTTGTACTACAAGAAAAAAAATTTAGAGTATATTTTGTGTGATGATAAGAAATCTCACATCAATATTCTCATGCTTGATTATGAATTAATTCTCATGCATGCAGCCAAATAAAACTATTTATGACTTGTGCACTAAATTCATCAAAACATTTACATAATTATATTCTCTTAGTAAAGAATGTTTGAATGCAAAATAAAAAATAAAATTCTTAGGTGAGAGTCTTAGGACACCAAAGTCATTATAATATTTGAATAAAAAAATTTGTTACATATTTCATTGATAAACTATTTATCTCTTTTATAGCATATTAATAAAAAATTCCAAATGATTGCAATCACTATTGAGAGAAAAAAATAGATTGCTTAAAAGAAAATGAATTATGATAATAAATTAGATAGCTATAACAAGGTGATGTAACCTTACTAAGATAATAAATTCTGACCTAAATTATTTTGAGTGCAAGAAATAGAGCATGTTAAGTGGAAGTGCCCAACATTGAAGAACTCAACTAAGTACAAAAAAAAAATCAGAAGACAAGTGATTCTAAAAAATTTTAAAAGATTATAGAAAAACCTTTCTAGAACAATTTAAACAGTGATTTAACTACCAATGAAGGTGAGCAAGAGGTTAACAATCTAGGCTTAATAGTGTGAGATGTGCCTGGAGATTTAAATAAAGTGCAAGTACATGATCATTCTTATGATGAATTACATTCACTAACTAAAAATCTATATCATAACTTCATATAGGAAGAACATTCTACATTAAAAAAAAGTTTTGTATTTCTAAAAAAATTATTGCACTTTACAACAAGATTTAGAATGAATTAAGAATATTATGATTAAAAAGACTCTTGATGCACTAAAATTTTAAAAAAGTACAATTAAATGTAAAAAAAATCATAGCATTGTCTCAAACCATGAATCACATATGCACATGAAAAACTTATAAAGGAAGTGAAAGATTTGAAACATCTCTCAAGCACTACATCAACATGTGTGCACCATTCATTCAAGCTTCGCATAGTGCAACCACTTTCATCATAGAAAATATTTAAATGTTTATTAAAAAAACTCATGTATTACAAGTCAAGTATTAGATGATATTTATATGGTTCATACAACATCTAATAGACATGAGCAACAACAACAACAACAATAAGCCTTTATCCCACTATGTGGGGTCAGCTACATAAATCCTTCTTCTCCATTATGTCTTATTATGTGTCAAATTCTCATTTAATTTTAATAAAACTAAAGTCTTTTGTATACATCTTAACCGAGTCTTTTTTAGGTCTACCTCTACTTTTCTTAACATAAGGCAAATCTAATACATCTACTCTTCTAACCGGGTCATCAAACTGTCGATGCTTTATGTGGCCAAATCATCTAAGGCGACTCTCTCTAATCTTATCCGTACTGGAGCTACTCCAACCTTTTCCCAAACATACTCATTTCATATTTTATCTCTAAGAGTAAAGCCACTCATCCACTTGAGCATCCTCATCTCTGCAATACTTAACTTAGTCTTATTCTTCTTTTTTATTGGCCAACATTCTACACCATAAATCATTGCAGGTATCCCTTAAGTTTGAGTAGTACTTTTCTATCACACAATAGACCAGATGCATTCCTCAACTTCAACCATCCAACTTAAATTCTACTAATAACATCTCCATCTATTTCACAATCATTTTGAACAATAGAGCCTAGATATCTAAATCACTCATTTTTTTAATGACTTGGTCACCCAATGTTACAAGACCACCACAAGAACTTCTACAACTAAAATTATACTCCATATATTCAATTTTAGATCTACTAAAATAAAAACCTTTAGACTCTAAGGTTGACCTTCATAATTCAACTTTCTCTTGGACTCCCTCTCCAGTCTTATCAACAAGAAGAATGTCATCCGCAAAAAGCATACATCAAGGTACATCTTCCTGTAAATGTATAGTAAGAACATTCATAACTAAAGCAAAAATATATGGGCTTAAAACCAATCCTTGATGTAATCCAACTGAAATAGAAAAATATTTTGTTAATTCTTCTTATGTTTGGACACAAGTAACAGCTCAAGTATACATATACTTAATGACTTGCATACCTTTCTTTTCTATAACTCTCCAAAGAATATCTCTTGGAACTTGATTGTAACCTTTCTCTAAATCAGCAAATATCATATGTATCCTCCTTTCCTTCTCTATACTTCTCCATTAAACCTCTCAACAAATGTATAACATCTATAGTAGATCTACCCATCATGAAACCAAACTAATTTTGAGAAACTTTTATATCACATCATGTAACCTATGCTCAATTAGTCTTTCATAATTTTAACGTATGACACATTAACTTAATTCTTCTATAATTCGCACACTCTTGTGCATCACCCTTATTCTTAAATATAGGAACCAACAAACTCTTTCTCCACTCATCTGATATCTTTTTAGTCTTTAAAATAACATTAAAAAAATTTGTAAGCTAAGAAATTTCTTGATCTCCTAAACATTTCCATACTTCTATTGGAATATCATCACATCTTATTATTTTTTCACACTTCATTTTCTTTAAAATTTATCCAACTTTAAATTTACTATTACGATGATAAAAATATACTTCTATATTTTTATTTAGAGTATTAAGGTTGCTAAAATCAATTGTTTTCTCATATCATTCATTGAATAGTTTATCAAAATAACTCATCCATCAATTTTCAATATCTTTTTCTAAGAAAAGTATTTTATAATTTTCATTTTTAATACACCTCACTTGAACTACATCTTCGGTTCGCCTATCTCTTTGCTTGGATAATTTATACATACATCTTTCATATTCTATGGTATATAATCTATTGTATAAATCACTAAAAGCTAAAATTTTTGCATCATATATGCTTTCTTAGAATCTCTACTAGCCACTTTATATCTTTCATAATTCTTTGATTTTTTTTACATCTAAATCAAGATTTATAACAATGTTTCTTTTTTTTATCTTTTATTATGCATTTTAACACCACCACCAACTATTATTATTAAATGAAGCTTTATCTTTTTATTCTTCAAGCACATTTTATGCAACTTGTTTAATTTCACTTGTTACTTTTCTCTACATAACATTAGTTCCTTATGAACATCCCAAAGTTTAAGATCTTATAGTTTGATCTTAAAAATATTTTAATTAGTGTTCTTTAAGAACCCCCATCTAATCCTAGGATAATGATTTGATTTATTTTTCATCTTTCAATCCTTCATCTTAAAATCTAAAACTAGCAATCGATGCTGACCACTTAAACTTTCACTCGAAATGACCTTACAATCTTTACAATCTAAGAATCTTTTTTTCTTATCAAAAAATAATCAATCAGTGTTTATTAGATCCATTCTTAAAAGTGATAATATGCTCATCTCTTTTCTTAAATAAAGTATTAGAAACTATAAAATCATAAGCTAAAGTAAAATCTAATATAGTCCAGCCTTCTTCATTAATCACGCTAAATTCATAGTCACCATGAATACTTTTAAAATATTATACCACTCTATGAACATGTCCATTTAAATCTACTCCAATAAATATCTTTTCTTCAAGAGGTATATTTTCTATTAATCTCTCTAAGTCATTCCAAAAATTTTCTTTTTAGCCTACATCCAAATCTACTTGTCAAGCATAAAAACTTATAACATTGGTAATCTTAATATCAATAATAATCTTTAAAGATGTAATTCTATCTCTAATCTCATTAATATTTTAAACATTATTCTTCAAACTTTTATCTATAATCACACCTACATCATCTCTAATTCGACTCCTACCTGGATACCAATATTTAAAATCTAAACTATCAATCTCCTTAGCCTTCTCTCTAACCCATTTTCTTGAATACATAAAATATTCATCTTCTTATGAATCATAATATCTATTAATTCTATTAATTTACCTCTAAGAGTATATATATTCTAAATTCCTAACCTAATTCTAGTTTTATGGATTAACTTCTTTGCCCGTATTCATCCATAATATGAGAACCCTTGTTTATTTAACACTACACCTAGGCGCCGATGCAGTGGCCCTTACATACTTTTCACTATGTTCAGGCCATTCAATGGGTCACTTCCATAGGATATCCTAGCATTAACACAATATTTTTAAGAATTCATGTTATGATTATTTCAACCAGCTTTATGTTGGCTATCAATTGCTTATCACAACCCTTCACTTTTCACATCTGGGACTTGGGATCTAACAAAGATAGTGTTATCTAAAATACATGATCACTCATAAAAAAATAATATCTATAAGTATAGATGAGTGTTATACTTAAGATTGTACAATAACTTATTTATGCAATTTTTAATGAGCCCAAAGGAATTTGGATTCCTAAAATAGTATAGTATTCTATTGAAGGTATCTCTCCACAATAGAGCTAGCATGAGCATGTATTACTTGCGTAGTAGGCCTTTGAGGTAATATAGCTAGAAACAAAATTAAATTTATAATACTTGAATGCAATGAAAAAAGAAAAGGTACTCTTGGTGATAATACCTCGAAGACCATAGTGATAACACATGAAAGGTGATTAGCATTAGCAACATCAATAGGTGTAACAACTTATAATTGAAAAGATTCTATTAGTTAATGGTTTAATATAAAATTTACTTAAGGGTCTTTTAAGATCACTTTTTCTTATTTTTTTTATTTTATTTTATTTTATTTGCATTTTATTTCAAAATAAAATATATTTAGTGGCAATTATTATTTTTAAATTAATCTAACCATTTAAAAGCTTTTTTGAGTGTTTTTGAAAATAATATTAATTATTTTTTAAAATAAAAATAAAAATACACTAAAGAAATATGTTTTTAAAAATTACATTAACATTAAAATATAAATTATAAAACAAAATTGATCCCAAATAAACCATTAACAAAAATCGATTATGGGATAAAGGCTCCATATAAAATTCTTATCTAATAAATGCTTACTATAATTGAACAATAAAATTATTTTAGGAGGTCGTAAAATGAATAATATTTAGATATTAGACATTCATATCGAAATTCAGTCTAATAAAATATGTTGCATGAAAACTATGATACATGAGTCATGGCAATGGCATATGATATTATGTCATGCCATTATCACTTAGGAAAATCACTCATCTAAATCTAATTAGAGGAGTAACAAAATTGGATTACAATGATGATCATCTCTATGATGCATATCAATTAAAAAAGGGTGCTAGATCATTAGTCCATACCAATAAGTTTGTTGTCGCATCTAAACCTCTATTGATTCCTCATTCAGATATATTTTGATCCATTAGCATAGTAAACTTACAAAGAAAGTAGTATGGATTTCTTATAATGGATGAATATATAATATTCATATAAATAAAGTTATTAACGTATAAAAGTGATGAGTTTAGCATATTTGGTATTAAGATTTAGAGGAATATAGAGTATTTAATCTCTATGATCCATAGTGATCGGGAGGGTTGAGAATGTAGAATTCAAAATTTTTTGCAATGATTTAAGGATCTGTTTGAATCTAAAGAAATAAAATGAAATGAATGAAAAATAATAAAATTTATACAACCCGGCTTTGGGGCGCCTCTGCACTATTTCCGACTTAAAAAAATTTAGAAACTCAAGGAACCCCCGACGGTTCCTTGATTAAAATGGTATAGTGTCGCAGCGCTATGATACCAGCAACGAGGCGCTGTCATGAATCCTCAGTTTTGTTTTAAATCAATAAAGCCATTGTCCCCAACCCAGCAATAATAACTGCCTAGGGGGGGAAGGTTACTGTAGCAAAAAATTTCCCTTTGGAGAGAACTACCTATAAAAAGGGATAGCATCCACCATACTCTCTCTCTCTCTCTCTCTCTCTCTCTCTCTCTCTCTCTCTCTCTCTTCATGTCCTTTCCCACTCACTCTTTGTAGTTTCTTGATGTGTTCTTGATTCTGGTGATCTATGCTTTCCAAAGGAATGCTCTCCACGACCACACGAATGATCCCCCCATCAACTTCAGGTAAATGATTGATGGAATAATGTTTCTTTTAAGTGACTTTCTCCCTTAAAATTAAATTTAACCAAATTTTCAACATCGATCTTGGATCCGGTGAGAAATAAATGAGATCACCTCCATCGATCTTGGATCCATAGTAAAAAAAAGAATGCTCCCTAAGGCTTAAAATATTTCAGAATCTTGAATGTTGAATGTCGAAGCCCTTCGCCATTAAACTTAGTCCCAGTGTAAGAAGAACACCCTCCCTCCATCAATCTTGGATCCAGAACAAAGGAGAAGAGTGTGTTTGCACTAAAATATGTACATATTTAGCACTACTAAGGTGTTATGTTTCTAATTTTTTATAAAAAAATCCATTAAAATATTCAAGAATTTGGTTCAATATAGACGTTTCTGTCCCGCAGCATCACGGCGCCAAGGCCCAGCATCACGGCGCTAAGGCCCAGCATCGAAACACCAACCTCTCAGGAATGAGATCTTGAACTCTTTATCTAGAGCACCGAGGCGCTGAAAATAGGGCACCACAGCTCTAAGCTCTCAAGCATAGTGAAATTCTATTAGCACCGAGGCATTGTCATTCAGTGTCATTGTGCTTAGCTTTCAGGTCTCCTTATCTCTAATGAGCAGCCATAACACCATTTGTCGCCAAAGTGTTATAGCTACCACTATTGAACTTAGTTCTAGTGTGAAATGAAACTCTTTCTCCATCAATCTTGAATCCAGAATAAGGGAGAAGAGTGATTTATACTAAAATATGTAAAAACCTAGCACTACTAAAGCATGGTGCAGCAAAATTATGACTCTTAGATATCAGTATAGCAACACCCAGCACTGTAGGCCCAGTATCAAGGCACCGTGTCTTCAAGAAAATTAAGCTTAGGCAGCCATCTAACAACATCATGGCACTAATATCCAAGAGCTGAGGCGCTATACTCCTAGAATTGAATCTAAGTGATAATGTTAAGTCTTTTTAAATGATGATTCAAGTTATAACCATAGAACTGTGGCACTACAATTATAGCATCGAGGCACTAAGTCCTCAGGAAATTAAACTTTGTTGGGTATCTCATGGCATCAAGAGCTATGTTTCTACACTCAAATGATAATATTAGGACATTCATAGCTTAATCCAAATCATACCCCACAATGTCGTGATGCTGAGCTCTCGAGTTTCTAAATCAATTATCTTAGCTTAACAGCACAAAAGTGTGCTATTCTATCAGCGTTGAGGTGTTAAGCCTTATTATTGAGCAAAAAAAATTTATTTTTTAGAAAATTTTAAATCCTAGAGCATTACACAGTAACAAACACAAGATAACAAAAATAAAAAAGACACAACTTTATTAAATGAAAATTTTATTATAAAAGAAATTATTATAATAAAAATACAAAAATAAAAATTAAAATGAAGGGGAAAACTAATAGTCATAATCATCCTCCTCCTCTATTTCTGGCTCCAGCGAGGTAGCTACATAACACGGATATTGAAACGCCACAGAAAAAGAAGCATCACTTGAATCCCCAAAACTATAATTTTCAAATATATGGACTAGTACATTATTGAATTAGGCCATATAAAAAAATTATTTTTGGTGTTGATCCATATGATAATCAAATTTTTTTTCTAATGCCCGTTTCCTACGGCTACGCACATATCCTCTTTCCTAAAATCTGAGACTTGCTCATTTATGGATTGAAAAGATTGAAGTCGAGGTAGTGGGGCACATGAGCTCTCCCCCACTTTGAACCTTGAGCCAAACCTCTCAATAAGCATTTTTATTAGAGGACCATTTTAAATAAGAACTTCATTAGGCTCCCCCAACGCACTCGCTGTAGTGCACAAATCATAGATAATAGAGGGATGACCGCACCCTACTAGCTCATAAGCATATTATAAATAGAATTATAAATAATCTTCCCTATATCAACTATAAAATCCTTCTAAATTATAAAATTCAAAATGGCCCAATCCTTGGTTACCTCAATGATATTTTCAGTGGGCATCAAGTTGGCAGAAATGTAATAGTGTTAAGCATCTGATTCTTCCATTAGATCAGTGGCAGGAAGCTAATAATTCTTTCTTCCTATCATTTCTACTAAACATTAGCATTTTTACTAGGAGAAAATTAAGAATTTTATCAAAATACAGGTGCTCATTATAATATAAAAGATATTGATTGTAAGCTACATTTGATAATTCGTAATATGCATTTATGGTAGTGTTATCGAAACTTACCAGTTTCCCCCAAATGAAAACTTTATTGTTTTGGTACTCATTTGTTTTGGCAAATAACTCTTGCATCATGAAGATGACACTGAAGATGCTTTCATAGGCCACCTTAGCCCAGCTGCATTCATTAATCAACCCTTCTACTCTCCCACCTGGGTTGTAGAAGCTCCTTTCCGAGATGAGATGCTCATGAGTGAGGGAATATTGATTCTTCTCTTCAGCCTCTATGCTAATGAATCTATTAGATTCACTTGAAGTCACCCTCCTCTTATTGACCAACTTCCTAAGCAACATGATTACTTTCTTAAAAGGAAAGAAAGCTGAGAGAATGAGAGAGAGTTCTTAGAAATAGAAAATGTAGAACAAAAAATGAGCAGCCCCAAAGGATCTATTTATAAACCCAATCTAGCGCTGCAATGCTACAATGTCGGCGTTGATGTGCTAACCTCTCAGGTTCTGAAATGATAATATAGCATTGCAATGCTCAAATGTAGTGCCTCGGTAGTGGTCATTTGGCCAAGTTGGTTACTATGTCGGTCAAAAGAACATTCATTATCATTAATTTCATAACTAAAAACATGTCAAGCATTGTTGTAGCACCGCAATATTAGTCAAAAAGTTTATTCTTTCCATTTAAATGTCTATGTGTCTGCTAGCTTTTTCTGAACTGTCCTGTGACTGGTGTCCTGGTGTCATATGATCAGCACCAAGGCGTTAGTTAGTTGGTCAACATGAATACCTTCCCTAAAATGCTACAGTATTAGGCACTCAATGCCACGACACCAATTTAGTAGTGTCACAACGCTACCGAGCGAAGCGCTTTGTTCCCAACACTGAAGCATTACTGTAATAAACATATTTTTTTATGTTGTGTTGTTTAATAAAAATGGACTTAAATTTCTCTCATGTGTCCAATCACATGTATTAAAATCTAAAGTAAAATGTCTGAGGATGCTACATGGGTTAATTTTCTAATTGGGTCTTATGATTGAGTTCGGGACAAAACCTAATTATTCCCCAATGATGGCCATATTGATTGTAAAATTCATCCAAAGGGGATATGTTTAAATTAAATAAAATTCTTCATTCAAAATAACTTAATAAAAAATTATTCACTCATCCATCATGATTTGTCAATGATGATAAGCTAAAAAACCCTCTGCTCATAAATACCTAACGTCAAATTAAATATAAATATATTCATACTCAAATAATCTCATGCTAGCAATGACATGGTTTGTATCCTTTATCTGCGTGATTTTGTTTCCAAACAACACCACATGAAATGAAAATACGACCTGAACCCTTTGACCCGGCGGCTTGGCTTTTATATTGCTCCACCATATTTTGGTCATAGTAATAGCTTGTATATTCCCTAAAGGCTTTGCTCTTTGAGCTATGAATTATAGAATATATTTAAGGTTGACTTAAATTTATCACCTTAGATAAATATCACCCCATGTCTACAAGGACACCTTAGATGATGCAACTCATGTCTGCTGACAAGGATTCTTCTAGCTAAGTAGACTAGGGACCACGACAGCCCGAGATGATGAAACCATGGGATCTTTATTGGGCATGTCATCATTCTCTCCAATATATACTTTAAATTAAATGACAGTCATTTATGCCATAATACGTACTGATGCACATCAATTCATATCAAATAAGATATGTTTGTTTTCCAACTTTAATCGAGAGTGCTCTCTTACTGCGATAAGAGGGGTAATTAACCATGAATGTTTGTGTTCATAGAAAGTGGAACCCAAATCTAAATAAACTCTAATGTAATGTTAGGAGAAATTTGGTTGAATATATATTAATCTGCCTAATAAAAAATATACTCTTACCCATCTTAATAGTGATGACAGAGAATATCATCAAAGAAATTTTTTTCTAAGTGATCTGATTTATGGAGACTCTGCTAGGGATCATTTCTCTCTCTATCACTGGTTGGAGAATATTAAAATATGTAGTATCATCATAGACATAAATAAGGTATTATAATCATTTAAAATCATAAGATATTCAACCAGATTCATCAAATGACAAACATCAAAAATATGATGACTGTCAAGCTCGGTGAGGGATCCATAGTGAGATTCACTCAAGCCATAATCAACACTAGTTCTGCTAGAGCTACTCTCCAATTTGGAATAATTTTTGAGGTTGTCCATTTTTTACCCACTGGCTCTATCACTAAGCCTTTCATCAAGTTTATTGGAATGCCAAAAACATTCAATAAGGGAAAGAGGCCAAACGTGATCATTCCGAACAAACCAAACCATAAATCTCTAACCTCTAAGAAAGGTTTTCTCTTTGATAGGATTTCAAAGACAATGTCAACTATCTCTGTTGAGAATAAGATGACTAACAAACCCAAGTTGAAATCCATTATTATCAATCCACTCAGCAGTATATCAGGGGAGCATACTTATCAAAAAATGCTACCTTTACTCCGAGCAACCATGCCACAAAGCTTCTTCCTCATGTACTAAAATGTCCAAAAGGGTTCACAAGAAATATAATGCTAGTCGTAGAGCCGCCAAGCTATCTATTCATGTTGAATAATAACATGATCCCCTGGTGGAGGCAAATATACCCACCAACAATAACTTCAATATGCTTCGATGGGTGAAAAGAAATAGCTTAGGAGGAGCTATAAAGAAATTGTTCTGGGATAAACATACACATCCCATTCCACAGAATCAACCACGAAAGAAAGAAATCATCTCCTCCAAAATCTATAAAGTTTCAAAGGCTATTAAAAATAAAAATCTTTAGAGAAGAATTAAAAAGTTGGTGAGCCAGGTTACCAACCCAACAAATTCCTACCCTAAAATCATTATGAATTTTCAAAAATACCATGCCCATTTGTAGCAAAATTTAAAGTCTACGAGCACTATAATTGGTGAGGACTCGCAATGTGCACTTTAATACAAAAACACTAACTGGCTAGTTTTTGGAAGGTCCCGACAACCCCCACAAAAAAAAGATATCATTCATTTCATGAACAGCATGGTGTGACATCTAGGATGCATTCCCAAAGATCCACTACTGGAAAGTCATGATCAATTTAGGTACCAAAAGAATCTCAAATCATCAACGGTGAAGCAACTCAGCATAAGCCAAATTCAACAAATGACGAAGGAATAAAGTCTCCTATCATCAACTAGAAATGTCGGTCTGAATAAAGTTAGCCAGCAGATGATGATGAAGATAATTGACTCTTCTGGGAAGATGAAGATTTCCCAACCAATGAAGACCAATCAATATCGGATCTTCAAAATTACAATGATATCGTTCACATGAAAGTTGAAGTAGTTCGTATGGTCGATACACATTTAAGAAATAAAAATGTGGTACTCGAATAACGAAATAAGGAGGGACACCAAGAAAACCCAAATCATCAACAACCTAGAACTGAAACTCAAGTGGAGGTCGAGGTACCTGAAGAATTAGCCGATGTTGTAACAAGGTTACAATGACAAATGGGTTCTCAGCTCTAACATAAAGACCAAGAAATCAGTCAGCTCAATAATCTCCTTAATGAAATAAGTTGGCTACTGAAAGAGTTGTTTGGTCAGCTTAATCTGATAGTAACTGCAATGTAGTAAATACTTCTGAGAAATCTTGAGAGACAGTCAATCCAACAGCTGAAATTGAGGGTATGCAAAATGATATGTCAAGCTTACTAACAACTTCAACACAAAGGCAAGAAGCTCTGGGAGAAGCTACACCAAATACTTATCAAGTGGTTGGCGTTATCACCAAATCTCAAGTAGAAAATCTCATCAGCCAAAAAGTTAAAACAGTTATTGCTTCAGAAGCAACTAAATAACTAATTGGAAAAGACAGATCATATCCGACCAAATATGATCAAGTACAGTTTCCTAAAGAATACATTGTGCCAAAACTCAACACTTTTTCAAGCACAGAAAATCTATGGCAACATTTAGCCTAGTTCAAAGTCACATGTAAAAATACTAAAGGAAATGATGCCTTGTGCTATGATAATTCGTTAGCAATCTGACCAACATGACTTCCGAATGGTATGTTGTGTTACCCAACAACTTAGTAAAAACTTTCACCGAGTTGGAGACACTCTTCGTCAAGAGATTTGTAGGAGAAACCAAGAAAGTAACGATATTAAATCTCGCCTTATAAAAGTGAAGGGAATATGAAAGTGCCACAAAATACGTTACGAGATGGAAAAATTTAAGCATGAAGTGTAACCAATAGCTCATAAAAAAACATGCAGTAGAACTCCTCATGGGGAATATCGATGATCAAATGGCTTCATATCTAGCTATGGCTACATTTAACACGTTCCAAGAATTGTTGGGTCGTGAAGCCAATTTTGAAAGGCTAGCAAAGCAAAAAGGACTCAGCGCTAACTACAATAACAATCCCTTTGGAAAAGAAAAGCAACCAAAATCACACGATACAAAAAATGAATGATATGAATACAACATTCACCTTCACAGTTGATAAAAAGAGAAATGGAGGTATGGCAACCTCGAGCTAGCAACAACTTCACGATTGGCGGCAAAGCTGACAAAAGATAAGAAAAAAGAATCAACCTTTTAAAAGAAGACATCTAAGCAGTACTCATTTAAAGAGAATGAACTACTAAAATCTTTAGACATGTCCTGAAATTGGGATTACAATTTCCAGAGCCAAGACGGCCAGACCAAGTAGACAAGATTAATGATCTCAATTATTTTCCATTCCACGGGCTCATAAGTCATCCAATTGAAGATTATTTTATCTTCAAGGATTGAGTAGAAAAGAGCAATCAAAATGGGGAACTCACATTATCATACAATATATTGGTACACCCTAAGAAGGAAAAAGTGAAGGTTATTACAACACGCCCAATCTAGAACATAAAAGATAAAATTATTAAGTTAGCTGGAATTAAGAACATAAATGACCATAATGGCAAAGCCTTACAAACAGAAGAAGAAGATGAAGAAGAAGAAGGTTGTCGGAAACCTTCATCTCAAAAAAGACCAAAAGAATGATTAATATTATTTCAGTCATAGAAGGTATTTGGTGGAAGAATGCCTTAGAGCCCAAAATAGATCCAAAATGATTCTTCCACATCAGGGGGTAATTTTTATATAATACAAAGAAGTAGATGAAAAATAATCATCCACCATCATCAAAACTTCACAAATCAAAGAAAAAGAGAAAATACAGAAAGCCAAAGTCTGAAATATAGAAAAAGATTGACTTTTCAGAGGTGTATGAGCAACTTCCTTGAAGGCCATTTAAGCTAGAAGAATACATGGTCCATTTGAAACCTTGACATGAAAATTTTTGAAGTAGAAGTTTTGATAGAAATGTATTGTGTTATAAATATAGTTGCAACTTCAACTAACTCTGAGGAGGAACTATGCCTTCCTAAAGAAAAGCCTACTAAATAAAAGGTCAAGTCAAGCTCAAAGAAATTATGTTTTAAATTGGGCAGTAATTCTAAGAATACCAAAAACTTTGAAAGCTCTGAAGAAACACAAAATTCAAAAACTTCTTTTGATAAAGAAAATCAGACAGAAGAAGTGACTCAAGTCTAATTAAGGAGTGAAAAAAGAATCTCTCTACCTCCACAATAGGACGTCAATGATAAAGGCAAGAAAATCCAAGTGAATGAGAATGTCTTACCCTAATCACTAACTAAACCATAAAAGTCTACCAAAATAGGAGTGGACTATAATGTTCTGACACATTTACACAAGCTCGCTATTTTGGTAAGTATATATGATACTCTCATGTTGTCCAAAGATATACGTGAGACATTAATCAAAGCCTTGCAAAATCCAGAACAACATGAAGTATTTTTCGCTAAAGAAATAATGAAAGAGGACTTAACCTTTAAAATTTAGCAGAAATCACATTCAGTAAGGATGACCTGCTATGAGGGACGACCGAATATACCCTTTATGTTATAGCTGAAACAAAACTATTCAAATTAAAAGGATATTGATTAATCTAGGTGCTTCGAGCAACCTTATAATAATTAAAATGCTGCAAGCACTAGCTTTAGATGCTCGCTACTTGGATAAAAGGATAATATTCCTATAAAAATTTAATGAACAAAGATAAAAAAACCTTAGGGTCTATTGTTCTACCCATACGCATCGAGAAACTATACACAGAAGCTAAATTTTATGTTATCAAAGCTCAAGTTACTTACAAAGCACTTCTTGGTAGGTCATGGATTCATGAATACGGCATTGTGTCTTCAACTCTTCATCAATGTATAGAGTATATTCAAAATGGTGAAGAGCATCGAATTGATGGTGACATGAATCCATTCCTGATACTGATATCAAAATCTATGATGATGCCAAGTACTTCATGTCTAAGAATGTAGTGGAAGTCAAAGCTCAAAAATAAGTGACTCCACCTGCCAAACTAATGCTGAAAGGCGGTAATTCAAAGAATAAAAATTTCAAAGATACAAATGAGTCAAAGTAACTCATGATAATTCTCCGCCTTAGCAACAATACTGAGATGATGAAGAGGAGTTAGTACTTTATCAACCCAAGAAAGCCTCAACTAGCCAAAGGATATAAGAAGCCAATACCAATAAAGTAACAAATTAATTTAAGGAAACTCATGTTTCTCTAATAAGGGTACTCGAATCTCAAATCTTCAATAAGGCTATGAAAATAACCATAGTGCCAAAGACACACATAAAAGCCATAATAGCTAAAAGGAACGAAGAAATAGAACAATTTAAAACTTTTTATGTTCCTCCAAGAAAAGACCATAATGAGCATGGGATTCTCTTCTATAAGATAGAAGAGTGGACCTTAAGTCTTACACAAATGTAATTGGAAGAAGAAAATTTTGAGGAAGAAGATATTTCAATAAAAATTTCTCAATACTTCTCATCAATTCTAAAGAAGCTAATTAAAAATAACATTTTCTCAATACATCAATTCTAAAGAAACTACAATAGAATTATAATTAATCTTCCTTATCTCAATTATAAAGCCCTTCTGAATTATAAAATTTAAAATAGTCATATCCTTGGTTACCTCACTGATATTATAAATGGGCATCATCTTGGCATAAATGAAATAGTGTCAAGCTTTTGATTCTACCGTTAGGTCAGCGACTAAAAAGTTAATAATTATTTTCCTCAACTATTTCCATCAGATGTTAGCATTTCTGCTAGTGAGAAAACCAAGAATTTCATGAAAATTAGGGCGCTCATTATAATAGTAAAGATATTGATCGTAAGTCATATTTGGAAATTCAAAATATGCATTTATGACAATACTATAGAAATTTACTAGTTTTTCCCAAACAAAATTTTTATTATTTTGGTGCTCCTTCACATTGGCAAAGAACTCTTGTACTGCAAGGATGACATAGAAGCTACTTTCATAGGACAACATAACCCAGCCACATTCATTGATCAACATTTCTACTCTCCCACCCGGGTTGTAGAAGCTTTTTTCTGAGAAGAGATACTTGTGAGTGAGAGCGTGTTGATACCTCTTTTCAGCCTTTACGCTAATGAATCTACTAGATTTTCTTAAAGTTGCCCTCCTCTTGTTGGCAAGCTTCTCAAGTGGCATGATTACTTTTTTAGAAGGAGAGAAAGTTGAGGGAATGAGAGAAAGCCCTAAGAAATAAAAAATGAAGAATGAAAAATGAGCAACTCCAATGGGTCTATTTATAAACCCAGCCTAACATCGCAACGCTACAATGTCAGCGCCAAGGTGCTAACCTCTCGGGTTCTAAAATGATAACATTGCACTACAGCGTTGACATGCAGCGCCTCGGTGCTGGCCACCTTATCAAGACGGTTATTATGTCGGTCAAAATGAATATTCATTATCATTAATTCTATAATCAAAAATGTGTTAAACACTACAGTGTTGGTCAAAAACTTTGTCCTTTTTCATTTAAAATGCATGTTCATCTGCTATCTATTCTAAACTGACCTTTGAGCCATCTGGTGATCGCTAAGCGCTAGGGTATCAACATGAATACCCTCTAAAATATGCTAGGCACTCGATGCCACGACGCTAATTTAATAGCACCATAACGCTATCAAGTGCCAAGACGCTATGTTCCCAGCACTTAATAAAATGTTACTCTAATTATTTTTTTTTGTTATGGAGTTTAATAAAAATAGACCTAATTTTCCCACATGTTCCCCGACACATGTATTAAAATCTAAAGTAAGATATATGAGGATGTTATGCAAGTTGATTTCCCTGTTGCATCTTATGATTGGGTTTGAGTCTTACCTAAGGAATAATTAGATTTTGTTAACCCAAACCCAGTCATAAGACTCAACCGTGAATATTAACTCGTGAAGCATCCTCAAGTAGTAGACTTAGGCAATTATTATTATGTTGGGGCCCATGCGGGTAGTTCAAGTTTATTTCATTTTTCAGAATAACGTCATAGCGTTGAACATGTAGCATCCTGGAGCTATCATAAGTAGTATTATAGCTATCATAGGGTAGGTATTTGTGTCTTAAGAATACAAGATTAGCACCTCGGTGCTATACATGTAGTGTCATAGTGTTTAAGACTAGTTTTTATTTATTTTAATTTATTTAGGTTGACTTGCTGACCAACGCCTCAGTGCTAGTCAAAGGTCGGTCCAGAAAAGTTGGCAAATGGATAGGCGCTTTAAATGAATAGGACAAATTTTTAATGAGTGATGCATTAGTGTTACACGTCGAATCAATGTCTGACACGCTTTTCAATTTTGAAATTAATGGTAATAAATTTCTCTTTTGACAAGCATAGTAATCGACATGACCAACTAACTAGCATTGTGGTGTTGCATATGAACAGCACAACACTTGGCCATTGTTCCAAAACTCGAGAGGTTAGTGTCTTAGCACTAGTATTAGAGTGTCATGACACTATGCCGAATTTATATATAGTCCCCTTGGGCTGCTCATTTTCTATTATGCGTTCTTAGAGTTCGCTCTCTCTCTCCTTCACTCTCTCCAATCTTGCATTTTCCTCTTTAGAAAAGTTATCATGCTAGCAAAGTTCTTCAATAAAGGCAAGAAGAGGGAAACTATGAGGGGTATTAACAAATTTGTTAATTTAGAAGCCGAAGATAGGCACCACCACACCCTCATACACAAGCATCTCATCCCGGAGAAGAGTTTCTTCAATCCGGGTGGGTGCGTGGAGAGTATCATTACTGTGCAAGGTTGAGAGAAGCTGGCCTACCATAATGAATCTGGTGTCATCTCTTTGATGCAGGAGTTCTTCGCCAACACGAAGGAGCACCAGAATAATCAAATTTTTGTTCAGAGAAAACTAGTAAGTTTTGACAGTACTACTATTAACGTATATTACAATTTACTAAATGTATAATAAAATTAATATATTTTTATTATAATGATCATCCCGACTTCAAGAAAATCCTTAATTTTCTTAATTTTAGAAATTATAATGTCCAGTGGAAAAGATGGGAGGAAAAAATTATCAATTTTTCTACTATCAACCTCACTGCTAAGACTAAAGCTTAGCATTATTATATTTCTACCAAGCTAATGCCCACTGAAAATACCAATGAGGTAACTAGGGATAGAGTTGTTTTGAATTTAGCAATTCAAAAGGGCTTTACTATGAATGTAGATAAGATTATTTATAATTATATTTGTAATATGCTAAAGGGTAGTAGTATAGTAGGGTTTGGTCATCCTTCTCTTTTTTGTGCGTTGTGTGTTATGGTCAGCATGTCAGGAGATTTTGATGAGGGAGTCTTTATATAACAGGCTCCCCTGACTAAAAGAGTCATTGAGGGATTTTGGCTCGAAGACTTAGGTGGGGGGAAGTTCACGCGCCCCTCAGTCCAAGCCTAAATCCTCTAAGACCATAAAGAGAAACTCCAAGAAATTAGAGGACAAGTCTCGAATTTTTAAAAAAATTGTTGGGGAGACTAATCAGCGCTAGCAGGAACTTGAGAGAAAATTTGACTATCATGTGGGTCAGCAGCAGCAACAATTTTCATACATGGTCGAGTTTAATGCCTCACTTATTCACATGTTTGAAAATTGTGGCTTTTATGCTGGTCTAGTCCAGGCTTCTTTTCCTACGATGTCTCATTTTCAACCTTATGTGAGCGCCCTTCTCGAGCCAAAAGAAGAAGAGGAGGAGGATGACGATGACTATGATTGTTAGTTTTCTCCTCTCTCTTTTTTTGTATTTTTTTCTTGTGTTCTTTTTTTATACAGCTTATATAATCATTTTTTATTTAATATATATTTTGATTTTCTTCTCTTATTAATGCATTGTTTTATATGTGATCTTCTATTTATCATTTAAAAGCTCCAAAATTAAAATAAAAAAAAAACCTCCCAACTTAAAAAAAATGATATCAGAGAGGCAGCGCCTCGATGCTGCGAATGCAGTGCTTAGTCAATCCTAGTCTGCATGACATAAGCTTAAAATCCGAGAGTCTAGCACCTCAACGCAGAGTATATAGTACTGCAATGCTATTATAATAGTTATTTGATCTCTTTTACCTGAGAGGTCGGTGCATCGGCGCTTAATTTGCAACACTGCGGTGCTCTTAAAATTGTTATTTTTCTCAGCCTACCCGAGAATCTAGTGCCTCAACACTTAAGATGTGGTGCTATGGCACGGTTATGGACAAGACCCAGAACTATAATCTTCAAGTTCAATATTCTAGGTGTGAAATAACTTTAGCACTTCTTTTGATCAACACGAGCGCATGGCGCCTTAACGCTGCAACCATTGTGCTTAGTCACTATTTCATTGGTGCCTAAAAAAATTAAAATTTTTGTATCGTAATGTCTTAACAATGCTAAAAATTTTTATATTTTATTGTTAAGCACTATTCACCCTTATTCTAAAATAAGACATTAGAAGGAGGGTTTTTATTTCACTCTGGAACTAAGTTCAATGGTGAAATGTATGGCTCCTTGGCATAGAACGTATAGCGCTACAACTTTGTATAAGAGAGGACCCGAAAGCTTAGTGCTATAGCGCTCGAAGTCAGGGGACTCAGTGCCAAGAGATTATGTTTACCCAAGAGTTTGGTGCCACGACACTATTTTGTCGGCGCCTTGGCGCTTTAGACAGTTCAAGATTTCTTTCCCGTGAACTTGGCACCTCGGTGATTGACCTTCGCGTTGCGGAACAACAATGCTTATTTTGAGCTGAATTCTTGAAGGTTTTAATAGATTGTTATAAAAATTTGACAGCATAACGCCTTAGCAGTGATATATTTTTACATATTTTAGTGTTAAGCACTCTTCTCTCTTGTTTTGAATCTAAGATCAATAAAAAGAGAATGTTTTTCTCACGCTAGAATCAAGTTCAATGATGGATGCCTTTAACATTCAGGAATTTGACATTTTTTAAGTCTTTAGAGATCATTGCTTTTACTCCACATCTAAGATTGATGGAGTTGCACTCTTCCATTTCTCACTAGATTCAAGATCAATAGTGAAACTTTAGTTAAATATTTTTTTCCAGGAAAAAATCGTGTGAAGAAAGTATGTCTAGAAATTTTTTACCTAGAATTAATGAGAGTAAGTGTGGTGTTTATTTTTTAGATATGGGACACCTCATAGATCTTAGGGGTACTTATTGAAGTGATTAGGTATGACATTAAGGAATTATGCACTATCTCGAAAGATATAAATCATCACCCTATAATGGACTTAATCACCTAATAAGGACTCCTAAGGCATGATGGGTCCTCGAATATACTAGAGATTTTTCTCCTACTTTACATAGAAAAGTAAACCAGGGTTTATTTTTTGCCGGTTCATTAAGTTCTCTATGAGGTAATCCTCCATAGTTAATTACATCCTAAAGAATGAAATCCATTAGGAATACTCTCGATTAAAGTATAAATTAAAGTCTCCAAAGATTTTAAAGTTAAGACTATCAATAAGTTGGTTATATTGAAAAATCAATCAGAATAGGATCAAGGAGAGGACTTATTATTGAAGCCAAAGGAAATGAATAGGGAATGCTCGTGATACTAGGAAACCTAGTGAGCATTCCAACATATCCTATAATTGGGCTTTATATATATAAAATTGAAGAGAATTATTTGTTTGAGTTAAATTTTATTAGATTACTAGGGCTTATAATCCATCAAACACATGGTTGTGGAAGTGCCTAAGAGGTGATGATTTATTCTTGTAGTTCAAAGGAAACATCTATCTTGGATCCTAAATCTAGGAAGCTTTAGGAAGAGCTAAAGCACGACCTAAATCTAAGCGAATATGGGCATAAGGTTTACCTCCACAGGAGAGGATAAACCACTTGACTGATGGGCTAACAACTGCTTGGAGTTACCGCTAGCTAACTCCTCACATGCTTTAAATCCATGTAGGCAAGTCTTATAAAATTGCAAGATAGTTAGGTTATTATTAATTTAGAAAGAAACTAAAGTCCTTAGACGAGACTAGAGCATAAGTGGTATGAGCAATGACTTGATCTACAAATGCAAATCTTTTCAAATTTTATTTGATTTTGGGTACTTCATTTTGACAAAGGCTTTAGGATTTTGTATGCCTATGCATGATGAAATAAGATTATTGGCTAAATTAGCAAGAAGGGATATTTTCCATGACAAGGGATGCCCTCACAGGTCAAGCATTCCTCTATCGTGAAAGGATGAAAATCCCCTATTTTCAAGAGCGAAATAATATGATATGCATGATGTTAAACATATAACATTCATCTAAGGGGTTACTAAATCTTTTAATTATCTTAATTTAACACCTATGCTTTATGCGAGGTTATGAATTATTTAAATCTTTAATAATGAGTTGTAGTTGCGTAAAAGATTTATTTTTTCCTAAGAGCCTAATCGGATCCAGGCCACACATCAAACACCAATCATGTAAAAAACTAAGGAAAGGCATGCCATTTCTAATGTACAAGCTAAACATAACATCAAATAATTTTATAACTAGTGTAAAAGAATAAGAGACCAGTGCAGTCAGGTGTCGCGATACAACTCAAAAAAGAAAGGATGAGTAGCCGAGCTCTACCCTTATACAACCTAAAAATTGAAAGAATAGTTACAATTATAATGAATGAATGCTATGAGGCTCTTCATATCTTCATTTCTTCTTCATTTCTTCATGTCTCTTTCTTCTCCTTTTGATTTGATTTGCTCCACTTCAAAGGCATCACAGGGCCTCCCAGGACAAAGCCTTCTAGCTACTGCTCATCCTAATCCCCCATAGCACTAATCCTAATTCCTAATATAAAATTACTTTAAAAATAAAAAAAGTAAATCTAACTACACCTGCAAGACAAGTGTTAGCTAAACACACATACAATCCCAAGCAATTATATCATAATTTAGACTTAGCACCCTGCACATGGGTAACCAAGCACACCTGTCCTAACTTAGATTATGCTTAGGGGCTTAAGCAACCTACAAAAAAAGTATTTATATTTATTTTTAAGCAGTCCCCTTAAGCATAATCCCCTGTAGAAAATATGATCAGGCCAATCATGGCCTAACATTCAGTCTACAAAACATATATCCTAACATCCAGTCTAAAATAAGACATCACAAAATAAACTATATATATCACACCATGCACCGTCCTAACATAAAGCTAGAAGTGGTGACTTAATTATAATGTGTGTGCATTAAGGCTTGTGTGGTATGTCTTAACTAGGCATTAAGGTTATGATTTTATAAGTATAGAAAAGATGTTTAATCATAAGAGGTTGATTTCATTTAAAGTGATTTAATTGATTTGAAAATTTTAGTTTGTGTTTTCTTTTATTTCATATAACTTACAGTTAGCAACTAAGTGTTGTAAAGAGAAAAAAATAGGTTGCCTTCTTTCATCCCTACCTTAAGCTACTTTCTAAAGCATGTTAATTTAATTTATTTCCCTTTAATGAATGGCTAATTACCCATTTTAAATTAATCCTAAGTTTAGGCTCACTTTAAATAATCTTATTTAATATAAAAGACATCTTAAGACTAATTCAATTGAATTACTATCACATGACATATGTTCAATTATTCTTTTTCATCATATGTAGCATACATATGATATTAAATCCTAAGCATACCTGCACATGTAATACATTTCTTTTAGCACACTTTAAATGAAAGATGCATATGTGTATTTTGTATAGAATGGGATTTTCACTCATTAGCTAAATACGCATTCAAGTGTATAAAAGTTTTAAGCAAGTACTTCACCATTGTTAACCAGGGAAGTGAGCTAAAGACCTCCTTAGGGCTACTTAAAGTCCTCAAGAATGATCATGATTTATGAATTGTATTTTAAAATTATTGAAATTATTTATACAAACAAATTGTGGAGTGTAGGTAAAGACCTCCTTGGGGCTACTTAAAGCCTCGTCCCCAATGTCCGACTAGATATACCCACTATTCTTGAATACACATGAATGTACAAATGACTACAAGAATGGAAAATCATGCAAAAATTATGTTTCTTTCAATTGAATTATTTATACATGTGAGGTAAACTTTTATCTAAATTCTAATATAGAAATATATAGAAATGAATTCAAACAAATGTTGCATCCTTTCAAATGGGCTATACACTTGTTAACATTCAAACCTTATATAAATCCATATAGACTGAAGAAAGAGAACTCCATATCACATGTTCTAAGCCATAGACACATGCAAGCTTATAGGCATTTATAACTATTATCACTCCAAAAATTATAGTTGACTTATAAACTTTTGAAAATAACTTTGATTTAATAGTGATAATAGCCACACATATTATAAATTTAATTCAACACATGCAAGCTTAACATAAGAAAAATTCATTTTAATTTAAATATTTTAAAAATATGAATGCATGAAATCATATGATACACATCATTTAACATGATTGAAAATGAATAATAAGACATTAAACACATGTTTCATTCAATCAAAATAATTCTTAATGACAATCATCTCAAATAGAAGGATTTAAAGAAAGCTAAGGTATTTTAATCATCATTTTAAGTTTTTAGTTCAATTTGATTTGAAGAAATGAGAGAAAGTTTGATCGTAACACATTCCCATGTTTGTAAATTAATTTGGTTTAATGAAAGTAATTAAGTTGATTTTATGGGTTAATTAAGTTGTAATATGCACTAAATCTATTAATTAACCTTTTGTCTATGTTACCTTAAAGTAATTAATTAAATAATTATGAGAAAATATGATATGCATGGAAAATAACTTGCAATTATCCTAAGAAATGAAAGGATCAAATGCAATTAGCTCATAATTAATAATTAATTAGGTTAAGAAACTTAATTAAGTACTTTTATAGTTTTCTCACACATGTGGGCTAATCATAATTTCCTTAAATGTCTTTAGATTATTGAACACCTAAAGATCTGCCCATGAATTGATTAATTAGGTTATGATGTGTTTTAAATTTTAATTAGATTACTGAAATCATTAATCTCTTAAATAAATTTACACTTAATTGCCACATGGGTTAACAATCCTCCAAATGAAGTGGACTTAGAAAAAAGATTAGGAAAGAAGTCCCAATTTAATACCTAAGTCTCCTCACTATTAAATAGTAACAAATGAGCCTAATTAATTAATTAATTTACTATTCCTGTGATTAATTAATCCTTAATCAAGTTAATAGAGTAATTATGGCCTAATTAGCTAATTCTCCTAATAAATTAACCAATAAATCCTAAGAAAATTAGGGGAGGCAGAGGTCATCCTCCTAAACAATCTCAAAAAATTGGGGTTAATTAATTAGGGAGTAATTAAAGTTGTTAATTTTTTTAATTAAACATTAATTAAGCTATACTTACTATTCAAAATCAATTAAGAATATTTTTAATAAAATCCTCTCTAAAATACCTTTAAAATGAATATTTATTTACATTTTATGATTTTTCTATGAATTATTATGATTTTCCAAAATTTCAACTGATTTAAATGATTTTCTTATGATTTTTATAAAGCTTATTAATTTATTTTTACTAAAATAGACTATTTGAGCTTCAGAATGAAAAATCTCTCAATCTAGAAATCCTTTTGACTTAAAATTTTTTTGGTTGGTGTATTTTAACATCAATTTTAATTCCTGAAAATTTCAAATCAATCTCAGGTGTATTTTTAATTTTATTAATACAATTTAATTTTTATTAAAACCTAGATTAAGCTCAGAATATTCAGTAAAATTAGGGATTTTTGATTTGTTAGATTCCTCTCGAAAAGACAAATCCAACGAGCCTTATTTGCAATTTTTGGCTAAGTATTTTAGTTTCTATAAATTTTGAAAGTTTCATGCAACATAATTAATTTTTAAAATTAGAAAATAACTAATTCTTACTTAACCCAGTTAGCGCCATGCGGCGGTAACGGGGAAACGCAGTGCCATGCGGCGCCACACGATTGTACTACGCAGTTCCGTGTGGCAAACGGTGCCACATGGCACCGCACGATTGGCTGGCATAGTATCACGGAGGGGGGAGCGTGGTTCCGATTAGACGGTCTGATCACAGATCGGATGGCCCAAATTGAATCGGCGTGATCTGAGGGCCTAAACTGCACAATCTAGGTTTAAATCATAGCCATTTGTTTCCCTAAATGCAAGATCGGATGGCTGGCGAGCTATCATCTTCCCAGCCAATGAAAACATTTGAACAGTGCAAATCGATGGTATTTTCATGAAAAATCATGAAACTGAATGAAATTTCAACCGATTGGGATCGATTTTGCGTCGATTATCACTGAAAAACTTCTATTTTTGCATTGAGAGTATATGAAATGAAAGATGCAAGGATTTTCTAAGGGAAATTCCTAAATCATGCAAAAACCGATCACAAATAAAAGAACCTATGGCTGGCTAAAGGATTTGAAAATTACATCTTTGGGGATGGATTCTGGCGGCCATGTTGATCCGAGCACACTCTTAGATGTGAGAAGAAGCATTGGGATGAATCTAGGTCCTTGCCTTCACTTGGGATGTTGTATCCACCAATGTTCGCCGCCTTCTTGCTGAAATCCTCTTAGTTTGGTGTTCTTCTAGCCTAAAGGAAGTAGAAATGGGTTTCTAGTTGCTTGGAAGAGCTCTTAGAGGGTGTGTGATAGTATAATGACTTCTCTTTCTCCTTCCCTCCCTTTATGCTTGGTTTGGCCGAAAATCACCACTAATGGAATTTTTTGGCTCCTAGTGGATTTCCTATGGCTTGGAGTGGTTGGGAATGGTAGGGAATCATCCTAGGTGGCTTAGTTTTATTGGAAAAGAGGAATTAGTGGATGCCAAGAGGAATTAGTGGATGTCCTATGGGTTTCAAATGCTCCAATGGGCGAGATGAAGTGAGTTCACCTCCCCATGAGTCATGGCCAACCTAACCACCTCTTGGGTTAGGTTGGTCAGTGTCCTTGGAGCCTAGGTGGACCAATGGATGATTGTCAAGTTGCCAAGGAAGAGAAATAATCACTTACATAGGTGTTTTGTCTTATCTGACACCCTTGACCCAAGGGTAAGATGATAATTTGACATTGGATTTGATTTTTGTAGATTTGAAATGAGTCAAAAGTGAGTTGGGCTAAAGTTCAAATCATTTGGAGTTCATTAGGTTAAGTTTGGCTCAATTTGACCCATTTGGGTCAAATTGGGTGAAAATGGGTTAGGTTGACCAATTGGTCAAATTGGGTCAAACCAAGGATTGGGTCAAGTTCATATGACCATTTGGAGTGTATTGGTGTCTTTTGTTTGGTTTAGTTTGGTTTAGATTTAATTTTGGTTCATATGGGTTCATTTGGGTTAAATGGGTCAAGTTGACCAATTTGACCCAATTGACCAAATTATCTTAAATAATGACTTGGTTTGGGTTTGGTTAATTATTTGGAATATGTTGTGAGCTTTGGTTGAGTTCAATTTGGATTTGATTAGGTTTTAGGTTGGTTTGACCCTTTAGGTCAAGTTGGGTTCAATAGGTCATTTGGGACTAGTGAGTCAATTGGGCTGGGTTTGGCTGAATTGAAGATCAAGTCATGTTCAAGAATTGATTTTGGGTTGACATGAATCATTGATTTCAATGGATTTGGCATAGGTTGCAATTTGGCTAGTTTAGGCTCATATGAGTTAAAGGATTGACTTAGTCAACATGCTAGGATGACTTGGTTTGACCCAATCTATATCAATTGATCATCCTAGGGTGATCAACAATCATGTCATGAAGTTTGGATTGGCTTAATTCACTTTGATTTAGATTGAATTGGATTTTGGTTTAAACAAGTCAAATTGGCCACTTTAGGTCAAGTGAGCCAATTGGGTTTAGTCGGCTTGATTTAGGTTGAGTTTATATATGGATTTGAGATTGATATATAATTTCAATTGTAATTGATTTGGATTCAAATGAGTTTTGATTCATTTGAAGATTTCAAGTCAAATGGGCTAAGTTGGGCTTAACTTGGGTTGATTTTGGTTTGGATTGATGATTGTAGGTTTCATTTATATTTGGATAGATAATTGAAGGAATGATTGATTCAAGAGAAAATCAATTGGTTTTGGCTTGATTTGGATGGGTTTTGGTTAAGTCCAAGAAATTAGCTTAAAGGGTATAGATTGGGTTTTGATTTGATTTTGGGTTTGGTTTTGGCTATTTGAATTTATATTTCATTTATATTTGGGAATATAAATGAAGATATAAATGTCTTATAAGAAAAGAACTTGAGTTTGGAGTGATTTGGAAGCAAATTTGACTAAGTTCATGGAGGTAGGTCAAAAGGCTTATAAGGAAAACAATTGGTTTGATTTAATTTTGATCATTGGAATATGAGTTTCATTTATATTTGTGAATATAAATGAATAAATAATTGATTTATAAAAAAAATCAATTGATTTTGGGTTGATTTGGGTTGAGATTTGGTTATGCTCATGGAGGTAGGTCCATATGGCTTAAGAAGGACCTTGGTTGGATTTGGATTTAGTTTGATTTAGTTTTGATCATGGGGGATTGTATTTTATTTATATTTGTGAATATAAATGAAGGAATGATTGATTCATGAAGAGATCAATTGATTTTGATTTGGTTTAAAGGGGATTTTGGCTAAGCTTATGAGAGTGGATCATAAGGCTTATGAAGGATTTGGAGCTTGAATTTGATTTTAGATTTCAATCATTTGGAATTGAGTTTGGACTTGAGATTGATAAATGATTGAGTGATTGAATTGATCTTGGAGAAGATCAATTAAATTGGAATTGAATTGGACTTTGCTAAGGCCAAGGCCATGGAATTTAATCATAGGGCTTAGGGAGAATTTTGATTTGGATTTGATCATGGGATTGATCATAGATTTTCAAAATTTGATTTTGAATTTGAGGTTTGGTTTGAGAATATGAACATAGGTTAGGTTTAGGCTATAGGTAGGCAAGTCTCCCTAAATCCCTAAGGCATAATCTACCCCTATGACTAACCATTCTAAGTCTCTAGGCTTAGGTTAATTGTTCATCTAATCACTAGAAGTGTCTTAAGACTAAGGAGCTCTTAGTGTCTATAAGAGTCCTAGATATATGATGAGGAGGTTGAAGACTCACTCCAAATGCGAGGTCAACGGCAAGTCTTAATTTCCTTTGTTGCACGAGGAGATCACTCTCATAGCTGAAGGAAGCACGTTGTTGAGAGCGCAATTGACTGAGAGCAAGAACGGTAAAAGGGGGTTAGAGTGAGAGTGAGAGAGAAAGGAAGGAGAAAGGGCACACCCCTCATGCCCTCCATTTGGGTAGTTAATGCTCATAAGGTGAGAACGATGGTTTTCTTGCTTTTAAAACTGAAGAGATGTCATTATAGCACCTTAGAGCTGCCTCATTTGATCTGGCAACTATTGAGAGTAGTTTGGGCTTATGGATGCCATAAGGCAGTTAGGAGCACTTAGGCACTACAATTTCAACACCATGGCATGATAGCCTGAGACGTTTAACTTTATTTTTTAGATGTAAACAGAACACTCACAACTTTTTAGCACCAAGAATTCTACAATTAGTTAGTGTTACTAAAAAAATAAGATATTAGTTGAGGTCACCCAATCTTTGATGAATGATTATGTGAAATCTTAGTATTTTTAAATATAGGTGATAAACATGACATATCAATTCTGAATAGAATAAAAATGCACCATAGTATTTTTAGATTGAGAATGTAAAATTTAATCTTTTTTCTTGCAATGATTTAAGATCACTCACAACTTTTTAGCACTAAGAACTCCATGATAAATTAGTTTTATTGAAAAAGTATGACATTAGTTGAAGCCCGATCTTTGATAATGAATATGTGCAACCTTAGCATTTTTAAGTAGAGGTGATAAACATGACATATTATGTTCTGAATATAATAAATTTTCACTTTAAATTGAATGTAAAATTCAAAATTTTTGGCAATGATTTAAGGATCACTTACAACTTTTTAGCACTAAGAACTCCACAATAAGTTACTATTATTTAAAAAATAAGACATTAGTTGAGGCCAACTGATCAGTGATGAATGAATATGTGCAACCTTAGTATTTTTAGATGTGATAAACATGACATATTATATTCTGAATAGAATAAATAATCACCTTAAATTGAATAAAACTTTTTATTAACTACTTGTAAGTAGAACATTAATTGATCGCATTTCTACAAGTTTGCGTATAAATATTTTAGACTAAATAATGTCAAATCTAACTTTAAAAAAAAATAAAGCAAAAACTAATGATACTATAGTTTGGGATTCATCTATCAGAATCTTCTATAGTTTTTATCAAAAAAAAAATATATTAATTATATAAGAGCTTGTATATGTATTTTTTTTTTTTTTTTTGATGAATTAAATAACACTAAACAAACCAAAGAAATTGACACAAGTGATGAGATCATACTTAGTGTTAAAGTTTTGAAATTGAAAGAGAATGGGAAAGTGACACTCTAAAAAAAATAGAAATATCCATTTAATCATCCTCAAGACCAGATCATTAATGTATAAACCTTACAACATTCTTCTCCTTGATAAAGCCAATCAACATAGCTAAAGCATTGTCAAATGAGCATTAGATGATGGCTGTGTAGAAGAAATTAAATCAATTTATAAGAAAAGATGTTTAATAATTAGTGGCAAGACCTATTGATTATATTAATTTAAGAATCAAAGGAATATTTAAGAATGAGTAAAACAACTTCAGAATCAATTGAAGAATAAAGGCAAGGTTAGTCATAAAAATTTTAATCAAGTAAAAGAAATAGATACGTTCTGAAATTGCAAGGTTTTGAAAATAGGCTGGATTGATCGGTTCAACTGTGAACCGGTCTTCTGGCCGATTCGGTTCATGCCTAAAACTGTTTCTACATAGAACCAGCAAGAATAAAGTTTGAACTCATGAATCGGGCTAGTTTTTAAAGAACTGACTAATTATAAAATTAATCAAATTTAGCCTTTTTTTTAAAATTAGATGGTTAGAAATAAATTATTTAAATTAAAAATAAATAATATAATTATAATAATATGTCTTAAAAATTTTATTTAGAAGTATATTCAAAATATTTAAGAATGAAGAGCCCAAAATAAGAATATTATATTTTAAATTGATAAAAATATTATTATATCATTATTACATCTTTTAAATTATATTAAAATATTTTAATATTTATTGTGTCATCTCATTCAACTCCTAGTTCAACTTCGGTTGGACCATTAAACCCTAAACATCTCCGTGTTCCACTTCAATATCCAATCTAATTTTCAAAATATTGTGAAATTGAATATATTATGGAGTTGTTTGATTGCTTGAAAAAAGAGTTTAGTATAAAAGAAATGTAATGCAAAGTGAATATAATGTATTGGAATTAGTTTAGGTTATTTTGTTGAAAACTCTACAAATACATGCGTTTATTTTTTCTTGTTTGGTAAAATGAATGAAATGTAAATTACTTTTTAGGGTTAAAGGTGGTGATGGTGGGCGTAGGTGGATTATTGCAGCCATAATGGGTGGCGTCGATGGCTTCTGATAAAATGATTGATGGTGGTCATGTGGCGGTGGTGGGCGGCATAGCGGTCGACGATGCGATCATGGTTAGGCGGCAATGGCAGAAAGTTGTGGTGGTGGTGGCGGCTTGCAGTGGCTAGAGGTGGCGTGATGAGTGCGGTCGTCGAGGTGGCGGCAAAGTCGGTGGCGCTAGTGATGACAAACGACGGCCCGGTGTGGCGAGCGCCATTGGCAGTCATCATTCTCACTTTTCAATGTATGTTTTGGGCGAATTTCAAATACACCACAAATCACATTTTCAATGCATTTTAAATACACTACAAATACCTTAAAATTTTACTTTGCACCATACCAAACACTCAAAAAATTAAAATCCCTACATATGATTTATTTTACACTCCAAATGTATTCAACCAAACAACCCATATAGCTAAAAGCTGGCTTGCTCAAATCTTATAGCATTACACTTTAGTTCCTCGTCTCCTTGCTCAATCATATCATTCAAAGCTTCTTTCTTCTTCTTTTTTTTTTTTTTTTTTGCTTGCTAATCTTATCATAAATGTTCAATGCATAGTTATGAGAACTATGGTTAGCCAGTAGGTCAAGATTACTAATCAACATTTATGTTATTATCTTCATATTTCTAATAATAATATAAATTGATCCTCACTCCATTATCACTAATACTAATCATAATGAGATTATTATAATTCAAGTTCATCGAAACAATATCTTGCTCCATCATCAATTGCTTTTTTTTTTTTTTTTTTGTCAATCTTATCACTACTAATCACAATTGTTCTACTATAAATCAAGATCATGATAATAAACTCTTACTCCATCAGTCGCTACTTGATGGTCTTGTATAAAACGTGTGTGTAAGCTTGGTTTAATATCATTCCTAAAATTAATGATTTTATTAATATAACCCCACTCCTTTTTACATCCACCTACTACTACATGACATGTACCACTTTCAATATTGCAAACATAATCTTCCATTATATTGAAAATCTTCTTCCATTCGTAATCTTAAATTGAAGTGTCAACCAAGTTTAGTCTGTAGCCATTTGATCTTTTACATTTTTGATGTAGAATATAACTTCGCACATTCGATAGCTTTTGACTACATCCCTGCTCCATTTATGTGCCACTTCTTTCATATCTTCTTTAACACTAGAAGGCGTATCATCCAAATTGACGATAGTGAAGCATAAGAAAAAAAGTTTCACTAACTACATCACTACTCCAAGTCATCTAGCTTATCACTACCCCGCGAGACATTTAGACTAACAATTTCACCTATCTTGAACTTAAATTTGATAACCACATATCTCAAGAGAATGATCGGTGAAAATTTTAGCAACAAAAGCAACATAAACAACAAGATTATTGGAGATAACAATAACATGATGAAGATTAAGCCTAACTTCAAAGCCAATTTGTCCAACTCAAGGACAATTTTTTAAAAAATATTTAAAATTTACAAAAAAAAAATGTATGGTTCTTTCCTCCATGGTTATCTTATACTTTAATTTGTTGATTATTTTTGAACATTTTAAGTAGGCAAAAATTCAAAGGGAGTCTAATAAGCCATAAAAGTTTTATATGTAAAATATCTTTATCATCATCAAAATGTAGAGATTGTTGACCTCATTGAACTACAACATTTTAATAATCATAAATATAAATTGGTTGACTTATCTTTTATTGACATGCCCTTATGCAAGTGTTTAGCACTAATATTGCAAGTACACATCACACAAAAATTTATTATATTTTTTTTTAATTATTTATTTAGTATATATTGTATGTGTTTAAGTTTAGAGATAAAAAGATAACATACATAAGAGTGGTTTAAGCTAAAAAAATTTCTTCAAAATATTAATACAAAATTAATCATGATTGATTATACTATATGATGCAAATCATATAATATGACTTACCATAAAATCAATTTTATATTAATTACAAATATTCAAAAATTAAGTCATGGATATAACTAGTTATGTACAATCATAGAGATGTTTATTATTTCAACTACTAGAAAATTTATATCTTCCTTTTATATCTTGATTGAAAAAATATATATACATAATTTATATTTATTTAGAATAAAAAAATTTATAGCTTTTTGGTGTATCTTCAATTCTCATGGTGTGCTTAAATGTAGCAAAATATTATATTTGACATCAACATCTATAAGTATTTTTAATATGTAGGTGATTGAATTGATTCAATTTTTTATTTATATAATATATATTAATTAGGAGAATAATATTTATGAAAATTGAGGTTAAAATTATTATAATAGTATGAAGAAGATAGTCAAACATTGAGTCAAAGATACAAAAATTGAACTAATTTGAGCCATGTTCAAACTAAATTTGAACTTGATAAATATCAAATTTTATTTGAACTAATTTGAATTTAATTTGAAGGTGATTCAAATTATATTCAAATATGATTTAAAATTTATTCAAATCTAATATGAACCATACTCAAACCTAATTCAACTATTATTACATTTAATTTAAGAAGCCTCAAAATAGGTTAAATAAGGTTTAAACTTTATTCATATCTTATTCAAACCAATTAATGATCTTGCTCATCTTTGTATGTAGAGAACTTTTTTTTCCTTTGAAGGTAAATTAAGCATCAATATGTATTCTTGAGTTGCACAAGAAAGAATAAAAAGAAAACAATCAATGTAATTGAACATTTACTAGTAAAGGTAGTAGAGAATTCAAGATTTTAAGAAGTATTATCTTCATAAATCTTCTATGCAAATTTGCATATTGATAAAACAACTTATTTAAAGTTAAAGGTAGTGTATTACTTCTATAAAGTATAACATATGACATAAATTTTTTTAAATAAAATATTCAAAATAATTTTTAATTACTTTTTTAGATATTTTATTTTTTTTACAAAATAAAAATCACCTTAAATCATTACCACCAACCAATTCACACTATAATTAGCTACCACCACCGCCTTCACTAGTTACTACTTGCCTCCATTATCAATTGTCATCGCCACACGCACTAATATGCCACCTTGCCTATAATCACCTCATCCCCCCCACCACTATATATTAACTTGTGCAATATTCAATAAGAAAAATTATAAATAAGATAACAAATATATTTTTATTTCATATCAAAATAAAATTAAAAATTCATCACATAGAGCAAGTTTATATGTTCCCTGTCTTCATTCTACCCTTTAATCTAAATCTCTATTATTATTAGCAAAGTTTTTCATAAGTGGTACATGAACTCTATTTTTAATACTCAAAAACCTTACAGCAAATTTTAATAATATTATTAAAGTATTTAAGAACTTAGACATGAACCATGGTTTAAGACATACTAATTTCAAACTTCCAACATTTATACCATTACTAGGATGTGGTCCTAGGGACGTACAACAACAACAATCTTTATCCCACTATATAGGGTCGACTACCTGAATCCTTCTTCTTCATTGTGTCCTATTGTGTCAAATACTCATTTAATTCTAATAAACTAAGATTATTTTTTATATATCTTAATCGGGTCCTTTTAGATCTACCACTATCTTTCTTAACATAAGGTAAGTCTCTACTCTCCTAATCGAGTCATTGGATGGCCAAAACTTTATGTGGCCAAACCATCTAAAGCGACTCTCTCTAATCTTATCTGCCGCTAGAGCTACTCCAACATTTTCCGAACATACTCATTTCACATTTTATCTCTAAGAGTAAAGCCACTCATCCACCTGAGCATTCTCATCACTGCAACACCTTAGTCTTATGCTTCCCTTTTACTAGCTAACATTCTGCACTATAAATTATTACAGGTCATATCACCATCTTATAAAATTTTTCCTTAAATCTAAATAGTACTTTTTTATCACACAACAAACCAAATGCAATCCTCCAGTTCAACCATCCAACTTGAATTCTACTAATAACATATCTATTTATTTCACAATCATTTTGAACAATAAAGCCTAGATATCTAAATGCTGCTCTTTTAATGACTTGATCACCCAATGCCACAATATCACCACTAGAACTTCTACAACTAAAATTACACTCAATATATTCAGTTTTAGATCTACCCAAACCAAAACCTTTAGACTCTAAGGTTGACCTCCATAATTTAAGTTTCTCTCGGACTCCCTCTCTAGTCTTATCAACAAGAAAAATGTCATCAACAAAAAATATACACCAAGATACATCTTGTAAATGCCTAGTAAGAACATACATACAAAAAGACAAGGGCAATCGACAACTAATGTAAAACTTATCAAAATAATCATGAATCCTTTAAAACTATTATGTAATCCTAGGGAAGTATCAAATTAAAAACCCAAGAATAAGGAGGATAAAGAGAAATGTTAAATCCGCCTAATTCATGACTTCTTTACATTCACAGGGAAGTATATCAATACAAATTTATCAAATTATCCATGTAAGTATCAACAAAACCAATTTCCACGAACTCAACACTTCACTCTAGGGACAGGGAATAATGCTTGCTGCAGAACAAAGTTCAAGCAAATATTTTCAAATAATAAAAAATAGCATAATCAAAACAAGAGTTTCCTCAGTCGTTATAATTAAGTGTTTTTAAAAATAAAATAAAAATGAAAAACTGTGAGTGTGGCAGGGCATGATGAAACATCCATATTACAAGAATTTAATTAACATCAACTGTAAAACCTATATCATGAAACTGCCTCTGTAAGGTTACGAAATGGACAAGTCTAAGAATAAGATTTCCCACATTAAGCTGCCCTCAAACCCTAACATTTTAAATCCAACAAGCATACCTCAATCAGGAAGAAATAAAAATGCACATAAACCATAAATTTTAAAATAATTGTTGGAATTTCCTATAAAAACTTCGAATATCATGCAGCATTAAAAATAATGAATTGAATATCAGGATTGCACGCTGGTGATCATCTATAATGTTAGGCCAAGCCAAATAATTCCTCTGCCAAATCCCCCACTAAAAGCACAACAATGAGGAAAAAGCAGGACAAAAGTAGTAACATACACGGAGTCCCCACTGCAATATGCTTGCTTAGGATTTCGAATTCGTGCCAGTCTTGATTATTCCGCACTTCTCCATCTCTTGTTATAAAGCCGGTTTAACAGCAGAGACCATATTTTAACACTTGAAGCATATATTCTCCACCAACTGAAATTACGAAATGGAGAAACAACGGGACGAGCGCCTACTGACATGTTCTGCAGTTGGGTAGCCTTCTAATCACCATACTCAAACATCTAGCCAAAAAATTCATAGTCACTTAGCACATGTAATGAAATTTGTCAAATATCAAATAAGACTAGTAACAGTAGAATATTCTGATTTTATGTTCATTAGTGCTAAATAAAGATCACAGAAGTTTGCATGGCAAGTTTTTTTTTCAGGGACAATGAAGATTGAAGTGATGAGCAAGAAAGCCCTTACACGTGTGAAGTAGATGGATCCCGCAAAATAAAGTTTTAGAACTAGTAAAATTCCTTTATTTAGTATCAAATATTGATCAGAAAATGTATTCCCAGTATCGAAGTTAGACCCGTTGTTCTCTCAACGCTTTGTCTCCTCATATTAGAACAGGTTCGCTTTTTTTGGATCTACAGTTCGTGATTAATGTTATGGATTGAGAACTGATAATGAAATATTTTGAGACGGTTCTGACAGTAGAGGATGTTGACTGGTCAATGTGCATTGATTTGCAAGTCAAGAGGGATGCATTTTGAGCTGATATTGCCCATGAAATTCATTCATTTCTTCATCGATCAAATAACTCATAACCGTCGCTCTAAATGTTCCAGTTCTGCTTCTGGAAATTAACCACATGCAACTAGCAACAGCTTAGAACTGTCAATAATAGTACTAATAAAAAATTCAACGGTGTATCCAGCTAAAGGCTTTGAGTTCTCTGTTCTGGAACTCCAATTAAATGCCAACTGCAGTGTCACTCGTTTGACGTTGCCCATCAGAGTCCTCGTTTCCTCTGGAAGAGTGCGTTTACTGCTAGTCTACTATAAAGCTAAAAGCAGAACAGTAACTATAAGCGTGGAACTCATGACCCAATTAAGCTAAAATTCAATCCAAACTAAATCTGACCAAGCCAACACATACAATCAATCTTAAATTGATTGTTGAACATAATTCAATGATCAATTGAGCCCAATTTGATTAACCCAACTAATTAACCCCACTTAACCAAATTTGATCTAAATGGTCAATTGGCCAAAACTCAATCCAATCTAAATTCAATTAAATCAATGATTACCATCATTTTTAAATTGATAATCAAACATATCTCAACCCTCAATTAAACCCAATTTAAATAAATTGACCAAATTGGTTAATTTAGCTCAATTTAACCTAAATAATCAAATTGAACCAAAACTCAATCAAATCCAAATTAAATCAAACCAAAGGCTACAATAATCTCTAAATATATGATGAAATGTGCCTCAATCTTCAATTGCACCTAATTTGGCCAATTTGCTCATATAAGCTAAATTACAATCCATCTCAAATTAGATCAAATCAATTGCACAAATATGTTCCAAATCTTCATTTGAATATAACTCAGTAGCCCCTTAGGCCTAATTTGATCAATTGATCAACTAACCTAATTGAACTTAAATTGACCAATAAGAATCCAAATAGGTCAAAAATCCAATCAAATCAAGTCTAAATCCAACCAAATTTAGCATGACTCATCCTTGAACTCCCCCACACCTGTCCGAATAGACTCAACCCTTGCTGAACCCAATTCAGCCCAAACCAAGTGAAACAAAATTTCCAAATAAGATAAAATCCAAGAATAGTTAGGTTCAACCCTCCCTTTAGCCAAAGCAGTATTGTTAACATGCCTTGAGCTCACTCATACTGACCAAACCTAATCCAAGGTTGTTTGGTCCGACCATTGACCGAGATGAAATCCCCTTGACCATGGGCTGTCCACCTTAAGCCAACCACTAAACTCCCTCAACCATTCAAAAAAGTTCATCTCATCAATCCTGAAGCCAGATTGAGCCCTATCACTACCTAGCTGATTGCCCAAAGTTAAACCCACCAAAAATGATGATTCACATGGCGAAGAGAGTATACTCCACCCCGGGTCTCCAAACTTCACACACACCTCGCATTGCATCCTAGACAGAATCCCTAAGTTTCTCTGAGCCTCTCTTGCCCTACATCATCGGCAATACCAAGCTCCTCTTCAACCCGAATGCCCCAAACATCACCCCTCACCAAAGCCCTTCCAAACTTTAGATTGACTCTCCTCACACCTTCCCCTCATCCTCACAAGTGAAAATGAATCGAGAACCACTCAATTCGAACACATGAAGGTAGAGTTAAAACAAGCTCCGGGGAGGTGCGATGGTGCTTTGGTCTAGAGGATGACCAGTGATGAGGTAAGAGGGGACTTCAATAGTAGGACTTCGCCTCTTCAAAGCGAAACTAACTTGATTGATTCCACTGTCGATCTTTAGCTCCAGCGAGGTATGATTCTCAAACCATAGATGGTCGTAGGAATGTTGGTCCTTTGTGAAGTGAATGTATGTTTCATCTCGATCAAATTGTAGGAATCCATAGCATTCTCCTCACTGATCGTTTCACATTCTTTTCCCCCTAAAATCCAAGCCTAATTGGTTGGAATTGAACAACTAAAGGCAAATGGTGCTCATCTCTAGTCGGAGGAGAGAGAAATCACAGGCTATCCCATGTGACTAAGATAAACGGTCATGATAAATCGAATTAGAATTCCTGATTTAAATCCTATTAAAACATGGGTTCAAAACGAACCTGCGTTCACCACCGCTAAGCCAGCAATCATGAGGAATGATTTAAATAACTAATCTCATGGCGCTAGTGTCCTGTGTAAAGCAAGGCTGACTCAACCACTGACAGTATAAATCATTAAGATTAATTGGTCAAAACTATAGAACTAATTTTAGAAAAATACAAAAAAAATATAAATAAAGACTTGTTGGAAAGCTTAGATAGAAAAGAATAAAAAATAAATAAAAGCTCCAGTTTTTATTAAGTGTGTTAAGGTTAATTAGAGTTTAAATATTCTCATTAATGTTGAAATTAAATCCTAATTACTTGGCCAAATGACTTGAATTTTTTGTTAAATGTTTTATGGAATGACTTCTGCCTCCTATAATTATTTCAACTCAATTGGACAAGTGTATTAGAAAATACATATTTTCAAACCCTAATTGCATATTATGGTGATTTATTAATTTAATAAATGATGAAAATTATGAAAATTATTTTAGAAGCTTAAAAGTGTTAGGAAGTAATGATGACTAGAGAAAATGATTATGATCTCCTATTTATTTTTCAAAATCTTCATTAACAAGGATTTTATTAATTAAATAATCCATTAATAAACCTAGGACTTAGAAAATTCATAACTAATTACACGAATCTTCAAAAATTATAATCAACTCCTTTTTGCGTTCAGCTAATAGAAAGGTTTCCAATGAAATCAAAATCCTTAATTGATTTGGAGTATTTTAAATGTGATTGATGATTTTAAATTTTTCTTATTTATTTAATTAAGCATAAAATATAAGCTCATTTGCTTTAGACTTTTTAGGGTATATTTTATTTATGTTTATCTATGTTTTGTAATTTTTTTCTTAATTTTTGGGCCCATATTTGATGTCTAAATAAATTTTTGGGGCTTATTAGGCTTAATTGGCTTAAAAATTTATTAAACCTTCATTAAATCATAAAAATCACTTATTTCATTTATAAATCACTTAATGAACAGAGAGAGACATGGGATAACTTTGGAATGCTCTTTCTCTAATACAACAACAACAACAACAACAACAAGCCTTAATCCCACTAGGTGGGGTCGGCTACATGAATCCTTCGTCTCCATTGTGTCCTATGTGTCAAATTCTCATTTAATTCAAGTATACTAAGATCATTTTTTATACATCTTAACCAAGTCTTTTTAGGTCTACCTCTACCTTTCTTAACATAAGGCAAATCTAATGCTCTTTCTCTAATAATCCCAACAAATTTTAATATGAACATGCTAATTAAAAGAGCTTAATTAGGTTTAAATGATGTTATACTCATGTGATTAGTTTTGAGAATTAATGGCTAAAGTGGATTATCTTATGATATAAATTTATCTTTCTCTACCAACTTGCAAGTGTGTGCATGATTCCTATTCATTTGCATTTATGTTTAAAATGATAACTATTAAGTTCAAGTTATATTAATTACACCCATTAATGTTATTATTATTATTATTAAATTTCAAGAGTATTTTCTTTTACTTTTTACAAATTGAAATGTCCTTATAAGTTTTAAATTAATATAGTTAATCAAAATGTATTAGTCATATATATCATCAATACATCCTAAAGGTATATAGTCTGAACATCCATGAGGCAGCAGAGCTACTAATCTGAATGACCATGACTCCCTAGTTTAAAATGGCACGTACCTAAAGATTGTAGAGAGAAATGTGTGTAAATTAAATGTCCTGATTGTTTTTATGAAAGACATGCATTCATGTAGTTATGATTATGCTCATACTATTTATACAAATTCTCAATTAAGATTAATATAAAGCATATGTATGCCTGCATGCATGAATAAGCTAAATATCTCAAACAAAAATGATATATAAAACAAATTAAGTGTTCTTTAATAATAGTAAAAATGTATATCTAATACTTGGCATAAAATATAAACATATGGATATGTTGAAGATGATAGAGAAGATTGAGTAATGTAATAAAGATGAACCATAACTTAGCTCCATTAATCTTAAGATGTCTTGCATATGATTATAATTTCATTTACATCTAATTCAAATTTATGACTTAATTAAAATACAATGCTTCATTAAAAATACTAAAAATCATGGCATATATCTTTAGAATCAGCCTATAGAAAAGGTGTGAAGAAGAGTCGGTCTTACTCTAAGTACGACTCATTGTTCCTCATATTCTTCAAAATATTAAATCCAACTTAAACTGAAATTAAATTAAAATTTAAGAATCTATCTCTAAATCATTAATCATTTAAATTAGAATTGCCCAGTAGTAATAAATTGAACTTTGTCCTCAAAATTACAATTCAAACTTAAATCTTTGCTTTATCATACCATAATAGCCTTTACACACACATTAGATTGATAAGTCATCAATCCTACATTTAGATTAGGTCAGTGTCTTGTTGTGATGTACTAATTTTCTTATTTTGTGATGTATTACTTTTAAATTGAATGTTAAGATTATTTGTACGTTGGTCTAAATGATAAGATGTTATTTATTAGATTAATGATATTTTTTACAGAGAGCTGTGTTTGATAAAAAATAAGGGGTCACTATAAAAAATTAATTAAATTAAATGTTTTTACTTACAAGTGTTGCTTGCCCCCTTAAGCAAAGCCCACTATAACAGACGGGCTTGGTAATCCCCATTATATAAGATATAAATGCTTGGTGTGTATATGTTTGTTATGACCAACCTCTATTTTGAAAGTTTAATTAAAATTTATTTTTGGAATTTCGAATATAATTTTGTATTAGAATTAAGATTATAGTCATAGAGTTTAGGATGAGCAGAAGCAAGAAAGTATAAACCTGGGAGGCCCTGTGATGCCTTAAGGATCCAACATTTTGAAGATCAAGAGAAGGTCTGAATATCCCCCCATAGGCTTTTTTCATCTATTATAATATTTATCGTAATCCAAGTTGTATAAGAGTTGAGCTCGATAACACATTCTTTTTTTCTTTTTTGGGGTGTATAGTTGTACCCGGCCACACCGGTTTGTTCTCTATTATTTCAATTTGAATTGTTTAGTGTGATTATTCAATGTGCACACTAGAAACTACATATTATTTCTTAGATTTCTTAAAGTGTGATGATTATTATATAGTCTAGATTTCGATGGGCTCTTTAGGATTTAAATCTTCTACCCCAACTTAGCAATTAAATTAATAACTAACACAACTCATAACCTCACCTTTAAGCCTATGGATTAATCAACTAAAAGATTTAGAAATAATTAGATTTGTGATGAATCTATGATAATCATGTATGCATATTATCTTCGCTCCTTGAACATAAGGGATCTTCACTCATTACACGATAAAGGGGAGTGCAGGACATTGTCAGCAACCCATTGAGTGATGAATACTCTTTTCACGAATTAGCCCATAACTTGATTTCATCATGTATATAAGCATATTTATCCACAAAAGCTTAAGTCAAATTTAAGAGTTTAAAATCTAAAAAAAATGAAATTTTTATTGCAATAGTTTAGGGCATTACTCATGTCAGTCATGATCTAGAATCCTAAGAAGTGAATTCAAGCTCATAGGTTTTCATTCTTAATAAACAACAGCAAGTCATCTTACATTTATGAGACTTAACCACATGATTTTAATTCGTAGGAGGTGTTAGCTAGCAATCCTTCCAGGTGATCGTAAGTCTAGAAGAGTTGGGATAAGTTTATTTTCTATAGTTGAAGTGAACCAATATATCTCAATTTCTTTCTCGTTAGATTAAATTGAACTATTCACTTGTGCTAGATCACCTTAAACTTAAGATTTGAAATAGCATGTTTCTCCTTTGTTATGAGTATAAATCCTCATCTCTTAAACATTTTTATAATATTGTATTATCGAGATATAAGTCCTAGCTATCCAACAAAATATCAATTTAAATAATAATAATTCTTCATTTTAAAAATATAAAGCCCCACCATAAAATAGACTAAAGTACTCACTAGGCTTCCTAATTTCACGAGCACTTCACACTTATTCTCTTATGGACTTTATTAAGAACTCTTCGTAATCGAGTTTTCCCATTCGGCTTCTAAAAATTACCAATCTTTTTATTTCTAACTTTAAAATTCATAGAGATGTTAGCTAACCACTTTAATTGAAGGTTTTCTTAAGAGATCCATATCCCCTAACATATAATTAACTATGAGGGCTTTCCCTTATACAGAACTTAAAAACCCGACTTAAAATAAAACATGACTTACTTCATCCACGTAAGAAAAAAATTTTCTGATACATATAGACTCATCAGCCTTAAGAATCCTTATTAGGTGATTGAGTTCATTATAAGAAGATATCTCTACCATTCGAGGTAATATATCATTCCTTAATATCATACTCAATCATTTAAATAAGTACTCCCTAAAATTTGTGTGGTGTCCCATCACATTTTTAAACACCACAATGCTCAGTCATAATCCATACTACAATTTGGTTGATTATACAAACTCTAAAATTTCACTTCAAAATTTTGGCAAAAATTTATATTTAATATGGTCGTTTCCGGGTCCCAGATCCCAGATGAGAAAAGTGCACGAATATGTTAAGTAGTCAATAGCCAACATAAAACTTATCAAAAAAATCATAACATTAATCCTTTAATACATTATGTTAATGTTAAGGCGCTCTTGAGAAGTAATGCGTTGTATAGCCTAAATATATATGCATCGAAGCTCGGGTGTAGTGTTAAATAAAGGTTCCCACATTTTGGACGGATGCGAGTAAAGAAACTAATCCATGAAGATAAAATTAGAATGGAACTTGAAATATAAATACTCTTATAAGTAAAATAATAAAATTAATAAATATTATTGTTCATAAGAAAATAAATATCTTATGTATTTAAGAAATTAAATAAGTTGAGGAGAAGGCTAAAGAGATTGATAGTTTAGGTTTTAAATTTTAGTATTCAAGTAGTACTAGTACAAACAAAAAAAAGGACGCGTACTAGAAATAATGAATGTGTAATTATAGATAAGAGTTTGAAAGATAATGTTGTGAAAATTAATAGGATTGAAAATATAATTATAACTTTAAATTTTATTATTAATGCTAAGAATATTAATTTTATAAATATTTATGCTCCTCAAGTAATTTGAATGTATACTCAAAAGAAAATTTTTGGAATGACTTAGAAAGATTAATACAAAAAATAAATCTTGAAGAAGGAGCATTTATTTGAGGAGATTTAAATGAACATCTTGGTATAGTGATTGAAGATTTTAAAAACATCCATAGTTGCTATAAATTCGAAATAACTAATAAAGAATATAGGTCCATATTGGATTTTTATTTATCTTATGATTTTATAATTGCTAATATTTTATTTAAAAAAAAGAGATGAGAATAGAAAAGAGACAAACATATTATCCTGTATAAGAATAGACCTAGCAAAACACAAATTGATTATTTTCGGATAAAAAAATGGTTATTTAAAATTTATTATAAAATTATTTTGAGTGAAAATATAAGTACTCAACATCTACTATTAGTTTTCGATTTTAAGATGAAAATTAAATCAAAAAATTATCCTAGAATTAGATGAAGAAACTTACACAATTCTAAAAAATATATATTTAAGAATAAGTTACAAGATTTTAGAATTTAAGATGTTCTTGAAGAAGCTAATGTTAAGTGAAAAAAATTAGCAAATGAAATTAAGCAAGTTATAAAAACTATCCTTGAAGAATCAAAAAGAAAAGTTTATATTAGTAAAAAATGTTGATGATGGAATCAAAATGTGCAATAAAAGATTAAAAATATAAAATAATTGTTATGAAAATTGATTTAGATGTAAAAACTTGAAGAATTAGAAAATATATAAAATGACCAATAAGAATTCTAAGAAATTAATATATGATACAAAGCATTCAGCATTTAACGATTTATATAATAAATTAAATATTAAAGATGGCAAAAATATATATGTATAAGTTAGCTAAGCAAAGAGATGGGCTAAATAAAAATTTAATTCAAGTAAAATGCATTAAGAATGGAGATCAAATTGTGTTTTTCTTAGAAGAGGATATTTAACATAAGTAAATGAGATATTTTGATAAAATTTCTAATAAAGGTGTTGAGAATACGATTAACTTTAGCAACCTTAATACCCTAAATGAAAATAGAGATTTTTTTGTCGTATTAACAAAATCGAAGTTGGAGAGGTTTTAAAGAAAAATGAAATGTGGAAAAGCAGTGGGACCTAATGGTATTCCAATAAAAGTGTAAAAATGTTTAGATTAAGAAATTTTTAGAATTACTAATCTTTTAAAACTAAAAAGATATTAAATGAGTGGAAAAGCATAGAGAGATCAAGAAAGATCTAAATGTGATATTTATTGATTTAAAGAAAGCATATGATAAAATTCCAAGAGAATTGTTTTAGAGAGTTCTTATCAAAACAAAGAATTAATATTACTTATATTCAAGTCATTAAGGATATGTATACTAGAGTTGTTACTTGTGTTCAAACACAAGGAGGATTGACCAAGAATTTTCCTATTTCAATTGGATTACATCAAAGATCGATTTTAAGCCCAAACCTTTTTGCTTTAGTTATGGATAACATTTTAAAAGGCATTTTATGGGCACTCTCGGGGCTTGTCGCAAGACGGGTCGAGACCAATTTTACACCAAAACTGTGAGCAAGGCATTCCTCCTATGGAGTGTAAGCCCCAACTCTTGGGTACACACTCGAGGTAAGCCTTTTGCACCCTTTCATAAGGCATTCATCCCATATTATTATATATTTATTAAATAAATTTAACCCTAAAGAATATGAAGCCTTATTGATCCAATTTTAGTAAATAACATAAACTCGAATGATGAGTAAATTATTGAGAAAAAAAATCAATGCTTCAACAAGAAACTTCTTGGATGGAAGAAGAAAATTTATTTGATATTGATATAATTTAGAGTGTGCCCATTACTAATTTGAATGAGGTTGAATCTCAAAATCTTACACAAATAGGAAATGATATTTATATTACATATTCTCAATTAAAAAAAAGAACAAAAATCAAAAAAGTTTCATATATATTTTAGTTGGCCTTTTATTTATTTTAAAATGAAATTGGAGTGCAAATTATAAATATTATTGTTAATGCACAACTAGTTTCTTTTTTAAGTCTCGAATTGTCAACTTATTTTTTGTATATTTGTGATTTTGTGGTGGCTTTGTATTAAAGATTTTAGTTCTAGAAGCCTAGAATTGAAATTAAATGATTACAAGTTTTAGTTTATATTTTTTATTAATTTTACATTTAAATTGATTTTTTAAGTCATATTTATTAATCTAAAATATTGGTTATGGATATTCATATTAGACATTTTTAATTTTACATTTATATTGATTTTTTCAGTCATATTTATTAATCTAAAATATTGGTTATGGATATTCTTACTAGACATTTACAAGAGGATATACCTTGATGTATGCTTTTTGCTAATGATATTATTCATGTTGATAAGACTAGAGAGGGAGTTCAAGAAAAATTTTAATTATGGAGGTCAATCATAGAGTCAAGGCTTTCATTTGAGTATATATAAAATTGAATATATGAAGTATAATTTTAGTTGTATAATACTTAATGGTGGAATTGAGATAATGGGTGATCAAGTCATTAAAAAGTATGAACGTTTTAGATATTTTGGGTCAAATGATCAAAGTAATGGTGAAATAGATGGGGGTATTCAAGTTGGATGGTTGAAGTAGAGAATGCATCAGGCCTATTGTGTAATAGAAAAGTACTGTTTAGATTTAATGAAAAATTTTATAAGATAATAGTGAGACCTACAATGTTGTTATGGCGCAGAGATGAGAAAAGTACTACAGAGTTGCAGAGATGAGAATGCTTAGGTGGATGAGGGTCTTTACACTTAGAGAAAAAATACGAAATGAATATATACGTGAAAAGGTTGGAGTAGCTCTACTTGAAAATAAGATTAGAGAGAGTCGCCTTAGATGGTTTGGTCACAAAAATGTCAGCCGTCCGATGACCCAATTAGAGTAAATATATTATATTCAACCTATGTTAAAGAAGGTAGAGATAGATCTAAAAAGACTTGGCTAGGAAGTATAAAAAATGACCTTATCTTAGTAGAATTAAATGAAAATTTGATACTTAATAGAACACAATAGAAAAGAAGGATTCATGTAGCCTACTCTAAGTAGTGGGATAAAGGCTTGTAGTTATTGATGGACTCAGCCTACCTAGCAGAAAACCATTCATATAGGACAATAATAACCACAATACAACAATCCTATCACATCTTAGTTGGAGAATTAGAAAACCATAAACACTATTTTCACTGTGGTTTTGCTGGTTGAATCTACGGGAAAGCCTTTTATGGCCAGGAGCAGGAGATTAGTTAACAGAGAGGAAAAGCTTCAAGCCATCCTCCATTAGGTAAAAATATTAAATAACAATTCCCCCTTTATTGATCCTTGATTTTTTAAAGTGCATTTTCTTGTGAAATTTGTTGACCCTTGATTTGTTGAAGTGCATTTTCTTGTGAAATTTATTGACGCAAACCAATAGAAGAAATGGAGAATCTAGTCAAATCAGCTCAGCCGCCAAGGGGAGAGCAGTGATGACAATCCAGCCATTCATTCCCCTCATTTCCACGATCACAAACTGAGGGATAAGATTGGATAGTGGGTTATGTAAAATGAAGTCTACATTTTTATTTTCAAGATCCTGTACAGATCCACAACTTCAGAATGTTAAAAAATATATTTGATTTTAAAGAAAAAATTGACAACATATGAAAATTTTAAATGTTAGGTAATTCATGTCTTACATGTGTGTGGTAGGTTTGGTAAGTGAAGAAAAAAAGGTTGAGAATGTTGTGGTATGTGAATAATGTGTGGCGTGGATTAATTCTAAATTTGTATAACTACTCTTCTTCTTCTAAAGTTTATGCATCAAATGAGAAGTAAAAACTCCTAAGAAAGAAAAAAGATAGAAGAAAAGAAGCATAGTTTCTAAAGAGAATTTGTGTGAGTTTGAGAGTTATAATTTAAAAGTTGTGATTTTAATTTATATAATTTTAATTTTGTGTGATAAATTTTCAACAAAATAGTATCAAAACAATGGTGAATGGAGGAATGATTCCCTACTAAGTTTTGATACTCACTAAAAGCAACTATGATAATTTGAGCATCAATATAAAGGCTCTACTAGGAGCACAAATGCATAGAATATTGTCCAAAAAAACTATAAGGAGCAAGATGATAGAAGTTTTGAAAGATTCAAGAAAAATGGATAAAAAAAAGTTATCTATTTTATCTTTCAAGCGGTAAATGAAAATAGATTCAAGAAAATCTGAAATACAACAACAGCTAAATAATCATGGGCGAAACTTCAAACTTGCAACATAGTGGACCAAGTTAAAAAAATTTCTCTTCAAACTCTTAAGAGGCGAGTTTAAATTTTAATTTATAGAAGAATCTGAATCAATTTAAAATTATTTTTCAAGAGTATTGGTTGTTGTCAATCAATTAAAAGGAAATAGTGAAGATATTAGTAAAATAAAAATTATAGAGAAAATTCTTTGTATTATAAATCCAAATTTTGAGTTCACTGCTACCACCATTGAAGAAATTAAGGATTTATAAATCATGAATGTGGAGTAATTATTAGGTTCTTTGCAAGCTTATGAAGAAAAGTACATGAATGAGAAAACACAAAAAGAGGCCATGGTGCAACTCAAGCAACTCAATTTAAAAGAAGAAAACTTTGACAAAGATACATACTAAAGAGAAAGAAGATGTGGTCAAGGATGTGATTGTGGACAAAGAAGAGAAGACAGAAATGAATATAACAAAAACTCCAACAACTTTAATAATGGAGTTAGAAGTAAAAATTCACAATCATCAAGAAGACATGGAAGAGCAAAATTTATGGTCAAGATATGACAAGTCTCATATCAAATGCTATAACTGTCAAAAGTTTAGACATTATGCTTCCGAATGTGCTAAAAAAGTTAATGAGAAATCCAACTTCTTAGAAGACAATAGCAAATAAGGAACTTTACTGTTAGCATGCAAAGACAAAAAGCCAAGAAAATATATGGTACATTGACACATGCAAGCAAAAAAAACGTGTTTGTAGAACTTGAAGGAAACGTCTCATTTGTAGATAAATCTAAAATATCAGTAGAAGATAAAGGTAAATTCTAATACGCTTAAAGACTAGAGGCCATCAATTCATCTCAAATATTTACTTTGTACCTATTATGAAGAATAATATTTTGAGTTTGAGCCAACTATTAAAGAAATGATATGATATTCATTTAAAGGAAAACAATCTTTTCTTAAGAGATTAAAATAATTTGATTGTCAAGATACTCATATTAAAAGAAAAAAAATTCCTTCAAATATTCAATGTGTTATATTAAAGTGTTTGAAGGTTTGCTATAGCAATTCATCATAGTTATAACTTTTATGATACAAACATCTCAATTTGGGTAGCCCTGAATTATAATAAAAAGGGAAATGGTATGAGATTTAACTTACATCAAACAACTTGATCAACTATGTGAAGGTTGTTTATTTGAAAAGTAGTCTCACATAAGCTTTCCAAAAGAGTCAACTTCAAGAGCCACAAAATCACTTGAACTCATATATATATTGATATTTGTGGCCTATTAGGCCGATATCTTTTGATGAGAGTAAATATTTTATTCTACTCATTGATGATTTTAAAAAATATATATGGTTGTATTTTTTAATGATAAATCAGAAATATTTGAAAGCTCAAAACTCTTATTAAGAAAGAAAATGGCATTAACATTAAAGCCATGATATCGAATCAAGGAGGCGAGTTCACATCTAATGAATTCTCAAAATATTATAAATATCATGGAAATCATTATACCCTGATAGAGTCAAAGATCTACCCAACAAATTAGAGTGAAAGAAAAGAATAATCTAATCAATTTCAATATAGTCAAAGCATGCTCAAAAGTAAGAAAATGCTTAAAGAATTTTAGTTGAAGTGATCACTTGTCCAATCTATTTAAATCACTCCCTTACAAAATGTAATCATGAAAAGACTCAAGAATCATAAACTGAAACAAAATCAAGAATCTCTCATTTTAAAATCTTCCAAAGTATTGCTTACATCTACATTCTGAATGAGAAGAAAACAATGCTTGATGATAAAAGTGAAAGATATATATTCATTAGCTATGACTAGAACTCTAGAGGTTGCAAATTAGTGGGAAGATTGTTATCAGTCGTGATGTGAAGTTTGATGAAAAAGACTATTGAAAATGCAAATCATAAGAAAATGAGTAGAATTTTCTTCCTTATCTTGAAAATAAAGAAGAAAATTAATAACAAAGAATAAAAAAGCTTATAAGAGAAGAACCATAAGAGCCAACTTCTCCAACAATCTCACCGATGAATATATAGGAGATCAACATCAACTACACTTAAAGTGAAAGTTTAGATGAGATGACACCACATTTTAGAATCTTACAAGATATATATGAGGTAATCAAGAACAAAGATGACATTATATTTTTTTGACTTCTTGGTGATCATGAACCTTTATACTATCAAGAAACAGTAAAAAATAAGAAATGGGTGATTAGAGTTAAATGGGTGTATAAAGTGAAGAAGAATGCTTAAGAAGATGTAGAGAAATGCAATACAAGATTATTGATGAAAGGATACAATCAAAAATATGACATTGATATTTGCTCCGGTTACTCGCCTAAAATAAATCAGTGATTGCTTTGGCAACCCAACATGAATGGAAGATCCATCAATTGATTGTAAAATCAATTTGTTAGATGGAGTTCTTACACAAGAAGACTATTTGAACTTTCAGTATATGAAGTGAAAGTGTAAAAAGAAAAAACAAGCTTAAGAAAGCCTTCTATGTTCTAAAGCAAGCACCAAAAGCTTAGAATATTTGAATCACCAAGTACTTTAAGAAAAAACATGCTCTTTATATTAAAGTTCAAAATATGGATATTTTCATTGTGTGCTTGTATGTGGATGACTTGATTTTTATAGGTAACAATCTAAAAAAGTTTGAGAAGTTCAAGAAAGAAATAGCCAAAGAATTTGATGTGACAAACATTTGGCTTAAGTCATACTATCTCAACATTAGTGCAACAAGTTATAGACACCCTCATCACTCAAAAAGGCTAAGATAAAGAAGCACTGAAAAAGTTCAATATGAATGATTCTAATCCCATTGAAATGCCGATGGAATACGGTATCAAATTGTCAAAAAAAATGATGAAGAAAAGGTAGATCCAACTCTCCATAAAAGTGTTGTTAGAAGCCTATGCAACTTAACTTATATAAGGCCATATATTATTTTTATCGTTGGAGTAGTTAGTTGCTATATGGAACTCCCAATAATAATTGATTTCAATATTGCTAAGAGAATACTCTGATAAATTGAAGGTACAATCAACTATGACTTACTATACCATTTTTCTAACAAATATAAAATTATTGAATATAATGATAGCGATTGGTTGAGATTAAGATGGTGAAAAAAAACACCACCGGATTTGTGTTCTTTATGGGAAATACTACTTTCACTTCAATGCACTGTTACACACAGTTTCAACATATGAAGTTGATATGTCATTGCAAGTTGATGTATTTGTCATATTATTTGACTAAGAAATTTTTAAAAAATTATAATTTCGACAAAAGAATCCCACTAAAATATATATTGACAACAAATCAACACTTTCATTGGTAAAAAATCTTGTCTTTCATAATAGAGTAAGCATATTGACATTTGTTATCACTATATAAGAGAATGTATTGCAAGAAAAAAAGTAGAGTTAAAATACGTGATGTCACAAAATCAAGCAATGAAAATCTTTGACAAGGCACTTAAACAAGAAATCTCTTTGAGATTATGAAGCCTTCTTGGAGTTTACAACTCATGTTTAAAGGAATATGTTAAAATAAACTTTTTTTGGAAAAAAAAAATAAGCATTGACAACATGTGAAAAATTCAAATGTTAGGTAATTCATATGTAACATGTGTATGTAGTAGGTTTTGGTGGGTGAAAAATGAAAGATTGAAATTGTTTTGGTATGTGAATGTGTGGTGATAACTAATTCTAAATTTTCATAAATACCCCCATTCCATTAATATTTATGCATCATGGGAGAAGTAAAAAATTCTAAAAGAGAAGAGAGGGAGATGAAAAGAAGTATAGCTTATTAAAGAGAGTTTATGTGAGTTTGAGAGTTATTTTTGTAAAAAATTGTGAATTGGAGTGTATATAAATTTAATTTTGTGCAATAAATACGCAACACAGAGAGTGTAGTTTTTCATCTTTATGCTATTTATACAACACTTTTGAGTATGCAATTCTTCTAGAAATGTTCAACTTAGTTTTGAATGAAAATTTTGAAACCCCCTAGCAAAATATATTATAAAAATTATTTATTCTCCTTATAAATTGTTCTATTTTTATACTATACTATTAATTGAGGGAATGTATACAGACATCTTTGTACAATTTGCAAGATGCATTAGTGAGTGTTTGTTGTTTGTGCAGCAACGGTGAGATGTCTTGGGTCAATGCGATTGCTTTCAAGGTGCTGCTGCATAAAGATGGAGGTTAATAAGGCTAGGGAATTCTCTTTAATGATCAGCTAACCATCACACTTGGAAGCTAAAAATCCCAAAAAGCTGATACAAGTGGACATGTTTTTACCATTACGGTTGGAGCATCCACTCAAAGGGGGATGATGCATTGAGGAACAGGGTCAAGCAAGAAGTACACTTAGCCATCCTTAATGATGAGCATAAGGTGACAACCCTCCTGCCAGTGACTCAGACTTTTATCACAAAATAACATCTTAAAAGCCTGGATTATATATCATTGCAGAGTGGCAGCATAAATCTTTGTGGTTATTAATTTATGAGTAAGACGTATAGAGAGTCTGATTAAGTTAGATTATATGTATTAGTAAAAAATTTAAATTTAAAGTAAAAAACTGAGGCATCAAGAAAGTATTAAATGATCATTAACAAAATTTATTGAAGAGAGAACTGTGAGCGAAAAACTATTCAGAAGAAACTGAAGTAAATCGTGAGAAATACTATAAATTGACACAAAAGTCAAGTTGAATTAGCTTGAAAAAAATTGCATGCTTTAGGATCCAAATAAGAAGCCTATTGAGATTTAGAAAACCATTGCAGATCCAAAGTTAGCCAGAAATTTTTTCATTTTTTAAATTCATGATTATAAAGGCTTAAGTGATGCACAATGCATTTTAATAAAAAAGATGTTCAAAATTATGATAAATATCAAAAACATAATTTATGAAATAAAAATAATGTAGTAACAAGAAATGAAATGTAAGTTGAGGAAAAAATAAAAAAAGACAAAGCATAAGCTACAGAAAATCATGTTGAAAACTAAGAAATAAGAATCAATTTCTTTAATGGTAGGAAGATCTACAATGAAGACAATTTATGCAAACAGAGGTAATGTAAAAGCATAAAGATTAATCGAAGGATTCTCAATCAAAAGAATTGATTTTATTGGCATCAAAAAGAATTTCGAGGAATAAATAAAGACATATAACTTACAGATTTAAAGTGAGGTGATTAAAATAGATAAATACATCAAATGTAATATATAATAAGAGAATATCCTAAAAATTTAAATAATATTATAATTAAAAAGATAATATCCTAAAAATTTAAATAATACTATAATTAAATTTGCTATGATACATGAATCAACGTTTTGACAACAAAGAAGATATTTATAGCCAAGTGTGACAAAAATTAGAATTTCAAGATGAATGTAGGATAACAATATAAAAGATGGAATGATAAATAATTAGAATAAAGGAATAGCATGTATCGAAGATAATAAAGTGAATGTTTGAACTTGGTAGCATGAGCATGCATAAGGACAGAAGAGGTATCAATAGGGTCGGTTTAAAAAAATGAATGTGAAAGGATTAAAAAATGGGTAAATAAAAAGTAACATGGAAAAAAATTGAGTTAAAATATTTATATAAAATAAAGTTTCATCTCATATAGTATTTAACAAGAATGAATAGAAAAGGGTACTAAAATTATCGCAATAAATTGGCATATAGATAATAATCATGATGATGATTTGTTTGTCATTTCCTTCACCTCCTATGGTTATGGAGCGAGATTTATATGGAATTATTGTTTTAGCTCATTCTTATGTCCTATGCTTCAAACGCTTTATAGTTCCAAATGTGAAGAAGCTTTTGATAATGTACACAAAGCTTCTCAAATTGATTCAATCCTTTTGTGGTTTAAGCTTTTAGAATTTGACTTGAACATTCATTGGTGAGTTTGGAACTGACATAAATTCTCTCATGGCAGTTCATTGTATTCTCGTTTTAAAGCGGTGTAAAGGGTATTAATATTGAGCTGCTGCAATCTGCAACAAATAGATTTTGCATGCAAAGCCCATTACGAAGGAACCAATAGCAAACACAAAGTACAGGTAACAGGAAAACCGTTCAAACAGCATAATAGCATTGTAGTGGACATAATAGCATAACAGGGAAACGGTTCACACAAAAGATAGAGGTGACGGACAAAACAATGGAAATCAATGATGAAAAAACAAAGAATGAATGACAGTATGAGGTGGTGCAGGACAGGGAATTTACCACAATCCCAAAAAATAAAACAAAGAGAAAAACAGCAAGAAGGCATGACTATGATAGAAAGGCATCCTTTAGGTAGGGATGAAACAGCACAGAGAATAGAGCAAAGGGTAGGTAATTCAGAGTAGGGCAACGGTAGATAGAAGGGAAGGGGAATCTTGTACTGAAAGGGGACCTGTGAGTAAGGATAAAAAGCCATAAAATATCTTTGATCTCAATTCATTTTATCATTCAGAGGAAAAATCCTAGTTGAACAAAACTTCTCATTTAGAGGTGTGGATCAGCTCCACGACTTATGGATATTGGCATAGGGTTGATTTTGAAGGCATTACTTCATATTGTTTAACCCACAATTCTTGAGAATTAACTTCCCTGAATACTTCAAGGCGTATACAAATTAAGGAAATTTGATTAATAGACACGAGATACTATTAAATGATCAGATCTGACTCATTAGCAACTTCTCTAACAGACTAGATTTGCGATCAAAATTTGGAACCAATTTTAGATTTTTCTTTGGGTTTACATGCTCTTTTGTCTGCATCCAATAGGCCTAATGTATTTATCACATTAACACCTAAAAGCATCACCATTAATCTTGATTCACCTATTACAACATCTTACCTCCATCTAATTTGTGAATACAATGATGATTAAATGCTCTACAACTTTGTGATTTAAATGAGTACTCTCTAATGGATAGGATGTTTCAATTTCTATTTAGTATAAAAAAAACAAGAATCAGGAGAAAATATATATTGCTGCTCCCTTGTTTGCATCAAGCTCCAAGCAAATTAATCCAAATGAGTCATTTTATGGTTTACAAGTTCCTATGGATTTACTTTCATAGGCTATCATTTTATATGTATCTTGTTTAGTGCGCTCAGCTTTTTTTTCTCTGGTAATTCTTATTAATTGCTATACTCATATCATTTTCTCCTTATAATATTTCATTCAAGAAAAACTTTCTCATTAATATGACTTCAACTTAGCAATTTGTTGTGCCTTTCATGATGTATAAAAATGAATGGTATTGTTCCTTTAGTAAGCACGCTCCTTTGTAATTTGTCAATTGTAAATATGAAGTCAGTTGTAGATATCTCAAGTTCATACAATAACAAAAGCAGTTTACTAGTAGGACCAATCCACGTCTGCAAAGATGGGGAAATATGAAGCTTTGAAATGTACCAACAAAAGCCAGTATGCTCAATTAGAAGAAGTTAACATGGATCACCGATAACAAGTACAACTTACTTGAACGGAGTCTTGTAATTGGGATTTCCCGCATTTCACGCCTAATGCACAACCACTCACTGAGCAATGCCATCAATACTAAACCAGTGAGGTTCGCAATCCACCATGTCAAAGATGATGGCCACCCTCCGTACATGATACAAATAAAAAGATGGATAACGTATACAGTAGCTGAAAAGTCTAAACACTTCTTTGCTCTCTCGATCAGACAAAGAATGTACCCTGCACTGCTCAAGAGATAGTGGAATATTAGACAAATGGATAATTCAATAGCATTTAAGATTTATTCAATTTTTGCAGTGATGATGACTCTAAATAAGTTTGTGATCTCATGTAACAAAAAATGGACATACCAAATAATGACGATGGAAAAGACAAAAACATGAACAAGTAAAATGTAACACCCAGCATTAAAGAAGAATATTATGATATGGACTATAATTTAGTTTATAGTAAGACCTATCAAGAAAAATATAATGATTTTTTTTCTCTCAAGTCATTTATCGAATGACTAATATCATTGAGATGTGACTACATATATGAATCAGCAAGTTCAGCATACTCAACTAAATACTGGAAAAAAGTACATTGCAAAATACATAATAAAGAAACCAATGGCCCTCATCATAACATACTTGTAATTTAAAAAGCAAGCATGACATTTAACTTGTCAAAAAAATGTTAAAAAAAAGACCACATCATAAAGAGTATATGTCAAACCAATTGGTTTCTTCCCATCATGCAAGAGGGGAAGACAACAACTGCTTAAGAATAGAAAATAGAACCCGTAGAAGAATATAAACCACATAAAAAACAAGAATATCTTCTATTGGTTAGCATGTGTTAAACAGTGCATATCAAAATGTGTCAGCCATGCGATAATGCTACAAAAAACCGCCATAGTATATGTCATTTGATATTTCATCAACCTTATCCCAACTCTTTGTTTTATATATCCTTCATTGTTATGCTAACATGTAACATTCAATAACATTTTATTTGTAAGTTTTTTTAAAAAATTGCATCAGTGCATATATGCAACTATTCTAAATTAATTTAAGTAGGTATTCATGAGCAAATTGGGTGCCTCTGCTCTACGTTCATGCAAATGTGCATCTCTTCACCTATATGTGCATAGAAAAACAAATAAATCCCAAAATGTTAGTATATGACCAATATAGTCCCAAAGAATCGCATTTTCCTAACTTAGTCTCTCAACTATACAGAATTTATCTCTAGCAATCCCTCAAGTAGAAATTGATGAAAATTAGAATACAAGACTGATCCCAATTTAATCTCTCAACTATACAAAATTAATCCAAATGTCTTTAAGGGACCATTTGAGATAAATATAGCATAGTCAAAAGACAAATTTTAAAAATAAAAAATAAAAAAAATTAAAAATTAAAAAAAATTAAAAAAAATTAATAAAAAATAAAAAAAATTTAAAAAAAAAGACAAATTTGAAAGAAATGTGATAAGTTGTAATAAAATGGCTATATATGAATAATCAGAAGACTATTTTGAGATTTAACCCATAAATAATTATTTATATTTGTGGAGATATTTGTATGTGTCATCAAGTATCTCTCAAGTTTTTTCTTCTCCAAGTGTTTCAAAATTTCTCTTTTTTCACAACATCTTTGGTAGTTACCCTTTTTGAAGTGCTAAAAGGAGTCATGTTTAGGGATTTGTTTGGAACTTACGTATGTTTAGACCTCGTATGTGGTTATATAGTTGTACTTCATTTTGTAACATTGGATTTTTTATTCGCATTAATCAAACTCTAATTATTAAAACAAAATATACTTTATTTTTTCATACATATGAATGAATTGAAAGTGAATTTTTGCCCCAAGATTGCTGAACTAAAGTATGTTTACCTTCATAAAAAATGGAGATTGTTAACCTTTATAAACTTCAACAACAACAACAACAACAACAAGCCTTAATCCCACTAGGTGGGGTCGGCTACATGAATCCTTCGTCTCCATTGTGTCCTATTATGTGTCAAATTCTCATTTAATTCAAGTATACTAAGATCATTTTTTATACATCTCTTAACCAAGTCTTTTTTACCTCTATCTTTTCTTAACATAAGGCAAATCTAATGCATCTACTCTCCTAATTCATCATTGGCCGACGCTTCATGTGGCCAAACCATCTAAGGCGATATCTACCACTGGAGCTACTCCAACTTTTTCCCGAACATACTCATTTTGCATTCTATCTCTAAGAGTAAAGCCACTCAACCACCTGAGCATCATCATCTCTATAACACTTAACTTAGTCGATCATGCTTCTTTTATTGGCCAAACATTCTTAAGTTATTGCGGTCTTACCACCATCTTATAAAATTTTTCCTTAAGTTTAAGTGGAATTTTTCTATCACATAATAGGCCAGATGCATTCCTCCACTTCAACCATCCAACTTGAATTCTACTAATAACACCTCCACCTATTTCACCATCATTTTGAACAATAGAACCTAAATATCTAAATCGCTCACTCTTATTAAATGACTTGATCACCTAAAGTCACAACACTACCACTAAAACTTCTACAACTAAAATTACACTCCATATATTCGCTTTTAGATCTACTTTAAACTAAAACTCTAAAGTTGACCTCCATAATTCAAGTTTCTATTGGACTCCCTCAGTCTTAGAAGAATGTCATCAGCAAAAAGCATGCACCAAGGCACATCTTCTTGTAAATGCCTCGTAAGAACATCCATAACTAAAGTAAAAAGATAAGGGCTTAATATTGATCCCTGATGTAATCCAACTGAAATAGGAAAATATTTTGTCAATCCTCCTTGTGTTTGGACACAAATGTCTAGTATACATATCCTTAATGACTTGAATATAACCAATATTAACTCCTTCTCGTTTCTAGAACTCTCCAAAGAAGATCTCTAGAGACTTTATCATAAGCTTTCTAAATCAATAAATATCATATGTAGATCCTTCTTACTTTCTATGCTTCTCCATCAAACCTCTTAACAAATGTATAGCATCCATAGTAGATCTACGGCATAAAACCAAACTGATTATGAGAAACTTACGTATCACATCGTATGCTCAATTACTCTCTCCCATAATTTTAATGTATGGCACATTAACTTAATTCCTCATAATTTGCACACTCTTGTATCACCTTTATTCTTAAATATAGGAACCAACAAACTCTTTTCTCCACTCATCCATCTTTTAGTCTTTAAAATAACATTAAAAGATTTGTAAGAAATTCCTTGATCTCCTAAACATTTCCACACATCTATTGGAATATTATCCGATCCTGTTTTCCACATTTCATTTTCTTTAAAGCGACTTCGGTTACTAATCGATAATAAAATGAAATTCTATTTTTGTTTAGGGTATTAAGGTTCTAAAATCAATCGTCTTTCATCCCCGTTGAAAAGTTTATCAAAAATCTCATCCACCTATTTTCAATATCTTTTCTAAGAAAAGACTTTATTATTTTCATCCTTACCTCACTGAACTACTTTACTTCTCCTATCTCTTTGGTTGGTAACTTATATATACATCTTTCACCGTCTTTGGTATCTAATCTATTATATAAATCACTAAATAAATTTTTTCAGATCATATATTTCTTTCTTAGAATCTCTACGTACCACTTTATATCTTTCCCAATTCTCCAGTTTTATACCAAGTTTTATAACAATCTTATTTCTTATCTTTTCTTCCTCATCCACCAACTATTTTTTATTAAAGAAGTTTTTCCTTTGATTCTCCCAAAGACATCTTTGAATCTTAATTTCACGATATTTTTTTTCATAACGCGTTAATTTCCTTATGAACATCCCAAATTCTAATAGAATATATTTAATAGGGAAAACATGGGTCCTTATATAGTGTTTGCATTAATCACACAATATTAACAAGTGCTAGAGAATATGTGTTGATGATTGAATGATTATAAAATTATTTTCAAATGTTCATTTCATGTTAAGATTACATGTTATACTTTGTATTAATGATTGTTGTTTGTGACTTTCTTAACGACTAATCTAAGTGGTTATTATTTAGGATAAAAGAAGCATATGAATGAAATATTGCATTTAAGATATTGAATGGCTTCCATGAATGGTTAGTACTGTGTTTTAGGAGATGACTTGTGTAATTGATTTATAGGCTTAGTTATGCATCAAGCTTTAGGAGATGACTTGTACAAAATATTATTAAAAAAATAATCAACTTTAAAGGAATGGTAAAAATTAACTACTACTAAGTCTTAAAATAATTATAAGAAAACTAAAAGGAGTTTAAACAACATAGTGAACAAACTAAAAATTACAAATTTTTATGATTTATATAATAGGTCTGATGAAGTAGAGGAGATATATGGAACAGCTAAGACAAAAATAAGAGATTTAAAGACTTTGATCAAATTATATGTATTAAAAATGAAGATGATTGGGAGTTAATTAAAGATGAATACATCAAGGAAATTAAATAAATATTAACTTAAGAAATTAATAAATAAAAGTTTTCATAAAAAATTATTTTAAAAGAGCATAATTAATAAAATAATAAGTTATATTATAGATTGATATCAAAAATTAAAGTGGGTTAGATATGAAAAAGATGCACAAATATAAAACTTTTGATCCAAATATGATACTTATTGGGACTTAAAGAATCATAAGAGATAGTACAGTTGTTTGGTTAACTAAGCTTTTTGATAAATTTTTTAAAACTAAAAGAATGTCAAATGATTAAAAAAGAAGAACTTGATGCCAATAATTAAGAACAAAGAGGGTGCTCAAATAGTGATTTTGAAGAATCAAATGTACAAGATATACAATAAAGCTATGGGAAAGAGTAATAGAATATAGACTTAGAAAAATTGACTCAACCTCAAAAAATCAATTTGATTTCATAACAAAGAGATTACAATGGAATTGATTTTTGTATTAAGATAATCAAAGAAGTATAGAGAAAAAAGTTTTTTACAGAATTTTTATTGACATAGAGAAGGCATAGTCGCATCAATGGTATGTTGAAGTAATAAAAGAAATGAACGTTAAAGCTCTAAATAATTTTAAAAGAGATTCTAAAGAGAATAAATAGTTAACTCAAGTATAGTAGGATAATATAAGAATCATTATTGAGTCCATCTCTTTTTATATTGATCATAAAAATTCTTACAAAGAATATTCAAACTAAAATGTCCTGGAATATGTCTTTACAAATAATATAATCCTAAATTGTTATAAATCTACTAAAATAATTATAAAGTTAAAATATTGTAAAAATATTTATAAGTAGAAAAGTTAGAATTACTAGAACAAAGATAGGAATATGATATGTAATCTTAGTGATTTAATATTAAGAATTATGTGTCGACAATATTTGATGATGAAGCAATGCCAGCAGTGATAAATATGAATATCTTGGATATATTACAAAATAATGGAAATATAGTTGAAGATCTAACTTCTAAAGTTAAGCCTAGGTGGCTAAAATAAAAAAATGCCCTAGGACTATTATGAGATAAGAGGATGCCATGAAAACATAAAGTTAAATTTCAGAAAACTACAATTAAATTAACAATGTTGTATGGATCAGTGTTGTAGTAAAAAAAGTCATTGATGTCTATGTTGAGAATTGTGGAAATGATAATGTTAAGATAAATGCTTGTCAAAATTAGAAAGGAAAAAACTAGGGGGCTGTTTGGGATTAATTATATTTCCTGTTTTTTGTTTTTATTTTTATGTTATTTTTAAAAACATATTTATTTAGAGCGTTTTTTATGTGTTTTTATTTTTTGTTTTCAAAAACATATAACATTGTTTTTAAAAACATTCAAAATAACTTTTAGATGTTGTGAGTGTTTTTAAAAATAACAATTACAATCAAATATTTTTATTTTTAAACAAAATAAAAACACAAAACAAAAAATAAAAAATAAAAGTGATCCCAAACGGCCCTTAAGGAATGGTCATATTAAAAGAATAATTGAAGTTGTATGCCTAAGGAATGCCCTCTGACTAGCCAGCTCATCACGAAGCTCAATCCAAGTCACCATTCGCTTGATGTCATAGAAGCTAAGTCAAACCAACTGCAGTCCCAGCAACGAACTCACCTCCTCACTAAGGAGAGCTCACCAAAATTCACTAGACAAAATCACTATAGGCAAAATCACCCGACCTACCTGACTAAAGGTACACACAATCGGCCAAGGTACCTTGATAAGGACTCACACAGTGCACTCACCCCCTATTTAAAACCTGGTGAGTAGAGTTATATGAAAGGTCACGTTAGCAAGGAGCAACATCAACCAACACACTATGTCCTTGTATATATGTGCTTGTATCGAGAGCCGTCCATAGAGTCTATACCTTTTCTTTCTATTATTTAATGCATGTATGTAGCTGTTCTTGTAATTAATTTTCTTCAACCCTAAAAATAATGAGTCAAGAGACACATTTAGGAACTTTTACTTCGAGACTTTCTGTCAGACTTCTTTTAGACTTTTGTCTTGACTTTTATTGATCTTTTATTCAACTTGAATTCTCTCATTCTCTTATGTATTTTCCTAATTATAGTTAGTATTACATATTCTCTTGATTTGCCCAAGTCTCTATCACACTTCTTTCTTCATTCTCTTCTATCTATTATTCCACTTCATCAAACATGTCTCATGAGTAAGGTTTGGTGTAACACACAAATATAACAAGATTTAACATCCTCTTTGGTGCAATGAGCGAAGAGTTCCTACCACAAACAAGAAGCCGGGTATTTTGAGAAGTAGAATACCTAACTAAAAATAACTTGGTCAACATGGAGCAACAACCCCAGTAATTCATTACACCAAGACCTAAAAAAATGGAGGAACAAATCACTTGCCTAATCTAAGGCACTAAAGAATGCATCCATATGGAGAGTCTATGTTGATGAGAACATGAAAAATCCTCTAACTTAATTAATCGCCTAGTTAGTCGCAACCATAAAGCCTTAACATCAACTCCTAATTTGGATGATGTATTGTTCCACACTAATGACAAGCATTACCTCCAGGTGAGACAGCAATCTGAAATTGGCTAATGCTTTCTCCAAAGAGATCATCAAAAACTAGGTTGCCATCGATGTTCAAATTTTCCCACCTTGAGTCTTACACAGGAAAGTCTAACACAACCGACCATGTCGCTTACTTTGAATTGATTACCTCGCTACGCAACTTTGACAACACACTAAAGTGTTCTCTCTTTTTTACCACCTTTAAAAAGTTGGCTTTGAGATGATTGTCAAGCATTCTCGTAGACATCATCACTTCCTTTGTTGAATTTAAGAGGATGTTCATCACTCAATTTGCCAATTCCCAAAGGTCATTTAAGAGCTCACAAGCATTATTGCAAATGTGTCAAGACCCCAACGAGTCCCTAAGATCATTGTAAGCTTCCAAAATAAAATGTTTGAAGTGAAAGATTCAAAGTCTATAGTGACACAGACTGCACTCAACCAAAATCTAAAAAATAATCCATTTAGATATGCCCTCAACATTTAACAGTCAAAGACTTTGGCAAAGTCGTTAAAGCTCACCAATAGTCATGGTCAACACAATGAAAATAATGAAGTAGCTCAATCATCTATAGCAACTCACCGAGGAAAATGCCTCAAAGGTGATCATTCGCAACTCGCCCAACATTCCGAAGATCATTTGTGAATGTGAAGGGTAGACAAGAAATCGCCCACACCATCAACAACAAAGGATGCCATTTAATGCGAAACTAATGCTGAGAGCGAGACCTGAAGCTCTCCATGAAACACCAAAACATATTTTAACTAGAGCAAGTACCAACACCCGCATCTTTTTCACAACACAACATTGTGAGTTTCAATAAACGAGTCTGTTGAGATCATATGGAATAAAAATTATTTTAAGCACCAAGCTCTTATGGAAGCAAGTGGGCATGATTAAGATCCCTCGAAGTACTGCACTTACCATCAAGATCATGCCTACAAAATACTAAGGAGCGCAGACACCTCAGAAGTTTAGTTGAGGAGCTCGTCAAAGTGAGAAAGCTCAAAAAATTCATACTAGCCAACCCTAGATAGTGACAAGGAACTAATAGAAGGTCCGAGTAACAAACATGTACCTTCTAGAGCATCCACATCACAGGAATAGCCATAGCTAATCTCAAAGGAAATGGTGTTGAGTCATCATGACAAATTAGCCACAAGTGATTAAGGTCAAGAGAGGTAAAATTGCAGCGATGGCCTAAGCAACTACTATTGAAATAGTGTCAGTTAACTTTGTGGAAGGAAACAGACAAGCAATTGGTAATACTTTCAATGGCATGATAGTCATCACGATGTTAATAACCAATTATCAAATCAACACCATATTAATAAATACCAACAAATATATCAATATAATAATCAAATCAATATTTTACAAAATGAACCTAACGAATTCGAGGTTCACGCCCACTAAAGGCCTACTCTACGAAAATTTCGAAGAGCGATGAGAACCGAAAAAATGATCACTCTCCCAATCACCTGGGGAGAAGGCAAAAAAACATTTACCACTATGGTAAACTTCATCATAGTGGGCACACAGGCTATCTATAACACCATTTATGGGCAACCACTATTAAACACTTTTGAGTCATGGCATCAACTTAGTAGATGGCAATTAAGTTCCCAACTAACTGGCAGCAAATCATAGTGAGGGCAATCTCCTACAATCAAGGACTTATTGCCTCAGAGCTATGAGCAACTCGCAACGAGTAGAAGAGAATGACCTATAATAAGAAGTGGACAAAATGGAGTTGGAGATGATAGAGTTTATAGAAGAGGTTGAGGTGACTAAAGAAAATCCTGAGTGAATTCTTAAAATAAGCTCATAATACAATCCAGATTACAAAGAGCTCCTCCAAGCCTTATGCTATAATCTCAATGTGTTTGTATGGACAACTATTAAGATGCTAATGATTGACATCAATGTCACTGCCACAAGCTCAACATTAGGAAAGATGCAAAAGAGACCAAACAAAAAATGATGAAGATAGCATCCCTAATTGTAAAGAGGAAGTGCAAAAATTATTGGATGCCAGCTTCATCAGGGAAGTATAGTATCCAAAATGGATATACAATGTATTGATAGTGTCAAAAGCTAGTAGGAAGTGCAATATGTGTATTGAATTCACCTATATCAACTCGATATGCAGAAAAAATGAATACTCCCTACCATGGATTGATGCGCTAGTCAACTCGGCAGTCAACTCTCCCATCATGTGCTTTCTCGACGTGTTCATTGGCTACCATCAAATCAAAATGCATCCACTAATTGTGAGAAGACAAGGTTCATTACTAGAGAAGGCCATTATGAAGCAATCAACTAGTTGATTTAAATATCAAGCATTCCCATATTGGCTTCATTGAAATAAGCAGGAGTTATAAGTAAAAGTACTTCCTTGATTTTTAATATGTTAACTAAAAGCCTAAAAAATCCTAGTAACATTTTGATGCCCAAAAGTATACAAAAGTTTTAGAAATTGTAAGAGATACATCTAAGTATCCAGCATTCAATCCACGCATGCTCCACTAAGAAAAACTATAACCAGTAGGGAAGAACAAAGAAAGAAAAGTCGGTATGCCTCATGCGCCCTAGGCTTGAGCATAGTGAATAGAATTTCTTCAATGTCCGTGACAACCTGGTGGATTTTGTTCTGACCACCAGCCAGATCTAACTAGCACGTCAAACCAAGACTAGTTCATAAACAACTATCAATGGCAGAGAAGCATGCTTCAAAATTAGGTTCCATATTATAATTCTGGTAAGGGATGCCAAACACCATAGAAGAAATAATTAAAATTGCATAGACTACATATCCAAGAATTCAGCGTGGCACTATAAAGTACACAATACCAAACTTTGTTACCCAGGGACAGGAAAGTGGATGCCATTGGAAAAGAACATGAATCTTTTCACGTTGATAAGAAATTATTGACAGCATAATGAAAATTACACTGGGAAGGCTTATTAAATAAAAAGTTACCCAGCTATTGAACTTAGGAGAAACCCAGCAATCGCAAGCCAACCAGTTACTGTGGAAGCGGTGAGGGTAGAAAAGTCAAAGAAATACACAAGGCTCATCCGAGAAACGCGGGCTCCAACAAGGATAGACATGAGAACTCCGAGCGTTATGTAGTATAAGCACTGGAGGCACACGATCTGGGAAACAATAAGCCATGGATCCCACACCACCGCGCCGTAAAACATGATTCCCTTAAAAGTTGTAAGCAATGTAGCCCTTGGTTGCCAAACGGAAACCTTCTCTCTTAAAATTTGACCATTCCAGAATAACAAACTGCGATGAGACTCTTCGAACACTGACCTCGTCAGATCTCAAAATTTGTCAAACAAGAAGCGGAGTAAGAGGACGCATATTTTTTTCGATCCAAAATCCAGTAACAGATTCCGAAAGGCTTCCACGATTTTGCTGCGAATCAACCCAAAAAAAAGACTATAACAAGAAATACCCGTTTTCAGGTGGACTAACCCTTGGAAGATCTCGCGAACTTGTGCGCGAGCTTTGGTCCTTTAATCGAAACAGAAACTAAGGATTTGAAGTGATGGAGTCTTGCTCTACTACAAAATTGGGGGTTTCAGAATCGCGATGAAACAGGAGGAAAGATGAAAGGTCAATACGCACGAAAGTGCATCCACGCGAGAGATCAATTAGGTCTCTTGGTGGAAAAACTCCATGCGCTGGGCACCTTAGGGAAAGTTGTAGGTGTGCATTATTTGGTTTTAAACAAAAAAATCAAATCCAAATAAAATTTTTGAATAATTTGGTTCGATTTTGAACTTATTAATTTAGATTTTGATTTTAATCAATGAAAATTTTTATTTTTAATTTTTAGATCGATTTGTTAAATAAAATTTTGGATGGAACCAAATAAATCAAACTAATTATATGTAATAAGATATTATTAATTTATGTATAATAGGCTTATCTATTATACACTTATTTTTATTTACTTTTGAATACTTGGTAAATCTTTTTTTAGAAGGTATTGATTTTAAAATATTTTTGAAATACGTAATATGGTAATATGGTTCTAGTCAATTTAAGTTTAACATCATTCACGTAAGTAAAATTAGTTTTAAATATTTTTTTAGCAGCGTAAGTAGTTAATTGATTTGATTATATTTATATTATTTTGTTTATTCTTTATTATATTATACTGATAAAAAATTATACAAATAATTTTTAAATGTAGCCAACTTCGGTTTATCCAAAACCAAACCAAAATAATCAAACCAAATTATTATTCGGTTTGTTTGGTTTTGCATTTTATTTGGTCGGTTTGGTTTAATATTTTTAGGAATCCAAAACCAATCGATTTTAAAAATTTATCATCCAATCCATCCAAATCAACCAAACGCACACCCCTACCGCCAAGTCTGGAATCAACCAATACGTTCGACTAGAATACTTGGGCTCATTCATCACCTTCAGTCAATTAATCAAATTTATATTAGATTAATAAAAGAATAATTTAAATAATATATTTTGAGTGCTATATTTACACTTAATTTTTATGAATAAACTCAATAAAATTTTGACTAAGATTCAATGATATAATTATTTAAGAGTAAATAAAAATTTTATTTAATTTATGATTATATAAGAATCATTTTAATTTCTAAATTAGATTATTTTTATTTAGAAACATAAATTATTTTTTATCCTCTTTAAAATATTTATTTATTTAGTAATTCATTCAACTAAAATTGTATATGATTTATTTAGTTAATTAATGAAATACTTAATAGTGTTGCTCAATATAGATTTGATAAGGCGCATTTGGTTAACTAACAAGTCATATTCAAACAAAATTCAAGAAGCCATAATTTTGAAATGAATAGTAATCCTATTTCCCAACACAACCATCCTTGTTGAATCGAGCATATATTTTCTCCACCCTAGATTAGTTATTTTGCACTTAAAATTGCTTCATATTTGGATTTCATTACATTGATGGATGTGAATTTAAGTTTTGTAATTAAATGTCAATTTGAGCAAAATTTTATAAGAAATATGTGCATTCATGCTTTTGCATTTGTCTAAATAAATTGCAAAAACAAATAGTGTGATTCAAAGGAATTTTGTGTTTTGCATAGAACCCATCACTATAGCATCATATCCAAGAACCCACCACCCGAATTTTATGCACCAAGATAATGAGTTCAATGCTTAGGTGTTAGATCTTGATGTCTAAGCACCGAAGCCAATAATTAGGCACAAGCCCAAACGCCCTAGAGTCAAAGCAATAGAATTAAGTCTCATTTGAATGGACTTTATAAATGTGTTTTTCTTTTAAAAAAAGTATAATTTGTTTAATTGAAGCATTTGATTTCACTGCTTAATTAGAAATGGTTTTACGAAACTCCATTTTCATGATAATTTTGAAAGTTATTTCAAAGGACCTTTCGCAGTGATGTGTAGTTAACTTGGGTGTCCAGCTTCATCGGCAGCGGCCACAATCTCTCTTATTCAACTTCTCATTAAGCTTAGTGAACATCTTCTCGCAATCCCATTCTACCATGAAGCACAATTTGAGCTAAAAGCAGCCTTCACCATCATCCCCAAGTGCACCTTCTTAATTAGCAACTTTTTAATAAATAAAAAAAAATTTAATGGGGTGGTCTAAGAGTCAAAGTACTTATTTTTAATTTATTTGAAGGTTCTTTTGATCATAATTTGGTATTATGAAAATACAACTATTACAACTTTTTTACTAAATAAAAAAATTGATGGGGTCTAAGAGTCTCAAACTATTGATCTCTAGTCTATTTGAAGCTTCTTGTAATCATAATTTAGAATCATCTTAGGTTGATATCCTTTTTGATTTGATACTTGAACAAAGAAACTACAAGGTGAGTCTGAGTAGTGTTGGATTGGGAGTTTTCTAGTGTTTATCATTTTCTAAAAAAAGGAGCTTTACAAAACATTAGTTTTTTTAACACAAAATATATCATTAATGATTTATCAAAATACAAGTTGAATTTGATCTACTAAAATGTGAAATATTAACTTAAATTTGAACAATATATTCATTTAATGTACTTGAGTTAAAAACCTTAGCAATCATAAACATAAAATTTGATTTTATAAGCACATTTGGTCTTATACATCTTTTTTTACGAAAGAATTAAGCATGAAAAACCTACCAAAATAACCTATAATTATATTATTTGAATTGTAATTGAAGTTTATGTTGCTTTTCCTTTTTAATATATAGTAAAGTACATATTTTTAATTCTTTCTTTGATTAACGATAACTGAGAATTTGAACAATAGTAGATATATATTAACTTTGTGCTTTGAGTCATATGAAATGTTAAAAATGCATCTCTCGTGTACTTAATGTTGCATGCTACACATAATTATAAATGCAAGCATCATATCATATCACTATTTTAGTATCTTAATTTTTTCCACTAGTATGATTTTGTCATAGTTCAATATAATCTTTGATCATCATTTTTTCAAGTGTTTCATGTTGCATCATGTCTAAAGTATTTTTTATTTTTTTTGATATATTATATATATATATATGAAGGTGTATAGCATCATGGGAATTGAAAACTACATTAATTTGGTGTGACATGTGCATAAAGAGAAATAGAGCTAAGAAATAGGCTTACTATTCATTTCAACAAGGATATTATATGAAAAAACTTTTTAAAAACTTTAATGATATAAAGAAATATATTATTAAATAAAAAAAAAATTTGATCAATTAAAGAAGAAGTGAAAGTTACAGAAATAGTTAATGTGTGGTGAAGCTGGAATAAGATGATCAATAAAAATAGTTATAGATGAATCAAATTAATGATGGAATGAAAAAATTCATATCAATTTTCTTGTATCACATTTTTGCTTGCATTTTATAAAAAATATTACAAGTTCAAACATTTTTTTTTTTTCATTTTGTGAATGCAATACCTGCTACAAATAAGTTTTGACATAATAGAATATTACTTGAGCTAGAAGAAAATTTAGATAAGAGGTTTGGTCATATAATTTCAACTAGGGAGCTTTGGAGTGATGGCCTCATAATTAAGAAATTGAACAATATATTTGTTTACTGATAATAAGAGGCAAAAAGATAAGCCAAATTTAACACATGCTAATGGAGTTGAAAGTACTAGCAATAGTCAATCACAAAAATGTTATACATCTAGCCCAACAAATAGTAGAAGAGAAAAACTAAAAGGTGTAAGTTAAGTGGTTGACAACTTATGAATTACATTAATGACCTAGTAAATGTAGAGCGATCTATCATCTCAGTTATAACTACATCAAATGCTGATCATAAAACTTTTACAATACCTTAGGCAGTAGATGAGATAGCTCAAATTCACGAGATCTTTAATGATAAAGAGTTTTTCTGAGAAGTGATATTTAATTCACAAAGTACTTCCTAGCTTTTATTTGTAAATATTTTAGTTTAGTTATAACTTTAACTGAACAATGGTACATTTTATTTGTCTTGAATTATGTTAAGTAGGTATTTTATGTTTATGAATTAAGTTCATTTTTTAAGTTTTGATATATATATATATATATATATATATATATATGTTAGTTTTATTTACTAATGATGATAATGATGTTCATTAGATATAATTAATGTAAATTTTAATTCAAATGTATTATTTTCATTGGCTATTATATCCAACTTTAAAATGTCACTTTACTTGATATATGTAAATTTATTATTAAATAAATTATATTATTAAGCTAAAGTTAATGATTTCATAATTTGTATTGTAGTTATTTCATAATGTTGGATGAAGACGTAGAGTTTGGCAAAGATGATTATGAGAATAATGTGGCACAAAGTCCTGATCAACATGTAGCTCTAATTCAATTTAACAACATGCTAGTAGCATCAACATGTTTAATCAATGATTACTATGTTATATACTTGCAAAAGAAGCTATGCACATGTCACAATAAATTAAGTTTTACATCAAGTCATATTGAATAAATGGGTTTTGGAGCTATTATCTCGCAATCCTCTAAAATTGTATATTATATTTAGAATGTCACAAGAAAATTGTAAGGACTTACTAAGTTTACTTGAAGCATCTTATGGGTTACATGAATCACAAAGAACAAAGAGAAGTTCTTGTTATAATATTATATATTTTATACATAATGAGTCTATAAGAGAGACTTGCGAGTGCTTCCAACACTCCAATAGATAAATAATCTTCACAAATTTTCAATGATGCATGCTATATGCCATATTTTAAGGATTATTTTGGAGCTATTGATAGCACACATGTTAATGCTCACATACTTGTTGAAGAACAAGTTGAACATATCGGAAGACATCATTCACCAACTTAGAAAATTATAGATGTATGTGATCTCAATATATGATCTATATATATATATATATATATATATATATATATATATATATATATATATATATATATATATATATATATGCTTATCGGAGGTCATATTTTTCAACATGATGTAATAAATGTTAGGTGCAATTTCCCTACACCACCACCAAGTTTTTTTATTTATAAGTTAGTGAATAAATTTTTTTTAAATTCAGTTCTATATCATGCATAACTTAACTATTTTTTTCTATAGAAAAGTATTACTTAGTTGTTACAGGTTATACGACACACACATGTCCATTAAGATGTCAATGTGAGACATTCAATAGAACCTATTCATCACTTAGAAAAATAATAGAATGTACATTTGGTGTATGGAAAAAATGTAGGGAATTCTTAGAGATATGCTAAATTACTGTTTCGAAAATCAATGACTTATAGTTGTAGATACAATAAAATTACATTATTTTACACAGAGACATCATTCACATATTGATCATGAGTTTGAGAAATGTGGTGTTGTTAAAAGTTTTATTAATGGTAGTGAATGTTCTAGCAACTGTATCGATACATAATTAGTTGATGGGGAAGGTGTTATAGAGATGGTAGAACTTCGAGAAAATATTTTCATATAATTATCCTACTATAATATTTTCATATAATTATCCTACTATAATCGGTAATGTGTAATTTTGCTTATTTTTAATGGTAAACATATTTATTAAATAGATATTATTTTCTTTTAGTGATGTAGTATTGTGTAAGTTTTATTTCTAATTTATTTTATAATGGCTATATTTCAAGTTTACCAATACAATTTGAGGCTCAACATATAGGAGTTTGTTACAATCTAGTGTTAGTTTTGTTTTGTTTTTTTCCTATTCACACATGTAATATTTTATCTCTCAAATAAAAAAGAAAAAAAAACATAAATAATTTGAAGTAATTTTACATATTTTTGACATCTCATATAATTAATTTTCATGCATTAGTTAGAGATTGAAATAATGCTCCAAATTTGTCTAAAATGCATTAAGTATTAGTGGTTGAAGTGTACTTTTCCAAAAAAAAAAAAAAATTACAAATATAAAATCTTATATTTTAGATAAAAACATTTGCCTACATTTAGAGTTAAATTTTGTGAAGAAATCTAGAATTTAAAAAGACATGGTAGGTTGAAGAAAGGCGGTTAAGCGTGTAAAGTATAGTGTCTTCACAGTCAATTGGGGCACTTATAGTAGCTATTAAATCCACTTTGAGTTTGAATTACGATAGATATTGTGCCATTATTTTCCCTTTCATTGTAACATTAGGGAGTCCATTTTTCAATTGAATGATTCTCGATCTGTTGAAGGATTGAAGACATTTTTCCTTTATTATCCAAATTAAATAACAAGTTTCTAAGTAGGGGAGAAGGGGATGGGAGATGACGGAGTAGAGACCTGTGACAAGACTACGATCAATTAGTGTCCATTTTGAGTATTCTAAATTTAAGAATGGGATTGCCATTTTGCGCCAATGGTGTATTTTGAGGGATACGAGCATGTGCCATCAGTATCTCAGCTCCAAGGTGACATTCTCATCCAAGATTGTCACCTTGCTGGGGGATGTTAGCGCTATTACACTGCTCACCCAGCTGATACAAATACTGTACTATCTAACTAATCACATGCTGTTCCATAATAGATTTGATTCCTCTCAACTTTATAAATACAGCTTATCCCTGTAATGCGATATCTGAATAACACTTCTTACTGTTGCAACTACAAACATGCTTCTTGCATAGCTCATCTTTCTTTCTTTTGGCTTCTTCCCTCTTGCTGAAATTCTGCAAATCAGATATTTTTATTCACAAATCTTTATACTTTTATTCAGAATAAGTTTTCCCCACTGATTCTTAATTCAACTTGTGTCATTTTTCAATGCCAATGTGAGTTGCCAAAGTCCTCTGAGGCTTACAGGAAGCAACAACATCAGTGGCTTTATGATCTGTTATAGTAGTTCTGACTTTACTTGCCCATTATTATTCAAACTAAAGTATATGTTTTCAATAATTTATGTCTCTTTCCCTCTCTTGTCTAATAATTTGTGTCTATTATCTTATATAGGATAATACAATGCATATTTATATCAGTAAGTTTGTTAAGAAACTTTTTAAAAAAATTAAATCATGCATTTAATTTATATTGTGATCACAAATTAAATTTATTAATCAATTGGCAAAAAAGATGAATATCACAAAAATATGTAGCATGATAAAATAGATAAATTTAAAATATTTTGATAAACTTTTGTAAAATAAAATCTTTCACAACATTCAAATTTCAAAAACAATTTTTGCTTATTAATTTCATCCTTCTACTCTAACGAAATAAGCTATCATCTTCAAGAAGCATAAAATATTCAGATATTAATTTCAGCTTTTCAGACAAAAGGTGCAAAACCTAACTTTGAACAAATTATATTTAAAGCCAACTTTTTTGAAAGTCCTCCTCTAAGCCAAACTAAGCCTTAAGCTTGGAGACATAGACCTTGACACCTGGGTGCTCATACCCAGGGCTAAGCATCTACTGGGTGTTGACTATATACATTATGTATCTCATCATTTGATTTAATGATAACAAACATTATGTAATAATAACTAATTATTTATTTGTAGGATAGATTATCAACATTAATTATTATTTGAATTCATTTTGAAATTCAAATACCCTTATTTGAATTCATTTTGCAAGTGCTCATTTGTTTGAAATCAAATACTTTCCTTATTGATTTTTCCCTCTCATTATTTTCCTCTTCTTCTTCATAGGCTTGGCCGAAATTCTCATGGGAAAAAAACTTTATTTAAAGAGTGGACTTCATGACTTAATTCATTTTGATTGTCTCCACCTTGGCCGAACCTATGATAGTCAATTTCTTGGAGCTAAAGTGTTAAGCTCATCTCTCTCATTCACTCTCTCAACAACTGATATGAACACATATCCCCAAGCCAATAACAAAAACAAAAGAGCCAGAAGAAGTTCCACAATAAACAGAGAACAAATAAAATAAATAAATAAATAAAATCGCTTTTACTACGAGGATCTCCAAGACATGCTCGATACAAACCAATAAATAGATGACAAGGCTTTCATATTAAATCCAACCAAAGGATGATGACAAGGACAGACTAAGATCAAGAAGTATAACAAGAATAACCGCCAGCATGACATATAGAGCAGCAGAATGATAACAGGAAATCAAGATATCCAACAGAATACACGACAGAGGCAAGAAGATAAACAAAAAATAGCAGTGTTCTGAGACAAAAAGAACACTCTAGAAGAGCAACAAAACTATAAATAGAGAGAGAAAAAATAAAGAAAAGGGTTGAAGAATTATCTCAAGAAATCTCCTGTTCCGCTCTCTTCTTCTTCCCGTAGTTCCATGGTTGATCCTCACAAGTACCCTCCTCCAAATCACCCATGAACTCTCTGGTTTCCTCTCTTCCTTTCTCTCTGGAGTATGTGCTCGAGCGGTCTACCAATGAAGGCCCTTTTCCTCTGGAGCTTCCCGATAAGTGTATCCAACTCGAGCAGCCACTTGGATTCCACTTTAGCATCTTACCTGGAAAGATCAAATGAGAAGAACACTTGGATCCCATTAGCTTGGCAATGATTAAAGGCAAGGCAGCAGAAAACACATCAAGGCGGTGATGACAAAGCAATCCAACGGCCACGATTCACTAGAACTCAATCCAGTCAGCATCCAAGCGTTAAAAACAAATCTAACGGATCGGAAGCTTTCCAACACCCAAAACTGAGTCAACTCAGAGGTGAATCAAACTCAAATCTCACCCAAACAGACCCAATTGGAACAGTAAACAGACTTAATCCAGAAAATAGCTCGTATCATTGGTGCTCTCGTTGATTCACACCTACAACAATGGCTGACAGCACAAAATACAATGCCAAAACACTTGAAGCATGTGTTACCAGATTGAACAACAATGAACAGCAAATGACCTCAATCACTATGGCATTGAATGAAATATCAAAGAGATTGACAATAAGCATTAGAAAAACAACCTCAAAGGTATATGTGCATCCCTTTATGAATCATATTCCCAAACATACCACATACACACACACCCATGTCAATGCCTATTAAAATAGATATGCCAGTTAATGGAGACAACCCTAAAGGCACTATTCAAAGAGTACTTTCAATATCATAATTTATCGGAAGACAAGTTCTTAATTGCCTCGGTTACATGGATGGACACATGCGTATCAATATGCATCTTAATAACTAAACTCATGGACAATTTAAAGAACAAGTTATGCAGATTTGGCCCTTCTCTACGATTTAAGGAGAAGCTAAGCTTCAACAACAAACAACGGTAAGATTTTATCGAGTTTGAAGACCTAGCTAACCAAATTTGACATCACAGAATTGCTACAAAGGCTGCTTTGAATCGAGCTTAAACCAAATTAGAGAAATAAGAGCCACAAGCTTCCTTAGCATTTCAAATTGGCTAATGGAGGATAGGTATCGATGACATTCACATGGCCAAAAACTACAAGATCAACCAAGTTCTAGCAGTAAAGCAACATCAAATACAGCAAACACCCATACTGCCTAATCCACCAAATGCCAATCAACACAGCAACATTCAAAGTAAACAGCCTTTAGCAATTGAGGCTCACACCAATTAGAAGAAGAAGAAAGAAAGGATTATGTTTTAAGCGTGAGGAAAAATATCACAAAGGGCATATATGTCAAAAACTTATGTGCCTTCATGATGGTCAATGAAGACCAAGACTACCAACTTCTGACATGATATTCCAGTGTGGATACAAGAAGAGACATTAGATACAAGCTTAAAATATCAACCATTCAATCCGGTGAAAATGACATAGAGATTATATAAGTATACACATTATAAATACTTCTAACCAATAGCAATTTTATGTCGATAGAACCCAATTATATAGAATAAGATAGTCCATAGTAATAAGTCAGGCATATATCCTTTGACCTCAATTAAGAGGGACAAACAGAGCAGTGTCACATAATCCAGCCACACACAAAGGAGCTGTTATTTTCAGAGAGGTCGGACAGACCCATCTAAATCACAGGAAGCTCACAAATAACATGAAACAAATGGAGATAATATAGAAGAGAGCTTCAATCAAAGAGACAATACTGAGACATGCTTTTACACTACAATGAAAAAAATTACCAAATCAGTAAGATGGGCGATAGTAATCAACTTGTTAAAAGTTTAGATCAAAGAAAAAAATACTCGGAGAGCCACAAAGTAAAGAAATATCAAGACAACGAAGGATTTCTAGCCACGAAGCTTGGGATATCAAGTAAAATCTAAAGCATCTTTAGATTTTGACCTTGAGGGGTCGGTGTGAGGAGGAGTAATGATATGAACACATATCCCCAAGCCAATAGAAACAAAAGAGGAAGTTCCACAATAACAGAGAACAAATATAAATAAATAAATAAAATCGCTTTACTATGAGGATCTCCAAGACATGATACAAACCAATAAATGAATACGATAAAGGCTTTCATAATATTAAATCCAACCCAGAGGATGATGACAAGGGAGACTAAGATCAAGAAGTATAACAAGAATAACCGACAGCATGACATATAGAGCAGCAGAATGATAACGAAATCAAGATATCCAAGAATACCGTGAGGCAAGAAGATAACAGAAAAATAAGAAATTAGTTCAGACGAGCAAAGAACACTCTAGAAGAGCAACAGAAACTATAAATAGAGGAGAAAAACAAGAAAAGGGTTGAAGAATTATCTCAAGAAATCTCCTCCTCTGTTCCCAGTCCTCTCTTCTTCTTCCCTGAAGTAGTTCCACGGTTGATCCTCCGGAAGTACCCTCCTGAAATCACCAGAACTCTCTGGTTTCCTCTCTTCCCCGCTTTCTCTGGAGCGTATCGGCGCTCGAGCTTCAGACGAATGAAAACTGGGCCCTTTTCCTGGAGCTTCCCAGATAAGTGTATCCTCGAATAAGCCACTTGATTCCACTCCTTCGCATCCTACAACGCAAAGGAAAGATCAAACGAGGAGAAGAACACTTGGATCCCATTAATCGAGGATTAAAGGCAAGACGCGGCAAGAAAACATCAAGGCGGTACAACAAAGCAATCCAACGGCCATTCACTCAAGAACTTCAAGTGAGCATCCAAGGCCGCTTAAAAGGCGCAAATCTAACGGATCAACTTCCAAATGAGTCAACTTCAGGTGAATCAAACTCAAATCTCACCCAAAACCAATTGGACGATGAGACTTAATCCGAAAAAGCTCATTATCAACAACATTCAAGTGGAGATCTTCCTCAAATCTTTCATGTCTCTTTTATTCCTTGGAAAGTTCACATTAAGTCAATTGATTTCATTGTTAACATACAAAGGCTTGAGTAAGAGTATTTATTTTATTTCAATCTTTTAAATCATTTGTTTTATTGATTTATTTGTATTAAAAGATTTATGTGCTTTTTGGTTAAGACTTTTTTATAAACTCTTTTTATTCATCTTCAAGTGATTTCTTTTTATTTGAAATAATATCTTTAAGGCTTCTCACATTTGTTATCTTTCATAAATCTCATATTCAAAATATTTGTCATTCATGTTATGTTAATTAAAAAGGATTTGTTTCAACAGTGGAAAGATTTTCTAAAATCCTTTTAATTCTTCTTTCAAGAAACTTTTAAGTAATAGATCTCTTTGCAAACATATAAAGGACTTGAGTAAGAAAAGTGTTTTCATTTATCCTATTAAATTTTTATGTTCATTGGTTTGATTTGAATTAAAAGTTTTATGTGCTTTATTATCAAAATATTTTGTTGATCTCTTTTTATTCATCCCTTAAAATATTTGAAAGACTTTCTCTTTGATTTGATTGAATTAATTTTATATTCATAAAGCTTTCATAAACTTTGATTTCTTGAACTTTACTTTCATACATTAAAGTTTTGAGAAAAGTTTCTAAATTTATTTTACAAATAAGGAATACACATTAGATTGTTTATTTGAAATAGTTTATTGTAAAACTCTTTTTGGATTACATATTCATGCAAATATTTTAATCATCTTTGTGATTTAAATTCATGGACTTTCAAGTTTTTTTTTCATTTCAAGTTTGTACTACTTTCAAGTAAAATATTTTTCTTTAAGACTTGTTTACTTCAAGTGTTTCATATAAAGTTCATATCACTATTTTAACTTTAATTTAATAAGAAATTTATTGACCTTGACCTCACTTTATTATTTATCTTAATATTGTTTAGTTGGAACTTGAGTGCAAAATTATTTTAAGTTGAGAGTTAGATAGTTTCATATTCCTCTTTCTTATTTTATTTGTTGGGTTGTACTTGCTTATTAAGGAAAGTATGATGTTGGGTTATACTTGTCTGTTAAGAAAAATACGTTGTTGGGTTGTATTTGCCTGTTAAGAAAAATATGATGTTGGGTTGTACTTGCCTATGAAGGAGAGTACGAGAGATCCGTTGTAATCATATTTTGACTTAGTGAATTTCTAATTTGGGTTGCTAGGCATGAACTGTTGGCTTTATGAGCTTATGTTCAATCTTATTAATTTTGATGATAACAAATGTATGTTTAGATGTTCTAATGTATATTTTGTGTTTTATATATGATTTTGAAGTTGCACAAGATTGCAAATTACATATCCAATACATCTCACAATATGTTTGATGTAAATTACAAGTTTGGAAGAATGAAAGATAAATCAAAATGACTACCTTGAAGCTCAAGATATAATATTTTAGGTTATATGTATTTATAACCATCTTAGAGGTTCATATGAGTTCATTAGCATGACTTAATTTACTCAGAACTTAATATATTATTTTAATTTATTTTAAATAATGATGATGAGATTAATTTATATAAATATTTATCAAATTAACATTCAATTATTTTCTTATTACATAACATTTAAATTGTCAAAATAATAAATAATGATTAATTATGACTATTGAGTATAACTAATTTATGTATTTAATATAATAAAATATTTTAATTTAATTTAAAAGTTATATGATAGCTAATATATGTATTATTATATCTAAATGATATCATTTTTAAATGTCATATTTCAAATTTAACAAAAATACATGAAATTTAGTATTTCAACCAAAGTCATTTTATAATCAAGGAATTTTGATCTGATTTCATCTCCAATAGATGTCTTGAATTTTTTTTACTTTAATTTGATAAATTACATCACTTACGTTTGATTAAAATTGAATTTATTATGATTTTTCAAACATTAGCTGATTTTTAATAATGAATTCATGCTCTACGCTTTGAATATATTAAGAGTCATATTTGATTATTTTTGACTTGCCCATGTAACTAGCCGATTTTTGGCTATTTGCATTTATTTAATATAAATCATATTTTTATTGAATATTACATTATTATATGATAAATAATGTTAGAATAATATTTTTTTGAAATGATTCAAAATGACCTTCTTGCTTATAAATAGCCACCATTCTCTTCATAAAAGGGTTGTTCATTCAAATTTAAAATCTCTCTAACAAATCTAAGAGAAAACTTCTTAGATTTTTCTTTCAAGTGTTCTCTAAATATTGCAAAATCAAATCTTTAGTTTATTCAACATCTTCAACTAAGCATGCTTTGTCAAATTACTTGAGTTTATTTTTCTTGATCTTAATCTTTTTTAGTTGTTCATACTATTTTTATCATCTATTTGTCCTTTTAATTTTTTACTTTTGGTGGATTAGTCTTTTGACATCAAGGTTTAAATTTTTCACATCAAAGTTTCTTCAATCATTTTTTGTGAATAACTCTAGGGATAGTTTGTAGGATTTATTTTATTTTGTTGAAATTTTTATCTCCCTACAAATTTCTTTTGGTTTCTTGAAATATTTATTTATTAGTCTTATTTGAAAGATTATTTATTCTTAGATCTATTTTAGAAGTATATTTTAATCATTTAAAATTAATTTATTATGCTAAAATATTTTCATATTTATTATATCTCTCTTTTTTAATTAAAAACTTACTAGTTTACTTAGATCTATCATATACTAATTTTATTTAAGTATTTTGTCATCATTTGCATTAATTCAAAGCTTCATTTTGGTTAAAATAAAATAAATTATTGTTAGAATTTTAGAGTGTATGATATATCTATTATATATCAAGTTTCTTTGTCAAAATAAAATTTATAAAAAATTAAATTATTTTATTTATCACTTATCATTTTATTTCAACTAATATCCTTTATTTAAATAATTTTATCTTGCTGAAAGTTAGTAAAGCTTGCTATTTTTATTGTTTAATAAATAAGAAAAAAGAAGTTTAGTAGATAGTTAATCATTCTTATACTATTATATACATATGAGTAGTAGTTTCTCTTAAACTTAAAATTATTCCTTGCTGAAATTTATTTTATTGTGCAATAGACTATTGTGAATTTATTTTGAAATTATTTTTATATTAGTCTATAAATTGTAATAACATAAACATCTTAGTAAGATTACTTTAAGATATTTATTTTATTATTTTTTATCAAAATTAAGTGAGCATTCTATCTTGTCAAAATTGTAAATTATAAAGTGATCATTTATAAGTTGTGAGATCACTTTTTAAATTGGATAATTTGGTATATTTGTGAAAGATATATTTTATCAAAATTTATTATTTTGTATTTTTTTTTCGCGCTGTAAAATTTTTATTGGGGTTATACTCACCCCTTTATAGGAGAGTATATGTTGTTGTAGGGGTTGTACTCATCCCATTATAGGAGAGTACGATTTGTAAGCTATTTTTCATTTTGTGGATTCCTAGCGAGGGTTGGCTAGGCATGGACATAGGCCAATTTTGGGATTTGGTTGAATCACGTAAAAATTGTATGCCTATTATTTCTCATTACTTTACTGTACTTTATTTTTTGCTACATTGAGAATTGTATCTTGTCATTATAAAATCAAAAATTAATTTTCTACTAAAAGTTATCCCCCAGCTCTTGGGTGCTATAGTGACTCAGATGGACATAAGCTAGTTTTTTTTTGGGTTTGGTTGAACCACATAAAAATCTTAGTGTTCTCTTTCTTTATTTTTTGCACTTTACTTTTTTTTTTTACTTTTATTGATTATTATTTTATTTCTCTAATGTTTTATCATTAAAGATTTAAGTTTTCTACAAAAAGTTTTAAATTAAGTTCTCTGAAATTATTCATGATTGGTCAAAAATTCTTAGATTTATTCTCTTACTTTTATTAAATTGGATTGATTAATTTTCTTCACTCCTCTCTCTCTCTCTCTCTCTCTCTCTCTCTCTCTCTCTCTCTCTTATATATATATATATATATATATATATATATATATATATATTTCTCTTGGTTGAAATTCAAATACCCTTATTTGAATTTATTTTGCATGTGCTCATTTGTTTGAAATCATTAACTTTCTTTTTTGATTTTCCCCTCTCATTATTTCTCTCTTCTTCTCCTTAGGCTTGGTCGAAATTCTCATGAAAAAAAAAACTCTATTTAAAGAGTGGACTTCATGACTTAATTCCTCTTGATTGTCACTACCTTGGCCAAACCTATGCTAGTCAATTTCTCAGAGTTAAAGTGCTAAGCTCATCTCTTTTATTCAATCTCTCAACTACATTCAAGTGGAGATCTTCTTCAAATCTTTCAAGTCACTTTTATTTCTTGGAAAGTTCACATCAAGTCAATTGATTTCATTATTAATATACAAAGGCTTGAGTAAGAGTATTTGTTTTATTTCAATCTTTTAAATAAATGGTTTTATTGATTGATTTGGATTAAAAGATTTATGTGCTTTATGGTTAAGAATTTTCTATAATCTCTTTTTATTCATCTTCAAGTGATTCTTTTTTATTTGATTAATTTGAAATAATATATTTAAGGCTTCTCACATTTGTTATTAATCATAAATCTCATATTCAAAATATTTGTCATTCATGTTATGTTAATTAAAAAGGATTTATTTTAACATTGGTAAAGATTTTCTAAAATCTTTTAAATTCTTCTTTCAAGAAACTTTCAAGTCATAGATCTCTTTGCAAACATATAAAGGACTTGAGTAAGAAAAGTGCTTTCATTTATTCTAATGATTTTTTATGTTCATTAGTTTGATTTGAATGAAAAGTTTTATGTGCTTTATTATCAAAATATTATCTTGATCTCTTTTCATTCTTCCTTCAAAAGATTTGAAAGACTTTCTCTTTTATTTGATTGAATTGATTTTATATTTATAAAGCTTTCATTAATTTTGACTTATTGAACTTTACTTTCATGCATTAAAGTTTTGAGAAAAGTTTATAAATTGATTTTACAAATAAGGAATAAACATTAGATTGTTTATTTGAAAGTATTTATTATAAAACTCTTTTTGGATTACATATTCATGCAAATATTTTAATCATCCATGTGATTTAATTTCATTGTCTTTCAAGTTTTTTTTTTCATTTCTAGTTTTTACTTCTTTTAAAGTAATTTTTCTTAAGACTTGTTTACTTCAAGTGTTTCATATAAAGTTCATATCATTATTTTAACTTTAATTTAATAAGAAATTTATTGACCTTGACCTCTCTTTATTATTTATCTTAATATTATTTAGTTGGGACTTGAGTGCAAAATTATTTTAAATTGAGAGTTAGATACTTTCATATTCCTCTTTCTTATTTTATTTGTTGGGTTGTACTTTCTTATTAAGGAAAGTATGCTATTGGGTTATGCTTGTCCATTAAGAAAAATACATTGTTGGGTTGTACTTATCTGTTAAGAAAAATATGATGTTGGGTTGTACTTGCCTATGAAGGAGAGTACGAGAGATTTGTTATAATCTCATTTTGGCTTAGTGAATTTCTAGCTTGGGTAGCTAGGCGTGGACGTAGGCTAATTTTTGGGGTTTGGCTGAACCACTTAAAAATCTTTGTATTCTATTTCTTTATTTTATGCACTTTACTTTTCTGCTATTGTTGATTGTTGTTTTATTTCTCTATTGCTTTATCATTAAATATTTAAGTTTTTTACATAAAGTTTAAATTACGTTACGTTCTTTGAAATTATTTTTTAAGAACCCAATTCACAACCCCCCATTGGGTGTCATAATTTAATAGGGAACATATTCAAGTTTAGGATAGTTTTTGCTTATCGTCGAGTCTATTTGGAGCAATATTTGAGGATCCTATTAAGGAAGAAATGGGGCTTTTGGTAGCTTTCTTCTATAGGATTTTAAGAGTCTTTTGAGTGCTTCTTTTGGAACCAACAAGGAATTCTTTATGAGAGGATTTAAGGTAGATAAAATGTGTAGATAGGGACAACAATTCAAGGAGTAGTGTGAGAGCACATCCCTGAGCTTTTTTAATCTCTTCTTCATTATTAATGTTGCATTTATTTATTTATTATTTTTTCTTCTATTTAAGCATGAATTACGTCCCCTCTCTAGGGATTGGATGTAATTGTGATGCTGTAGTTGGCTTAGATTTTAATAAAAATTTTCTAAAATTATTGTTTTTCATAATAAACTAATGAGCACATTATTGGTAAAATCTAATCTCTGGATTTAAGCCTTGTTGATTTTTTAACCAAGATTCTTATTGTCATTAATTACTTCATTTTATTATTTTAACAAATTTAAGTTTAAACTTTATTTTAAATGAGAAAACAAAATTTGAAGTTGTGAATCATCCCATTATAGTACTTAGTATTTATGCCTCTATGGTATAAAACTTTACTACTCACTCTTTACTACTTGTTCGATTATTTTTTATTGGGTGATTATCCTTAATGATAATTAGCAATTAAGTTTTTAGCACCATTGCTATGGGCTGCAAAAGTCAATACCAATATTAAGTTGGTTTTAGTAATTTGGATAAGTTTTTTTTATTTACTAAAGTTATTTTGTTCATATTCTAATTTTTAGGTTTTGTCATGGTTTTTGCATTGATCTATTGGTGAACTACCATTGCTTTTATATCTTTAAATTGAACATACTAAGGAAACTAAGTAAGAAGCATCAAGCTAATAGCCCAAAATCATTGAAAATGGTGAATCGTGAAGATGGAGCAAGATTGGTTGTAGGAGCCAAAATATTATGAGACTATGAACTTCTTATGGTATAAGATATCCCCTAAGCCATCATCAATATTATTTTGCATATTAATAATTTTAAGATCAAGTCTACCACATAGTATATGATCTATTACTCTCAATTTTGGGGCTTGTACTGAAGATTTTAATGCACATATTATATATATATATATATATATATATATATACATTCAAGTACAATGGAGTTTTTGATGGCATTATCTAACTCAAGTTGTTCTCATTTTTTTACAAGATCATGCAAATAGTTGGTTAAACTCTTTGCTTAGTGGCTCAATCAACAATTGGAATGACCTAGCCTAAATTTATCTTTTGAAGTGCTTCCATCTCACCAAACTAGATTGATGAGAATAAGACCTCCAAATTTTTTTATAAATGGATAGAGAACCTCATTTGATGCATGATATAGGTTTAAAGATCTCATGAGATGATGGCCTCGTCATGACTTAGTAAAATGGATGCAAGTGCAGACATTTTACAATGGATTATCCAATCCCACTAAAACATTGATCGATGTTGCAGTTAGTAGCATTTTTCTGAGTAAAACCCAAAAGTAAGCTAATGATTTAGTTAAATAGATGGTCATGAATAACCAATAGCCAATCAAAAGGCTATTGCTGAAGAAGCTTGTCATAATTGTATAACATGTAGATTCAATAATGGCTCTAATTGTTTAAGTTTTTTTTTTAGTTTACAAACCAACTTAAGTCAATTTTCTTTCAATGTCATATATGCACCAATGGTGTGTTGTGAATTTTGTGGAGAAGTATAAATAAGTATTGAATGCTAAGTGAATAAATCATTTAGGAATTTTCAAATAGAGCATGTTATCTTACAATCTTGGGTGGATAAGCCACCCGACTTTTTTATATAAGAATATGCAAGCTACGTGGTAGCGTGCAAGGTTCAAATCACCAAACTTTCATTATTAGTTAGATTATTAAAATAAAAAATGAAGAACTTTCATTGAAAGATGACTTATCTCAACATACTAACAATTACACTACTTATGATGAACACAATTGCCATGTTATAAAGGCATGGGCTCCAAAAATTTGTGCTTGACCTCTCGATAAAAGAGAGTTTTAAATTTATGCCAGTGAAATTTTTGAAAGAGAGATAATTTTGGTATGTAAATAAATAATACACTACCTAGTGATTTCACGAGGTGATGAATTTAGATTTGGCTTCAGGTTTCCTATTAGTGCAAGAACCATTAGTTAATTACCCTTCCTCATAATGATGAAAGGTAACTTTTGATTAAGGCTAGTTAATAAGTTACTAATTGCTTAGCGTACAACAGTAGCAAATTGGTTTTGAAAGTTATGATTGAAATTCATCATTATCAACACTACAAGCATACGTTAAGAAAAATGATGTCAAACATGACTAAGATCCCATGGTTCCATCATCCCGAGTTGTCATGGTCCCTGGTCCACTTAGTCCATGGTGGTGGTTGGTCGAACCTAACTGAAGGATCCTTATCAACAGTCATGTGTTGGTTCTTCCAATGAGACATTGTGGATAAAGATTAATATATGTTTGAGAGGATAATTTTAATCCACATTAGCTGATAGAAGGCTTTGTGCTATGATTTATAACTAAAAGGGTCAAAAACTATTAAGAAATATATTTGCTATAACCATGACCATAATATTGTGGAGCCTACTAGTCAAACCACTCGGTTAGAGAGCTTTATTATAACTATTTCATATGTGGAGCCTATTGGTCAAACCATTCAAACATAGGACTCGGGCCACATCCTTATTAGTGTATAATATTTTGAGTATGTGAATGTAGTAGTATATATAACATGACATTAGCTCTTCATGAGCTTAAGTTAACATCAAATTTGTCACCCCTAACAACTAATTTCAAAAGACAGATTCATTGATTTTTTTTTGTTTAAGTTTTTGAATTGTGAATTTCATTTAATTGGTTTTCTTGATTTTAATTTTTTAAAAAAATTTATAATTGATTTGAGTTTGGATTTTAGATGATTTGATATAATAATTTTTTAAAATTTTGATAGTAATAAGTCCATCTGATTGAAATCTTCACTCAGCATGGACATCACAAGATGATATGTTTAATTAATTAAGCCTATTTTATAATTATAAACTTTGTCAACTCTATTTAGATGCTAATAGAAGATCGAGTCTAGAATTTTCATATAATGAATCAATTTTTGAAATCTCATTACATCATACTCTCTTAACTCTATTCCTATAAGGGGAGGATTAGGTTGACACATGAAAGACTGTGATTGTAATTTACAAATTTGAAATTGGATATTTGTATTTCTAAGTGTGAAATATTTTTATTGGACTATTAGACACAATTTGTAATTGAAAAGATATAATCAAGTAGAGGATATAGTTTTAAATCAATTTTTATCAATTGTATGTCAATTTATTACTTAAAGCACCATCAAATACTTGTAGAGAGGAGGATCAGACCGATTAGGTAAGATTCACACTTTCATCATATGAACTTAGTAATTCATTGAAAAGTGTATATATATATATATATATATATATATATATATATATATATATATATATATATATATATATATATATATATATATATATATCTATGGTTGAAGTAAAATTTTAGAAGATATCCTAAAGCATGATTGATGAAGAGAGGAACATCAGATAATGAAGAAAATGAAAAAAAGGATTGATTTTACTATCTTTTGAGTAATCTTAGTACAAGATAATAGAGGATGAGTTCCCTTATTTTAGAGAGAGAGAGAGAGAGAGAGAGAGAGAGAGAACAACTTAGGAGAAGAGAATTAAGGTTCCTCAGTCAAAATGGGCTATATCCAAATTCACAAGTTGAACCCTAAAAAAAAGCCCACTCACCCCTCTTTTATAATGTTTGAGATGAGGGGTAGTATAGGAAATGAGTACAAAAAGAGACTGATCAAGTATGTATAAGGGACCCACTCATATCCGAGGAAAGTGTTTATTAGCGACAGACCAGTCTTGCAGAGTATAATATGACTCTATCTCCTGAGTGATTGCTCTTCCATATTGCTAGAGGTTATTTTGCTTGAGTCACTTTGAGATGAACATCCTTTGTTGAATGCTCGCCTTCTGAGGGCAAGCCTACATCCGAGTAGTCAATGCTCATGTGCTTATAGTGCTCGTCATGCATAAGATGAGTTTTAGTATTTGGGTTATCTGCTTATTTTGGGTATACATATATGATTTTAGAAATTTAAATTTTAAATAATGTTTAACCTTTTAAAGCGATCATTTATTTTTCAAAATATCTACATAATTTTTAATGCAAGAAATTTAAGTCACCTTAGTTTCATCGTGCATAGCATTATCAGACACTAAATTTAAATATTCAACACTATATCGGGGCACATGTGGGTATTTTATAATTTTGATAGTTTTAAATCCAAATTGAGAAATTAATTTTGCATTTCAATTCAATCCAAATTTAACTTATGTAGCATTTTTAGCATTTCAATCCAAATTGAATTTAGCCTATGTACCATGAATCCTTTGGTCTGAGAACATATATGCATTTTAAGTTCAAATGATTTAAAAAATTGATAATTTTGAATATTATAATTGGGAGTGAAATTACTTTATTTTGGATTGAAGGGAGCTCCAAAATGTATGTAGAATTTTTAATCTTAATTGTTTGCATGCATTTCAATGCATCTAAATTGGACTGAAATTTGCACTATAATTGATGTAAAATTTCATTTTGGAGTTATTTGTGCACATTTTGATGCACTTACGTAGTGCAATGGCATTCTCCCCAATGTATCCATATGATTCATTTGCAAATATTTCAAGTTGATTACACAATTTTTGAGGTATTGTGATCAAACATGAAAGTTGCCTCACAAGCTGTATAAATTTTAAAATCACACAAAATTTTAGATATTTTTGCAAACATTTCATTATTAGGTTACACATAATATTTTTTTAAGATCTTCAAATATTGCTTTCTTGCCACTTGCATTTGGGTATTGCAAGTTCAGTGCAATTGTTTTAAGATTATATACATAATTTTGGACATTGCATTATTGCTTGACTTGTTAATGAGCTAAATTGAAGCAAAATGATTAATTGGCTCGTGCTTGTTGATAATCAATTGAGTTTGCAACAAACATCCTATAAGCCTTTTTTTGGCTTGCATTCGTATTTGAATGCTAGCTTTCAAGCATGTTGCAATTCTACTGTGATCCAATTATTGTTTGACTGAATTTCTTCTTGGCTTATTCAAAGTGAGATATTGCAAGCATTACATTTTAGCTCATGAATGAGTTATCAAATGCTTTGTGAGTCTCATGTAAATTTCTCCATCTCTCTTTAACTTGTGCATGTGAATTAAAACACAATTCATTTGTTCATTGAGAGGCTCTTCTTATGTTGATTATTATTCATGAATTTGACATCTTGAGTAATCAATGATAAATCTTGTTCACACTAGTTGATAAATTGTCAAAATCCACTTTTGCTTATAGGTGATCTATCAAGGTTCATATTAGTTCTCCAAACATGATTGTGTTCGATTGAAATCATTTTTTAATTCTTTTAGAACAAAATGTTGTAACCCTAATGTTTATTGAATAAGCCATGATCATGCTCAATGGTGAGCTTTCTAGTCATGTTCTTGCTGATATATGAGCTATCAAATTCAATTTGAATTCATTCTTAATTCTACTTCAAGCCTTATTTTTAATTGAAAAGTCAATTTCAATTTTATTACAAGTTTCTTATGAGTTTGGTATTAGCTTTAAGTTTCACTTGTATTTGACTTGAGTACTATGGTGTTTATTTTTGGGATGTGGGGCACAGGGAGTACTTATCGAAGTAATCAGTACAACATTAAGGAATGGTGCACTATCTTGAAAGATAGAAATCACTACCTTATAATGGACCTAACCACCTAATAAGGACTCCTAAGGCAATATGGGTCTTCGAATATATTAGAGATTTTTCACTTACTTTACATGGAAAAATAAAGTAGGGTTTATATTATGTCGGGTTCGTTAAGTTCCCTATGAAGGTAAGCTCATAGTTAATTACATCCTAAGGAATACTCTCGATTAAAGTAGATATTAAAGTCTACAAAGATTTTAAGGCTAGACTATCAATAAATTAGTTATATTTGGAAGATCAATTGAGAAAGTTCAAGGAGAAGACTTATTTTTGGAATCCAAAGGGAGAAAGTAGGGGATGCTCATTATATCTTGAAATGGAAATTCCAATCACCTATAGTTGGGCCTTATATGTTTGAAATTGAAGAGATTTATTTCGATAGAGTTGAAATTTTATTAGATTGCTAGGGCTTATGATCCAATAATATAAGATTGTGAAAATGCCTAAGAGGTGAGGATTTATGCATGTAGCCCGAAGAAAACAGCTACCTTAGATCCTAAATCTAGGGAGCTTTAGCATGATACTAAAGCATGACCTAAATCTAAGCGAAGAATGGATATGGTGGTTTACCTCCATAAGAGAGGATAAACTGTCCGACTTCTGGACTTACAACCGCATGGAGTGGCCGCCAGCTAACACCTCCTAAGATTTAAATTAATGTAGGCAAGACTTATGTATTGTAAGATAGTTGGGTTGTTATTCAATTGGAAAGAAACTAAAGTCCTAAACTCACTCCCTAAGAGACTAGAGCATTAGTGGTATGAGCAATGACTTAGTCTAACGAAAAACTTCTTTTCAAATTTTATATAGCTTTGACTTAACATTTTGACAAAGGGTATAGGATTTCTCATGCCTAAATGCATGATGAAAATGGATTATAGGCTAAATTAATAAGAAAGAGGTGTTTTTCACCATAGAGGAGGCCCTCAAAGGTCAAGTCTTCCCCTATCGTGCAAGGATGGAAATCCTCTCTTAGCAAGAGTGAAATAATAATATGATATGTATGATGTTAAACATACAACATGCAGCTAAGGGGTTATAAATCTTTTAATTATCTTGATTTATGTCCTAGGCTTTATGTGATGTTATGAATTATAGAAAACTTTAGTTATGAGTGATTAATTGGGGTAAAAAAATTAATTTTATCCTAAGAGCCTAATCGTATCCAGGCCACACATCCAAACATCAAACATTGAAGAAACTAAGAAAAGTATTTCATTTTTATTACGCAAACTAAACACAACATCAAATAATTTTATAATACTAGCGCAAAAGAATAAAAGGCCGGTCTGGTACTGCCGTTCAACCCAAAAAGAAAAGTGGGTAGCCGAGTTCTATCCTTATGCAATCTGATAACTGAAAGAATAGTTACAATTGCAAATGAATGAATGCTAGGGGGGGGGGGTGGGGTCTTCATTCTTCTTCCTGTCTTCTTCATTTCCTCCTTTGATTTGGTGGGCTTCAAGGCATCACATAACGGCTAAGCCTTTTGGACAATGCTCATCCTAATCCCCATAGCACTAATCTTAATTTTTAATACAAAATTATATTGAAATAGAAAAAGTAAATCTAACTACACATGCAAAATAAGTGTTAGCTGAACATACATACATACAACCCAAGTAGTTATATTTATAATTTGGACTTAGCACCGTGCACATGGGTAATTAAGCACACCTATCCTAACCTGGATTATGCTTAGGGGGCTTAAGCAACTTGCAAAGAGAGCATTTAATTTATTTTTCAGCGGCCTCTTAAGCATAATCCCCTACAGAAAATATGATTAGACTAATCACGGCCTAACATTTAGTCTACGAAATATACACCATAGCATCCAGTCTAAAATAATACATCACAAAACAAAACATACATCACCATGCACCATCTTAACATAAAGCTAGAGGTTTTGACTTAATATAATGTGTGTGTATTAAGGCTTATGTGGTATGTCCTAGCTAGGTATTAAGGTTATGATTTTCTAAGTGTGAAACGATTTAATTTAACATGAGATGTTGATTTCACTTTAAATGGTTTAATTGATTTGTAAATTTTGTTTTAGGCTTTCTTTTGTTTCATATGACCTATACTTAACAACTAAGTGTTATAAAGAGAAGAAAAGAGGATTACCCTCTTTCATCCCTACCTTAAGCCACTTTCTAAAGCATGTTAATTTGATTTGGTTCTCTTTAGTGAATGACTTATTACATATTTTAAATAATCTTAAGCTTAGGCTCACTTTAAATGGCTCTATTCAATGTGAAAGGCTTCTTAAGATTAATTTAGTTAAATTACTATCACATGATATATATTAAACCATTCATTTCCATCACATGTAACATGCATATGATTTATCCTAAGTGTATCATACATGCAACACATTTTAACATACTTATATGATGAATGCAGACATGTATTTGAAGTTTATATTTCTATTTTTGATTGAATTATTTAATTATATTAATTTAAAGCTCTATATAAATTTTTATATAAAAATACATACGGATGAAATTAAATAGGTACGTGTCATTGTTAACAAGGGAAGTGAGGTAATCAAATGACCTCCTTGGGGCTAACTAAAGTCTCGTATTCCCGGAATGTCCAAACTATATACCCATTTTCATTCAAATATATGTAAATTTGTATACATGAACATAAAGAAGAGAGCTCCAAATCACATGATCAATTAGTTCAATGACTTAGCCAATCACGAATGCATGTATTTTTAATAGAAAAGAGGATTTCCAGTCTTTAATCATATATATGTACACATTTATAAAGACATAAACAAGTACGTGCCATTGCTAACTAGAGAAGTGAGGTAATCAAATGACATCTTTGGGGATAGTTAAATCCATGTATTCTCGAGATGTCGAAACTATATACTTGCTTGCTTAGATACACATGAATTTATGCATAATTAGGAGAGTGAAAATCATGCAAAGGTTGTATTTTCTTTACTTGAAGTATTTATGTATATGAATCAAAGATTTATCCAAATCCTAATGTTGAAATACATAAGAATGAAATCAAATGGGTATGTGTCTTTGTTAACCAGGAAAGTGAGGTAATCAAATGACCTCCTTGGGGCCAGTTAAAGTCTCGTATTCCTTAGATGTCTAGACAATACACCCATTAACATTCATACTTATAAAAATCAACATATGAATAAAGGAAATGAAGCTTCACTTCATACACTTAAGTTATAATCGCATGCATTTCTTATGTATTTATAATTAGCATCATAACATACATTATTATTCATTTATATACTTTTAGAAAATACATTTGGATTTAGTAGTGATAATAGCCACATATATATTAAATTAGATCAACACATGCAAGCTTGACATAAAAGAAATCATTTCATTTAATTGATTTTTGAAAAAAGATGAATGCATGATTATAAGTGACATACAACATTTAATATGATTGGAAAGGAAAGCAACATAAAACACATGACTCCGTTCAACAAAATCAATTCCTAAGGACAATCATATCAAATATAATCATTTAAAGAAAACCAAAGCTTTTTAATGTCATTTTGGGTTTATGTTTTAATTTGATATAATAATATGATTGGAAAGGAATAAGCAACATAAAACACATGACTCCGTTCAACAAAATTAATTCATAAGGACAATCATATCAAATATAATCATTTAAAGAAAACCAAAGTTTTAATGTCATTTTGGGTTTATGTTTTTATTTGATATAATAATATGAAGTTTAGTTTGCTGGTCCTAAACCATTCCCATGTTAGTGGATTAATTTGGTTTAATACAAAGGTAATTAAGTTGATTTTATGGGTTAAGTCCGCTAATTACCCCTTTCCTATGCCACTTCAACATAATTATCCAAGTAATTATGAGCCAACATAATATACACATGCTTTGGAAAACAAATCAGCAATGATCCTATGAAAATAAAAGGGTTTGATGCAATTGGCTCACAATTATTACTTAGTTAAGCTAAAGGTCTAATTAAGTACTCTTATAACCCTCCCACACATGTAAGTTAGTTATAATTTATTTATAATTCTCTTAGGCTATTAAATACCTAAGAATCTACCCAAGACTTAAGTAATTAGGTTTTGGAATGACTTGGATCTTAATTTCATTAATTAAGTAATTTAACAAATTAATTAAGCCATAATTATCTTGATTAATCAAATGAACTTGAAGGAATAGATTAAGAAGGAGGTCTCAAACTTATCCTACAGGCTCATTCACCGTTGCTTAAAAAGTTAATTTCTTAATTAATTGATTTATTTTCTGTTCATATGATAATTAATCATTGCTTGGGTTAATTAATCATTACTTAGATTAAGAGAGTAATTAAGGTTCAATTAATTATTTTTCATAATTAAGCAAGTAATAAATCCCAATAAAATTAGGGAAGGCATAGGTCATCCCCATAAACAATCCCAAAAAGTTTGGGATTAATCCCATGGTTAATTAAGAAGTAATTTAAGTTAATTAAGTTTAAAATTAAACCCTAATTAAGCTTTAATTACTGTTCAAAAAAAAAAAAAAAAGAAATACAACTGATAAGAAGTTCCGCACCCAAAATTTGTTGTGATATCGTCGCCTGAGCTAAGGCCCTCGCACGTTATCGCCATGCTACCGCTAGAAGCAGGGGCGGTGATGGTTTTGAAAGAGAAAAAGGTAGTGAAGAGCTGATCGTAAGCGCTGCACTGGACGATGATATGGCTTCAATCCTCTTCAACCCTCGATATCCCGCTCCACCGTTCTTCTTGAGCTTTCCCTTCTTTCCAATGTTCCGCAACGGAAACCATTTGTTTTCTCTGTTTTATCCTGTAGCAAGAAAACCCTCAATGCCACCACCAGTGGTGGAAACGGAGCTCCCGAACCCCCAAAACGCACTCAACGAGCTCGAAAGAAGGCACCGTCCTCAACCACCGCGAAGAAAAAACGCGCTGCCATGAAAAAGGTTTCAGCTTTGGAAGAATCCGAAGTCGCTGATGCCAAAATTGAACCGAAGGGGATGGAAGTGGAGGATGACGAAGAAGACTTCGACGATGAAATGGATTTCCCCTACGAGTCTCCGCCGCTGGTTTGCTGTTTCGGTGCGGCGCAGAGGGAGTTCTTGCCGACCGTTCGAGTCTCCGAGCAGCGAATGCATCCGGACCAATACTCATCGTGGAAAGGCTTGCAATGGAATCCGCCAGAGTTTGTAAGGGCTCCAGGCGGATCTCCATCGAATGTCGCCATCTCCCACGTTCGATTGGGCGGCCGCGCCGCCTTCATGGGGAAAGTTGGTGATGATGATTTCGGGAACGATCTCGTGTACAAGATGAACACGGAAAAGGTCCAGACTCGCGCGGTCAAGATCGATCCGGCTGACACGACTGCGGCTTCTTATATGAGGATAGGGTTCCGGGATGATGGCGATCGCGGGAGAATGGTGGCGGAAACCATAAAGGCTTGTGCAGAGGATTCCTTCTTGAGTTCTGAGATTAATGTTGCGGTCCTAAAAGAGGCTAGAATCCTTCATTTCAATTCACAGGTTCTTTTATCTCCTGCAATGCAACCTGCTCTTTTTAGAGCGATTAAACTTTCGAATAAGTTTGATAGTAGAATATTCTTTGATTTAAACCTGCCACTTCCCCTTTGGAATTCTCGTGATGAAACCAAGGAAATGATCAAAAGAGCATGGGATGAGTCTGATCTCATTGAAGTTTCAAGGCAGGAATTAGAATTTCTCTTGGATGAAGAGTACTACGAGAAGAAGAGAAATTATATACCCCAATATTATTCAGAGTCATATGAGCAGACCAGGAAGATTCGTGATTATTACCATTACACTCCTGAGGAGATTGCTCCTATTTGGCACGACAGAATAAAGATATTGTTTGTTACTGATGGAACACTTCGCATCCATTACTATACTCCTAAGTTTGATGGTGCAGTTATTGGGACAGAGGATGTGCTTATTACTCCTTTCACATGTGATCGCACTGGCTCTGGTGATGCTCTTGTGGCTGCAATTATGAGAAAGCTCACAATACATCCAGAGATGTACGAGGATCAAGACTTTTTGGAGAGGCAACTCAGGTTTGCTGTTGCTGCTGGTATCATTTCACAGTGGACTATTGGAGCTGTGAGGGGTTTTCCAACTGAAAGTGCTACCCAGAATCTGAAAGAGCAGGTGTATGTGCCTTCTATGTGGTAGAAAATTTTGAAATGAGAATACATATTTGATTGAAGGTCTTGACTATGTCTCATTATCATCGGTCTTACTTGCTGAAGGCCTTGAAGTATCTTATCAAAGGGCAGTTGATTTCCGTTGGATTGATTCTTCATTTGCGGGTAATTCTTTGCGACTTTTGAGAGTTAGATGTCTGTAATCACCATGATAATCTTCACTACTGTATTCTGAGTTAGGCGGTGGTGCGCACCATTTTATTGAAAGTCTGCAAAAGCTTTCTATAACCTATATATTTTCCCTTTTTTTTGTTAGGCCACAAAAAAAAAAAAAAAAAATAATAATAATTAGAAATATTTTTATTAAATTCTACTCAGAAATATCATCAAAATGAGCATTTATTTGTATTTTTTTTGAAGTTTTCTATGATTTGTTCTATTTTTTAGAAATTTTCAGCTATTAGGATGATTTTCATAAAGTCCATTAATTTATTTTATTAAAATAAATTATTTGAGCTTCAAAATTCAATATCTTTCACTCTAGAAGTCATTTTAACTTGAAATTTTTATGGTGGGTATATTTTAAGTTCAATTTCAATTCTTGAAAGTTTCAACTCAATCTAATTTATATTTTTTTAGAGTAATTGATAAAATTTATTTTTCACTAAAACTCAAATTAAGCTCAAAGTATTTAGTGCAATTTGGGGATTTTGGATTTGTTGGATTCTTCTTGGAAAGACGAATCCTATGATCCCTTATTTGTAATTTTTCATATGTATTTTATTTTCTATGATTTTTTGAAGCTTCAGGTATTTTAAATAATTTTTTAAAGTAAGAAAATATGCGATTTTCCACTTCCACTTACGCGGCGCCAGACAATGTGGAGCCACGATCGTGGCGATCGGCCACGAACACCATCGCATCCGGATCGACGACGCATTTTGCAGTGGGAAAAGTTCTCGTTCCACGGGATCACGATCAGCCGTCCGATCTGCGATCGAATGGTCTAGATCACGACGGATGATCTAGTGGACAAAATTGGGCAACCTCTCGTTTAGGGAGACAGATGGCTGTTGCTTCATCTTTTTCCCAGTCGATGATATACTAGTATGAACAATAAACATGGGGTCCAAACCACTTGGTTTGGATTATTTGGGCTCGAAAATGTCCCAAAAAGTGTGGGGATGTTGTAAAATGAAAAATATAAGGGTAATCTAAGAGAAATTCCTAAAATCACGCATACATTATCACAAACAAAGCTCCTTAAGGCCGGTTAAAGTTTGATGAAATTATCTCGTCAGGGATGGTTTCTAGCGGCAGTGAAGATCCAAGCAAGCTCCTGGGTGTGAGAGGAAGCTTTGGAATAAGTTTGAACCTTTGCTTTACTTTGAAATATCGTGATCACCAACCTTCGCCGCACCCTTGCAGGAATCCGCTTAGCTTTGATATTTTTCAGTCCAAATGGCTCAAAGGAAGTGGGAAAGGGATGGTCTTTGCTTGGGGAAGCTCGTGGAGAGTGAATGAAGGCAAGAGAGATATCTTGGAGGCTTCAATTCCTTGTCTTTTTGGGATGGCTAAAAATCATCATTAAAGGTGATGGGGAGATGGTTTGGAGGCGATAGCTTGATTGGGGACTTTGGATTTAACTCCAAAGTTTTTTTTTGGGGCTGTGGAGTCAGTCCCCATTGAATGCAAGTGATGGGGAGAGTGGACTTTGCCATAAATGGGTGGAATGTATGCAAGGGAAAAATCCATGAGGGATTTAATTGAGTTGGGCTGATCCCAAGTGGGTTTGGGTTGGGTTTGATCAGATCCCAAGATGTCATGGGTTGGTTTCAAAGGATTTGACTCAATTTAGGTCATTTGGATTACATTGGGTCATGTTGGGTTAGGTTGACCAATTATTTAAATTGGGTCAAACCACGGCTTAGGTTAGATTTAAATGATGATTTGAAGTGTTTTGGTGTGATCAATTTGATTTAATTTGGCCTTGAATTGATTTTGGATCATTTGGAATCAAATGGGTCAAATGGGTCAAGTCGACCAATTTGACCAAAATTGTCCAAATTGGCTTGGGTTATGGATTGCTTCAGGTTTAATTGGTTAATTGAAGATGAATATAACATTTGGTTTGGTTCAATTTGGATTTAATTTGGATGTATGCCAAATTGACCCTTTAGGTCAATTTAGGCTAAGTGGGTTAATTGGGATAGCTTGGGTCCAATTGATCAAATCGGAGCTTTGGTTAAGTTTAACAATAAAATTGGAATGAACTTGAGCCATTGGTTACAATCAATTTGAGTTGGATCATGATTTGACCTATTTTGGCCTTTTGGCTAATTTGGGTCAACTAGGGTTAAATGACCAATTGGGTTTGGTTTGGCTCAATTGGACCCAAGCTATCCCAATTAACCCACTTAGCCTGATTAGATCAAGTCATATTTAATTACTGATCATGTGTTGATGTGAATCAATGTTTTCAACTAATTTGGTGTAAGGTAAGTTTTGGCTAGCTTGGGTTCATTTATGTTAAGGGATGATTTGGTCAAATGACCAAGTTGATTTGGTTTGACTCAATCCATGTTGGTCATGATATGAGGCTTGGATGAGCTTGGTTTAATCCAATTTGGGTTGGATTAGAACTTGGCTCAAATGGGTCCTTTAGGTCACTTTAGGTTAAGTGAGCCTACGTGGATCAATTGGCTTGATTTTGACTTGATTTCAATTTAGCTGAACTTATATATGAGCCTAGGATTAAAATATAAATTCAACTGCAATCAATTTAGAGTCTAATGGATTTTGATTCATTTAAAATTTTCAAGTTAAAAGGGCTAAGTTGGGCATAGCTTGGGTTGACTTGAATTTGGTTTGATGATTGTATGTTTCATTTATATTTAAATAGCTGATCGAAGAAATGATTGATTCAAGAGAAAATTCATTGATTTTGACTTAATTTGGATAGGATTTGGCTAAGTTCAAAGAATTGATTCAAAGAGCTTAGATTGGGTTTTGATTTGATTTTGGTTTCGAGTTTGGTCATTTGAATGTAAATTTCATTTATATTTGGGAAGATAATCAAAGGAACAATTGATTTATAAGAAAATCAATTGAGTTTGAAGTGATTTGAAGATAAATTTGACTGAGCTCATGAAGGTAAGTTCAAAGGGCTTAGAAGGGGATTTGATTTAGTTTGATTTAGTTTTGATGATTTGAGTATATATTTCATTTATATTTGTGAAGATGATTTAAGATATGATTGATTTATAAAGAAATCAATCAAATTTAGGTTGAATTGACTTAAGATTTGGCCAGGTTCATGGCACCAACTTAAATGGCTTAAGAAGGATTTTGGGGTTTGAGTTTGATCTTGGGCTTGAATCATTTGGAGTTGGATTTGAATTGTAATTTGATTGTAAATTTCAATCATTTGATTTGAAATTTGGATTTGGATTTGGCATTTGAATTTGAATTTGAGGTTTGGTTTGAGATTTGGATTTTGATTGGATTTAAGAAGGTGTATATGGATTGAGTTTAAGCTATAGGATGGGCGATTTCCTTAAGTCCTAAGACATAGCCTAATTCTATAATTAACCCTTCTAAGTCTCTAGGCTTAGGTTAAGTGTTCACCTAATCACTAGAAGTATCTTATGACTAAAAAACTCTTAGTGTCTAGAAAAATCCTAAGTCTAAGAAGAGGAGGTTGAGAGCTCACTCCAAAAGTGAGGTCAACAAATACTTTCATTTATTTTAATATATAAAGCAATAAGACTCAAGCATTTCTTTGATCCCTCGATTGGGTTCGATGGATTGACCGCACCGCTTGGATTGAGTGTTCACAGTTGACCCACCGAGTGGTCCAAACCCTACCGAAGAGGAGGAAGGGTTTTGTGGGTGCTTCGATCTTGGATTTAGCTTTTAACTCGCTGGATTGGATCACTTGGATTGCTTTTGAACCGTCGGATGTTGCTTTCTTGTAGACCCTTTGATGTGTTATTTTATCCTACGGTTCGATCATTGTTGAACGAGTGGATTACTGAGGAGACGAGCTTGATGTACGGGATGACTAAGGATCGTCTGATGGAATGGAGGTGTCGCATTGATTTTATCCTGCTGTTGATGAAGCTTCCGAGACGCTTCGCTTGAATTGGGAAGAGATTGGCTGGAGTCATTTTGGGTATTCGAGAGTTAGGGTTCCGAGAGAGAGCTCGAGAGGAAGAGCGATCCAGGGAGAATGCTGTCTGCCTAAGGAAGGATTCCGGCGACGTCCACCGTGAGAAAGGTTCGGAGGAAGAAGGAGAAGACTGGAGTCAGAGGAGGAGGAGTTCTTGAGATAATTTTTCGATCCCTTCTTGTTTTGATCTCCTCTCTATTTATAGTTTCTGGTTGCTCTTCTAGAAGGTTCATCTGCTATGTCTTTTGTAACTAATTTAGATTCTATAGTTCTTGCCTCATGTATTCATTTGTATTTCTTGATTTCTTGCATATCGGTCTCTGTTTTACTAATCTTTTCATATTTCATATGTATGATGAGTCTTTCCCTTGTGTTGAGCAACTTCTCATATGGTTCTGGGAGTTCTGCATCGCTTGATGTATCTCTCATTCTTTTTGGGAGCTTTTATTATTCTAGTTGTAATTATTTCTTGTTTTGTAATAATTTGCTAATATTTATTTCTTTATTCCTCTCTGTTCTAAGGCTGTAATTTATTCTCTGTTTTCTATTTTCTCCATACTTGTGAAATCTTTTAGCCAATCCGGCCTTCTTCTCTCCCTTGTGCTTCTAATATTTCTCTGGATATTGATATTCATATCATTACTCCCCTCCTCACACTGACCTTGCCCTCAAGGTCACCATTAAGACCTGCTTTTTTCTGATTGCTGTATTCATATCTTAAGATCTTCACTTTATAGCAATCCTTTCCCCTGAACTACTCTATATTACCTTTGTAATGTGGCTGTATTGTTGACTGTCTTATTTGGGAATTCTTTGTGGCCATTTATTTGATATTGGGAAGCTTTGCTGCCTCAATTGCTTAGAATTCGGCATTTCTTATTTGCACTATGATGGGCTTTATAGAATGATCTTAATCAGTAGTATCCGGAGAGAATGTATGCTCTGCGTCACCTGGTTCTGCTTTATAGAATTTATATTTGAATTATACTTCTTAATTCGGTCAATTATTCAAAACTATTTAGACTATTTATAATTAGACAATTATATGTCTTTTGTCTTAACTGGATTGAATGATATTTTAAGCTTGTTTCTAATGCCTCTTCTTGTATCGGAATTTGGTTGAATATCATGTTGTAGTTGATAATCTTGGTCTTCATTGACCATCATGAAGGCACATAAGTTGGCTTGACATATATGCCCTTTGTAATATTTTTTCTCACAATTAAAACATAATCCTTTCTTTCTTCTTTCTTCTAATTGTGTTGGAGTTAGTTTCTGGATGGGAATGTTTTGTTTATTGGGCATCACATTGCTTTGATTGATTCTTTGGAGGTGTTGGCGAAGGTGGTTGATAACTTTGTGTTTGTTTAGTTTGTTGGGCTTGCTCACGTAGTTTCTTGGCATTGTGAATTCATCATAGCTTGTCCTCCATCGTTTAGCTAACTGGAAGGCTTCGCAGGGAACTGTCGCAATGCTCTTACTTCCCTTTTTATATCTTGCCTTAAACCATTCAAAACAACTCGTAAGAATTCGTGGAATACCGATATCTTGCTTAATTCCTCAAATTCATTATAAAATTGTCGCCAGATTGTTGTAATTTTGCAAGTTCACCCCTTAAATCTCTGCAAGGAGGGCCAAATCTCGAATAACTTGCTCTTTAAATTATATCCATGAGTGTAATTGGTGATTAAGATGCATCCATTGGTACCAACTTAGTCGGTCCGTCCATGTGCAGATACTATTAAGAATTTGGTTTTACGAGAGGCTATATTGAAAAAATTGGTCTTAAACAACAACCCTTGGGTTGTCACCATTGAATCTTGGCATATCAACTTTGGTGTCTAGTTGTTTGAATTTGAGGTCTAGTATGATTAGAAAATTCTAGTGGTATGAGTTACATACATGATTGTTCGATCTTGAGAGGATTTATCAAGTTTCTCCTCTATCGATAATCTTTTGGATACTTCATTTAGTATCATAGTAATGGATTGCATTTGCTCATCATTTTGTTCACTGCTTACATATTCATCAATAGTTTTACTGTGGTCTTGTGCCATCCGCCATTGTTTGAGTTGTGGGAATCAACAAGGGCACCAATGATACCCTAATTTACGTAATTGAGTGAGGCTTGAGTGAATAGTTCGTCGTACCCAGTCCCGATTGGGTCTGATCGATTGACCGCACTTGGATTGAGTCGTTCACCGATTGACCAATCTTGGTGGTCCGAACCCGAGTCGTGAGAGGAGGAAGGGTTTTGTAGTGCTCGATCGGTTGGATTTAGCCTTTTAACTCACTGGATTGGATCACTTGGATTTCTTGAGTCGCTTGAACCGTCGGATGTAGCTTTCTTGTAGACCCTTTGATGTGTTATTTTATCCTACGATCATTATTGAATGGATTACAGGTGTTGGAGGGAGAGCGAAGCTGATGGATGACTAAGGATCGCCCGATGGAATGGAGCATTGATTTTATTCTTTTGATGAAGCTTCGAGACGCTTCATTTGAATGGGAAGAGATTGGCTGGAGTCATTTTGGGTATTCAGAGAGTTAGGGTTCTGAGAGCTCGAGAGGAAGAGCGATCGAGGGAGATGACCGGCGTCTGGCCTAAGGAAGGATTCAAACCCACTGAGAAAGGTTCTGAGGAAGAAGGAGAAGACCTGGAGTCGAGGAGGAGGAGTTCTTGAGATAATTTTTTTCGATCCCTTCTTGTTTTGATCTCCTCTATTTATAGTTTCGTTGCTCTTCTAGAAGGTTCATCTATGTCTTTTGTAACTAATTTGGTTAGATTCTATAGTTCTTGCCTTGTGTATTGATTTCTTTATTTCTCGGTCTTTTACTAATCTTTTTTATTTACATATGTATTGGATGAGTCTTTCCCTGTGTTGAGCAACTTCTCCGTTGTATATGGTTCCCGGGAGTTACGCTTGATGTATCTCTGTTCTTTTGGGAGCTTTTATTATTCGTAATTATTTCTTGTTTTGTAATAATTTGCTAATATTTATTTCTTTATTCCTCTCTGTCTAAGGTTATTCTCTGTTTTCTATTTTCTCCATACTTGTGAAATCTTTTAGCCAATCCGGCCTTCTTCTCTCCCTTGTGCTTCTAATATTTCTTTGGATATTGATATTCATATCAAAGTGTGTTGCTATGGGTTTTGGGATGACGCTAGAACAGAGAAGGGGAGTGAAGGGAGAGTGCGTAAACATGAAAATGGGAAGACTCACTGGATCAAGCAGCTTTCATGTTAGATGAGCGAGGGAAGTCAACTTTCATGAAAAATGAGGAACCATTCATGATTGGTCATTCTTCAGGGAGATTAGGTGATTAGTCTTGAAATGATTTTTTTTATTGTTATTATTTTTTTTGAGAAGAAACTAGAAAGTGGGAGAAGAAGTTGTAGTGCTCGATCTGGGAGGTTAGCGGGTGTTCGATTTTGTGGATTGTGGACGAGATTGAGGTGTTTGGGATGTGGTGAGCTCGACGTGAGAGAGGGGGAGATTGGGAGGTAGAGAAGACTTAAATGCCGGGAATCTCGCTTGAATAGAGGAGAGGCTACGCCATGGATTGTGCGAGAGATGTATGGGAGATGTGGAGTGGTAGGTGTGGAAGGGAGTAGCTAGAGAGAGGAGAAGTAGTGACACCTAGTGTAGACAACATGATGCTCAATCAGCATGAGAAATAGTTGTGAGGTTGGCCTGGAAGCAAGGTGTAAAAGGAGATGGGACAGTGAGATGAAGAGATAGGCCGAGGGTGAGGATATTCGGAAAGTATGCCAACAGGGAGATGACCTGGGGGATCGGTGCCTGCCGTTGTGAGTGTGAGAGATGTGGGTTCTCTAGTTGCTTCACTTGCAAACTTGAGAGGGGTGGAGCATCTGAGATTTAGGAGAGGCGGGGAGTCGAGGTTCTGTGTCGTTCGAATAGAGAACCTTGCCTGCTTATTTCCAACTTTTTTTAATCTTTGGCCATTTCTTCCCTCTAACATCACAAGACAGGAGGGAGGGAACATGCATAGGAATGTTCCTATGCTGAATAGGTAAGTAGGAATGTTCCTATGATGAATAGGTAACTAGATTGGCTAGAATATATGGGTGTTCGCATGATGAACAAATAAATTGAGCTTACATTCTTTGGGAAATGCCATTATTGTAGAGTTATTTGCATGACGATTAAGTTGATTGTGCTTACATCCCTTTGAATATTATCATGACACAACTGTCTCAATACCTTAATGATCCATTGTGGATTGATATAGTTTTTAAATAGGTGAGAGATTACCTAGACTGTGAGGATGCTCCATCACTTCTTTCTGGAGAGTTATTTTGATGGAAACTATTATTACATGGTCTAGTTCAAGATTGAGTGTCATAGAGACTAGAAAGAGTGGTATATGTGTAAGTCCAATCTGCTTGTTCGCCACTCAAACAACCCTACAATAATGACATTTCCCAAGGAATGTAAGCCTAATCTATTTGTTCGCCATGTGAATACCCCTATATTCTAGCTTTCTTATAAATGTAAGTTCAGTCTATTTACCTATTCATCATGTGAACCTTCCTGCACCACAACCCTTATAAGTGTATGAGTTTTCTTTTAGACAACCATATATCAAAACATGTGGGCCATGAGATTGATTGTTTGTTAAAGAAGATTCTTGATGAATATTCATGACCCATTTTTGCCAACCAATTATTCATTTATGAAAAAAAAAAAGCAATGGATTAGAATATCCTGGATCAATTCATGTCATGATAGCCTTCAAATTTTGACATGTGGCCTTTTTACTATATTTAAATGATATGAAATAATGTGATTTATACTTGCAAATAATGATATTATGAACCGTTGGGACAGATGGCGATAATAGCAACTAATTGATTCTAATTAATTTTAATTAAATTCTTTAATATTAAAGAGAAAATAAAAATGTAATGAATACACACACACATATTCATTACATTTTCTTTTTCCCTTTTACAGCTTCCAGTTCACTTCATGTTTGATCAAATTGATCATTGAAGGTATAGCAAATTATACCATTTTCTAGCGCATGCAACACTCTATCTGTAGTCCATCGTTGTCCTTCCATTTGCTTAAATTAATTGCAAACAATTTCTTTAGAAAGATCTTGATGTTATGGACATATATAGATGTGATCCTATCATGAAAGGATGATGTTTGGTTAGCTTTGACAGTGATTGAAGCATTTTGACTCTGATATATGTGCATTTATTTTCATCACCATATTTGCTTGACTTAACTTATGAAGCTAATGTAGAGGTCAACAAAGGTCTCATTATACAAATAAGAGACAATCATAAGAAATATGAAGTTACAATTAAGGTAGCTATCACAATAATTATTCATTAAATAATTAGATTGTCTCTCATGTAATCGTAAAGTAAACTAAAGAGTGCACATAAAGGTAGTCGCTATATAGAATGTAAAGCAACTCTAGAAACCAAAAGGTTAGAAGGGCCCCTAAAATATTGAAGCTAAATACATGATCAAAATTGAAGTTATTTTTAGATAACCCACCACCTTATGTTCCACAATTCCTATATTCACACCATTTTCAAAAACTTATGTTCCATAATTGTCATATTCACACAATTTTCAGAAGCAAAAGTAGGAAATCCATTTTTCAAAATTTCTAGATGTTTCCAAGAAGCTATATATCAACATCCTATTTACAAATACTTTGGAATGGATGTTGAGCTACATGAAATTCATGTAAAAGATCCTTTCAAATAAGTGAAAATTATGAGACTATAAACCTATGGCATTAACTGATGGGTGCACTAATATGCTTCAAAATAAGTTGCAAATAAATTGAAAGGATCTAATTTGCTTCACCTTTCCACAAATGATCATAATATAATAATGCACATTGCATTCTAGGTATACATATATATCATATGCTATCATGCATTTTCAACAAATTGGTGTTGGGGAATGCCAATCCTACCATAGTCTCTCTCAAGATATAAGATTGTCAGTAAAGTGCCCCGAAGATATTGTGAAGGTCGCCTTTATCAAAATTTATAAAAATATCTTTTCCACAAACTTTATTATTCTAGACATTGATGACAACGAGCCTAAATATTTGGTCATGATAGGACATCTATTTTTGATGATATGGAGAGAATAAATCTATACTTAGAAGGGTGAAAATAAACTTAGTGATTCAAGATGACACATCCTTAAAGAGTTCTTTTGACGATCGTTAAAGCTATGAAGGCAACTTAAGTCAATTAAAGAAGGAATGCTAAGAGAATAAATGAAATCAAAGAAATATTTATGAAATACTAAGAAGAAACTTGCACCGACAGGCCACCATAAAAAATTTATTCAAGTATGAATGGTCAAATAAATGATCAAATATTGGATAGTTAAAGTATTCAATGAAAAGTCTCAGGGGGAAAGAATTCTCACTTAATAGAGTGTAGATGGAGGATGTTGCATCAAGTTGAAGATGATAAATCTAGGGAATGTTTAGAGGCGATCAAACACTTTTGCCTTAGTTGTTTATTTGTTTATCTTTTTACCATGTTACATAATTCTATTTTTGTTTTCCTTGCTAAGAAATAAAAGTGAAGAATATAGAGTGAGGTACAAGCAGGTTCTGAAGCTCAAAGTAGGATGATGAATTACACCACACTCAAAAGATGATGAATAACACTATCCCATAGAAAATTTTGTCCCCTACATATTTCCTAATTTTATTGCTTATTCTATGTGTGATTTTTATTGCATTAGAGATAATAGAAAATTCAAGAGTATTTGTGTTTGGTAGGGTAGCTTGTATTTTTCCTTCACTATATGTTTCACCTGTTTGGTTTAGTCTTACATACTAATTTTTATCTTTCATACTGGCTAGTAGTTTTAAGTAGATCTAAAACCAAATACATGGAGTGTAATTTTAGTAGTAATAGATTTATTGGCGGGGTTGTGATAATAGGTGATCAAGCCATTAAAAAGAGTGAACAATTTTGATATCTCGTGTATATTATTCAAAGTGATGGTGAAATAGATGAAAATGTTACCGGTAGAATTCAAGTTGGATTGTTGAAGTGGATAAATGCATCAAACATATTGTGTGATAGAAAGCATTGCTTACACTTAGGGAAAAATTTTATAAGATGGCAGTGAGACTTGTAATGCTTTATGGCTCAAAATGCTGGCTAGTAAAAAGAGGCATAAAATTAAGTTAAGTGTTGCAGAGATAAGGATGCTCAAGTGGATGAATGACATTACACTTAGTAGCAAAATGTGAAATGAATATATACATGAAAAGGTTGGTGTAGCTCTAGTGGTGTATAAGATTAAAGAGAGTCACCATATATGATTTGGTCAAATACAACATCAACCATCTAATGAACGAGTTAGAAGAGTAGATGTATTAGATTCGACCTATGTTTAGAAAGGTAGAGGTAGACCTAAAAAGCTTAGGTTAGGAAGTATAAAAAATGATTTTATTTTATTGGAATTAAATGATAATATAACATTTAATAAGACACTATGGAGAAAAAGAATTCTTGCAGTTAACCCCATGTAGTGGGATAAAGGCTTGTTGTTGTTGTTGTTGTTGTTGTTGTTGTTGTTGTTGTTGTATATTAGCTAGTACTTTATTCTTAGTATTATGATTATTTTTTTTACTTTTGTGTGTGTTTTATTTTGTAGATTGTAATTTATCATCATTAGGAGAAAAGAGAGAGTATGTTTTACTTTGTTTGATCATAATCTTTTATGTTAGCATAAATTATTATATGAATAACATAGTTATGGATGTAATGCTATTTTATTTATAAAGATATTTAGACAAGAAAATTATAGTTATTTATATAATTGTTTTTAAAAATTAGTCAGTTGAACGAAAAGGCTATTTCATAACACTTAGTGTGTTAACTAAATTATTCATAAGTATTTCTAACAACATTTATGTGTTGAATTTTTATGATGTATAAAAAAAAATTTAAGATAAGTTTATTATCTTGTTTGCTTGTGAGTCATTAAGTAGATTAAAATTTTTGTCTCATAATTTTTTACATAAAAATATTGAGTAACATGCATTGGTAGAGAAAATGGACAATAAATCGATTATTTTTAATATTTTAAAAAGGATAAGAATCATCATTATAATAAAAAAAAGCACTAAGAACCATCATTTATAGTATAAATTTGGCATGATGTATGAAAATTCAATATAACTTCATAACAAGTCCTAATATTTAACCATGCACATGCAAAAACATGTTTTAAACAATACACACCAAAGTTTAGTGCTTTGGCACCTAGCTTGACACCTAAGTGTCATACCCATTTCTCAGACACTAGAGCTAGTGTCCAATCTAAATGAGTTTGTTGACTTATGAATCATCTTGGATATGATTTGGATAGCTAATTAGTAATCTAAATGAATGAATAAAAAACATTTAACACACTTAACCGAATCCAAATCAAGCAAAACTTAAATGGATCAAATGTGAACATTTGAGCTCAAACTTAAACTAATTACATTGGAATGCACTTAGACTCATTCTAGGGTGAATCTAAAGTAATTAACAACAAAGATTAAGGTCTAAAGTTAGTCCAAAGGCAAGGGAATATGCCATGGAGGGAGAAGAGGCCAATCCAAGCTTAATCCTCCCCAATCCCTCCAATAATCCTTCCATGTGTGCAATTTCAGTGGCTCTATAGATTCAAATGGGAATTCTGACTTGCTCACCACATTTAGCCTCATGATTAAAATGAAATTCCCTATGGCCGACGACCTCCATGGAAACCGATAAGAAGAGCTCTTGGCCAACTTTAAAAATGCAAGGAGACATCAAATTCTCCCCTTCTCTCGACTCCATCACCTTTTCCAAGTGAAATCGAACTAGAACATACCTTCACCCTCCTCTCAAGCTCCCCTGATTGCTCTCAATACCAAATTCTAGTGAGCCATGATGGACATCCATCTCCACATTGATCTAGAGGGAGGCAAAGTTTGATTCTTCCTCCAAAAGTGTTGAATCACCTCCTTGAACGGTTTCGAAATGCAAACCATTGTCGAGACCCCCACGCTGACGAGGTATGGCTGAAACTGACCCCTTTTTCATTTGGTGTTGGTCATTTAAATCACGTCCCCACTGCCAAAATAATGCAGGATCTATGTGGATCTCGCGTGGTTGAATCACACGCACCCACGTGTAAAGTGGGTCATGTCAGCGCCACATGGCGCTGCTTATTTTAAAGAGGAAAATATAATTTTTTGAATTAAAAAATATAGAAAAATGCCCAAACTTAAAAAAAAAAACATAGAAAATAAAATACTCAACAAAAAAAAAATGCAAATAAAGGCTCTATGGATTCATCTCAGAAAGAGAAATCCTTTAAACCCAAAATCCCCATTTTTTTACTAGGCATATTTGGGTTATTTTGGGTTTAATTAAAACTAATTAAACCTAAAGTAAGCTCAAAATATTAATCTAATTAATATAAAATTTTAGAAAAGTAAAATTCAGATTAAAATACATCTTAGATAAATTTTTTAGGATTTATTAGTGAGTAAATCCCAAGATATAAAATTTTTTAATCCTAAATCTTTAATTTAATGAAATAAATTAATAATTAATTAAGAATAATAAAAATTTTATAAAATTTGTTTAAAACATCACAATTCACATTAGTGGACCTAGGGCAATATGAAACCTTATAATCTCCAAAACAGCCTAATTAAATAAATAATTAAATAAATTAATTCATTTAATTGGTTTGAACTTTTAAAATTTATAATAAATTAGTCAAAACTCATAAAATTTGAAATGAACTCTCTATGGATGCATCTTCTAGAGAGGAATCATGAAAAATTAAAACCTATAATTAATTCCTTCTAATTAAGACTTAATTTATGTTTTATTAAAATAATTAAAATCTTAATTAGTCCTAGAATATGCATTGGATTAAGATGAAACTTCAAGGAGATTAAATTGGCAAGGAACCCCACTCATCATAAAATTTTAAAGCCAAATAATTTTTGGATCAGAAGTTATAGAATTTCCAATCTCTAAGTTAATTTAACAAAAAAAAATAAAAAAATCACATAAAATAAAAAATTTTATGTATCTAATTTAAAACATATTCATCAACATCATTATACTTAAAAAAAAATTTCTTAACCCTCTGAAGTTAAGGAATTTAATTAATCATGCATTTAAGGCTTATGGAATAATGAAGAATATAAGAAATTAACTAAATCTTGAATTATGAAATTAAAAAGGTTATAATTGATATGGTGCTCAAAATACCGCTAATCAAAGTCCGAATCTTAATATCAAAAGCGACTGAGTCAAGACCACCGAGATTAAGCACTTGAAATATCTGGAATCTTTGGGATATCAATTACATCCCAAAATAGCTCTTAAATATAGAGTGTTTATAGTCAAATGCTCGACAGCCGGATCTAACGAGCCTAAGATCTCATAATTGACTTCATTTGGGCATCCAAATGCTCAAAATACATCAAATGATCAAGGAACCATTCTAAGCCGTCCATCAAGAAGAGGACGACTTTGCATACATAAACGCCTCCTCCCATCTATAAATAGAACTCTATCCTCACATGAGGGGAGGAAGAGGAGTCAAACAAAGAAGGAGGAGCCACCAATCTGCCACCACCACCGGCCACCGCCACGATCCTCGGCCACACCAAGCAAGGAAGAAGAGGAAGAATCCAAACAAGGAAGAAGAGGAAAAGCCTAAGCAAGGAGGAAGAAGAAGCTCAAGATCCTCCAAGCAAGGTCACACCCCCGCAATGGCCATCAACCACCATCATCGCTAATTGTCCCCGTGATCTCCACCTATGCAGAACTATTACAACCTCGATCATTGTTACGCTTGTTGGTCCTCTCATATGTAATTCTGTAATCCGTAATCGAAGACTTTGTACTCAAACATACATAGGAAGTTTTTATGGCTAGCCCCGTGGTTTTTCCCTCTTTGAGGTTTTCCAATGCTAAAATTCGAGTGTCTCTTGTTCGCCATTAATTACCGTGTGTGGACTAATCGATAAGGCTAAACTTTCACTCTACATTTTCTACACGCAACAATAATAAACCAACAATTTAATTGAAAATCAAAGTTAAACAACTTCGAAATTTCATACCCAAATAAGAAATTCATTTATATTGAAATTATTTGAATCTATTTAATAGTAATAAATAACAAAAGTTCAAATATAAATAAAATGATGATGAATAATCAAATTAATCAAATTAATCAAATCTAAATAACCTAGTTGAAATGGCCTAAGTTATATTTGGTGCCCTAAGTAGTTCATTTTCTAAGGTTATGATTAATAAACAAACTTTACTTTAAAATATTCAATTGTATAATAAAACTTTAATGTATGATAATATATTGAAACTAAATTAAATTGTAAACTAAAAATTCTAAGATTGGCAAATTCTCTTAAAGTTATGAAATTGAATTATGATGGATTACTTAAATGGTAAGTCATGAAATCAAAACATCAAAATTAAGTATGAATTAAAGATCAACTTATATGAACATAAATGTTAATGAAATAAATAAATGAAATCAACTCCAATCAAATAAATTAAATAACATATGCAATTAAATGAACATTAAATAATAAAAAGAAACCTAAGTCATAAAACTATATATATTCTGAACAACACATAATAAAAAAATTTTAATTTGTTAAAGACAAAATAAGCATAAGTGAATGAAATCACTTGAAATTAAAAGGAACTTAAAAGTAAACATCAAATTAAATTTAATCATGATATATGATAAAAAAAAAAATTAAATAACATAAAATATAAATGAATCAGATCATTTGATATCAAATTAAACTAGAATTAAAATTAAATAAAATTATAATAACATAAACTTTTAATTAATTAGTAAAATGACCATTTTACCCCTAGGCCATAGAACAAGTTATGGACTAATCCACAGTAATTTGGTCAAGCCCTCTTCATATCAACTTGATACCTCCTTAATAGCTCAAGTGGACCCAATGAATAGTGGTGCACCCAACCCAATGGGTTTGGGTCAGCCCAAATGGACCCAAGGCCAAAGCCGACCCCCTAGCTCAAATTGGCTAATTCAAAATTCTTCTTCCACTCAATTTGAAGCACATGGGAGGTTACCAATCCACTCAAGCCCTCAAATTGACCATGTGCAAAGATCTAATGGCCTAAACAAACCTTTCCATGTAGTCAATTGGATCAAAATGGCAAGCTAAGGCTCGGCTGTTCGATTGCCATAGGGGGAGATATACTCCCCCTAATTCAATTTGAATTCATGATCCTCACATTCGATTGAGCACTAGGGAGAGTTAGGAAACATCAGAGAGCATTCCTAGGCTTTTTAAGAGGGATTTGGATCTTAACTTTCTCGATTTTCTTCCTTAGAAAATAAGGGAGCTCATCTGAATTCTCAACTTCCTCCTCACTCAAAACTACTCCAATTCCTCTTGCACACTCCCTCAGGGGATCAAGTTGAGTGTGCCTAAGCATTCATTCAAGTTCCCAAAGCAAGGAGGAGCTGAACTGGATCAAAGCCACAAAGGAGAGCAAGTGGTGTTGGTCCATAGGGAGATCTACTCAACCCCAAGGCCAAAAACTTTCAACAGGGCTTCGTCTTCACTAGACGAAGCTACCTCATCAATCTCGAGCGCTTGATCACCTCCAGCGAGGTATGGAATTTTCTGACCCCTTAGCTTAGGAGGTGTTGGTCTTTTGTGAAAGCAATTATCATGGCATGAGAAATCCACTGGTGGATAGGTTTGTAATTAGCTTTAATTTGTGTGGGTAAAATCTCATTCCAATTCGAGCTCAATCGATCGGATCTTCCTAGATCATGGGCTTTTGAGCCTCGAGGGAAGAACTGCGATCGCCATCCATCGCATTTTGATGGACGACCGAGATTAATCCCATGTTTTAGAAATGATTTATCCTTTTAGAAACCAGCAGGATGATCCCTGGTCATTCGATCCTTGATCGAATGGTAGGGATCAAAACACGTCAGTGCCACCACCGATGTGATGTTTAAGTCCCTGCGATACGGCGTGTAAAGCGCCTGCTCGCATGTGTCTTGAGTTGAGGAGATTAGTTAGGGATTTAATTAAATTTAATTAATCTCCTAACCTTCAAAAATTTTATCTCCCTCAATAAAATTCAAAAAAATATGAGGTAAAATTCTATGGAAAGATAATTCAACCTAGAATATTTTAAAAATGAATTACTCCCTTAATGTAATTAAGGATAATTAAGGTTTGGATTAGTTTTTTAATCCCTCATTAGGGTTGATTAAGGTTAGATCCAGTGAATAGGAGGCTTAAGAAATAATTTTGGGATATTTACCTTAAGCTATTCCCTAAATCCCCTTTTTTTCCTTAATCCTCCTTTAATTAAGGGTTAATTCATTAATTACTCTCTTAATTAATTTCTAAAAATTCTAAAAACTTCTAGAACTTAATTAATCTATTTTGGATAGATGCTTAGGTGTTTAAGGGCCTAAGTTCAATTAAAGAAATTAAAATCCAATTCATATGTGTGAATGAGTATTTTGAAATTACTTAAGTCAAACTCCTTAGCTTAACTAACCATTAATCATGAGCCAAATTGCATTAGACCTCTTTTCTTCCTAGGTGCATTGTAAGTTTAAATTCCTTGTGAGTTTTTATGTCATCTCATTGGCTCATAATTACTTGGTTAACTATGCTAAGTGATGTAGGTAAGGGTTAATTAACTTGCTTAATTTATACATTAACCTAATTAATATATTAAAATAAATATAATCATCTAAAAATTAAATAAAAATATCAAACACATGTGGGAATGGGTTAGGAATAGCAAACTCAATCCACATTTTCAAAATTAAATCAAACTTAAAACCAAACAAAAATCACATTGAATACACTTTGATTTATTTTAAGCTTTCTTATTTCATAAGATTGTCTTTAGGATTTAATTAAATTGAATGTGTTTGTGTGCTTTCATTACTTTAATTCCTTCCATAACATGTTAAATGTGTATTTCATTTGGTTTCATGCATCCACATTTTTCAAAATCAAATTCAAAATGAAATTGTTTACTTTATGTCAAAATTGCTTCAGTTGGCTAAAGTAATAATATGAGTGGCTATTATCACTACTAAATTTAAATTTATTTTCAAAATATATGAATCAAATGCCTAAAACTGAAAGTGTGTTACTTATATTCTAATTATAAGCTTGCATGTGAAGGAATATAAATATGTGCTTAGTATAGATTTTTCCTTCTATTTTCTTTTAGTATAGTTCTGAATAGAATTTTGGTAAGATTTGTGGTTCATTTGAAAAGAACCTAACACTTGCCTAATCCCATATCCTATTCATTCCTATACTAATACTTAAGAAGGGTTACCTATGCTTGCACATATAAATTGCATAAACAAAATGAATCAACTAATACAACTTTTGCATTTCATTTCTTTTGTACACATGTTTGTATTTAAGGAAAGTGGTATATTAGTCTGGATAACCCCAATGTTGTGAGGATTTAAGTAGCCGTAAGTAGGCCTTGTACCTTACACCTCTGGTTAACAATGGCGCTGTACTCATTTTTGTCTTTCTTACTTTCATGTGTGCATGTGAAAATTGGATAAGAACCTTATTTCTACTTAATAAAAACCATGCATCTTAAACCTCCAAATTTCTTTAACTGAATTACTTAGCTTGCATCATAAAGTATGCTAAATATTCTCATTTGTATGTATAGATATGCTTAGAACTCATTCATATGCATATTATACATGTTGGGAAAAAAATGAAGTGATGTGTGTTTTGTGAATATGGTTCATTTTATTTAATCTTAAAATGCCTTTCTTTTTGAATAAGTTTGTTTAGAGTTAATCTAAACTTAGGATTAATTAAAAGATCTAATCAAAACATTCACTAAATAAAGCTAAAATATGAATCTACTTTAGAAATTACTTAGGCTAGGGAAGGAAAGAGAAGTTTTCTTCTCTTTTCCTCTCTTTATAACTTAGTAATTAATTATAGGATTCACTTGAACCTAATCAAAACATGAAATAAAAGTAACCCAAAATAATTAAACAACTTAAATGAAATCCTCTTCTAAGTTGAACATGATTCAACTTAGAAAATTCTAACTTAAATCCATAGCTAAGCATACCACACAAATCTTCAAAGCACACATATTAGCCTTAGTCACCACCTCTAGCTTTAGGTTAGGTCGGTGCATGGTTTGATGGTTTATTTTATTTTGTGATATGTGTTTTAGACTGGATGTTAGGATGAATGCTCGTAGAATGAATGGTAGGGCGATCTTAGTCTAACTATTATTTTCTGCAGGAGATTGTGCTTAAGGGGCGCTATCATAAATTTAAAAAATATATAAATACTTTTGCTTGCGGTGCTTATACCCCTTAAGCATAATACAATAGACTAGGTGGAGTTAGTCACCCATGTGTGGGGTGATAAGTCCAATATACATGCTTGAGATTTGTGTGATTTATTTTAGCTAATCTCTATTTTGTAGGTGTTAGTTAGATTTTTTATTTCTTTCCTTTCCATGTAAATTTGTGTAATTAAGATTTTGGAATGATTATTATGGGGATTGGGATGAGCATTCATCATAAGATCCTATCTTATATACCATGTGAAGCCTTGGGCATCCACCTTCCAACCATCCAAAAGAAGGAACCAAAGAAGAAAGAAGAAAAGAAGAAGAAAGAAGAAAGAAGAAAGAAGAAAGAAGAATAAAGCTTGAAGACCCCCATAATAATGAATTCCTTGCTTAATTGTAATTTAATTCATTTGTAATCCGGGTTATATAAGGGTGGAGCTCGACTACCCAATTTGTTATTTTCGAGTTTGTGCAGTGGTGCACCTGACCACAACGGCCTTTTATTCTTTTTGCGATTAGCTTTATAAATTGATTGATGATTTATTTAACATTTGCATTAAGTGGTATCTTTTTCTAGTTTCTTTATTTCTTTATGTATAGCCTGGATGTGGATTGGGCTCTTTGAAAAAAAATAAATATTTTACCCAACTTAATAACTCAAAACTAAAAATAAAGAAGTCATAACCCCACTTAAAGCTTATGTTTAAAATCAAGATAAAAGCATTAGCAACCCCTTAGCTGAATGAGTATTTCTTTTATAATATCATGCACAAATGTATCTTATTCCACCTTTGTCAAAGAAACTTGGCTTGACCTTTGAGAGCCATGGTGGAAACACACCTCCTCCTTTCTCACTGATTTTGACCAATAACTTTATTTCTCATGTATTAGACATATGAATCTATTAGCCTGAATCAAAATAATTGTCCAAAAAATAAAAATAAAATGAAATATGAATTGCATTAGATTTAGGTCATTTGAAGCATGCCCTTACATGATCTAGTCTCTTTAGGGAGTGAGTTTAAGGATTTGGTCTAAATAAATACTTGACTATCTTGCATAAGCATAAGACTTGCTTATATGTATTTAAAATTATAGGAGGAGTTAGTTGGCGGCCACCCCTAGACGGTTGTAAGTCCAAGTTGTAGGGTGGTTTGTCTTCTCTTGTGGAGGCAAATCAAATACCCATTTTTTTGCCTTAGATTTAGGTTGTGCTTTCAGCCCTTACCAAAGCTCTCTAGATTTAAGTTATGAGATTGCTTTTTCCCTGTGTGGGTCATAAGTTTAAATCATCACTTCTTAAGCATTTCTATAATCTTGTGTTAAGGAATCATAAGTTCTAAATTTCTAATGAAAAATATAACTCAAACAGATTAAACCAATTTAAAAAAATGTAAAGCCCAACCGTAGGATAGTTTGAGATGCTCGCTTGGTTTCTTAGTATTATAGGCATCTCCTACTTATCTTTCTTTTGGCTTTGATAATAACTCCCTCTCTTTGATCAATCCCATTTGATCTTCAAAAATGAACTAAATGATTGATAGTCCTTTCCTATTGAAATACTTGAAGACAATAATCATTTACCTTAATCGAGAGTATTCTTAAGGGATCCTGTCCCTTAGGATGTAATTAATTATGGGGGCTTGCCCCTATTGGGAATTTAACAAACTCAATTTAAAATAAATCCTGCTTTACTTTTTCATGTAAAGTAGGGGAAGAATCTCTGGTACATATGCAGACCCATCGTCCTTAGGAGTTCTTATTGAGGTGATAAGGTCCATTAAAGGGTAGTGACTTCTGTCTTTCGAGATAGTACACTATTCCTTGATGACATACCCGTCACTTGAATAAGCACATCTGTGGATCTGGATGACATCCTAAAAAAAGATGAATTTTTATATTCTTTCCCTTTTTCACTCACAGATTTGAAGGCAACCATATAGAAAATTTTCTCCACAATAGCCTAATAGGATAGGTGTGCTTGAAAAACATTGATATTAAGACCGTATGTTTGAAATATAACTGCTAATGTGCTGTGTATTTCCTAATGTCTATTTTGTAGGATTTATGATTTCATTTTTTAAATATTTAAAAAATATAATTTAAGCCTAGATCTAGGTTAGGATCTATAGGGTCTAGAAAAAATAGGAGCTCACCTTACCAGTTGGTGGTCCCATGTGAAGCCCATGGAGGTCCCTAAAGAAGGTGATTATCCTAGAAGAAGACCCCCATAGCTTTTTAGTTTTAAGCTCGGATGTATAGTCACAGAGCTTGGATACCTATTTTATCTTTCTTCTAGGGTGTACAACAGTGCCCAACCGTATTGACCTATTTTATTAATTCAAATTGGCTTGATTTTTTTGGGGGTGTGCAATAGAAATGCATGCTTTTTATAAGTTTTTTTTGTTCTCTGTGTTAAAATGCTTAGAACATTAGGCTCCTAGAAAAGCTAAATTTTCTACTCCACCTAAATTAAATAACTTAAACAGAAAATAAAACTCATAACCTCATTTAAATAAAAGCCGTATAAATAACTTAAAAGCAACTAGAAATAATTAACTTTTGTAAATTATAAGAGCATATTGCCCATTCTCCTTGAATTAGGCATTTCACCCATTGCACATAAGAGAGCATATGGCCTTTGAGAATGATCACCTTTTTTGGGGGAAGTGTGCCTTCTTATTTTGATTTGGCCCATGATTGTTTCTAACTGTATATCATTTTAGACATAAACTGCATACCCAAGACCTCTAAAATGAATTGTGATTTCAAATATATAAAGATGAAATTTATTGCATTAGTTAGGAGCATAACATGCCAAATATTATCTTAGGGATAAGGAGTGAGTTAGGCTCTTAGCTTCCTTCCTAAATGCAACAGCCTAGCCATCTTGCATACATACGATCAAACTCATAGTTTTCAAAATCACTTAAGTGGTGTTAGTCGATAACCTTTTCATATGGGTTATAAGTCTAGAAGAGCCAGAGATATGTTCATCCTATGATATAAAAAGAACCAATAATTCTAAAAAAAATTACATTTGGTCGAACCTCTGACTTATGTCAGAAGCATTTGTAGACTTAGAGTCTGAAGCATCCTATTGGACAAAGTCTTCAACCAGTAGACATTTCTGTAGTATTGTGCTATTAGAATCTAAGTCATAGATTTCTAATAAAATATTAATTCAACATTTTATTAAAATTGATTTCAAAATATAAAGTCTAATTGTAGGATAGTTAAAATGCTTATTGGATATCCCATTATCTATTTTCTACTTAATACCAATTGGTTTTTGAAAAGAACTTTTCCCATTTGAAACATTCCCTATTGAAATTTCAAATTAAACATTATTTTAAGACAAGTTTTGAAATCAATAGAAATAAGAGTCTATTTTTTTAATCAGGAGTGTTGATAAAAAGAATTCCATTCTTCCTAGGATGTAATTAACTATAAGGGCTTGCCTTTATAGGGAACTATGAAGCCAACATAAAATAAATTTTGTCATAGTTTTCTATATAGTTCAAGAAAAAATCTCTAGAATATTAAAAGAACCATTAGCCTTAAGAGTTTGTATTAAGTAATTGAATTCATTATAGAATAACATATTTATCTTTTGAGATGTTCATTCTATAATGATGTATTCATTAACTAAATAAAATATTTTTAAAATCTATGTGGTGTCATAAAATTTTCCCACAAGTCACATTAAGCTAAATCAAATAAAACTAAGATTAATTGAAATCAATCATTCCTAAACACTTTAAATCATCATCTAAGCATAGATAAAATTTGAATATAACTCAAGTTGGCCAATTAGGTCATTTGACCCAACTTAACTCAATTGGGTCAACTCTAGTCAACCCAATATCAGGCCTCCATGATAAGTAAAGCTTTAACACACTAAACGAGAATCTTATCCGCATTATAAATAAATATAGCATATAAGGTTTGGAAGAAAAAAATCTAACAAATATTCACATCTCTTGCACAAGGAAAGGAAATATCTTCTTAAATCCCCTCTTGTCTACTCCTCTGAACTTGCCCAATCACTTAATCACCTAAACTAGCTTTTGTTCCCTTTGGTCGGCCAACACCTGCTAAGTTCAAAGCAACTACTTCAAGCCTTGCCAAAGAGATTAAACACACTGCACACACCTTAGTTGTTAAGAAGCAACATCAAGCCTTCCCCCTCCTTTCCTAGTCATAGAACACCCAAAATTGATCAAACTTTGGTGAGGGGCGGCGGCCTTTGACCCATATGGAGGCAACTAGGAAAATCCACACTGAAGCTTCATCTTGTCCCAAGGAATGTTTTTGAATCTAGAAATCCACTCAACATTGGCTTGAGTGAGATAACCTCCAAATCCCCAGTCCCTAAGTGTTGGTGTTTTGTGAATTAAACTTACCTAAATCTAGGATAAAACCATAGAAACCCATTACCCTTTCGATTTCCAACCTTTTCAATATAAGAAACATGAATTTTCAGTGAGAATCATCATAAATTGAGCCAAGGGGGTGAATAGTTTGTTCCATCTCACCACTGTTGGGGAAGATGACCCCTTGGCCATCCTTTCCTCTTGATTTGGATGGATGACTATGATTAGATCTTCTCAAAAATTTGATTTAAACAATTAAGTAAGCATGGGTTCAATCTAGCTCATCCGATCTTTGATAAGACTACTAAGATTAAATTGTTTGACTATTACCATCCACATGGATGTCAGGTGGTCTAATCACATGACACCATGCATGAAGCGTGTTCTAAGCATTGATTGGAATAAGTAAAAGATTAGGGATTTTAGTGATTTAAAAAAAATACCAAAATCACCCAAAACTTCAAAACTTCATAAATAATAAATTATTTAACAAAAATCATAAACAAATTCTCTAAGGATTCAACATTCAAAAAACAATCCAATGAGCTCAAAAGCCTGAAAAATTACAAACAACCCCAAAACCCTACCCTAAACACAAAAATTAGTGAGTATTTTAAAAGTAATTTGCAATTTAAAGCATTGAATTAAAAGTTATTAATTTTTGAATAATATTCATGAAATTTAAATTAATAATTAATTATAAATTTTTAAAATAATAAATACTTAATAGAATTATTCAAAACACTTTCATTATCAATAGAAAACCTAAGAAAATTAATTAGAACCCCTAAGTCTATTAAATTATAAAATCATATTATTAGGGTTGATCTAACCTTAATTAATTAATTTAATTAAATCAAAACTTTAAAAATTCATAGAAAATCAACTATCAAGAGAAAAGATACAGATAATCTCTCTTTGAAATTAGTATTCATTGAGAAATTTCTAATCATAAAAATCGTGATTTTAATGAATAATTCTGAAATAATATGTCTTTAACTAAAAATTAAGCTGTTTTAATTAATTCTAAAATACATATCCAATCAAATTGGTATACACATCATTACTAACTTCTCATTAAAATTTTAAATCATTTTGGCGATCGGATTAAAAATTACTGATTTTTAAACCCTCTTAAAAATTAAATCAAATAATGAAATTGAAGTTACAAAAATTATGAATATAATATCAAATGGCTTAAAACATCTTTTCTAATAAAGAACAACTTAAACAAAAATAATTGAACCATCTCATTCTAATAAAATCACAAAAATCACTAATTTAGACCTTACTTAGCATAATTAGTTAATTTAATTAAAGAAAATCAAATGAAAACTTCAATAAATTATCATATAAAATCAATCACTTGAAAAAAAAATTATGAATGAATCTTTACTGAATTTAATATTCAGAGGAGAATCTTATGAAAATTAAAACCTTAGATTTTATCAAGTGATTAAGGATTAATTAAAAATTAATGATATTTTAATTAGTGATATAATCATAAAATATAAGTCTAATTGAGGTTAAACTTTCAAAGAGCATCCTTTGGGGGTATTATCTACCTTTAGTAATGATTTTGGGGATTTTGCATATGCCTATGATTAATCATTAGGAGTTAAACCTAAAATAATGATTAAAGACAAATAACTAATTATGAAGTTATAAAAATTAATAAATTAGACTTAAAAAACTAAAAATTTGAGAGATTTCAAATAAATTATTAAATCTTCTATGGTTAATTAAAGGTGATTAATCACATAATTAAGCTTAATCAATTATTAATTAAGCATTAATTAAGTTAATTAATCACTAATGTTTAATAAATTTATAACTAAATCAAATTAAAATCCTTAAAAAACAAAAAATAATTTTTCAAGCTTAATTAGTGCTCAAGATTAAAAGAAGTTAAAATTATTATTAATTAATTAATATTTTAAATACTTTCACTAAAAAATCTAAATTAATTAAATATAAATACATAATATCTAAATTAATCCTAAATAATTTTAAAATTTTATAGTATATTCTAGAAGATGTTCTTGACCTTAAGAATTAATTCCATGAAATATTTTAATATGTTTTTGTTGACTTATAAATGAATTTTATAAGCAAGATCGTGCACTCATGTATGAAATCAATGAAAATCGAGCGCGACGTCATGCAAATTGGAGTTAGAAATACTCGTTCATCATTAAAATCATTCAAGGTGTCCTTTGATTGCAAAAATAATTGCGCCAATGTGTTCCAATTATCGAAATTGATTGGAATTAGCCTCTCACACCATTTAAATATCATATGATAGAGGAAAATAAGCCACATACATAATTTCATATATATCAGAGTCGGGAGGCACTCAACGCCATCCAAACGTTCTCCTTTCATGAAACAGATTATTTCGTTGTCATTGAAATGATGAAATTTATCAAACAATACTTTTTACGATTGATTTTGGTTGAGTGTAGAGCAAATGACAAGCTTTGGAATGTGATGATACAAAAATTAAGTTCAAAATTATCCCAATCAACCTCAATGCTGCTCAAATGATCTTGGATCGTAAAACGGTCTATGCCACCATGTTTGTAATATCAAAATTACCTAAAAATGATGTCCATATTGGGTATATTTAATTTTAATGAAAATTCATAAGAATTTTGATGTGATCGGGCCTTACAAAATCAAAAATTTATTTCGATTAAATTCAATTTTAATACTAATTCTCTTTTAGAATTAATTTGAATTCCCTCTCAAAATAATTCTTAAATTTGTAGTTTTAATTTGAAATTCCCTCAAAAATCTCAACTTTCTTCTATTATCCCGATTTTCCATCAATTCCATGCATTTCTGCGTGATCTTCTCTCCCAAGTTCAATTTTCTCCTATTTTAATTGACAAAATCTTCACAGCCGAAGACTTAGAGGCTTCTCTCTTCCTTGAACTCGCCTCCCGTCGCTAATATGCTCTTGATTTCCCACAACCAAGCCTCTCAGTAGACTCCTCTCAATCCCGAATCTACCACTCAGTGAAAGCCCACAAGCCTGCCTCTCTCACTGTACAGTGGAAAATTTCCTCCCCGCAGCTTGACTAATCCAACTCGCCTTCTTTTCACTGCTCCAGATATTGAGCTCCATCTCTCTCCTGACACCCCTCTTGCGTAACTCCAACCCTGTCGCCTCAGCCATCCTTGAATTTTTCCCTTCCCATCGCTCGATCCAAGCCGACCTCAAATCTCCCATTTCCTCGTCCATTGCACTTGCTCGAACTCCCTTTCTTGTTATTATATTGTTCAAACACCACCCAAAAAACTCTTCTCTCTCCAAACTGAGATACATTTTCTCTACTCATCCTCTCTCTACTTTCTATCTCTAGAAATTAAACAGCCATAAAATAAGAGAGGGAGAGAGAAAGAGGAAAAGTTCCTTCACTTACCCACCTCACAGTTGCCTCAAATTTCATGCCACTAGAACGGACATTACCTTGAATTGCATATTGAAGGTAAAAATGCATTAAAATCATCTAAATTTTAAATACTCTAGCACATTGTTCTAACGTGATGGAAATTCACAAATTTAAGTATTTGTAGACGTTGTTCTAAGGTTGAGAAAAAATTGTGAATTTAAGTACTCTTGTTTGTCGGGGTTGACCTCGCGAAGAAATCTGTTGTCTCTTGTGCAAGTGATTGAAGACTTTGTTATGCTCATGAGGTTGTGATAGGATTGAAGACCTTGCTATGCTCAATAGGGCATAATAGGATAAAAGTCTTGACTCCGATGCATCAAAACACCGACCGTCATGCTTATCAGGGTGTGACGGGCAAGTCTCTAGGATATTTGAAGCAACCCCTTATGTGGAGATGGCATTTGGATGCTACTAGAATTTTGTTAAAGTTTTGTTGAACCATCATAATAATAAAAGAACTTGAATAACATTGCTTCAAGTGAATTTCAAAATTAAAATTAAAATTGAAATTGAAAATTAAGCTGTGCAGGTACATTTGAAGACCTATGCATCATTTTTTTAAGTATGGTACGTGAAAAAAAGATCCTAATGTCGCAAGTTATCGATCAAGCATGCTTCCTATAAGCGTGATGGAGACGACGCTAAGATGCTGTCGTTACTTGCAAGAAAATTCAAAAGTGACAAAGTAACACTATTTAAATTATCAAAATTCAATTATTATTGAATATAATTTGATATCCCAAGATGAAAATTGAAATGAACGTAAATTTGAAAGTTAAATTTTCTAATGAATGTTGAAGTCAAACATGGATTTATGAAACTTATAATGAGCTTGAATTTTATCAACATCCAAGAATATGACTTTGCAATCCTTCATTTCAAATGATCTAAAAGCGAATACATTTGAACATATGTCTGGATGGAAATATAGTCTTCAAGCATGGATATAGCTTAAATAAAACTTATGTGGAGGTTTACATAATATTTAAATAACTTATCATTGAGTATAATCAAGTCCCTAATGAACTCTATATCACTTTACAACTCATTTCAAACGTATTGAGGAAAATTAAAGAGTTTCATTAGAGATCTATAGCAAGCTTGAATGATTAATACTGAATACAAGAAGAGGCCTCATTGAAAATTTTGGACTTTAACCAACTCAAAAATAAAAGCAGATGATGTGCAATATTTTTGAATTACAAATCTAGAATGCCTTCAAATGTCATTGGATCTGCACCTCACTTATGCTATCAGACAAAATACATTATTTTAATTTCTAATAAACTTTGCATATTTAAATCTTGCACAAATTATAAAGTAATTAAATTTTAATGCAAAATACTTTAGAATTCATGCAAACACTTGAAAAAAGCAAACTCTTGTATGGAACATAAGATAATTTTTCATCAGATTTGAGCATTTTAAAATTCATTTAAGTGCCTTAAACACCTACATAGGCTTTGACATAGTGTTAAATGCCTAAACTTAGTATCTAATAATGCTTTGTGGGTTAACATAAAAAAAAATCTGAATTGTCTGCATGTGCTTAATTCAAGTTGACCAATGCATTACACACTTAATCATAAAGTATGAGAATGCTATTCAAACTGAAAACTCAGATTAATTTAAGTCCATTTTTTTACTTCGAAAAATTGAATGTATGATTTAAATGATTAATAATTATATTTAGTCTTCAAAGCTAAATCTATATTTGTCAACCATACACATTCTTGTGCAAATCTTAACCTAAGATTGCAATCACATTTAACCAATCCCATCCTCTTTCTTATAAAGATAAGAGTTGATAAGATTAGTTTCAAACATCATAGACCTGATCCTTTGCTACGTAAAGTTGATAAGGTCTACCTCGATGATGGTCGTATTGAATGATTATCTCAACCAGATGAGATATTAGCCAAAAAAAATGTTTAAGCATTAAAATTAAATCAACATAAACCTAAGTATTAATTAAATGCAAATTCAGTTTAAATGAAGCTCATTATTTAAAATATTTGTAGCAAATAATTCATCCACCCACTCATAATGATTTGTCAGGAGTAACAAATTAAGAAAATTTTATCTCACAAAAGAGAAAATGTCAAATCAAGTGTATTCCCTCCTTGATATTTTCAGGAAATCACTATGCTTGAAGTTCATACTGTTGAAGAGTTGAAAACATTCGCATGCCTCCTTTGCTCGAAAGTGATAAACTAGAATTTCATTCTACTAATCTGAATAATGTTATTGTTGATATTCTGATTGGCTTATGCAGTATGATGAATCGGATGATATGGTGCCCACAAGAATGATAAGATATTACCCTCTAAAGATTTGAAAGATGATGCATAAATTGAGAATTGATATTATAATTGATAAATGATGAGTCCATTTCTTCGACAACTTATGGAGCTAGAAGAGTCCTTAGTCCTCTCATAAAAATAATAATTATACAACTACATGCCATGGATATATCCAATATAAGCATCATCAAAGAAATATCTATTATGTAATAGTAAAAAAGAAGGTTGACATTGAAATTGAAGATAAGGATGATTTTTATAAAGTCTACCTCACAATAATGGGGAGGTAGAAGCCAAGCTTGCACTTGAGAAGATCGAACATGGTAGATAGGCAACCATTATGGATGAATTGAAGGAAATCAACTTGAGAACTGAAGACATCCCTATCCAATCTTCATTAATGCCCTATTACATGTTAAAATATTTGAAGAAATAAAAACTCTGCTCTATGAAATTTAGGGATTGCTTTACCTAGACATATGCTGAAATGCCTGGCTTAACCTCTAATGTAGAAATTCATAGACTAGCCATTAATCAAGACGCAACACTAGTTAAGAAAGTTCTTAGGTGAATGAGATTAGATTGAGGAACATGTTATTACATAAATTAAGAAACTCATTAAAGCAGGCTTTATTTGAGAGGAGAAATATGCTGTTTGGATAGCTAACTTCATTCTATGAAGAAAAAGAATGGCCATATCTGCATTTGCATTAACTTATAAGACTTAAATAAAGCATGCCTAAAGGACAAGTTTCTACTTCCAATTTTATAACTACAAGTGGATAGTACTTTAAACTATGATATATTCTCATTCATCGATAGATCATAGGGTTATAACCAATTCAAGATGGCTCCTGAAGACGAGAAGCTCATGCCATTCAGGATGTCGATCGGTATATACTATTATGTGATCATGACTTTCGAATTGAATAATGCTGGAGCTACATATTAAAGGGCCATGACCTATATTTTTGATGAGTTAATTCATTAGAAAGTTGAATGCTATCTTAATAATCTCATTATTAAAAGCATAAATCATAAAGATCATCTTGATGATTTGAAGATTATCTTCAAAAGAATTTGAAGATATAATCTCAAGATGAATCCTTTCAAATGCACTTTTGGGGGGTTTCTCAAAAAAATTCATTAGCTATGCTGTATGACATAGAGGAATTGAGATTGATTTTAACAAGATCAAGGAGATCGTGGAAATGCCACTACCAAAGAACCTCTGCCAACTTCACTCTTTGTAAGGATAGCTTGCATTTATTCAAAGGTTCATATCAAACATAACATGTAGATGCTAACTTTTTACAAAGTTAATGAAGAAAATGCTCCATTCAAATGAGACAATGAATGTAAGAAGTGTTTAACAACATCAAAAAGTACTTTATTAGTCCATCAATTCTAGCAGCTCTTATCTATCTCATCCTGTACACCACAACTTTAGAAGAATTCTTTGGGGCTTTGATTACATAACATAATGAAGAAGACATAGAGAATGCATTCGATTATATTAGTTAGAAATTAGTAAAGTTGAAGTGCACTATTTTATGATCGAGAAATATCATTTAACACTGATATTCATTATCTAAAAGCTTCACCACTACATGCTCTCTCATAAAAGCACACTTATCTTAAAGGTCGATCTGCTAAAGTCCTTGATGATAAGACCAATATTGATAAGTCATTTGACTAGATTGACAATACTCCTCTTATAATTTAACATCATATATGTACCTCAACAAATAGTGAAGTGACAAATCTTAACAAACTTTCTGCACATTTTATCCCACTACTTAATAATGATATACCCGATGAATAGGTTTTACTTTTTTAATAAAAAAGAGAAATTACAAATTTAGGAGATGAACTTTAATGAAGCATCATCAATGAAGCTAGCACAATCCCCAATTCTTTCTAAGGTGATGAGATAAGCATAATAAGACATTCAAATGGCTTGTCTTAGCCTTAGATACATAATGAAGCTAAATACAAGACACTAATAACAGGTCTTAAAGAAGCTATTACCATAAGTATTTAAAAGGTTTAAATTTTTAGAGACTCTTAACTCATCATCAATCAAGTCTTAGGAGTCTATAAAATTACCAAACTTGAATTAGTCTGCTAACATAAATGAACTCTCAAGCTAATGAAACAAATTTCAAATATCATAGTGACTCAAGTTTCTCAATTTGAAAATAACAAGGCAAATTTCTTGGCTAAACTAGCCAATGAAATGGGAAACATGAATAACAATCATGTGATGAAAGAAGTTTTCACCCATTGACTTCTGCAATTAGTAAACCCATATTTTTCACTAAAAGAGGGGTTATAAAGCATATGCCAGTAGGATATAATTCCAGTTGGTCCTCTCACTCCATCAGAAATAATATCTGAAGCCCATCAATAAAAGCTAACTTAGAAAAGATATAAGGTTGAATAGCTTTTGAAAGTACAACAAGAAGTCTTCATGGTAGAAGAACTTGATGATTGGAGATGACCTTTCATCAACTATTTTGAAGAAGGAAAATTGCTATGTAGTAAATCATTGGTTGCATAAATAGAGAAGAGGATTCTACGATATGCTTGTGTCAATGTCACTCTATACCGTAGATCATTTGAGCAAATATTGCTGTGATGTTTAAGAATGGTTGAAGTTAATAAAGCGATGTCTAAGATTCATGAAAGACTTTATGGTGCACATTAATTTGGTCCTAAAATGGCAATTAGATCAAGAGGATGGTCATTGATGAAGGATTGGATCGATCATGCTAAGAAGTGTCACAAATGTCAGGTTCATGACAATATTATCCACCAACTTTCAAATCCACTACACCCAACGACGCATAATGGCCATTTGAATGTTGGGAAATATACATAATTAGGTTTATTGATCCACCATCATCAGTTGGTCACTACTTTATTTTTGCAACAATTGATTATTTTTTTAAGTGGTTGAAGCTACTCCATTCAAAGAAGTCATTACTGATTGAGTCACCAATTTCTTCACCCATAATATTGTCTACAAATTTGATATACCATGATGAATTATTTCAAACAATAGGGTGATATTCAATAGTACAAAGATTTGTAGATTTGCTGATCCATATAAAATTAATTGATGATATTCATTAATTTATAATCTAAGAGCTAGGTAGAAGCTTTCTACAAGACATTGGTCAAACTACTCAAGAAGATTCTCAAAAAGTAAAAAGAGTGGCTAACAAAAATGATGGAGACATTATGGGCATATCGAACCACCTACAAGATGCCAACTAATGTCACTCTCTATACATTATTGTTTGGAGTCAAAATAGTTTTGCCACTAGAGGTTGAGTTGTCATCACTTCTAGTAGCTATCCAGTATAATCTCACTCAAGAGGAGATTGTCTATCTATGGATGGAAGAGCTAAATACAGACAATGAAATAAAACTTCAAGCCCAACAAAATTTAGAAATCTATTGAGCGTGAATGCCAAAAGCTTTTGACCATACAATACATTCTAGAGGTTCTCTGTGTGTGTGTGTGTGTGTGTGTGATGATTGATAACAAGTCTCATCCTATTTTATAATTAATATTAAAGAAAATCAAAATCTGTTGATCATAACTCTAAAATAGCTAAAAATCCCTTTGTTAGATAAGGCACATTTTTAAATATTTATGTCTATAACTGTTAAGTTTTCCCTCGTAAAAATTTTATATAAGAAGATTGCCAAGGCTCCATCAATGAGAATGGGTAATTTATGTTTATATTTGGTTAACATCATGCCTCGCAGTGAGATTTCCAAATAACATTTAAAATTATATTTATTTAAATTCCAATTAATTGTATGAATAGCAACCAAAATCATCTTCATTCAAGTTATGTATGAGACAACTGCGAAAGCCAGAGGTTCACCTCCAAAACTTATCAGAATTTCAAAGATGAAATAAATGAACTTCTAGTTCCACAAGCTTCAACCTGCTAAGTTAGAAAAACACCCATATACATAGTTCATGTTTAAAACTCAAATAGGTTCAAAAGGTTGAACTCAACAAGCCTAAATATGGTCAAGCCATTGGCGCTCTACTCACTCAAAAAGCCACAAGAAAAGGCCTTAGTGAAAGAGCTCCCATTTCACTAGTCTGTTGATAGGAGTACAAGTTTTCTATAACTCAGGTATAAGGATCAAGTAGGTTCTAAAGGCTAGACTCAATAAGCTAAATATGACTGTTGACCTCACTTTTAATGAGATTGATACTCATCACTCCTTAGATATCTAGGACTCAATATAGGCCCTAAGATTTTTTACAATTAGGGTTAAGACACTTCTAGTGGCTAGGGAGGACACTAACCCAAGATTTAGAGGACTTATAAGGCTTAACACTAGGGCTAGACCTCAATTGGGACTAAGTGGGACCCAATGGCCCTAATTTTAAAATCAAATCCCAAATATCAAACCTAATTTATTTTTTATCACCCAAAGTCTCGAATTTATCTAAGCCATACCTAATTAGGGTTTAATTTGATCAAGTGATCAAGTTGACCCATGTGAACCATTTGAGCCTAGGAGGGCTAAACCCTGATCCAAATCATTTAAAATCAAGCTAACTTAAACTCCCTAAAATACCATTTAAACTTGATTGAAGCTTCATTAGAATTAATTTGGCCAATTGACTCACTTAGCCCGAATTACCCAATTGAACCCTATATGACCAAAACCAAATCTAATTGAATCCAAGCCAAATTGAGTCAATCCATAGCTTCATAATCATTCTAACCACATACTTGGGCATTCCTCATGATTAGTTGCAATCTAATTTGGCCAACTAGCCAATTTGACCCAAGCTAGCCCAATTCGACCTAAGGGTCAAATTGAACCAAACTCAAATTCAACCCAAATTGAATTAAACCAATCTCTATAATCATCTCCAAATGAACAAATGGTCACATTACAATATCCAATCAAAACTAAGTAAGTCGTTTGCTAATTGGCCTACTTAACCCGTTTGACCCCGAGTTTAAACTAAAGGGTCAAATTGAACCCAATCTTAATTTAACCCAAATTAGAACAAACTAATTATTGCAATTCACCCAACACCCAATTAAGCCTAATTAAGTTGATTTAACCCATTGACCCAACTTGACCCAATTTGACCTAAAGGGATAAATTGAACCAAACCTTGATCCAATCCAAATTGGATTGAATCAACACTTAAAATTAGTCCCAAATTGATAATTGAATACTTCACAATGATCAATAAAATTCAGTTTGATTAATTTAATTTAATTGGCCAACTTAACCCAAATTATCCTAAAGAATTGCATTAAACCCAAACCCAATCATAGCTAAATTAAATCAAATCAAAGTCTATAATCAACCTCATATGAACAAATAAACATACTCAACCCCTAAGTGCACATAATCTTGCCAATTTAGCCCTATATGAACCCATATGAGCTAAATTTAAATTCACTATAAATTAAATCAAACTAATTACACTAACACATCCTAAATCATCATTTGAACATAACAATAACCCCATAGGCCCAATTTGGTCAATTGGTTAACTAGGCTAAATTGAACCCAAATTGACTTTTATGAGTTTAAATGAGTTAAATTAAATCAAAATAAGTCCAAACCCAACCTAACTTAGCACGACTCATCCTTGGACCTTCCTTGACTTTCCCAAGTAGACCCAAACCTATGGTGAACAAGGTTCATCCCAAGTCAAGTGAACTAAGAGTTTCAAATAGGATACAATCTCAAATTATGAAATTCCAACCCCTCCCTTTGGCTTAGACAGCCACCTTAGCATGCCTTCAGCTCTCCCCAGCTTACTAGTCTAGAGCCAAGTTTGGCCCTGTCTACTGCTTGGTCAACTACCATGGCTTGAACTAACCTCTTTAGGTGGTTCAGTTGGGGAGGGTATACACTCCTCTTCAAGTAGCTAAATTGAACACACACCCTCACAACACTCATTGAGCCAGTTGTTGACCTTATTTTTAGGATGAGCTCTCAACCCCTCCATCTTAGATATAAGATTTCTCTTAAACACTAAGAGTTTTCTTAGTCTTAAGACACTTCTAGTGATTAGATGAATACCTTATCTAACCCTAGAGACTTAGAAGAGTTAGCCATAAGAATAGGTCATTCCTTAAGAGTGTTAGGAAAATTTGCTTACCCTATAGCTTGAACCAAATCCTCACTTCCTTCCTTCAAGTCAAATTTCAAAATTCAAATCAAACTCCAAATCAAAAACTTCAAATCAAATCATTTTTAACTTGATGAATTTTCTCAAATCATGAATCAATTCCAAATGATTGAAACCCGTGATTGAATTCCAAGTCCAAAAATCTTTTCTAAGTCCCTTTGATTCCATCTTATGGACTTAGCTCAAATCAAATTCAAGAAATTTTCTCATAACCCATTTATATTCACATTTATATTCACAAGTATAAATGAAATATAAATTCAAACTCCAAAAACTAAGTCCAAAACTCAAATTCAAAACTCAAACCCAAAATCAACTAAAATCCAACTTTAACCCTTTCAAGTCAAATTCTTGAACTTGGTCAAATCAACCTCAAATCAAGCCAATCCCTTGATTCTTCTTCATAATTCAATCAATCCTTCAATCATAAATCCAAATTTAAACATAAACTTCAATCATCAAGCCAAAACTAAATTCAAAAATCAAATCCAAATTCAACCAAAATTCAACCTAAGCCTTTCAAGTCAAATTCTTGAACTTAGCCAAATCAAATTCAATTCAAGCCAAATCCTTGATTTTTCTTCATGATTCAATCAATCTTCAATCATGAATCAAAATATAAACACAAAATTCAATCATCAAACTAAAACTAAATTCAAAACTCAAACCCAAGTCAAACTCATGTTCACCCTTTGAATATGAACTTGTTAAGTGAATCAAAACCCATTTGACTCCAAATCACTTGTAAATAGATTTATATTTCAATCATAAGTCCATATGTGAGTTCAACCAAACTTGAATCAAGCCTTGATCAAGTCAATTGACCCACTTAGGTTTACTTGACCCAAAGTGACCTAAAGTATCCCTTATGAGCCAAATTGTAATCCTATTGAACTAAGTCCACCTAAGCCTCACATTGTGAGCAACAATCATCTTTAGATGATCGACGAAGTCAACACTTAGCCAAAATGAAACCTAAACTCGCCAAAATCTTCCATAGGTCAAAATGATTGAAACCATTGATCAAAACTCATTCATGATCAATGTTTGAACTTGACCAAGTCATCATTTGAGCCTAACCTAGCCCAATTGGCCACTTGACCCAAGTTGACCCAACTTGACCTAAAAAAGTCAAAATATGTCAAAACTTGATCTAAACTAAATTGATTGAAACCAATGGGTCAAGTTCATTCTAAATCACTTGTTGAACTTAACCAAAGTCTCAATAGCCAACTAGACCCAACATAGTCCAAGTGACATTGAAACCAAAGGTCAAATTGATGGATCAAAATATTACATTCAAATAACTAATGAAATCTAAACCAACCCATGACCTAACCCAAATAGGTCCAATGGGTCAAATTGGTCAACTTGACCCATTTGACCTAAATGAAATCAAATAAATCAAAACCAAATATAAACCAAATTGAATCAAACCAATGATGCGAACACATTTCAATTGGTCATATAAACTTGACCCAACCCTTGGTTTGACCCAATTTGACCAATTGGTCAACTTGACTCAAGTTGACCCATTTTGACCTAAATGGGTCAACATGAGCCAAATCATATCAAATCAACTCCAAATTCATTGAAACTTGGCCCAACCCATTTTTCAATCATACTAAACATATTCAAACTAAAATACAAGCCAAATGACCATTTTACCCCTAGTTCAAAGGGTAATTCTTGGCCAAATTCATTTAAAATTTGGTTAAATCCTCTTCATGGCCACTTGGCACCCTCTTAGTGGACCCCAGGACACTAATAAGAGTGGTGCACCTGACCCAATGGGTTTGGGTCGCCAAACCCAACCCAAAGCCAAAACTGACCACTCCTTTCATTTCAAGCACATGACAATCACTCCTCCACCCAAAATCAGCACATGACACCTCTCCACTACATCCCCACCCCCCACCCACCCACCCTCCCTACCAAAATGAACCACGTGCAACCCTTAACAGCAAAAATAACCCATTGAAGGAGGTGAATTTGATCAAAATGGCAAAGCCTTGCTCGGGCCGTCCGATCCTTCAAGGGGGAGATATACTAACCCTCATTTCACTTGAATCTAAGAGATTCAAACTTGATTGACTGAGAGAGACCTAAAGCTAGCACTCCAACCTCCCTCAAGCAATTCCTAAGCATTTCCTATTCTCCATTTTTTGGATTCCTTCAAACCGAAAATAGGGGAGGCTAAGGGAAATTCTAACTTAGCCAATACCCAATTCCAATCTAATGCCTCCTTTAGGCATCCTAAGAGGGCCTAATCAAACTCATCCAATGCTTCTTTCAAGCTTCAAAGGCAAGGGAGATGGGAGCTAGACCAAGGCCTCAAGCATTTGAAGTTGAGCTAGGTCCATAGGGAGATCTACTCAACCTCAACCCCTCAAACCTTCAACAGGGCTTCGTCTCTACTAGACAAAGATACTTCAACGGTTGGGTGCATCGTGATAGCCTCTAGTGAGGTATGCCTTCAAACCGAGCCTATAATAGGAGGTGGTTGGTCCTTTGTGAAGAGAATTTTCACCCTATACAAAATTGATCATTATATCTACTTGTGCTTACTCTTAGATGGTGTGGGCAAAGTTTAAGTTCAATCCAAACTCAATTAAGCTTAGATCATGCCCTAAAGAGTTGATGGATGCCCTCTCCCGCAGGCAAACTCAATGACGGATCATGGATCATCCATCCACGCATTTTGGATGGACAGTCATGATCAAGCTATGTAGGATCCCCTGATTCATCCCTTAAGAACTGCGGCCTTGATCTCAACTGTTCATTCAATCCAGAGCGAAAGTACGTGGCGCCACCACTAACATGAAATTGGATGTGATTACTTAAATATTGAATCTCATTACACGACGTGGAAAGCCTGCGTCGTGTCAACAGTCCATGTGGCGTCGACGGGATTAACTATTTAATTATGTTTTAATCACTGAATCTTCAAATATTCATAACTAAATGTAGAAAAATCAGAAAAATACTAAATAAAATGCATTATGAAGATAATTCAGTAAGAAATTCACCAAAGTTATTTCTAATGGATTTTGAACACTATATTTTCTTTAATTAGTGTTTTAGTAAAAAATTAATAACCTTAATTACTCCATAATTACTTTATTAATTTATTTCAAATTTCTCAGATGCATTTAGTGGGATGACCTTTGCCTCCCCTAATTTTCTTGAGATTTATTGATTAGTTAATTAGAAAATCAATTAATGAATCCTTAATCACTCTGTTTATGTAATTAAAGGTAATTAGCATGTGAAGAGTGGTTTAGTCCCTTTATTAAGTTAATTAAACCTTGCTTAAGTGAAGAAGAGGTTTATGGAATGGGTTTGGGGAATTTTTCCTAAGCCATTCCTTAAACCCCTTTCCTTCCTTAATCCAAACTTAATTAAGGGCTAATCACTAATCACCTACTTAATTAACTTAATAAAAATTTTAAAACATTCTAGAACTTAACAAATTCATCTTGGGTAGGTGCTTAGGTGTTCAATAACCTAAGTAGCTTAAGAAAATTAAAATCAAACCGACATGTGTGAGAAGGGTTATGAAAGTACTTAAATTAAACCCTTTAGCTTAATTAATCACTAATTATGAGCCAATTGCATTAGGCCAATTCTTTCTTAGGTGCATTGCTAATTTAAATTCATTGTGTGATTTTATGTCATACATTGACTCATAATTATTTGATTAAATTTGTTAAAGTGGTGTATGTAAGGGATAATTATTGAACTTAATGTACGCCTTAACCTAAACAAAATATAAAATCAATCTAATGGTTTTAAAATTAAACTAAAATAACATACATAAATGGGTTAGGACCAACAAACCTCTTCACATTTCTTAAATTCAAATCAAACTCAAACAAAACTAAAAATCTCTTTAAAATAAATTTGATTCACTTTAAATGATCCTATTTTATGAGATGGTCTTTAGAAATTAATTAGGGTGAATGAGTTTACAAACTTTAATCACTTTATTTCTTTCCTAACATGCTAAATGTGTATGTCATATGAAAATCATGCATTCATGGCTTTTAAAAATTAAATTAAAAATCTCTTTAAAATAAATTTTTCTTTAAATGATCAAATTTTGCATGAGATGGTCTTAGAAATTAATTATGAATGAGTTTACATACTTTAATCACTTTACTAACATGCTAAAATGTCATATGAAAATCATGCATTCATGGCTTTTAAAATCAAATTAAAATGAAATATTTATATAAATTGCATGTTTTGGCTAAAGTAAGAATATGAATACTATTATAACTATGCCAAAATGAACTTATAAATCAAATATTATAATTGAAAGGTATGCTACTTATAATTATTTATAAGCTTGCATATGAGTATAAATATAAAGATGTGCATTGTGTGACTTTCTTTCTCTTCTCTTTTAGCATAGTTTTGAATATGATTTTGCAAAGTGTATAGTTCACTTGAAAAGAACACAACACTTACTTAAATCCATTCCTATTCATTCCTATGTTATTACTTAAGAAGGATATTCACATTTGCATATGTAAATTGAATAAATAATTCAAACAAACAAACATAAACTTGTTGCATGATTCTCTTTCCATGCATTTCTTTTTGTACATGCACATGTATTTAAAAAAAGTGGTATATTAGCCTGGAAAATCCTGGGATTGCGAGGATTTAAAGTAATAAGTAGGTCCACCCCCCAGTGCTAATAATGGTGCCATACTCACTTATGTCTTTTATACTTGCAAATGTGCATATGAAAAATGGATAAAAGAATCCCTCTTTTCTACTTAACAAAATCATGCATCATAAACATATCCAAATTTTTTAAACAAACTCTCTTAGCATTCATCATTAAGGTGTGCTAAACACTTCCATTTGCATGTATAAATATGCTTAGGATCCATCCATATGTATGTTATACATGTTGGGAAAGAAATAAACGGTTGTGTGTTTTATGATATTATTTCACTTTACTTAATCTTGAAATGCCTTTCTTTTTTTTTTGAATAGATTTGTTTAGGGAAAATATAAACTTAGAATTAATGAAAACACATAAGAAAATATTCACTAAAGAAAATTCATTAATGAATTTACCTTAGTAATTACTTAAGGTAGGGAAGGAAAGAGAAGTTCTCTTCTCTTTTCCACTCTTTACAACACTTAGTAATTAATTGTAGGTTCATTCAAATGAAATCAAATCACAAAATAAAATTAACCAAAGAAATTAAATCACTTAAATGAAACCACCCTCTAAGTTGAATATCTTCACACTTAAAAAACTTCAACCTTAAAGCCTAGCTAAGCATGCCACATAAATCTTAAATAGCATACCATTAGGCTAAGTCACCACTTCTAGCTTTAGGTTAGGGCAGTGCATAGTTTGATGTTTGCTTTTACTTTATGATGTAATATTTTAGTCTAGATGTTAGGGTGTATGCGGATTGAATGGTAGAGGATCTTAGAACCATTATCTTGCGGGGATTGTGTTTAAGGGGCACTATAATAAAAATATAATTGCTTTTACTGTGCAGGTGCTTATACCCCTAAGCATAATCCAAAATAAGCCAGGTGGACTTAATTATGTGTGGAGTGCTAAGTCTAATTTATATATATACATGCTTGGGATTGTATGGTTTGTTTATCTAATCTCTATTTTGTAAGTTTTAGTTTGATTTCCTTTTCTTATTTTCATGTAATTTTGTAATTAAGATTTGGAATGATTGTTATAGGGATTTGGATGAACATTGGTTATAAGACTATGTCTTATGTACCATGTGAAACCTTTGGAGCAACCACATTCTAACCAACCAAAAGAAGAAAGAAGAAATAAGAGAGAAGTAATGAAGAATGAAGACCCCTATAATAATGAATTCCTTCTTAATTATAATTAGTTCATTTATAATCTAATTGTATAAGGGTACAGCTCAGCTACCCACATTTATTTTTGGGTTTGTGTGGTGGTGCCCGACTACGAAAGGCCTCTTATTCTTTATGCTAGTTTTATAAAATATTTGATATTTGTTTAGCTTGTGCATTAGAAATGACATGTTTTCCTAGTTTCTTCCTTTCTTTAGTGTATAGCCTGGATGATGATTAGGCTCTTAGGAAAAATAAATTTTCTATCCAACTAATCAACTCAAAACTAAAAATTAAATAACTCATAACCTCACATAAAGCTTAGGCTATAAAACAAGATAAATATTTTAGCAACCCCTTAGATGGATGTTGTATTTTCTTTCTCACATCATGCATAAAACATATATTATTTCAGTCTTGATTGGAGGGCTTCCACCTTTTCCAGAGAACTTGGCTTGACCTTTGAGAGGCATGGTGTAAACACACTTTCTTATCTTGCTGATTTTAACCCATAATCTAATTTCTCATGCATTAGGCATATGAATCTTATGGGCCTGTGTCAAATGAATTATCCAAATGAAAATAAAACATATGAAAAATTCCCATTAGATTTAAGTCATTAAATCATATCCTACATGATCTAGTCTCTTAGAGAGTGTGTTCAAGGTCTTAATATCTTTTTAAATAAACAACAACTTAGCTATCTTGCAAAAGCATATGACTTGCTTACATGTATTTAAAACTATAGGAGAGTTAGTTGGCAGTCACCCCCAGGTGATTGTATGTACAAACAGTCAGGTGGTTTATCCTCTTTTGTGAAGGTAAACCATATACCCATTTTTGCCTTAGATTTAGGTCGTGTTTTGGCCCTCGCCAAAGCTCCCTAGATTTAGATTCTAAGATTGCTTCTCCAGTTTGTGGGCTTGCCTCTATATGGAACTTAACGAACCCAATTTAAAATAAACCCTGCTTTACTTTTCCATGTAAAGCAGGGGAAGACTCTCTGGTACATATGAAGACCCATAGTCCTTAGGAGTCCTTATTGATGTGATTAGGTCTATTGTAGGGTGGTGACTTCTATCTTTTGAGATAGTACACCTTCTCTCATTATCATACTAATAAGAATATCTGTGAATCTGCATGGTGTCCTAACCAAGGCATAAATTATTTCTATTTTCATTTATCCTTCTTTCTCAAAAGAAGAATAAATGAAGGCATGAGATAGTATTTCACCACAAATTTTTCTGGCGACTCCGCTGGGGATAGTTTCTCTCTCCATCTTTGGTAAATGATCATTGTCTCCAAGTGTCGATAGTGGGTTTATATTTTATATGAACCCAAGACTATCTATCTTTTTGTTGGCACTTAGCTCATTTCATCCTTGAGCTAAGCTAGCCAACATCCTTTAGGTTTTGAGACCTCATTATAGGTCTTAAAGCACCTATTGGGTTCCCCAATGGGTGAAAACAAAAATTTAATAAAAATAAAATAACTAAAGACTTCCTCTTACCATTTCTATGGTAAGGTAAGGTTCATTTAAAATAAGAAGAATAAGTCTTTTATAAAAATATCAATTTTTAAAAGCACTTTTTCAAAATGCACATAATAAAATCTTTGCACAAAAATTCTTCATAAATCAAACTCACCTAACAATCTTTATGATTGTTATGTGTAGGATTTCCTCAAAGAATAGAATATACAATCATACTTTCAAAAAGCCCAAATGAACATCTTCATTCAAATCAATTGAATAAAGATTTCATTTTCAATAAAAACCAAAATCAACAATCATGAACATCTTCATTCAACTTGTTGAATGAAGATTTCATTTTCAACAAAAACAAAATCAACAATCATTTTTAAAATCAACAATCATGAACATCTTCATTCAACTTGTCGAATGAAGATTTTATTTCAACAAAAATAAAATCAACAATCATTTTCAAAATCAACAATCATATTTTCCAAAAGCCCCAAATGAACATCTTCATTCAACTTGTTGAATGAAGATTTCATTTTCAACAAAAACAAAATCAACAATAATTTTTCAAAATCAACAATCATTTTCAAATTCAACAATCATATTTTTTAAAAGCACTAAATGAACATCTTCATTTCAATTTATTTAATGAAGATTTCATTTTCAACAAAATTAAAATCAACAATCAATAATCATCTTTTCAAAATTAAAATAATATTTGGATCTTTCATTGAGCATACCCAAATTTGCTAAGTGAAGATCCACTTTTCAAAATCAAAAATTCAAACATCTTTCATTTCATTTAGCATAAAATTAAAATCCACTTTTCAAAATAAAAAAATTCAAACAACATTTGGATCTTTCATTTAGCATACCCAAATTTGCTTAGTGAAGATCCACTTTTCAAAATCCAAACTTCAAACAATATTTGGGTCTTTCATTTAGCATACTCAAATTTTCTAAAGTGAAGATCCACTTTTCAAAATCGAAGATTCAAACAACATTGGGATTTTTCATTTAGCATGTTGACCTCATTTTTAGGATGAACTCTCAACCCCTCCATCTTAGGCATAGGATTTCTCTTAGGCTTTAAGAGTTCCTTAATTTTAAGACACATCTAGTGATTAAGTGGACACTCAATCTAACCCTAGAGACTTAGAAGAGTTAGCCATAAGAATAGCTCATGCCTTATGGGTGTTAGGAAAGTTTGCCTACCATATAGCTTGAACCAAATTCCTCACTTCCTTCCTTCATGTCAAACTACAAATCAAGTCAACATCAAAGCTTAAATCAATTCCAACTTAATTGATTTATGCCAAACCCAAATAAATTCCACATGATTGAAACCCATGATTGAAACTGATGATTGAAGCTCATGATTGAAATTCCAAGTTTAAAATATTTCCTAAGTCATTTGATTCCCTCTCATGGACTTAGCCTCAAATCAAATCTCAATTCAAATTCAAGGAATTTTCTCACAATCCACTTATATTCTCATTTATATTCACATATATAAATGAAATATAAAGTCAAATCAATCAAACTAAACCCAAAAAATCAAATCCAAATTTCAAAAATCTTTCCTAAGTCCTTTGATTCCACCTTATGGACTTAGTTCAAATCAAGTTCAAATCACTTCAAATTCTTGAAATTTTCTCATAAACCATTTATATTCTCATTTATATTCATAAATATAAATGAAATATAAATTCAAACAACAAAACCAAATTCAAAATCAAACTCAAATTCATTCAAAATTCAACCTAAGCCTTTCAAGTCAAATTCTTGAACTTAGCCAAATCAAATTTAAATCAAGCCAAACCCTTGATTTTTCTTCATGATTCAATTCATCAATCATGAATCCAAATATAAATATAAACTTCAATCATCAAACCAAAACAAAATTCAAAAATCAAACCCAAGTCAAACTCATGTTCACCCTTTGAACTTGACATTTTTAAATGAATCAAAACCCATTTGACTTCAAATCTTTTGGAAGTGGATTTATATTTCAATCATAAGTCCATATGCAAGTTCTATCAAACTCAAATCAAGCTTTGACCAAGCCATTTGACCTACTTAGGCTCACTTGATCCAAAGTGACCTAAAGTACCCTCTTTGAGCCAAATTCTAATCCTTCCCAAATTGGATTGAACTAAGCCCAACTAAGCCTCACATTGTGAGCAACAATCATCATATGATGATCAATCACTCAAATTGGGTCAAACCAAGTCAAACCTAAGGGTTGACCAAGTCAACATTTGACCAAAATGAAACCCAACATAGCCAAAATCCACCATAGGCCAAATTGATTGAAACCATTGATCTAAGTTTATTCATGATCAATGTTTGAACTTGACCAAGTCAACATTTGAGCCTAATCTAGCCCAATTGGCCACTTGACCCAAGTTGACCCAACTTGACCTAAAAGTCAAAATGTGTCAAAACTTGATCTAAGCCAAATTGATTGAAACCAATGGGTCAAATTCATTCTAAAATGATTGTTGAACTTAACCAAAGCCTTAATTGGCCAACTAGACCCAACCTAGCCCAATTGACCTTGAACCCAACTTGACCTAAAAGGTCATTTTGAGCCAAATCCAAATATAAACTAAATTGTTTGGAAACAAAGATACCAATCCATTTCAAATGATCAACCAAACATAAACCAACCCATGACCTAACCCAAATAGGTCAAATGGGTCAAATTGATCAACTTGACCCATTTGACCTAAATGAAATCAAATGAACCAAATTCAAATATAAATGAAATTGAACCAAACCAATGATGCCAAAACATTTCAAATGGTCATATGAACTTGACCCAACCCTTGGTTTGACCAAATTTGACCAATTGCTCAACTTGACCCAAGTTGACCCATTTTGATCGAAATGGGTCAACATAGCCAAATCATATCAAACCAACTCCAAATTGAATGAAACTTGGCCTAACCCATTTTTCAATCATACCAAACATATTCAAATTGAAATCCAAGCCAAATGACCATTTTACCCCTACATCAAAGGGTAAATTTTGGTCAAATTCACTTAAAATTTGGTCAAATCCTCTCCATAACCACTTGGCACCCTCTTAGTGGACCAAGTGGACACTAGTGAGTGTGGTGCACCTAACCCATTGGGTCAGCCCAAACCAACCCAAGGTCAAAATCGACCTCTTCCTTCAAATTGAGCACATGGAAATCCTTCCTCCACTCAATTAAGCACATGACAACTTCCCCACTACCTCCCTCTAGCCAAAACGAACCATGTGCAAGCTCTAACAGAAAAAACAACCCAATTAAGGAGGTCAATTGGATGAAAATGGCATCTCTAAGCTCATCCGTGATTGCTCTAGGGGGAGATATACTCCCCCTAATTTCATTTCAATTCAACACTCTCTAATTTGATTGAGCTCAGGGAAGCCAGAGGAACCATTTCCAAGTCTCCCCAAGCTTCCTAGAGTGAGTTCAAATTTCCCATTTCTCAATTTTCTTAGACTAAAAATAGGGGAGCTTCCTCGCTAATCCATTCAATACTCTAAACCAATTCAATTCACTTTGCAAGCTTCATCAGGGAACTCAATCGAGTTCACTCAAGCCTTCACACAAGTTCTCCAAGCAAGAAAGGGAGGAAAACTCTTGACCAAGATTGAGCCCACTTGAAGGTGATATTTGGTCCATAGGAAGATCCATCCAATTTCAACACCTCAAAACTTCAACAAGGCTTCATCTCCACTAGACGAAGCTACTTCAAGAGAATCGAGTGTCGGTGATAGCCTCGATAAGGTATTCCATTAAATTGAGCTTAAATTAGCCATGGTGTGGTCCTTTGTGAAGTAAAGTTTCACCCCAAGAAAATCTAGCCATTGGATGTGTTCCCCTTTACTCTTAGATCGTGTGGGTTGAATTTTTTTTTTTTCAATCTGAGCTCAATCGAGCTTGGATCTTCCCCTAGATGATGGATGGTGGCCATCTCCTGTAGGGAAGATCAGGGATGGATCATGGGCCATCCATCTGTGTATTTTGGATGGACAACCATGATTAAGACACGTAGATCCCTCATTTTAACCCTTAAGAATTGCGAGCTTGATCTCAGTCATTCGATTCTTGATCGGACCGATGGGGAGAAAGTGCGTAGCACCGTCGCTGACGCGGCACTATGATGTGATAAGTTAAGTGACAATTCCCATCATGCCACATGAAAAGCACGGATTACATCAGCCTCCACGTGGCACCGATGGGATTAGTCACATAATTAGGGGATTAATTACCTAAATAATCATGAAAACTTCAAATATTCATATCTAACTGTAGAAAAATCAAAAAATATAAATAAATTGCATATGAAAGATAATTGAATGTAGAATATTATAAAATTAATTTTGATAGATTTTAAATAGTGTTTTTGAATGTGGGTTTTATTGGAAATATAATTAGGGTAATTACCCTCTAATTATTCCATTAATTAATCTCAAACTTCTCATGTGTATTTAGTGGGATGACTTCTACCTCCCTAATTTTCTTGGACATTTATTAATGGTTTAATTAGGATAATTGCTGGATTCATTCCTAATTACTCTCCTAATATAATTAAGCCTAATTATGTGTGTAATCATTAGTTTAATCCCTTGATTGAGTTAATTAAGGTTAGTTTAAGTGAACAGAAGGTTTAGAAATAATTTTGGGATATTTTCCTTAAGTTATTCTTTAAACCCCATCTTTCTTCCATAATCTAGATTTAATTAAGGATTAATCCACTAATTACCTACCTAATTAATTTGATAAAATTTTCAAAATATTTTAGAACTTAACTAATTCACTTTGGGTAGATGCTTAGGTGTTTAATAACCTAAGTGGTTTAAGGAAATCAAAACCTAACCCATATGTGTGGGAAGGATTATGAAAGTACTTAACTTAAACCCTTTCTTAATTAATCATTAATTATGAGCCAATTGTGTTAGGCCTTTTCTTCTTAGGTGCATTACTGATTTAAATTCCTTATGGAGTTTTATGTCATATCATTGGCTCATAATTCTTTGATTAAATATAAGGTGGTATAGGTAATGGGTAATTAATACACTTAATGTACACCTTAACCTAATCAAAATATAAAATCATATAATCATCTAAAAATTAAACAAAAATAATTTACATATGTAGGAATGGGTTAGGACCAGAAACTCATTTCATACATTTCTCAAATTAAAATCAAACTCAAAATCAAACAAAATCTCTTTTAAAAAAATTTGATTTACTTTAATTAATTCTATTCCATAGGATTGTCTTTAGGAATTAATTAGGGTGAATGAATTTGCATTACTTTCATCATTTTATTTCTTTCCTAGCATGTTAAATATGTATGTCATATGAAAATTACGCATTCATCTTTTTAGAAAATCAAAATTAAAATAAAATATTTTCTTTATGTCAAATTGCATATTTTGGCTAAAGTAAAAATATGAATGGTTATTATCACTATTAAATTCAAAATTATTTTTAAAATTTATAAATCAAACATTAAAATTGAAAGGTATGCTACTTATAAATATTTATAAACTTGCATGTGAGAAATATAAAGATATGTATTATGTGGCTTTCCTTCTCCCTCTCTTTCTTAACATAGAAGTGTATAGGATTGGTAAAGTGTATAGTCCATTTGAAAATGACATAACATTTGCTTAAATCCATTTTTATACATTCCTATGTCATGACTTAAGAAGAATTCTACATCACACATATAAATTAAACAAACAAACTAAAAATCAAATAAATATAAACTTTTGCATCTTTCTTTTTTCATTTATTTCTTTTATACATGCATATGTATTTAAGGAAAGCGGTATATTAGTCTGGACAACCCCGTGGTTGCGAGACTTTAAGTAGTTCTAAGTAGGTCTTGTACCTTACACCCCTAGTGCTAACAATGGTGCCGTACTCACTTATGCCTTTTATACATACACATGTGCATGTGAATATAGGATAATATAATACCCCTTTTTCTACTTAATGAAAATCATACATCATAAAGCATCCAAATTTTCTTAAGTAATACTACTTAGCATCTATCATTACGTGTGCTAGACATTCTCATTTGCATGTATAGATATGCTTAGGATTCATCCATATGCATGTTATATATGTTGGGAAAGAAATAAAATGGTGTGTGTTTTGTGATATTATTTCACTTTATTTAATCTTAAAATGCCCTTTCTTTTTTAATAGGTTTATTTAGAGTTATTCTAAACTTAGGATTAATTAAAACACATAATAAGACATTCACTAAATAAAATTAAACATGAATTTTCTTTAAGAAATTACTTAAGGTAGGGAAGGAAAGAGAAGTTTTCTTCTATTTTGTCTCTATTTATGACTTAGTAATTAATTGTAGGTTCATTCAAACTTAAACGAATCACCAAATAAAAATCAGCCAAATCAACTAAACACTTAAATGAAACCACCCATCTAAGTTGAACATCTTCACACTTAGAAAATCCAAACCTTAAAGCCATAGCTAAGCATACCACACAAACCTTTTAAAGCTCACACATTAGATTAAGTCATAATTTCTAGCTTTAGGTTATGGTGGTGCATGGTTTGATGTTTGATTTTATTTTATGATATTTTATTTCAATTTGGATGTTAGGGTAAATTTTCATAGAATGAATGGTAGGATGATTTAGTCTAATCATTATTTTCTAGGGATTGTTTTAAGGGTGTCAGAATAAAAAATATAATGCTGCTTGTAGGTGCTTATGCCCCTAAGCATAATCCTATAGGCCAGGTGGGCTTGGTTACGCATGTGTGGGTTGCTAAGTCCAATATACATTCTTGGGATTTATATGGTTTGTTTAGCTAATCTCTATTTTGCTAGTTAGATTAGATTTTTTTTTCTTTTCATATAAATTTTTGCAATTAGGATTTTAGAATGATTGTTATGGGAGATTAGGATGAACATTGGTCATAAGATCTCATCTTATGTATCATGTGAAGCGTTTGGAGCATCTATATTCCAACCATCCAAATGAAAAGAAGGAACCAAAGAAAAAAGAGAAGAAAGAAGAAAGAAGAAAAGAAGAAAGAAGAAAGAAGAAAGAAGAAATGAAGAATGAAGACCCCCATAACATGAATTTCTTTATTTGATTGTAAATTAATTCATTCATAATCCGAGTTGTATAAGGGTAGAGCTCAGCTACCCAATCTATTTTTTGGGTTTGTGTGGTGGAGTCTGACCAGAAATGGTTTTTATTCTTTTGCATTAACTTTATAAAATGTTTGATATTTTATTTAGCTTGTGCATTAAGATGAAATCATTTTCCTAGTTTCTTTCTTGCTTGATGTATGGCCTGGATGACAATTAGGCTCTTAGGGAAAAATAAATCTTCTACCAAATTAATCAACTCAAAATTAAAAATAAATAATTCATAACCTCACCTAAAGCTCAGGCTAAAAATCAAGATAAAAGAATTAGTAACCCCTTATCTAAATGAGTATTACTGTTCTAACATCATGCATAAAAGCATATTATTTCACTCTTGAAATAGAGGGCTTCCACCTTTTCCATAGAACTTGGCTTGACCTGTGAGAGCCATGGTTGAAACACACCTCTTTATCTTGCTGCTTTTGGCCCATAATCTAATTTCTCATGCATTAGGCATAAAAAGATCCTAAAGCTGTGTCAAATTAATTGTCCAAAAATAAAAGTAAAATGTAACAAAATTTGCATTAGATTTAAGTCATTAAAGTATGCCCTACATAATCTAGTTTCTTAGGGAGTGTGTTTAAGGACTTAGTCTTATTCTAAATAAATAACAACCTTGCTATCTTACATAAATCATTAGACTTTCCTACATGAATATAAAATAGTAGGAGGAGTTAGTTGGAGGCCACCCCCAGATGATTGTAAGTCCAACAGTCGGGTGATTTATCCTCTCTTGTGGAGGTAAACCAAATACTCATTTTCTCATTAGATTTAGGTTGTACTTTTGACCCTTGCCAAAGCTCTCTAGATTTAGGTTCTGAGACCGCTTCTTCCCTTTGTGGGCCCTAAGCATAAATCCTCACCTCTTAGGAGTTTCCATAACCTTATATTATGGGATTGTAAGCCCTACATTTCTAATAAAAAAATCAACTCAAACAAATTAATTCAATTTCAAAAATATAGGGCCTAACCATAGGGTAGTTCGAGATGCTTACTAAGCTTCCTAGTATCTTAAGCATCCCCTACTTATTTTCATTTTGCCTCGATAAGAATTTTCTTCTCTTGATCGATCCCACTTGACTTTCTAAAAATAAACCAATCGATTGATCCTCACCCTTTTGATTTCTTTGGAGACAACGATCATTTACCTTAATTGAGAGTATTCCTAAGGAATCCTATTCCTTAGGATGTAATTAATTATGGGGGCTTGCCCTTATAGGGAACTTAATGAACCCGGTTTAAAATAAACCCTACTTTACTTTTTCATGTAAAGTAGGGGAAGAATCTCACATTTCAAAGACCCATAGTCTTTAGAGTCTTTATGATTAGGTCCATTGTTGGGTGTTGACTTCTATCTCTCGAGATAGTACATCTTTCTCAATGTCATACCCGATCACCCTAATAAGAATATCTGTGGATCTGCATGGCGTCCCAACATAAGATATTATATATATTTTTATTTTCATTCATCCTCTCCTTTTTTCTGAAAAGGGAGATAGATGAAGGCGAAGATGCATATAAACATTCTTAAAACCCACACATACCCAAATTTTCTAAGTGAAGATCCACTTTTTAAAATAAAAAATTCAAAAAACATTTGGATCTTTCCTTTGCATACTCAAATTTGCTAAGTGAAGGTACACTTTTCAAAATCAAAATCACCAAAACATGAAACACATTTGGATTCCCTTAGCATACTTAAATTTGCTATGAATCCTTTTTGAAATAAAAAAAATCAAAACATGAATCACATTTGGATTTCCTATTTAGCATACCTAAATTTGCTAAGTAGAAATCCTCTTTTCAATAATAACAAAAGAACAAAATCAATCACATTTAGATTCCTTTAGCATACCTAAATTTGCTAAGAATCCTCTTTCAAACAAAAATCAAAACATGAAACACACTTGGATTTCCTATTTAGCATACCTATATTTGCTAAGTAGAAGTCCTCTTTTCAACAAAAACAAAAGAATAAAATCAATCACATTTGGATGCTAAATTTGCTAAGAATCCTCTTTTCAAACAAAAATCAAAACATGAAACACATTTAGATTTTCTATTTAGCATACCTAAATTTGCTAAGTAGAAATCCTCTTTTTCAAAATCAAAAGAATAAAACCAAACACAGTAGGACCCTTCATTTAGTATACCTAAAATTTGCTAGGTGAAGATTCCATTTTCAAATTCATATGATTCACAAAATAAGCAAAAGAAGAAGAACATTGTTTTCAAACACCTCACCTAGCATACTTAAATTTGCTAAGAGAGGCAATTCCAAAAATTACAAATCAAAACACAAAATCAATTGACCCTTTACTTTAACATACCAAAATTTGTTAAATGAAGGGTCCTCAAACTCAAAATTCAAAATAAAATATGAACCTATGGAAGCATCTCTCCAAAAATATTTAAACCCATTTTCAACATACCCAAATTTGTTGAAAATGGATTCTAAATTAAAAAATTCCCTTTCCAATCAATCTTAAAATCTCTTCTAAATTCATTTGAGCCCCACTTAACACTTTCAAGTTGTTGAGTGTGGGTTCACATTTTAAATTTAAAATTCAAAAATCAACAAAGCAAGAAATTTTATTCAAGTTTATTTTTAACATTGCAGACTTTTCAGTCAACTTCTGTCAGTTTCAATTTCAGTTTCAACTAGTTCATTGCAATGATAGTGCAGAAGTATGTGTTCACTTTTTCTCATGGGATGGATCTGGCCTTGGATCAGGCCAACCTCTCATGCTCTGACTATGCCCACCTCATCAACTTTGGTTGAGGCTTTGAGGGGGCCAGGATTACATGTAAGGGAACCCCCCTTATCACAGTTAGTAAAAGCATGGTGATTGGGCAGAAGTTGGTCATCCAGGTCGACATGCCATCTAATTTGAGATCTCACCAAGAGGAAGGCGTGGTATTTCCCAATAACAAGAAGTGCGTGATAATGCTAGTGCACCTGGTTGTTCCCCATGTTGCCAGGGCTGCTAGTACCCACTCTTGACACCTTCTAAGGCTCCTGATTCTTGGATTGCCTCCCCACTTTTGGTTGGGTCCATCACTCGCTACCACTGTGACTCAGCAGGAACAATAACCACATGATCAAGCCATATCACACTTGCATAGAGAGAGAGAGAGAGCTAGAGGCAACTACATGGTATGTGGTTGAGGAGACACTCAGGATAGTCTCTCCTCTCATTATGAAAACCAGTTTCACACCCCCCTCTCTGATTCTGATAGAGAGGATTTTAGAAGGATTTTTGCTTCAACTCTGCCAATAGTTCATTTCGTGCTCCCATTAGTGAGAGGAGATCATACCAGCTGAGGATAGTTCGAAGCAGATTCCTGACGATCTAGTCTTGATTTGAGATCATCCCCATAGCATGGAAACTTAAGAAGAGGGCTAGAGAAGCCTGTACATCAGTTCATATCACTAACCGGGAGCATCAGAGGTACATTACAATCATCCTCGACATGGATTTTAGATCGATGCAACCAAATCAAGATCTTATCACGGGACTACCCATCACGATAGTAGCTCTGCTCGAGAGAGGTGGTGCCTCCACCACATCACTCTACTTTGCGTCCACTACCTCATGTATAGGTTCCAGCATCTACCATTCCACCAAAGGCCATGAAGGCTGCATCTGGGGAGAAGAGGACCCCATTGGTTATCCGGCTATAGCTAAGAGATCCCATTCCATCTACACCGCCTTTTGGGTCTCTAGCTTGACCGCTCCAGCCAGGAAAGGAAGGAATGACCTGAGTATCATAGTCATCCCGTCACCACCACCACCATAACAAAGCAAGGGAGGAGAAGAGGGAGCAGGAGATACCCACTTGCCCACCATCCCTAAATCCATCTCTAAGGATAGCTCTCTCTCTAGCACTAATAGAGGTTAGATGTCTATTAGTTCATGACAATGATCCTACTACCCGTCAGCCCCAATCTTTCATACCTGTTTAGTTAGACCGATCCCTAGATATTATGGCTCAGTATCAAGTTGAGAAGCATAAAATCTTAGGGTATGCCTTGTCTTATTTAGAAGATGAGAAGACCAGCTTTGATCCTAACGAGGATGATCTATTAGAGGATTCAGTAGGAGTTCAACATAGTAGACAACAAGGGTTCTCTTCTATGTGATCATCAGACTATGGAAGGTGATGTGGCAGAGCAGGAAGACACAATCCACTCGGCTCAACACCTCCGTCAGTAATTAAAGCAAAATGATGAATAAATAGATAGGATGGAGAAGCAGCTTGAGGATTTGCTAGCAGCTATTTTAGCACTCTGGAACCAAGCATCGATAGTTCATTCTACCATAACAGAGACTAATCAACTAGGGTTGGTGCATGTCTTGGATCCAGACAACCTTACCCCTAGTAGAGTGGGACAACACTAGTTTGTATAGGAAGGTAGTGGATAGTACCTCCATAGAGGAAAAATATATCAAAACCATGGTTGAGCAGTAGGTGAGAGAAGCATTGGCTCAAGCCCAAGGAGGGTCATCGATTCCAAAGGGTAGACCATACCCAGAGGAATTCAATGCCATCCAATATCCTAAGGGTTTTGTGTCACCTTCTTTCAAGAGCTTTGATGGCAGTGAGAACCCGAGACAACATATTGTGCATTTTAGAGCCAATTATTGCAATGCTGTTGGCAGTGACACTTTACTCTTCCATTTCTTCATCAGTAGCTTAGCAAGTATAGCCTTCAATTGGTACGCTGAACTTCTTAGTAGTTTTGAAGACTTTTGCTGAGTTGGAGCAACTCTTCATCAAGAGGTTTGCTGGAGCTCAATAAAGGGTGACTGTAGGCAATCTCATTGTGGGTCAATAACACAATGGTGAGTCCTTCATTGATTACATTCTCAGATAGCATAATTTGAGTATGAAATGCTAACCACAGCTGTCTGAACAACATGCCATTGAGATTCTGCTTAAGAATATCCATAGCCTAGTTGTCTTCATGCTTAAAGGTTTCACCATCAAAACCTTTGAGAAGCTAATCAATAAGATGGCTAGCTTACAGGGAGAAGCCAAATAGTTGCCTTTTCTTGATCAAGATAAAGCCGAAGCTGCAGAAGGTGCATGAGAAGAAACTAGGAGTAGTGACAGCAGTAGATAAGGGGAAATAGCCGATCAAAGAGTAGTTTGAGAGACCTCAAGCTCCACAATCGTCACTTCCACCTCCTCTACCACCACCGAGATAGTCCTACCGTCCCACAGAGCCTCCATGGCTGCATCCTCCTCATCCATATCAAGAGAGTGACACATACCCATCGTATGGTCCACCCACTTTTGGATAAACTTAACAAGCCTTATTCATTTAAGTGAGGTAATCAAGAAGATCTTTAAGAACCTCTCAAAGAAGCCTAATTTTTAGCTACCCAAACCTAGGAGGCTAGAGGAAGTGGCAAAAGCAATGGTCCTAACTTTTTCCTCTACCATTGCATGCTAGGTCATATTTTAGAATATTGCTTTACATTCAAGGACTGACTTGAACATAGTTTCAAGATCGATGCTATAGTTATCCCGAAGGAATACCTTGTAGAACAACAATCTAGTTCCATTAGGGTAATCCTTGGGAATACTAGCGATCCTTCCAAAATCAAAGAAGGTTAGGATATCTCCTTATCCCGTACTTCTAAGAAGATTGTATAGAAAATCAAGAAACTTTCCTTCCAGGTGCCTGAGATAGCTCAAACCTCCAACATCAAGGAAGGTTTGGAAGTTGCCAGAGCTAACTCAGGGAAAGGGAGAATTCAGTAGCAACAGTAGCCTATGCAGCCCATGATAGTCACCAGAATCAATCAATGAGCCCAGTTCCCACAATACTACTACTGACTTTGGTGAAATATTTCTACCTTCATCTATTCTTTTGAAGAGGATAAATGAAAACAAAAATATACACCCTTTCATTGGGACACCACGTAGATCTGTAGATGTTCTTATTAGGGTGATCGGGTATGACATTGAGGAGAGGTGTACCATCTAGAGAGATAGAAGTCACCACCCTATAATGGACCTAATCACCTCAATAAGGACTCCTAAGGACTATGGGTCTTCAAAATGTACCAGAGATTCTTCCCCTATTTTACATGGAAAAGTAAAACTGGATTTATTTTAAATCAGGTTCGTTAAGTTTTTTATAGGGGCAATCCCCCATAGTTAATTACATCCTAAGGAATAGGATTCCTTAAGAATACTCTCGATTAAGGTAAATGATCATTGTCTCCAAAGATTTCTAAAAGATAGGACTATCAATCATTAGTTTATTTTTAGAAAGTCAAGTGGGATCGATCTAGAGGTGGGAGTTCTTATCGAAGCCAAATGAAAACAAGTAGAAGATGCTTAAGATACTAGGAAGCCTAGTAAGTATCCCAAACTATCCTATGGTTAGGCTTTACATTTTTGAAATTGAATTAAATTATTTGAGTTGAATTTTTATTAGAATGCTAGGGCTTATAATTCTATGATATAAGGTCACAAAAATGCCTAAGAGGTGAGAATTTATGCTCATAGCCCGCAAAGAGAAGTAGCAACCCCTAAACTTAAATCTATGGAGCTTTGAAGAGGGCCAAAAGCACGACCTAAATCTAAGGCAAAAATGGGTATTTGATTTACCAACACAAGAGAGGATAAACTACCTGATTGTTGGACTTACAACCGCCTGGGGGTGACTGCCAACTAACTCCTCCTACGATTTTAAAATATGTAGGCAAGTTAAAATACTTTTGCAAGATAGCTAAGCTTTTATTTATTTAGAAAGAGACTAAGTCCTTAAACACACTCCCTAAGAGACTAGATCATGTAGAGCATGCTTTAATGACTTAAATCTAATAGAAATTTTGTTACATTTTATTTTTATTTTGGATAATCAATTTGACACAGGCTTTAGGATTTACATGCCTAATGCATGAGAAATTAGATTATGGGCCAAAATCAGCCAGATAAAGAGGTGTGTTTCACCATGGCTCTCATAGGTCAAGCCAAGTTCTTTGGCAAAGGTGGAAGCCCTCCAATAAAAAGTGAAATAATATGCTTTTTTATGTTTAATGTTAGAAAAGTAAGATAACATCTAGCTAAGGGGTTGCTAATTCTTTTTTCTTATTTTATAACCTAAGATTTAAGTGAGGTTATGAGTTATTTTTATTTTTAATTTAAGTTGTTTAATTGGATAGAAAATTTATTTTCCTAAGAGCCTAATCGTCATCCAGGTCATACATCAAAGTAAAGAAGAAACTAGGTAAAGATGCCATCTTAATGCACAAGTTAAACAAACATCAATCAATTTATAAAACTAGCGTAAAAGAATAAATTGCCATTTGTGGTTGGGCTCCACCACACAAACCTAAAAAATAAATTGGGTAGCCAAGCTCTACACTTATACAACCTGGATTACAAATGAATTAATTACAATTAAGCAGGAATTCAGGTTATGGGGGTCTTCATTCTTCATTTCTTCTTTCTTCTTTCTTTTTTCTTATTTTTTCTTTCTTCTTTTAGTTGGTTGGAATGTGGTTGCTCCAAAGGCTTCACATGGTACATAAGACATATTCTTATGACCAATGCTCATCCTAATCCCCCATAACAATCATTCTAAAATCCTAATTACAAAAGTACATGAAAATGGGAAAAAGGAAATCTAACTAACACCTGCAAAACATAGATTAACCAAACAAACTATACAATCCCAAGCATGTATATGTATAAATTGGACTTAGCACCCCACACATGGATAATCAAGTCCACCTGGTCTATTTTGGATTATGCTTTGGGGTATAAGCACCTGCATAGCAAAAGCAGTTAAATTTTCATTACATCGCCCCTTAAAAATCACCTATAGAAGATAATGGTTAGACTAAGATCGCCCTACGATTCAGTCTATGCACATGCACCCTAACATCCAGACTAAAAGAAAACATTATAAAATAAAAGCAAACATCAAACCATGCACCGCCCTAACCTAAAGCTAGAAATGGTGACTTAGCCTAATGTGTGTGCTACTTAAGGTTTATGTGGTATGCATAGCTAGGCTTTATGGTTGAAGTTTTCTAAGTATGAAAATGTTCAACTTAGAGGGTTTATTTCATGTAAGTGATTTAGTTGCTTTGATTGATTTTATTTTGTATTTTGATTTGGTTTTAGTGAATCCTATAATTAATTACTAAGTTGTAAAGAGAGAAAAAGAGAAGAAGGTTCCTCTTTCCTCCGTATCTTAAGTAATTTCTAAGGTAGATTCATATTTGATTTGTATTTAGTGAATATTTTATTATGTGTTTTAGTTAATCCTAAGTTTAGATTTTCCCTAAACAAACCTATTCAAAAAGAAAGGCATTTTAAGATTAAGTAAAGTGAAATACTATCACAAAACACACATCACTTCATTTCTTTCCCAACATGTGTAACATGCATATGAATGAATCCTAAGCATATCTATACATGCAAAATGGAAATGTTTTACACTTTAATGATGAATGCTATGAGAATTTGTTTAAGAAATTTGAATGTTTTTATGATGCATGATTTTGTTAAGTAGAAAAAGAGGGATTCTTTTATCCATTTTTCATATGCACACATATAAGTATGAAAGGCATAAGTGATGACACTATTGTTAGCACTAAGGGTGTAAGGTACAAGACCTACTTATGGCTACTTAAAGCCTTGCAACCCCGAGGTTGTCTAGACTAATATACCACTTTGCTTAAATATATACACATGTACGAAGAAATGAATGGAAAAAGAAAAATGCAAAAGTTTGTGTTTGTTTGTTTGATTTGTTTATGCAATTTATATGTGTAAGTGTAGATGTCCTTCTTAAGTAATAACATAAGAATAAATAGGAATAGATTTAAGTAAGTGTTGTGTTATTTTCAAATGAACTATACACTTTGACAAATCCTATTCAAAACTATGTTAAAAGAAAAGAGAAGGAAAGCCACACTATGCACATCTTTATATTTTTACTTACATGCAAGCTCATAAATAATTATAAGTAGCATACCTTTCAGTTTTGGTGTTTGGTTCATAAGCTTTCAAAGTAATTTTGGATTCAATAGTGATAATAGCCATTCATATTCTTAATTTAACTAAAACATGCAATTTGACATAAAGGAAACATTTCATTTTTAATTTGATTTTCAAAAAAAGCATGAATGCATGATTTTAATATGGCATGCACATTTAGCATGCTAGGAAAGAAATAAAGTGATGAAAGTAATGTAAATTCATTCACCCTAATTAATTCCTAAAGATAATCCTATGAATAAGATTATTTAAAGTGAATCAAAATTTGTTTTAAGGAGAGTTTGAATTTTGTTTGAGTTTGATTTCAATTTGAGAAATGTGAGATGAGTTTGCTGGCCCTAACCCATTCCCCCATGTGTGAGTTATTTAAGTTCAATTTTTGGGTGATTAGATCAATTTTATGCTTTGGTTAGGTTAATGTGTGAATTAAGTGTGTTAATTACCTTACCTACACCACTTTAACATATTTAATCACATAAGTATGAGCCAATGTATAACATAAAACGACACAAGAAATTCAAATTAGCAATGCACCTAGGAAAGAAAGGGCCTAATGCAATTGGCTCACAATTAGTGATTAATTCATTTAAAGAGTTTAATTTAAGTACTTTCATAACCCTTCCCACACATGTGGGTTGAATTTTGATTTTCTTAAAGCTACTTAGGTTATTGAACACCTAAGCACCTACCCAAGATGTATTAGTTAAGTTCTAGAATATTTTGAAAATTTTATCAAAGTAATTAAGCAAGTGATTAGGGGATTATCCCTTAATTAAGTTTGGATTAAGAAAGGAAAGGGGTATAGGGAATGGCTTAGGAAAAATCCCCCAAACCCATTCCATAAACCTCTTCTCTACTTAAGCAAGGCTTAATTAACTTAATGAAGGGACTAAACCACTGTTCATATGCTTAATTACCCTTAATTACATAAAGAGGGTGATTAAGGATTCATTACATGATCTCAATAATTAACTTATCAATAAATCCCAAGAAAATTAGGGGAGGTAAAGGACATCCCACTAAATATACTAGAGAAATTTAAAATGAATTAATGAAGTAATTAGGGAGTAATTAGAGTTATTAAAGTTTCATTAAAACCCTAATTAAGGAAAACACACTATTTAAAATCCATTAAAACATTTTTAGATTATTCTCCTAAGAAATATCTTTATAATGCATTTCACCTTATATTTTTATGATTTTTCTAAAATTAGTTATGTTATTTTGAAGTTTCCATGATTATCCATTAATTAAATCACCTAATTAAGTGATTAATCCCATTGCCATGTGGAGGCTGACGCGGCACACGTTTCCATGTGGCATGATGGGAGAGGTCACTTATATTGTCACATCATAGTGCCACATCAGCGGCGGTGCTACGCACTTTCTTGTCACCCGTCGATCAAGGATCAGACGGATGAGATCAAGCCATCAGTTCTTAAAGGATTAAATTGGGGATCCTACGCATCTTGATCATGGCTGTCCATCCAAAATGTGTAGATGGATGGACCATGATCCATCCCTGAGCTCACCTATGGGAGTTGGCCACTGACTATCTTTCATGGCATGATTTGAGCTCAATTGAGCTCGGATTGAGCTCAAACTCAACCCACACCATCATCATGCAAGGAAGAAGACATCCAATAGCTAGTTTTACATGAAGTAAAAATTCCTTTCATAAAATACCACACACTCCCTATTCTACGATCAATTTTGATCCATACCTCACCTGAGGCTATCACCGGCGCTCGAATTCATTGATGTAGCTTCGTCTAGTGGAGACGAAGCTCTGTTGAAAGTTTTAAGCCTTGGAGTTGAGTAGATCTTCTGATGGACCAAGCTCACCTTCAATTGAGTTTGGCCTTGGTCTAAAGCCCCTCTCCCTTGCCTTGAGAACTTGGATGAAGCTTGGAGTGAGTTCGATTGAGTCCTCTGAAGAAGCTTGCAAGAGGAATTGGATTTATTTGAAGTATTGAGTGAGATGGATATTTGGTGGAGCTCCCTTATTTTCGGTTTAAAGAAATGGAATTGGGCTAAGGAAGCTTGGAGGAACCTTGGAGTGCTAGCTCTGAGTTCCCTAAGCTCAATCAAGTGTGTGTGATGTGGAATGAAGTGGAAATTGGGGGAGTATATCTCCCCCAAGGTGAATCGGACAGCCGTGAAGAGCTTTTCCATTTTGATCCAATTCACCCTATTCAATGGGTTTGTTAGGCTGTAAGGACTTGCACATGGTTTGATTTTGAGGGTGGAGTGGAGTAGTGAAGCTCCCATGCGTTTTAATTGAGTGGAGGAGGGATCCCATGTGCTCAATTCTTAATTGGGTGGTCGGTTTGGCCATTGGGTTGGGTTAGGCAGCCCCAAACCCAATGGTTCATGTGTACCATGTCCATTAGTGACCATTTGGTCCACAAAGAGGATGCCAAGTGTCCATGAAAAGGAATTGACCAAATTCCAAGTGGTTTTGATTTTAGGTTACCCTATGGCCTAAAGGTAAAATGGTTATTTGGCTTGGATTTCAATTTGAATATGTTTGGTATGATTGAAAAATGGGTTGGGCAAGGTTTCAATGAATTTGGAGTTGGTTTGATATGATTTGGTTCATGTTGACCCATTTAGGTCAAAATGGGTGAACTTGGGTCAAGTTGACCAATTGGTCAAATTGGGTCAAACCAAGGGTTGGGTCAAGTTCATATGATCATTTGAAATGTTTTGGCATCATTGATTCGGTTCAATTTGATTTGTATTTGGATTTGGTTCATTTGATTTCATTTAGGTCAAATGGGTCAAGTTGACCAATTTGACCCATTTGACCTATTTTGGTTAGGTCATGGGTTGGTTTATGTTTGATTGATCATTTGAAATGGATTGGTATCTTTATTTCCAATTAATTTGTTTTATATTTGGATTTGGCTCAATTTGACCTTTTAGGTCAATTTGGGGACAATTGGGCTAGGTTGGGTCTAGTTGGACAATTGGGGATTTGGTTAAGTTCAACAAGTGATTTGGAACAAACTTGACCCATTAGTTTTAATCAATTTGGCTTAAATTAAGTTTTGACACATTTTGACTTTTTAGGTCAAGTTGGGTCAACTTAGGTCAAGTGGCCAATTGGGCTAGGTTAGACTCAAATGATGACTTAGTCAAGTTTAAACATTGATCATGAATGAGTTTTGATCAATGGTTTCAATCAATTTGGCCTATGGTGGATTTTGGCTAGTTTAGGTATCATTTTGGCTAAGCATTGACTTGATCAACCCTTAGGTTTGACTTGGTTTGACCCAATTTGAGTGATTGATCATCTCATGATGATTGTTTCTCACAATGTGAGGCTTAGGTGGGTTTAGTTTAATCCAATTTGGGTAGAATTAGATTTGGCTCAAAATGGGTAGTTTAGGTCACTTTGGGTAAAGTGAGCCTAAGTAGGTTAAATGGCTTGGTCAAAGCTTGATTGGGTTTGATTGAACTCATATATGGACTTATGATTGAAATATAAATCCATTTGCAAGTGATTTGGAGTCAAATGGGTTTTGATTCACTTCACAATTTCAAGTTTAAAAGGATGAACATGAGTTTAACTTGGGTTTGATTTTTGAATTTAGTTTTGGTTTGATGATTAAAGTTTATGTTTATATTTGGATTCATGATTGAAGGCTTGATTGAATCATGAAGAAAAAAAATTAGGGGTTTGACTTGATTTGAATTTGATTTGGCTAAGTTCAAGATTTTGACTTGAAAGATAGATTGGATTTTGGTTGAATTTGGATTTGATTATTTTGAATTTATTTTTGATTTGAAGATTGAAGTTTATGTTTATATTTGGATTCATGATTGAAGGATTGATTGAATAATGAAGAAAAATCAAGGGTTTGGCTTGATTTGAAATTGATTTGGCTAAGTTCAAGAATTTGACTTGAAAGGCTTAGGTTTAATTTTGGTTGAATTTGGATTTGAATTTTGAATTTATTTTTGCATATTTGAATTTATATTTCATTTATATTTGTGAATATAAATGAGAATATAAATGGAGTGTAAAAAATTCTTTGAATTTGAATTGATTTTATTTGATTTGAACTAAGTCCATGAGAGGGAATCAAAGGACTGAGGAAATATTTTGGAGTTTGGAATACAATCATGTGCTTCAATCAAAAGTTTAAATTATTTAGAATTGATTCATGATTTGAGAAAATCCATTGAATTGATTCAAGGTTTGAGTTAGAGTTGGAGTTGATATGAGTTTTACTTGAAGGGAGGAAGTGAGGAATTTATTTCAAGCTATAGGGTAGACAAATATTCCTAACACCCCTAAGGCATGACCTATTCCTATGGCTAACTCTTCTAAGTCTCTAGGGTTAGGTTGAGTGTTCACCTAATCACTAGAAGTGTCTTAAGATTAAGGAACTCTTAAAGTCTAAAAGAAGTCCTATGTTTAAGATGGAGGGGTTGAGAGCTCATTCCAAAAATGAGGTCAACAAAGGTCCCAATAGGTGTGGTGTGACTAACAAGGTACATTGCACATATTAGTGTTGATCGAAATGATCAATAATACCGAACAATCATAAACACTAATAGAAATGATGTACTCATGACCCAAGGGAATCTCGAGCTTAGTGCAATGTGACCCTACTCATGTTAAAGACATGAGAGAGGGAAAGGGGAATCCACTAGGGATAGAGTATGTGAACCTTCCACTAGGGAAACAGGTTCAAGTCATCCACAAGGGCATGAGAGGTTTGATTTGATTCGAATCTCACTGAAGAGAGAAATAAGTTTGATTTGTTTGATTTTTTTTGTTTGTTGCTTTTTTGTTTGTTTGACTCCACAGGAGGAGGGGTTGAATTTGTTTTATTTTAGATTTTGAATTTTGAGATGGGCCCTATTGGTTTGATAGATCACCGAGTAGGCCATAGGCTCAAACCTAACTCATTTACAATCCAAAGGGTAGTCTACTAAACACATAGTAGGACTAGCCAACCAAAGGGGTGCCTTTTGTGCAAAGCTAGGAAGAAAGCATAGTAGATTTTACATCCTCCAAAGTAGGGACCGTCGATCTATTGGCAAGGCAATAGATCTAACCCACCTAGACTATTGAAAATGCGCCGGGACTTAAATCAGCTCAAAGATAGTCAAAGATTAATTTCATTTTTTAGTTTATTTTGATTATGATGGATCCCATCGGTTTACGATGGACTGCACTGTGTGGGGCCATGGTGGCCTAGGCCTAACTTAGATTTACCAATCTAGGGGGAGTAGTCTAACAACCACAAGGTAGGACTATCCAACCAAAGGGTGCCTTCGATGCAATATAATAGGAAGAAAGCATAGTAGACTTACATCTTCCAAAATAGGACCGGGTGATCGTGGCAAAGCAACAGATCGAACTTGACATGGTGACTATTGAGTGAATGCTAGACTTAAATCAAAAGATAGTCAAAGATTAATTTTATTTTAGTTTATTTTTTCTTGGTTTTGATGAATCACACTAAGAAGGAGCCTTTTACCCTAGACCTATCTCTAACAAAAGAATAGCTTCCGTCGAGAGAACTATCACCAAAGGAGTGCCTTTCAGTTTGCAATGATCAAGTCAGAGGAAGAAAGCTCATGGACTCACATCTTCCACTACAGAAGACCACTAGGGTGATCGGTTGCTTTGGGCAACAAATCGATCCCGACCTATCGCTGCACGGTGACATGCTAGAAAGAATGCATCATAATCTTACATCTTCCAAAGCAAAATGACTGGTAACCTGCTTGTGAAAAGATTGAACTTGTCCTAAGGGCTACTGAGAGTGTCAACCCGGGACTTATCTCAACTCAAGTAGCAATTCCTATAGGGAGTTCTCAGACACCGCCTAAAGATAGGATGCCTATTTGGGAAAAGGGTCCCTTTGGGGCGATTGAATTCCTAATCCACAAGTGAATTAATTTGTTTGTTTGTTTAGTTTGTTTTAACGTGGACCCTGTTGGTTTGCTAGGGATCAAAATAAGAAGGAGCTTATATTAGACTAGACCTATCTCAGATTTACTGAACCAAGAGAGAATCTGTATATTCGCTGAGCAAATTCTCCAATCATAAGGGTGGCTACTAGGAAAGGGGGACTGTCCAATCCAAGAGTAACCTAGGTAGTGTCTAAATGGGGTCACAAAAGATGTGATCCAAATAGAATGCTCACAGGGAGAGGGGCTGCTAAGGGCTTAATCCAAAACCCCGGAGAAGATGACATGGCTAGTCATATATCAAATAGGTATTCAGTGGCCAACTCAAGGAGAAAGCAGGACTCACTCTAAGAGTGGTGTATCCACGGGTGAGTCATTGTCGATAATGAACATCAACCAACCTAAGGTGCCCATCGCTTGCAATCAACATAGGAAGAAAGCTCGGGACTCACATCTCCTATAATGAACCGATTGCCGATAGTCTATCTTCGGCCGACGTATCCGACCTAGGATGACTACTGAGTGAATTCCACCGAGGGACTTACATCATGTAGTCAAGAGGAAAGGAGCCTCTGGGGGACTTATCCTAAACCTTAAATATACTCGATCGAGTTAGTGTATGATGGTTAGTTCAAGAAGAAAGCTCAGGGACTCACATCTTCTTAAACAAAATCAACATGAGGTGGCTTATTGGCTGTGCAATGAAGACTACCAAACTAACAATGCACTCCTCAATTTTCAATGGTCAAGTTAGAAAGAAAGCGCGGAGACTCACATCTTCCAAATAAGTGACCACGACATACTGAATGTAACATAAATCAACCTAGCAACTAATGAGTTAGTGCCATGGGGCTTTCTACATCAAAATAAAGATAAAAAAGATATGTGTTTATTTTTTGTGCTTATGTTAAAGGGAATAGATGCCTTGGTTCTCACACCTACCCTAAACACACTTGGGGAAAATGAAATGGTGCCATGGATGGCAACAGAATTCTACCAAGAAAGGATGTTTTTTGAATAATCAGATCAAAATTATTATTCAAACATGTTTATGGGTAATATTTATTCAAATAGAGCCCATTAATTGGAAGCATCGGTGTTCCCCTTTACAATCAATGAGTCGATAAGATCCTCCTGGTAGGCCTTCTCATGACATGGGGCCTTCCCAAGTGGGTTCAAACTTGCCTCCCATCTTTGGCAAAATAAATTGGTCTTAGGACTAACACAAGTTCTCCTACTTGGAAAGACCTGGGTGGACCAGCTTGTTGTGAGCTTGAATCATTTTGGCTACAACTCGAGGTTCTGCATGCCCATAGCTCCTCCTCCAAACCTTCGAGCTTTTAACCGTAACTTTGCATGCTCTAGTGATTTTGCTACCCAATGCTATCCTTAGTGATGGGAGCTGAAAGGTAGAAGACTCCATACCCATAAAAGAAAATGGTAGATTGAGTGGAGTTTGCATATGTGGTGCGGTAGGCCCAAAAAGCTTCAACCAATTGTTCATTCTATTGACGCTTATTGTCATCATAGGTCTTCTTTAGTATTTGGATGAGAGTTTTGTTGAATACTTCTACTAAGCCATTTACTATGGTGTAGTAGATAGTGGAGTATCTCCAATCTATACCATGTCTTCTGGAAAAGCTATTAATCTTACTGCTTTTGAATGTAGTACCATTATCGAATATATAATTCATCGAGGCACCCAACCTATATATGATATGGTTCCTAAAACTAAAGCACATGCGATGGACTCTCTCGAGTGGGATTGCCTCACCCACTTGGAAAAGTGGTCTAAGATGAACTGATGTCCCTTAAAAGAAGGAGGATCAATAGGACCCATAATGTCTGTACCCCAACACTCAAATGGCCATGAGGCCAATGTAGGGTGGAGAATGTTGGGTGGTTGACCACCGTACCTAACACTAATGGCTCTCTAGCTACATCCATGCCTTGTAATCATCAAGGCCATAGTATCCTAGTCTCTTGATCTTCATCTTCATCTTGACCATTGATGTTTCCATAAGCCTCAATATAATGCCATAAATGCCAGGGACCATGATGGTACCATTAACGACAAGCATAGAGAGAGCTCTCTTTCACCGATGGGCTTGTGAATTTTCTTGAGGTAGTTTCGGTTCAAATAGTCTATGAATTGCCTCCAATCCAACTCCTTGTCTTATAGGCAACATACCTCCCCTTCAAGAGAAAGTCTCGATGAGTTCAACATCAATAAGGGATAGACTTGTCTATTTTGGACCCTTATTGGAATGGACTCATCTTCGACATGCCAATTCTTTGGCAAGTTTGGCCAAAGCATCTACTAGTGTGCTCTCTACTCGGGGAACCTTGTAGATGGTGACTTTGGGAATTTGGGCCAACAGCTTCATGGTATACTCATGGTAATGACGAAGCTTGGGTTTGAGAACCTTGTAGGACCTGACAATCTGATTGATGACCAACTGAGAATCCCAAAGATGTTGATGCTCTTGACACACAATGTGATAGCTAACTCTAGATCGGTAATCAAAGCCTAATACTCAGTTTCATTATTAGTGTGGGGATTGGAAATATAGTATGAGAATCTCATCACATCATGATCTGGAGTCAAGAGAACTATTCCTACCCCTACCTTTCTTGGAAGAGTAGATCGGTGGTGCTTCCCTTTATAAAAAAGAAGCCGCACCATCAAAAAATACATCTCCCATTGTTGTCAACCTCCCCTAAGTTCATGATTTGTTCATCGTGAGATCTCACTAAGTGAGAATCAGGAAGTGGGTGTGTCGCTAAGAAAGCTAGTTTTGTCCTTTACCACATGGGGGGTACAAATGTGATATCAAACTGCGAGAGAATCATAGACCATCATGTCAAATGTCCGTATATAATTGGTCATGTCATGAGATATTACAGTGGATTGGTTCTGGAAATTAAGTTCACCTTATGAGAAAGCATATAGTGTCATAGCTTATGAGATGCAAAGATCAAAGCTAGGCAATATTTCTCAATAGGTGGGTAGTTTACTTCACCAGGAATGGACGATGATTGAGGTAGTAGAGAGCACTCTCCTTTCCTTCATCCAATAACAAAGCCGAGAGAGTCATCCAATGCAAAGTGTAGAGGATGAGTGGCTACCCGGGATAGGGCGCTAGAACCGGCTTCACCAAATACTACTTGATATCTTCAAAGGCATGCCCACTTATCATCCCACTTAAACTTGGCATCCTTTTGACAGAGAATGGCTTGCATCTCCCGAATAGGTTGGAAATAAAGCATCTTAGATATGCCAACCATCCTGGAAAGATCTAAGTTGAGTTAAACTCTTAGAGGTGGCATTTCTAAGATAGCTTTGATCTTTTCGATTTATTTCTATTCCCTGTTGAAACAAACAAACCAAGAATTTCAAGTTACTCAAATGCACACTTGGGATTCATTTTGAGGTTATATTATCTTAACCATTCAAAACTACTCTCAAGTCAAAGAGATGGTTGATTTTCCTTGACTACTAGATCATCAACATAGCACTCAACCTGATGATGGATGAGTTCATTGAAGATCTGAGTCATGGCCCGATGGTATGTAGCACCAGCATTTTAAGGCAAAGGCATGACCTATAATAATAGATTTTGATTAGTTTGAAAGTGTTTCTTTCATCCTCTTGATTGATTTAGCTAGATGACCCATCCATAAAGGAGAAACTACATGAGATGAGGCAATGTCCACCATTAATTTGTATATAGGAAGAGAAACTCATCCTTAGGACATGCCTTGTTTAAGTCCCTAAATCAACGCATGTGAATTTGGCCATTCTTCTTCTTAACTAGACAATAGATATATTTTTTTTTCTTCCTCGATGAAACCAAAGATCAATCAATTTTTTTGACTTTAAAATGACCTTGTTGATTTCTAATCGCATGCCTCTAGAGCTTGCTTGATAGGGTGCTAGATCTATTGCTAGTTTGGACTACTACGTGAGATAATCCGCATCTTCATAAATCCATGCAAAGTAGTCTTAAACTCAAATAACTAAGTCATTAATTTCTTCTTCATTCAGAATGAACCATGTATGTCGTGTGGATTTTCTTCTATCCCAAGGTTGATTTCTTTAAGCTTGTCAATTATTGAATGGATCTCCTCTTCAAAGTGCATCTTTGATTTGGAGATCATCTGATCATCGAGGTTTCTAAACACACATCCTCATAAGAGTTGGTGTGAAAAGAACCTATCGACTAAATGGTTGGTGACAACTAAGCAAGAATCATCGACCGGACCCACTGCATCAATCCTAGTCCTTATCTGATTATGCATCCCCGCCTATGTTGTTCCATAACTTTTGAAGTACGACCATGAATAAGGAATCAAACCTTCTTGCAAGATTAATAAACAAGGCGAAAGTACCAAAAAAGGTAATTCCATTAATTCTTTATATGAATCATCCTCAAGTTCTACATCAACTTGACTTGAGGATGATGATCCCAAAAAGAATCTCTTCGACTTGACATCCCCGAAGAGGCTTCCTTAACTACTAAACCTTCAACTTTTTGAGATGAAAGTGAGGTTAGAGCTAAGGTTCCTAATTGCTGCCTGATAGTTTTACATACATTTGATTTGAATACTTTGTTTTATCTGGAGACCCGATCTTCATCGCTGTCCAACTCGAGTGTCACCTCCAATGAAACCCTAAGAGGGGTTGGTTGGTATACTAATCACATTAGACTCATCCTCCGAGCTATATTCCAAGTCTATGTGAATAGAGGGTACTCCTATGAATTGGAACATAACCCTATTGGATGGCCAACCAGGGGGTCTTCCACCGCCTCTTTATTCTACTCTCGCTGGAGGTCGAGTCATCCTACCCATGTCCATATGATGGAATGAACCAGGGTGGAATGTGATATGCCTCTATTTCTTCTTCATTTTCCTTGTTCACTTGATTTTCTTTTCTTTTTTTTTTTTTTTCTTCATTTTCTTATTTTGATTTGAATTTTGTCCAAGTTCATAAAGATATTTTGAGGAAGATAGTAGGTCATCCTCATATATCTCAACCTCTAATTGAAAATATTTTCATCTCCTTTGACACAAGACTCAATCCCATTCAACTGATGCACGATGGAGGATGGAATCATCTTATTCTGTATCCAAGGCCCAAAGAAAAGGAATGAAGTATTCAATGAATGATATAAACTTGGCTTCCTTCCAATCACCTATCTCCAAGGTAACACATGGAACCTAAAGCCCTCTCGCCTTGTTCATTGAATCCTCTCAACATCATCCGATCTCCTCAGAGTGTGGAGATGTCAATCCTCAAATAGGCAAGGGTCTTTAGACTCATAATGTTCACCGATGCACTGGATCGATGAGAACTCTAGCAAGTCCCATGTCCATGTAATGTAAAGGGGACTGTGCTCCATGTCCCGAAGGTCTTCATCTGAAAGTGATCCCAGCTTCTTATAATAATGTGCCTCCTCACCAATAGTGATCACCGAGCTAAGCATATCGTGATCAAGGAGAGCCTTGATTAATGATTCCCTCATCTTTTGGATAAGATAGCATCATATATGCTTAGCTTAGATGACAACTTTCTTAGTGAGAGAGGACATTGTAGTCCACCTGAGCTAATCCTCCATAAGCATATCCAAGGGTGGAGCATGGAGGGGCTTCGATCCTATAAACCAATGACTTATTTTCCCCTATCTTGAGGTGCCCTAGAGGTAACATTGCCACTATGGAGGTTGACTGGTGATCTCTCAGGAGGTAATGGAAGATTCTACCACATCAGCTCACCCATAGCTTCCTATGGGACCCTTGGAATCGGATGATGATTCCAAGTCTATCTCAAGAGGCAAACCATAGTATTCGTGAGTAAGAAAATCCAACTCAATCGAAAGAGGAAGATCAATTATTATAATTGCTGTTTAGACTTGAAGAGTTATCATTAGGAATGATTTGGGAGCAACCCATCGTAAGTGACAATATATAATTAAGCCAGCTTTATTCTTCAATTTCTTGGATTTGATAGGAGGTACATAAATCAAAAGTAAGAGGGGTGAGGGATTTGATGCTCATCATACAAGATGTCTACTAGAAGAAGAAGAAGAGCTAGTTGAAGTAGAGGTAGTGTGATGTAGCTAAATAATGGTGGTTTGGAGGCTGGAATGGGTGGTGGTTCTTGGCTATCTGGTGGCACATGCTCTTGAGCTCCCCTTTCCTTAAGTTGGCTCTGACAACTTGCAAACCTTCCTTGATGTTGGAGGTTTGAGCTGGCTCAGGCACCTGCAAGGAAAGTTTCTTGATTTTTGATATAATTTTCTTAGAGGTTTTGGATAAGGAGATATCCCAACCTTCATTGGTTATGGAAGGATTGCAAGTATCCCCAAGGATTACCTAATGGAACTGGATGGTTATTCCAAAAGGTATTCCTTCGGGATGACTATAGCACCGGTCTTGAAGTTATGTTCAAGCTAGTCCTCAAATGTGAAGCAATCTTCCAAAACATGACCTAGCATATGGTGGTAAGGGCAAAAGTTAGGCTTATTACTTTTGCCCACTTCCTCCAGTCTACTAGGTTCGAGTAGCTGAAAATTAGGCTTCTTTAAGAGATTCTTAAAGATCTTCCTTATTACCTCCCTCTTAAATGAATAAGGCTTATTAAGTTTATCCAAAAGAGTAGGGGGACCATAACTACCTGGTGGTGGGTATGTGTACCACTGCTGCTGAAGATGTGGCTGAGGAGGAGGCGACGCAGGCCATGGAGGTTGTTGTGGTGACTGATAGGGTTGCGTCGGTGGTGGTAAAAGAGGTGGAAGTGATGGTTATGGAGCACGAGGTCTCTCAAACTGCTCCTTGGCTAGTTGTTTCCCTTTGTCTACTACTATCATTGTCCCTGGCTTCTTCTCAAAACCTTTCTGCTTTTTTGTTGGATTATGCGGAAAAGGTGACTATTTGGCTTCTCCTTGTAAAAGTTGATTAATTTCTCAAAAGTTTTGATGGTGAAATCTTTGAGCATGAAGGCGACAGGGCCATGGATATTCTTAAGTAGAATCTTAATGGTGTGCTATTCAGATAGCTGTGGTTCGCATTTTATACTCAAATTATGCCATCTAAGAATATAATCTATGAGGGACTCACTGGGGTTTTGTTGAGCCACAACGAGATCACCTACAGTCACCCTTTGCTGAGCTCCAGCAAACCTCTTGATAAAGAGTTTCTCTAGCTCAACAAAAGTCTTCATTGAACTGTTGGGAAGTTTAGCATACCAATCAATGGCTATACACTAAGCTACTTAAAGAGAGAAGAGTAAATTATCACGCCGACATTGCAACAATTGGACAAGTGTGCAATATGTTTCGGGTTCCCCGCCATCAAAGCTCTTGAAAGAAGGCATGAAACCCTTAGGATATTGGATGGCATCAAATTCCTTAGTAGGGTCTACCTTTGTGCGATGATCCTCTCGGGCTTGAGCCAATGCTTCTCTCACTTGCTCAACCATGCTCTTGATATCTTTTTCTTGTATGGAGGTACTATCCACTACCTTCCTATACATCTTTGGTGCTACCTTGCTCTCTTGAGATAAAGTCTTGGTTGGATCAAGATATGCACTCTGGAGTAGTCTCATATAGTAGGATGAATTAGGCTTATTTGAAGTGCTAAGGCTGCGCTAATAAATCCTTGTCTTCCATCCCCATCTATTCGATCATCTTTTGCTTTATTTGCAGGAGGTGTTGAGTTGAGTAAGTTGTGTCTTCCTACTTGGCCTCAGCACCTTCCATAATCTGCTGCTCATGGAGGAGAGAACCCCAGGTATCTACCATGTGAACCCCCACCGAATCTTCCAATAGATCATTCATATTGGGATCAAAGCTGACTTTTTCCTCATCGGATCAGTCATACCCTAAGATCTCCTTCTTTTCCATGAGATAGTTAGCTACAATATCATCTAGAGATCTCTATCGACAGGCACAAGGATCTGGGTGGTGTGGGATCACTATCATGTAATGTGAGACACTAGACCTCCCCTACTGTTGGAGAGTTAACCCAGTGAGGGCTATACTCACTAGAAGAAATATGCTCCTGGCTATCACTAAATCTATATAGAGTGGAACTCCTAGGAGGATCTATCATCATTAGTGTGGTTGAGCTGTCACCCTCTCTCCTTGCCATCTCATATCTCTCGGTGGTGGTGGTGGCGGGGCGATGATGCTTCAAAGTGCCATTCCTTCTTCACCTCTTGGGGGTAGAAGGTCAAGAGCTTCGACCACCATAGGTGGTAGATGGATGGGTTCTCTCAGGTGGATCACCAATGTGCCCGATGCGACCTTCATGGCTTTGGCTGGAATAGGAGATGATGGAACATGTACGATGAAAAGAGCGTGTGGTGGAGGCACCGACTCTCTCGGGATAGGGCTCTCTATGATGTGTAGTTCCATGAGTAGATATTGTTCTATGGTGGCGTAGCATCGATCAAAATCCATAAGTGTGGAGGCGGCGACTATTGGCTATACCTCGGCTCCCGGATAGTAATGTGAGTGATGTGGGCTTCTCTAGCCCTCTCACTAAGTTTCCCAGTGAGGGAATGGATCTCAAATAAATTAAGCCCAGGACTTCAGTTGTTGTGCTCCGCTCTACTTGGCATAAAAGCGAGCAGGTGACCTACCTCCTCCTCTCTTGACAAGTGCTTAAACTGGAGGTGAAATCCTCTAGCATCCTCTGTCAGGACAGGAGAGGGGTGGGTTTGTTCTAACGTGGTGGGGCCATCGTGGAACTTCTTTATAATGGAGTAGCCTCGACTCCCTAGCAATGCAGTGTGGTTTTACTTTATCATCTTGTTTCTTCTTTGTGTCTGGTAGGGTGCGAGTAAGAACTGGATCAAAAAGTGGGAGATAATCCACAGATGGGAGCCTTACCCTTGGAGGTGCGGTGAGTGGGTGCTAACTGGGGGCACATGAGAACAAGGGGAATCAGTCTTGACGACAGCGACCTGCTGGCGGAACCACCACATCTTCCTCTTGAGGGAATATCAGAGTCATATGGCAAGTCTCATGGATGACCACTTAGCCCTGCTCTGCTAAGTCATGAGGGGAGTGCCCTCACATGTAATCCTAGCACCCTCAAAGGCCTGACCAAAGTGGATAAGGTGGGCATAGTCAGATTGGGGAAGGCTGACATGATCTAGGGCCAAGTCCATTCCATGAGGAAATCGGAACACATACTTTTGCGCTGCCATTGCAATGAACTAAAATTGAAGCTAAGACTGAAACTGATGTTGATTGAAGGTCTATAATGTTTTAAATAAACTTGAATAAGATCCTATTTCGTTGATTTTGAATTTAAATTTAAAATTTGAACCCATACTCAACATCTTGAAAGTGTTAAGTTGGGCACAAATGGATTTGGAAGAGATTTTGAGATTTGATTGGAAAGAGGAATTTTTTGAATATGAATCCACTTTCAAAATTTGGGTATGTTGAAAATGGGTTCAAATATTTTGAAGATGCTTCCATAGGTTCATATTTGAATTTTGATTTTGATTGGACCCCTTTAACATCCCTTTATTTAACAAATTTGGGTATGTTAAAGTAAAAGGTCAATTGATTTTGTTTGTTAATTTGTGATTTTTTTTCATTTACTTAGCAAATTTGGGTATGCTAAGTGGGGTGTTTGAATAAATTTCTTCTTTTTCTTTGTTTGCTTTGTTTTGTGAATCATTTGTGATTTTGAAAAATGGAATCCTCATCTAGCAAATTTGGGTATGCTAAAATGAAGAATCCAAGTGTTTTTTATTTTTTTAAATTTTTTGAAAATAGGACTCTTAGCAAATTTGAGTATGATAAAAAAAATCCTAATGTGTTTCTTTTGTTTTTAAATATTTTGATTTTGAAAAATAGGATCCTTAGCAAATTTGGGTATGCTAAGGAAATCTTAATGTGTTTCTTTTTTTTGATTTGATTTTGAAAATAGGATTCTTAGTAAATTTGGGTATGCTAAGGAAATCCTAATGCATTTCTTTTATTTTGGGTTTTGTTTTGAAAATGGAGACTTCACTTTAGAAAATGTGGTATGCTAGAATGAAGTTCCAATGTGTTTTGAAATTTTGTGAAATGGAGATTTCACTTAGCAAATTTGAATATGCTAAATGAAATTCCAAAAAAGTGTTTCAAATTTTGTTTTGGATTTTGTTTTGAAAATGGAGATTTCACTTTAGCAAATGTGGTATGCTAGAATGAAGTTCTAATGTGTTTCTTTTGTTTTGGATTTTGTTTTTTAAATGGAGACTTCACTTTTTCAAATGTGGTATGCTAAAATGAAGTTTTAAAAGTGTTTTGAAAAATTCTGTTTTTGTTGATTTTGAAAAGGGGATTTCCATTTAACAAATTTGGGTATGTAAGATGGAAATCAATTATGTTTGATTTTTCAAAGATGAATTTTCATGTGTGATTATTGCTTTTTGAAAGAAAAAATTCCAACCTAATCATATATGGAATATGTTAAGTGTCATTTCAAAATATGTCATTTTATTTGGAAATGAAATCTTCATTCAATAAATTTGGGTATTGTTGACCTCACTTTTAGGATGAGATCTCAACCCCTCCATCTTAGGCATAGGATTTCTCTTAGACATTAAGAGTTTTTTAGTTTTAAGACACATCTAGTGATTAGGTGGACACTTTCTAGAAGAGTTAAATAATTGCCTTTTTGAAAGTTTGCCTTATGCTTGAAAAACTCCTCACTTTTCAAGTCAAATCATATCATCAAAATTTCAAAATTGATTTTCTCCAAAAAATCAATTCATGATTGGAACTAATGATTGAAATGTTGAAATTCCAAGTTCAAAATATTTCCTTGATTTTGGACTTAAATAAATCAATCTAAATCAATTCAAATTCAAGAATTTTTTCACAATCCACTTATACTCATTTATATTTTTAAATATAAAATAAAATTAATCAAACTAAATGAAAAATCAAATCCAAATTTCAAAAATGTTTTCTAAGTCCTTTGATTCCACCTTATGGACTTAGTTCAAATCAAGTTTAAATCACTTCAAATTCATGAAATTTTCTCATAAACCATTTATATTTTGATTTTATTCATTATAAATGAAATATAAATTACAAAAAAATCAACTCAAATTCATTCAAAATTCTAAGCCTTTCAAGTCAAATTCTTGAACTTAGCAAATCAAATTCAAATCAAGCCAAATCTTGATTTTCTTGATTCAATCAATCCTTCAATCATGAATCCAAATATAAATACAAACCTCAATCATCAAAATCTAAATTCAAAAAATCAAAGTCAAACTCATGTTCACTTTGAAGTTGAAATTTTCAAATGAATCAAAACCCATTTGACATCAAATCTTGCAAGTAGATTTTATCAATCATAAATCCATATGTGAGTTCTATCAAACACAAATCAAGCTTTGATTTATTTACTTAGGCTGATCCAAAGAGATGTAACCTCTTTGAGCCAAATGGATTGAACTAAGCCCATTAAGCCTCACATTGTGAGCAACAATCATCATATGATGATCAATCACTCAAATTGGGTACCATGTCAAACCTATGGTTTGACCAAGCATTTGACCAAAATTAAATAAATATTAAATAATTTGATTAAATTTTCAAAACATTCCGAACTTAACTAATTCACTTTGGGTAGATGCTTGGTATTTGATAACCTTGATTTGAAATCAAACCTAACCCATATGTGGAAGGATTATGAAAGTACTAACTTAAATTGTTTAGCTTCATTAATTATGAGCTAATTTACATTAGGCCCTTTTAGGTGCATTTTAAATTACTTGTGGATTTTATGTCATATCATTGGCTCATAATTCTTTGATTAAATATGTTTAAGTGGTATAGGTAAATTAATACATAATACATAATCAAAAAAAATCATCTAATCATCTAAAAAATAAACATAAATAGTATACATATGTGGGAATGGGTTAGGACTAGTAAAATCATTTCATATTTCTCAAATTAAATCAAACTCAAAATCAAACAAAATCTCTTTAAAATAAATTTGTTTTACTTTAAATAATTCTATTCCATAGGATTGTCTTTAGGGATTAATTAGGGTGAATGAATTTACATTACTTTCATCACTTTATTTTTAGCATGTTAAATATGTTAAAATCATGTCATCCCTTTTAAAAATTAAAATTAAAGTAAAATAATTTCTTTATGTCAAATTGCATATTTTGGCTAAAGTAAAAAATATTAATGGCTATTATCACTATTAAATTCAAAATTATTTTCAAAATTTGTAAATCAAACATTAAAACTGTAAGGTATGCTACTTATAATTATTTATAAGCTTGCATGAGAAATATAAAGATATTATTATGGTTTTCCTTCTCCCTCTCTTTCTTAACATAGAGTATAGGATTATGAGTGTATAGTCCATTTGAAAAGGACATAACATTTGCTTAAATCCATTCCATACATTCCTATGTCATGACTTAAGAATTCCATCTACACATAAATTAAATAATGAAAACAAAATCAAATAAATATAAATTTTGCATCTTAATTTTTCCATTTATTTTTTTTACATGCATATGTATTTAAGGAAAGTGGTATATTAGTTGGACAACCCTGGTTTGCGAGGCTTAAAGATCTTGACCCAAGTGCTAATAATTACTCACTTATGCCTTTCATACACATGTCATATAAAGGATAAAAGAATACCCCTTTTCTAATGAAAATCATGCATCATAAAGCTTCCAAATTTTCTTAAGTAATGCTACTTAGAATCTATCATTAAGGTGTGCTAAACATTTTCATTTGCATGTATAGATATGCTTAGGATTCATCCATATGCATGTTATATATGTTGGGAAAGAAATAAAACGGTGTGTATTTTGTGGTATTATTTCACTTTATTTAATCTCAAAATACCCTTTATTTTTGAATAGGTTTGTTTAGATTTATTCTAAACTTAGGATTAATTAAAACACATAATAAGACATTCACTAAATAAAATTAAACATGAATCTACTTTAGAAATTACTTAAGGTAGGGAAGGAAAGAGAAGTTTTCTTCTCTTTTCCCTCTCTTTAAAACTTAGTAATTAATTGTAGGTTCTTTCAAACTTAAACGAATCACCAAATAAAAATCAACCAAATCAACTAAACACTTAAATGAAACCACTCATCTAAGTTGAACATCTTCACACTTAGAAAATCCAAACCTTAAAGCCATAGTTAAGCATATTACACAAACTTTCTTAAAGCACTCACATTAGACTAAGTCACCATTTCTAGCTTTTTGTAGGCATGGTTTGATGTTTGCTTTATTTTGATTAGAAATGGTAGGATGATTTAGTCTAATCATTATTTTCTGGGGTTGCTTAATGTAATAAAATATAATTGCTTTTGTTGTGCGGTGCTTATAATCATTATAAGCTAGGTGGCTTGGTTACTCATGTGTGGGGTGCTAAGTTCAATATTCATGCTTGGGATTTGTATGGTTTGTTTAGCTAATCTCTATTTTACAGGTGTTAGTTAGATTTACTTTTCCTTTTCATATAAATTTTCTCTATTAAGATTTTGGAATGATTGTTATGGGGGATTAGGATAAGCGTTGGTTATAAGACTATGTATTATGTACCATGTGAAGCCTTTGGAGCATCCACATTCCAATCATAAAAAAAGAAGAAGGAACCAGGTATATTGAATGTAGATTTTCATATGTGCTTTTTGAAAGTTTATTTTTGATTTTGATTGGAAATGAAAACTCCATTTAAAGATGTGGTACATTGAATGGAGAGGTTTCATATGTGTTTTTTATTTTTGATTTTGATTGGAAATGAAACCTCCATTCGAAAATATGGGTATATTTGAATGGGGAGGTTTCATATGTACTTTTTGAAAATTTATTTTTGATTTTAATTGGAAATGAAATCTCCATTCAATAAATGTAGTATCTTGAATATATATATATATATATATATATATATATATATATATATATATATATATATATATATATATATATATATAGAGAAGTCTTCATCAAAATGAATGAGTGAAGAAGTTCATTTGTGCTTTTGGAAGTTATGATTATTGGTTTTATTTTTGAAATATTTCTACATGTAACAATTATAAAAATTATTAGATGTAGTGCAAATATTTTAGTAAGTGTGTTTTGAAAAAGTGCTTTTGGAAATTGAGACTTTTCATAAAAGGATTTATTTTTCTTTATTCTTAGAATGAACCTTTCCATACCATAAAATAGTAAGGAGGAAGTTGTGGTGTTTTTTTTTGAGATGTGGGACACCACTTAGAACTTATAAAGAAATGATGAACTATCTCAAGATCACCACATAATGGACTTAATCACCTAATGATTCTTAAGGCATGATGTGTCTTGAATATACAGAGAACTTTCCCCTAATGAAAAGTAAAGTAGGGTTTTTTTAAGTTCATTAAGTTCTATGAGGTAAGCACATAGTTAATTACATCTAAATGAGAATTCCTTAAGAATACTCGATTAAAGTAGATAATTAGGGTCTCAAAGATTTCAAGGTTAAGACTATCAAAGGATTGACTATATTAGAAATTCAAATGGGATAGATAAAGGAAAATAATTATTTTTGGAATCAAAGGGAGAAAGTAGGTAATGCTCATGATACTAGGAAGCCCAGTGAGCATTCCAATCTACCCTATAATTGAGCTTTATATTTTTGAAATTGAAGAGAGTTAATTATTTGAGTTGACATCTTATTAGATTGTTAGGGCTTGTAATTCCACAATATAAGATTATGAAAATACCTAAGACGTGAGGATTTATGCTTGTAGCCCGAAAGAAATAGCTACCTCAGATTCCTAAACTAGGGAGCCTTGGTATAAGGCATGACTATCTAAGGCAAAAATGGGTATATGGTTTACCTCCACAAGAGAGAATAAATCAAATGACTTCATTTGGGTGGATTTAACTCCTCCTACGCTTTAAATCCATGTAGGCAAGTCTTATGCTTTGCAAGATGGCTATTGTTCATTTAGAAAGGAAACTAAGTCCAGAACTCACTCCCAGAGACTAGAGCATGAGTGGTATGAATCCATGACTTAATCTAATGCAAATTTTATCAAATTTATTTGATTCTTTTGGACTCTTTATTTTGACACGCTATGGGATTTTGTATGCCTAAATGCATGAGAATTTGATTATGGGAAACCAAGAGAAAGGGGTGTTCTTCCACCAAAGGCTCTCATAGGTTAAGCCTTCATTCTCAACAAAGATGGAAGTCCCTCTCAAGAGTGAAATAATAATATGATATGCATGATATTCATTCATCATAAGGGTTGCTAAAATTTTATTATCTTGATTTAATTCCTAGGCTTTTATGTGAGGTTATGAGTTCTTTTAAAATTTTAGTTATGAGTTGTTAATTGGGGTAGAAAAATTAATTTTATCCTAAGAGCTTCATCCAGCATCAAGCATCAATCATAAAGAAACTATGAAAAGCATGTTATTCTAATGCAAATCTAAACACAACATTAAATAATTTTATAGACTACCATAGGAATAAAAGGATTGATCGGGTTCCTTTGGAAGAAAAAAAAGATGGGTAGCTGAGCTCTACACTTATACAACCCAGATTATAAAAAAATATGCTATGGGGGTCTTCTTATCTTCATTTCTTCATTCTCTTTCTTTTGATTTGATTTGCTCCAAAAGCATCACAGGGCACCCAATGACTAAGCCCCTTCTCATCTAATACCCCATAACACTAATCCTAATTCCAAAATTACATCAAAATAGGAAAAAAAATCTACAAAATAAATGTTATAAACCATACAACAAGTAATTATATGAATTATTTGGACTTAGCACCCACATGGGTAACCAAACCCATCCTAACATGGGTTAGGTTAAACAACCATAGCAAAACATTTATATTTTTTATATGGCCTTAAGCATAACCTGCAGAGAAAATATGATTAAAATAACATCAGTTCTGAAACATACACCCTAAGATCTAGTCTAAAATATTACATCATAAAATAAAATACAACATCATACATACAACACCCAAACTTACCACTAGAAGTGGTGACTTTTGTATTAATGTGTGTCTTAAGACTTTGTGATAAGACTTCTTTAGTTTAAGTTTCAATTTGAGTTTAAATTTGTTTAAATTTTACCTTTGGGTGATTTCAATTTAAATGATTTAATGATTTATTTTCATTTTTACTTCACTTTTATTTGGTTAAAAGATGTTTAGGTTTTCAAGAATGAATAGAATGAATTCCATTTGTAGACAAACTCACCTTATTCTACATCGACTAAAGAATCTAACTAAGTCCTTGTATCTTAATTATTAAATTTGTGTAATTGATTTGATTTGATTTTGACTTGATTTAGAATTTAGAATTTGAGTTTGTTTAAGTATTGATTAATTGATTTTGGATTAGATGTTTTAGTTTAATTGTATCTTGATAATTCAATATCCAATATCTAAGTTTTTTTGTTTAAGTTCATGTGTTTTGGTTGATTAATTTTAGATTAGATGTTTTGATTTAATTAGATCTTGATAATTCAATATCCTTTTAAAGTAATATCTAATTCTTTTATTTGATTATGGTTATGTGACTTAACTTTATGTTTATTTAATTTGATTGTGGTTCATTTATTTGTAGCTTGATCATCTGATTAATTGAAATTTTATTTTGATTTTAATTGGGTTTTATTCTTTGTAATTAGGACTTTATTTTTTAATCACATCCATTTGTCATGTTATCAAAGTTTGGTTTGTATTTTGATTTCATTTGGATAGTTGATTAGTTTATCTTATTTAAGGTTGAATGATATTTGATTTGATTATATATTAAATTGATGAGAGTCTTTCTTAAATTAATTTAATTTGATTTGATTAGCTTTATTGGTCTATGAGTTTTCTTAGGTTCAATGTGATTATGTGATTAGTTTAATTAAGAAATGTATTTATGTTAATTATAAAGGTTTGTTTAATTTTCAATTTAGTTTCATATTTTGTTTAGAATGTAATTGACTTAATAATTTAGGTTTAATTTAGGTTTTGATTAGTATTTAATTGTATTTATGTTTGATTAAGCTTAGGTTTAATATAATTAATTTAATTAACTTAATTATTTTATTTAAGAGGTGTGATTAATTATTAAATTAAATAAAAATTTGTTTAATTTTTAATTTGATTTCATATTTATTTAGGTTAATGATATAATTAGTGAGTTAATGATTTAAGTTTAAATTAAAATTTAATTGCATTTTATGTTTGATTAAGCTTAAGTTTAATATGATTAATTTAATTGACTTAATTAGTTTATTTAATAGGTATGATTAAATTAATTAGTAGATTAATTAAGTGTTTGATTTGAATTAATTTTAATATGATTTATAAAATTAATTTGGTTTATTAAGAAGATGGATTAATTTATTAAGTTTTCATTAATTAGATGTTTGATAATTAAGTTTGATTAAGGGTAATTCAAATTATTAGATTAATTAAGAGTTTGTTTAATTAGAGATTAATGACCTAATGATTTAGGTTTAATTTAGGTTTTGATTAGTGTTTAATTGCATCTTATTTATGTTTGATTAAACTTAGGTTTAATATGATTAATTTGATTAAGTTAATTAGTTTACTTGAGGGATTATTAAATTTAATTAGGGTTTGATTTAAGCTTTATTTTAGAGTTAGCTTTAATGTAACTTATTTAAATTAATTTGATTAATTAAGATGATGGATTAAGTTTGTATTAATTAGATGTTTGGTTAATTAAGTTTGATTAAGTGTAATTAAAATTTTAAATCATTAGATTAATTGGGTTGTTTAATTAGAGATGACTTAATTTCCCATAGTGATTTGGTTTAAGTGTTTTCTTTAAGTTTGATTTGATTAAGGATTGTTATTACCATCATCGTTGTTAAGTTAATTAATTATTTATTTCATTTCAATTATGTTTGATTATTTATGGTTAGAGTTTTATTCATTCATTCTTTATTATGTTTGTTTGATTTCATTAACATATTTAGTTATTAGGTTGAAATATTTAATGGTTAATTAATTATCTTATTCCAAATGGATGTGATTTAATCATATGTTAATTAAGTTTACTTTAGTTTTATTTGGTTTAATTCGATTAGTATCAAATGATTAAAGTTTCCTAAATTTGTTGAATTTTGAGTTTGATTTAAGATTTAATCATTTAATTGAGTTTTATTAACTTAAATAGGTTTAATCATATTTAATTTAATTTACTCTAAAGATGATATTTTTCTAATTTGAGGTTCGATTAATGATTGCTTAAGTGTTATTTAATTTTTGATTTTTGATTTGATATTTAAATTATTTTTATATTATATTTTAATTAACTCCTTAATTGATTAAACTCTACTCTTAAGTATTGTTTGGGGTTCATTAAGATTTAGAATATCACATTAATTTACTTAAGAGTCTTAGATGTCAATTAAAGTGATTTAAGCCATTCTGAAGATTTTTTATAAATTTTTGAATTTTTATTTGATTTATTTTATTAAAATGGTGAATTAGAACTTCAAAATTTACTTTCTCCTAATCTAAAAGTTCTTTTTACTTGAAATTTTTATGGTATATGTGTTTTAACTTCAGTTTCAATCTAAAAAAAATTCAACTTAATCTGAAATATATTTTTAGTTTAATTAATGAAATTTTATTTTCACTAAAACTTAAATTAAGCTTAAAATACTTAGTAAATTTTAGGAATTTTAGATTTGTTGGATTCCGGAAAGATGAATCCAATGAGCCATTGTTTGCAATTTTTGGTTAAATATTTTATTTTTAATAAAATTTTGAAGTTTTAGGTGATTAAAATTAATTTTTTTTTAAAAAAATATGCATGCGTTGACATTATGTTGGAAGGAAAATGACCCATGGCTTTCGGGCCGTGGATCAGATGGGACAGTCATCGATCGCTGATCTAGAGGCGGTCGCGTGATGACCGATTGCGAAAGTGATTTAACCGCGTGTCGACGTCATCCATCGAATCTAAAGGCGGATCTGATCTGATCGAGTCATCAATTGCGAATATTGCAATCAAATGATCCAGATCGCATTAGGCGATTCAAAGGCATGGATCGCGCAATCCACAAGCAATCCGAGCCATCAGCTTTGGGATGGTGACGATGTTTTTAAAGAGAAAAATGAAGGTTTCTAAGCCAAAACCTGTCCAAATGTTGTCTTATGAATAAGGAGTTCTTAGTGTATAGAAGTGTCCTAAGCCTAAGGAGAGGAGGTTAAGAGCTCACTCCAAAAGTGAGGTCAACAAAAGGACCTCCAATAGGTGTGGTGTAACTGACAAGGCACCGACGCGTGGCGTTGACAAAATGATCAACATCCATAAGATTTGCAACAACAAAAGTGATTTTAAGACTCAAAGGTAGATATAATCATATCTTTTTAACTCTTCTCTTTATGGAATAAGAGGGAAAGAAAGAATCCATTGGGGATTGAGTACATGAACCTTCCACTAGAAGCAAGTTGAAGTTATTCGCTGGGGATTGAGTACATGAACCTTTCACTTGGGAAACAGGTTCAAGCTATCTGCTGGGGATAAGAATTTGATTGGATTTCTTTGATTTGTTTGATCAGACTCCACTAGGGAGGTTGGTTTAATTTTATTATGGTCCACTAGAGAAGGGTTCTAGATTGAGGGAATATCTGAGGTTATGAAAATTTGATTTAGATTAGGTTCCAGGAAGTAATTTAATTTGCTTTGGGAGATGTTTGTTGATATGTTTAATTTGACTCCACTAGGAGGTTGGCTTTGAATTTATTTTATTATGGACATTGTCGGTGTGATGGACCACACTAAGGAGCCATGGGGCCTTGGCGCCTTAAATTTATAAGTCCAAAGGGTATATCTTCCATAAAGTAGAACTATCCGACCGGTTTGCCTTTGGTGTAAGAAGAAGGCATATGGACTTACATCTTGAAAGTAGGGATCAGTTGGCGTCACGATGGTGCAATAAATCATACCTAGGTGACTCTTGGGTAGTGATGGTGTCTTACCTCAACTCAAGAGTATGATTAATTTGATTTGATTTAATTTAATTTGGTGTGTATGTTGGGACCTGTCGGCGTGATGGAGCCCGAGAAGGAGCTATTTGACCCGCCTTAGATTTATAAATCCAAAGGGGTAGTCTCCAGCCACAATGTAGAGTTCCTGAGGTTGGGTGTGCAATTTTATTAGGAAGAAAGCATAGCTTTTTCTTGAGGGATCATCATTGGGGTGATCGATGGCACAAATCAATCCGACCTAGGGTGACTATTTAAGCGAATGCCACTGTGGACTCATATCGACTCAAGAATAGTCAGAATTAATTTAATTTTAGATGGACCTTGTTGGTCTGTAATGGATCTATTAAAAAGAAGCTAATATCATCCTAGACCTATCTTATGTTTACAAATCCAAAGGGATAGTCTACCAGCCGTTAGGTAGAACTAACCAACCTAAGGGCTGCCTTTTAGTTTGTAATGGTCAAGTTAGAAAAAAAGTGTGGGGACTCACATCTTCCTAAATAAGGAACCACTTGATTGGTACTATGCTCAACCGGGCTTACTGATGAATGAGCCGGGGAGCTTACCTCAACTCACGAGTAGTCTTGATGATTAATTTGATTTAATTTAATTTTGTATGTTATATTATGGACCTTGTCGTCATGCGATGGACCCACTGAGAAGAGGCTATGTCGGCCTTGACCTATCTCAGATTTACAAATCCATAGGGGTAGTCTACTACCAGAAGGTATGGCTAAGGTTTACCTGGTTCAAGACTTTGAAAGCGTATAGACATCTTCTAAATTAGAGATCAATCGTTGGGGTGATCGTCATGGAACAATAGATCATCGACCTAGGGAGACTATTTGAGTGAATGCGTGGACTCATGTCATTTCAAGAATAGTAATTAATTTAATTTTAGATGGACCGTTTGCGATGAATCTACTAAGAAGGAGCTAATATCGGCTAGACCTATCTTAGGTTTACAAATCCAAAGGGATAGTCTACCGGTGGGTAGAACAACCTAAGGGGTGCCTTTCATTTAATGGTCAAGTTAGAAAGCGTGTGGACTCACATCTTTAAAAGGAACCATTTGGGGTGATTCATGCAACAAATCGACTGGGGCTACGTATTTGCAGCGATGATAGAAAGAATGTGTAATAGACTTATATCTTTTAAAGAAAAGATGACCACCAGGGTAACTCGTTGGTGGCATGACAAGTTGAACCACCACATGGGGAGAGTCACTGGGGACTTATCTCAACTCAAAGTAATTAGGTAATTCCTATAGGGAGTTTTGCTGACACTGCCCTAAAGATAGGATGCTTGCTTGGGAAAGGGGCCACTAGGGGCTTGAATTCCTAATCCACAAGCAAATTAATTTTGTTTATTTATTTAGTTTATTTTAACATGGACCCTATTGGTTTGAGGATCAAAGTGAAGGAGCTTATAGCCTAGACATCTCGATTCTTGAACCAAGAGAATTTGCATCCATTGAATAAATTCTCCAATCACAGGGTGGCTACTAGGAAAGGGGACTCAATCCAAAAGTAATGTGGTGTCTAAATGGGGTCAAAGAATGTGATCCAAATAGAATGCCTTGGGGAGGGTCACTAAAGGCTTAATCCAACACCCGGAGAAGATGACACTTCATATATCAAATAGGTATTGTGTCCAACTCAGGAGAAAGCATGAGTCACATCACACAGAGTGGTGTATCCACCGGGTGAGTCGCTATCAACATAGCAAACATCAACCAACCTAAGGTTCCCGTCAATTTGCGACAATCAGTCTAGAAAGAAGGCATGTAGGCTTACATCTCTCTAAAGTGGAACTGATCACCGGATAGTCTATCTTGACGGTATCAGGGGTGAGTCTTGTGTAAGGACTAGAAAGCTTAAAAGTCAAGAGGAAAGGAGCCTGGGGACTTACCTTAAACCTCAAATATACTCAACCTAGTTAGTGCATGATGGCTAGTTCAAGAAGAAAGCACGGGGACTCACATCTCCTTAAGCAAAGTCAATATGAGGTAGCTCACTAGCTAGGCAGTGAAATTTATCGTACTAACAAGTCACTCGTTGGTTTTCAATGGTTGAGTTAGGAAGAAAGCGTGAGGACTCACATTCTCTAACAAGTGACCACTGGGGTGACATACTAGCGAGGTAGCATGTAAACCCGACCTAGAGCAGCTAATGAGTGAGTGCCACAAGGGGCTTGCTCCCACATCAAAGTAGCCTGAGATAAAAGATATATGTTTATTTGTTGTGAAAGAGGGAATAGGATGCGCTTGGGTTCTCTTACATCTACCCTAAATACATCATAGCAGATTCACAAGCAAAAGATATTTCTAACATAGAAGAAATGAAAGTTGAGATGAAACAAAGTTTTATTGATAATTAATTTCAAACAAGATTCATATATAATATTTCTTTAGGTAGAGCCCATTGATTGGAAGAATCATGCTCTCCATTATAATTTATGAGTTGATAAGACCCTCCTCAGTAGGCCTTCTCTATGGCATAAGGGCCTTCCCAAGTGGGTTCAAACTTGCCTCCTATCTTCCGACGGGCAACAATTGGTCTACTTAGAACTAAAACAAGCTCTCCTACTTGAAAAGCTCTAGGACAGACCAACTTGTTATGAGCTTGAATCATCTTGGCTTTGTATAACTTGAGGTTTGGAGTAGGCATCTCTCCTCCAAACCTTGAGCTCTTCCAAGCAACAGCATTACTATTGTGATTTTCTTACCCACTATCCTTAGTGGTGGAGTTGGACTAATGGTAGAAACTTGACCCATACACTAAGAGAAAGGGGTGAGTTAGAGTTGTATGTGGTGTGGTAGGCCTATAAGGCTTCAACTACTGTTCATGCATTCATTTTGTGTCATCTAGTGTCTTCTTCAATTATTTGAATGATGAGTTTGTTGAAGGCTTTTTCTAACCCATTTCCCTTGAAAGTAGATGGTAGAATACCTCCAATCTATCTGTCTCAAAGCTTGATTTTAGTGCTCTTGAATGCGTACCATTATCGATATAATTCGAGGAGAACCTATATAGATATGGTTCAAAAATTGGAGCACATGTTGAGTTTTGACCTCTCTAAGTGGGATTGCCTCTGCCCACTTAGAAAAGTAGTCAGTAATAGCTAGAATGAATCGATGACCTTTGGAAGAAGGAGGATCAATTGGGCTCACAATGTCAGTACCCCAACACTCAAATGGCCATGAGGCCAATGTAGGATGTAGAATGTTAGGAGGTTGATGTAGGACCACACCGTGTACCTGACATTGATGGCATCTCTGCGTTCATGTGATGCATATCATGAAGGTCGTAGTATCCTAGTTTCTTGATCTTGGCTTTATCTTGATTGGATTGGTGTGCTAACACTACTGTACCTGATCATAATCCCGAGCTTCATGTTTGTCCGGACAACATAACCACATATGATCGAAGGACTCAGTCTCACAAAGTATAGGAAAGGGCTCTCTGCTTCACCTGGTGTGTCGACGATTTCTCTTGAGGTAGTTTGCCTTCATTTAAATAATCTATGAATGGTTGCCTCCAATCTAACTCCTCATCCTTTTTGGCAATGGCAACCTTCCCTTCAAGAGAGAATCTCTCGATGAGTTTAGCATCAATATAGGATAAGACTTGTCTATTTTGGATCCTTATTGGAATGGACTCATCTTCTCGACATGCCAACTCTTTGGCAAGCTTGGCTAATGCATCTGCTACTGCATTGTCTCCTTGAGAATCATGTAGATGGTAACCTCTGGGATTTGGGCCAATAATTCCATGGTATACTCATGGTAATGATGGAACTTAGGCTTTAAAACTTTATAGGACTTTGGTTGATGACTAGCGAGAATCCCAAAGATGTTGATACTCACGATGCATGTAATGACTAACTCTAGGCCAATCGAGCCTCATATTGACTTTATTATTGGTGCATGGATTGGATGATATGAGAATCTCATCACATCATGGTCTAGAGTTAGGAGGACTATTCCTACCCTTGCCTTCCCTAGGATAGTAAATTATGGTTCTTCTCCTCTTTGAGAGGAAGCTGCACCATCAAAGTACATCTCCCAGTGGCGAGCACTAGTACCCCTAAGTTCATGATTTGTTCATCGGGAGATCATCGTTAAGCCGAGAGTCAGCAGGGAGTGGATGTGCTGCTAAGAAATCCAAGTGCTTGTCCTTTTATGGCATGAGGGTATGAATGTTATGTCAAACGAGACAAAAATGGACCAACAATCCAACAGAGTCATATGTGATATTACTGAAGATCAAGTTCACCTTATGAGAAATCATGTAGTGTAATAGCTTTTGGGATGCAAAGATTAAAGCTAGTGCTTTTTTTAATAGGTGGATAGTTTGCCTCGGTGAGGATTAGATGATGGCGAGATAATATTCTCTTTCCCTTTGTCATTGGTTTGAACCAACAAAGCGCCAAGGGAGTCGTCTAATGTAGTAGAGTATAATATGAACAGCTTGCCGGATAGAGGCTAGGATTAGCATCATCGATATTGCTTGATGTCTTGAAAGCATCGCACTTATCATCCCATTTGAACTTGGCATCCTTTTTTGACAAGTGTTGAGAATGGTTGGCATCTTCCTGATAAGTTGGAAATGAAGCATCTTAGATATGCCAACCGCCCTTGGAATGACCTGAGTTATGTTATGCTTTTTGGGGGTGGTATTTCTAATATTGCTTTAATTTTTTTTCAGATCGACTTCAATTCCCCGGTGTCGGACAACAAACCCAAGAAATTTTTCCTGAAGCTACTTCGAATGCACACTTCAGGGGTTCATTTTGAGGTTGTATTATCTTAACCATTTGAAAACTACTCTCAAGTCAAAGAGATGGTCTTCCTTTTCTTGCTACAAGATCATCGACATAGCATTCAACTTGATGATGAATGAGTTCATCAAAGATTTGAGTCATGGCCTGCTGGTTTGTGGCACCAGTATTTTTGAGGTCGAAAGGTATGACCTTATAACAATAGATTCTAATCGGGGTTCAAAAGGTAGTATTTATTTCATCTTCGGGGGCCATCTTAATTTGATTATAGCCAAATGACCCATACATAAAGGAGAATACTACATGTGATAAGATAATGTCCACCATTAATTCTAGTATAGGAAGTGAAAATTCATCCTTAGGACATGCCTTATTTAGATCCCTAAAATCAATGCATATGAGAATTTGGACATTCTTTTTCTTAACTAGGATGACATTGGCCAACCAGTTAGGATATTTTTCTTGCTTAATAAAGCTAGCATCGATCAGTTTCTTGATTTCAGAAGTGACCTGTTGTTCAATGTCTAATGTCGCATGCATCTAGGTCTATAGGTTAGCATTAGGTTCTATTGCTAGTTTATGGGACTATATGAACATCTCTTCATAACTCCATGCAAAGTAATCCTTAAACTCGGTCAATAGCTTCACTAAATCATTGGTTTCTTTTCATTCAAGAAGCGATATATATGTTGGTTGATCTTTTTTGTTCTAGGTTGATTTCTTTGAGCTCGTCGATAGTTGATCGATCTCCTCTTTTTGAACTCGGCGGTGCATCCTTGACTTCAAAGTCATTTGGATCATCTAAAGTTTCTAAGCACACCTCCTCATATGAGTTAGCATGATTTGAAAAGAACTGATTTCAAATGGTTGGTGATGAAGCATTAATCATCATCATGGACCCATATCTTGAATCTAGTCCGATCTTGATTGTGAATGCATTTGTTGTCCCATAACTTTCAAAAGTAATCCTATGTTTAGACCAAGCATGTGGAATCAATCCTTTCTTTACTAAATTAAGAACACAAGTGAGAATCAAAAGGTAATTCTATTAAATCTTTATATGAATCATCCTCAAGTTCTACATCACTTGACTTGAGGATGATGCTCCAAGAAAGAACTTACCTTTACATTTGTGGAAGACTTAGGGATTCTTAACTACTAAACCCTCAACTTTTTTGAGGAAAGTGGGGTTTGAGCTAAAGTTCCCAATGCTTCATTGTTTCACATATAGACTTGGATACACTTATGCTTTGCTTAGAGCCCAATCTTCATCGCTTCACAACTCAACTCACTTGCATGGGGATCTACTAAGTGCTAGCTAGTGTACTAATCATATGACTCATCATCTCGAACTAGATTCTAAGTCTATAGATAGTAGGTGTAGTCACAGTAGTAGGGATAACTCTATTGGATGGCCAATAAGGAGGTCTTTCCAAGGCATGTCTTTGGATTCTCTTCCTCTACGGTGGAGGTCGAGTCATCCTACCCATATGTTGAATGAGAGTATGAACTGGGTGGAATCTAATGTCAGGCTCTACTTTCTCCTCCAAGTCTATCTCTAGCTCCCTTTTATTTTCTTTCTCATTGCCTTTTATCTTTTTCTTTTTCTTTTTTCCTTTTCTTTTTTCTTTTCATTTTCTTTTTCTTTTTTCCTTTTATTATTTTTTTTTGAACTTTTGCCAAGTTCACGAGAATAGACTTGATTTTGAGGGAGATAGTAGGTTGCATCCTCATATATTCCAACCTCATGAACTGTGGAATGGCTTAAAATATCTTTGACAGATTCAATCCCACCCCTCATGAACTTCATGCACTGTGTGTAGAGAGGATGGAACCACATTATTCATGTATCCACTCTCTCAAGAATTGAAAGATGTATCCAGTTTATAATATGAAACTTGTGGTAGTCTTCCAATCATCTACTTCTAATGGCAACACTATAGAGCCTAAAGCCCTCTCTTGTTCATTGAATCCTCTCAACATCATCCCTCTTTTGAAAGTTTGGAGATGTCAATCCTCAAGTGTTTAGGTTTTAGACTCACAATATTCACCGATGCACCCTCAACAAGAACTCGGATATATCTTCCAATCCATCTATAATGTAAAGAGGGTGGTTGTGCTTGGTCATCCTAAGCAAGTCTTCATCACCAATGTAACTCCTGTGAGTGTCCAACTGTGAGCCTCCTCAATAGCGGTCATGGCTAAGCATATCTCGATCAAGAAGAGCCTTGATTAGAGATTCCTCATCTCTTTGGATAAGATAAGGGCATCATATATGCTTAACTTAGTGGGCTTTCTAAGATGTGATTGTAGTCAACCTTGGCTTGATCCTCCATAAGCATATCCATAGGTGGAGCATCCTGTGGAGGTGCTATCTATTCTTTAGAATCAATAATTTACTTACCCCTTATCTTGAGGTGACACCCTAGGAGGTAGAACTTTACCACTGTGAAGGTTAACTTCAGTGACCTCTTAGAATGATGAATTTGTAAGAAGTTCTACCTTCTCATCGTATACCACTTCTCCTATGATCATCGATGACGACTCCAAATCAATCTCAAGAAGTGAACCTGTGTGATTTAAAAATGGGAAATCCATTTCTAAATCAGAAGAGGAATGATCAGAACTAGACTAATCATTATTATTTTGTAGACTTGGAGAGTTTTTGAGAGGAATAAAATCTAGAGTATCAAAAGTGGGCAAGATGTAAGTGAAAGATTTCTTCATTGATTTCTTCTTATGTGGAGGTACATGATAGAAATCTAATAAAGTAAGTGGGGAAAGGGGTATAGTGCCCTTGTCAGATACAATTCTCGGTAAGAGGAGCTAGTGGAGGAAGAAGTAGGCAATGGTGGATGGAGTGCTGACTGGATGGTGGTTGTGCTACTATGCTATCTAAAAGTAAGGTAGGTCACGCTACCGACACCTTCTTCAAGTTATCTTTAGCAACTTGCAAACCTTCCTTGGTGTTGGAGGTTCAAGTTACTTCAGGCACCTGTAATGAAAGCTTCGATCTTAGAGACCACTTTTTTAGAGGTTCGGGATAAGGCAATATCCCAACCATCTTTTATCTTAAGAGGATCACAAGTATCCCCAAGAATTACTCTAATAGAACTGGAGGGTTATTCTAACAAGTATTCCTTAAGGATAATAATAGCTCCTAACTTGTAACTGCGCTCAAGCAAGTCCTTAAAGGTGACACAATCCTCCAAGACATGACTAAACATGTGGTGGAAGGGGCAATAGTTAGGATCATTACTCTTGCCCACATCTTCACCCTCTGGGCTCAGTAACTGAAAGTCGCTTTTAAGAGATTCTTAAAGATCTTCCTAACTACCTCCTCTTAAATGAATATGGCTTATTCAATATATCGAGAAGAGTAGGTGGGTAATACATGGTGGTGGAATATACCGAAAGTATATGGAGGAGGAGGTGGCGCCACCATGGCAGTGGTGGTTAGTATGCTGGTCGAGGTGGTGGAGGAGGGTAATGGAGGTCTATGAGGTCTCATATTGAGCTATGTCGTCGCTTCCTTTGTCTACCGATAATACTACCCCGGCTTCTCAATGCTTTCTGGCTTGAGCAACAATTAGTCTTGAAAAGGTAACCGCTTGATTCCCTTGGTCGCTTGTTGATTAACTTCTCAAAGGTTTTGATTGTAACCTTTAAGCATGAAAGGCCATGAATATTCTTAAGAATTTATATAGCATGCTTTTAATAACCGTGGTTCACATTTCATACTTAGGTTTTGCCACTTGAGAATATAATCAACAAGGGACTCATTGGGATTTTATTGTGCCACAATGTGGTCACCCGCAATTACCATTTGCTCCAGTAAACCTCTTGATGAAGAGGAGCTCCAACTCAGCAAAAGTCTTCACTGAACCATTGGGTAGTTCAGTGTACCAATCAAATGCAATCCCTGATAGACTACTAATGAAGAGGCGAAATAGAAGTGCATCGCTGCCACCAACATTGCAACATCCGGCCCTGAAATGTGCTATGTATTGCCTGGGGTTCCCACTGCCATCAAAATATTTGAAGGAAGGAGGCACAAAACTCTTAAGATATTGGACACCATCAAATTCCTCCAAGTAGGGTCTACCCTTGTGAGCTTATGCCAACACATCCTTCACTCTACTCCACTAATGCTGATATCTTTTCTTGCATGGAGGTGCTATCCACCACCTTCCTATGCGCCACTATCCCGTCCACAAGAGATGTACTCTTGGGTGATCCAACATGCAACCCAAAGTGGTCACTCTGAGTAGTCATGATGGAGCTTGGCCTTGAAGTGCTAGGACCGCTGTTAACAAGTCTTCAACTTTTTTCTCCATCTTACTAATATGCTCATCTCTTTGCCTCAATTGTTGATGAAGGTGTTGGGTTGAATGAGTTGTATCTTCTTCCTCAACTACAACACCCTCCTGACTATGCAGATCTCTAAGGAGGGAACCCCTAGTGTCGATCATATGGACTTCTGCTGAGTCCTCCAAGAGATCATCCTTATCTGGATCAAAATTGACCCTAGCATCCTCTTCATCAAAGAGATCACTCCCGAAGAGTTCCTTCTTCTCAGCAAAGTACTGAGCATCGATCTCATCTGAAGAGCAATCTAATCGCAGGGACAAACTTTCACCGCTGAGGGGCTGTGCTCATTGATGGAGATGCACTTAACACCACCTATCACTGGAGTGCTAGCTCTGGGAGGGTCATGACTACTAGAAGAGACATGCTCATGGCTGCTCATGGGTGGAGTGGTGTCTCTGGGGAGATCCACTGCCATGGAGACTACAAAACTGTCCCCTTCCCCTATGGCCGCAAATACCACTCGATGGTGGTGGTGGTGGTGCACCACGACTGGTCGCCACTCCTTCTTCACCAAGATTGAAGTAGAGGTCGACAGGGGAACTCCCTCACCTCGCCATGGAGTAGATGAAGTGGGACCCTTGGTCATAGCCAGATAACCAATGGGGATTTCTTCTCCCTAGTTGTTATCTTCTATGCCTTTGTAAGCACGGTGGATGGCGGGACCTGAACATATGATGGTGGGTGAGGAGTGGATCGATGTGGTGGAGGCAACACCAACTTTCTCTAGGCAGGAGCTTCTCTCCTATGGTGGGTACTACCCATCAGTAGAATGCACATGATGACGCAGTAGGCCGATCGGGAAAGTCCACGGGCGTCAGGTCGCCAACCTGCAGTATACACGCCTCTCTCTCCTAGTAATTTGTACTCGATACCCGGGCCTCCTATCTCTCCCTGCCCTGATGTGTCCTCACATGGGATGGAACATAAATCAAATTGAGCTCGACTGATCATCCAAAAGCTCGCCAACTCGATGACTCTGAGTCGATATGACCTTCTCTCACTAATAAGCCCAAAATAAACTATGGGAGGAGGTGAAAGAGATCCTCCTAATGTCTTCCTCCATCAACTAGAGAGGTGAAACTGTTCTCTATGATAAGAGGAGACACTATCCTAGGTAACTCTCTCTCAAGAAACCGCCTCTAGCTCCTTGGCTCGCTCATGATGTCGCTGATCTTGCGGCATTAGTTTGCAGTCCTACAAGAGGCAAATGAGAACTAGACCCAACATTGTAGGTGGGGGAGACTATCCCTGAAGATAGGGTATCCTTCCCTTTGGAAGGAGCCAACGAGTGGGTGCTATCCTATATTAGGGTATAAAGGGGAACCACTGAGTGTAATGCAGAACTACTGTGTGAGAACTCCAGCCTTTCCTCTTCAATGAGGGAAACTCGAGTGATGACATCTCAACCTAGATGATTCCACCATCACCACTCTGGCGACGCCAGAGGGTGGTCCCCTCACAAGTGATCCTAGCCCCCTCGAAACCTCAGCCAAAATGAATGAGGTGGGCAAAGTCGATCTGTGAGAGGTTGGCTCGATCCAAGGCCAAATCTATCCCGAAAGGAAAAGTAAACACATACTTCTGAGCTACCATGTGTGAAAACGGAAAAGACTACACTAGTTGACCTGAGTTGTATGTCTGCATTTGTGAAAATATAACTTGTATCAAATTTTTTCCTTGATATTTGTTCCACGCAAGTAACAAAAGTTTGGAGTTTTGAACCCACACTCGACAATTCAAATGTGTTAAGTGGGGTTCATTGGAGAGATTTGGATATTGAGGAGAGTCTTTGCCATTTGATTTTGATTTAGAACCCATACTCAAATTTAGGTAGGTTGGGTGGGGTTCTTAAATTTGAGGAGAGATTTTCTTGGAGATATTTTTGTTTTATGCATCTTGTTTGAAAATATTGATAGTTTGAAAGACCTCTATTTAGAAAATTTGGGTATGCTAAGAAGAGGTTGTGATTGTGTGTTTGAAATATTTTTGCTTGTGAAGATTTGATTGTGTGATATTTTGAAAATGGGGCTTTTTACTTAACAAATTTGGTATGTTAAGTAGATGCCACATGTGTTTGATTTGTGCTTGATGATGAGACTTTCACTTAACAAATTTGGTATGCTAAGTGAAAGTCAAATGTGATTGTGAGATAAATTTGCTTCTCTTTAAAGATGGGAGTTCCACTTAACAAATTTGGTATGTTAAATGAAAGTCCCAAATTTGTTTGAGATATGTTTTTTTTTTGAGAATGAGACTCTCACTTAACAAATTTGGTATGTTAAGTGAAGTTTATGTGATTTGACATGAAAATTGGATCCTTATTTAACAAATTTGGTATGTTAAAATAGGATCAATGTGTGTTGAAAAGAGACCTCACTTAACAAATTTGGTATATTAAGATAAATGTGTTTATGATTTTAAAATGAAACTTTCACTTAACAAATTTGGTATGTTAAGAGAAAGTCAAATGTGTTATGATTTTGAAAATAAAACTCTTTAACAAATTTGGTATGTTAAGTAAAGTCAAATGTATTTATGAATTTGAAAATGAAACTCTCACTTAACAAATTTGGTATGTTAAGTGAAAGACAAATGTGTTTATGATTTTGAAAATGAAACTCTCACTTAACAAATTTGGTATGTTAAGTGAAAGTCAAATGTGTTTATGATTTTGAAAATGAAACTCTCACTTAAAAAATTTGGTATGTTAAGTGAAAGTCAAATGTGTTTATGATTTTTGAAAATGAAACTCTCACTTAACAAATTTGGTATGTTAAGTGAAAGTTAAATGTGTTCATGATTTTTTTGAAAATGAAACTCTTACTTAACAAATTTGGTATGTTAAGAGAAAGTCAAATGTGTTTATGATTTTGAAAATGAAACTCTCACTTAACAAATTTGGTATGTTAAGTGAAAGTTAAATGTGTTTATGATTTTGAAAATGAAACTCTCACTTAACAAATTTGGTATGTTAAGTGAAAGTCAAATGTGTTTATGATTTTGAAAATGAAACTCTCACTTAACAAATTTGGTATGTTAAGTGAAAGTTAAATGTATTTATGATTTTGAAAATGAAACTCTCACTTAACAAATTTGGTATGTTAAGTGAAAGTCAAATGTGTTTATGATTTTGAAAATGAAACTCTCACTTAACAAATTTGGTATGTTAAGTGAAAGTCAAATGTGTTTATGATTTTGAAAGAAAGAACTTATTTAACAAACTTAGGTATGTTAAATGGAGTTCAATTTATTTTATGATTTTCAAAAAGGGGTTCTCATTTGATATACTTGGACATGTCAAATGAGCTCCAATGTGTTTTGAAGTCCAAGACTTTGGCAAGAAGGAGTTTTATAAAAAATGCAAATAGAATTCAATTTGCTAACTCTCCAAGTGGGAAAACAAAATGATATGTCTTGACTTCTCTTTGTGTGTGTATGATTTACTTTTTGAAAAGGGGGGAAACTTCAACTCTAGCACATGTGATATGCTAAGTGGAGTTTTAATTTTATATTATGATTTAATTCAGAAATAGAATCTCCATCCAACAAATTTGAGTGTGTGTGGGATGGGATAGCTATTTCCAAAGAAAATGTGCTTTTGAAAAATACATTAAAAATTGTTGATTTTGATTTTTAAAAAGGAACCTCCTTGTAACAATCATAGGATTTGTTAAAAGGAGGTTTGGTTATATGTGTTTTATGCCTTTTTTTTTTGAAAATTTCTTATAAATTTTTGTGTAAAGATATCTTATTATGTGGATTTTGAAAAGTGCTTTTGGAAAGACATATTATTTTATAGAAGAGTTTTATTTTCTTATTGTTCATGGGATGAACCTTGCCTCACCATCAGGATGGTGAAGACATTCTTAATTTTGGTCATCTCCTTTGTTTGATTAATTTTAATTTTCACCTATTGGGGGAATTCAATAGGGATTTTAGGACTTACACAGAGTGAGGTTTTAAAACCTAAAGGATGTTGGCAAGCTTTGCTTAAAGATGAAATAAGCTAAGTGCCAACAGAAAGAATGATAGTCTCGGGCCTATATAAAATATAAGTCCACTATCGATGCTTGGAGACAATAATTGTTTACTAAAGAAGGAGAGATGAACTCCCCTGGAGTCAAAAATTTGGTGTTTATTTTTGAGATGGGACACCATGCATCTTAGGGGTACTTATTGAAGTGATCGGGTATGACATTAAGGAATGATGTACTATCTCAAAAGATAGAAATCACCACCCTATAATGGACCTAATCACCTAATAAGGACTCCTAAGGCATGATGGGTCTTCGAATACCAGAGATCTTTCCCCTACTTTACATGAAAAGTAAAGTGGTTTATTTTAAGTCAGTTCATTATTTCCTATGGAGGCAAGCCCCATAGTTAATTACATCCTAAGGAATGAGAATTTCTTAAGAATACTCTCGTAAAAGTAGACAATTAGGGTCTCCAAAGATTTCAAGGTTAAGACTATCAAAGGATTGGCTATTTTAGAAAATCATGGGATCAGATGAGAAGACTTATTTTTGGAATCCAAAGAGAGAAAGTAGAAAATTCTCATGATACTAGGAAGCCTAGTGAGCATTCCAATCTACCCTATAATTGGGCTTTATATTTTTGAAATTGAAGAGAGTTAATTATTTGAGTTGACATTTTATTAGATTGCTAGGGCTTGTAATTCCACAATATAAGATTGTGAAAATGTCTAAAAGGTGAGGATTTATGCTTGTAGCCCAAAGGAAATAGCTACCTCAAATTCCTAAACTAAGGAGCATTAGTACAAAACAAAGGCACGACCTAAATCTAAGGAGAAAATGGGTATATGGTTTACCTCCATATGAGAGAATAAACCACCCACTTATTTATTATCTTGAGTGGCACCTGCCTAACTCCTCCTACACTTTAAATCCATGTAGGCAAGTCTTATGCTTTGCAAGATGGCTAGGTTGTTCATTTAGAAAGGAGACTAAGTCCTTAAACTCACTCCCTAAGAGACTAGAGCATGAGTGGTATGAATCCATGACATAATTTAATGCAAATTTTATCAAATTTATTTGATTCTTTTGGACTTTTTTTTGGCACAGGCTATGGGATTTTGTATGCCTAAATGCATGAAAATTTGATTATGGGCCAAATCAAGAGAGAAAGGGGTGTTCTTCCACCAAAGGCTCTCACAAGTTAAGCCTTCATTCTCTGGCAAAGATGGAAGCCCCTCTTAACAAGAGTGAAATAATATGACATGCATGATATTACATTCATCCATCCAGCTAAGGGGTTGCTAAAAATTTTATTATCTTGATTTAATTCCTAGCTTTTATGTGAGGTTATGAGTTATTTTAAAATTTTAGTTATGAGTTGTTAATTGGGGTAGAAAAATTAATTTTATCCTAAGAGCCTACTGCATCCAGGCCACACATTCAAGCATCAATCATAAAGAAACTATGAAAAGCATGTTGTTCTAATGCGCAATCTAAACACAACATCAAACAATTTTATAGACTACCATAAAAGAATAAAATGCCAGTGGTCGGGTTTCATCGTACACAAAAGAGAAAAAAGATGGGTAGCCGAGGTCTACTCTTATACAACCTGGATTACAAAAAAAAAATATATGCTATGGGGTTCATTTTATCTTCATTTCTTCATTCTCTTTCTTTTATTTGATTTGCTCCAAAGGCATCACAGGGCACCCTGTGGACTAAGCCGCCACCGCTCATCCTAATCTCCCATAACACTAATCCTAATTCCCAATACAAAGTTATATCAAAAATAGGGAAAGTAAATCTAGCTACACCTGCAAAATAAATGTTAACTAAACACACCATACAACCCAAGCAGTTATATGAATAATTTGGACTTAGCACCCCACACATGGGTAACCAAGCCCACCTATCCTAACATGGGTTACTCTTAGGGGCTAAGCAACCTGCACAAAAAGTATTTATATTTTTATTACAACGGCCCCTTAAGCATAACCCCTACGTAAAAAATATGATTAGTAATAACGCCTAACATCTACCATGAAACATATACCCTAACATCCGTCTAAAATATTACATCACAAAATAAACATAACATCATACATACAATGCCCTAACTTAGCACTAGAAGTGGTGACTTAGTATTCTAATGTGTGCTTAAGGCTTGTGTGCAAGACTTTACTAGGCTTCTTTAGTTTAAGTTTCAATTTGGAGTTTGAATTTATTTAAATTTTACCTTTGGGTGATTTCAATTTAAATGATTTAATGATTTATTTATTTTTTTTATTTCACTTTTATCTGGTTAAAAGATGTTTAGGTTTTCAAGAATGAAGAATAAAATGAATTCCATTTGTAGACAAAACTCACCTTATTCTACATCCTGACGCCTAAAGAATCTAACTAAGGTCCTTAAGTATCTTAATTAGCCCATTTGAATTTGTGTAATTCATTTAATTTGATTTATTTAACTTGATTTAGAATTTAAAATTTGAGTTTATTTAAGTATTTGATTGTTTGATTTTGGATTAGATGTTTTAGTTTAATTAACTTGATAATTCAATATCCTTAATATCTAATGAAGTTTAAGTTTGGTTAAGTTCATGTGTTTTTGGTTGATTAATTTTAGATTAGATGTTTTGATTTAATTAAATCTTGATAATTCAATATCCTTTTTAAATTAATATCTAATTCTTTTCTTTGATTATGGTTATGTGACTTAACTTTATGTTTATTTAATTTGATTGTGGTTCATTTATTTGTAGTTTGATCAGATTAGATTAATTGATATTTTATTATGATTTTTATTGGGTTTGATTCTTTATAATTAGGACTTTATTTTTAATCACATCCATTTATCATGTTCATCAAAGTTTGGTTTGTATTTTGATTTCATACATTGGATAGTTGATTAATCTTATTTAAGTGGGTTGAATGAGATTTGATTTGATTACATATTAAATTGATGAGAGGCTTTCTTAATTTAATTTAATTTGATTATCTTATTTCTATGGTTTGAGTTCAATGTGATCATGTGATTAGCTTAATTAAGAAGTGTATTTATGTTAATTATAAAGGTTTGTTTTGATTTTTAATTTGGTTTCATATTTGTTTAGGGTAATGATGTAATTAATGACTTAATAATTTAGGTTTAATTTAGGTTTTGATTAGTATTTAATTACATTTATGTTTGATTAAGCATAGGTTTAATATGATTAATTCAATTAACTTAATTATTTTTATTTAAGAGGTGTGATTAATTATTAAAAATAAAGATTTGTTTAATTTTTAATTTGATTTCATTTATTTAGTTAATGATATAATTAGTTAGTTAATGATTTAAGTTTAAATTAGATTAATTAGCATTTAATTACATTTTATGTGATTAAGCTTAAGTTTAATATGATTAATTTAATTGACTTAATTAGTTTATTTAATTGGTGTGATTAAATTAATTAGTAGATTAATTAAGTATTTTATTTGAATTAATTTTAATGTGATTTATAAAATTAATTTGGTTTATTAAGATGATGGATTAATTTATTGCATTAATAATAGATGTTTGATTAATTAAGTTTGATTAAGGGCAATTAAAATTATTATTAATTAAGTTTTTATTTTAATTAGAGATTAATGACTTAATGATTTAAGTTTAATTTAGGTTTTGATTAGTATTTAATTGCATCTTAATTATGTTTGATTAAGCTTAGGTTTAATATGATTAATTTGATTAACTTAATTAGTTTACTTGAGGGGTGTGATTATTAAATTTAATTAGGGGTTTGATTTAAATTTAATTTTAGATTTAGCTTTAATGTAACTTATTTAAATTAATTTGATTAATTAAGATGATGGATTAATTTATTAAGTTTGCATTAATTAGATGTTTGATTAATTAAGTTTGATTAAGGGTAATTAAAATTTTAAATCATTAGATTAATTAATGATTTGTTTAACTAGAGATTAATGACTTAATTTCCCACATGTGAGTGATTTGGTTTAGTTAAGTGTTTTCCTTAAGTTTGATTTGATTAAATGATTATTGTTATTACCATCATTGTTATTAAGTGAATTAATTGTTTATTTCATTTCAATTAAGTTTGATTATTTATGGTTAGAGTTTTTTGATTTGATTCACCTATTATGTTTGTTTGATTTCATTAACATGTTTGATTTAGTTATTAGGTTAAAATATTTAATGGTTAATTAATTATCTTATTCCAAATTGATGTGATTTAGTCATATGTTAATTAAGTTTACTTTAATTTTATTTGGTTTAATTTGATTAGTATCAAATGATTAAAGTTTCCTAAATTTATTGAATTTTGAGTTTGATTTAAGATTTAATCATTTAATTGAGTTTTATTAACTTAAATAGGTTTAATCATATTTAATTTAATTTCCTCTAAAGATGATATTTTTCTGATTTGAGGTTTGATTAATGATTGCTTAAGTGCTATTTCATTTTTGATTTGATATTTAAATTATTTTAAAATTTTGTTTTAATTAATCCTTGATTGATTAAACTCTATTCTTAAGTATTTGTTTGGGGTTCATTAAGATTCAGAAGATCACATTATTTTCTTAAGAGTCCTATATGTCAATTGAAGTGATTTAAGCCATTTTGAAGATTTTTGTAAATTTTTGAATTTTTATTTGATTTATTTTATTAAAATGGTCAATATGAACTTTAAAATTTAACTTCTCCCAATTCAGACATTCTTTTCACTTGAAATTTTTATGGTAGGTGTGTTTTAACTTTAATTTCAATCCTGAAAATTTGAATTTAATCTAATATATATTTTGGTTTGATTAATGAAATTTATTTTCACTAAAAATCAAATTAAGCTTAAAATACTTAATAAAATTTGAGAATTTTGGATTTGTTGGTTTCCTCTCAAAAAGAGGAATCCAACGAGCCCTTGTTTATAATTTTTGGTTAAATATTTTATTTTTTATGAATTTTTGAATTTTCAGATGATTTAAATTAATTTTTTTAAAAAAAGAAATATGTGCAGTGCTGACGTTAGCCGTTGGGCAGGAAAGGAAAAGGACATGCAGCTTCCTTTGGACCTTCCAATCGTAGATCAGACGGTCTAGATCAGATCCCATGATCCAAAGGCTAGGATCGCGACGGCCGCATCGATCGTTTGATCGTGCAAAAGGACGCATCGGATTGATCAGCGACCAAGGCTATCATGCGATGATCCGATCACGCCATCGCATGATCGGAGCGATCACATTTGAGCAATCCATGCATGATCTGAGCCATCCGACCATAACCGCAGGATCGGACGGCAGCGATGGTGAAGTAAAGTTTTAAAGGAAAAAATGCAAGTTTCTAAGCCAAAACTTGTCCAAATGGACCCATTTTCATGTCGATTCGCACCGAAAAAAAATTCTATTTTCTAATTGGGATGATTTAAAGTAAAAATACGGGATTATCTAGGAAAAATTCCTAAAATCGCAAAAAAATTAACACAAAATGCAAAATCCTAAGGTCGGCTATGGTTTGATGATATTTACCTCATCGGGAATGGTTTCTAACATCGGTGAAGATCCAAGTGAACTCTAGTATGTGAGGAAGCTTTGAATGATCTTTAACCCTTGCCTCCCTTCTAACGCTGCCTTCTTCTACTCGCCCTGGAAAAGTAACTATTTATGTTTTTGAGCTCAAAAATGGCTCAAAGAGGTGGGGGATGGGTTCCTTTTTTACTTTGGGGAGCTTTTGGGGGTTGAATGGTGGTGGGAGCAAGAGGTCTAAAGTCTCATCTCCCCCTCCTTTAATAATGGTAAAAAATTCATTCTTTTTTGAATTTTTTTGGCTCCAAATTGATTACCATCTTGCTTGGGGTGGTTGGGGTAGATGATGGATTGATTGAGGACTTGAATTTTTGATTAAAAGTTTGCTGCCATATGATCAGCCCTATTTAATGCAAATGTTAGGGAGGAGTTAAGTGCATGTGATGGGGGAGAATTAAATGAGGTTGGGTGGAATCCTATGTGGGGGAGGATCCATGACAGATTTAAATGGGTTGTTGGTTTTGGCTAATCCCAAATGGGTTTGGGTCAGTTTGATCAGCCCCAATGGTTCTTGGCTTGGTTTCAAGGGATTTGGCCCAATTTGGTGGGTCATATTGGGTCAATTGACCCATTTGACCAAAATTGGCCAAATTATTTGAGTTATGGGTTGATTCATGTTCAATTGGCTAATTGAAGATGAATGTCTTTAGTTTAAATTAATTTGGATTTAAAATTTAGGCCAAATTGACCCTTTAGGCCAATTTGGGCTTGGTTGGGTCAAGTTGACCAATTGGGCTCGATTGATCAAATTAGGTTTAATTATGTCTTTGGTCAAGTTCAATAATCAATTTGGAATAAACTTGAGCCATTGGTTGCAATCAATTTGGGTTAGATCATGATTTGACCGATTTGGTCTTTTAGGCCAATTTGGGTGGTGGACCAAAATGGCCAATTGGTTTGGCCTAATTGATTGCAATTGATCATCCTAGGGTGATCAACAATTATGGTGGAAGGTTTTGGTGAGCTTGGTTCAATCCAATTTATGTTGGATTGAAGTTGGCTCAAATGGGTCCTTTAGGTTACTTTGGGTCAAGTGGACCTAAGTGAGTCAATTGGTTTAGTTTTGGTTTGATTCAAGTTTAGTTGAACTTATATATGAGCTAGATTGGAATATAAATTCAATGACAATCAATTTGGAGTCTTGAGGCTCATTTGAAAGTTTTAAGTCAAGGGCTAAGAGTTCTTGACTTGGGTTGACTTGAATTTGGTTTGATGATTGTAGGTTTTATTTATATTTGGATAAATGATCGAATGAATGATTGATTCAAGAGAAAATTCATTGGTTTTGACTTAATTTGGATAGAATTTGGCTAAGTCCAAAGAATTGGCTTAAAGGGCTTAGATTGAGTTTGGATTTAGTTTTGATATAGTTTTGGTCATTTGAATTTGGATTTCATTTATATTTGTGAATATATATGAAAGAATAATTGATTTATAAAGAGATCAATTGAGTTTGATTTGATCTAAGGGAGGTTTTGGCTAAGCTTATGAATGTGGTTCATATGGCTTAGGAAGGGTCTTAGGATTTGAATTTGATTTTAAGTTTCAATCATTTGGAGTCAAATTTGAAATTAGATTTGGAATTTGAATTTGAATTTGAGATTTATTTTGAGAATTGAATCTGGTTTGATTTGAGAAAGTGTATCTAGATTGGGTTTAGGCTATGGGATAGGTAATTTTTGTAAGCCTTAAGGTATAGCCTAATCTTATGATTAATACTTCTAAGTCTCTAGGCTTATGTGTTCACCTAATCACTAGAAGTGTCTTATGACTAAGAGTTCTTAGTGTCTAGAAGAGTCCTAAGCTAAGGAGAGGAGTTAAGAGCTCACTCCAAAAGTGTCAACATAAGTCTTAATCAAGTATTTTCAAGAATAAGTTTTAAGAAACACTGTGAGGTCCTAAAACCTAAAGATGTTGGTTAGCTTAACTTAAGGATAAATAAGCTAAGTGCCAATGAAAATAAAGGTAGTCTATTCATACAAAAGTACAAACCCATATTTTAGAGACAAAGATCATTTACCAAAGATAGAGAGGCCATCAAAGATCTAAAAAATATGTGGTGAAATATTTTCATCTATCTTAAAGAGGATAAATGATATACACCATTTTATTGGGACACCACATGATTAAGATTTTTAAGGTGAGAACATTGGAAAGGTGTATCATCTTGAGAGATGAAGTATAAGGATAATCACCAATAAGTACTAAGAACTAGATCTTCAATGTACAGAGATCTTCCACTTTACATGAAAAAGTAAAAAAATTTATTTTAAACGGTCTAAATTCTTAAGCCCATTTTCATCCTGAATGATAAATACTCATTAAAAAAAATGATACACCAAAGATTTCTAGAAGGTAGACTATCAATTGATTGGTTTATTTTTAGAAAGTCAAGTGGGATCAATCAATAGGAGGGAGTTCGTATCGAAGCCAAATAAAAATAAGTAGGGGATGCTTAAGATACTAGGAAGCTTAGTAAACATCCTAAACTATCCTATGATTAGGCTTTATATTTTTAAAATTGAATTAATTTGTTTGATTTGAATTTTTATTAGAATGCTATGGCTTATAGTTCCATGATACAAAGTCACGAAATGCCTAAGAGGTGGTTTATGCATTTACAAATGGAAGTAGCAACTCAACCAAATCTAGGAGCCTTAGCAAGGGCCAAAAGCATGACCTAAATCTAAGAAAAAAATGGGTATTGAGTTTACCTTCAAGAGAGGATAAACCACCAATTTGGACTTAGCTGGTGGCGCCAACTAACTCCTAGCTTTAAAATATGTAGGCAAGTCAAATGCTTTTGCAAGATAGCTAATTTTGTTTATTTAAAAAGAGACTAAGTCTTTAAACACACTCCCTAAGAGACTAGATCATGTAGGGCATAATTTAATGACTTAAATTAAATGCAAATTTTAATATATTTTATTTTTATTTTGGACAATCAATTTCACACAGGCTTTAGGATTTATATGCCTAATGCATGAGAAATTAGATTATGAGCCAAAATCAGTAAGATAAGGAGGTGTGTTTTCACCATGGCTCTCAAAGGTCAAGACAAGTTCTCTGGCAAAGGTGGAAGCCCTTCAATCAAAAGTGAAACAATATACTTTTTTATGCATGATGTTAGAAAAGTAAGACAACATCTAGCTAAGGGGTTGCTAATTTTTTTTATCTTATTTTATAACCTAAGCTTTAGGTGAGGTTATGCATTATTTTTATTTTTAATTTGAGTTATTTAATTGGATAGAAAATTAAATTTTCTAAGAGCCTAATCATCATCTGGGCCATACATCAAAACAGGAAAGAAACTAGGAAAAGATGCCATCTTAATGCACAAGTTAAACAAACATCAATCAATTTATAAAATTAACGCAAAAGAATAAAATGTCATTTGTGGTCGGTCTCCACCGCACATACCCGAAAAAAAAATTGGGTAGCTGAGCTCTACCCTTATACAACTTGGATTACAAATGAATTAATTATAATTAAGCAAGGAATTCATGTTATGGGGTCTTCATTCTTTATTTTTTCTTTCTTCTTTCTTCTTTATTCTTTTGGTTGGTTGGAATGTGGTTGCTCCAAAGACTTCATATGGTACATAAGACATAGTATTATGACCAATGCTCATCCTAATCCCTCATAATAATCATTCCAAAATTCTAATTGCAAAAGTACATGAAAATAGGAAAAATGAAATCTAACAAACACTTGCAAAATAGAGATTAGCCAAACAAACCATACAATCCTAAGCATGTATATATATAAATTTGATTTAGCACCCCACACATGGATAACCAAGTTCACCTGGCCTATTTTGGATTATGCTTAGGGGTATAAGCACATGTATGGTAAAAATAATTATATTTTTATTACAGAGCCCCTTAAGCACAATCCCCTGCAGAAGACAATGGTTAGACTAAGATCGCCCTACCATTTAGTCTACATACATGCACCCTAACATCCAGAATAAAACAAAACATCATAAAATAAAAGCAAATATCAAACCATGTACCGCCCTAACCTAAAGCTAGAAATGGTGACTTAGCCTAATATGTGTGCTATTTAAGGTTTGTGTGGTATGCTTAGCTAGGCTTTAAGGTTGAAGTTTTTCAAGTATGAAAATATTCAACCTAAAGGGTTTATTTCATGTAAGTGATTTAGTTGCTTTGATTGATTTTATTTTGTATTTTGATTTGATTTAAGTGAATCTATAATTAATTACTGTTGTAAGAGAAGAAAAGAAAGAGGACTTCTCTTCCTCCCTACCTTAAGTAATAATTTCTAAAGTAGATTCATATTTAATTTTATTTAGTGAATATTTTATTATATGTTTTAGTTAATCCTAAGTTTAGATTTTCCTAAACAAACCTATTCAAAAGAAAGGCATTTTAAGATTAAGTAAAGTGAAATACTATCAAAACACACATCACTTCATTTCTTTCCAACATGTGTATATGCATATGAATGAATCTAAGCATATCTATACATGCAGATGAAAATATTTAGCACACTTTAATGATGAATGCTAAGAGAATTTATTTAAGAAATTTAAATGTTTTTAGGATGCATGATTTTGTTAAGTAGAAAAAGAGGGATTCTTTTATCTATTTTTCATATGCACACATATATGTATAAAAGATATAAGTGAGTACAATGCCATTGTTAGCACCAGGGGTGTAAGGTACAAGACTTACTTAGTGCTACTTAAAGCCTCACAACCTCAGGGTTGTCCAGACTAATATACCACTTTCTTTAAATAACATGTATGTATAAAAGAAATGAATGGAAAAAAAGATGCAAAAGGTTGTATTTGTTTATTTGATTGTTTATACAATTTATATGTGTAAGTGTGGATGTCCTTTTTAAGTAATAACATAAGAATGAATGGGAATGGATTTAAGCAAGTGTTGTGTTCTTTTGAAATGAACTATACACTTTGCCAAATCCTATTCAAAACTATACTAAAAGGAAAGAGAAGGAAAGCCACACTATGCACATCTTTATATTTTTACTCACATGCAAGCTTATAAATAATTATAAGTAGCATACCTTTCAGTTTTGATGTTTGATTCATAAGCTTTGAAAGTAATTTTGGATTTAATAGTGATAATAGCCATTCATATTCTTACTTTAGCCAAAACATGCAATTTGACATAAAGGAAATATTTAATTTTTAATTTGATTTAAAAAAGCATGAATGCATTATTTTCATATGACATACACATTTAGCATGCTAGGAAAGAAATAAAGTGATGAAAGTAATGTAAATTCATTCACCCTAATTAATTCCTAAAGACAATCCTATGAATAACATTATTTAAAGTGAATCAAATTTGTTTTAAGGAGAGTTTGAATTTTATTTGAGTTTGATTTCAATTTGAGAAATGTGAGATGAGTTTGCTGGTCCAAACCCATTCCCCCATGTGTGAGTTATTTAAGTTCAATTTTTAGGTGATTAGATTAATTTTATGCTTTGGTTAGGTTAAGGTGTGAATTAAGTGTGTTAATTACCCCTTACCTACACCACTTTAATATATTTAATCACATAATTATAAGCCAATGTATGACATAAAACCACACAAGGAATTTAAATCAATGATGCACCTAGGAAAGAAAGGTCCTAATGCAATTGGCTCACAATTAGTGATTAATTAAGTTAAAGGGTTTAATTTTAGTACTTTCATAACCCTTCCCACACATGTGGGTTGGATTTTGATTTTCTTAAGCTACTTAAGTTATTAAACACCTAAACACCTACCCAAGATGTATTGGTTAAGTTCTGGGATGTTTTGAAAATTTAATCAAAGTAATTAAGCAAGTGATTAGAGGATTACCCTTAGTTTTGGATTAAGGAAGGAAAGGGGTTTAGGGAATGGCTTAGGAAAAATCTCCCAAACCCATTCCATAAACCTCTTCTACTTAAGCAAAGTTTAATTGACTTAATAAAGGGACTAAACCACTGTTCATATGCTTAATTACTATTAATTACATAAAGATGGTGATTAAAAATTTATTACATGATCTCCCTAATTAACTCATCAATAAATACCAAGAATATTAGGGGAGGCAGAGGTCATCCCAGTAAATATACTATAGAAATTTGAAATAAATTAATGAAATAATTAAAGAGTTATTAGGGTAATTAAATTTTTATTAAAACCATGATTGAGGAAAATACACTATTCAAAATCCATTGGAAATATTTTTAGATTATTCTCCTAAGAAATATCTTTATAATGCATTTTACCTTATATTTTTATGATTTTTCTAGAATTAGTTATGGTATTTTGAAATTTCCATGATTATCCATTAATTAAAATACCTAATTAAGTGGTTAATTATCTGCGCCACGTGGATGCTGACACAGCGTGCGCTTTCCACATGGCACAATGGGAGAGGTCACTTAAGTTATCACATCATAACATCACATCAACGACGGTGTACGCTTCCTCACCCATCCATCAAGGATTGGAAGATGTTCAGAGTTCTTAAAGGATTAAATCGGGATCTACGCGTCTTGATCATAGCCCATCCAAAACACACGGATGGATGGCCCATGATCCATCCCTGAGCTCGCCTACAAGAGATGGCCACCGTCCATCTTCTATGGCATGATCCGAGCTCAGCTGAGCTCGGATTGAGCTGAAACTTAACCCACACCATCATCATGCAAGGGAAAAGGCATCCAATGGCTAGTTTTACATGAAGTGAAAATTCCTTTCACAAAAGACCACACACTCCCTATTCTAGGCTCAGTTTTGATCCATATCTCAAGGAGGCTATCACCGGTGCTCGAATTCATTGAGATAGCTTTCTAGTGGAGACGAAGTTATGTTGAAAGTTTCAAGCCATGGGGTTGAGTAGATCTTCCTATGGAAAAGCTCACCTTCAATTGAGTTCAGCATTGGTCTAGCTCCCCTCTCCCTTACCTTGATAACTTAGATGAAGCTTGGAGTGAATTCGATTGAGTCCTCTGAAGAAGCTTGCAAGAGGAATTACTTGATTTGAAGTCTTGAGTGAGATGGATATTTGGTGGAGCTCCCCTATTTTTAGTTTGAAGAAAACTGAAAATGGATAAATGGAATTGGGCTGACGAAGCTTAGAGGATCCTTGGAGTGCTAGCTCTAAGTTCCTAAGCTCAATCAAGTGTGTGTGATGTGGAATTAGGGGGAGTATATATTCCCCTAGGTGAATCGGACGGCCATGAAGAGCTTTTCCATTTTAATCCAATTCACCCTATTCAATGGGTTTGTTAGAGTAGACTTGCACATGGTTCTTGAGTGTGGAGGAGTAGTGAAGCTCCCATGTGCTTTAATTGAGTGGAGGAGGGATCCCATGCTCAATTCCTAAGTGGGTGGTGATGGCTAGTTTGGCTAACCCAAACCCAATAGGTCATGTACATCATGTCCATTAGTGACCATTTGGTCCACTAAGAGGATGCCAAGTGTCAATGAAAAGGAATTGACCAAATTCCAAGTGGTTTTGATTTTAAGTTACCCTATGGCCTAGGGTTAAAATGGTCATTTAGCTTGGATTTCAATTTGCATATATTTGGTATGATTGAAAAGTGGGTTGAGCAAAGTTTCAATGAATTTGAAGTTGGTTTGATATGTTTTGGTTTATGTTGACCAATTTATCAAAATTCAACTTTCAAGTTGACCAATTGGTCAAATTGTCAAACCAAGAGTTCATAGACCATTTGAAATGTTTTGGCATCATTGGTTTATCAATATGATTTATATTTGGATTTGGTTCATTTGAATTCATTTAGGTCAAATGGGTCAAGTTGACCAATTTGACCCATTTGACATTTTAAGGTCATGGTTGATTTATGTTTGGTTGATCATTTGAAATGGATTGATGTCTTGTTTTCAATCTTTGGTTTATATTTGATTTGGCTCAATTTGATCTTTGGTCAAGTTTGTTCAAGGTATGCTAGTTGGGTTTAGTTGGCTAATTGGGGATTTGGTCAAGTTCAACAAGTGATTTGGAATGAACTTGACCCATTAGTTTCAATAAATTTGTCTTAGATCAAGTTTTGACACATTTTGACTTTTAGGTCAAGTCAAGTGGCCATGCTAAGTTATGCTCAAATGATGACTTGGTCAAGTTCAAACATTGATCATGAATGAGTTTTGATTAATGGTTTCAATCAATTTGGCCTATGGCAGATTTTTCCTAGTTTATGTTTCATTTTGGCTAAGTGTTGACTTGATTTGAAGGAAAAAAAATCAGGGGTTTGACTTGATTTGAATTTGATTTGGCTAAGTTCAAGATTTTGACTTGAAAGATTAGGTTGGATTTTGGTTGAATTTGAATTTGATTATTTTTGAATTTATTTTTGATTTGAAGATTAAAATTTATGTTTATATTTGGATTTATGATTGAAGGATTGATTGAATCATGAAGACAAATTAAGGGTTTGGCTTGATTTGAAATTCATTTGGCTAAGTTCAAGAATTTGACTTGAAAGGCTTAGGTTGAATTTTGGTTGAATTTGGATTTGATTTTTGAATTTATTTTTATATATTTGAATTTATATTTTATTTAAATTTATGAATATAAATGAATATATAAATGGGTTGTAAGAAGCGGTAGTGGCATGACCAGTTGGTTGAAGCCTTGTGGCCTACCACACCACATCTAGAACTCCAACTCAATCTACCCCGTTCTCCTTAGTGTATGGGTCCAAAGCCATTCTATCTTTACAAGTTCAACTCCCATCACTAAGGATAGCATTGGGTAGCACAATCACTACAGGGCAGAATGCAAAGTTGCGGTTAGAAGAACTCGAAGGTTTGGAGGAGAGACGCCTACGGGCATGCCAGAACCTCGAGTTGTACAAAGAAAAAATGATTCAAGCTCACAATAAGTCACCCAGGTCTTTCAAGTAGGAGAACTTTATTAGTCCTAGAAGACCAATTTTGCCCACGAAGATGGGAGGCAAGTTTGAACCCACTTGGGAAGTGTCATAGAGAAGGCCTACCAAGGAGGATCTATTAGCTCATAAAAGGGGAACACCCGATGCTTCCAATTAATGGGCTCTATTTGAAGAAATATTACCCATAAAATATGTTTGAAAATAATTATCAAAAGAACAAAATATGATTCCATTTTCATCAAAATCTTCTCTTCTTTCGAAGCATCATTTGCTTGTCTTGCGAATCCGCCATGACATATTTTAAGATAGGTGTAAGAGAACCGAGGCATCCTATCCCTCTTTCACAACATGAACACAATCAAACATAATTCCCAGGCTACTAGAATAGGTGTGAGAAAACCTAAGAGGCATCCTATTTTGATTAGCACAACTAAGTTAGGTGTGAGATAACATAAGTGTATCCTTTCTTAGTGGAAATTCTGTTTGCCACTCATGACATCATTCAATTAAATTTTTCAGCGTGTTTTAGGATAGGTGTGAGATAACCCAAGTGGTGTCCTATTACTTTTAACACACAAGCACAAAAACAAACACACATCTTTTGTCTCAAGCTATTCTAATGTGGGAGCAAGCCCCCTGTGACACTCACTCATTAGATTCTAGGTCGTAACATGCTACTCATGGTCACTTGTTTGGAAGATGTGAGTCCTCAAGCTTTCTTCCTAGCTTGACCATTACAAACCAATGAGCATCTTGTTACTAGGCTTCACTAAGTTGACCTTTGACTTATTCAATGTGAGTCTGCTTTCTTCTTGAACTAACCATCATGCACTAACTTATTATTTGAGGTTTAGGATAAGTCTGAGGCTCCTTTCCTCTTGACCATTTGAGTTGATATAAGTCCCCAAGAGTGGCATTCACTCAGTAATCACCTAGGTGGATGGCACCCGATAAAATAGACTATCCCAATAATCGCTATAGAAGGATGAGCCCCCAGCTTTCTTTCTTCTAGTGATTGTTGCAAACCTGTGCACCTTGGTTGATGTTCCTATGTCGACAAATGACTCACCCGGTGGATACACCACTCTTGGCAGATATGAGTCCCCGAGCTTTCTCCTTGAGTTGAGCACCAAATACCTATTTGATATATGACTAGCCATGTCATCTTCTCCAGGGTGTTGGATAAATCCCTTAGCAGCCCCATCCCCTGTGGGCACTCTATTTGGATCATGTCATTTGCAACCCTATTTAGACACTACCCAGGTTACCCTTGGATTAGACAGTCCCCCTTTCCTAGTAGCCACCCCTGTGGTTGGAGAATTTGTTCAATGGTTGCACAGATTCTCTTGGTTCATTAAATCTGAGACATATCTAAGCTGATATAAGCTCCTTCTTAGTTTGATCCCTCACAAACCAACAAGGTCCATGATAAACAAAATAAACAAACAAACAAAATTTTTTCTTGTGGATTAAGAATTCAAGCCCCCAAAGGGCCCCCTTTTCCCAAGCAGACATCTTATCGTTAGGGCATTGTCAATAGAACTCCTTATAGGAATTGCCTGACTACCTGAGTTGAGATAAGTCCCCGTGTCAGACTCTCCATACCCCTAGGTGATTCAATATATTTTCCATAAGCAGATTACCGATATTCCACTTTGGAAGATGTAAGCTACACATTCTTTCTAGTATGACCAAAGACAGCTAAGTCGTTCAATTTATTATTTGCAAGAACACCCTAGGTTTTTTGTAGTGAAGATGAGTCCCTGCTTTCTCCTAATTGATCATTGCAAACTGAAAGGCACTTCTTTGGTTAGATGGTTCTCTCCTCGGCTGGGAAGCTATTCCCTTTGGTTTAGTAAATCTAGGATAGGCCTAAACTAATATAAGCTCCTTCTCAGTGTGATCCATCGCAAACCAACAAAATCCATCAAAAATAAACTAAAAATGAAATTAATATTGACTATATTTGAGCTGATTTAAGTCCCCCAGTGGTATTCACTCAATAGTTAGCCCTATGTCGTGTTCGATTTATTGCCTGAAGTAATCGATCACTAGCCCCAGTGGTTCCTTATTTTGGAAGATGTGAGTCCTCGCGCTTTCTTCCTAACTTAACCTTTGCAAACCAAAAGGCCCCTCTGGTTGGATAGTCCTACTATGTGGTTGGTAGACTACTCCCTTTGGATTGGTAAATATGATGTAGCCCAAGGCCCAAGTCTCAAGGCCCCTACTCAGTCCATCACAAACCAATGTGATCCATCTAAAATAAACTTAAAAATGAAATTAATCTTCGAGTATCTTTGAGCTAATTTAAGTCCCCAGCATTCACTCAAATAGTCAACCTAAGGTTGGGTTCAATCTTTTCCTTGCCAATGGATCACAACAACAACTGGTTCTAGCTTTGGAGGATGTAAGTCTACTATGTTTTCTTCCTAGTACAACTGCTGCACACCAGAAGGCAATCCTTTTGGTTGGCTAGTCCTACTATGTGTTTGGTAGACTACCCCTTTGGATTGGTAAATTGAGCTAGCCCAAGGCCTCCATGGCCCCTACTCAGTACAATCCATTGCAAACCAACAGGGTCCATCTCAAAATCAAGAATCTAAGAATTTGAAATAAACTCAACCTTCTTCCCTCAGTGGAGTCAAATAACAAACCAAACCAAATAAATTCAATCATTCTCCCTTAGTGGGGTCAAAATAAAAATAACTAAACAATCAAGAAACCAATCAAAAAAATCAAATCAATCTACTTCTCCTCAGTGAGATGCTAGTCTTTCTGGTTCCCCAATGGATCCCAAATTTTAATCCCTTAGCGGATTTCACAACCCCTTCTCCATAGTGGATGACTTCAACTTGCTCCCTAGTGAAGAGTTCACCTTTTTTTTTATCCCCAATGGAGTCAAACACAACAATAAAAATAAACAAAAGCAATAAACATAACTAAATAATCAAATGAATCAAATCAATTTCTCTCCCCAGTGAGACTCAAATCAAATCAAACCTCTCATCCCCTAGTAGATGACTTGAACCTGTTTCCCTAGTGGAAGGTTCATATACTATCTAGTGGATTCCTCTTCACTCTCTTATTTCTATGACATGAGTAGAGTCACATTGCACTAAGCTCTTGATTCTTTCTACACCTTGTTAGAGTAGATTGTTTAGTGCTTATGATCGCTATGTTGTTAATCATTTCGATCAACACCAATACATACAATGTTCCTTATCAGTCACACCACACATATTGGGCGCCCTTTGTTGACCTCTCAACCCCTTCATCTTAGACATAGGACTTCTCTTAGACACTAAGAGTTTCTTTAGTCTTAAGACACTTCTAGTGATTAGGTGAACACTTGACCTAACCCTAGAGACTTAGAAGAGTTAGCCATAGGAATAGGTCATGCCTTAAGAGTGTTAGGAAAATTTGCCTACCCTATAGCTTGAACCAAATCCTAACTTCCTTCCTTCAAGTCAAATTTAAAAATTCAAATCAACTTCAAACTCAAATTAATTCTAACTTATGGATTTTCTCAAATCATGAATCAATTCCAACTGATTGAAACCCATGATTGAATTCCAAGTCCAAAAATCTTTCCTAAGTCCCTTTGATTTCATCTTATGGACTTAGCTCAAATCAAATTTAAATCACTTCAAATTCAAAATTTTTTCTCATAACCCATTTATATTCCCATTTATATTCACAAGTATAAATGAAATATAAATTCATACTCCAAAAACTAAATCCAAAACTCAAATTCAAAACTCAAACCCAGATTCAACCAAAATCCAACTTAAACCCTTTCAAGTCAAATTCTTGAACTTGGTCAAATCAACCTCAAGTCAAGCTAAACTCTTGATTCTCCTTCATGATTCAATCAATACTTCAATCATGAATCCAAATATAAACATAAACTTCAATCATGAAGCCAAAACTAAATTCAAAAATTAAATCCAAATTCAACCAAAATTCAACCTAAGCCTTTTAACTCAAATTCTTGAACTTAGCCAAATCAAATTCAAATCAAGCCAAACCCTTGATTTTTCTTATTGATGAAATCAATCCTTCAATCATGAATCCAAATATAAACACAAACTTCAATCATCAAACAAAAACTAAATTCAAAAATCAAACCCAAATCAAACTCATGTTCACCCTTTGAACTTGAAATTGTCAATGAATCAAAACCCATTTGACTCCAAATCTATTGCAAATGGATTTATATTTCAATCATAAGTCCATATGTGAGTTCAATCAAACTTGAAAGCTTGATCAAGCCAATTGACCCACTTAGGCTCACTTGACCCAAAGTGACCTAAAGTACCCATTATGAGCCAAATTCTAATCATACTCAAATTGGATTGAACTAAGCCCACCTAAGCCTCACATTGTGAGCAACAATCATCTTGAGATGATCAATCACTCAAATTGGGTCAAACCAAGTCAAACTTAAGGGTTGACCAAGTCAACACTTAGCCAAAATGAAACCTAAACTAGCCAAAATCCACCATAGGCCAAATTGATTGAAACCATTGATCAAAACTCATTCATGATCAATGTTTGAACTTGACCAAGTCATCATTTGAGCCTAACCTAGCCTAATTGGCCACTTGACCCAAGTTGACCCAACTTGACCTAAAAAAGTTGTGTCAAAACTTGATCTAAGCCAAATTCATTGAAACCAATGGGTCAAGTTCATTCTAAATCACTTGTTGAACTTGACCAAAGCCTCAATTGGCCAACTAGACCCAACCTAGTCCAATTGACCTTGAACCCAACTTGACCTAAAAGGTCAAATTGAGCCAAAATCAAATCAAACAAAATTGATTGGAAACAAAGATACAAATACATTCCAAGCAACCAATAAAATCTAAACCAACCCATGACCTAACCCAAATAGGTCAAATGGGTCAAATTGACCCATTTGACCTAAATGAAATCAAATGAACCAAAACCAAATATAAACCAAATTAAACCAAACCAATGATGACAACACATTTTAATTGGTCATATGAACTTGACTCAACCCATAGTTTGATCCAATTTGACCAATTGGTCAACTTGATCGAAGTTGACCCATTTTGACCTAAATGGGTCAACATGAGCCAAATCATATCAAATCATCTAAATTCATTGAAACTTGGGCCAACCCATTTTTCAATCATACCAAACATATTCAAACTGAAATATAAGCTAAATGACCTTTTTACCCCTAGGAGAGTAATTCTTGGCCAAATGCACTTGGAATTTGGTCAAATCCTCTTCATGGCCACTTGGCACCCTCTTAGTGGACCCCATGGACACTAATAAGAGTGATGCACTGACCCAATGGGTTTGGGTCCAAACCCAACCCAATCAAACCGACCACTCCTTCATTTTCAAGCACATGGCAATCACTCCACCACCCAAAATCAGCACATGGCATTTCTCCACACCACTCCCTCCCCAAACAAACCATGTGCAATCCTTAACATCAAAAACAACCCATTGAAGGAGGTGAATTTGATCAAAATGGAAAAGCCTTGCTCAGCCATCTGATCCTTCAAGGGGGAGATATATTCCCCCTCATTTCACTTGAATCCAAGAGATTCACACTCGATTGACTGAGAGAGACCAGAGCAGACTCAAGCTCCCTCAAATTCCCAAGCATTTCCATTCTCCATTTTTGATTCCTTCAACCAAAAAATAGGGAGGCTAAGGAAAATTCTAACTTAGCCAATACTCCAATCCAATTCCTCCAAGCAATCCTCGAGGGCCTAATCGAACTCATCCAAAGCTTCTTCCAAGCTTCAAAGGCAAGGGAGGTGGGAGCTAGACCAAGGCCGCAAGCATTTGAAGAGGAGCTTGGTCCATAGGGAGATCTACTCAACCTCAACCCCTCAAACCTTCAACAGGGCTTTGTCTCTAGTAGAGAAAGCTACCTAGATGGTTGGGAGCACCGGTGAGGTATGCCTTCAAACCGAGCCTAGAATAAGAAGTGGTTGGTCCTTTGTGAAAGAAATTTCACCCCATGCAAAATTTACCATTAGATTTACTTGTGCTTATTCCTAGATGGTGTGGGTAAAGTTTGAGTTCAATCTGAGCTTAATTGAGCTCAATCATGCCCCAAAAGAGTGGAGGATGCTCCTCCAGAGCAAGGACGGATCATGGACCATCCATCCGTGCATTTTGGATGGATGGTCATGATCAAGCAGCGTAGGATTCCCTGATTCATCCCTTAAGAACAGCGGGCTCGATCTCAACCATCCGATCTTTGATCGGACGATCCAGAGAGAAAGTGAGTACACGTGACGCGATTGATGTGACTACTTAAATAGAATCCCATCGCCCATGTGAAAGCGCCGCATCTACATCCACGCATATGGGATTAATTATTTAATTAGGCTATTTAATTAGGTTTTAATCACTAAATCTTCAAATATTCATAATTAAATATAGAAAAATAAAGAAATACAAAATAAAATGCATTGTGAAGATAATTCAGTAAGGAATTCACCAAAATTATTTCTAATGGATTTTGAACAGTGCATTTTCCTTAATTAGGGTTTTAGTGAAAACTTAAGAACCTTAATTACTCCCTAATTACTTCATTTCAAATTTCTCTAATGCATTTAGTGGGATGACCTCTGCCTCCCCTAATTTTCTTGGGATTTATTGATGAGTTAATTAGGAAAATCAATTAATGAATCCTAAATCACTCTCTTTATGTAATTAAAGGTAATTAAGCATGTGAACAATGGTTTAATCCCTTTATTAAGTTAATTAAGCTTGCTTAAGTGAAGAAGAGGTTTATGGAATGGATTTGGGGAATTTCCCCCATTTTCCCTAAACCCTTTTCTTCCTTAATCCAAACTTAATTAAGGGCTAATCCATAATCACCTACTTAATTAACTTGATAAAATTTTTAAAACATTCTAGAACTTAACCAATTCATCTTGGGTAGGTGCTTAGGTGTTCAATAACATAAGTAGCTTAAGAAAATCAAAATCAATCTCACATGTGTGAGAAGGGTTATGAAAGTACTTAAATTAAACCCTTTATCTTAATTAATCACTAATTGTGAGCCAATTGCATTAGGCCCTTTCTTTCCTAGGTGAATTGCTAATTTAAATTCCTTATGTGATTTTATGTCATACATTGGCTCATAATTATTTGATTAAATATGTTAAAGTGGTGTAGGTAAGGGTAATTAATGAACTTAATGTACACCTTAACTTAAATAAAATATAAAATCAATCTAATGATTCTAAAATTAAACTAAAATACATACACATGTGGGTAATGGGTTAGGACTAGCAAACCTCTTCACATTTCTTAAATTCAAATCAAACTCAAACAAAACTAAAAATCTCTTTAAAATAAATTTGATTCACTTTAAATGATCTTATTTCATGAGATGGTCTTTAGGAATTAATTAGGGTGAATGAATTTACATGCTTTCATCACTTTATTTCTTTCCTAATATGCTAAATGTGTATTTCATATGAAAATCTTGCATTCATGCCTTTTAAAAAAATCAAATTAAAATGAAATGTTTTCTTTATGTCAAATTGCATGTTTTGGCTAAAGTAAGAATATGAATGGCTATTATCACTATTAAATCCAAAATTATTTTTAAAACTTATAAATCAAATATCATAACTGAAAGGTATGCTACTTATAATTATTTATAAGCTTGCATGTGAGTATAAATATAAAGATGTGTATTGTGTGACTTTTTTTCTCTTCTCTTTTAGCATAGTTTTGAATAGGATTTTGCAAAGTGTATAGTTCACTTGAAAAGAACACAACACTTCCTTAAATCCATTCCTATTCATTCCTATGTTATCACATAAGAAAGATATTCACACACATATGTAAATTGCATAAACAAATCAAATAACAAACATCAACTTTTGCATGATTCTCTTTCCATGCATTTCTTTTGTACATGCACATGTATTTAAGAAAAGTGATATATTAGTCTGACAACTGGGGTTGTGAGGCTTTAAGTAGCCCTAAGTAGGTCTTGTACCTTACACCCCTGGTGCTAATAATGGCATCGTACTCACTTATGTCTTTTATACTTGCAAATGTGCATATGAAAAATGGATAAAGGAATTCGTCTTTTCTACTTAACAAAATCATGCATCATAAAAACATCCAAATTTCTTAAACAAACTCTCTTAGCATTCATCATTAAGGTGTACTAAACACTTCCATTTGCATGTATAGATATGCTTAGGATCCATCCATATGCATGTTACACATGTTGGGAAAGAAATGAAGGGTTGTGTGTTTTATGTTAATATTTAACTTTACTTAATCTTGAAATGCCTTTCTTTTTTTTAAATAGGTTTGTTTAGGGAAAACCTAAACTTAGGATTAATTAAAATACATAATAAAGTATTCACTAAAGAAAAGTCATTAACGAATTTACTTTAGGAATTACTTAAGGTAGGGAAGGAAAGAGAAGTTCTCTTCTCTTTTCCTCTCTTTACAACTCTAGTAATTAATTGTAAGTTCATTCAAACCAAATCAAATCAAAAAATAAAATCAACCAAAGCAACTAAATCACTTAAATGAAACCACCCTCTGAGTTGGACATCTTCACACTTAGAAAACTTCAACCTTAAAGCCTAGCTAAGCATACCACACAAACCTTAAATAGCATACACATTAGGCTAAGTCACCACTTCTAGCTTTAGGTTAGGGCGGTGCATGGTTTGATGTTTATTTTCGCTTTGTGATGTAATGTCTTAGTCTGGATGTTAGGGTGTTTGTGCGTAGATTGAATGGTAGGGCGATCTTAGTCTAACCATTGTGTTCTATAGGGGTTTAAGGGGCACTGTAATAAAAATATAACTGCTTTTATTGTGAAGGTGCTTATACCTATAAGCATAATCCAAAATAGGTCAGGTGGACTTAGTTACCCATGTGTGGGGTGCTAAGTACAATTTATATATATACATGCTTAGGATTGTATGGTTTTTTAGCTAATCTCTATTTTGCAGGTTTTAGCTAAATTTTATTTTTCCCATATTTATGTAATTTTGGTAGGATTTGGAAAGATTATTATAGTGGATTAGGATGAACATTGGTTATAAGACTATATCTTATGTACCATATGAAGCCTTTGGAGCAACCACATTCCAACCAACCAAAAGAAGAACGAAGAAAGAAGAGAGATGAAATGAAGAATGAAGACTCCCATAACAATGAATTTCTTCTTAATTATAATTAATTCATTTGTAATCTGGGTTGTATAAGGGTAGAGCTAAGCTACCCACATTTGTTTTTGAGTTTGTGCATTGGTGCCTGACAATGAAAGACTCTTATTCTTTTGTGCTAGCTTTATAAAATATTTGATGTTTGTTTAGCTTGAGCATTAGAAATGACATATTTTCCTAGTTTCTTCCTTGCTTTGATGCATGATCTGGATGACGATTAGGCTCTTAGGAAAATAAATTTTCTATCCAACTAATCAACTCAAAATTAAAAATTAAATAACTCATAACCTCACCTAATGCTTAGTCTATAAAACAAGATTAAAGATTTAGCAACCCCTTAGTTGGATGTTGTATTTTCTTTCTCACATCATGCATAAAAAGCATATTATTTCACTCTAATTGAGGCTCCTCATGATTCTAATAAATGAATGTCTGCTGTAAAATATATAAAAATTCATTATTTTCATCATGTACACATGATCTAATCTCAGTGTGTTTAAGAACTTAATCTCTTTATAAATAAGCAACAACTTAGTTATCTGCAAAAGCATATGACTCCTATATGTATTAAAAGTAGGAGGAGTACCATCAAAATAAGTCCATTGTGGTTTATCCTCTCTTGTAAATATACCCATTTTCACCTTAGATTTAGGTCATTTTCGCCAAAGATCCTTAGATTAAGAGCGCTTCTCCTTTGCTTCTACAAGCATAAATCCTCACCCCTTAGGCATTTCCAAGACCTTTTATCATGGAATTATAAGCCCTAACTTTCTAATAAAAATTCAACTCAAATAAATCAATTCAATTTCAAAAATATAAAAAAACCATAGGATAGTTTGGGATACTTACTAGGCTTCCTAGTATCCTAAGCATCCCTTACTTATCTTCATTTGGCTTCGATAAGAACTCCATCCTCTTGATTGATTCCACTTAATTTTTCTAAAAATAAACCAATCGATTGATAGTCCTATCTTTTGAAATATTTGGATACAACAATCATTTACCTTAATCGAGAGTACTCCTAAGAAATCTTGTTCCTTAGGATGTAATTAACTATGGGGGCTTGCCTCTATAGAGAACTTAATGAATCTAGTTTAAAATAAACCTTGCTTTACTTTTCCATGTAAGAAGAATCGATGATGAAGACCATCCCTTAGTCTTATTGAGGTGATTAGGTCCATTGTAGGGTGGTGACTTCTATCTTTCGAGAATGTCATACCCGATCACCCTAATAAGAATATTTATAAATCTATGGTGTCCTGACCAAGGCATAAATTATTTTTGTTTTCATTTATCCTTCTTTCTAAAAAGAGGGATAGATGAAGGCATGAGATAATATTTCACCACACCAGTCCTTAGGTCTCCCTAAAGCTTCCTATGCCTCCCAACTTTAGCGAGATCAACCTATCTCAAACTCGAGTGTCCCACACACTCAACTTCATCAAAACTCAGCAATAGGCTAATTCTTCTCTCTCATACCTTCCTCACACTTTTATAAGCAAGAATAAATCAAGAAACACTTGAATTGAGCTCTGAAGATAAAAGTTGATCATGCTCTGGAAAATTCATGATTGCATTTGGTCTTAAGAGAAAATAAAGAGGAGGTAGAGGGGGACTTGAACATCATGGCTTCATCTCTACTAGATTAAGCTATTTTGGTCAATTTTTCCACTGATCATAGCTCAAGCAAGGTTGATTCTTTAAAATTATAAAAGAGCTCCTTAGGTGTTAGTGTTTGTGAAGAAAATTATCATTTTGTGTAGATCACATCATAAGAAATATTGTAATTTTTATTTTGATCCTAATTGAGTTGATTTTACCATAAAATGAGCCTTGGTTGGCTTGGATCAAGTAGCTAAAGATGAAGGACATTTGTTTCTCACTGGAGGAAGATGATGAATCATAGGATGTCTATCTCGAGTGATTATAATGGACGACAATGATTAATCCATGTTATTAATTTTGATTTCATCTCTTTAAAATTATGGGATTAATTAGAGCCATTCAATCTTTGATCAAACAACTCAAAATAAAATCATGTGTGCCTCTATCGAAGCCAACTATCACATGAGATTGGTTTAATAACCAATCTTACAGTGCCACATGTAAAGCTCAATCATCAATGCTAACTGTGTAAATAGATTAATTAAGGTTTTAAATAAATTTAAATGTCCAAAATCATAACTAATTATAGAAAAATTCAAAAAATACAAATAAATACTCTTTAAAATCTTAAATAGAGGAGAATCTAAGAAAATTAAAAATTTCAATGAGATTAATTATGATTTAAATATTTTTATTAATATTATAATTAAGCTTCAATTACTTGCCCAATGGTTTAAAATTTTTGGTGAACATTCCATGGGAAGATTTCTACCTCTCATAATTATTTCAAGTCAATTTGGTCAGTACATTAGGAGATTCATATTTTCCAACCTTAAGTAGCCATTTTGGCTATTTAATAAAATTATTTGCTTTAAAAAATTACAAAAATTATTTTGTATTATTAAGTATGCATTAGAAGCTTAATGGTGATTAGATAAATTTATTAGGACCTTTAGTCTTAATTATTTCTCAAAGTTACTATTAAGGGTGCTTTAATTAATTAAATGCTGCATTAATTAATCTAGGATTTAAAAATTAATAACTAATTATATAAATCACTAAAAATTTTAAATGAACCCTTTTTATTCTTATCTAATAGAGTGTTAATCAATAAAATTAAAATCCTTAAATGATTTAGGGTATTTTAAGAGTATTTACCTTATTAAAGTTTTTTTAATTAATTATTTAATCACAAAATAGCCCAACCATCTTGAATATTTTATTATTTATTTCTCATATTATTTTGCTTGTTCATGAATTTTCTCATAATTTTTGGGCTTGTATGTTGTGGTTACTTAAATTTTAAGTCTTTTGGGTAGTAATTGGATTATATAATTATGAAATTTAATTGGTTCATAAAAATCATAATATCTATTTTTAATTGCATTAATAATTAGAGGGTGTATGTGGAATAATTTTATTATTTGCTCTTTCTTTTATAGGTCAAATCAATTACAATTAGAATTATTTAATTAAAGAATATTGAATAAGCTTAAGTGGTATCATTTTCATATGAATGACCTTATGGTTTGATGGTTTAAGTATATTGCTTTATGATGTCCATTTAATATTCTTCATTTATTTATAAATGTATGATTAGTTCATGGCTCATCCATATTTATGTTCAAAATTAAAATCTTAAAATATGTGATCTGAATAGTGTGACTATTATCACTAGTAAATCATATATATTTTTTCATATAAACTAGAACATATGAATATATTTATAAAAATTAATTAGTAAAGGTGAATGAAACCTATGTGCATAATTCATGTGTATAATATACACTCTTTGAAGGTATGTAATCTAGACACTTAGGGGTGTAAGGATACTGGTCTAAAGGAGGTCTTAGATACCTCATTTTTTGATTTAATAATGACACATACCCAAAAAGTAGTGTTGAAAAATACATGAGAATGATGAATCATTTTAAACCTTATATCATAAAGATTTCAAAAATTTATTTCACCCATATTTCCATTTATAATAATGCATGAAAATACATGAAAATTTTAAAATGCATAATGAAATATTAAAATAATAAAATAAATACATATTAATTTAAAAATAAAATATTAAAGTGATAAAATAAATACATATTTAAAAATAAAATATTAAAATAATGAAATAAATATATAATTATTTTAAAATGGAATTTTAAAATGATAAAATAAACATATATTTATTTTATAAAATAAAATTTTGAAATGATAAGATATATACACATTTATTTTAAAATGAAATATTATTTAAATAACAAAATATTGAAATGATAAAATAAATACATAACTATTTCAAAATAAAATATTAAGGTGATAAGATAAATAGGGATTTAAATAAAGTGACTGTTAGAAACAAGTATCATCTTCCCAAGATTGATGATTTATTTGATCAGTTTGAAGGAGCTTATGTATTTTCTAGAATTGATTTGAGGTGGGTTACCATCAAGTCAGAGCTAGAGAAAGTAATATTGCAAAGATAGCATTTGACATCAATTATTGGTATTATGAATTCTTAGTTATGCCTCTTTGATTAACTAACACATCAATAATGTTTATGAATATGATGAATAGAATTTTCAAGCCCTATCCTGATTAGTTTGTGATAGTATTCATTGATGATATATTACTCTACTCTAAGAATGAGGAGGATTATGCCAACCATCTTAGAATAGTGTTAACCTTACTAAGAGAGCATAAATTATTTGATAAATTTTCTATATGTGAATTTTGGTTGAGAAGCATCACTTTCTTGGAGACATGTAATCAATGGTGAAGGTATCTCAGTTGACCTAGAGAAAGTCAAAGCAGTTGTAGACTAGCCAAGGCCAACCAATGTGTTAGAAGTCAAAAGTTTTTGGGATTGGCATGTTATTACAAGATTCATGAAGGGATTTTCACATATTACATCACCATTATCTAGATTTATTAGAAAATATGTCAAATTTGATTGGATGATGGTTGCAAGCAGAGTTTCATTGAGCTTAAAAGGCAGTTGACGACTACTCCTATTTTAATAGTTTCATTAAATACAAAATAATTCTAGATTTATATTGATGCTTCTTTGAAAGGTTTGGGTTATGTTTTGATGCAGAACACAAAGATGATTGCCTATGCTTTGAGGCAATTGAAACCACATGAAAAAAAACTACCCAACACATGTTTTGGAGTTGGTTGTTATTGGTTTTTCTTTGAAGATATGGAGGCACTATCTTTATAGAGTCAGGTGATGATATTTATAAATCATAAATGTTTAAAATATATCTACACTTAGAAAGAATTTGTGATAGAGGTGTTGATTAGAGTTAATAAAAGACTATGATATTGATATACAATATTTCTCTAGAAAAGCCAATGTGGTTATGTTGACCTCACTTTTGGTGAGGTTGATAATCATTCTCTTAGTCTTAGGATTTGATCTAGGCACTAAGGTTCTCTTAGAATTAAGACACTTATAGTAGTTAAGATAAACTAACATAAGCCTAGAAGACTCATAGGGCTCAACCCTAGGGTCAGATCATGACTCAGGCTAGGTGTGACCTAATAACCCTGATCTCAAACCAAACCTCATGACCAAGACCAATTGATTACAAATTAACCTTAAATTCAAATACAACCCATTTTGAATGACAAACTAAAATACATTGACTTTGTGAGATGTTGGACCCCACTTAACCTAATTAGCCTATTTGACCCACCTAGATCACCAAACATACATTACATCAAAATTTATTACCACCGATTGACCATTTGAAATCCCAACACTTCAAATATACTTAAACCCTACTCAACTAGGGCTCAATTTGGCCAATTGGCTAAGTTGACCTAATTTGACCCATTTGGCCTAAAAGGATTAAATCCAAAATTGACCCAAAATATTTGAAATTAACCTTGCTTAAACCATACCCAGCATTGATCAAACTCAATCTAAGCTTAGTTAAAGCTCAATTTGATCAATTGATTTAGTCAACCCAAATTAAGATAGATTGAACCCTCTTTGCCTGACACCTAACCTAAACCCATTCAAACTAAATTAAACCCATCCAAACCAAATTGAATCAATTGAAAGCTTTATAATCACCTCAATTACATGATTGAACATCTTCCATAATCAATTTTAATCTAATATGATCATATGGGCTAAATTGACCTAATTTGAAGAAGAATAAAAGTTAAAGTTGGGGGATGGGAAAGAAATAAAAAAGGTGCAAAGTTTTAAAATTCTCAATCACCTCACATCTCCTTTCATTACTCCACTTTTTAGCTTGGAGTGATTTTTAATCACCCAACCACTCCCCACAATGAATTCTAACTGCCACCCCATCAACGACCACTCTTCTATATCTCTTTTCTCATTGTGATTTTTGGCCATAATAAGAGGAGGGGAGAAAAGAGGCTAAGGAGCTCTCTTTCTTGGCATCTAACATTCTCTTCACCTCCCAAGAAGTAAGACTAATCCATCTGGCATCTAACATTCTCTTCACTCACAAAAGCACTAAATTAGGAAGATTGCAACAAATATGTTGATGGTCAGTGGCAAGGAAGATCCATGAGGAGGCAAAAGAACAGAATCATGTGGGAGCTTTGACTTAAGGATCGAGTTCGATGTGAGAAATCCACATAATGTTGGCTTGAGTGAGGTAATTTCTAAAAAAGCTTTAGGCAAGTTATAGGTCTTTATATTTGTTTAAAAAGTGATGCGATTCTAGATTTTTTTCTCTTAGATTCCCAAAGCACTTTCTTTCTTTCAAACACTCAACATGAAAAGAAGCATTTTGACAAAGATTGCTGAAAAATAATGAAATTTGGCGGCTTGGAATCCACCCCTCTCTTCTGCCTTACTTGATGAAGACAACCTTTGAACTATCCATTTTACTTGGATAGAATGGACTGCCACAATTAAATCTCATTTTGATTTATTCCATTAGATCTGATCTAAAATTTTAAAAATCAAAATAAAATAAAAAATTTAACCAAAAAAATGCAAATAAGACCTCTATAGATTTGTCTTTTCAAGAGAAATCCAACAAACCTAAAATCTCCAAAGTTCGTTGTATATTTTGGGAGTAATTTTAATTTTAGTGAAATATTTTTTTAATTACTCTTAAAATACTACATTATTTAAGTAGATAATTTCAGGAAAGAAGCTTAATGTTATTGCCTACCTATCATAAAAAGTTTAAATTAAATTGCTAGTTTATTTATTTTTAAAGATAATTAGTTAATTTTGAATAAATATTTAATTAAAAATTATTAAATTTATGAAAATTCATCCAAATAATTCAAAACACTTTAATAAATAATAGAGATCTTAGGAAAATTAATTTGACCCTCTCGATTGCATTAAATCACATAAATAATTAAATTATGGTTTAACTATATATTAATTAATTATCTTAATTACTCATAACTTAAAAAATTTATAACTAATTATAGAATAATTCAAAAAATACAAGTAAATACTCTCTCAAAAGCTTAGACATAGAAGAATTTAAGAAAAATCAGTCTTTTATCTATTAGATTAAGAGTAATTTTGGTTTGAATGGAAATCATATTAATAAAATTGCCCAAATTGACTTAAAACTTTTGGGGAACATTCTTGATGATGTTCCCCACCTCCCATAGTTATTTTAGGTCAATTTGATTGATTAATTAAAAGATGTGATGTTTTTAAGCCTATATCATTAATTAACATAATTACTTAATTAAAAATAATCATAAAAATAATTAATTGGTCATTTGATGTTCAATCATCAATGATTGACATCAATGAGCCTTTAGAGAAATTTTCAATCCTTTAATTATAATTAATTTGAAACATTGCGCTTTATGATATTTAATTAATTAACCTATAACTAAAAATTCATAATTAATAATCCATGATCTAAAAAAATTATGAATGGACCATCCATGAGTTCATCTAGATGATAATTAGAGAATAAAATCAAAAATTCCTAATTAGTTTGGGGGTACTTTGAGCATAATTGCCTAATTATCAAAATCTTAATTAGTAATTAATCACTTTATATAAGCCCAAATAACTTAAGAATTTTGTTACTTATTTTTGCTATCCTCATGCATATTTAAAAATTTTCACATAATTTTTGGGCTTATCTTTAGTGGATATTTACATTTTAAGGGTTAATTGGCCAAATTATAATATTTAATATTTAACAAATTAAGAAATTCACAAAAATAAAAGAATTTATTTTAAATTTTATTAACCAATAGAGAATAACATTAGAAAAATTCAAACTCAAAACTAAATTCAATTAGCTTAATTAATCTATCTTAAATCTCCCTTAATTAATCATTAATCAAACCCATTAAGTAGTACATGCCTTTAACAAGAGTTGAATCTTAAATGTGTATGCCTCTTCTCGGGTCTAATAAATATATGAGATAAATCTATTGAATGTGATTTCCCCTTTTGCTTAAATGACTTAAGTTAGTGTATATCATGTAATGCATATAGTTATAAGTCATAATCATGTTGGAAGTTGTAATTTTTATCTTTAATTTTGAAATCACATAGAAAAGTAATATAATATATATCATCTTTCATGCCATACATGTAGATCATCACTCATGATATATATATATATATATATATATATATATATATATATATATATATATATATATATATATATATATATATATATATATATATATATATATATATATATATATATTCGTATGCTTGGTACAAATCTAAGGTATATAGGCTGGACACTGGTGGTGCACAACTATTACGTTAGCCCAAAAGAGGTTTTATAATCTCCCCTAGTTTAACAAAGCCACATACTTATTATTAGTGCATAATTTAGTTGAGGTGTATGTCCATTCAAGAAACATAAATTCATAACATAAGCATATTAATAACAATAAGGTATATAGGCTAGACACCTAGGAGTGCACAGTTATTAAGTTAGCCCAAAGGAGGGTTTTAATAACCTCATCCTAGTGGTTTAACAAAGCCACATACATGTGCATTGCAAATAATTAAATAACTAAAGCTTTATGTATGCATACCATTCACTAATCACTAAATATAACTTTAAATCATAATATTAATATGCTCACTTTCACTCAAGGAATAAGTATACATACCCATCATGTTCGTTAATTAAAGAATGATGTATAAGAAAAATTCACATATCGAAAGTAATTTCTTATATCTAATTAGCCCTTCAAGAGGTGTACATCAAGTCAAAGTAATAATCATTTTAGGGGTTTAGTTCCTTTAGGATAGGGCATGGACATAACAGTTCTCATTATAATGTGAACCATAAAGTTTTTCTCTTCATCAAGTAGATTCTAGTAAAATATGGTGGTGGTCAATGGCAAGGGCGATCCAAGAGGAGTCAAACTTAAGGCAAGGATCAAGTTTGACGTGAGAAATCCACTTACTGTTGCCTTGAGTGAGGTAATTTAAAAAAAAAAAATTAGGCAAGCTATAGGTCTTTATGTTTGTTGAAAAAGTGATGTCATTCTAGGATTTTCCTCTTAGATTCCCAATGCATTTTCTTTCTTTGAACCCCTTGACATAGAAAGAAGCAATTTTTGACGAAGATTGCTCGAAAATCATGAAATATAGTAGTTTTAGGGTGGATTCCATCCACCCCACCCTCCTTGATATGCCTCACATGAGGAAGATAACATATGGATCAACTATTTTACTTGGATAGAATAAATGGCCACGATTAGATCTCATTTTTGACTTATTCTATTAAATCTGACCCAAAACTCAAAAAAATCATAAAAAATAAAACACTTCTTGAAGAAAATGCAAAAAAGACATCTATGGATTTGTCTTTCCAAGAGGAATCCAATGAACCCAAACTCCCTAAATTTGATTATATATTTTAGAAGCAATTTGAATTTTAGTAAAAATTATATTATTTAATTACTCTTAAAATACTAGACTAATTAAGTTGAAAATTTCAGGAAAGAAACTTAATGTTATTGCCTACCTATCATAAAAGTTTCAAGTTAAATAGTCATCTTATTTAAGAGTTAGTAATTTATAAAGTTAATTGGATAATTTTAAATAAATAAATATTTAAAATTTATAAAAATTATGAAAATCTATTCAATAATTTAAATAATTTTTATAAATATTAAAGATCTTAAGAAAGTTAATTAGACCCTCTAGATCACACTAAATCACATATATAATTAAATTAGAGTTTAATTAAGCATTAATTAATTATCTTAATAACTCAAACTTTAACAAATCATAACTAATTATAAAAACAAAATCTAAAAAAATACAAGTAAATATTCTTTGAAAAAATTTAACAAAGAAAATTTTATGAAAAATAAAGTCATAACTTTTACCACTAGATTCAGAGTAATTAAGATTTGAATGAAAATCATATTAATAAAATTAACCCTTACGTAATCCTCTAATTGATTTGAAATATTTGGGGAGCATTCTTGATGATGTTTTCCACCTCTCTTAATTATTTCAAGTCAATTTGATTGATTAATTAAAATATATGATTTTTTAAGCCTAACACATTATTAGCTTAATCATTTAATTAAAAAAAGAATAAAAATAATAAATTGGTCCTTTGATGTTCAATCAATAATGCTTGATAATAGAGAGCCTTTAGAAAAAATTTCAACTATTTAATTATAATTAATTTGAAATATTGCGCTTTAGGGAAATTAATCATTTAAATAATTCAATTAATTGAGTTAGAATATATATATATATATATATATATATATATATATATATATATATATATATATATATATATATATAAGGAATGAACCATCCATGGTTTCATATGTTGGCCCAAATGACTTAAAGATTTTGTTCTAATTTGTGTTGTCCTCATGCATATTTTAAAATTTACTCATTATTTTTGGGCTTATGTTTAGTGGATATTACATTTTATGCATTAATTGGCCTAATTATAATATTTAATATTCAATAAATTAAGAAATTCAAAAATTCACAAAAATAAAAAATTAATTTAAAATTTATTAACCAATAGAGAATAACAATAGAAAAAATCAAACTAAAAATTAAAACCCTTAGCTTAATTAATCCATCTTAAATCTCCTTTAATTAATCCTTAATCAAACTCATTAAGTAATAGATGCCTTAGGCATGAGTTGAATCTCAAATGTGTATGCCTCTTCTTGGTTCTAATAAACATGTGAGATAAATCTATTGAATATGACTTCATCTTTGCTTAAAAGATTTAAGTTAGTGTATATAATGTTATGCACATAGTTATAAGTCTTAATCATGTTATAACTCATAATTTTAATCTTTAATTTTAAAATTATATAGAAAAGTAATATAATATGTATCATCTTTCATTCCATGCATTCATGTAGATCATCACTCGTGATATATTTATATAGAATCATATTCTTGGTATGAATTTAAGGTATATAGGCTGGACACCCGGAGGTACATGGCTATTAAGTTAGCCCAAATGAGGTTTTATAATCTCACCCCCTAGTATAACAAAGTCACGTTCCTATGATTAGTGCATAATTCTTTTGTGTATATCCATTTAAGAAACATAAATTCATAACATAAGCATATTAATAAGCATAAGATATATAGGCTAGACACTAGGGGGTGCACGACTATTAAGTTAGCCCAAAAGAAGTTTTTCATAGCCTCATCCCCCATATTTAACAAAGTCACATACCTGTGCATTGCAATTCATTAAATGACTAGAACTCTATGTATGCATACCATTCACCAATAACTAATGTAATTTTAAATTATAACATTAATATGCTCACTTTCATTCAAGGCATAAGCATGCATTCCCATCATGTTCATTAATTAAAGAATGAAGTATAACGGAAATTCACTTATTAAAAAGTCATTTCTTATATCTAATTATCTTTTCAAGAGATGTACATCAAGTCAAGGTAATATTCATCTTAAGGGTTTAATTCCTCTAGGATAGGGCATGGATATAATAATTCTTATTATAATGTGGACCATAAAGTTCTTACTCTTTATAACATATAATCACAACTCAAACACTAAATAAAAAATTAATCTAAAATATGCATTAAGATCATCTAATGGTAATAAATTAAATCTTACTTCTAACTCATAATTTAAACATTAAAGTCTAGCTTTGGCTTACTACACCAGCATTTGCACACACATTATATTGATGGGTCACTAATCCTAGACTTCGGTTAGCTCAGTGCTTTGTTGTAATATATTAATTTTTCTAATTTTGTGGTGTAATATTTTAGATTGGATGTTAAGCTTGTTTGTGGGCTAGTTTGGATAGTAGGGTGTTATTTATTAAACAAATGATATTTTTTGTAAGCGTTGTGCTTAATTAAAGGGGTCACTATAATAGTAATAAAAATTAAATACTTTTGCTTGTAGGTGCTCTTGCCCCTTTAGCTTAGCCCACTAGGACAGATGGGCTTAGCACTCGTGAGTGCTAAGTTCAATTGTGTGATATATAACTGCTTGGTGTATATGTATGCTATGGCTAACCTTTATTTTATAGGTTAAGCTAGGATTTTTATTTTTTGAAATTTCAAAATATAATTTTGTAATAGAAAATGGTTAGACCCATGAGATTTATGATGAGTAGAGGCTAGAAGACATAGACTTGGGAGGTCCTGTGATGCCTAGAGGATCCAATACATGGAAGATAACTGAAGATGAAGACTCTCATGGCTTGCTTTAATTTTATTCATATAATTATAATCCGGGCTATATAAGGGTTGAGCTCAACACCAAATTTTTTTTTTTTTTGATGTGTATAGCAGAACCCGGCCACACTATCCATTTATTACAATAATATGAACCTAAAATTAATATAATATTTAACCTCATTATAAGGCCATAGAAATTAATCAATAAAATTGATTTATACATTATAGTTCTGTGATGGATGTGGATAACATCATGCATACATATTAATTCATTTCTTGCAAATAAGGGGAGGCACTAGCTTGACCTATGAGACCAATTTTCTTATAGTGGAGAACACCCTTTATTACTAATTTAGACCACAAATTTATTTCATCATGCATGTAAGCATAAATGTCTTCCTAACTTGAGCCTAAAATGATGAGTCAAATTTAAATAAAATTTATAAATTTTATTACATTAGTCTAAGGCTGATTTTCATACCAACCATGAATTAGTCTCTTAAGGAGTGAGTTTAGGATTCTAGTTCCATTTCTAATAAATAATAACCTAGCCATCTTACAATTACTTAAGACTGGATCACATGATTTTTTACTTATAGGAGGTATTAGCCGTCAGCCACTTTAGGCTGTTCTAAGTTTAGGAGAGTTTCGATGGCTCACACCCTTGGGTAAGGATGTGCCAAAATGTCTCATTTTTGTCGAGTAGACTTAAGATGAGTTCCTAGATTATGCTGGAACACTACTAGACATAAGGTTCGGAGGTACCTGTTTCTTTTTTGTTTTGGTTGTAAATTCTCGCTTCTTAGGCATTTCGACAACTTTATGTTGTAAGAATATAAGTCCTTGCATTCTAATAAAATTTCAACTCAAACTAATATAAATCTATTCACAAAAATTATAGCCTAATTTTAGGATAGATTGGAGTTCCTCACTGTATCTCCTAGGGATTTGAAAGCACTCTTTTGGTGGCCTGAAATGAAAAAGGATGTGACAGAATATGTATCTAAATGCAAAGCCCATCAAGTTGTTAAAGAAGAATATCTCCAGTAGTATGCTTCAATCATTACCTATACTAGAGTAGAAGTGGGAAGACATAGCCATGAATTTTGTTTTGAGTTTTCTCAGATCTAGGCAAGAACATGATTATATTTGGGTGATTATTGAAACAACAAAGTTGACAAATCAAATTATAGAATGGCGGTAAATTCTGGATGGACATAGGCTATTTTACATTTATATTGTGGAAAGGTATTCGAGAGGCTTAGGTACTAGGTTACATTTTAGTACTACATTTCATCCACAGATAGATAGTCAATCAGAATGACTATTAAAGTATCGGAAGACTTATTAAGATTGTGTGTTTTGAATTTCAGTGGTAGCTAAAAGGATCACATTCCTTTGATATAATTTGCCTACAATAACAACTATCAATCTAGCATCGAAATGACTCTATACAAAGTATTATATGGTAGAAAATGCAGGACTCATTTGAGTTGGATTGCAATAGAAGAAGACAGCTATTAGGATAAGAATTAGTTGATTAAGCAACAGAAAAAATTTGAATTATCAAAGATAGACTGAAAACTGTAGAGAACTGTTAGTAAAAATATTATGATCTTAAACACAAAATGATAGAATTTGAAGTTGGTGATTATATACTTTTGATGGTCACGCTTATGAAAAGATATATCCAAATTAGGCCAAGGAGGGAAGTTGAATCCTAGATACATTGGGCTATTTGAAATTATTGAAAATGCTGGAACTGTTGCTTACAGATTATCATTGCCTCTAGAGATGGATGATATACACAATGTATTTCATGTGCCAATGCCTAGAAGATGAATTTCAAATGCAAATTAGAGAATGTCACATAATGAAATTGGAGTTCAAAAAGATTTGACTTATGCAATAGAGGAAAAAAGAATATTAGAATTTGAAGTTAAGTAACTAAGAAGCAGACAAATTCCTTTTGCAAAAGTGAAGTGGCAAAAGAGGCCAACAAAAGAAAAAAAAAACCTAGGAGAGAGAAGATGAAATGAAATAAAGGTTCTCCTATCTCTTTGAATGGCTACTCAAAAATTTTGAAGATAAAATTTTTATAATGAGGGGAGAATTGTAATATCTAAAAGAACAAAAAAGTAAATTAATTAAATTATTTTAAAATATACCTAAAATTTTATGTTTCTTAAAAAATCTGAATTAATTTTCTAAAATTCAACCTTTTATATTGATCAAAATGATATATATATATATATATACCAATTTTAATTTAATTTATAATTAATTTTATTTTGTAAGATTACAATAATAATTTCACTATACCAACACTATAGCACTCACATTGTAGTAACTCAAAAACCTAGGACATGCAACAACTGATGGACATTTGGATGGTTAGGATTTAATTTAGTTACTAACATAATAATATATATAAGTTGCTACGAGCATAATAAGGAATTTGGAGAAATAGGGAGCTGCCAAGGAGAATAAGAGAATAAAAGAATAAGAGGAAGAAGAAAAAAAAAAGGAGAGAAGGAAGAAGAGAAGAAAAGGAAGAGGAGAAGAAAAGGGGAGAAAAAGGGAAATAGTTAAAGTAGGATTTAGGTATATTGATTTAAATATGATTTTTTTTAAGAAATTCTTTTAATTGACCAATTTTAATCGAGTTAAAGGTTATATATTTTTATGAGGAGAAGTCACATTGAAATTTTTTATATGAGAAAGAAGTTTCAAGCATCACGTTTAGCAAGAGTAAATCATCAGTTGGATAAGATTTACAAGTTTAATATAGAAAATAAGTATTCTTGTTCCTATATTATTGTTATATATTGTATAGAAAATAAAGTATTGTAAATTCTTCATATTAAAATTTTTGAGCATTTCATGTCTTAGATTATGTGTAAAATACATACATAGTTTAGTTGCTATAGTATTTTAAATAAATAAATAACTTTATACTGCTTACTATGGATTCATTCATTTAATAAGCTTATGATATAATAATCAATTTTATTTCTTTATGATTGCTTCACTTTTTAAATTAAGCATTTAATGTTAAATGATAAATATTGATATTAAAGCATATTTAGCTAAGAAATATCATGTAATAGAAATCAAATTGGCCATATGTTATTTTACTATCTATGCTAGTTTAGGGTAAAAGGATTCTTGAATGATATAATGTATACTATGATCCTCAAATGATATGAAATCCGACAAAAAGTTCCTCAATATAGTTTTCGAGCTAATTACATTAGCCAATAACTTTGAGAACTATACGTGACATGGTTTAAAGATAATATAATGATATATAAGTTATACCTACAAATATAAAAATTCTATTTTCTTCAAAGAAATGTCATACAATAAAATTTAAATTACCAATTATATAATCAAGTTGATCTGTATACACATCTTTGTTTTATTTATTTCAGATTGGCATGCATATTAATTTCTATTATTTAGTTATTGTATTCTATATTAGAATTATTCATCTTACTAAGTCATATGACTTATTAGTTGAAAACAAATATTTTAACAAGAAAGACAGGATAATTTGGAGTAAATTTTGCCTATTTTTAAAAGTTTTAAAGGAAAGCTATGTAAATAAATTTTGAGAGTTTAATAAATTTTAAATTAATGTTTCAATATTTGATATTTTAGATGCTCTATAATTTAATATTAAGAGTTTTAGTTGAATTCTTTCCACATGCTATGAATATTGATTGATTTTAGTAGGCTATTATTATGTTAATGTCCTTGTGTACTATTTAAATGAATTTAGACAACTAAGTAGATCTCCTACTCTATTATATGATAAATAATATTTTCAGAGCAGATATTTGAGAAACATTCAATCAACTAAATCTACCATCTCTATTACATCCTACTTCAATGGATTGTAGGATATCATTACGCTTGAATCAATTAACCAACCCATGAGAATAATTAAAAACTAAGGATCATGGATTATAAAGAGACACCCTATGGAAGCTCTAATTTCCATTGGTTAAGCTAAATATGAGTCTTATGCCCAATTGAGTTCTAAATGTCCAAATGTATTGGTTATAGATTTCCATGGTCAAAAGGTTGACCAAGTCAAAATTAGTAGGTCCTAAGGGTTAATTATACATGAACCACTCAAAAAATTGTTAAAAATAATTTAATTTTAAACAAAAGAGCCAATTTAATTATACATGAACCACTAAAATATTTTTTTCTCCAAACAGGCCAGAAAAAGGTAAAAAAATTTAAGAAAATAATATATACTCTCAAGAGAATATAAAGAGCACCTACAAAATTACTCAAAAAAGCTAATATTCATGGTTCTTTTGCATTCATATTTAAATACATAATATCATAATATAGGGATGGATGATTAATAATCTCATGTTCAAGAGCATTTATAAAATCAAAGCATAGACTCAAAGATAACTTTACATTCTAAGACTTAAGAATTATCAAAGATCTCTATCTCATATCCAAGAGTTTACATAAAATAGAAGAAACCAATGGCCTCTCAACTTTCCATATTCAAGAGAACACATAAAATCAAAAAAATAAGAAACAATTTCTCAATCTTATGCTAAGTGCTTGCACATGATTAAATATGGATCAGTTACTTAGGTAATACCCTTTTCTGCAGCTTAAGGTAGCACAATTCTCATCGGTTTAACGAGACCTAGAGAGAACTATGACTGTTCATCAAACGGCGAATGTAAATAAGCTTACTACATTTGACTTATGACGGAAGGAAAATCCTCACTTGACCGTCCCTTTTAAATACCCCTTTTTTAAACCCTGGTTGGCAGTAGTCTGGCTTCAAGATTGATGGGAATTTATGAAAACTTTCTCTAATTAATCTACTCAAGTAGATGTCAAAATAAAAAAAGATCATGGCATTATATATATAGATATATATATTCATAGCATTATTTCTTGTATTTCAGATGTTCAAGAACAACATCGTCGCAATATGTTATCCCTTCCCTCTTTTTTACTTCTCTATCAATAGCAGAATTATGATTTGAAGAGCAAAAAAATTAGAAAGATGAAAAACTAACAATACATACATAAATGAAGTTTAAAAATAAAATATTAAAATTATACATAATTACATGATATATTCCATAAACTCAAGGGGGGCAAAAATCACCCTCAACCTCTTCCTAATTTCATCAATGAATTTAACAAACATACCTACAAAAATTTACATGTACTGACTCAACCACTGCTTGCACATATCAAGGACAGGCAATGCATTCGCATATGAGGCCTGCAAAGTCAGTTGACGGAAAAAAGAGTTTAGGTTAATATCAAAAACTATGGGACAACTTGCAACAAACAAGGAGAGCAGAAGAGGCTTGCCAATGAACGAGCGATTATATGAACGCAGTCAATTATAGAAAATCATGAGATCTAAAACGTCATTAGACCGATTTCTAAAACATTCTAATTACTTATTTGATCTTTTGTTTTTTTTTTAGTTTTGAAATAAAGATGAAGAATGCAGATATCAATTTAGTGAGAAGAATTTTAGCAGAGGTAATTTGACTATCCCTCAAATAGATGAGCGTATAATAATTCTTTTTGGGCTCCTGACCACACTTTAGATTTATTCGAGCAGCTTTTTTACTATTTTGTTTTTCACTGCCACACTTTCCTTTGGGCACATCTTTGATTATTTCTCAAAAATTTCTGTCATGAGAAGCTACTTTCGCCATCAAATATGCATCAAGAAAAAAATATCTTTTTTACTTTTATCAAAATTACAGCAACCCCAAACAAACACTCATCAACCCAACTTCCAAAGAAGCCTACCTAAATAAAAATACATTGATGCCTAGCCACCTAAAGGATCACAGGCAACTGTAGGCACACAATCGAACAACATTCTAACTGCTTGCACAGGTGGTATGGGCTAGGATCATAACTGAGTGGCATGGGCCAGGATCATAACTGAGTTTCCCCTTGTATCTATCCATCTATCTATCCATTCATCCATCTATCTATCTATCTATATATATATATATATAGAGAGAGAGAGAGAGAGAGAGAGAGAGAGAGAGAGCTAGAGAGAAGAAGAAGAAGAAGAAGAAAAGAGACAAGATAAGGTAAAACAAAGCAAAAATTGAATGCAAAGAGCATTACTTGCTCAGTTTAAACATGATGCAAGTGCGATAATGTATAGATAAGCATAATGCCAAAGGCATGTTCAGCGTTGCTTAACAAATATCTATTGTTCTGTGTTGTAAGCCAGAAATACAAGTAAAATATTTTCTATATGCAGTCAGATAGGATGAAATACGTAAATTCTTTTATATAGACCTCTTTCGTGGTTTCTTTTAGGACCTACATTCTTGCTTTCAATCATCTTATGAACTCGTACCAGAGCAAAGTTCTAGATTCTGAGAAAAACGTGAAAGAAATGATTGTAGATGTTGGAAGAGTGAGGATCAGCATGTTCAATGAAAGATACTTTAAAATTTGAAAGATGCAGATCTTGAAGACGACCAACATCTATGGACCAATAATATGAATAGCTCACATATAAGAAGGCATTTCACAGTGGTGTGCCTATTAAACATCATGAAGAACATATCGAGACAGTAGACATATGAAGTCATCAATCATAAATATGGTATTTCCGGCAAGAATTCTTTAATCAAAGGATGAAAAAAGATACTTTTTAGCCAAACATATCAGATAATTCAACATGTACATGAGTTAATTTAGTTCGATTGATGTCAAACGTTGATGCTGAAGTTCATTCCTCAAGGTTGCTATCATCACTTACAAAGAGTTTTCTATTATGAAGTTGAAGCTTAATGATATTGAATACTTATTCTTAAGTGGGTCATTTGTAAATAAGAATCAGATTATAAATCTTGAAGGTAGATGAACAACTACAAAAGAAGAGATGCAATCAAGTTAGAATCAAATCTTTTAAAAAGAAGACTACATTAATATCAAAGTAAAAGTTAGTCCAAAGGTTACAGCATTACATGCTGGCTGAGATAAGATCACGTGCATGAAAAGAAATTGCTCCCAAAAGAAAATCTAACAAAATCTGAACCAAAAAGAAGGGTCAATGATTGCTATCATAAAAGATTCCAGATGTATTAATCCATAATGCAAATATTATTAGGGACTCTTAAAGCCTGAATTAAAGTGTGTATTTTTCTACTTCATATAAAAAGCCCATGCCTAACTATCGTGTAGAAAATATTGAGAAAGTCTACCCTGCCAATGACAAGCACTTATGCATTGTGGGTATTGAAGATGTTAAAATCAAAACAAACAATGATATTTTCTAATGACGGTTCATCCTAACAAACCAACCTTAATAGCTTACTCTAATGATGGTTCATCGTTAAACACACTAAACACCATCTTATAAGTCCTCTTTTTGCCCTAGAAGTCTATCATCTTACAAGCCTACCAAGTAGATCACTCCCCGCCTCTTTGAATTTGGAATGTCATAAGCGCATCAGATTCCATTGGGTTCATTCACAAATTAAATATTATAGCCGGGGAAATTAGGCTCTAATACCAACTGCAACAACACATGCCATACAAAAAATATTACCGATTTGGCTCAATCAAAACCTCACGTTTGATCCTTTTTCCAGCAAACATTTGAGAATGATTGTGTTTTTTTTATGATAGTTATGATCTTAGACATTCACCTGAGAATGCAATATTTCAATCCAAAAAAAAAAAAAACACATTTATCTTAAATACCATATAATCCAAGGTTTGTTGAATGTATCTTATGGTTATGGTTGAACAAAATAAAAGGATCCAAGAACTAAAATGATATACTCATAATAAGTCAACATAGAAACTTTACAAGTCGGTATATAAGAATTTTGATCTCCAAATGAAAGATGATTAATTGGGTGGAGCTCAATTTTTGCTTGATAACATAAACATATACTCAAAATAAATGGTTTTTTGAACAAATACAACTAAAATATCTCCTTGGATAAAATAATTAAAAAATTGTTACAAATTTTATTATTAATGATTAGATGCAAATCAAAATTTGAACGAATTTTTGTTTGAGCTCCACTGCGTCACTCCTTTTAACAAATTGTCAAAGGCAATGATTGCCAAATGTATGGTTTTGGATTCTTATGGTGTTCAACAACAAGAAGAAGAGTGTAGTTAACATGAATTATTAGACTATGATTAGGTGGGGGATTTGAGATAAGAAAAATAAAAAAGAGAGAAAAATCACTTGGCTCTTTTGTTCATGGTTGTGGGAAACCATTATACACGGTGCATGCATGGAGGAGTTGGGAACTATTGTAGGGTCGTGGGCAAGTTTTGGTAACAGTAGTGAGGGTGTGCTAGTGCACGCATGGATATCCTTGATCTCTGTGATGTGCACCTGATTCTTCTTGGAAAATATACTATTCTTGTGAATAAGAAGTATAAGTCAAGCAGAATGTTTTGTTTCCAATGTGGTCATTTTGTATAGGCAAATCTATCTCATCAAATGAAAAATTTTATTTTTATGTTGAGCATGTTTCAATTTCTTTCATCTCCATATTATTCTCTTGGCATTATTCTCCCAACATTAATGCCAAGTAGCATATATGTGAGAACCATATTATGTTTTTGGTCAATGAGAATAACATACAACAATACGAATAGTAAATGAAAATAAAATACAACATTAGAAATATAAGCAGACCTGATGAGCAACATACTGTACATCAGCCACACTGCCACTCCGGGATGCAATTTGGAAGGCACTTTTCAGACGACCACATATTACACAGGCAAGCACTTTCCTGTTAAGATAATATTTATAGAAGAGCATCATGAGAAATGAAACATGTAGCTCAAATAAATATAGAAAATTTGAAGAACAATGATACATGAGTGAGAAAAAAAATTACACAAGGGAACCTTAACTAAGATACTTGCTAATGGATACTCAACAATAGGACTTATGCATATGAAGGAATGATTTTACTAATCAGGAAGGTTATAGTTGAAACAATTATTAGGTATGTGCAAGCCTGTAAATGAACCGAGTCCAAAAGAGTACCACATTTTTCACACTCATTCATTTATTTTCTTATCAGCTTCAAACTGAGTTTTAATGTGATATGAGTTTTAAAACCTTCTTCTATCTTATTTATTAATTTTTATATATAGTTCAAGCAAAAACAATGCGTTAAATAAGATAACTAATTACATGCATAATATTAATAATATAAAATTTTAGCCTAACTACTAGACTTAATTGAATTTATAGAATAGAATAACTGGCATAATTGATAAAGTGTTATTTTAAGCTATTTGGCAAAGTTTAAATATTAATAAGAAAATAATTAAATCTACTAATATAGCTATTTATTTGATATTTTAATACATCTACTATACATAATTTTTAAAGTGTATAAACTATAAAAAATTGAAACAATAATAAAGAATAAGTTATCAAATAAAAAATTAAGCTATCATTAAACGAACATTTTATATGTTCTTAGTGTGTTACTTATTAAATAACAAACAATATGTTCATTGAGCATAATTAAATAGTTAGTGAATGTTTATATTTCTTCATTTACATGACGAGCTTTTAAAATATTATACAAGCTAGTTCAATTAATAAATTAATATAAACGTTCACTATATGAATGAGTATTGAGTTGTTCATTAGCTTATAGTCCTAGGAGTGTGCCTCAATGGAATTGCTTTTTGCCTTCAAGAGAAGCTTGAGGCTTGACTCCACAATATATCTCTATAATATATAGTTGCACAAAAAATAATATTGATTGCAGAATAATGCTTGATGATTAACTGATACCTATGTTTGATAAGTTTAGATATTTTAGATTAGTACATAAAAATTGGTCATATCAATGATGATATATATATATATATATAAATATTGCAATGTTAAAGTTAAAGTGGTTACATCAAAAGATAATATCAGGACTATTATCAAATTATGATTTAAAGAGGTAAATTTTATATCTATGTAAGAGAAATGCCTATATTATATTGATCTTGGGTTTATTAAAAAGGAAGAGAAAATTATGTGTGGAACCCGAATCCTTAAATGAAAGGACTATGATTATAAAATGTGGGCTTGAGAAATATTAAGAAAAAGAATTCCTTTGATACTCTATTTAAATTATAGATTATTTTCTTCTTTGCTTGAGTGTAAAAAAATGTGAGTCTTTCTAGTATGGTGTAATAAAAGACTACAGATTTTTGAGGAAAATTATCACAGCGCATCACCATAAAATCTAAAAAGCTACTGAGTAATATTTTTCTTAGATCTATTCTTAATTTTCTGATTTTGGTGATTAGTGTGCTTGAATGACTATATATTTTCCAATTGGCATAGTCTACTTTTCTTTTGTGAGAATTTGATCAAATAATTATTAAAATCTTTGGGAACAAACATTATGCATTTCTGATTTTTTCTAAAATGGCACATAATTGCAATAATTAGAAGTTTGTCACTATAAATTTTACATTGAGTGTATGATTTATACCTCACATCTTAGATCTGCTCAATAAACCCAAGACTATAGGATGTCTTGCATCAAATTTTATTAAGGGCTTAAGATTACATCATAATATTAACTAGAAGTAGTACATACTCATTGGGTAACTTAAAAAATTAATAAAATATGCAATTTAAATGGAATAGGTTAAGTTGTGATTCAAAATAAATTTAATATAATTATTATGAAGCATAAAATTATATTTCAACATTAGATGGAAGGTAAAATCTTAGGGGATGTTTAGATTACATTGATAAAATACGACATTTTTTTAAGTTACAATGTTACTGATCAAAGGTTTTATATTTCTTAAATAAAATTAGAAGGATATTCTCAATTCTTTGGGTGAAGTGTTATGAGTAAAATAAAATCTACAATGGCTGATATAAAACATAAATTTAATAAATAATATATGGTATTCACTGATCATAGAAACCAACTGCTTGATAAATTTAACAACTTTAAATAAAGTGGTTATCATTATGTAGTTCATTAAAGGTCCTCAAAAAATTAAAAATGAATTGTGGACCTTCAAACCTATTCCAAAAGTCAACCTGATCAAATTCTACCAAAATGATGGACAATGGACACAACATCACACAACATTGCTTCAAAACATTACAACCACAATAGGAACTACTCAACCATCACCTATCTTGCAAAATGAAATTATATATGGATCTGAAGTATCAAAATTATAGAGATAGAATCCCAGACTGACTGATAGAACATAATGAAAATGATAGGCAACAGACATGACACCATGCAAGTCTAACTCAAAATGCATTAAAAGTGTTAAAACTACTCAGTCACTGCTCAATTCACAAAAAAGACTATTTTGATGCAACTAAAGCATCAAAAATACTTAGAAAGTAACACCCATAATACCTGAGCACTAAATGAGAAAACAATTGAGAAATTCAGTCACATGGAAGGTAAGGACAAAATTTCAATATGCACAGACAATGAAAAATTGCATGAAGAGTCCAAACACTCATATTAATTTTATTGGGAGGTTCTTGAAGAAGGTAATAGCTTAAGAAAAACAAATCTTAGAGGAAACGAGAGAGGGAGTAAAAGGGGAAGACAGCTTCCTTGCCTGCGTGCGTGCCCTAGTTGAGCACCCGTGCGCCGACGACACAGAGAGGAGAAGGAGAGCCTTCCATGCGCCGTTGACTGAGGAAGAAGGAGGAGGGAACCCTTGCGAACGACGGGAAGAAGGGAGTCGAGTGTGTGCGTGACTTGACGTGCGTGGAGGAGAGATGGCTCGAACCCGTGCACTTGTGACCGAGAAAGAAGAAGGAAGAGGAGGGTCGGGCACGTATATGGCTAGGGATAAGCGATAGGTTGGGGCTTAGGGCAAAACCGAGAGGTAATTTTATTTTTCTTTTGATTTTTTTAAATAGAGAAAATGCATTTATATTATGGTTTCAATTTTAAAAAGAATTAAAACCCAAATATCCATTTTATTATACAAATGTTTATATAATTATTTCAATATACAATATATATTTTAATTATATTAAAAGTTATGTAAATAAATCATAAATATGTTGAACAAATATGTTGAAAAATTTATGAAAACAATTAAATTGGAACCTATAAATGAAATGCTAGAATTAAAGCTTATGATTGAGATGGATGTACTAAAAATATAATTAATTGTATGATTAGATGGAAGCGTAATTCTAAAGAGTATACAAATCAAACTTAATTATTTAAATAGATTTATTGAGTGAAAATGATTATGTTACATGCATATTAGTAGAATCATAATCTAAATTTAGTAATCAATAAAGTGAAATTGATAATTAATAAAAAATTTAATAAATCAAAATATTTTAGATAAATATCGATCATCTAAATAAGAATGAGAAATTATTTGGAAAATTTCAAAATACAATAGAATTATAAATATAATCATAAGAGGTAGTTATGTTTGTCTGGTATCTTTTAGTTATGAGTATTGATCTAGTTAATGTTTGTCATGCGAACTTGATTAAGAAAATAAGTGTTAAAGGAAAGGAGATTCAAGAGGAGACTGCAAATTAAAATGGGTAATTATATTCTTACATTTATGATAAAAGTTTATTTATTTTCCTGTGATGAAATCATTTAATACGTGATTATTTATTTCCATCAAATTGTGATTTATTTTCCGTTCTTCATATTGAATAAATATAGCGCGAATCTTAATATATTGTCATTACGTCATTTGAGTTAAGCGATTCTTTATGAATCAAAATGCATAACTATAAATATCTTATGAATGTGTATGTTGAAAGTGGAGTTCACCTCTTATAGATGCTTGGTTGGGGGCCGAATGCCGTCGCAAAAGCGATAGAATTGACAAATGATAATGACTACTTGCCCTTTGAATGAGTTTTGGTAAATACTTTCTTTTGGTAAAAGTTTAGACGGTGACTCCTAAAATGATTGATAAATGTAAAAGTAAAGTTCATAAGAAATATTCATTTGTATATACCACTTATATATTTGATTGTTTGAGCAATTTCTTTTATACGTGTTATATAGCTGTTATCATCTTATTTACTTTCTTATTTTCTTATAGTGTAAAGCATAATTCACCCACTAAATTTTATTCAATTCTTAATTGTTTATTTTTTTGTATCCTAGATGGATGATAGAAGGAGAATTATCTTATATAGAGACTTGGAGATAGGTATTTATGTCGGTTATATTGATTTATGTTTTAAATTATATTTCATATGAATTATGTTAGTATATATGTGTGGACAAATTGTTAATTATGTTGTGGATTGTAGTGACTCTTATATGATTGGAGAAGCATATTGTGAAATTTTGTTTAATATTGAAAATGTTAAATAAGATTTTCTTTTATCCGTCCGTGCTCTTTTGTATTCCAAGCTCCGGTAGGGTCATATGTCAATTGGTCGGGTCGGGTTGGTCCGACAACTGACCCGACCAATAAAATGACCGAACCCGACGATTTTGGAAAGCGGGTCAAAACTTCAACCGAAGACCTGATTTCAACGAACCGACCCGATTGACCCGAAATGACCCGAAAAATTTTCCACGGATGGGGCCTCCCAGAAATTTCTGATGCAATCCAGAACGCCTAGCTGAAAAATGGCGAGCTTTATACTCTGGTTGTCTTCCCCTGAGGTCAAATTGGATAGGCAGGAGGCGGAGTTTTCCCGAGCAAGAACAGTTCCTGATTGAAGAACTCTGATGAGGACGGGGATGGCGTTCTCCTCGATCAGATTTTCCCGGAGTTCTGGCACGACGGTGAGGTTCTTTAGGACACCGGCGGCGGAGGAGTGCCGGAGCGGCAGGTTTCGAGAAGAATGGAATTTGTCCCTCCTGAGCCGACGGTCATGGCGATGTCTCTCTGAAGAGTTAGCGCTTGGAGAGCAGCGCAGTTCGGACAGAGTAGGAGGAGGCGATCGCGAAGGCAATTAGGGCAGACGCCATGGCGATGCTTCAGCGGGTGCTTCTGACATCTCCACAACCGGGTCAATTTCGGGTTGGCGGGTCAACCCGAACCCGACCCGAAAAATTTTCGGGTCAATTTCTTCAACCCGAACCCGACCCGAAAATTTTTTTTGGTCAACCCGAATTTTTCGAAGGGTTAGTGTCGAAGTTATCGAGTCAATTTTTTGACTAGTCATGATATATAATGATGAAATGGATAATGTATTTTTAAAATAATTTTAGTCAATATTATTTCCAAACATGGGCACCCATTAAAACACTACAGAAGGAACATTTAATAGCAACTTTACCAAGCAATGATCTGCTTTACTGGGCAATGCAGTACAACCGAATAAGAAACAAAACAACATAAGATGAGGCGGTGTTGCCAAACAAGGCCCTAGGCTGCATTTCGCAATGGAGTTTTGTTGTTGCAATTTGATGGCGCCAAGTAAATCAAAGAGATAAAAAAATCGATTAGCAATTGTGTAATTACATTGTAAAGCAATGGAGATGATGCATGAAGTATGATACTTTTCATCACACGTGTTCCAGACAAATTTAGATAATGTTTAAGACAATAAGAAGATTGTGCTTGAAACATGCAACAAAAAACACTAAACTACACATGCACCAGCTCATACAAGTTCAAACACTACTGAATGATACCATTTCTCATACGTCTAAACTGCAGCTATCCCATGCTCACTTTCACCTCAATCTATAGAACCTATCTAAAGAGGTTAATGCATAAAAGTTTATTTTTAACAAAACCTATAATGCTAGTGAACTCTGATGCATCCTGCATTGCCAAAAAGTAAGATTGCATTTTAGCCAATTCACAATAATATCTGCATGTGTAAAAAAAAATCCACCAAATTGTCATATTAGATCATGTATATTTGGATATCCTATTTTAAAAATATAAAGAAATAACATGTACAATAAGAGTAATATAGTTAGAGCATTGGCATTTTATCCATCCTCTCTCCTGTATTCTTTCATACCACCATATCTCATATTCACAAGATAAACATTTTTCAATGTTTTATGAAAACAATAAATGAATTGAATGCATAGATATGCTTTTCTAATTTGCTGTAACTTTAGATTTACTAATCGGGAATTCAAGCAGGTCAGAAGGTAATTGCAGTTAAATTCATATACACTTGTCTTTCTCTTAAGAAAATTATATCGAAATTTAAACATTTGAAATTTGATCCTCCCAAACCTCAAATTTATATCCATATTCCATGCTAATCTGATAGGTGAAATAACTTCAAGGATCCCTATATGCACAATTTTTATTTCTCTACGAGTAAGCAACATATACAAAATTTATAACAATTTTTGGAGCTATTCTCTGCTGCCAATTAAATTTGATGAATAATACTAACATAAAAAAAGGCAATTGAAAATTTGTGGCTACAGAGTGTCATATTTAGTGAGAGAAGGAAGGTGGATATGTGTGAGGAGAATATACCTGTGGCTGCTAATTAACATGTCTATGAGACGATCAGGTCGTTCTTTATGTTTGTAGGCATAAACATTAATAGCAGCACCAAGCACCTACAATGATGATCACTCTATTAACATCCTTATGCATTATTTAATGTACTTGTTTAGAAACTGTTTTTTTTTTTTTTTTTTGATAAGTAGATGAGCATATCACATTCTAATGCCAAAGAGAATATGTGAAGCCTTCAGCATTTATCCTATTTTTTCCAGCTGAACGAAAATCTACCACTAGTAACTGAGCACATCCACGACCACAATCACAGAATAAGGAAAGATGGATTTAACAAGATGAGGCTTTACCTGGTCCCAGTCATCTTCATCTATCGTGCCTTTAATATTCTTCAAAAACTCAGTTAGTTGACCACCCCTTTTCCTCTCAGCAAGGGATGCAGCTACACTGGCATAGATATCAACCGCTAAAAGAATTGTTCACATAAACGAGCCAAAAAAAAGAACCTTCATTAACGTTGGCACATTAAATAAATAATAACAAACCGTACAAATTAGTTTCACAAACAAAACAAACATGCAACATTATGCTATTACCGGAAAGGTTAAATTGATATATCACTTGAAAAGCCAAGTCAAAATGCTTCTCAGCGAGGATTTCTGCAACCACACACCTTCTCCTGCAAAGCAGATGGTACCAAACATGGCTTATAAGAAACACATGCAAGGAAAAACAACAGCATCCAGAAACCTAAAAATTCCATTTGTTGGGATTCATGTTAGACAATTCAATGAAGAGTTCGGCTACTTCCTCCCAAAAACATTTAAAAAGAATTATAAATGCATAATACGTAGTTTCAGTCTGATGTAGAAACATTTTTTTGAAACCATTTATGGAAAGATAGCAGTTGTTCACAAAAACAGAGGAAATCTTTCTTTCACGTTGGAAAGTGATAGAACAATATCAAACAGGAAGCATCCTGTATGGAGCAGTTGAGACATAAACCACCCAAAATTTTATTATCAAACACAAAAGTAGGCTTGTCATATTAGAAGAATGAGCAGCATGATATATAGTCTACGTCAACAAGTAGTCCGATAAATAACTTGCAGGCTTTCACAACGATATTTGATGACTGAATAATTTGCATTCATGCAATATATACCTGAAAGTTTCCGGGTCACTGGGATTTCCAAAAAGTGAATATCTCCATTGTGGTCCTTCATTATCATTAAGGGACTTCACCACTTCCACCTGCAAGGTATACAAAATAGTACATTACAAGGTATACAAAATAGTACATGGGACTGCCTCGTATAAAAAGATAAAGATCAAGCAAAAGAGAACGATAGTTTGTATTAACATAATAACACAGAACAAATGATAAGCGACAATGCCTTTAAAAAGACCTAAGGAAACGCTAGTATTTGCTTCTAGCTTGCCCTGGGATATTAACGCAAAAGAAATTTTGAAAAAAAACTACAAAACAACAGAAGTTTATCCTGATTCCCTAAGCTGCCCTAATATACAAAACATAATACTCACAAATTTTATAAAAATATGACAGCTGCTGTTAGGACGATGTTGGGTTTATTCTGCTAAGCAGTACCTAGGAAGGCTTTTACAGTTGCAGTCGGCCTCTTCACGTGGCTGTTTATAGCCAGAATAGCTACCACGCAAGTTGCATATCGAACATGAATCTTTCAAAAAGCCTGGAGTGTCCATTTCTAATATAGGAATGCCATAATAGGTGTCCAAGATGCTGAAAATCATGTTTGAACTTTAAGTTTCCCAAAATTAGAGTCAGACAAAGGGCAGGACATACACTAAGAAGACCAAGATACGTGCTGATGGTGAATCAAATTTTTTTTTCTCAAACTTTGCAAACTATTCATTTTTCTAATGATGGTGGAGAAAATGGTATTAGTGGTGATGACATCTCAATAACAAATGCACTAGGGCCATTTAGTGATATAACAATGTATTCATAATTTGTGTGCTTATTTCGAAGATTATATGCACTTTTTTAGAATTTTGGCATCTTGTTTGCAGACAGTACAATGTTGATATTGAGAAATGATATCTAATGATTAATATTGGTATGGTGTACTGTTGAAAATAAAGCACAATAATCAAAATATTGAAATATAATTGTGTGGTACTTTTTGATAGCAAAAAGTATTAGTATTATGTGTTTTAATTGCACAGTTCTGGTAATGTATAAAAGAAAACATCATATCTATGATGTGTTATAACTTATTTTTTATAGTTAATATTATATCCCCACATTGTGTCAATGTCTATTCTTTATAGGTTGCACAACAGGAAGCAGTTTTGAGATGGAGCTGGTCTGATGCCAGACCCTATCAAGGCTGTCAACATACTGCTGCTATGCACATAAGTAACTATACAAGCAACCAAGTTGGCAGGCTGCTACTTCGTTGTGCAACATGCAAACAGAGCGTAGTGTGTTTTTTGCATCGTTGAAAGTGATGTTCACTATCCATAACACGATTAAATTAATATGGTTGCATATAGGTTACAGAGGAGCAGCCTTGGATTAAGGAATGGTTATGGTGTTATGTAGGTAGATTTAAAAGCATGCATTTAAAGTTCACATTAAATATATCACAAAATAGTAATGTAGAACGCCTATGAAACAAAAACTTTGACATAAACTTATATTAAGTCAGAAGTAGAAGAACCATATATAGTTCATTTTTGATTGTCAACAGAATGTTCAACAAGTCTAAATTTGGCTGTCAACAAAGAGAGTATGATTTTTTTTTCCATTTTCAATAAAAAAAAAACACTAAAAATTGTCAACCAGAAGTAATATGAAGTACTACAACTGACTATAAGAAAAAATAAGCTAATAAAACCTTAAAATAAAACGAGATGATTTTTGGTAACTTGGAAGTGAGTTCATGTAATAACCTTATAAAAAAAGAGAGAGCATTCATATCCAACAATAAGGCTGCAACAATCTCAGCACAAACTGTGATATTTGTCGAAACAGATGTCGCAACCTTATCTGAGCTCCCATCACCTTTCTTTTTCTATTAAAGAGAACACGAGAGATAGAAAGCAAGTGAGAAATAGAGAGAGAGAGAGAGAGAGAAGGGGATACAAAGGAAGAGGGAACAAGGTCGAACACACAAGTGGTCAACATGCGTGAATATGTAGGAGAAGAAACCCATGGGGAATTTGCCTAATTGAGTAAGCGAGCAGGCCAAACACGTGTGCAAGCAAGAGGCACAAGAAGTATATATATATATATATATATATATAGACACACACTAAATCAAGAGACAATAAAAGTGATCATATAATTAATTAAAGTCAAGAAATTGAAAAGATAACTGACAATTATAATAACAATAATAAAGTATACTAATAACAATAATATAATAATATTAATATAATAATAATAATAATCATAAGTAGTAAGAATAATGATCATAATGATAATGATAATGATGATGATGAAAATGATAGTGAAATAATGATAATATGAAAAATATGAAGTTAATTGATATTGGTATACAATTATAGTTTTCATGGGAAGAGGGCTTAATGCTCAGAAGAAAGGAAGCATCCTAGCCCCACTAAAAGTAGGTAAGTATAATTTTTATTTTATAGTAACTATTATGGGCTCTAAAATTCACGTTCGACCTATCGATGAAGAGAGTTTGATTAATACCAGTCAAATTTTCAGAAGGCAAATGAAACAATAGATAATACAGAACCCATAGATTTCACCCTTATTTTGTAAGGACTTTAGATTTAGTTTTAGGTTTTTATAGGTGCAAGCACTTATAGCTAATTATTCCTCCCAATGCTGAGATAGAACTTTCGATTAAGGCTAGTCGTTAGGTCAATAATTGCTTAGCATAGAGTAGCAACAAAAGAATTTAGATATTTATGAAATTCATAATTGTAAGCATAAAGCGGATGGTTTGGAGAATGATGACACACCCGATCAAGATCTTATGATTCCATCATCTTGGGCTATCGTTATCCTTAGTTTACTTAATCAAAAGGGTCGACAACCTCGAGGATCATTATCGGCTTCTTTATCAAGAGAACCTTATAGACTTAAGTTGATGCTTATCTAAGGATACAAGTTTAAGTCCATCTTAGTTAACACCCTATAATTCACAACTTGAGGGGTAGAGCCATTAAGAGCATATGAGCTACAATTATGACTATAATATAGTGGAGGCCTTTGAAGGGTCAAGCCACCAAAAAAAATTGTTAAGTAATTACATCATATGGAGCTCTTAATCATATGTCTGGACAGTACATTCTTAACATAAGATTATTTGAAAGTGAATACAGTTATATATTTGACTTGGCATTGGCTCCTTTGTGAGCTAACGTTTGCTTAATTTATCACATCCGACAAACGATCATGTTAAGTTTCTTTAAATCATAAATTTCATTTGGACATTTTGAGCTTAGTGATTTATCAGATTTTATATTTATATTTTTACTTAATTTATGTTAATTTGATTTGAAATTTCAAATATATTTTCATAGCGATATCCTTTCCGGTTGAACTCTTCCTTCAACATAGCCATCATCAGTGTATTTACTTGATTAAATTTATTTTAAAGCTTCAGATCTTATCAATTCTATTTGGTTAGTAACAAAAGATCAGGTCTATGATTTATATTTTAAGAGTTTAGATTTGAAATAATTTAACATTAACATTTTATAAATTTTAATTTTAATAACTCCTCCGGTTGAAATCTACGATCAACACGACCATCATCTGAGATTAGGTTTGATTAATTTAACTTATTTTGTAATTTTAAACCTTGTCAACTCCGTTTGGATACTAATAGAGGATTGAGTCTATAATCAACTTAAAGATTATGCGCCTCACAGACGTTATCAACTCCAGTTTAGGCAAAGAGAATCAGGTTTGGGATTTGCAGTCTAAGAGTTTGGATCTAAGGAGATTTAACATTAATATTTTGAGAATTTTGGGATTTGCAGTCTAAGAGTTTGGATCTGAGGTGATTGAACATTAATATTTTGAGAATTTGAAATCTACGATCACTACAACCATAACTAGAGGTCAACTATACTTGGCTGTCAGTAGAGGATTGGGTTAATGATGTCTATTTGAAGGATTAGGTTTATTATTAGAATTTGTGATCATATTTTCAATATTGAAATTAAGAATATGTAGCTTTGAATGTAAAATTTCTTGAACAAAGCCTTTGATGATATTATGCAGGTGTAAAAATCAAATCTTTAATATTTAGTTTTCAACCGGTCTTACCAACTCCTATTCTCGTAAAAAAAAGATCAAATTGATTAAGTGAGATTTATGACTTCACTCTGTAGGCAAAGTTGCTCGATTAAAAAGACATGTAATCAATAAATTTAGATCTGACCTTGAAAATAATACATATTGATCATCCAAATACATTTATAGCTTTTGAAACAAGATTGAATTTAGATTTACTATGATTTTAGCTTACACAACATTTCAGACCTTATGATTAAATATAACATATTAGTCGGAGTACATGCAAGCATATTCAGATTTGTCTTATATTAACCCATGGCGCATCCTCAAATATTATATTTAGGCTTTTAATTTAAGCATCGAGGCCAGTGTGGGTTATTTAAGATTTCTTGTATGTATTTTGATGCAACGAATTTGGATATGAAATTGCCTCATAATGCATGCAAGAATTCATTCAAAGTTCATATTTGCACCTCTTATCCGCTTGCATGAGGTGTTGTTGATCCAATGGAGTCAAGAGCATTCTAAGTTTCATCCAATTATCTAAGATAGTGTTGATTTATTTGCATTTAATCGAAAATTCATTCAATTCTTGAATTTTAATGAAGCTTGGTTGACGTTTTCAAATTCACTTCAAATATTGTCCAACTGTGTTTGATCATTTTCACTTACGCGTTGACAAACTATTCAATTGTTGTAAATAGGCATTCAAATATCTTATGAGCCTCTAAGTGGGCTAAATCTTATGTGTTAGAAAACTAAAGATATTTGAGAGCATTCTAATGTAACGACTTTGACTACAAGCACATTTGAATTTGTAATCATTTGCACGTAGTTCAATGATAAGAATTTTGCACATAAGACTGCCTCGTGATGTGAGCAAATTTCATTTCAATTTCATGGGCCAATGCAGACACCTCGATATGAGGAATTTAAGCACAAGTTTGCCTCAAATGCATGTGCAAAACTCATTGCATTTGAATTTTTTGGATCATTTGCATACATTTTAATCAGAGGATGCAAATACATCTTGTAGCATGCATTCGATGTGAAGACTTTAAATGTACAAACGTCTCGATATGCATATCAATTTTTATTTCCTTAGATGTGTAATAATCGAAAGTCAGAAAAAAAAAAGAGAAAACAAAAATAAAATGAAAAATCCAACTGCCATGACGGTTGACCGCGGATTGGAAAAGCCAAAAAGGGGGAGAAAGCTCGATTTCAGTTTTACCGAAACCGAACCCCCAAAATCAACGAAGGAGGAAACGAGAGAGGGAGAAAAGGGGGAAGACGACTTCATGCGTCGCGTCGTCGTCTGCCAGCAACCGTCACCGACGAGGAAAAAGGAGGAGACGAGGAGACCTTGTCCGTGCCTAAAGCATTTAGGTGTCGCGTCGGGAAGAAGAAGAAGGAGGGAGTGTCCAGGTGTCGTCGATCGAGGAAGGAGAGGGAGTACGGTAAGGGTGCGTCGCGAGCCTCATGAGCTGAAGGATCGGCAGAACGAGCAGGTCCAACCGAGAATAGAAAGAAAATATAAAAGGTAAGTAAATAAATAATTTATATAATTATATGTTTAATTAAAATCTGATTTTAATATTATTATATCTAATTTTAATGTTATTTCAAGTTTTATTACTGTTAGTTATGAATTAATATGCATAGTTGTATAATTGTATACTATGAATGTGTATGTTGAAAGTGAAGTTCATCATGATATTAGAACAATACAGTGAAAAAAAGAATTGCAAATGGTAATGGTTACTTGTCCTTTGGATGAGTATTGATAAATATTTTCTTTTGGTAAAGGTTTAGATGGTAACTCCTAAAATAGATAATAAATGTAAAAGTAAAAGTTCACACGAAATGTATATCTGTACCTACCTCCCATATGTTTGATTGTTTGAGTAATTTCATTTATGTATATGTTATAACAAAACCGGCTCATCTTAGTTAACCTTTTGTTTACTATAATAAAGATAATTATTCATTAAATTTTATTCAATTGTTAGTTGTTTATTTTATTTCAGATAACCATCCTAACTAAATGGTTGATAGAAGATAGGGTTATGTTTATTACCGTAAAGAGATTATAGGAGATAGATAATTATGTCAATTATGTTGAATTATGTTTAAATTTTATTTCATATGAACTTTATTAAGATATATATATATATATATATATATATATATATATATATATATATATATATGGACAAATTATTAAATAATTTGTGGATTGTAGTGGCTCTTATATGATTGGAGATTTTGTTTAAGATTGAAAAAATGTTAGGAAATATTTACTTTTATCCGTCCGACCATCTGTTCCCGCCTTGGTATTCCAAGCTCCCGGGCCGGGTCGTGACAAGATGCACTTCGATGTATCGTACTTGATTTTAAATGCCCAATTATCTCAAAGTGCAAGTAAAGGTTCACTTGGGGTTTCAATATAATGATCTGAATGTTTGCAAAAAGATCATGTTGATGTTTACTGCATATATGTTATTTGATTATGTCCATATGCTTCCCATTATTCTTATAAAAAATGTGCATGGACAATGTCTTGCAACACCATGGCCTGAAGTCTTCAAATCCACCGCACTTATAAAAAGTAATGCATAGGCCTTCAGGTATACCTGCACAACTTAGTTTTCAATTTAGGTTTCAGTTTAAGGCTTAATATTCACTTTTAAGTTCTATCATTTAATCCCCCATCTGTGAAAATTTCAGTGGAATTTCGACAGCCTCCCGATTACATCCCCACGTAGAGAGTTGCATTGGGAGTGTTCACGCTTATAAGAAGCATGTATGATCGGTGTCTGACGACACATCGATGAAAGAGTCTTCATAACTAATGTGCTTATAAGAAGCGATACATAGGCCTTCAAAGAACTGCATAAGCAAATGGTACAATTTTCCTTCCCGCGTTAGAAAATGTTAATTTGCAAATTTCCTCGCTAAGTTGAAACATTGTGCGCGATAATCAAGTGTTTTTTGGGCATTTTTGTGTTTTATTGGCATGTAAAATGATGCAATGTTGGCACGGATTTTAAGGTAAGTGTGGATTTCAAAGCAAATGTGAGGTGGGGAGTGGGAGGAGATTTTCCTCTCTTCGCCTCTTTTTTTGGGCTTCTTGGATTTTAGAGGGAGAAAATCCTAGAGAGAAAAAGTGGAGAGAGAGGAATAAATGGGAGAGATAGAGAGAGTGTAATATCCAATTAATTATTTCCTAATTAAGTTTTGTTTAAGCTAATTAACCCTTAGATCGTTGTAGCATGCATTGGTCGATGGTTGGATCCTCCCAGCCTTCCTATTTCATTTCCTTCCCTGAAGCATTTTTTTTTCGGGCTTGACACGGCTTCTTTCCCTTCGTGTCGGCCGTCGCTTTCCGCTGGCCCGAGTCAGCTTGACTTAAGCCGGGCAGCCGCTGCATGTCGACTTGAGGGGCTCCCTTGCTTATTTGGAATCCGCGTCAGGTGGCTCCGGGGAGTTTCGTGAATCGATCGCCGAGGTGATTTAAAAGGAATTTGGGTAAGTTATGCAATCCATTTTCTAAGTAGTTGACTTGGGTTGTAGAAAATAAAATAAAAGGGGTAATGTGGGGTTTCTGGGATTAGCGACAGTGAAAGGGTTTTGGGAGGAAATATGCAAAATGTGTGTGTGTCGTAGTATGAATGCGTTAATTTTTCAAACAATGAATCTTATTACATTTATGTTAATTTAATCAGGTATGTATTAGGAGATTACCTTGGAGTATCTTGATTTGAAACATGAGGAGATATCAATTTGGTAAGATTGGGTTAATTATGAGTTTCATTTATGAATTTCATGTATTAGAAATATTTATTTCATAATAGGTTGTGTCTTCGAGGATCGAAACATCCCAGTGGCTTGCATTTGAGGTGAGACATAATTCTAATTTAAATTCGATTTATTATGCTTGTATGTATTTGTTTCTACGACTTCGTATAAATTGTATGAATGACATGTAGATATTTACATGTTGAATCATATAAATGTTGATTCTTGACCGTCAGATTAATGATTTGATGATTATGGAGAATTGATTGATTTAATCGTATAGAAAGGTTTGAAACATGTTAAATCTGATAATGTGATAAGCGAGGAAAATGTCGGAAAATTGTGATAGGAAGGCATTCGTCAAAGTGATTGACGGATGATGATTAGGGATCTTGAACATTTACATTGATTAGATATGGTTACATTATTCTTGGAGATTGGTCGGTTTGGTTGAATTTTTGTTAAGAGACAACCAATTTAAATAATAGAATAAATGAATAACTATAAAGCGGAATTATAATTATAATCTTTATTGATCTTTCATTAAACTATCGATATAAAAATAAAAATAAAATATTTTTAATGAACTAATTAATTAAAACAATATAATAAATTTTATATATTAAAATTTCTTACTCAGTAGAAATCTATATCTGAATAATTAAATACTTATAATCAAAACTATATATTTATATTTGACTTTTAACTAATTTTGGTTTATTCGTTTTTCGGTTTATCGTCTTTAAAAAAAAAAGCGACCAACAATATCCCAGGCATTCTGATAAACCGTTAAAAAGAACCAAAATGTAACAGGTTTTTTCGTTTTGGCCGAACTAGTTTTAAATTTTGTATACGACCTATGAATTCTTTATCTGATTATAAATGGCATTTTAGAAAATGATTTGATATGAAGCAAATGATTTAATGAAATTATCAGCCTTGATCTTTATGTCTTCTGACTACTATTGTTGGTTATATTCTTTCTTAGACTTGATATTGTTTTCTGATGTTACATTCGCAGATTTATACAATTTTACCGCTTTGTAAATTTTTATGCTTGCATTGATTGTTTAGAACTTCTTTAGCGTTCTGTCTATTTATTTATAATCTTCTGGGATTGATAATTGAAGAGATTTGGTAGAGAAAGTAGTTTTTTGAATTGTAGTTTTAAAGAGAAAGAGATTAAATTATTTTATTCTTCGTATTTATTCAAGATTTAAATCTTCCTATTTGTGATATGAATTAAGTTAAGAGTATATGGCATGGTTAGTGATGATTTGATTAGGGCTATTTGCTCGTTCGCTGATAAGTGGAGCGATGTTGGTGAATCTGTAATCAGATCATCTGGATGTCAGGATGTAAAGAGAATGAGTGTGGGAGTTTGGCTTGGTTTATGGGTTGTGGAAGTCGAGTTCTACAATCTGAGAAATGAATAGAATTGCGACATGGGGATGATTGAAGTCTTATAATAATGTGAGTTGAGTTGGATGTCTTAATAATGGGCAACGAAATCATAGAGAGATAGAAGGGAAGCAAGGAATTGTCTGTATGTCAACTTAATAAAGCGGATAGACGGAGAGTTCAGAGTTAGTGTCAACTTGGGTGGGTCAGTCAACAGATTGTTCAGTTGAAGAGATGAGAATCATAAGATGGGATTCTTACTCTTGTATAGATGATGGATGAGACAGAAGAGGAAGAGGAAAAGAGTTTTGTATCGAATTCAGGTAGAGAGAATCGAGGCATGAAGTATGGAGAGTTCAATCAGAACGAAAAGAAAATCTGGGAGGTTATGGGGTGATCGTGCTCGGCATGAGCTATACGTTGTTCAAGAAGGATAATTATGATGGGGATTTGATTGTGAGGTGAAGCAGAGATTAATTTCTTGAAATTCATGCCAATTTCGACGAAAGCTCTTGTGCGACAACCCCGATCAATATGAGTGTTGATTCTATGTAAATTCAACATTCCGAACGCGACGCAAAACCATTTTGCGATTGAACATTGTTCGGTTGACTTTGGCATTAAAACGAAAAAATTCAACTTGAATTGCAAGACGTCGCATCGATCCGCTCGACGTTCGCATAGACTCGTTCGAATTGACTACAACTAGTCTCGTTTAATAAAATTTGATGTTTCGGTAACATTGGAATGATCAATTTCATGAACGGAGGTCATTTAGGCCTCTTGATTACGATGTGCGTGAAGGCGTGTTGACTCAACCTCTTCATCGATCGATCATTAGATTGTGCGAAATATATATTTTGATTGATTTCAATATTTTGGATGCATCGGTGTGGTCAGATTTTGCAATCGGAGGCCGTTTCGATCAATTTCGATGATGATCTAAACATTTCAACTTCGACTTGCGCAGCACCACATCTATAGTCCATTGAATTCATCATTGAAACTTGGTTCGACTTATGAGATATGTACAAAGGTCAACAACTATTTTCATTATTCTAAATCAAATGCATTGATCGTTGCATATTGTTTGCATAAGAATGCTCAAATTAATATTATAAATGCTTTTATGCTTTCGGAGGTGCATTAGGAAATGTATTAACAACTAGTGTTTTATAAGGCAGGGGCGTTGGCGGGGAGTTTTAGCTGCTATCGAGTAAAGTGTAAGCCCCGAGGCATGAGGCATAAGTCCCACGATCTAATTAATAAATATGACATTAAAATATAAATATAAGCATATAATTAATAATAAATATAAATTAAAACTTATAACATTATAATTTCAATTCCAAGCTTCCTAATTAAAATCTTCAACACAAAATCATTAAAAACAAAGTCACGAACATATGAACAATAAGTAAACAGATTGATACATAAAAAGAAACTACTCATGCACTATCAATCTTAATCCTTAAATATTATTCATTCTTCAAGTTCATCATCAAATCTTCTTCTTCATCTCCAATAAATGTGTCCACATCACAACTAGGTCAATTATGAGATTTAGATTCATTCTCCATTTCATTGAAGTCATCATTATCTTTAGTGTATAGTGCATTCACAATTTAATTCTCCTTGTTATTGTTGCCTACAAATTTTAAAAAAAAAAATTTAACATTAATAGTAATAATAATAATAATTTTTATTCCAATTAATAAAACATATGAAACTTACCTAATTTTTCTGTCAATTTTCTTTTCCTTTAAGAGTATGCAATAAAGATATCATTTCTTGTTTGTGTTGAATTCTGAGATTAAACTTCATTCAAATTAATAATAAACAATCTTAATTACATCAATATCAAATAAATTTTCTTTCTCATCCATCCAAGAAGGATCTTGTGAAAGTAGTGAATCTTATTTTCAACAATGCATTCATCATCAGAGTCTGTCATTTATTAAAATTGGATCAAAATTTTATTTTTTTCTTATGCTTCTCTCCCTTAATCTTGAATTGTATCTAATATAAACTAAATCATTCAACCTCTTGTGATCTAACATGTTCCTCTTATTACAATGAATCTGAAATAAAAATATCATCTATAAGAAGAAATAGACATAAATATGAAAGGATAACAAAAAAACTTCACAAATTTATATTTTTTACTAATTGAAAAGTGTTTTAATTTCTTTCACAACTTGATGAACTACAAGTGAGGCTAAGAATTCGATAGCAAATTTCATCAACTCAGGTGTTTTACTACTAAATATCATTCAGCAATCAACAGTTCTTAACTTCCTTGAATCCATAATAACCATACTCTTAAAACCGCCTTTTAAGTTATCATAAATATCTAATTGAATATCAGCATAAAAACGATCTCTATAATCTAACATTCATTCCATATAATTAATTAACCCTTGCTTCACATCATCATCATTCAAAAAATTATTTTCAAAGCAAAATTCAGAGTTTAAATAGTAACATATAGCATGCAACAATTGATAAAGTTGGATTGTTCATCTTTCATCAATTTTTCTCCAAATGGGTCCATATTTTTTCTCATTATGTTCGCAATTAAATGCAATTTTTTCATTTGCTGATTATAGCTGACCTTTCTTTTGAATCAACTTCTCTTAGATAAGCTTTTTTTCTCTATCAATCTTTTACTGGCATTTACATAATCTAAACTATTATCTGCTATGATTTGCACAATATTTTTCTCACCAACTTCCTTAATCACTGCATCCAAGTAAGTGAACAATAATTCACTACTTTTTATAGCATCAAAAGCATCCACAGATTTTAAAAATAATGTATCAACTAGGCAATTAATAAAAAAATTAATTGAAGTTCTATTTCTCCCATCTGTATAACTATTTGACATTATATAATATCTATATTTGGTCCATGTCTTCTTATGCTCCTCTAATATCTTATTGATAGAAGTCATCTCATCTTTAAGATCCAAGTTCTCAATTCATACATTGATGGAGACACAAAACTAGGCCCAAAATTAGCAACTGCTTCAACATTGGCACATAGTATGGGTCATTAGTAGCATTAGAAACCAATCTAGCTGAATAAAAAAAATCTGTCAATTGTTCTACATGACTCTTTTCTTTCTTCTTTCTTCCATTTGAAATTAAGAGTAGAGTTTTTAGCTTGATGAGTAGTGAAAGAATCTATTGGACCTTTAACTCTTGGAGCCTTTTGTGTAGATTCCATCAATGAAATAAACTCAAGTTTCCATTATCACTAACATTGAACTTGCCGCACTACTTATAAATACCTACTAAACACATCATTATAATCTTATAGATTAAAATTATAACAATTATATAATACATACACAAATTAAATAAACATAAAATAAATTCATATAATCATAAAATATTTTAATTTCTTATAAAATAAAAAATATATTTATATTTATTAAATAGCATAAACTCTAGTAAGACGATATTATGACTTCTTACCAAGTTGAGAAAATTAATTCTTTCATAACAAATTTAAATAAATATTGTAAAAAACCAAAGGAAAAATAAAGCAGAATAAAGAAAAAAATTTATGATAAGTTGCTATTAAGCTATTTTGATAATATATTTTAAAATAAAAGAGAAGAGATGGCTTAACTTAAATTATTTATGTAATATTCATTTAAAATTAAAATTTATTAGTTAGACATGTGTAAGACATATGTGTCCATTATTTTTTATAATTCATTTAACTAAACACATAGATGGGTTGTCACACACTTGTCAAGCAAGTGCCAGGTAAGTACACAAGCTGTGCATGAGAATTCATTCTTTCGGTGCTAGTGATCTCCATGAAAAGTCTTCTTATGCTGGAAGAACATGAGTGTTGAAGTCATTAAAAATCACTAATGTAAATGCAAAAGAATTTCTCCTTTTCAACATTACTTATGTAGAAATACACGTACCTGAATGCCAACATGAGCAGAAAGCTTGATAAGCTCCTCTTCAGTAAGTTTATTGGAGGCACTTTTTCCACGAGCAACCTTCGGCAAAAATTTTGTGGTTTCCCCAGCCCTATGACGTGCTGATAATCCTTCTTCAAAATGAACCTAGATCAAGTTAATGAAAGATAAGGACGTATTAAAGAAGATGCTCGTGTGTGCTTCAATACATAACAGTATACTAGTGAAACGCAGAACAAAATTTAAAAGCATCCCTACTGAATAAAAGCCTAGCCTACACCTAGTTTATACACTACCATCATACACAAAATTAGGTCAGAAAAAAAATAACATATTACATGGGCAAAGAGACTTCTTTTCTAAAACCTAAATATAAGACAAATTAAATATGTATGAAAAATGAATGAAACTACATAATAATTTCCTACAATAAAAAACTCTCATTATATAACATTGCCAAAATTACAATAACAAAACTACATATCTAATATTTTTTTCACTTTCCAATATTGTCCTCAGTGGCCATCCGCAGAAAGTCATATGAGTTTATCAAGGTCCTACACTTGCCAATATTTTCAGATTTAGACCATTTGAATAACTCAGTATGACTAGCATTTCTGCACATTTTGAAGCATCTGACATGTAAGAAACTTGTGGGCTTGCAAAATGAAAAATTAATCTGTTCAGGAATCCAGGCGTGGTGCCACAAAGTCTATTATATCATAGTATTTCTTTGAAGGATGCATCGAAAGTGTCTCAAAAGTAGTAGGTTTCCTCAATATGATAGGATTCCTCCATTTAAGAAGCCTTCAATGGTGACCATGAGCATGTCCTTGGGGGAATTTGTCAGCGTCGACCACAATATCTTCTCTGCAACTAAAATTGTTAAAGTCGAGCATGATGATTGCAACTAAAGATGGTTACAATATCACACAAATTTTACCCAAAACAAGCTGTATAAATCAAAATAATTCAAACATCACTCATAAAACAGATTGCACATACGCATTCAAAACATTGTCATACGAAAACATTTATAGACTTATTTGAGCGCAAGACAAGAACCAAATTTTGACATGCATGAATCATAACACAAGAATCAATACACACATAATTTGTAATATATATTATTTAATTATGTGTGTGTGTGTCTCTCTCTCTCTCTCTCTCTATATATATATATATATATATATAAACATTTTAAAAAATATAGCTACTGCCATCAAATCTCATCCAAACCCAATCCAGATCTCATATATCTCATTGGGACAACATGTAAAGTTGAATCAATATTCAACTCAAAAAAGAAACAAATTTTCTAACCTAAAACTTTGCCCATTAATTCACACTCTCGCATAGAGCAGATCACCCTCCCACTCATCTCACTCTCAAAATCAAGCATCCCAACTCACTATTCGCATTGCTCCTACTACATAGCCCACTATCTGCATTTCTAACTAATGCTCGCATCACACCATTCACACATCCTTACCATGCACACTCATGCTATTTTCCTTGTTGTCAATGAATATGATCAACCTTGCACACAGACAGCTCCTCAACACCTCTCACCTTGCTCATAACTAAGATTCATGAAACTCTTAACAATAAAGCAACAAGGAAAACATGACAAATGCCCACTAGAGGATGCTTTAATGATATTAATGACATTTGAAGAAGAGGAATTAATGAGACCCACAGATTTAATTAAATCTAGCATAAATCTAGCTATTAGCAAAAGTCAATTTGCTGACACCCATTTTTTAAATCACAACTCTTGTCGACTCTACTCCCATCTATAAAGGATTGGCTCATGGATTAAACTCTTTGTTGTACCAAATGAGTCAGATAGTTCCTTTTTAAGTCGTTAAAGATCACTTTCTATCCATATATGCATACTTGATGCAAATTCGATGGTGAATGTTATGAGTTAAAACTTCTAGGCATTTTAGGATGTCATAACTTATTTCCCCTTGTATGATCACAATGTATTGTGGTGAGCCTCACAAGGAATGATTCTTCCTCCTTTAATAAGAAGATATAATTTCAATTATTTTCATCTCAAGTTTTTAATTCATAAGATGCCTCGTGAGTTATGAGTAACAAGGAAGTTCTGGAGGTAATGAGATGATTCTGTACTTGCTTGCAAGCATGTCCTTCAAATTTCTTGAGAGTGCTTCTTATATTCAAGTTTTGTTCTTTAGAATGGTGAATTTCTATTTCAAGGTCCGAAATTATAATTCATTCTAATCTTTATAATTTTAAACTTCATGCAATTTCATTTTAGTGTTCAAGTCCATAACTACCCTATAATTTAACATTCTCATGCTCATTCAATATTTATTTTGATAGCCTCCCAACTTTTTCCTCATTTAGGGGGCATCTACGAAGAGTATAAACTTGCGCAATATGCCAAAAAAAGACATGAATAAGTAGTATCTAAAGCATCATAGACAAGTCTTCTATCCCACTATGCTAAAAAAGGTGGATATGAATCTTCGTGTAATTATATGAAATTTTGTAACATGAGATTTCCCTATCATGCTAGAACAATACACATGATTACTTAAATGGTAATTGAGTCATCTCACCAACTAGACCAACAAAAGGGTATAATGTATGCATCTTTGTACCTTCATTAAAGTTTGAAACATGTGATTTCATTGCTACGTAATGAAAACGGGTATAAGTACATATATAATAGTCAGATTTCCCCAACATCACCTAATATGATGGTTGTACATCTCACAAACTCGTTTTCTTCTTTACAAGTCATTTACCAATGCCTTCTCCAATGTACTTCAATCGCAAGCCTCACAAACTCGTTTTCTCCTTTACAAGTCATTTACCAATGCCTTCTCCAGTGTACTTCAATCGCAACTTCTTTATCATTGAAGGTCTTGGTTAGGAACAAAAGGGCCTCCAAATGCTATTGAACCTATCCCCAAGCCTTGATCACATCATAATTGTTAAAGATTTGTGATTGTGGTGGACAGGAAAAATAAATCGCAACAAGTAGAGGATATGAGAAAAAGACAAGTGATGTGTTGAAGTTTGGGGTTTGTGCATAGCTTGTCACAAAAGAGAGAAATGAGGGCAAACAATGAGGCTGAGAGTGTCAAGAAGTTTAGGATAAAAGAGCTTACAAGCATGTGGGATTAGTCGCCCGTGCATAGAGTATGTGAGAGAGTGATTGGGAAAAGGAACAGTGATGGTGTACTTAGTGCACGTAAATGAGAGGACAAATGAATGAGGTTTCATTTTGACATTTCTTTCATCAAATGAGACATCCAAACTACCCATGAAGAATGGTTGATAAGAGAGAAAATACATGAATATAAGAATTTTGAAGTATAGGAAGATGATTTGATATTGATCTTTTTAATTGAATTTCTGTATTTCTCCTTTTTAATTTAATTAATTCAAATAAAGAAAAATTTAAAAATAAATATTTGAATTAATCCCAGCATGTAATTTTCATTTTACTTATCTTGAATTGCATGTCATCAGCTCGCACACGAGTAAATTTTGGACTCTACCTTCGTGCAGGAAAACTTGTCAAGCAAGCATCGCCTTACTTCCCTATTTAAGGACATGAGATAGAGAGGAAGTGAGAAAGAGAGAGAGAGAACGAAAGCAAGAGGGCAAATCGAATAGAAGCCCAGGCGTTTCTTGAGTTGGGGAGAAGTAGGAACGCATGTGCTCCAGCTAAGGCAAGTGAAGCCAGTGAGAAGCTTGCCAAGCCGAATGAGCCTTACATGAGGCAAGCTAAGCAATAGCAAAAGGCTGCAAGAGCAGGCAAACCCAAGGAAGAACAGGAAGGAGAAGGTATGGTTTTAGTTTATTTAGATATGCATATATTAAAAATATTATATAATGATAATATTAACAAATAATTGTATAATAATATCATAATATTAATTATAATAATAATAATAGTAATATAATAAATACTAATTAATATTAATAATGATAAAAATATAAATACTAATTAATATTAATAATGATAAAAATATAATAATAATACTAATCCTAATAATAATAATATTAATATAACAATGATAATATAATGATAATAAAAACTAATTAATAGTAATGATGATGAATAATATTATTAAAATAATAAGAATATAATAATCATAAATAACAATAATATAATAATAATTAAATAAGAAATAATAATAATCTAATTAAAAATTAAATATATATAGTCATAGAAATGGATTAAAGAATTTCTAAAAAACATGAAAATAAATAGTTAAAATTTATATTAAAGAAAAAGAAGAAACTATATTAGAATAATTACATTAGAAAAAAATGTTATAAATAAATAAATAAATCAGTAATATATATAATACTTAAAAAAGATTTAAAATAATTATAAATAATAATAAATAATTTAAATTTATCGAGCAAAAAAATATTATAATTTTTTAAATGATAATCACACAATAAGAAATAAAATAATATTCCCTTAAAAGTAATTATATAAGGAATTGTATTAATAAATTCAATTGAATTAAATTTATGATTCAATTAATTAAGTAATAATAAATAATAATTTAAATTAAAAAAAAGAAATTATTTTAGATAAATGTTATAATTTTAATAATTAATATTTTCATTCAAGAAATAATTTACTATAATGATGAATTAAATTAAATTTAAAAGATCTATAATTTAAAAAAAATTCAAATAATGAAATTAAGTTTCTTATGCATAAAATATTGTTAGGCATTTAAAAGTAGAGACTAAGGATTAAGTGAGCAAGCTTTTCAAAAAAAATTTGGATTAAGATATTAATCAAATATAATTTAAACTTAAAATGATAAAGAGAAAATCTAATAAATTTTTATATATGTGTCACATAAGGAGAAGGAAACACTACTTGGGTCCCCAAGTCCCGATGCAAAAGTGGAGGGTTAGCGTAGTAGAAACAACAGAAAATTTGAATCGCTTTACTTATTACCGATATAAAGTGGTAGAGATTCTAAGAAAGAATATATATGATGAAAAAAATTTAGCTTTTAGTGATACAATGACAGATACGAAGGTGAAAGATGTATGTATAAGTTAGCAAGCGAGATAGGAGAAGTAAAACATAATTCGAGTGAGATATGGATGAAAATAATATTTTCTTAAAAAAGTTATTGAAAATAGGTGGATGAGATATTTTGATAAACTTTTCAATGAAGATCTGACGATTGATTTTAGAACCTTAATACCCTAAACAAAATAGAGAATTTCATTTCTATCGTATTAGTAAATCGAAGTTAGTGAAGCTTTAAAGAAAATGAAATGTGGAAAAGCAAGAGACCAGGATAATATTCCAATAGATGTGTGGAAATGTTTAGGAGATCAAGGAATTTCTTGGCTTACAAATCTTTTAATGTTATTTTAAAGACTAAAAGACGATGAGTGGAGAAAGAGTCATTGGTTCTATATTTAAGAATAAAGGTGATGCAGGGTGTGCAAATTATAGAGAATTAAGTTAATGTGCCATACATTAAAATTATGGGAGAGAGTAATGAGCATAGGATGATACGTAAGTTTCTCACAATGGTTTGGTTTCATGCCGTAGATCTACTATGGATGCTATACATTTGTTAAGAGGTTTAATAGAAGCAGAGAAAGTAAGAAGGATCTACATATGATATTTATTGATTTGAGAAAGTTTTATGATAAAGTCTCAAGAGATGTTCTTTGGAGAGTTCTAGAAACGAAGGAGTTAATATTGGTTATATTCAAGTCATTAAGGATATGTATACTAGAGCATTGTGTCCAAACACAAGGAGGATTGACAAAATATTTTCCTATTTCATTGGATTACATCAAGGATCAACATTAAGCCCTTATCTTTTACTTTAGTTATGGATGTTCTTACGAGGCATTTACAAGAAGATGTACCTTGTATGCTTTTGTTGATGACATTCTTCTTGTTGATAAGACTAGAGGAGTCCAAGAAACTTGAATTATGGAGGTCAACTTGAGAGTCTAAAGGTTTTAGGAAGTAGATCTAAAGCGAATATATGGAGTGTAATTTTAGTTGTAGAAGTTTTAGTGATAGTGTTGTGACTTTAGGTGATCAAGTCATTAATAAGAGTGGCGATTATATTTAGGCTCTATTGTTCAAAATGATGGTGAAATAGATGGAGATGTTATTAGTAGAATTCAAGTTGGATGGTTGAAGTGGAGGAATACATCCTATTATGTGATAGAAAAGTTTCACTTAAACTTAAGGAAAAATTTTATAAGATGGTGGTAAGACCGCAATGACTTATGGTGCGAATGTTACAATAAAAGAGAAGCATAAGACTAAGTTAAGTGTTACAGATGAGGATGCTTAGGTGGATGAGTGGCTTTACGAGAGATAGAATGCAAAATGAGTATGTTGGAAAAAGTTGGAGTAGCTCAGTGGTAGATAAGATTAGGGAGATGCCTTAGATGGTTTGGCCACATAAAGCCTACCGTCAGATGACTGACAGAGAGTAGATGCATTAGATTTGCCTTATGTTAAGAAAGGTAGAGGTAGACCTAAAAGACTTGGTTAAGATGTATAAAAATGATCTTAGTATACTTGAATTAGATGAGAATTTGACACATAATAGGACACAATGGAGACGAAGGATTCATGTAGCCGACCCCACCTAGTGGGATTAAGGCTTGTTGTTGTTGTTGTTGTCACATAAAGAGAAGCAACCATTAGAGTACATGAGATAACAAAACTTCATTAAAAGTGGATAATTTCATTTTCTACTTTATAGTAATTATTTTTTACTTTAAATCAAAATGCATTGATTAATAAGTATAATTTGTAGGTGAATGTTCAAATAATATTATAAGTACTTCTATGCTTTCGAATGTGCTATAAGTAAAGTTTCATTTGACACTAAATTGATATTGCAAAATGATATTTTGTTACCCAACTTTGAACTCTTCATATTGAAGAGATGATTACTCTATTGTTTTATGATTGAGCCTTGAATGATCCTGTGAATGATAATCAAAAGATGTTATTAAAATGTATGATAAAAAGACATGAAAATGAATATATTATAGAGTGATTGTCTATGTATATTAATAGATGGAGTTCACCCTTTTTATAGTACTGATAGGGGAGGCAATATACTAGTGCACATAATAAAACTGGTAAAGGTTGTCTCCTCTTTTAGGTTAGGTTAATAAACTATCTTCACTTTGAGGTTGGTTTGGTAAAAATTATATAATTGAATACCTTTAAAGTACACATTTAGATGACGACTTCTATGATAAATGTATTATAAAATAAGATAAGATAAAATATAAAAATAAAAAGAAAATGTATACAATTCTCTTTAATTGATAATCATTTTTCAAAAAAATCTCCAATAATGTAAATGGATGAGACAGGAGTATGTGTATAGCAAAATATTTACTTCAAGGAGCTAGCTATTTAATTAATTTTGGAAGTAATATTCTATGTACAATATGAAATGTTCACAATTTTAAAATGATAATTGCTTGCTATTTTCAATTAATGGGAATGTGAGAATATTTTAAGTATATGTCCAATCATCCATCCCAACCTCGATACTCTAAGCTCCTAGGTTGAGACGTGACAAATAGAACTACCTCACCACAGCCCAAGACCTCTATTGCATAACTCAGAACTTTACGCATAATGCACTAATCAAAAATATGATGAAAAATGAACAACATACCCTTCCTATTTATTAAAAAGAAATTCTTACAAGGCCCACCTCATTAAAATTCAAAGAATATGCAAATTAAATATGCCCATTTGAAAATACATAATCAACTCAAAATAATAATAATCATAATCAAATTCGTAATACAAGCATACAACCAAATAGAATGCAAATACTAACCTCTAAATAAAATGTTTGTTTATATTTTAATGACAAAGCACTCATCCAAATAAATTAAATATGAAAAACTTAAACATGTTTTACCCACATCATGAGAAAATTTAACAAAAAGGCAATGATTCATATGTCATGCAAAGACACCACAAAGAGAACTTGAACAATATTATAGTGCACTAAAAGTCAAGCCCTCGTTGCACAACGAAATCTTCAACATAAATGAAATGCCTCAAAAATCGTATAAATGCTTTAAAAATGTCCATGATCTGTAAACAGTGTTCAAATCTTTGAAATGAAACTCATTCGCATATGCTTCAACAATGTGTTAAAGTGTTGAACTTAAAGTTAGAGAATATTGTACGAACTAAAAATAAGAGGAACTTAAATTTATCTCATCCTAAACCCTAAATAATGCAATCATTTTTAAATTTACCAACTCTATTTTCAATATAAAAATTATCAAAATATTGCATGATATCTTTAGCGGGTCATTGCGTTTATAAAGAAAGTTGTAATTCCCACATTTCAAGTCTAATCCTTCGCAATTTAGAGTTTTTTTATTCAACTAAAATATTAATGTTTGCTTGAATTTACTTATTATTTCATGTCATGCCATATTATAACCCCTCATAGTCAATCTGGGGTATAATAGAAGTGAACAATCTAGTCAGGTAAATTACTCACCAACACTTATCCTACTCTCATAATTTGGATCGAATGAGTAGAAAATTAGTCTACCTAAATTATCACAAAAACCTACATTTCATTTTTTTTTCTCATATGATAAATTCATAAAAATTGATATGAAATCGTGCATATCATAATCATCAATTTAAAATATAAAGCTTCTAAAAGAACTTTAAAATAATAAATTTATGCATACCAAACATCTTTAATTTACATCATATGCATATATCATCTATAAAACATCCAAAATTATACAACCAAAATAAAGCAAAATTAGTCACACGCCTATTGCCCCACAAGCTCCTTCCCATTTCATGAAACCACAATTATAATGTCTAGAAAACTCGACCTTAGAGGGATAAAAATTCTAATATAAGATTCAAATATATAAAAAAATAATATACATGCTGAGTTGTGATAACATAAGCACAAGAAAATAAATAATGCATGATTATGAACTATAATCAGAGCTATTTGCAAAAAATGTTAACTATCAAATCTCTTATAACATTGAGTTAGGTTCTTTATATATGAAATTTTTACAATAATTTTTTTCTTTTTATTTTTAATACTCATGATCTCAGAAATGTCATGTAAATTCATTAAGCTTTGGCACATTCAAAACATTTATTCCTCACACTAAATATCAGTTGTTCCTTAATTCAAAGCTAGATTGTATCGTACTAACATTTTAAAATCTCTCGTTTCAAAGCTAAGTTGCAATATTATGAGTGGTGGAGTTAAGTATATATTAGGATAGATAGGTTAGTGGTCGTTGATGACCAAAGAATTTCTAAGAAAGGGTATAGCAATGATTATTAATGCTTCAGTGAGTAAGAAAAGGGTATAGCAATGATTGTTAATGACCAAAGAATTATTAACACTACCATTGCCGGTCCCAAGTCCGGATGCAAAAAGTGGAGGGTTGCGTTAGGTAGTCGACAGCCAGCGTAAAATTTGTCGAAATAATTATGACATGAATTTTAAATCATTGTGTTAATGCTAGGCGTCCCAAGCAGCGGTACATGGCTTGAATACGTGAAAAATGTGCTAGAGTCACATCGACGTGCGTGTTAAATAAGCAAGGGTTCCCACATTTTGACGGATGCAAAGAAGTTAGTCCATGAAACTAGAATTAGGTTAGGATCTTGGAATATAGGTACTCTACGGTAAATTAATAGAATTAATAGATATTATGGTTCATAGAAAGATAAATATTTTATGTGTTCAAGAAACTAAATGGGTTGGTGAGAAGGCCAAGGAGATTGATAGTTTAGGTTTTAAACTTTGGTTGTAAAAGTCTAACTAGAAATGGTGTAGGTGTGATTATAGATAAAAGTTTGAAAGATAATGTTATAAGTATTAATAGATGTGGAGATAGAATTATAGCTTTAAAGATTATTATCGATTAAGATTATCAATATTATAAGTGTCTACTCAAGTAGGTTTGGAGGTAAGTGAAAAATTTTGAAATGAATTAGAGGATTAATACAACGTGATACCTCTTGAAGAAAAAAAGTATTTATTGGAGGAGATTTAAATGGACATGTTGGTAGAGTAGTAGAAGATTTTAAAAGTATTCATGGTGGTTATGGATTTGGAGTAATGAAGAAGGTAAGACTATATTAGATTTTGCTTTACTTATGATTTTGTAGTTTAATTTTTTTTAAGAAAAGAGATGAACATATTATTACTCATAAAATGGATCTAGTAAAACACGATTGATTATTTTAAGAAAAAATAGATCGTTTAAATTGTAAAGATTGTGGTCATACCAAGTGAAATTTTAAGTACCCAACATCTATTAGTTTTAGATTTTAAGATGAAAGGTTGTAAAAGAAAAATAAACTAAATTATTGTCCCAGGATTAGATGGGGATACTTAAAGAACACAAAATAAAATATTTTTAAGAGCAAGCTACAAGATATTAGAATTTGGGGTGTTCATAAAGAAAATTAACATGTGAAAAAAATATGTCAAATTAAAGAAGTTTTAAAGATGTGCTTGGAGAATCAAGGAAAAGCTTCTTTTAATAAGAATAGTTGGTGGTGGAGTCGAGTGCAAAGAAAAGATAAGAATTAAGAAGATTGTTATAAAATTTGGTTTAGATGTAAAATTTGGAGAATTGGGAAAGATATAAAGGTGTAGAGATTAAGAAGAATATATGATGCAAAAATTTAGCTTTTAGTGATTTTATACAATAGATTAGATACCAAAAAGGTGAAAAGATGTATGTATAAGTTAAAGCAAAGAGATAGGAGAAGTAAAGATATACCAAGTGAGGGGTATTAATGATGAAAATAATAAAGTCTTTTCTTAGAAAAGATATTGAAAATAGGTGGATGAAATATTTTGATAAACTTTTCAAGGATGATCCGAAAGTATGATTGATTTTAGCAACCTTAATACCTAAACAAAAATAGAAATTTCATTTCTATCGTCAGATTAAGTAATAAGTTAGTGAAGCTTTAAAGAAAATGAAATGTGGAAAAGCGAGGACCGGATAATATTCCAATAGATGTGTAGAAATGTTTAGGAGATCAAGGAATTTCTTACAAATCTTTTAATATTATTTTAAAGACTAAAAAAATGCCAGATTAGTGGAGAAAGAGTCTATTGGTTCCTATATTTAAGAATAAAGGTGATGCACAAAAGTGTGCAAATTATAGAGGAATTAAGTTAATGTGTCATACATTAAAATTATGGGAGAGAGTAATTGAGCATAGGTTACGATGTGATATAGAAGTTTCTCACTTTTGGTTTCATGCCGTAGATGTACTTATGGATGCTATACATTTGTTAAGAGGTTTGATAGAGCATAGAAAGTAAGAAGGATCTACATATGATATTTATTGATTTAGAAAGCTTATGATAAAGTCTCAAGAGATTCTTTGGAGAGTTCTAAAGCGAGAAGGAGTTAATATTGGCTATATTCAAGTCATTAAGGATATGTATACTAAATTTACTTGTGTCCAAACACAAGGAGGATTGACAAAATATTTTCCTATTTCGGTTGGATTACATCAAGGATCAACATTAAGCCCTTATCTTTTACTTTAGTTATGGATGTTCTTACGAGGCATTTACAAGAAGATGTACCTTGGTGTATGCTTTTGATGACATTCTTCTTGTTGATAAGACTAGAGAGTCCAAAGAAACTTGAATTATGGAGGTCAACTTTAGAGTCTAAAGGTTTTAGTTTAAGTAGATCTAAAGCGAATATATGAAGTGTAATTTTAGTTGTAGAAGTTTTATAGTGATAGTGACTTTAGGTGATCAAGTCATTAATAAGAGTGAATATCTCGATATTTAGGCTCATTGTTCAAAATGATGGTGAAATAGATGGAGATGTTATTAGTAGAATTCAAGTTGGATGGTTGATGAAGATCCATCGGCTATTATAGAAAAGTTCCACTTAAACTTAAGGAAAATTTTATAAGATGGTGGTAAGACCATGACTTATGAATGTTGGCCAATAAAAGAGAAGCATAAGACTTAAGTGTTACAGAGATGAGGATGCTTAGGTGGATGAGTGGCTTTACTCTTAGAGATAGAATGCAAAATGAGTATGTTCGAGAAAAAGTTGGAGTAGCTCCAGTGGTAGATAAGATTAGGGAGAGTCGCCTTAGATGGTTTGGCCACATAAAGCGTCAACCGTCCGATGACCCAATTAGGAGAGTAGATGCATTAGATTTGTCTTATGTTAAGAAAGGTAGAGGTAGACCTAAAAAGACTTGGTTAAGATGTATAAAAAAATGATCTTAGTATACTTGAATTAGATGAGAATTTGACACATAATAGGACACAATGGAGACGAAGGATTCATGTAGCAGACCCCACCTAGTGGGATTAAGGCTTGTTGTTGTTGTTGTTGTTGTTGTGAGTAAGAAGAGGATTCGATTAATAATGATGTGTGCTTGGCAAGAGGATAAGAGAAGAGTCAAAGATTAGGACTCTATATGTTGATGAGGAGGCACGTTTATCAAAGACGTAAGCAAAAAGATGAAAGAGGAAAATGGAAGAGGACGACATCATGAGAAAAGATAGAGAAGGGGGGAGAGAGATCTTCGTCAAGAATTGTGCAAGCTAGCCATTAAGATGAAGATAGTCATGAGACTGAGGAGAGGTAGCACAGACTGTAGAGAGAGTGGGATAATTAGACTGAAGGTTGAGCAAAGATTCATGAGGGGACTGGAGGACTAAATGCCTATGATGTCTTAGAGGGATAGAAGAGAGAAGAGCTAAAGAAAGAGATGGAGATGGCCAGAGGAGTTGAGTGCAAATTAGAGAGAGAACAAGTAGAGCTACGAGCGTGCAATTCAAAAGGATGTTGATGAGATTTGCAATTGAGAGAGATAAAAAGTGCGTGGATGAGGGAGCTGATAATCATATAGTGTGAATTTATTGAAGTTTCTCTTATGTGGTAACAAAAGAAATATCGGTATCTATTTTAGGTATTTTTCATGCTTTGAATACAATGGCATGTTAGTTTTTATTGCTTTGAACTTGGGAGATTTCTCCATTTTTCTATTTCAGAGCCATCATTTTATATTTGTTCAAGTAATGAGCATATATCTTGATTGATTCAAAATCTGAAAGTTCTTTCCCTTCTACAATAACTCGTTCCGATCTTTTCAACAATCCAAATTATTGTTCTAGCATCTGAAATCCTGTTTAGCAGCTGAACCAACCACATGGAACACGACGAACTACTATTTACCCATCCTAGACTGCTTCCATACAATCCTAGCCACAAGATTTGCAGCAGTTGTTTGGTTTTCAAAACAGAGATTGATTGCCACCTACAACCTCTATAGTTGTCGGCCCAAACCTATTCCACATCTCCTAACTCATTTAAGTTTTTAATACCTCTACAAATTCTTGTATCTCATTCAAATACCTTCTTGTTATACAAGAACAATATCATATTGTATTAAAGCTAGATCTACCCTAAATCTTTCTTGGTACATTTTTTGTTCCAACTCCATTCCACCAATCCCACAATCCTATAAAACATCCATACAAAGATTTGGACAATAAACCTATCCTATTCAATCAACCTCAAAAACCTACATCTAAAAGCTTATTTGAAGATAGATCAAAATGCTACCAAGGAGAAAGAAATAAAAAGGAGTCCAAGAGCTTACTATAGAGGAAATGCAAAGAGAAATCCTACAATCACAATGTAGCCCCATTAAATTTGAGAAAATACAATATGGAGAAGTGACTTATAGTCACAACAGTGAACCATTTGAAAGGGAATTCACCAAGAGGTCTCCTATGATGAAGAAACAATGGCACGTTGATTTGGCACTGAATACAAGAGAAGAGACCATAACCTTGGAGTGTAGATTGATTTACCAAAATTTCAATGTCAAATGGATCCAGATGAGCTCAATGAATGGCCTTTGATTACAGGGATATCCCCTACGGACAAGAGAGTTAAACTAGTGGTCATCAAGCTCAAGAAGAGTAATTCCTTATGATGAAAATTTTGAAATGCATACGCCAACATGAGGAGAAGAACAAAATCACCATCTAGACCAACATGATGAGAAAGTTGCCCCACAAGTATTTACCGAGATATTACAGGTAGAATGAAATCTTGAACTCCATAATCTGCAGCAACGGGATATGTCAATGGATAATTATACAATAGAATTTGAGCAACTCATGCCAAAATGTGAGTTGGTAGAGCCTAAAGAGAACACCATCGCTACTTGGGAGAATTAAAATCATCCATCAACAATGTGGTGCAGTTACAACCCTAGTAGATATTGTTGGATGTACAAATATTAGCCCTGAAGGTGGAGAGGCAGCATAGAAACATCAGGACTACTTTTTTATTCAAGCAAAGATCCACCATGGGATCAAGCAGTAGGAGCTAAACTTCTAGGGGTGTTAAATCAACCCCACGGGAGAAGTCAACATTAAAAGGAAAGAAAGGTGATAAGACCAACTCTCTAAGCACTCTTCACAACAAGAAGTACTTCAAGCATCATAAATATGATCACATTGCCTCCAACTACACAAACATGAGAGTGATTTCTTTCACTAAGCAAAGTCTAGTTGAGAAAGTAAACACTGAGGATTCTGAAGATGATAGACCTGAGGATATCAACTTCCAGTAGATGAGGAAAAGATGTTTATAATTTGATGGGTTCTATAAACCAAACCCAAAAGAAGCAACAATGGCTCAGACACATCTTTCACACTAAATGTGCTACGAATGGGAATGTATGTACCTTTATCATTGATGGAGGTAGTTGTGAAAATATTGTTTCAATATAAGTGAGGAGAAACTGAACCTCTACACACAAACACACTATCAACCTTGCTCTCTGACTTGGTTGAATAAAGGAAGTGAGATTTGTGTGGATAAATGGTGCCTAATGACATTATCTATTGAAATCAAACTACAGGAACTAATCTGGTGTGGCGTCGTACTTATGGATGCTTGTCAGATCCTCCTAGGAAGACTTTATCAGTATGATAAAAAGACAATTTATGATGGGCTCAAAAACAGCTACACTTTTAAGGACAAGAAGCATAATTTACTCCTACCATAGAAGGAGACTAAGAAGTCTAGTAATCAGCAAAAATTAGAGTTAGTGTCACACGCTATCTTCCTACAAACCATGATGGTGGCATCTATAATACTAGCACTTGTACTATTAAAGAAGATTGAGGGAGATGAACTCATACCAGAGGTAGTGCAACCCCTACTGAAGGAGTTTTAGAATGTGATGACTAGTTAGATTATCACTCCTGAGAGACATAAAGCATGCGATATATCTCATTCCAGGATCAATCCTTCCAAATCTACCTGCCTATAGGATGCGAGCAATAGAGCACAAAGCGTTATAGAGGCAGGTTGAGAATCTGATGCCCAGAGGATTAGTGCATGAGTACTATCCCGTGTATTGCTCTCCTATCCTAATTATGACCAAGAAAGATGGCACTTGGTGTATGTGCATTGCTAAGAGAGTTGTGAATAAAATCACATCAAGAATATGTTTTATATTTCACGACTAGATGACTTGTTGGACAAGTTACATGAGGGAAACTTTCTTCTCCAAGATAGATTTTCATAGTAGCTATCATTAGATCCAGAAAAGGCCAAGAGATGAATGGAAGACTACCTTCAAGAATAAATCATATGACTGGACAATCATGCATTTTGGTTTGTCCAATGCCCCTAGAACCTTCATAAGGCTGATGAATTAGGTTTTCTGAGCTTCTATTGAGAAATTTGTAATGGCATGTTTTGATGGCATTCTGATCAACAGTCGCTACATGGAAGATAATTTAGAGCATTTGAGATACACCTTTGAAGCTCTCAAGAAAGAAAAGCCATATGGACATCCCAAGAAATGCCCCTTTATGACCTCTCAAATATATTTCTTGGGGTATATTGTGTCAACTACAGTCATAGAAATGGATTCAACTAAGGTGAAAGTCATTGTGAATTGGCCGAGACCATTGTCCTTAACATAGATTCATTAGTTCATGGGATAACCTCATTCTACATGAGGTTCATTAAAAATTAAAGCTCCATAGCATCCACTTACTAAGATCCTCAAGGCAGATAAATTCTCATAAACAGAGGAAGCACAAGATAATTTTGACTGTTTGAAGTAACTCCTGGCATTGGCTCTTATTTTAGCACTTCCTGATTTTAATCAAGTGTTTGAAGTGGAGTGTGATGCATCATAATGCCTTCTTTAGTAGGAAACTCGATGATTCAAGTGATTAAAGCAGAAGTGCTCTACATATGATAGAATTTTATGCTATTGTGAGGACTCTTAGTCACTGAAGTCACTATTTATTGGCTAAGAATTCACTCTCTTTTCTTACTCGAAGCATCGAGGTTCCTAAACAACTAAAACAAGTGTAATCATGGGTGGAGTTCCTTTTTTCTTTCTACTTTGTGCTCAAGCACAAAGCAGGGAGCCAGAATAGAGTAGTTGATGCTTTGAGTTGTCATCATCAATTAATCAGTACTTTGCAATAGAAAGTTGTTGGATTTTGAGTATTGAAAGACCTCTATCCTACATAAGAAGATTTCCAAGAAGTACGAAGTAGATTCCAGAAAGGTCTTATGAATGGTACCATAAGGTAGGTGGATACCTCTTCTTTAAAAGTAGGTTATGCAATCATAAGTGTTCACTCAAAGAGGTTATTTTACAAGAATGTCACAATAGAAGATTAGCAGGGCACATTGGCAAAGACAAAACTCTTAGTGAAAGAAAATTTATTTGTCCCAAGTTGATCAGTAATGTTAACAAACAGATCAAACAACGTAGGGTGTGTCACATGGTCATGACTTGAGTGTAGAACATAGGCTTATACATTTCTCTTTCAATGCCAGAATCACCATGTTTAAATGTGAGTATGAATTTCATCGTAAGCCATCCATAGAACCAACAAAACAATGACTCTATTATAGTGGTAGTATATTGCTTCTATAAGATGACAGTTCATATCTTGCCACAAGACGAATGAAGCATCACACATAGTTGATCATTACTTCAGGGAGGTGGTCTGTCTGCATGAAGTGGCCAAGACCAACACCTTAGATCGGGATGTGAAATTTTTGAGCCATTTTTGGAGGACTCTTTAGGGAAAAGTAGGCACAAAGCCACATTTTAGTTCAATAGCTCATCCACAAACTGATGGATAGATAGAGGTGATCAATCATAAATTAGGCAATCTCCTTAGATGTTTTGTGGGCAAAAATATCAAACAGTAGGATTTGAGTCTTTCTCATGTTGACTTCACCTATAACATATCTACTAGCTAATCTACAAGATGTACTCCTTTTGAGGTTGTCTAAGAAAGAAACCCACTCATGCCTTTAGAGTTAGTTGTTATTCTTCCTACCATTAAGCTTAGCATTGATGCAAGGGTCAGCATCAAAGAAATATAGGAATTATATGAGCAGGTGAAGAAAAACATTGGCAAACAAAATTCCAAATATAAAAAGCAAACAAACAAGTCCAGAAAAGCCATCACTTTTAAGGAAGGAGACTTGGCATGGATTAGATTAAAAGAGAGGATCCCTACAGGTGCATTTGGGAAGCTCAAACCAAATGCTGATGGACAGTTCAAAATTATCAAATGGATCAACAACAACGCCTACAAAGTTAATTTGATCACAACATCTTAGTCACTTTCAATGTAGCAGATTTGTCACCCTATTATGAAGATTCAGAAACTCTAATAAATGAAAAGACGCCTTCCCAACCTAGGGAGATTGACGCAAGAGCTAAGGGACTAGCACGTGAAGAATGCTTGTGTGCGGGGATCCCGTCCTCATATTCCCCTAAATCGGTTCAATTGAATAAGAGAAAGGGCCACTCAATTTTTCTGTTTTTAATAAACTTGGTTTAATTATCTTAGTTAGGATTGTTTTTTTATTTCAATACCTCTTTATGTGTATTAGGTTTTTTTTTGCTCTGAACTTAGAAGAATATTTTCTTCTTTTCCTTTATTTCAGAGCCATTGTTTTCAATTTGATCATGTGGTGAGAATGTATCTTGATTGATTCAGAATCTTAAAGCTGTGGTTATACCCTTTCTAACAATCCAAACTATTATTCAGCATCTGAAATCCCTGTCCAGCAGCCAATCCAACCACAGGGAATACATCCAACTGCTGTTTACCAGTCCAAGACTACTGTCCTGCATTCCCAGCCGAAGATCTGCTAGTAGCACCTCTATAGCAGCTGTCTGTTTGGTCTTCAAAACAGAGATGGACCACCATTTACAACCTTTGCAGTCATAGATCCAGCCCTATACCACATCACCTAATCTCACTTCAGGTTTTAATACTTAATTCTTGTATATTGATTCAAACACCTTGTTATACAGGAATAGTGTCAGTTTGCGTGAAACAGGCAACGGATGAGCATTTCCATTGTGGGTGAATCGTTTCAGGCTAGTCTTGCATGACATCACATCCATTGTCAGTCGTTTTCAGTATACTCGATCAAATTGGGTCATGGGATATATTTAGAGGTCAATAAAACACAACATCTATTTTTATTTAATCAATAACTATTTTGCATATTATTATTGCATTACAAACTCTAAACCGTGTATATTTCTATGTCAGAGAATAAAGTTATGTCAAAATATAAATTAAAAGTGTGACCTTACGAGTTTAACATAGTGTAAAAATATCAACTAAAAGTAAGACTCAATACCAATGGCATTTATCAAAATAACAAATGGATGGAATTTCAAAAATTTTACAAAAATTATTAAATGAATTGTAATATAAAAAGAATTAAATAAGTGAATAGATCAATAGAGTTAAGAAAAGATATCAAATTCTAAAAACTACTTCAATCTCATTAGCATGAAGCTACTCGATCTCATGAACATTAAGCTGATTTTAATTTTTTTAATGATCAAGTAAATTTAAAAGTTTGTAGATGAAAAGACATTTGTGATGGTGGAAACAATTAAAATAGACTTTATAGGATTTGTAAGGATGAATGAAGCATATCGCAATAACAAATGTCGAATGTATGATGTATATTAAAAATTAAAAGATGAAGTGTTTACATATGATGTGAGAAAAGATTCCATGACTTTCTGACTGTGTTATGGATAAAGATGATTTATTTGGATGAAAAAAACCTAGTGAAAGTAAACTGCTATGTTAATATTAATTGAGAAAACTAAAATACATTTGAATGAGTGAAATGAAAGGATTACTTAAAATAAAGTTATCCTCTATTATCATATCGTGATTGATTCTTGATAAATTTAATGTCTTGAAGCAAAAAAAAAAGACAAAAAACAAAAAACAAAACAAAATTGATGATGAATATATGAAAAATTTTGAAAAACTATTTATACATTGTTAGATAATGTAAAATCCTAAAACACCACACTCTAAGGGCACATCTGAATTAAAGCCTGATATCACTTCACAAACAAAAAAAAGGGAAAGAAATGGCACTTGACTTCGAGCATATTTAGCTTGCATTCGATTTTAAACAAACACAAACATTTTGCTACTTAGAGAGTAACTAATATTATTAAAACATGACTTACCGTCAAAATAATCAAGCTCAATATATTGTACCTACTGCAATAAACCGAACCACCATTAACAAAGATAACAAAGTTTCTTGCTGCTTTAGAAATGTCATCAAACTAGTAGGTACGCAGATGAATGATAGAGTAGGACTTTACATATTGATGTAGAAGGAAATTAATAAAAATGAAGCTGTTCATGAATGTGATGAAAAAAAAAGTGATTTCAAGATAAATTAATGAAAACTTTATTTAAAAGTTATGACAAGTATTATCATCACACTTAAAGCTAAATCAAATAAAATTTTTTTCTAAAATTCAATTTTTTTTAAGCAAATGGTTTACATTGTAAGGTAATCATAGACAAAAAAAAGCAATTAGATTTAAGTTTTGGCTAATTTGGTTGGCGATCACATGAAATTAAAATTAGAATCACACCCATAACCATATAAAGTAGCATGGGTAGATAAAACTTTAATTTCTATTACACAAACATGTTAAATGCCAATTCAACTTAGTACATACAAAGATAATATTTGGTGTGACATTGTACCTATTATTAGCACATTTTATTCTAGGTCATCCATATTTACATGATATAAATAATTTGTTCAGAAGTAATATAAGAGCAACAATACTAAATCCTGCTGAATCATAAAATATCTAAACCTACCAAAAAGAATATATTCCTCTTAATAAAATGAAAAAAAAAATCGTTGCATGTTTAAATCAACATGCATTTTGAAAAGTGACAATAAAGGAGTTATTAATTTATGCTTTGTTGGCTATAGAATATAAAGATGTTTATGTTGAATGTTTGAAGATATCAAAGAACTTAATCAAGACCAATATGATTTTAAATATTTATATCCATTCTTGATGAATTAAATAATAGCTTCGAAGCATACAACATATTGATTTGATTTTTAGAATATATTTACTTAATCAATTATATTATATAATGGCTTCAACAAAACAATGTACCGTAAATGATAAATAGATGATTTACTAGAAATAAACTTTATTAGAGAAAGTCAGGTTCTTATGCCATTTCAACATTGCTTATATCTAAAAAAGATAAAAATTGATGTTTTAAATAATAGAGTAATCAATAAAATTACCATTAAACATCAATTTTCTAGTTGTAGATTGGATTAAATATTTGATTTTATAACTCAAGCAATAATATTTTCAAATTTTAATTTGAAAAAGTGATGATCATAAAGAATGCATGACGGACATGATGGAAAATTACTTTTACGATTAACAATGTATTATATGGATGACTGGTCATACCTTTTAGATTACTTCATATGTCAAACACTTTTATGAAATATGAATCACTTTCAATGAAATATTTTTAGTTATATATTTTAATAATATATTGATATATAATTATTTGAGAGTCAACATTTCTTTTAATGCTTTAGGTGTAGATATTGGAGGGGTTTTAAATAAAAGACACCCTAATGTTTATTTGGTAAGAAATCAAATGAAACTAAGTAAAATAATTCTTACTATGATGGATAATTTTATACAGTAGTGCAAACATCAATATTGGATAATATTATTTGCTACTTACATAATTTGTATTATATTCTGACCACACTTAAGTATCTAAATTCACAAGAGTTTGGGACAAACATTTAAAACGGGCTGTATATGTATGAGGATATATATTTGTGTTGAAAAACTATGCTGAGTAGAAATAAGTATGTTGATGCATTAAATAGAGTTGTCATTTTACATACAATGAAGATCGAAGTTACTAGAGATACAGACCACTAATCATAACTTATAAGGCGATATGAAAATAAAATGAGTTCGAAAGAATAATCCCACAAATTGCCACAACATATGGATTTACCTATTATAATTTTTGTACCCATACCTAGAAAAAAAAAATTGCACAGATGTTCTATATAATACTTCAAACATTCTTACTTTTGCGAATTCCAAATGCTTCACTGCTTCCTCCAGAGAAGAAGAATTCATGAATAGCTGAATGCAACAAAGACCAGCAGCAACGTTGTCCCCTCTAAGAACCTAAAGATCCAAGCATGGTAATTAATAAAAGTAGACAACGGCAAACTATAAATTTAATAATATTAATATCAAGAATATTTGAGAGCCAGAAATGTCAACAAAAAACTAAGATGAGATTGGTAAAAACTAAATAAATCAATCTCAACTATCACAGCGTACAAAAACACTTCAAACATATTTCATGACATAAGCAAAGATTTTAAACTTGGGCACAAACAGTCTATTTTTGTCAATTTCAACCAGAGCATGTCAAAATACACAGGTTCCCTAAAATTGGCTGAATAGCAAAAAATTCACCAAATTTACCAATTTCAGCTGGAACTCAACTCCCAGTGAATTTTCACAAAAATGCAACATTTCCAATGGAAAAAGTTGAACACACTGCATATCCTTTCAAAGAAAAATGAAAAAAAATAAATCAATAAATGAAGAAAAGAACAAAGAGGAAAAGCAAATATAGAGTATCCTTGGCAACCTGGATGACATGGATCAATGGGCAAAATCACCAGTCATTGCCCTGCTCTTCGATCATCATTGTTGTAATGATAACAACTTCAGTGTCTCTCACACAAACAATTTTCAAACTGTCTTTAGCATTTGCTGATGACAATGTAATGTGAGTATGAGTGCCACACAAATGGTATTGCAGGATTCACTCAAATGCAATATTGCAAAAGAAAGAATAGTTCTTCCTAAAGAACTGGGCCAGCACATTTTTTTTTCCATGCTAACTCCCAAAAAAGATGATGAGACTACAAGTAGGGTTATTACCAACCCATCTCAAGCTAATTTAATCCCAACTAGAGATCAGCTCGAATTCATTTAATCCAATCGATCACGATCAAAGCTAAGCCAAAAAAATTGATTTCCATCTCCAACAGAAAATTCTTTGACCAACACACACACTCATATACATACCTGTGATTTGTCCCTTAAGTACTTCGTGCTTCCCAGATTTACACTTTTACCCTCTTTTTGTAATTGATTACAACAAGAATTTGCAATATTTTAAATAAAACTTGCTGACATACCATTCTAAATTAACTTTTCAATTCTTTAGATGCATCTAATTTCCAATGTCATTGACCTATTAAATAGAAAATCAGAGAAACAAATATAATAAAAAAAACAAACAAACACACCCATGTTTCCCATATAATCACTAACCAACCCATAATCCTTCTCTCATTCTTTATCTTGGACATCCCATCTCAGCCTCCTTCATGAAACTACATGCCCTGCTTCTATTCGCTCTTTCTCACATAGATGCGAAGCCCAACCTCCCCTCCTTCGTTGATCATTTCCCCTCGAATTGCACCAAATCATCATTTTTCTCCTTCCCGTAACACCACCGACTCCTTGCCCCCAAAACCTCAATGATTCAGCTTTAACCAGCCAGTTCTCCTCTCCTTTCCCTACTCCGTGCAACAACTCCACCATTTGCCAGTCACAACCACATATAGAAGCACTAGCCTCATTTGCTTTCGGCTAGTGATACAACCTGCTTCACCCTCACACAATACCCTAGCTCCGCATGCTAGAAGCCATAGCCCACAACCCCAAACCCATAGCCAGCTCCTTTGTTCACTCCTAACCAATCTACCATCATGCCTTTCACCCAAACTCACACAAAACTCGATCGCCTTTTCTATCTCCTTCAAACAGCAACCAACCCCAGCCTCGATGAACCACATCTCACAATCATCAACAACTCAAACCCTATGCATCCTTCTCAAACTCAGGCAACTTCCAACTGCCTCCAGCCCATATCCCTCACCCTCTTCATTTCTCTCATTAAACACAGAGTTAAAAAAAAAGTAAAAAAGAAAGATAAAGAAAGAAGAGAAGAAGAAGATGAACAAAGAAATAAAAAAAATAAAAAAGAAAGAAAAAATTTGTATATTTTGACATCACCAATTTTGACATTTAATCAACAAAGAAACCTTGCAAGAAAGATAAAAAAATATAAGAAAAGCTCGCGAAAATCTTAAGCACTCATGTGTGTTGTTCTAACACGGTGGGGAAAAATGCACTATAAGTACTTGTGTATTGTTTATCAAGGTGACAAAGTCTTGTATTTCACATCTTTCATGGAGGTGATGAACATTAATGCATATTTCTTTTAAGTGTGGTGAGAATGAAGACGCTCCAACTACCATGTCTCATGACATCAATAATACATGTTTTTTGAGTGTGATAAAAAGGGCCTAACACCCCCAAAATATCCCCTTATGCGAGGAAAATTTTGGGAGGTTGTCATATAAACTAACAAGATTTGAGTTAAATAATCAAAATGAACACAAGAAAAAAAATTGATAAAATATAATAAAAATGATATAAAAAATATAAAAATAAAATGCTCCTATATGTTGTTCCAACATGGTGAGAAAACACATATTAGCGCATGCAGGGTGTTAAAGGGCTATGTGCACTTCAAGCACATCAAGTTTCAATCCCCAAATCATGGTGTCCAACCACTCAAACCATGCATGCTTATTTAAGCATAGTGGGAAGATCTATCACTCTCATAAATGTCCCCTACAAAACCGAGACATCGAGAAGCTACCAAACTTTTCAGGGGATTATGCTCACAATGAGTTTATAGAAGATGAAATGAAAGAGACTCTCATAACTACACGTGAAAATAACAAATAAAATAAATAAAAATGAAAGAATGTAAAGTTATAAAAAAAGAATGAAAATAAAAAGTTAAAATACGTGTATTGCATCAATGAACTCTACAGATCATAATCTAGTTTGAATATAAAGATGGAATTGAATGATAAAACTCGACAAAGTGTGAACAATACATGTCAATGACCAACTTAATTATAGTACATTATGTATTAGAAGAATTGATAAAAAACCTGACAGCTAACCAATGAGCACAAATAAATCGACCCATCAACAATTCAAAACTCAATAGAATTAAGAACCAATTGCAAATGAGGATTTCATAACTTTAGATCACAACCGAGCATTTAAAATGCCTTCATGCCACCAAATATGCAACACATATATCAGAGCAAACAAAAAGTGTTTCTTTAAAAACTCATGCATCCATTTTATGATAAAAATATTCATGCAAATGACAATAGACGGATACTTTCAAGTCATACATATGCATCACTAATGAATCATGCAAGTGCCTTATGCAGCTAAACAAAAATATATGAAAGTACATAATATAAATATATGCAAGTGCATTATGCACCTACTCTGAGATTCGAGCAAGTACATTATGTAGGGTCGCTAAGACCCATACAAGCACAACAAGATATATAATACATGTGGATGTGCTCCAACCAACTTGTTAAACATCAAATCAATGGTCTAAGAATGTTGTGTGACTAAAATGTGATAAATTCGAAATTAATGTGTTCAAAAAGATGTGGAAGATTTTCTAAAATATATTCATACACATTAAAAGCTGGGCTAAAAATGAGAAGAATTTAAATTTATTTAGCCTCAAAAATATATTTAACTTTTAGTGATTTATACAATAGATTAGATACCAAAGCAGGTGAACGATATATATATAAGTTAGCCAACCAAAGAGATAGGAGAAGCAAAAATCTAATTCAAGTGAGGTGTATTAAGAATGAAAATCATAAAGTGCTTTTCTTAGAAAAGGATAATGAAAATAGGTGGATAAGGTATTTTGATAAACTTTTCAATGAAAGATCTGAAAATATGATTGATTTTAGCCACCTTAATACCCTAAACAAAAATAGAGAATTTTATTTTTATCATCCTATTAGTAAATCTGAAGTTAGAGAAGCATTAAAAAAATGAAATGTGAAAAAACAATAGGACCTGATGATATTCCAATAAAAGTATAAAAATGTTTAGGAGATCAAGCAATTTCTTGGTTTACAAATCTTTTTAATATTATTTTAAAGACTAGAAAGATGTCAGATGAGTGGAGAAAGAATTTGTTGGGTCCTATATTTAAGAATAAAGGTGATGCACAAGAGCATGCAAATTATAGATGAATTAAGTTAATGTGTCATAAATTAAAATTATGGGAGAGAGTAATTGAGCATAGGTTACGATGTGATACAAAAGTTTCTCACAATCAGTTTGGTTTCATGCCAGGTAGATCTACTATAGATGATATACATTTGTTAAGAGGTTTGATGGAGAAGTATAAGGAAAGTAAGGAGGATCTACATATGATATTTATTGTTTTAGAGAAAGCTTCTGATCAAGTTTCAAGAGATGTTCTTTAGAGAGTTCTTGAAAAGAAAGGAGTTAATATTGGTTATATTCAAGTCATTAAGGATATGTATACTAGAGTTGTTACTTGTGTCCAAACACAAGGAAGATTGACAAAATATTTTCCTATTTCATTTGGATTACATTAAGGATCAGCTTTAAGCCCTTATCTTTTTTCTTTAGTTATATGGATGTTCTTACTAGGCATTTATAGGAAGATGTACCTTAGTGTATGCTTTTTGCTGATGACATTCTTCTTGTTGATAAGACTAGAGAGGGAGTCTAAGAGAAACTTGAATTATGGAGGTCAACCTTAGAGTCTAGAGGTTTTCGTTTAAGTAGATCTAAAACTGAATATATGGAGTATAATTTTAGTTGTAGAAGTTCTAGTGATAGTGTTATGAAATTAGGTGAACAAGTCATTAAAAAGAGTGAGCGATTCAAATATTTAGACTCTATTGTTCAAAATGATGGTGAAATAGATGGAGATGTTATTAGTAGAATTCAAGTTGGATGATTGAAGTGGAGGAATATCCGGCTTTGTTGTGTGATAGAAAAGTACCGCTTAAACTTAAGGAAAATTTTATAAGATGGTGGTAAGACGCAATAATTTATGGTGCAAAATCGGCCAATAAAATAGAAGCATAAGACCATGTTAAGTGTTGCAGAGATGAGGATGCTCAGGAGGATGAATGGCTTTACTCTTAGAGATAAAATGTGAAATGAGTATGTTCGGGAAAAAGTTGGAGTAGCTCCAGTGGCATATAAGATTAGAGAAAGTCGCCTTAGATGGTTTGGCCACATAAAGCGTTGGCCATCCGATGACCCGGTTAGGAGAGTGGATCCATTAGATTTGCCTTATGTTAAGAAAGGTAGAAATAGACTTAAAAAGACTTGGTTAAGATGTATAAAAAATGACCTTAGTATACTTGAATTAAATGAGAATTTGACACATAATAGGACACAATGGAGACAAAGGATTAATGTAGCCGACCCCGCTTAGTGGATAAAGGCTTGTCGTTGTTGTCGTTGTTGTTAGCCTCAAGAAATATAAATCCATTCAAAAAAGAAAAGAAAGGAGGTATAATTATTTTAAATCCAATCATATGTGAACAACTAAATAATATTGATAAGGTTCAAAATAACCAAGTTTCATCATGTAAATGCTCCAAAGAGACTGTTTATTAAAAAATCTCAACTAGAGAGGATTCAATCATCAAATATACTACATCTAATGCCATCATGTCGGACTTAAACATTATAAAATATAAAAATTAAGAAAATCACAAAATAAAAACTTATTCAAGTGAAATTCATCACCAAAAAACTTAAATCAAAATCTATCTACTCTCCACAATGATTTATCAGGTGTAACAAATTTAAGCTTAACCTCAATGGTACTCCTATAACCACTCTCAAATGATCTCATAGAAATATGGATGTTATTTGCCTCTCTCTGCATGATTCTGCCACAAAATAGTAATTATGACCATATCTCTCTAAATGAGTGGTTTGCCATGAAATGATACATTAAATTACAATCACGGCTACAACCCATATATTTTTTAGTGGTTCAACTGCCTTGAGTTATAAATAGCAAGGTATATTTGATAAGTTTCTATTAGTAAAGCTTTACTTAATTATCTCCTTAAATAAACATCCAAGATAGAACTACAAGGTCCCTTGGATGATACAACTCATACCTGCTAACAAAAAATCCTTTGGTGAGATTGGGTCAACCACCTCTTCTAACTAAAAAATTACGGACCATGATAATCCAAAACAACAAAAATAATAATATCTTAATCGAATTTTTCACCATTTTTCCTACCACTTGTTTTACGTTCTAAATGGTGAATTTTTAAAATTTAAAATATAAACTGTTGTGACTATTCACAAAGCATTTGGCGCCAAAACGACTAAGCTTTAATCGAAGGTTCTCTCTTTTTGTTTTCTTGTTATTGAAAGGAGTATTTAATCATAGGTTCTCACACTTATGAAAATCTGAATTAGATCTAAAGATCTCAAAAAATTAAGAGAAAATTTTCAAAGTAGTGTCTTATCTTATATATCTAATATATCTTCTGGAAGTTTGATTCAAAACACAAAAACTCTCTCATGAGAGCCAAGCACCAATTTTTGGATCCCGTAATAGTAGTGATATATTATTCACTAAATAATTGAGTTCAACCGAAGCTTCTACTACAAAACTGTGTGTGAGTTCAACCAAAATTTTCAAGTTCAAAATTTTGTGAGTTCAACTATGATATTGATTTATATCATATTTAACATTGTTTAAAAAAATTCTCGGCTAGAGAAAAAAAAAACCTTCTGCCATCACCCAACCCCAAAATTCCCTCCCTCCCTTACTCTTAATATTCCTAAACCTGCATCTCGCAGCCAAAATCGAAAGGTAGATTACAAACTACTGCTGACCCAACAAAGCGCAGTAGAAAAATGAAAAATTAAAAGGAAAGGCTTAGCATTGTTAGTTTTTCTTTTATTTTAAAAAATTATTAGATTTTCGTCTTCCCTACATTGTCAAACAGCAACATTGACAAAATAGAGATGAAAACCATGCCAAAGGTACAAATATAAACCTACATATGATCAGCATGAATGCATTGCAAAACATCAAAAATATAATAGACAAGAAGAAGTTGATTTGGTCATGATGGCTGGTAATATACCTGAAACTTGTAAAGATAGTTGAAATGCCTATGTGTCTCACAATAGTTGCAAATTCTGGCTAGAGCAGAAACTATGTATTGGCTCACTTTTCCATCTTGGGATAAAGATGACAAGCTTCTTGTTGATATTATGTTCTCCAATTCAGACATAGCACCGTAGCCGATGCACAAGTCACATAAATCATCAATTGTACCATAGTCAGTTGCTAATGGATCTGGGCGTTGTGGAGATGATGATGGGGTATTGTTACTATGCAGTGATGGTTGAGGGGAAATAGGCACCCCATTAACTGGAAAAAACAATGAGCATGCATCTGCATAGCGACCATGCCTAAACATGAAAAGAAGCATTTGTGGACGTGCATACTGCAAAAAAAGACATTAATACACAAAACTCATGTGTAAGAAAATTAAAAAAATCAAAAGACAAAAAAAATGATGAAGAGGAAGAAGAAGAATCACAATATAGATCACCACAAAAGTGAGGGATGGCTAGCACTATGGTTTTATCAGGTAATTTAAGATCATAATTTGCAATTCTTCTTAATTCCTATGTTTAATCATAAAAAAAAAAATTTAATTGTAGCAGCCGAAAAAAAGCACTGCAAAGAGTTTCATAATTAAATTTGATTTATCATGCTCATGTTCATTGGCTTAACCGTAAGTCACTAGTGCTTATAATTCTAGTGCAAGCCTGTAGATGACCGAGAAGCATTCCTCTATGACCCCTTCCTTTCTTTTTTTTCTTTACTTTATCAAGAGAAATTGTAGAACAAAGAAACTTCAGTTTGTGTGATAACAATCATGTATTGTAGTCATTGAAGAAAAAGTTTAGGCCAAATAAAAGTGTTCTGCAGCTTACTTCTTGCAAATAGTATATGCATTCTCCATATTTAGCATTATCAAGATGACTACTGGGACCTTCTTCACAACGTGAGCGAGAGGAAAACTGGCTGGTTATAGCATACTGGTGAGATCTGGATCTCTCAGAACGTGGAAATGTGGATGGTATATATAAAACATTAAGGTAAGCATCTGCAGATAGAGAATCATCCAAAATTGTTGGCACACTTTTCTCCAAATGCTCATACCTGCAGGATAATGTTACAATCACATTACAAGAAAAATAATAGAGAAGAAAGTGTCTATAGTCAGCCCAAAGAAAAAAAAAATTGTATCAACAGAAAAAGCAACTAAACAGAGAAGTTGATGTTCATATCAGTTATTTAAGGGAGAAAAAAAATTTTGTTGGCAGACTTTTCTCCAAATGCTCATACCAGCAGGATAATGTTGCAATCACATTACAAGAGAAATAATAGAGAAGAAAGTGTCTATAGTCAGCCCAAAAAGAAAAAAAAATTGTATCAACAGAAAAAGCAACTAAACAGAGCAGTTGATATTCATATCAGTTATTTGAAAGGAAAGGGATATAGATAAATCGTATGGATCAAAGTTCACGTACATGGAACGAACTGATGAAATATCCACCGGGGGACCACCTTCAACCAGATTGATAATTTCTAGGACTACAGATGATGGATCACCTTTATACAATTGAAGAGCTTGCCTACATGCACAAAATATGAAATGCACGTATATCATGCTGTCATTGAGCACAAATCTCTAAAAAATACATGCATAATTAAATAGCAAGAAATTTGCTAAATAAACAACTATATCAGCAACAATGAATATCTTTAAATATTGACTATATCTAGAGATAGATTGAAGTCACTTAAAAACATCTTTCACAAACAACCCCAAATGCTATAGTCATCACCAGTTCGTTTCAAGATGGGTTATGATCATATCAAAAAGAACTTTGCTCACTGTTCTTTCAAAAAGTGTACCTTAGTTTCCCTTGTTACTAGCACAAGCATTACAATTTTTGAAGCCTTTACATTGATATCCTCACTTTCAGCCCAAAAAGTACTAAATAGATACTAGACAGTCATTTTCACATCAAAACTACTAAGTCACATCCAAGGAGCTAATCTGAATCGTGATAAACATCAATTGCACTACTCACATGTACATATTAATTTGAGGGAAAAACAACAATTCATTATCCCCAATTGGGCATTTCTCCTTTGCTACAGAATGCAAGCACAATCTATAATTTGGAATATACTTATACTCACTTGAACTTTATACGAGCTTGAGCATAGTGTTCCATTTGAATCAAGGCACGTCCCCATTCATTCCAGACAGGAAAACCATCAATCTGAAGGACCAGAACCTTCATGACGATTTAATCCAAGCAAAAGTACGCAAACCACATAAATAACACAATCTTCATTTACGAACTACACACTACCTTGCATTTTTTACATGTGTACACAGCCATGCTGTATCTTTCATCTCTAATTAGTCTATCACATAGACGAGCTGAAGATTCTTTGTCAGCAATATCATCAAGAGAAGCAACAATGCCCGATCCCAAAAGACTCTGAAGAAGTTCTGCACGTCCTAGCCAAATTTCAACATTAGACAGAAGCTCTGAGAATTCATCTGGGCACTGACTTATATTGCTTGAACTGGTGGTGTCTGAAGAAGTATCATCGGCATCCCTACTTCTCTCAGAACTACTAGATAAGTCATGGTTGCCCGCAAGTTTTCTGAGCTGACTTTTTGCAAAAGCCAATGCCTAAATGTAGTCATATCAATTATTAAAAATGTAATATAAGCTAAGAAAACCAAATTAAATTCATAATCATTAACCTAATCCAAACCAACATAGCCCAACCAAAAAAACAAAAATTAAATTAAGAAGGTCAAATACCTGCACATAAGTTTCTGTTGCATGATACACTCGACCAATAGTTTCCATAGATGCATTCAGAGGCAAATGCGCGGAGCTCAATACAGTCTTCATTTGAGAAATGCACAATTCGAAGGCACCTTTGGCAGATACGAATTCAGTTGAACATAATGCAAGTAAAGCCTGGAATATAAGAAACAAAAAATTTAGAAAACTTCATCATACATGGGTCCAACGTAATAAGCTCAAAAAATGCATTTCATATCAGTTTACATATTGGAGCAATTTTTATAGTAGCCACAAATAAATTAATACCTATTATCATACACCAAATTCTATGGTGTCAAAAAATTGAAGATCACTCCTAAAAATGTGTTTTACTTCCTCTATACATGAATATTAAACATGTCTTCATCAGTTGAAACGGCATTTAATCATTAAATGTACAATATCCTACTCGAGATATGTTCCATAATGCTCATACAGAAGACCACAACAATGCTACAGTACTCAAGTTCAGATTATGAGCAATCTATGATGACATCATTTGAAATAGGATTTGATTCCAAGGGATTGCCCCATTTAGTATGGGACATACAAGTTCTCATGCATCGTAATCACCAATCCCAGCCCAACTAAAAAAAAATTTGTTATTTCTTCAAATGAGCTGCGCCTTCACATTTGAAAGTTAACTTCCATACCTTAAAAAGTGTAATATCAGGAGATGTTTCATATTTATGAGATGAGCGAACCACATAATCTTTAATTGGGTCTCCAGTGAGTACCCATTCCTCCGCGACAGACACAAATGGAAGTCTTTCTTGACCATCGGCCGAGTATATTCGTTCTTCATGAATGCCAGACATTGATTCCAAAGAAACCTTCTCAGATGGAGATAATCCTGGACTCTTTCTTTTACGGTATAAATCCTTTTGAGTAGTCTTATTTACATCACGTGGAGTCCAAGAGAATGCTCTGAGAGCCTCTTTCTGCAAATTACCAATGCTTTGTGTAAAGTTAGACCTCGATGGCATGGTGGGTTTCGGTTTTGGTTTTGGTCTCAAATTAGCGATAGATTTCCGGGACTCTCTAGCAGTAGAATTAACATTGATAGAAATGGCTTTGGAAGCATATGTAAGAATAAGTTTGTCATCCCTCAAGGAAGGAAACTCCTTTAGAATCTGCACAAGAACAATGACTGAGTAAACCATTTAACCAATAAGGCAATGTCCATGATATGATGCAATGCAGGTCCAAGGGGTTGTTTTCTGGAAAAGTAAAAAAGAGAAATTGTTTCATTTTAATAAAAAGTTAAAACCCATGATTTTTTGGTTTGAAAAAATAATGGAAAATGTAAATTTCAAATAGCAAAAAGAAAACATGGGATCAAGATTGTAGACTTGGACATGTACCAATAAAGCAGCCTGCAGTTGCTTCATCATCAAAAGAACCTCAAGAATCAAATGAGGATGTTCATGCAGAGCAGAGCAACGTTGTTGAGAAGGAAATGGTAGTAAAGATAGCACTCGAAGGCCAAGAGCCCATGAGTTCAGACGTGAAACTTCAACTTCAGATAGGTTCCCAACTTGCCGCTTCAGAAAAAAATGCACCTATGAGAAGCACAAAAAGAGAAAAAATGAAAAAAATGTCAACTGAAGTGGAAGAGTAGAATTCTCCAAAATATCCATAGGATATAGCAAGATACAAGTAGTTGCTTTGATCGTAAGTCAGGTAATAGCTGCATAGCTCCAACAGCAGCTGGCAGGGCATCATTAGAATCCCTTAATGAAGAAAGAAATCTAGAAGCTGCTGCTGGCCCCCCACCACTAAGGGGATCCGTAGTAAGCAACTTCACAAGTTGCCGACCCTGCAACTCTCTCCGTAGATATATTGATAAAGATGCGCTTTCAGCAACTTCAAGGGCAGCAGAAACAGCCCCTTTACCAGCTAACCTTAGTGCCAAACCTTCAGGATCTTCCTTCCAATCTGCTTCAACCTGTTTGAGGAAAAAAAACAGAGAAGAAAATGGGAAGACAAATTATCCCTAAGGCTCTTCCTGCAGGAGTAACATTGCAGTATAGTCCATGCATTAAGTAAACCTTCACATGAAGCAATAAAGTATTCTTGAACGAGATGTGCACCGCCACAAAGACATGCATGCCCAAACAAAATAACAAAAATAGCAATAACAATAACAATAACAACAGCATAGATGCACAAACAATGCAGTATAGTACATGCATTAAGTTAACCTTCACTTGAAGCAATAAAGTATCCTTGAATAAGATGTGCACCAGCACAAAGACATGCATGCCCAAACAAAACAACAAAAACAGCAATAACAATAACAATAACAACAGCATAGGTGCACAAACAGTGATGCATGCAACTCTCCTGTACACGCTGACTCTTAATTACATCAAACACATTCACGCATACTAGGAGAAGTAGGACTATGGAAAGCAATGGTTTGAATAAGACCTCTTGCCAATTATTATAGTGGTCATCTGCATACAAAATGAGATTGTATCTTTGCAGAGCCTGCCTCTTTCGCAAAACCTATAGCAGAAAAAACTTATCAGACATGTCACAGAAAAAAAAGAAAAAAAGAAGAAGAAAAACAGCAATACAAGATAGAGAGAATGTTATAATGCATGAGTTTGAATGCTTGGTAATAAATAAGCCTTTAAGTTGAATGAAGATGGCATCAAAATACTAACAGAGAGTAGAATAGAACAGAATGTAGCATATATTCCAGTGATAGATAGCATATGTAAATCAATAAGATGAGCTCAAAAATTAAATGTGAAAGGATAATCAACTATACAAAGTTAAAGGATATTCATAAAGCCAACCCACATTGTTGGCATATGGCAGGTGATGCTTATTGAAAACAAATAAGGAAATCATTAAGGTGGTAACCATTTACATAAAAAATAAAACGTACCTCATCCCTAACTGGATCATTCTGAGAAAGATGGCAACTGCACATTGTTAGAACATCAATTGCAGCGTTTAGCTCCCACCTGTGCAGATACCTGAAAGCAACAGCCCAAACTTACGTGGCAAAACCATAAAGATTAACCAGAATCAGGAATCAAGGGTTAACAAGCACCATAATAAGAGAATATAGCCTTTCATGCAGGTTCAGAATGACTAGATATATCACATGAGAAAAACAAGTATAAAGTCTCCATTGATTAGTGTGCTGCATCATTACTGCATTTGTGTTCTAATACTTACATAAATGCACTACTCATAATGAGAAGCCATCTTACTAAATCGCAGTTATCATTGACTGTCAACAAAATCTGCATTTGTCATTCACAACATCCACACCGTAGGGCTGGCATTTTTCTTTGAAACTTCTAACTTGCTCTCGCTCAATAAGCACTCAGACTTAGACAGACTTGAAATTGGTTTACTTCAATACAGGGACGGTTCAAGCAATTCAACTCAATTCAAATAAAAAATGCATGTTTATATGAGTGCCTTCACTAATATATAATGTGTGCCAGAAACAAAGCTGGCAGAAAAAGAAATCGATCACTTAAATAAGTAAATAGATGAAGCAAGAGAAGAATCTTTTTTATGTGAAAACCCTGGAAAAGAAAAAAGTACCAGACATACCCCAGTCAAAACCACTTTCACTCATACTTATAAATTGCCAAGGATCACTTTCCCCCAAACTTAGAGAAGGCATAAATGAGTTAAAGTTGCATGTTCATATGAATCTGGATTATGGCAACACAATAATGTTGAGTAATGGGGATGTGACATTACTCCTTTGGGAGGTCAAGATGACCACATGCAAAACTACAAATTTTAAGTGAGTTGAGTTCTAAGGTGATGTAGCTTGCATTAGGAAACTGACTCAAAGAGGAAAAGATTGTTGAAGCTTTGTTAGTAAGTTGAGCCTTGCATTCAAACTTTCGCATTCGATAGAATGTCAAACCTCACTACGATATCCTTCAACACATCAAAACAGGACGTAATAGAAAATGGTAAATTTAGCGGACTAAATATTTCTCAAACATCTATTACAAATTTCATTACTTGCCACATAATAGAGTAGAAGATCACTCAGTTATCTAATTTCACCCAAACAATATACAAGAATATTTTTATAAGGATAATAAACTAAAATCAACCAACATTCATAACAAGCGGAAATAATTTAACTGAAACTTTTAATACTAAACTACAGAGCATCTAAAACATCAAATATTAAAATCGTAACATAATATTTAATGAACTCCCTCAAAACTTATTTACACTAGCCTTCCTCACAAAAACTTCTAAAAAGAAGCAAAAATTTACTCTTCCAACTAATCATTTCTCTTCCCTGTAAAACAATTAATTTCATCTAATAAATCATAAGACTCAACAAGATAACTAAGTCTAATACATAATTTAAATATTGAATGACATAATTAATATGCATGCCAATCTAAAATAAGTAAAACAGACATATATACATATGATCAACTTTATTATACATCTGGCAGTTTTAAAATTTAGTTTATAGCATTTATAAGAAACAGGATTTGTACATTTGCAGGTATAATATATATATATATCACAATATTAACTTTAGAACATGTCATGTATAGTTGTCAAGATTGTTGGCTAATATAACTAACTCAAAAGCTACATTGATGACTCTTTTGCCTCTATAGAGGACCATTTTGCCCAATTTCATATCATTTAATGACCATTTTGCCTCACTTTATATCATTTGAGGACTCTTTTGCCTCTCTAAGACTCTTTTAATTTAAACCAATGCAAGTAACATCATAATAAATGGCCAACCCAAATCCTATCACATGACATTTCTCAACTACGCCTGTTTTAATATCTGCAATTGTCATTTAGCAATTAATACATAATTTAACTATATAAAATGACTAGAAATAAAATAGAACTGCTTACTTAATAAAAGAATATCAGAAGAGTCAGCACATAATCAATAGTTCAATTAAATTACATATAAAAACTTTGTTTCTTTCGCAAAATGAAGAATTTATAGTATTAACATCTAACATCATACACAAATAATAATATAAGGAAGAGAAAACTTATTTTCTATATTAAAATTGCAAATAATATATCCAAAAATTTTCTGTATAATAATATAGACAACCCGAAATCTTTTTCGTACATATATTATATTGACCAGAAATCAATTTAATTTTTTATATTTTATAAAAGTTACACTCCCTTAAAATTTAATTTTGATGCTTAATTCATGCTTAAGCATAAAATTAGTAAAATTTGAATATTATTATGACATTTAAATCTACTTAAAATCAAATCTTGTTAATATTTCACTATACAATGCATAGACATATATCTAATTTAAATTCAATCTTAAAAAAAATTGATCTAACTTAAAATACTTAATTTAATTATCTTATGTTAACAAATTTATCAAATCTCATTTAAATTCAAAGATTTTATTATATCAATATAGATAAGCATAATTATTAACTTTAGTATATAATATAATTAAGAACTAAGTAAAATTATTACTTGGATTAATATAATCCCAACTTTAATTATCCTATCAATTATTTTATACTAATTAACATATTAAAAAAATTCTAATTTATAAAATACAGTAATCATTATATACATGTGATTTATTGTCTAACAAAATTTAACTAAAAATAAGAAATTGTTTACTTTAAATAACTTAATTCATTAATTTCTTATAATATTACAAAATATAATTATTTACCTAATCTCGTCACCATAAGCTAAAAGCTAACCCGACTCGCTCAAGTTGAAGTCAAGCAAATGCCAAACTGTGTTCGATTCGCCATCCCCTCTTTCTTGCTTGAGTCTACCCTACTTGGGTTTGACTTCAGATGTCGAAGCCTAACATGCTCGTAGCATAGCTGTCTAGTGCTGAAAGACGAGCCCTCGACCTAGCGCGCCCACACCCAGGTAGCCACCGCCCCGACTATGCCTCATAGCCCTAATTAGCTCCTCACGTTCCCTTTTTCTGCACTTGACTTTTGGGAGGAAACCAAGATCGGGAATGAGGAAATGGAGGAAAATCGAAATTTAATATTCCAATTACGCCATTCACTAATGCATGCCGGCCTAAGTGTGGCAATTCATCATTGCTACAATGCAAATGACGGGATTTAGGGGATAGTTAGAAATTTTCCTTCTCTCTTTTTTTCCCTAGATTAAGAAATATGTTTCCATCTTCATTTCTTTGACATTTTTCAAACCTTAAATTTGGTTAATACCTCAAATAATGTAGGAATTGTTAAAAGTCATTGTGAAGAAGATAAACATGATAATATAAGAAAATGAAATTAGATAATGTGTAATTGATCTCATATTTTGATTATAGGAAAGAAGCATAATAAAAGAATTGATTAAATGATCATTCCAATAAGCTTGTCCGATCAAGGTGATCTTTTAACCAAGCACGATAGTGAAGCAACATCTGCTTCTAACAATGTCTCTGTCAGATAGACAGACCATACCATATTATAAATCATTATGACAAACATTTAATGAAACTGACAAATCAAAGTTCCAATGATTGAATTAATGTAAAATTATTTTGAGAAGAATAATGGATGAAATTTGTAGAGGCCTAAAAATGATAATAATTGACAATTATTTTGCATCATATCCTTGCTCATCACAGTTTATATCACTTAAACGCTTGTGGAAAAGAGAAGTCCATGCAACCAGTTCTACAATAGCTGGTTGCCAGAGGTGGCTACTGTAGCTACTGCAAAGTCGTAATCTCTTTCCTCATGCCACGTGGGACCTATGTGCAACATGGATACAGTCAATCAAGCAAGCTAGTTTAGCTAGGCTTGGCTCGATCTGTGGACCACTTGGTTTAGAACCTTGCAAACATTCACTTTCGGCAGACTAGGAGTAGTTGAAATCTTTTATGATATAATCATTTTAATAGTGAATTATATTATTTTGAGCTCGCTTGATAATTCAAAAAACTTTCGAAGTAAAATTTGGCATCAATTCACTTATCCTTGAGTTGCATTAAAACTTATACTTTTTCTCAAAACTAAGCATGGTCACGAAGACATTATTTTATCCAAATAATAATTCATTTTAAGATTTAGTTTTTATTTTATTTTTTTAATTAAGAGACTTGGCTTAACTGAAGAAATTGACTCGAAAACAATCAATTTCAACTCCACTAGAGATCAAAATTTTCATTTGCAAATTGAGGCTTGCTCGATAAAACTGACCTGATATCAACTGAAAAGAAAAAAAAGTCTGCTTAAGACATGCAATCACAAAAACACAAAGCATGACAACAACATGATAAAAATATAAGGTAATAACTAATTCAAGGAATCAATTCTTTTATCCTGATATTTCAGTTTTATTAACAAATGTTCTAGATAAAAATGATAAGAACCTAGTATAAAGCTCAGTATATCATGTCTTCACAGATTCATCAACTATAGAGAAAAAAGTTAAAGATCATTTGGCTAAAAAAAGCTGAAGCAACAAGTCCCTTGTTCAATAAATTTTGTTTCCGTACAAGAAGCCTACTTACTTGAGTGCAAGCCTGGCGGCTAACTGTTTATCTTTCAGTCTGATGCAATACTGCCAGGTGCTGCTTGCAAAATTGTGTGCTCCAAAACCATGTAGTTGCCTTGGCATCTGATTTTGCTCATCACGATCAATGAGTAACTGAAGCAATTGGTCAGATGCTCCATTACGTAAACACCGATCAGATAAAGCAAGGGCATCCATTAACTTTCCTTCATTTATTAACCTTCAAAATTAAAAGAGAATAAAGTATAGGAGTTCACAACACGTGAGCTTTAGTAACAATCAGTTTCCATTTACATAGCAAAATGCATGTCATTAATGGGATGGCCCTACTAATTTAGAAAAAAACATAGGAATCATAATGGTGAATATTTGACAATTAAATATCATTTTCTTGACAGTTGCTAGAAAGCATATCAAATAAAGAAATCATCAAAACATTACATGGAAATAAATCATGTTAATCATTGCAGTTCATGTTACGTTAAAACTGGGTTCATTCACACCACCGATATTATGTACAAATTGAACTAGACCTTTTATACAGTCAGCAAACCATTCTAACTCTTTTACATTGCCTATGAATTCTACTTCACAAGACCAAAAACTGAAACAGTCATCAAAACTATGATACATAATTAAAATTCTCTCTCATAATCAAAAAAGATAATTAATCATAGGGGCTTATATCTATGAGAAACTTTGAAAGCTGATCACAATGTCATCAAAAAATAAGAGTGAAATCTCTAGGTAGTGTCTAATCTAAAATTTAATCTGCTTTTGAAAATTTAACTTGGAATCATAGACCCTCCCAAATGAGTCGGGCATGAATTTTCAAAGTATAGAAAAATTATTTTTTTAAGCTACAGTTGATGCACATAACTAAATTACATATAAAAATAAATGATAATAATAATTAAATGTTCAACAATAAAAATGAAATGAACTCAAGAAATGTCACATAGGTGAAAAGGTTAGCATTAATATATTTATAATAACTCATACAAGTAGGATAACAAAGCTGAGGCCATGTATAAGTAAAAGGGTCCTCATGCGGATGTTTGTATGATAACTTGAACAAATAAGGTGAGAAATGTAAATTCATATAAAAATAAGCGACCTAAAGTTGATATATTTATCATAACTTTCATATATAATGCAATAAAGGTGAGACTATATGGAAGCAAAATAGTCCTCATATAACATGTTTATGATAACCTGAACATATAGGATGAAAAGGAATGTACAAAGGGAGAGGAGAAAAAAGAGTCTTAAATATATATCCTTCGGAATAGGCTTTTAAATCTATAATAAACAGCTTAGGTTTGATAAAATCCACTATCTTATGATGGCAAATAAACCTAGAACCACATACGAGCAATATTCTAAAGCTAAAATAAAAAATGTCATATTAAAATAAATAAAATAAAAGATTACCCTCAAATGTTGATACCTATATGTTTTACTACTGCAAAAAAAAGGATAGATAAAGCCATAGTCAGGTGATCTAATTTTGACATTATTTTAATGTTTTGAGCGTATAATTTTGAGTATAATATTCAAAAAGACTATAGACAATGTAAATTAGAGACAAATTCTAGTATGTTGAAATTTTATAAAATATATAAAAGCTCTTTAATCCATTTAAATTTATGCACACATTCGTATTAATAATTATGAAGAATCTTTTAGATGATTATGAAGGTGTAGTTATGTTTTTGACAATTTAGTCCATCTATTTTTTTTACCAAATCGATCCTGACTGGTGAAATCAGGATAAGTATTCAATACAAGTACATTTGACTGAATTGCCGATCTCTATCATATCTCATGCATGAATGAGAATAGGACAAAATGAAACGTGACAAAAAAAGATATTAAGAAAGGTTTAAATTGAAAATAATTACAAAAGCATAACTGGATTTAGAAATGATGTTAGAAATGGGATGAATCTAGACATGAATGCTGCAAAACAATAAGTCAATCCAATTGCGAGTAGTCAATTTAATGGAGTTCTAATATAATCTATGCATGATATAATCAACACAATAATCACAGCACTAAACAGCTTTATCCCACTACTTGAGAATGGTTACATGAATCCTTTTTCTCCATTGTGTTCTATTAAATGTCATATTCTCAATTAATTCTAATAAAATAAGGTCAATTTTTAAACTTCCTAACCGAGTCTTTTGAGTCTACATCTACATATCTTAACATAGGCCTAATCAAATACATCTACTCTCCTAACTAGGTCATCGGACGGCTGATATTTTATGTGATAAAACCATCTAAGGAGACTCTCTAATCTTATCTGCCGCTAAAGCTTACTCCAACCTATTCACAAATATATATTTGTTTCTCATTTGTTCTACTAAATGTCATATTCTCATTTAATTTTAATAAAATAATGTCATTTTTTATACTTCTTAATCAGTCTTTTTAGATCTACATCTACATATCTTAATATAGGCCGAATCAAATACATCTACTCTCCTAATTAGGTCATTGAATAGTTAATCTTTTATGTGACCAAACTATCTTAGGCGACTCTCTCTAATCTTGTCGGCCATTGAAGCTTACTCCAACCAATTCACAAATATATTTGTTTCTCATTTTTCCTCTAAGTGTACAGTCAATCATCCACCTAAGCATCCTAATCTCTACAACACTTAACTTTATTGTAATAAGTCGAGGAAACAAATATATATATATATATATATATATATATATATATATATATATATATCTAATCCAACCGTAGCAACCATTTGCTTGAATAAATAATCAAAGGGGAGCTCGGTTCGTTTTTAAGAACCCCAATGAGAGAGAGAGGAACGGAGGAGAAAGAAGGGAAAACCTATGTGCTCCTAACCGAGCTCCGTGTATTTCCCAAGGAAGGAGGAGGGAACTCTTGAGAACGACGGGAGGAAGGGAGATGCGATGACGGCGTGGAGGAGAGAGCTAAAACCACATGATGGAAGAAGAAAGAGGATAGTTGGCGCACATGACAAGCGACCAGAGGAAAGGGGCTTAGGACAAAATCGAGAGGAATAAATAAGGTAAGGGTTTAGGAATTTCTAAATTTAAAGTTTTTATTTTTAAATTATAAATGCATTGTAAATTCTGAAATCTCCATTTCAATCCTCAATAATGATTGTTAAAATTATTAAAAAAAATTGATGCGAAGATGAGAGATTCAAAGGTGATAAACGAACTTTACAAATTTATGGGTACGATTCTATGATTTTAAATCTTATATGATGATATTTACTCATATTAAATATTATAAAAAAAAGTATGAGTATGTAGAACATTAAATAGTTGATTTATGCACCATGCAAATTATATTTTTAGTTTAATTATCTTATAATTACAATTGCAAAATAAATGAAACTTTAAACCCATGCTAATTTATAATACCGTTAATTAATTATAAATCATTTTAAGAGGAATGATAAATATTAAATGAAAGTAAAATTAAGAAAATTAAAGTATTTTAGATAAATATCGATCATTTAAATATGAATGTGAAATTATTTGAAAATTTTAATGTCTCTAATGAACTAGTAAAATTATAAATATTATAACTATGAGTATTGATTAAGTTAATGTTTTTAATCATAAGAACTTCAATAAAGGAAAAAAATATTAAAGGGAAGAAGATTCAAGAAGAAGTTCGCAAATTAAAAGAATTACGTTTCTACATTTATAATAAAATATCTTTAATTCTCGTGATAAAATATTTTACGATGACTTTGTACTACAAGTCTGATTTATTTTTCTATTTCTTCATAAATTGTAATGATTTTCTGCTTCTTCACGTCAATAATAAATTAACGCTGACCATATCATTCATTTCATTGTTATAAAGTTTAACTAATTTACATTAATTAATACGATAACAGATAAATTATATGTTATGAATGCAAGTGGAGTTCACCTTATCAGCTTCGACGCAATATACCAAACGAAAAGAAATAAAACGACAAAGAATGGATTGTGGATGAGTTTTGATAAAAGTTTTTTTTTGGTAAAGGTTTAGATGGTGACTCCTAAAATAGTTGATAAATATAAAAGTAAATTTCACAAGAAATATTTATTTGTACATACCTCCTATATATTTGATAGTTTGAGTAATTTCTTTCATGTACATGTTATAAAAAATAAAATAAAAAATTAACATACATACTAATTCTACTTTTCTTATATAAATAATCAATGAATTTATTCAATCTAATTATTTTTTTTCGCGATCCATCCCAACCAGATAAATGATAAATATATTGTTATCACCATGTAGATTTCAAGATAGATTTATTATGTTACATTATGTTTTAAATTGTATTTCATGAATTAAGATATACAAAATTGTTAATGGTACATCAGAAAATTCTTACGACGGAAACATATCAGGAAATTTTGTTTAAGATTGAAAATGTTAAGAAGATTTTCTTTATCCGTCCGCCAATTCCAAGCTCCCGTGCCGAAGGACAGATATATACATAAATAAAAGATAATCACCATGAATTTATTCAATTGTTAGTTGTTTATTTTTTAGAACCATCCTAACTATGGATGATAGATACATGTTTATCAGTAGAGACTTGTAAGATAATATTTTATGTTATATAATTTTTAAATTGTATTTCATAATTAAGATATATGTGAAAATTGTTAATACATCAGTAATTCTTATATGACGGAGAAATATATTGTGAAATTTTGTTTAAAATTGAAAATGGTAAGCTTTTATTATCAATCGCCTGCTCCTCGCTGATATTCCAAGCTCCCGCCAGTCAGCGACATTTATGTTTCTTCCGCCAACATTCAAGACGTAAAGTATTGCAATACTCGCTCCCATCTTACAAAATTTTCCCTTAAGTCTAAGCATTAATTTTCAATCATACAATAGGCCCGATGCATTAATTTTCCCTTAAGTCTAAGCATTACTTTTCAATCATACAATAGGCCCGATGCATTCATCCACTTCAACCATCCAACTTGAATTCTACTACTAACATCCCCATCAATTTTCCACCACTTTGAACAACAAACCCAGGAATAAAACCTTCACTCTTTTTAATGACTTGATCACTCATTATCACAACTCTGCCACTAGATTTCCTACAACGACACTCAATGTAATCGCTTTTAGATCTACTCAAATAAAAGCCTTTAGACTCTAAGGCTAGCCTCCATAATTCAAGTTTTCCATGAACAACCACTCTAGTCTTATCAACAAAAAGAATATCATCAACAAAAAGAATACACCAAGGTACATCCTCCTGTAAATGTCTAGTAAGAACATTCACAATCAAGGCAAAAAAAGATGGACTTAAAAGCCTATCCTTGATGTAATCCAACTGAAATAGAAATATACAAGATCAATCCTCCTAGTGTTTGAATATAGGTAACAACTCTAGTGTATATATCATGAGTGATTTCAATATAAGTAATATTAACTCCATTCTTTTCCAAAACTCTCTAAAGCACATCTTTTGGACCTTTATCATATGCTTTCTTTAAATCAACAAATATCATATGTAGATTCTCCTTTCTCTCTCTCTATTTCTCCATCAAACCTCTCAACAAATGTATAGCATCCATAATAGACCTATCTAGCATAAATCCAAATTAGTTTTGAAAAAATTTTATATCATGTAACAACATATGCTCAATTACTCTCCCATAATTTTAACATATACCAAATAAACTTAATTCCTCTATAATTTGCATACTCTTGTAAATCACCTTTATTCATACAATTAGTAACCAACAAACACTTTCTATTCATCTAGCATCTTTTGTCTTTTAAATAATATTAAAAAAATCAATAACCAAACAATTTTGATATCTCCTAAATAATTTTACACTTATATTAGAATACCATAAAGTCCCGCTGCTTTCCAAACTTCATTTTCTTTAAAACCTCTCCAACTTCGATTTTACTAATATAACGATAAAAATAAAAAACTCTATTTTCATTTAGAATACTAAGGTGGCTAATGCCAATCATATTCTTACAACCTTCATTTAAAATTTTATCAAAATATCTCATCCACCAATATTAAATATCATCTTCTAATAAAATACTTTATAATATTCAACTTTATGAACTTCACTTGAATTAAATATTTACTTATCTTAACTCTTTATTTAGCTAACTTATACATACATCTTTCTCCTTCTTCAATATCGAATTTATTATATAAAACACTAAATATTAAATTTATTGCATCATATATTATTTTCTTAGAATCCCAGACCATTTTATATCTTTCTCAATTCTATGAGTTTTCATATCTAAACTAATCTTTATAAGAAAACTTCTTGTTTTTTATGTTCTTGAATATCTAGACTCCACCATCTATTTTTAATAGATAGTTTTCCTTTTGATATTCCTATCACACTTTTTGTAACTTGCTTAATCTAACTTGTTATTTTTTCCCACGTAACATTAGCTTCCTCATGAACTACCTAAATTCTAAGATCTTGTATTTTCTAAAAATATTTTATTAGAACTCTTTAAGTATCCTCATTTTAAATCCAAAACTAATAGTCGATGCTAGGTAATCAAACTTTCACTCGGAATGATCTTACAATCTTTATAATCTAAATAATATATTTTTCTTATCAAAAAATATTCAATCTATATATTACTAGGTTTATTCTTATGAGTGATAATATGCTCATTTTTTATTAAATAAAATATTAGCAATTACTAAATAATAAGCTAAAACAAAATCCAATATAATCCTACCTTATTTATTGGTCACTCCAAACTCATAGCCATTGTAAATATTTTTAAGAACTTCTACCACTCTACCACATATTCATTTAAATATCCTCTAATAAAAGCTTTTTCTTCAAGAGATAACCATTTTATTAATTCTTTTAGGTCACTCCAAAAATTTTCTTTTGAGCATACATCTAAACCTGCATGAGCGGCATAAACACTTATAACATTAATAATCTTAGCATCAACAATCATTTTTAAAACTATAATTATATCTTCAATCCTTCAAGCTCTTATATATAATCACACCTACACTATTTCTAGTATGACTCCTATCTAAATGTAGAGTTTAAAACCTAAACTATTAATCTCCTTAGCCTTCTCCCAGACTCGTTTAGTTTTTTGAATAATTTATCTTCCTATGAATCATAATATTTATTAATTCTATTAATTTACTTTAAGAATGCATATTCCAAATTTCTTATCCTAATTTTAGTTTTATAGACTAACTTATTGTCTGCATTCATCCATAATGTGGGCTTGTTTATTTAACACTATACTAGGGGGTTGATGCAGCATAATAATTAGTATTAAATCAATAAATGTATATATTTACAAGTAAATAAGCATGAAGAAATGACACACAGAATGAATAGTAAAACATCTTGGCTGACCATAGAAACAAAAATGTTAATTGAGAATAATTCCAATAGAAGTGGGGAAGTTATACCTTAAGAGTTGCATGATATTATGATTCCAAGTTTTCAGGCGGTTGACAAAATGGCATTTTTTAAAAAGTCATCTTCAAGTGGTGAGCTGAGATCTTAGTTTGATGATGAAGCAGATCAATATTTAAAGATATTTAAGGATATTTAAGACTTTCAAGCAACAAGCAATAAGAGACAAGTAAGCCCACTGTTACGGACGATTGGTTGTTGAAAATTGAAAAGATTTTGAAAGGTATGGTTTGCCCTAATAATATAAGAATATCATTAGCAACTCCTGTGTTAGAAGAGTAAGATATGGTGGCAAGCACAACCCTTAAAAGTTTGAGATGGTGTCCTTACTGATGATTGAATGAGATGATTTTATAGAAGTATTCAAGGACAGTTTTATTTAAAGATCAGCTAATTGAAACTACATGATAAATTCTTTTACATGAATCAGGGTTCCAAGATAGTTACGTGATATGAGGTAGATTTCAAAACCCTGATATGCTCCTTATTATATTAGTACATAAGACAAAAAAATATTTCCATTGCCTTTTAAAAGGTTTAAGAAATAAGTTGAGATTGGTTTCAGCACAAATTGATATAAATAAACTCACAAATTTAGTAGAAAGCGCAAAAAAAGTTGAACATGAGCTGAATTATTTAACAACGAATTGAGAGCAACCTATAGGTAAGAAATTTTGATAAAGGAGAACATTTCAAAAGAAGAAGTTCAAGTTTGACAATAACCATAAAACAGATACAATCTAAGAAGCCATTATGTGATTAGTGCCAACATAGACACTTTGGTAATGCCCTTTTTATTTTAGAAAGTGCTACAAGTGTGACGAAGCCGGAACCACAAGATGGATTATTCTTTGGAGAAGAAAAATAACAACCCACGATGATATCAGGGACAAGCTTAGCCAAAAAAATTCTTAGAAGGTAATAATAAGTCAAATAAGACTTCGTTCTATGGAAAATCATTTGTACATGTAAGAGTGCTAACAAGTGAAAACAAGAGTTTTAGATATCACACCACAAGAGGCCAAGAAATCAGAGAAATTGGTTACATGTACGCTCTTGATTTCTATTTAATTTTGTACAGCTTTATTTTATTCTAGTACTTCACATTCATTTATTTCTATAAAATTGCATATCTGTTTATAAATTTAAAATGTATGTTTTGTACTTAAATTGTGTGTTATGATACCTTCTAGAAATAATATATATGCAAATAAAAATATTTTGTGATTATTGAGACTAAAGGAAAAAAAATTAATGACATAAATGATTGTAATACTGAAAATATCCTATAATGTGATTTTGGGAATGAACTGATTAATTAGACACTTTGCCACTATTGAATGTTAGAAGAAAAGAGTTAAGTTTGATTTGCCCAATGAAAAATTATTTTATTCTTCCAATAGAAAGAATGATTTATTCCCTAGTCAATGTATTAAAAATTCATAAGTAGATGAGAAGTGGATAACAATATTACTGACAAAGATTGAGGTGCTAACTAAAGATGTCTAGAAGTTAAAATTATCCTAATTATAAGAAAATTTCTTATTGTGATTCCTGAGTAATTATCTAGACTGACACCAAAAAGAGAAGTTGAATTTGAGATTAATTATAGCCAAAAACATTAGCATTATACAGATCTACTTACCGAATAGTTTCAAAACAATTACAAGAGAAAGATTCATTAGACAAAATAATTCGCCTTGGAAAGAAAATACAACAACAACAATAGCTTTTATCCCACTATGTGGGGTCGGCTATATGAATCATTTTTCTCCATTGTATTTTATTATGTGTCAAATTATCATTTAATTCTAATAAACTAAGATCATTTTTATACATCTTAATCAAATCTTTTTAAGTATACCTCTAACTTTTTTAACATAAGGCAAATCTAACACATCTACTCTGTAATAACCGGAAATCAGAAGAAAAAAAGAAGAAAAAGAAAAAAAATAAAATCCATCCGTAGCGACGAATGGCTTCGAATAGAATAATCAAAGGGGGAGCTCGGTTTCGTTTTGCCGAAACAGAACTCCCAAAGCAACGAGAGAGAAAGGAAGAGAAAAAGAATGAAAGGTCGAGCGGAAGGGAAACCTTGCGTACGTGCGTGCCTTAGTCGAGGTTTTGGTTTGCCGAAATAGAAACCTCAAACGCACGCGAGAGAGGGAGCGAGGGAGAGAGGGAGAAGGCGGCCTCGTGCGTCCATGCCCTAGTAGAGTGAGGCGGCTCCACTGCCGACATCGGTCAAGCTCTCGTGGTGCACAAGAAAGGAGATAACCTGTGGGGAGGAAAGGAAGACCGCGTCGCGTGACATTAGAAGCGACGGGGCTTAAGGCAAACCGAGAGGTAATTTTATTCTTTCTTTTCGTTTTTTTTTTATAAAGGAAATGCAATTATATTATATAGGTTTCAATTTCAAAAAGGAGTGAAAACCCAAATGTCCATTTTACTATATAAATGTTTACATAATTATTTCAATATATAATATATATTTCAATATATAATATATATTTTAATAAATCATAAATATGCTGAATAAATATGTTGAATGATTTATGAGAATAATTAAATTGAAACTTATAAATGAAATGTTAGAATTGAAGCTTATAATTTAGATGGATGTACTAAAAATATGATTAATGGTATGAACAGATGGAGAGCATAATTCTACCTTTATTTAAGTATAATACAAATCAAACTTAATTATTTAAACATATTTATAGAGTAAAAATGATTATATTACATGCATATTAGTATGATCATAATCTAAATTTAGTAATGAATAAAGTGAAATTGATAATTGATAAAAAATTTAATAAATTAAAATATTTTAGATAAATATCAATCATTTAAACAAGAATGAGAAATTATGCGGAAAAATTTAATGTCTCTAATGAACTAGTAGAATTATGAATATTATGTTTCAATATATATGAGTATTGATTTAGTAAATGTTTTTAATCAAAGGAACTTCAATTAAAGAAAAAAATATTAAAAGGAAGGAGATTCAAGAGAAAACTGTAAATTAAAGTGGGTAATCATGTTCCTACATTTATGGTGAAAATATCTTTAATTCCTTGTGATGAAATGCATTTTTATATGATTATGATTTTTTCTTGTACTACAAATTATTATTTATTTTTCTGTTTCTTCATGTTGAATAATCTTAACGCTAACATATCATTACTTCACATTTCATAAAGTTAATTGATCGTTAATTATAAATTAATACGCATGTATAAATCAGATGATATGAACGATACGCTGAAAGTGGAGTTCCCCCCACGACGAATGCACTGCAAAAAGGCCAATGGAATCGACAAATGATAACGACCACTTCCTTTCACGAAGAGCCGCTTAACCTACACTAAAATGGTTAATAAATGTAAAGTAAAGTTTATAAGAAATATTCATTTATACACTTCCAACACGTTCGATTGTTCGTTAATTTCTTTACGATACGTTATAACAAAACTATCACGATAAGTAGTTATATTTTTTTTTTTACTATAGGAAAAGATAATTGACCCAATCAATTTTTTTCAATTAATTGTTTATTTTTTCGCAGAATCATCCTAACATAGATGATGATATGCATGCGATGTAGATAGACTTGAGAGAAAGTATTTTACATACTGATCATGCTTTTAAATTATATTTCATATGAATTTTAAGATATATGCTGGACAAATTATTAATCAAGGCTACATAGGATCGCATATGATTGGAAAACATATTGTGAAATTTTGTTTAAGATTGAAAATATTAGGTAAGGCTTTTATCCATCCAATCGTCTGTCCCGCAGATTCTACAAGCTCTCTCTACCGGGCCGACAAGAGTGATATCGAGGCGAGATTTGATATTTAGGGACATAAGTATGATCATAATCAAGCCATTGGAAGATGATAAATTTTATGAATCGATTGATACATATGATTATATTGATTGATGTAATGCTTATAATTAATTTGCTTCTGCTATGAAATCAATTCAAGATGCTATGGGTGAAAATAGAGACAAACAAATTTGTGAAACTCCCTTCACTAGCTCTAGATGCATTTACACAGATGATAGAAGCAATGACTCAAATGATAAGAAATAAGCATACTCAAGCTAATAGAAGTGGCAGGATTACTATGGACAAATACCTGAAATTATTTCAAGATAATTGCAAAAGAAGTTTGAAGGAAGGTCTTGCAATCTTATTTTATGGGAGGACTTTGTGAAGACCTTTAGATCGGTTTGTACCCTCTCGGTGAGACAAATGCAGACAAGTTCATCGATTGGTATAGGGAGATCGCATCATACAAGATGAAGTAATTTACAATGCTTTCGAAGCACTGATATCAAATGAAAAAAAAATGTCATATATTTCTATCCTGACTAAAGGAGTAATGACATTGATTTCTCTTGGTATTGATGACTACTGGAAGGAGTAGAAGGATAGAATTGGATTTGCAGTTTTACTCGGGAGAGAGATTGAAGAAGAGAATGATGACAAAATCTGCATGTAATATTCAATCTAAAAAATCAAACTAAGCAAGTCATATACTAATGACAAGAAGTAGTATACATGCCCAAAATGTAAAAAACACATAAAGAAGAGTCTCGTGCACAAACACTTTTATGCCATCGCCAGACATATGGTGAAATCTTGTTCTATTCAGTCGAAATCTTCAACCGAACAGTGTGTCAACCTCCTCGAGGATTATTGATAGAAGGATGATCAATCAAGCATTGGCCCATCTAATCGAACCAGTAATAATAACCCGAAGTTTATACACTCACGCAGCAAGAAGCAAAAGGCTTGTCTGATGTGATTACATGTATGTTTTATTTAAATTAGCATTATTAAAATTTTATATAGTGCTAGATATATTTATTTTATATATCAACTCATTTATAGGTATTATCTCTATTCAAAATAAATCAATTAGAGTTTTATTTGATCGCATCACATTCATTTATATCCGGCGAATGTGGAAAATTGAAAAGTTATAAATATTATAGAAGATTTTCTACGAAAGCCAAATGTCTAATATGAATGCTAGAAATTTTTGCGGTCAACTCAATATCTATAAAAGAAGTTAGATGCAAATTTAATAAAGATCATAATATATGAATTTGATTTGATGAATTGACAATATCTAAACATTACGCTACTATGACAGAGAAATAAATTCAATATTCGAAGAAGAATTCAAATTTGTGAGATAAAGAAGATACATGATGGCTGAAAATTCAAAAGATGCTAGAAAAAAGGCTACAAGATTTTCGCTTCGATGATGTTATCAAGAGGAAAAGAAGAAGATATACCGAAAGTAAAGGAGTATCCAGAAATTTTTCTGGATGATTTACCAAGTTTACCTCCAATCAGAGATATATATTTCTTTATTGATTTAATTCAATATGCAAAACCCAGAAGAAAAAATACCGTGATGAAACGACGAATTACAAGAGTTGAATCATCTCAAAATTATTGGAGAAATGATTTATCAGGCCTAGCACATCTCCTTGGAGAGCTCCTATATTGTTTGTGAAGAAGAAATATGAGAGCTTAAGGCTATGCATCGATTATAGAGAACTTAACAAACTCACATTTAAGAATAAATATCCCTTACCAAGGATTGATGATCTTTTTGATCAACTAGAAAGAGCTTCACTATTTTCAAATATTGATTTAAGGTCGGTTTACCATCAGCTTAGGATCAAAGAAAAAAATATACCAAAGACTGCATTCAGTACAAGATATGGGCATTATAAGTGGACGTTTTGGCTTAACAAATACTCCAATCAGATTTATGGATCTGAATAGAATCTTTAAATCCTTTTTAGATTCATTTGTGATTATATTCATAGATGATATTCTAATTTATTCCAGAGATGAAGAAACTCATGAAAATTATTTTTACATTATTTTGCAAACTCTGAAAGGAAATGAATTATATGCAAAATTTTCAAAGTGTGAATTTTTTTTAAATAACATCATATTCTCGCACATGATTAAGAAGTGAAGTGATGGATCGAGTAAAATCGAAAGAAATGAATGCATCAACCACCGTCACGTAAGTCGAAATTTCTGGATCGACGGATATTACGGAGATTTGTTGAAGATTTTCACAAATTGCCACGCCACTATCTGCTAACTCGTAAAGTAGTTTGAATGGCCGATCGAAATGACTTTTCAAAAATGAAGAATTATTTAATGAGCGACCAAGATATCTATTCCATCGCGACGAAAGATTTTAAATTTATAATGCATCATTAAGAGGTTTGGGATGTACTTACGCAGAATGGAAGAGTGGTATCGAAATCAAATATCATGAAAATAATTATCCAACTCATGATCTAGAGCTAACATCAGTTGAATTTGCATTGAAAATTTGGAGGCATTATTTATATGAAGGAGTGAAGTTTTCACAAATCATCAACATTTAAAATACATTTTTACTTAGAAGAAGCTAAATTTAAGGAAAAGGAGATGGTTGGAATTCATTAAGGATTATGATTTGCATATTCAATGTATTCGGGAAAGACAAATATAGTTGTTGATGCCTTAAGTAGAAAATCATCTAGTAGTACTATATGATTGATCTCTGAACAGGAGTTGATTAAAGAATTAGGAAAATTAAAAATTTCAATTATTAAATCTACAGATGATCATGTTTTATTGTTAAATCAAATGTTTATACAATCAAATTTGAAATACAGAATATAAGATATTTTGCCTCAAGATGATGACTTTCAAAAAATTTTAAATTTGGTAAAATAGGCCATACAGAAGATTTGAAATTGATGAAAAGGGATTACTGAAATATCATGGCAGAGTTTGCATTCCGTATGTTGGAGATTTAAGGAAAGATATCTCACATGAAGCACATTATTCTAATTATACAAGTCATTCAGGCAGTGGCAAAATATATCAAGATCTTAAGAAAATATTTTAGTGACAATGGAAAAGAGAGAATTAATTTTGTCACAAGTCAAATCGTCGATAGTAAATAACATCAAGTCGTGAATTTTACAACCGCAATCGAGTGAAAATAGAAAGATATTGTTATGAATTTTATTCTTACCTAGATCCGAAGTGCATATTATTTTGATTATCGATAGTTGACTAAATCGACACTTTATACCTATCAAACAATCGATGTCTTGAAAAGCTAAGAGGAAGTATGTTGATAAAATTGTGAAGTTATAGGCCAAAATCTATAAATGTCGACGGATAACCGATTTACATCTAAACTATAAAAAAATTCAAAACTTACGGTTTTTACTTTTCAAGATCGATTTCATCCTCAAACCGATAACAAGAACAATTCAAACACTCAAGATTTGCCAGATTCTTTGATTTTGGAAGAAATTAAAAATTCATTGCCTTTGATTGAATTTGTCATAATAATACTTTCAAGAAAGATATGACTCATAAAAGATTGTATAGTGCAAAACACCACTTTCTTGGAGACGAGTGAAAAGAATCATTAGCAGATGTAATGATGACCAAAAGATGACATTCGCGATGATTAAAAGTCGCTCAAGATAAAGAGGAAATATTATGACGCTAAACATCACCAAGAGTTTTGAGAGAATTTGTATTTCTAAAGTCAACCTCATGAAAGGATAAAATGATTGAAAAGTTGGAAAACCGAGCCACATTATATTGGTCCATATGAAATCTTAGAAAGAATGAGAAATCGCTTATATCGCTTCTTTACCTTCTCACACGCAAGAAATGCACAATGTGTTTTATATTTCTCTAAAAATATGTTATCATAAGAAACAAAATTATTGGCCCCATTGATAATCAACCCGATCTCACATTTGTGGAGGAGAATTACGATTTAATGATGTTAAGCATCTTGAAAAGGAAAATTCCAATTGTCGTGTCGTAAAAACATGGATCAACGAAGCTACGCAAAAGGAATCAAATGCGAATTTATCCTCATTTGTTTAATTAAATGTATTTTTATTTCTATTATTGTTATTAAATTTCGAGAACGAAATTTTTATAAGAGGGAAAGATTGTAATAACCGAAAATCAGAAGGAAAAAAAAGAAGAAAATCCAACTGTAGCGACGATTGGCTTCGAATAAAATAATCGAAGAGGGAGTTCAGTTTCGTTTTGTCGAAGCAGAACTCCCAAAGCAACGAGAGAGAAAAGGAGAGAAAAAGAAAGAAAGGTCGAGGGAAAGGGAAACCTTACATGCATGCCCTAACCAAGGTTTCAATTTGCCGAAACAGAACCCCCAAACGCACGCGAGAGAGGGAGCGAGGGAGAGAGGGAGAAGACGGCCAGGGCCTGCCCAAGAGTGAGGCTCCACCACAAATATCGATCTCAAGCTCGTATGACGACCGAGAGAGGATGGAACACCAAGGCATGGGAGGAAAGGAAGACTGTGTATGCTCGACATCGAACCAACGTTGGGGATTAGCAAACCGGTAATTTTATTCTTTCTTTTGGTTTTTTTAATAAAGGAAATGCAATTATATTATATAGGTTTCAATTTCAAAAAGAAGTGAAAACCCAAATGTCCATTTTACTATACAAATGTTTACATAATTATTTCAATATATAATATATATTTTAATTATATTAAAAGTTATGTAAATAAATCATAAATATGTTGAAAGATTTATGAGAATAATTAAATTGAAACCATAAATGAAATGCTAATTGAAAGTTTTATGATTTAATGGATGTAAAAATACGATTAATGATTTAATAATGGAAAACATATACTTGCTGAAGATAATACAAATCAAACTTAATTATTTAAATATATTTATAGAGTGAAAATAATTATGTTAAATGCATATAGTAAGATCATAATCTAAATTTAGTAATGAATAAAGTAAAATTGATAATTGATAAAAAATTTAATAAATTAAAGTATTTTAGATAAATATCGATCATTTAAATAAGAATAAGAAATTATGTGAAAATTTTAATCTACAACTAAGAATTATGAATATTATCATAAGAGAGGTAGTTATGTTTCAATATATATGAGTATTGATTTAGTAAATATTTTTAATCATAAGAACTTCAATTAAGAAAAAAAGCATTAAAGGGAAGGAGATTCAAGAGGAAACTACAAATTAAAGTGGGTAATTATGTTCTAAAATTTATGGTGGAAGTATTTAAATTCTTGAGATGAAATGTATTTTTATATGATTATGAATTTTTCCTGTACTGCAAATTGAGATTTATTTTCCGTTACGTGAATAATAACTGAACGCTGTAATTCATATCATTACTCCATTTCATAAAATTAATTGGTTAATTGCTATTATTAATTAATACGATAATCAGTATAAATCAGTATGGTATGAATGTGTATGTTGAAAGTGGAATTCACCCTCTTACGATCACGTGACGAATGCATCGCGACGAAAAGCGAAAGAATTCAGAATTGCCATCATTCCTTTGGATAAGTTTTGGTATAAATTTTCTTTTGGTAAAATTTTGGCGGTGACTACTAAAATGGTTGATAAATGTAAAAATAAAGTTCATAAGAAATGTTCATTTGTACATACATCCTATATGTTTGATTGTTTAAGTAATTTCTTTTATGTACATATTATAATAAAAACTGTCATGCATACTAGTTTAACTTTATTATTTACTATAGTGTAAAACTATAATTGACTCACTAAATTTTATTCAATTACTAGTTATTTATTTTTTCAGGTAATCATCCTAACTATGACGATGAATTAGTTATATTTATCGCCATAGACTTGGAGATAGTATTTACGCTTTATGTTGATTTATGTTTTAAATTATATTTAATATGAATTGCTAAGATATATATGACAAATTATTAATTGTTTGTGAATCAGAAGTGACTCTTATATGATTGGAGAAACATATTGTGAAATTTTGTTTAAGATTGAAAATGTTAGGTAAGGTTTTTTTTTATCCGACCGACCATCTGTTCCCGCCTTAGTATTTCAAGCTCCCGGGCCGGGTCGTGACATACTCTGCTAATCGAGTCATCATACGATCAATGCTTTATGTGGCCAAACCATCTAAGGTGACTCTCTCGAATCTTATCTGCACTGGAGCTACTCCAACTTTTTCTCGAACATACTCATTTCGCATTTCATCTCTAAGAGTAAAGCCACCCATCCACCTGAGCATCCTCATCACTGCAACACTTTAAGTCTTATGCTTCTTTTTTATTAGCCAACATTCTACACCCTAAATCATTGTAGGTCTTACCACCATCTTATAAAATTTTCCATTAAGATTAAACGATACTTTTTATATCACACAACAGACCAGATGCATTCCTCCACTTCAATCATCCAACTTGAATTCTACTAATAACATCTTCGTCTATTTCACCATCATTTTGAATAATAGAGCCTAGATATCTGAATCACTCACTCTTTTTAATGACTTGATCGCCCAATGTCAAAACACCACCACTATAACTTCTATAACTAAAATTACACCCCATATATTCATTTTTAGATATCCTTAAACGAAAACCTTTAGACTCTAAGGTTGACCTCTATAATTCAAATTTTTCTAGGACTCCCTCTCTAGTCTTATCAACAAGAAGAATGCCATAAAAAAAAGTATACACTAAGGTACATCTTCCTGTAAATGCCTAGTAAGAACATTCATACTAAAGCAAAAATATAGGGGTTTAAAGCTGATCCTTAATGTAATCCAACTAAAATAGAAAAATATTTTGTCAATCCTCCTAGTGTTTGGACACAAGTAACAACTCTAGTATACTTATCCTTAATGTCTTGGATATAACTAGTATTAACTCCTTTTTTTCTAGAATTTTCCAAAGAACTTCTCTTAGAACTTTTTCATAAAATTTCTCTAAATCAACACATATCATACGTAGATCCTCCTTACTACCTCTATACTTATCCATCAAACATCTCAACAAATGTATGGCATCCATAATAAATCTACCCGGCATGAAACCAAACTGATTTTGAGAAATTTTTATTGTAATAGTCGAAAAATTATCACCGAAAAAAAAAATTTCCAACCGACGACGATTAGCCACAAATAGAAGAATCGAACGGGGAGCTCAGTTCGGTTTACCAAAATCGAACTCCCAAGATACACGAGAGAGCGAGAGAGGGAGAAAGAGAAGAGGAAACCTTGCATGCGTGTCCTAGCCGAGCGAGTGAGATGCTGATGTCGAGCCATCGTCGAGCCGCCGAAAGCCTTCATCGATATCGTAGCATGTAGCCCCCCAATGAATGTGCCCGAGAAAAGGGAAGTTGACTGGGAGGATAGCACTAGCACGCGCGTGGAAGAGAGACGGCTCAAGCCCGTGCAGTTGTGACCGAGAAAGAAGAAAGAGGACATTTGGGCGCATGTGTGGCTATAGACGAGCGACGGGAGGAAAGGGGCTTAGGGCAAAAACTGAGAGGAATAAACAAGGTTAGGGTTTAGGGTTTAGGAATTTCTAAATTTAAAGTTTTTATTTTTAAATTATAAATTCATTGTAAATTCTGAAATCTCCATTTCAATCCTAAATAATGATTATTAAAATTATTAAAATTTGATGCGAAGACGAGAGATTCAAAGGTGATAAACGAACTTTGCAAATTTATAAGTATGATTTTATGATTTTAAATTTTATATGATGATATTTACTCATATTAAATATTATAAAAAATAATAATTTATGAGTATGTAGAACAATAAATAGTTGATTTATACACTATATCATTTATATTTTTAGTTTAATTATCTTATAATTACAATTGCAAAACAAATGAAACCTCAAACTCATATTAATTTATAATACCATTAAATTAATTATGAATCATTTTAAGAGGAATGATAAATATTAAATGAAAGTAAAATTAAGTAAATTAAAGTATTTTAGATAAATATCGATCATTTAAATAAGAATGATAAATTATTTGGAAAATTTAATGTCTCTGATGAACTGATAGAATTATAAATATTATCATAAGAGAGATAGTCATGTTTCAATATATATATATATACACTTAGATAAGTATGAGTATTGATTAAGTTAATATTTTAATCATAGGAACTTCAATTAAGAAAAAAAGTATAAAGGGAAGAAGATTCAAGAGGAAATTGCAAATTAAAGTGGATAATTATATTCTTACATTTATGATAAAAGTCTATTTATTTTCCTGTGATGAAATACATTTATACATAATTATGTCTTTTTCCTGTACTGCAAATTGTGATTGATTTTCTCATTTTTTCATAATAAATAAACGGCCTGAATGCTAGATCATATTTACTCATTTCACGTAGTTAACTGATTTATCGTTGAATCAATACGCATATAAATCAGATGCTATGAATGTGTATGTTTGAAAGTGGAGTTCACCCTCTTACAGATATGGACGAATGCACTGCCAAGTCGCCAAATGAATTGGTAAATGAATTGATTTGTCCTGGATGAGTTTTAGTAAGTTTTAGAAAGCTAGACGACGACTCAAAAATGATTGATAAATATAAAAGTCATAAATGCTCATTCACATACCTCCTATATGTTTGATTGTTTGAGAAATTTTTTATATATATATTATAACAAAATCATACTATTCTGCATTTCTTTCTTATTTTACTATAAAGTAAAAGATAATTCACCCAATCGAATTTTATTCAATCAGTAAGTTATATTTTTTTCGTGAACCATCCTAACTGATAGAAGGGGACATTTAACGCAGAGACTTCAAGAGATAGATATTATGTATTATTTGATTGATTAAATCAGATTTCATACGAATGCAGATATGTTATATGACAAATTGTTAATCAGTTGTGGATTGTAATAGCTTTTATATGAGTTGGAGAGACATTGTGTAATTTTGTTTAAGACTGAAAATATTACGTAAGATTTTCTTTTATCCGTCTGACCGTCTCTTCCCGCCTTTGTATTCCAAACTTCCGGGCTGAGTTGTGACATTTATATCACATCATAACCTATGCAAAATTACTCTCCCAAAATTTTAGTGTATGACACATCAACTTAATTCCTCTATCAATTGCACACTATTGTACATCACCTTTATTTTTAAATATAGGAACCAACAAACTCTTTCTCCACTCATCTCATCTTTTTAGTCTTTAAAATAATATTAAAAAGATTTGTAAGACAAGAAATTCTTTGATCTCCTAAACATTTTCACACTTCTATTAGAATACCGTAAAGTCCTACTGTTGTTCCACACTTATTTTCTTTAAAGCTTCTCTAACTTTAAATTTATTAATACGACGATAAAAGCAAAATTCTCTATTTTTGTTTAGTCTTAAAGTTGCTAAAATCAATGGTATTCTCAGATCCTTCATTAAAAAGTTTATTAAAATTACTCAACTTATTTTCAATATCATTTTCTAAAAAAAGCACTTTATGTTTTTCATCCTTAATATACCTTACTTGAACTAGATCTTTACTTCTCATATCTCTTTGCTTGGCTAACTCATACATACATCTTTCACCTTTCATATCCAATTTATCATAAATTACTAAAAGTTTACATTTTTCAGATCATATATCGCTTTCTTAATATCTACTAATTACTTTATATATTTCCCAATTCTATGAGTTTTTAAATCTAAACCAAGTTTTATAATAATTCTTCTTTTTTTTTTGAACATTTTGACTCAACCACCAACTATTTTTATTAAAACAAGTTTTTACTTTTGATTCAACAAGCACATTTTTTGCAACTTGCTTAATATCACATCCTACTTTTTCCCAAATAGCATTGGTTTGCTTATGAATATCTCAAATTCTAAGCTCTTGTAGCTTGTTCTTAAAAATATATTTTTATCAATCTTTAAGTATCCACATCTAAACTTAGGACAATAATTCGATTTATTTTTCATCTTCCAATCCTTTATCTTAAAATCTAAAAATAATAATCGATGTTGGATATTTAAACTTTCACTTAAAATGACCTTACAATCTTTAAAATCTAAACGATCTATTTTTCTTAATAGAAAATAATCAATGTGTTCTGCTAGATCCATTATTATAAGTAATGATATACTTATCTTTTTTCTTAAATAAAGTATTAGCAATTATAAAATCATAAGTTAAAGAAAAATCTAATATAATCCTACATTTTTTCATTAGTCAGTCCAAATTCATAGCCACCATGAATATTTTTAAAATCTTCTACAACTCTACCAACATATCCCTTTAAATCTCTTCCAATAAATACCTAGTCATTCCAAAATTTTTCTTTTAAGCATACATCCAAACATACTTGAGGAACATAAACACTTATAACATTGATAATCCTAGTATCAACAACAATCTTTAAAGCTATAATTTCATCTCCAATCATATTAATATTTATAATATTATTCTTTAAATTTTTATCTATAATCACACCTACACCATTTCTAATACGACTCATACCTGAATACCAAAGTTTAAACTTAAACTATCAATCTACTTGATCTTCTTCCCAACTCATTTAGTTTCCTGAATACATAAAATATTTATCTTCTTATGAACCATAATATCTATTAATTTCATTAATTTACCTATAAAAGTATATATATTCCAAGTTTCTAACCTAATTTTAATTTCATGAATTAACTTCTTTGCCCGCATCTGTCGATAATGTGACAACCCTTGCTTATTTAATGCTGCACCCGAGTGCTGATGCAACAGCCCTTGCACACTTTTCACTATATTCAAGCCATACAACGTGTCGCTTCCAGGGGACACCCTAGCATTAACGCAATGTTTTAAAGGATTTATGTCATGATTATTTTGACAAATTTTATGCTAATTGTCGACTGTCTATTGCAACACTCCACTTTTCACATCCGGGACTTGGGACCAGCAAAAGTAGTGTTACCAAAAATAACAAATATTATAACTAATGTTTGAGTCAAAATTTTATAATTATTGTAAGCTGAATAATCACCCAAGAATCTAAGTTAATTAAGAAACTTAAAGCTTATAGTTAAAAGTCAAAAAGATTTGATAGTGGTCAGTTTCTATACCAAGTTATTATGAAGCCAAATATATTAGACAGAATAAAAGAAGCTTAGAAAACTAATAAGTTTAAGAAGTTAATTGAACAAGTTCAATCAAAAAAGAAAATAAATAGTTATTGATGAACAAGGTGTTATTAAAAATAAGCTGCATCAATGGATACAATGTGATTCTGATTTATGATAAAAAGATTTGTAGGAAGATCACAACTCAAGATAATTCATTCATCCAAAAAGCATAAAAATGCATAAACATTTTGCAATTTGTGATTTGGTGGTCAAAATATTAAAAATAATATAATTGAATATGTGCCTGCTGTTAAACCTATCAAATTGTGAAGGCTGAAAAAGACAAAGACAACTATTATAGTTATTATCTAATTCAAAGTAAAAGTGGGAAGAAATTATAATGAATTTTATCATGGGATTTCTCAGATTCAACTAAGAAAATGATTGCATTTAGGCGATAATTGATAAATAGACTAGAAGTCTGTTTGTTTTTATATTAAGCAAACAAATTCAATTGGCAATCTAGCAAGATTGCAAGTGAAAGAGATTGTCAAATTATATAGCAAACCAAAGGTTATTGTATCAAACAGAGAAAAAATATTTATTTCTAGATTGTGGAAGAGTATTCTTGAAAGTTTAGATACAAAATTGCATCGTAATATAACATTTTCATCCACAAAGAGATGTCATGAGAAAGGATTATTCAAGTGTTAGAAGATTGGTTGAGACTATAAATAATAACTTCAATGGTAGTAGAGAGAATCACATTCCCATGAAAGAATTTGCTTAAAATAATTGTTAAATTTTCATTATTAAAATGGCAATCTATGAAGTACTATATGAAAGAAAATACATAATACCATTAAGCTATTTTCAAGTTGGAGAAAGATGGTTGATGGGTCTAGCATCAGGTGGTGAAACTACAAATAAAATAAAATTAATCAAAAACAAACTAAAAATTGATTGGGATTGATAATAGAAGTATAATCACTCAAAACATAAAATAGTGAAGTTTGAAATAGATAATTTTGTAATTTTAAAAATCAAAACTATGAAAGGTATCAATAAATTTCGTTAAGATAAAATGAAGTCTTAGATACATATCATCATTTGAAATAATTGAAAGAGTTAGTAAAATAGCTTACAAATTAACACTGCTACCAATTTATCTGATATACATAACAATTTTCATGTGGTAAAAGGGTTACATATTTAAAATAAGATGCAAAAGATTTGACCTACACTAATGAATCAGAAAAAACATTAGACTTGGGAGTTAAGAAATTATTAAAAGCTAAAGTGGAAGTATCAATTAGAAAAGAAGGCAACATGAGGAAGAGAAAATGAAAGAAGACAGAAGTTTACTCATCTATTTAAATGATTGCTAAAAAAATGAATTTTTAAAATTATATTGACTTTTTATGTGAATTCTAGTGGATAATTCTTCATATTAAGAATGGCCAGATAAAATAGTAAGGATTATGCACTTTTATATGATCATTTGTTCAAACAATTTATGATGAGATGAACCTCAATAGGGATCAAAATGGGGTTCCCGACTCTCGATCCTAGAAAGTTAGTATGATACAATTCAAATTTGCATCGAGGGTCATTGATTACAACCATGTCGGATTAAGTATAAATCTTATTAATGGCCATAAAAAATGGACTAGATGATGATCAAATGATATGAATATGCAAAAACTAATACATACATCATATATCCTAAGAGTATGGCTAATAAATATGAGATAGAAATGAAAAGAACAAGTAATTTCATATCAACAATTAACCATCATAGAATGATAGAAGATTAAACATTTTGACATTTAAGTGACACATTTTATTTCCATATGGGCAAATATAGTTATATATTATAATTATCTTTTACTAATGTATTTATAAAAGATAATCTTGATTTCAAATTTATGCACTAAACTAATTATATTTATGATTAGAAATTCTCATATTAATTCAAAAAATAGCATATATATTAATATCATTTGGTATTTGATATCATATATTATAATTATTTATCTCACTGAACTTCGAATTTATCAGATATTATATTGACTATTAATCCAACTAAAAGAAAATGGAAAGTGGGGCCAGAGTCAGTGACCCAATTTTGATTTTATCTTAAAGGTTTGACACATTTTTAGGTATAATATTAAAGAATGCACATAATGTAGATTAGAAACTAATTATGTATCAAATTTTTTTTATTAAATTTATTAGAAACTCCATTATTTATTTTGATTATTTAAATTTCTATATGATTTTGCATTAATAACTATGATGAATCTTTTAGATGATCATGAATGAAAGTGTAATTACATTTGTGGCAATCTGGACAAACTAATTTTCCACTCAAGCCAAATTGGTGTAGTTGATATAGGTGGTGTTCGTAGAAAATGTGTCTAATTGAATTATCTACCAATGTTACGTCTCATGCTTATCAAAGAGGCCAAAATGGGTTAGGATAGAAATTGGAATCAAAGCAAGGTTTGAATTGAACTTTATTACGGATGCATAATTGAAATTTGATTAGAAAATTGCTCAGATATTATATAAAAATATGAAAAAGAGTTTATTGATTTACTTGTATCCCAATTCCTATGTATATGCTAGGTTTAAATAAAAAACTAAGGGCGGCAGAGGGTGGTGATCTATGATTTTATTGATTTAACTCATTTGAAATAAAGAGAAATAGCATATAAAGCTAAGAGAATTGCTTTAATATTATAAAATAAATGTGGAAGAGTTAAGTGATTTAATTCACTCTCAATTCCAAGGCACATGCTTGATTCAAATAAAAAACTTGGGTGTGAAGAATGGTGATCCACAATTTTTTTAACGAATAGAAAATCAGCATTTTCCTAAATAGGAATGACTAAAATTTTGAAATTAAATCATTATTACATGAAGAAAAAACAATTCTTCTGGATGAAGCTACACAAAGCCACGAATGTACGAGTTGAAGGGTATCACCATTAAATGGGATGACTATCAATGTAGTCAACTTCCTTCAACAAAGTTGAAGGAGAAAACATGGCGCAATTGGCCTCATGAAGGTCTAGACCTTGATTGTTTGTTATAGTTCAAACAAGTTCTCTTCTGCTTCGTGCCCAAAGACTACAACAAGATGGCCCACTTTTGTGCACATATTCTTAACTATTATTTTGTATGGAACCATATGTATAGTGAAAGTTTATTTTGGCATTAGGGCAGATAGAAACAATATTACACGCTTAGTTTGACAATTTTTTCACTAAGTTGTACACTTTTTTTTATTTTTTTATTTTTGGAATACAATAAGAAAAGTTTCAACCTTCCTAAGGAAGATACAAACAATATTATAAACACCTAATTGTACACCTTTTTCTGATATTTGGAATGCAATAGGTAAAGTTTCAAGAATGAAACTACACAAAAAAAGAAAAGAATAATGTCTTAGATCAATGAACTGGAAGAAGCAAAAAAGTAAACTCCCTAGATAAGTGTTAGCAATCAAGGGGACTATGTAGATTCTAACAATATCAACAATTAACTTCGTCTAGAATGCATTTTCAATTGTCTTTCTCATGATGGATTAATTTTCATTGTCCACAGGTAAGTAGGTAGCCTATTAATTTTTTAAAACAAATTTTTGCCAAAGCTTTCATTTGCTTTACCACTTCTGATAAATATTTTATCATCATTTCTCTTTCCCTCATCATTAAAGTTCTAACTCTCTATGAAGAGATTTAAGTTAGATACTCCTTACCTTGCCACCCACTTTAAATTCTCTATATAAAGTTTATCATGTTTCCCTGGCCTTCTTACTCCCCTAATTATTGAAAATATATATTTTTTCCAACTCCTTGAATCATGCATAAAGCTCTTGCATACTTCATTGTGTTGCCTTCAAGCTTTTCCCTTTCTTCATTGTGTCTTATTTTATAGCTCTTGATAACCCGCATTGATAAATAACTATAACCCCTATGAAGCATAGTTTGCAGCCAAATATCATAATTATCTCAACTAAATAAAGAAATAAAGTATAATACAATTTGACATCAGAACCAACCATAATAGGCATGGAGACAACTGCCACCCATAACTTAAGATAAGTTGGCAAAGCCAATCATGGATGAATCTGAGGTGGTAAACCCAGCCATTGATGAAGAGATGTTATTGCTGGCCATATCTAGAAAGAACACCTAGTGTCAAACTAAGGCTCTGAGACCAAGGGATAGTGGAGAAGTGCCCAATGCTCAAAAGAATATGAGAAGAAGGACTTGCGGATAGAACAAGGAAATGGGAGGACGAAGGAGAAAGACATTCTTTAACAATTATGCAAACTTGATGATGTATGGTGTTATAAAAGAGGATATTGACATCTATATTTGTAAGTAAGCTCCAACTTCTCAAATGAGCTCTACATAATTCTAGAACACTCTTACAACAACAAGGACAACAAGCCTTAATCCCACTACATGAGGTTGGGTACATGAATCCTTTTTTTCTCCAATGTATCCTATTAAGTGTCATACTCTAATTTAATTCTAATAAGATAAGGTCATTTTTTATACTTCCTAACTAAGTCTTTTTAAGTCTACATCTACCTTTCTTAACATAAGTCAAATCAAATACATCTAGTCTCCTAATTAGGTCAACGGACGACTGACATTTTATGTGACCAAACTATCTAAAGACTAGAGCTACTCCAACCTATTAACGAATATATTCGTTCCTCATTTTTTCACCTAAGTATAAAGCACTCATCCACCTGAGCATCCTCATCTCTGCAACACTTCATGCTTCTCTTTTAATGGCCAACATTTAGTGCAACAAAGCATTGCAAGTCTCACCACCATCTTATAAAATTTCCCCTAAGTCTAAGTGAAACTTTTCTATCACACAACAAGCCCAATGCATTCCTCCACTTCAACCATCCAACTTGAATTCTACTAATAACATCCCCATCTATTTCACAATCACTTTGAACAATAGATCTGAGATATCTAAAAAGTTCACTCATTTTAATGAATTGATCACCCATTGTTACAACCCCACCACCAAATCCTACAACTAAAATTGCAGTCCATGTATTCAGCTTTAGATCTATTCAAACAAAAGCTTTTAAACTCTATGGTTGACCTCCAAAATTCAAGTTTTTCTTGAACTATCTCTCTAGCCTTATCAACAAGAATAATATCATCAACAAAAAGAATACACCAAAGTGCGTTCTCCTGTAAATGTCTAGTAAGAGCATCCATAACTAAGACAAGGAGATATGGACTTAAAAGCAATCCTTGATGTAATCCAATTGAAATAAAAAAAATACTTGGTAAATCCTCCTAGTGTTTGAACACAAGTTGACCAACTCTAGTATATATATCCTTAATGACTACAATATTAACTTCTTTCTTTTCTAAATCTAAATTTAAATTTTTTATATCACATATTGCCTTCATAAAATCCCTATAAGTCACTTTATATCTTTCTCAATTCTACGAACTTTTACATCTAAACTAAGATTGTTTAGGGCAATTGAAGTGGTATGAAAATGCAATGTTAGACCAACTATAGAAGAAATTGTTGTCTAAGAAGTTGTGGTGGGAATTACAATTTTTATTTTTAAGAAAGTAAGATTGTTAACTTTCTGGCAGCCACCACACTCTACCAGATTTGGCTGGAAAATATAACTTTTCCACCACAGATTTTTCAAAATGCAACCAGACCGTAGTTTCTCAAATGATACTACGGTGTATTTCCATATCACATCATCACCGCCACCCCAAGCACATCCTAATTTTTATAACAAATTTTCTTATTTTTATCTATTCTTGTACATCTTGACTCTACCACCAATTATTTTTACAAATATAAACTTTTCCTTTTAGTTCCCCAGTATAATTTTTGCAACTTGCCTAATACCACTTGATAATTTTTCTCATATAACATTAGCTTTCTCATTAACATCCTAAATTCTAAGATCTTGTAGCTTACATGTAAAAATATTTTTAATATAATTCTTTAAGTACCCATCATCTAACCCTAAAACGATATTTTAAGTTATTTTTCATCTTTCAACCATTCATCTAAAAATCCAAAACTAATAGTTAATGCGTAGTACTTAAACTTTCTCTCAGAATGATATTACAATTTTTAAAATCTAAATAAAATATTTTTCTTACAAAAAAAAAATCAATCTATATTTTACTATAATCATTCTTATAAATGATAATATACTCATCTCTTTTCTTAAATAAAGTATTAATAATTACAAAATCATAAGCTAAAACAACATCAAATATAGTCATATTTTCTTCATTAGTCACTCCAAACTCATAGCCACCATAACTACTATTAAAATTTTAAACCACTCTATCGACATATCCATTTAAATCTCCTCCAATAAATATTATTTCTTCAAGAGATATTCTTTATATTAATCCTTCTAGGTCATTCAAAAATATTTATTTTTATTATACATCAAAATATATTTTAGAATCATAAACACTTATAATATTAATAATCTTTAAAGTAATGTTGAAAAAGGCAAAATTGAGAACTGAGACATTTTATCCCAGTGAGGCAAAGCATAAGCCTCAAGGCGGATCGAGGCGTAAGCCTCTAAACAAAAAGATAAAAATTAATAAAATAAATAATAAATAAGAAAAATGACAAACTATCAATATATTCACCTAGTTCATTATCATAAAGACACAAATCACAAAATCATAATATCAAATGATAATGTAAAGCATAAGTTGAAATAAGATTTCATTTAAGCACTCATTTAATATTTAAATGCATCATGAGAATCAAGATCTGTAGTAATATCATCATCATTTAATCTTTTTAAAAAAATTTATTATATGTAATTGTCATCCTCAGAATATATTTCATCATATTTAAAATCTTATTAAACTACTACAAATTTCTTCTTATTCTCTACAACAGCTAACAATGTATTTAATATAATTTTAAATAAAATAATAGATTAAAAATAGAAAGAAAATAAAGACAGTAATCTAAATTGTGCTTCTTGGAGATATGTCACTACCCAAAGATTATAGCTCATGCTGCTTGGTAAAGCAAAATTACACTAACTTGCATAATTTCAGAGAGATAGATCGCTCAAAATTAAGAACTCTAACTTGTTAAGATCGTGATATAAATAGATATAACAATTAATAAAATTAATGAATATTATAAAAATAATAATTATAGTTATTATTTATAAAAAATAAAGTGAGGCATTGGCTCAAAGCACCTAGAGGCATTTAGCCTCGAAATATACGCCTCACTTAAAAAAAAGTGTAAGCCTCACTAGACCGAGTGAGACTTAAACCTTAAGGTACTCTTCATGCGCCTCGAGGCGTATGCCTCAAACGCCTTTTTAAACAAGGTTTTAAAGCTATAATTCTATATTCAATTCTATTAATTTCTATAATATTATCCTTCAACCTCCTATCTAATATCATACCAACACTATTTCAAGATGTTTAAATTAAAGCGTTTAAATTAACTCTTAACAACTACACATGCTCAACTTTTAGAATCTTAGCAACTAGACATGCTCAACTTCTAGAATTCTGGAACATTCCTAATGCTTTTAAATTAACGCTTATCATGCTCAACTTTTAGAATCTTTCTGATAGTTATCTAAAGAAATTCTAGAAAATTTAATTGCTTCTAAACAGTTCTCATTGCTGGAAAAGACAATCAAGCCAAGCTCACCGCATAATCATTAACGTAATAAAAGAAAACGAAATGTAAGAACAAAGCAGAAATTCGTTCATATACAAATCAAACACTAAAAAGTAGATATCGAAAGTACCTCTCCACAGCTTTCGCATAAGGCGTTTCATTCTCCCAATCAAATGAAAGAAAGCTAGCAGTCTTCAGCTCAGTATCATCAGTTATTGGGGAATTTGGTCGCAATTCAGAACCTATGGGATCCTGAATATTAAGATCCGATGTAGAAATGTGACAACTCATGTCATCAATTTCAGATTCTGCATCACTTTCAGGATCACGAGTTCGCTTCAAAGAAACTTTAACCTCAGACTTAGCAACAGAATCTTCAGTATCATTTCTTGTAGCTATTGCTGACTCAGATACTCTATGAAGATTTGACTGCATTTGTATCCACCGGTTCAATGTCGGAAACCTGTAGCAAATTTCAAATAATCAAAATGAGCAAGTTATTGCTGAAGCACTGCATCCATTTTTATGACTCGTTACCTCTCAGACTGATCAAGAGCTAACTCATAGAATAACCTTTCAGTATCCAGGGATTGCACAAAAGTATCATTCAAGGAACCAGAAATACAGGACTCACTTCCAGTGGATAGTATGTTACACCCAAAAACGCATGCTAAAACAGCCCTGACTGGAGAAAGGTTAGCAAGGTGCTTCACAACATTTAACTGCAGTGGATAAAGAGAATTGCACTGTGCTTGGAAAGAAGAACAATGTAAACGAGGTCTAATCAAAGAAACATTTTCCCCCAAATTCGTCCTAGAAAGGCTAGTTAAAACTGGAACACAAGCCCAGCCATGACCAGATCTTGGCGGGAAAACTGGTGGTACACAAGCGGCTATGACTTCATGTACAAAATCAACACCCATGATATCAGCTACCTTTTCAGCTGCATCAGTACTTCCACGCTCAAAGACAAGCCGAATAAGAAGCTGCAGATTAGGAGGATAACATCATAAGAAAAAAAATCAGAAGTTTTTACTTGCTGAAAAGAGTAACAAACCAAGCCATAAAATATGCTTGAAAGTGAATAATAGGACAAGAATTTATATATGCCAAAAAAATAAACCTGTCCTCAACAAAGCCTAAGAAAATAGTCCACCAAAGCAGCATTTTTGTTCAGTTACACGAAGAAACGATAGATCTACACCTTGTGCCTACTTAGAAGAAACTAAACAGCTCAAACCACAAACCTAAATGGTCTAAGGACAGTCCATAGAAATGCTGATTATAAGAATCAATCAATAATCGAATTTCATAAGAAAAATTCATACGTCCTTCGAATCACCATTATAAATAAGAATTAGTTTGATGTGTCAAGAAAGAAAACTAGCCCAAAGCTACGTATCTAGAAGTTGTCCAAAAGGTTCAGTTCAACCACAGTTTACATCAAAAGCAACGCTTGAAAGAATGAATGGTGAACCACGACTAAGGTCAATACCAAAGAAACAAATAATGATAACAAGGAGTTGTTTAGTTTAATGATATCTTGGATTTCTTGTTAACTTGATAAGCAACACCACCTGTTGATTGGCAGACCGCTCAAAAACTGTAACAGCATCTTGATAGCTACCATCTCAAAGCGATAGCATTTGAGGTGAAAAAAAAAGGTAACGTAAGTTCTGAATCATTGCTGTTATAGATAGCTCTTCTATCCTTAGAATTAATAATACTATAAGAAAGTGCAATTGAGAGATTGCACTGATATTCACATAACACTTGTATCTAAAAAGACAGATAGAATGACAATAAAAAATGAGTAATATAACTTTTTTTAGTCATTACAGGTAAGAACCATACATGGTGCAATAAAAAATATTAGGAACGCAGGAAGATGTTAGTTTCATACGTGGCCAAGAATTGGGAGGTATGTATGAAATTGACCAATATTAGGAAGTAACTGAACAAGAAATTTTATCTGGAGCGATTAAAATAAGAGATGTGAAGAATACAAAGCAATAAAAAGTCAACGAATAATACGCATCAAAAACATCAAAATTTACTTAACATTTGTCACCCCAATTTTTTCCCATCCCAAAAATGATAAACAATATTTTATAAAATTCTGCATCTTGTTATGATCATTTTGAAATATAGATATGTGGCTATACACATACATACATAACCGTATTAACATTTATAAATTATTTTTTTCAATATATATATACACTTTTTCCATTATGCCTCCGAAAGCCAAATAGGAAGCTTATTGTCATTGAAGGAATGCAAAAGAAAAAAGGGAAGAGAATAAAAGAGCTAGGGTTTAAAGCAAGAAATCTACTTTTTGATGTTTTCTTCCGTGATTAGTTTGATTTATAATTAATAGGCTTAAACGCTTGAACAAAAATAATTAGGTCAAAATATTATCTTAAAGTTATTTGATATAACTTTGAGTTGTTAAATTAAGAATTAATATAAATTAAGCAAGTGTTGTTTATTAGATTATTTATGAAAGAACAAGACATTGAAGTGATAGAAAAAAATAAAGTAGTTCTCATAATAATCATATAATAGTAGTGATGTTCACTCTCTAGCATAGAGAACAAATTATTTGTTGGCCTAATGACTACTCATTTCTACAATTAAATTGGACTGTTATGTGTATGTTCGTAAATTTTGTTTGCATATTGAGCATGTTAATAATATCCAATATAATTGATAAGCCTAATAAATTATATATGTCCGCCCGTTAAAAATAAGTGCATGTTATTTTTATTTTATGCAAGTCTTATGACCTACCAGGCTACTAAGCATATGTAAGAATTCATATGTTACTTTACCTGTTCCATTTTAATATATTACATATTTGACAAATTGATGCCAAAAAAAAAGCCTATGAAAAATCATATCATGATGGAATAGGCAAAAATTCTATTAGGATAAATGATAACGGTAAGTGACCTTCTAGTAAGATTAATTAAAAAAATGGCTATGGATATATCAAAGGTCGTGAATTAAAAATTATGGCAAAAAGATGAAGGATTTAAAGGGGTTAGGTTAAAACATTTCTAAGACTAGTCCACATTTAGCTAGTTTGGATTGATTTGAAAAATTACTTTAGATAATGAGTTTTAAGTAGAATAAATAGTTAGAAATGATAATAGATGGCTAGTTTAAGATGTTAAGCTATGATCTAGACTAAAACATAATGATTGTTGGGTTTTAAGGGGACGTTAAGGTAAATGAAATAAGACAAGATACTAGTGCACCTGAGTTTAGCCGTGAACTGTATTGAGGCATTTGGAATGATTCTGAGACTTTGGTAAATAAATTGTTGGTCTTGGATGATGCCTCTAAAGTGGAAGAAGTGCAAAGAGTATACATCAAAGAGTACTAAATATCTTACAAAAAATAAAGATAATTACCAATTCTCACCAAAAAAAATTCTAAGCTACCAAACAACAAAATAAGAGGAGCAATTTTTCACTTAAATATTTTATTCCAAACTAAAGTTACAGAATATTTCAGTTCATACTTATAAGCATTACAAAACTCTTGCTCTAAAACGTTTGAAAAGAAAAAAATATAGGAAAGAAGAAAAAAAAAAAGGAATTGGTGATCAATTACGAAGCAGAAGTTCCAATTACTCAATTTTTAATGCTTTCTTAACATCATATCTATACATGTGTTTAGGAGAGAAATGAAAACATAAAAATAATAAAACATAAATTACATTTAAAAATTCTAAATTATGGCAATTTTCTTAATTTATTGATTAGGCTCTTGTAATTAAGTTTTAAAATTGATTTTCTTAATTCACATGATATGCAATAGCAACTCCTCGGAACATAATTGACCTCTAGTATGTAGAGTTAAAATCCAAAATGTATTTTACCAATTATGAGGCTAGAATCTCCAAATTAGAGTTTGTCAATCATATGTCATCCATAGAAGATTTACTCTTCCATCAAACTAAAAAGTGATGCTTAGCACTTGGGTCAATAGATGCATCTTTCATGACGATGTAATCAACTTCTAAAAATAAGAGATTTAGCAAGTGGAGAACTATGAGTTCGATTATACAAGTCTTAATATAGTAGAATACTTCAGTATTAATCATAGGATGGATTAGCATATTCGCCATCAAATCAAAGTGATAGACATTAAATCCAATTTTCTTAAGAGTTTTAAATGAGCTAAAACCTCTTGCAAGTAATTTTTTAAACTTAGTGATGTGGTATTGCTTAGAACAAATTAGTATTAAAATATAATTATCTTATTTAAATTATTTTCTTGATCAATTACGATTTACCCCAGAAGTATACTTGTCATTACTTGAAATAATTTATTATCATATAGTATATGGAGGATTTAAAAGTCTTTGACAAAGGAATCGAATTAGAGAATGCATGAGATGAGAGGTTGGTTATATTAATTGATCATCTATGATTATAATTATACATTATTTTAAAAGGTAAAAATTTAATTATTTTTAAACAATATTATGCCATTTCAAATGCAAATGCAAGCACCAACTTTTTAAGCCTTTTCTTATCAGACATCCAATTGATTTCCTAATATTAAATTTACTGCCTTAGTTTTCCCATTAATTTGACGGTGAAAACATATAAGAATTTCTATTTAATGCAAAATAAATTTCATAAAATCTTATAAAAGTATGAAGCAAGCCTAACAATATGATCAAACACAATATTAAATAAAGATCATATGGACACATTTTCTTTGAAGAACAGTCTATCGATGGGAGAAGTATCGTTGATTTCAAAGCAAGTCATCATGAAGAACCTATCAACTATCACAAAAAAATGTTACATTGACTTTGAGCTTTGCAAGCCAATCCTAAGATAAAATCTATTCAAAAATCATCCCAATGTTTATAGAAAATAATTATAGTAATATATTTGCCAAATTTTTATTTAGTGGCTTTAGCTTGTTCACTGTTTAAAATTACACAATAAGAAGTGCACCTCTGCGCAATTCACACAAAATCGCAATGAGGCTTATGCATCAAAAGAAAATCGCGAGGCATGTACCTCAATTCGGGTGAGGCATGTAATACCCAAAAATTTCAAAAAAGTGAGGTATATTTCACATTTTACACATTTTAAAATATACCCCTTTTTTCATATATCTTAAAAATCATCATATGCTTTTTATAAGATTATATTTTCAATTTGATCCATTTTGACATAGAAGTATCTCTAAATTTTTATTATATTAAGAGTTATGAATTTTATTTATACATTACTAAATTACCTAAGTTTCAATCAAATTTAATGTTGCCTAAATTAATGTACTGTAGCAATCAGATTAATCTGCGCTAAAGCTGACATGCAACGGTGTGATGGACTTAGTAGAGGTTTTAAAGGTGGTGATTAAAAAGAAATATCAAGTATATTAACCTATATTATGTTATAAATCAAATCGTTTTCTTATTTCCCTCCTCCCATCACTTTTCTGTGCTTCATCTCAGCCCATTCTCGTGGGAAGTTACGGGTTGGAAAGGAGAACTTCAGCTACTGGGACTAAGTTCAAGAGAATTCCAAGCTTTGCTTTGGCTGGGAGGGAGAGCCGTGGCAAAAATTGGAAGGGCTTAGGGAGGACTACCAAGGTATGTAAACAATAAAGGTATATATGAGGCAATATAAAATACTTTAACCTGAAGCTACCAATTTCAGATTTAAACTTAGGTTAATGCAATTAGAGAACTAGAAAAGAAAAAGAATTTTGAAGGGAAAGCAGATAAATATATAAATATATATATATATATATATATATATATATATATATATAACCTATAGTTTAGGATTAGAATGGAGTTAATTTATGTCTATATGTATAAGTATTAAAGGATATCAACATCATATATATGTTAAAGCTAATTTGTAATTAGATGATTAATGACCGTATAACCTGCTTATTGTTAACCTCATTTTTGGATGAGGTCAATATTATTTTCAAAACTAATAATTAGGATACCTAATCCTGAATTAGGAATCTCCTAATTAGATACTTAGGACACTTCACTTAGTGACTTAATGCACCTTTCTAGGATCCAATTTCACCCAACATGATTGAATAGACCTAGGTCTAATTCAAATCCAAATCTAAATATACTTGAATTTAAATCAAACTGAATAGGATAATTAATCTAATTATCCTATTTAATCTTAAAGTCATTTAAACATAAAGAAACACAAACCAAACTAAACAAATGCAATTCAAAATCAAATAAAACCATGAAACCAAATTAAAAGCGTGAATAAATCCAAATCCAAATCAGAGTAAAAAAGTGATCAACCCTTTTAACATAGGTTTACTTTGTGGGTCCCACTGAGTCAAAGGCAACCCACCAAAATTTGATCAAAAAAATCTTTCCAAATGGTCTAAATGATAATATATTCATGTTTAAATATGAATTTAAAAGAATATAAATCCAATAAGGCCTTAATTAGGCTTAATAGATCATTTAACCTAAATGGACCCTATTAAGTTCAAATTCAAAGCAAACTAAAATCAACACAAATTACTTGTCTAAAATCATTTAGAAATGACTATTAAACACAAATTAACTCATCATTGAGCCCAATTTGACTAATTTGATCATTTGACCTACATGAACTCAAATCTAACCCATTAAGTCTAAATGGGCCAAATTGAGTTCTAAACCTCATGTAAATGAAATTGATTAATCTAATGCATCCCAAATTGCTTAGATTATCATAGTTGAAAAGCAAAAGTAATCTACTTGAGCCAAACACATCAATGGACACAATTCAATTAAACCCAACCCACTTAAATCATAATGGGTTAAATATAGAATAAACCCATGAATAATTGCAAATTCCATGAAATCCACTAATTAGAAACATCATAAAGAGTTAAATTGATATAATTGAAATATTAATCTAATGCTAATCCACCATAATGGATTAAGCTAGGTTAATTTACATCAAAATTCTCTAAATGGCATAATTGAACCCAAGCTTGAACCAAACCCATTCAAATCCACCCAAACACATCCAAAACTATCCTAAGATGGGTTAAGGGCGATTGACAGCAACTTTAAGCAACTAAATTAATCCCAACTAAAATCCAAAGCAATGGAATATGCCATGGAAAGCAAGGAAAGAATGAAGCCAAATTCAACTCCCCCAATCCCTCATCCTCTTTGCCTATCCATCTCAGCACCTCTAGACAAGAGTTAAGCCACTAATCATCCTTGGAGCTAGCCTCCAAGGACAACAATCATCACTGTCGACCAAGAGAAGGGAGAAAACCACAAGAGGCTCTCGGCCTCTAATCACAAATCAAGAGAGAGTGATCCTCAGGCAAAATTGAGCATTCCACAACCATCCTTGAGTGAAACGAAGTCGAGTGCACCTATACATCGATTCTCTTGCTGCGTGAAGCCAGAGAACTACCAAGCTCAATCCGTCCGTGCTTTGGTCCAAAGGTCAATCCACGAGGAGGCAACCCAATTGCTTCTTCCCAAAGCTATTTGAGTTAACCTTGCTGCTGGAGATCGCCGGAATCAAAGTACACCATTGAAACCACCCCTTAAGCTTTCAGTTTTGGTCCTTTTCGAAGTGAATTTGATCTCAAAGGAGATCAAACCATATAGATCCCTTCGTTTTAGTTCACTGATCGTTCTGGATGTGAAATTGCGCAATTTCAACGAATGGATAGTCGAAAATCGCCTCAAATTAATGGAAGGCATTGGCTCTCACCATTGCCTAAAGAGGTGGAAGCTCTATCATCCTTTCCTTTTATTAGAAAGGAAAGACCAAGATTTAGCTGGACCGAATGATTTAATCCTTATAGGAAATCCACGGAACGATCTGTCGTCCAGTCTTCGATTGCCCGAACGAAAATGGCGTCCGCCGCCATTTCAACACGGGACCACTTGGATCCCGTGTGGACTAATGCCACGGTATCATGTGTAAAGCGACGCCACGTCGATCCATGTGCATCCAACGCAATTAAAGACAAAAATCGGCATTTTTGAATTTTAAAAATTACAAAACAATAGATAAAACTTCAAAAAATCATACTAAATTAAAAATTAAGCTAAAAATAAAAACAAGAGCTCTATAAATTCATCTCAGTGAGAGGAATTCATTAAAATCAAAAACCCCAAATTTTGTGGGTATTTTTACAATAATTTGGGTTTAAATGAAAACAATCAAACCTAAATTGATTTGAAACTTTGGAGAATTGAAATTAGTGTTAAGATACACATTAGGTGAATTTTTCATAATTTATTGAAGAATAAATGTAAATATATGAAAATTTCAATCCTAAACCCTAATTTTAATAAAAATAAATTAAATATGAATCAAATAAATTAGGAAGAGCATGAAAATAATTTAAAATATCATAACACACTCTAATGAACTTAAATAAACTATTAAAACCACCGAAACTTAATAAATCATAAAAATGACCTAATTTAGTATTTAAATAAATTAATTAATTCAAATAATCAACCTAAACTTAGAAAAATCATAATAAATAAACCAAGAATTCAAAAATTATAAATAAACCCTCTATGGATGCATCATTCATAAGAGAATCTAGGCAAAATAAAACTCCTAAGTAATTCTCTTTAAATTAAGCTTAATTTAAGTTTTAATGTACTACCTAAACCTTAATTAACTCTAAAATACATATCTGATTAGGGTGAAATTTTAGAGAACTTAAATTAACAAGGAACCTCACTTGCTACAAAAATTTCAAACCTAATTGACCTCTAGATTAGAAATTATTAAATTTTCAAGTCTCCAGGTCAATTTAAAGGAAATAATAAATCAAAAAAATCACAAAAATTACAAAATCCATAATATAAACTTGAAATATCATAATTAACATCATAATACTTAAATAAAAGGTCCAAGTAATCTGAAAGTAAAAAAAAATTAATTAAACATAAGCTAAGGACTAAGAATAATTGATATAATAGAATTTAATTAAACTCAAAAGTTAATAATCAATTAAATTATGATAAACCTATTAATAAATGAAATATAAAATTCATTAACATCTGAACTTTATAACCTATCAGCATTAAGGTCATTTAGATTAAAGAATAAAGCGGCTATAAATATAAATGTAAACAAACTTAATTAGATTAAGTTTGAATAAACCTTAAATGATATAAGAGTAAAAGTAATGTACGGTAAGTTTAATACACGTAAAAATAACCCTTCTTTAAACTTCTTAGATCATATTTATTAGTGGTAATCACATTATACCAAATAATAAAAATAATCTTTTTAAATAGAATTACCATTTCTCTTACGTTAACTGAAAAAAATTGAACCATTTCATAACATATGAAATCATAACTTGAAATAAACTATTTTAATCAAAGTTCATTATCAAACATAAGAAGGGTTAATGAAATAAAAAAATAGAAATAAATGAGATCAAAATTATATAAATGGGTTATAAAATTGAAACATAATGAATTGAATGATATCCAAATTAAGATTGAATGTTAAGTTTACTCAAGTTAATGAAAATAAATGATGATCAGATAAATGAATGAAATTAGCTTGAATTGAATAAATGAATAAAATTAATACAACCAAATGTAATAATTAAATCCAATTATCTTAAATTAAATAAAACAAAAGAAACAAATAAAATGATTAAAGCTTAATGCCTAATGAAACTTAATGATGAAAGATGAAATGTATGGATAAATAAATTAAACATAAAGGTTTAACCTAAACTAAAGTATAATAATATTAATGAATAAAATATAAAAAGAATGAAGAACATAACACACATTACATAAAAACAAATATCAATTGAATATAAACAATACATAAGAAATGAATAATAAATTAAATTAAAAGAAATTAAAAGAACAATAAAATTTCAAAAGGATAATAATTAAAATTATGAATTATCAAATCATCTAAATAAATTCAAAAAAGGATTAATTAAGATACCTAGGATCTTAGTTAAATTTTTGGAATGAATCCTCATTTTAGGATGAAAATTTCATTCTATTAAGACTTAGAATGGAATCCACCCAAAATAAAATCTATTGTATTATTCATTCTTGAAAACTTAATTTCACTTTAACATAAAATGCACCTAAAATGAAAATGAAATTGCAAATCATTAAATCACTTAAACTTGAAACCACTAGTGGTAAATTAAACCAATTTGAAAACTAAAAGAAGTTAAAAGAATAAAAAATAATAATTGTCATAATTAGCAATATATGGTATATAGTCTAGACACTTGAGGTCGCAGAGCTACTAGTTCGAAGGAGGTTTTGATACCTCGAATCTCTGGTATAACAACGACACGTACCTATGAAGCAAAATTATGAAAATTTAAAAATCTAAAAATGAAATCAAATTAATAATTGAAAACTTAAATTGAAACATGAATCTAAAAGGCCTAGCAAAGTCTTGCCACACACTCATTTCCTTCACACACTAAATTATTAAGTCGCGGACCCTAGACTTATGTTAAGTCGATCGATGATATTTTATGATATGATGTGATGTATTTTTCTTGTTTTGTGGTGTACTATTTTAGACTCCACGTCTAGGATTGTTTGCCCATTAGGCTGGATAATAGGGCATTCTTTTTAAAACTAACATTGTCTTCTATAGAGGATTGTGCTAAAGGGTCTACTATATTAAATATAAAAATATTGTTTGCTTGCAGGCACTGAATAAGTCCCTTAGCACAACCTAATAGGACAAGTGATCTTAGCAAGCAGCTAATGCTAAACTCATATGTTTGTAAAATATAACTGTTTTGTATTGTTTATATTTTCCTGACATCTGTTTTGCAGAGCTTAGGATTAATTTTTGAATTTAAAATATAAATTTAAGCTTAGAATTATATTATGATCTATGAGATCTAAGATTAACAAGAGCTGACCCTACCAATAGATGGGTGCAGAAGTCCCTAGTGAAGCCCAATGGAGGTCTTGGAGAAAAGAAATAATCTAAATGACTAGACCTAAATTGTATAATTGAAGCTGCCGCTTTTCTCTTTTTTCGATGTATAGCATTCTGACAGATTGGTCTATTTTTTAATTTAAATTGGTTTGATTTACTTTGTGTGCGCAATAGAATCAACCTGTTTTTCTAAGTTTCTTTCTGTGTTGTGCTTTATGTGATAGATGTCTGGATGTTAGGCTCTTAAGAAACTAAAATTTCTACCCAACTTAAACTTAAACAACCTAAACAAAAAATAAAAAAACTCAAAATTTTACATTGACTAAAGCCCTTGAATAACTTAAAATTAACTAGAAATAATTAACTTTTGTGAATCATGCTAGCATATTATTCTAACTTCATAAACTAGGCACTTCACCCATTGCACATAAGAGGCATCTGAAATTTGAGGGTGACCACTTTCTTGAGAAAGTTTGTCTTATCTTCATGATTTGGCCTATGACCACTTCTAATTGAATGTCATTTAGGCATAAAATGCATACCCCAGAACCTTAAATGAATCATGAGTCAAAACATTTAAAAGTTGGAAAATATGCATTAATTAAGTGCAAATCATACCCTGCATGATTCTAGGTTCTTAGATTCTTTCTTAAAATACAATAACTTAGCTATCTTGCATAAAAGAGACTTAGCATCATGAATTTAAAATGCAGATGTTAGCTGACGGCCCTTCTAGGCGGGTTATAAGTTCAGAAGAGTCAAGCATAGGTTTATTCTCTCAAATAAGAGGAATCACTGATAATTCTTAAAAGTAAAACTAGGTCGAGTATCTGACTTGTGTTAGAAGCACATATAGACTTAGGTTCTGCAATTTCCTACTAAAGTGAGTCTTCAAACCTAAACATTTATGCAATCTTGTGCTGCTAGAATATAAATCTTAGATTTTTAATAAAATGTCAACTTAAAATTCTATTTAAATTCCAAAATTTAAAGCTCAATGATAGGATAGTTGAAATGTCTACTATGCATCCAGTATTAATAATCATTTCTTATTTAATCCCGATTGACTTCCAAAAATAAGTCTTTCCACTTTGCAACGTTCCCAATTGAAATTATAAATTATCATTTTCTTTGAAAATTAGCTTAGAAATTCATAAACATAATAGATTATTTCTTTAATAGAGAGTATTCTTAGAAAGAGATCATTCATTCCTAAGATATAATTAACTATGAGAGCTTGCCTTTATAGAGAACTATGAACTCAATTTAAAATAAACCCTATTCTACTTCTCATATAATTCAAAAAAAAAAAACTCTCTAGTACATTAAAGACTCATTAGCGTTATAAGACTTTTATTAAATGATCGAATTCATTATATGATTATATGTTTATCTTCTGAGAAAATATGTTTACTCCTTAATGACGCATTTGATCATCTAAATAAGAAATTTTTAAAATCTATGTGGTGCCATAAATTTTTCCCACAATTATGATTAACCTATAGGAAAGCAAGTTTGTGAAAGATATTGGAAGAATTCATTATGCTAACAAGGGAAAGATTTTTAGTAATTCTAAGGGTCCGTTTGGGGCGCCCCTTGCTACGGCATACGTGATCTTTGGTTACCCCTTTTGCTAGCAAAATTCAGAATTTTAGGGAGCAACCTTCTTTTATGCAATCAGTTGCATTGTCTCCTTCTAGAAATACAATTGTTGCCTTAAGAAGATTAGTGCCACACAAAAATACGTAATAGTGTTGTTGTTATCTCTTTTGTGTGTTTAAAAATTTTGCCGGTAAAGATGTTGTGGTAATTTTAGAATTAAGCAATTGTATGTGCACGACTTCTATGAAATATCTCCATGTTTCTATGCTATGACATGTTCGGATGGCATGGATCTTCTCTAGAAAATGTTGTTTGTCGTTACAATGGGAATTCAAATATATCTTGTAGCTTTTCTATGCATGGGTTCATTTTCAATCATATAAGCATTTTATTCTCTTTACTTTCTTCTTTTTTCCCTTTGGAATGTGATCCTCTTGGCTGACTCTGGTTTGGAGGAAGTAAGCAGAGAAGTATTATTATTTTCAGATTCTATTCTTGTGGTGATGTAGTGGCTAAGTTTGGCTTGGAATGTGATCATCTTGGTTAAGTCAATATTTCTCATGTGGTGATGTTTTGGCATCCAAACAAAGCTTCAGATGTTAATGACAACAACTCCATGACATAAGAGAAGGGTAGATTTTATTCTACATATCTCTTACAAAAATATAAAGTTATTGCCAACGTTGTCTTGAAAATTATCTTATATGTTTTGCCCAGTAATCTATATATGTTATATGGTTGTTTAATCTTGAAATTTGTTTATGTACTAATAGAAAATAGACTTTAGCTTTGTTTGCCTCGTTATCTTAGTAATTATCTTATGAATCATATGGAAGACTTGATGTATTTTGGTATAAATTATCTCCTTTGTAAGCCAGAGGTTTGATTACTTTAATTATGTCAAAAAAAAATTATGTCAAGGATCCTCTAAAGTTAACCTGTGGATCATCTAAGATTTTACATTTGTTTGATAATAATAGATGATAATGGAAACCAAGGACAAAGGGAGAAAACATGGGAGAGAGAAAAATAATCTTTGTGATCTTTATCTCAGGAGACTTATTAATAATGGCGACTATTTTAATAAAGAGGGTTGGGAGAACTTAACAAAAAACTTTAAGGAGAGAACTGAAAGGAAGTATAATAGAACACAAATTAAAAACAAATGGGATCAGATGAAGAAAGATTGAAAATTGTGGAAGAAGTTGAAACAAGGACCAACTAGTTTGGGATGGGATCCTAGAAAGAAAACGATTAACACATCAGACGATTGGTGGAAAGAAAAGTACAGGTAAATTTTTTTTACACACTTGTACATTATAATTACTCCACAAAGATTTTTATGTGTCGTCATTATGTTAAATTGCAGATATTACCAAATGCAAATAAATTTAGATATTGCGGCATTGATCCTGAGATGGAAGAGAAATTAGATCTCATGTTCAGTAGTGTGGTTGCTACAGGTGCTCATTCTTGGACACCAAGTCAAGAAGTTGATGTGAATGTGCAAGAACAGAATCACTCCGAGCAAAGGTCTGGTACAAATGATTCAAACCAAGAATTATTACATGTCATAGGTTCCCACACCAATCCAACATACCCACCAACTTTAGGTCAAAAAAAAAGAAGGAAGTTTGGATTCCTCAAATCAAATATCACAGTTTATGCATGCACTTCAGGCGAATAAGGCAAATCGCCGCCACCTGAGGCATCATCATTTTAGATAAAATTACAAAGTTTTTCGTAGATATTCCGTTTTATCTGCATTCAACGAGGTTGCTTGAAGAAACAAACAAATGAGAGATCTTCATTGTTATGGCACCTGAACGGAGAGTTCATTTCTTCGCTACTATTTCGAAAAAGTGATATTTAACTAGCTTGCCCTTCGTGCCTATGATGTTTTAGTATCTATCATGTCTTAAACTTCTTTATGTTCTTGTAGTGTCTGGTTTACCCTTTGCATGTGATGTATTCTGCATCTTTTATATCCTCAACTTCCTTACAAACTACCAATACATTACTTGCATTTGAGATGATATGTTACTATGCGAATTTTGTCATTAGTTGCAATTATGAAAAGTGATGATGACAATCAACCCATGATTGATATTGTCACGGATGTTTAATATATATGAGAAGACTCATATAGCAAGAATAATGTAAGATAATATTTTTATTAACCCTGAACATATATCTTGGATACAAACTAGAAGTCTTAGCAACACTATATATACATAATGAGTCATCGAGACTAGCGAAATATCAACACTCATCTAAAATTATAAGCGTGATTTCTCTTTAACGCCTGGTGAGTTTATAAAATAACTTTCGCAGTAGATTTTTAGTATACGATGATATTTTGAGATATGTCATATTTCAAGGTAAGCTTCATTCTTAAGTTCAAATACTAAAATCATTTGTGATGCCAATAAAAAAAAAAATATAATGTAGAATATATTGACGCGATGTTGTGTTCTTCGGGAGATAAAGTAGCTTATATTGGTCGATGTGGCTCGCCTACTTAGAACATTATGGTAGTATGTGATTTTAGCATGTGCTTCACCTTTGTAATAGATGGGAGATGGGCGGATACATAAAGATATTTAAGAAATACGTCAGAAAATAACTTTCCACTGCCTCCTCCAAGTATTAGTGTATTGAATCATTTATTCATTACAAAGAAATCATTATTGAGGCATACAATTATAAATTCAAACGGGCAAATATTACCTTGTGGATGCTGGTTATCCGATGCAACGAGGCTTCTTGAAGCCTTTTCTGGATACAAAGTATCATATCCCTGATTTTGAGAGCAGCAGTCAAGACACTAGGGAAAGAAAAAAATTATTTAATAACGATGTTCATCGTTGCATGATGTTATTTAGCGAACTTTTGGAGCGTGGAAGAAGAAATGGGTTATACTCTTTAAAAGCGTTAGTTAAAAGTAAATAAATTTACGACTCTACATAATTACGCCGTCATGCCGACAATGACAGTTGTCGGTATGATATCATGATCAAAGCATTTTAATACTTGACCACACAATAGTAGAAAATAATCAATATGAATGAGACACAAGGTGAATGTGAAGAGATGAAAGAGACGAGACAAAAGATTTGATTGTGACAGATTTGATGATTTTGATTGATTTGATGATAGGATGATGTGTTTCTCACCATATTTTATTTGGGAGGTTTGATTCATTCCTTGCAAACTAATTTTCTAAGAGATTACTTAAGAACAAGCATATGTCTATCCCTCACATGTGTATCTTGGCATTATTTATTTCTGAAGAAAGCTTTCTAGAAATGTAACAGAACAAGACTTTGAACACTCACTACTTTGAACACTCCTCTTCTTTTCCATGTTTAAATGATAATTCATAACATAATTTGTCATCAAGTAGAAGTTATTATTTTGCTATGGTTATTTTCAATATGCATTTGTCATGCAACAAATGCATACATTAAGTGAAGATGTTTAAGTTACCTAATGCATTTTCCATGTTGAATAAGGATGTGTTGGCTGTTTCAACTTGTTGGCTGACTTTTTTTTTGTTTTTCCTGGTTAGATAATCCATAGCTTGGCCTGTTTTGTTCTGTGTTGATTCTAGCATTTGTTTTGGCTTTGGCTAAATATGAGTCGTTTAATTTTGCTGCTTTTTCTGGGTTATGGGTATTTTGGTTTGGTGCCTTTCTGTATTGTTTCTGTTTGGCTCTTTTTTCGATGAGTGGTTTCGCCCATTTGGTTGGGTATGTTTTATGTTTCCCAACCGTAGTCTTTTGGTTTATGTTGATTCTGTATTTGGTCATTTGTGATGGGTGGTGTATAGGCACTTGTATCGGCTTTTCTTGGGTTGTGGGTATCTTGGTGTGGTTGCATTACCTTGTTGGGTGATTTTTTCTATTTTTCTTGGTTATGGAATAGCTATGTCATTTTAAGGTCATTTTAAATCTTCGATTATTTAGCTTGTTGGTGGGAGTTAGTCTATATATTTTTTTGTGGTTGTGTTGGTGTTTGGTTTGCTTTTTATTTTGGTGATACCTAGCTTATGTTCTTGAACTGACAGTAATAATCGAGGTAAGTGGGGAATGATGGCTACGATGATTCTACTATTTTCTTATTGATTGGTGGTGTCTTATATGATTGTAACTCTTCATTGAAGTTTACATGGATTATTGCCCTTGAGAAAGCTCCGAGTCAGTCCTTCTTATTTTCCCTTAATGTATCTTTCTACGCTTGCTTATGTCTTTTTTTGAGCTTCTTACAAGTATTTGTATAGGATGGAACTTCGCAGTGCTTATGTACTTTTCTCCTGAGGGGGCTGCTACCTTGTTGCTGATTTTCACTTTAATTTTTTCTTGTATTCTATTCTTATATTAGTTAGGGGAATTTCTTTATTAACTCTGATATAGCTCTTAGGAGCATTAGCTTTAAGATTTTTCCCCTACAAGGATTGTGTATCTTGTATTTCTATATATAAAATTTCTATTATGGGATATAAATATTTTATTTTTTAATTATCATTTTAAAAATATTTTGCAATATCACTCGTCCTCATATTAAAAATTTTAATGCTTATACAATTTTTTTATCAGAAAATATGAGTTCAAAGAACTACTTGAGTCAGATATATGTGATTCATGTTATATATTTACTTCACATAGAAGAAATTATGAAAAAGATTTTCGGTGTCAAAATAAAAGGAGATGATTGTAATTATTTCAGATGGGTTGATAAATTTGAGGGTGACACATAAAATAGTGATCATGCTAATAGAGTAATAATGGGAAAAAAAATTAAAGAGATTTGATCAACAGGATAGTAAACGTAATATTTTGATCGCACTAATTGTTGTACTTGTTTTTAATATTAATGTTATTTATTAGGTTGTGTTATTAAGTGAAGTGCAATCTGTCAATATAATTTAATTGACTTATGACTATATATGAGTATTAGTTATCCTATTTTTATTCATTAAATTTATTAAATACATATTTTATTTTAATCATTTCGCAAACAACTATGACAATGATAGATTATGAATAAGTTTTCAAACAATCAAAGAAAAATAACTTCCTCACCGATTCTTCTGAAATGCCTAAACGGATCCTAAAAGTATAAACTTTAATCTAAATGGATGATTTTATCAATGAAATTTTAACATCTTCTTTAGTTAACCTTAAAATGTTATTGTTCTAATAGTCATTAATGTGTTATTATTATGTAATAATTCCAGGAGGAAAGGATTTTATGAGGTGAAATCAAATCCAAGTGAGAAAATGGTATGCTATTGTGTTAATTTATGTTTATGCTAAGCATTTCATTAAATTGAAGGAAACAAATTTCTATGATAAGTTGTGTATTCAATAAAACATCAAGCACATCACGATATTGGCCAAACTACGAAGGTGAGATATGTAAATGCTAATTTAAATTCAATTCTCTATAAGAATTTACTTGTCATTGTTCCTACTACTATTATGAATGTTGTATACATGATACATAGAAATTTCTATCATATTTATACGTAAGTACAAATATTTAGTGCACGATCTATAATCATATTTTACTGATTTATTATGAGCATACGCTAGTCAATAGCCTTGATGCCATGTTATACAACTATACATATTGAAAATGTTTTTGTCCAGGTACTACTAATTGCTAAATGAAATATAATGTATATGATAAGTTAAAAATGTCATTAAAATGTTATAGATAGATTGTTTTATGATAAACTTTACAGGTAGGAAAAAGTTCTGACGAGATGAGGCTATGACAGAAGATTTTAGAATTCTCGAATCTTGATATTGAGGTTGAGCAAACCAATTGGTGTCAGAGAGCTGTTTGATATGTAGTACAATATCAGCTTTGTCTTAGCTACAGCTTTTGGCTGATGGGCCAAATGATGACCCTTATATTATAAAAGTCAAAATCTATACAATTATAAATGACATTTCTAAAAAAATAAATTGATATAAAATAGCACTTGAATTAATTGAATGCAAACTGTACATACAATTACCTCTTTTATGCACCATTTAAATGCTACAATCTTACAGATTAATGTTCAACTCACATGCAGGACAACATGTTCCTTACAGCATATTCCACTTACAGTTGTATTTCAACATATTTTAATTATAAATGCACATTATTTCTGAAATCTTATCGAGATTATTTTAATATTACTTGTCTCACATGCTTTTAGCTTATGATATTATATGTTGACATTTCAGATAAAAACGAGGAGAGTAGTACCTCGTTAAGCTTTTTGAATTGCATAGTTTTGAGTATACAATTTTTAGAAGACTGTAAAAGATTTTTAGGTACTTGTAAAAATTTTATTTCGATGTTGTTATTAGCTCCGTATTTATGCTGGAAAGTAAATTTACACGCTTCCCAAATATGTAATTTATATATAAAGTGGATGTTAAGAATATTCGAAAGGTAAGAGTTTGTTCGTGATGATTTAGTAAGATTTAAATTTCACTTGCTTGTCCCGAACTCACACATACTAAGATAAGTTTGTGAAATCTACGTCTAATCGAGTCATCCCATTCTAGTATACTTCAAACTGACCCCAGGATAGAAGGGTCGTTTAGGATATGACAATGCACGCCATGCCTTATGTAGAAAGAAGTACACCCCTATTTAAAATTTCTTGAAAATTTATAACTTAAACCATCTAAGCAATTCAATCCTCTCCCTCTACCGACTCTTAACCCTTTGAACCTCGTCTCACACTCGAATGAGTCGCACTGCCTCCACTTAGAGCACGATTTCAAAGCGAGGTTGGCTCAAATCGCTCAAATATTCGAGCGCTCAAGATTGGCTCATGGCTCGAACCATTCGATTTCGAGTCAACTCGCCTCATTTTCTAATCGATTTTGAGCTTGCTCATTTTGATTTCGAGCTGGCTCGAATTAAACATTTTCATCTTTTTTTTGCTCAAATTCAAATGAAGTTGGCTCATTTTGATCAAGTAACTTGAATTTAATTAAAATAATTATTAAAAAATTTTAAAAAATTGAATTAAGTGCATGAAATAAATATATATATATATATATGATTTTCAAAAAATAATATTTATAATTCTATGCACTTAATTTTAGAAATAATTTTATAATTACAAATTTTGAAGTATTATATATAAATTTAAATATTTTAATAATATATGGACTTGGAGGGTTGCGATAGGCAGTCGAATGTCAGCGTAAAACTTGTCGAAATAATCATGACGTGAATCCTTTAAAACATTATGTTAATGCTGTATGCCCCGGAAGCGACATGTATGGCTACCAATACAACGGTGGTGCAGCGTGCGCATTAAATAAGGGTTCCCACATTATGAACGGATGCGGGTAAAGAAGTTAGTTCATGAAACTAGAATTAGGTTAGAAACTTAAAATATAAGTACTCTTACAGGTAAATTAATAAAATTAATGAATAATATGGTTCATAGAAAGATAAATATTTTATGTATTCAAGAAACTAAATGGGTTAGTGAGAAGGTCATGGAGATTGATAGTTTATGTTTAAAATTTTGATATTCAGGTAGAAGTTGAATTAGAAATGTCATAAGTGTGATTATAGATAAAAGTTTGAAGGATAATGCTATAAATATTAATAGAATTAAAAATAGAATTATAGCTTTAAAGATTATTGTTAATACTAAGATTATCAATATTATAAGTGCGCTCCTCAAGTAGTTTGGATGTGATTAAAAGAAAAAATTTAATGAATTAGAGAGATTAATATAAAGATACCCTCAAGAAAAAAATTATTTATCGGAGGATTTAAATGTGGGTAGAGTAAGTAGAAAATTTTAAAGATTCATACATGAATTTGGAGTGACAAATGGTGACTATATTAGATTTTATTTTAGCCATTTTATAATGCTAATACTTTATTTAAGAAAGAGAGAATATTATTACTTATAAAAGGATCTAAGAAAACACGATTAATTATTTTCTATTAAGAAAATAAATCGGATTGTAAAGATTTTAAAGTCATTCCAAATAAAAGCTAAGTAAACATCATTATTGGGATTTTAAGATGAAAAATGTGTAAGGCCAAGTTAAGTGTTGCAAAGATGAGGATGTTCAGGTGTATGAGTGACTTTACTCTTAGAGATAAAATGCGAAATGAGTATGTTCAGGAAAAGTTGGAGTAGCTCCAGGCATATAAGATTAGAGAGTCGCAGATGGTTTGCATAGCTCCACATATAAGATTAGAGTCGCAGATGGTTTGGCCACATCGTCGGTCGTCTGACGATTAGGAGAGTAGATGCATTATATTTGCCTTATGTTAAGAAATGTAAAGGTAGACCTAAAAATACTTTGTTAAGATGTATAAAAAATGACCTTAGCATACTTGAATTCAATGAGAATTTGACACATAATATGACATAATGGAGACAAAGGATTCATTTAGCCGACCCCGCACAGTGGGATAAAGGCTTGTTGTTGTTGTATAAATTCGATCTAATCTGTGCCTGGCTTGAGATCGACTCGAAAAAAAGTTCAATCAAAATCTTTGGTACATAGCTCAGCTCAATGTAATCGATTCGATCTTGATTCGATCCAAATTTTGATTCGATTTTTGAGTGATCCTCGATTTTCAAGCTAAACTAACAGCCTTACTATCACTGCCTCTTGTTGCCATCGACGCCTCCTCCTATCGCCAATGTTGTCAATGATGTAAGAAATAGTTTACTTTACTCGTTGTGCTCTTCTGCATGCCTCTCTACCATGCTATCATCATCACCACCACCTCAGCCATCCTGTCTGTTGCTCTTACCCTCGCTCTTATCACCATTCACCACTGCTCTTCTTTCCCTTGTTTAGGGTTTCTGAGCAGCGAGTTAGCTGCCACTCTTGTCATCGCCACTGATGCATCTTTCTCTCATCGTCGAGATTGTTGACACACCGCATCATTCTACCATTTTCTTGTGTCAAAGAGAATTCCTAAGGAGCCCAATCTTCATAATTTTTCATTTTATTCTAGATGATTTGAGAAGTAAAAATTGGCATTTTAAATTTTAAATGCGTAGAATAACTTAACAATGGTTCTTGACAAAGTTTAATCCACAAGTTAAAGAAAAAATCCGACATGAAAACACAATGTTCAGGTTGATGTTGGTGAAAGTGATAAAGTTTATGTATATTTAAAGTGCAATTATTGTTATGAAAGTGAGCGTAGTGGTAGAGGCTCGTCATCTTTACCAGAAGTATAAATTAAAAGACATATGGATCAATTTATGGTTAATGTAGATGATGATAGAGATCATAGTGAGGGGGCACCTACATTATATATGCCATCAGAGCATGTAAAGAAGCACATCGATATATCTACCTAGACACTGAGAGGATTTTTTATAAGAATGTCATTGCATTCAATGTGGCAACCTCACCTTCCTACTCAATATGATAAGATTGATAGGTGCTTATGATTGAGGATTGAAGCTCTCTTTTATGTATGATTTGAAAACATAGATTTTTAAGGAGCTTAGCAGCATAAAAAAAGTTGTTGGAGATCAAAAGAGCCTGAAGTCAGACATGAGTTGTTGTGATGTGTGATTACACATTAAGAATAGAAGTCTTATCAATATATTAGTAAACAATCTTTATGGCCTACTTTTTTGAAGTCCATTAAAACATCTGACCAGGTCAAAGATACAGAATATATTTTCAAACTCCTAAATGATATGGTGGAGGAGATTGAAGAGCAATGTCTTCAAATATAATTTTTACTATATGCCATTGTATGAATGTGAAACTTACGCCTGAAAGCTCCTTTTGGCTTACATATTAACTCATGGACGAAAAATGCCTCAATACATAATTGCACAATTTTAAACATTGAGCTTGTTTACATGCTAGATACTTGGCTTCCAATTTTTGAATATCCTCTTAAGGGAAAACCAAAAAAATCAATTTTTCATTAAATATATTATCTTATCTTTCTCAAAATGACTAGCAATGTCTTCAAAATATAATTTAAAAGTCAAAATTCCTGAAGAGAGGACTAAAAATGCAAAATTGATTTCCTTAATAAATATAATTGTTAATGATAATAAATATCCCTTTTGAAATTTAAAGATTTGTTTATGTATCCAACTATCAACACACATTCATTAGGTTGAGCTAGAACGACTTGATTCTTAAATCTAAAGATATAAGTTTTTTTTTTTTTTGGTTCAACTAGTAAAGCATAATGAGAGACTTCTTCTAAAGTTTGAGGGTCCAATAATTCCTTATTCCCAATGTGAATCCTACATCAAATGACAAAGTTATTAACTAGTTGCTATTCAATTTCAGGACAATCAATTCTAGAAATTAGATCTTCAAAGGGATTTAAATATTCATTTAGTGAAGGTTTACCAAATTTCAAAATAAAAGTTGATCATGCAATTTATTATCATAGTGCCTATGACAAAATTTAACTCTAAGCATTTCCTTCATCTCTACTCATGTTAAGTCAATCTAGCATAATCTTTATTTCTTGAGTAATATATTTATCCAATAGTTTTTTTCATGCCCAACAAATATAATTTTTGCAAACAATACCTTTAGTAATCATCCATTTTTATATTAGCTGAAAAGTTTAGAGATCCAAACTAACCAATCTAAAATTTTATTTGAGTCATGAATGCCATCATAAGTGAATGCTTCAATTTTAGTTCTCCAAGAGGCACCATAAAATGATCAAAAATTTTATAATGGTAGTCTCTTCTTTCAACATTCATATAAGTAGATGGTCTCCTAACGGATTGTTCTCTCCCTAACTCAAGTATGAATCCTCTTAATCTTGATTTTGAATAGGTGAAGGACATGTCTACAATTTTTATTATAGATGATTTATTAGGACTTGCAAGTATTCTTTAAGCTCTTGTATTTAGGCATTATTCCTTGTTAAGTATTATCATGGAGCCCAAAGTATAAAACATCTACCAATCATATCAAGTTTTTAATTTGGTCCTCAAAGACTAATTTGGATGCCATTAGATGCTTTTAAAAATATGAAGAGAGACATGAGAGGGAAAATACTATAGAAGAGAAAGACTGAAAAAAAATTTATAAAAATAAAAATAAAATAAATTTGAGCTAAAAAATACTTCCATGTGAGGAGAGATTATAAAGATCTCTTACATCCTAAGAATTCTTCAAACATTTTAAGCATTTTTGACAAAATTACTTTTAACATCAAATATGCCAAATTTTGTATAGATATATCTTAGTGCACAATATTTTAGTAAAAAATGAATAAAACCAATTAACCTCAAGTCCTTAAGATTATAAATTATTTCAAATTTTTGCAAATAAATAACTACTTTTACCAATAAATAGTTAATGTAAGAAAATAAAGCGAGTTATATAAAATTTTGTTTTCATCAAGACAATATTTTACTTTCTGAAGTGAAACACTCCTTAACCAAGATTTTCACTCAAGATAAAAAATTTAAGGATAAGTTAATATAGTAGCACTCAATAATTAGGTTTTATGCTTACACCACAGACATGCAAACAATATACTAAAAGGTCAATCTATTAATATGAAATAAATCTATTTCAAAAAGGATTTACTAGCATCAAACTTGATAAAGTAACTCACAAGCACTAGAAGACAAGCTCACCACAAAAAAAATCTTGATTGTTAAAAAATTCTAACAATATTTACTTGTTTACAGGTTCACTATGATACCAAATATGATGATGGTAGATAGATTTTTTAGTGAGATTAATAAAAAAATAGTTATAAGTCAATGTTTAACAATGTGTTGAAAAGCTTATGATACAAAAAATGAGGAATTTATAGAAGAAGGGTTGGCAATAGATGTTAATTATGTTAAAGATTGATGGAGTTTAAGAGGATGTTGAGATGGAGGAAATAAGACTAAGTAATAATGCTTCTTAGTTCAACTGCAATTCGTATAGGGGCATTTGGAATGGTTATGAGGCTTTGATTACCTATTTATTAGTATTAGAAGATGTCTATGAAGTGGAGGAAGAGATATGGGGAGTTTAAAACTAGCGTTAAAAAGTAGTGAATAACGTAAAAGAAATAAAGATAATTACACATTCATACCAAAAAAAGGCACACACTTAAAACCACCAATTATCAAGTCAAGAGAAGAGCAATTCTTCACTAAAAATAAATAACAAAAAAATGAAGTTACCAAATATTTCAGCTAATATTAATAGGCATTATAAAACTATAAACTAAAACTTTTTAATAAATGGAGAAAAAAAGAGAAAAAAGAGAGGTTAGTAGATATTTATGAAGAAGTTTCAACAACTCATTTTTAATAATTTCTTCATATCATGATTGGTCATGCATGTGCTTAGATGAAAAATAAAAATATGAAAATGATTAAATACAAATCATATTTAAAATTTTTAAATTATGGGCTCTTTATTGGGCACTTATAGATAAACCTTTTCTTTAGTCTCTTCCATAAGCTTTATACATAGCTCTTGTAATTAGGCTTTTAGCTTGATTTTCTTATCCACATAATATGCTACATCAATGAGCCTTAATAAGAACCAAAAAAAGTTCTAGACTTGTGATAACTTACATAATGGAGCAATACAACATTTATCAAGAGGTGATAATGGTTTGATGGACCATGTAATGATCATATAATATTTAAATATGCCAAAACATAAACATACATTATATGGAACTTACAAGACTAAAACAAGAATCATAATAGAAAATAAAAAACAAATATTTTGGCACTAACATCTGACTTAGCATAATCCATTTTATTATTGGACACTAGACAATTATAGTTTATTTCATTGTAAACATTCATGCTTATTATTTATGATTTAGCTTTTACTTATTTAATTAGGAAAGAATGACCTACTTTCAGGTCAACCATATTAGATATATTTATGAATATTAATACTTACGCAAGTTTAAATGATCAACATTGAATTATATTATCTTTTTTCTTATATTTTTACTTCTGTAATTGAGTTGTATATCCACCTGAGTTTTCTAGCTAATCAAATATTACTAAGATTATTATTTTATATATGAGAAAAGAGCAGGTTGAACCATATCAAGATGACCCAATTTTGTCCTTTATCCTTGTAGTTTAATCTAAAATTTTGTGTGCATCACAAAAGAAAAATATAAATGATGTAAATTAAATACTTTGAATACATATAAATTATCTGAGAAGTTAATTACAAACTCTATAATTTATTTGATGAATTTAATTTTGTGCACTTCCATATAAATGAATGAGTTAAATATCTTGGATGATTATAAAAAAAGCAGTATATGCAACTAGTTATTTACTCACTCAATCCTAATAAGTAAAAGCCAAAATAAGTGTTAGCAAAAAATGCTCTAAATTTAACTGTCCCCACGTCTGGTTCCTGACTAAGAAAGGTTAAATGAGTCATGACAGAACAATACCAAATCGTTTCTGCTACCAATTAGTAAATGTTTATAATAATAGTAAGGATTGCATGTTTGGTTGATATAGCATGCGGAAGCCAAGAATGGACAAAAATCAGCAAGAGCTGCAAGAGATTACTTTTTGTAAAAATGTTCCCAGTGATATAAGATTGTACAAAAGGAAGTATGATAATGTTGCTACTTTCTCCTGTATTATTTTCTATTTTCTAACCGAACGGAACAGGTGGCTAATGTAATTTTTACTGGAGCATTCTGAAGATAGAAATAGATAATAAAATGAAATCAATGGCCTGCAAGCAGCATTGGATTAAAAATGCATGAAGGAGCAGGTCTTACATCTTTTGGCCACTCATAAACAAGTGAGAAGAAGTTGAAATCATGAGTTGTGTCAATTCCATCAACTATGTCGCCGATTGTTGCTATATAGATTATAAATGATGAAAGGTAAGTGGATGGCTTTGAAGGCAGGGGACCATAAAACCTTTTCCCAGAATCTTTTACATCATAACTAGTGAGGTCACTATTATTCTCAGCTGTTGGCGTACTAGAAGTGCCCAACTTAGAAACTTTGAGGCCAAGCCCAATGACAACACCCCTTTCAGAATTTGATAGTTTTTTGTCAGGATAAAAGCCCTCCGCTCTCAGGAAATTACCATCTGAATCTTCATCCACAACAGCTCTTGCTAGATTATGAAGCTTTCCTAAATAATAAAAGATCCAAAGTGTCATGCCAAAAAGATATACGTGCGCAGAAACTCACATTTTATCCTTGAAAAACAAATAAACGAGAACTTGCCACTCAAAAACTGCCGTTTTCCTTTATGAGCATCATCAATCATCTGGTGCAAGATCAGAAGAGCCCGTTGTCTCTGTCCTTGCCTACTATTTTCAGATAAATTACAAATAGCCATTTCCCCAATAAAAACTTCCAGGAGGGCAAAAGCGTTATCCTGCCAATAACGTACATGAAGAAAATTCAATTCCAAATTCTTCCCAAGAAGATAATTCAAGAAAGTAAATCAAACTAGAAATCCTATGCAGGCCAATAAATGATGATACATGACAGTTAATGTGAATCTCAAAATTTACAATCATGAAAATACAAAAATAGGATTAAATCCTAAACTGATCCCCAAACTATTTGCAAGTAATCAATTTAGTCTCAAAGTATCACATTTCTCCAATTTAGTCCCCAACTATACATGATTAAACCAAAATTGTCCCTCGAGGACTAAGGGATCAATTTTGTATAGTTGTGGAACTAAATTGGTATAAAATTTGTATCACTATGTCTAAATTCTACATGAGAGATTATTTTGGATCTAGTTTGTATAGTTAGGAACTAAATTGGAGAAATGTGATACTCTAGTAATCGGGGGACCATCTTAGTATTTATTTCTACAAAAATGTATAAAGTACAACAATCAATTTAAATTTAATCTTTCGCACATCTAAATTTCAAGCTTAAATTTTGTATTTTGAGCCAATGAGTCTTTGTCTTTACGTACCTAAGATGTTACCCTATTTCAATGGTTGCATGTGGGAAATTCAGTTGTTATATTCCCAAAAATGTTTCCTTTCAGCAATTCTTAATTTCTACCCAATAAATGCACTTCTAGGGATTGTAACTTGCAATTCTTCAAGAGGCCATGATTCATGTTGGTATCTCTTGCGATTTTTAAGTAAGGCTTCAAATTTGAAAAAATGAAGTTGCTGAAATCAACCAAAATAATACTAGAAAATCACTACTCATAATTTTACAAGTAGTTACCCCATCTCTACATGGGCTAGGATGAAAGTAATTTATTGAGTAAAAGTAATTGCAACTCCACCATGGGAGAGTCAAGTTGAGACTCCTAAATTTTAAACAAAGTTCACAATGAAGTTGTTATCTTGGCAAGAAATGTTGGTCAAAATAAAATCATATATTGGATTGAGTGTTGGGTTATTAGACATTATTAGAAAGGGATATTACAAATTTCTAGTCATTGTCGAGGATACCATATGGAAAAAAACTAACAAACAGCATGCTAACAAATAAACTTCTCTTTGTTTCATTGATGCTCTAAGTTGATTTGTCTGACGATTTTCTATTGGAATTATCTTAAAACTATTTGTAGCTATGATATTATAATGGTGGTAGCTCTGACTGCATATTTAACTATTAAAAGTATCATTTCCCATGAAGTGATACTCACGAAAAAGGATAGCAAAGGTTTTCTGTTAGTTGAAAAAAAAAAAAACCCTCCTCCTAATAACATATGGAAGACAAAAGAGAAGCTACAAAAGCTAGGTCTTGAACTTCTGGATGATTATATCGATAACTCTCCTGAGAAGAGTTCATTGCACCCTAAATATATCATGTAATATAAGTCCTCAAATAGGTGAAATTAGTCCATAAAAGTTAATGCAAATATAGACCAATTACAATAAGTCAAAATGGCATCTTGGCATCTTGGCAAGTGTTCTTTCATCAAAAACACCTAGAAATGAAGATAAAGATCCTTAGATCCAGGATTGGTAAATCACAATTGATTGACTCAACAAACCAAGATATATCAACATAATTAGGAAAAAAAAAAGGAATCCTAGGATCTTAATCATGTTTTCCATCATTCATATCATCATTTCCTTCAATCCTATGTGGCGTGTTTCAAAGCATCACATCAAATCATATCCTATGAAAAGCCTGACAACTAAAATTAATCCAAAGTTCTCTTTTATTAATAAGAGACATCATCAACTATACAGGATTATGCATAAGAAACCTTGAACCAAGAATAATAAGCACTCCAATAGGAGTGAAATATCAATTTAATGTTTTATCTACTGCTTATTTTGTCATCTTGAATTACTATGTTCTCGATTCTCCTAAGCCTAGGAGCACCTTTCAAAGTCCACTCATGGATGCGCAAATACAAACACATACTTCCAAAAGATATGTATAAACAATAAAGAAAGAAATAACTCTTTTCAAATAAAAGAAAAAAAATAAAATAATGGAAAATTCAAACCCCAGCATAACATCCAACCAAAGGTAAACCTGTTCCACTAGACCATGTAATCGTTGAAGCACACGCCTCGTTACAGATATAAGGGCAACCTCTTGAATTTGATCCCAATACGAGGAACCAGTCTTCGGAGAGTTTCCTGGATAGATCTCAGATAACATGTCCCTAGCCTGTGGGAAATTGTAAGACGATAGATGACAATTCATGTTCAATCATGCAAACTATGAAGCAAGAAGTAAAAAAAACTCGTATCAAGTTTAAATGGTAGTGACCATTTAATGTCATTCATAATAAAGTGACAAAATTGATGTCACAAGCAAGAACTTTAACATCCATTAAGAATGAGAAATTAGTATAAACTCCATAAGGTTTGAATTTTTGTTGGAAAGAATATTTCTTTTAAAACATTGTAAAATAAGAAAATAGTTTATCATATTTTGTAAATAAAGCTAAATGTTGAAAACATTCCAGGGTTTCTAGAAACCTTCATACCTGGTTTCTTGAAACGTCGGCAATGCCACAAGAGTTTGTCATGAAATTCTAATATTAATAGGTTCTTTACAAAACCCTAATATTAATAATAAAATGTACCATAAAACCATAGTATTTCTATTAGAATTTACTATGAAATCCTGCTTTTAATATTATAACAATATTTATTTTGTATAACAGTTTCATAATGAACTCTCATAGAAATTTTAACATTTTATGACCTAAGAAGTAATACAAAAGTCTTATGAAATCTATGCATGTATGTCAAGGTTTCTTAAATGCCAATGTTAGTTGTCTTTATTTATAAAACATAATAAATCATTGTCCTTGTTTGCCAGGATTTAGAAGTATTGATCTTTTTCAGGAAAAGAGCAAATATGGAGACATTGATACAATCTTCCGTTTGGGATAAATGTTTTCAGCTGCTGCATGTTTGAATAGGTGTTACATACACATACCTGCCCCAAAAGCACTTTGCACATATCCACAGATTTTGCTGAAGCAACTGCTACATCCATACAAAGGAGAATCTGGCAAGAACAAACATATGACGAGATATTCAAACACTACTTCAAGAAAATTAAATTGTGTTCTGATGGACTTACAGCAGCTAAAGGACCTAGCTGAGCACGAAGGGATGAAAAATTTAAATCCTGGACAGTACTAGAAGTACCCTCTGCAACACGAGCTACTACATCCTCCATCTAAAAAGGCAAAGCAACAAGTAAACCCTCAGCCATAAAGATTGAAGCACAAGAATCAGACAAAAAAAATACCAAAATGAAGACAATATCATGTATTTCATGAAAATATTCAAGCATATGCAACCAAACTCATGCAGCAAAAATACAAAACATGCATGCAAAAATGATGAGCCAAATTAAAACATAGTCAATTACTTGTTACTTTAGATGAATCATAGAACGAAACAGTAAACTACAAGAATATGAGATTCAATAATAGACTTCCCAGAAGAAATTATCCATAAACTGCAATACAAGAACAACAGCAAATTTAAGATAATAGATGAAATTAATAATCAAATATGTAGCAAAATCGAATAAAAATAATCAGGGTAACTGAACCTCGATCAACGTATCTATTTATCAACAATTCATAGTAGATATTAAAGATAATATTTCTAATCCTTCCAATTTGAAAAGCACAATATCTCATATCATATATTGCACCAATAATGATGACAACTGGCAGCATGAGTTGGATCAACCAAGAAAAGTTTTGAAAGGATGTTATCATGCTTTTCTTCAAGGCACTGACAACAACCCACACTTTAAGATGGGGGATGAGCCAAAGTTCGCAACAACTGCATTGCCACAATCGAAGATCTTCAATGAGGGTAAGTAATTGTCCTGGATCTCCAAAGAGGATAAGACGGTACTGAGAAATTAGATTTGCACGGTAATCATTCTCCAGTCTGTTGAAATTGAGGTGTGAGCATGTGGTTGAAGGAGCATTGTCCATGACTACAGCCATTATCATCTTGATAATTCCTTGATCACACCCTTCTTCCCCAACTCAAGTCATACTGTGTGCAAGCAAACAAGTAAAAGAGGAACAGATTTGATCCAAAGATGGGTCAGGCCAAACTATGCTCCGGCTTTACAAGACTGGTCTATCTAGCTTGAAGTTCAAAAAATAAATAGCGATATAAGTTTATATTGTTTGAATATTTAAAATATAATAAATGATCGACAAGATACCTATCTCCCACATTTTTTAATCCAAAAGTTTTAAAGGTCTCTATGCTTATCACGAATAAAACAAGTACTATAAACATTCTTTAAAAAAAAATATTCTGTTTAAAGTAGAATAATCCTATTCATGAAAATCAAACAAATAAGTTTATATGTATAGATGATTGAAGCACTTAGGAACCAATCCTTGCTTTAAGATTAGTTCCAGTCATATTTAGCAACAAGATTACTAAATTCAAGTACGATTTAAGCCTAGCTAATACCTATGGTAGCTCACCAAAAGAATTAAATAGATTCAAACCTAAGTCAAGCCACAAGCTATACGATAAGCTAGCCAGGTAAGACTGCTAGAATTTAAGCTCAGTCAATATATAAGATGGCTCACTTGAACTCAAAGCAGCTTACAAGATGCATTTGTATTGAAAATAATTATTTTTTATATTATTAAAAGTTATACCTCTTTTAAACATTATTTTATAGATCTGCTGTTTATGACGCCTAAATTGCAAGTTCTTCCCATGGATTACTCTCTCAAGCTCCATCATTTTTTTCCTAGGCAATACATATTTTCATCCTTGAATTTTAATTCCTTCCAATCTAAATGATTGGGATTGCCTATTAATTAGTTGACTTTATGCATTTTTTTCAAATCAATGGTGAATTGTTGTCTACCCACCATTCTCCTGGGCATTGCAGTAGTTGCTGTTGAGAGAGCTCAAACCACAAGAAAGAAAAAAAGGATATCTACTCAGCTCTTAAGCTTAATATTGACAAACGTGCAAAGGCAATCTCCAGCCCACTGGTGTGCAAAACTCAATAAAGAAAGCTTCAGGTTACTTATATAGAAAGGACCATGCACATACAGAGTCTCCAACAATTGAAAATGGTATGCACACTTACATACACATAATAGAATAAGAATATTAAAGCATTAGAAGGACAAATCTTTGAAATAGTAGTTAAAAGCCAAATAAAAAAATTCAAAATAATAATAAGAATAATAGATTTTTGCATGGTCATCAAGATCGACATTACCAATCCAATTCCAAACTTACTGTAATGAATGTGCATAAGTTTCCATACTACTAGAGAGACTGTAGTTTAAAATATTGTATTTATTAACAAAAGTAAATGCCTTCAATCAGCAAGATTAAGGACAATTTATCTGGACATCATCTTCCCTGGTGCTACTTGTCTTGCAAGAAGATTAACACGGAGGAACCCTACCTACCCACTCCTCTTTAAACAATAACAATTCCTGTTAGCTTCAACTTTCTTCCCATTCACTCCCTACCTACCCACTCCTCTTTCAACAATAACAATTCCTGTTACCTCATAATCACTAGAAATGCCTAACCTGCCATCTCGCTGAGACAGACAAGCCGCTAGCCTCACCACCTCAGGCCAACATTATGTCCTTTACTAGATCCAAATTAAGTTAGTTTCAAGGTAGAAACCCCCAACAATTACAAGATAATAGTCATGAAAAGCTTCAAAACCATGGGCTTATCCCAAATCTTATGCTACATCACATTTTCCAAACCACGAATCCATAGTAACCAGCACCCTCCCACAAAATCACAACATTACTAGCAAACTACATCAACCTGAACTCCAGCAAGTTCTCAATAAGCAACCACAACCCTTAAATCATGGATGAGCAAGCCATTGTTTTCACAATAATCCCATTCCCGCATACCAGGACCTGCTGATGGGAGGTCCTCCACTGCCTGTACCTCAGTCAAGCAAATCTAGTGAATTGAAAGCTGAAAGTAGAAAAGCAACCTATATCATCTGTAATTAACAGAAATGATAATCCAACAGACCAGTTTGTTTACACAATGAAGTTTTTTTTCTTCTTTTTTTTCGCACACACTAGATAATGGTTAGAAAAAGAACCATATGAAAGATGGATCAACGTTCAAACCTCAGACAGTGCATAACCTTCCAAATAAGATTCCAGCATATGAAATGCCAATAATGCACAAAACATCAAAAACCCAAGTAATAGAGTAACTCTCAGAGAATTTGACACGTTAACCAGCCTAAGCAAAAAACATGACTACTGCTACCATAGTCAGTAAAAGTTTATTCAAATATAAAGTGTTTTTTTAAATGCATGTCAATATGCTGTTTCCCTGTCTACTTGCATCATAGTTATACTCTGCAGTTTGTAAAATAAAAAAGTGGCGCTAGACCCATGCAAGCATTCATGCAGTTTTACATAGAAACATAAGGAATATGGGGTTTGGTGCCAATAATAATCCATTCCATACAATGATGTAACAGATAAAGATATGCCATATGAAATGTGTATAAAATTTAAAAAAAAAAAATAACTAAGTCTTACTAGACACTTGATTCATGAACTGATCTGGAAGCTATAGGAATCAACAGAATGATGAAGGATTTCTGTAGATTCTAATGCTTTCTAGAAAGATTAGGATTTTATGCAAGACTCAAGTAAAAAACAGCTAGCACTTGATGAGAATTAGGGCTTCTAGAAGCACTTAAAAATTAAGGCATTTTAATGGGATTCAATCAAGAACCACAGACTAATTAGGGTTTTCTTATGGAGAGTTTAACTAATTCTTACTTGAACACTTGATACATGAAGTGCTCTGGAAGCTTAAGGAATCAACAGAATGATGGAATTCTGTAGATTCTAATGCTTTCTAGAAATATTAGGATTTTATGCAAGATTCAAGTAATAAAAGCTAGCGCAAATGAGAATTAGGGCTTCTAGAACCACTTAAAAATTAAGGCATTTTAATGGGATTCAATCAAGAACCATACATTAATTAGGGTTTTCTTATGGGACTCAACCAAAAAATCATGCCAAATCTATGAGAGATGGAATCTAGGAGAGCAAAGAGTGATATTCACCATGCACTATGCAATATGACTATCCAAACCCTAATGAAGGTTTCTTAATATTTGTCTTTGCTCCTCGCAAGAAAGAGTGAGTGCTGAATATTTAGCACAGTCAGAGGCGAGAAAGACAAGTTTTATCATCCCCTTAGAAATTGAACCGCTTGCTTTGGGATTTGTGGATGGTCCTATTGAAAAGAATTGCAAGGGTGATAAGTATTAGACTTGTTCAAATTAGACATGAAAGAGAGGGAAAACAAAGATAATTGGAGAGAGAAAATTAAAGAGGGAGAATAACTAAATAACCATGGCTCAAAATACATATTGAGGGTCTTCTATTTATAAAAATAAAAATCATAACAAACACTAATTTAAACCATAATAAACACAATCTAAGCGCAATCTCAACTAACCATGGATAATTCTCCAAAACATTAACAACTATTTGAAATTCTAATAAAATATTCCAAAATAATAAAATGACACTAAAATAAAAGGTGTGACACATCAAAGCTAGGTTAAGTGAATTTTAATGAAGCTTTAAGTGTTGGAAGTATATCTTCATTTTATGAAAATTCCTAGGCTCATTTGGAAGGTTCCCATTCTTTTGGATGCTTCTTGAAGGTTTCAAAAGCTTCCAAAACAAAATTAACTTCTTCAACTTGAGATATGTAAAAGCCTCATTAGTTTGATATAGAAGAGGTCCAACCCTAATTAAGGTCACGAAGTTAACCCTAACTTGAGTTGACCTTGCTAAATAGATGGCATCTAGCAAATATCAGCAAGAACTCCGAATGAATTTGCATGACTGAGTCAAAACACACGTACCATAATAAATATTGAAGAGCCTCCTAGATCATAAAGTATTTCTTGTTCCAAGCTTTTATGAGAAAGAAAATGCAATTATAAATAATGAGAAAGTGGGTAACTAAGAAAACTTCACTATCATTATTAGCATGCATCTTTAAACACTTGCATTAGCATGTTATCAAAAAATACAACAACAACAAGCCTTTTTCCCACTGTGGGGTTGGATACATGAATTCATCTTCCATTTTGTCCTACTAAGTGTCAAATACTCATTTAATTCTAATAAACTAAGATCATTTTTTATACATCCTAACAAAATCTTTTTAGAACTACTTCTACCTTTCTAAACATAAATCGAATCAAATGCATCTACTCTCCTAACTGGGTCATTGAACGGCCAACGTTTGGCAACTCTCTCTAATCTTATCTGCCACAAGAGCCACTCTAACTTTTTCATGTGTGTATGTATGTATATATGTTTCACATTTTGTCTCCAAGTGCAAAGCAACTCATCCACTTGAGCATCCTCATCTCTGCAACACTTAAATTTATACTTCTCTTTTATTAGCCAACATTCTCTTTATTGGCCAACATTCTGAGACATAAATCATTGCAAGCATCATCAGCATTTTATAAAATTTTCCCATAAGTCTAAACTATGCTTTATATCATATAATAGGCCCGATGCATCCCTCCACTTTAATCATCTAACTTGAATTCTACTAATAACATCCTTATCTATTCACCCATCATTGCAAGTTATTAATCAATATTGACATCAAGAAACACAAACCTAAGTTTCCTATCCTACCATCCTAAACTCTAATGGCTTTATGAGAATAGGTAAATATACCAAAAAAGCACATATGACACCCAACTCTTGCCCAAATTATATGAGTCCTACAAATTAAGGTTCAGAAGTCCTAAAATCTTTTAATTTGATGTCAGAGCATGCAAAATTTACAAAATTATTTCTAATTCATCACCAAGAAATTGTAACTACATCAAAAGATCAAACACAGCAAATGTAAATAGAGATCTCAGTGCATAAAGATCTTCAATAGTAACATATGAAAGTTCACCGATAGCACAATTATCAAATGATATTTTCTCTTGCATTTAATGGAGATTCAAGGATTTCATATCATCATTATTAGCCTTATCCCAAAAACTTTGAGTTGTCATTATAAATTCTTACTCTCTATCAGTCCTCATTGAGTCCTAAATGTAGTGTTACATCACTTTAACACAAATCTATGCAAAACTTCTATCCAAGTTACCATTGGCTTACCCATTTTTCCTTTATAAAAGTCTTAATTAATTTCATCCACCCATCATATTAGTGCATATTCTATCCTTAATTATGCATGCCCAAACTACCTAAAAGTCCATTGGCCTTCAATAAATGCAACTATCCCTCTAATATAATCATTTCTCAAACTATCCTCCTAAATTTGTCACACATTCTTCTTCTCATTATTTGGCAAGCTCATCTTCTCTATTAATGACTTTTTTATAGCCCAATACTCATATTCACATAATAAAGTTAACATAATTATAGATTTATAAAATATACCCTTTTGCATCTTCAAGTATGTCTAGTAATTGACTAACACTCAAACAACTCACAACTATGTCCAGTAATAGTCAATGATAGTTCAAAGATAACTTTTAATAACTTGAAACATATCTTTGACACAATTTTTCTTATTTCATGCCAAATCAAATGTCATTGTACTCGATCATATGCCTTCTCAAAATGAGTAAAAATCATATAAAGGATCATTTCTCTACTATTTAAATATTTCTATAAATATCAAGGGTTTTAATCCTATAAAAAACAAGCATACAAAAACAATAAACAATAGTTCCATGATTTTCAATTGTAGACCATTACAAAAAAATTGAAACTTCTCAAATAAAATTCAATGATAGTGTTATATAATAAATAGTTTAATCTCAGTCAAACATACCGGTGATCTCTTAAAAGCACCGGCTACCCATTCAGCAAGATCGAGAGCTGCCTTATCTTCTGCTGGTAAGGAGAAGCGATGCACAGCTTCTTCCCCAAGATCATATTTTTCCCTTTGCATGCAACTGTGTAGAAATTGTTAAACAAGAAACTTCAAATCATAAGTTCTACCAGGAAAAAATTTGCATGCAATTATAGTAGCAAGTATACAAAGAGACAATAGCCATACAAGTCAGGAAATTACACCAATATCTAGTGTATAGATGGTATTAGTGTGACTTTAAATGAAAGACATAGGCAGGGATGAAATATCATCTTAAAAACCTTATATCATAATACCTCCTTTTTTGATACAGAAAACACTCTAAAACTAGATTTTCATATCACACAAATCCATGAAAGTATTTTTAGTCTTCACAAATGAAAAGAAAAAAAACATTTAAAGCAAAATAGCAACAATGCCATGGCCATGGCATTAAAGAATATGCATCCAGTAAAACATCCAACATAGTATGCCAACTTAAAATATGTTACTTATCGGGTTTAAGACCATCTCAATTAATTAATTTCACTAAATAGGACAATTTGATCCTTGACTATTTGATTAGACCAAAGTCCTTCCAAATCAAGATGAATGAAAGAAGAGGTAGGTTTATTAGTTATCTATTTATTTTTATTTTTTGTTATTCCGAAAATACCCTGTAATATTCATTATTTCTCTAAAACTTTCCATTAAATTTCAAACGGAAGGACCAACTTGGTCCCTGATCAAATAGTCACCAAATTAATCCTCTTGTTTAGTCTGGGACTAAATTGGTCCTTCATAAATAGTTGAGGGACCAATTTGGTCTTAAACCCTTTACTTATCTGTTATGAACACAATGGTAATAATTTCTATATAATTTTTTTTTTCTTTTATGGGGAATAACCTAACGGATGATGCAAAAACACTTTTGAATAAGTCTTAAATCACAAAGAAGTATATAAAATTATCTAAAAGTGCTCACATTGCTGAAAACCACATTCACCCACAAATAAATACAATTAAACACAATCTCAAAGACGAATAACAGATGTGATATCGCACAGAATGGGCTCAACGTGTCTTCCATACAACCAAAATTATTGAATTATCACCGATTTCACAAAACAAATTACATCGATGCATTTGGCATGCTAAAACTGTCAAGTAGGGACCTTTGGATTCAGTTCAATCAAATAATACAAATCAACAAAAGACTGGACACAACACCATGTAAATCAAAATGAATTGCCTTTATTCAAATAAAAATCAAATCAAAGATCATTGTTTCATGAAATAGATTGTGCCTTATGTTTGAAGCATCAATATTATCAAAAATGACCTCTCACAATTAGAATCATGGAATATGGCACAATGAATGCAATGTCCTGCAAAATTACTCAAAGATTGTCCATTCGCAAGATAGCTTGGATAGGCACAACCGTAACATTGAAATTGTCTAGAAATGACACTTATGTTGCTTTCGCAACCATATCACCAAATTCATGAAATTTACCCACACACTAAGCAACAACACACAATTCGATGCACACAAATGATGAATTTTGTAAGGCAAATATGAATAAAAAAAGATAATCTATTTAATTTCAAAAAATTAAAATTAAGTTAAAATTAAATCAAAAAATCATTAAATTGATTATACTAAATACAAATCAAACATAGAAAATTAGAATTATTTTTTGTTCTAATAGTTGTTCAATTCAAATTCAAATTACTATTAATAGTTATACTTAAAAAAAATCAAAAAAAATCTTCAACCACTCACCCTCATAGCCAATCAAATCTCACAAAATACAATCTCATACATTACAACCCCATCACAACTTCCATCAATCATCTCATCTGCCTTCCCATGCCCATCAGCTGCATTAAAAAAAAATTCCAAATAAAATCTCACAACTCCCTCTACCATCTCCTTGTTCACGCACAAAGACCACACATGAAACCCTCTCTCCCGCTCTCCATGTCTCAAAAACCTTCTCCAGCCTCTTGTTAGTCCCATATCATAGCAGCAACCACATCTCCCTCAAAAGATGCACACAGCTCTCATTCAAGCAAATGCTTACAAACCACTAGTCACCATCTCTCCTCCCAGCTTACTTACAACCACCAAACCCTCTTTCCCAACTCTCTCCATTCTTTCTCCCCATCATTTATCACCATTCATGCATTCCTATGTTGATCTCCTGGTTCTCCGCTGCAGGAACCACCTCCGCTCGAACTCCCCAACCCACGCACACAAACCCCTGCATCTATCTCACCTCTGCTACACAACCTCTATCGACTTTCCTCTACCCCCTACAACCAAATAATCCCTTTTTAACATCTTCAACCTCACCAACAACCCAATTGCCAACTACGAATCCACTACTAACCTGCAGCTACCATCGCCTCTCCTTCTAAGCTCACAACTAACCACAACCCGTCTCCCTTTTCTCTCTCTAAACAAAAGAACAAACCATCTGTTCACTCATATCTTTCTCTCTCCCCCTCTTCTCTCTATATATTAAACAGAAATAAATAAATAAAGAAAAAAAATAGAGAAAGGAAGAAGGAAAAAAGAAAAGATAATAAATATTGGTATTTTTGATCTCGTGGCAAAGTTTATCACTCCATTGTCATTTTCCTCGTCACCTCACAAAAGTTAAAATGAAAGTGCAACCTTGTTAAGCAATCAAAAATATATACTCATACATGTATTTCTTAATGTGGCAGAGAAATTACTTGTTTGGAACTTTATGTATAAGTGAAAACCCCCATATGCACCTCTCTTGGTATAATGGGGAAAAGAATTCTAAACCACCAAAATTAAGTATTTGTATGCACCTTTCTTGATGTAGCTGAAAATTTACTTTAAATATATTTTCATGCAAATATAAAAGATCCATAGACACCTTTCTTGATGCAATAAGCTTTTTAACACTCGGTCCCAATTAACACTACCCATGCACGCTTTCTTTGTATGGTGGACAAACCCAGTGTTCCTAAGTGTCTCGCCATGTAAGAACATAATGTAATAATGCTGCCAAAATTTTGTCTGCTATAGACATGAAACTCACACATGATACAAATGGACTTTTCAAACTTAATTTAAAAATGAAGTTGATATTAAATCAAATATTAAATTACAACAGAACAAGAACAAATTTGAAAAATAATAAAATGAAACTTATAGAAAAGTTCAAATGAACTCTATTAAGTCACTAAGAACATGAGTAACACCTCCCCATTGCTTTTACACCGCTCTCAGAACTCTAAGAACACTCCAAAGTGAGTGAAAGAACTTGAGTAAATGGTGAAAATAAACTAATCTAGTCTTCCTATTTATAAGTGGGGAACTGATTCCACTTGACTAAAATTCATTCATGTGGAGACAAAAAGTCACTTCATAAAGTACTAAAAGATTTTAATTTGCTAAAAAAGATTCGAACATGTCAAAAAAAAATTTTATGCAACCAAATCTGCAACACATACATTGAAGTGAACAGAAGAATTTAAAAATAATAAAATACAATGTTTGCATGCATAAAGAATTAACACGAATTTCGCAAAGCAATATTTTGTTCACAAACAATGCCTTGAAGTTCCTGCAAGTGTACAACAACAACAACAAGTTTTTATCCCACTATGTGGGGTCAGCAAGCTCCTGCAAGTGTATTAAAAACAAATAAGCGCAACATGCAGGAGCACTGAAAAGCATACAAATACACTTAAAAACATGCAATGTATTATAAGCATGCACCAAAAGCTCAAGCAAATGCATTATATAGGTGCACTGAAATTCATGCAAGTACACTAAAACTCATACAAACACATCAACATACAAAGCAGCCTGCATGTTCTCCGGCCTATGTGCAAGTTCTCAAACACAAGGTTTAAGAATGTTATGTGAACTAAAAATGAATTAAACTCAAATTTTAAGTCATCTTGAAAAGCATACAAATCTACAAAATTGTGTACAAATCATTAAAATTAAAAAAAAATACATGTGCTCTGAGCTATTTTGTCAAAATGCTCAATATAAGATCTGAGAAAGCTATTTGAACAACAATGAATTAAACTCAAATATAAGTCATCATGAAAAGTATGAAAATCACATAAATAGTATACAAACTTTTAAAATTAAAAGACCAGCATGCTCTCCAACAAATGTTCTAAATGCACAAGTTTAATAAGTGATAATGTTGTGCGAACTAATACAAAATAAACAAAAACAATCTTGCTCAAAGAAACATGCAAGCATTTTAATAGGCTTGCAATTATTTTTAAAAAATTTCAATTATTTTATTTTAAAATCAAACTTCAAACATATCAAATTATGTATACTCTTGAGTGGGTTATATTGCCAATAAAAAGCAATAAATCTTACATAACTATTCTGATCCTATTGCCAATAAAGACTAGAATTGACGAAATTGATGCCATTGATATTTTAAGCCATAAACTTCAAATAAATTACACACAAAAATATTTAAGCCCCATCATATCAATTTCATATTTCATTTGCATACAACTTTCAATGACCTTAACGAAAAAAATTCATTTTGAAAATATGAACTATTAGCAAAATACCTAGAAAAAATATTCACAAATCTTTAATTCATAATTTTGATCCTCTATTTGCAAGAGTAGAGTCGATAAAATGAATAACATAAACTTTCAAGTTAAACTTATATTGCATGCAAGTGATAAGCCCAATCCACAATATTTGAAGTTAACAAGATTTTTGACCTCCACATATGTTCCATACGCCGAATAAAGCACGTAAGGCAAAATCCACGAATTACAAACATGACGCTAATTGAAATCGAAACACCCTAATCGTCATCAAAAATGTTCAAAATGACTTCCGATAAGAAAATCAATTCCATCAATATATCCAGCACACAAAAATTGATTAAGAGAGGCTTCTTGTGTCACTTAATGATCGATCAATGGAAAAGGCAAATCTCACTGCAATTGTGCGCATATCAAAGTCGGAAGGTCGCGATAACATCCAAATAATGTCTAGTCGCAAAACGGACTGCTCCAACATATTAAAAACATCAAAAATTTCTAACATGTACATTCATATTACATAAATTGATGTGCGAATGCATATGACACAATTACCTAATGAGCGAGATTGTGGCACAAAATTCGAGGCGCATGAGCGATGAAACTCCAAAAAAATTATGTGCTATAAAACTACATGTATAATATAATAATACCAACTAATCAATTAATTAATTAAGTCAAATTCAAAGTTAAATAGAATTAAGTTAAATATCTTACTTAAATCATTATATATATATATATATATATATATAGCTACTTAGTAAATTAATTGAGTTAAAATAATTAGGCTAAATGTAATTATAGTTAATTAATTTCAACAATTAAATTATAAATTATGTATATAAATTGTAACCTTTTTCTTTGATTAAATAATATATATTAGAATATTAGTAGAATAGAATTATATTTTGATGAAATTCTTCTTAAAAATAATTGCTTATTATGATTATTATAACTGACAAATATAGTCACTGAATTGTTAACATTAATGAGTTGTTGGGCCAGGAAATGTTTTCTTGGCTTTAAATTAGGAATAAGTACATATTAACATTGGGCTTGTTACGAAATTTAATTGTGAATGGAATCTAATTAAATGGTCATAGTTCAACAAAGAAAATTTCCTTCTTGGATCAAATCGAAAGCCTAGATTTTCTAGGATATTTGGACGCCAGAGCTCACCGTCTCTACAGCTCTCACGTCCCATCCTATCAAATTAAAAAGAAATACAAAGCCAATACCACAACCCATCACCCAGGATTTTTCATCTCTCAAACCCCATCCTTTGCATCTCCTCTTGCAACCGCGTATTCACTCCAGCCAGATTCAATCTCATGCCTCTCCCTCATTTCTCTTTCGAGTAGCAGACCACCGAGCTTCTTGCCTTATTCTGTCCAAACCACCCCTCACAAAACTTCCCTCACAACCACTTGCCATCTCATTCTCTCTCTCCCAATTGCTAAAACCCTGTTTCCTCCCATCTCCAATCCGTCAACCCACCTATTATCCCATTGCCTCACGTCGCCACACAAGCCCCACCTTCGCGTCCAAAGCCCTGATGTCAACGCTAGCAATCAATCAACCTCCCTTTTCAACATCATAGATCACCTCTCCTCTAACCAAACATACTCAACCATCTCCGACCATTCCTCACCTCCTTGTCCTACATAGCCAATGCACATCTCTCCCCCCAGCTCTTCTCGCTAACACACGAACTCTTCCACGTCTCATCTCCTCTCCACCTCTTTCCCTCACTACCTTTATTTTCCTGCCTAGAACAAAGAAACCAATTATCCATCCCTCCCTCCTGTGATTACAAAAATCTGAAAAAAAGAGAAAAAATCAAAAAAAAAAAACAAAAAGAAATCCAAAAAAATATAAAATATTATAGGTTTCATCGCCTCATCATTGCCCACCACTAGTGAAGATAAAAATGCTAAAACAATCTAAGTACTTACGTACGTTGTTCAAACGTGGTGAAAAAATTTATGAATTAAATATTTACACACGTTGCTCCAACATGACGAGAAAATTTGTGCATTTCTGTCATGCAGGTAGCTAAAGACTTATGTGTCTTTTCTTATAAGCACGGTAGTTGCAAAGAACTCCCGACTGTGATGTCACATGACATCAACCATGCACATTTCTTATAAGCATGTTGAGAAGGCCTAGCACTCCTGTGGTTGCTCGCTGTGCGAGAGAGACACCGGGAGGCCACCAAATTTTGAACTGAATTGTACAGGGAACAAGACTTAATGATACTTGAACCAAATGAAACAATAAGTTAAGCAAATCTAAGCACTATACGGGGCTAATTAAGTGAAAGAAATTATAAGTGAAGAGAAAGAACAAAGAGAGGGTAAATAATAAGAGACAAAAGGCTTACTTGCAAGCGAAAATCTGAGCAAACCTCCTAAAGCATGGATTTAAAGAAATGAATTATGTATACATGTCAAGACCGTTCAATACTCAGATTATTGCATCGATATGCATGTAAACTTAGAGTTACGAGTCCATTTAGCATGTATTTAAGAAATAAATTTACATTCAATGCATTGAAATGTGAGTAAGTAGATGAGATTCAACATGCATATCAAACTAAACATACATTTAGATACCCTACAATGATATGCGTGTGGATAATTCAAAAAAATTGAGACATGCACACATTAAAAAATAATCGAACAATCTCTATATGCATTGCATTGAAACATGTGCAAGCTATTTAAAAAATCAAAATGAACATGTGTTATAAGGCGATTCTTCGCCTAAATTTATTACATTGGGATGTATACAAAAGACCAAAAAATGTGTGAACAACACACATTATGAGGCAACTATAGGCCTCTAATCATTGTCTCAAAATGTGAGTCGATAATAAGATGATTTATACAGGCATATCATGAGAAGAAATAAACTAAAGTATAGTGCCTCAAGAAGTATCCAAATGTCCCTTAATTAATTTACATGCTTTACGATAAAGTTAGCAAATACCTCAAAAAGCATGTAAATCTCTGAAACTATACAAAAATCAACAAAATTAAAAATCAACTCGCATGTGCCCCACCACACGTGTTAAAATTTTAAACTTAGTGTCTAAGGATACTGTGCAGGTTAATTCCTAGTTAACAAAACCTAATAATATTATTATAGTACTCTCTCTTTAAAAAAATCTTTAAGAAACTAATAATCAAATGACTAAAAGATAGCTAACTCTAAATAAACACCCTTAGTGATGGTTGTGTTAATCATAAATTTCAACCGAGGGGTTATCAATATTAAAATTTCCAAAAATATTAATGTCAAACAACATCAAAATTAAACTTTTAGACTGCAAATCCTAGACTCAATCTTCTATGCCTAAGCTGGAGTTGAAGATTTCTAAGGTGACTAATTTTCAAGTTGATTATAGATCCAATCCTCTGTTAGTATCCAAACAGAGTTGACATCATCTAGAGTTATAAAATAAATTCAGTTTATCAAACCTAAACCCTGATGATGACCATGTTAATTAAAATTTTAACATAAGGGGTTATTATTCTCAAAATTCTCAAATTATTAATGTCAAATTATTTCAAATTCAAACTCCTAAAATATAAATTGTAGATCGATCATCTGTAAGCTTTTAAACATAGTTAACAAGATCTATCTCGTTGATGATTGTGTCAATTGCAAATTTCAACGGGAGGAATATTAATTTCAAAGTTCTTAAAGTGTCAATGTTAAATTATATCAAATCTAAATATTAAAATGCTAGCCCTATACCCAATCCTCTGCTAGCAAAAGAGCAGAGTTAACAAAATCTAAACCCTAATGATAGCTATGTTAATTGAAAATATCAACTGGAGGGGTTATATTGAGATTAACTCATTTCAATTCAAGATATAAACCTAGATCTGATCATCTGTTGTTCTATTAGTAGATTTGACAGGTTTTAAAACAATAAACTAAATGTTCAAGCCGACTTAAACACCCTAACAATGGCTGTGTTACATGAAAATTTTAATCAAAATGGATATTTAAATTTCAAATTAAATCAATCCAAGGTTAACTTGTAATGAAAATGTAAAAATCTATAAAATATTCAAGTTAAATCTATCATCCAAACACTTAAAAGAAAATATTCATCCACCTTCCACAATCGTTTTTTGAAAGTGACAAATTAAAAGAATTCTAACTTAGAAAGTAGTCAATGTCAAATTAAATGTACTACTATGTTCACCCTCGAATAATCTCATGCCAGTAAGAATGTGGCTTGTATCCTCTGTCAACATGGTTTAGCTAATAAGCTCCACATGATACGAGCAGTCGTAGTTGTTGATGGCCTTAACCACCCCCCACTATATTACCACTATATTACAATCACAATTGTATCTCGTATATTTCCCAATAACTCTATCCCTTGAGTTTTGAATCATAGGGTGCTCTGTTAGCTAAAGTGAACTTATAGTTGTCTCTTTAAACAAGCATTAATTTATGTCTATAAGGTTACCTTGGACGACGTAACCTATAGTTGCTGACAAGGATCCTTCGATCAAGTTGAGTAGACTATCTTCTCTGACTAATTAAACTAGGGATCATAATAGCCCGAGATGACAAAACCATAGGATCTTGATCGGGCACGTCATCACTCCCTAAACCATCCGTTTTAAGCTAACAATAATGAATTTCATAAATATCTAAACTCAATTTGTTGTTATCATACATTAATCAATTAGCAATTTAATGACTAGCCTTAATCGAAAATCTCTCAAGACGGAGAGATAATAAATTATGGTGTCTAGGAAACTAAATCTAAAGTCTTCATAAAATGAAAAAAAAAATCTCTAAGTAAGAACTTATATACTGTTTCATCCACTTTCTAAAAATTTGACTGATATTAATCAAACTCTCTTAATCAAGAGGTCAGCTGTGAATTTTCAGAGCCCATAAAGATCTATAGAAATATAAATTTTCAAACAAGTCCAAATCAAATGTAAATGATGAAATCAATCCTTTGCAAGCAACCATGTAGAATTGTGGTCCAAACTGACAAAATGAAACCATCTAAACACCACGATGATGACTGTGTTGACAAAAAATCTTAATCAAAGGGTCTATGATCACAGCCAAAACTTGAATGTTCCTAAATGATTCAACTCCTTTAACTTGTGAATCATATAATATTTTTATATGGTAGAAAGCTCTCTATTAATTAAGCTTCACTTAAGAAGTGCCTCCTTAGACAAATGTCCAGCTCAAGTCTATAAAACCTTTTAGACGAAGCAACCTATGGTAACAAATAAGAATCCTTCAGTCAAGTTAGGTCAGTTGCCTCCTTTAACAAACTAGACAAAGAACCATAATAATTTTGGTTAAAACTATAGAATATTGATTGAATTCATCATTATTTCACACATCATCTACTTTAAGTTAAAGATGGTAAATTTCTCAATCCCAAAACCTATATTATAGCCAAACACTAAGCTGTTAAGGGCTAACGATTACTCTTAATCGAAAATTCTCTTTCATAACAAAGAGAGATAATTAATCATAAATGCTTAGTGTTACTCAGATAAATGTAGTGTAAAAAGGAGAAATGATGATTTTATAGTTGTTTGGTTGAGAGCTTTACAAATTCACGACTTCTTTTTTGTTTGGTTGACAAATGTAATATAAAGAACGCTGAAGATCGCCGACGAGGGCGGCTACGCGGAATGGCGGCGATGGGCTGAATGCGTAGCGGCCGGCGCAAAGGCCGAGGGTGGCGGCACGGTAATTTGGTCGACGGCGGCCGACGCCGGCGGGCGGCAATGGCGCGACGGCAATACGGTCGGCCGATCACTTTACATTGGCCGCAGATTTGAATTTGCACCAAATTCCAAATACATAAACCTTTTCCGTATTTGAAATCTTGAATTTTACTTTACTGAAACCAAACGCTTGAAATTAAAGTGCATTTGGAATGCAGTGCATTCCAAATGCAGGCAACCAAACAACCCCTTACATTTATTAGAAACCTTGAACCAAATTTGAAGCTTTCATAAAAATGAGAGTGATATATCTGCGCAATGTCTTATCTGCAAACTAATCTACCTTTTGAAAATTTAACACAAAACTAACAAGATTATTTCAAGAGAGACACCCAAATTTTTTTTTAGTACACGCACATAACAAATATAGAGTGATTACCTACAAATATTTCTATATGAACTTCTCTATAAGGATTTTATCCATATACTAAGAAGTAAATATTATAACCATGAATATTCATACGTATATGTTGAAAAATATATGAATAAGTGCATGAATGGCAAGCCCCATGCGTGCATAAAAAGACACATGCACCCTCCCCCTATTTAGAAGATAGAATTTTGCACTCCAAATGTGCTTGCATAAATAAACAAACATGTGTTACATATACATGTAGCATAAAATCATGCATATACAAATGTCACCCCTGCCCCAAATTTTAAAAAAAAAACAGTAATTTCACCAAAATGCACTCAAATGAAAATCTTTTTAATGTCCTACTTTCTCATTTAGGATTTGCCAAAATCTTCAAGAGTGGTTTCAAGCATTCTACTTTGTCAATGATCACTTTCAAAGTAGCATTTGGGGTTGAATTTATTTTAACTATATATTCTTAAATTACTCTTGAGAATGTTAGATTTATCTGATCCCTTCCAAGAGCATCCGCTCTCTAGCCCTTGCTTTATTAGTGCCTCACATATAATTTCTGTTTGCATCTTATTGATTATAGTAAGTTGAGTTTTCATTATCATATTGGTACATCACTGGTTCCTGCTGACAAAATGAATATAGCCTCATACAAGAATATTTTTTAAAAGGTATGTTCAATAAGAAAATACTGACTTCAAGCCAAGAAGATCCAAAGTTCAGTTCAAAAGCTGAGAAATGCAAATGCCACAAGCTGATATTCATTACTGATATTTAGCATACCAGGTTCAATGATGAAGGTAGGTGATAATAGATGGTTTAGGATTTTGATTTTTTTGAATGCAAATCGAATAATATAATGAATGTAGATCACACAATCAAACTTAAGATTTGCATAAAAAATGTCATTAAACCTAAATGGTCCTACATCCAAGAGGGGATGAAAAGAAAGAAGAATAAAGAACTCCACGCATGCAGCTCTGATATTAGAGGAAGAACTCTTCATATGTAACATGAAGAATCAGTTTACACAGATTATAGCTTAACGGAAAAGCACCCATGATTGGTTTTATCAATAATTCATTTATAACAGCTCAATGATATATAACTCATGAATTCATATTTATACAAATAGAATTACAAGATAAAATTAAAAAAGAATAATTTTTTGAATTAAAATCTAATCATATCTAAACTAAATCAAAGCCTAAAAAATTCAAACCCAAACCTATAACTATCCAAGAAATAAATAAGAGAAATAAAAATTTAAAAATCAGAAATCTTAATTTAAATTAAATAATTGAAACAAATTTCTAAAACAACCTAAAGCTAATTTCTTATGTCACATCAATTCACCACTCTTCTCCTAATGAGTTAGAATTTGGTTGAAGACGACTATTACCATAGATCCTCTAATCTAGAAGAGAGCATTTTTTTATTCATTTAAGATCATGGATTTACAAATTTCGCAGCAAAAATTTCTTTTTCTACTTCTATTTCAATAATCTCACATCAAGAAAAAGAAGATATTTTAATAAAGGGACATTTACATACATACCACATAACTTTTGTATATTCATAATATCTAACACCTAAAATTTAATATTCACATGCATAACACTTAAGTCCTTAACATAACATCAAAAATATTACTATTATTACATTTTAAAAAGTGAATACTCCTTTTCATACATAGGGAAGGTGTTATAAATATAAATATTAAACATTAGGTGTTAAATATGTAAATATATAGAATTTGTGTGGTATGTATGTAAATCTTTCTTTAATAAATTGAAATAAAAATTTAGAAGGTTTTATCAAAGGCTTTTTTTTCTTATCAAGTCAAAATGTAACCCTAGAGGCATATCGAGATGTTAATCTTGAAATAAAAATTGAAAACATCATAAATTAAAGAGAAATCATAAATATAATAGATTACAATTAGACAATATTCTATGCAATATTTATTTTATTTTCAAATTATAGTGTATTATTTTTACTTTAATTCTAATTTTTATATACTATTCTATTTAGATACATTTATTGATAAGAATAACAAAAATATAAATTATATAAAATATTCAAATAAAAAAATATATAATATATTAATGTATTAGCATATTATCTATTAAACTAATAATAGGATTAATATAACAATAACTATTTATAATGATAATATTAAATACATTTCTTTTACATAGATTATATATTCAATAATATATTAAATATAAGTTATACCTTTTTTATAGAAATTTAAAATATTAAATAGCTAAATATTATATACAAATATAATTTAAATATTAGAAATAATTAAACAGAATAAAATTAAAATTGAAGATAAAAGATGACCAAAAAATTTTGTATTAGACTACTTGTCTCATAACAATTAACAACTTAATTCAACCACCATAAATCACAAAAACACAACGAGAAAAATAAAGCACATCTTAACCTTACATCTTAAATTAAAATCAACTCAATTGAAGTTAAACCCTCAATTAAAAATTAAGCATATCATTAGATCAAAATCGATATCATCACCCTATTACTTTCAACATGGTTGACCTCCGTATCTACTCCACAATGCAACTTGACCAAACTTGACAAAAATGGCCGGTGATGGATGCCTTCGTGGATAAATTCAAATCAGAGCATCTCCGCCACAATCAATATCATCTAAGAACGTAGCATTTTACAAAAAAACTTCACCAACATGTCTAAAGTGTCAAAATTATCAAGAAAAGGGCCCCACAATGAATTCGAACGAGTATAAAGAAATCAACAGACAACTTATGTAACATCACAGATATTAGGTTCTAATTGCCTGAATCACAATCAAAATCTATTTAAACATCGTCATTTCACTAAACAAATTGTGCCTATCCGTTCAAGGCATTGAATTATACACAATCTTCTCGGGATCGATTCAATTAACTATGATGAAAACAACATACAATGAAAGTAACATCACAAGAATCGGGTTCGAAATGTCTTGATCACAATCAAAACCACTTGAAACATCATTCATTAGCAAAACGAATTCCAATAAAGTATTCAGACCATAGAAATTACCTTGAAATGACACACTTGATGCCTGTCTCCACATAAGAAAATTTTCAAGAATTTAACTACAATCAAGGCGATGGTATGAAATTTGAGATGTACAAAGGACAATAATTTGCATGATATATATATATATATATATATATATATATATATATATATATATATATAATGACAAAAAATAAATAAATATTTTAAAATAAAAAATAAATTTAAATTAAATTAATGTAAGTTTTTACTTAATATAATTATTATAATAAAATTATATATATATATAAATTAAAATTAAATTTATTGTTATTATTTAAAATAAATTAAATTAATGTAAATTCAAGATTATATAAATAAATTTTAAAAAATCACATTTTAAATCAAAAATGCTTATCAAAATCTCTCCTATCAATATTGCATGTGCATTGAACCCCCAACCCATCGTCGTAGGTCTCATCTCATCCTTATTAACCAAAAAGAAAAAAAAAAAAAAAAAGGGTAAACCCTCGACCTATCCTTCCTCCTCTCACACATTAACGACCTTGACCTATCTCACAAAAATTGAGTTAAACATTCAAACCCAGAAAAAGAAAACAAAAAGATTTCATTGCTAAGGAAAGCACAGACAAAGGGCTACAACAGAAAAATACAAACATGAAATCACATTTGGGAAGGACTCATTCAACTCTGATACAAAATTGATGGTAATAAAAGGATTAAAAAGTAAAAAAATAAATAAATAAGAACTTTGAATATACAGCTTGTAGAGGGGAGAAAAAAGTTGCAAGATACAACCTAAATATAATATCAATTACTTCGCTTCAAATCTAACCTTATGTGAACTAAATCTAATCCTAAATAGTTAAAATCCAAACCTAAAATGATATACATACATATATGTATATATACATAGATATATATATATATATATATGTATATGTATATGTATGTATGTATATATATTTTTTCTTTTCTTGCATCACTTATAAAAAAATATGAACCTAAAAAGATCATCAAACTTACAGATTTAGCAATTTCGAAGGAGCAGCACGCAAAATGACCAATACTTCCTTCCAACTCCATTTGCATTTTGAGAAAGGCTCAAGTCTTTGCAAAATTGATAAGCGCCATTTCCAATCTTCAATGAACTTTTGAACAGAACTGACCCTCCATTCCAATGCCCGCCTTCCAGCTGCTGGCATACCACTGTTTAACCATTGTTCTACTTCATCCATGTTTGGTAGATTGTGATGCAGTGTGTCCAGTAGGAGCCCGATAAATGAAATCATCTTATTCCCACCTTCATCTAAATTAATGAAATCAGGTAGTTCACGGGAGTTGGGATAACTTGACCCTACATGTGTAGGTTTAACAGATATCTCGTCTATACGCAGTAAAGAACTGATAATGCTAACTATATAGATCTGCATCAAACAACATAAAATTAATTAGGTCAAAGAAAATAGTCCTTTCATTGAGTGATATGCTCTGAAGCGGAAACAGGAGAATAGAAAAATGCAGCAGGGGATCTTGAGGTTTCATGCCCCATAAGTAAAAAATTTAAAAAAAAAACTAGTACATTGTTGAAACGATAAAGTTAGTCCTAAAAGTTTCAAGAATAACAATGATATGGAATATATGTATGATTATGGAATACATGTATCTATGTATGTGTGTCTGTGGAAACAGGTGCTAGCTCGAATGAAATATGAACTTCACCCAAGATGAAAGAAAAAACATCAGATAATCAAATGCTGATTGATAGACATGTTGAAAATCCTACTTCTGCATGTAATGTGAAATCTAATGAAAATTACAACGAGAAAGTTGCACAAATTTCATGAACAAAATGAAGAAGTATAGCAAGGAAATGTCGAATATCAGAAAAGAAAAAAAAAAGATATGATATTTGAAAAAAAAGTTTGGTAAAGTTCCAAATGTTAACCTTGCGAGGTAGGTTATTAATAGCCTCTATGTGATTCTGCATGTCTTTCAAAAACCATATCGCAAAATGAAAGTGGTCCTTTCCATCATCCAGACACTCTTCCATGGCTCCTAAAGCAAGAACAACTGATTCAAGAGCATAGCGCATGTGCATAAGCTCAATATCTTGCATCCTAATAGAAACCATTGCAATGAACTTTAAGCAAATAGAGTCATCAAATAGAAAACTTAACAATAATGAAGTATAAATCTACATAAGTTACAGACCTCTTCCAAGCTTCTGTTGTAGAAGCAATTGGCTGCAAGCTAAGGAGCTCAATCGCATCTTGAAACTTTATTCCAGGAACTACATCAAACAAAACCTACGAAGATTTCACTTCTTAATATGCTTCTCAAAAAGTATAAATAATCAGAGAAGTGTAAAAGAACCAATTTTGTTGCAGCAAATGCGACTAGATTCTCCAAAAATGGTTGAACATAGTATACAAATAGGGAAGTAAATTGCTAATCTTATGGTACTGAAATAGAGTGGAAATTTAAAAAGAGAGAACATAAAGTATAACTTGTCATCAGGAAAATGAAAAAAGTATTAGACTCTCATGCCAAAATTTCAACTAGTAAATGAGAATCTCCAGCAAATTAATGATGAGGAGCTCGCAATACCATCATTATTTAAGTTCAAAGAGTATAAACTCACTTAACATCTAATATGCTTCCAAAACCATCAAATGTGTGTGCTTGTGCATACAAGGGTGGGGGCACTTCTTAACTGCTACGCTTATAAACTACTAAGAACTCAAACATGCAAGGGGGGCTTTACTTTTTTTTAAACTAAACTCATGGCCTCACAATGCAAGGCGTCAAAAAAATAAAAAATAAATTACTAGTTACAACAAATAAGAAAATAAATGCTAATTTTTATTAATAAACTAATTATGTTGATAGCTGGCAGATGATAAAGCACTTTTTGTATGGTCATTTCACTCTATTGTTAAAAATAGCACTCAAATTTTCACAACTCACTAAATATTAATGACTTTCCTAACTTAATATTTTTCCTATGCTAGCATTTGACCATAAGCTAGAGCATATATATCAACTACATCAGTTTTATTACATTCGAAAAATGGAGAGGCCCTAAATCCCAGTGAAACATACTGGCTAGCAGTTCATCACTAGCAACTTGAGTTATGATCTTATTTAACTAAACAACAATCTTTATAAAAAATAGCCATTATCAATAATGCGAATATCAAATTGCTAGATAAGTAGCTAATTATCAAAGATTAAAATCATAAGGGTACGAGAAAATAAAACTCCTCGAGAAAAGTTTTATCAACATCATTTCATAAACGAAGAGTTTTTATGCATAGCCTTGTATTTCACTTCAGCACTGGATCTAGCCACAAACATTTGCTTCTTACTCCACAAGAACACAAAATTTCCACCAACAAAAGTACAATATCCCTAAATTCACTTTTTATCTTCAACAAACCTAACAAAATCAACATCCAAATAGACTTCATCCCCTACATGATTATTTCTTTAATAAATAAGTCCTTTTCCACGAGATTTATTGACATGCTTCTAAATCCTCGAGATAGTTTCAAATGTTTATTTTCCTAATTTGTATTCTTGACTAACCACGTCTACAATTAATTATATATTAAATCTAGTGACAATCAAAATGATAAGTGTAACAACCATGAACTAATAACAAGTATATTTAAGTTTTTTTCGTCAATTCATAGATGTTTAAAGACTAGAGTACCCATGTGAAAGTCAACAAGCTTGGGCCCAAGAAGATTTGATTCTTCAATTAGATTTGCAACATAAATTCTTTGAGAGAGAAACCCTTTCTTCTATATGCAAAATCAATGTCAAGAAAATATTTTCAACACCAAGGATCTTTGATTACAACATCTTCCAAATATAATGTTTTATTTTAGCAATGCTCAGAGTGTCACTTTTCTATGATAAGACAATGCAAGAATCACCATCATGTTAAAGAAACTATCTAATAAAAAAAGAATGATCAATAGTACTACTTCATAGTCAAACATTAATTAGAACCTCATGGAGTTTGTTGATTCAAGCACAAAAATGTTGTTTTAACCCATATAAAGTTTTATGAAGCTTGCAAATTTTGGCCTCCCTTGAGCAAATAAATACCAAGAGATTGCTCCATATAAACTACTTTGTTTCTCATAATCTGAAGCATGATTGACATCTATTTGTAGCTCGTTTCTCTAATATAATCATTGCTTAATTTATCCTTAAGTGTTTTGACATACATCCATCTTAACATTTTCATTTGTGTTGCACCATTTAAATAAAAACAAGTTTTATAGTGTAATATTTGGGTCCATACAACATCAGCAACTTATTTGTAGTTTTATACCTTTAAACCTCCACAATATTATTTTATCATGTTAACTTCTAAAGCACTTCATCAAAGTTACTATCCAACCTTACTTCTAGAAGTTAAATGATCATATATATCTACATTCTTTTGTATAACAAATATAAGATACCAGTATTTAAAAATGCACAATACAAAGCACACCTCAACAATTTTTTTCAAATAATTAAACATAAGGTGCATGCCTCATAGTTCATTATGTATATTCATCTCAATTGTTGTTAGGCATGCACAATTTAAAGTAGGATTTATTTAGCAAATATTATTAACTTGAATTAACAAACCCTTTTATTAGATAATGCTCATGCCACATGCACAATGTATTAAAGGTTTCATGTCATGCCAATGGCAAATAAGATTAGAGAGCCGCCTTAAATGGTTTAGTCACATAAAGCGTCAGCCGTCCGATGACCAGTTAGGAGAGTGTTGACCTCACTTTTGAACTGAGTTCTCAATCTCCTCATCTTAGACTTAGGAGTCTTCTAGACATTAAAGCGTTTTTTTTGGTTCACGAAAAGTTGGTTAAAAGTATTTCTCGAAAAATATCTGTCTTTTGCTTTTGAAAATGGACTAAAGCGAACTTTTCGGTGAGATGGAAATTTAAAACACATTTCAAAAAAAATTCGCAGTATCAAACCAAATTCCGTTTTGCAAAACGCACTAAAAAAGCCCTCCCAAACGAAGCCTAAGACTTCCCTAATCATAAGACACTTCTAGCGATTAGATAAACACTTAATCTAAACCTAGAGACTTAGAAGGGTTAATTATAGGATTAAGTTATGCCTTAGGGATTAAAATAATCCTCCTACCCTACAACCCAAATCCAATCCATATTCACCTTCTCAAATCAAACTTCAAATTCAATTCAATTCAAATTCAAATTCCAAGCTAAATGATTGAAGCTCATGACCAAATCCAAATTCAAAATCAACCTAAGCCCTATGATTTTATTTTATGGACTTAGCCAAAATCTCATCTAAATCAATCCAAACTCAATTGATTTTCTCAAATATCAATTCAACCCTTCAATCAATTTATCAAACTTACAATCAAGCTCAACTCCAAAACCAAATGATTGAAACCCATGATCAAATCCAAACTTGAAATCTTTCCTAAGTCCTTTGAATTAATTTCATGAACTTAGCCAAAATCTCATCTAAATCAATCCAAAATCAATTGATTTTCTCATAACCAATTTATATATTCAATTATCTTCCCAAATATAAATCAAATCTACATTCAAATGATCAAAACTAAATCAAATTAAATCAAAACTCTTCTTGAGCCATATGAATCAACTTTCAAGAGCTTAGTCAAATCTTATAACCCAAATCACTTCAAACTCAATTGATTTTCTCATGAATCAATTATATCTTCAATCATCTTCACAATTATAAATCAAATCTACATCCAAATGATCAAGACTGAATCAAACTAAATCAAAATCCAAATCTAAACCCTTGAAGCCAATTTCATGGGCTTAGCCAAATTCCATTCAAATTCAAACCAAAACCAATTGATTTTCTCATGAACCAATCATTCCATCAAATGACCATTCCAAATATAAATAAAATCTATAATTATCAAGCCAAATTAAAATCAACCCAAGTCGAACCCAACTTAACCCATTTGACTTGAAATATTCAAATGAACCAAAACCCATTTGAACCCAAACCAATTGCAATTGAATTTATATATCAATCCCAAATCCACATATAAACTCAATAAAATCAAACTCAAGCCAAAATTAAGCCAACTAAACCCAATTGATTCACTTGACCCAAAGTGACCAATTTGACCTATTTAAACTAAAATCTAATTCAATCTAAATCAAAGTGAATTAAACCAATCCAAACTTCATAACATGATTGTTGATTATCCTAGATTGATCAATTATCATAAATTGAGTCAAACCAAGTCAACCTAGCCCTTTGACCAAGTCAACTCATATGAACCTAAACTAACCAAATTGCAACCTAAACCAAACCCATTGAAACCAATGATTCATACCCATCCAAAATAAATACTTAAACATGACTTGATATTCAATTGAGCCAAACAAAATCAATTGGCCCTCTTGACCCAAGTTGATCCAAATTGACCTAAAAGACCAAATTGGGTCAAATCAAAATCTAAACCAAATTAATTGCAACCAATAGCTCAAGTTCATTCCAAATTAACAATTGAACTTAATCAAAGCCTCAATTAAGCCCAATTGACCCACTATACCCAAATGATCTATTGAATTCAACTTGACCTAAAGGGTCAAACCAACCTAAAACCTAATCAAATTCAAATTAAACTCAACCAAAGCCTACAACATATTTCAAATGATTAACTAAACCCAAACCAATCCATGACTCAAGCCAATTTAGTAAATTAGGTCAAATGAACCCAAATGAACTCAAATGAACCAAAACCAAATCTAAACTAAATTAAACCAAACCAATGACACCAATATATCTCAAATGATCATATGAACTTCAACTCTTGGTTTGACCAATTGGTCAACCTAACCCGATTTGACCCAATTTGACCTTCAAATTGAGCCAAATCAAACCAAATGAACTCCAAATGACATGAAATTTGGTCCAACCCACTTTGACTCATTTCAAATCTGCCCAAATCAAATCCAATGTCAAATGACCATCTTACCCTTGGGCTAGGAGTATCATATGAGGCAAATCACCCATGAAAGTGGTCATTTTCATTCCTTGACCACTTGGCACTCTCCCATTGGTCCACCTCGGCTCCTAGGACACTGCCCAACCTGACCCAAAGGTGGTTGGGTCGGCCATGACCAATGGGCAAGTGAAATCACCTCACCTCCCCCATTAGAGCACTTGAAACACCAAGGACACCCACTACTCTCCTTGGCAGCCACCTCCACACCTTCACCCAACCAAACCGAACAAACTCATCCACTCAAAAACACCCACGGCCCTCTAAGGTGGTCGGATGATCACATAGAGCCAAACCAAGCCGGGGGGGGGGGGCATACATCCCCTCATTTCCACCCAAACTCACACACTTGCATTCCTCAGAGCCCTAGCTACCCAAGACGAGCCACCAGAGCCATTCCCCAAGCTCCCAAGCTCATTCTTCAATCCCCACTCTCAGTTTCCTTCAAGACGAAATAGGGCACTCCCCCATTGATTCCCATTTGCTCAAAGCTCAACTAAAGTGCAATTAACTTTGCACACACCATCCTTGGAGGTAGTCGAACAAGAATGAATCGCCTCTCGAGCCCTCCGACCACCAACGCTTCAGGTATTGGCCTTCCGAGCAAACCACCTAAAATTGGAACTTGTACTGATCAATATGGCTTCGTCTCCACTAGACGAAGCTTCCTCAATTGGATTTACCACCGATCTTGAGCTTCAGTGAGGTATTTGAAACCGACCTTAAAGTAAAAAATTTGTTGGAGCTTTTTGAAGAAAACTTTCATCCCGCGCGATCCTAGTCGTTGAATCCCTTTGGATCCTTCGCAAAGGTGTAGGATCCGTTTGGAGTCGATCCCAGCTTGAGTGAGCTCGGATCAAGCGAGCAATGGCGGACAGACTCCATTCCCCCTCGCTCGCATGACGATAGATCACGCATCGTCGCTCGCGTGATCGGAACGAAAGGTCGTGATTAGATCCAATAGATCGATCCGATTTAATCCTTTAGCACCACGAGATTAATCGTACCCATCCATCTTAAAACGGATAACGCAGAAAGCGCTCATGCCACGCGACTAGGATTTTGTTAAAGTAATCAATCGAACGTGAAAAGCATGTGCGCACCACATGGTAGGATTAGGGTTAATTAGGCCTAATTAATGTGTTTTAATGGCTGAAACTTGTAAAATTATAACTAATTATAGAAAAATCAAAAATATAAATAAATACTCATTTTAAAGGTATTTCAAGGAGGAATTTATTAAAATAACCCTTAATAAATTTTGAACAATAATTGGGGCTTAATTAAGGTTTAATTGAAAAATTAATTAGCCTAATAACTCCCTAATTAATTAATTAATTAATTAATCCCAAACTTTCTGAGATTGTTTAAGAGGATGACCTCTGCCTCCCCTAATTTTTTTGGGATTTATTGATTAATTAATTAGAAAAATTAGTTAATTAAGGTCTAATTACTTTTTTAATTTAATTAAAGGTTAATTAATCACATGAACAATTAATTTAATTAGGCTTATTAATTATTGTCTAATAGTGAGGGGACTTACGGAATAAGATTAGGACCTCCTTTCTAATCTCCTTCCCTAAGTTCACTCTATTAATTAAAATCAAAATAATTAAGGATTAATTAATTACTTAAAGTATTAAATCAAATTAAATTGAAATCATAATCACATCAAAACTTGATTAATAAAATCTTGGGTAGATCTTTAGGTGTTGAATAACTTAAAGGAGTTTAATGAAATTATGATTAATTCATGTGTTAGAAAAGCATAAGAGTAATTAATTAAGTTCTTTGACTTAATTAACTATTAATTGTGAGCTAATTGCATTAGGCCCCTTTCTTTTTTTAAGATCATTGCTAATTTTATTTTTAATGCATGTGCATACTATGTTGGCTCATAATTATTTAGGTAATTATGTTAAAGTAACATAGGGAAGAGTTAATTAATGGATGTTATGCATATTACAACTTAATTAACTCATAAAATTAACTTAATCATATTTCATTAAATTAAATTAATTAACAAACATGGGAATGGGTTAGGGTCAGCAAACCCCTTCTCACATCCTTAAATCAAATCAAAACATGAAATTAAAAATGACATTAAAGAAGATTTAGTTTACTTTAAATGATTTTATTTGATATAATTGTCCTTAGGAATTAATTTGATTGAATGAAATCATATGTTTATGTTCATTTGTTCTTTTCTAATCATATTAAATATTGTATGTCATTTGAATCATACATTCATCTTTCCAAAATTAATTAAATCAAATGATTTTCTTTTATGTAAGCTAGCATGTGCTGGATTAATTTATAATATGTGTAGTTATTACTAATAAATTCAAATTACATTCCAAAATTTATAAATCAATTACATTGATTAGAGTGATATAGTTATGAACATATATAAGTTTGCATATGCTTATAGTTTAAACATGTGAAGTAAAGCTTTCTTTTCTTAATTCATATGTAATTTTACATGTAATTGAATGTTAATAAGTATATAGTCCGAACATCCTGGGAACACGAGACTTTAGTTAACCCCAAGGAGGTCATTTGATTACATCACTTCCCTAATTAACAATGACACGTACTTATTTAATTTCATTTACATGTATTTCTACATTAAGAATTTGGATAAGACTTTAATCCACATGCATAAATGTTTCAATCAGATAAAAATACAATCTTTACATAATTTTCTTTCTTCATTTATATATACATGCATATGTATTTGAGAAAAGCAAGTGTTTAATCTAGACACCTCGGGAATACAAGGCTTTAAGTAACCCCAAGGAGGTCATTTGATTACCTCACTTCCCTGGTTAACATAGCACGTACTTACTTATGTCTCCTATACATGTGTGTGTATTTAATTATGGAATTAGAACCCTTCTCTTTTATCAAGGATACATGCATTCTATGATTATCTAAATGATTAGCATGTGTTATTTATAAGTTAATGCTCTCATTCCTATGGTTCATGCATATAAATTTACATATGTTTAAATGCAAATGGGTATATAGTTTGGACATCCCGAGAATACGAGGCTTTAGTTAGCCCCAATGTGGTCATTTGATTACCTCACTTTCCTAATTAACAATGACACGTACCTATTTAATTTTATCCTTATGTACTTTTGTATAAGAATTTAGATAGAGCTTTAAACTAATATGATTAAATAATTCAATCACATAAAGAAATATAAACTTCAAATAAATATCTACATTCCTCATTTATGTGTGCTAAAATATATTGTATGTATAAATACACTTAGAATTAAATCATATGCATGTTATATGTGATGGAAAAGAATGATTGATGTGCCATGTGTTAGTAATTCAATTGGATTAATCTTAAAAAGTCTCATATTAAATAAAGTTATTTAAAGTGAACTTAAACTTAGAATTAATTCAAAATGTGTAATAAGTTATTCACTAAAGAAAACTAAATCAAATTAACATGCTTTAGAAAATGACTTAAGATAGGAATGAAAGAAGGCAATCCTCTTTCCTCTCTTTATAACACTTAGTTGCTAAGTATAATCAAATGAAACAAAAGAAAACACAAATTAAAATTCTCAAATTAATTAAACTTCAAGTGAAATCAACCTTTCATGTTAAATTGAATCTTCCCACACTTAGAAAATATAACACTAATGCTTTGGTTGAAAAACATCCAGTCTTAACACACATTAGAATTAAGTCACAACATCTAGTCCTAAGTTAGGACGATGTATGTATGGTGTATATTTTGTTTTATGATATATTATTTTAGATTGGATGTTAAGGTGTATGCTTCGTAGACAATATGTTAGGCCACTCTTAGCCTAATCATATCTTCTACAAGGGATTGTGCTTAAGGGGATGCTTAAAAATAAATGTGAATGCTCTCTTTACATGTTGCTTTAACCCCTAAGCATAATCCAAGTTAGGAAAAGTGAGCTTAGTTACCCATGTGCAGAGTGCTAAGTCCAAATCATATATATAACTATTTGGGATTGTATGTATGTTTAGTCAACCTCTATTTTACAAGTGTAGTTAGATTTAATTTTCTTATTTTTAATGTAATTTTACATTAGGAATTAGGATTAGTGCTATGGGGGATTAGGATGAGCGTTACTAGAAGGCTTTCTCTTGGGGTGCCATGTGATGCCTTGAAACCTATCAAATCAAAGAAGCGGGGAGGAAAGAAATAAAGACATGAATAATGAAGAATGAAGACTCCCATAGCATTCATTCATTATAAATTGTAATTATTATTTTATAATTCTGGATTGTATAAGAGTAGAGCTCATTACCCATCTTTTCTTTTTTTTGGGTTTATGCGGTGGTACCCAGCATCGATTCTTTTTGCATTAGTTTTATAAAAAATGTTTGATGATTTGTTTAATTTGCGCACTAGAAATGACATATTTTACTTAGTTTCTTCAATGAATGATGCTTTAATATGTGATCTGGATCCGTTGGGCTCTTAGGATAAAATTAATTTTTCTACCTCAATTAATCATTCATAATTAAATTTTAAAATAACTCATAACCTCACCATAAAACCTAGGTCTCAAATAAAATAATTAAAAGATATAACCACCAATTAGCTGAATAGTTGAATGTTTCACAACATGCATATCATATTATTTCGCTCTTAAAAATAAGGGATTTTCATCCTTGCACGATAGAGAAATGCTTGACCTTTGAGGACATCCCTTGTGCTGGAAAACACCCCATCCCGCTGATTTAGCCAACAACTTTATTTTATCACGCATGTAGGCATCAAAATCCTAAAACTTTTGTCCAAATGAAATGTCAAAAATTAAATAAAATTTGAAAAAAAAATTGCATTAAATTAAGTCATTACCCATACAACTCATGCTCTGGCCTCCTAGGGAGGGAATTTAAGAACTTTAGTTTCTTTCAAATAAATAACTACCCTAACTATCTTTCAATTCATAAGACTGGACTACATAGTTTTTAGAATCGTAGGAGGAATTAGTTGGCGGCCACTCCAAGCGGTTGTAAGCCTAGCAATCGGGTGATTTACCTTCTCTTGTGGAGGTAAACCTTATGCCCATTTTTGCTTAAATTTAGGTTGTGCTTTAACTTATGCTAAAGCTCCCTAAATTTAGGATCCGAGGTTGTCGTTTCCTTCGAGCTACAAGCATAAATCCTCACATCTTAGACATTTCCACAATCTTGTGTTATTGAATTATAAGCCCTAGCAATCTAATAAATTTCAACTCAAACAAAATAATTCTCTTCACTTTCAAACATATAAAGCTCAATCATACGATAGATTGAAATGTTCACTAGGCTTCCAAGTATTATGAGCATTCCCTATTTGTTCTCACTTGGATTCTAAAGTAAGACTTCTCCTTGAACTTTCCCAATTGATTTTCCAAACACAATCAATCCTTTAATAATCTAACCTTGAAATTTTTGGAGATGATGATTGTCTACTTTAATCGAAAGTATTCTTAAGGAATTTAATTCCCTAAGATGTAATTAACTATGGACGCTTGCTCCATAGGAAACTTTAGAATCCGGTTTAATATAAACCCTGCTTTATTCATCCATGTAAAGCATGAGAAAAATCTCTGGTACATTCGAAGACCCATCATACCTTTGGAATCCTTATTAGGTAATTAGGTCCATTATAAGATGATGATTTCTATCTTTCGAGATAGTACATTATACCTTAATGTCATATCCGATCATTTCAATAAAAACCCCCTACGATCTATTTTTTGTCATGTTAAATCTCATTACTTCTCCTTAACCACCCTTTATGTCCCTCAATCTAACACCAAATATCCTTATCAATATACAATCTATTTTTACCGTCCTAAAACTTCTATATCAAACACATTAATAAAATTAACATTTTATCCCACATTATATTTGTCTTAACTAAAGATTTCCAATTTGCCTTCCTTACTAGATTATCTTGAAAGAATATAATTTCTTAGCTTTCAAATTCCACCATCTTTCAAAGGACTACAATTTGTATTAGTTGTTTTCTTTATACTCTTAAAATAAATATGTATAACTATTACCCTCTATTATGTGATCAAGCTTTCTCCTATAATCACCTTACAATCTTTAGAATAAAATTTTTAAGAAAAAAATCTATTTGTGATTTGGTGACTCTACTTTTTTAATAAGTTTTATCATTTCTAAGTATATATTTATAATTGTAAGATCATAGGCTACTAAGAAATCAAGTATACCTTTCACAATGCATTTCTATCATATTACACAACCAACATAAATTCTAAAATAACCCAACATACAAAAACTAACATGTCCATTTTAATCATCTTTAATAAATATCCTTTATTCAATAGATTTGCATTACAAAATTTCATCCATTTCTTCCCAAAATTTATGTTTTAATTGTCTTCAAATCAAACCTGACCAATATAAGCATTGACCACATTCATACTTTCATAGTTGACAACAATCTTAATAATAATCACCCTATCAAGATGTTATAGTACTCTTGAATGAAGAATGCACAACTAAGAGACATTATTGTCTTGACAACAGATGAAATAAAGAAAATGTCATACCATTTAGTAGTTTCTTAAAATATGATAGTGTTTGCAATAGTGAATTCGAGATTGTTCAACGTCCATGTGTGAACAACATGAACAACAGTGTTATTTTGGTGGAAACAAATATATTTTCTAAAATAACTTTCTCCATATATATAAGGAGACCTTATTAATGTCAATCCTAGATAATTTTTTTATTATGTTCATTAGTGGGATATGTATATAGGTGAAAATTAAGTAAATGTTGTAAGAGATTTAGGTGTGACCATTATATGTGTGATGTGGCACTTATCTGTTTCCTTTTTTTAATGCAAACCATCATCTCTTGGACCACTTGGATTCATAATTGAGATAAAAAAGAAAAATATTCAAGGGAGGAGCTTGGATGGAGTAGGTAAAGAGAGAAAAGGGCTTGGGCAACTGCATCACTGCCACTATAGAGAAGAACATCAAGATTTACCTCTATGTGGAAGCTCAAGTAGATAAAACGAAAGAAAAGAAAAGAAAGTTCTCAAGTAACACTTAGATATCTTAAGACATAAAGACCAAGGGGAAACGTGCTTCCTAATTGAGTACCAATTGGTTGCAAGTTTTCTTCTTGATTCATGACCATGAGACTAATCTGTCTTCCTCTATCTTCATCAAAATAGTGATATTTATAATCTCTCAATATGAAAAAAATAAAAATAAAAAATCATTTGACCGCTCTATTGATACTTAATAGAATATTTTGATCTTTATATGGCCATAAGCATAGGTTGATCTCAACAAATCAAGCAAATTTATCTTATAATTGTAGTATATATTGTGATTGTTCTATTATCTTTATTTACTTTTAGCTTAAAGTTTTATTATCATCCTAACATGAGTTTACCATTTAATGTATTTGACAATGTACAATCATTCAAGAGGCAAAGAATCGATATGATTGGCCTTTTCATGAGACCCCACCATGAGGAAACAGTAAACTCTGGACCATAAAAGATGGTAATATGGAGTTTGATTTATGTACTAGAAGTAAACTAGGGTTTAGTCTTGGGAAATGAAGTAGGCCATGGGCGAACATCACCAAAGGTACAGAAAAGTAGAAGGCAGAGTTTAAGAAATAATATATCAAGGTAAAGAGAAATGAAAGAAAAAAATTGTGCAAGAAGCAGTCATGTAGAAGACGTAGGCTGCAATGCCAACGGCAACAAGGGGCTAGCATGGATGGCAATAGTGTAAGCAAGCAAGGACAAATGATGCTGCAAGCAAACGTAGTTGCATGTGCAAGCGATGTGATAAATGAGAGAAGAGAAACCGGACCGATCGTGGCGTGATCAATAGAAGAAGAGAGGAACACAAGGAGAGAGAGGCAAGCTCGACGAAGAGGGGCACAACAACTAAAGTTAGACACATGCAAAGGAGGGAAGAAGCATTAAAATCTAGGTTCTAAGATACAAACTCATTTTCCCTGTAATTTCTCCAAGCAATGTTTTCAATTCAAGGTTGGAAATGATGAAAGATTAGTTTTAAACAAAATTTTATTTCAAGAATATTTAATTTAAAATATGAGTTGGGAAGTTTTAAAAAAATTTATAAACAAAGAAAGTTACATTTTATATGTTGTGCATAAAAGAACGAGGTTACAAGGCAACTTTATCAAGGAAAGTTTCCCCCTGTTAACAATCAACAATGGGATAAAAGACTCGATTTGTAATCTAGGAAATAAATTTGCTTTATTCATCTACATGTAAATTTTATGTGTCTTGCAAATAAACTATGCATTAAAAAAAATCTCATGTTACAAAGTGTGAAATCATACTCTACCAACTATAATTAAATGAATATGTATTAGTTTAAATTATGAAAAACTAAAATTGAAAGCACAAAAGTACAATAGCTTTTAATTAAAGTGTTGCATTTTCAAAGCAGAACCAGCACTTGTAAATTGCTCATTAATGCATAAAGATCATTAGCCTACTAAAAAAATAAATGATATATGTAACTAACCTATGTAGGTAAGGTCATGTATGTGAATAGGTTGACAATGATATCTATATACTAACTAACCTAACAGGTAAGGTGATAAAAGCGAGATCATATGAAAGTAAAAGATTCTCAAGTTGATATATTTATGATAATCTATCTATAAAAACAGGGCAACAAAACAGAGACCATAGATAACAAGATCCTCAAAATGATATACTATAATAACTTGAATAAGTAGGGTGACAAAAGTAAGCTCAAATGGAGATAAATAGATCCTAAAGTTGGTATTTTTATGATAATTTTTATAGATAAGACAACAAAAGTGAGCCTTATGAAGGCCAGAAAGTTCTTAATATGTAGCCTTCAACATAGGCTTTCAATACTCTGATATGCAATATGAGTTTAAAACAGTCCACTAACTTATGATGGCAATATATTTTAAAGTTAATATGAGATGTACATGCTAAAAATATAAATGAAAAAAACAAAAAGATTAATTTCTAATATTAACACTAGTAAGCATGAGCAGTGCATAAATGACATTGAGCATCTTTCTTAAAGTTCTTTATTGTAAGATCATCTTATTTAATATTAAACCAACTGTTAGTCAAAGAAGGCCACTTTATAATGATTATAGGTAATGCACTATTTTAGTGTATATTTTATTCTAATTTCTCATTTTTAGCATATTATAATTGTTTAAATCCTTAAATATTTAAATTCTATTTTAAAATTATTCATCTTACTAAACTTCTAAGCTCATCAGATACTACTCTACTATTAGTTCAAACATTGAAAACGATAAGGTTGACCCAAAGTAAGATTAAAGCTTTAACATATTTTAATGTATAGTTTTGTTGTAAGATATAAGCCCATTAATGTATATTTATGATGAATATTTGATATTATACATTAATGTATATTTATGATGATGATGATGTGCATTTATATTGTATCAATAGCACCACTAGCCACACTTACAATACAAACGTATTAGTGCAACTACAAGTACAAATGGAGAGATTGATAAATACTTTTAAGTTTTTTCAAAGTATGAAATTGCCTACATTAAATGGATGAGTGGGTGCTAGAGTTGTAGAGGATTAATTTTTAAGAATAGAAAAAATTCTGAATAAATAAAGTGCCCTACTAATATGCAGGTGCCTCTATTTATCTTTATATTGAAAAGAGAAGCAGAGCATTGGTAGAAAGGCCGGCACTTGGAAGAATTTGAAGAAAGGCCTAAGGAATTATTTACTTGAGATGAATTTGAGTATTGTTTAGAGATTGCTTTGTTCCTCCTATGATGGAGATAATGTAGAAAACAATTTTTTTTTTTTTTTTTTTTGAATCTGACTCAACAATCAAAAATGGTGATTCAATTTGAAAGAAAATTTACATCATTATCTAATATGCCCCACAATTGATTAGTACTGCAAATGAAAAATACCACAAATTCATGAGCGCCAGCCATCGATTCCAATAGCATCAAAGATTTTACTAAGTTAAAAGAGTGGAAGATTACTGTAGCATGATATATACATGGCAAGACAAAAATAGAAAAAAGAAGAGACAAATTCATAATAAAGAAAGAAATTAAACAGAAAAAGGTAAAATTCTATGTTTGGATAGCAGTCAGAACAGTGAAAAGTCGGCATGCAACTTCAGTGTGTGATATATGTAGAAAGACTCATTCAAGAAAATGCTTAATAAATTCTAGAAAATGATTGATGAATTCCAGAAAATGCTATCCATGTGGGGAACAAGGCCAGATAAAGAGAAATTGCCCCGGAAATGTTTAGGGTGAAAGAGGGCAATAAGAAGTTAAGAATATAGAACAGACTTAAGATGGAAAGCCTGCTTTGAACAAACTCACATTGAAGGAACAAGAATCATCTAAAGTTAATGCATAGTAGTATCAACATGAGTGTTTACTCAAATGTTTAAAATTGCGCTTCTGGGTATTGAGGTATTTTTCATTCGTGAGGCGAAGCGTAAGCCTCAAAAAATTATGTAAATTAAAAAACATCAGATAAAGCCATATAAATATCAAACATTAACATCCTAATATAATAATATTAAATTATTAAGCAAATAATGTATGAAAAATATAAGTTCAGCACATAACAACTCAAAAAGACAGTTTGCAATAATATTCTACCTAAGTCAGCCTAACTTGTAATGCAAAGATCATAACAAAGCAACAATACAAATATATGTAAATTTAAAAATCATCATCACTCTCATCACTTAATGGATCTTCATTGAAATCATCGTCATAATGAATTGTCTTCTTGCCTATCTCATCCTCAGTAGCATAAATCTTTTATCAATCTTCCTCCTCATTTTCAACCTCTTATCATCTTCCTCTTCCTTAATGAAGACAAATCAACATCGATAGTAATTATGTTTTAAAATAAAAAATTGTTGAAAGCTATAATAACAATGTTTAAATATTTTTACTTTCAAATTTTTGTTGTGAAGTATTTGGCCTTTCTTTTGTCGCCATCAAAATAAATAACATTAACATCTTCTTCTTGCAAATCAACTGGACTACCTTCATAGTCAACTAGTCATTTATCATCTAATGACGCATCATTACATACTAAAGGATTTTCCTCAGTCTATGAAGGCCTTTCTTTCAAATACTTATCCCTTAATTCCATATTATACACAATATATACCAAAGAATTCATCAGCAATATCATTAATTTGTTTATTATTTTAGTATGCATTTAATTATATGTACTCTAATTTTGTTCATAGCCAGATGATGAATAATTAATACTAAATAATCTCACAACAAACCACAAACCGTTGTAGATCTGGAGTAACATCACCAAATTTAATCCACAATTCAACTATTATTCAAAAGAAATAAAATTAAGAATTATGTAATACGTAATAGCAACAAAATGTAATCCACTTAAAAACTCTAACCAAAGAAATTATAAAAATTACTTGGAGGCTGTTTTATAATAGTATATTTAGCTTGTTGGAATCCAAAAAAACCTTCCTTATTTCTAAAAGCAACAAGCTGTAAATCTGACCATGCCCTCCCAGTTACATCCTCTATCATCCATGCAGTGTCATAAAAAACCAATTTAATCTCAAGGTCGGTTGACTTATTCTCAACATACTGAAATTGGGGATGCAAATAATATCCAGTGGCATGTAAATGGCAATGAAGTTGATCCTCCACTTTTTATCAATGATCTCCCAAATTTTCTTATAATTGGATTCCTCTCTTTCCAAATTTCCTACAATCATTTCCTTATCCTCATCCATAGCATTATAAATAAAGCCCATGGCTAGTTCTTCTCTTCATCTACCAACCTCTAGACTTAGACTAAATGCTTGGTTATCTTGATAGAATAATGCACCCTCATCCAATCCTTTCATTCAATACAATTTTCCTTATTTATTTTTCTTCAGATTTACTTGCCCAAGCACAAGTCAATCATTGAGTGGAGGTGAACATAACTTTCGAAGGTTGCCTTCTCTACAAAGTCAAATAAGCCATGGCAAATCTAGTGGTAGCAAATCCTATGAGCTGATTCTTTGTAAACTTTCTCATCTATGCAAGCACCCAATTATTGTTATAAATAGATTTACTAATCTTATTTGCCTTAATCATTTTTATGCTACGATGAGTCATCAAGTATCTCAAGCATAAGATCTATTCAATATGTTGTACATAGTGTCGAGTGCATATGCTTTCTCTTCTTCAACAATTTATTACCAACAGCTCCATAAGCACTAGCATTATCGGTGATAACTTGCACAACCAAGTGCTCTATAATCTCCTCAATAACTCCATCCAAAATGCCAAAAAGATAGCCTTCATCTTTCACCTTACCTAATACATCCACTGACTTCAAGAAAATTGTGCTATATGCATTATTCACCAATATATTAATCAAACTTTTGTTCTTTATATCTTACCATCAATCAGACATGATGGTAACTCCAATTCTTCAAAACTTTTTAGTATTAGCCAACTTTTCCTTCAATATCTAAGTCCTCAACTCATACATAATAAGACATTTAAACCCTCGATGATAGAATCCTACAAAGTGAACCATATTAATGTAACATTTTCAAAGAAAAACCTCCTAATATCCATGCATATACGACGACATGCTTTTCTAGCATTCTCTGATGGCATCTTTTGTGATGTAGTTTCACCCTCACCATGCCCTCTATCATCATCAATGTGAACCATAAATTGATCCATAGATCCTCTAACACCTCAGTTACATATTATTGGCAAAGATGATGAGTCCCTACCACTAAACTCACTTCCATAATAAGAGTCAGCATCAACTCTATTATAGAAATGTTGCTGTGAAAGATGCTTTGACATTATGGCCTTCTTCATGTAAGATTGTATCTCCTCTTTCATAGCTTCAGGAACATTCACACATAACACGACATTTTTATGTGAGCCTAAGAGGTGGTCCTTCATCTTTGTAACACCACTTTTCACCAATTTATTATAGTAATTATATGTCAAATACACTTAAGTTTTGGGGTTGTTTGGTTTAATGCACTGCATTCCAAATGCACGCTTTTGAACATTTCAAGCGTTTGGTTGCAAGTAAAGTAAAATTCCAGCGTATTTCAAATATACCAAAAAAAGTTGCGTGTATTTGAATTCGCCTGGGCAAATACCAAATACCAAATGTAAAGTGATCGGCTACGCCAAGCCATGCCGCCCGCCGCCGCCCGTCGACCGATGCGGCACCGCCGCCGCGATGTCAAAACCTTCAGTTTACTTTACATTACATTTTATCAACCAAACAAAAAAAAGCAAAGTCATGAATTTGTAAAACTCTCAACCAAACAACTATAAAGTAATTCTTTTACACTGAATTCCTTTTACACTGCATTCGTTTTACACTGCATTCCAAATTCAAGCAACCAAACAGCCCCTTTATCAACTCCACCAACATCTGAATGTTATATCTCCACGTCAAATCCTTTTCAAGACTTGTGGATTTAGCTTTGTCACAATAAAGTTACTCTACACAATTAAAATGCTAGCTTTTATTTTTCAAATCATCTACAATAAATAGCTTAATTGGACAAAAAATAGGAATTGGCTACAAAAAAATTCTTACCAACAACAACAACAAGCCTTAATCCCACTAGGTGGGGTCGGCTACATGAATCCTTCGTCTCCATGGTGTCCTATTATGTGTCAAATTCTCATTTAAATCAAGTATACTAAGATCATTTTTTATACATCTTAACCAAGTCTTTTTAGGTCTACCTCTACCTTTCTTAACATAAGGAAAATCTAATGCATCTACTCTCCTAATCATCTGGACGTCGGCTTTATGTGGTCAAACCATCTAGGCGACTCTCCCTAATCTTATCTACTGACTTTCCTTTTCCAATATACTCATTTTGCATTCTATCTCTAAGAGTAAAGCCACTCATCCACCTAAGCATCCTCATTTTACGTAACACTAACTTATTCTTGCTTCTCTTTTGTGACATTCGTACCATAAGTCATTGCGGTCTTATACCACCATCTTATAAAATTTTTCCTTAAGTTTAAGTGAAACTTTTCTATCACATAATAGGATGCATTCCTCCACTTCAACCATCCAACTTGAATTACTAATAACATCTCCATCTATTTAACCATCATTTTGAACAATGAGCCTAAATATCAAAGCGTTTACTCTTATTAATGACTTGTTCACCTAATGTCACAATACTACTACTGAACTTCTACAACTAAAATTACACTCCATATATTCGCTTTAGATCTACTTAAACCTTTAGACTCTGTTGACCTCCATAATTCAAGTTTGACTCCTCTCTAGTCTTATCAACAAGAAGAATGTCATCGAAAAAGCATACACCAAGGTACATCTTCTTGTAAATGCAGTAAGAACATCCATAACTAAAGTAAAAGATAAGGGCTTAAAGGCTCCTTGATGTAATCCAATAAATAGGAAAATATTTTATCAACCCTCCTTATGTTTGGCCACAAGTAACAACTCTAGTATACATATCCTGACTTGAATATAACCAATATTAACTCCTTTACGTTCTAGAACTCTCCAAAGAACAACTCTTGAAACTTTATCATAAGCTTTCTAAATCAATAAATATCATATGTAGATCCTCCTTACTTTCTCTTCTCCATCAAACCCCTTAACAAATGTATAGCATCCATAGTAGATCTACGGCATGAAACCAAATTGTGAGAAACTTACGTATCACATCGTAACCTATGCTCAATTACTCTCTCCCATAATTTTAATGTATGGCACTAACTTAATTCCTTTATAACTTGCACACTCTTGTGCATCACCTTTATTCTAAAATATAGGAACCAACAAACTTTCTCCACTCATCTAGAATCTTTTTAGTCTTTAAAATGACATTAAAAAGATTTGTAAAGAAATTCCTTGATCTCCTATTTTCACACTTCTATTGGAATATTATTCGGTCTCTTGTTTTCCACATTTTATTTTCTTTAAAGCTTCACTCTTAATTTATTAATCTGACGATAAAATGAAATTCTCTTTTTGTTTAGAGTATTAAGAGGTTCTTAAAATCAATCTTTCGGATCCTTCCTTTGAAAAGTTTATCAAAATACCTCATACACCTATTTTCAATATCCTTTTCTAAAAAAAATATTTTATTATTTTCATCCTTAATACACCTCACTTAAACTATGTCTTTACTTCTCCTATCTCTTTGGTTTAACTTATACATATCTTTCATCTTCTTCTGATCTAATCTATTGTATCTCTAAATTTTTTCGTCATATCTTCTTTCTTAGAATCTCTGAACTTTATATCTTTCCCAATTCTCAGGTTTTACATCTAAACCAAGTTTTATAACAATCTTATTTTTTATCTTTTCTTGCACATTCGACTCCACCCACCAACTATTCTTATTAAAAGTCTTTTCTTTTTCTCGAAAGCATCTTTAACTCTTAATTTAAGTTATTTTTTCCCATAATATTAACTAATAAACATCCCAAATTCTAATCTCTTGTAGCTTGCTCTTAAAATATTTTTATTTGAAGAGTAAAATAATGTGGCAATGTCAATAGTGTCAACCACGATGCACGAGATAGCAGCAACGACAATGAAAGGCATCTAGCTCTATGCTTGCAAAACCCTAAACAAGGGAAAGAAGAGTAGCACACGACGCGACAAGAGCAACAGTTATCTCTTATGGCAATGTCGATAGCATCAGCGACAGGAGGAAGTGGCGACAGCAACAGGAGGAAGCGGCAGAAGCAGCTAGGGCGGCGACATCGAGACAACCTCATGCATGAGATGGTTAGAGTCAAACAGTTGAGAGTCAAGAGAATATAAATGGCGTGTTATTTTAGGATTTTAAGTTTTATTAATATATAAAAAGTAGCTTAACAACAATTTAGTTTAATAACAATGATTTTTTTAATTTCATTATATTTAAAATTTTAAGAAAATTTAATCACAATAATTATATTAATACTATATATATATATATATATATATATATATATATATATATTCAATGTAATATATTTTTAATTTAATTTAATAATGAAAATAATTTTTAATCCTAAAATATATATTCATTTAGCCATATAAAAATAATTATTGTTATAACAACAATAACAACAAACCTTTATCCCACTACACAAGGTTAACTACATGAATCCTTCTGCTTCATTATATTCTATTAAGTGTCAAATTCTCATTTAATTCTAATAAAATAACATCATTTTTTATACAACCTAACCAAGTCTTCTTAGGTCTACCTCTACATTTACCTTTCTTCGCATAGGTCAATCTAATACATCTAGTCTTTTAACTGGATCATCAAATGGCTGACATTTTATGTGACGAAATCATCTAAGGGGACTCTTTCGAATCTTATTTATCATCAAAGCCAGTCCAACCATTTCATGTATATTTTTATCTAAGCGTAAAACCACTCATCCACCTAAGCATTCATCTCTAGAACACTTTATTATATGTTTCTCTTTTATTGGCCGATATTTTTCTCCATAAATCACTACAGGTCTAATCACCATCTTATAAAATTTTCCCTTAAGTCAAAGCATTACTTTTCTATCACATAACAAGACAGATGTGCTCCTCCACTTCAACCATCCAACTTGAATTATACTAATAACATTCCCATTTATTTCACCATCATTTTGAACAATCGACCCAAGATATCTAAAACGTTCACTCTTTTAATCACTTGATCACCCAATAAACATATTTAATCTAACAATAAATTAAAACTTTTTATGGTAATTTTAATTTAAAAAGGTAAGATTAGCTCAAAACATGTGTTGGTCCTCACAATTTTTTTGTCACTCGCACAAGACAATTTTGTATCATGGTTTTGTGCATTTTGATTTTGCTCTCACTGCCTCAAGCATGCAAGTGAATTTTCATACTTTTTTCATGTGACAATCTCAATTTTGCGAGAGTTTTCCTTGGCAATTTTGAGAATCTAATTGCATCAACGTTGTCTGTTTTGAGTAAATGAAAGGTGATTGCATACTGTTTGCTACGGACGATATGTTTTGGATCCATTTTGATTGCATTTGTTATCCTTTTGTCAGCAATGCATTTGTCTATATTCAATCATGAAATAATCAAGGAGGCCAGTAATTTATTATGTCAAATAAATAAGATTACTCAGAAGATAACAACTGTATGTTTAAACCCATAATGAATTATGGCCAAAGAAAGATGCTCTTTTATTGTCTTTAAGCTTATAATTTCAAAATGTGCAAAGATAGACTTGGCAATAGTACTATTAGATTTACTTTTAATATCTTAGATTTTCTCTATAAATCCCATGTTAGTTCTAGAATTTACAATATTGATAAAGCACTGTTACATTTGGTGGTCATTCAACCAAATCAATCAACACAGCTCCAATTAACGGAGCTGATTAGTTTTAATAAATAGAACAACTTGTATGGATTTTTAAATTAATTAATGAATGAACCATTTCAAGAGACCAATTATGGTTGTTTATTGCTTCCTACCCCAATTAAAGTTATACATGTAGATCGCTCTAAATTGTATATGCGGAGTTTCCTTCATCTTCTTCTCCTTCCCCCAAAGTTTCCACAACCCCTCTCCCGTGAATTTCCCGAGTCAAGCATAATCAAGCAACAATTTCATCTAGTGCACTTATAAATGTAGCATATATTTATAATCAAATGAGATATGCTATAGAAGCTAGAACACAAAATATAGTTGTTAACAAAAAGAGATAATCCTGATGATAAGAAATAGAATCAGTTCTCATTAGCGCAGGAAAACTATAAAGTTCATCATAATATGGTGTGAGAATCTTTTCTATAAATATTATTTTGTTGCAGCTACAACTTCTTGAAGCTAACTTTTACAAAATTACATATTCATTGAATAATTACTTCTCAAAATCTAGAATTTTTTTCCCATTTAGTGATGCAAGATGGTTTTAATTTTTTTGTAGGATGCCTAGTGCATGCTGCAGCAAAATGCTGTTACCTTCTACTCAAAAGATACATACCCTCATTGGCGTTTCTACAGAGAGCCGTTCAAGTATGAAGTTCTCAACAAAACTGTCCAAATCCCCACAATCCTTTTCATCTAAAACCTGCTCCCTCTGAGAGAATAGTAATGAAGCTTTTGAGTTCCAAGGCCGTCCAGAATTTACGCAGGCAACAAATGACGCAAGATCCAGATGAAAGCATAAGAGATCGCACTGATACTCCACACAAGATATCTGTCAAGATGAATTACCAAAGCTGGTCAGTTTTGTCAATAAACAAAATTTTGAAGCATAAGAAAATATGAAAAATAAGACATGAAAATTACGAAATACCTCATCATTTTTTTTTCCATACAAAGGATACTCTTCCATCCTTAGAACAAGTGATTTACTAGTCCATAAAAGGTGCATTAACTTTCTTCTAGCAGCCGTCCTACCAGACAACAAGTCCCAGCCTAATACAGCCACAAGAGGCTGAAGAAGAGGAAACAATGAAAGAACCTACAACAGCTAATACAGAGTTAGAGTGAAGAATAGTTGGCAAGAATAAGAGACCATTTAGCAACTTAAAACCGTAACGTTAGCATTAAAGTTATTCAACATGTGAAAACAAAAGAAATCCACTTAGATCAAATGAGAAACACACCACGTACATCACTAGCCACTTGAAGCTGTTCTCTCTTTACAGCAGACAGAACAGAATCCATAACACATTCAAGAATATGAACACCAGATAACCTGGCAAAATGGTACAGGTCTGTCCTGCAATATCTGATAGCTATGTTTTGATCAGCATTGGTATCACTTCCAGAAGAATTTAATGCCTTTAGTGTTTCCAGATACTTTTCAAGAGGAAGAGGCATTAAGTTACTATTTGATACCCTTTGCTTCTCAATTTCTTCTAGAAACAACTCATCCTGAATTAACTGAAATCAAAAAATACAAAATTAAAAAATAATAATAATAACATCCAAGTTGCTAGAAAAGTTTGATGCGCAAAGACGTAACTCTTGAGCAGAAATAACCATGAAATAAATAAATAATCTTAAAAATTAAAGGATGATAAAATGTCCATTCCGAGCAAAGAATTGAGTAGCTTTTCACCTCTCACTGTCCTCGCAGAAGTTCAGCAAGTTATACTGCGGTTTGAAGCAGCAAAAATGTTCATTTGCACGTGGGGGTGTGTGTATGATACATGCATGCACAAAATTGTAGCGCTCAGTGAAAAAATAAAAATAAAAATTGCTATAAGCAGTTTGAAAATAAAAATAATGACATGCCACAAATTACAAACCACAGACTAAATCCTAAAACCCAGATTGTCAGGCTTGCAGCTAGGTTAGGCATAAATCAAGCAACATGAAAAACAATTCAAGCAACTTGATAATGACTAAGAAAAAATGTCTTAAAAATTTCAGAACTCAATAATTATTTAATATTTTATCTTTATTTTATAATATAACCTCTTAATTGGAAATATTCTCCTCATTATGTCCATCATATTTTATCACCTATATTTACCTATATATATGCACCAATATTATGATCAATTTCCTAAGAAACTATTTGATTGCCTGAAAAAGAAATACAGTGTAAATAGAATACAACATAAAATAAATGTAGTGTATTCTAAATATTTTTAAAACTATTTGATTGTCTATAAAGTAAATGCAATGGAACTATTTTTTGTTTAGTTGGGTGTATGCAGAGTAAAGTAAAGCAATGTATTTTGAATACTTCAAACCTATTTGATTGTTTGAAAAGCAAATGCAATGGTTTTATTTTTTTTTCCATTTAAACAATAGAACTATGTTTTATAGCTAAATTTGGCCCTAAGAAATGATAGTTTAATCATAAGAATTGTTATATAAAAGTTCACAATACATATGAAACCAGTGCACAAATATTCAAATAAAGTTTAACTTATACCTAAAAAAAATTAGAAGGTAAATAGGTGAAGTTGAATTGTCTATCTTTCATTAATTTTTCTCTAAATTGATCGATACTTTTTCTCATTACGTCCGCAATTAAATGCTTTTTTTTTTTTGTCTGAATCCATCAACTCTTAAATGTTACCCATAACTGGTCTTTCTTCTGAATCAACTTCTCTTAGAACATTCCCCAGTGGAACAACACCATTTATACAATAAGCCAGACGACCCCAAAATTGTGGATCAAATAAGATAGTAGCTCGAACTTTTATTCCTTCTGTATTCCTAGCCCACTTGCTAGAACACCAAGCTTCTGATAAGAACATGAATTGAGGTGGTTGCTTTTGTTTATAGATACTTTGTAGAGTCAAAAAAGAAGTAGCAAACTGAGTGATAGCTAGACGAAGGAGCTCTCAATCCTTTGTAAAGGATCTCATCAAGTCAAGAACACAAGTGTACCCATAAATGAACTTTATTATTATCTAAGCTTTAACAAGTGTACTTTGTTGGATCTTCAACTTCCCAATATCTTCTAAGATGAGGTCAGTATAATGTGCTACACAAGGTGTCCAATAGATATTCTTTCTTTTCTCCATCAATCTTTTACCAATGTTTATATAAATTGAGCCATTCTCCGCTATGATTTGTACAACAGTTTCCTCCCCAACTTCCACAATCTTTGCATACAAGTGAACAATAATTCACCACTTTTATAGCATCAGAAGCATCCACGGATTTTAGAAATAATGTACCAATTGAACAATTAACGAGAAATTAATTAAAGTTCTATTTTTCCCATCCGTCCAACTATCTGGCATTATAGAACATCCATATTTACTCTATGCCTTCATATACTCCTCTAACATCTTATTAATGGAAGCCACCTCATCTTTAAGTATCCAAGTTCTCAATTCATGCATTGATGATGGCACAATACTAGATCCAAAATTAGCAACTGCTTCAAACATTGGCACATAGCATGAGTCATTGGCAACATTAAAAGCCAATCCAGCTAAATAGAAAAATCTATCAATTGTTCTACATGCCTCTTTTCTTTCTTTTTTCTTCCATTTGGAATTAAGAGTAGAGTTCCTAACTTGATGAGTAGTGAAAGAATCTATTGGACCTCTAACTCTTGGAGCCTTATGTGTAGATCCATTAATGGAATAGAACTTGAGTATCCACCATCACTAACACTTGCACTTGATGCACTACTTTTAATGTCATTTAGGACACTTTCACGTTGTGCTTTTACCTTCAGACTTCTTCTAATGCTTTCTTTCATTTTTCTTGAACTTCAATAGGGACTTTAGAAAAAGGTCTAATACCCTTTCAAGTGCCCGCAAAATATTACTTCATCCTATTGATTGTTCCATTATTACATGATGTCCATGACCCCTTATGTTAATAATCAGTCAATGTAAGAGAATGACTCGATTGACAGATTCAACAATACGCTCCAACCTCCCATGAACGAAAGTGAAAGGTGTCTAATCAAATCATCACTAAACTATTTCAATTCATAGCTTTAAAGCAGACAAGAATGCTAAAACAAAGTTTCGCAAAGGATAAAGAAACAACCGCGTGTATATGTAAATTTGAAACTAGAAAAGAACGTAGGTAAATCAGATCTAAAGAATGTAACATTATAAGCGAACAATATAATGGTCTGAAATGTAACAATCTTGTAGAAATATAATAATATCTTTGTAAAGTCATATGATCAATCAATGTCGAATAATGATTTTCATTTCGCGTTTATATCAAATCATTTTCTAGAAATGTATTTATAATAAGCAGGTTTGACTTTCATTCATAAGTGTTACCCGTACTTTAAAACAAGCGGTGTAGCGCAGTAACCATACTCTACATACTCTGACACCAACATTTAACGACACCAACCTCAAAATGCGGATACTAAGATCCCCTAATCACGGCTCATCTCGTCGAACTTTTCTATCTGCATTCTGTCAGAGCTTTCTTCCTATCACAATTTTCCCGACATTTCCTTATCATGCATCGCATTTAACGTTTTCAATCATTTCTATACGCTTGAAAATCAATCAACTAACTCTTGTAATCATCAAATCATAAATCGCGCCAAGAATCAACATTTAGATATTTATTCAACACGGCGAAATATCTACATTTTATATATGCATTCATACAATTTATCAAGTCGTAAATAATAATAATAAAAGCGAATTTATATTAGAATTATGTCTCACCTCGATTAAAGTCAAGATCGGATGCACTCCTCCTAGACACAACCTATAATAAAATAACTCTTATCTAAGCAATTATAACATACAACTCATAAATGAAACATAACACCAATCTTACCAAATTGATCTCCTCATGTTTTTAAACACCTGATATCAGTAATCTCCAAAGAAATCTCTAACGCCACTATTAATTACCTACTTCAATCAATAAACTAAAATTAACAAACACCAATCCAATTATTTAATACGTAATAATTCTACAACTCACCCAAGAACAAAAAACATACTCTCAATCACGATTTCAACGCTGAAGGAAGAAAGAAAAGGATGGGAAAGAATTAAGAACTTTTCCCTAAGTTTCCGACGGCCAGAAGAATTCCTGGCCGACGGTTCACTAATTTCCCAAACCGAAGCGGACAACCCAACGTTTTCTGGACGGTTCTTTCTGTGGCGGCCAGACACTTGGCGGCGCTTCCAAACGCCTCGGATCGACGGGTCCAAGAAGCGACAACGAAAGATGAAGAGCGGCGGTTCTGAAGCCGAGCAACGAATCGGCGTTCGGCGCTCGGGTCACGGAGGTTCTCGGGAGCGCCTTCGAAAGACGGCGAAGGAAAGGAGGAGGAAATCCGTCGCCGGGCGAACGGAGGCCTCGATCTCGCAATGCGAAGGAAATGAGGTCGCGGAGGAAGGAAGTGAAATAAGAAGTCGCGGAGAGATCTAACCGCCCACGCGTGGCTTAATCCTACCGATGCACGCACACCTGATGCTACAAGATAAGTTAATTAGCTAAAATAAATTAATTAGGAAATAATTTGGATATTACACTTGATTACAAAATCTACCTCTGAAATATCTTTCATCAAGGGCACTTATTGTCTATTGCCAAGCAAAGCCCTTCTTGATACTAGAAATACTAATGGCGCAATTAAATCCTCTATTGCAAGTGTTAAATTTACCACTTAATTGTAGCATGTTTATTTCTATCACACAAACACTGCACATCAAAGTTTAAAGAAAACGAATCTTTCAAGCACTAAAAGTTTATAGCTAAAAAGCATTCATCCATAACATGAAGAACATTACAAGTTCAATGCCAAGTTGCCGACATAAATATCAACAAAAAAAATAAGAAAGAAATTAAGCACTATTGCTAAAAGACATCAAAATTCATTGGGATTTATAGAAATAAAAAATACAACAAAATCTAGGTTTAACACCTTAAAGCACCTTAAAGCACTCAAATAAAATGAACAGAGAATAAGATTTCCAACAATATAGGGATTAACTATTTCAAAATAAAATATTGCATTTAAATCTAGGGTTAACATCTCTTTCCTTCTATCGCATAAACGGCAAGAAGAATGGTCAATATGCCGACGGCTTCTACTTTGAGGCAATGACGACATTCGACAAGAACGGCAGAAGGAGGCTAAATAGGGAGAGGGAGAGAAGTCGATACTCAAGAGCAAGAGCAATTGTGCGGGAGAGTGGGCTGAGTGTGACTGGGAGGAAAAAATAGGGTTATTGAAAGTAATTTCAAAATTTACTTAAATGCCTCAGAATTTGGCATTTGGTGCAAACATCATGCAACAAAGGCATGGGGCATTATCACGTAACGATTTTGCATTATACAAAGGTGAGAATAGTCCTTTAACTGGGTACCCAGGCGTGCCCCAAAAACGCCTTTCAAAACCTTGGTCTAAAATGCTTAAATGAAAAACTCAGTTACTTAGTTCACTATTTTTTCTTATTGTGTGAATTATCCATGTTCTTTCTTGAAGCACAGTTGATCTGCTAGTTGCCCATTCATTTTTTTGCGGGCGTCGAATGAGTAGAACAAGACTTCACGAAAAGTCCAAGCTGTAAACAATTAAACAAGGCAACCATATTGGCAGATAATAGGAACCAGCGGCCCATTGCCCTTCAAAGAATCTGGTTTGGCAATAGGTGCAGGTAGGCAAAACATTTGGGCAGACAACAGTAACATGGAATTAAGGATGGTTTGACCTGAAGAATTGCTAAGAATGATATCTGAATTGCTAAAATTTATAATCTAGAAACCATTCTGATAATGGCAATCCTTGGTGGAAGGAAGGTTCTTGAATTGTTTAAATTTAAATTAAAAAGTCTCTTGTAGTCAGTTGCCATATTGAGTAAAAAAAATCAAATAGTATTCATTAGTTAGTGTTAACATTTAGACTTCAACGTGTATTTATAAAGTTTTTCTCATCTATTAGTGTCCAATAGTACCAAAGCCCTAAAGGAAAACGCCTAAGTGGAGCACGAAATTTTACCATAGAAGACTTGCAACAAGAAATTCAACAATTACTTGTTGTATATTAGCAGCACAATTGTGAGGGGTATTAAGCAATTCAGATGGCAATAAATAAGAATGCAAAGTGCAAAACACTTTCCATCAAAGGTTCTAAGAATCATCCAAAAAAAATTAACACTATCAAATGTATCTGAGAAAGGAACCAAGAAGGAGGTATCAAGACAACAAAGGTGAAGATATCTATTCAAGACTTTGAGGGTGGATTGAATCTAGATGATTTAATTGATTGTTTGCACATAGTGGAACATCTATTTACACAAAAGTGTAACAACAACAACAAGCAATTATCTCACTATGTGGGGTCAACTACATGAATCCTCCTTCTTCATTATGTCCTATTAAATGCCAAATTCTCATTAAATTCTAATGAAATAAGATCATTTTTTATACTATCTAACCAAGTCCTTTTAGGTCTACCTCTGCCTTTCTTAACATAGGTTAAATCTAATATATCTACTCTTCTAACTTGATCATCAAATCATCAATGTTTTATGAGACCAAACGTATATCTAAGGTAAGTCTCTTGAATCCTATCTGTCATTGGAGCTACTACCCCAACCTTTTCACACACACATGCATATATATATATATATATATATCGCATTTTGTCTCTATATGTAAAACCCCTGAGTATCCTAATCTCTGCAACACTTAAATTAATTTATGCTTCTTTTTCATTGGCAAACATTGTGCTCTATAAATCATAGCAGGTCTTACCACCATCTTATAAAATTTTCCTTTAATTCTAAGCAGTACTTTTCTATCACAAAACAGGCCAGATGCATTCATCCATTTCAACCATCTAACTTGAATTCTACTAATAACATCCCCATCTATTTCACCATCATTTTGAACAATCAATCTAAGATATCTATAACATTCACTCTTTTTAATCACTTAATCACCTAATGTGACAACCCCACCACTAGATCTTATATAACAAAAATTATACTCCATATATTCGATTTTAGATCTACTTAAATGAAAGCCTTTAGATTCTAAGGTTGACATCCATAACTCTTGTTTCTCTTTAACTCCCTCTCTAGTTTAATCAACAAGAAGAATCTCATCAGCAAACAGCATACACCAAGGTACATCCTCCTATAAATGTCTAGTAAGAACATCCATAACTAAAGCAAAAAAGATATGACTTAAAGTCAATCCTTGATGTAATCCAACTAAAATAAGAAAATACTTGGTCAATCCTCCTATTTGGCAAGTAACAACTCCAGTATACATATCCTTAATAACTTGAATATAAGCAATATTACTCCTTTCTTTTATAGAATTCTCCAAAGCACTTCTCTTAGAATTTTATCATATGCTTTCATTAAATCAACAAATATCATATGCAGATCCTCCTTCCTCTCTCTATACTTCTCCATCAAATCTCTCAACAAATGTATAGCACCAATAATAGACCCACCTGGCATGAAACCAATTGATTTTGAGAAACTTTTATATCACTTCATAACCTATGTTCAATTGCTCTCTCCTATGACATGAATCCTTTAAAACACAAAAGTGTAATGTTTTTGTTCACTCTAATATCATGAAATGAAAAATAATTGATAAATGTCAAAACATGAGAACCATATTTTGAAGACAACCAAATATAATATTAACACACATCAACACATGGTCAAAGCACAACTGGACTAACTTCTATGGAATATGTAATTTACCATTAGCCTTGGTGCTTTATCATAGAGCCATCAACACCTGTAATATGAAAATATAAAAGACAAAGCTGCCTATTAGGTGCATGTTCCAGGATGATCTTATTAAGCAAATTTTTCAAGTCACAATGTTGAATAGAGTGTTCAAGTTATCGGAAGTACAAGGACGAAGATGAATTATCAACCAGATGTATGATAACCAAGATAAGACAGAAGAAAATTTAGACCATTAGATGATGATAAAAACAATAGGATAATTATGAAATTTAAATTTTGAGCATGTTTTAGATTTGTATTTTAAATTCAAATTTGAATTTTCTTTTAATTTAGTTCAGGAAATATTAGAATATTCCAAAATAATAGAGTTCAGAAAATAGTTCATTATTTCATGAAACTCGTTTACAAAAGATGAAATCAAATTTAAATTAGTTTGTTTTATTTGTTTGCATACATATAAAATATTTCTTACATTAAAAGAATTCCGTACTCTCCCAAAAGATTTTCTCTCTCTTACTCTCTACTCGGGTGCTATAGCAAGCTTAAAAAAAATAGCAACTATCAGTACTATAGCAAACAAACAAATAAAGCATAAAAATTAAATAGGAATTTCCTACAGTAAATAAACCCCATCAATCGTCTCACCATGGACTATTGTTATCACGTTAAAAGGAATACATCAAATCACCCTAATCCTAAAAAATTTCCTTCGTGCTCCGAGTCTTATGCACATCCAATTTTAGATCATAATTTTGCACCAAAGATTTATAGCAGTATAGCAAACCACAATTATTGCAACAAACAATGAATTAAAGGTGGAAATCATATATTAATTATCTCTAGCAATAACATCAACAAATCCTCTTATTATGGATTCTCAACATCACCTAAAATTGATGATCAAATCAATTATATTATAAAAGTAGAACTGACTAGTTCAGCCATCAAAAACTATTAAAAAGTTGAATGATCTTTCCATAATTGTCTTATAATCATTCATACAATATATTGCAGAAACTCAGAAATGAAACCACGTAAATTATAATTTTAATAAAATAAATTACAAAATATTATATTAAAAATTATATTTGAAAACACAACAATTACAAACGGTAACCTAAAATCACTATGGTTGGGTTGAAGGAAATAAAGTTTGAAATTAAAAGTTACCAAATCTATAATAAGAACTTCCACATTCGGTCACCTGAATTAAATGAACAAGTTGGATGCAATTTGAAGATAAAGCTTCAACATATAGCAATGCCATTTTATCTCGTGACTTCTTCCAATTTTCTCCATAATTTACATTTTGCAACCAAACCCTCTTGATGACATCTTGCAAATTTGATCTACAAAAATGAAATTAAAATAGCAATTCAGACATCAAGTGCTACAAAAATGCAATAATTCCGGCACAAAAAAACATTTCTAAAGAAAAGCTTGAATTCAATCGAGAAATTGTGGCTATTAAAGCATTCATGTTTCCAAGACAACAATTATAAATCTATCCTTGCAACCTACACATACCAAAGTAAAAAGGGAAAAGCTTACCCTTAAATTTTGAAGGCACTCATTTAGGCATTCATTTCTGAGATGAATTTCATGAAATATAACATGACATATCAGCTAGAAAGATCAAAGAAAAGAACATTATACAACAAGAGAAAGTAATGCATAGATGTGTGGATACAACATTTAAGCGTAATAAGCATTTGATGCAATACAAAAAATAAAAATCTAGATAATTTCTAGCAATTTTTTCAGAATAACTCAGGATTTAAATTAAGATCATTTTACAATAATCTAAAATTATTTCATGTACAGCATTAATTTTGAGTCAACTCAATGATAGTTTCATGCCACGTCAATTCAAGCCAAACCCATTCCAATTTTGAGTTGACCAAGAATAGAAGTTTTGGATTTTTAGTTAAGTTAAACTCTTTTAAACTCAATACCACAAAAAACAACCATGTACGCAGTTTTCTAAATGGAGAACCTTAATCAATAATGTAGCTACAATTGGTTGAAATTGGTTTTAAATGGTTTAATTGAAATTTGGCTTGGAATTTGTTGCACATGGTTTTGATATATTCAAGTGGGACATTTTTCCTTGTGGCATTGAGCAAGCAACAAATTGAAGCTTGTGGTACACTTTATGGCATGAATGTACAAAAGGAAGAATATAATATAACAGGCTTAGTATGATGCAAACGAAGTAAAATGAAGAAACAATACAAAAGAGGTAAAATGAAGAAACGACACCAAAAAGCGAAATGGAGGTAAATAGAAAGAAGACATTCAAAATAAGAGAGAAAGAATGCTTAAAAAGAAGGCTCCAAATAGACAAGGGAATAGGCAAATGTCACAACTAGAGATACTTGAAAAGGAAAAAAGAACAGCTTCAGAGGGGAAACCAAGCAGGGAATGGAGGGAAGAACCACCATATGAAAAGCATCTTAGAAACTCGGTTCATTAATATTTCAACCATCATTAATTAAATTACTCAACGCACTAATTAAAACAATAAGCAATTCACCAACAACAACAACAAGCCTTAATCCCGCTAGGTGGGGTCGGCTACATGAATCCTTCGTCTCCATTGTGTCCTATTATGTGTCAAATTCTCATTTAATTCAAGTATACTAAGATCATTTTTTATACATCTTAACCAAGTCTTTTTAGGTCTACCTCTACCTTTCTTAACATAAGGCAAATCTAATGCATCTACTCTCCTAATGGTCATCTGACGGCTTTTTTATGTGGCCAAACCATCTAAGGCGACTCTCCTAATCTTATCTACCACGAGCTACTCCAACTTTTTCCCGAACATACTCATTTTGCATTCTATCTCTAAGAGTAAAAGCCACTCATCCACCTGAGCATCCTCGTCTCTGTAACACTTAACTTAGTCTTATGTTTCTCTTTTATTGGCCAACACATAAGTCATTGCGGTCTTACCACCATCTTATAAATTTTTCCTTAAGTTTAAGTGGAACTTTTCTATCACATAATAGGCCAGATGCATTCCTCCACTTCAACCATCCAACTTGAATTCTATTAATAACATCTCCATCTATTTCACCATCATTTTGAACAATAGAACCTAAATACCTAAATCGCTCACTCTTATTAATGACTTGATCACCTAAACTCACAACACTACCACTAAAACTTCTACAACTAAAATTACACTCCATATATTCAGTTTTAGATCTACTTAAACAAAAACCTTTATACTCTAAAGTTGACCTCCATAAGTCAAGTTTCTGTTGGACTCCCTCTCTAGTATTATCAACAAGAAGAATGTCATCAAAAAGCATACACCAAGGTACATCTTCTTGTAAATGTCTGTAAGAACATCCATAACTAAAGTAAAAAGATAAGGGCTTAATGTTGATGATGTAATCCAACGAAATAGAAAATATTTGTCAATCCTCCTTGTGTTTGGACACAAATGCTTCTAGTATACATATCCTTAATGACTTGAATAAATATTAACTCCTTTCTGCTCTAAAACTCTCCAAAGAACATCTCTTGAGACTTTATCATAAGCTTTCTAAATCAATAAATATCATATGTAGATCCTTCTTATTTTCTCATGCTTCTCCATCAAACCTCTTAACAAATGTATAGCATCCATAGTAGATCTACGGCATGAAACCAAACGATTGTGAGAAACTTACGTATCACATCGTAACTATGCTCAATTACTCTCTCCCATAATTTTAATGTATTAATTCCAATTCTATAATTTGCACACTCTTGTGCATCACCTTTATTCTTAAATATAGAACCAACAAACTCTTTCTCCACTCATCATCTTTTAGTCTTCAAAATAACATTAAAAGATTTGTAAGCCAAAAATTCCTTGATCTCCTAAACATTTTCACACTTCTATTGGAATATTATCCTGGTCCTACGCTTTTCCACATTTCATTTTCTTTAAAGCTTTGATTACTAATCTGATAAAATGAAATTCTTTATTTTGTTTAGGGTATTAAGGTTCTTAAAATCAATCGTATTTCCCTTGAAAAGTTTATCAAAATACCTCATCCACCTATTTTCAATATCTTTTCTAAGAAAAGCATTATTTTTCATCCTTAATACCCACTCTATGTCTTTACTTCTCCTATCCTGGTTAATAACTTATACATACATCTTTCACCTTCTTATCTAATCATTGTATAAATCACTAAAACTAAATTTTTCGTCATATATCGCTTTCTTAGAATATCTACGGTATTTTATATTTTTCCCAATCTCCAGGGTTTTACATTTAAACCAAATTTATAACAACGCTTCTTATTTCTTATCTTTTCTTTGCACACTCTTCACCATTATTAAGAAGAACTTTTCCTTTGATTCTAAGCACATCTTTTCTTTAATTTCACTTGATATTTTTTTAACGTTAGCTTCCTATGAACATCCCAAACTCTAATTTCTTTAGTTTCTCTTAAAATATTTTTTTTTATTGTGTTTTAACATCTAATCCAATAATTTAATTTATTTTTTTCTACAACCTTTCATCTTAAAATCTAAAATTAATAATTCGATGTTGACTTAAAATTTCACTTGGAATACCTTCTCTTTACAATCTAAACGATCTATTTTTCTTATCGAAAATAATCAATCAGTGTTTTACTTAGATCCATTTTATAAGTAATAATATGTTCATCTCTTTCTTAAATAAAGATAAGAACTACAAAATTTAAGGCAAAATCTAATATAGTCCTACCTTCTTCATTCTAATTTATAACCCATGAATCTTTAAAATCTTCTTACCACTCTACCAACGTCATTTAAATCTCCTAAATACTTTTCTTCAAGAGGTATCTTTGTATTAATCCCTCCAATTCATTCCAAAATTTTTTCTTTTGAGCTTACCTCCAAACCTACTTGGGGAAAGTACACTTATAAGCGTTGATAATCTTAGATCAACAATAATCTTTAAAGTTATAATTATCTCAACATCTATTAATCTTATAACATTATCCTTCAAACTTTTATCTATAATCACACCTACACCATTTCTAGTTCGACTTTTACCAATACCAAAGTTTAAAACCTAAACTATCAATCTCATTTCACCAACCCATTTAGTTTCTTGAACACATAAAATATTTATCTTTCTATGACCATAATATCTATTAATTCCATTAATTTACCGTAAGTACCTATATTCCAATATCCTAACTAATTCTAGTTTCAGGGACTAACTTCTTTGCCCGCATCCGTCCATAATGTGGGAACCCTTGCTTAAGCAATTCACCAAAAAGAAAAATAACTCTTGATGACTTTAAGACAGATAATTATGCCTAAATATTAAATAACATCCTATCAATATCTACATAATGACCAACTAATGAAAAAAATACAAATAGACGATAAACCATAAGATCCAAATAAAGATAACAAGTCAATGATTGATATGTCAATAATGGATGTCATAGGTAGCAAAGCCTTAACTTTAAAAATGCATTTTTTTTGTTTGTTACATTTTGATTTGTTGAAGTATGTGAGAGTGTTGGAATTAGTCCCATCGAATTCATAAAAGAAATTTGACATAGAACTACTATGCTTGGCTATCACTATGGGTTAAAATGGGTTTTATCAGTAGCATATCAGCCCAACTTCAGTCCCTCTTTGATCCACTTTCCCAAAAAATTGTATGAGAGCTAAAAATTTGGCTAGGAATGATTGGTTCTTCTGTTTTATGGCTCCTATCGATTTGTTGGATTTCAATCATGGTCAATCAAAGTTCAACACAAGTGACTACTATGCAAACAGTACATAGTTAAGTGAATTCTTAACATATGACACTTGAAAATTTTGAAAATTTTATGTTTAAAGGGGCGTAATGAATGATGCTTAGGGTTCTCATGTAAGGAAAATATTTGGTAAAGAAAATGATATTATTACATTAGACAGATGAAAAATATGTTGATGAAGAAATAAATGCATTTGTCTCTCAGCCCTAGGCTTAAACTTTTGCATTAACATGAGCATGACCATTAATTTATCAGACCCAACTTTGATCCATTTATTCCACACTCATTAAAATGATGAAATCCAAATTTATAAGTTCACTAACTACATATTTTCTATTTTTTAGAGCAGAGTCCAAAGAAGATAAATTTTCAAAACATGCATAGCACATACCTTGATTCAGATACTCTGCCGAAAAACTTATAAGGTAGTTTCACACCAAGATATGCTCCTTTAGTGAGTGTTAGATCAAATATTATTTGAGTTGTCAACATGAAATAACAGAGGCTACAAGTGTTAAAAATTGATCGATGACAAGATAAATAAAATAAGTTCGAGGTGAAAAAAACACATGCATGGTAAAGAAGAAATAGTAAAGACAAAATGAGGATCAAGTTAATAAACAGGTTGAAGGGAATAGTAAATAGTTTACATGTGTGAAATATCGAACCTATAACTAAAGCACTCATATGGAACCAATGGAATTGATCCAAAAAAGAAAGAAAAATAGTATCAATACACAATTGCTATAAGTTATTGCAAAGACTTAGCAAAAGTAGGATGAGACCAAATGCGGTCAATATCAGAGACAAAAATTCATTGTTATTAAATGCGTATGTGTGTGTGTGATAAACGGAATACTTACTTGTACTCAGTCTCTGGTACACCATAATCTAGACGAAGAAACCGAATATGGGAGAAAGCTCCCCGTATATCACCTGCTTTCGCTTTTTCACTCAAGGCAACCAAATGTGCCATCTGAACTTGTTGCTGTATCCCAGAAAGAGTATCGGCCTCCTGAGAGAATGGAGATAAACACTGATTATTTCCGGCTCTCACGCTAATTGCCAATTCTGACTCATAAGCTTCAAACAAGTGAAGTTGTCTCTGAATGTTCCAGCAAAGAGAACTGAAAAGATCAGCATTGTCGAGAAATATCTTCCACAAGCAGTTCAAATCAGCCTGTCTGATCTGAACAACTTCATCGGATGACGACGAACCATAGTCAGCATCACTCTTCAATCTTCGCAAGCCCAAATGCATCAGTTTATTCATAATAACTAAAGATTCTCTGTCCCTTACAGAAATATCCCCTATAAATCCATCTTCTAAGTCCGGGGGCCAATTGTGTGAGATTCCCAATGTAGTGGAAGCGACGATTTGTATAAGAAGAACGAATTCCACCTTCAAACGTAGGAGGTCCGCATCGAAGCTCCAGGTTGAGGTCGTTCTGTCGAAGTAGGGGAGCTCGAGGATGGAGAGCCATGCAAGGCCCGAGGGAGAAACAGATGTGCTCGACCACAGAATGCCGTCGATTCTTCCTCCTTCTGATATGATCTTTCGGAGAATCTCCAAGGCAAGCTCCGGCTTTCGATTCCTGAGACTCAATAGGTTTGCTCTGAGGGCTTCGAACTGCCCGAGAAAAAGATGGTTTGCGGCGACTTGAGAGAGCAATCTTATCTCCTTCTCCATCGACGCAGCGATTGTGGATATCGAACTAGGGTTCCGGTCACAAGTGGTTGGACAATTGAGGTTTCGACGGAGTACAGAATCGATTCCTTTCACAACGCGTCGTTTCCGTCTCGACTCCAAGGATACTTAACTTATTAAGAGCCCAGACGACAGAGGATGGAGATTCGAGAGTGCCGGAATAATCGAGATGCTGAGTTGCCCACCGATGATGGTTCAGAAATTGGTGCATTGACAGTCAAAAATTCCCTTTTTTTTTAAAGAAAAAGTGACAGTCAAAACTTCTTCAATAAAACTAATAATCAAAAACTAAAAACATGTCAGCCAGTCGCCCGCCCGTTGTCTCGCGGTGCTCCCCTTTGGGTCCGCAGGATCGAGCGATCCGGATATTTGTGCGAGTGTAGTTTTGCTCGCACTCAATCTCACCAACCTCGTAATGCGGATATTTAATATAATATTGTTTTTACATTTATTTAATTAGATGTTTTTAAATTAGTTATGAAGATAATTTTTTCTAAAATATTTATACCCACATTAAATTATATCTTATTAAAAAACAGTGAAATATTGCTCTATGCATATTCTTATTATAACACATATTGTAAGCAAGCATTTAAAAATCAGATAGAACTATTTGAATTTATCTAAACTAATCCAATCACTGATCTAATTGATCATTGTAATCAATTTAATATCAAAGATATCAGAACTAGCTCAAACCGTCGATCAATCTGTGAACTAGTGAACTAGCATCGATTTGAAGAAGAAAAGTTTAGCAACTATTGTTTTAAGATCTAACAACTAATATACTCCACTATCTATACATATTCCCAAATTTTTTCCTCACATGCTCTCATAGCCCTCATCACTCGACGATGCTTTGTTGAAGCTTTGTCATTGCTCCTCTAGCGCATCAGCACTTTGTCTGTTAATACACGCAAGCCATAATAGTTGAGAGAAAGCCAGAGAGGAGAATTTAAAAAGATTCAAAATCCTTAAAGCATTAATCTACAGTTAGTGCCTCGTCAATGCTTTGTTGAAACCTCATCGTCACTTTATCTATATTCTCAATTGATGTTGAACCTAATCCATAAATTTTATTGTTTACATGGTTTGTTATTTGATTCACTCAAATCTATAATTTTTGTTTCTATGATGCCATAAAATTCTAAGTTTGACTCATGTACAAACCTGAGATCTTTATTACAAATTAAAATTCTATAGCGACCGTATACGTATATCTTAATGATAGAAGTTAGCTATTTTGTTGTGGACTTCATAATGCAAGGCATGATATCACACATGTATGGAATATAGTCCATGTGTATGTAGGTTATAGAGCGTTGCATTTTTATCTTTTTTATTCTTTACTAAATTTTTATAACCTTTTGTATTATTAGTCATTGAGTCATGTGGCATAGTTGTTGGGTCATTAGGCGTTATCATGATTATTATGTTACAATAGTAAATTTATGCTACCTGGGTCATATGTATCTAGTAATAATGGAACCAAACTAGATTATGGTTATTTAAACCACCCCCCCTTTCTTAGTCCATTTTTAACCACTCTGTAACTATCATTTACTCTCTACATGGTGTAATTTGTTCTTGCTCGTGAGAATGTGAGAAAGGTGTGAGAAATTTTAATTTGAGTTTGATGAGAGATTGATGTGGTTAAGCATGGTGGGTTAAAGGGTGATTGGTATTGCCGATGATGGTTTGCACAAAGAGCTCTAGAGAAGGCTTGGGACTCTCTCTGCGTAACCAAGTGAGGTGTGTGTGATGTTTGGAGGGCTGGGATGCTATACAATCTCCTCCCCATGTGAACCATCCAAAGAGGGTGGTTCAGCCTTAGGCGGCCAACCATAGTAGTGCACAGGGCTCAGTTTGGCTTAGGACTAATGAAGTGGACTTCCATGAGTGGCTGAGGGATTTTGGTGGCCTAGTATGAGGTGAACATCCATAGTTTGTGAACTAAGGGCCGGCCATAGTGAAGAGGACTTCATCTTAATCAATGATTGGACTAAATGTCCTTGTGTCATGTTTGGTCAACATAGGTGAGTTCAAGGCATATTAAGGGTGTTGTCATGGACAAAGAGAAAGATTAGACTTTATTATTCTCGGATTTTATCTTATTTCAGACCTTTGGTTCACTTGGTTTGGGTTGAACCACATGAAAGGCTAGGTCCACTTGGTAGGTGTCGAGGAGTTCAAGGATAAGTCATATCAAGTTTGGTTGGATTTGAACTTAGTTTGGTTGAGTTTGGCTCATTTGGGCTCTTATAAGTCAATTTGGGTTTAAATTAATTAGGTTGACTAATTGGCCAAATTGGGCCCAAGAGTCAAATGATGATTAGATGGGTATTGACAACTGATTTAATTCAATTTAAATTTGATTATAATTTGGCTAATATGAGTTCATATAGGTCAAATATGTTAAGTTAACTAATTTGATAAAATTGGCTCAATTAAGTGCAATTGAAGATTGGGGCATATTGAAAAATGTATCTAAAGATGATTGTAGGCTTTCGTTTGATATTACTCAGATTCGATAAAATTTTGGTTCAATTTGAACCATTTATGTCAAATTAAGATAAATGAACCAACTTGAAAAATTTAGCTAAATTGAGTTTAATTAAGGGTTGAGATTTATTTAATCATAAATTTGAAAATGATTGTAAGTATTGATTTGATTGAGTTTTAGTTGAATGAGTTTTAGTTCAATTTGACCATTTAGGTTAAATTGCACAAAAATGAACAAACTTGATTAATTTGACTAAATTAGATTTAATTGGTCATAAATTTGAGTTCAATAATTAATTTAAGGTTGAGTATAGCTGTTCATTTGGATTGTAGTTTAATTAGGCCATGTATTGTCAAATAGGCCATTTGGGCAATTTGAGTTAATTGACGAAATTAAGTTCAATTAAAGGTTTGGTCATATTTACTAATGTATTTGGAATAATGACTTTTAAAAAAAAATTGGCGAAAGAATTGAAATTGAGTTTGGATCTTAAAAGGACTAATTGAATCAAGTTGGGTTAAGTTGATCAATGACAAATTGGATGGTACTTTTGGTATGGGATATTCTTGGTTATGTGTTTGGGATGGTCTTGAAGTGGTTGACCAACTTGAGTTTTGGTTCAATTTTACGCTTTATGTCAAATTGAGATAAATGAATCAGCTTGGATAATTTGATTAAATTAGTTTCAATTGAGAGTTGAGATTTATTTTATCATTAATTTGAAAATGATTTTAAGCATTGGTTTAATTGAAATTTGGTTGGATTAAGTTTTGATTTAATTCGACCATTTAGGTCAAATTAGGGAAAAATGAACTAACTTGTTCAATTTGACAAAATGGGTTCAATTAATCATTGAATTGTGTTCAACAATCAATTTAAGATTGATAATCGATGTTGGCTTGGGTAGATTTGGCATGCATTGAGTCTTAAGCTTATTTGGGTCATATAGTGTCAAGTAAGTCATTTGGGCAATTTGGGCTAATTGACCAAATTGAGTTCAATTAAAGGTTTGGTCATGTTTGTACTTGGGATGTTTTAGAATAATGAGTTTGGTTTTTGGCCAAGAGAATTGAATTTGAGTTTTGATCTTAAAGGGATCAATTGAATCAACTTGGGTTAAGCTGACCAATTGGCCAAATTGGGTTGTAATTTGGTATGGGATATGCTTGGTTATGTGCTTGGGATGATCTTAAAGTGTTGGGTCAAACAATTTGAGTTTTAGTTTAATTTCACCATTTATGTGAAATTGGAATAAATGAACTAACTTGGACAATTTGGCTAAATTGGGTTTAATTGAGGGTTGAGATTTATTTGATCATCAATTTGAAAATGATTGTAGGGATTGGTTAGATTAAATTTTAGTTGGATGAGTTTTGGTTCAATTTGACCATTCAGGACAAATTGATCAAAAATGAACCAACTTGGTCAATTTAACTAAATTGAGTTCAATTAATCATTAAATTATGTTCAACAATCAATTTAAGGTGTTGAATAGGTTAGATTTGATTTGGATTAAGTCTTAGGTTAATTGGATCACATAGTGTCAAATAGGTTATTTAGGTAATTTGGATTAACTGATCAAATTGAGTTCAATTGAATGTTTGGTCATGATGTATTTAGAATAATGAGTTTTGTTAAATTTAGGACAAAGAATTGAAATTGAGTTTTGATCTTAAAGGTATCAGTTGAATCAACTTAGGTTAAGTTGGCCAATTGGCCAAACTGGATTGTAATTTGGTATGAGATAAGCTTAGTTATGTGCTTAGGATTGTCTTAAAGTGTTGTGTTAACCAACTTGAGTTTTGGTTTAATCTGACCATTATGGTGTTTATTTTTGGGATGTGGGACACCACACAAATCTTGGGGAGCACTTATTGAAGTGATCGGGTACGATATTAAGGAATGATGTATTATCTCAAAAGATATTAAGTATCACCTTATAATGGACCTAATCACCTAATAAGGATTCCTAAGGTATGATGGATCTTCGAATGTACCAAAGATCTTTCTCGTATTTTACATCAAAAAGAAAAATAAGATTTATTTTAAGTTGGGTTCATTGAGTTTCCTATGGAGGCAAGCCCACATAGTTAATTACATTCTAAAGAATGAGATTCCTTAAGAATACTCTCGATTAAAGTAGACAATCATGATCTCCAAAGATTTCAAGGCAAGACTATCAAAGGATTGGCTATGTTGAAAAATCAAATAGGATAGATCAAAAGAAGAGACTTATTTTGGAAGCCAAAGGAGATGAGTAGGGAATGCTTATGATACTAGGAAGCCTAGTGAGCAATCCAATCTATCATATGGTTGGGCTTTATATATTTAAAATTAAAGAGAGTTAATTGTTTGAGTTGACATTTTATTAGGATACTAGGACTTAAAATCTCTCAACATAAGATTGTAGAAATGTCTAAGATGTGATGATTTATATTTGTAGCCTGCAGGAAATAGCTACCTCCAATCCTAAGCTAGTGAGCTTTGGTATAAATTACAAGCACGTTCTAAATCTAAGCTAAAGGTGGACATAATGGTCAACCTCCACAAGAGAGGATAAACCGTCCGATTATTGGACTTAAAACCGTCTGGAGTGGCCGCCAACTAACACTTTCTATGCTTTAAATCCATGTGGCCAAGTCTCATGTATTGCTAGATGGTTAGGATAGTTATTATTTATAAAGAGACTAAGTCCTTAAACTCACTCTAAGAGACTAGAGCATGAGTGGTATGAATTCATGACTTAGTCTAATGCAAATTTTATCAAATTTATTTAATTCTTTTGGGCTCTTTATTTTGACACAGGCTATGAGATTTTGTATGCCTAAATACATGAGAACTTGATTATGGGCCAAATCAAGAGAAATGAGTATTTTTCCATCAAAGGCTCTCACAGGTTAAGCCTTTATTCTCTGGCATAGATGGAATCCCCCTATTAACAAGAGTGGAAGAATATGATATATATGATTTTATACATATAATCATTCAGTTAAGGGATTGCAAAATATTTTATTATCTTGATTTAATTCCTAGGCTTTTATGTGAGATTATGAATTATTTTAAAATTTTAATTATGAGTTATTAGTTGGGGTAGAAAAATTAATTTCATCTTGAGAGCCTACTGCATCCAGGCCACACATTCAAACATCAAACATGAAGAAACTAGAAAAAGCATGCAATTCTAGTGCACAATCTAAACATAACATCAAATAATTTTATAGACTACCATAAAAGAATAAAGGCCGATTCTGTCGGGTTCCGTACACCAAGAGAAAAAAAGATAGTAGCCATTTTATACTCAACGGATTACAAAATAATACATGTTATGGGGGTCTTCTTTTCTTCATTTCTTCTTTCTCTTTCTCTTGATTTGATTTGCTCTAAAGACATCATAGAGCACCCCAGGGACTAAGCCTACTAGTCATTGCTCATCCTAATCTCTATAACACTAATCCTAATTCCTAATGCAAAATTATATTAAAAATAAGAAAAGTAAATCTAGCTACACCTACAAAACAAATGTTGGCTAAACATATAATACAACCCAAACAGTTATATGAATATTTTGGACTTGGCACCCCACATATGGATAACCAAGCCCATCTTTCTTAACGTGGGCTATGCTTAGGGGCTAGCGAGCGACAAAAGCATTCATATTTTTTTATTCTGACCTTAAGCACAACCCATGATTAGAAATAATGCCTAACATCAAGTCTAGAAACATACACTCTAACATCCATCTAAAATATTGCATCATAAATAAAACATATCATACACACAATCACATCTAATTGATTTAATTCTAGGGGTGAATTAAGATTCTAGTGTGTGAAAAGAAGACTTGTATAACAAGATTTTACTAAGCTTCTTTAATTTAAGTTTCAATTTGGAGTTTGAATTTGTTTAAATTTTATCTTTGTGTGATTTTAATTTAAATTATTTAATGATTTATTTCTTTTTATTTCACTTTTATTTGGTTAAAGTGATGTTTAGGTTTTCAAGAATGAAGAATAGAATGAATTCTATTTGTAGATGGAACTCACCCTATTCTACATCTTAACTTCTAAACAGTCTAACTAAGGTCCTTAAGTATCTTAATTAGCCCATTTGAATTTGGGTAATTTATTTGATTTCATTATTTGATTTTATTTAGATTTTAGAATTTGAGTTTGTTTAATCTTCATGTATTTGATTGATTAATTTTGGATTAAATGCATTGATTTAATTAAATCTTGTCAATTCAATATCCTTAATATCTAATGAAGTTTAAGTTTGTTTAAATCCATATATTTTTGATTGATTAATTTTAGAGTAAAACGTGTTGATTTAATTAAATCTTGATAATTCAATATCCTTAATATCTAATGAAGTTTGAGTTTGTTTAAATCCATGTGTTTTTGATTAATTAATTTTAGATTTAACGTGCTGATTTAATTAAATCTTGATAATTCAATACCCTTAATATCTAATGAAGTTTAAGTTTATTTAAATCCATGTATTTTTGATTGATTAATTTTGGATTATTAGTTTTGATTTAATTAATGTTTCGATAATTCAATATCCTTTAATTAAATATCTAGTTTCTTTCCCTTGAATTTTAATTTAATTCCTTAATTTCAAATGAGTAATATCATTTCGATGTTGTTTAAAGTCATTGATTTCATTATTCCATTTAAGTTTGATTTAGGTTGGTGAATGTATTTTAATTTAGTTATGATTTTTTTTAAGTTTAGTGTACTCTTTTATTTGAATTTCAATTAAGGGTTTAACTTATTAAATTTAGTCTTTAGCTTATGTATAGATTATCTCTTTAGTTTGATTATTAATCTCTTATCTTAATTCAATGGGTTTGTTTTATTTGGATTTTATTTTTTTAATATATTTTGATATTGATTGGAATTTGAGTTGGTTTGATGACTTTAGAGTTTAGATTTAATTTCAAGTTTATTTAATTTAATTATGGTTTATTTATTTATAATTTGATTGGATAAAATAAATTGGAAGTATTCTTTGATTTTAATTGATGTTGATTATTTATGATTAGAATTTTGCTTTAGTTTCATTAATTTGCCATGTTTATCAAAGTTTGGTTCATATTTTGATTTCATACATTGGATAGTTAATTAGTTTATCTTATTTAAATAGGTTGAATGAGATTTGATTACATATTAAATTGATGAGAGTCTTTCTTTATTTGATTTAATTTGAATTTGATTTTATTGATATATGGGTTTGCTTAGGCTGAATGTGATTATTAGTTTAATTAAGAAGTGTGTTTAGGTTAATTATTAAATTAAATAAGGATTTGTTTAATTTTTAATTTGGTTTCATATTTGTTTAGGTTGATGATGTAATTAATGACTTAATGATTTAGGTTTAATTTAGGATTTGATTGGCATTTAATTGCATTTTAATTATGTTCAAATTTATGTTTGATTAAGCTTAAGTTTAATATGATTAATTTGATTAACTTAATTAGCTTATTTAAGAGGTGTGATCAAATTAATTAGTAGATTAATTTAGTGTTTGATTTGAACTAATTTTAATGTGATTTATAAAGTTAATTTGGTTCATTAAGATGATGGATTAATTCATTAAGTTTGCATTAATTAAATATTTAGTTAATTAAGTTTGAATAAAGGGTAATTAAATTTTAAATCATTAGATTAATTAAAAGTTTGTTTAATTAGAGATTAATGACTTAATTACCTATACGTGACTTATTTGATTTGATAGTTTTAATTAAGCATTTATCTAAATTTTATTGATTAAAAGGTTATCATTGTTATTATCATTTTATTAGATTAAGTGATTTAATTGTTTTATTTTTATTTCAATTAAACTTAATTATTCATAATCATAGTTAGGTTTGATTTCTTCTTTTATTATGTTCATTAGATTTCATTCATGTTTGGTTTAGTTATTAGGTTTATTTATTAATAGCTAATTAATTATCTTATTCTAAATGGATGTGATTTAATCATATGTTAATTAAGTTTACTTTAACTTTATTTGGTTTAATTTGATTAATATTAAATGATTATGTTGAATTAGTTTATTAATCAATTTAATTTTTTAATTTATTTAATGATTAATTATCGTTCAATTTGTTTTAATTCGTTAAGTAGTTTCATATAATTATGATTCAATACTCGGTGTTGTTTTAACAAGATTAGTTTGATTTTATAACAAAGTTTCATTGATTTATTCAATTATGAGTTTGATTTAAAGATCTCATCATTTAATTAAATTTCATTAACTCAATTAGGTTCAATTATGTTTAAATTTAATTTCATTTGAGGATACATGATACTTTTATGGTTTAAGGTTTGATTACCAATCATTTAGGTATTACATCATTTCTGATTTTGATTTAGTGTTTAAATTATTTTTAGATTATGTTTTAATTAATTCCTTAATTGATTAAACTTTAATCGTAAGTGTTTGTTTGGGGTTCATTACAATTCATAAAATCACATTATTTTCTTAAGAGTTCTAGATGTCAACTAAAGTGATTTAAGTTAATTTGAAGATTTTTCTGTAATTTTATGGATTTTTATTTGGTTTGTTTATTAAACTAGACAATCTGAATTTCAAAAATTAATTTCTCTTAATCCAGAAGTACTGTTCACTTGAGATTTTTATGGTAGGTGTATTTTAACTCTTATTTCAATCTCTGAAAATTTCACTTCAATTAGACTTGTATTTTTAGAGTAATTAATGAAATTTGATTTTAACTAAAACTTAAATTAAACTATAACCATTCATTAGAATTTGGAGATTTTTGGTTCGATGGATTCCTCTCAGAAAGGCAGATCCAACGAGCCTTTATGTATAATTTTTCGCTAAGTATTTTATTTTTTATGAATTTTCAAAGTTTTAGGACACTTAAATAACTTTAAAAATCCGAAAATAGGTGATTTTCCCACTTAACCCGGTCATGCGGGCCGACGGGGCAATCTGAAAGTGACTCCACTATCCCGCATGGCGCACGTCATGCGCGCGTCGATTGGTCTGCGGTGCCGCATCAGCCGAACGAGTGGGAAATCGAGCGACGCGGGATGGCGATGCGAGGATCTGTGCAGACAGTTCGATCGCAGATCGTATAGTCCATATCTGATTCATGAATCCGAAGGCGGAAGCTGCATGGAATGACGCATGATCCGGATCATCTTATCATGGATCGGACGGTCCAGATTTGATCCGCATTGAATGGCTGAGATCACGCAGATCGTTGCATGACAGACCGGATCCACGATCCGCGATCGAGCCGCTATCTCCGGGAGATCGGATTGTGCCGGGATCGGTGCGAAAAATTAGCCTTTCTACTAAATCAAAATAAAATCTCGTCCAAATTGCTCATTTTCATGGAGATTTTCACCGAAAAATCTCTAGATTCATATTAGGACTAAATATAATAAAAAATGCAGGGCTTCTCTAAGAAAATTCTTAAAAATTGTGCAAGAATTAACACAAATAGAAGTTCCTGAGGCCGACTAAAGTTTGGTGAAATTACCTGGGGATGATTTTCGGCGGCGATGAAGATCCGAGTAGGCTCCTAGGTGCAAGAGGAAGCTTTGGAATGAGTGTGGCCTTCACCTTCACTTTGAAATGATGTATCTTCCGTTGTTTCCTCGCCAGAATCCACCTAGTTTTGATGTTTTTGGCTCTAGAGAAGTGGGGAAGTGGTGGCTGGTTGCTTTAAGAACCCTAAGGGATGAAAATGTGAGGAATAGAATGAGTTTTGCTACTTATAACTCTCTTGATTTTAATGTGGTAGAAAATGCACCTTTTTTTTAAATTTTTGGCTCCAAAGTGTTGTCATTTGGATTGGGGTGGTTGGGATAGATGATGGCTTGATTGAAGACTTTGATTTAGCTCCTAAAGTTCTCATTTGCTACCATATGATCAGCTTCATTGAATGCCATGGATTGGGAGAATTAAATGAGGTTAGGTAGAATCTTATGTTGGGGAGGATCGATGAGAAATTTAATTGAGTTAGGTTGGGTTGATTTTTGGCTAATCCCAAATGAGTTTGGGTCAGGTTTGATCAGCACCCAATGGGTCATGGCTTGGTTTCAAGGGATTTGGCTCAATTTGGGTTAGATGGGTCATATTGGGTTAAGTTGACAAATTGGTCAAAGCAAGGCTTAAGTTAGGTTCAAATGATGATTTAAAGAGTTTTGATATGATCAATTTAATTTAATTTGGCTTTGAATTGATTTTGGCTCATTTGGAATCAAATGAGTCAAATGGGTCAAGTTGATTAGTTTAACTAAAATTGACTAAATTGATTTAGGTTATGAGTTGATTCATGTTTAATTGGCTAATTGAAGATGAATGTGGTCTTTAATTTGAATCAATTTAGATTTAATTTGAATTTTGGCTAATTTGATCCTTTAGGTCAATTTAGACTAGGTTGGGTCAAGTTGACAAATTGGTCAAATTAGGCTCAATTATGGTTTTGGTCATGTTAAATAATCAATTTAGAATAAACTTGAGCCATTGGTTGCAATCAATTTAGGTTAGATCATGATTTGATCTAATTTGATCTTTTAGGCCAATTTGGGTCAACTTGGATCAAATGACCAATTGGGCTTGGTTTGGCTCAATTGTTAGTCAGGTCATATTTAAATATTGATTTTGGGTTGATTTCTATCATTGGTTTCAATCAATTTGATGTGGGATGAGTTTCAACTAGTTTTGGTTCATTTGAGCTTAGGGTTGACTTGATCAAATGATTAAGTTGACTTGGTTTTATCCAATTTATTGCAAGTGATCATCATAGGGTGATCAACAATCGTGGTGGAAGGTTTTGTTGAGCTTGGTTCAATCCAATTTGGGTTAGATTGGAAGTTAGCTCAAATGGGTCCTTTAGGTCACTTTGGGTCAAGTAGACTTAAGTGGGTTAATTGATTTAGTTTTGGTTTGATCCAAGTTTAGTTGAACTTATATATGAGCCTTGGATTGAAATATAAATTCAACGACAATCAATTTGGAGTATAAAGGATTTTGGCTCATTTGAAATTTTCAAGTCAAAAGGGCTAGGTTAGGTTTGACTTGGGTTAGCTTCGATTTGATTTGATGATTATAGGTTTCATTTATATTTGGATAAATAATTGAATGAATGATTGATTCAAGAGAAAATTTATTGATTTTGACTTGATCTGAATAGAATTTGTCCAAGTCTAAAGAATTAGCTTAAAGGGTATAAATTAGATTTAGATTTGATTTTATATATAATTTTGGTCATCTGAATTTAAATTTTATTTATATTTGTGAATAAAATGAAGGAATAATTGATTTATAAAGAAATCAATTGAATTTGATTTGATTTAAAGAGGGTTTTGGCTAAGCTTATGAAGGTGGTTCATATGGTTTAGGAGGGTCTTGAGATTTGAATTTGATTTTGGGTTTCAATCATTTGGAATCAAAATTGAGATATGGATTTGAATTTGATTTGAATTTGAGGTTTGGTTTAAGATTTGAATCTGGGTTTGATTTAAGAAAGTGTATCTAGATTGGGTTTAGGCTATAGGATGGTAATTTCCTTAAGTCCTAGGGCTTGGCCTAATCATATGATTAACCCTTCTAAGTCTGGCTTAAGTTAAGTATTCACCTAATCACTAGAACTGTCTTATGACTAAGGATTTCTTAGTGTTTAGAAGAGTCTTAAGTCTAAGAAGAGGAGGTTAAGAGCTCACTTTCAAAAGTGAAGTCAACAAAAGGACCCCCAATAGGTGTGATTTATTGACAAGGCACACGCATATTGGCATTGACCGAAATGATCAACAACATCTAGAAGATTGCAAACACTAATGAAAATGATCTATACCTAGACCTAAGAGGTAGATAGAATCACGATCTCAGTGTGATGTAGCTATCTTTATGCCAAGGGCATAAGAGAGCAAGAAGGAATCTGCTGGGGATTGAGTAAATGAACTTTCCACTAGGGAAGCAAGTTCAAGTTATTTGCTGAGGGATAAGAATTTGAGTTCGATTGTGAATATGATTAGTTTGGGTGTATATCCACTAGGGATAAGAATTTATAATCTGATGGGGATCAAGATTGAATTGATTTTAATTTGTTTTATTCTAATTAAAGTGGAGGCATATCTGCTAGAGATATGTGCTCGAATCTAGTAGGGATTGAGTATGTGAACCTTTCACTGGAGGGTTCATCCTGGGATAAAATTTGATTGATTTCTTTGATTTGTTTGATTAGACTCCACTAGGGAGGTTGGTTTAATTTGTTATGGCTCCACTAGGGAGAAGGGTTGTAGATTGAGGGCATATTCGCTGGGGATGTACACTCGATTGAATTTGTTTGATTTAGATCTAAGCTCCCCTAAGGAGAATAATTTGTTCTGCGCCTCACTAGGGAGAAGTTTGGTTTGTCCAATATGTTTAATTTGACTCCAATGGAGAGGTTAATTTGAATTTATTTTATTGTGGACCTTGTTAGTGTGTGATTGACTACATTACGAAGGAGCCATGGGGACCTTGGCCTATCTTAGATTTATAAGACCAAAGGGGTATTCCATCTGCCATAAGATGGGACTATCTGACCTAAGGGGTTACCTTTCGACATGCAATAACTATGCTAGGAAGAATGCGTAGCAGACTTACATCTTCAAAAGGTAAAAGCCACTGGGGTGATCTGTTGGATGGACAACACATTGAACCCTACCTAAGGCGACTACTGAGTGAGCATCATTAGGGATCTTACCTCAACTCAAGAGTAGTGTTGATGATTAATTTGATTTTAATTTATTTATTTTGATGCAATTTAATTTAATTTAATTCAGTGTGTTATGTTATGGATCCTATTGGCATGTGGACCGACTGAGAAGGGGCTATGTCGGCCTTAACTTGTCTCATATTTATAAATACAAAGGGGTAGTCTACCAGCCACAAGGTAGGACTATTAAGTGTTGCTTTTGCAATGAGCATTGAAAGAAAGCATGGTAGACTTACACTTTCCAAAGTAGGGACTCGTTGTGATCTCGTCGATGGCAATAAAATCAATCCTGACCTAGGGTGACTATTTGAGTGAATGCTACTGTGGACCTTACCTCAACTCAAGAGTAGTCATGATGATTAATTTGATTTTAATTTTATTTAATTTGATGCAATTTGATTTAATTTAATATGATGTGTTATGTTGTGCCTATCAACGTGCGATGATCCTACTGGGAAGTGGTGTCGGCCTTGACCTATCTTAGATTTATGAATCCAAAGGGATAGTGTACCAGCCACAAGATAGGATTATCTGGCCTAAGGGTTGTTTTCAGTGTGCAAAGACTATACTAGAAAGAAAGTATAGCAAACTTACATCTTCCAAAGTAGGGATCAGTCGTTGGGGTGATATGTCTATGGCACAACAAATCAAACCCTACCTAAGGTGACTATTTGAGTGAATGCTGATGTTGACTCATATCGACTCAAGAATAGTCAGAATTAATTTAATTTTAGATGGACCCTACCAGTGCACGATGAATCTACTAAGAAGGAGTTAATATCAGCTTAGACCTGTCTTAGATTTACAAATCCAAAGGGATAGTCTACTGGCCATTAGGTAGAACTAACCAACCTAAGAGGTGCCTTCCGATTTGCAATGGTCGAGTTAGGAAGAAAGCGTGGGGACTCACATCTTTCTAAACAAGAAACAAGGGTGATCGTGCAACAAATCAACTGACCAAAGGCTCCATCGCTTGGTAAACTTGCTAGAAAGAATACATAATAGACTTATATCTTTCAAAGCAAAGATGATCGCTGGGGTGACTCATTGATGGTGCAACAAGTTGAACCTGACCTAAGGGCGACTACTAAGAGAGTGCCAACTTGGGGACTTATCTCGGCTGAAAAGTAGTCAGACAATTCCTATAGGGAGTTTTGCGACACCGCCTAAAGATAGATGCTGGAGAAAGGGGCCAGGGGGCTTGAAATCCACAAGCGAAGATATATTTTGTTTATTTTATATTTATGTGGACCCTATTGGTTTGCGAGGGACCACACTTAGAAGGAGCTTCTATCATCCTAGTCTTATCTTAGACTTACTGGACCAAGGGAGAATGTGTACATCCGCTGAATAAATTCTCCAACCACATGGGTGATTACTAGAAAAGGTGGACTGTCCAATCCAAAATAATTTGGGATAATGTCTAAATGGGGTTGCTAAGGACCTGATCCAAATAGAGTGCCCACAGGGGAGGTGCCGTTGGGGGTGTTATCCAAAATCCTGTAAAAGAAATCCTGTAGGTATTCGGTTGCCAACTCAAGGAGAAAGTGTGGGGACTGACATCTGCCAAGAGTGGTGTATCCACTGGGTGGGTCACCGTCAGCATGGAGACAACCAACCAACCTAAGGTGCTTGTCTGTTTGCGATGATCAACCTGAGAAGAAGGCTTATAGACTTACATCTTCACAGACGAAAATGATAATCAGGATAGTCTGTTATCGACGGGATAAATACTATCCAACCTAGGGTGACTACTAAGTGGGGAGCCCCATGTAAGGACTAAACCCAGGCTTGAAGTAGTCAGGAGGAAAGGAGCCACTGGGGACTTATCCTAAATCTCAAATATACTTGACCTAGTCAGTGCATGATGGCTAGTTTAAGAAGAAAGTGTGTAGACTTACATCCTCTTAAACAAAGTCAACATAAGATAGCTTACTGGCTATGCATTGAGGCCTACCAAACTAACAAGGTGCTCATCAGTTTGCAATGGTCAATAGGAAAAAGCTCGGGACTCACATCGGCTAGAGAAGTGACCACTAGGGTGACACATTAGTAAGGTAGCATGTTAGCCCGACCTAGAGCAGCTAATAAGTGAGTGCCACAAGGGGCTTGCTCCCACATCAAAATAGCCTGAGATAAAAAATATATATTTTATTTATATGTGATTATGTGTAGTTTGTGTTGGTGTTGTGTTATCAAGGATAAGATGCCGCTTGAGTTCCTTACACCTACCCTAAACACATCGTGGCAGATTCACTACCAAAGATATTCTTCAACACGGAAGATATAGATTTTGAGATGAATGAAATTTTATTGATAAATGATTTGAAATAATATTTATGGATAATATTTCTTTTGGTAAAGCCCATTGATGGGAAGCATTGAACGCTCTCTCTTATAATTTATGAGTTGATAAGATCCTCCTTGGTAGGCCTTCTCTATGGCATAAGGATCTTCCCAAGTGGGTTCAAACTTACCTCCCATCTTTCAACGGGCAATAATTGGTCTCCTTAGAACTAAAATAAGCTCTTCTACTTGAAAAGCTCTAGGACAGACCAACTTGTTATGAGCTTGAATCATCCTAGATTTATATAACTCAAAGTTCTGGCATGCCCATAGGCGTCTCTCCTCCAAACCTTCAAGCTCTTCTAATCGTAACTTGGCATTTTGTTATATCGTGATCTTATTACCTACAGCTATCCTTAGTGATTGGAGTTGGACCTCTAATGGTAGGACAGCTTCGAATCTATACACTAAGGAGAAAGGGTTGGACTGCCTTAGAGTTTTATAGATGGTATAGTATGCCCACAAGGCTTCAACTAACTGTTCATGCCATTATCATTTGTTATCATATAGTATCTTCTTCAGTATTTGAATGAGAGTTTTGTTGAAGGCTTCTGCTAACCCATTTGCCTTTGGATAGTAGATGGTAGAGTACCTCCAATCTATGTTATGTCTCAAGCAAAGTTGATCTTAGTGCTCTTGAATGCGCATCATTATCGATATAATTGTGAGGCACCTAACCTATATGATATGGTTCCAAAAAATTAGAGCACATGTTGAGCCGTGACCTCTCTGGAATAGCCTCCGTCCACTTGGAAAAGTAATCATGCAGCTAGAATGAATTGATGACCTTTGGAAAAAGGAGGATCGATCGGACCCATAATGGCAGTACCCCCAACACTTGAATGGCCATGAAGCCAATGTCGGATGGAGAATGTTTGGTGGTTGGTGTAGAACCATGTTGTGTACTTGACATTGATGACAACGCTTGACTACATCCATGCCATTGGTAATCATTGTAGGCTAGTAGTATCTTAGTCTCTTGATTTTGTCTTTCATCTTTGGCTAGATTAATGCACTCTGCACAAACTTGAGTGTACCTCAGTCACGATCCTATGGGCTTTATTTTTGTCGAGACAACATAACCACATATGATCATAAGACAACCGGTATAAAGTGACACGTACGAGAGCGTAGGAAAGGGCTCTCTGCTTCACCTAATGTGCTAGTGATTTCTCTTGAGGTAGTTTTCCAGTATGTAGCTAATCCATGAATGGTTGCCTCCAATCTAGCTCCCCATTCTTTTGGCAACGACAACCTCCCCTTCAAGAGAGATTCTCTCGATGAGTTGATCGTCAATAAGGGATAAGACTTGTTTATTTTGGACCCTTATTGGAATGGTCTCATCTTCCAGACATGCCAACTCTTTGGCAAGCTTGGCTAATGTGACTACTACTGCATTCTCTCATCGAGGAATCTTGTAGATAATAACCTCTGGGATTTAGGGCAATAACTACATGGTGTACTCGTGGTAATGATGGAGCTTATGCTTTTAAACTTTATAAGACTCAACAATTTGGTTGATGATTAAGTGAGAATCCCCAAAGATGTTGATACTCTGGATGCATAGTGTAATGACTAACCTGCACAATATTCGAGCCTCATATTCGCTTTTTGTTTTTGGTTCATGGTGATGATATGAGAATCTCATCACATCGTGGTCTGGAGTTAGGAGAATTATTTCTACCTTTGCCTTCCCTAGGATAGTAAATTATGGTTCTTCTCATCTTTGAGAGGAAGCTGCACCATCAAAGTACATCTCCTAGTGACAAGCGCTACTATCCCCTAAGTTTATGATTTGTTCATCGGAGAGATCATCATTGCGAGAATCAATGGAGTGGATGTGCGCTAAGAAATCGCAAGTGATTGTCCTTTCACGACGAGGGGTAATGTTATGTCAAACCGAGACAAAATCATGGACCATGCCAACCATCCGACAAGGTCGGCCGTGTCATGAGATATTGTAGTGGATTGACTCTAGAGATTGAGTTCACCTTATGAGAAAGCATGTAATACCGTATCTTTTGTAATGCAAATATTAAAGCTAGGCAGTGCTTTTCAATAGGTGGATAATTTACCTCAGTAGGGATTAGATGACGAGATAATAGGGAATATTCTCCTTCCCTTCGTCATTGGTTTGAGCCAACAAAGTGCCAAGGGAGTCCTCAAATGTACGAGTATATAATATGTGTGGCTTGCCCGGGATAGGGGCTGCTAGTACTGGTGGCATCATCAGGTATTGCTTGATGTCTTTGAAGGCATGCTGACACTTATCGTCCCACTTGAACTTGACATCCTTTTTGACAAGTGCTAAAAATGGTTGGCATCTTCCTGATAAGTTGAAATGAAGTGTCTTAGATATGCCAACTACCCTTGGAATGACCTGAGTTTTGTTAGGCTTCTAAGGGGTGTCATTTCTAATATTGCTTTAATATTTTCAAATCAATTTCATTTTCCTAGTTTCGGACAACAAACCCAAGAAATTTTTTTGAAGCTACTCTGAATGCACACTTCAGGGGGTTCATTTTGAGGTTGTATTATCTTAACTGTTCAAAAACTATTCTCAAGTCAAAGAGATGATCTTCTTTTTCTTTGCTCTTGACAATGAGATCATCAACGTAGCATTCAACTTGATAATGAATGGGTTCATCGAAGATTCGAGTCATGGCACATTGGTATATGGCACCGAAATTTTTAAGATCGAAGGGCATGACCTTATAACAATAGATTCCGATCGGGGTTCAAAAAATAGCATTTCTTTCATCCTCGGTGGCCATCTTGATTTGGTTGCAGTCAGATGGCCCATCCATGAAGAGAAGACTGTATGAGATGAGGCAATGCCCACCATTAATTCTGGTATAGGAAGTGAAATTCATCCTTTGGACATGCCTTATTTAGATCCCAAAAAATCAATGCATATGCGAATTTGGCCATTTTTTTCTTGATTGGGACAACACTGGCCAACCAGGTAGAATATTTTTCTTCCTGATAAAACTAGCATTGATCAATTTCTTGACTTAAAAAATGACTTATTGTTCAATGTCTAATCTCATGCATCTAGGAGCTTGCTTGATAGGGTTAGCATTAGGTTCTATTGCTAGTTTGTGGACTACAATGTCAAAAGATAAACTGAGTATCTCTTCATAACTCCATGTAAAGCTGTCCTTAAACTCAGTTAATAGATTCACTAAATCATTAGTTTCTTGTTCATTAAACAGAGAACTGATGCATGTTGGGCATGAATCTTCTTCAGTTCCTAGGTTGATTTCTTTGAGCTCATCGATGGTTGATCTGATCTCCTCTTCGAACTCTGGTGGTGCATCCTTGACTTCAAAGTCATTTGGATCATCTGAAGTTTCTAAATACACCTCCTCATATGAGTTAGCATGATTTGAAAAGAACTTATCAGATTCCAAATGATTGGTGATGATTAAGCAGTAATCATCATCAACTGGACCCACTATACGAAATCCTAGTCCCGATCTTGATTGTGAATTTTTGCATTTGTTGTCCCATAACCTTTCAAAATAATTTGACTTATGTTTAGACAAAATATGTGGAATTAATCCTTTCTTTGCTAAATTAAGAACTCAAGGCGAGTACAAATTAAAAGGTAATTCTATTAAATCTTTGTACGAATCATCCTCAAGTTCTATATCAAGTTGTTGACTTGAGGATGATGCTCCAAGAAAGAACTTCTGCACCTTTGCATTTGTGGAAGACTTAGGAGCTTCCTTAACTACTAAACCCTCAACTTTTTAGAGGAAAGTTGGGTTAGAGCTAAAGTTCCCAACTAATGCCTGACTGTTTCACATATAGACTTGGATACACTTATATTTTGCTTAGGAGCTTGATCTTCATTGCTGACTGGCTCAACTATTACTTGCATGGGGATCTGCTGTTTGGAAGTGCTAGATGGCATACTAATCATATATGACTCATCCTCTGAATTAGATTCTAAGTCTATATAGATAGTAGGTGTACTCTTGGTAGCAGGGACATAACTCCAATTGGGTGGCCAATAAGGATGTCTTCCGTCCCTAGGCATGTCTCTGGATCGGCCCATTCCTCTGCCTGGTGGATGTCGAGTCATCCTACCCATATGTTTGAATGGAGTAACGAACTGTGGGTGGAATCTAATGTCAGGCTCTGCTTTCTTCTTCAAGTCTATTTCTCACTCCTTTTATTTTCTTTCTCATTTTCTTTTTCATTTATTTTTCTTTTTCTTTCTCATTTTCTTTTTCATTTTCTTTTATCTTTGAACTTTCATCAAGTTTACGAGAATAGACTTGTTTATTTTGTGAGAGATAATGGTTACATCCTCATATATTCTGACCTCATGAATGTGAATAGCTTAAGATCTCTTTTGACGCAGTATTCAATTCCACCCCTCATGAACTTCATGCACTGATGTTGAGAGGATGGAACCACGTTGTTCTCATGCATCCACGGTCTCTCGAGAAAAGCATTGAAAGAGGTATCTGAGTCTATAATATGAAACTTAGTGGTAGTCTTCCAATCATCTACTTCTAATGACAACACTATAGAGCCTAAGGACCTCTCACCTTATTTATTGAATCCTCTCAACATCATCCTCTCTTTTGAAAGTTTGGAGATGTCAATCCTCAAGTAGGCGAGAGTTTTTAGACTCATAATGTTCACTGATGCACCTTGGTCAACAGGAACTCTGGATATCCTATATCTTTCAATATTCACTGTAATGTAAAGGGGCCGGTTATGCTTGGCCATTCCTACATGCAAGTCTTCATCAATGAATGTAATTCCTAGTGTCCTCTGAATTGCAAGCCTCCTCCTCAGCAGTGGTCAGCTGGGCTAAGCATATCACCGAATCAGGAAGAGCCTTGATTAGAGATTCCTTCATCTCTTTAGATAAGATAAGGGCATCATATATGCTAAACTTTGCTGGCAGCTTTCTAAGATGTGCTAAGACATTGTAGTCGACCTTGGCTTGATCCTCCATAAGCATATCCATGGGTGGAGCATCTTATGGAGGGGTTATCTGCTCTTTAGAATTAATGATTTGCTTACCCTTATCCTGAGGTGCCACCCTAAGTGGTAGAACTTTGCCACTATGAAGGTTAACTTCAGTGACCTCTTAGATTGATGAATTTTTAGGAGGTTCTACCTTCTCATCGGGTATACCTACCACTTCTCCTATGAGATCATTGTAGTTAGATGACTCCAAATCAATCTCAAGAGGTGAACCCGTGTGATTTAGAAATGAGAAATCCATTTCTAAATTAGAAGAGGAATGATCAAAACTAGAGTTATTATTATTTAAACTTGAAGAGTTATTTATGGGAATAAAATCAAGAGTATTAGAAGTGACACAAATTTAAGTAAAACTAGCTTTCTTCATTAATTTCCTAGATTTTGATGGAGGTAAAAAATAGAAATCACATAGAGTAAGCAGAGTGAGGGGTTTAGTGCCCCTCTCCATGGATACAATATTGCTGTTGGAAGAAGAACTGGATGAAGTGGCTGTAACTACCACTGTGGAAGGAATGCTGGATTTGGATAATGATTACGCTATTATGCAATCCTGGGCAAGTAAGGTAGGCTGCTGTTGTTGCTGCTGAGCCGACACCTTCTTCAAGTTATCTTTGGAAACTTGCAAACCTTCTTTGGTGTTGGACATTTGAGTTGCTTCAAACACATAAAGAATGCTTCTTGATCTTAGAGACCACTTTTTTAGAGGTTCGGGATAAAGCAATATCCCAACCTTCTTTGGTCTTATGAGGATTGCAAGTATCCCCAAGAATTACTCTGATGGAACTAGTGGGTTATTCTAATAAGTATTTCCTGGGGATGACAATAGGTCCTGACTTGTAGCTGTGCTCAAGCCAGTCCTTAAAGGTGACACGATCCTCGAAGAAATGACTAACCATGCAGTGGTAGGGATAATAGTTAGGATCATTACTCTTGCCCACATCTTCCCCTGGGCTGTAACGAAAGTCGTTTTTTAAAAGATTCTTAAAGATCTTTCTAACTTCCTCCCTCTTGAATGAATATGGCGTATTCTATATATCAACAAGAGTAGGTGGGTAATAGCTACTTGGTGATGGATATGAGTACCGCTGCTGAGTATACCATGGAGGAGCTGGCGGCAGCCACTGTTGCTGCTACAATGGCTAGTATACTAGCTGAGGTGGTGGTAGAGGAGGTGGCAATGGAGGTTGCTGTGCATGAGGTCTCACACTCGAGCTCAGCTTCCCTTCCCGACACTACTACCCCCCCGACTTCTTCTTGAAGGCTTTCGTTTTGGACTTGAATGATTGGTCTTGAAAAGGTAACTGCTTTTGGCTTCCTTATAGCTAGCCTTGTTGATTAGTTTCTCAAAGATTTTGATTGTAAATCTCTTGAGCATGAAAGCAACTAGACCATGAATATTTGTAAGAATAATTTCTATAGCATGGTATTCAGACATCTGTGGTTTGCATTTCATACTCAGGTTTCACCACCTGAGAATATTATCAACAAGGGACTCATTGGGATTTTGTTATGCTACAATGAGCTCACCCACAGTTACCCTTTGCTGAGCTCCAACAAACCTTTTGATGAAGAGGTGCTTCAACTCAGCAAAAGTCTTCACTTAATCGCTGGACAATTCAACGTACCAATCAAATACAATCGAAGAGTCATAAGAGAGTGCATCATTACCTCTAGCATTACAATAGCTAGCTCTGAAGCTCGCTATATGCCGCTGAGGGTTTCCACTACCATCAAAGATCTTGAAGGATGGTGGCACAAAACCCTTGGGATATTGGTCTGCATCAAATTTCTCCAAGTAGGGTCTACCCTTTGGAATAAATAAGCCACCACGGGCTTACGCCAATGCTTCCCTCACTTGCTATTCCACCATCTACTTTATATCTCTTTCAGGCATGGAGGTACTACATGCGACCTTCCTATATAGACTGCCACTATCCTTGTCCATGGGAGATGTACTCTTGGGCTGATTTAGAACATGGAACGACCCAAGGTGGTCTATAAGGAGTAAGTCGCATGATGGAGCTTGGCAAGTGCTAAGACTGTACCTAACAAGTCTTCAACTCTTTTCTCCATCTTATTGATATCATCTCTTTGCCTCTTCATGAAGGTGTTGGGTTGAATGAGTGTCTTCTTCTCAACTACAACATCCTCGGCTATGCCGATCCCCAGAGGAAACCCCTAGTGTCGACCATATGGACTTCCGCTGAGTCCTCCAAGAGATCATCCTTATCTGGATCAAAATTGACCTTAGCATCCTCCTCATCAGATGATCACCCCTGAGGAGTTCCCTCTTCTTAGTGAAGTATTGAGCGAGGATCTCATCTAAAGTGCAGTCTAATTGTGCGGGTAAACACTCATTCGACCAGAGTGGGGTTATGCTCACCACGAAATACATCGCATTGCTTACTCGCCTAGTGCTCAAGATATATGCTAATCACTGACCACTCACTAAACACTGACTATGGGAAGATCCACTACCATGGACGTTACATCTATATCCCCTGCCCCTTCTCACTAATGCTATTGTAGGTGGAGACTGCAAGGGCTATTGTAACTATAACTATTGTGATTGGGGTGGTGATTCAACCACAACGGCCTTGGGTCTCCATTCCTTCTTCACCATGGGGGAGGTCGAATAGGAGAGTTTGATCTCACCTTAATGAGTGGAGTAGATGGAGTGGGATCCTTGGGCTGTAGTCATGTCACCAATGGTGCTAGTTTCTCCCTGAATGTGTACTTTAGATCTTAGCTGTAATAGGGGATACTGTGAGCTAGATATGCGATGGTAGGCATTGAGTGGAACGGTGCAGAGGTAACACCGACTACCCCTCGACTATAGGCCTACTCCTCTTGTGATGAGTAGCACCAGTAAGGATGATGCTATCTGAATGATTGGCCCTAGTGATACAATGATCGAGAAAATCCATTAGTGAGGTCAGGCGCTTGCAAACCTCCGCCTATCCCTCCTACCTCTGGGCGATGCAGCCTCCAAGGCTCTCTCCTCTGGATATGACTGACTCTTATGGATAAGCCCCTCGGATCAAAATTGTTGACTCTAAGCCGTATTAGCTAACGGTGTAAGATTGTCTGTGCGACGTAGGGCTTCCGTGCTCCTAAAAATATAGTGGTGGCGATGGTAGTGTAGCAATCCTCCTGTCCTCTCCATCTAAGGCTGAGAGGGGGTGGAACCTATTACTACTCGAATGTGGGGAGGTCTCACAAGGAGATCCCTCCTCAGCCACATGGGAAGAGGCGTCCATCTCTCTCGCTGCCCTCTTGTGATGTCGCTTGATCTTGTGGTTCTTATTGTGATGCTATGTATGTGTAGGTATGGCAGAGCGAGAGCTATCACCCACCTCAAACGTGGAGGAGACTATCTCAGAAGACAAGACAGCCTTCCCCTTTGAGGTGTCCAAGGAGGGGGTAGTAGCCCTCACTAAAGCTGTAGAAGAGTAACTGATTGACCCTGACTTGGAACAACTGGCATAGAAACTGGCACTATCTTGGTAGCAAGAACAATAGTGGCCTTCCTCTTTAGTAGATGAAACTCAAAATTGGATGGCATATCAAATTGGATAAGCGGTGTCTACCCTGCCACATCCTCCCTGCTAACTGTAGTGAAGGTTGTTCCCTCACAAGAAATCATCACCCCCTCAAAATCGTGGCAAAAGTAGATGACCTCGGTGGAGCCAGTAGTAGAGTGAATAGCCTGATCTAGGGCTAAGTTTAGACCAGGGAAAACATGAACTTGTTGGGAGCCATGGATGATGTACTAATTGAGGGTTGGAAGAACTAACTGCATTGAAATCTGCATTGTTAAAACATAGCTGAGTCAGACACTTGCCTTGATATTCACCTTCAATCATTGATCTCAAAATTTGATTTGGAATTTGAACCCACACTTAACAATCTTAAGGATGTTAAGTGGGGTTCATTGAAATTTTGGAGAGATTTTGGAAGAGAGACTTTGTCATATAATTTTGACTTAAAGCCCAGATCCAACAAATTTGAGTATGTTGAATGGGGTTCAAATTTTGGAGAGACCCTTAGGAGATATGTAAGTTTTGTTTGAAAACTTGATTTGAAAAATCTTTACTTTGCAAATTTAGGTATGCTAAAGTAAGAGTTTTTAGTTTGTATGTTTGAAAGTTTTGTGTGAGAATATCTTTGTTTGTGAAATTTGGTGTTTGTTATGTGATTTAATTTTGAAAATGGGGCTTCTTACTTAACAAATTTGGTGTGTTAAGTAGATGCCAATTATGTTTGATATGATTTTGCTTTGAAAGTAAAGCTCTTACTCAACAAATTTGGAATGTTAAGTAAGAGCCACTTGTGTTTGTTAGTTGAAAGTGAGAATTCCACTTAATAAATGTGGTATGTTAAGTGAAAGTCAAGTATTTTTAATTTTTGAAAATGAAACCTTTACTTAACAAATTTGGTATGTTAAGTGAAAGCCAAATGTGTTTATGATTTTGAAAATGAAACTCTCACTTAACAAATTTGGTATGTTAAGTGAAAGTCAAATGTGTTTATGATTTTGAAAATGAAACTCTCACTTAACAAATTTGGTATGTTAAGTGAAAGTAAAATGTGTTTATAATTTTTGAAAATGAAACTCTCACTTAACAAATTTGGTATGTTAAGTGAAAGTCAAATGTGTTTATTATTTTTGAAAATGAAACTCTCATTTAACAATTTTGGTATGGTAAGTGAAAGTCAAATGTGTTTATGATTTTTGAAAGAAAAGAACTTATTTAACAAACTTAGGTATGTTAAATGGAGTTCAATTTGTTCTTATGATTTTTTAAAAAAGGGGTTCTCATTTAACATACTTGGACATGACAAGTGAGTGCCAAATGTGTCTTGAAGTCCAAGACTTTGACAAGAAGGAGTTCCATCAGACAAATGCAAATGATGTCAAATAGAATTCAATTTTCTTTACCTTCTCCAAAAAAAGGGAAACTCCCATTTAACAAATTTGGGTATGTCAAGTGGGGGATTCAAATATGTCTTGACTTCTCTTTTGTGTGTGTATGATTTATTACTTTTTGAAAAGGAGAAAACTTTAACTCTAGCACATGGGAAGTATGATAAGTGGAGTTTCAATTTTATATCATGATTTATTCAAAAATAGAATCTCCATCCAACAAATTTGAGTGTGTGGGATGGGGATAGCTATTTCCAAAGAAAATGTGCTTTTGAAAAAGACATTAAAAATGGTTTATTTTGATTTTGAAATGAACCTCAATGTAACAATCATAGGATTTATTAAATGAGGTTTGGCTATATGTATTTTGTGCCTTTTTGAAAATATCTTACAAATTTTTGTGTAATGATCTCTTATTATGTGGATTTTGAAAAAGTACTTTTGGAAATACATGTTATTTTGCAGAAGGGTTTTATTTTCTTATTGTTCATGGGACGAACCTTGCCTCACCATGAGGATGGTGAAGAGGTTCTTAATTTTGGTCATCTCCTTTGTTTGATTAATTTTAATTTTCACCTATTGGGGGAACCTAATAGGGATTTTAAGACCTACACAGAGTGAGGTCCTAAAACTTAAAGGATGTTGGCGAGATTTGCTTAAGGATGAAATAAGCTTAGTGTCAATGGAAAGAATGATAGTTTTGAGCATATATAGAATATAAGTCCACTATTGATGCTTGGAGATAATAATTGTCTAATAAAGATGGGGAGAGGAACCCTCCCTAATGAAGTCGCCAAAAAAATTTGTGGTGTTTATTTTTGGGATGTGGGATACCACATAGATCTTAGGGGGTACTTATTAAAGGGATCAGGTACAACATTAAGGATTGATGTATTATCTCAAAAGATAGAAATCATCACCCTATAATAGACCTAATCACCTAATAAGGACTGCTGAGGCATGATGGGTCTTCGAATGTACTAGAGATCTTTCCCCTACTTTTCATGAAAAAGTAAAGCATGGTTTATTTTAAGCTATGTATGTTAAGTTCCCTATGAAAGCAAGCCCCATAGTTAATTACATCCCAAGGAATGGGATTCCTTAAGTACACTCTCGATTAAAGTAGATAATCATGATCTCCAAAGATTTCAAGGCAAGACTATCAAAGGATTGGCTATGTTGGAAAATCAAATGGGATAGACCAAAAGGAGAGACTTATTTTGGAAGCCAAAGGAGATGAGTAGGGAATGCTTATGATACTAGGAAGCCTAGTGAGCAATCCAATCTATCCTATGGTTGGGCTTTATATTTTTGAAATTGAAGAGAGTTATTTATTTGAGTTGACATTTTATAAGGATATTAGAACTTATAATCCCACAACATAAGATTGTGGAAATGCCTAAGATGTAAGGATTTATGCTTGTAGCTGAGAAATAGCTACCTCGGATCCTAAGCTAGGAAGCTTTGGTACAAAGCACAAGCATGTCTTAAATCTAAGCGAAAGGTGGACATAATGGTCTACCTCCATAAGAGAGGATAGTCACCGATGCTGGACTTAAGCAGTGGCTACCACCTGCTTTAAATTCATGTGGCCAAGTCTCATTTATTGCACGATGGTTAGGGAAGTTATTCTTCATTAAGATACTAAGTCTTTAAACTCACTCCCAAAGAGCCTAGAGCATGAGTGGTATGAATTCATGACTTAATCTAATACAAATTTTATTTACTTGATTTGATTTGGACTTTTATTTTATATAAGCATGGATTGCTTAAATGCATGAGAACTTGATTATGAGCCAAATCAAGAGAGAATGTGGTGTTCTTCCATCAAAGGCGGTTAAGCCTTTTTCTGCACAGATGGAAGCTCTTAACAAGAGTGGAAGAATATGACATGTGCTATACATACAGGTTTTTTTTGAGTTATTATGTTAATTTAAATTATTTTAAAATTTATGAATTATTATTAGATACCCAAACACAACATCAAATAATTTTATAAATACCATAAAGAATAAAAGGCCGTGTTAACAAAACTCAAAAAAAAGAAAAAAGATGGCGAGTATCCTTATACAACCTAAATTTAAAAAATAAAACATGCTATGGGGGTCTTCTTTTCTTCATTTCATCATTCTCTTTCTCTTGATTTGATTTGCTCCAAAGACATCACAGGGCAACCCAAGGACTAAGCCTTCTAGCCACTGCTCATCCTAATCCCCCAATCCTAATTTAATGCAAATTAATTCTAATATAAATATATGAATAAATCTATATTAAATATATACAAAATATGAATAATTTATATAAGTATTATATTAAATATAATTTATCTAATATTAGCTTAAACATACACTAAATAATCTGCCTAAAATATTACACAAAATAAAACACAACATCATACATACAATCAATACATCACTAAATTCTAGTGGTGACCCAAGTATTCTAGTGTGAAAAGAGAATAACAATACTTTTCTAGGCTTCTTTAGTTTAAGTTTCAATTTGGAGTTTGAATTTGTTTAAATTTTACCTTTGGGTGATTTCAATTTAAATGATTTAATGATTTATTTATTATTTTTATTTTGCTTTTATTTGGTTAAAGTGATGTTTAAGTTTTCAAGAATGAAGAGTAGAATGAATTCCATTTGTAGATAAAACTCACCCTATTCTACATCCAAACTCCTAAAGAGTCTAACTAAGGTCCTTAGGTATCTTAATTAGCCCATTTCAATTTATGTAAGTTATTTGATTTGATTTGATTTAGATTTTAGAATTTGAGTTTGTTTAATCTTCATGTATTTTATTGATTAATTGTGGATTAAATATGATGATTTAATTAATTCTTGGTAATTCAATATCCTTAATATCTAATGAAGTTTAAGTTTATTTAAATCCATGTGTTTTTGATTGATTAATTTTAGATTAAATGTGTTGATTTAATTAAATCTTGATAATTCAATATCCTTAATATCTAATGAAGTTTGAATTTGTTTAAATCCATGTGTTTTTGATTAATTAATTTTAGATTAAACATGTTGATTTAATTTAATCTTGATAATTTAATATCCTTAATATCTTATGAAGTTTAAGTTTATTTAAATCCATGTGTTTTGGATTGATTAATTTTGGATTATATGTTTTGATTTAATTAATGTTTCGAGAATGCAATATCCTTTAATTTAATCTTTAGTTTCTTTCCCTTGAATTTTAGTTTAATTTCTTAATTTCATATGAGTAATATCATTTCAATGTTGTTTAAATTCATTGATTTCATTATTCCATTTAAGTTTGATTTATATTGGTGAATGTATTTTAATTTACTTATGATTTATTTGAAGTTTAATGTATTCTTTTATTTGAATTTCAATTAAGGGTTTAACTTATTGAATTTAATCGTTTAGTTTATTTACAGATTATCTCTTCAATTTGATGATTTATCTCATATCTTAATTCAATAGGTTTGTTTTATTTGGATTTTATTTTTTTAACTTATTTTGATATTGATTAGAATTTAGGAGGTTTGATGACTTAAGAGTTTAGATTTAATTTCAAGTTTATTTAAGTTGATTATGATTTATTTATTTATAATTTGATTGGATAAAATAAATTAAAAGTTTTCTTTGATTTTAATTGAGTTTGATTATTTATGATTAGAATTTTATTTTAATTTCATTCATTTGCCATGTTTATCAAAGTTTGGTTTGTATTTTGATTTTATACATTGGATAGTTAATTAGTTTATCTTATTTAAGTAGGTTGAATGAGATTTGATTTGATTACATATTAAATTTATGAGAGTCTTTCTTTATTTCATTTAATTTGATTTGATTAGCTTTATTAATCTATGGGTTTGCTTAGGTTCAATGTGATTATTAGTTTAATTAAGAAGTGTGTTTATGTTAAATATTAGATTAAAAAAAGGATTTGTTTAATTTTTAATTTGTTTTCATATTTATTTAAGTTGATGATGTAATTAATGACTTAATGATTTAGGTTTAATTTAGGATTTGATTGGCATTTTAATTATGTTCAAATTTATGTTTGATTAAGCTTAAGTTTAATATGATTAATTTAATTTACTTAATTAGCTTATTTAAGAGGTGTGATAAAATTAATTAGTAGATTAATTAAGTGTTGATTTGAATTAATTTTAATGTGATTTATAAAGTTAATTTGGTTCATTAAGATGATGGATTAATTCATTAAGTTTGCATTAATTAAATGTTTAGTTAATTAAGTTTGAATAAAGGGTAATTAAATTTTTAGATCATTAGATTAATTAAAAGTTTGTTTAATTAGAGATTAATGATTTAATTACATATACATGACTTATTTGATTTGATAGTCTTAATTAAGCATTTATCTAAATTTTATTGATTAAAAAGTTATCATTATTATTATCATTTGATTAGATTAAGTAATTTAATCATTTTATTTTTATTTCAATTATACTTGATTATTCATAATCATAGTTAGGTTTGATTTTCTTCATTTATTATGTTCATTAGATTTCATTCATGTTTGATTTAGTTGTTAGGTTTATGTATTAATGGCTAATTAATTATCTTATTCCAAATGGATGTGATTTAATCATATGTTAATTAAGTTTACTTTAATTTTATTTGGTTTAATTTGATTAATATTAAATGATTATGTTGAATTAATTTATTAACTAATTTTATTTTTTAGTTTATTTAATGATTATTAATGTTCAATTTGTTAAGTAGTTTCATATAATTATGATTCAATACTTTTTGTTGGTTTAATAAGATTAGTTTGAGTTTATATCAAAGTTTTGTTGATTTATTTAATTTTGAGTTCGATTTAAAGATCTCATCATTTAACTAAATTTCATTAACTCAATTAGGTTTAAATTTAATTTCATTTGAGGGATACATGATACTTTCCTAGTTTAAGGTTTGAGTAACAATCATTTGGGTATTACATCATTTTTGATTTTGATTTGGTGTTTAAATTATTTTAAAATTATGTTTTAATTAATTTCTTAATTGATTAAACTTTAATAAGTGTTTGTTTGAGGTTCATTAGGATTCCAAAAATCACATTATTTTCTTATGAGTTCTAGATATCAACTGAAGTGATTTAACTTATTTTGACGATTTTTCTGTAATTTTATGGATTTTTATTTGGTTTATTTTATTTAAATGGACAATCTAAAGTTCAAAATTTAATTTCTCCTAATCAAGATGTTAGTTTCAGTTGAGATTTTTATGGTAGGTGTGTTTTAACTCTTGTTTCAATCTCAAAAATTTCACTTCAATCAGACTTGTATTTTTAGAGTAATTAATGAAATTTAATTTTCACTAAAACTTAAATTAAGCTCAAACCATTCATTGGAATTTGTAGATTTTTGGTTCATTGGATTTCTCTCTAAAAGACAGATCCAACAAGCTTTTATTTGTAATTTTTCGTTAAGTATTTTATTTTTTTATGTATTTTCAAAGTTTTAGGACACTTCAAAAATTTTTAGAATCAGAAAATAGGTGATTTTCCCACTTAACCCGCCGCACGCGAACGAGGAAATGCCATGTGCGCACAACAAGGTGCGTATGACGCGCTCGCGGCACCGCGACGATGGACGCGCGGTATGCCGCCTAACGACAGGCGAAACCACACGACACGGGATCATGATGCGCAGACTTGTGCGAACCATCCGATTGTGGATTGGATGATCTAGATCCAATCCACGGATTTGAGGGCGGAAGCCACACGGAACGGTGCATGATCTGGACAACCCGATCACAGATTGGACGATCCAAATCTGATCCGCAGTCCGAATGTCTGAGATCACATAGATCGTTGCGTGAGATGAGTTCCGGATCGCGCGATCTACGCAATCTGAGCCATCCGATCTACTTGAACGGCAGATTGGATGGTTGTTGCTTCACGGGGTCTGGTGAATAATAAAATTAGGCCTTTTTTGCTAAACTGAAATGAAATCTCATCCAAATAGGCTTATTTTCATGGGAATTTTCACCAAAAATCTTTCGACTCATATTAGGACTAAATATAATAAAAAAGGTAGGGTTTCTCTAAAGAAATTCTTAAAAATCATGCAAGAATCAACACAAATAGAAGTTACTAAACCGCTAAAGTTTGGCAAAATTATCTCATCGGGGATAGTTTTCGGCAATGGTGAAGATCCGAGCGAGCTCCTAGGTGCAAGAGAACCTTTGGAATGAGTGTAGCTTTCCCTTCACTTTGAAATAATGTATCTTCCGGTGCTTATCGTTTCCTCACCAGAATTCACCCGATTTTGATATTTTGGCTTAAGAGAATTATGGAATTGGTGGCTGGTTGTTTTGGGAACCCTAAAGGATAAAAATGAGTGGAATAGAATGAGTTTCGCTGCTTCTAATTCTCTTAGTTTTAATGTGGAAAAAAATCCACCTTTTCTTTGAATTTTTGGCTCCAAAGTGTTGTCATTTGCTTGGGGTGTTTGGGATGGATAATGGCTTGATTGAGGACTTTGGATTTAGCTCCCAAAGCCTTCATTTGCTGCCATATGATCAACTCTATTTAATGTCATGGATGGGAGGGGTTTTATGCATGTCATGGGGAGAATTAAATGAGGTTGGATGGAATCCTTTATTGGGAAGGATCCATGAGAGATTTAATTGGGTTGGGTTGATTTTGGGTTGATCCTAAATGGATTTGGATCAGGTTTGATTAGCCTCTAATGGGTCATGGCTTGGTTTCAAGGGATTTAGCTCAATTTCGATCATATGGGTCATATTGGGTCATATCGGGTTAGGTCGACCAATTGATTAGATTGGGTCAAACCAAGATTGAGGTTAGGTTCAAATGATGATTTGAAGAGTTTTGATAAGATCAATTTGATTTAATTTAGCTTAGAATTGATTTTGGCTCATTTGGAATCAAATGGGTCTAATGGGTCAAGTTGATTGATTTGACCAAAATTGGCCAAATGGGTTTGGGTTATGGGTTGTTCATGTTCAATTGGATAATTAAAGATGAATGTGGTATTGGTTTGAATCAATTTGGATTTAATTTGAATTTTGGCTAATTTGACCCTTTAGGTCAATTTGGCCTAGGTTGGGTCAAGTTGACCAATAGGTCAAATTAGGCTCAATTATGGCTTTGGTCAAGTTCAATAATCAATTTAGAATGAACTTGAGCCATTGATTACAATCAATTTGGGTTAGATCATGATTTAATCCAATTTGGTCCTTTCGGCTAATTTGGGTCAACTTGGATCAAATGGCTAATTGGGCTTGGTTTGACTCAATTGGTGGTCAAGTCATATTTAAATATTAATTTTGAGTTGATTCCAATAATTGGTTTCAATTTGATGTAGGATGAGTTTTGGCTAGTTTTGGTTCATTGGGCTTGGCTTGAATGAGTTGACTTGGATTGACCAATTGATTGCAATTGATCATCCAGGTGGAAGAGTTGGTTCAATCCAATTTGGAATTGGAAGTTGGCTCAAATGGGTCCTTTAGGTCACTTTGGGTCAATTGGACCTAAGTGGGTCAATTGGTTTGGTTTTGGTTTGATTCGATTTAGTTGATCTTATATATGAGCCCTGGATGGAAATATAAATTCAACGACAATCAATTTGGAGTCTAAGGGATTTTAGCTTATTTGAAATTTTCAAGTTGAAAGGGCTAGGTTGGGTTTGACTTGGGTTAGCTTCGATTTGATTTGATGATTGTAGGTCTCATTTATATTTGGGTAGATAACTGAATAAATGATTGATTTAAGAGAAAATTTATTAGTTTTGACTTGATATGGATAGAATTTGGCCAAGTCCAAAGAATTGGCTTAAAGGATATAAATTAGATTTGGATTTAGTTTTAGATATAATTTTGGTCATTTGAATTTGGATTTTATTTATATTTGTGAATATAAATGAAGGAATAATTGATTTATAAAGAAATCAATTGAATTTGATTTGATTTAAAGGGGGTTTTGGCTAAGCTTATAAAGGTGGTTCATATGGCTTAGGAAGGGTCTTGTGATTTGAATTTAATTTTGGGTTTCAATCATTTGGAGGCAAATTTAAGATATGGATTTGAAAATTGGATTTTAATTTAAGGTTTGGTTTGATATTTGAATCTAGGTTTTATTTGAGAAAGTGTATTTAGATTGGGTTTAGGCTATAGGATAGGTAATTTTCTTAAGTCCTAAGATATGGCCTAATCCTATGATTAACCCTTCTAAGTCTCTCAACTTAAGTTAAGTGTTCGCTTAACCATTAGAAGTGTCTTATGACTAAGGATTTCTTAGTGTCTAGAAGAGTCCTACGTCTAAGAAGAGGAGGTTAAGAGCTCATTCCAAAAGTGAGGTCCACAACCATTTATGTTAAATTGAGATAAATGATCCAACTTGGATAATCTACTAAATTGGGTCCAATTGAGGGTTGAGACTTATTTGATCATCAATTCAAAAATAATTGTAAGCATTAGTTTGATTGTATTTAGATTGGATTGAGTTTTGATTCAATTTAACCGTTAGGTCAAATTGGGCAAAAATAAATAACTTGGTCTTGTCAATTTGACTAAATTGGGTTTAATTGTTCATTGAATTGTGTTCAACAATCAATTTAAAAATGATTGTAGGTGTTGGCTTGGTTAGAATTAGTTTGGATTGAGTTTTAGTTTAATTAGGTCATGTAGTGTCAAATAGCTCATTTGGGCAATTTGATTTTATTTACCAAATTGAGTTCAATTGAAGGTTTTTTCATGTTTAATAATAAATTTGGAATGTTTTGGAATAACGAGTTTGGTTCAATTTTGACCAAAGATTTGAAATTAAGTTTTGATCTTAAAGGATCCAATTGAACCATCTTAAGTTAAGTTGACTAATTGGCCAAATTGGGTTGTAATTTAGTATGAGGTATGCTTGGGAAGGTCTTGAAGTTTGGGTCAATCAATTTAAGTTTTGATTCAATTTGATATTTTATATAAAATTTAAATAAATGAACCAACTTGGACAATTTGGCTAAATTGGGTTCAACTAAGGGTTGTGATTTATTTGATCATCAATTTGGAAATGATTACGAGCAATAGTTTTTTTTTGAATTTTAGTTGGATTGAGTTTTGGTTCAATTTGACTATTTAGGTCAAATTGGGAAAAAATGAACTAACTCAGTCAATTTAACTAATTGGGTTCAATTGATTCTTGAATTGTATTCAACAATCAATTTAAGAATGATTATAGGTGTTGGCTAAAATAAATTTGGTTTGGATTGAGTCTTTGCTTATTAAGCTATATAGTGTCAAATAGGTCATTTGGGTAAACTGGTTTGATTGACCAAATTGAGTTAAAGTGATGGTTTGATCATGTTTAATAATATATTTGGAATGTTTAGAATAATGAGTTTTGTTCAATTTTAACAAATGATTTGAAATTGAATTTTTATCTTAAAGGGACCAATTTAATCAACTTGGGTTAAGTTGACCAATTGGCCACATTGAGTTATAATTTGGTATGGGTTATGCTTGGTTATGTGCTTGGGATGGTCTTGAAGCATTGGGTCAACCAACTTGAGTTTTTGTTCAATTTTACCCTTTACGTTAAATTGAGATAAAAGAACAAATTTGGACAATTTGGTTAAATTAGGTTCAATTGAGGGTTGAGATTTATTTGATTATCAATTTGGAAATGATTGTAGGCATTGGTTTGATTGAATTTTTCTTAAATTGAGTTTTGGCTTAATTTGACTATTTAGGTCAAATTTGATAAAAATGAATCAACTTGGTCAATTTGATTAAAATTGGTTCAATTGATCATTGATATATGTCCAACAATCAATTTAAGATTGATTGTAGGTGTGAGCTTGGTTAAATTTTGTTTTGATTGAGTTTTAGCTTAATTGGGCTATGTAGTGTCAAATAGGTCATTTCTGTAATTTAAGTTAATTGACCGAATTGAGTTCATTTGAAAGTTTGTTCATGTTTAATAATGTGTTTGAAATGTTTTGGAGTTGTGATTTTGGTTTAGTTTTAAGCAAAGAATTGAAATTGAAATTTGATCTTAAAAGGAACAACTAAATCAACTTCAGTTAAGTTGACCAAATGGATAAATTGGGTTTTAATTTGTTATGGGATATGCTTGGTTATGTGCTTGGGATGGTCTTGAAGTGTTGGATCAACCAACTTGAGTTTTTGTTCAATCTAACCATTTTTGTCAAATTAGAATGAATGAACTAACTTGAATAATTTGACTAAATTGGATTTAATTGAGGTTATCATCAATTTGAAAATGATTTTAAGCATGGTTGGATTGAGTATTGATTCAATTTGATCATTTAGGTGAAACTGGACAAAAATGAACCAACTTGATCAGTTTGACAAAGTTGGGTTCAATTGATCATTGAATTGTGTTCAACAATCAATTTTAGATTGATTGTAGGTGTTAACATAGTTAGATTTGATTTGTATTGAGTTATAGCTTTATTGGGTCATATAATGTCAAATAGGTCATTTGGACAATTTGAGTTAATTGATGGTTTGATAATGTTTAATAAAGTATTTGGAATGTTTTGGAATAACGAGTTTAGTTCAATTTTTGCCAAAAAATTTAAATTATGTTTTGATCATAATGGGACAAATTGAATCAACTTGGGTTAAGTTGACCAATTTGCTAAATTTGATTGTAATTTGATATGAGATATGCTTGGTTAGGCACTTAGGACGATATTGAATTGTTGGGTCAATGAACTTGAGTTTTGGTTCAATCTAATCTTTCATGTCAAACTGGAATAACTGAACCAACTTAGACAATTTGGCTAAATTGAATTAAATTATAGGTTGGGATTTATTTGATTATTAGTTTCAAATTGATTATAAGATTTGGTTTGGTTGAAATTTAGTTGGATTGAATTTTGGTCCAATTTGACCATTTAGGTAAAATATGATAAAATGAACCAACTTGATCAATTTTACTAAATTATGTTCAACAATCCATTTAAGATTGATTGTGTGTGTTGGCTTAGTTAGATTTAATTTGGATTGAGTTTTTAGCTTTATTGGGCCATGTAGTGTCAAATAGGTCATTTAGGCAATTTGGGTTAATTGACCAAATTGAGTTCAATTGATGGTTTTGTTATGTTTAAGAATATAGAATAATGAGTTTTATTCAATGTTGGCCAAAGAATTAAAAATGAGTGTTAATCTTAAAGGGACCAATTGAATCAACTTGTGTGAAGTTGACCAATTGGCCAAATTGAGTTGTAATTTGGTATGGGATATGCTTCGTTATGTGCTTGGGATGATCTTAAAGTGTTGGGTCAACCAACTTGAGTTTTGGTTCAATTTGATCCTTGTAAAATTGGAATAAATGAACCAACTTGGACAATTTGGCTAATCTAGGTTCAATTAATGGTTGAGATTTGTTTGATCATCAGTTTGGAAAAGATTGTAAGCATCATTCAATTTGACCATTTACGACAAATTGGGCAAAAATGAACCAATTTGATTATTTTGAGTAAATTGTGTTCAATTAATCGCTGGATTGTGTTATACAATCAATTTAAGATTGATTATAGGTGTTGACTTGGTTAGATTTGATTTGGATTGAGTCTTAAGCTTAGTTGGGTCATATAGTATCAAGTAGGTCATTTGGGAATTTGGGTTAATTGACCAAATTGAGTTCAATTGAGGGTTTGATCATGCATAATAATATATTTGGAATGTTTTGGAATAATGAGTTTGGTTCAATTTTGGCCTAAGAATTGAAATTATGTTTTAATAAAAAAGTGACCAGTTGAATCAACTTGGGTTTAGTTGACCTATTGGCCAAATTGTGTTGTAATTTGGTATGTGATATGCTAGGTTATGTGCTTAGGATGGTCTTGCAGCGTTGGTTCAACCAACTTAAGTTTTGGTTCAATTTTACTCTTTATGTCAAATTGAAATAAATGAACTAACTTGGATAATTTGTCTAAATTAAGTTCAATTGAGGGTTGAGATGTATTTGATCATCAAATTGAAATGATTGTGAGCATTGGTTTGCTTGAATTTTGGTTTAATTTTATCATTTAGGTCAAATTGGACAAAAATGAACCAACTAGGTCAATTTGACAAAATTGGGTTCAATTAATCATTCAATTATATTCATCAATCAATTTAAGATTAATTGTAGGTGTAAGTGTTGATCTCATTTTTGGATGAGGTTAACATCATTTTTGAAATTATTAATTAAGACACCTATTCCTAGATTATGAGCCTCTTAATTAAGCACGTAGAACACTATACTTAGTGACCTTGTGCATCCTCCTTGGGTTTGATCTAGCCTAATGGGTTTAGGTTGTCTCAACTAAAATTTCAAATTTAAATTAAATCAAACACATTTCCCTTGAAACTTGAATTCATTTTAGTTTAAACCAAGATGACTAAGGTGATTAACCTAATTACCCCATTTAAGCTCAAAATAAATTAAATTCAAAAAAATAAAAAAAGTACAATAAATACAAATAAACCAAAACAAATTCAAATAAAATAAAATCAAAGAAATCCAAATATAAATCAAGGCCAAAAATGGTCAACCCTATTGCCATGGGGTTGACTATGGGTCCCACCAAGTCAAAAGGTCAACCCACCAAAATTTGACCAAATAAAATTATTCCAAATAGTTTAAATGATAGCATAAAAATGATTAAATATGAATTTAAAGAATATAAATCAATAATGCTTTGAGATCATGTGACCTAAATGATCTCCCTGAGGTCTCAAATCAATCTAAATCAACTCAATTTGATTTAAAATCCAAATGGTAATCAAACATAATTCAATCCATTTTGGTTTGACCAATTTGGTCATTTGACCCAAATGAACTTATTGAAATGATCAACTTGAAATCAACTTGAAATCAAATGAAATTGATCTCTCCAAATCATCTTGCACATGTGATTAAACATAATTGGAGTCTAAACATAATTTAATCAAGTAAAAATTGGCTATTTGAATAAATTAAATTCAACTTAACTCATTTAAGTCAAAATGAGTCAAGTTGACTCAAAATTGAATTAAATTCTCATGTGACATTCACTAATTGAATTCTTAATTATCCATTAGACAATTAATAATGATTTAAAACCAAACCTAAAACAAATAAATGAAGAGAAACATGATTGAAACATTTTAAATTAAATCAAATCCAAATGGAATAATTAAATACCAAATAAACCTAAGCTTGAATCAAGCCCATTTAAACTCATTCAACCCCATCCTAAGATGGGTTAAGAGTAATTGATAGCAAGTTTAAACAATTAAACCAATCCCAACTAAAATCCAAAATAATGGAATATGCCATGGCAAGGAAGGTGAGCATGAAGCCAAATCCAACTCCCTCAATCCCTTATCCACTTTGCTTATCCATCTCTCAGCACCTCTAGACAGGTGTGAGGCAGCCAAACACCCTTGGAGCTAGCCTCCAAGGGTGGCCACTGACTAAGAGGAAGGAGAAAGCTTAAAGGAAGCTCTTAGCATCTAATGGCAAAAAAAGGAGAAATTCTTTAGTGCTTAATTAAGCATTCCACTACCTTCTCTGACCCAAATGTAGTTGAGCGTACTCGTACCCCGATCCCCTTACCGTCGGGAGACCGGTGAGCTACCAAAGTCATCGGATTCTATTCGTGCTCTAGTCTATAGGTCAATTCGTAAGGAGATAATCTAATTTCTTCTTCTACAGGTTCGTTGCATCATTCTAAAGCTAACTAAGTCGACCTCACCACCGGACATTGCCGCCAACTAGGTACACCATTAATTGACCCTCTTAAGCTTTTGAATTTGTTATTTGTGAAGGAAAGTCAATCACCATTGAGATCAAATCACATAGCACAATTTTAAATCACTCATTAATCATTTTGTAATCAAAATTGCATGGTTTTTGTCTCTCTGATCACCAGCAATCAACCTTGAAGAGTCAACGAATCTCAATTATCTCATGGAAGGAGAGGAATATATTCTACGCCGTCGGTTCTAAATCACTTTAAGGGTTTTTTTTTTGAGAGAAATGAAATTAAAGTTAAATACAGTCAGAGAATTTTTGATGCTTTATTTCAAAATAAATTTTGAGATAATGAATTTTCAATCCCAAAACATAATTTTAATGAAATAAGCAAATAGTAATTAAAGAAAGTTATGAAAAATTATAAAAATAACTTAAATCATCATAATACACTCTAAAAAATTTAAATATATCATTGAAACTTTTTGAAGCTTAATAAAAGTCAAAACCACCTAATTTAGGGGCTGTTTGGTTGCCTACATTTGGAATGCAGAGTAAAAGGAATGCAGTGTAAAAGGAATTCAGTGTGAAATGATTACTTTATAGTTGTTTGGTTGAGAGCTTTACAAATTCAAGACTTTGCACTTTTGTTTGGTTGACAAAATATAATGTAAAGTAAATTGAAGGTTTTACGGTGGCGTTCTACAGGCGACCGGCTAGCGGTAAGGGCGAACTGAAGGGAGGCGTATGCGGCGTACCAGACCGCCACATCACTTTATATTGGCCTATGTATTTGGAATTCGCCCAGATTTGGGCAAATTCCAAATACACACAAACTGACCTTTCTGGTATATTTAAAATGCACTAGAATTTTACTTTACTTAGAACCAAATGCTTGAAATGTTTAAAAGTGTGCATTTAGAATGCAGTGCATTCCAAATGCACGCTACCAAATAGCCTCTTAATGATTAGTTGAATTAATTAATTTAAATAATCAACTTGAACTTAGAAAACTTATAGTAAATCAACTAAAAATCTAAAAAATATGAATAAACTCTATGGAAGCATCTTCGAGAGAGGAATCTAAGAAAAATAAAACCCCTAAAGTGATTTTCTCTAAATTAAGCTTAATTTATATTTTAATGAAATAATTAAAATTTTAATTAAACCCAAATTATATGTTTGATCAAGATGAAATTTTGGGAAACTTAAATTGGCAAGGAACTCCAATTGCCATAAAAACTTTAAACCCAATTGACCTCTTGATTAGGAATTATTAAATTTTCAAGTCTCGATCAATATAAGTGAAATAATAAATCAAAAAATTATAAAATTTTATAAAAAAGAAAATATATATATATATATATATATATATATATATATATATATATATATATATATATATATATATATATATATCATAACAGTTGAAGAAAACTTCGAAATAATCTCTAGGCAAAGAGACTTAATTAAACATAAGCTTGCGGTTTAATATTAAGGATAATTAAAAAATATGAAATTTAATTAAACTTTAAAGTTAATATTTTAATAATTGATCATAAACTCACTAATGAACTTAAATGTAAAATTTATTAAACTCTGAACTCATGAACCTATTAAGGTCTTTTAAATCAAAAGAACAAAGCAAATATGAATACAAATAAACTTAATAAGGATAAATTGATTAAACTTAAATGACTTGAGTATTAAAGTAAACTAGGATAGATTAATATACAAGAACATATTTTCTTAGGCTTCTTAGATCAAGATAGTAATCGTACTTAAATCAAATGATAAGAAGAATCTTTCTAAAATAACCAAGATTTTACTTCCTTCAAAGATAATTGAAGATAATTGAATCTTTCCACTTAAACTCATAATACATAAATGTTAATAAAATCATAACTTGAAATGAATCATTTTAATTTTAACTCATTATCAAATATAAGAATGTTAATGAAACAAATAAATGGAAATAAAAGAAATCAAGATAAAATAGAAGCACACAAATTGAAATTAAAGCACAACTTGAAATATAATGAAATGATGACATCAAAATTAAGATTAAATATTAAGTTCATTTAAGTTAATGAATATTAATTTACATGAACATAAACATAAAGAAACATTAATCAACAAATCAAGTTAATCTAAAACCAAAATTAAGTGGATAAGAATATTAAAATGAAAGCTAAATTAAAGTAAATTACAATAACATAAATATTAATATAATAAGGAATTTAAGTTAAATGAATAATACAAAACAAATAAATAAAAATAAATAAAATCAGATTATAAAACTCAAACTATAACAATAAATGAATTGAATTTAAAGTGAAATCCAAATTAAATTATAACAACATAAATACACCTTAATTGAACTTAGTTGAAGAAACATACTTTAAAGAAATAAAATAAATTAATATATGATTAATCAACATTAAAGGAATTAATGAAAAGAAAAATTCAAAATAAATAAAATTAAAACATTCATTGAACTAAACTTAAACTAAATTGAAAGAAGATTAATGAAGATACTTATGATCTTAGTTAGACCTTTGAGAATGAACCTTCATCTTAGGATGAAAGCTTCATTGTAATAGAATTTAGGATGTTGAATAGAATGGGTTCCACCCAAAATGGAACTTATTGTATTCTTTATTCTTGAAAACTTAATTTGACCTTAAAATAAAATGCATCTAAAATAAAAATAAAATTGAAAATCATTAAATCACTTAAATTGAAACCACCATTGATAAATTAAACCAATTTTAAAACTAAAAAAAGTTAAAAGAATAATAATAAAATTTTTCATAATTAGCAACATATGATATATAATCTGGACACTCGAGATCGTATGGCTACTGGTTCGAAGGAGGTCTTGATACGTTGAATCTTTGGTATGATAATGACACATACCTATGAAGCGAAATTATGAAAATAAAAAAAGTCTTAAAATCAAATTAAATTAAAAATTTTGAAAACCTAAATTGAAACTTGAATTTAAAAGGACTAACAAAGTCTTGCCACACAAACTCATTTCCTTCACAGACTAGATTAATAGGTCATATACTCAAAGCTTAAGTTAGGTCATTATGTGATATTTTGTGATGTGATGTGATATATTTTTCTTATTTTATGGTGTGCTATTTTAGACTGATGGCTAGCATTATTTGTCGTTAGTCTAGATGGTATGATATTTTTTTTTAGAATTAATTCTATCTTCTATAAAGAGCTGTGCTAAAAAGGGACCGTCATCATAAATTATATATATATATATATATATGCTGTTCTTTTGTAGGTATGCCTAAGTCCCTAGCATAGCCCAATAAGACAGGTGGGCTTGGCCACCAATTAAAGCTAAGCTTGTATGCTTGCAAATATAAATGTTATCGTACTATTTGCATTTTTTCAACATTTATTTTCTAGGGCTTAGGATTTATTTTTAGAATTTAAAATGTAATTTGAGCTTATAATTATGTTAGGATCTATGGGGTCTAAGAATAGCATGAGCTGACCCTAGCAACAGATGGGTACAGAAGTCGCCAATGAAGTCCAATGGAGGTCCTTGAAGAAGGAGACGATCTTAGATAGAAGATCTTCATAGATCTAAACTTGTAGTTTTAGGCTAGGCTATATAAGGCTAGAGCTCGACTACCCACTTTCTTTTTCTTCCAAGGTGTACAGTGGTACCCTACCGCAATGTTCTGTTCTTTCATTTAAATGAGCTTGATTTACTTTGGGTGCATAATAGAATCAACCTGATTTTCTAGGTTTTTTTTAATGTTGTATTTTCTATGATGAATCCTTGGACGATTAGGCTCTTATAAAAAATAAATTTTCTACCAAACTTAAATTTAAACAACCTAAACAAAAATAAAGAAACTCAAAACTTCACATTAACTAAAGCCGTAGAAAAAACTTAAAAGTAATTAGAAATAACTAGCTTTTATGAATCATGCTGGATATTATTCTCACTATGTAAATTGGGTGCTTCACCTATTGCACAAAAAGGGTATCTAACCTTTGAGGATGATTTCCTTTCTGGAGAAGTTTGCCTTCTCTTCTTGATTTGGCCATGACCACTTCTAATTGCATGTGATTTAGGCATAAAATGCATACCCTAAATCCTTAAATAAATTATGAATAAAAATATTTAAAGGCTGAATAATGTGCATTAGTTAGGAGCATATCATACTCTATATGATCTTAAGGATTAGGGAGTGAGTCTATGCTCTTAGATTCTTTTCTAAAATAATAATAGCCTTTCGATCTTGCATATATGAGACTTGACATCATGGATTTAAAAATTCACTTAGATGGTGTTAGCTGTCAGCCCTTCCAAGTAGGTTATAAGTCTAGAAGAGTCAGAGATAGGTTCATTTCCTCTAATAAGAGAAAAAACTCATAATCCCAATGATTACATTAGATTGAGCTTCTAACTTGTGTTAGAAGCACTTATAGACTTAAGTTCTTAAGCTTCCTATTGGAGTAAGTTTTTAACTTTTGGTATTTCTGTAGTCTTGTGCTGCTAAAGTAGAAGTTGTATATTTTTAATAAAATGTCAACTCAAAATTATATCAAATTCCAAAGTTTAAAGACAATATTAGGATAGTTAAAATGCTTATTGGGCATCTTAGTACCAGTTACCATTTCCTACTTAATCCTTATTGACTTCCAAAAGAGCTCTTTCCACTTTGGAGCATTCCTTTTTGAATTTTTGAATTATCATTGTTCTTTGAAAACTAAACTAGAAATCTATAGAAATAATAACTTATTTCTTTAATTAAGAGTTTTCTTAAGAAGAGGTCCTCCATTCTTAAGAATTAATTAACTAGAAGGGCTTGCACGTATAGGGAACCATGAATTTAAATTAAAATAAACCCTATTCTACTTCCTATGTAGTTCAGGGGAAAACTCTTTGGTATACTAAAGACCCATTAGTCTTAGGAGTCTTTTATTAAGTGATCAAATCCATTATAGGATATCATGTTCATCATTTAAGATAATATGTTTATTCCTTAATACACATTTGATCATTTAAATAATAAATTCTTAAAAATCTATGTGGCTTCACAAAAATATTCCACAAAGATATTTTTTTGGTGACTCCACTAGGGACTAGTTTCTCTTTCCATCTTTATAAATAAGCTATTATTTCTATATATCAGCAATATGCTCATGTTTTTGTTATTCAGCTATAGCACCCAAGGGGGAGGGTAAGGGTGAATTGGATTTTTAAAAATATTTTCAAATTAAAATTTAATTTTGATACTTTTTATAAAATTAATTATAAATAAATATTTCTATAGCAATTAGAGAAAAAAGTGCAGAGAAATAAAGAAAAAGAACATATAGACTTTTATGTGGTTTGAACAAACCACAAAATTGGCATACGTTCACGCCCAACCACCCAAATTAAGAATTCGCTAAATCAAAATGAGATTACAACAAATCTCCCATACTCTCCTTCTCGAGCAAGTACAATGTACTATCCTACACGGGCAAGTACAACCCAACACATACTTTTCTACAATGGGCATGTACAATCCCAACACGTACTTTCCTACAACTGACAAGTTCAACCCCAACACAAATCAAGAACAAGACAATAAGAAAGATACAAATGTCTATTTCTCAATTTTAAATTTTTTTTGCACTCACAATCCAAACTATACCAATATTATGGAAAGTGAATATTAATGAAAGAGAGCTCACTTTAACTTTAAATTGAAATTGAAATAAGATCTTCGGTCAAGTATTTAGTGCAAGTAAGTAACTTAATGTTGGTTCGAATGATCTTTAAAAAATTTGAAATAATTTTCTTATATGACTTTGAAATGCAAACTAAAATGGAATATGAATTAACTTAATATGCAATGTTAATTCACAAACTTTAACTTGAATTCTTTTTAACTCCATATAACTTTTATTCAAACGATAAATGAATTTAGAAATAGGATAACTAAAAAATCACTTAAATAAAGACTTGAATGATACCACAAGAAAGCTATCACATAATCTATATTTATAAACCAATTGAAGACAAGTAATCAGTAAGCACAATAGAAAAATAAATGAGATATGATGCTAAGCATAATCAAATTTAACCAACCTATATGAAACTTTAGGTCAAATTGTTCAACAATAGATATTCAATTGATTGAGTACTAGATAATCAAAAGACCTTGTATTTGCTTTTGACCAAATAGGAAAATAAAGCTTATGAAATGAATAAGCATAATTAAACTTGAGTAACCTATGTGTAGTTCTCGGCCAAAGAAAAAAATCAAGAAGTTATGAAATAATTGAGCACTAAGCAAATTGAAATTTTAATGTTTAATTTTAGCTAAACAATAACCTAAAGATTTTGAAGTGACTAAGCACAAGATGTTTGAAATAACCTTATAAACTTCAAAGCTAAGATGAAGAAAAAGTAAAATAAGCACTTAGTTCCATAGGAAATTATAGATAATGCTAGAATCTTTTGACCAAGGAAATAACCTCACAAGTCATTTACTTTTCCCAATCAATCTTCAAGCCAATAAATTGTCCAAAGAAAAGAGAGGGAAGATGAGGAAAGTTTGCACTTGAATCACCAAAGATTCTCTAAAAATTATTATAGCTAGGATTGGCCAATGGTGGAGAAGGTGACAAAGAGAATAAGAGAGAATATTAGCTTTTTTGAACCTTTCTCAAGTTGAAACATAGCTCTTAAATAGAATAGAAGGGAGTATATGTTCGACCAAGGCATGAAGGAATGAGAAGGAAATGAAATAGGCAATAATTTAAATTTCAGATATAATGAATAATGGATTGACCAAGGGATTTGTAAGAGGCTCCTTTGCAAATTTGATTTAAACTAATATGGAATGTTTTCAATGTGAATCACAACTAGAGAGAGAGGAGAAACCGATGAGAAATTCAACCAAGGAATTTTGATATGAAAGAAGGAATTTTGAATAAAATAAATCTATGTAAGATACCCTTAAGGAATTCAACTAAGAGAATTTCCATAATTAGAAAATTCTCAAATTAATGGATGAATCAATTAAGATCAAGACTATTTATATTATATACTTATTGAATATTTAAATAATATATAAATTTGTTTAAATTTAAAAGAAAGTGGTCGGCTCCCAAACACTTTCCTAAACTATATTAAATTAAAAAAAGAATTATTTTGAAAAAGAGGGCCGAGTTAAATTTAAATTGAAAATAACTTGTAATAAATTAATTAGACTCTAAATAGCCATAATAAATCATTCTTGGGATGTTAAAAAATGTTCCATAAAAGATTTTATTTGATTTAGCAAGTATATGTCATGAATAAAGAAGTTTGAATTCAAAAAATAATTCAAAATAATTCAAATTTAAATATTAAAATTAATAAATTTTTTAATATAAAAAATAATGGAATATTATATAGAAATGTTTTGAATAAAATTCACACATTTTATTACACAAAATGCATTAAAAAATTCGGCCAAAATAATATTAAGATGAAAATGGTAATAGGAGAGAGAAGAAAGAGTAATATGAGTGTGAATAAGAGAAAAAGGATAATTCGATTTTCATGCAATAAAAGTATGAATAAAAATTATGATTAGAATGAAAATAACTTAATGAAGTTTAAACATAATTTATCTTGCTTGTACACACATTTAATGGAACTTATTTCATACATTTAGTTCATATTATCCAAAATGGATAATTTAATGAATAATTATAATATTAAGATATAAAAAATAAAAACAAATTTTGAATGTTGAATTTAAAATTGAATGAATAATTTATTTTATCTTAGTGAGCTTTTCGTTTGCCTTAATATAGTAGTAATTCTAGAAAATTCTTCATTTCATTTATAACTTTAGCATTACGAGATATTGAGAATAACCTAGAGTTGAAGAATTTTCTTGCACGCTTGAATTTAACTTGATTAGTAGTAATTGAACATTTGTTTGTTATCATCAAAGGTGGGGCTCATGATGTCAACAATTTTCATGAGTTGAGATTGTTTATACTCTCTCTTTTAGTGGATGTTAAATATACTCTACCAGGAGAGAAAAATAAAATGAGACAGTTCTATAACTCTATTTTTAGAAAAATAAAATATTTTAGCCATAACAAAAATTGTTTAAAACTTCCTAATGGGTCAAAAGTTTTTTTTGACTACATTATGCTTATTCTTAATTATGACTTAAAATTTTTATTTTTGCAAACAAAAATTGGTCGGATAACTCATCTTCATTGCTATGCCCATGATTTGCTTTTCCAGGACACTAGTAGGTTGGTTGATGGCTTCGAGATCAAGTTTAGAGCCAAATTTGAGAACTTAAACATTACAACTAATGAAGTGACATAGCTCCTATTAGTGAGGTGGTTGTTAAAAATAAATAACACATTTTGGAATTCTTCAGTGCACCTTATTTTACCCCTATTGAAGCTAGGAAAGTTGTTACTCAGGTCACTAAGAGGGTCCAGATGGGTCCTGCTTATAAAAAGATCAAGTTACCCACTCTTGAGGCATTGCCTGCTCCTTTCATTTCTTGTACCTTTGAAATAAGGTCCACTTTTGAGCCACCTGAAATGACCAAAAGCCAAAAAAAAAAAAAGAATAAAGGAAGAAGGCTTAGGAGGATAACCCTTAAGGAAAGAAACAAAAAGAAATGCTAAAAATGGAACTAGCCAGGGAGAGAGATGGATATACCCTTTATGATACTTCCCCTCTTTTAAAAGGAAGTAGATATCACCCTCTTTTTGCAGCATAGGGAGAGGAGGATGTGTCTAGGAATATCAAGTTCTCCACCTCGACTCTTTATTCATGAAAGTAAGAAAAAATTCAAGATGTTAAACAGAGAAACACATGGTAGGATATGCTAGATCCTCCATAAGGTTTTTGTACCTTCCTCTTACACTAAGGAAGATTTACTCTGGAATATGAAGGATTAGGTATCTAGAAGCCTTGAAAGAAAAATTTTTGGAAGACCTGCCACTTCCTAGAATCAAGGGAAGGAGAAGGTGGTCATTCCTATTAGAAGAAAATGTTCATATCCTCTGCTTATTGTACTAGATCGATACCACCATCCGGGAAAAATCACTAACTTGGCATAAAGATCAATCAGCTAGTTCAGAGAAAGATAAAACCTTTCATAACAATAGAAAATAAGAAAGTTTATGTTAGGAAGGTTCCGTTAGCACCTAATCCTAGAGTTCCTTTAACACCATCATCACTAGAGAGAGAACACATCACTAGGCCTATTTCAGATAGACCTTCATCATATTCACTTAGGCCTCATGCTGAAGGGTCGTCATTATCTCATATTTTTGGTAGGAGAACATAGTTTCTTTATCTGTCTCCTTACAACAAAGAAATTATAAATGAGCGACACCTTGGCCTGGGAGCCACTCTTGATATAGAGAAATTCCCTGTTATCAAAGAGGTTCTAAAGGGTGAAGCATCTAAGGTAAAACCCATGGATTTGAGAGATAAGTCTGGTGTCATCCTTGATAGCGATGGTGTTCCATTTCATTTGACAGGAGAAGAAATGGAGAACATTGTGAACCAAGATGTTGAAAATGAAAAATAAAAAGAATTTAAAATGATTTTGATTTAGAACAAGATGATTTACTTGACGATGACTCAAAGTTTCTTGTGACACATATCTATATGGTAGATACAAGAGTGTCAAAGATGGAGTAGGACAAGATACAAGAAAATTCTATAATCGATCATACTCAACAATTGATCTTTGAACTATAAAAGAAGGATAATTAGATTGCTATGATGGAAAAGAGGATGGAAGAGACTGTTATTACCATGCAATCACTCCAAAGCATGATCTCTTCCTCTTCACACCCTCATCCTAGAGATTAACCTGAAGCAACCCATCCCACTGAGGAGATAAGGCTCAGTTTAGAGGAATATCATCAAGAGCGCAAGTTTGTAGATGATATATCCCCTACAATAGCAAGTCAAAGAAGCTTTAGCACAGTCACGAGGCACAACTTTTGTTCCAAAGTGTTGGCCATACCTTGAAAATATGACTCTATTGCATATATTAAAAGATTTGTACCTCCTTCTTTTAAAGTATTTGATGGGACTAGGAACCCAAATAATATTTAGCTCACTTCCGTGCAAGTTATTGCAATGTTGGTGGAAGCGATGATTTGTTATATAGACAGTTTGTTAATAGTTGTCTGGAGTTGCTTTCAATTGCTAAGCAAAAATACATAATGATTTAGTGTGCACTTTCACTGAATTATAATATATGTTTGTGAAAAGATTCACTGACACCTAACACCATATCATTGTGGGAGACTTAGAGGTAGAAATGAAAATGCTTTGTGAGTCCCTAGTGGATTATATTTTAAGATGGAGAATCCCTAGTCTTAAGTGCAAGCTCCAGTTGCAGGAGCAGCATGCTGTTGAGATCCTCCTCTGAAATATTCATGGTCTCATGGCTTTCTTATTGAAAGGCTTTACAATTAAAACTTTTGAAAACTCTTAAGCAAAGCCTCTAGTCTGTAGGAAGAGGCTCCAAGAATTTCCTTCCTAAAAGAACACTCTTCTTTAGAATAATCAAACCTTAGGAAGCTATTAGAAAAGAAAGCAGGTAATGTCTCTATAGTGGATAAAGAAAATGCCCACATTAAGATACAGGCAAAATGACCTTTGTCCTTTGGGCCACCATAACGGAAAATGACCTTTGTCCTTTGGACCTTTTTAAATTATCCGACCCAAATAGGTTAAAAAGTTGACAACCCTAACTATTTTCCTTACCACCAAATGTCAGGGCACAGTATTGAAGACTATTTCACTTTCAAAGTCTAGCTTGAGAGGAACTATAAAAGTGGTTTGTGATAATTCTAGAAGAATACCTTATGGACCATGGACAAGGGTCCATTAAGGTAATTATAGGTGATTCCACTTCTTTTACTCCTTCATTTTCAAAGGAATGGGATATAGTCTTATCCAATTCTTCCAAAAATTATTTAATGAAAAGTTTAAAAAAATGTAATGTAGGATTCAATGAAGATCTAGATGAAGATCATCTAGATTGATCCACTAGAGTTTGGAGAGTTAGTTCCACCTTAGACCCATTCAACATCTTCAACTTCTCAGTTGACTGGTGAGAGTGAAGAGGGAGGGATATCTTCTATACATGATAGAGTTTTATATGATAAGGATGGAAATGCTAACCTAACACTCCTTTATCATTATGTACTTATTTTAAAGAAATAAATAAATAGTCCGCCTTCAATGGCATTTCTTAAATTTTTGCTATATTTGATGAATGTGTTATTGAAAATGTAGAAAATAGAAAATATCAAAAAGAAAATTTTGATGTGTTTTGTGAAGCAGGGTCAGACGCTGATAGTCCTATAGATGATTTACAATGCAATCCTATTATCATAAAGATATAATTATTTAACTCTAACCAATCCCTAGAAAAGGACATGATGATGAGGGCTAGGATGATACAACCCATGGAGATATCTCTGAAGTAAATCTCCATAGTGGGATGATTTTTCCACCTCATCTACCTCCTTCTTATGAAGATAAAGATAAGCAAATTGTTGATCAAGGTTCAGAGCCTTTGCAATAAGAGCCAGTAGTAAGCCAATTGCTCCCAAGGTTGACTACAACATCTTAACCTGTCTTAGGAAACTTCCTACTATGCTAAGTATCTATGATGCCCTTATTCTATCAAAAAAAAAGAGAGAAGCATTTGTACATGCATTACTCGACCTAGAGATATGCTTGACTCAACTAGCTACAACTTCCACAGATGAAGCTTGATACTTTAATGAGATCATTGAAGTTACTTTCTCTGATGAGGATCTATTTTTGGGGATAACTAATCACAACTAGCCCCTTTATATTTTTGTCAAAGTGGAAAATATTAAGTTGTCAATACTTCTGGTAGACTTTAGTGCTTCAGTTAATATTATGAACTCCAAAATATTATCATCCTTGAAAATTGATATTAAAAGACTCAGTACAGATAAGATGTTATTGAGAGGTTTTAATGAAAGTGGGGAGAAGGCATTAAGCTCAATCACTATATTACTAGAAATAGAGAATTGAAGATTGAAGCCAAATTTCATATTATTAACTCAGAGGCATCCTTCAATGCCCTCTTAGGCAGACCCAGATTCATGAGTATACAATGGCTCCTTCTTCACTCAACAATGTTTTAAGTACATTAAGAATAGAGTGGAATACATAATAAAAGGTGACATACAATCATTTTCTATTCATGAAATTGAACCATATGAAGAAACAACTTATTATATGCCTAAGAAGCAAGTACATGATATTGTGAAATATAGCATTAGTGAGGCATTAAATAAAATAATAAATAAAAAAGAAGAAAAGAAAGAAAAGGAAGAATAAAAGAAAATGAAACTCTGGTGATATAAGTTGATTAGGATCTAGTTCTGATGAAGATTTTAATAAAAAAATGCCTCAATAAAGTTTGAGATTATATCAGAATTATATGGTGGTGAGGAGAAATTCAAGCATTAAAGGATGAGCATGAACTCTTTAAATATAAAAATTTAAAGAAATATTTGGCACATTGACTTTAACTACTCTTGCTCAAAATAAAATTTCTCACAATTAGAAGTCAAAGTAGCCCCTAACCTATCAGAAGAAGTTGAAAACTTATCTAAGTTCTACTATGTACCCTAACCTTCAATCTCAGAAGCATATGTAAAGCTTGAAGATCTATCATCAAATGAAATAATAGAACTTTATTTTGATTAATATTTTGATTGTGTTAGAAATTATGTGAAATGTGGTCTGATTATAAATACTTGGCCCAAATATACAACTCACATATGGAGAGCTAGTGGAATACTAAAAATAAAAGTTCATGATCCAAAGTTGGCATTGGATTTGGCATTTGGACCTTTAGAAGATGTAGAACATTATCTGATAAAAAGCAATCATCCAAAATCCAATCAATTATTTTAAATTCCTTCTAACTCTTTAAAGGAATTTTGCCTTGAAATAATAATCGATGATTGCTTACTTCAAAATTTTCCCCATGAGTTTGAAGAAGAAATAAAGTCCACTATTGATGAGTTAAGGGAGATCAACCTAGGAACTGATGAAGATCCAAAACTAACTTTTGTTAGTTCATTGCTAGGTCTAAAAGATTCCAAATGTTTGATTACTTGTTGAATATAAAGATTGCTTTGCATGGAGCTATGATAAAATGCCAAGTTTATCTTTAGATGTTACAATGCATAAACTAGAGATTAAACCTGATGAAATACCAGTAAAACAAGCTCCTAGGTGTATGAGTTTGAAAATTGAATAACAAGTAATTACTGAAGTTAAAAAAATTAATTAAATCTAGCTTTGTGCTAAAAAACAATACTCTGATTGGCTAGTCAGCATAATCTTTGTAAAAAAATAAGAACTTTCAAATATGCATTTAGATTGACATTAAAGACTTGAATAAGGCTTATACTGAAGATGAGTTCCTATTTCCAATACCAAAACTTATGGTGGACATAGCCTCTTGCATGAGATCTTTTTATTCTTGGATGGATCATCTAGATACAACCAAATAAAGATGGCTCTAGATGATTAAAAGTATATGACCTTCATAACTCCTATAGGGATATTCTGTTACACGGTCATGCCATTCAGTCTCAAAAATATCGGGGTAACTTATCAAAGGGCCATGACTAGAATCTTCAATAATCTAATTTAGAATCAAGTCATCAATCTGATCTACTGATAATTTTTAAACTTGAAAATGAACTCATTAAAGTGTGCTTTTGGAGTGACTTTGGGAAATTTTTAGGGTTCATAGTGAGTCATTGTGGAATAGAAATTGATTTAGAAAATATAAAATTATTATAGAAGTGCAGCCACCTGGGAGTCTTACATAGTTAAGATCATTATGGGAAAGGCTTGCACATTTAAGGAGGTTCATATCAAACTTATCAGAAAGATCTCAATCATTTGTGGCATTAATAAAGAAAAATTTCAATTTGTTTGAGAAGAAAAATGACAAAATATGTTTACAAGCTTAAAATAATACTTAATGAACCCTCCTATTTTGGCTGCTCAGATTTTAGGAAAGCCATTGATTTTATACACTATGGCATTGGATGAATCAGTTGAGGCTTTACTAGCCTATGTTAATAAAGAAGTGAAAGAAAATTCCCTCTATTATCTAAGCCGAAGATTTATCCTGGTGAAAATGAATTATCCGCCTATTGAAAAGCATTGTTTGGCCTTAGTTTACGCCACTCAAAAACTAAGGCACTACATTCTTTCTCATAAAGTAAATTTAATTTCAAGAGTAAATCCACTACAATATCTTAGGACCTACCCGACATTGTCTGGATGTCTAACACATTGGTCGATGATTTTATTGCAATTTGAGATTACCTTTATTTCTCTTCGTGCTCTAAAATGTCAAGTCATAGCTGACTTCTTAGTGGCACATCCTTTACTCGAGGGTCCCCCTTTAAGTGATGATCTTCCATAAAAGCAAATTATGACATTAGAAGGTGAACATAATACTAAGTGGGAATTATATTTTGATTGTGCAGTGTCATCAAAGAAAAGTAAAAAATTAAATTTATCTATCCCAGAGAAGGCATGGATTAGATTAATTTTCATAACTCAAGATAAAGGAATGATGTGATATTCCTATAATCTGGCTGATCCTTGCACCCTAGGCCCTTTAATTATTATCAATACACTATGAAACTACTTGAGAAAATTCCATTTTTAACACTACATAGGATATCTTGTAAAGATAATTTTATAGCAGATGTTTTGGCTAAGCTTGCCAAAAAAATTTTATGTCCAAAAAAAAGTCTATTTTTATAGAAGTCTAAAATCAATAAATTCTATCTTCTATAAATTTAAACTACATGAATAGAAAAGTAGAAATGCAAAGGATAGCCACTCTTGCTGAAAGTCAAGAAAAGTATGACTAGAGGCAACCATTCATTAACTACCTGAGTAAGGGAAGGCTTCTTAGAGACAAGTCACTAGTAAATTAAATGAAGAAACATGGCTTGTCTTACACATTAATTAATAATGTATTATACAGTAGGTCATTCGATTAAATGTGGCTACACTATTTTGATAAGCAAGAAGACCATAAGATCATGACTAAGGTACACTCTAGATTATATGACACTAACCAATCTTGACCCAAAATTAACTTAAAAATCAAAAGACTTGGATATTATTGGTCATCAATGTTAAATGACTGAATGAAAACTCCACATCATTTTCATTGATGTCAAATACATAATGTAATTTTACATCGACCTCCTAATGTACTACAGCTTATCATTGCATTTTGGCCCTTCAAGAGTTTGGATACTGACATCATAGGGCCTATTGACCCTCCTTCATCGAAAGGGAATCATTTTAAATTAACTGCAATTGAATATTTTTCTAAATGGGCTAAAGCAGTGCCACTGAAAGAAGTAAAAGCATATAATGTATTAAAATTCTCATAGAAAAATATAGCTCATCATTCAAGTCCACAAAATTAAATCATTTAATGGATAGACATAAAATTGATTGGAGATATTCGACCATCTATTCCCCTAGAGAAAATGGATTGGCAGAAGCATTTAGGAAAACTCTTGTGGGAATTTTGAAAAAAGTACTTGATGAAAATAAATGCCAATGGAATGAAAAGTTGGTTAAAGCTTTATAAGTCTACCGAACCACATACAAGACAGTCTACACATATGCTTTGGTTTATGGAACTGATGTTCTTCTTTCATTAGAAGTACAACTACCCTCATTAAAATAACGATCAAGAATAGCGTTACAATAGATCAAAATCACAAACTCCATTTGGAAGAACTTGGAAGCCTTGAAGGAAGAAGTTTAAAAGCACAACAAGACCTTGAACTGTACCAATCATGTATGGTTCAAGCACATGATAAGTTGTTTCATCCTAGAACTTTCCAAGTAAGAGACTTGGTCTAGGTTCTTAAATAACCAATCTTAGCTCATATCAAAATTGGCAGCAAATTTGAGCCAACTTGGGATGGACCATTTGTAGTGGAAAAAGTCTATGAAGGAGGTTATTATCAGTTGATTACTTGTAATGGTGAATGTCCAATGCCACCAATCAATAGATATTATTTAACAAAATATTATATGTAACTTGTACTCAATTTCAGAAGAATAATTATCAAAATAAAATTATGTCTCTTTTTATTACATTTACACTAGATGTTATTTCTTTCTTTGTAATAGTTTAATGGATGTTATTTTCAATGTTTCCAAGCAATGGATGCTACTTAACGAAATATTATAAATTTATTTAAGTCTTCTTAAATGCAATCTCTTTAGGATTAGTGTAAGCCTCTCCAAGGCACCTTTCTTATACTTACCTTGAGTTAGGAACCAAGCCTCCCATGGCACCTTCCTCATGCCCTTTATAAGATTGGAGCAAGCCTTTCATGGCACCATTCCTATTATTCATAGGTTAGGACAAAGCCACAAAGACTTCTTTCCTATCAAATTGGCTATTTAGATTAGGAATAAGTCATGAAGACCCCTCTTCTATTAGCCAAAATATTAAGCATTGGATTAAATCACCAAGACCCCTTTCCTCTTCGTTAGCTCTCTAAGTGGGATTAAGTCATTGAAGGCACCATCTTAATAGCTAATAAAATAGGAGTAAGCCCCTTAGTAGGTATCATTTCAAGTCATTGAAGGCACCATCTTAATAGTTAATCAAATAGGAGTAAGCCCCTTAGTTGGTATCATTTCACATGACAAACCATGATAAAGTCATTAAGACCCATTTCTTGTGAAATAGGCTACTTAGGTTAGGAATAAATCATGAAGACCCCTTTCCTATTCGAAAAAAGTCATTGAGGTTTAGGAACTCATCATTAAGACCCTTCTTTCTCATTATTGCTACTCAAGATGAAATTAAGCAATTAAAGGCCCCTTATTAATATCCAATCATAGAGGAGTAAGTCCCTTAGTAAGCATCCTTATAGGGATAGGATAAAGTCATCATGACTCCTTTCCTTTTCAAGCTACCCAGGTTAGAATTAAGTCATTGAAGACCCAACTTCATTAGAATAGGATTCAAGTCCTTATGATTCCTTTAGTGCAAAATAAAAGAAATGAAAAAATTGGAAATAAGCCATTGAAGGCCCCATTCCTATAGACTATATAAACTAGTAATTAAGTCCATATGAACACTATCTAGTAGTAAAAATATTGAGGTTTAGAAATAAGCTATTAAAGTTACTTTTCCTTAGTTTAGATCTTTAGGTTGGAATCAAGTCTCCAAAGACACCTTCCTAATAGCTAACCAGATAAGAGTAAATCTCATAGTAGTGTCTTTTCCTAGTTAAAAATGTCATGTAGATTGGATCAGGAGTATGTGTCTATATTGGCATCCTCTCCAACTACTATTCTCAAATAAAAGTAACTCAAAGGCATCTTCTTTCACTACAATGATTATGTTCGGATTAGACCCTTCTTTCAGTCTACTCATAATAACATCTATATTCTTCTTAAAACTTAGTGAATTTAAATTCCTAAGAATGAATCATTCTAAATTAAAACAACTTTAGGCATGTTTATGCCTATCTTTCATAATCAAATCCAAAACACAATTTGATGTCAAAATCAAAAATTAAAATTCTGAATTTGAACTCCTTTAAGTCTATGCTTATAGTGTTGATTAGTTCGATCAAAGATAATATATGCAGTGTACTCTGGCCAATCCACTATACATATTGAGGGTCCATTTGTTGATCTCACTTTTAGATGAGGTTAACATCAATTTTGAAATTAGTAATTAGGACACCTAATTCCTAGATTAGGAGCCTCATAATCAATCACTTAGAACACTACACTTAGTGACCTAGTGCTTCCTCTTTGGGTTTGATCTAATCAAAAGGGTTTAGGTAGACTCAATCCAAATCTCAAACATAAATTAAATCAAACCTTTTTCCCTTTAAACTTGAATTTATTTGGGTTTAAACAAAGGTGATTAACCTAGTTACCCTATTTGCACTCAAAATTAATTTAATCCAAAAGAAATTCAAACAAAATTAGAATAAATCCAAAATAAACCAAAGAAAATAAAAAAAGGTCAAATCTAAATCAAGGCAAAAAATGTTCAACCCTTTTGCCATGGGTTTGACTTACCAAATCAAAGGTCAACTCACCAACATTTGACCAAATAAAATCATTCCAAATGGTTTAAATGATAACATAAACATGATTAAACATGAATTTAAAGAATATAAGTATAATAAGACTTTAATTGGGCTAAATAGATCATTTGACCTAAATGAGCCTAAATGAGCTTGTTGAGTTCAAGTTAAAATCAAACCAAAACTAACTCAATTTGATTGCTTGATATCACTTGAAAAAGGAAATCAAACATAATTCAATCCATCATTGGTTTCAATTTGACCAATTTGGCCATTTGACCCAATGAAACCAAACCTAACCCATTAAGCTCAATTTTGGTCAAATGGATCAAAATTGAAATCAACTTGAAATCAAATGAAATTGACCACTCTAAATCATCTCACACATCTGATTAAACGTAATTAGAGTCCAAACATAATTTAATCAAGTAAAAATTGGTCATTTGACTTAACCCATCTAAGTCAAAATGGGTGAAATTGACTCAAAATTTAATTAAATTCTCGTGTGACATGGGATAATTGAATTCCTAATTATCCCTTGGACAATTAATATTGATTTAGACCCAAACCTAATAAAAATCAATCAAGAGAAATATGATTGAAGCATTTCAAATTAAATCAAATCCAAATGGAATAATTAAACACCAAATGAACCTAAGCTTGAATCAAACCCATTCAATCCCATCTAAACTCATTCAAACCCATCCTAAGATGGGTTAAGAGTAATTGGCAGCAAGTTTAAGTAGCTAAACCAATCCCAACTAAAATCCAAAATAATGGAATATTCCCTGGAAAGCAAGGAGAGCATGAAGCTAAATCCAACTCCCCAATCTCTCATCCTCTTTACTTATCCATCTCAGCACCTCTAGATAGGTGTGAGGCAGCCAAACACCCTTTGAGCTAGCCTCTAAGGGAGGCCATCACATGGATGACTAAGAGGAAGGAGAAATCTTAAAGGAAGCTCTTGGCCTCTAATGACAAAAAGAAGGAGAAATCCTTTGGTTCCCAATTAAGCATTCCTTTCCACCCCTAACAAAGTTGAGCACTGCATGTAATGCCCTCGCCACCGAGAATGACCAAAGCCATGGGATTGCTTAATCAGAAGACAATTCATAAGAAGATAATCCAATTCCTTCTTCCCATATCATCTTTGCATCATTACAAAGCTAACCAAGTCAACCCTATCGCCGGAGATCATTGCTGATGAGGTACATCGTTAATTGACCCACTAAAGCTTTCCATTTTGTTCATTTGTGAAAGAAAGCCAATCTCCATTGAGATCAAATCACATGGATCAATTATAAGTCACTTGTTGACCATTTTGCATTCAAAATTGCATGATTTCATCGCTCTGATCGCCAATGATCAACCCCAAAGAGTCAACGGCTCTCGGTTATCTAGTGGTAGGAGGGGGAGATAATCGTCACCGTTCGTTCCTTCTATTAGGATTGGAGACCTAGATTTAGTCAGACGAATGGATTAAAACTTTTATAGATAACCCGCAGAAGCATCCAATCGGACGACCTGTATCGAAACTATGTGCACTATCCTTTTAACAAGAGCTCCACATAGATCTCACGTGGATGAATGGTGAGACACCACATGTAAAAAGGTTCCACGTGGCACCGACATGGTTAATGGTGAAAATTAGGATTTTTGATTTTAAAAATCATAGAAAAATGATAAAAACTTCAAAAAAAATTATAATAAATCAAATATTAAGCTAAAAATCCATATAAAAGCTCTATGTATCTCACTAAGAGAAATTTCGTAAAAATTAAAATCTCCAATTAATTTTGGGTAATTTTGAATTAATTTCACTTAAAATGAAAAAAATGAAACCTAAATTAATATTATCCATTAATCCTAATGATTTGAAACTCCAGGGAAATGAAATTAAGGTTATAATACACTTAGAGAATTTTTTGATGATTTATTTCAAAATAAATTAGAGATAATGAATTTTCAATCCCAAAACCTAATTTTGATAAAATAAATAAATATTAATTAAACAAAAATATGGAAATCATAAAAATAACTTAAATCATCATACACACCCTAATAAATTTAAATACGTTAGTGAAACTCCTTGAAACTTAATAAAACACAAAATTACCTAATTTAATGATTAATTGAATTAATTAATTTAAATAATCAACCTGAACTTAAAAAAATCATAGTAAATCAACCAAAATTCTTCAAATATGAATAAACTTTCTATGGACGCATCTTCGTGAGAGGAATCTAAGAAAAATAAAATCTTTAGGTTTTCTATAAATTAAGCTTAATTTAGGTTTTAATGAAATAATTAAAATCTCAATTAAATTAAAATTATACATCTGATCAAGATGAAATTTTAGAAAACTTATATTAGCAAGGAACCCTAATTGCCATAAAAAGTTTAAACCCAATTGAGCTCTTGATTGTGAGTTATTAAATTTTCAAGTCTGTAGGTCAATGTAAGTGAAATAATAAATCACAAAATTATAAAATTTTATAAAATTTATAAAAAATTTTAAAACATTATAATATATACCGTAACACTTGAAAAAAGATTGAAATAATCTGGAAGTGAAGAGACTAAATTAAACATAAGCTTAGGGTTTATTATTAAGGATAATTAAAAAAAATATGAAATTTAATTAAACATCATAGTTAATATTTTAATAATTTATCATAAACTCACTAATGAAGTTAAATGTAAAATTTATTAATCTCTGAACTCATGAACTTATTAAGGTCATTTAAATCAAAAGAGCAAAGGAAATATGAATACAAATAAACTTAATAAGGATAAATTGATTAAACTTAAATGACATAAGCATTAAAATAAATTAGGATAGATTAATATACAAGAACATCTTTCTTAGACTTCTTAGATCAAGATAGTAATCCCACAAAATCAAATGACAAGAAGAACTTTTCTAAAATAATGAAGATATTACTTCCTTAAAAGATAATAGGAGATAATTGAATCTTTTTACTTAAACTCATAATACATAAATGTTAATAAAATCATAACTTGAAATGAGCCATTTTAATTTAAAATTATTAATAAATATAAGAATGTTAATGAAACAAATAAATGGAAATAAACTAAATCAAGAAAAAACTTAAGCATGTCAATTGAAAAATAAATAAATAAATTATAAAATTTAAATATAATGAAATGATGACATCAAAATTAAGATTGAATATTAAGTTCATTTAAGTTAATGAACATAAACATAAACATAAACATAAAAGAAACATTAATCAATAAATTAAGTTAATCTAAAACCAAAATTAAATAGATAATGAAATAAAATTGAAAGCTAAATTAAAATAAATTACAATACCATAAACTTTAATATTATAATTGAACTTGAGTAATCTAAGTTAAATGAATAATACTAATCAAATAAATAAAATTGTATAAAATTAAATTATAAAACTCAAACTATAATAATAAATGAATTAAATTTAAAGTGAAAACCAAATTAAATTATAATGTTATAAATTAACTTTAACTAAACTTAATTGAAGAAACATGCTTTATGGAAATAAATTAAATCAAGAATGATTAATGCACATTAAAGGAATAAATAAAAAGAAGAATTTAAATATTACAAAATTAAAACATTCATTGAACTAAACTCAAAGTAAGTCTAATGGAGATTTAGTTAAGATCTTAGGATCTTAGTTAGACCTTTGGAATGAACCTTCATCTTAGGGTGAAGGATTCATTCTATTAGGATTTAGGATGTTGACTAGGATGGGTTCCTCCCAAAATGAAACTTATTGTATTCTTCATTCTCAAAAACTTAATTTCACCTTAACATTAAATGCACCTAAAATCAAAATAAAATTACAAATCATTAAATCACTTAAATTGAAAGTGCCATTGGTAAATTAAACCAATTTTAAAACTAAAAGAAATTGAGGGTATAAAAACCAAAGTTTTCATAATTTGCAACATATGGTATATAGTCTGGATACCCGAGATCACAGAGTTATTGGTCCGAAGGTGGTGTTAATACATCGAGTCTCTGGTATAACAATGACACATACTTATGAAGCAAAATTATGAAAATTAAAAAAAAAAGTCTTAAAATCAAATTAAATTAAAAAAATTTTGAAACCTAAATTGAAATTTGAATCTAAAAAGGCTTAACAAAGTTTAGCCACATAAACCCATTTCCTTCACACACTAGATTATTAGGTCATGGTCATTCTGTGATGTTTTATGACTTGATGTGATGTATTTTTCTTATTTTATTATGTAATATTTTAGACTGGATGACTAGGATTGTTTATCATTAGTTTGGATGGTAGGAAGTTTTTTTTAGAACTAATGTTGTCTTCTACAAGGGCCTATGCTAAAAAGGAACTATCATCATAAATTATATATAAATGATATTCTCTTGTAGGTATATTTATGTCCCTAAGCATAGCCCTATAAGACAGGTGGTCTTGGTAAGCAACTAATGCTAAGCCCGTATGCTTGTAAATCTAATTGCTCATGTGTTGTTTGTATTTTCTTGACATTTATTTTACAGGGCTTAGGATTTATTTTTAGAATTTAAAATGTTATTTTAGCTTAAAATTAGGATATGATCTATGGGGTCTAGGAATAGTTGGAGCTGACCCTACTAGTAGATGGGTGTAGAGATCCCCTGTGAAGCCCAATAGAGGTCCCTGTAGAAGCAGACGATCTTGGAAAGAGGACCCCCATAGATCTAATCTTGTAGTTCAAGGCGGGCTATATAAGGGCAGAGCTTGGCTATCAATTTTCTTTTTCTTTCAGTGTATATAGTGGCACCTGACTGCAATAGCCTGTTCTTTAATTTAAATGGACTTGATTTACTTTGGGTGCGCAATAGAATCAACTTGCTTTTCTAGGTTTCTTTTTGTGTCGTGTTTTCTGTGATGAATGCCTAGATGATTAGGCTCTAAGGAAAACTAAATTTTTTACCCAACTTAAATAAAAATTAAAAAATTCAAAACTTTTCATTAACTAAAGCCTTTGGAAAAACTTAAAAGTAACTAGAAACAATAAGCTTTTATGAACCATACTGCGTATTATTGTAACTCTATGACTTGGACGCTTCTCCTAATGCACATAAGGGGCATCTAACCTTTAAAGATGATTTCTTTCCATGGGATGTTTTCCTTCTCTTCTTGATTTGGCCCATGACCACTTATAATTGCATGTCAGTTCGGTATAAAATGCATACCCTATTGCCTTAAATAAATTGCGCGTCAAAAAATATTTAAAAATTAGAAAATGTACATTCATTAGGATCATATCATACCCTACATGATATTAGGGATCAAGGAGTGAGTCTATGCTCTTAGATTCTTTCTTAAAATAATAACAAACTAGCTAGCATGGATACATGAGACTTGACATCATAGATTTAAAAATTCATTTAGGTGGTGTTAGCTGTGAGCCCTTCCAAGTGGGTTATAAGTCAAGAAGAGTCAAGGATATGTTTATTTCTGTTAATAAGAGAAAGAACCCATAATTCCCAAAGATTACATTAGGTTGAGCTTGTAATTTGTGTTATAAGCACTTATAGACTTAGATATGAAAGGTTCTACTAAAGTAAGTCTTCAACTTTAGGCATTTCTATAGTGTGTGATGATAGAATATAATTCCTAGGTTTTTAATAAAATGTCAACTCAAAATTCTATTAAATTTTAAAATTTAAAGTCCAATAATAGGATAGTTGAAATTCCTACTAGGTATCTCTGTATCGATAGACATTTTCTACTTAATCCCTATTGACTTCCAAAAGAACTCTATCCCCTTTGGAGCGTTCCTTTTTGTAATTCAAAATTATCATTTTCTTTTGGAAACCAGCTTAGAAATCCATAGAAATAATAGCTTATTTCTTTAATCAATTATTTTATTAAGAAGAGATCCTCCATTCCTAAGATGTAATTAACTATAAGAGCTTGCCCTTATAGGGAACCATGAACCCAGTTTAAAATAAACCATATTCTACTTCTTATGTAATTCAGGGGAAAGCTCTCTGGTACACTAAAGATCATTTATCTTTAAGAGTCTTTTATTAAGTGATCAAATATATTATAGGATAATATGTTTATCTTTCAAGATAATATGTTTATTCCTTAATGACACATTTGATTATCCAAATAAGAAATTTCTAAAAATCTATGTGGTGTCCCAAATTTGTTTCCCATAGTTAGCTAGGTTATATTTGATTTGGATTGAGTCTTAGCTTAATTGGGTCATATAGTGTCAAATAATTCATTTGCGCAATTTGGGTTAATTGACCAAATTGAGTTAAAGTGAAGGTTTTGTTATGTTTTATAATGTATTTGGAATATTTTGGAATGATGAGTTTGGTTACATTTTGGCCAAAGAATTGAAATTGAGTTTTGATCTTAAAGGGACAAATTATATCAAATTGGGGTGAGTTGACCAAATGGCCAAATTTGGTTGTAATTTGGAATGGGATATGCTTGGTTATGTGCTTGGGTTGGTCTTGAAGTGTTTGGTCAACCAAATTGAGTTTTGCTTCAATTTTACCTTTTATGTGAAATTGAGATAAATGAATGAACTTGGAAAATTTCGCTTAGTTAGGTTCAATAGAGGTTAAGATTTTTTTGATCATTAATTTGAAAATGTTTGTAATCATTGGCTTGATTGAATTTTGGTTCAATTTAACTATTTTGGTCAAATTGGGTAAAAATTAATTAACTTGGCCAATTTGACTAAATTGTATTCAACTGATAATTGAATTGTATTCAACAATCAATTTAAGATTGATTGTAGGTGTTGGCTTGGTTAGATTTAGTTTGGATTGAATTTTAGTTTGATTGGGTCAAGTAGTGTCAAATAAGTTATTTGGCCAATTTGGGTTTATTAACCAAAATGAGTTCAATTAAAGGTTTGGTCATGTTTAATAATATATTTGGAATAATGATTTTGGTTCAACTTTGAGCGAACAATTGAAATTGAGTTTTGATCTTAAAAGGTCCAATTGAACCAACTTGGGTTAAGTAGACTAATTGGTCAAATTGGGTTATTATTTGGTATGGGATATGCTTGGTTATTTATTTGGGTTGGTCTTGAAATGTTGGGTCAACCAACTTGAGTTTTGTTCAATTTGATCATTTATGTTAAATTGAGATAAATAAACCAACTTAGATAATTTAGCTAAATTGAGTTCAATTAAGAGTTTAGATTTATTTTATCATCAATTCAGAAAGGATTGTAACCATTGGTTTGATTGAATTTTAGTTGGATTGAGTTTTGGTTCAATTTGACCATTTAGGTCAAACTAGGAAAAAACTTGATCAATTTGACTAAATTGGGTTTGATCATTGAATTGTTCAACAATCAATTTAATATTGATAATAGTTGTTGGCTTGCATTGAGTCTTAAGCTTAATTAGGTCATATAGTGTCAAGTAAGTCATTTGGGCAATTTGGGTTAATTTATCAAATTGAGTTCAATTAAAGATTTGGTCATGTTTAGTAATGTATTTCGAATGCCTTGGAATAATGAGTTTAGTTCAATTTTGGACAAACAATTAAAATTGAGTTTTGATCTTAAAGTGACCAATTGAATCAACTTGGGTTAAGCTAACAAATTGGCCAAATTGGGCTGTAATTTGGTATGGGATATGCTTGGTTATGTGCTTAGGATGATCTTGATGTGTTGGGTCAACCAATTTGAGTTTTGGTTAAATTTGACCCTTTATGTTAAATTGGAATAAATGAACCAACTTAGATAATTTTGCTAAATTAAATTGAGTTAAAGGTTGAGATTTATTTGATAATCAATTTGGAAATGATTGTAAGCATTGGTTTGATTAAGTTTTGGTTGGATTGAGTTTTGGTTCATTTATTCATTTATGTCAAATTGGGAAAAAATGAACCAACTTCATCAATTTGATTCAATTGGGTCAATTGATCATTGAATTGTGTTCAACAATCAATTTATGATTGATTGTAGGTGTTGGCTTGGTTAGATTTGGTTTGGATTGAGTTTTAGCTTTATTGGGTCATATAGTGTCAAATATGTAATTTGGATAAATAGGGTTAATTGATCAAATTGAGTTCAATTGAAGGTTTGTCTATGTTTAATAATGTATTTGGAAAAAAATGAGTTTTGTTCAATTTTGGCCAAAAAATTAAATTTGAGTTTTGACCTTGGAGGGACTAGTTGAATCAACTTGTGTTAAGTTGACCAATTGGTCATATTTGAGTGTAATTTGGTATGTGATAAGCTTGGTTTAGTGCTTGGGATGGTCTTAAAGTGTTGTGTTAACCAACTTGAGGTTTGGTTTAATTTAACTATTTATGTCAAATTGAGATAAATGAGACAACTTGGACAATTTAACTAAAAATTAGGTTCAATTGAGGGTTGAGACTTATTTGGTCATCAATTTTGAAATGATTGTAAGAATTAGTTTGATTGTATCTAGGTTGGAATGAGTTTTGATTCAATTTGACAATATAGTTCAAATTAGGTAAAAATGAACCAACTTGGTCAATTTGACTAAATTGGTTTTAATTGATCATTAAATTGTGTTCAACAATCAATTTAAGATTGATTGTAGGTGTTGGCTTGGTTAGATTTGGTTTGGATTGAGTTTTGGTTTAAAGGTCATGTAGTGTCAAATAGGTCATTTGGGCAATTTGAGTTTATTTATGAAATTGAGTTCAATTGAAGATTTTGTCATGTTTAATAATATATTTAGAATATTTTGGAATAATTAGTTTGGTTCAATTTTTGCCAAAGAATTGAAATTGTGTTTTGATCTTAAAAGAACAAATTGAATCAACTTGGGTTAAGTTTACTAATTTGCCAAATTGGGTTGTAATTTGATGTGAGATATGCTTTGTTATGTGTTTGGGATGATCTTGAATTATTGGCTCAACCAAACTTGGCATGACTTAAGCTTGATCAAGATTTGGTTCATTAGATTTCATTTAGGCTAGCTTGGGTTAAGTGTGCATGGTAACTTATTTGCAGATAATTAGGTTTCATTTTGTGCTTATGTGATTGTGATTGGTGTTAAAATTTATTTAAGGTTAATTGATTGTGGTATATGAAGATTTGGGTTAATTAGGCTTACCCTAGGGTTGACTCCTATGAGTCTTTAGAATTTTGGGCTTCCAACTAAGCACTAGATGTGTCCTACTATCAAAGTGAAGGGAGGTCTTAGTGCCTAGATTGGAGTCTAGGTCTAATGAGTGATAGGTGTCAACTTCACTAGAATTCAGGTCAATATTGTTTAAGATAGTTTTATTCATGTTCACTAATTAGAGGTAAACTTGATATCATAATGGTTTACATTAAGGAGGATGTGCTAAGTTATTGATTTCATAACTTAAGAGTAAGTTGAGATTTGATCTATATTTAAAAGTTACAAAATATGTCAATATAAACCTATACAATTATTATATGTTTTTGTGGTTGAAAATGAAAATGGTCATTATTACTTCTAACTAAAATTAATTCTTTTGTTATCCTATCTTTTGATCACCTTTAAAAAAGTGTTATGAAAATTAAATTACAAGAAGTTGTTCATGATGCATAGTTTTTTGGTTTTTATCGCATTCTTTAAACTCATTATATTGTAATAATAAATATTATGGTGTCGATGAGTTTATTGGTTGCATGTATTCATGATAAGTTTAGGTTGACATATGGCTACAAATTTATGTATCTGTCCCATGGTAGTTCCATAGTTGGTCATGCAAAAAGTTGGATAGTTTTGCTATTTGACATGTATGGGATTGGCTCCATGGAATTTTTTACCAAGTGACATATATGGGGAATCGATGAGAGTCCTCTTTTATAAAGGTGTGATGGAGTTGAATATCAATAAGCCGAATATAAGTAGATGGTAAATTAACAAAGGTGTAATCTATATGGGGTGCTAAATTGGGCTTTTTAAAATTTTTAAATTTAAGATTTATAGAAAATTTAGTTCCAAAAATAGTTTTAATATATTATAACAAATAAGAAAGTAACGAAGCAAATAAATAAAAGTGTAGCAAAATAAAAGACAGGAGGCACAAAGATTTTTACGTGATTCAACCAAACCCAAAAACTATCCTATGTCCACACCTAGTCACTCTAACACTAGAAATACACCAAGCAAGTACAACCTCAACAACAAGTTTGCAAGAAAAAGAAGATACAATTTAAAATATATAACTCTCAAATTTTAAAATAATTTTGTACTCAAATCCCATCTAAACAATATTAAGATAAGTAAGAAAGAGAGCTCAAGTTTGTGCTATTTTCTTAAATGAATTTGAAATAATACATTGAATGACTTTTCAAAATAATATCAAAATTTCAAAGTGAATGAAAGACTTATGAAATTAAACAAATTCAATCAATCCAAAGAGAAATTCTTCTAAATCTTTTGAAGGAAGAATGAAAAGAGATTAAGAGAGTATTTTGACAATAAATCACATAAAATGTTTTATTCAAATCCAACCAAAAAACTTAAAGTATTCAAGAGAGAAAGTGAAGAATATTTTTTAAATCACTTCCATAAAATAAAACCTTTTAAATTAAAGCAATCGTTAAATCAAAGATAGTAAATCAAAGCAATCCTTTCAAATCACTTAACTTATAAATGAAAAGAGACTAAGGAAGAGTGGAAACTTTAAAGCATATGAAATTTTTCATTCAAAGACAAGCTAATGAACACACAAATTCGAAGTATTTGAAATGGAATTAAAATTCTTACTCAAGTCCTTTATGTGTATGTAATGAAAACTTAATTTGAAACCATGTGATTCATTATTCAATGTTGAATTCCTTGCCAAAACAAATTTTCCCTCTCTTTATTCATGCTTGACTACAAATCCTTGAATTTATTTTCTTGATTTTATTTGATTGGAATGGTTTATTTCATTCTCTCATCTCTCTCTCTCTCACTTGGATGAAATTCAAATACCCTTATGTAATTTTATTTCACATGTTTTATTTTGTTTGAAATTAAAAATAAAATTTAATAATTTTTTCTTCTCATAATTTACCTCAATTTTCTCTTTGGTTTTGCCAAAATTTCCATGACCTTAACTCTATTTAAAGAGTTGTTCACATGACACCTTACTCTCTTTCTAGATCAAACTCTTGCAATTTATTTTTTTAATATAAAGTGCTAAATTTCTCTTCAAAGTCCTTCGGACGAAAACCATCTTGAGGCTTACATTGAAGTGCAAAAGGTCTTCTCCTCACTTCTCATCTTCAATAAATCTTCAAGTGGAGAATATCTTCAACATTCCTCAAGCTTCTCTTTTGTGGTGAAAAGAAAATTTTATGTCATAGGTTAATGTATTTATGTTTTTTTAAATTCATGTTTTAAACATATTTATTTTATCATTTGAATTATTTGAAATGATTTCATATAATCAATTTTTGGGAGTTGACCTTTGACTTGGTGGGACCACACAAGTCAAACCAATGTGAAAAAGGGTTGACCAAATTTGACTTTGATTTGGATTTGATTTTATGTTTGTCATTTAATTTCATGGTTTCATTTGACTTTTATTTGGGTTTGTTTTGATTTAGTTTGAATTTCCTTAAGTATAAGTGACTTGAGGGTTAAATAAGATAATTATGTTAATTATCCTAGGCACCTTAATTTTAGTTCAAATATATTTAGATTTTAGTTATTTTGGATTTGGATTTGAATTTAGTCTAGGTCTATGTAATCCTATTGGGTTAGGTTATACCCTAAAAGGTGTAGGCCATTAAATGAAGTGTACTAAGTGTCTAATTAGTAGATTCCTAATATAGGATTAGCTATCCTAATTACTTATCTTGGAAATGATGTTAACCTCATACAAAAATGAGGTCAACATTTACAAGGCTAACCTAAATTTTTATCTTAATGTGTTAACTTTTTAATTTAATTTGATTCTATATTTAGTTTCATTTTGATTTGCAATTTTGATTTGTGCTTTAGTTTTAGTTATACACTTAGTTACTAATTACAGTATTCTAAGTGCTTAATTAGGAAGCTCATAATCTAAGGTTGGAGATCCTAATTACTAATGCAGGTGATTATTAACCTCTCTCAAGGTTAATAGAACCTTAGTGCCTAAATCAACTCCTAAGTCTAAAAGGTGGGTTGTCAACCTCACTAAAAGCGAGGTCAGCAGTATCTCATCTTAACTTTGTTCAATTACATTAAGTTTGGAAGTGTTTGGATATGTTTAATCAATTTGGATCAGGTTAGGTCGTAGTGGGGCCTACTAGCCTAACTTAATCCAATAGTGGGATTTGGATTCCACTTTATTTAAGTTTTGTGTCTAAACCTCATTTGATGTAGTTTTGTTTAATGTGCTATTTTTATTTGAAATTTCTCTTTCATTTAGTTATTAAGGAGGTGGCCTTAATCCCTAAGTGAGGGGCTCTTAGACTAGAATTGGGAACCATAAGTATGAGAATAATAAGAAAAGATAACCTCATTAAAAATGATATCAATAGAAAGAAATTGATCAATCAACATCAATAAAGAAATTGAAAATACAATCTATGCTTGATGCTGGAAATTTGGGTGAAAAAAAAATGAAAAGTGGTTAAAAATTATAAATTGATGGCCATAATTTCATAATCAACAAATATATAATTAAGATTTCAATTAATTTTCAAAGTACCCTTTAATCTCAACAAAGCCTAACAGATTCAAGAAGAGGAAAACACTTTTATGACTCAAAAAATGAAGAGAAATAAATGATGAAACTTTTAGGATGAAGCTTCTTCAAAAAATAAAAAAGTACCTAATTGAGCAAAATCGAGGATGCAAGTAAGCATCTCGAGCCCTAGATCAGAAAATCTAGACTTCTGCTTGATGTACTACTTAAGAAGTTTGCATATAATGGAGAAGCTTGACTTCTTCGCCTCTTTGCCATCTCTAAGCCACTTGTCATCTCCACTATCATTGTAAGTAAAACTTAAATAACCAATTAAATACTTAGCCTCAATTTATTTATATGTTTTGGGTGCTATTTTTATATTATTTAAATTTTAGGTTTTAAATATGCAATATATAAAGTTTTGAGAGATATGTACATAAATCTCCCAAAATTAAGTTAATTTTAGACTAAGCAACTTTCAAAATTTTTATAATTGTTAAAAGCTTCAATGGCTTGGTAACCTCTTATAAAATATATATTAAGAAGCTTAGCACCATTGTAACACTGATCATAGATATTTTAAATAAATATAAATTTAATTGGACAATGATGTTGACCTCATTTTTGATGAGATTAACATCCATCTTTAGCTTAGTATGTAAAATTTCTAATCTTAGACTAAGGACTTTTTTACTTAAATGCTTAAGATAGCTCCTTAATGGCTAAGTGAACACGAAACACAAAACTAAAATAAATAGAACTCAAAATCAAATAAAATAGATTTCAAAAATTAAATCTAAACTAAACTAAAATCAAACCCTAGCATTAGACCTAGATAAAGCTATTGGGCCCCACTAGTACCTAACCTAGCCCAAAATAGGTTAAGTGAATTTAGAGACTCATACATTCAACAAAATTGAACAAAACTTTAAATAAATAACATTTGAACGAACATCTAAACTCAAATGACTCCTAATCAAGTTAATTTAAGTACTTAATCTAATTAACCCATTTAGGTGTTATTCAATAATAATTCAAGTCAAATCAAACTAAGCTAAAACTAAATCAAAATGAATCAATCTAAAAGATTAGAATTATTATTGAAGTTTAATTAAATACAAATATAAATCCAATTGAGGTTCAATTTGACTAACTAGGTCATTCCACCAAAATTGACCCATGTTGGCCCGACATAGCCTAATCATATATAATCAAAATCAAATCAAATTGTGCTCTCTTAAAGGCTTAAAATCATCATACTGACTCAACCAAGCCCAAATTTGAACTCACTAGCTTAAATTTTAATTTAATTGATGCTTGAGTTTGTAAACTAGACAACTTAATTTAAATAGACTAAAATGAATCCTATTGAGCCAAAAATTAAATTAAATTAAAATTAAACTAAATTAAATACTCTAAATCACTTTAAACACATAGTTAAAGCCATCCCAATCTTTCCTTGAGTCCAATTTTACCCATTTGGACAATAAACTCAAATGAACCAAAATTGACCAAATTAGGTCATCATGGGCTAAAATTCATAGTCAACTAAAATCAATTATAATTAATCAATCTCAAACACTCTAAAAATTTTACTAAACATAATAAAGCTCAATCAAAATCAAAATTAAATAATTAGATCATTTAACTCAACTCAACTCATTTGGATTAAATTAAGTAAGTATAGGCTCAACCAAATTTACCTAAATTAAACCCAAACTAAACATCAACAACAAAATCATAATTATGATGATAATTTGAAATGAGAAGAATTCAAAGTCAAAGGAGGGAGGAACAAAAAAAAAATTTAGAAGGAAGAAAATTCATAATTGTAGTTCCTTCATACCTCTCCCCCCATATCCCCATTTGCTTGACTTTAATGTCCTCTCTAATCAACTAATGACCTCCCATAATAGTCCCCAAGAACCAATTTCTCATATCTTACCACTTGTAGCTTCCACTAATGGTGAAGGGGTTAGCTAAGTATTAAAGAACAACCTAAAGCATTCTCAACTAATTTTAATGCTTCTCATATATTCATCAACACCTAAGGAGTGAAATCAAGCCTTTCCTCCATTTTCCAACCACTTTAATCCCTATAACCACCAAACTACTATGAAGGGTGGTTGTGCTTGACATATAGAGCAAGCAATGGGGTGGAAAGTGAGGATTTTCATACTAAAGCTTCGTCTTAACTCAAGGAAGGACTTAAAATAAAAAGAATCCACTTACATAGACTTGAGTGAGATAATCAACTCATCCCATATCTAAGCTCTAGGCCATGGACATTTATGAATTGAAATTGTTTACATTTAAGGAAAATCTATATAATCCGGTTGCGCTAACATTTCTAAGGCTTACCCAAATAAAACAATTGTAAAAATATGATGAGAATTGCTGGAATTTCATTCTAGTTTGGGTTCAAGTTCCACATTTCATTGGCAATGAGGGAAATGATCTCCTTGCCATTTATTTTATCATCTTAGAATGAAAGGCTATGACTAAAATGCATAAATTTTCATTTTTCCCTTTAAAATTATGATATTAATCTAAGTCATATGATATTTTATTGAATGGATAAGATCACCACAATTGTCCACTGAGAGGTGACTCCCACCTTATTAGTTGTTGATGGGGATACATAAAAAATTTGGAAATTTAGGATTTAAAAAATGCTATAAAATGTTTATAATTTTGGAAAATCATAAAAAATATTAAACCAACAAATATGATTGATGCTTCTATGGATTCAACATTCAAATAAGAATCTAATGAACCAAAAAGCTGAAAAATTTGTTAGGTATTTTTGGATTAATTTTGGTTTGATTAAAAATTAAGTTTTTTTAATTACTTCAAAAATATTAAAAAAATTAAGATAAAATTTTTATGAATAAAAATTAGTGTATTCCTCATATTTTAATATATATATATAATCGTCTAAAAAGCCCTAACATTTTCAAAGTATTTTCGCATTAATTTAAGCTTACTTAAAAATGATAAATTTTTAATTACTTAAAAATAATCCCAATTGAGCTAATTATTTTAGGGTAGAAGTTTAATGCTAATATCTAACTATTTGAAAGTTTCAAGTCATTTAGAGCTCTAGATTAAAAGTTATGATTTGTTAAATATATCAAAGAAATTTAAATAAAATAATTAATATAAAACTATATAAATTATAAAAATAAACCAAAATAACTCAAGACATCTTCATTAACATTCGAGACATTAAAAAAATTAATTACACCATTTGAATTTAAAAAAAATTATAAAATCACTCAATTTAGGGTTAGATAAGAGATTATTTTTAATTAACTAAGTCAATTTATTTAAAACTACAAAAATTAATAGAAAATTAATCACTTGACTAAAAATTATAATGGGGATTTACATACATACCACACAATTCCTATGTATTATATGTCTAACACTTAAAGTTAGATATTTACTTATCTAACACTTTCCTCTACTTAAAAATGTGCATTTCACTTTTAAAAAGTACATGATGATGATATTTTTGATGTGATAGTGAAGATTCAAGTGTTATATATGTAAAAATTAAAGTTTAGGTGTTAGATATGTTAATACAAAAAAATTGTGTGGTATGTATGTAAATCCCCCAAATTATAAATGACCCCTCTCTTGATTCAACATCTAAAGAGGAACTTAACAAAATTAAAAGTCTTAGCATTTACTATATCTTTCAAGCGTAATTTAACTTTTATTTATAATTAATTTTCAATTACTTTTAAAATACATGCTTAATTAATGTGAAATTTTATGGTAGGTTCATTACATCAATGTTCACTCCACATAAACTTTTCAAGACATTTGGGTCACTAGATTAGAAGTTATTAATTTTCAATCTGCTTAAAATAATTTAACAAAATAATTAGTCTTAAAATCACAAAAAATTAAAAAATGATATTAATTAATTTAATATATCTCCTTTAATAGGGATGCACTAAAATAAAAATAACATAAAATAAATAACTAAATTCTTTGACCTTAATTAAAACATAAAATCATTAAATCCAAATTTAAATTAAAAAATAAAGAATTTTTAATAAATCATAATAAATTCAACACTTATAAAGAACAAAAATTATTTTAAACTTAATAATAATTAATTAATATTAATTAAGTAAATCACTTGATTAAGTTGATTATATCAAACTAAATTAATTTTTAATCAATTTTTAATTTAGTTAATTATCCATTTAAATTAACCATGTCAAACTCAATTAATCATCAATTCAATCTCAATTAAGTTAAATCATTTAATCAATTTAATCACCTTGAATATAATTAAACATTAACTAAGAATTAATTAAATTTGTTAAGATTATATTAATCATTAATTAAATCTTAACTAAATAAATAATTTAAATAAGTTAATCAAATTAAACTTAACTAATTCTTAATTAAACCTTAACTAAGTTAATAACAAAAATTTAATTAATCAAATTTCATTAAGCAAATCACCCAATTAAAAAAATGTTATTAACCTTCGATAATGATTAATAGAACCTTCATCAAGTTAATGATTCAATTTTGTAGTCATATTAAGCTTATTTGTTCATCAACTTAAGTCAATTACTTAACAAAGTTAATCACTTCAAGAAGTTAATTAATTAAACATCAAATTAACCTCATTTAAGTTAGTCACTTAATTAAGTCAATCATTTTATCATTAACTAAACTTAGCTTATTTAACCACTTAATCATGTTAATTATGGTGAACTTTATTAATCATTAATTAAGCTTTAATAAAATTAATCACTTAATTAAGCTAATCATATGAAACTTAATTAATCATTAATTAAACTTTTATTAAGTTAATCATCCAATTAAAGTAATCATGTTAAACTCAATTAATCACTAATTAAGCTTTGATTAAGTAAATCATTCAATCAATTTGATTATCTTAAATGTGATGATCATTAATTATATCTTATTAAGATAATTAAGTTAATCATGTGAGTCAATCATTTCTAACACATTTAATTATTAATCAAATATTAACTTAGTTAATCACTTTAAATGATCATCCTATTTAAAGCATAAGAAGATCTCCTTCACCCGGTTCACTCTCTTCTTAACTCTTTAGAATCCTAAGTCTAATCATAATTTAAACAAAACTAAAACTTAAATTTCATTTTAAATCATCTAAATAATCAAATTAAAACCACTTAATAGTAAACTAAATTGAAATCTGAATTCACGTCAATATATACTTCAAAAGCTTAATGCAACCTTACCACAGTAGCCTCGTTACACACACTAGACTATGAAGTCACCAACTTTAGATTTGGGTTAGGCTGGTATTTTGTTTGTGATGTGTTACTTTTTTTTATGGTTCACTATTTAGACTGGATGTTAGGAATGTTTGAAAAGGTAAATCTACAACATGGCCACAGTGGGCAATTGCCCACCCTAAAATTGTTTTTCTAAGTGAAGGTATTTTTGTAATTTGCCATGTTTTGATTAGAAAAATTCCTGACTAAGCTACCTTGGCCCCACTCTTCTATCTTAAACTTTAGCTCACACTCCCCCACTTTGCCCACCCTCATATTCTCCCTCATTCTTGAGTATTGATGCCTAAAGTTACTACCGATGTCACTTCCACCACAACTACTACCACCAGACGCAATCCTACTAGCCTCAACACTTCACACCTCCATCAGCCAACCTCTAAGTCATAATCTTGATTGCTGGCTACCTTCAACCCATCAATGCTTCTAGGCTGCAATCTCACTGCCATCTATTTCCATAATTTTTCTCTAGTGTGACTAAGCTTGATAATATCGATGCCTATGCTGATGCATTTTTATACAAACATCGATGCTTGATGAACAACATTGGAATTATCCTTTTTACTAATTGAATTGTTTAGATAAATTTCAAAATTGTTTGCTTTATTTCTATTGAGAATGTTTTAGTTTTGTTTCAAAGTTGTTTTCCTGAAGCGGGATGGATGCAATACTTTTGCTTAATTTGCATTTTCTTACTATCTTTGAATACTTATTCTTGTGAAATAAATTGTTAAGAAATGCCAAGCAAAATACTGTGTGCTTTGGTCCACACTAACATTGTCCATATATGCATAATTTTTTAAAATTTTTACTTTGCTTAAATGTTTTTAGTATAAGAATCTCTATTTTATACCAAAAGTAAATGTTGATGACTAGGAAGTTATGATTAAAAGATGAATGTATTCTTTTAATTTTGTGCAAAAAGAGAAAGTTATGAAAAATTTAAAGGCAAATTTCATGTTACTTATCTTTCTTTTATTACATGATTCAAATTCATAGATATTTCAATCTTTTCTTACTCTTTACTTGTAATATAGATGATATTAACCTAGTTCAATTTTAATATTAGATGTTTTTTTTTTGTTAAAGGTGATCTCAGGGAATTAGAGTAGCCAAACTATTTTTCATAAAAACATTCTTGATAATCAAAGGTATGTGAATAACTCTTTATTTTAAACAAAGGCTAAAGATGTGTCCTTGTTTTGAAAATAATTCATAGTATATCATTATTTTTAAAAAATGATTGATGGTGTGATTTTATTTTAAAAAATTTATTATGTGAATCTTATTTTAAGAAAAGGCCAATCATGTGCCCTTATTTTTTATATGAAGATTGACAATGTGCATTTGTTCTAAAATAACTGATGGTATGTTTTTGCATTAAAAAATGGATGATTGTGTGCCTTTGTTTAAATAATTTGTTGCTTGTGTATTTTTTGTTTAAAAAAAAAGGCTAAAAGTATGCCTTTACTTTCGTTTATGTTCATATTACTTTGAGTTTAATTTTCACTTAACATTGAGTGACTAAGCTTTAAAAGATTACTTATATTAACAATAATGCTTTACTTATTTTTAGGGTTTAGTAAATGGATCGATTATTAAAGAAGAAATTACGGAAGAGTTTGATGTTGATAACCTTTCAACTAAGCCTAGTCTTTGTCCTCCAATGTATAGTTTTTTTTTGTTTTGTTTTTTTTTTTAATTTTTTTTATGATGTTAATGATAGGAAAAAAGTACATAGAGCATATTTAGTGCAGGGACCTTATCGACATAAATTTTTAATTTTTCTAATCAATGATAGGTAATGTTGCACAGAGCTTTAATGCAGCATGATTAGAAGAATATCTAAATTAGTTTGAGTATAATGTTCAAAAAGATATTTTATTTTATCTCTATTATTGTCATTTTATGATGTAAGAGTAAATTAATGCAAGCCAAAGTAATAAAGACTCATTCATTATTGAATAATCTAAAAATTGAAAGAAAAAATAGAAGCTTCTAGCTCATGTTGAAGATCATAATAGTGTTCACAATAAGGCGACACAAAAGTGAAAATTTAATGAACCTCAAGAGGAAAGTTTACTATAATATTTTTGAGTAAATAGGAGAAAAAGAAAAAAATATTATCATATCATGTTGTCCACAGCCATTGATAGTATGTGATTACTTCTATGATAAGGACTATCATTTTATTGTAATGTTGAGTCGTTTGAATCAACTAATCAAGAGAATTACTTAGAGTACTTTCATTTTATGGATGATCATAATAAATAAATAAATAAAATTATATTTGAAAAATGCAAATACAAAGTTAAAATTATTTTCACTAAAGGTTCAAAAGAAAATTTGTTGTGTAATAACAACTAAGACCATACATTCTTTCTTAAGTAATTTTAATGATTCATATTTTTTTCTATAATTATAAATGCATCTCATGATGTGTCAACAAAAGAGCAATTGGCTATTACAGTGAGATATATTGATAAAAAATGGTAAATTATTGAGATATTTATTAGGATTAAATATATTTTTCACTACTTTAACATCATTAAAAGAAGTACTAGAAGTTTTTCGTGCCAACTTTCATTAAGTTTATATAAAGTATATGGCCAAGGCTATAATAGAGCATCTAATATGAGTTTGAATTTCTATGAATTAAAGACAGTAATTCTAAGAGATAATCTTGTAGCATTTTTGTTCATTATTTTGCTCATCAACTCCAACTTTGTTTAGTAGATATATTAAAAACCATTGGCAAGTAAAATATTTATTTCAGATTGCTTCATGGATTGTAAATACTATTGGAGTTTATTGTAAGAGAAATGATGCTTAAAATCTTCAGCATGAAAACAAATTTTTACATCTTTAAAGTGGGGAGTTAATTAGTGATTGTGGTTTGAATCAAGATACTGGATTACAATGACCTAGTGATACTAGTTGGAGCCCATATTTTTTTACATTAATTAGCTTCATGAAAATTTATGCTTTTGTAATTGAAGTTCTTAAGATGGTTAGGGAGGATAGGTATATGATTAACAATCACTTGAAATATGCATGTTAATAGATGCAATGGAATCTTTTGATTTCATTTTTAATACATTTTTTGGGGACTATAAATAAAGTATCATAATTTGTACAAAAAAAGATCACGATATTAATAATGCAGTGAAATTGGTGCAAATATCAAAGTAACAATTACAAATGATGAGTGACAATGGATATCATTCTTTATTGGTTGAAGTGTCATATTTTTATAGTGTTTTTGATGTTAATATACAAATATGAATTTTGCATACAATTCTCATTGATGATCTATAAGAAGAGTCGAAGAAATCATAAACTTACATCATTATCACATTGAGTTATAATATATCATAATTAATATGCATCTTTAAAAGCTTAATAACCATTTCTTTGAAGCTACTGAGTTACTTCTTTATGTGTATACTTGAATACAAGTGACTATTTCTCTGTATTTGATAAGAAAAAATTAATTTGATGGTAGCATTTAATCTTATAAATCTTCAGTATCACTTATTTACTTACATTATTGATATGTGTACCAATGATGAATTTTCTTCTTTAAGTTGGATTATTGATCTAGCAAAAGCATTGTTTCAAATAACAAAGAATGGTCTGCACCTTCTAGTTTATAGTATTATTACTTTGGCATTAACTTTACTAGTTGTTATCGCTGTAGTGGAAAGAGCATTTTTTGGAATGAGGATTAACTACATAGAAGAATGGGGGATGATGGGCTTAATTGCTATCTAATGGCTTCATTTGATTTGATTTGATTCCTAATGAAGTTATTATGCAACATTATAAAAAAATGCAATACAGTTTGCAAAGCTTATAATTAATATTTAACTCATGGATCATATTAGGATGCAGGACATTGATTTAAATTTTTTTATTTTTCTTTTCATATTTTTAATATTATTTGATTTACATGATAAATTTTCCCACCCTTAAAGTAGGGTCTAGTTCTGCCCTGATTATTTGTTCATATATTGGATGTTAGGGCATTGCTTACTAGACAAACATTATCTTTTGCAGAGGATTATGCTTAGAAAATAGACCATGATAATGAAGTTAAAATTATCATCTTTTATTGCAGGTGCTATTTGCTTAAGTCTTTAAGCATAGACCATTAGAATAATTGGGCTTGGCACCTACTAGTGATTAGCCCTACTGTATGGGGTTTAATTACTTGTGTGTATGTGTATTTTCAAGTTAGCCTTTAGTTTGCAAGTTCAGTTAGGATTTTTCTTTTGAAAATTTAAAATATAATTTAATAATAGAATTGGGTTAAGATTTATGGGTTATATGATTAATAAGAGTGGACTGTATATGCTGATGGTATCTTGTGAAGCCTAAAGAGATCCCTAAAGAAGGAGATAATCCAAAGAAAGAACTGAATGAAGACCCTCATAGATCAAACTTTTAGTTTTAGGCTATATTGTACAAAGGGTAAAGTTTGGCTACCCATTTTTTATCTTTATGGGGTGTATAGCAGAACCTGATAGCATTGACCTTTTTTTATATTAATTTTATTTTCTTAGTGTGTTTATTTTGAGTTACAACTAGATCAACATGCTTTTATAGGTTTTCATAAATTTATGTTGATGTGAAAGTTTGATTTATGTGATTAGCTTTTAAAATAAATAAATTTTCTACCCAACTTAATTAAATAACTCAAACATTAAAATAATCAACTTAACCTTAGATAATTAAATTCCTAGAAATAAATAATAAAAATAATTAGAAATCCCTAGTATCTATGAATTATGATTGCATATTTCTTCATTTTCTCTTGAATTGGACCCTTCTCCTATTACACGTAAATGTACATCTGACTTTTAAGGATGACCACTCTTTTCGGGAAAATTTGCCTTCTCTTTTGATTTGGCCCATAACCATTTCTAATTACATCTTATTATAGGCATGATTGCATACTTAAAGTCCTAAAATGAATTAAAAGTGTTTAAAAATGTAATAATAATAAATTGATGCATTAGTTAGAAGCATATCACACCACTCATAATCCTAGATTTAGTGAATGAGTTTAAGCTCTTAGTTTCTTTCCTAATAAACAATAACTTAACTATCTTGCATTTAATAAAGACCAAACTCATGATTTTGAAAGCATAGGTGATTTTAGCTGATAACCCTACCAAGCAGGCTATATGTCTAGGAAAGGTTAAGTTAGGTTAACTTTTTATAGTGAGAAAGAATTAATATATCTACATTATTTTTTTTCTTAGTAGACTAGGAAGAGCTTTAGCTTATGGCAGAAGCAACTTTAAAAACTTGGTTTGAGGCTTCTTATTTCTTTTTTTTTTCTATAGAAATAATTTTTTACATATTAAGCTCTTTTATACTCTTTTGCTGGTAGAATATTAGTCTTAGCATTCTAATACATTATTAACTCATAATAAAATAAATCTCACTTTCAAAGCTATAAAACCTAATCATAAAATAGGTTGAAGTGCTTGTTGACCTCACTTTTGGAGTGAGTTCTCAACTCCCTCATCATAGATTTAGGACTCTTATAGACACTAAGAACTCCTTAGCCTTAAGACACTTCTAGTAATTAGGTGAACACTTAACCTAAGCCTAGAGACTTAGAAGGGTTAACCATAGGAATAGTTATGCCTTAGAGACTTAGGAAAACTTTCCTACCCTATGGCCTAAATCCAATCCATTCTTTCCTTCTCAAACCAAACCTCAAATTCAAATTCAAATTCTAAATCCAAATCATAAATCAAATTCCAAGCCAAATGATTAAAGCCCTTGATCAAAACCTTTCTAAGCCCTTTGATTTCATTTGATGGACTTAGCCTTAACCAAATTCAAATCAACCCCAATTCAATTGATTTTATCAAATATCAACTCAATATAAAATCAAATTCTAAATCATAAATCAATTCCAAACCAAATAAATCAATCTCAAATTAAATCCAAGACCGAATTTCTCTCATAAGTCTTATGAACCACTCTCATAAGCTTAGCCACATATCATTTCTTTATAAATCAATTGTTCCTTCATTTATATTCACAAATATAAATGAAACCCACCTCCAATGACCAAAATTAAATCAAACCAAACCAATCCCTACTTAATCCTTTTTGAACTACATCCTTAAGCTTGGTCAAATTTGCTTCCAAATCACTCCAAACTCAAGTGATTTTCTTATGAACAATTTATATCTTCATTTATATTCCTAAATAGAAATAAAATATAAATTTAAATTGCCAAAACCAAATCTAAAATTAAATCAAAATCTAAATCAAGCCTTTTTTTAGCCAATTCCTTGGACTTGGCCAAATCCTATCCAAACCAACTCAAAATCCATGAGTTTTATCATGAATCAATCATTCCTTCAATCACTCATCCAAATATAAACATAAACTATAATCATCAAGCCAAATCAAGTCAACCCAAATCAAACCCAAGTTAGCCTTTTTTGACTTGAAAACTTCAAATGAGCCAAAATCCATTAAACTTCAAATTGATTGAGGTTGGATTTATGTTTAAATCCTTGGCTCATATATGAGCTCAATTAAACTTGAATCAAGCCAAAACCAAACCAGTTGACCCATTTAGGTCCACTTGACCCAAAGTGACCTAAAAGACCTTTTTGAGCAAGTTCTAATGCAACCCAAATTGGATTGAACTAAGCCCATCCAAACTTCATGTCATGATTGTTGATCATCCTAGGTTAATCAATTGTCATGAATCGGGTCAAACCAAATCAACCTAGCATTGACCAAGTCAACCCTTTAACCCATATAAACCTAAACTAGCCAAATTATAACCTAAACCAAATTGATTACAATCAATGGCTCAAGTTTAATCCAAATTGATTTTTGAACTTATCCAAAGCCATAGTTGAGCCCAATTTGACCAATTACTCAACTTAACCCAACTTAGCCCAAATTGACCTAAAAGATCAAATTGGCCAAAATCCAAATTAAACTAAATTGATTGAAACCAATTAAACCAATATACTTCAAATGATCATTTGAACTTGACCCAACCCTTGGTTTGACCCAATTTGGCCCAAATGGGTCAAATTGACCCAAATTAAACCAAATGAACTCCAAATGACATGAAATTTGCTCCAACTCACTTTTGACTCATTTGAAATCTACTCAAATCAAATTCAATGCCAAATGACCACTTTGCCCTTAGGTCAAAGGCATCCCATGAGAAAAGACACTTGCCTAAATGGTCATTCTCTCTTGGCCATTTGGCACTCATCCATTGGTCCACCTAGGCCCCAAGGACACTGATCATCGACCCAAGAGGTGGTTGGGGAACCATGACTCATGGAGAGGTGAATTCACCTCACCTTTCCCATTAGAACACTTGGTATGAAGGACTTCCACCTCCCCTTGCTAGGACTCATTTGTCCTTCATGACAGCCACTTCCCATGCCTTAGCCAATCAAAATGAGCCACCTAGGTTGATTCCCTTCCATTCCTAACGACCCCAAGCTAGAGACACCCATTTGGAGCCAAAAATAAAAAATGAGAGGAGATTTTTGGTCACATTTGAAACCAAAATATTAGAAACACAAAAACTCTTCCTCCCACTCTCATTTCCATCCCGTAGAGCTCCCAAACCAACTAGCAACCATTCCCACTTCAATTTGGGGGGTGAAAAACACCAAAATCAAGTAGATTTTGATGAGGAAGTGGCAACAATTGAGAACACATCATTCCGAAGTGAAGGCGAAGGTCTAGGCTCATTCCAAGGCTTCTTCCCCCTCTCAAAAACATGCTCGGATCATCACCACCACCGAAAATCATCCCCTGTGAGGTAATCTTCAAAAACACATATTCAATTGTAGGATTTCATTTTTTGTGATGCTTTTCATGTGATTTTATGATTTTTTCTTAGAAATCCCTCGCATTCTTTATTTTATAGAATCCTAATATGAAGTAGAAGTTTTTTGATGCAAATTACCTAGAAAATAAGGCCATTCAGACAAAATTTCATTTAGATTTTGCATTTTTTTCCTCAGTTTGCCATTCTACCAGCTGTGATGCACAGTAGCCATCTGATCTTGCAATTTGCAGGATCGAACAGCTCAAATTGTGCATCAATTCTACATTTCAACCCATCAGATCACACAGATCAGATCTGGACCATCCGATCCATGATCGGATGGCTCAGATCATGCGTCGATCGCATATTTTTGCCTTCAGATCCTGTGGATCAGATCTGGATTGTCCGATCCATGATTGGAAGGTAAGATCTGATCTACGCATTGCTTTCCTGTTCACCTACTTTCCTGCTTACACGCCGCGTCATTGCCACGCGACCCACTCATAGAACGTAGAACTACTCGTCCAATCTTGTGGTGCTGCGCGGTGCTTCATTACCTTATCAACGTTGTGCGTGGTGCTGATTTGCTTAAGTGGGAAATTAGGCTACTTTCTGATTTTAAAAATTATTTAAAACACCTAAAGTTCAAAAATTCATAAAAAAATAAAATACTTAACTAAAAATTGCAAATAAGGGCTCATTAGATTTGGCTTTTTGTGAGCAATCTAACAAACCTAAAATTCTTAAATTTTATTGGATATTTTGAGCTTAATTTGAATTTTAGTAAAACTTAAATTCCATTAATTAAACTAAAAATGTACATTAGATTGATTTGAAATTTTTAGGGATTGAAATTGAAATTAAAATCTAGTTACCATTAAAATTTGAAGTCAAAATTATTTTTGGATAAAAGATATTAAATTTTAAAGTTCAAATGACTTATTTTAATAAAATAAATTAACAGACTTCATGAAAACAATCTTAAATCAACTAAAACTTCTCAAAATCATAACTAATTGTAAAAAAATCCAAAAAATATAAATAAACATTCATTTTGAAGGTAGTTCAGAGGAGAATTTAATTAAATTAATCCCAATTGAACTTGAGTAGTAATTAAGGCTTAATTTGAATTTAATTAAAAATTAATTAGCTTAATTACTCTTTAATTTCCCAAGCAATTAATTCCAAACTTTCTGAGGTTAATTAATGGATGACTCCTGCCTACATAATTTTCTTGAGAATTATTGCTTGGTTAATTAGGAAAATTGCTTTTCTTAGCCTTAATTACTTTCTTAATTAATTAGGTGATTAATTAACATTCTAAATAGCAAGAAAACTATTAATTAATCTTGCTAATCATTATGGAACAATGAATGGACATGGGGAATGAGATTGGGACCTCTTTCCCATTCTTTTCCCTAAGTTCATTTCACTTGACTTGAAACTAATTAATTTGGAACTAGTAATGGTTTAATTCATTAATTAAAATGGCTTAATTAATCAAATTCAAATCATAATTATTCTAGAACTTGTCCAATTTTGTTTCTTGGATAGATCTTTAGGTGTTTAATAACCTAAAGCTATTTAAGGAAATTATGGCTAACCTACATGTGTGGGGAGCCATAAGAGTACTTAGTTAAGTTTTATAACTTAATTAATCACTAATTGTGAGCCAATTACATCAGGTAGTTTATTTCTTAGGGTCATTGCTAATTTAAGTTCCAAATCCTGTGCATATCATGTTGGCTCATAATAATTGGTTAATTACTTTAAGGTAACATAGGAAAGGGTTAATTAATTGATTTAATTCATATCACAACCTAATTAATCCATAAAATCAATTTAATTGCTTTTCATTAAATCAAATTGACTCACACATATGGGAATGGGATTAGGACCAACAAACCTCTTTTATATTTCAAAAATCAAATCAAACATGGAATCAAAATGGCTTTTAGAAACTATGATTTATTTTAAATAAGCTTGTTTAAAGTGATTGTCCTTGGGAATTAGTTGGTTTGAATAAAATTACATGCTTGTGTTGCTTCATTTATTTCCAATCATAATTAAAATGTTGTATGCTACTCATAGTCATGCACTCATTTCTTTCAAATTAATTTAGTAAAAAATGATTTTCTTTGTCATGTCAATTTTAATTAAGAATAAGTGTGGCTATTATCACTATTATTGCACATATAATTTATTAATGAATAAGTATATATATATATATATATATATATATATATATATATATATATATATATATATATATATATATATATATATATATATATATATATATATATATATATATATATATATATATATATATATATATATATATATATATATATGTGTATGTTATATATAAGTGTATGTGAATATGAGTGAAGTTTCTTTCTTATATTCATATGTTGATTTGCATAAGTAAGAATGTTAACGGGTATATTAGTCTGGACATCCTATGGATGCACGATTTTAAGTATCCTAAAGAGGTTCCTACCTCACTCCCTTGGTGTAGAACAATGGCAACGTACCTACTTGATTTCATTCTTGTGTATTTTTGACATTAGAATTTAGATGGAGTATTAATTCATTTACACAAGTAAATCAATCAAATCGGATCCAATGTTTGTATCATTTTTATTTCTGTAGTTGCTTGCACACACACACACACACACACACACACACACACACACACGTATATATATATAAGAGTAGTGGGTATATTAGTCTGGACATCCCGGGGATGCACGGCTTTAAGTAGCCATAAGGAGGTTCCTATCTCACTCCCTTGGTGTGAAACAATGGCATCGTACCTACTTAAAATTTTTATATATGTGTATGTGTGATACAACTAGTGGACGAAAACCATAATTTAATCAAATCAATTCTACTTTTGCATGATTCCCATTCTTATAGTTTCTTATACATCTATATGTATTTGAGGATAGCGGGTATATTAGTCTGGACATCTCAGGGATGCACGACTTTAAGTAGCCCTAAGGAGGTTCCTACCTCAGTCCTTTGGTGCAAAATAATGGCGTCGCACTTGCTTAAAACTCTTATACATTTGATTGTGTATTTAACTAATGAATGGAAATTCCATTTTTTTATTAAAAATATATGCACTCATATTTTGTTCAAGTGGTGCATGGTTTTCTATTCTTATAGTTTCTAATATATCCATATGTAAGAATTGCGGGTATATTAGTCTGGACATCCCAGGGACGCACGACTTTAAGTAGCCCTAAGGAGATTCCTACTTCACCCCTTGGTGCAAAATAATGGCGACGTACTTGCTTAAAACTTTTATACATTTGAATGCTCATTTAGCTAATGAGTGAAATCCCCATTTTTTTTTATGAAAAAGACATCCGTTCATATTTTGTTCAAGTGGTTGGGTTGATTAGTCATATGGTTTATAGTTCTTTTCTTATGCCTTTGTATTGGAATTTAGATAGAACTTTAAATTAATATGAAAAAATGATTCCAAAAGAAATATCAACTCCAAGTACATTTACTTACATTCATCATTTAAGTGTGTTAAGATACAAATTGCATGTATAGGTATGTTTAGGACTTAATCATATGCATGCCATATATATGATGGAAAGAAATAAAAAAACATATATCATGTGATGGTAGTTCATTTCAATTAATCTTGAGATGCCTTTCTCATTGAATGAGTGTACTTAAAGTGAATCTAAACCTAAGACTAATTAAAATATATAATAAGCCATTCAATAAAGAGAATTATTTAATTAATTTGGCTTTAGAAATGACTTAAGGTAGGAAAAGAGAGAGAGAGAGAGAGAGAGAGAGAGAGAGAGAGAGAGATCCACTCTTTTCTTTTCTTTACACCATTTAGTTATTTTGTATAGGTCTAATGAAACAAAAGAAAACATTAAGTAAAAATTTAAATATCAATTAAACCATTTAAAGTGAAATCACCCTTTATAATTAAATGTCCTTTATACTTAGAAAATTACAACTTTAAAGCCTAGTTAGGACATACCATATAAGCCTTCATACACACACATTAGAATTAAGTCACTACTTCTAGCTTTATGTTAGGGCAGTGCATGGTATGATGTATATTTTATTTTGTGATGTATTACTAGATGTTAGGGTGTATATTTCGTAGATTGGATATTAGGCCATGATTAGTCTAATTATGTTTTATACAAAATATTGTGCTTAAGGGGCACTTAAAATAAATATAAATGCTCTCATTTGTAGGTTGCTTAACCCCTGAGCATAATCTATACTAGGATAGGTAGACTTGGTTACCCATGTGCAAGGTGTTAAGTCCAAATTATACATATAACTGCTTAAGTTGTATGGTGTGTTTAGCTAACATTTATTTTGCAGATGTAATTAGATTTACTTTTCTTATCTTTAATGTAATTATACATTAGGAATTAGGATTAATGTTATGGGGGATTAATATGAGCAGTGGCTAGAAGGCTTTGTCCTAGGAGGCCCTATGATGCCATTGAAGCAAGCACATCCAAATCAAGTCAAAGGAGGAAAGAAGTAAAGACTGAAGAATGAAGAATGAAGACCCCCATAACATTTATCATTTGTAATTATAATTATTCTTTTCTAATCTCGATTGTATAAGGGTATAGCTCAGCTACTCATTTTTCTTTTCATGTTGTACGGTGACACCCGACTATACTAGCCTTTTTTTGCAGTAGCTATAAAAAATGTTTGATGTTATGTTTAGCTTGTTCATTAAAAATGGCAGACCTCTTCATAGTTTTTTTATGATTGGTGTTTATTGTATGGCCTGGATGCGATTATGCTTTTATAGAAAAATAAATTTTCTACACAACTACAACTCATAATTAAATGTCTAAATAACTCATATTCTCATATAAAGCCTAGGATATAATCAAGATAATTAAAAGATTTAGCAACCCCTTATATGAATAGTTGAATGTTTAACAACATGCATATCATATTATTTCGCTCTTGAAAATAGGAGATTTCCATCCTTGATCGATAAGGGAAGGCTTGACCATTGAGGGTCTCCTCTGTGTTGGAAAACACCCCTTTCTCACTGATTTAGCCTAAAATCTACCTTCATCATGCATGTAGGCATCAATGTCCTAAAGCCTTTACAAAGTGAAGTGTCAATGATGAACTAAAATTTGAAAATATTTGTTTTAGACTAAGTCATAAACTCATACCACTCATGCTTTAGTCTCTTAGGGAGTGGGTTTAGGATTTTAGTTTCTTTCTAAATAAATAACTACCCTAGCCATCTTACAATACATAAGACTTTTCCATATGGATTTAAAATTATAGGAGGAGTTAGCTGGCTGCCACTCCAGGCAGTTATAAGTTTAGTAGTCGGGTGATTTACCCTCTCTTATGGAGGTAAATAATATACTCATTTTTGCCTTAGATTTATGACATGCTTTGGCCCTCGCTAAAGCTCCTTAGATTTAAGATATAAGATTGTTATTTCCCCTTGGGCTTCAAGCATAAATCCTCACCTCTTAGGCATTTCCATAATATTGTATTATGGGATTATAAGTCCTAGCTTCCTAATAAATTTCAACTCAAATACATAATTCTCCTCAATTTCAATAATATAATGCCCAACCATAGGGTAAATTGGGATGCTTACTAGGTTTCTAGTATCATAAGAATTCCCTACTCATCTCCTTTTGGCTTTGATATTAAGTCTCTTCTTTTGATCTATCCCATTTGATTTTCTAAATATAACCAATTTGTTGATAGTCCTATCTTTAAAATATTTGAAGATAATAGTTGCCTACTTTAATCGAGAGTATTCCTAAGTTACTCACCTCCTTTAGGATGTAATTAACTATAAGGGCTTGCCCCCATATAGAACTTTAGAACCTAGTTTAAATAAACCTTACTTTATCTATCCATGTAAAGTAGGAAAAAATCTCTGGTATATTCGAAGACCCATCATACCTTAGGAGTCCTTATTAGGTGATTAGGTCTATTATAGGGTTGTGACTTCTATCTTTTGAGATGGTGCATCATTCATCAATATTGTACCCAATCACTTCAATAAGTATACCCTAAGATCTATGTGATGTCCCACCATTCCAAAAATAAACACCACAGATTTTCTAGTGACTCCATTGGAGATGATTCCTCTCTCTATCTCTAGTAGGCAATTGTTGTCTCCAAGCATCGATAGTGGACTTATATTACATATGAGTCCTAGATTATCTCTCTTTCCATTGGCACCTAGCTTATTTCATTCTTAAGCAAAGCTAGCCAACATCCTCTAGGTTTTAGGACCTCAGTCCTTGTAGATCTTGGAACCCCTATTAGATTCCCCGAGTAGGTCAAAAATAAACAAAATTAACTAATGAAAGGAGATGACCAAAATTTAGAACCTTTTTACTAGTAGCTTGGTGAGACAAGGTTCATCTTATATTCAAGAAAATAACTTCTTTTGCAAAATATCACTTTCCAATAGCACTTTTTCAAAATTCACATACCAAAAAATCTTGCACAAAATTCACAAAAAACTTTCAGAAAGCACAAAACTCATATAACCAAATCCCATATAATAATCCCCATGATTGTTACATGGAGGTTCTTTTCAAAATCAAAATCAAAACTATTTTTCAAAAGAATCTTTTTGAGAATAGCCACCTTCATTCAACATGCTCAAATTTGTTGAATGAAGATTCTATTTTCAAATAAAATCATAGTATAAAATTGAAACTCCAGTTAACATGTTTCACATATGCTAAAGTTGGAATTTCCCTCTTTTCCAAAAGCACACTTTTTGAAAATGACCACCTTCATTCAACATACTCAAATTTGTTGAATTAAGATTCCATTTTCAAATAAAATCATAGCATAAAATTAAAACTCCACTTAACATATTTCACATATGCTAAAGTTGAAGTTCCCTCCTTTTCAAAAGCAAGAAATCCACACACAAAATCAAGACATATTTTGAAATCCCTTTGACATACCCAAATTTGTCAAATGAGAATTCCCCTTTCTTTTGGAAAATCAAACAAGTTGAAATTCTATTTGACACACTCACATTTGTCAAAAAGTGTTCCTCTTTTCCAAAGTCTTAAAATCAAATACATTTGGACTTCATTTCACATACCCAACTTTGTCAAATGAATGTCCCATTTTAAAAAAAATCACAAAAGTAAATGGAACCATATCTAACATACCCAAATTTGTTAAATAGGTTTCTCTCTTTCAAAAAATCATAAATACACTTGGCTTCCACTTAACATACCAAATTTATTATGCGAGTGTCTCATTTTCAAAAATAAATCAAATCACATTTGACTCCCACTTAACATACCAAATTTGTTAAGTGAGAGTCTCATTTTCAAAAATAAATCAAATCACATTTGACTCCCACTTAACATACCAAATTTGTTAAGTGAGAGTCTCATTTTCAAAAACAAATTAAATCACATTTGACTCCCACTTAACATACCAAATTTCTTAAGTGAGAGTCTCATTTTCAAAAACAAATCAAATCACATTTGACCTCCACTTAACATACCAAATTTGTTAAGTGAGAGTCTCATTTTCAAAAATAAATCAAATCACATTTGGCTGCTACTTAACATACTGAATTTGTTAGTAGAGCCTTATTTTCAAATCAAACAAACACATATCAAACACATTTGGCCTCTACTTAACATACCAAATTTGTTAAGTGAGAAGCCCCACTTTTAAATCAAACACATTTGGCCTCTACTTAACATACCAAATTTGTTAAGTGAGAAGCCCCACTTTCAAATCAAATCAACATATGTCACACACATGACAAACAATCATCACAAGCAAAGATGTTTTCACAAAATTTTTAAACATATAATCAAAACCTCTTCTTAGCATACCTAAATTTGTTAAGTAAAGGTTTTCCAAATTAAAATTCTCAAACAAGATATACAATAAAAATATCTTCAAAAGTCTCTCCAAATATTTGAACCTACTTAAATTGGTTGAGTATGGGTTCTAAATCAAAATTATATGGCAAAGTCTCCCCTTCAAATTTCAAAAATCTCTCCAAAATTCAAATGAACCCCACTTAGCATACCTAAATTTGTTAAGTGTGGGTTCAAATTCTAAATTAATTATAGAAATTTATTATTGAAGACAAACATCAAGGCAAGGGTCTGACTCAATCTTGTTTCAACAAATGTAGCGACTTGATAGTTAGTCGAGCTTCCAAGACATGATCATAACTTCATCTTCACTTTTACTCTATGGTATAGATCTGACCTTAGATCAGGCTAATTTTACCACAATTGATGCCATGCACTTGATCAATTTGGGGTCCATGGGGTCCATGAGAGGTTCTCACCATTATTAGTAGGGAGGAGGTGGTGGAACAGATGCCACTGATCCACTTGGATATCCCATTTGACTCTGAGTTTCCTTCATTGAAGAGGAAGGCTGCAGTGATTTCCACACCCCATTCAGTGTTAGTTTCAACACCTGCCCATTTAGTTGCCCCTCCATAGCTCCAGCGAGAGCTGCTACCAATTCGTTGGTCATCCTAAAGGGGAAGGCTATCTTAGCTTTTGAGATTGTCTCCTCCACTTTTGAGGTAGGTACTAATTCTCGCTGTGCTTTGCTCACTCATACTCAGCGCCACAATAAAAATTGAAAGATTAAGTGGGAGCACGAGCGAGCAACCAGAGAGCTTGATGCTGCTTCCCATGTAGTTGAGGAGGGTTCTCCCTGTGAGATCTCTCTACTTCTAAGAGGCAGTAGGTTCACCCCTTCTCGGCCTCAGATGAAGAGGAAGATTCTCGGAGGATTGCTGCTTCTCCCCCACCACCAACATACCATGAGACACCGACTAGGGAGCACGAGAGGCCTTACACCAAACTTAGGACTATTCTATGCCAGGTCGGTAGAGCATATGAACGCTCGGAGTTCGATACCTTATTTGACTTATGATCGGTGATCCCTAGGAGTGTTAGGGGTTAAATCCATAGAGAGAGAGAGAGAGAGAGAGAGAGAGAGAGAGAGAGAGAGAGAGAGCTATTGATGCTTGAGTATTTGCTCAGACAGGCAGGAGAAAGCGATGGAGATATGTGCTCGCAACCTCTCCGCCTGGGACTTTCATTGTCTCCCAAGGCTCATCATTCAAATAGGATTGTTCAAGCAACCCGCCAGAGATCCTGAGGAGCTTGGTGTTGCCATCACATTGCTCCCCTCACCGTCCACCATCACCTGTATAGCTCATAGCATCTACCACTCTTGCCAAGGTTCAAAAGCCCCCTTCTGGGGAGAGACCTTCCCCTCTGGTGATCCAACTATGGCTCAAGGATTCCACTCCATCCATTCCACCTACTGAGGTAAGATTGAGCTCCCATGCTCGATCCCCTACCTCAACTATGGTCAGGCAAGAGTGGCGACTCAAGAGCATCATTATCGTACCACCACCACCACAACATATAGAGATAGAGAGAGGAGTAGACATAGACATGGTCCCCATGGCAGTTGATCCTTCCGATGAGGAGACATTAATAGTAGGCAGTGTCTGTTGCATTGAGGCAGAGGAGCACAATCCTATACCTAGCAGTTAGTGGGTATTTGTCCCAGCCCAGCCAAGCATAATAGATCGATCACTAGATGACATATTAGATGATTACTTTGTCGAGAAAGGAAGATATTCAGAAGTGACTTCTCTGATCAGAATGATGGTAGGGTCAGCTTCGATCCCGATGAGGATGACATGTTAGATGATACAGCTGAGGTTCACATGGTTGACACTTGGGCATCCTTACAGCAAGATTAGACCCAGGAAGGTGTTGTACTTGAGGAGGGTGAAACTTCTCACTCGACTCAGCACCTCCTTCACCAGCTCAGACAGAGGGATGATCACATTGACCATATGGGAAAGAAAATTGAGGAATTGATGGCAATAGTTACAGATTGGTGAACTCCAATTTCACTTTTCCTGATGATACCACCCATATACTAGGTGCACTAGAGATGACACTGGTAGTTTGCATAGAAAGGCTACAGATGGCACCTCCATGCATGAAAAGATATCAAGCACATGGTAGAGCAGCAGGTGAAGGAAGTGATGGTGCAAGCTTGGGGGAGCTTATCTATTCCAAAGGGTAGACCATACCCAGAGGAATTTCATGCAATTCAATACCCCAAGAGTTTTCTTCCACCTTCCTTCAAAATCATTGATGGCAATGGGAACCCGCATCAGCATATTACACATTTGACATTAACGCGCAAGATGCAATTAACTTTTGTCTACATCCTAACAGGGATTGCATTTGATTGGTATGATGAGCTACCCAATGGCTCGATAGGAACTTTCGCTGAGTTGGAGCACCTTTTCATCAAGAGGTTTGCTAGAGCACATCAATGAGTAACTGTAGGCAATCTTGTTGTAGCGACACAAGCTCCCAATGAGTCTCTTATTATTTATATTCCTAGGTGGTGCAACCTGAGCATGAAATGAGAGTCGCAGCTGTCAAAAAAGATTGCCATTGAGATTCTTCTCAAAAATATTCATGGCCCGGTTGCCTTCATGCTTAAGGGCTTTACCATCCGGACATTTGAGAAACTAATTAACAAGACAACTAGCCTACAAGAAGAAGACAAACAGTTGCCCTTACCCGACCAATCATCTCAGCCCAAGCCACAGAAGGTGTTTGAGAAGAAGCCAAGGACAGTTGTGTCAGTGGATAAAGGGAAGCTACCAGCCAGAGTCTAGTATGAGAGACCTTGAGTTCAGCAGCCTCATTTGCCACCTCCTCTACCACTATCTCAGCCATCATATCATCCACCACAATGGCCTTTCCCACCACATCAGTAGCCTACCCAGCAGTGGTATTCCTACCCCCGCCAGGTAGCTATTACCCACATACTCTTGTTGATAAATTAAATAAGCTATATTCATTCAAAAGGGAGGAGTTAGAAAAATATTTAAGAATTTCTTAAAGAAACCTAATTTTCAATTACTATAGCCCAAATGGCTGAAGGATATGGGAAGACTGATGATCCTAACTATTGCACCCCTACCACCGCATGATTATTCATGTCTTAGAGAATAATATTACATTTAAAGATTGGCTTGAGCGTAGCAATAGGTTAAGCACTATAGTTATCCCCGAGGAATACTTATTAGAACAACCTTCTAGTTCTATTAGGATAATTCTTAGGGAAACCTGTGATCCTTTTAAGACAAAAGAAAGTTAGGATATTGCCTTATCCTAAACCTCTAAAAAAGAAGTTTCTAAAATTAAGAAACTCTCTCTATAGGTGCTTGAGGCAGCTCAAACCTCCAACATCAAGGAAGGTTTGAAAGTTGCTAATGATAAATTGAAAAAGATGATAGCCTAGTAGAAGTAGCAGCAGTCTACCCTACTTGCATGGGATAGCCGAGTAGTGTAACCACCATCCGAGTTCAACACTCCATCCACAGTTACAACTACTACTTCTTCCTCCACTAGCTGTTCTTCTACCAGCAGAAGCATTGTATCAGCAGACAAGGGCATTAAATCCTTTACCCAGCTTACTTTATTAAATTTTTATCATGTACCTCCATCCAAAAAGAAATCAATGAAGGAAAGCTTTCACTTACATCTTGTCAACTTTTAATACGTTAGATTTTATTCCACTCAAAAACTCTCCAAGTTTGGAAAATAATAATAATAGTTCTAGTCATTTTGATCCATTCTATTCTAATTCAGAATCAGACTTTCCTTTTCTGAATCAATCAGGTTCACCTCTTGAGATTGACTTGGAGTCAACTGAATCTGAGGATCTCATAGGAGAAGATGTAGGTATACCTGATGAGAAGGTAGAACTTTCTACATGTTCATCATTCCAAGAAGTCACTAAAGTCAACTTGCGTGGCAAAGTTCTACCTCCTAGGGTAATACCTCTCGATAAGGGTAAACAAGTTATCAGTTCCAGTGAGCATATATCCCCTCCACAAGATGCTCCACCCATGGATATTCTTGTGGAGGACCAAATCAAAGTTGATTATAACATTTTAGCACATCTTAGAAAGTTTCCATCTAAGTTGAGCAAATATGATGCCATTTTCTTATCCAAAGACATGAGGGAATCTCTAGTCAAGGCTTTTCTTGACTTAGAGATATGCTTAGCTTAGCTGATTGCTACTGAAGAGAAGACATACAACTCAAAGGATATCTTGAGAGTTACATTCAGTGATGAAGACTTGCTTCTTGTAATGACCAAGCACAACCACCCTCTTTACATTACAATGGATGTTGGCAGATACAGGATATCAGAAGTTTTGGTTGACTAAGATGCATGGTCAACATTATGAGTTTAAGAACCTTTGTCTACTTGAGGATGGCATCTCTAAACTCCAAAGAGAGAGGATGATGTTGAGAAGATTCAATGAATAAGGCGAGTGGGCTTTAGGATCTATAGTGTTGCCATTAGAGATAGATGACTAGAAGACTGAAGCCAAGTTTCATATCATAGACTCGGATACATCTTTCAATGCTTTGCTTGGGAGACCATGGATACATGAGAATGACACAATTCCATCCTCTCTATATCAGTGCATAAAGTTCATGAGAGGTGAAATTGCATATTGCATCAAAGGAGATATCAAGCCCTTCACAGTTTATGAGGTCAGGATATATGAGGATGCAGACTACTTTCTTTTCCAAAATCAATAAGTCCATTCTGACAAATCTAGTCAAGATCTCCAAAGGGACAAAAAAGAAGAAAAGAAAAGGAAAAAGAATTAAAATAAAGAAAAGAAAAAAGAAAAAGAAAAAGAAAATAAAAGAGAGTGAGACATGGGCTCAAGGGAATATGTAGGGCCTAACATTAGATTCCACCCAGAGTTCATTACTCCATTCGAACATAAGGGTAGGATGACCCACCTCCACCAGGCAAAGGCATCCCCTTGAGGTGGAAAGCCTCTCTATTGGCCGCCCAATAGGAGGTATGTCCCACCACCGTGAGTACACCGCTATCCATAGACTTAGAATCTAGTTCGTGAGGATGAGTCTTATGTGGTTAGCACACTTCTTCTCAATAGATCCTTTCAAGGTGACATTGGAGCATGATAGTGATGAAGACTGGGCTCCAAAGCAAAGCATGAATGTATCCAAGTCAGACATGAGAGGAGTCTGGGAACCTTAGCTCTAACTCCACTTTCCTCTCAAAAAGTTGAGGGTTTGATAGTTAAGGAAGCCTCTAAGTCATCTATAGATGGAAAAATTCAAAGGTTCTTTTTGGGAGTATCATCCTCAAGTCAGGAAGGTGATGTTAAACTTGAGGATGATTCATACAAAGATTTAATGCAATTTCTTTTTGATTAGTATTCATGTTATGTTCTTAGTTTAGCAAAGAATGGATTAATCTCACATACTTGGTCTAAACATAGGTCTGACTACTCTGAAAGGTTATGGGACAACCAAAGTAGGCATCCTCAATCAAGACAAGGACTAGGATTCGATATAGTGAGTCTAATCAATGATGACAATCATTGCCTAGTCATCACCAATCATTTAGAATCTGATAAGTTCTTTTCAAATCATGCTAACTCATATGAGAAGGTGCGTTTAGAAACTTCAGATGATCCAAATGAGTTTGAAGTCAAAGATGCACACCGTGAGTTTGAAGAAGGAGATCGATCAACCATCGACAAAAGCTCAAAGAAATCAACTTAGAAATAAAAGAAGATCTATCGACATACATCGCCTTATTGAATGAAGAAGAAGAAATCAATGACTTAGTTAGGCTATTGACTGAGTTTAAGGACTACTTTGCATGGAGTTCTGAAGAAATTCTCAGTTTATCTCCTGACATAGCAGTCTACGAACTACCAATATAACCTAATGCTAACCCATATCAAGAAAGCTCCTAGATGTATGTGATTAGACATTGAACAACAGGTCATTTCTAAAGTTAAGAAATTGATTGATGTTGGCTTCATTAGGAAAGAAAAATATCCTACATGGTTGGCCAGTGTCATCCTAGTTTAAAAAAAGAATCGCCAAATTCTCATATGCATCGATTTCAAGGATCTAAATAAGGCATGTCAAAAAGATGAGTTCCTACTACCAATCTCAGAACTGATGGCGGACATTGCCTCATCTCATGTAGTCTTCTCTTTCATGGATGAGTCATCTAGCTACAACTAAATTAAGATGACCCATGAGGATGAAAATACTTGTTTTGAAACCATGCAATCTTTGCTATAGGTCATGCCTTCCTTAAAAAAATGCCGGTGTACCAATGGCCATGACTCGGATCTTCAACGAACTCATTCATCATCAAGTTGAATGTTACGTTGATGATCTTGTAGTCAAAAGTAAAGAAAAGGAAGACCATCTCTTTAAATTGAGAGTAGTTTTTGAACAATTAAATAATTTAACCTTAAAATAAATCCCCTGAAGTGTGCATTCGGAGTAGCTTCAAGAAAATTTCTTAGGTTTGTTGTCTGACACTGTGGAATAGAAATCGATTCGGGAAGATCAAAGTGATAATATAAATGCCACCTTCTAAAAGTCTAACTCAACTCAGATCATTTCAAGGGCGGTTGGTATATCTAAGATTCTTCATTTCCAACCTATCAAGAAGGTGTCAACCATTTTCAACAATGTCAAAAGGATGCCAAGTTCAAGTGGGATGATAAGTGTCAACATGCCTTCGAAGACATCAAGCACTACCTGATGATGCCACTAGTTCTAGCAACCCCTATCCTAAGAAAGCAATTGATACTATATACTACTACATTAGATGACTCCCTTGGTGCTTTGTTGACTAAAACTAATGATGAAGGAAAGGAGAATGCACTCTACTATCTCAGTCATCATCTGATCCCTACTGAGGCAAATTACCCACCCATTGAAATGCACTGCCTAGCTTTAATCTTTGCATCCCAAAAGCTATGACACAACATGCTTTCTCATAAGGTGAATCTAATCTCTAGGATCAATCCACTATAATATCTCATGACACGGCTGACACTAGTTGGACGGTTGGCACATTGGTCGATGATTTTATGGTAGTTTGACATCACTTTTCTACCACTGTATGAAAGGACAATCACTAGCAAATTTCTTAACAACACACCCACTTCTTACTGACTCCCGACTCAGTGATGACCTCCCTGATGAACAAATCATGAACTTAGGGGACACTAGCGTTCACTGATGGGAGATATATTTTGATGGTGCGAATTCCTTTCAAAAGGGAGAAGAACCATGATCTACTCTTCCAGGAAAGGCAGGGGTAGGAATAGTTCTCCTAACTCTAGATTGCAATGTGATGAGATTCTCATATCATCTATCCAATCCATGCACCAATAATAAAGCAAAATATGAAGCTCTGATTGCCAGTTTAGAGTTAGCCATTACACTATGCATCCATAATATCAACATCTTTGGAGATTCTCAGTTAAGCATCAACCAAATTGCTGGGTCTTATAAAGTTCTAAAGCTTAAACTCCATCATTACCATAAGTATACTATGGATTTGTTTGGTCAAATCCTTGGGGTTACCATTTATAAGATTTCTCAAGGAGAGAACACAGTAGTAGATGCATTAGCCAAGTTTTCCAAAGAGTTGGCATGTCCGGAAGATGAGTTCATACCAATAAGGGTCCAAAATAGACAAGTCTTATCCCTTGTTGATGCTGAACTCATCAAGAGACTCACTCTTAAGGGGAGGTTTTCATTGCCAAGAGGATGAAGAATTAGATTGGAGGCAACCATTCATGGATTATCTAAATACGAGAAAATTACCTCAAGAGAAGTCACTAGCTCATCAGGTGAAGCAGAGAGTCCTTTCTTATGCTCTCATAGATGGCTCCTTATATCGGTGGCCCTTCGATCATATATTATTACATTATTTGGATAAACACAAGTCTGTAAGATCATGACCGAGGTACACTCAGGTTTATGTGGAGTGCATTAATCTGGTTTAAAGATGAAAGCCAAGATCAAGAGACTATGATATTACTAGCCTTCGATGATTATAGACTGCATGGATGTAGCTAGGAGATGCCACCAATGTCAAGTGCACAGTGTGATCTTACACCAACCACCCAATATTCTACATCTTACATTGGCCTCATGTCCATTTGAGTGTTGGGGTATCGACATAGTGGGTCCAATCGATCCTCCTTCTTCCGAAGGTCGCCGGTTCATTCCAGTTGCCACCGACTTCTTTTTCAAGTGGGCAGAGGCAATCCCACTCAGAGATGTCATAGCTCAGCATGTGCTCCAATTTTTCCATAACCATATTATATATAGGTGAGAGGTGCCTCGATGAATTATATCTGATAATGGTACTGTATTAAGAGCAATAAAATCAACTGCTTTACCTGGAGACACAACATAGATTGGAGATATTCTACCATCCATTACCCAAGTGCAAATGGTTTGGTAGAAGCCTTCAACAAAACTCTCATCTAAATATTAAAGAAGACACTGACAATAAACAACACAGAAGCAGGTTAGTTGCCTGGGCTTACCACACCACATACAGAACTCCAACTTAATCTACCTTATTCTCTTTAGTGTATGGGTCTGAATCAGTCCTACCATTAGAAGTTCAACTCCCATTATTAAGGATAGTTGTGGTAGTCAGATCACAATAATCCATCTAGGATGATTCCCTGCCAATCCCAACCACCCCAAGCCAAGGACACCCATTGGAGCCAAAACTCAAAAATGAGAGGCGATTTTCGGACACATTTGAAACCAAAAAATTAGAGACACAAAAACTCTTCCTTCCACTCTCATTTTCATCCCCTAGAGCTCCCATACCAACCAGCAATCATTCCCACTTCATTTTGGGGTGAAAAATACTAAAACCAAGTAGATTTTGATGAGGAAGTGACAATGATTGGAGAACACATCATTTCTAAGTGAAGGCCTGAAGGTCTAGGCTCATTCCAAGGCTTTTTCCCCTACTCAAAAGTGTGCTCGGATCATCACCGCTGCCGAAAATCATCTTCGATGAGGTAATCTTTAAAAACCCATAATCTGTCTTAGGATTTCTTATTTTTATAACAATTTTCATGTGATTTTAAGATTTTTTTCTTAGAAATACCTCACATTCCTTATTTTATATAATCATAATATGAAATAGAAGTTTTCTAGTGTGAATCATTGTAAAAATGAGCCCATTCAAATCAAATTTTATTTATATTTGGCATTTATTTTTCTCAGTTTTGCCATTTGCCGGCTACAACACACAACAGCTATCTGATCCTATGATTCATGGGATTGGACGGCTCAGATCACGTGTTGATCCTGCATTTCGGCCTATCAGATCATGTGGATTAGATACAGATCATCCGATCCATGATCGGACGGCCAGTCGGGCGGACGCGACGCCGCCAATCCGCATGCATCTAGATCGCATCCATGATCAATAGGAACTAATCACATCTTTTCTTATTCACCGCTGATCACTGCTGTATCAATGCCATGCGCGTGGCATTGCGTGCCACACAAAACTGCTCATTCAATCACGCGGCGTTGTGTGACACTGTGTTTCCCCATCAAAGTCATGCATGATGTTGGCTGGGTTAAGTGGAAAATTAGGGTATTTTGTGATTTTAAAATTATTTAAAACACCTAAAACTTTAAAAATTGATAGAAAATAAAATTAACTAAAAATTGCAGTTAAGGGCTCGTTGGATTTGGCTTTCTGAGAGGAATCTAACAAACCTAAAATCCTTAAATTTTATAAGATATTTTGATCTTAATTTGAGTTTTAGAAAAACTTAAATTTTATTAGTTAAACTAAAAATACACATCAGATTGACATAAAATTCCAGGGATTGAAACTGAAGTTAAAATCTACCAGCCTTAAAAATTTCAACTCAAAATAATTTCTAGATTAAAAAAATATTAAATTTTGAAGTTCATTATTTTAATAAAATAAATTAAGAGTTTTCATGAAAATTATCTCAAATCAATTGAAACTACTAAAAATCATAACTAATTATAAAAAATTCCAAAAAATACAAATAAACATTCATTTTAAAGGTATTTCAAAGGAAAATTTAATAAAATTAATCCCAATTGATCTTGAATAGTAATTAAGACTTAATTTGGTTTAATTAAAAACTTAATTAGCTTAATTACTTCCTAATTACCTAAGTAATTAATCTCAAACTTTCTGAGGTGATTAATGGGATGACCCTGCCACATAATTTTTTTGAGATTTATTGTCTAGTTAATTAGAAAAATTACTTATCTTAGCTCTAATTACTTTCTTAATTAATTAAGTGATTAATTAATATTCTAAATAGCAAGAAAACCATTAATTAACCTTGCTAATCATTGTGGAATTGTGAACGGACATGGGGAATGAGATTGGGACCTCTTTCCCATTCTTTTCCCTAAGTTCATTTCACTTGACTTGAAACTAATTAATTTGGGACTAATTAGTGGTTTAATTCATTAATTAAAATGGCTTAATTAATCAAATTCAAATTATAATTATTGTAGAACTTGTCTAATTAGGTTTCTTGGGTAGTTCTTTAGGTGTTTAATAACCTAAAGCTATTTAAGGAAATTATGGCTAACCTACATGTGTGGGGAAGCCATAAGAGTACTTAGTTAAGTTCCTTAACTTAATTAACCACTAATTGTGAGAAAATTGCATTAGGCATTTTATTTCTTAGGTTCATTACTGATTTAAGTTCCAATTCATGTGCATATCATGTTGGCTCATAATTAATTGGTTAATTACTTTAAGGTAACATAGGCAGGGGTTAATTAATTAATTTAATTTATATCATAACCTAATTAATTCATAAAATCAACCTAATTGCTTTTCATTAAATAAAATTGATTCACACATATGGGAATGGGATTAGGACCAGCAAACCTCTTTCACATTTCACAAATCAAATCAAACATGAAATCAAAAATGTCTTTAAGAAAGTATGATTTATTTTAAATAAGCTTGTTTAATGTGATTGTCCTTAAGAATTAGTTGGTTTGAATGAAATTACATGCTTGTGTTGCTTCATTTCTTTCCTATCATAATTAAAATAGTGTATGCCACTTGTAGTCATGCATTCATTTCTTTCAAATTAATTAAGTAAAATGATTTTCTTTATGTCAAATTTGTAGGTGTTGACTTAATTAAGAATAAGTGTGGCTATTATCACTATTAAATTGCAAACATATTTTTAGAAACTTATTAATGAATAAATACATATATATATTGTGATCTTAGTTATATATACATAGGAAGTGTATGTGAATATAAGCTAAGTGCATGAAGTGAAGTTTCTTTCTTATATTCATATGTTGATTTTCATAAGTAAAAATGTTAGCGCGTATATTAATCTGGACATCCCTGGGATGCACAGATTTAAGTAGCCCTAAGGAGGTTTTTTCCTCACTCCTTTGGTGTAGAACAAATGGCGACGTACTTGCTTGATTTCATTCTTATGCATTTTCAACATTAAAATTTAGGTGGAGCTTTAATTCATTTCCACAAGTAAATCAATCAATTGGATCTAACATTTGTATAGTTTTCATTTCTATAGTTGCTTGCACATTTATATGAATATAAGAGTAGTGGATATCTTAGTTTGGACATCCCATGGATGCACGGCTTTAAGTAGCCCTAAGTAGGTTCCTACCTCACTCCCTTGGTGCGAAATAATGGCATCGTACCTACTTAAAATTTATATATATGTGTATGTGTGATACAACTAGTAGATGAAAACCAAAATTTAATCAAATCAATTCTACTTTTGCATGATTCCCATTCTTATAGTTGCTTATTCATCCATATGTATTTGAGGATAGCATGTATATTAGTATGGACATCCTAAGGATGCTCATTTAAGTAGTCCTAAAGAGGTTCCTACCTCACTCCTTTGGTGCAGAATAATGGCGATGTACTTGCTTAAAACTCTTATACATTTGAATGCGTATTTAACTAATAAATAAAAATCCTATTTTTCTATTAAGAAGATATGCATTCATATTTTGTTCAAGTGGTGCAAGGTTTTCTATTCTTATAGTTGTGTATACATCCATAGATATTTAAGATAAGTGAGTATATTAATCTAGACATCCTAGGGATGCACGACTTTAAGTAGCCCTAAGGGGGTTCCTACCTCACTTCCTTGGTGCAGAACAATGGCAACGTACTTGCTTAAAACTTTTATACATTTGAATGTGTATTTAGCTAATGAATGAAAACCCCAATTTTCTTATTAAAAATACATGCATTCATATTTTGTTCAAGTGGTTAGATTGATTAGTCATAAGGTTTAGAGGTTTTTCTTATGCCTTTGTATAAGAATTTAGATTGAGCTTTAAATTAATATGGCAAAATGATTCAACAAAATGTAACATCAACTCCAACTACATTTGCTTACATTCATCATTTAAGTGTGCTAAGATATAAATTACATGTATAGGTATGTTTAGGACTTAATCATATGCATGCCATATATATGATGGAAAGAAATAAACAAACATGTATCATGTGATGGTACTTCATTTCAATTATCTTGAGATGCCTTTCTCATTAAATGAGTGTACTTAAAGTGAACCTAAGCCTAGGACTAATTAAAATATATAATAAGGCATTCACTAGAGAATTGTTTTATTAATTGGCTTTAAAAGGACTTAAGGTAGGGAAAAGAGAGAGATGCTCTCTTTCCTTCTCTTTATAATATTTAGTTATTTTGTGTAGGTCAAATGAAACAAAAGAAAACATTATGTAAAAATTTATAAATCAATTACACCTTTAAACACCCTTTATAATTAAATATCCTTTATACTTAGGAAACTATAACTTTAAAGCCTAGTTAGGACATACCACACAAGCCTTCATACAGACACATTAGAATTAAGTCATGACTTCTAGCTTTATGTTAGGGCGGTGCATGGTTTGATGTATGTTTTATTTTGTGATACAATATTTTAGATTAGATGTTATGGTGTATGTTTTGTAGGCTGGATGTTAGGCCGTGATTAGCCTAATTATATTTTCTATATGAGATTGTGCTTAAGGAGAGCTTCAAATAAATATAAATGCTCTCTTTTGTAGGTTTCTTAACCCCTAAGAATAATCTAAATTAGGATAAGTGGACTTGGTTACCCATGTGCAGGATGCTAAGTCCAAATTATATATATTACTGCTTGGGTTGTATGGTGTGTTTAGCTAGCTTTTGTTTTGCAAGTGTAGCTAGATTTACTTTTCTTATCTTTAATGTAATTATGCATTAGGAATTAGAATTAGTGTTATGGGAGATTAAGATGAGCAGTGGCTAAAAGGCTTTATCCTGGGAGGCCCTGTGATGCCTTTGAAGCAAGTACATCCAAATCAAGTCAAAGTAGGAAAGAAGTAAAGAATAAAGAATGAAGAATGAAGAATGAAGACCCCATAGCATTTATCATTTGTAATTGTAATTATTCTTTTGTAATCCGGGTTGTATAAAGGTAGAGCCCGGCTACCCATTTTTCTTTTCGGGTTGTACGGTGGCACCCAACTGCACTGACCTTTTATTCTTTTACGGTAGCTATGAAAAATATTTGATGTTATGTTTAGCTTGTGCATTAGAAATGGCATGCCTCTTCATAGTTTCTTTATGATGGGTGTTTGTTGTATGACCTGGATACTATTAGGCTCTAAGAGAAAAAAAAATTTTTGCCCAACTATAACTCATAATTAAATTTCTAAATAACTCATAACCTTGCATAATGCCTAGAATATAATCAAGATAATTAAATGATTTAGCAACACCTTTGTTGAATGGTTGAATGTTTCACAACATGCATATCATATTATTTCACTCTTGAAAATAGGGGATTTCCATCCTTGCATAATAGGGGAAGGCTTGACCTTTGAGGGCCTCCTCTGTGTTGGAAAACACTCCTTTCTCGCTGATTTAGCCAAAATTTACCTCATCATGCATGTAGGCATCAATGTCCTAAAGCCTTTATCAAAATGAAGTGTCAAAATGAACTAAAATTTGAAAATATTTGCATTAGACTAAGTTATAAACTCATACCACTCATGCTCTAGTCTCTTAGGGAGTGGGTTTAAGAATTTAGTTTCTTTCTAAATAAATAACTACCCTAGTCATCTTGCAATATGTAAGACTTGGCCACATGGATTTAAAATTATGGGAGGAGTTAGCTGACTTTCACTCCAGGTGGTTATAAGTTCAGCAGTCAAGTGGTTTACCCTCTCTTGTGGAGGTAAACAATATACCCATTTTCATCTTAGATTTAAGACGTGCTTTGGCCCTTGCTAAAGCTCCATAGGATCTGAGGTTGATGTTTCTCTAGGCTACAAGCATAAATCTAACCTCTTAGCATTTCTACAATCTTGTATTGTGGGATTATATGTCCTAGCTTTCTAATAAACTTCAATTCAGATACATAATTCTCCTCAATTTTAAAAATATAAAGCCCAACTATATGGTAGATTGGGATGCTTACTAGGTTTGCTAGTATCATAAGCATTCCCTACTCATCTCCTTTAGCTTCGATAATAAGTCTCTCCTTTTGATTTGTCCCATTTGATTTTCTAAATATAACCAATTTATTGATAGCCCTATCTTTGAAATCTTTGGAGATAACAATTGCTTACTTTAATCAAGAGTATGCCTAAGGGACTCACCTCCCTTAGCATATAATTAACTATAGGGGCTTGCCCCCATAAGGAACTTTAGAGTCTAGTTTAAATAACCATACTTTATTCATCCATGTAAAGTAGGAAAAAAATCTCTGGTATATTCGAAGATCCATCATGCCTTAGGAGTCCTTATTAAGTGATTATGTCCATTGTAGGGTGATGATTTATATCTTTTGAGATAGTGCATCATTCCTCAATTTCATACCCGATCACTTCAATAAGTACACCCTAAGATCTACATGGTGTCCCATCAATTCAAAAATAAACACCATAATGCTTAATTGGCATCTTAGTATCAAAGTATTTTTTATGTTCTCCTATTTAGAATTCTAAAAGAACTGTTCCTTTTGAACTATTACATTTGGCTTCCATATTTAGCAATATTAAAATTAAACTTTGAAATTTATAGAGAAAAAAGTCTAATTTATTTAATCAAAACTTTCATCAGGAGAGTCTTCCTTTCTTAAGATATAATTAATTATAAGGGTTTGCCCCTATAGAAAATTAAGAATTTGATTTAAAATAAATTATGTTCTACTTTATTAATTTAGTTTAAAGGAAGAATAGTATATGTAGACCCATCAATCTTAAGAGTCCTTATTAAGGGATTTAGTCCATTATAAGATGATTTTTTTTTCATCCTTGAGATGGTATATTATTCTTTAATATCATATTTAATCACCTAAATAAGAATCCCCTAAGATCTGCATGGTGTCCAATTAAAAACTCTATAAGTAGTTAGAAAAAAGCCATGAAATAATTTAACATGATTCATTACCCATCTTAGAACTTTTTGACTTCCATAAAACATTTAATGTGCTCTCTGATGCTTCAAGGGTCTGAATTTTGAAGAATATTAAGCAAGGACTTTTTTTAATGGTAAGTTGAATGATGCATGTAGTCTACATATGATAGAAAATTCTATGCCATCATTGAAATTTTAAAATTGTGGAGATATTTTTTATTTCATTGTAAGTTTATCCTTCATGTAAACTATATTTCTTTAAAGTTAATAAATATCCAAAAAATTTAATCATGTATATATGGGTGGAGTATCTCTAAGATTTTTTTATCTTAAATATGAAAATGTTGGAAATAAAACAAAGCTAGTGGTTGCATCATTTAGAGTTCTTCGCATAGTCACTTCTTCATCATTTTAAATTCTAGATTGAATGTTTTAAAGATAACTAAGGGATTTATTTTGATTTCATCAAATATATTTATATCATGAGTTCAAAGTTATGTCATTTAATAGCTCCTTCAAGGATATTAATGGATATCTTTGTAAGAAAAAGAGGTCATGCATTGCTAGGGCATCTATGAAAGAGATTCGTATTTTAAAGGTTCATTTTATCTAAATAGTAGGATATATTGTAAAAACTCAGAACTATAAATTTATGCAAACTTAGGTTCTTCTAGCCATCATTAAATATGGGTGTTGTGCTAATATTGATTTAATGCATGCATGCCAATAGGCTTAAGGTGTAAAATAGTGATCTTGGAAGTATATTGCTTTGCCCATTCCCTGTAAAACTAGAGAGGACATATATATGGACTTTATCTTAAGCCTTTATGTGACTCCTAGAGGAAATGATAGTGTCTTTGTGATTGTTGATAAATTTTTAAAAATATCTTACTTCTTACCTTGCTGAAAATTAGAAGATGCATCACATATAACAAGGATTGTCATTAAGAAAATTATGTGATTGCATGAAATTCCATCTACCATAGTTTCTAACAAGAATTTTAATTTTATATTCTATTTTTACTATCATAGTAGAAATTAATAGTTATTAAGCTAAAAACATTATGGATGGTCAAACTGAGGTGATTAATAAGATTTTAAGAAATCATTAAGATGTTTAGTTGGAAAGAGCCTGTGAAATTTTGATCTATACTTACCTACAAAAATAATTAAATATAATAAAACTATTTTTAGAACCACCTATAAAACACCTTTTAAAATAATCAATATATAGTCTAAAAATCCTATTAATTTAACTAACATGCTTTTATGCATTTGAGATTCAACATATATTTTTGCATGATTTCCATAACCTTCATGAAGATGCAAAATGAATAAATAAATAAATAATTGAAAGTAAATAATGCTAAGTGTTATGAACAAATAAATAAGATTAAAATCTTTAAGAAATATAAGCACATATTAATACATATATGAATAGAGAAATATCATTCAACCGAACATAAAAAGTTATAAGTAGAAGCATTGTAGGACTTTCAAGATTATTAAAAAATTAGGCTCTAATGCTTATGTCCTCGAATTTCCACTTGATATTTTATTGGTCATGTTTTCAATGTGGAGGATTTAATATCAATTAAAGAAGTTACATAATTTGTATATTTGTAGGATAACACTTTTACAAAAAGAGATGAATATCATTTTCAAGTACCTATCCCCTACTTATTTAAGGTTATGTATATTAACATTGATAAAGAACCAATCTAGAGAGATGAAGTATTCAAGTTCCTTGATAGATGAAATAATAAGCCACCAAGTGAGGATATTTGGATGACTAAATGCCTATTTGGGACAGCAATAACGGTATGAAAACATAATGGTGGAGTTGTTTTAGAAGCAGCTAAGAGGGTATTACAAGTTTTTATTTTATTTTTAAAAAGTCAGATCATAGCTTTCTAGTAGCCACTATACTCTGCCAAGTCAGGTTAAAAAAATAGCTTTCCTATGACAACTTTTTTCAAAATGCAACTAAAATTAGTTTATCAAACATCTCTACAATGTGGTGCAGACTACACTATACTGCTGAAAAATCCTATTAATTTTGGCCAACATATTTTATTATGCATTTTAAGATTCAACATATGTATTTTTCACATGATTTCCATAACCTTCATGAAGATGCAAAAAAATAATTAAAATAAATAATGCTAAGCATTACAAATAAATAAATAAGAATAAAATCTTTATGAAATGTAATGTAGTTGAGAACAACATAATACACATCTTAATAGAGAGATATCATTCCACCAAATATAAAAAGTTATAAGTAGAAGCATGTGGGCCTTTCAAGATTATTAAGAAAATTTGGTTCTAATGCTTATGTGCTTGAATTTCCTCTTAATATTTTATTAGTCATGTTTTTAATATGAAAGTATAGTGTTTATTTTCAAATGGGTCATATGGATTCCATGCAGATCATAGGGGGAATTGTGGTGTTTATTTTTGGATTCGTGTTGGTTTGATTTCTAAGTTTTTTTAGGGGGGACACCACACAGATTTGAGGCTTTACTTATTAGGGTATTGGGTATGACATTAAGAAATAGTATATTATCTCGAGAGATAGAGGCACTACCCTATAATGGACCTAATCACCTAGTAAGGACTTTTATGGTATGATGGGTCTTCAAATTTACTAGAGATTTTCCCCTACTTTATATGGATGAATAAAGTAGGGCTTATTTAAACCAATTCATGAAGTTCCCTATGAGGGCAAGCCCCCATAGTTAATTACATCTTAAGAAGTGAATTTCTTAAGAATACTCTCAATTAAAGTAGGTGATTATTGTCTCCAAAGAATTCAAAGATAGGACTATCAATAAATTAGTTGTATTTGGAAAATTAAATGGGATAGATCGAAAGGAGAGATTTATTATCAAAGCCAAAAAGTAATAAGTAGGGGATGCTCATGATACTAGGAGGCCTAGTGTGCATCCTAAACTATCCTATAATTAGGCTTTATATTTTTGAAATTGAAGAGGGTTTATATGTTTAAGTTGACATTTTATTAGAGATCTAGGACTTATGATTTCATAATATAAATTGTGGAAATGCCTAAGAGGTGAGGATTTATGCTAGTAGCCCCATAAGGAATAATAACCTCAAATCCTAAATCTAGAGAGCTTCGGTGAGGGCCAAGGCATGACTGAAATCTAAGGCAACATGGGTATATTGTTTACCTCCATAAGAGAGAGTAAACCACCCGACTGTTGGACTTATTATCGTCTGGAGTGGCAACCAACTAACTCCTCCTATGCTTCAAATCTATGTAGGCAAGTCTTATGCTTTGCAAGATGGCTAGGTTGTTATTATTTAGGAAAGAAACTAAGTCCTTAAATTCACTCCCTAAGAGACTAGAGCATGAAGGGCATGAATAATGACTTAATCTAATGCAAATTTTATCAAGTTTTATTTGATTTTGGACTCTTTATTTTGACACAGGCTATAGGATTTTATATACCTAAATGCATGCAAAATTGATTTTGGGCCAAATCAAAAGAGAAAGAGGTGTCTTTCTATCAAAGGCTATGATAGGTTAAGCTTTTATTATCTGACAAAGATGGAAGCTCTCTCTTAGCAAGAGTGGAAAAATGCATGATGTTACATACAACATCTAGCTAAGTGGTTTATAAATCTTTTATTATCTTGATTTAATGATAAGGCTTTTTTGTGGTTATAAGTTATTTTAAAGAATTTAGTTATGAGTTATTAATTTGGGTAGAAAGGTTAATTTTTATCCTAGAACCTAATCACATCCAAGCCATACAACAATCACCAATCATAAATAAACTATTAAGAGATATACTTTTTCTGATGCACAAGCTAAACAAAATATCAAATAATTTTATAAAGCTATTGCAAAAGAATAAAAGGCCGATGTGATCGATGCCAGTGCACAACTCAAAAAAAGAAATGTGGGTAGCCGAGCTCTACTCATATAACCCAAGCAGCTATATGAATAATTTGGACATAGCACTCCACACATGGGTAACCAAGTCTACCTATCTTAACTTGGGATATGCTTAGGGGCTAAGCAACCTGCACAACAAATGTATTTATATTTTTATTACAGCAACCACTTAAGCATAACCCCTTGTAGAAAATATGATTAGGCTAATATCAGCTTAACAACCATACAAGGCACATACGCCCTAATCATCCAGTCTACAACATTACATCACAAAATAAGCATACATCAAACCATACATAGCCCTAACATAAAGCTAGTAGTGATGGCTTAATCTAATGTGTGTGTGTTAAGGCTTGTGTGGTATATCCTAGCTAAGCTTTAGGGTTGTAATTTGCTAAGTGTAAGAGGTTTAATTTATAAAGGGGTGATTTCTCTTTAGGTGATTAATTGGTTTGAAGATTTTACTTAATATTTTCTTTTTTTTGATATGACCCACACTTAGGAACTAAGTGTTATAACAAGAAGAAAGAGAGGAGACCCCTCTTTCATCCCTACCTTAAGTCATTTCTAAGGTAAGTTAATTAGCTAAGTTCTCTTTAATGAATGGTTTATTATGTGTTTTGATTAATCCTAAATTTAGGTTTACATTAAATATACTCATTCAATAAAAGAGGCATATTAATGTTAGTTGGAATGGATTACTACCACATAGCACATGTTCATTCATTTCCTTCCATCATGTATATCATGCATATGAGTAAATTCTAAACATAGCTATACATGCAATTTATATTTTTAAGAATACTCTCACTTGGCTGTTATTTTTTTTGCTCAAATTGAGGGGGTACTCCCTCAGTTGCTCATGATGGATGGACGACCATGTGCACATGATTTACACTGGCTTGCCGTCATTCGGTTGTCAAACTTGTCTCCATCATGCTCAGGTTGCACTCCAGAGATGGGAGGAGTGATGGGAGGCTATCATGGATCCATTGTGCAAGGGTTGTAAGGGCTTGGATCTAATGGGTGCTCAGTTTGGGTTGGAGGTGAGTCAACTCACCTCCCAAAGGTCCTTGGCAGACCTAGGGTGGGTTAGATGGGCTAGGTGGGTCAGTAGAAAGTTCAATTGAGTGCTAAGGGGCTACCATGCAAATGGGAGAGTTGACTTGGCTGGGATCCATTAGTTTTGAAGTTTAAATCCTATGGTTTGATGGCTAATCCCCTTGGTGGGGCCCACTTAATTTTTTGGGAGGTCTTGGGCTAACCTAGGGTGAGTTTAAGTTGAGTTAGATCAGCCCACAAGATTCCATAAATTGGATTTGAGTGGTTTGACTTAGATTCGTCAAATGGGTTCAATTTGAACTAGGTTGAGTTGGGTTGACCAATTGGTCAAATTGGGCAAAACCAAGGATTAGGTTAGGTTCATATGATGGTTTGGGATGTTTTAGTTCAGTTTGTTTGGCCTAGGTTTGAATTTGACTCATTTGGATTCAAAAGGGTCAAATTGGACAAGTTGATCAATTTGACTAAATTGGGTTGGGCTAAGTGTTGAGTCAAGTTCAATTGGTCAATTAAAAATAATTGTAGGCTTAGGGTTGGTTTAATTTGGATTTAATTTGAATTTTGGACAATTTGACCCTTTAGATCAATTTGTCCTAGGTTGGATCAAGTTGACCAATTGGTCAACTTGGGCTCAATTATGGCTTTGGCCAAGTTTAATAAGTGATTTGGGATGAACTTGAGCCATTGATTGCAATCAATTTGGATTAAATTATGATTTGACCCATTTTGGATTTTTAGGCCAATTTAGGTCAACTTAGGTCAAATGGCCAATTGGGCTTGGTTTGGCTCAATTCGATGCAATTGATCACCCTATGATGATTGTTAATCATGATTGAAGGTTTATATGGGGTTGGTTCAATCCAATTTGGTTGGATTAGAACTTGGCTTAAAAGGGTCTTTTTGGTCATTTTAGGTCAAGTGGACCTAAATGGGTCAATTGGCTTGATCATGGCTTGATTCAAGTTTTATTGAACTCATACATGAGCCTAGGATTGAAATATAAATCCAATTGCAAGTGGTTTGGAGCCATATGGATTTTGGTTCATATGATAATTTCAAGTTAAAAGGGTTAACATGGACTTGACCTGGGGTTGTTTTGATAATCATTGTTTATGTTTAGTTTTGGGTCAACGATTGTAGGAATGATTGAATCATGAAGAAATCCATGAGTTTTGGGTTGATTTGGGTGTCATTTAGCCATGTTCAAGAATTTGGCTAAAAAGGCTAAAATTGGAAATTTGATTTGATTTGGGTTTGTTTATAGTCATTTGGATTTATATTTTATTTATATTTATGAATATAAATGAAGATATAAATGTTATGAGAAAATCATTTGAGTTTGGAGTGATTTAGAAGCAATTTTTACCAAGTTCATGAATATAGGTCAAAAAGGCTAAATTGGGTTTTGATTTGGTTTGATTTATTTTCATTTAGTTTTGGTGGTTTGAACTAGGATTTCATTTAAATTTATGAATATAAATGAATGAATGATTGACTTACAGAGAAATCAATCAATTTTAGGTTAATTTGGATCAAGATTTGGCTAAGCATATGAAGGTGGTCCGCGTGCTTAAGAAGGGATTTTGGGGTTTAAATTTGGTTGGATTTATTTTCATTTGGTTTTGGTGGTTTGAACTTGGATTTCATTTATATTTGTGAATATAAATGAATGAGTGATTGGTTGATTGATGAGTCAATCAAGTTCTATTTGGTTTGAAGGAGTTTTGGCTAATTATATGAAGGTGGTTCATATGACTTAGAAAGAGATTTTGGAATTTGGAATTAATTATGGGTTTCAATCATTTGGAGTGGATTTGGATACTTGAATTAGGTTTGATTTAGAATCTTTGGTTTCAATTGATCTTTGAGTAAATCAATTGAATTTGTATTTGATTTAGATTTGATTAAGGCTAAGTCAATAAAGTGAAATCAAAGGGCTTAGGAAAGATTTTGGAACTTGAATTTGGTCATTGAGAAAATCAATTGAGTTTGGAATTGATTTGTGATCTTGGGTTTTAATTTGAGGTTGAATTTGGTAATTAAGAAAATCAATTGAATTGGTTTGGAGGAAGGAAGCAAGGATAGGGTTTAGGCTATGGGGTAGTAAGTCCTCCTAAATCCCTAAGGCACAACCTATTCCCTTGGCTAACTCTTCTAAGTCTCTAGGGTTAGGTTAAGTGTTCACCTAATCACTAGAAGTGTCTTAAGACTAAGAAACTCTTAGTGTATATAAGAGGCCTAGATCTATGATGAGGAAGTTGAGAGCTCACTCCAAAAATGAGTTGAACAAAGGGCATTTAATAGGTGTGGTGTAACTGGCAAGGTGCACTGCAGCTATTGGTGTTGACCAAAATGATCAACAACGTCCAAAGGAATGTAAGCACTAACAAAATGATCTACTCCTGAACCCGAGGTGTAGAAGGAATCAAGATCTTAGTGCAATGTAACTCGCTTATGCCAAGGGAATAAGGGACAAAGAAGGGATCCACTGAGGGATCGAGCTAGTGAACCTTCCACTAGGGAAGCATGTCTAAGTTTTCCATAGAGGATAAGAATTTTAGTTGTTTGAAATGATTTGGGAAGAAAGGATCCACTGGGGATCAATATTTGATGAGATTTCTCTCAAGCATGCACTTGCTGGGGAGTGCAGTTTGAATTGGATTTGATTGACTCCACTGAGGAGGGTGAGATGACTTATGTCTCGCTGCGGAGAAGTTGGTTGATCTTTTATTTAAAATTTAAATTTCGAGATGAACCCTGTAAGTTTGTGATGCATCGCATTGGAAAGAGGCTATGTCAGCCTTGGCCTCTCTCAGATTTACCGATCCAAAGGGGTAGTCCACCCACATGGTAGAACTATCTGACCTAAGGGGTTGCCTTTTGGTGTACAATGATTATTCTAAAGAGAAAGCGTAGCATACTTGCATCTCCAAAAGCAAGGGACAATCGTTGGGGTGATCTGTTGGATACAACAAATCAAACTCGACCTAGGATGACTACTGAATGAATGCCTCTAGGGGACATATATCAACTCGGAAGTAGTCAAGATAGTGTCATTTGATTGAATTGTATTTATTTTAATTTTACTTATTTTAATTTGATGGATCACATCGGTGTGTGATGGATCTACTAAGAAGGGGCTAATATCAGCCTATACCTATCTTAAATTTACAAATTCAAAGGGATAGTCTACCCGCCGTGGGGTAGAGCTAACCAACCAAAGGGGTGCCTTTCGGTGTGCAATGGTCAAGTTAAGAAGAAAGCGCGGGGACCTACATCCTCCTAAATAAGGAATCACCGGGATGATCGGTTGCTTGTGTAACAAATCGAACCTAACTTGAGGCTGCCTATCAGTTTGCAATGGTCATGCTAGAAAAAATGTGTAATAGACTTATATCTTTCAAATCAAATATGATCGTCGGGGTGACTCATTAGTGGCACAACAAGTTGAACCCGAACAATGGGCGACTTTTGAGAGAGTGATGACCCGGGAAATTATCTCAAGTTAAAGTAGTTAGGCAATTCCTATAGGTAGTTTTGCTAACACTGCCCTAAAGATAGGATGTTTGTTTGGGAAAGGGGTCACTGGGGGCTTGAATTCCTAATCCATAAGCAAAAATATATTTTGTTTATTTTATGTTTTCACGGACCCTGTTAGTGTGCAAGGGACCACAATAAAAGAAGCTTAAATTAACCCAGTTTTATCTCAAACTTACTGGACCAAGGGAGAGTCTGCATATCTGCAAGATAAACTCTCCAACCATAGGGGTGGATACTAGGAAAGGGGGATTATCTAATCTAAAAGTAACCGAGGTAGTGTCTAAATAGAGTCACTAAGGACATGATCCATATAGAGTTCCCACAGGAGAGGTGCCGCTAGGGGCATTATACAAAACCCTGTAAAAGAAAGCCTGTAGGTATTGGTGGCCAACCCAAGGAGAAAGTGAGGGGATTCACATCTTCCAAGAGTGGTGTATCCACTAGGTGGGTCATCATCAGCATGCCGATAACCAACCAACCTAAGGTGCCTGTCAATTTGCGCAATCAGTCTAGAAAGAAGGTGTGTAGTCTTAGATATCCCTAACGCAGAACTGATTGCCAGGATAGTCTATCTTCAGCTCGATAGGGGCTATCTGACCTAGGGCGACTATTAAGCGAGGAGTCATGTGTAAGGACTAGACCCAAGTTTGAAGTAGTCAAAAGGAAAGGAGCCACTGGGAGACTTATCCTAAATCTCAAATATACTTGACCTAGTCAGTGCATGATGGCTAGTTTAAGAAGAAAGCATGTAGCCTTACATCTTCTTAAACGAAATCAACATGGGGTAGCCTACCAACTGCACAGTAAGACCTACCAAACTAATAAGGCACTCATTGGTTTGTAGTGGTCAAGTCAGGAAGAAAGCGTGGGGACTCACATCTACCAGACAAGTGACCACTAGGGTGACACACTAATGAGATAGCATATCAACCCGACCTAGAGCAGTTAATGAGTGAGTGCCACGTGGGCTTGCTCCAACATCAAAGTAGCTCGAGATAGAAGATATGTGTTTGTTTATGTTATGAAAGAAGGGATAGGATGTCACTTGGGTTCTCTTATACCTATACTAAACTCATAGAAGAGTGGGTAAAATGGTGCCACAAGGGCAAAGTGACTCCACCAAGAAAGGATGCCCCTTGGATTCTCTTACACCAAACTTAGCAGTACTAGTCAAAATAAGATGCCTCTTGGGTTCTCTTACACCTATCCTAGTAGCACTGGAGGATATGTGTAGTTTGTGTTTGTGTTATGGAAGGATAGAAAACCTCATGGATTCTCTTACACCTATCCTAAACACACCGTGGCAGATTCGCAAGCCAAAGAATTTCTAACCCACAAGAGATGGGATTTGATATGAAAAGAAATTTTATTGATGATTATTTTCAAACAAGATTTTATAGGTAATATTTATTTAGGTAGAGCTCGTGATTGGAAGCATAGGGCACTCTCCCTTACAGTTCATAAGTTGATAAGATCCTCCTTGGTAGGCCTTCTCTATGGTGAAAGGGTCTTCCCAAGTGGGTTCAAACTTGCATCTCATCTTTTAATGGGAAGCAATTAGTCTCCTTAGAACTAAAACAAGCTCTCCAGCTTGAAAAACTCTGGGATGGACCAACTTATTATGAGCTTGAATCATATTGGCTTTGTACAACCTGAGGTTCTAGCATGCCCAAAGGCATCTCTCCTCCAAACCTTTGAGCTCTTCTAACCGCAACCTGGCATTCTGCTCTATAGTAATCTTGCTACCCACAACTATTCTTAGTGACATAAGTTGGACTTATAATGGTAAAATAGCTTTGGACCCATACACTAAGAAGAATGGGATAGATTGAGTTAGAGTTCTATATCTAGTGTGGTAGGCCCACAAGGCTTCAACTAACTGCACATGCCACAGTCATTTATTGTCATTGAGTATTTTCTTCAGTATTTAGATGAGAGTTTTATTGAATGCTTCTGCAAGACCATTTTCCCTCGGATAGTAGATGGTAGAGTATCTCCAATCTGTGCTGTGTCTCTGAGCAAAGCTATTGATTTTAGTGCTATTGAATGCAATACCATTATCAGATATAATTTGTTGAGGTGCCCCGAACCTATATACTATATAATTCTTGAAAAATTGGAGCACATACTGAGCTATGACCTCTCTAAGTGGGATTACCTCTACCCACTTGGAAAAGTAGTCAGTAGCAGCTAGAATGAACCGATAACCCTTGGAAGAAGGAGGATCGATCAGACCCACTATGTCAGTGCTCCAACACTTAAATGGCCATGAGGCCAATATAGGATGTAGAATGTTGGGTGATTGATGCAGGACCACACGTGCACTTGACATTGGTGGCATCTCCTAGCTACATTCATGCAGTCTATGATTATCAAAGGCTAGTATCTTAGTCTCTTGATCTTGGCTTTCATCTTTGGACCGGATTGATGAGCTTTGCATAATCCTAAATGTATCTCGATCATGATTTATGGGGTTTGTGTTTGACTAAACAATGTAATCACATATGATCGAAGGACCACCAACACAAGGTGCCATCTGACTCATCGTCCTTTTTGGCAATGGCAACCCCCCTCCCCCACCCCCCCCCCCCTTCAACAGAGAGTCTCTCAATGAGTTTTGCATTAATAAGGGATAATACTTATCTATTTTGGACCCTTATTAGAATGGACTCATCTTTTGGATATGCCAACTCCTTGGAAAGCTTGGCCAATGCATCTACTACTACATTTTCTCCTTGGGGGATCTTGTAGATAGTGACCTCTGGGATTTGAGCCAATAACTCCATGGTATACTTTTGGTAATGATGGAGCTTAGGCTTAAGAACCTTGTAGGACCCAACAATTTGGTTGATGACTAGTTGAGAATCCCCTTACAAGTTGATGCTCTAGACACATAATGTAATGACTAACTCTAGACTGGCAATCATAGCCTCATATTCGGCTTCGTTGTTGGTGCATGGGTTGGACAGATGATATGATAATCTCATCACATCACGATTTGGAGCCAAAAAAACTATTCCTACCCCTACCATCCCCGGAAGAGTAGATCTTAGTTCTTCTTCTTTTTGAAAGGAAGCTGCACCGTCAAAAATTATCTCCCAACGGTGAATGCTAGTGTCCCCTAAGTTCATGATTTGCTCATTGGGGAGGTCATTACTAAGTGGGCAATCAGCAAAAAGTGGGTGTGCTGCTAAGAAATTTGGTAGTGCCTGACCTTTCACTACACTAAGGGGTATGAATATGATATTAAACCAATAAAATTATGGACCATCATACCAATCGCCCAGATAACATTGGCCATGTAATGAGATATTATAGTGGATTGATCCTAGAGATTAAATTCACCATATAAGAAAGCATGTAATGTCGTAGCTTTTGGGATGCAAAGATTAAAGCTAAGCAATGCTTCACGGTAGGTGGGTAGTTTTTCTCAGCAGGGATCAGATGATGACTGAGATAGTATAGAGCATTTTCTTCCCTTCGTTGTTAGTTTGAGACAACAAAGCACCAAGGGAGTCATCTAATATAGTGGTGTAGTGGATCAATGGCTTGCCTGGGATAGAGCTACTAGAACCATCATCTGGTAGTGCTTGATTTCTTCAAAGGCATGCTAGCACTTATCATCTCACTTAAACTTGGTATTTTTTTTGACAAGTGTTGAGAATGGCTAGCATCTTCCTGATAGGATGGAAATGAAGCATCTTAGATATGCCAACCACCCTTAAAATTATCTGAGTTGAGTTAGAGTTTTAGGAGGTGGCATTTCCAAGATAGCCTTGATCTTCTCTGGATCAATTTCTATTCCCCGATGTCGGACAACAAACCCAAGGAATTTCACTGTAGCTACTCTAAATGCACACTTTAGGGGATTCATTTTAAGGTTAAATTATCTTAACCATTCAAAAACTACTCTCAAGTCAAAAAGGTGGTCTTCTTTTTCTTTATGCTTGACTATGAGATCATCAACATACCTTTCAACTTGATGATGAATGAGTTCATTGAAGATCTGAGTCATGGCTCACTAGTATGTACCATCGACATTTTTAAGGTTGAAAGGCATGACCTTATAACAATAGATTCTGATCGGGGTTCAAAAAGTAGTGTTTATTTCATCCTCAGGGGCCATCTTGATTTGGTTGTAGCCAGATGACCCATCCATAAAGGAGAATACTGCATGAGATGAGGCAATGTACACCATTAATTATGGTATAAGAATTAGAAATTCATCCTTAGGACATGCCTTATTCAGATCAGTAAAATCAACACATATGTGAATTTGGCCTTTCTTTTTCTTAACTGGGATGACACTGGCCAACCAGGTAGGATATTTTTCTTCTCTGATAAAGCTAGCATTGACCAGTTTCTTGATTTCAAAAATGACCTGCTACTCAATTTCTAATAGCATGCATCTAGGAGCTTGCTTGATAGGGTTAGCATTATGATCTATTGCTAGCTTATGGACTGCTATGTTAGAAGATAAACTAGACATTTCTTCATAACTCCATGCAAAGCAATCCTTAAACTCAGTAAATAGCCTAACTAAGTCATTGGTTTCTTCTTCATTCAGAAGGGAGGTGATGTATGTTAGGCGTTGATCTTCTTTTATTCCCAAGTTGATTTCTTTGAGTTCATCAATAGTTGATCTAATTTCCTCCTCAAACTCTTGTGGTACATCTTTGACTTCAAGATCATTTGGGTCATCTGAAGTTTCTAAACACACCTCCTCATAAGAGTTAGCATGATTTGAAAGAATCTATCAAACTCTAAAGGATTGGTGATGACTAGGCAATGGTTATCGTCATTGACTGGACCCATTGTGTTGAATCCTAGTCTTTATCTTGATTGAGAATATCTACTTTGGTTGTCTCATAACCTTTCAAAGTAATTTGACCTGTGTTCAGACCAAGTATGTGGGATTAATCCTTTCTTAGCTAAGTTTAGAACACAAGGAATACCAATAAAAAGGTAATTATATTAAATATTTGTAAGAATCATCCTCAAGTTCTACATTAGCTTCCTAACTTGAGGAAGGAGCACCCAAAAAAAATCTCTTTGGTTTGATGTTTGTGGAAGACTTGGTGGCCTCTTTAATTACCAAACCTTCAAATTTCTCGGAAGAAAGTGAGGTTAGAGCTAAAGTTCCCAATTGCTGCCTAACTGTTCTACATAAAGACAATTTAAATACATTCATTCTTTGCTTGGAGGCCTGGTCTTCCTCACTTCTTAGGTCAAATGTCTCCTTCAAATGGACCCACTGATAGAGGTTAGTTGGTGTGTTAACCACATGAGACTCATCCTCCGAACTGGACTCCAAGTCTATGTGGATAGTGGGGGTACTCCTATGAGCTGGAACGTAGCTCCTATTGGTTGGCCACTAGCAAGGAGGTCTTCCACCTCTAGAACTACCTCTAGATCTTCCTTTGCCTCTGCCTAGTGGAGGTCGACTCATCCTACCCATGTGCTCATATGGAGGAACAAGCTGTGGGCAGAATCTAACATCTGGCTCTACTTCTTCCTTGGTGTCTGATTCTCACTCACTTGTATTTTCTTTTTCTTTTCCTCTTTTCTTTTCTTTTTCTTTTTCATTTTCTTTTTCTTTTTCTTTTATTTCATTTTCTTTTGATTTTGAACTTTTACCAAGTTCACGAGAATAGACTTTTTAATTTGGAGGAAGATAGTAGACTGCATCTTCATAAATCTTGACCTCTCTAATTGAGAATGGCTTCAAGTCTCCTTTGACACAATACTCGATTCCACCTCTTTTGAATTTGATGCACTGATGCAAAGAGGATGGAATCATGTCATTTCCATGTATCCAAGGCCTATCGAGTAAAGTGGTGAAAGATGTATCTGAATATATTATGTAGAACTTGGCTTCTATTTTTCAATCATCTATCTCTAATGGCAACACGATGAAACCTAAAGCCCTCTCGCCTTGCTCATTGAATCCACTCAACATCATCCAATCTACTCAGATTTTTGAGATGTCAATCCTCAAGTAGTTAAGGATCTTTAGACTCATAATGTTCACTGGTGCACTTGGATTAACTAACACCATGGAGAGTCTGAATCTTCCCATGTCCACTATGATGTAGAGGGGATAGTTATGCTCCGTTGTCCCCAAAAGAAGGTCTTTATCGATGAATGTAACTCCACGGGCTTCTCTTAAAAAACATGCCTCATCTCTAATAGCAATGAGCTGAGCTAAGCATATTTCTGAATCAAGTAGAGCTTTGATCAATGACTCCCTCATCTCTTTAGATAAGATAAGGGCATCATATATGCTTAGTTTAACTAGCAACTTTGTCAGGTGAGCGAGAACATTATAGTCAACTTTGGGTTGGTCCTCCACAAGCATATCCATAAGTAGATCATTTTATGGAGGGGCTTTTTGATCGCTAGAACCAATGACTTGTTTACCCTTATCCTGAGGTGCTACCCTAGGAGGTAGTACTTTGCCACTATGAAGGTTAACTTCTGACTTCATGAGATGGTTTAATGAAAAGTTCTACCTAGTCATTAGGTTCACCAACAACTTCTCCTATAGGATCATCGGAGTCAAATAACTCCAAATCAATCTCAATGGATGAACCTGGGTGATTTATGAATGGATTATCCATTCCTAAATCAAAAGAAGAGGAGTGATTGGAACTAGAGTTATTATTGATTAGACTTGGATAGCTATCTAAAGGAATAAAGTTAGGGAGATCACCAGAAGTGACACATATGTAACTAAAATCAACTTTCTTCAATAATTTCTTAGATTTGGATGAAGATAAAAAAATAAAAATCAAGTAAAGTAAGCGAAGTGAAGGATTTGGTACCCCCCTATTAATACAATATGACTGCTAGAAGAAGAGCTAGCTGAAGGAACTATGGCTACAACTATGGAAGGAGTGCTGGACTCAGTCGATGGTTGTGCTAATGTGTTATCTCGGGCAAGTGGAAGTTGTCGCTGCTACTGCTAGGCTCCTACATCCCTTAAGTTATTCTTAGCAACTTGCAAACCTTCATTGGAGTTGAGGGTTTGAGTTGCTTCAGGCACCTGCAAGGGTAACTTCCTGATCTTAGAAATAATTTTCTTGGAGGTTCGGGATAGGGAGATATCCCAACCTTCCTCTATCCTGAGAAGAATGCATGTATCTCGAAGAATTACCCTAACAGAACTGGAAGGTTGTTCTAGTAGGTATTCTTTAGGGATGACAATGTCACTCGACTTGGAGCTACGCTCAAGCCAATCCTTAAAGGTAAAGTAATCTTCTATGACTTGACCTAGCATGCAGTGATAGGGTAATAGTTTGGATCATGACTCTTGTCCACTTCCTCTAGTCTCTTAGGCTCTGGTTACTGGGAATCAGGCTTCTTTAAGAGATTCTTAAAGATCTTCTTAACTGCCTCCCTCTTGAATGAATAAGGTTTATTCAATTTGTCAATAAGAGTAGGTAAATGATAGCTACCTATTGGAGGATAGGAGTACTACTGTTGATGAGGATATTGCTGAGCAGGCGGCGGTGGAAGCCACTATGGAAATTGAGGTGGCTAGTCTTTTGATCAAAGTGGTGGCAGAGGTGGTAGAGGTCACGAGCTAAGGCTCTGCTTAACTAAACCTTCTGCTTCCTTATCAACTCGTGACTAGCTCTGGCTTCTTCTCAAATGCTTTCTATGGTATGGGCTTAGTTGACTGATCTTGGAATGGTAACTATTTGACCTCCCCTTGCAAATTAGTCCCATGTTGATTAATTTCTCGAATGTCTTAATGGTAAACCCTTTAAGCATGAAGGCGATCAGGCCATAAATATTCTTGAGTAAAATTTTAATGGCATGTTGTTCAGACAGCTATGGTTCACATTTCATATTTAAATTTTACCATCTAAGAATGTAATCAATAAGGGACTCACTGTGGTGTTATTGAGCTACCACGAGATTGCCCACATTTACCCTTTGTTGAGCTCCATTAAACCTTTTAATAAAGAGCTGCTCCAACTCAATAAATGTTTTACTGAGCCATTGAGTAGTTCAGCATACCAGTCAAATGTGATGTCTGTCAAGCTATTAACAAAGAGGCAGAATAAGAGTGCATCGCTGCCACCGCCATCGTAACATCCAACCTGAAGTGTGCTATGTGTTGGCGAGGGTTCCCACTGGCATAAAAAATCATGAATAAAGGAGGTACAAAACCTTTAGGATATTGGACAACATCAAATTCCTCCAGGTAGGATCTACCCTTCGGAATAGATGAGCCACCTCAGGCTTGTGCCAATGCATCCCTCACTCACTGTTCCACCATGATTTTGATATATTTTTCATGTTCGGAGGTGCTATCCACCACCTTCCTATGCAAGCTACCACTATCTCCCTCTGCAGGAATGCATCTAGGGTGATCTAAAGTGTGTGCCAACTCGCTCACGCCTACTATGAGAGAAGGAAAATTGAGTCAATTAATGCCACACGCCATCAACTCTTCAATCTTCTTCCCCATTCTATTAATATGATCATCCTTTTATCTAAGCTGTTAGAGGAGGTGGTGAGTTGACTGGACGGTGTTGTCATCTTCAACTACAATACCTTCCTGACTATGCTGGTCTCTATAGAGGGGCCCCCTTGTATCGACCATGTGAACTTTGGTTAAATCCTCAAGAAGGTCATCCTCATCTAGATTAAAGCTGACCTTTCCATCCTCATAATTTGGCCGATCACTACCTAGAAGTTTTCTTTCTCAGCAAAGTACTGTGTTGAAATGTCATCTTGGGAGAGGTATAACTATGTCAAACACACCGATTAGGGGTTGCTCATGAGAGATACACCTAACACTGCTTGTCACTGAGTGATGGCTCTAGAAGGGTCCTGCTCACTAGAAGAAATATGCTTATGACTGCACATGGGTGAAGTGGTGTCCCTAGGGAGATCCACTGCCATGGGAACTACAAAATTGTCCCCTTCCCCCTCTGCAACTGCTGTTATCACTGGCTCTGATGATGGTGGTGGTGGTGGTGCGACCAAGACACTGCGGGATCGCCACTCCTTCTTCACCAAGTCTGATGTAAGAGGTCGAGTAGGGGAACTCATTCTCACCCAGAGAGAAGTGGGATCCTTTGTCATAGATCACCAAAGAGGTTCTCTCCTGATGGGGGCTTTGGATCTTGGTGGAGTGGAGGAGCGTAAATGATGGTGAATGATGAGGGGAATAGTGTGAAGGCAACATCAACTACTCCTCAATGGGAGATCTCTGCCTGTGGTGGGTAGCACTAGTAAGAACAATCATGTCTGAATGATCGGCCCTGCCTGGGTAACGATGAAGAAAATCCATCAGAGTGGAGGCTACCGACTGCCTGGCATACCTCTGTCACTCTCTCCTGCTTACCTGAGTAGATGTCTGAGCCTCTATGGCTCTCTCCCTATGAATCTGACCCCTAACACTTCTAGGGATCATCGATCACAAATCAAATAATGTACCAGACTATGAGCATCAGATGCTCGCCAACCCGCATGATAGTCCTAAGTCCAAAGATAGGCCTCCCTCTCCCTATCCTATCTCATAGTGTCAAGGAGGAAGCAATACTCCGATAGTCTTCCTCTCCATTTGAGGCAAAGAGGGGTGGAACTAGTGCAGTGGGAAGTCCCTGGGGTACCTCCTCACATGAGATGCATCAAGCTCACCGCCTCATGTTCCCGCTTAATCTTTTAATTTTTATTGTGGTGCTGAGTATGAGTAACAAGGCAGAGCAAGAACTAGTACCTACCTCAAAAGTAGCAAAGACTATCTCAGAAGCTAAGATAACCTTCCCCTTAGGGGAGACTAATGAGGAGGTAGTAGCTCTCACTGGAGCGATGGTGGGAACAACTGGATGGACAGGTGCTAGAACTATCATTAACGTGGCACAAAAACCACTGTGGCCATCCTCTTTAATGGAGAATACTCATAATCAGAAGGCATGTCTATGAGGATGACTGGCTTCTGCCAAGCCACCTCATCCCGGCTAACGGTGGTGAGGGTAGCCCCCTCACAAGTAACTCATGCCCCTTGAATCCCTGGCCAAAGAACACCAGATGGGTGGAGCAATCTCAGGGAGGCTAGCCCGATCCAAGGCCAAATACATCCTACATGGAAAAGTGAAAATAAACTTCTGAGAAGCCATGTGTATTGATTATAGGAGTAAACTGCACTGACCAGCTTGCACTGTACCTCTACATATGTTGAAATATAGCTTGAATCAGATTTCTATCTTAATATTTGTTCTAAGAAAGTAACAGAGATTTAGAGTTTTGAACCCACGCTCAACAATTCAAATATGTTAAGTGGGGTTCATTAGAGAGATTTGGATATTTAGAGGAGAGTCTTTGCCACTTGATTTTTTTAATTTTAGAACCCATACTCAACCAATTTAGGTAGGTTGGGTGGGGTTCAAAATTTTGAGGGGAAAATTCTTTTTTAGAGATGTTTGCATTTTGTGTTTCTTGTTTGAAATTATTGATAATTTGAAAGAACCTCTACTTAGCAAATTGAGGTATGCTAAGAAGAGATTGTGATTGTGTGTTTGAAATATTTTTTTCTTGTGATGATTTGATTGTGTGATATTTTGATTTAAAATGGGGTTTTACTTAACAAATTTGGTATGAAGTGTAGTGCCACATGTTGATTTGTGCTTGAAGATGAGGATATCACTTAATAAATTTGGTATATTAAATGAAAGCCAAATATGATTATGAGATAGATTTGCTTTTCTTTGAAGATGGGAGTCTCACTTAACAAATTTAGTATGTTAAGTGAAAGCCAAAATATGACTAAGATATGTTTGTTTTTTTTCTTTGAAAATGAGACTCTCACTTAACAAATTTGGTATATTAGGTGAAAGCTCAAATGTGTTTGATATGAAGAATTAGATCCGTACTTAACAAATTTGGTATGTTAAGTAGGGATCAAATGTGTTGAAAAGAGACCCTCACTTAACAAATGCCTAAATGTGTTATATATATATTTGAAAATGGGACTCCCACTTAACAATTTAGTATGTTAAGTGGAAATGAAAGTATGATATGACTTGAGAATGGGATTCTCACATAACAAATTTGGTATTTCAATTGGAAATCCAATATGTCATGATTATGTGGTTCTTACTTAAAAATTTAGGTGTGTTAAGTAGAACCAAATATATGCTTTGAAGATGAGACTCTCACTTAGGAAATTGGGTATGCAAAGTGAAAGCCTAAATATATGATTTGAAATTGAGACCCTCACTTAACAAATTGAATATATTAAGTGAAAGTCAATTTTATATTTTGAAAATGAGACTCCCACTTAACAAATTAAAATTGTTAAGTGAAAGTCAAATTTATACTTTGAAAATGAGACCCTACTTAAAAAATTGAAATCATTAAGTGAAAGTTAAATTTATATTTTGAAAATGAGACCCTCACTTAACAAATTGAAATTGTCAAGTGAAAGTAAAAATTTATGTTTTGAAAATAACTCCCTCACTTGACAAATTGAATATGTTAAGTGGAGGTCAAATTTATGTTTGATTTAAGAAAAGAGATTCTCACTTAACAATTGGATATGTTAAGTGGGAATCAAATATGGCATGATTTTCTCTTGAAAAGAGGGAAGCTTCAACTCTAACATATGAGAAATTTGTTAGATGAAGTTTCAATTTATGCTATAATTTTATTTGAAAAATGGATTCCTCATTTAATAATTTTTTGAGTATGTTGAATGGGCATGGTCATTTTTCAAGAATGTGCTTTTGAAAAGAACCTCCATGTAGCAATCATAGGGATTGTTAGATGGAGGGGTTTGATTTTATGAGTTTTGTGAAAGGTGTTTTTGGAAAGTGGCACTTTGCAAAAGAGTTTATTTCATTAAATATAGGATGAACCTTGCCTCACCAAGCTAGTGGTAAGGAGGTTCTAAATGTTTATTCATCTCCTTTTATTAGTTAATTTTTTCATTTTTTACCTATTGGGGAACCCAATAGGGGTTTCAAGACCTACATGGAGTGAGGTCCTAAAATCTAAGCGATGTTGGCTAGCTTTGCTTAAGGATAAAATAAGCTAAGTGCCAATAGAAAGAAAGATAAACTTGGACTCACATGAAATGCAACTCCACTATCGATGTTTGGAGACAACAATCATCTACTAGAGATGGAGAGAGGAACCATCCCCAATGGAGTCGCCAAAAAAATATGTGGTGTTTATTTTCTAATTCGTGTTGGTTTGATTTTCAGGTTAGTTTATGGGGGGGCGGCCACCATGCAGCTATGAGGGTGTACTTATTAGGGTGATCGGGTATGACATTGAGAAATAGTGTACTATCTCTAGAGATAGAGGCACTACCCTACAATGGGCCTAATCACTTAATAGGACTCTTAAGGCATGATGGGTCTTCGAATGTACCAGAGATTTTCCCCCTACTTTTTATGGATGAATAAAGTAGGGTTTATTTAAACTGGGTCATGAAGTTTTATATGGGGGCAAGTCCCCATAGTTAATTACATCTTAAGGGAAGTGAATTCCTTAAGAATACTCTCGATTAAAGTAGATGATTATTGTCTCCAATGAATTCAAAGATAGGACTATCAATAAATTGGTTGTATTTGGAAAATTAAATGGGATAGATCGAAAGAAGAGATTTATTATCAAAGCTAAAAAGTAATAAGTAGGGGATGCTTATGATACTAGGAGGCCTAGTGAGCATCCTAAACTATACTATAGTTGGGCTTTATATTTTTGAAATTAAAGAGGGTTTATATGTTTAAGTTGACATTTTATTAGATATCTAAGACTTATGATTCCACAATACAAGATTATGGAAATGCCTAAGAGGTGAGGATTTGTGCTAGTAGCCCCATAGAGAAATAATTACCTCAGATCCTAAATCTAGGGAGCAAGGGTCAAGGCATGACCAAAATCTAAGGCAAACATGGGTATATTATTTACCTCCATAAGAGAGAGTAAACCACTGACTGCTAGACTTATTATCGCCTGGAGTGGTACCAAGCTAACTCCTCCTATGCTTCAAATCCATGTAAGTGAGTCTTATACTTTACATGATGGCAAGGTTGTTATTATTTAGGAAAGAAACTAAGTCCTTAAACTCACTAAGAGACTAGAGCATGAAGGGCATGAATAATGACTTAATCTAATGCAAATTTTTTCAAGTTTATTAGATTTTGGACTCTTTATTTTGACACAGGATATAAGGTTTTATATGCCTAAATGCATGCGAAATTGATTGTGGGTCAAATCAAAAGAGAAAGAGGTGTCTTCCCATCAAAGGCTTTGACAGGATAAGCCTTTATTATCTAGTAAAGATGGAAGTCCTCTCTTAGTAAGAGTGGAAGAATATGACATGCATGATGTTACACATACAACATCCAAGGGTTTCTAAATCTCTTATTATCTTGATTTAATGCCTAGGCTTTTTTGTGAGGTTATGATCTATTTTAAAGAATTTAATTATGAATTAATAATTTGGGTAGAAAGGTTAATTTTTATCCTAAGAGCCTAATCGTATCCAGGCCATACAACAATCACCAATCATAAATAAACTATGAAGAGACATACTTTTTCTAATGCACAAGCTAAACAAAATATTAAAAAAATTTATAAAGCTATCGTAAAAGAATAAAAGGTCGATACGATCGGGTGCGCCACACAAACCTGAAAAGAAATGTGGATAGCCGAGCTCTACCCTTATACAACCCAGATTATAAAAGAATAATTACAGTTAGAAATGATGAATGTTATGGGGGTATTCATTCTTCATTCTTTATTTCTTTTTTCCTTCTCTTCATTCTTCACTTGATTTCATCATTTCTTTCTTCCTTTGGCTTGATTTAATTTTGGTTGGGCTTGCACTGAAGGCATCACATGGTAGTCTTATGACCAATGCTCATCCCAATCCAACCATAATATTCATCCTAATCATAATGCAAAATTACATTAAAAGAAGGAAAGTAAATCTAGCTACACCTGCAAGACAAATGTTAGCTAAACACACCATATAACCCAAGCAGTTATATGAACAATTTGGACTTAGCACCTCACAGATGGGTAACCAAATCCACTTGTCTTAACTTGGGTTATGCTTAGGGACAAACAACCTGCATAGCAAAAGCATTTATGTTTTTATTATAGCAGCCTCTTAAGCATAAATCCTTGCAGAAAACATGATTAGACTAATATCAGGCTAACCTCCATACTAGGCACATACACCCTAGTTATCTAGTCTTCAATATTACATCACAAAACAAGCATACATCAAATCATACACCACCCTAACATAAATCTAGTAGTGGTGGCTTATCTAATATGTGTGTGTTATGTCTTGTGTGGTATGTCCTAGCTAAGCTTTAGGGTTGTAATTTGCTAAGTGTAAGAGGTTTAATTTATAAAGGGGTGATTTTTCTTTAAGTGATTTAATTGATTTGAAGATTTTACTTAATATTTTATTTTATTTGATATGACCTACACTTAGCAACTAAGTGTTATAAAGAGAACAAAGAGAGGAGACCCCTCTTTCATCCCTACATTAAGTCATTTCTAAGGTATTAATTAGCTTAGTTCTCTTTAATGAATGGTTTATTATGTGTTTTAATTATTCTAAGTATACGTTTTCATTAAATATATTTATTTAATAAGAGTGACATTTTAAGGTTAATTGGAATGGATTACTATCACATAACACATAGCTATACATGAAATTTATATTTTTAGCATACTTAAATGATGAATGCCAAGAAATGTGTTTGAAATTTAAATATTTCATTTGACTGAATTATAAATTCGTATCGTTTTAATAAAAAAAGAGAGATTTTTCATCCATTAGTTAGATACACATTCACATGTATAAAAGTTTTAAGTGAGTGTGTCGCCATTATTTTCTGCACTAGGGGCATAAGGTACAAGATCAACTTAGGGCTAATTAAAGCCTCATAGCCCTGGGGTGTCCAGACTAATATATCACTTTTCTCAGATACATGTAGATGTATAAAAAACTATAAGGATAGAAAAATCCATGCAAAAGTTGTATTTATTTATTTGACTTTTGATTCTTATCCATTGGCCACATCATACATACATATGTGTAAGAGTTTTAAGTGAGTATGTCGCCATTATTTTCTGCACTAGGGGCATAAGGTACAAGACCAACTTAGGGCTACTTAAAGTCTCACATCCCCGGGGTGTCCAGACTAATAGACCACTTTTCTTAGATGCATACAAATGTACAAAAAGAACCAAAGGAGTAAGAAATCATGCAAGAAGTCATATTTGATTCAATTGTATGATTTACATATGTGATATGAAATTGTTTCTAAGTCTTAACATGGAGATGCATAGGAGTAGATTTAGGCAAATGTTGTGTTCTTTTCAAATGAACCATACATTTGTAAATCCTATATGAATCCATGTAAGATAAGAAAAGAGAACTTCATATTGCATATCTTATATTATCATCATATGCAAACTTATAGACATTTATAATTAACATCACTTAATTTATAATAATTGATTTATAGGCTTTTGAAAATAACTTTTGATTCAATAGTAATAATAGCCACACCTATTTTTAATTTAAATCAAAACATGTAATTTGACATAAAAGAAATTATTTAATTTGAAAGACATGAATGCATGAGTACAAGTGGCATATGATATTTAGCATGATTGGAAGGAAATAAAAAAAACACAAGCATGTGATTTCATTCAAATCCATCTAAGCCCTAAGGATAATCAAACTAAATACGACTATTTAAAACAAACCAAAGTTCTTTAATGTCATTTCATTTTCATGTTTAATTTTATTTAAGAAAATATGGAAGTTTGCTAATCCTTATCCCATTCCCCATGTATAAGTTAATTTGATTTAATGAAAAATATTTAGGTTGATTTTATGTTTTGATTAAATTAAGGTGTGAATTAAATGAATTAATTAACCTTTACCTATATCACCTTAAGTTAATTAACTAATTAATAAAAGCCAATATGATATGCAACCACATGAAAAGTAAATTTGCAATGCTCTTAAGAAATGAAAGGGGCATAATGCAATTGGCTTCTGATTAATAGTTAATTAAGCTTAAGTGACTCACTTAATTACTCTTATGGTTTTCTCACACTTGTGAGCTAACCATAATTTCATTGTCTCCCACTTTGGGTTATTGAACACCCAAAGCTACCCAAGGTTAATTAAGGTTGCTTAGATGTAGATGAATTGATTTTTTAACTTTAATTTCATTAAACCTTTAATTAATTGATTAAACAGTTTGGTTATGTTTTAATTTGAATAATGAAATTAACTTAAAGGAAAGGATCAAGGGCAAGGCCTCAATCCTAATCCCTAAATCATTTTAAACATTCAATTAGATTCTGATTTCCTTATCTTGAAGATTAATCACTTCATTAATCAATTAATCATTGCATTAACCATTAATTAATTTGATTTTAAAAGTGAAGAAATCTTAGGAAATGAATTAAAAAAGTATCTCAATCACATCCCCTAAGCTATCTTATTGTTCAACATAGGTAATTAGTTAAATGATTAATCAAGTTACTGTTCATTCATTAATTATGACTAATTAGATTAAGAGAGTGATTAGGGCTTAATCAAGTGATTTTTTTAATTAAGTCATCAATAAAATCCCAGGAAAATAGGTGAGGTAGAGGACATCCCCCTAAATATCCATAGAAAATTTGAGATTAATTGAGTGCTTATCTTAGGTGAAATTAAGTTAATTAGATTTTTTATTAAACCTTAATTAAGTCAAAATCATTATTCAAAATCAATTAATAATATATTTTCTAGATTCTACTCTAAAATATCTTCAAAACGAGCCTAAGTTTGTATTTTTTTTGGATTTTTTTAGAAATAGTTATGAATTTTAGAATTTTAAGGATTAAAATGAATTAATTAGCCTTAATTAAAGCCTTAATCCCATCGGCCATGTGGCGACTGACACGTCACACTTACCACATTGTCCGATGAGATTCGATGTTCAAGTTGTCACATCCAAGTGATGACTCGGATGGCAGCACACGTGGTAACTCTGTGGACCGTCTGATCTAAGGTCGGACAGCCACAATTTGATCCAAGGGTTAAGGGAGAAAATAGCAGGGATCTTCCATGATCTAATCACAGTCATCCATTCCAAACACACGAAATGGATGGTGTATGATCTTCCTTCTTTTAGAGAGGTGAAAGACAAGCACCATCCATTTTTCCCTATTTGATCCGAGCTCACCCGAGCTCTAATTGGGATCAAAATTATCCCACACATTCAGAAGGAGGGGGATACACTTCCAATGGTCAAATTCATATGGGATTTAAATTAACTTCACAAAATACCAATCCATTTTTTCATACAAGGCTTAATTTAGAAAATTACCTCACTGGCGCTAATGTCCGGCTGTGGGTTGTCAGAGGTAGCTTCGCCTACTTGACGCGAGGCCCTCTTAAAGAAGTTCAAGCTTGATTTGGTGTGGAATGCTCTGTGGATCAAGTTCCCCTCCTTTAGCATTCAGTCTTGATTGAACTCACTTCTCCCATAGCTTGGAAGGTTTGGAATTAATTTGTTTGTGCTTGACTTGTTATGATGATGGTGTGGCTAAGAGGAATTGAGATTTGATTGCAAAATGAGTGAGTATTACTCAGGATTGGGATGTCTTGTTTCAACTTTGCTTGGGAATGGGAAATGCTGATCGAGGAGGGCTTGAGGATGCTTGGGATTGCTCTGAGGGGCTTTGAAATTGGCTTAGAAAGTATCTTGATGCAATTTTCTATGATTTATTTTGCTCAAATTGAGAGGGTATACCGCACAATTACTCATGATGGATGGATGAAAGCATGTGAACGATTTGCATTGGCTTATCGTCATCTGCCTGTGAATCTCCATCAGCATGAGATGGGAGGAGTGATGGGAGGCCGCCATGGATCCATTGTACAAGGGTTGTAAGGGCTTGGATCCAATGGGTGCTAGGTTTGGGTTGGAGATGAGGCAACTCACCTCCTGAAGGTCCTGGCAAACCTAGAGTGGGTTAGGTGGGATAGGTGAGTCAGGAGAAAGTTCTATTGAGTGCTAAGGGGCTGCCATGGGGATGGGAGAGTTGACTTGGCTTGGATCCATTGGTTTTGAAGTTTAAATCCCATTCTTTGATGGCTAATCCCCTTGGTGGGGCCCACTTGGCTTTCGGGAGGTCTTGGGCTAACGTAGGGTGAGTTTAAGTTGAGTTAGATCAGCCCACAAGATTCTATAAATTGGATTTGAGTGGTTTGGCTTAGATTGATCAAATGGGTTCAATTTGAGCTAGGTTGGGTTGGGTTGACCAATTGGTCAAACTGAGTCAAACTAAGACTTGGGTTATGTTCATATGATGATTTGTGATATTTTGGTTCAATTGGTTTGAGTTGGTTTGTCCTAAGTTTGGATTTGACTCATTTGGGTTCAAAAGGGTCAAATTGGTCAAGCCGACCAATTTGACCAAATTAACCAAATTGGGTTGGGTTAAGTGTTGATTCAAGTTCTATTGGTCAATAAAAATGATTGTAGGTTTTAGTTTGGTTTAATTTAGATTTAATTTAAAATTTGGCCAATTTGACCCTTTAGGTCAATTTGGGCTAGGTTGGGTCAAGTTGACCAATTCGTCAACTTGGGCTCAATTATGGCTTTGGTCAAGTTCAATAAGTGATTTTGGATGAACTTGAGCCATTGATTGCAATAAATTTGGATTAAATCATGATTTGACCCATTTTGGCTTTTTAGGCCAATTTGGGTCAACTTAGGTCAAATGGCCAATTAGGCTTGGTTTGGCTCAATTCGATGCAATTAATCACCTTATGATAACTATTAATCATGATTGAAGGTTTAGATGGGCTTGGTTAAATCCAATTTAGGTTGGATTAGAACTTGGCTTAAAAGGTTCTTTTAGGTCACTTTAGGTCAAGTGGACTAAATGGGTCAATTGGCTTGATTCAAGTTTGGTTGAACTTATACATGAGCTTAAGATTGAAATATAAATCCAATTGCAAGTGGTTTGGAGCCATATGGATTTTGGTTCATATGATAATTTCAAGTCAAAAGGGTCAGCATGGGCTTGACTTGGGTTTGGTTTGATAATCATGGTTTATGTTTATATTTGGGTCAATGATTGTAGGAATGATTGAATCATGAAGAAATCTATGAGTTTGGGTTGATTTGGGTGTCATTTAGCCAAGTTCAAGAATTTGGCTAAAAAGGCTAAAATTGGAAATCTGATTTGATTAGGGTTTGGTTTTGGTCATTTGGATTTATATATCATTTATATTTATGTATATAAATGAAGATATAAATGGTTATAAGAAAATCATTTGAGTTTAGTGATTTAGGAGCAATTTTGACCAAGTTCATGAATATAGGTCAAAAAGTCTAACTTGAGTTTTGATTTGGTTTGATTTATTTTCATTTGGTTTTGGTGGTTTGAACTTGGATTTCATTTATATTTGTGAATATAAATTAATGAATGATTGACATATAAAGAAATCAATCAAGTTTAGGTTAATTTGGATCAAGATTTAGCTAAGCACATGAAGGTGGTCCATGTGACTTAAGAAGGGATTTTGGGGTTTGAATTTGGTTTGATTTATTTTCATTTGGTTTTGGTGGTTTGAACTTGGATTTCATTTATATTTGTGAATATAAATGAATGAGTGATTGGTCTATTGAGAATCAATCAAGTTCTAGATTCGTCTACTGAGGAATCAATCAAGTGCTATTTGGTTTGAAGGAGTTTTAGCTAAGTATATGAAGGTGGTTCATATGACTTAGAAAGAGATTTTGGAGTTTGGATTTAGTTGTGGGTTTCAATCACTTGGAGTGGATTTGGATACTTGAATCAAGGTTTGATTTGAAATGTTGGGTTTGAATTGATCTTTGAGGAAATCAATTGAATTGGTGTTTGATTTGGATTTAGTTAAGGCTAAGTCCATAAGATGAAATCAAAAGGCTTAGGAAAAGTTTTGGAACTTGAATTTGGTCATTGAGAAAATCAATTGAGTGTGGAATTGATTTATGATCTTGGGTTTGAATTTTGAGGTTAAATTTGGTAATTGAGAAAATCAATTGAATTGGTTTTGAAGAAGGAAGCAAGGATAGGGTTTAGGCTATGGGATAAGCTAGTTCTCCTAAATCTCAAAGGTACAACCTATTCCCATAGCTAACTCTTCAAAGTCTCTAGGGTTAGGTTAAGTGTTCACCTAATCACTAGAAGTATCTTAAGACTAAGGAACTCTTAGTGTCTACAAGAGTCATAGATCTATGATGAGGAAGTTGAGAGCTCACTCCAAAAATGAGATCAACATGTACTTTTTGAAAGATCAGGTATGATATTAAGGTATGGTATACTATCTCTAAAGATAGAGGCATCACCCTATAATAGATCTAATCACCTAATAAGAACTCTTAAGGCATGATGGGTCTTCGTATGTGCCAGAGATTATTCCCCTACTTCAAATGAATAAGTAAAGTAGAGTTTATTTTATGTCGGTTCTTAAGTTCCTTATAGAGGTAAGCCGCCATAGTTAATTACATCATAGTAAATGAGATTTCCTAAGAATACTCTCGATTAAAGTAGGCAATTATTGTCTCCAAAGATTTCAAGGTTAGACTATCAAAGAATTGGTTATTTTAGAAAACTCTATCATGAGGGGTTGCTCTCATAGGTCAAATAGTCCCTATAGTGCAAGAATGGAGGCCCTCATTTAGCAAGAGTGATTCAAGATGGTATGCATGTTGTTAGACATACAACATACAACTAAGGAGTTGCTAAATCTTTTAATTATTTTAATTAGAGCCTAAGCTTTATGATGAGGTTGTGAGTTATTTTAAATTTTAGTTATGTGTTGTTAGTTGGGGGGAGAAAAACTAATTTTGTCCCAAGAGCCTATCGCATCCAAGCCACCCATTAAAATATCAATCATAAAGAAACTATGAAAAGGTGGTAATCATATTGCACACTCTAAACATAACATCAAATAACTTTTATAAATTACTATAAAAGAATAAGAGTTTGGTGCTGCCAGGTACCTTCATACACCCTAGAAAAGAGAAAAGTTAGGTAGCCAAGTTCTACCTTATACAACCCAGAATATAAAAGAATAATTACAACTAGAATTTCAATATATGCTATGGGGGTCTACTTTTCTTCATTTCTTCTTGTCCTTCTTTCTTCATTTGATTTGGTTTGCTCCAAGGCATCATAGGGCACCCCAGGACTAAGCCTTCTAGCCACTGCTCATCCTAAACCCCATAGCACTAATTCTAATTCCTATTATAAAATTATATTTCATGAAAAATAAATCTAACTGCACCTATAGAATATAGGTTAGCTAAATACATACAATTCCAACCAGTTATATTTCTGATTTGTACTTAATACCCTACTCATGGGTAATGAAGCCCGCATATGCTAAAGTGGATTATGCTTAGGGGTATAAGAAACCTGTAAAGAGAATGTTTATATTTATTTTAAAGCAATCCCTAAAGCACAATCTCCTGTAGAAAATAATATTAGCTAAGAGCAGCCTAACATCTAGTCTATGAAATATACACCCTAACATCTAGTCTAAAACATTACATCGCAAAACAAAATATACATCACACATACACTACCCTAACTTAGAACTAGAAGTTGTGACTTAATTCTAATGTGTGTATTAAGGCTTTCTATGGTATGTCTTAACTAAGCATTAGAGTAATAATTTTCTAAATTTGAAAAAGTTTAATTTCATCATGAAGGTTGGTTTCACTTGAAGTTGTTTAGTTGATTTGTGAATTTTAATTTATGTTTTGTTTTATTTCATTTGATTTAAACTTAACATCTAAATGTTATGAAGAGAAGAAAAAGGCTTTGCCTCTTTCATCCCTAACTTAAGCCACTTTCTAAAGCACATTAATTTGGTTTAGTTCTCTTTAGTGAATGACTTATTAAATATTTTATTAATCATAAGTTTATGTTAACTCTAAATAATCTTATCCAATATGAAATGCATATTAAGATTAATGTGGTTGGATTATTATCACGTAGTACATGTTAAACCATTCCTTCCCATCACTTATTAACATGCATATGATTTAATCCTTAACATACATATACATACAACATATGTTTGGCACACTTAAATAATGGATGAATGCATACAATTGGAATTTATATTCTTGTTTGATTAAACTATTTATATATGTAAGTTAAGGCTCTATCCAAATTCAAACACAAAAATACTTAGGACTGAAATCAAATAGGTGTGTGCCTTTGTTAACCAGGGAAGTCAGGTAATCAAATGACCTCCTTAGGGCTACTTAAAGCCTCATATTCTTAAGATGTCTAGAATATATACTTATCTTCATTCAAACATATATAAATTTAAATATGAATCATAAGAACGAGATCACTAACTTACATATAATGTTTTTTAATGACTTTGATGATTATGGATGCATGTATTTTCAATAGAGAAGGGGGATTTTCATTCTTTCATTAAGCATAAATACGCATGTATAAAAGATGTAAGCAAGTATATGTCATTATTAACCAGGGAAATGAGATAATCAAATGACCTCCTTGGAGCTACTTAAAGCCTCATATTCTTGGGATGTCCAGATTATATATTTGTTGTCTTAAATACATACACATATATACATAATTAGAAAAATGAAAATCATGCAAAAATTATATTCTACTTAGTTGAACTATTTATCCATATGAATTAAAGCTCAATCTAAATTCTAATACCCAAATACATAGGAATGAAATTAAATGACTATGTGCCTTTGTTAACCAGGGAACTGAGGTAATCAAATGACCTCCTTGGGCTACTTAAAGCCTCATATTCCTAGGATGTCTAAATATATACCCATCACCATTCAAACTTATGTAAATCTATACATGAATGGAGGAAAGAGAGCTTCACTTTACATACTTAAGCTATAGGCACATGCAAATCCTATATATATCCATAACTATTATCATTTCAAACATTATTACTAATTTAGAAACTTAAAAAAAATAAATTTAGACCTAATAGTGATAATAGCCACACATACAATAAGTTAAGCCAACACATGCAAGCTTACATAAGCAAATTCCATTTGATTCATTTAAATTTGAAAAAGATGAACACATGAAACCACATGACATACAACATTTAAAGTAATTTAGAAGGAATAGCCAAACATAAACATGTGATTCATTCAACCATACTAATTCTTAAGGACAATCACATCTAATAAAATTACTTAAAGAAAACCAAAGCTTCTTATTAATTTAGTTTTAGATTTGGATTAGACTTAAAGAGAAGAGATTATATTTGTTGTTTTAATCCCATTCTAATGTTGGTAATATTGATTTGTTTAAGGAAGGATAATTAGATAAATTTTATGAATTGATTAAGTTAAATCATTAAGTAAATCATCTGATTATCCTTTCCTATACTTCTTTAATTTAATTAACCATTTAATCATGAGCCACAAATAATATGAATATGTGAGAAAATAAAATTACAATGCTCCTAAATGACCTAATTCAATTGGCTCATAATTAAAGATTAACTAAGTTAAAGAATCTAATTAAGTACTTTTATAATTTTCCCACACTTATGGGTTAATCATAATTTTCTTAAGGAGTCTTTATGTTATTAAACACATAAAGAGGAACCCTTAATCTCATTGCTAATTATCAGATGTGATTAATATTTCAATTTGATTTGATTTAGCCATTTAATTGATTAACTAAACACTTAATTAATTCTCATATTAATTAATTTTCTCTAATGAAATGAATTTGGAAGAGTGATTTGAAAAGAGGTCATAATCACTCTCCCTCATCATCTCACTGTTAATCAAAGATTAATGAGCATTAATCAATTAATTTTTATTATTTAAAAAATTAATTAATAATTATATTAATTAAAAGGGGTAATTAAGGTTTGAAAACATCAATTCCTCTAATTACCTAGGCAATAAATCCAAAGAAAATCATTGGAGGTAGATCATCCCACTAAATCAACACACCAAGTTTGGAAATAATTTCCAAAGTAATTAAGGCTTAATTAAGCTAATTAAATGTATATTCAAATCCTAATTAAACCTTAATTAATGTTTAAAACCAAATGGAAGTAATTTTAATAAAATCTCCTCTATTTTATTTTTCTAAAGAATATTTATTTGCATTTTTCAAATTTTCTAAAATTTGTGATTTTTTAAAGTTTTAGCCATTAAAATGGATTATTAAACCTTAATTAAGCCTAATCTCTCCAGCACCATGCGGATCGCTGACGTGGATGCGCTTTCAACGTGGCACCATGGGATTGGCTATTTAAAATGTCCATGCACATTGACGACGCGCTTTAGATGCGCTACCATCTAAGATCGAACAGTGGGGATTAATCCCAAAGCTCCTAAGGGAATAAATAGAATAAAATCTAGTGAATAATCACAATCATTCATTCCAATCATGTGGAACAACGGATGATTCTTCATTCCCCAAGTAATGAAAGAAGAACACCGTCCACCTTCCTCCATCCAATTCGAGCTCATCGGAGCTTAGGGAGGCTCGAAATCAATCCAAAATGTTCACATGGAAAACCCAAGGGGATCTAATGGTGGATTTTGAATGACATTACAATTTTCTTCAAAAAGGCCTAAAAATTTTGAAAAATCTCAGTTTACTAGAAAATACCTTGCCTGAGCCCGTGAATCGACAAGATAGCTTCAAAATAAAAGCCCTAGAAGATGTCACCTTGAATCCTCACTATGTGGATCAACCATCACCAAAAAATATGTCAAAGTTAGGGTTGTAGTGGTCTCCGGTGCTTGAATCGCTAGAGAGTTTCATTTCACCTTGATGGAACTTGGTGAATGTGTGGGAAGAGTTAATTAGAAAGGGGTTGAGTTTTGAGGAAGTTGGATGGAGATAAGCCTTGTCCTATCTTGGGCTAGTGTTTTTCGGTGATGGGGAGGCTCGGCAAGCTTGGAGGAATGCTCAGGGAGGTCATCTCTAAGTGCTCTAGCTTTGAGAAAGTGTAAGTGCTCGAATTAGGTTGAAATGAAAAAGGTATACCCCCTCCTCCCTTGGATTGGACGGATAGGATTTCTACCATTTGCAGCCATCCGGCCACTACAGGCAGTCAAAAATGGAAGGAATGAGCTTTGGTGGCTCGGTTTGAGTGGAGGAAGGTTTGAGGTGGCTGGCTTGAAGTGTCTCCATCTCCTTTAGATAAGCCAATGAGGGGAGGTGGGTTAACTCATCTCCCCTTGACCAAGGGCTGACCTAACCCCTTCGGGTCATGTTAGCCACATAGCCAGGGGTCTATTTTGAGCTTTAGGTGGCTGTCAAGTGCAAAGGAGGGTTGTTGACCACCTAATTTTGGATTTTATCCTATGTGGAAGGCCATACCCATTGGGTAATGGGTCAATTTGGGTCCAAAGTGGGTTTGGTTTGACTTGGGCTTACTTAAGGTGAGCCAAGGATGGATCATCCCAAATTTCAATGGGTTTGGGTTTGGTTTGGATGGGTTTGGCTCAATTTGACCCATGTAGGTCAAATTATGCTAGGTTGGGTCAAGTTGATCAATTGGTCAAATTGGGTCAAACCAAGAGTTGAGTCAAGTTCAAATGAGTATTTGGAGTGGTTCGGTTCAATTGGTTGGGTTCAATTTGCCTTGGATTTGGATTTGACCAATTTGAGTTCATATGGGTCAAATAAGTCAAGTTGGCCAATTTGACCAAATTGGTTAAATTGGCTTGGGTTAAGTACTGGTTCATGCTCAATTGATCATTTGAAGATGATTGTAGTCTTTGATTTCAATCAATTTGGATTTATGAAAGATTTTGACCAAATTGACCCTTTAGGTCAATTTGGGCTAATTAGGTCAATTGGGTTCAATCAAGATTTTGATCATGTTCAATAATTAATTTGAAATAGATTTCAGTCATTGGTTGCAATCAATTTGGATTAAATTTTGATTTGACCCAATTTGGCCCTTCAGGTCAAATTGGGTCAACTTGGGTCAAGAGGGTCAATTGGGTTTACTTTGGCTCAATGGTGGGCAAGTCATGTTCAAGGCTTGATTTTTGGTTGGTATGAATCATTGGTTTCAATTAATTTGGCTTATGATGAGATTTGGTTCATTTGGTTCATGTAGATTAAGTGGGTTGATTTGGTCAAATGACCAAATTGGCTTGGTTTGACCCAATTGATTGCAATTGATCAATCAAGGATGATCAATAATCATTGTAGAAGGTTTTGAATGGTTTGGTTCAATCCAATTTGGGTTGGATTAAGATTTGCCTCAAATAGGACCTTTAGGTCACTTTGGGTCAAGTGAGTCTAAATGAGTTAATTAACTTGATTTTGGGTTGAATTGAATTGCATTGAGTTTAGATATTGATTTGGGATTGCTTTATGTCTTTGATTATAATTGATTTGGGTTTAATTGGATTTTGGCTAATTTAAATATTTTAGGTCAAATGAGTTAGGTTAGGTTGATTGAATTGATTTTGGGTTTGATTGATTTGATTGTAGATTTTAGTGTGGTTTGGAATGATAATTGAATGATTGATTTGATTATGAAAATCAATTATGTTTGGATTGGATTGAAGGAATTTTGGCTAAGTTCATAGGGTTGAATCATGGGTTTATACTTAGATCATTTAGATTTGGTTTTGGTTTTGGAGTTTGGATTTGAGTTGGGATTCAATTGATATTAGTTGTATTGATTTAATGTTGGATTTTGGGTAAGGAGCTTGACATGGGTTTGGTTTGGCTATAAGCTAGGTAGGTTTCTCTAGGTCCTAAGGCATAGCCTAATCTTATGGCTAATCCTTCTAAGTCTCTAGGTTTAGGTTAACTATTCACTTAGATACTAGAAGTGTCTTATGACTAAGGAGCTCTTAGTGTCTAGAAGACCCCTAGATCTATGGTAGGAAGATTGAATCCTCACTCCAAAATTTAGGTCAACAGAAGGACCCCCAATAGGTGTGGTGTAACTGGCAAGGCACACCATATGTATTGGTGTTGAATGAGATGATCAACAATGTCCAAAAGATTACAATTGCTAATGAAGACCATCTATACTTAAACTAAGAGGTAGACAGAATCACGATCTTAGTACAATGCAACTCATCTCATGTCAAAGCCATAAGAGAGTCAAAAAGATTTGGTTTGAAGAACTTCATGTCAAGGGCATGAAGAATGATTTGCAAGAGAATCACACATGAATTGGATATGATTTATGCCAAGGGCAGAAAAGGAGGGGAAAATATGCTTGGGATAAATATTTGATTGAATTTATTTTAATTCATTTGATTTATGGAAGGGAGTTCCACTAGGTAAACAAGTTTGGGTTTGTGTAATTTGGTTTGTTAATTTATTTAGGGGCTTATTTGCTAGGGATAGAGGTTTGAATCCACTAGGGATCAAGATTGGATTTATTTTTATTTGATTTTGTTGATTTGGCTCCACTGGAGAGAAGAGTTTGATTTGTTTGACTTTAGTTTTGATTTGACTCCACTAGGGAGATTAGTTTGGTTGATTTGATGTTTGATTTGAAGGTATGTCTGCTAGGGATATGAGCCTAGTTAAATTTGTTTGATTTAACTTTACTCTATTAGGGAGATTGGTTTAATTGATTATGGACCTTGTCGGTATATGATGGACCCACTAAGAAGGGGTTACGAAAGCCTGGCCTATCTTAGATTTACCAATCCAAAGGGAGAGTCAACTAGCTGAGGGATAAGACTATCCAACATAAGGGTTGCCTTTCGGTGTGCAATGAATGTGCTAGGAAGAAAGCGTAGGGACTTACATCTTCCAAAGTGGGAACAACCATTAGGGTGATCTATTGGTAGCATAATAAATCAAACCCAACTTAGGGTCACTGCTGAGTGAGTGCTACTGGGGATCTTATCTCAACTCAAAATTAGTCAAAATGATTTGATTTGATTTGCTTTAGTTTTTTATTTAAATATGGACCCTATCAGTGTGCGATGGACTACACTGAGAAGGAGCTATGTAAGCCTAGGCCTATCTTAGATTTACCAGTCCAAAGGGGTAGTCAACTAGCTGAGGGGTAAGACTATCCATCCTAAGGGTTCTCTTTCAGTGTGCAATGATTATACTAGGAAGAAAGTGCAGGGACTTACATCTTCCAAAGCAGGAACAACCGCTAGGGTGACCTGTTGGAAGCACAATAGATCAAACCCGGCCTAGGGCAACTACTGAGTGGGTGCCATTGAGTATATTATCTCAACTCAAAATTAATCAAAATGATTTAATTTAATTTCAATTGATTTGATTTGATTTAATTGTTTTATTTAAATATTGGCCATATCAGTGTGTAATGGATTGCACTGAGAAGGGGTTATGTAAGCCTGGGCCTTTCTCAGATTTACTAATACAAAGGGGTAGTCTACTAGTCGAAAGGTAGGACTATCCAACCAAAAGGGTAACCTTTTAGTGTGTAATAATTGTGTTAGGAAGAAAGTGCAAGAACTTACATCTACTAAAGTAGAAATGGCTGCTGGGGTGATTTATTGGGTGCACAATAAATCAAACTCGACCTAGGGTGACTATTGAGTGAGTGTTGCTGGGGATCTTATCTCAACTCAAGAGTAGTCAAGGCAATTCCTATAGGGAGTTTTGTTGATACTACCCTAAAGATAGGATTTTTGCTTTAAAAAATGTATAACTACGATGTCCTCCTAATCCATAAGTGAATATATATATTATTTTGTTTGTTTATGTTTGTGTGGACCCTGTTGGTTTGCGAGGGACCACACTAAGAAGAAGTCAAGGGGGCTTTGGCTTGTCTTAGATTTACTGGCCCAAGGGAGATTCTACACATCCATAATACTGAACTTCCAACCATATGGGTGGTTAAGAAAGGGGGACAGTCCAATCCAATAGTAACCTAGGTAGTGCAAAGATGGGATCGCAAAGGATGTGATCTAAATAGAGTGCCTAAATAGGAGGTACCGCTAGGGGCATTATCCTGATCCCTGAAAAATAAAGCTTATAGGTATACGGTGGTCAAGTCAAGGAGAAAGTGCAAGAACTTATATTTTCTTGAGCAGTGTTATCCACCAGGTGGGTCACTGTCAACATAGCGAACACCAACCAACCTAAGGTGTCCATCGATGTGCGACGATCAATCTATGAAGAAGGCGTAGGAGACTTACATCTTCATAGACGAAACTGGCCATCATAACAGTCTATCATCAACTAGACAGGTACCATCCGACTTAGGACAACTACTAATCAGGGAGTCCCAAAGAAGGACTAGACCCAAACTTGAAATAATCAAGAGGAAAGGAGCTGTTGGGGGTCTTACTCTAATCCACAAAGATAAACTCGACCCAGTCAGTGTGTAGTGGCTAGTTCATGAAGAAAGCACAGGGACTTACATATTCTTAAACAAAGTCAATAACAAGTAGCTTATTAGCCATGCAATAAGGCATACTAGATTAACAAGACACTCGTCAGTGTGCAATGGCTATCCTAGGAAGAAAGCGTAGGAAACTTACATCTCCCTAAGAATGAGACCATTGGGGAGACACACTAGCTAGGTTGTGAATCAAACCCGACCTAGAGTAGCTATAGAGTGAGGGTCACTAGGGCATTATCTCAACTCAAAGTAGTCCGAGATAAAGGATTTATATTTATTTTAGTTATGTTTATGTGTAATTTTGTGTTTGTGTTGTGCTAATAAGGGATAGGATGCCCTTCGGTTCTCTTACACCTTCCCTAAAACACACCATGAAGGATTTGCAGACTGAAATGCATTTAATTCGAAGGAATTGAATTTAAAATGAATTTTATTGATGATAATTATTTTTAAACATGATTTAATGGATAATATTTTTTTAAGTAGAGCATCTTAATTGGAAGCATCGGCCACTCTCCTTTATGGTTGATGAGCTGATAAGATTCTCCTTAGTATGCCTTCTCTATGACAAAATGGCCTTCTTAAGTGGGTTCAAACTCACCTCACATCTTGACGGACAACAATTGGTCCCTTAGAATTAAAACAAGCTCTCCAACTTGAAAAAGCTCTAGGTGGACCAACTTCTTGTGAGCTTGAATCATTTTGGCTTTGTATAACTCAAGATTTTGGCATGCCTAAGCGTCTCTCCTCCAAACCTTTAAGATCTTCTAACTATAATTTGGCATTATGCTCTATTGTAATCTTGCTACTTGCAGCTATCCTTAGTGATGGGAGTTGGACTTCTAATGGTAGAATGGCTTCGGACCCATACACTAAGGAGAAAGAAGTAGACTGAGTTAAAGTTCTATAAGTGGTGCAACAGGCCCACAAAGCTTCAACTAACTGCTCATGCCACTATTATTTATTATCGTTGAGTGTCATCATTTGTTATCGTCGAATGTCTTCTTGAGTATTTGGATGAAAGTTTTGTTAAAAGCTTTTGTTAAACTATTCGCTCTTAGATAGTAGATGGTAGAGTATCTCCAATCTATGATGTGTCTCTATGCGAAGTTAGTGATTTTTGTGCTCTTGAATATTGTATCATTATCAGATATAATCTGGTAGGATACCTTGAATCTATATATGATATGGTTACTGAAAAATTGGAGTACATGTTGGGCTTTGACCTCTCTAAGCAGAATCACCTCCACCCATTTGGAAAAGTAGTCAGTAGCAACAAGGATAAACTGATAACCCTTAGAAGAAGGAGCATCAATCGGACCCACTATGTCAATACCCCAACACTCAAATGGCCATGTGGCCAAAGTTGGATGTAGAATGTTGGGTGGTTGGTGTAGGAACTCCCTGTGTACTTGACATTGATGGCATCACCTAGCTACATTCATGCAATCTATAATCATCGATGGCCAATAATATCAGAGTCTTTTGATTTTGGCTTTCATCTTTGGACTAGATTGGTGAGCTCTGCATAATCTTGAATATACCTCAATCATTATCTTACAGGCTTCGTGCTTATCTAAACATTATAACCACATATGATTGAAGACCACCGGTATAAAACATCATTCAGGACGGTGTAAAAAAGTGCCCTTTACTTCATCTGATGTGCCTAGGACTTCTCTTGAGGTAGTTTCTCTTTATTTAGGAAATCAATGAATGGTTACCTCCAATCTAGCTCTTTATCCTTTTTGGTAGCGACAACCTCCTCTTTTAGAGAGTATTTTTTGATGAGTTCACAATAAGAGGTAGGACTTGCCTATTTTGGACCTCTATTGATATGAACTCATCTTCTTGACATGCTAACTCCTTGGCAAGCTTGGCTGAAGCATTCGCTATGGCATTCTCTCCTTGAGGAATCTTGTAGATGGTCACTTCTGAAATTTGGGCCAATAACTCCATTGTATACTTGTGGTAATGATGGAGTATAGGCTTGAGAACCTTGTAGGACCCAGCGATTCAGTTGACCATTAGTTAGGAATCCCCAAAGATGTTGATGCTTGGGATGTTTTGCGAAATGGCTAACTCTATACTGACAATTAGAGCCTCATATTTAGCTTCATTATTGGTACAAGGATTGGATAGATGATTTGAGAATCTCATCATATTGCAGTCTGAAGTTAGGAGAACTATTCATACCCCTGCATATCCTGAAAGAGTATATTGGGGTTCTTCTCAGCTTTGAGAGGAAGCCGCACCATCAAAATGCATCTCCCAGTGACAAATGCTAGTATCCCATAAGTTCATGATTTGTTTATTGGGGAGATCATCACTAAGCAAAGAATCAGCAGGAAGTGGGTGTGCTGCTAAGTAATCCGTAAGTGCTTATCCTTCCACCATAAGGAGGGGTACGAAAGTGATGTCAAACTATGATAGAATCATGGACCAACGTGCCAACTGTCCAGATAGCACCGTCCATGTCATGAGATATTACAATGGATTGATTCTAGAAATCAAGTTCACTTTATGAGAAAGCATGAAATGCCATAGCTTTTGGGATGAAAAGATTAAAGCTATGCAATATTTCTCAATAGGTGGATAGTTTGCTTCAACAGGAATAGATGATGGATGAGATAGTAGATCACATTCTATTTCCCTTACTCATTTGCTTGATCCAACAAAGCATCAAGAGGGTCATTTAATGCAGCAATGTAGAGTATAAGTGGCTTGCCCAAGATGGGTGGCTAAGACTGGCAGCATCATCAGGTGCTACTTAATGCTCTTGAAAACATGCAAGCACTAGTCATCCCACTTGAACTTGGCATCCTTCTTGACCAGTGCTAAGAATGGTTGACATATGTCTGATAGGTTGGATATAAAGCATCTTAGATATGCCAACCACCTTTGGAATGATTTGAGCTAAGTTAGACTTTTAGGGGTTGAATTTCTAATATTGCTTTAATCTTCTTCGGGTCGATTTTGATTCCATGATATCAGATAGCAAACCAAAGGAATGTCCCTGAAGCTACTCTGAATGCACACTTCAGGGGGGTCATTTTGAGGTTATATTATCTTAATCACTCAAAAACTACTCTCAAGTCAAAGATATGGTTTTCCTTTTCTTTGCTTTGACCACGAGGTCATCGATGTAGAATTCTACTTGATGATGAATGTGTTCATCGAAGATTTGATTCATGGCCCACTGGTATGTGGCACCAGCATTTTTAAGGTCGAAAGATATGACCTTATAGCAATAGATTTTGATCGGGGTTTTAATGGTAGTATTTTTCTTATCCTTGGGGACCATCTTTATTTGGTTGTATCTAAATAAATCATCCATGAAAGAGAAGATTGCATGGGATGAGACAATGTCCATCATAAGTTCTTATATCGGTAGTGAAAATTCATCTTTTTGACTTGCCTTATTTAGATCCCTAAAATTGATGCATATGCGAATTTGCCATTCTTCTTCTTGACTGGGATGACATTAGCCAACTAGGTGGGGTATTTTTTTCCTCCCGGATGAAACCAACATCAATCAAATTCTTGACTTCAGAAATGACCTATTGTTTAATGTCTAATTTCATACATCTAGGAGCTTGCTTGATAGGGTTAGCATCATGTTGTATTATTAGCTTATGGACTACTATGTCAGGAGCCAATCCAGACATTTCTTCATATCTCCATGCAAAACAATCCTTAAACTCAGTGAGTAGCTTAAATAAGTCATTGGTTTAAGTTTCATTCAATAAGGAACGATGTATGTCGGGCGTGGGCTGTCTTCAGTTCCTAAGTTGATTTCTTTGAGCTCATCGATGATTGACTTGATTTCTTTTTCAAACTTTAGTGGAGCATCTTTGACTTGAAAATCATCTAGATCATCTGAAATTTCTAAGCACACCTCCTAATATGAGTTAATGTGATTTGAAAAGAACCTATTAGCTTCCAAGTGATTGGTGATGATCAAGCAGTAATCATCATCATCGACTGGGCCTAGTGTACCAAAGCCAAGTCCTAGTCTTAATTGAGAGCTTTTGCATTTGTTGTTCTAAATTCTTTCAAAGTAATCCAACCTGTGCTTAGACCAAGTATGAGGAATTAAACCTTTCTTTGTTAAATTTAGAACACAGGATGAGTACCAATTAAAGGTAATTCTATTAATTCTTTATATGAGTCATCATCAACTTCTACATTAACTTCTTGACTTGGGAATGATGCTCTAGGATGGAACCTCTGAATCTTCATAGTTGTGGATGATTTAAGGGCTTCCTTAACTATCAAACCCTCAACTTTTTATGAGGAAAGTGGGGTTAGAGCTAAGGTTCCCAACTTATGCCTAACAGTTTCATATAATGATGACTTGGATACACTTATGCATTGCTTGGAAATCTGATCTTCATCACTATCAAGCTTGAGTGACCTCTAATGGGATTTGCTACCAGGAATAGCTGGCCGGTGTGCAGACCATATAAGACTCATCTTCTGAACTCGATTCTAAGTCTATATGGATAGTAGGTGTACTCCTGGTAGCTGAGACAAATATCCCAGTGAGTGGTAAGTATGGAGGTATTTCACCCCTAGGACTACCTCTGGATTTGCCTCTTCCTCATCCTGGTGGAGTTTGGGTCATCCTCCCTACTTGTTCGAATGGAGTAACAAACAGTGGGTAGAATTTAATCTCAGGCTCTACTTTTTCCCCAATGTCTTCTTCTTGCTCCCTTTTCTTTTCTATTTCATTTTCTTTTTTCTTTTTTTTTTCTTTTCTTTCTTTTTCTTTTTCTTTTTTCCCACATGGGGATTTTGACTAAGTTTGCAGAATATACTTTTTTGTTTTGGGGGAGGTAGTAGGTCGCATCCTCATATATCCTGACCTCGTGAACTGCAAAGGGCATGAGATCTCCTTTAACATAATATTTGATTCCACCTCTAACGAACTTGATGCACTAATGTAAAGTGGATGGAACCATGTTGTTCTCATGTATTCACGGTATCCTTAGTAAACCATTAAAATATGTATCCGAGTCAATTATATGAAACTTAGCTTCAATCTTCTAATCATCTATTTCTAGGCAACACTATGGAGCCTAAAGCCCTCTGGCCTTATTTATTGAATTATTTCAACATCATCCTCTCTTTTTAGAGTTTAAATATGTCAATCCTCAAGTAGGAAAGAGTTCTTAGACTCATAATATTGATTGATGCACCCGGGTCAACCAGAACTCTAGATAGCCCGAATCCACCAACATCCACTATAATGTAGAGATGACGGTTGTGCTCTATTATTCCTAGTAGTAGATCTTCATCAATGAATGTAACTCATAGGATCTCTTTTGAATGACATGCTTCCTCTTCAGTAGCGATCAGCTGAGCTAAGCATATCTTTAGATCAAGCAACGCTTTGATTAGAGATTCTCTCATCTCTTTGGATAAGACAAGGGCATCATATATGCTTAACTTAGCTAGTAACTTTCTAAGATGAGCGAGGATATTGTAATCAACTTTGGGCTGATCTTGCACAAGCATATTTGTAGATGGAGCATCATGTGGAGGGGTTATCTGCTCACTAAAACTAATGACCTATTTACCTTTACCTTGAGGTGCTACCCTAGGAGGTAAAACTTTGCCACTACTGAGGTTGACTTGAGTGACTTCTTGGAATGATGAGTTTGTGGAAAGTTATGCCTACTCATCGGCTATACCTACAACTTCTCCTAAAGGATCCTCGGGATCGGATGACTCCCAGCTAATCTCAAGAGGTGAACCAAATTGATTCAGAGAAGGAAAATCTAATTCTGAATCAGAGAGGAATAGATTGGAACTATTTAAGCTATTATTATTTTGACTTGGAGAGCTTTCTATAAGAATGAAACTAAGAGCATCATAAGTAGAGAGAATGTAAGTGGAATCAATCTTCTTCATTGATTTTGGAGGAGTACATAATAGAAATCAAGTAAAGTAAATAGAGTGAGGGGTTTGGTGCCCTCATCTATAGATAAAATGCTCCTACTATAGGTGGAGGAGCTAGTAGAGGTGGTAGTAACTGTAATGGTGGGAGGAGTGCTAGACTCGGATGGCAGTTGCTTTACAGATCTATCTTGAGAAAGTGAAGGCTACAGCTGCTACTGATGGGCTTCCACCTACCCTGAGTTGTCCTTTGTAACTAGCAAATATTCTTTGGTGTTGGAGATTTGAGCTACTTTAGGCACCTGTAGAGAAAGCTTCTTGGTTTTTGGAGATGATCTTTTTAAAGGTTTGGGATAAATAAATATTTCAACCTTCTTTTATCTTAAGAGGATCAGAATTATTCCCAAAGATTACTCTAACAAAACTAAATGATTATTCTATTAAGTATTCCTTAGAGATGATTATAGCTTCTATCTTGTAAATACGCTCAAGACAATCCTCAAAAGTAATATAATCCTTTAAAATATGGCCAAATATATGGTGGTAGGGGCAGTAGCTAGGATCATCACTCCTGCCCACTTCCTTTGGCTTCTTAGGCTCGGGTAGCTGAAAATCAGGCTTCTTCAAGAGATTCTTGAAGATCTTCCTGACTACCTTCCTCTTGAATGAGTATGGTTTGTTTAACCTTTCAACAAGAGTAGGTGAAAAGTAGCTACCTGGTGGTGGATAATACCCCGAGTAGGCTTGTGGCTGGTGGTGGTGCAGGCTATGGTGGTGGCAGGGTAAGAGGAGGTGGCAATGGAGGTTGCTAAAATCTGAGCCTCTCAAACTGAACTCTAGCTAGTTGCTTCCTTATCCACTTACACAACTATCCCAGGCTTCTTCTCAAATATCTTCTGAGGCTAGGGCTTAGATGACTGATCTGAAATGGGTAATTGTTTGGCTTCCTCTTGTAGGTTAGCCGTCTTACTGATTAGCTTCTAAAATATCTTTATGGTGAAGCCCTTAAGCATGAAGGTGATCGGGCCATAGATATTCTTAAGTAGAATCTCAATGTCATGCTGCTCTTATAGTTATGATTTGCATTTCATACTTAGGTTGCCTCATTAGAGAATGTAATCAACAAGGGACTCTATGGGTTTTTATTTCTATGCAATAAGGTCACCTACAGTTACCCTTTATTGCGCTCCTACAAATATGTTGATGAAGAGAGGCTCTAACTCTACAAAGGTCTTCACTGAACTGTTGGGCAGTTCGGCATACAAATCAAATGCAACACCTGGTAAGCTACTAACAAAGAGGCAAAAAAAAATGCATCACTACCACCGATGTTCCAACAACTATCCCTGAAGTGTGCTATATGCTGCCTTGGGTTCCCACTGCCATCAAAACTCTTGAAATATGGTGGAACAAAACCCTTAGGGTGTTGAACTACATCAAATTCCTCCAAGTAAGGCCCACTCTTTAGAACAGATGAGCTCCCATGGGCTCGCGCCAATACTTCCTTCACTTGCTGCTCCACCATTTGCTTTATGTCATTTTCATTAATGTAGGTGCTTTTGATGACCTTCCTATGCAAACTACCGGCATCATCTTCTATGGGAGTGCACTTGGGATCATCTAAGGTATGTACTAGCTCTGGCCGATTGGCCACCATAAGGGAAGGATATGAAATTGGGGCTTGATTCTGCAGGGCTAACTACTGCCATTAACTCCTCTACCTTTCTCTCCATCCTTCCAATCTGATCATCCTTCTGCTTAATTTGTTAGAGGAGGTGTTGATTTGACTGAGGTGTGTCACCTTCCTCAACTACACACCTTCCTGGCAATGCTGATCTCTATACAGGGATCATTGGGTATCAATCTTGTAGACATCGACTAATTCATCCAACATGTCATCCTTGTCAGGGTTGGAATTGACCTTTCCCTCTTCTTAGTCAAACTGATCACTCCCAACTATCTGCCTTATCGTGGCACGATAGTCTTCTAAGATGTCAACTAATGAATGGTCATCTACTCGACCTTGCTCTACTAGAACATAGGGTGGTCGATGACTAACCACTTGACTAAGATGTGTAGAATTTATGCACTGAATAGTTTGTACTAGTGGAGTGCACTCCCTGACTATCTCAACTATCATGGGGACTATCTCATCTCCTCTCTCTTCCTCCAACTGTTGTAATGGTGGGGCAACCACAACACTCTAGTGTCCCCACTCCTTCTTCACCATAGTTAGGATAGAAGGTCGAGCAAGACCAGATCACCAAAGGCAGGGAAGGGGGGGGCTCTCTCTCTCCATATAGGGATTTATGGAACTTGGTGGGGACTATATATGATGGAACATGAACTGTTGAAGGTGGACAGCGAGTGGAGCGGTGTGATGGCGGGACACCGGCTACCTCTCCATCGGAGATCTCTTCCTAGGACTGATGGTACCAATAAGGACAATGTGGTTAGAATGATCAGCTCTATTAGCTCACTGATCAGAAATAATCCATCAAAATGGAGGCCGCCGACTCTATGGAAAACCTCCACCCCTCTCAGTTGCCTGCTTGGGCAGTAATTCTAACCTTAGTGGCCCTCTTTCGATGAATCTAATCCCTAACACTCTTAGGGATCAGTCTCCTCAAATCATGTAAGCACTCTAAGCATCCATCTCACAACTGAAGAATGGAGATACCAGCATAGGGCTTCCTCCTCTCCCTAGTCGGTGTCTCAAACTCTGCAGGTGATGGGGGTAATGAAATTATTTTATGGTAGTCCTCCTCTCCATCTGAAGCTGAAAGGGGGTGAAACCTACTACCACCCAAGATTGGAGAGGTCTCATGAGGGGAACCCTCCTCAGCAACATGGGAGGCTTCATCCACCTCTTTGTTTGCACACTCATGTTGCCACTTGATCTTGCAATTTGCAGAGTTTTTTGTGAGTGAAGGGAACTAGAACCCGACCTGAAGGTGGGGAGACTATCTCTAAGATAGCCTTCCCCTTCATAGCAAGGGGAACCATAGAGACAGTACTAGCCCATGTTGGAACTACAGCAGGGGCAACTGACTTTTCTACTAGCACTAACACTGATGATAGTAGGACTGGTACTAACACAAGTGTGGAAACCACAATGACCTTCCTCTATAGAGAAGGAAACTCAAATTTAGAATGCACATTGACCTTGAGAAGTGGCTTCTTATCTGCCACCACCTCTCTACTAACAGTAGTGAGGGCAGATCCCTCGCAAGTGACCTTGAATTACTCAAATCCAAGGCCAAACTTAATGATAAGGGCATCAGTGAGTATTGCCTGATCCATGGCCAAATCCAAACAGAGATAAAAAAAAAGATTAGCTTGCCGGAATACATGGCGACGAACTAAATGAAGGAAAGAAGGAAGGAGAACTGGTATCTCCACTGTATTATTGGAAAAGAGAACCAAATTTGACCCTAGCTTGAATTGCTGACTTCAATTGTTGATTTTGATTTGAATTTTAAATTAGAACCCTCATTTAACAAATTTAGGTATGCTTAACAGGGTTCAATTATATCTTGGAGAGATTTGGGAAATTTGGAGGAGAGACTTTGTTGAAATTTGATTTTAATTGTTGGAACCTATATTCAACAAATTTGGGTATGTTGAGTGGGGTTCAATTATTTTGGAGAGACTTTGGAGATGTGACTGCTACTTTTCTTTTGTTGAAAATTGATTTTGGAACCCTCACTTAGAAAATTTAGGTATGCTAAATGGGACTCAATTATATGTTTAAAAATTTTGAAGACTTTTGTTTTGTTTGATGCAATGTTTCATTATTATATGTTGATGTTTGATGTTAATTTAGTTTTAAAAAATGGAACTCTCATTTAACAACTTTAGATATGTTAAATGGAGTTCAATTGTATGTCAATTATTGTTTGTTAATGTGTGATTTTGTTTTGATTTTGAAAATGTAGCTGTCATTTAACAAATTAAGTTATATTAAATGGAGTTAGATTGTATGTTGGTTATTGTTGGTTGATGATTGAATTTGATTTTGATCTTGAAAATAAGACTCTCATTTAACAAATTTAGGTATGTTAAATAGAGTTTAATTGTATGTTAGAATTTTTGAAGACTTTTGTTTTGGTTTTGATATTAGTTGTTGTTTGTTTATTTTGTTTTGATTTTGAAAATGAGATTCTTATTTAACAAATTTGGGTATGTTAAATAGAATTAGTTAAATTTTGTTTGAAAGTATTTTGAAAATTTTGATGGGGGAATTTTTGTTATTGCATGATTAATTTTGATTTTGAAAGAGGGACTCACATTTAGCAAAGTTGGGTTTGCTAAATGGAGCTGATTAAAGAAGTGGTTTTGTCATTATTTGATTTCATTTTGGTTTTGAAGAGAAACCCTCACTTAACAAATTTGGGTATGCTAAGTAAGGTTCAATTAATTTTATTTGAAAAATGGAGGCTCTGAAAATTTTTGAAGAAAATATTATTTTTGTTTTACTCGACTTCGATTTTAAAATAGAACCTTCACTAAACAAATTTTTTTATGTTAAGTGAGGTTTGAATGAAATTTTTAGAAAAGGCTTTTGAGAATTTTATTAGAATTTTCTTGAACATGAGATGAACCTTGCTTCACTAAGCTAGTGGTAAGAGGTTCGAAATTTTATTTAGTTTATGTTTGATTATTTTCTTTCTTTAGTTAATTTATTATTACCTATTGGGGGACCCAATAGGGCTTTAAGACCTACAGGGGAGTGAGGTATGAAAACCTAAAGGATGTTGGCTATCTTTGCTTAAGGATGAAATAAATAAAGTGCCAATGAAAAGAAAGATAGTCTTGGGCTTATGAAAAATATAACTCCACTATCAATACTTGGAGATAATAATTGTCTACTAGAGATGGAGAGAGGAGCATTCCCCAATGGAGTCGCAGAAAAATCTATTGTGTATATTTTTGAATGCGTAGGGTGGACACCATCTGATTGTAGGGAGTACTTTTTGAAGTGATCAGGTACGACATTGAGGTATGATGTACTATCTCCAAAGATAAAGACATCAACCTATAATGGACCTAATCACCTAATAAGGACTCCTAAGGTATGATGGGTCTTCATATATACCAGAGATTCTTCCTTTATAATACATGGAAAAGTAAAGTAGAGTTTATTTTATGTCAGGTTCTTAAGTTCTCTTTAGAGGTAAGCCTTCATAGTTAATTACTTCCTATGAAATAAGATTTCTTAAGAATACACTCAATTAAAGTAGACAATTATTGTCTCCAAAGATTTAAAGGTCAGACTATCAAAGAATTGGTTATTTTAGAAAATTAATTGGGAATGTTCAATTAGAAAGAATTATTTTAGAATCCAAAGGTGAATAAGTAGGAAGTGCTCATAATACTAGGAAGCCTAGTAAGCACTTCAGCCTATCCTATGGTGAGGCTTTATATTTTTGAAAATGAGAGGATTCATTTATTTGAGTTGAAATTTTATTAGATTGCTAGGACTTATAATTCATCAACACAAGATTATGGAAATACCTAAGAGGTGAGGATTTATGCTTATAGCCCAAAAAAAAACTAGCAACCTTGGATCCTAAATCTAAGGAGCTTTAACATAAGTTAAAGCATGACTTAAATCTAAGTGAAAGGGGACAATGGTTTACTTCCACAAGAGAGAGTAAACTGTCTAACTCTTCTGGACTTACAACTGCATGGAGTGGCCGCCAGCTAACACCTCCTATGATTCAAAACCATGTAGATCAGTCTTATGTAATTGAAAGATGGTCAGGCTTGTTATTTAATTTGAAAAGAAACTAAAGTCCTAAACCTACTCCTTAAGAGACTAGAGCATATGACTTATTCTAAATGCAAAATCTTTTCAAATTTTGTATTTTTTTGACATAACATTTTGGATAAAGGCTTGGGATATTTTATGCTTAAATGCATAATGAAAATTGATTATTGGCCAAATCAAAAAAGAAAGAGGGTGAAACTCCATCATAAGTGGTTGCTCTCATAGGTCCAGCGGTCCCTATAGTGCGAGAATGGAGGCCCTCATTTAACAAGAGCAACTAGTTATATTTCTGATAGATACAACCATTGGTGTTTATAGTGCAAGAATGGAGGCCCTCATTTAACAAGGCCCTATTGATGTTTATATTTATTGAAGCATCATAAGTGGTTTCTCTCATAGATTCTACCTTATACAACCCAGAATACAAAATAATAATTACAAATAGAATTTTAATACATGCTATGGGGGTCTTATTTTCTTCATTTCATCTTGTCCTTCTTTCTTCATTTGATTTGGTTTGCTCCAAGGCATCATTAGGAACCCCAGGACTAAGCCTTCTGGCCACTACTAATCCTAAACCCCATCGCGCTAATCCTAATTCCTATTACAAAATTATATTTCATGGAAAATAAATTTAACTACACTTACAAAATATAGGTTAGCTAAACATACATACAATCCCAACCAGTTATATTTTTGATTTGGACTTAACACCCCGTTCATGTGTAATGAAGATCATGTCCTACAGTGGATTATCCTTAGGGGTATAAGAAGCCTGTAAAGAGAATGTTTATATTTATTTAAAGCAATCCCTGAAGCACAATCTCCTGCAGAAAATAACATTAGGCTAAGAGTGGCCTAACATCCAGTCTACAAAATATACACCCTAACTTCTAATCTAAAAAATTACATCACAAAACAAAACATATAGCATACATACACCACCCTAACTTAGAACCTAGAAGTGGCAGCTTAATTATAATATGAATTAATTAAGTTAAATCATTAAGCAAATAATTTGATTACCCTTTCTTATTCTTCTTTAATTTAATTAACCATTTAATCAAGAGCCACAAATGATATGAACATGTGAGAACATAAAATTGCGATGCTCCTAAAGGACCTAATGAAATTGGCTCATAATTAAAGATTAACTAAGTTAAAGAATCTAATTAAGTAATTTTATGATTTTTCCCACACTTATGGGTAATCATAATTACCTTAAGGTGTCTTCATGCTATTAAACACCTAAAGAGGAACCCTTAATCTAATTATTAATTATCTAATGTGATTAATATTTTAATTTAATTTAATTTTATCATTTAATTGATTAATTAAGCATTTAATTAATTCCCACATTAATTAATTTTCTCTAATGAAATGAATTAAGAAGAACGATTTGGAAAGAGTTCCAAATCACTATCGCTCATCATCTCACTATTAATCAGTGATTAATGAGCTTAAATCAATTAATTTTTGTTATTTAATACATTAATTAATTATAACATTAATTAAAAGGGATATTAAAATTTAAAAACATCAATTCCCTTAATTACCTAGGCAATAATTTCTTAGAGAATCATCAGAGGCAGAGGTCATCCCACTAAATCAACACATGAAGTTTGGAATTAATTACCCAAGCAATTAGCACTTAATTAAGCTAATTAAATACACATTCAAACTTGTATTAAGCCCTAATTACTATTCAAAACCAAATGAAAATAATTTTATTAAAATCTCTTCTATTTTATCTTTCTAATGAATATTTATTTGCATTTTTTTTCAATTTTTCTATAATTAGTTATAATTTTTTAAAGTTTCAACCATTAAAATGGATTATTGACCCTCCAATAAGCCTAATCCCATCGACGCCATGCAGATCATTAACGTGAATGCACTTTCCATGTGGCATCACGGGTTAATTTGTTGAAATGTTTGGCGTGATGTGGCATTGAACAGCGGCAGTGGCACGGCGCTTTTATCCCCACCATCCAATTAGCAAGTAATCACATCCATCCATTCTGATCACATGAAAAAGATGATGGATGATCCTTCGTCCCCCAAGCAATAAAAGACAGGCATTGTCCGCCTTCCTTCACCCAATTCGAGCTCGCTAGAGCTTGAGGAGGCTCAAGATCAATCTAAAACATTCATAAGAGAAATCCAAGGGGATCTAACAATGGATTTTGCATGACATTGAAATTTTCTTCAAAAAGGCCTAAAAAAATTTGAAAAATCTCAGTTTGCCAAAAAAATATCTCATCGGAGCTTCGAACCGGTGGCTAACTGAACAAGATAGCTTCTCCTTGAAGAGGCAAATCCCTGCTGAGAAGATGACACCTTAACTCCTCATCGGTGACTCTGTGGATCAATCGTCACTGAAAAAAATGTTGGAGTTAGGCATAAAGTTGTCTCCGGAGCTTGAATCACTAAGGAGAAGGTTTATTTTGCCTCATCGGAGCTTGATGAACATGTGGGAAGAGTTAATTAGAGAGGGGCTAAGTTTTGGGGAAGTTGGATGGAGCTAAGGCTTTTCATATCTCAAGTTGGTGTTTTCTAGTGATGGGGAGGCTCGGGAAGCTCGGAGGAATGCTTGGGGAGGTCATCTTTGAGTGTTCTAGCTCTAAGGAAGTCCAAGTGCTCGAATTGCATCAAAATGAGGGGGGTATACCCCCTCCTCCCTTGGATTAGATAGACGGGATTGGTCCTGCCATTTGTAGTCATCCGACAGCTGTATTCGGCTGAAGATGGCAGGAATGAGCTTATCTGGCTCTATTTGATTGGAGGAAGGTTTAAGATGGCTAGCTTGAAGTGTCTCCATCTCCTTTGGATAAGCCAATGAGGGGAGGTGGATTAACTCACCTCCCCTTGACCAATGGTTGACCTAACCCCTTTGGGTAAGGTTAGCCACATATCCAAGGGTCTATTTTGAGCTTTGGGTGGCTACCAAGTGCAAAGGAGGGATGTTGACCACCTAATTTTGTATTTTGTCCTATGTGGGAGGCTTTACCTATTTGGTAATGGGTTAATTCAGGTCCATAATGGATTCAGTTTAATTTGGGTTGACCTAAGGTGAGCCAAGGATGGGTCATGCCAAATTTCAATGGGCTTGAGCTTGGTTTGGATGGGTTTGGCTCAATTTGACCCATGTAAATCAAATTGGGCTAGGTTGGGTCAAGTTTACCAATTGATCAAATTGAGCAAACCAAGAGTTGAGTCAAGTTCAAATGAGTATTTGGAGTGTTGGTTTAATTCATTGGGTTCAATTTGGCTTGGATTTGGATTTCACCCATTTGAGTTCATATGGGTCAAATAGATAAAGTTGACTAATTTGGCCAAATTGGCTTGGGTTATGCATTGGTTCATGTTCAATTGATCATTTGAAGATGATTGTAGGCTTTAATTTCAATCAATTTAGATTTAGTAATTATTTAGACCAAATTGACCATTTAGGTCAATTTGGGCTAATTAAGTCAATTGGGTTCAATCGAGGCTTTGATCATGTTCAATAATTAATTTGAAATGGATTTGAGTCATTGGTTGCAAGCAATTTGGGTTAGGTTTTGATTTTACCCAATTTGGTCATTCAGGTCAAATTGGGTCAACTTGGGTCATGAGGGTCAATTAGGTTTGCTTTGGCTCGATTGGTGGGCAAGTCATGCTGAAGGATTGATTTTAGGTTGGATGAATCAATGGTTTCAATTAATTTGGCTTATGATTAGATTTGGTTCATTTGGTTTATGTAGGTTAAGTAGGTTGATTTGGTCAAATGACCAAATTAACTTGGTTTGACCCAATTGATTGCAATTGATCAATCAAGGATGATCAACAATCATTGTAGATGATTTTGAATGGTTTGGTTCAATCCAATTTGGGTTGGATTAAGATTTGGCTCAAATAGGTCCTTTAGGTCACTTTGGGTCAAGTGAGTCTAAATGAGTTAATTGGCTTGATTTTGGGTTGAACTGAATTGAGTTGAGTTTAGATATTGATTTGGGATTGCATTATGTCTTTAGTTATAATTGATTTGGGTTTAATTGGATTTTGGCTAATTTAAATATTTTAAGTCAAATGAGTTAGGTTAGGTTGATTGAATTCATTTTGGGTTTGATTGATTTGATTGTAGATTTTGGTGTGGTTTGGAATGATAATTGAATGATTGATTTGATTATAAGAAAATCAATTGAGTTTATATTAGATTGAAGGAATTTTGGCTAAGTTCATTGGTTGAATCATGGGTTTAGACTTAGATCATTTGGATTTGGTTTTGGTTTTGGAGTTTGGATTTGAGTTGGGATTCAATTGATATTAGTTATATGGATTTAATGTTGGATTTTGGCTAAGGAGCTAGACTAGTTTGGTTTAGCTATAGGCTAGGTAGGTTTCTCTAGGTTCTAAGGCATAACATAATCGTATGGCTAATCCTTCTAAATCTCTAGGTTTAGGTTAAGTGTTCACTTAGACACTAGAAGTGTCTTATGACTAAGGAGCTCTTAGTGTCTAGAAGAGTCGTAGATCTATGATAAGAAGATTGAATTCTCACTCCAAAAGTGAGGTCAACAGAATGGTTTAATATCATTTACAGAAGTTACTTAAGCTTTATATTTACAGGATAACACTTTTATAAGAAAAGATAAATATCATTTTAAGTGCCTATCAAACCCTCCTTCTTTGATGTTAAGTATATTATCAACGATGAATAGCCAACATATAAACAAGAAATATACAAGTTCCTCATAAGATGAAATAATAAGCCACCAAGTAAAAATATTTTGTTAACCAAGTGTTTGTTTGACACAACTATAGCAGTATGAAGACGCAGTGGTGGAGTTACTATAGAAGAAACTACTATCTAAGAAGCTGAGTGAGTATTTTAAGTTTTTTTTTTTATTTTAAAAAAGTTAGATCACAACTTTCTGGCAACAACTGTATTTGACCAAGTAAGATTGAAGAAATAACTTTCCTCTCACAACTTCTTTAAAATGAAACCAAAACATAGTTTTCCAAACGTCTCTATAGTGCGGTTCAGACTGCATCACAGCATTAGTGCCTTCCCAAACAATGCCTAAATAGAAGATATAATAGCCTGCTTTATATTTGCTAAAGGATTGCAATGATTCATTTTTTTATAAAAGAGTATTTTTAGGTCTAGGAGAATTGATATGACACAATAAGTAAATTAAGCGAGCGAAGGGCCAATCATAAGAGCTCAATCTAAGATGAATGTAGCTGATGAAGGATGTTTAATAACCAAGAGCATGAAAAAAAATCTTAATTAAAAATTAAAAAAATTATTTTATGACTATATGTGTTTATTAATGTTTTTTATGTGTGAACATTTATAGTAGATTGAATATTTAAATTTTAAAATTTAAGTACTTAAAATTTTATAGTTTGGATTTTTAATTATCATGGAAGAATATTTTTAAATTAATAGATAATGATTATTGGATATTAAATTTATTTAACTAATCAATATATACCTATAATGGCTAGCCTCCACTCATTAGAGTGATGTTTATGAGTTGTTATGCATGAGTAACCACTTCCTTACTCTAATCCACACAAGTGGTGCCCTTTCCATCTCCCTCTTTTTTATTTTCTTTTTTCAAATTTTCTTGTAAAATCTTAACCACTATTCCAGTTAATGGAGGTTAGCTACTTTAGATGGAAATTAATTGGTTGAATAAATTTCATGTTAAATATTTAATTATATTGGTTTAATATAATTCTGTCAAGATAATTGAAAGTATTTAAATATTAAATTTACTACACATGCTCACACATTAACATCATAATTGGATAGTTTAATGCAAATATTCATAAAATAAAATTACAATTCTCTAAATAAGGCTCTTCATCCTTCACTTGATTATTGAACCTCCTTTATGAGCTGCTATATTTGGATTGATTCCATGTCGTTGGTCTTTTGTTCACTTAATTAGTATCTTTAGCCACATAAGTAGTACTGAAATGAATTTCTTTGTAAAAAGTTGATGAATGTTGTAAATAAATGAAATGCAAAACTTTTCAAGTAGAGTTTGTAGTTGAACATTAAATCTTTATTCCAAGATTATAAGTTCAATGCACAAACAAACATTTCTATTAATTAATCCATTATCTTGTACTTCACACATTAGTGAGCGTAGTTACACACTTCTTGAGGATAAACACACTTTTCAAAATATTTTCATGATTTTAATACATCATGTTTGAATTAAATGTTATCTTGTGATGATTCACATGTTATTTCAATTATTTGGATATAATTATCTGTGTTAGTAGTTTGTTGCAAAAATGATGTACAAGAAATTTTATTTTAAATACAGAACTCATATTTTGTTTTCTTTCATTTGGAAGTTTTCATGCTTTAGTTACAATTGAGACATTTTGAATCCAATTTGTGTGGCATTACATTTCATCATCTCTCATGTTCATCATGTTTGATAAGATTCATTATGTGGGCCATTTTTTTTTTGTTTATTTTAAAACTCCAAATGCATCAATGAAGTTTGTTAAGTAAAATGAGCAATGATTAGATGATTTGCTCATGGTCATGTTAATTCAAACAAAGTTTGCACAACAACTCATTTGTTCCTCATTCTATCATATTTTCACAAATTGATCACAAAGTTGAAAATTTTCAATGCTTCAAGCATATCAATGTAATTTTCTATGAGATAATCGATGTTTAGAAAGTTTTTATTTGTGAAATCCTAATTTGTGTGACACAATGATTGCCATTTGAGAGCTTCAAAGATTCACGATCAGACTCTTAATGAAAGAGAGTGTAAATTTTTGTAGAATAAATTTTTTAGAAAGCATATAATTTTTTTTAGATAAATAATGCACTACCTAGATATTTCGACCTCATTTAATGAGGGCTTTAGATCTAGTTTGAGGTTTACTATAGGTGCAAGCACCTATAGTTTTTTACCCATCGCCAAAGTTATGAGAGACAACTTTCTATTAAGGCTAGTCAGTAGGTCACCAATTGCTTATCATATAGTAACGACATATTGAATTTGATAATTTATGAAATTCATTATTTCTTACACTTAAAGTCTAGATTAGGGGAATGATCGTGTGCTTGATCAAGATCATATAGTTACTTTAACCTGAGCTATCTTGGTCTTTGGTCTACTTAGTCAGAGTAGAGATCGAGCCAACCTGGCTATAGGATTCTTGTTAATAGCCATGATTATTTTGTCCAAGGAGACCTTATGGACTATGGTTGGTATTTATCTAAAGGGATAATTTTAAGCCCACTTTAGCTGATAGAGGGATTTGTGCTCTATTAAGTATACCTTATGACTCACAGCTCAAAGGGGTAAATTTTTTTTTAAAAGAACATATAGGCTACAACCGTGACTATAATATAGTTATGCCTACTATCCAAACCACCCAGTCAAATGGCTTTAATCATAATAGCTTCATATGTGGAGCCTACTAGCTAAACCACATAAACAGAGGACTCGAACCATGTCCTTACTTGTGTATACTTTTTCAGTGTTAATATAATAGTATACTTAATATGATATTAGCTCTTTATGAGTTTAGATTAACACTAAATTTATCACCTCAATAAATAGTTACAAAAGGTATATTGAATTTTAATTAATTAGATTTAGTTTTAAATTTTAAAAATAATGGATTTTCAATTAGAAAATTTATTAAATTTTGGGATTTTCTTGAACATTTGATAGTTGACTATGAATTGACTTTAAGAAGACTTAACATTGAAGATTTGAAAATTTTGATAACAATAAACTCATCTGGTTTAAGTCTTTAATTTACATGGTCATCATTGGGGAGTGGATTTTTTTTCATGAAAGAAAAAATTACATTGTTCAAAAGAAGTTACAAGACCTTACCCTGATACAAGGTAAATTAAGCATATCTCAAAGAAGAAAGGGTCTAAGGCTTGAAGGAAAACAAAATAAGATTGAGGTGGTTTGTAGAGACTCGCTAAGCTTGACTAGATGAACAGCTGGGCAGTTCCCCTCTCAAAAGATATGAGAAAGCCTTACATCCATGTTAGTGTTTAACTACTATATAGTTGTAAATAACTAGACCATGTTCCATGAAGGTTCAATGGATCAATTGAAAATACTAAGTAGGCATCAGTTTTGATCCATATAGGATTGGAGAAAGCTTGGATAATTTTAAGATCAAATACTAGACCATTAACTTTACCAAATAACAAGCTTACGGGAAGGCATGGTTAATGAAAGGTGTAGATTACATTACCATTCTAGTCCCTAATGATTCCACCCAATCCTATTGTATTGCTGTTGGAATTAAATGAGCCATCAAAGTTGAATTTAACCAGGGGGGTTTCAGTTAAATCTAGAAGACTAGGTTTCTTGGGGAATGGTTTGGTTGCCCATTTGAATTATTTCCAGCAATTTCCCATTGTGAGTTTTATGATGGATAGCATACTGAATATAGTTAAGAATTTGTTGCACAATAGCTTCAGGATTCCTCGAATTACTATTATGCTTGGTTTTAATCCATCAATATGTACCATAATAATAAGATTGGAATGAGCTTGGAATGCAAGTTGAGACTTTTGAGTTTGCCCAAGTTGATCAAGGAAGCAAAAAGTTGGATGATATCACTAGATTTTTGCACTAAATCCTGTAGCCTAAAGTGTGATTGAAGATTTATCCATATGGTCTTGGCTTTATTGTAGTGAAGAAATAAATGCTCATTAGTTTTCTTATTAATGTAAAATTGACATTTAGAAGCCAGGTGGACTCATTTCCTCTTTAGTCCTTCTTTAGTGGAAAAACATTGTTAAAGAGTCTTTAGCAAAGGAATGAGAAGGTTGGCCTGCAACAAGTAAGCCAAATGAAATGTCCCCAAAAATTGGAAGTAAATGTTGAGGTTTCCCTATATAGCATGCTTGTGAGTGACTTACCTTCTTTCAATGTAATTATTTATTTGTCTCTAGCAACTATGTTGAGATAGATGTGGATAATTTTAGCCATAATATCCTTAGGAAGGACCAAAAGTAGTTCATCTTGGTTCCAAGCAGTGGTACCCTCATAATTGAGAAAGTAGTCTCTAACTAGGTTCTTGGATGCCAGCTTGAGCTAATGAGTAGCTAGTGGTTCATCATGAAACCATATATCTTGCCAAATGTCAATGATTCCTTTGCCAATTTTCCATCTGATAAAGTTTTCTATAGATTTTTCCAAATGGGGGAATTTGAAGCCTTTTATTTAGCTTCCATGGGATGGACTTTTTTCTACACTTGGCTAACATAAACTTAGCCCAAAGGGTCATTTTTTGTCTTAATTTAATCCAAAGTTTCATGGCATTAAAATTGATGATATCTTTTAATGATTTAAATCCTAGAGCACCATGGTCTTTAGGTTAGCATGCCTTCTCTAGCTTGTCCACTGATAATCCTTCCCATTTCCCCTCCAAAGGAAAGTGTTAAGGATTCAATTATTCTTTGGATTCTAATAGGCATGTTTTTCATTTGAAGAACGTGCAAAGAAATGGAACTTAATATGCTTTGGATTAAAGTTAATCTACCTCCATAAAAAGTAAGTGGCTCTCCCATGATAATAGCCTATCTTGAATCTTAGAGATAATCTTAGTGAAGTAGCCTGCTTGATTTTTCTAGTGTATATAATGTTGCCAAGGTACTTGTTAGAGTTGGTCTACTTTAAGTCCCACATACTTACTATTGATCTTATTACTTAGATAAATGAATGATTTTTTCTTATTCATCTTCATTCCAATTGCCTCTTTAAAGATCTTAATGGATTATTGGATCATCTCTTTGGATTCCTTAGTGCCATTATAAAATATAAGGATATCATCAATTATCATTAGGTGGGAAATAGGAATCCCACCTTTGGTATGAGGGTAGTCGGGTAAGCACTTATCATGTTATTTAAAATTTTGGAAAAATTGGCCATTACAATGATGAAGATTGTGGGAGAAAGAAGGTTTCTTTGTTTCAATCCCCTATTTGATTTGAAATAATCCACTTTGGCACAATTAACTTGAACTAAATGATAATTGTTAGGGATGGTTCTCATGATGAGATTGATGGATTCAATTGTAAATCCTATAACATGTAGCACCTGTTTAGTGATGCTTCATTGGACTATGTCGAATGCCTTGTGGATGTCGAGCTTGATTGCTAAGTTGTGGCCCCTACACTTAGTATTGAGATCCCTAAGCATTTCTTGGGCAAGCAAAATGTTATCACTGACATTTCTACCTTTAATGAATGCACTTTGATTGGATCATATGATGTTGGGTAGAATTTGCTACAATCTTAGGCAAATTATTTTGCTAATGATATTGCTAATAGTGTTTGTAACACTTACGAAAGAGATTCTAAGCTGAGGAAAAACTAGTTTGATTAGGTTAACTTACACAAAGAATCCAAGAAAATATTCTAAGTTGAGAAAAATGAATTTGATTGATTTAACCTATATAAGGAATCTACGGAGGAGATTCCAAGTTGAGAAAAATGAATTCAATTGAGCTAACCTACACAAAGAATCTATATATGAGATTCCATGTGGAGAAAATGAGTTTGATTATATTAACTAACCCAAAGAATCTATGAAACAGATTTGAAGATGAGGCTCATGAACTTGATTATATTAACCAACCCAATGTATCTAGGGAAGATATCCTAAAATAAGGCTTATCAATTTGAAGTATTAACCAACACAAAGGATCTACAGAAGAGATCCTAAGATGAGGCTAATGAATTTGATTGTATTAACTAACCTAAAGGATCTATAGAAGATATCCTAAGATAAGGCTAATGATTTTGATGTATTAACCAACCCAAAGGATCTATAAAAGGGAACTTAAGATGAGACTAATGAATTTGATTGTATTAACCAACCCAAAGGATCTATGGAAAAGATCCTAAGATAAGGCTAATGAATTTGATTATTTTAACAAACCCAAAGGATCTACAAAAGAAATCTTAAGATGAGGCTAATGAATTTGATGTATTAATCAACTCAAAAGATCTAAGAAAGAGATCCAAAGATGAGGCTAGAAAATTTGATTGTATTAACCAACTTGAATGATCTACAAGAGAGATCCTAAGATGAGGCTAATAAATTTGATGTATTAATCAACCCAAAGGATCTACGAAAGAGATCCAAAGATGAGGCTAGTGAATTTAATTATGTTAGAAAACCCAAAAGATCTACGAGAGAGATCCTAAGATGAGGGTAATGAATTTGATTGCAATAATAGACTAAGTGATGATTAATAATAATTCTAAATTTGATTTGTCATTCATAATTTTTGGAATTAATTTTGAAGAAAATTAAATAATTGAAGATTTCTCTTAGCACTTAGACCAATCAATCATAAACATTAAGTAAATATAAAAATATAATATTATTGATGAAATTAATTTTTAAGTACAATTATACATAATATCTTTTTAAAAATAGCTCACTAATAGGGAGCATTGGGTGTTCACCTTCGTGATCAACAAACTGATATGATCCTCCTTGATCAGCCTTCTATATGACGAAATGGTCATCCCACATTTTTTCAAACTTACCTCCCATATTGTGATAGACTACAATTGGCCTTCTAGAAACCAAAACCAACTCTCCAACTCAAAAAGTTCTTAGGTTGACTTTCTTATTATGAGCTTGATCCATCTTTGCCTTATACAACTTGAGGTTTTGATGAGCTTGAGATGTCACTCTTCAAGGCCATCAAGTTCTTCTAATCGAAGCTTGGCATTTTTTTAATTGTAATTTTTTTTTTGTTAAAGGTGATTCTTAAAGAGGGAAGTTGTACCTCCAAAGGAAGAGTAGCTTCAGACTAGTAGACAAGGGAAAAAATAGTAGACTACGTGAGAGTAATATACATGGGATGATAGGCCCACAGAGCTTCAACCAACTTCTTGTGCCACTACTATGTATTCTCATCACATGCCTTCTTCAACATCTTGACGAGAAATTTATCAAAATATGTGGCTATACCTTAGGATAATATATAGTTAAGTATCTCCAATATATGTCATTTTGCATATTCCTTATGCTCTTGAAAGTATTGCCATTATCGAATATGATTCATCGGAGTATGTTGTACCTATACACAATATAGTGTTTAAAGAACTGTAGGACTTGGTGGGATTTAACTTCTCTTAATAGGACTATCTTTGCCAATTTAGAAAAGTAATCAAAAGCTGCCAAGATGAAATGATGGCTCTTAAAAGAAGGAGGTTCAATAGAGCTGACTATGTCAGTGCCCGTACTCTTAATGGCCATGAGGTTATCATTGGGTGAAGAATATTTGGTGGCTGATGTAGGACTACTCTATGTACGACATTGATGACAATAACAAAAATATCTATGTAATATGTGATCATTGATAACTAATAATATATAAGTCTCTCAGTCTTGGCCTTCATCTTCGCACTGGGTTAGTGGGCATTTCATAGACCTGCATGCACCTTGGTCATATTTTTTTGAGCATCATGTTTATTTAAATTATGTAACCACATATGATCAAAGGACCATCAGTACAATGTGTTATTTATAAAGACATAGAATAATACTCTTTATTTGATTTGATGGGCCTAAGATTTCTTTTGCAATAATTTGTCTTCCCATAAGTAATCAATGAATAACTATCTCCAATTGATCTCTTCATCGTCTTTAGTAAGGGCAACCTCTCCTTTAGAAAGCTGCTTGTCGATGAGCTTAATGTCAATGGGAGACAAAAATTGATGGTAATATACTTCTACTGAGACATGTCATATTCTCATTGATTTTGCTGAAGCATTTGCTATGGAATTCTCTCTAGGAGGAATTTGATATAAACTCGCAACCAAGACTCATTTTAATAACTAGATCATATACTTATGGTATTGATGAAGTTTGGGCTTGAGGACTTTATACTTTCTAATAATCTAATTTACCATTGATTGTGAATCCTTTAAAATATTGATGTAGTTAATCCCTAAAGAGATAGCTAGCTCAAGATCGATGATTAGAGCTTTGTATTTAATTTCATTATTTGAACAAGATTTTGACAAATGATACGAGAATTGTATTATCCTTCAATCGGTGGTCATGATGATCAACCCAATTCCTGCTTTGACTGAGGGAAGATTATGGTTGATCTTCTCTTTTAGAGAATATTGCATCATCAAAATATATAGTTCTTAATGATTGTCATTTAAGTCATCTAAACTCATGACTTGCTCATCAAAGAGGTTATCATTTAGAGGTGATCCATAGGAAAAGGGTGTGCCGCTACGAAATCAACCACCACTTCACCTTTCACGACATGAAGGGGATGAAGGTGATGTCCAATTGCAATAAGATCGTATACCAACATACCAACCATATAAATAACATCAATCGTGCCATGATATATTACAATGGGTTGACCCTTGATATTAAGCTGACTTTATGAGAAAGCATGAAAGGCCTCAACTTTTTGCTACAAATATTAAGGCCAAACAATGTTTCTCAATGGAAAGATAATATGATTTTGTAAGTATGAGGGAAAAAATTAAATAATATAGTGCATTCTCCTTTCTTTCCTCATTAACTTGGGCCAATAATGTGACAAGGGAGTGGCTAACATGGAAGGTGTCATGGCATACTATTTAATACTTTTAAAAGCATTCTACCACTTATTTTTCCATTGAGATCTGGCATCTTTCTTTGTAAGTGTAGCAAAAGGTTTAAATCTATTATAGAAGTTGGATATAAAGTATCTTAGATATGCCAACCTACCTTTGAATTATTTGAACTAATAAACACTTTTTGGGGGTGTCATTTCTAATATTCCTTTCCATCTCTAAATCAATTTCAATCATGCAATGTTGTACTATGAAACTTTTCTGAGGTTACCCCAAAATCACACTTTACAAGATTCATTTTTTAGATTATAGTCTCACAATCACTCAAAGATAATCCTTAAGTCATACATGTTTTATTTTTTCTTTTGCTTTTATCCACTAGATCATTGATGTAACATTCAACTTGATGATGGATGCATTTATCAAAATTTTGAGTTATAGTTTGCTAGTATGAAGCACTAGCATTTTTAAGGCTGAACTGCATGACCTTATAGCATTAATTAGAGTTCTGAATGTGGTTGCTTCTCATCTTGATCTATTTATAACCATATGACCTAACCATGAATAATAATATCACATCTAAAGAGGTTATGTTTGCCATTAGCTTTAGTATGGGTAACAAAAACTCATCCTTGGGACATGCCTTATTTAGATCCCTACAATAGACGCATATGTAAATTTAACCATTTTTCTTAATAATTGAGATGACACTAGCCATCAATTGTGATCCTTTTTGAAAGGAATTTGATCCAACATTGGATCAAGCCATATGGATGGGTCAAATCGATCACTGATTGATTTGTAATTGGAATCATGATGCAAATCACTGGTGATCGCTAAAAATTAGGTGAAAAAGATGGACGGCATCCGTCTCTCGTTGGTGAATTACATAATCGAATCTCCACTACCTGATCCTTCTCTTAGGGACAAACGACCTTCAATTAGTTGGATAGACTGATTTAAACCCCTTAAGGAATCGTGGAATGAATCGAGACATCCGATCAAAGATCGGACGGTCAAAGATCATCCTGTGTGGCAACGCTTTTGGCATGGATGCCATGCAGGATCCTCATGGCCAAATGGCGCTACGCCATGTGGTGGCATAGCCATGGAACCACATCAACCCATCATTATAAAATAGTTAATCCCCTTAAAAAATAAATTAAAAAAATAATAAAAATAGCATAAAGTTTAAAAATTTATAGAAAAATAAATAATAATAAAATAATGCTAACTTGGGCTCTATGGATTCATCTTGATGAGAGGAATCCATTAAAATTAAAATCCACAATTAATTTTGGGTAATTTAGCCTTAATTTGGGTTTAAATGAAATCAATTAAACCTTAATTAATCTCAAGCCATTAATCCAATTGAGATGAAACTTTGGGGAACTATAATTAATGTTAAAACACGCCTTAGGAAAAATTTTCATAAATTATTGCAATGCATATCATGAGAAACAAATTTGAAATCCTAAACCTCAATTTTAATTAAATAAATTAATAAAAAATGAAATAATTAAGGAAAATGATCTAAATAACCTTAAATCAACTTAATAAACCCTAATGAATATTAAAACACTAATGAAACTCATTTAAACTAAATAAATTACAAATTGACTTAATTAAGTAACTAATTAAATTAAATAATTCAAATAATTAATCAAAATTTAATTAAATCATAATAAATCAATCAAATGTCCAAAAGTTTTGAATGAGCCCTTTTTAGAAACATCTTTTAGAGAGGAATCAATGAAAATTAAAACTCCTAAATGATTTGCATTAAAATTAGACTTAATTTAGGTTTTAATGAAATTATTAAAACCTTAATTACACTCTAATTATGAATCTAATCAAGATGAAACTTTGGAAACATGAAATTGGCATCTAACCTCACTTGCCATAAAAATTTCGAATATAATTGACCTTTGGATTGGGAATTGTTGATTTTGCAAATCTCAAGGCCAATATTAATCAAATAATGAATAAAGAAAATTCAATAATCCATTAAATCATGAAACAACTTGAATAATCTCAATCAAACATCAGAAACTCTTAGAAAGATTTTCCAACATCCTAAGTCAAAGAACTAAATCAACTTCATACTTAGGGACTTGTGAAATCAATAATGCATGTTAAGCTTAATTAAACCTTAAGTTAATTGGATTAATACAAACTCAATCTTAAATCGACAATCAAATTAACCTAAGATTGAATTCAAATATTATTCTAAATGCCTTAGGTTAATATAAACCAAAATCAAATAACTTAAAACACCAAGCCAAATAAAATCAAATGAACTAATTCAATCAAATCAAATTAAAATCAAATGAAAATCAAATCAAATCAAAATTTCAAAGAAAAGAAATGAAACATCAATCATAATTTAAAAAAACTAAATGAAATTAAAATAATTAATTAAGATACTTAAATATCTTAGTTTTACCTTTATGTTGGATCTTCATCTTATGAGGATTTCATTCTATTAGGGATTAGGATATTAAATAGAATAGGTTTCATCCAAAAGTAAAATATATTCTACTCTTCATTCTTGAAAACCTAAACTTCACTTTAACCAAATAAAGTGGAAATAAAAAGGGAAACTAAATCACAAAATATTTGAATTGAAACCATCCAAAGGTAAAATTCAAATAAATTCAACTCCAAATTGAAACTTGAACTGAAGAAGCCTAGCAAAGCCTTACCACACAAGCCTATCTTTTTCACACACTAGGTCATTAGGTCACGGACCCTAGACTTAGGTTAGCACATTTTATGATCCTTTTATGATTCCTAGTGAAGTGTTGTGATATGATGTGCTTCACATGTCTTTGCAATGTACTATTTTAGACTGCATGTCTAGGATTATTTGCTTGTTAGATTATATGATAGAACATGCTTTTTAGATCTAACATTGTCTTTTATAGGGGCTATGCTAGAAAGGATTGTTATCATAAATAAATTTTAAAATTCTATTTCTTGTAGGTATGCTTAAATCCTTAAGCATAGCCCATAGGATAGGTGGGCTTGGCAAGCAGCTAATGCTAAGCCCATATATTTGTGAAATATAACTATTGCATGTTGTTTGTATTTTGCTGACATTTATTTTACATGACTTAGAAATTAATTTTGAAATTAAAATGTAAAGTTAAACTTAGAATTAGCTTAGGATCTATGGGGTCTAGGATTAGTAGGAGCTAACCCTACCAGAAGATACGTGCAATGGTCCCCTATGAAGTCCAATGGATGTCCCTAAAGAAGGAGACAATCCTAGAGGTAAGACCCATAGATCTAGATTTATAGGGTCGTTGTATAAGGGCAGAGCTCAGCTTCTCATTTACCTTTTCTTCTGAGGAGTACAGCGGTACCCAGCCACATTGGCCTATTTCTTAAATTAACTTGCCTTGATTTTTTTTGGGTGCGCAATAGAATCAACCTGCTTTTTTATGTTTCTTTATGTGTTGTGCTTTCCTGTGATTGAATGCTTGGACGATTAGGCTCATAGGAAAAATTAAATTTTATACCCAATCTAAATCTAAAAAATTGAAACAAAACTAAAGAAAACTTGAAACCTCATTTAAACTAAAGCCTTAGGCAAAACATAAAACCAATTAAAAAAAATCAGGTTTTAAAATCATGAAATTATATTGCTCTAATCCTTGAATTTGACAACTTCTCCCATTGCACATAAGGGGCATCTGACTTGTGAGGATGGCCACCATCTTGGGGAAACCGACCTTCTATTATTGATTTGGCCCATAACCATTTATAATTATATGCCATTAGGCATGAAAATGCATACCCATGAGCTCAAATAAATATTGAATCAAAATATTTAAAAATCTAAAAATGTGCATTAGTTAAATACATTTCATACCCCACATTATCCTAGGGATTAGGGAGTGATTCTAGGTTCATAGATTCCTTTCTTAAAATGCAACAACCCAGCCATCTTGCATTCATCAAACTTAACATCATGAATTTAAAATGCACTTAGGTGATGTTAGCTAGCAGGCCTCTCCAGGCGGGTTGTAAGTCTAGAAAAGTCAGGGATAGGTTAATTCCCTCAAGTGAGAGGAGTGGCCAATAATTCCGAAAACAAAATCAGGTCGAGCATCTGACATGTGTCAGAAGTACCTATAGACTAGGTTCTGAAGCATTCTTCTCAGGAATAAGTCTTTAACCCTAGGCATTTCTGCAGTCTTGTCCTATTAAAATCTAAGTCCTAGACCTCTAAGAAAATGTCAAGTCAAAATCTAAATTAATTCCAAAACTTAAAGCCTAATTATAGGATAGGCCTACTACCCTAAAAAATGTGCTTACTATGCTCAAAATCAAAATTAAATGTCAACTCAAAAATGTGCTTATCATGCTCCCCAATAACAATCAGTATTTCCTACTTCATTCTGTTTGGTCTCCAAAAGAACTCTCTGTAATTTAGATCAATCCCAATTGAACCTCCAATAATCAATCCTTTGAAAACTAACTTTGAAATCCTTAGAAATAATAATTTGACCCTTTAATTGAGAATATTCTTAGGAGAAAACCCTTCTAAAGATGTAATTAACTATAGGGGCTTACCTCTATAGAGAACCATGAACCCAATATAAAATAAACTCTATTATATTCTTCCATGTAGTTCAGGGGAAAAATCTTTGGTACATGAAAGACCCATTAGCCTTAGGAATTTTTTATTAAATGATTGAACCTATTATAGAAAAATATATTTATCTTTCTAGATAATATGTTTATTCCTTAATGATGCATTTGATCATCCAAATAAGAAATTCCTACAATGCATTCTGGTGGTATTCTATGAAGCCCAATGGAGGTCCCTGAAGAAGGAGACAATCGTAGATTAAGAACCACAGATCTAGACTCATAGTGCTAGGCCAAACTCAACTGCCCATTTTTCTCTTTCTTCAAGGCGTATAGTGGTACCCAGCCACATTGGCCTATTTTCTTAATTTAAATTTGGCTTGATTTATTTTTGGTGCACATTAGAATCAACCTACTTTTCTAAGTTTCTTTCTATATTTTCTGTGATAAATGCTTGGATGTTAGGCTCTTAGGAAAACTAAAATTTTCTACCAACTTAAATTTAATCAACTTAAATAAAATTAAAGAAACTTGAAACTTCACATTAATTAAAACCTTAGGAAAACTTAAAATCAACTGGAAATAATTAGCTTCTATGAATCATGCTAGCATATTATTTTAAACTCTTGAATTGGGCAATTAACCCATTAAGGGCATCTGACCTTTGAGGATGATCGCCTTCCTGGTGAAGTCTATCTTCTCATCTTGATTTGGCTCATGACTACTTCTAATTGCATATCATTTAGGCATAAATTGCATACCCTAAGACTTTAAATGAATCATGAGTCAAAACCTCTAAAATATATAAAATATTGCATAAGTTAGGTGCATATCATATCCTATATGATCTTAGGATTAGGTAGTGGGTTTAGGTTCTTAGATTTCTTTTTTAAGAAAATATGATTGCCTAATGATCTTGCATCATGAGACTTGACATCATGGATTTAAAATTCACTTAGGTGATGTTAGCTAGTAGCCCCTCTAGGCGGGTTATAAGTCTAAAAAAGTCAGGGATTGGCTTCCTTTCTCAAGTGAGAGAAAGAAATAATTTCCAAAAGTGAAACTAGGTCGAGCCTCTGACTTGTGTTAGAAGTAATTATAGACTTAGGATCTGAAGCATCTTGCTGGAGTAAGTCTTTAAATTTATAAATTTCTATAGTATTGTGCTACTAGAATATAAGCCCTATATTTTTAACAAAATAATAACTTGGATTTAATTTAAATTCTATCATTTCAAGCCCAGTGGTAGGATAGTTGAAAATTCTACTAGCCATCCCAATATTTATGGATATTTTCTACTCGATCCCTTTTGGCTTTTAAAAGAACTCATTCCACTTTATAGTGTTCCTTTTTGAAATTCCAAATTATGATTTTCCTTTGGAACCATCTTATAAATCTACAAAATAAATGTCTATTCTTCAATCGAGGGTATTCTTAGGAAGAGATCCTTCATTTCTAAGATTTAATTAACTATAGGGGCTTGCCCTTATAGGAACCATAAAACTAGTTTAAACTAAACCCCACTTTATTTCCTTATATAGTTTAGGGAGAAACTCTTTAATACATTAAAGACCCATTAGCCTTAGGAGTCTTTTATTAAATAATCAAATGCATTATTGGATAACATGTTTATCTTCCGAGATAATATGTTTACTCATTAATTATAAATTTGATTATCCATTAGTATTATTATTTCCTTAAATGATTCATCCTCAAGTTCTACATTAACTCTTAAACCTGAGGATGATGCTCCAAGAAAGAAATTTTGAGGCTTAGAGTCTTCATTCAACTATGGTGAAGCTTTAACTACTAGACCCTTAATAATCTCTAATGATAGTGAGATTAAAGTTAAAGTGCTCACATACTGATTGATCCTTCCAAACAATGACAACTTAAACACATCCCTACTTTATTTTAGGGCCCTATCATGTCTTCATCATTATTTGCTTCTATTATCACCTCTAGCTGAGTCTTCAAGTATGGAGAGGAAAATAGTGTCCTGACTACATATGACCCATCAGTCAGAGCTAGATTATAAGTCTCTGTAGATTACAGGAGGATTTTGAATTGGTGGTGTCTACTGACCTTCCTCCTCTCACACCTCCTTAGAGTTTTTCTCATCCTTACTTTATTAGAGGTTGGGACATCTCACCTACTCATTGGAAAGAAGGGGTAAGATTTGATTGGAAAGTGATTCCCAACTCTACTTCCTCCCCTTAATTTTCTTTTTCTTCTCTCTCTCTCTCTCTCTTATTTATTTTCTTTCTAATTTTCTTTTTTATTTTTTCTCTCTTTTTTATTATTTTTGATTGATATTATTTTGAACATTTTTAGAATAAATAATTTATTTCTCATGGAGGTAGTAGGTTGCATCTTAATAAATCTCAATCTCAGGTATAGAGAATGGCTTAAAGTTTTCCATAATGCATTGCTCTATACCATTAAGCATTAACTTGATGCACAGATGAAGCAAGGATGGTACCATTTTGTTTTTATGTATTTAAGGCCTCTCTAAAAAGGCATTAAAGGATGTGTTTGAATCTATGATGTGGAACTTTGCATCAATCTTGAATGCTTCAATCTATAGTAACAGGATGATTGAGCTTAAGGCACTCTCACTTTGTTCATTGAATCTTTTCAACTCCATTTTGTGAGAGCTAAGTTTATTAATGTCAATTCTCAAGTAGGCAAGAGTTTTTAGGCTCATCATGTTAACCAATACATCCAAGTCAACAAGTATTCTAGAAAAATTAAATTTTCCATATTCATGGATATGCAAAGTGGATAGTTGTGGTACATTGTTCATAGGAGCAGGTATTCATTCTAAAAGGGGCTCTCAAGACCTCTTTGAAGTAATAATCTTCTTCTTCTAGTTTAGATGTAGATTGCAATTGCCATATCTCTAGTTTTAGTAGGGCTTTGATTAAAGACTCTCTAATATCTTTGGATAAGAAAATGACATCATATGTGCTAAGCCTAGCTAGTAACTTTCTAAGATAGCTAATACATTATAATCAACCTTGGGTTGGTTATTCATAGGCATAAACTAGAGGGCATCCTACAGTGGGGTCATTTGTTCACTTGGGGCTAATAACCCATTTTTCTTTAATTTTATGTGTCATCATAGGAGGTAAGACTCTATCACTATGAAGATTGACTTCTACAATTTGTTTTGACACAGGGTCGTAGTGGTGCCTACTTGCTCTTTAAGAGCACCTAAAACATCTTTGAAATAATCTTTAGAATCTAAGGACTCTAACTTTATTTTAACGAAAGCACCCAAAAGAATTAAGATAGGGATACCATCAGAGTCTAAATCATCATGGGAAGGATATGGATTGAAATCATTTTATTTGCTAAGATTGGGAGAGTTGTAATAATTATCTTTGACTGAAGATTGATTATTTAAATCATCCAGATCATTCTTATCAGAAAGAGAGAAAATGTATGCAAAATTACTCTTCATTGTTCTTTCAATCTTCGAGGAGACAAAATAAAATTCATACTAAGTGAGCAGCATAAGTACCTTGACACCCCTAGCCAAAAAAATAATGCTCCTCGTGTTAAAAGGTGAACCAGATGCTCCATCTTAGGCTTCCAGTGGTAGCTCCAACTCAATATCCTCATTTTCTGAGTTATCATTTAGAACTTACAAACCTACCAAAGGGGTGGAGGTCTGAGTTATTTAAGAACTCATAGGGAGAACTTCTTGATTTTAGAGAAGATTTTTTTAGAGGTTTTGGATAAAGAAATATCACAATCTTCTTAAGTCTTCAAGTGATCAAATGATTCCTCAAAAACTACTTTAACATCCTATTGTTGGTTCCACTAAGTATTCTTTGAGAATCACAATAGCTATAGTCATATGGTTTCTTTATAGTCAGTCCTTGAAGGTGATATAATTTTTATGGAATGCCTAAGTAGCAAGTGGCAGAGGTAATAATTAGGATCCTATTGCTGGTTCCACTTTTTCTGGCTTCTTTGGTTCTAGTAGCTAAAAATTTAGTCTTTTGGCTAAAATTTTTGAAGATATTTCTGATCGCCTCTCTCTTTGTTGACCTCACTTTTGGGTGAGGTTGACAATCACATCTCTAAACCTAGAATTTTATCTAGGCATTAAGGTTCTCATCGAATTAAGACAATTCTAATGGTTAGGTGAACACCTATTCTAAGCCTAGAAGACTCATAAGGCTCAACCCCAAAGTTAGACTCTGACTTAGGCTAGGAAGGACCCACCAACCCCAAATTCAAATTAACTCTTATATCCAAACCAATCCTCTAAACTAAAATCAAATGATTACAAACCAAACTTGAGCCAAGGCCATTTGATTTCAAACCTAATTTAACCTAATCAGGCTCAATTTTCCCAATTTATTAAGTTGACCCAATATAACCCATTTAGGCTTAAATAGGCTAAACTAAAAATTATCCTAATCCATTTGAAATTGAACTCATTTAAACTATCCTAAACCTTAATTGAACTTGAATGATGCATAATTATAATCCAATCAATCTAATTGATCAAGTTAGCCCAACTTTACCCAAGTTGGCCTTGAAGCCTAATTTAAGCTAAAACTCAATTCAATCCAAATTAGATCTAATGGAGGCTATCAATCACCACTAAATTAATGACTGATCATATTCCAACCTTCAAATGACTCCAACTGATCCAACCAAGCCAAATGACTTATTTGACCCAATTTGACCTAAAAGTCCAAATTGAGTCCAATCTTGATTCAACCCAAATTAGACCAAATCAATCACTCCAATCAATTCCAAAATGATTATTGATCATGACCAATCACTCAATTGCAAACATTTAAACCCTAGTGAGCCAATTTAACCCTTTGACCTAATTTGACCTAAGCTGAATCAAAACTTGATTTAATCTAAATTGGATTGAACCAATGCCTACAATCATCCTAAATTAATATTTGAACTTTTTTTAATCATCAATTGAAACCAATTTGACCAACCTAACCTAATTGACATATCTAGCCCAACTTGATCGAAAAGGTCAAATTGAACTAAAACTCAACTTAAGCAAAATCAATTCAAATTAAAGTCTTCAATCATCTTCAAATGATCAATCAAACATGGTTCAATGTCCCATTTAACCTAATTTGGCCAATTTGACCAAATTGGTCAACTTAAACCATTTGGTTAATATGAACCCATATGAGCTAAATTCAAATATAATCCAAATCAAACCAAATCAATTATACTAATAAATTATAAATCATCATTTGAATTTAATCCAATAGTCTCTTTGACTTAATTTGGTTAATTAATCAACCTAACCCAATTAGAATAAAATTGACCTATATGGGTTCAATTGAGCCAAAGCCAACCACCAGCCGCTCCTTGTACAAGTGAACCAAACACATGGTTCAACCCAAACCAAGTGAACCAAACTACTAATATGGGATAAAATCCCATTTGGAAGGTCCACCAACCCCCTTTGGCCATGGTAGCCCACCTTAGCACTCCTTGAGCATAAACACATTGATCTAAGCTACTCAAGCCAGCTTTTGACCAAAGAGAGGTCACCCTCACCTTGGTTGAGCCTTGGTTTATCCACCAACCCATGTCCTTTATATCATCGTTCACCAAACTCCTTCAGTTACTTGGGGATGTCCACCTAGGAAATCCCATGTCATTTCTGACCATCCCCATGCTTGGCCAGTTGACAAGGCCTAAACCAACCCCTTTGATTAGTTCACTTAGGGAGGAGGGTATATATCTTCTTGCCCATTCAAACTCAATAGATACATTCGCCATAGTCCTAAAGTTATTCCCCCAAGTTTCTAATGAGATCAACTCCTTTCTCAACCCGAACATCCTACATACTTAATTCCACTAAATCGAAGTCAAATCCAAATTAACTCTTCCCACACCTTTCCTTAGCTCAAAGAGTCAAAATAAATCAAGAACTAGTCAATTCCAACACAGAAGACAGTCTTTGACCAACTCTGACAAAGTTTATGGTGACATTTGATCCATAGATTGACCACTGGGAGGAAAGGTGTACCTTCTTCCATAAGAGTTTGTCTCTACTAAACAAAGCTACCTCACACATCAGTTGTTGGTATTTATCTCCGGTAAGGTAATTTTTTCAAAACCACAGGCATGTTCATTAGGTGTTGGTCTTCTATGAAGTGAAATTTCATTTGGTGTGAATCAAACCATAGGATATCATTAGAATTTCCCCTTGATCATTTTATAATTGAATCTACTATGAAATAAGCTATGGTGGCCTCAGATCGAGTTGCAACAAATGAATGATGTTTGTCTCTCATTGGAGGTTGAATACATATCATCCATCGTATGTTCTATGTGATTAGAATGGATGGATGTGATTAATCGCATTAGATTTTTTTGATTTTATCATATTTAAAGTACATGATTAATCTCAAGCATTCGATATATGATCAAATAGCCGAGATGAAACCACATCCACCACCATTGAGTCAGCATGCCTCATGGGACATTTTAACTAATGAACCGTGCAACACCACATGTAAAACACTACCACATCAGCGTCGACATGGCATCGATTATGTAAATCGGTTATTTAAGTTTAAAATTGTAATTAATTAGCTAGAACTTTAAAATATTATAACTAATTACATAAAAATTTAGGAAATGGAAATAAACCGTCTAAGAAAAGCCTTGATATAGGATAGTTTAAGAAAAACCAAAACCTTGAATTATATAAAGTGTAAAGTGATTAATTAGGGTTCACATAATTTTTAATTAGTGAAATTAAGCTATATTTACTTACCTAAATAACTTGAAACTTTGGTCGATTGTTCTATATGATGACCGTTGTCTCCCATAATTATTTTAAGTAAATTGGTTGGGTAATTTGGGAAATCCAATTTTTCAAGCCCTAAAGGTTCATTTTATGCATTAAATAAATTTATATAATTAAAAATTATGAAAATTATTGTGAGGACTTAAAATATGTTTTATAATATTAATGATGACCAAAGACATTAATTAAGATCCCTAGTACCAATTATTTTTTAAAATCTCCATTAAGGGGGTTTTTATTAATTAATTAATTAAATTATTAATTGTCCTATGGTTTAGAAAATTCATAATAAATGGCATAATTTTTAGAAAAATTATTATCAACCCTTCTTTATGCTTAGTTAGTAAAGAGGTTTTCAATGATATCAAAATCCCTAATTAATTTAGGATATTTTGAGTGGAATTAGTGATTTTAGGTATCTATTTTTTAATTAGTGATTAAGAATAATACCAATTGCATTAGAACTTTTAAAATATGTTTATTTTATGCTCATTTATTTTTGAAATTCTCTTATAATTTTTGTTCTTATATCTAAGGCATAATTGAATTTTTTGGCTATTTAGGCATAATTAGATAATATAATTAATTAACCTTAATTATTTCATAAAAAGTAATTAAATAAATTTTAAATCACTTAATAAATAGAAATGAGTTAAGGGATAATTTTAATCTCTTTATCTCATCATTAGGTTTAAATAATTCAAATTTTAAAATTTATGCTTAACAAACTTGGTTAAGCTTAAATGTGATTATCTTCATATGAATGCCCATAGGACTTAATAGTTTTAAATAGATTATTTAATGATATTTATTTACTTTGCCTAAATCATTCCATAAATTTGTATTCCATATATTTCATACATTCATATTTCAAAAATAATTAAAAAGATTTCATTTAATAACATTCTTTGGATTAATAGTGTGGCTATTATCATTAGTAAATCTTAAATTATTTTCTCTAATAAACTTAAGTATTTATTAGTATGAATCTAAATTAATCTTAATAACTAAAATATGAATCTAATCATATATATATGATCTACATACTTGAAAGGTATATAGTTTGGACTTCACAAGAGAGCAAGACTTTCAGTAGTCCCAAAGGTGTCTTTGATTACCTCACTTCTTTGGTTTAACAATGACACATACCTTAAAGTTTGTGGTGAATTGCATAGTAAGAATAAATTATTTTCAAATGCTTAAGTACCATAACATCTTTACATTTTATCCTTATACATATATACATGTGCCTGTGTATGTGAATTAACAAGTATATAGTTTGGCTATCTCGAGAGCACAAGATTTTAAGTAGTCTCAAGGAGGTCTTAGATTACCTTACTTCCCTAGCCTAACAATGGCACATACTTGTATAAATTCAACATATTGATGTGTGTGTGTGTTCGTGTGTATGTGTTATATATATATATATATATATATATATATATATATATATATATATATATATATATATATATATATATATATATATAGAATGTTGAATTATCTTTTCTATAAAATTCATGCATGCAATACTTGTATCTATATCTTCAAATCTAAAATTGGATGATTAAAAATCATAAAATTCAACTTTAGGTTCAACATAAGGTTAGGGTTTCAAAAAGATTCCATCCCTTTTCTTACTCTTTAAAACTCTAAATTTATGTAAAATCAAAAGAAATAAATTTAAAACTAAAATTTATTCTAAAGAATCACTAATCACTTGAATTATTATCATTCTTAATGGTATAATTAAACACCCATTCCTATGTTATAATTCAAATGTCAAAGCCTAGTTTTGTCAAACCACACTAACCCTATCAGACACTTAGAATGGTAAGTCACTAATAATAGAGTTAGGTTAAGATGGTGCTTCATTATGGATTGATATTTTTATTTTATGATATAATATTTTAGATTGGATGTTAGGGTGTATGTGCATAAACTAGATGTTAGAGCAACATTAGCCTAACACTATTTTCTATAGGTGATTGCACTTAAGTGACCAATGTAATATGATTTTTTTTTAAATGCCTTCTCTTGTAAGTGCTACTTAAGTCCTAAGCATGTTTCATTAGAACAGGTGGGTTTGGTAATCGAAGACAGGGTGTTAAGCCATAATTTTTGGAATATTTATGAGTCACTATAATACTCAAGAGGGTGTGTGTGTGTGTGTGTGTTGTGGGTGTTATTGAAAATTTTAAAAGTTAAATCTTAAAATTTAACCTTTAGTAGAAAATTAATTTTTGATTTTATAATGACAAGATACAATTCTCAATGCAGCAAAAAATAAAGTATGGTGAAGTAAAGATAGACAATAGGCACATAATTTTTATGTGGTTCGGTCAAACCCTAAAATTAGCCTACATCCACACCTAACCACCTATGACAAGGAATACACTACATGTAAAATAGCTTACAAATCATACTCTGCTATAATGGGGTGAGTACAACCCTACAATAATGTGTACTCTCTTATAAAGGGGAGAGTACAACCCTAATATAAATTTTATAACACAAAAATAAAATTACAAAATAATAAATTTTCATAAAATATATCTCTCATAAATATACTAAGCTATCCAATTCAAAAAGTGATTTTACTATCACTTTACAACTTACAATGTTAATAAGATAGAATGCTCACATAATTTTGATAAGAAATAATAAACTAAATATCTTAAAGTGATCTTACTAAGATGTTTATGTTATTACAATTTGTAGACTAATATAAAAATAATTTTAAAATAAATTCACAATAGTCTATTGCACAATAAAATAAATTTCAATAAGGAATAATTTTAAATTTAAGGGAAATGATAACTAGTATGTATATAATAGTGTAAGAATGATTAACACTCTACTAAAATTCTTTTTTCATAATTATTAAATATTAAAATAGTAAGCTTTACTAAATTTTAGCAAGATAAAATTATTTAAACAAAGGATATTAGTTGAAATAAAATGATAAGTGACAAATAAAATAATTTTACTTTTATAAATTTTATTTTGATAAAGAAACTTGATTTATAATAGATATGGCATATACTCTAAAATTCTATCAATAATTTATTTCATTCTAACCAGTATAATGCTTTCAATTAATGCAACTAATCATAAAATACTTTCAAAATTAGTATATAATAGATCTAAGTAAACTAGTAAGCTTTTAATTAAAAAGAGAGATCTAGCAAATATAAAAATATTTTCAGCACAATAAATTATTTTAAATTTCTTAAAATGTACTTCTAAAATAGATCTAAGAATAAATGATCTTTTAAATAAGACTATTGAAGAAATATTTCAAGAAATCAAAAAAAAATTATAGGAAGATAAAAATTTCAACAAGATGAAATAAATCTTATAAACTATCACAAGAGTTTTTCACAAAAAAAATGATTGAAGAAACTTTAATGTGAAAAACTTAAACTTTGATGTACAAAGATTAATCCACCAAAAAGTAAAATTTTAAAGAACAAATAAATGGTGAAAATTGTATGAACAACTATAAGAGAATAAGATCAAGAAAAACTAACTCAAGTAATTTGAGAAAGTTTGCTTAGTTGAAGATGTTGAAGCTTCCAAACCAAGGATTTGATCTTGCAATATTTAGAGAACACTTGGAGAAAAATCTAGAAAAAATTTCCTAGATTTGCTTGAGAGATTTTGAATTTTAATGAGTAGCTCTTTCATGAAGAGAATGAGGGATATTTATAGGCAAGAATGTCATTTTGAATTATTTCAAAGAAATATATAATTCTAACATGAGTTTATCATATAATAATTTAATAATCAATAAAATATAATTTATATTAAAGAAATATTAAATTCAAATAGCCAAAAATTGGCTAGTCTCATAGGAAAGTCAAAAATAATCAAATATGGCTCTAAATATATTCAAAGCATGTAGCATGCATTCATTATTAAAATTAGCTAATGTTTGAAAATCATAATAAATTCAATTTTAATTAAACATGGGTCATGTAACCTATCAAAGTAAAGGAAAAAAATCCAAGAAATCCATTGGAGATGAAATCAGATCTAAATTCCTTGATTATAAAATGATGTTGGCTGAAATACTAAATTTTATGTATTTTTATTAATTTTGAAAGATGATATTTAAAAATTATGATATAATTTAGATATAATCAAACATATGTGAGTTATCATATAACTTTTAAATTAAATTAAAGTAATTGTATTAAGTACATAAACTAGTTACACTCAATAGTTATAATTAATTATCATTTATTATTTTGATAATTTAAATGTTATGTATGAAGCATTGAAAATTAATTAGATAAAGATTTATATAAATTAGCCTCATTATCATTATTTAAAATAAATAAAAATAATGTGTTAATTTGTGAGCAAATTAATTCATGCCAATGAACTCATATGAACCTCTAAGATAGTTATAAATGCATATAACTTAAAATATTATATCTTGAGCTTCAAGGTATCCATTTTGATCTATCTTTCATCTTCCATACTTGCAATTTCATCAAATATATTATGAGATGAATTGGATATGTAATGTGCAATTAATATATCTAAAACACATAAAACATACATTAAAACATCCAAGCATATGTTTATTATCATCAAAATTAATAGGATTGAACATGAGGCTCATAAAGCCAACAAATATAACTGCTTAATATGTATGTATGTTCTTTTGACCTCTATTTTACAAATGTAGTTAGATTTCTATTTTCGTAAAAATATTTTTTTTTGTAATAAGCTTAGAATTAGAACTATGGGGTTTAGGATGAACAAAAGCTAGAAGGCTTAGATTTGAGAGGCCTTGTGATGCTTAGAGTGCCCAATTTTTGAAATTTAAGATGAAGATTGAAGACCCCCAGAGTTTATTTTTATTATAAATTAATTATAACCTCGGATGTATACGAGTAGAGCTTGGCTAGCCAGGTTCATTTTTTTTGTTGAGGTATACGGTAGTACTTGATTGCACTGGTCTCAAATTATTTTAATCGATGATATGTGTTGGGTTTGCTTGTGTTATAGAAATGTCATGCTTTACTTCAATTTTTTTTAAGTTTGATCATTTATTATGTGGCATGGATACGGTAGGCTCTCTAATGACTTATATTTCTACCCCATTAATTAGTTTTAATTAAAAGTTTAATAGCTCATAACCTCACTTTAAAGCTTATATAATTAATCAAAGAAATAAAAGATATAGTAATCCCTTCGGTGTATGTTCTATGCTATAATATTATGCATGCATATTATTTCATATCTTGAAAATAGGAGATCTCCACTCTTACATGATGAAGATAAGGCTTGAACTATGAGAATAATTTTGTTGAAGTGGAGAACACCACTTCTCTTTGATTTAACCCACAACTCTACTTCATCATGCATGTAGAAATATACCTTCCCAATCCTGTGTCAAAAATTTTGAGTCAAAATTAAATAAAATTTATAAATTTTATTATATTAGTCTAATGCATGATTTTCATGCTAGTCACGATCTAGTCTCTTAGAGAGTGAGTTTAAGGTTCTAAGTTCATTCCTAATAAATAAGAGTCTAGTCATCTTGCATTTACATATGATTGGCCTACATGAATTTGAATCATAGGAGGTGTTAGCTAGCAGCCACTCTATGCGGTTGAATGTTTAGAAGAGTGGGGATTGGTTAACTCTCTAGTGGAAGTGAACCAACATATCTCATATTCCCTGAGTAGAATTAGGATGATCTCTTAGCATATGCTATAGCTCTTTAAATATAGGTCAAGGGCTACTTATTTCTCTTTTACTACAACTGTAAGTCCTCACATCTTAGGCATTTCTATAACTTTGTATTGTTGGAATCTAAGCCCTAGCAATTTAGTGAAGCAATTTAAATAATTATAATTTTTATTTTAAAATTATAAAGCCTCACCATAGGATAGATCAAAATGCTCACTAGACTTTTTAGTATCATGAGCGTTTCCTGCTTATCCTTCTTTGGATTCTGAAAAAACTCATTCTTATTCAAGCACTCTTGTTCAATCATCTGAATTTAAAATTATCCTTTGATCATAATCTTTGCAAACCTTCAGAGACTCTAATTGACTACTTTAATTGAGAGTGTTCTTAAAAATCTTCATTTATTAATATATAATTAACTATTTGGGTTTGCCTCTATAGGAAACATAAGAACTTAGATTAAAATAAAACCTACTTTACTTTACCCATATGATGTAGGGGGAAATCTCTGGTATATGTAGACCCATTAGCTTTAAGAGTTCTTATTAGTTGATCAATTTCATCATATGATGGTGTTTATATCTCTCGAGATAGTACATTATTTCTTAATGTCGTACTCGATCATTTTAATAAGTACCCCCCTAAGTTTTGCGTGATGTCCCTACAATTCCAAATATTAACACCACACTCTTAAAGGAATATGTTTTGTTTAATGTTTCAGTGAGGATAGGAAATTATAGCTACTTAGTGACTAATGTTGGTACTGCAAACACTATTGTTGCTATAGGAGTGGAGATTGAAAGGGAGGCTGCGGACAACAAGGACTATCTAATTAGACCTTATAGGTTATTTTCCTTGTCTATTGCTAATAGCACCCCATGTTTCTTTTTAAATACTTTTTATTGTTTAACTTTACATGAAGAATCTAAGAATGTCAATTGCTTATACTTCTCCTAAAGGCTACTTACTTTACTGACTAGTTTCTCAATTTTTTGATAGTAAAGCCTTTGAACATGAATTTCACTGGCCCATAGATGTTCATAAGTATGATTTTGATGCTTGTTTCTCTTAGAGTTGTGGCTCTAACTTCACCTTGAGGTTCTCATGGAGTTTTTATTTGAAACACTAAGCAAATCTTGGGGGTTCTTATTTAACCAATCTAATACGTTATTAAGAGACAAATATATTATCTCAAGAGATAAAAATGTTATCCTATAATAGATTGATCACTTAAAATGGACTCCTAAGGCTAATGAATCTGTAACGTATCAAAGATTTTTCACTTAAACTATCTGGAGAGATAAAAAAGAATTTCTTTTATACCAGGTTCATAGTTCCTTATAAAGGCAATCCCTTATAATTAATTATATCTTAGAAGAACAGGAGTTCTCATAAGAGTATTCTTGATTAAAGAAACTGACATTCACCTTTATATATTTTAAAATTTATATTCAATGGATGGTTATTTGGAAATTAAGTGGGATTGATAAAAAAAATAGTCCTTTTTAGAGTCCAAAGAGGAGTAAGTAGGAAATACTTTAGATATTGGAAAAACTAATAATCATTTCAATATATCCTACTATTAGGCTTTATAGCTTTGAAAATGAATTTATTTATATTTCAAATTTGACATTTTATTAAAAGGTTAGGACTTATATTCTCCCAAGCCACAGAAAGTGTTTGAGAAGAGGCTAGGGATAGTGGTGTTAGTGAATAGAGGGAAGCAACCAGCAAAAGTTCACCTTGATAGACCATGAACTTAGCAGTCTCATTTACCACCTCCTCGTCCACCACCTAGGCCATCATACTGGCCACCACAACCACCACAGCGGCCGCCACCACCACCACCACAGTAGTACACTCAACAGTGGTATTCATATCCACCACCACATAGCTATTATCCACCTACTCTTCTAGACAAGTTAAATAAGCCCTATTCATTCAAGAGAGAGGTAGTCGAAGATATTTTAAGAATCTCTTAAAGAAATCTGATTTCAAGCTACCAAAGCCTAAGAGGCGGAGGAAATGGGCAAAAGTGATTATTCTAACTTTTGCCCCTACACCGCATGTTAGGCCATGTCCTAGAGGATTGCATCACCATCAAAGGCTGGCTTGAGCGTAGCTACAAAGTTGGGCACCATTATTATCCCTAAGGAATACTTATTAGAACAACCATCTTATTCTATTAGAGTAATATTTGGGGATACATGTGATCATCTCAAGATAAAAGAAGGTTGGGATATCTCCTTATCCCGAACCTCTAAAAAGATCATCTCAAAGATCAAGAAACTTTCATGCAAGTGTCTGAGGAAGCTCAAACTCCAACATTAAGGAAGGTTTGCAAGTTGCCAAAGATAATTCAAGGAGGGTGGGAGCTTAGTAGCAGTAGCAATAGTCCACACTTGCTCGGGATAGCCAAGTAGTGCAACCACCATCCCATTCCATCATTCTTTCCACTGTTACAGCTACTACCACTTATCTAGCTCTTCTTCTACTAGAAGAAATATTGTATCTATGGATGAGAGCACTAAACCCCTCGCTCCTCTTAATTTACTTGATTTCTATCATGTACCTCCACCTATAAAAAAATTAATGAAGAAGTTCGATTCCATATATCTTCTTTACTTTTGATAGTCTTGATGATCTCATTCTAGTTGAAAACTCTTTGAGTCTAAATAACAATAATAACTCAAATAATTCTGATCATTTCTCTTATGATTCAAAATCAGACTTTCCTTTTTTGAATCAATTGGGTTCACCCATTGAGATTGACTTGGAGTCATCTGACTCTGAGGGTCTCATAGGAGAAGTTGTAGGTATACTCAATGCATAGGTAGAACTTTTCGCTAACCCACCACATGAAGTCACTGAAGTCAACCTCCATGGTAATAAAATTCTACCTCCTAGGGTAGCACCTCAGGATAAGAACAAGCAAGTCATTGATTCTAGTGAGTAGATAGCCCCTCCATAGGATGCTCCACCTATGAATATGCTTATGGAGGACCAAGCCAGAGTTGATTATTATGTCCTAGCTCATCTTAAAAAGTTTCTAGCTAAGTTAAGCATATATGACGCCCTTATCTTATCCAAAGAGATCAGGGTATCTCTATTTAAGGCTTGCTTGATCCTAAGATATGTTTAGCTCAACTGATCGCTACTGAAGAGGAGGCATGCCACTCGAAGGGCATCTTATGAGTCACATTTACTGATGTAGACTTACTCCTAGTGATGACCAAGCACAACCGGCCTCTTTACATTATAGTGCATGTTGGCAGATTTAGACTATCAAGAGTGTTGGTTGACTCATGTGCATTAGTCAACATTATGAGCCTAAAAACTCTTGCCTAGTTGAGGATTGACATCTCCAAACTCCAAAAAGAAAGGATGATGTTGAGAGGATTCAATGAACAAGGTGAGAGGACCTTAGGCACCATAGTGTTGTCCTTGGAGATAGATAATTGGAAGACTGAAGCTAAGTTTCACATTATATACTCAGATACATCTTTCAATGCTTTGCTTGGGAGACCATGGATACATGAAAATAATACAGTTCCATCCTCTCTACATCAGTGTATGAAGTTTGTGAGAGGTGGGATCGCCTACTATGTCAAAGGAGATCTCAAGCCATTTTCAATTCATGAGGTCGACATATACAAGGATGTAGCTTACTACCACCCTCAAAATGAACAAGTCTATTCTCATGAACTTGGCCAAAGTTAAAAAAAAATAAAAAGAAAAAAAAAAGAAAAGGAAAAAAGAAAATAAAAGGGAGCGAGAAATAGACTTGGAGGAGGAAGTGGAGCCTGACATTAGATTCCACCCATAGTTAGTTACTCCATTCGAACATATGGATAGGATGACCTGACGTCCATTCAACTAAGGGTGGAAAACCTCCTTATCAGCCACATAATAGGAGATATGTTCTAGCTACTAAGAGTACACCCGCTATCCATATAGACTTAAAATCTAGTACAAAGGATGAATCTTATATAGTTAGCTAGCTCTTCTCAGTAGCAGATTCCTTTAGAGGTGATATTTGAGCCAGATAGCGATGAAGGTCAACCTCCAAAATAAAGCATAAGTGTATCCAAGTCTATATGTGAAATAGTTAGACATCAGATGGGAACCTTAGCTCTAACCACACTTTTCACATAAAATATTAAGGGTTTGGTAGTTAAGGAAGCCCTCAAGTCATCCATAGATGTGACGACTCAGAGGTTCTTTCTAGGAGCACCATCATCAAGTCAAGAAGTTGATGTAGAACTTGAGGATGTTTCATATAAATGATTTAATAGAATTACCTTTTGATTGGAACTCGCCATGTGTTTTAAATTTAGCAAAGAAAAGATTGATTCCACATGCTTGGTCTAAACATAGGTCAGATTACTTCAAGAGGTTATGGGACAACAAATGCAGACATTCTCAATCAAGAACAGGACTAGAATTCAGTATAGTGGGTCTACTCAATGATGACAATTGCTGCTTAGTCATCACCAATCATTTAGAATCTGATAGGTTCTTTTCAAATCACATTAACTCATATGAGGTGTACTTAGAAACTTTAGAAGGTCCAGATGATTTTGAAGTCAAAGATATACCACCAGAGTTCGAAGAGGAGATTAGGTCAACCATCGATGAGCTCAACTAAATTAACTTCGGAACTGAAGAAAATCCACGCCTGACATGCATTAGTTTCTTATTGAATAAAATTGAAGCCAATGACTTAGTTAGGCTTTTGACTGAGTTTAAGGACTACTTCACATGGAGTTATGAAGAGATGACTGATTTATCCCCTGATGCAGCAGTCCACAAATGAGCAATAGAGGCGAGTGCTAACCCTATCAAGCAAGCTCTAAACACATGCAATTATACATTGAACAGCAGGTCATTTCTGAAGTCAAGAAACTGATCGATGCTAGTTTCATCCAAGAAGAAATATAACCTACCTGGTTGGCTAGTATCATCCCAGTTAAGAAGAAGAATGACTAAATTTGCATATACGTCAATTTTAGGGACTTAAATAAGAAATGTCCAAAGTCAAATTTCCACTACTGATACCAGAACTGATGGTGGATATTGCCTCATCTCATACAATCTTCTCTTTCATGGATGGCTCATCTAGATACAACCAAATAAAGATCGCCACTGAAGATGAGAAAAATACTACCTTTCAAACCCCTATCAAAATTTATTGCTATAAGGTCATGTCTTTCGGCCTAAAAAATACAGGTATTCATACCAGTAGGTCGTGACTCAAATCTTTGATGAACTTATTCATCATCAAGTTGAATGCTATGTCGATGATCTTGTAGTCAAAAGTAAAAAAAAAGGAAGACCATCTCTTTAACTTGAGAGTAATTTTTGAATGGTTAAGATAATTTAACCTCAAAATGAATCCCTTGAAGTATGCATTCAGAGTAGCTTTAGGGAAATTCCTTGGGTTTGTTGTCTGACATTGTGAAATCGAGATCGATCTAAAGAAGATCAAAGCGATATTAAAAATGCTGCCCCCTAAAAGTTTAAGTAAACTTAGATCATTTCAAGGGTGGTTGGCATATCTAAGATGCTTTATATCCAACCTATCAGTAAGATACCGTCCATTCTCAACACTTATCAAAAAGGATGTCTAGTTCAAGTGGGATGACAAGTGTCAGCATGCCTCAAAGACATCAAGCACTACCTGAAGATTCCGCCAGTTCTAGCAGTCCCTATCCTGGGCAAGCCTCTTATATTAACAATGCCGCATTAGATGACTCCCTTGGCACTTTGTTGGCCCAAGCCAATAACGAAGGGAAGGAAAACATGCTATACTACCTCAACTGTCATCTAATCTCTGCTGAAGCAAACTATCCACCCATTGAGAAGCATTGCCTAGCTTTAATCTTTGCTTCCTAAAAGCTACGGCACTATATGATTTCTCATAAGGTAAACTTAATCTCTAGGATCAATCCATTGCAATACCTCATGACACGGACGATGTTATATGGATGGTTGCCAAGTTGATCCATGATTTTGTCATAGTTTGATATTACTTTCGTACTCCTCTATGCGATGAAAGGATAAGCACTAATAGATTTTTTAGCAACCACTTTCTGTTGACTCTCTGCTTAGTGATAACCTCCCTAATGAATAAATCATGAACTTAGGAGATACTAGCATTCACTACTAGGAGATGTACTTTGATGGTGTGGCTTTCTCTCAAAGAAGAGAAGAACTAAATTCTACTTTCCCATGAAAGGCAAGGGTAGGAGTAGTTCTCCTAATTCTAGACTGTGATGTGATGAGATTCTCATATCACATGTCCAATCCTTGCACCAACAATGAAGCTGAATAAGAGGCTTTGATTATCGATCTGGAGTTAGCCATTACTCCAAGCATTCAGAACATCAACATCTTTGGGGATCCTCAGTTAGTCATCAATCAAATTATTGAGTCCTACAAAGTTCTAAAGCCTAAACTCCATCACTACCACAAGTATACTATGGAGTTGTTGGTCAAAATCGTAGAGGTCACTATTTATGAGATTCCTCAAGGAGAAAATACCATAGCATATGCTTTAGCCAAACTCACCAAGGAGTTGGCATGTCCTAAAGATGAGTCCACATCAAGAAGGGTCCAAAATAGACTATTCATATCCCTTATTGATATTGAACTCATCAAAAAATACTCTCTTGAAGGGGAGGTTGCCATTACCAAAAAGGATGATGAGTTAGATTGGAGGCAACCATTCATGGATTACCTAACTAAAGGAAAACTACCTTAAGAGAATTCCCTAGCCCATAAGATGAAGCAGAGAGCACTTTCTTATGCTCTCATGGATGACACCTTGTACTGTTGTCCTTCGATCATATATGGTTACGCTATTTAAACAAACATGAAGCCCATAAGATCATGACTGAGGTACACTCAGGACTATGTGGAGCTCATCAATCCATTCCAAAAATGAAAGCCAAGGTCAAGAGACTATGATATTACTGACTGTCGATGATCACAAATTGCATGAACGTAGATAAGCGATGCCACCAGTGTTAGGTACATGGTGTGGTCCTACACCAATCACTCAATATTCTACATCTTACATTGGCCTCGTGGCCATTTGAGTGTTGGGGTACCAACATAGTGGTCGATTGACCCTTCTTCTTCCAAAGATCATCAGTTCATCCTAGTTGCTACCGACTACTTTTCCAAATGGGCAGAGACGATTCTACTCAAGGAGGTCACAGCTCAGCATGTGCTCTAGTTTTTCAGGAACCATATCATATATAGATTCTGGGTGCTTTGATGAATTATATATGATAATGGTACTGCATTCAAGAGCAATAAGATCAATAATTTTGCCCGAAGACACTGCATAGATTGGAGATATTCTACCATCTACTACCCAAGAGTAAATGGCTTGGCAGAAGCCTTTAATAAAACTCTCATCCAAATATTAAAGAATACACTCTATGGCAACAAGTGACAGTGGCATGAATAGTTAGTTAAAGCCTTGTGGGCCTACCATACCACATATAGAACTCCAACTCAGACTACTCATTTCTCCTTTGTGTATGGGTTAGAATTTGTTCTGCCATTAGAAGTCCAACTCCTATCTCTAAGGATAGTTATGGGTACTAAGATCACAATGGAGCAGAATGCCAAGTTACGGTTAAAAGAGCTTGAAGGTTTAGAGGAGAAACGCCTATCGGCATGCCAAAACCTCGAGTTTAATAATGGCAAAATGATTCAAGCTCACAACAAGTTGGTCTACCCTAGAGCTTTTTAAGTATGAGAGCTTGTTTTAGTTTTAAAGAGACTAATTATTGCCCATCGCAAGATGGGAAGTAAGTTTGAGCTCACTTGGGAAGGCCCTTTTGTCATAGAGAAGGTCTACTAATGAGGATCTTATCAACTTACTAATCATAAAGGAGAGAGCTCGATGCTTCCGATCAATGAGCTTTACTTAAAGAAATATTATCCCTAAATCATGTTTGAAAATAATCATCATTGAAAATTCCATTACAAATTCAATCTCTTTCATAGTGAAAACATCTTTGTTTATGAATCTACCATGATGTGTTTAGGATAGGTGTGAGAGAACCCAAGTGACATCATATTTCCTATAACATAACGCAAACATAAATTTCACATAAACACGTATCAAATAAACACAAATCTTTTGTCTCGAGCTACTTTGAGTTGGGATAATGCCCCCAGCGGCACTCACTCAGTAGCTGCTGTAGGTCGAACTGACATGCTACCCTGCTAGTGTGTCACCCTAATGGTCTTCTTGCTTTGGAGGATGTAAGCTTATTATGCTTTCCTTCCTTACTTGGCCATTGCACACTAACGAGCGCCTTATTAGTATGGTAGACTTTACTGCTCGGCAGATAAGTTACCTCTTGTTAACTTCGTTTGAGAAAATATAAGTCTGCTACACCTTCTTCTTAAACTAGCCATCGTGTGCTGACTCGAGATATTTAAGGTTTAGGGTAAGTCCCTTAGCTCCTTTCCTCCTGATTACTTCAAGTCTAGGTCTAGTCCTTCTTTATGACTCCCTACTTAGTAGTCGCCCTTAGGTCGGATCGACTTGTTGTACCAACAATGGGTCACCCCAACTATTGTTCCTTACTTTAGAAGATATAAGTCTACTACGCTTTCTTCCCAGCACGACCGTTGCATATCGATGAGCAGCCCTAGGTTGAATAGCACCTATTGAGCTGACGACATATTATCCTGGTGATCAGTTCCGCTTTAAAAAGATATATGTCTGCATGCCTTCTTCCTAGACTGATCATTACATATCGATAGGCACCTTAGGTTGACTAGTGTTCGCTATGCTGACAATGACCCACCCAATAGATACATCACTCATGATAAATGTAAGTTTGTTACACTTTCTCCTTGAGTTGACCACCGTATACATACATGCATTATTTTCTTCAAGGATCGGGATAACACCCCTAGTGGTACCTCCCCTGTGGGCTATCTACTTAGATCACATCCTTTGCGACCCCATTTAGACACTACCCAGGTTACTACTAGATTGGACAGTCCCTCTTTCATAGTAACCACCCATGTGGTTGGAAATTTTGTTCCACGAATGCACAGATTCTCCCTTGGTCTAGTAAATCTAAGATAGGTCAAGGCCGACATAGCCCATTCTCAGTGTGGTCCCTCGTACACCAACATGGTCCATGATAACAAACAAACAAAATATATATTCACTTATGAATTAGGAGAATGCCCCCAGCGATACCTTTCCCAAGCAGGCATCTTATCTTTAAGGTAGTGTCAACAAAACTCTATATAGGAATCGCTTGACTACTCTTGAGTTGAGATAAATCCCCAATGGCACTCTCTCAATAGTCGCCTTTAGGTCGGGTTCAACTTATTGTGCCACTAACAGGTCACCCTGGCGGTCGTCCTTACCTTGGAAGATGTAAGGCTACTACGCATTTTTTTCAACATGACCATTGCACATCGAAAGGCACCCCTTAGGTCAGATAGTCCTACGATCGATAGACTTACTTTTTGGATTGATAAATTTGAGATGGGCCTAGCCCCTTCTCAGTGTGGTCCATTGCACACCGATGGCACCCATCAAATTAAATCAAAATAAATGAAAATAAATCAAATGAAATTAATCTTGACTACTCTTGAATTGAGGTAAGGTCCTGTGGACTTTATTTTCGATTGGTTATGTTATGAGGTTTGTATATGGGGGGGGACACCATGCAGATCTGAGGATGTAGTTATTGAGGTGATCAGGTATGACATTGAGGCATAGCATACTATCTAGAAAGATAGAAATCACTACCCTACAATGGACCTGATCACCTAATAAGGACCCCTAAGGCATGATGGGTCATCGAATATACTTGAGATTTTTTTCCCGACCTTACATGTATGAATAAAGTAGGGTTTATTTAAACTGGTTTCTAAAATTCCCTATGGGGACAAGCCCCCATAGTTAATTACATCCTAAGGAAACTGAATCTCTTAAGAATACTCTTGATTAACGTAGGTGATTATTGTCTCCAAACAATTCAAAGATTGGACTATCAATAAATTGATTATATTTAGAAAATCAAGTGGAAAGGATCAAGAGGAGAGACTTATTATCAAAGCCAAAGGAAGATGAGTTGGGGATGTTCATGATACTAGGACAACCTACTGTGCATTCCAAATTATCCTGTGATTGGGCTTTATATATTTGCATTTGAAGAGATTTTGTATGTTTGAGTTAATATTTTATTAAAGGCTAGGACTTATACTCTAACAACACAAGATTATTAGGATGCCTAAGAGGTGAGAATTTATGCTTGTAGCCCAAGAAGAAACAACAACCTCAAATCCTAAATCTGGGGAGCTTTGGTGAGGGCCAAAGCATGACTTAAACCTAAGGCAAAATGGGTATATTATTTACCTCCACAAGAGAGAGCAAACCACCCGTCTGTTGGACTTATTCGCTAGAGTGGGAGCTAGCTAACTCCTCCTACGCTTTAAATCCATGTAGGCAAATCTTATGATTTGCAAGATGGTTAGGTTGATATTAATTAGAAAAGAAACTAAGTCTTTAAACTCACTCCCTAAGAGACTAGAGCATGAGCGGTATGAATAATGACTTAATCTAATGCAAATCTTTTCAATTTTTAATTTATTTTGACACTTCAATCTGATAAAGGCTTTAGGATTTTATATTTTTAAAATGCATGATGAAATTGGTTATGGGCCAAATTAAAAGAGAAAGAGGTGTTCTTTCACCATAGGCTCTAAAAGGTCAAGCCCTTTTCTATTTGGCAAAGGTGGAAACCCTCTCTTAGCAAGAGTAAAAGAAGATGATATGCATGATATTAAACATACAACATCCAGCTAATGGGTTACTAATTCATTTATTATCTTGATTTAATTCCAATTATGTGAGGTTATGAGTTATTTAGAAAATTTAATTATGAGAGATTAGTTGGGATAGAAAATTTAATTTTTATCCTAAGAGCCTAATCGCATCCAGGTCATACAACAATCACCAATCATAAATAAACTATGAAAAGGTATGTTGTTTCTAATGCACAAGCTAAACAAAATATTAAACAATTTTTTAAAGCTAGCACAAAAGAATAAGAGGCCAGTGCGGTCGAGTACTGCCATACAACTCGAAAAGATAAATGTGGGTAGCCGAGCTTTACCCTCATACATCCCGGTATATAAAAGAATAATGATAAGTGTTATGGGGGTCTTCATTCTTCATTCTTCCTTCTTAATTTGATTTGCTTCATTTGATTTGCTTTATTTGATTTGATTCATTTGATTAGGTAGGCTCCTAGGCATCACATGGTACATAAGACTTGGTCTTTTAACCAATGCTCATTCTAATCCCCCATAACACTTATCCTAATCCTAATATAAAATTACATTAAAAGAAGGAAAGTAAATATAGCTACACCTGCAAAATAATTATTAGATAAACACATCATACAACCCAAGCAGTTATATGAATAATTTAGACTTAGCACCCTACACTTGGGTAACCAAGCCCACCTATCCTAACTTGGATTATGCTTAGGGGCTAAGCAACCTACACAGCAAAAGTATTTGTATTAAATCACAACAACCCCTTAAGCACAACCCCCTATGGAAAGCATACTTAGGCTAATACCAATCTAACATCTAGACTACGCATATACACCCTACCATCTAGTCTATAATAATACATCATAAAATAATCATACATCAAATCATGCACCGCCCTAACATAAAGCTAGAAGTGGTGACTTAATCTAATATTGTGTGTTAAGACTTATGTGGAATATCCTACCTACGCTTTAGAGTTGTAATTTACCAAGTGTGAGGGATTTAATTTATAAAGGGTTGGTTCCTCTTTAACTGGTTTAATTGATTGTAAGATTTTACTTAATATTATTTTTTTGTTTCATATGGCCTACACTTAATAACTAAGTGCTATAAAGAGAAGAAAGAGAGAAGTCCTCTCTTTCATCCCTACCTTAAGTCATTTCTAAAGCAAGTTAATTAACTAATTCCCTTTAATGAATGACTTATTACATGTTTTAATTGGTCCTAAATTTAGGTTCACTTTAAATAAACCCATTTAATAAGAAAGGCATCTCAAGATTAGTTGGAATGAATTATTATCATATGACACATATTCATTCATTTATTTCCATCATATGTAACATGCATATGGATTTGTCCTAAATATACTTACACACATAATATATGTTTTGGCACACTTAAATGATGAATGCAAGCGAGTGTATTTAGAATTTAAATATTTCATTTAATTAAATCATGAATGCATGTCTTTTTAATAAAAAAGGGGGATTTTCATCCATTAGCTACATGCACACTCAAATGAATAAAAGTTTCAAGTTGGTATGACATCATTATTTCGCACTAGGGGAGTAAGGTACGACCTACTTAGGGCTACTTAAAATTTCGCATCCCCAAGATGTCTACACTAATATATCACTTTTCTTAGATACATGTTAATGTACAAGCAATTATAAGAATAGAAAATCATGCAAAAGAAGCACTTGTTTTAATTGAATTATGATTCTCATTCATTGGTTATGTTACACATACATATGTATAAGAATTTTAAGTGAGTACGGTGCCATTATTTCGCACCAGAGGAGTAAGATACAAGACCTACTTGGGGCTACTTAAAGCCTCGCATCCCCGGGATGTCCAAACTAATATATCACTTTTCTTATATACATATGACTGTACAAAAAGAAACACAATAATGAGAAATCATACAAGAAGTCATGCTTGATTTAATTATATGATTTACATATGTGATATGAAATTCTTTCTAAGTCTTAGCATGGAGATACATAGGAATGGATTTGGACAAATATTATGTTCTTTTCAAATGAACTATACATTTGTAAATCTTATGTAAATCCATACAAGATAAGGAAAGAGAGCTTCATATTGCATATCTTAGATTATAAACACATGCAAACTTATAGATACTTGTAATTAACATCACTCTATATGTTATAATTGATTTATATGCTTTGAAAAATAACTTTTGATTTAGTATTGATCATAGCCACACCTATTTTTAAATTAAATCAACACATGCAATTTGACATAAAAGAAACCATTTAATTTTATTAATTTTAAAAGAGATGAATGCATGATTACAAGTGGCAAACAATATTTAATATGATTGGAAAGAAATAAAGAACACAAGCACATGATCTCATTCATTCCAATTAATTCCTGAGGATAATCGTACTAAATAAGGCTATTTAAAATAAACTAAAGTTCTTTAATGTTATTTTTAATCTTAAGTTTGATTTGATTTAGGAAATGAAAGAGGTTTGATAATCCTAATCTCATTCTCCATGAGTGATTTAATTTGATTTAATTAAAAGTAATCAGGTTGATTTTATGACTTAATTAAGTTAAGATATAAATTAAACCAACTAATTAAACCTTTACCTACATCACCTTAAGTAAATTAACTAAATAATGATGAGCCAATATGAGATGCAACTACATGAAAAGTAAATTAGCAATGCACCTAAGAAATTAAATGGGCCTAATGCAATTGACTCGTGATTAATAGTTAATTATGCTTAAGGGATTTAATTAATTACTTTTATAGTTTTCTTATACATGTAAGCAAACCATAATTTCATTAAATTCCTTTAGACTATTAAACATCTAAAGGGCTACCCAAAATCGATTATGTTATTAAAAGGTGATTTGGATTTAAAATAATTTAATTTTAATTAAGCCATTAATTGATTAATTAAAACTTTTGAATATCTTTAATTAAGATGGTGAAATTAACTTAGAGAGAGGTCTCAATCCCAATCACTAATTACTTCTAATTAATTAAGCTTTGAAATAGCTCACATCCTAATTAAGTTAGTTAATCAAAAAGTTAATTAATTACTTAATCCTTAGTTAATAGAAATTAAATGAAGAGGCTTAATGAAATGGTCACAATAAATGAACCTAAACCATTTCTCTAAGATTCTTCATTGTTAAAAGAGGACAATAAGCTTAATCGATGGATTAAGTTACTGTTCATTTACTTAATTATCAGTAATTAAGATAAGAGAGCAATTAAGGCTTAATCAATCAATTTCTCTAATTAATTATTCAATAAATTCCAAGAAAAATAGGGGAGGCATAGGTTATCCCCCTAAACATCTCTGGAAATTTTGAGATTATTGGATAATTAATCAGATAGTAATTAAATTAATTAAGTTTTGAATTAAATATTAATTAAGCAGAAATTATTGATCAAAATTAATTAATAATAATTTATTGGATTCTCCTCTAAAATACCTTTACACTGAGCCCTCATTTGAATTTTTTGAATTTTGCTAAGATTAGTTATGAATTTCCAAAGTTTCAGCTCATTTAACTTAATTTTATAAGGTATATTGATTTATTTAATTAAAATAGACCATTTGAACGTCTAAATTCAAAATCTTTAAATCCAACCATCATTTTATCCTGATTTTTTATGATAAGTAGATTTTAAGCCTAATTTTAATCCTTGAAAATTTCACCTCAATCCTATTTATATTATTAGAGTAATTAATGAAATTTAATTTTCATTAAAACATACATTAAGCTTACAATACTCAGGCAAAATTAAGGATTTTTGGTTCGTTGGATTTCTCTCAGAAAGACAAATCCAACAAGCCCTTATTTTTAATTTTTTATGGGTATGTTATTTTCTATGAATTTTTTAAGTTTCTTGCAGTTTAAATAATTTTTAAAATCAAATCCTGAATTTCCCACTTAACGCCAAGTGCACCGACGCGGCACATGACACTGCATAAAGGCTACGCGACATCAGCGATTACAAGACGACACTAATGCGGTCATGTGTATGCGCCATCGGCCCCGCAGGAAAAATAAGCAGGAACATCCTGTAACGCACGGACGTGAGATCTGACCGTCTGATTGCTCGATCAGATGTTCCAGGGGCTAAAATCACGTGATTTTGACATAGAATCTAGACCATCCAATCCCCTGAATGAGGGATCAGACGGTGGCAGCTCTTCTTCTCTGAAATTGGCAAACCAAAGCATGAAAATAGTAAAAATAAAGCTATAAACCGTCCAATTTGGGATATTTGGGCTCGGTTTTTTAGTGATTTTTACCGAAAAATGTCCTAAAATGTGGGGATGATGTAAGATGAAAAATACAGGGGGAACCTAAAGATATTTCCTAAAATCGTGCACACATTTGATCAAATAAAAGATCTTACAATCGGTTAAAGATTGAAGAAATTATCTCGCTGGGATGATTTTGGCTGCGGTGAAGATCCGAGTGAACTCCTAAGTGTGAGAGGAAGCTTTGGAATGAGTTTGAACTGTAGCCCTCCTTAGGAACATCATCTTCACTAATGGTTGCCGCCTCCTTATCGAAAAAGCATCAGTTTTGTGTTTTTTAACTCAAAACTCACTCAAAGAAGGTGGGGAAGGGATGCTCTTTTCTTGGGGAAGCTCTTGGGAGCTGAATGAACTCAGGATAACATGAAATGAGATTTCTTTTTCTCATTTCAAGGGGATGGCCAAATTTTTCAAAACCAATGATGGGATTTGTCATCCCTAGCCTCCATAGAGTGGGCTAAGAAGCTACAGGTCCCTATTGAGGTGATAGATGGTTGTCGAAGGTGATGGGAGAGTGGACTTGGTTCTCTTTTGGGTAAGATCATATGTGTGATGGCATTTCCAAGAGGGGTCACCATGGGTTTGGCTCCAAATGGGTTTGGGTTGATTTTGGGTTGATCCCAAGTGGGTTTACGATGGGTTAGGTCAGGTTATAAAGGGCTTTGGCTTGATTCAAATGGGTTTGCCTCAACTTGACCAATGTAAGTCAAATTGGGCTAGGTCAAGTTGAGTTGGCCAATTGGTCAAATTGGGTCAAACTAAGGCTTGGATTAGATTCAAATGATGATTTGAAGTGTTTTGGCTCAATTGGTTTTGATAAATTTGACTTAAGATTGAATTTGACTAACTTGGATACAAAAGGGTCAAATGGGTCAAGTTGACCAATTTGACCAATTTAACTAAATTGGGTTAGGTGTGAGTCAAATTCAATGATTGATTTGATTGCTTGATTTTGGTTTAATTTAGATTTGAAGAATTTAATTTGAATTTTGGCCGGTTTGTCAAGTTGACCAATTAGTCAAATTGGGCTTAGTCATGGCTTTGGCCAAGTTTAATAAGTGATTTGGAATGAACTTGAGCCATTGGTTGCAATCAATTTGGATCAAATCATGATTTAACCCATTTTGGCATTTTAGGCCAATTTGGGTCAACTTAGGTCAAATGGCCAATTGGACTTGGTTTGACTTAATTGATAGTTTGGTTATATTCAATCATTGATCATGAGTGGATTTGAGTCAATGGTTTCAATCAATTTGGCATATGGTGGGTTTTGGCTAGTTTGGGTTTCATTTGAGCTAAGGGTTGATTTGGTTAAAGGATCAAGTTGACTTGGTTTGACCCAATTCAAGGTAGTTGATCACCCTAGGATGACTGTCAATCATGATATGAAGTTTAGATGGGCTTAGTTCAATAAAATTTGGGTTGGATTATAACTTGGTTCAAGAAGGTCTTTTAGGTCACTTTGGGTTAAGTGGACCTAAAAGGATCAATTGGCTTGATCATGGCTTGATTCAAGTTTTATTGAAGTCACATATGGACTTAAGAAGAATATATAAATCCAATTGCAAGTAGTTTGGAGTCAAATGAATTTTGGTTCATATGATAATTTCAGGTCAAAAGGGGTCAACATGGACTTGACTTGAGTTGACTTGGCTTTGGTTTGATAATTATAATTTGTGTTTATATTTGGAATAATGATTGAAGGAATGATTGAATCATGAAGAAATTCATGGGTTTTGAGTTGATTTGGATATCATTTAGCCAAGTTCTAGAAATTGGCTAAAAGGGTTAAAAGTGAAAATTTTATTTGATTTGGGTTTGATTTTGGCTATTTGGATTTATATTTCATTTATATTTATGAATGTAAATAAAGATATAAATGATTCATGAGAAAATCTCTTGGGTTTAGAGTGATTTGGAAGCAAATTTGACCAAATTGATGGATGTAGGTCAAAGGGGCATAAGTAGATAATTGATTTTGTTTAGTTTATCTTTGGTCATTGGAGGGTGGGTTTCATTTATATTTGTGAATATAAATGAAGGAATGATTGATTTATAAAGAAATCATCCAAGTTTAATTTGGTTTAAATAAGGTTTTGGCTAAGCATATGAAGGTGATTCATATGATTTAGAAAGAGATTTTGGAGTTTGAATTTGATTATGGGTTTCAATCATTTTATAGTTAGATTTGATTTAGAATTCAGGTTGGGATTTTATTTGAGATTGAAATTTATAATTTAGAAAATCAATTGGATTGGGGTTCATTTGAATTTGGTTAAAGCTAAGTCCATAAGATAAAATCAAAGGGCTTAAGAAGAGATTCAGAATTTGAATTTGGTCATGAGTTTCAATCACCGAATTTGGATCTGATTTGGAATTTGGATTGGGATTTTAATTTGAGGTTTGGTTTGAAAGAAGGAAGCAAGGATTGGGTTTAGGCTATAAGGTAGGCAAGTCCTTCTAAATCCCTAAGGCACAACCTATTCCTATGGCTAACTCTTCTAAGTCTCTGGGGTTAAGCAAGTTCAACTAATCGCTAAAGTGTCTTAAGGCTAAGGTCTAAGAGTCTGCATGATGAGGAAGTTGAGAGTTCACTCCAAAAGTGAGGTCAACAGGTCCCTAGTGGCACTCTCTCAGTAGTCACCCTAGGTTGGGTTTGACCTGTTATGCCACCAATAAGTCACCCTGATGATCATCCTTGCTTTGGAAGATGTAAGTCTGGTACACATTCTTTCTAACACGACTGTTGCACACCGAAAGGCAATCCCTTAGTTCAGATAGTCCTTTCTTATGGTAGGTAGACTATCCCTTTGGATTTGTAAATCTGATATAGGTTAAGGCCGACATTGCCCCTTCTCAGTTGGTCCATCGCACACTGATAGGGTCCATGAATCAAATCCATCACATTCAACTGAGTTCACATCCCCAACGGATGTTCCCTCAATCCAAAATCATCCTCCCCAGTGGAGCCATAACAAATTAAACCAAATTCTTAACCCGACTAGATAACCCAAACTTGCATCCCTAATGGAAGGTTCACATTTTTAATCCCTACCGAATTCGAGCCCATATCCCTAGCGGATATGCCTCCATATCAATTAAGGAAAAATAAATTAAAATTAATTCGATCTTGATCCCTGGTAGAATATAGACTCTTATCCCCAACAGATCTTCTTCCTATAAATCACATTCAAAATCGAACCCAAACTCTTATTCTCAGTAGATAACTTGAACCTGCTTCCCCAGTGGAAGGTTAACAAACTCAATCCCCAGCGGATTCCTCCTTTTATGCCCTCAGCATAAACCCTTCACATGTCATGTCCGATGCATGTGTAATCCCTATTGGATCTTCCATCATGTCCTTGACCTCCTTTTTCCTCTCTTATGCCATTGACATAAATTGAGTTGTATTGCACTAAGATCATGATTCTATCTACCTTTCATGTTTAGGCATATATCATTTTCATTAGCGCTTGAAATCCTTTGGATGTTGTTGATTGTCTCAGTCAACAATAATATGTGCGGCGTGCCTTGTCAATTACACCACACCTATTGTAGGTCCTTTTATTGACCTCACTTTCAGTGAGGTCTCAATCTCCTCATCTAAGACTTAGGAGTCTTCTAGACACTAAGACTTCCCTAGTCATAAGACACTTATAGCAATTAGGTAAACACTTAACCTAAGCCTAGAGACTTAGAATGGTTAATCATAGGAGTAGGCCATGCCTTACGACTTAGGGAGATCCACCTACCTTATAGCCTAAACCTAATTCATGTTCACCTTCTCAAACCAAACCTCAAATTCAATTCAAATACCAAATCCAAATCTAAATCCAAACTCCAAGTCAAATGATTGAAGCCCATGATCAAATCCAAACTCAAAATCAACCTAAGCCCTATGATTTTATCTTATAGACTTAGACTTGGTTAAAGTCAAATCAATCCAAACTCAAGTGATTTTCTCAAATACTAATCCAACCCATCAATCAATCTCTCAAACTTACAGTCGAACCCAATTCCAAATCCAATTTGCCAAAATCTACAATCAAATCAAGATCCTTCCTAAGCCATGTGAATCAACCTTCATGAGCTTAGCCAATATCCAATTCAAATCAATCTAAAATTAATTGATTTTCCCATAAACAATTTATATTTGCAATTGCCTTCCTAAATATAAATCAAATCTACATTCAAATGATCAAAACTAAATCAAACTAAATCAAAATAAATCAAAACCCTTCCTAAGCCATATGAATCAACCTTCATGAGCTTAGCCAAATCTTAACCCAAATCACTTTCAACTCAATTGATTTTCTCATGAATCAATCATATCTTCAATCATCTTCATAAATATAAATAAAATATACATTTAAATCATCAAAACTAAATCAAACTAAATCAAAATTTTAACCTAAGCACATGACCCAACTCCATGGACTTAGTTAAATTCTCTCATTCCAAAACCCAAATTCAATTAATTTCCTCATAAATCAATTATTTCTTCAAGCATCTCTCCAAATATAAATTAAGGTTTAATTAATTAATCAAATGGTTTAATCAAATCAAATGGAAATTTTAATCACATCAGAATTTAGTTAATCACATATTGGGTAGATCTTTAGGTGTTGAATAACCTAAAGGAGTTTAATGAAATTATGATTAGTCCACATGTGTGGAAAACCATAAGAGTGATTAATTATGTTTCTTAGCTTAATTAATCATTAATTGTGAGCCAATTGCATTAAGCCCCTTCCCTTTCTTAGAATCATTACAAATTTTATTTCTAATGCATCTACATACCATGTTGGCTCATAATTGTTTGGGTAATTATGCTAAGGCAACATAGGAAAGGGTTAATTAATAAATTTAATGCATATTACAATCAAATTAACCCATAAAATCAACTTAATTATTTTTCATCAAACTAAATCAATTAAAAAACATGGGAATAGGTTAGGATCAACAAATCTTTTCTCACATCCTTAAATCAAATCAAAACATGAAATTAAAAATGACATTAAAGAAGCTTTAGTTTATCTTAAATGATTTTATTTGATATGATTGTCCTTAAGAATTAATTTGATTGAATAAAATCATGTGTTTATATTTATTTATTTATTTCCAATCATATTAAATGTTGTATATTATTTGAAATCATGCATTCATCTTTCAAAGTTAATTAAATCAAATGGTTTTCCTTTACATAAGCTTGCATGCATTGGATTAATTTATAATATGTGTGGCTATTATCACTAATAAATTTAAATTATTTTTCAAAGTTTATGAATCAATTACATTGATTATAGTGATAGTAGTTACACACACACACACACACACACACAAATATATATATATATATATATATATATATATATATATATATGTTTGCATGTGCATAGCTTAAACATGTAAAGTAAAGCTTTCTTTTCATTAATTCATACATAGTTTTACATGTATTTAAATGTTAAGAAGTATATAGTCTGGACATCCTGGGAACACGAGGCTTTAGTTAGCCCCAAGGAGATCATTTGATTTCTCACTTCCTTGGTTAATACAGTGACACGTACTTATTTGATTTTAAAAATCATAACTAATTATAGAAAAATCTAAAAAATATAAATAAATACTCATTTTAAAGGTATTTCAAAGACAAATATATTAATAGTAATTAAAGCTAAATTAAGGTTTAATTAAAAAATTAATTAGCTTAATCACTCCATAATCAATTAATAAATTAACCCTAAATTTTTTAAGATTGTTTAAGGGGTTGACCTTTGCCTCCCCTAATTTTCTTTGGATTTATTAATTAATTAATAAGGAAAATTAGTTAATTAAGCTCTAATTACTTTCTTAATTTAATTAAGACTTAATTAATCACATGAATAATAACAAATTAATTAATGAAGTTGTTAATCATTATTCAATAGTGAATGAACCCATGGGATAAGGTTAAGGCCTCCTTACTAATTTATTTTCCTAAGTTCATTTCATCAATTAAATCAATTAAGGTTTAATTAATTAATCAAATAGTTTAATCAAATCAAATTGAAATTATAATCAAATCAAAATTTAGTTAATCACATATTGGGTAGATCTTTAGGTGTTGAATAACCCAAAGGAGTTTAATGAAATTATGATTAGTCCACATGTGTGGGAAAATCATAAGAGTAATTAAATAAATTTCTTAGCTTAATTAATCATTAACTGTGAGCCAATTGCATTAAGCCCCTTCTCTTTCTTAGAATCATTACGAATTTTATTTCAAATGCATGTGCATAGGGGTGTCAAAAATTGACTCGACCTGACAACTCGACACGAACCCAACTCGAAAAATCCGTGTTTGGGTTGACCTGAAAAATTTTCGGATCGGGTTTGGGTTGACCCTCCAACCCAAAATTGACCAATCGCCAACTCGAATTTGACTTGAACCCAAATTGACCCAAAATTGACAAATTTTGACCCAATTTTGATCATTCGTCACCGTCAATCAATTGAAATCGGTACGGTTGAAGTTTTTGACCCATTTCATAAATAGGTTGGGTTTGAGTCAACCCTATTCGGTTTAGTTTGAGTCGGAACCCACCTACACCCGAATTGACACCCCTATATGTGCATACCATATCGGCTCATAATTGTTTGGGTAATTATGCTAAGGCAACATAGGAAAGGGTTAATTAATGGATTTAATGCATATTACAATCAAATTGACCCATAAAATCAACTTAATTATTTCTCATCAAACTAAATCAATTAACAAGCATGGGAATGGGTTAGGATCAATAAATATTTTCTCACATCCTTAAATTAAATCAAAACATGAAATTAAAAATGGCATTAAAGATGCTTTAGTTTATCTTAAATCATTTCATTTGATATGATTGTACTTAAAAATTAATTTGATTGAATAAAATCATGTGTTTATGTTTATTTATTTGTTTCCAATCATATTAAATGTTGTATATCATTTGAAATCATGCATTCATCTTTCAAAGTTAATTGAATCAAATGATTTTCCTTTATGTAAGCTTATATGTGTTAGATTAATTTATAATATGTGTGATTATTATCACTAATAAATTTAAATTATTTTTCCAAAGTTTATGAATCAATTATATTGATTAGTGATAGTAGTTATAAACACACACACACACAATATATATATATATATATATATATATATATATATATATATATATATATATATATATATATATGTTTGCATGTGCTTATAGTTAAACATGTGAAGTAAAGCTTTCTTTTCATTAATTCATATATAGTTTTACATGTATTTAAATGTTAAGAAGTTTATATAGGACATCCCGAGAACACGAGGATTTAGTTAGCCCTAAAGAGGTCATTTGATTTCTCACTTCCTTGGTTAACAACGACACATACTTATTTGATTTTATTTACATGTGTTTCTACACTAAGAATTTGGATAGAACTTTATTCCACATGTTTAAATGTTTTAATCAAATAAAAATATAATCTTTGTATGATTATCTCTCCTTCATTTATGTACACATTCATATGTATTTGAGAAAAGCAAGCATTTAGTCTGAACATCCCGGGAATACGACGCTTTAAGTAGCCCCAAGGAGGTCATTTGATTACCTCACTTCCCTGATTAATAATGACACGTACTTGCTTATGTCTCTTATACATGTGTGTGTATTTAATTATGGAATTAGAACCCTTCTCTTTTATTGAGGATACATGCATTCTATGATTATCTAAATGATTAGCATGTGTTATATATAAGTTAATGCTCTCTTTCCTACGTAGAATACCAAAAGGAGTTATTCATGTTCAAGCGAGTTTCAACAATACTATGCATGCAGATGCGAGGTGAGTGATTTCTTGGGCTTCCGCAGGTACTTCTGGATTCAGAGGCACAAATGGAGCCTTGAGCTAGCCGCTGCTTATGTTCATGCATATAAATTTACATATATTTGAATGCAAATGGGTATATAGTTTGGACATCCCGGGAATACGAGGCTTTTAGTAGCCCCATGGAGGTCATTTGATTTTCTCAGTTCTCTGGTTAACAATGACACGTACCTATTTAATTTCATCCCTATGTACTTTTGTTAAGATTTTTGATAGAGCTTTAAATTTAAACATATTAAATAATTCAATCAATAAAAATATAAATTTAAAATGTACACATACATTCATCATTTAAGTATGCTAAAATATATTGTATGTATAGATACACTTAGAATTAAATCATATGCATGCTACATGTGATGGAAAGGAATGATTTAACATGTGTCATGTGATAGTAATTCAATTAGATTAATCTTAAGATGCCTTTCACATTGGATAGAATTATTTAAGGTGAACCTAAACTTTAGATTAATTTAATTAATAAGTAGAAACTAAATCAAAAAAAAGTGACTTAAGGTAGGGATGAAAGAGGGCAATCTTCTCTTTATAACACTTAGTTGCTAAGTGTAATCATATGAAATAAAAGAAAACATAAACTAAAATTCTTAAATCAATTAAAGTGAAATCAACCTCTTGTGTTAAATTGAATCTTTCCACACTTAGAAAATACAACACTGATGCTTAGTTGAAACATATCACATAAACCTTAACACACACATTAGAATTAAGTCACCACTTAGTTAGGTATGTAGTATATGGTGTATTTTTTTAGTGATGTATTATTTTAGACTGGATGCTAGGGTGTATGCTTCGTAGATTGGATGGTAAGTTGATATTAGCCTAATCATATTTTCTGTAAGAGATTATTCTTAAGGGGATGTTTAAAAATAAATATAAATGCTTTCTTTTGTAGGTTACTTAAGCCCCTAAGCATAATCGAAGTTAGGATAGGTGGGCTTGGTTACGGCTATGCAGGATGCTAAGTCTAAATTATAATTATAACTGCTTAGGAATGTATGTGTATTCATCCAACTTCTATTTTGCAGGTATAGTTAGATTTACTTTCCCTATTTTCAATGTAATTTTGTAATAGGAATTAGGATTAGTGCTATAGGTGATTAGAATAAGTGTCCAGAAAGGCTTGTCCTGGGGTGCCCTGTGATGCCTTTGAAGTAAGCACATCCAAATCAAGAGAAGAAAGAAAGAAGATATGAAGAAATAAAGGAAAGAAGGCTCCCATAGCATTTAATAAAATAGTAATTATTTTTTTATAATCTGGGTTGTATAAGGGTTGAGCTCGACTACCCAAATTATGCGGTGGTACATGACCATCTCTTATTCTTTTTTGGTAGTTATAAAATTAATTGATGATGTGTTTAAATTGCACATTAGAAATGGCATGCTTTTCATAGTTTCTTATGATTGATGCTTTAATGTGTTGCTGGATGCGATTAAGCTCTTAGGAAAAAAAATATTTTTATCTACCCCAATTAATCACTCATAACTAAATTTTTAATAATTCATAACTTCACCATAAAGCCTATGCTTTAAACAAGATAATTAAAAGATTTAGCAATCACTTATCTGAATATTGTATTTCTCACATGCATGCATGCATTTTGAGTCACTCTTATAAAATGAGGGTCTCCGTCCTTACACGCATAGGGATTGGTTGATCCATGAGAGCAACCCCTACTGATTGAGCTTCACCTTCTTTCTCTTTCAATTTAGCCAATAACTTTATTTCATCATGCATGTAGGCATCAAAATCCTAAATCTATTATGCTAATGAAATGTCAAAAATTAAATAAAATTTGAAAATATTTTGCATTAGATTAAGTCATTACTCATACCACTCATGCTCTAGTCTCCTAGATAATGGGTTTAAGGAGTGTAGTCTCTTCTTTTAAATAAATAATAGCCCAACTATCTTGCAATTTAATATGACCAAACCACATAGATTTGAACCATTGGAGGAGTTAGGTGGCGGCCACTCCAGGTAATTGTAAGAGCATCAGGTCGATTTATCCTCTTTTGTGGAGGTGAACCTTTATATCCACCTATCACTTAGATTTAGGTTATGCTTTAGCTCGTACTAAAGCTCCATAGATTTAGGATCTAAGATAGCTACTTCCTTCAGGCTACAAGCATAAATCCTCACCTCTTACACTATGTGTTGGTGGATTATGAGCCCTAACAATCTAATAAAACTTTCACTCTAACGAAATAAATCTCTTCAATTTCAAACATATAAAGCCCAATTATAGGATATATTGGAATGCTCACTAAGCTCCATATTATCATGAGCATTTCCCACTTCCTCCCTTTTGGATTCTAAAAATAAGTCTTCTCTTTGAATTTTTTCCAATTGATTTTACAAATATAATGAATCATTTGATTGTCTAACCTTGAAATCTTTGGAGATAATAATCATCTACTCATATAGAGTATTTTTAGAGAATTACGTTCCCTAAGATCTAATTAACTATGAAGGCTTGCCTCCATTGGGAACTTTAGAACCTGGCTTAATATAATCCCTGCTTTATTCATTCATGTGAAGTAGGGGAAAAATCTCTGATATATTCGAAGACCTATCATGCCTTAGGAGTCCTTATTAGGTGATTAGGTCCATTGAAAGGTGATGCCTCTATCTTTTGAAATAGTACATCATACCTTGTATCATGCTTCACTTCAATAAGTACCCCCTGTCTACGTGGTCCCCATCCAAAAATAAACACCACAAGCATAAAATTTACTATCGATGTATTAAGACAAAAGTCAATCACTAAAGATGGAGGTTGCTTATTAAAATGATCGTGTATGACATTAATGTCTAATATAACACCTCAAAAGTTAGAAATATCACCCCAATATAGACTCAATCTCCTAATAAATACTCCTAACATTGATGGGTCTAGGTGTACCAGAGACTTTCCATTATCTTAAAGGGATAAAGTAAGACATGACTTATTTTAAGCTAGTTATAAGTTCCTTATAGAAGCAAGCCCTCATAGTTAATTACATCTTAAGAGAAGAAATCTCCTGAGAGAACTCTTGATTAAAGTAGTTAGCTAACATCTCTATGGATTTCAAAGTTTAAATCAAGGATTACTAATTTAGAAATCGAATGGGAGAACTCAATTAAGCACATATCTTAACAATTTCAAAGAAGGATAAGTAGAAAGTGATTTAATACTAATAGGCCTCGTAAGCACTTTAGTCTATCATATAGTTGGCTTTATATCTTTGAAATTGAGATATATTAAATTTTAAGTTGACCATTTATTATATACTAAGTCTTATACCCTAACAATACAAGATTACAAAAATGACTAAGAGATTAGGATTTACACTTATAGCAAAGGAGAAATAGACAACATTTGATCCTAAAATTAAATGTGCTTCAACATAAGTTAGAAGTTTGACCTAATGCGTGAAAGAGGATTGATATATATTAGCTCGCTCTCATAAGGGAGTGAACTTACCCCAACTCTTCTAAACTTATAACCCGCCTAGATGGGCTGTCACCTAACACCACATGCACTTTAAAACCTTATGGTCAAGTCTCCTATAATACAAAATGGTCGTACTATTATTTATTAAGAAAGAAATCAATGAATTCTAAATCACTCCTTGAATTCTAAGAACATGATTGATATGATAATGCTTCTAACTAATGCAAAAAAAAAAAAAAATCAACTTTTTAGGTATTTTAAACTCAACATTTTTTTAAAGGCTTGAGTATGCAATTATGCATATAATGAGATGTAGTTAGAAAGAGATTATGGGTTAGAATGGCTATTCATAATAGTTGAACCCTACCCCTTTTCGTACAATGGGAGAAGAGCTCGATTCAAGGAAGATGAAGAATTATGCAATCATGATTCATATATTTTAGGAGGTTTTTAATTTCTTTTAGTATTTATGCCTAAGGTTTTAAGAGAGTGAAGGGATGAGTTACACTAATTTAATTTAAGCTAATTAATTTATTTTGGATAGAAAATTTAATTTTATCCTAGGAGCCTACCACATAAACCAGGCCTTCATACCATCAGCATAAAATTATAGAAATAAACTTATAAAAAGTTAATTATTTTATTGTACACCCAAAATAAACATGTTAAAACACATCAAATTAGTTAAAGAGAAAGACTGGTGTAGTTGGGTACTTCTATACACCTTGGAATAAAAGAAAATGGTAGATGTGCTTTACCCTTATACAACTTGGCTTAAAACTAAGTAAAATAAAGCCAATTGGGGTCTTTATTTTTATCTCTATAGATTGAATGCTTCGGGCTTCATAAGGCCTCCTAGGTCTGTTCCTTCTAGTTACTACTCACCATAAATTACATAGTTCCAACTTAGTCTATAATTTGTAAAAAAATCCAAAATAAAATTCTAACTACACTTACAAATTAAAAGTTAGCTTGAACACACATACACATCAAATCAATCATATTTCGTACAATGGGGCTTAGCACACAAGTGAATGTCCAATCCTACCTACCTTATTGGGTTATGCTCAATGAGATAGGTCTTGCAAGCAAAATTATTAACTTTTTAATTTATTTTAGTATCCCCAATTTATTGAGCATAACGCCATGCAAAAACCATCATTAGTCTAGTAAAGATCCCCTAACATCTAGTCTACGAACATACATCTTTAGTATCTTGTCTAAAATAGTATACCATTAAATAGAAAGAATATATATATATATATATATATAATAATAAAGTACCAACTTAACCTAAGTCTAAGTTTAGGATATGTGACTTATTAATCTAATGTGTATGCAAAGGCAAGTATGGTGAGATAAATCTAGGTTTTAAGTATTTAAGTTATAATTATTATTTAATTTTTAATTTTTGTAATTTGTAATATATTATGAGTTTTATTTTAATTCAATTTAAACTTAGCATTTTAAAGAGTATGAAAAGTTGTGGGTTCCATAGAGGTGGAACCCATTCCATTTCAACACCCTACACTTGATGGAGTTTAAAGAGGTATGATTCTTAATTTTGTGGTTTTGAGTCTAAATAAGTTTGCTTAAATAAAAAAAGACATTATGATCATATAAAAGACATTTTAAGATTAAAGGCATAAGCTATGATTCACATCATTACATTTATTCAATTCTTTTTATCACTTCAAAAAAATTTAAATATCATTTTGTTATAATTAAGAAAATACTTCATTTTGGTAAGACATCAATTAAGTGAATAATTTATTACTTAGGGAATGAAATATTTCACCTATGTAGGCATGCATGCATGAATATATTTTATCTTCACTTGAGTTAAAGATTTAAATAAGTAACACACACACACACACACACACACACACACACACACACACATATATATGAATATGCATATATTTTTGTAGAAGAAAATTAAGTATTTATATATATGAGTAAACATATATACATTAAGCATTTACAAGTATGACCCATTGTTAAACTAGAGAGTTGAGGTATTAAGACCTCCTTCTGACCAATAATCTTGTGTCATTGGGTGTCCAAATTATATACTTGTTAGCTATGTACATGTATGAAAATGAATATGCTAATTTAAGAATCATAATTATTGTAAATTTGAAGAAATAATTTAATATACACATATATTTATGTTCACATTCTCTTAGGCATGTGCTATTATTAAACTAGAAAGTCGAGGTATCAAGTCCTCCTTCCAACCAATAGCTCTATGCTCTTGGGTGTCTATACTATATACCTTAGAAATGCACTAATAACACACATAATTATCATATTTTGATTATCTTCATTTATTCATTTAAGAAAATAATTTTAGGATTTACTAGTGATAATAGCCTTAACTAAATTGACATGACATAATCTTAAGCTTCAAAATTTTAAACATAGATGCATGAACATATGATCAATCATACACATGTAAAAGTTGATAAAAACTGGCTAAGTGTCATGAAGCAATCTATTTTGATCACTAATTCTAAGACTAATCACATAATCATGATGCCTTTCAAACTTGATTAAGCTTTACTTAAGGTATTTTCATAAAGTGAGTTAAACTTATTTGAAGACATTTGACACTCTTAAATTATCCCATAACCCTCTCTATTTATTAAGTGATATGAACATTGAATAAATGATTTTTATGATTTAATTAGTATTTGATAATTATTTAATATAATTAAGCCTAAAGAGCCTAAAAATTTAATTATGCATCAAATATAAGCTCAAAAAGTATGGAAAAAAATAATAAACAATGCATTAACATAAATAAAACATATCCTAAAAATTGTAATGCTTTTGGGATTATAATTTATGACTAATCAAATAAATGAAAAAAAACCCCAAATCATCAATTACTTTCATTGAAAACCTCTCTATTAGTTGAGCACAATGAGGGGTTGGCTATAATTTTGGAGTCTTAGATAATTAGTTATAAATTTTCTAAGTCTTAGACCCATTAATAGGTAATTAATGGGTAATTAATCCAATCAGAGTGGATTTTTGGATTTGGCTAAGACTAAAAGTCTTAACCATTTTTCTTAGGTGCTATGGTATTAAGAGTGCTTAAACACCTAAACACCTATTTGGATACTTCCATAACTTTAACCTTCAGTAATCAGATTAATTAAGCTATTAAGCATTCAAAAATTAAATCACTTATTTCACTCACCCAAATAATATGAGAAATTATTGTAGGTAGAACATCAGTACAAATGTTCCCTTAATAATTCAAGTCATTTTGGCAAGTAAATTAAGATTAATTACAAAATAATTATTTTAATTAAACTCTAAGTACTGTCTATCTAATAAATAACAATTATGACTTTTATTTCTCTTAGATTCTCCTCCATGTGTTAATTTTAGAAAGTATTTATTTGTATTTTTTGAATTTTTCTATAATAAGTTATTATTTTTCAAAGTTTTGTCTAATTAATCCTATTTAATTAGTTGGTAAGCCCTAAATTGAGTAATCTTGTGATTTTACCATGTATAATGAGTTTAATTGAGTCCTTTATGGTTTCTAATGTTATTAGAGAAATTTTAAATGATATTGGTGCATTTAAGTAATTTTTATAATTTTACATTAATGAAAGTGCTAGGGTTTACTACAAATTTTTCCTAAATCTGAGTAATTTCTCTTCACGAAGCACCAATGGACTATGGTTAGCTATGGTTGAGATTCAATATCTCACTCAAGCCAATGTTAAGTAGTTTTCTCATTTTGAAAAGCTTCCCTAAGTTGAGATGAAGCTTTGGATGAAATTTGCCCTCCTGCCTCAATTTGGATTACTCTGGAGACCAACCACTGTCGTTGCTCATCAATGCTCGATTGAATTTAAGGTTAGAGAGGTTGGGAGATTGGGAGAAGGGTTGGTTCAAATGCTTGGGGTCTAGTGACGATGTATAAGGTGTTAATTTGGGGAGAGGAGCCATAGTTTTTTTCTTTGGGCTTAGCTAACCCTATCTCCATTAATGGAGGTATGGGTCACCTCCTAGAGGCAAGGGAAGCTTGGAAATGGTCAAGAATTGATACTTTAGCCATTTTAGAGCCTGCCAAGGGTGAGCCAAGTGGAAATATGGGTTGTGCATGAGTGAACTTATGTTTTTTTTAATAGCTTTTTTCATTTGATTTCTCATGCCTCTATTGTTGACTTTTGGTTCTCCTTCACATGGGTTGTGATCTTAGCTCATGTGAGGTGAGGTTTGCTTGAGTTTAATGGGTTTGATTCGGTCTAACGAGATAACTTGACCATTTTCGGTTTAGATTAGATTTCAAACATATTTAGCAAACTATTTAGAGTGATTGGGAGCAATTGATTATAATAGATTTGGGTTAACTTTGATTTTATCCCAAAATAACTTATTTAAGTCAATTTGGATTAACTTGAGTTAGGTTGATCAATAAACTAAATTGGACCTGAAAAGTGATTAGGTTGAGTTCAATTAAATGACCTAGGTGATTTAGATTAATTAGTTTGGTTTAATTTTAATTTATTTTTATTTTGGCTCAATATGGCCCATATATATCAATTTGGTTTGAGTTGACCTATTGACCAAATTGGGCCCAAAGGGCTATTCGATCATGTTCAAACTTGAAACATGAAGGAGTGATTGGTTTGATTCAATTTGGCTTGGATTAGATTTTGGCTTAATATGGTTCATGTAGGTTAAGTTGGGCTAGGTTAGATCAATTGGCTAAATTAATCAAATTGGATTTGGGTATCAATTTAAAGTGTTTTGGAATACTTGGTTTAGCTAAATTTAAATTGGATTTGGTTTTGGCTTAATATCATTCATTTAGGTCCATTTGGGCTATGTTGACCAATTGGACAAATTAGGTTGAAATTTAGGAAGGAGAATGATCAATCATATATTGGGAATGGTTGTAAGGCTTTAGGTTGGCTCAATTTGATTTGGATTGAATTGAGTTTAGTTTTATTACTATAGGGTTCAATTGAGCTAGTTTGGGCTGAGTGAGGCTATTAGCAAGTTAGGCTTCAATTAACTGTACTTTATGTCTTGGAGATGTTAGGATTGGTTGGTTGTAGTCAATTTGTGTTTATTTTTGGATTTTGCCAAAGTAGCTTAATTATATCACTTTTGGAATAACATGGATTCACTTGGGTTTGGTGGCTTAATTAGTTGACCTAAATCACAATTACATTTAAATTTGTGTTTAATTATGTTTGGATGACAATTCCAAGCCTTTGGGTTGACTTAATTTGGTCTATTTTTTATTTAATTTAATCCAACTTGATTTTAGTTTAATAGGATCCTAAATTGATTGATTTGGACTAAGTGGCCCAATTTATCTCATTAGGGGCCTATTGAATTTAGACTTTAGTTCAAATGCATTTCATCTTTAGTTTGGTTCAATTACATTGAGTTTGAAAGTATTTGGATCCACTTAATCTATTTATATTATGTTAGGTCCTAGTGAGGCTCACTCGTCTGACCTAATCCAACCATGGGATTTGGATTTCACTTCATTTAGGTTTGGTATCTAAACCTCATTTTATTGGGTTTGGTGTTATGTTTCATTTTAAATTTGAAATTGGTGTTTCACTTGGCCATTAAGGAGGTGGCATTAGTGTCTAAGTGTGAGGCTCTTAGACTAGGATTGGGAATCCAAAGTATTAGAATAATAAAGAAGGATAACCTCATTCAAAATTACGTCAACATACTTCAATTTATTTTGTGTGACATTTGTTTTCAGTTTGCTATAATAATTTTACTTGATCAAATTGATTGTGCCAAGCCTTACTTAATAGGCCATAATGTCTTGAATATATCAGTGCAATCCACTTCAAGAAATAGTGACGCTTAGACAATTTCTAGGATAATTTAAGAAGGAGCCTATTTTTGATTTCTTTGTGAAGTCATATTCGTCTTGCATATTTGTTATTTGAATTGATTGAAAATATTCCGCTTAGTAACCTTGAACTATGGAATCAATTTTGTAAGTAGTCAATGTTCGAGCAATTTCAATCGTGCTTGAAGTGATTTTGGACTTAATTCATTTGATGTTGTATTTGTCATTTATCAAGTATTGCATAAGTACTCCCTTCCTGCTATGAAACATATATGAGGATCAACACCATCTTCCATTTCATTGCAATGATCAAATTAAATCATACAATAAATATGAAAACTAAAAGGTGTGGCAATTCATTGATGTCAATATTATTATTATTAACAAAATGATGGCTCACATTCATTACAAAACCATCAAGCTAGAGCCCATTGACTGAATATCAAACCCGTATTGGTATATTTCTAACAGATAAAAGCACAAAATTCTAATGCTCTTCCCCCACAAACATAGTTGAGGAAGCTCTTCAATTTGTTTTCCTGTAGAAGATATTATAAGGAAGTTCTTCAATATGTTTTCCTCTAAAAAAATATTATAATTGGATAACTTCATGCGATTTGTCTTATCACCATGCCAAATGAGTTTCTTTCTAGCAATTTAATTTTAATCCATTTAATGAAAAACATATCCAGTTTAATTCGATCTTCACCTAATTATCAAGCATTCAAGGAGCACCCAAATAAGATGATAACCCCACACCAACTCTTAGGATTCTAATGGTGAAGCTTATTTTGAGCAAGGGACATGGGGTTGTTAGTGTAGGAAAAAATATGATGACAAAAAATAATAGCTTGAATACTAATAATTAAGTGCAATGTTGAAAGACAGACCATAAAATATGTTCGTCTTGCATATCGATGCCCCTTGAATCATCATTAAATACTAAAAATAAGCTTGGCTAGTAGCATAACATAAATGAGAGCTTTTCGAGGATTCTAAGAGAGAATGAAATAAATGAGAATTCTTTATATACCTAAAAAAAAAAAACAGCTAGAGCTAAGAAGAGATCCCTTTAGCCATGTAGATAATGAATCTCTAGATGCAATTGAATGAGTGATAAAAAAAGCTTTATGATAAGCTCATTATTGAAAACCAAAATTTATTAATGATTATAAAAAATTCATAAAGGTATCTTGATAATGCTTTTAGCTACTTTGAAGTTGATATGAAGGTTATGCAAAATAAGCTAGTTAGCAAACCTACATATAAAGAATCACCTTGTTTGTAACGGAAACATTTTTAATAGCTTTTCAATATTGTTTGTAACGGAACAATATTAGATTATCCAAAAGAACATATGATAAGATTCTTTTTCGTCTGAGATGATGGCCGATTAAAAATGAGATGTTTTATATAAAATATTTTAAAATTTTTTAAATAATAAATATTTCTCATTTCTTATTTAAATTTAAAAAGTCAAATAAATTTTAAATTAAATAAAAATTTATTTTATATTTGCGTACGACCCACAGCCTTTTTTTTTAAGCGCGGAGCAATTTCCAGTGATTCCACGTCAGTATGCAAGCTCACTGCGCTGAGGCCTTTCGCGACCACTACCTTCTCCGCCTTTTAGGGTTCCGTCTCAGCGCTAACCGGCCCTTGCCGCTCTTCTCATCCTCTGCAGCTAGGGTTTCTTGCAGTCTTCCGGACAGTAGGTTGCCTCAGGGCTGGAAGCAAAGGGCGAGAAAGTATGAGATGGTTAGGGCCAAAAAGAAGGACAATGTTTGGAGTATCGACAACGAGTTTGCGTCCAAGAAAGCCGCGGAAGAGAAGAGGGGCTTGACGCAGAGGAGGAAGATGAGGAAGAAGGTTAAGGGCTCCAGTAGGATAGTGGGGATTCCACCGTTATGGTTACGAGGGCCATGCTAACGGAAATAGAGACCGTTCTCCAGACTCAGGTTGGTTTGAGGATTGAAATTTAGGGGTGTGTAAGAAGAATGGAAGAACCATTTCTAACCAAACCGACCAACTTGGTTTTCTCCTAGCACAAGCCTCTTTGGCCCAGTTCTTAAAATGCTCAAAACCAATTTAATGGGTCAGGTATCAGTTCTAATGACTAATGTCAAGCTGAATATAATCCAATTTAAGAATTTAAAATTTAGGAAGCTTAAGTTTAAATGGGCAAATAATGAAATTAAAAGAAGATTGCATAATATTGTTATTTTTTGTGTTCATGGGCCAAACAAAATGGATAAAAGTTGCATATTGCTATTTTTGTTGATGTAGAAGGTGGTCAAATTGTCGTGCACAACAATTACGTATTATTATTGTCAATGTAGATGTGGCTATTTTTAATTTACAATCAATTTTAGAATGATGTTATAACCACATCTATTTATTTTGATTGTGCAATGAATAATTGGATGTTTTACGTGATGGAATCTAGAAAATACAATATGTTTTCTAAGTTTTAGCAATCAATAAGCTTAAATTGACCTGTAAAACATGGGTGCAGGTTATTGAATGTAGGAATGACATCAGTTGCAACACATGATATGGTTTAGTTGCAGTTAATCCATGAAGTTGGCTCTAAATTGTTGGGATGAGGTTGGAAAATTCCAATTGTTAAGTTGATTGCCACCAATAGATTTTTATTTTTTATATAGTGTTATAGAATGTTGCTTTAATAATGGCTATCATATTCCATATTTAAGAAACTGCATTAAATTATTTTTTAATATTCATTGATTGATAGAGCCATTTATGTTAGTGATTTTGATCTATATTTGACATCATACCTGTTATGTGGTTTTGTTGCAGTGTTTCCATGAGTTATTTGGTAGATCATTTTAGGATCATATGCTTTCAACCATTCTCTAAGAGCAATTTTAAAATAACATTTGTCTGACCCCTTAGAGAATAAAATTCATCATTAAGTATTCAATGCTAGCATGTTTGGTTAATTTGCAATTCTAAGATGAAATATTTTTTGTGGATTTGAACTCTTAATTTTGATAACTTGAGATCCCATATGTAGATTTTGAAAGGGACTTGTATGGTAAGTGGCCCTATAATTGATTCAAGGGAAAAAAAAAACTTTCAAGGAATGTAGACTAGGTCATGTATATCTCCATGTCTAGAGGGAAACCCATGGGGAGAGGGACTGTATTGCTTTGGGAGGCACAATGTGGGTCTTGAAATGGTCTTTAAAGCCAATGATATAAGTGATGAAACCCAATTTCCCCTACACAATGCATAGCATTATATATATTTTATTTTTATTCTAGGGCCCGCTTCACTATGCGCCAAGTTTCCATGGCAAATTATATTCCAAGAACGTGCTCGAGTGACACTTATGATATTGAGTGATTATTCATGTCTTCTGGCTTTATCGTAGGGGTTTGTCTTAAATAGAATGAATAGCACCTCAATTAAGTAATAAAGTAAAATGTAGAAAGACTAACTATTTCTATGAAAGCATGGAAAGCACTTCATTTTTGCAAACATACAAAACAATCACTTCATTTTTGCAAGATGTAAATGTATGCAATTAATTCATTGCTCTCCAATCACTATCAGGTAGTGTCGAGTTGATTGCTCTCAACAATTTTTGCCTTGCACATATGGTGTAATAGAATATTGCTTCAATAGAGGCTATCGATTTCCTTATCCAAGAAATTGTATTGAATTATTTTTAATATATATTCATTGATGGATCCATTTATATTTATGATTTTGATCTATTGATGGTGTTATTGACTATTATTCGGTTTTGTTCCAATGTCTTCTTGAGTTATTGAGCAGATTTTTCTAGCATCAAATGCTTTAAATCATCAGTTGAGAACAATTTCAGAATAACATGTGTCCGATCACTTAATGAATAAAAGTCTCCTTGAAGTATTGAATGCTAGCAAGTTTGGTTAGGTTGCTATTCTAAATGGAATATAGCGTACAAGCTTTAGGACTCTTAATTTTTGTTAATGTGAGATCTCATGCACTAAAAGCAATGCTCAAAAAGAAGTATGTATGACTAGATAGGAGTAATTTTAAACATGGATTATTTATTAAGGGATCATCCATAAGCCTTATCCAATATCATAGTTTTCCCTTTCTATTGTAAAGCCTTTAATGTATAAATTGTTACCATAAAGTTCTAAAATTACATCAATATTCAATATTGAAGCTCTGTTAAGGAATTAAGCTTTTCAATTATGTTGGCTTTTTTTCTTATTACCTTGTTAATGGGTTGTTGTGTTGGCTTAGTTATAAACTGAGGTTTGTAAGATTCTTGTAAAATTAAAAGTACTTGGCATCTACCAATTAATAGACATCAAACTTATGATAAGTTGAGTTATATATTCATCCTCTCAAATTCACCCATCATCATTATCTTAGGTTTAACTTTATGAATCCTTGTTTTTGGTTGACTGTTACATGATGTGCTAGCTTTATTTTGAGTAATTGTTTTCAACATTTAGTTTTGTTGCCTTTAGTTTACCCATTTTCCTTTTTAATCTTTCCATATTAATTCTATCTATCCATCTTATTGGTGTATCATCTACCTTTGTTATTCATATACCATTTTTTTAATCTATTTTTAATATTATCTCCGATAATTGTTAATTGTTACACCTAACTTCAATTATTTCTCATCCTATTCTTTATATTTAGACCACATGTCCACCATCCCATTCTTTATTTTTTCAAAATCAACTTTGCCATCACATCTTGTTTGTTGCCCAACAACCTTAAGTCTTATTTGTATTTTATAATCTTATAATGCTTTTTGGGCATTTTTTCATTTATTAATCATTAGTAACTCTATAAATTCTACCCTCAAAGACATCCTTGTGGCATTGTTGAAATGATTTTAATTTGTTAGAGGTTTTTTGGGTATGCCATTCACAATGCTCACTTGTTTCCTGCAAAAATAAGATTTAAGAGAAGGTGAGTTTGCAGGAAGACACTAATGTTCAAGTCATCAAGCGTGTTTGAAGGTAAAGGATGGCTTAACAAAGGCTTCTCTAGAGAATTAATGGTTTTTCAAATCCATCTTTACCTTTCCATTTGGAGGATATTATGGTTGCTATGGCGGAGGGTAGTTTGGTATTTTTGTGAGATTTGTGATTGATATAGGTTATATTTCATTTTCGAGATCCAAGTTAGATGAAAATGCTCTTGGCTAGAGGTAATTTACTTCTTTGGTTAATTGGAGGGTCGAGGATGAAGACACCTTATCTTCAAGATTAGAGTTGGCCATCATACCCCTAGTGCATTGGATAGATTGATGGAGGCATTGGGCATTGAGTTGGTGCTGTTGAAGGTTTGAATTAGGCTTGATATATTTTTGAGATTGTTATTGGAGATGAAAGATTGTTAGTCTTAGATGGGGGCATGATTATTATCTTAGGATTAGATGGGGGCATTTAAAGAACATTAATAAAATATTTTAAGAGCTGAAACTTAGAATTTGAGAGATATTCATGGGAAGTTAATGTTATGTGAGAAAAAATAGCAAGTGAAATAAGTAAGTTGTTAAAAATGTGTTTGAAGAATCAAAAAGAAAAGCTTTTTTTAATAAAAATAGTTGGTGATGGAGTCATAATGTGCAAAAAAGGATAAAAAATAAGAAGTATTGTTATAAAACTTGGTTTAGATGTAAAAACTCAGAGAATTGAGAAAAATATAAAGTGACATGTAGAGATTCTAAGAAAGCAATATGTGATCTGAAATTTAAACTTTTAGTGATTTATCTGATAGATTAGATCTTAAAGAAGGTGAAAGATATATATATAAATTAGCTAATCAAAAGATATGAAGTAAAGATCTCTTTAAGTGAGGTGTCTTGGGATGAAAATCATAAAGTGCTTTTCTTTGAAAAAGAATATTAAAAATAGGTGGATGTGGTATTTTGATAAACTTTTCAATGAAGGATTTGCAAATACGATTGGTTTTAACAACTTTAATACCCTAAACAAAAATAGAGAATTTTATTTTTATCGTCGTATTAGTAAATCTGAAGTTAGAGAAGTTTTAAAGAAAATGAAATGTGAAAAACGAGGACCGATGATATTCCATAGAAGTGTGGAAATGTTTAGGAGATCAAGGAATTTCTTACACAAATTTTTTAATATTTTTTTAAAGACAAAAGAAATCAGATGAGTGGAGAAAGAGTTTGTTGGTACCTATATTAAGGATAAAGGTGATGCACAAGAGTGTGCAAATTATAGAGGAATTAAGTTAATATGTCATACATTAAAATTATGAGAGAGAATAATTGAGCATAGGTTACGATGTAATACAAAAGTTTCTCACAATTAGTTTGGTTTCATGCCAAGTAGATCTATTGTGAATGCTATACATTTGTTAAGAGGTTTGATGGAGAAGTATTGAGAAAGCAAGGAGGATCTACATATGATATTTATTGATTTAGAGAAAGCTTATGATAAAGTTTCAAGAGATGTTTGTTGGAGAGTTCTAGAGAAGAAAGGAGTTAATATTGATTATATTCTAGTCATTAAGGATATGTATACTAGAGCTGTTACTTGTATCCAAACACAAGGAGATTGGTAAAATATTTTCCTATTTCAGTTTGATTACATTAAGGATCAGCTTTGAGCCCTTATCTTTTTGCTTTAGTTATGGATGTTCTTACTAGACATTTACAGAAAGATGTATCTTGGTGTATGCTTTTTGCTGATGTCATTCTTCTTGTTGATAAGACTAGAGAGGGAGTCCAAGAGAAACTTGAATTATGGAGGTCAACCTTAGAGTCTAAAGGTTTTCGTTTAAGTAGATCTAAATCTGAATATATGGATTGTAATTTTAGTTTTAGAAGTTATAGTGGTAGTGTTGTGATAATAGTTGAACAAGTCATTAAAGAGAGTGAGCGATTCAGATATTTAGGCTCTATTGTTCAAAATGATGGTGAGATGGAGATGTTATTAGTAGAATTCAAGTTGGATGGTTGAAGTAGAGGAATGCATCTAGCCTGTTGTGTGATAGAAAAGTACCGCTTAAACTTAAGAGAACATTTTATAAGATGGTGGTAAGACTTATAATGATTTATGGTGTAGAATGTTGGCCAATAAAAGAGAAGTATGAGACTAAGTTAAGTGTTGCAGAGATGAGGATGTTCAGGTGGATGAGTGGCTTTACTCTTAGAGATAAAATGCGAAATGAGTATGTTGGAAAAGTTGGAGTAGCTCAGGATAAGATTAGAGAGAGTCGCCTTAGATGGTTTGGCCACATAAAGCGTCGGCCTTCTAATGACCCAGTTAGGAGAGTAGATGCATTAGATTTATCTTATGTTAAGAAAGGTAGAGGTAGACCTAAAAAGACATGGTTAAGATGTATAAAAAATGACCTTAGTATACTTGAATTAAATGAGAATTTAACACATAATAGGACACAATGGAGATGAAGGTTTCATGTATCCAACCCCACTTAGTGGGATAAAGGCTTGTTGTTGTTGGAGATGATCTAAGTTGGACCATCATATTCTAGTTGAGACTTTAAAATTGGTGTGATTCTTGTATGTTTGCTTAAAAATTACTATAGGTCTTGAGTTTATCTCAAGGTGGTGATTCAAAACTTCGCTTTACCTTGTCCTAGTTGCATGGTAATAGTGGAAGCATGAATCTTGACATTCTTAGTTAGATGGTCAGGATCAATCCATAGCCAATATTTTTTTATGGTTGTATTATTGTTCCATATATTTTGTGTTTCTTATAAATAATCTAAATATATTCATTGAAATTAGATCATCATATAGGCCTTAAAGTAAATAAATTGAGGTTAGTGTCATTTTTAAGGTTATAACCTCTTAAAGGTTGAAGTGGGTAGTGGTTCTCGTTCCTCTTCCCCACTTCATCATTTTGAAGCCTTACCTTTCTTTGAGGTCTTTTATTCTTTCTTTAATTTGCATGTCACATACCGGTGGAGTTTAAGATAGTAATGGTGAATTTACACGTGGATCTTTTATCTAAAACCCTTTACATGTATATTTGATAGCATGAGAATAACTTTTGTGATGCAAGTTCAACCTAGATTTTTCCTATGCATCATGCATTATGCAGTCATTTTTGTGAGCCTACACACTAATTTTTAGTCTAGGCTTCTTTTGCGTGTGTATTTGATGACCAAGTAGTGACTTATTTGTTGTGAGCTCGACTCATTCCCTTATACATGTTGAATCTTCAAGCATCAAAGATGGCAATGGTAATTGAGTGTTGAGTTTTTGCACTTTTTTTGACTCCTTGTCATGATATTTTGTTATAAGCTGAAATTTTGATAATGATGTGTTTCATTTATCACATAATGTTGTTGATAATGTGTTTGAATATTTGCACCCTCTTGCACTTTTTCAAGGTAATTAATCACGCTAAACTTTTATGCTATTATGCAATGTTATCAGGATGATGGAATCCTCTTAGAATTGTTGATCACCCCTTGTGGATTATAGGTTGAAGAATGCCTTGGCACCTATGATTTGTTTCAAGGAGTTAACTTTAATTTGTTGAGGTCCAATATAATCATTGTTAGACAATTGAATTTTGAAGATTTGTTTATCTCAAATTGATCATGCCCTCTTTGGGTTGATGCCTTGACCCTTTCTAGGGAGGAATACATTCAGGGAATGCTTGGAGATTATCCCTAGAGGTTGTTATCTAGATTGTACTTGACAATCATATGTTGTTATGGGGGAGGTTGAATTAACTTTACTAAGTAATGGTTAGATCCTTATCTAGTTATAACGATGAGCATATGAGTTGATTCAAGGTCAAGTAGATCAAATCCTTCCTTTCTATGTTTGGTGATCATCGTGCCCAAAGGATAATCTAACTAGGAATTGCTTGGAGACTATCTCCCAAGATTGTTGGTTGAGGTTCTACTCAATGACCATATTTTTTACTTGGTAGATTGAATTGCTTTCATCAAGGAATGATTGGATTCTTATCAACTTGCAATGTTAGAACATACAAGTTGATTCAGGTCAATGAAGATTGAATCCATTGATTTTGTTCATGGTTGGTTTGTAGCCATGCCCTTTGGAAAGAAGTTGAACAGGGACTGTAGAGATTATATGAAAATGTTGAGATGAGGTCTTGATGCATCATTGTAAAGTCTTGAAAATTTATCATGTAATTCGCTTTTGTGAAATTCATTTGAAAGAAAAGCGGTTTGGTTTGGATTCCATTTTAATAAGAACCACATTTTGGATATCAAATGGATAGCCCCTCTGGATTGCCATTGTGATGGTCAGAATGTGAACATTCGAATTGAAGTTTGGAGCATCAGTCTTACTGTTCATGACATTTTTTCATGCAAGAGTTAGTATTTTTGATTGCCCTTTTATTTGATGGGGTCGTCGGGAGTTTTTTTAATGTGATGATCTTATTGAGTGCTAGATGACGGATCTGCGGTAGTAACATCATTGGTATGAATGACTAAGGATGGTTATTAGAATTATTTGTCGAGATATCAAGCAATGAAACTATTCTACTTTTAATCTTGTAGAGAAGATGTTTCCCTTCTCATAGGACATAAATGATATGGCCTCGTGCTTCAAGTTTTGATGAACTAGTTGTAGAATTGATGGATTTAGGTAGTCTCCATATACCTCGTGGAGTTGGATATTTACCTTATGGAGTCGACTGGTGCTCATATACTTGATGGGGCATGTACTTGAGAGAGTTGTAGTTTCTATATATCTTGTAGAGTTGATTACTCTCTATATACCTGGCCCTAAAGTTTGAAATCTTACTAGGAACATTTTTTTTCTCAGAAGTCAATTAAGCAGAAACATCACAAGGATTAAGCTTTTCTGAGAAATCCTTTTTTAAGAAAATCATTTGTCTTTTTTTCAGTTTAGCATCCTCAATGGGGTTCTTATTATAGTCAAGAAGAGTTGGCAGTCAAAAACTAATAACTAAGTCTATGAAATGCTGCATGTCTCTTATAGAAAGCAACTCAGGTAAATTCCCAAGGAAAACATGACTTCTCAAATATGGGTACAAATTCCTTCACATGAAGCAAGTGAAGTCAAATAAGAAAACTCTTTTTAAGCTTCGAAAATATCTCTTTCTATACTAAATCAAATCCAGTCATGGTCATAATAGTTTCAACAATAGTAAAATATGCAAAATTAGAATCAGAAACAATTTTTCCAGTAAATGGGAGTCCAATCACAGTCAAATTAATTTCTATTCATCACTAAATAAACTTGAATGTTTGACCACCAAGCATAAAAGTGGAATAAGGTATAAATTTTCAATTAATTTTAAGCCATGGTTAATTTATATTCATCCATCAATAGGTTTGTTTAATGATTGCATGAAATTCATCGAAGTTGAATTTTTTCAAGTTGGGTATGTTTGATGGAAATTGGAAAATATATACTCACCAGATATACATAAAGTGAGCATTGTGATGAACAAGAGTCGATAGTTTTATAATGTAATTTTTCTTTAGTTTGTTCTGTATTATTCATGTCTGTGATGATAGTTTGGATGAGAATGAGATGTAAGATGTATTCTTTATTATTTGGATTATATTGTTGAGCTATTATAAGGTTTCTACTCAACCCATGGAATTCCAAGTTTAGCATGTTTTAAGTTTTGACTTATATTATCAGTTGCTGAGTTTGGGAAGATTTTGTTGGAACATCTGCTTTATGTTTGCGACTAATGTGTCTATTTTGTCAACAATTTGCTCACTATTGTTGCTTTATTGTCCTATTGCATTTTCCCTCTTGCTTTTGATTTCTTCTATTTCTTTGATTTGTTGTTGTTTTTTTTTCTCATTGTTTCCACTATCAACTTTTGGTGTTTCTTACTAGTGATTTCAATTTCCACTACTTCCCATTATTGTTTCTTGCTTACCTATATCCCAAAGCTTCTCTATTTCTGAGACTATAGCATATATGTGATAACTGTTTATCATATGTGGCTTTTTTCATATTTCCTTATGTGATCTTTATTTTCTTAAGACTATAACAATTGTGTGTGTGTGTGTGTGTGTGTTTTCTGGCTCTTTGGGCTTGGCTTTATAGCATTTTAAGGGCATTTTTGTTCTCAACTTTTCCTATTTGTGAGCATGCTGATTGTCATATTTAAACTATAAGGAAAGCATAAAATGTGCTTATCATTTGAATATTAACTATGACCATAAACATTGTTTAATGATTGAAGTGATGTGTAATTGTTGAATCATAGCATTCATTTTTCCATTTTGAGCCTAAACATATTGTGAGTTTATCATGTCTTAACTTATGCTTTAAGATATGCTTAATACATCCGTGTTAGGAGTATTGTGTAAACATATGCTTTACTCATTTCTATTTGATACATCCCCCATCTGCTGATTGGAGTGTAGATCATGCTCACAAAGACCAGACTAACTAGTTATGGATCATTCTTACCACCTATAAACCTTCTTTATATAAAGTGCTTTCTCATATTAAAATTATAAATCATAACTCAATCCTACATTATGATTCTAATGCCATTTTAAATTTTTTTTTAGAAGTGGTAATCTGTATCTCACACGATGGAATTCAGAATAGATTCTTGTGAGATAACATACGTAATCCAAGTGAAAGAAAACCTATAGATGAATGACAATTTCAAGCTATTCCCTCTTAATAATAAATTATGGAAACTTAAGTTTAAGGTTTACCTCATCAAGAGTGGAGAAAAAGAAATCGTTTTTTTTATTCCAAGCTCTAAAAAGATCCAAGCTCTCTATCGTGGCTCACGCTTGGCATCTCTGTGCATGTAAGTTTGTCTTCGCCTCCTCGGTTGCTTGGCCTCTCTTTCTCTTTCTTTTACTCTTGCTTTCTCATCCCTCCCATTTATGCTCTCCCTTCTTTCTCGATCTCACTTCGCTTTCCCTCTCCTGCTCATGCTTTCTCACTCTTGATCTCTTGCTCTGTCTCTTGTACCTCTCACTTTTGTCCCTCCCATCCTCTTTAAGCATTGGTCCGACTAGGGTCAATTTAGATGAACCGATGATTGCTGGTCCATATATATATATATATATATATATATATATATATATATAATCCTAGAACTTAAATTTAAATCATAGATGGATGCCTAAGTTTTGAAAATTTAACCCCTTTATTAGATTATGTTTCTATGTTTCACTATGATTCAAACTTATTATCCTAATGCATGGATATTTTTTTCTCACAGGAGCCAGTTATTAAACCTTCTTGGGATATCTTTGCAAGTAGTCTTACTGGAATTTGGAAAGGTCTTGGAGCAGTTTTTTCTCCTATTACTGCTGAGATGGAGCCAATTGATGTTGGCAATCAAAATGAAAATCTTTTTGATTGCTACAATCTTTCAAGCATTGAAAAGATACCATCTGAAGGATCTGCCTCTCAAATTCTTAGGAAGATGAATTGGGTGGCCTTGAACCCTTTTGGGGAATCAAGGAAGCATGCTCCTGCATCCAATAGAGCTGCTGGAAGTGTCAAATCCTCCATTTCTGGTGAACTAACTTCAGATGCAAGTGACATGGAATTTGATTTACCTAATTTTGAGTCATTTGACTTTAGCCTTAGTGAAATGTCAGAAGAAGATTTGATGAGCTTGGAACCAGGCCTTGTTTTCTTTGAGGTATGAGATATTTTAGCTATTTTTGAGATATCTACTCCCCATATTATCTCAAAATTTTTGTTTAATTTCTTTTATAATTTACGTAATTTGTTGGTGTATTTCTACCATTCTTTTCTGAGATGGTTTTGGGTACTAATTCTTATTATAATTATTTATCTTTATTTCAGACTTATTACTGCCTTTAAAGTACTTATGCCTCACTAGGGTGCGTGAGTCAAAGCATAGTTTAAAATTCTTTGAAGAACATAGGGGATGAGATGGTTGTTACAAGTTTTACTAGGATAGCTTAACAGCTAATATGGCACAAGAAAACAGGGTATCTAGAGATTAATGACCAGGGAACATGTTTCTTGGTTTTCCTTTCTTGATAACATATTGCCACTACTCATTTTAAAAGTCTTAAATAGATGAGATTCAAAACAAGCTAGTATCAGCTTAACAGTATATGCCAGTAAAGTAGCAATGCTTGTCATGTTGGTGTACAATAGATTAATTTATGTGTTGCACGTCCCTTACCTTTATCTTGCAACATGATGGCATTCTTAGGAAATAATCTTGACATAACTAAGACATAGATTGATCTCCAAAGATCTTTATATCTCCTAGAGTTGTTGAACTTATTTTCTAGATAGTGTTGAATGGTGCATATCTAACAAGAGCTGCATATAATATACCTATTTAAATAAAGTTTAAATGTAAGCATGAGTGCAAAGGTATTCCTGACATTAATGCAACAATTAAATTGGCTTGGGTTCACTTGGTTCTTGCTTGATCTTGGAATTGAATCACACTTGTTAAATTTTTAGATGCAAAAGTTGACTAAAAATTTTTTAGTTGAACTAGTAGGGATGGTTTGAAGCTTGATGGTCTGGTTAGTTTCTTTTGTTTATTGAGCCAAACTATTACTTAGAGGAGGTTAAAAGTAATATTATACTTGATAGTAGGTGGTCTAATGCTATAGAACATAATCATGGTTACTTGGGAATGCAGCATTCGAACTTATCGACTGAATGCTCAAAACTCATGCTCAAAACTTATGAGAGCATGAGTGCAAAGGTATTCCTGACATTAATGCAACAATTAAATTGGCTTGGGTTCACTTGGTTCTTGCTTGATCTTGGAATTGAATCACACTTGTTAAATTTTTAGATGCAAAAGTTGACTAAAAATTTTTTAGTTGAACTAGTAGGGATGGTTTGAAGCTTAATGGTCTGGTTAGTTTCTTTTGTTTATTGAGCCAAACTATTACTTAGAGGAGGTTAAAAGTAATATTATACTTGATAGTAGGTGGTCTAATGCTATAGAACATAATCATGGTTACTTGGGAATGCAGCATTCGAACTTATCGACTGAATGCTCAAAACTTATGAGAGCATTACCAAATATGAATTTTGAAAGGCTAAACAACCAAACCTATGAGCCATCTAAATTGGCACGCAAAATTGTAGTCAAATTGTCATTTAATTGCTGTTTGGTTGGTATGGTAGTTTCATAACAAACAAACTCATTTATACTGTGGTGATATAAGAACCAACAAGTTGATTTCAATTTTCAAAATCAAATGTTTAGGCTTATAAACCTAAAGCTAGCTGTTAAATTTTGGGTAACAACTAAAACCAAGCAAAAAATTGTCAAATTATCATGTGATTGCTGTAACAGCTTGTTTTTGGTTGTGTGATAGTTTTATAACAAATAAACTCATTTATACTATGGTGATATATGAACCAACAAATTGATTTCAACTTTTAAAATCAAATGTTTAGGTTTATACACCTAAAGTTAGCCGTTAAATTTTGGTAAAAACTAAAACCAGAGCAAAAAATCCAATGTTATTCACATGAACATATCTTTTTTTTTTGTCATTTCAATTTCAATCATAATAATGTAGATGAACCAAGTGCATGCAAATAATAGTTTATTGCATTTCTAGAAGTACATATAAGTATGTTGGATGTTCTAGGATCTAAAGTTTCTAATGCCGATCTAGCATATGATGTAGAGGTAGATGTAGACAATTTATGCAAAATTTGTGTTAAAGGTTTAAACAACGAGACAATGAAGCCCCACATTCATCAATGAGATCATTGATCTTTGATAAAATCTTGAGTGGGAGCATCATAATTATAACGCCTCCACTACATAGGGTGATGTAGGAATTGAAGGGCATTTGGTCTTTTAGTTGGATAGTCAATCCTTAAGGCAAGTTGGCATCAATGTTTAAAATTGTGTTTCTGGGTAGTGAGGTGTTTTTCATCTGTGAGGTGAGGCGTAAGCCTCGAGGCGGTTTGAATTGTAAGCCTCACAATAACAAAAATTGCTTAAATTGCAAAAGATCATATAAAGCAAATAAAGTCATATGAAAGTCAAACTTTAATATCATAATATGATAATATGAAATCATCAAACAAATAATGCCAGAAAAATAAAAGTTCAACACATATTAACTCAAAATAACTTAGTTGCAATAATATTTTTTTCAAATCATCTAAAACAAAGACCATATTAAAGCAACAATTCAAATATATGTGAATTTAAAGATCTCCATCACTCTCATCACTCAATAGATCTTCATTTTAATCATTGTTATAATGAATCACATTCTCGCCTGGTTCATCCTTGATGGTATCAATGTTCTCCCAAACTTCCTCATCTTCAACTTCTATCATCTTTCTTTTTCCCATTGAAGAAAAATTAATAGCAATAATAATTGTGTTTTGAAATAAAAAAAATATTGAAAGCTACGATAACAACTTCTGAATACCTTTTCTAGTAATTTTTTTGTTGAGATGTACAGGACTTACTAGTAGTGACCTTCTCTTTCTATCCATCAATATAGTTAATATTGAGATCTTCTTGCAAATTAACTAGATTATCTTCATAGACATCATTTGATGGCATGTTATTGCAAACTAAAGGGTTTTCATTAGTGTCTAAAAGCTCTTTCTTCAAATATTTTTCTTTAACTTCTTGTTATACATAATGTATACCAAGGAGTTCATCTTTATTGTTGTCAGTTTTTTTTTTTTAATATACATTTGATTGCATGTACTCTAATTTTTTTCATAGCTAGATGATGAACATGTTAGCTCAAGTACTCTTGCAATGAATCGTTGTAGATCTAAGGGAGCATCACCAAATTGAATCCAACATTCAACTATTATTCAAAAGATATAAAATTAGGAGTTAAGAAATATGTAATAACAAAACATTTCTTTCTAGTTTAAAACTTTAATTAAAAAACTATAAAAATACCTGAAGATTGTTTTGTAATAGAATCTTTAGTTTGCTGCAATCCAAAGAATTCTTTATTATCCCTAAAAGCAACCAGCACTAGATTTGCTCTTGCTCTTTCAGCTATATCCTCTATCAACTTATCCATGTAGTTGACTTATTATTCACATACTAAAATTGAGAATTCAAATAATATCCAACAGCTTGTAAATAGTGATGAAGTTGAAGCTCCCACTTCTCATCAATGATCTCTCAAATTTCTTTATAATTTGATACTGCTCTTCCCAAATTTTTTGCACTCATCTTCTTTGCCTCATCCATGATATTATAAATAAATCCTATAGTTGGCTTCTTTTCTGCATTTAGCAGCCTTAGTACTTGGACTAAAGGTTTGGTTGTTATGATAGCATAATGAACACTCGTCCAAAACTTTTCATTCAATACAATTTTTTTATTTTTTTGTCTTCATCGTTGTTGGCCCAAACACTACTGAACTATTGAGTGGAGATGAACATAGCCTCAAAGGTTGCCTTGCATCTAAAATGCTCTGTAAAGTCAAATAGGCAGTGACAAATCTAGTTGTGGTCGGATGAGCTCATTCTTTGTGAACTTCCTTATGAATGCAAACACCCAATCTGTAATTAGGGTGGACTATTTTCTTTAAGTAAATTAGAGATCACAACAACCCGAGATAATGCAACTGAGATTTGTTTGGGTTTGTCATCATTTCACCCACCATCTGTTCTAAGCCAAAGGTGATAAATTTTATCAATTTTAAGATTAAATTGCAGCTACCATATGCTAAGCTCTTACTGTCTAATAGCTAGCTTTAAAAGAAAATTTTCTTGTCATTGGGAGATATAATTAACCATAGAGGCTTGTGCTTATTAAAAAAAATGGCACCAGATCTAAAGTCTCATAAAATGAGGTCGAAATCTTTGGGTAATATCTTATTTGCAATTTAATTTACCTCATGAAATTTTAACCTGGAAAAACCAAACACTCTTAGAAGATTTGGACATGAATTTTAGAGCCTACACATTGTTATTTTAATATTCAGTCACCCACCCAATGTGTGGATCAGTCTTCTAGTTGAACCATAAATTTGTTACGCCGTGTTACATGCTCATAAATTTTACATTTCCGAATTCCTATGTCGTTATAGGCATATAGTCACTACGTCCAATAACTATTCACTTTTTTTTTTTTGATATAGAATAAATGTGGGAGATCAGTAGACCGAATCCGGAATTGTATGTAGGTTCTGTTAAAAAGAAATAGTGTATATACAAGGTTAAAACTCTCAAATAAAGTACAGGGAACATTTACCAAGCAAAGGGGAATCAAATCGTTTTGCCTTACTAAATCATAGGTTTCCTCCAGCCTGTTTCCAAAGATTGATGATATCTGTAGCCTGGTTAAGTATGATCGCAGAAGGCTTCTCCTCAAGCTTAGTCTTGAGCTCCTCCCCCCATCCTTCTGGGGCCAGAAGTAATAAGGGCTCAGCGGTACGCAGCCATGGCCAGAGATCATCTGGTCCAGTCATCAGTTATTTGATGCCTGCATTCCGCTTGAATTGATTGCATTCTATGATAACCGCATATCACCTTCTTTTGAATGGTGTTTTATTAATTCTCCTCAGCTTTCCTGCCAACTCTAATATATAATATTATTTACATCCTTGTTTTATGAAATAGGGTTCTTGAAAATTAAGTGTTGATTTTGCCATGTTAGATTGGTTTTACTGGAAGCCACCAAGTCATTTCTCCTACTAGCTCGGTTGGTTTCGTGCAATCCATGTTAAACTCTACCGAAATTGATATTTACTTTTTTTTTTTCTCACTGATGCATTAAAAGCAGATTGGATGGTAATTAAATGTTGGGTTTTACCTTCTTTTCATGGAATACTCGTGACTTTATTAAGGGGATTACTTCATATTTGCATGCTTAATTGTTTTGCAAATTTTCTGGCGCTATGTTTGCCTTGTCTAGTTTTCTTTTCCTTAAGCTAATATGAAAAAAAAAAAAAGAATGTTGTTTAATATCATACAAAAATTTTTTTGGCTTGTAAACCCTTGTACATGATACACTTCCAGATTTTATTCGGTTATGTGTATTATGGCTTATATTATACCTGAATAGTAATTGTTTGGCACATTGCTATATATAAATTTGTAGGACGTTTCTTCTAGAGATTGACAAAGTTGATGCCATTTTGCATTAATTATTTAACCGCACAGTTCATGTCGAATTCTTATTCATAGTTTTGAACTTGTATGATATTAGTTGACTTCGTTTTTTTATAAAGCATTATTGTGCCATCCCGTATCATTTACCCTGTTGTTAATTTGCAGGACGGATCATACTCTAGAGGTCCTGTGACTATTCCAATTGGAGAATACGATGAGTCAAAATATTTTCTTTCTCCTACTTATATGTTTGAACAAGTATGTCTTGTACTAATGTTCTAATAATTCTTACATTTAGAATGATAATTGATTTCTCAGTCTGTTGCGTTGGGGTTAATAGTTTTCTTTGTTTCGCTGTTTTTTTTCTCAAGTTTTATATAGACTTCCAGTTTTTAATCGTTTCTAATGTTAACATTTACGGTACTTGTAATTCTCCCCAAGTAGTTCGTGTCACATTTCTTTAACTTTCCTGCAATAGTTGTAAGCTTTGATACTAACAATACTTGCATTAGTTTTGCAAAAATACTGTAAAAACTAATTGAAGTATGGTAAAATTTGAACATAGAAAGCCCGCATAATTACCTCCAGCAATCAATCAGAAAGCTTAATGTTTAATCCTTTTAATGCATCTGCTAGCCTTCCAAACCATTTAACTTGGGAATGATTGCATCATATATTTTTCAACCAAGTATGGTTCTTAATCTCGATTAAAAATTCATGCTTGAAAACAGTTTTCATTAGTTGAAGCTGCACTATGAAAAAAGGTGCAGGTGATGAAAATGCTTTTGAATACCCTTCGTGTTATAATGACTCAACGCTGGGTGTTAGCATTTAATAATGACAATCATGTAGAAAGATGTCATTGATATGTGTTTAAAGAAACCTATCAAACTGATAGTGTGTGTTTATTGAAGAAAAGTGAATACTATCATCTTGACATTGCTTTGGAACAGATTGTGGAATAACTTACGTTGACAAGAATGCATACATCCCAGCAAGTCATGCTTTCCATGTAGACTTATTTTTTTTGGTCTGAAATTAAAAGATCAGTACTAGCAATGTGATTATTCAAATAAATTATTTCCAATTAGATGAACAGATTATCTACGTCCCTATTCTCTCCAATTGTTTGCACAAATGCATGTTTTGGCAAGTTGATTGTAAAGTGAGGATGTTTAGAGCAATATGTGGTTAAATTAGGAAGAATAAAATAAGAAATGATGATAGAAGTCATGAGTTGCATCTATTGAAGATAAAATAGTGGATAATAGATTTATGTGGTTTAGCCACATGTGAAGCAGAATAGGATATATGTCAAGTAGGCTACGTTATTGGTAAATGATTAGGAATGACAACATTGTAAGGTATGTATTTTTTTTATCTAATAATATATAGATTAATAATAATAAATTTCTTAATTATATTTATAATTTAATTAAACTGTAATTAGCTGTAAACCACGATTTCACTGTAGCTAGGACGTAAATGCACTTTCCTCGACATGCATTGGATTAGAGAGATTAATTTATGTCAATTGAGTTTAAATCGCACAAAGCTTTCTTTTTCATTCGCATTTCCTTCGTGGCTCTCGGTCCGGCCTTTCACGCGAGAGACGAGAGGCGTGTAGGAGGGAGAGAACGTGGGAGGGCTGAGGGTCGGGCGGGCGTCATACCCGACGGTAAATGACGCAAGCTTCTCACGCTGAAGGAGCTACGTCCCGCATGGAGCGGGATTCGTCGCGACCTGCAAGTCTGAGGGAAATGAAGGTAATAAAGATTTATTTATGTTTTTTTTTGTAGATAGTTATTATTTGGAAATAAATTGGGATATTTTTTTTATGGAATTAAATAAGGTATTAATAACTCTTGTTATATTAGCTAAAGTGACATATGGAATGATATATTAATGGTAAAGTTTTATTTTATGGATTTTAATAAATAGATATATATTAAATATGATTTTTATTATTTTGGTAGCAATTTAGTTGGATTAATTAAATGGGTTTAAATTAACTAAAGAATAAAGCTTTAATTGTATTATTTTAAAGATTAAAGTTAATTATATTATTATTTTCTTTAAGCAGGATTAAAACACGAATAAGAAGGGTTGTCGTAGGAAGCGCGTGTGACAACTGTCACATTCACCTGTAAGTTTTAATAAATGATAATGAATCATTGCAAATTACTAGGTGATTGATTAGTTGTTTGAAATATCAGTTTGTGTAGTATCAAGCGTTTTGGAATAATATTCGTATGAGGAAAGCTCTATTGACATTGTTTATGTGTGTAAGAGGTTTCTGACACCACATTTTGCGAGAGAAGTTCATCACTTAGGTAAGATTTGCAAATTTTAATACATATATGTTTATTCTTCTCTGAAATGTTATTGAATAAAATATTGATTGTCTACACTGTATGTTTTATATGAAACCAAGTCATATACATAGTTTCATATTTATGCCATGCAATGATAAATTTGTCTTGCTCCTTATTGCATGGTTTGATTTACTATTTTGCATCTTGTATTTCCTGTTGAAAATAATACGAAACAGCAAATATATCTATGTTATATATCAAATGTTATGATATGGAGCAAAAGAGTCTCCTATATAAAGAAAGAAAATTTTAAATAGTTCAAAATTTTTTAATAGTATTGTTTTGATATTCTGCATTTTAGATGCTCTATAGTTGAAAAGTTTCGAGTAGATGCTAGGGTAGCTGAAGATTGGATTGTTCGAATTGAGAAAATTTTAAATGGGCACCCATTAGATAGAAGAGTATCTCGGCGATTTGGAAGGAGCGAGCATTGGTGGAGAGGCCAATAGTTGGAAAAAATTTGCAGGCAGATCTATCGATCATATTACCTGGGAAGAGTTTGAGCAAGTCTTTCGAGATTGGTTCATTCCTCCTTCAGCCAGACAAGCAATGCAGGAGAAATTTATAAATCTGACTCAAGCAGCAAAACAGTGATCTAGTATGAGGCAGAATTTACATCCTTATCTCGCTATGCGCCGTAGCTCATTAGTACACCAAGTGAGAAGTGCTATAGATTTCTCAGAGGATTGAGAGATCAATTCAGACAGCCTTTAATTCCACTCAGAATTAAGGATTTTGCAGAATTAGTGGAGAGTGCTAAACTGTTGGAGCATGATATGGATATGGTCAGACAAAGATGGGATACTGGCAGTAAGATGAGATAGTTAGATGTTAGATCTGAGCAATTTAAAAAGCAGAAGTTTAGTCAGAAATCACAACATCAACATCAATCCGGGCAGCAACAACATCAACAAGGAGGCCAGACATCAGCACCAGTTTGCACTATATGTGGGAAAACACATTCTGGGAAGTGCTTAGTAAATTCTGGAAGATGTTATTTATGTGAAGAAGTGGGTCATATCAAAAGAGATTGTCCGAGAAATGTTCAAGGGAGCAGAGAGCTAAGAATTACACCAAAGCAAGAAGTGTATAAAGGTACAAAACTTTCCATGAATAAATCATTTCATAAGGATAAAGGAATAGAGTCTGGAGCTAGTGTGAAGTCAGTATCAACTCGTATTTTTGCCTTATCTTCCCAAGAAGCCAGAGAATCTTCAGATGTGGTGACATGTATGATAGCTATTTCAGATTTTCTTGCTATAGTGCTTTTTGATTCTAGTGCATCACACTCATTTATGCCTGAGTTATTTTGTAATACATTGCACCTGCCATCTGTTTGCCTTATTTCTGGTGTTTGAATTTTATTGCCCTCTGGTGATTGTGTGTTAGCCAACAAAATGTGCACTATCGACATTGTGATTGCAAGTAGAAAATTTTCATCTGAAGTAATTTTACTACCTTTAATTGAATTTGAAGTGATCTTGGGAATGGATTGGCTAACAAAATATTTTGTTACAATCGAAGTGTTGGAAGAAAAGGGTACGGTTTGATTTACCTCATAAGAAATCGTTTTATTTTCACTGTGAGAAGGGAGTGATAGCCTCTTTAATACATCCACTCAATATTGACAAAGGTATAAAAGCTGATAACTTGATATTTTTAGCTAGTGTAGAAGTGGTTAAAGATGCAGTTAGTGATATCAAATATATTCTGGTAGTGAATGAGTTTCTTGTCGTATTCAAGGAACTTGTTGGATTACCTTCTGAAAGAGAGAGAGTTTACAATTGAAGTGCAACCCGAAATTACTCCGATAGTTAAAACACCTTACATAATGGCTACTAAAAAATTGCAGGAGTTGAAAAATCAGTTATCTGAATTAATTGAGAAATGTTTTATCAGACCTAGTTCATCTCGTCGGAGTGCACCAGTACTGTTTGTTAAGAAGAAAGATGGTTCCATGAGGTTGTGTATTGATTACAGAAAATTAAATATAGAGTGATTGTTAAAAATAAGTACCCTCTCCCTAGAATTGATGACTTATTTGATCAGTTGGAAGGAGCTTTTGTGTTCTCCAGAATCGATTTGAGATCAGGATATCATCAAGTCAGATTGAGAGAAGGTGATATTGCAAAGACAACATTTGACACTAGGAACGAGCATTACGAATTCTTAGTTATGCCTTTTGGATTAACTAATGCACCTGCATTGTTTATGGATATGATGAATAAAATTTTTAAACCATATCTCGATCAATTTGTGATAGTATTCATTGATGATATATTGGTCTACTCCAAGAATGAGGAGGATCATGTCAACCATCTCAGAATAGTATTAAACCTGTTGAGAGAGCACCAATTATTTGCTAAATTCTCTAAATGTGAATTTTGGTTGAAAAATATTGCTTTTTTGGGGCATATCATTAGCGAGAAAGGCATTTCTATAGATTCAGAGAAAGCTAGAGCAGTGGTAAACTGGTCACGACCAACCAATGTGTTAGAAGTGAGAAGGTTTCTGGGTTTAGTAGGTTATTATAAAAGATTTGTGCAAGGATTTTCACAGATTGCATCACCTTTATTCAGGCTTATGAGAAAGGATGTGAAATTTGACTGGACATATGATTGCGAGCAGAGCTTTTTAGAGCTTAAAAGGCTATTGACGACTGCTCCTGTATTAACAATCCCATCAGGTACAGAAATTTGATTGGACAATACCCGAGTGGAAATGAGGAAATATAGCCATGGATTTCGTTACGGGTTTTCCTCGATTAAGATAAGGGCATGACTGTATTTGGGTAATCATTGATAGATTAACAAAGTCAGTATACTTTTTGCTTATTCGACAGATTGATTCTATAGAGAAATTAGCCAGATTGTTCATAAAAGAAATCATTAGATTACATGAAATTCTAAAAGTTATTGTATCAGACAGAGATGGTAGGTTTACATCAAAACCGTGGAAAAGTGTTCATGTGGGATTAGGTACCAAACTACATTTCAACACTGCATTTCATCCTCTGACAGATGGGCAATTTGAATGAACAATTCAGGTATTAGAAGACTTACTGAGATTGTGCATTTTAGATTTTAGCGGTAGTTGGGAAGATTATATACCTTTGAAAGAGTTTGCCTATCATAACAGCTATCAATCTAGTATCCAAATGGCTTATTATGAAGTCTTGTATGGTAGAAAATGCATGTTGGCTTGAAGTCGGAGAAAGACAGTTAATGAGACCAGAATTGGTTGATCAAGTAATTGAAAAGATTAGAATTATCAGAGACAGACTGAAAGCTGCTCAGGATAGACAACAAAAATATTATGACCCCAAGCATAAGATGATAGAATTTGACGTGGGCGATTTTGTATTTCTAAAGGTTAGACCGATGAAAGGTATATCCAGATTTGGTCAAGGTGGAAAGCTGAGTTCTAGGTATATTGGGCCATTTGAAATTATTGAGAAAGTTGGAAAGGTTGCCTACAAACTAGCGTTGCCACCAAATATGTCTGATATATATAATGTTTTTCTTGTTTCAATGCTTAGAAAATGGGTTACAGATGCAAACCAGAGAATATCACATAAGAAGATTGAACTTCAAAAGAATCTAACTTATGCAGTAGATCCAAAAAGAATTGTGGAATTTGAAGTTAGAAAATTGAGAATTAGACAGATTCATTTTGTGAAAGTGAAATGAAAAAATAGACCAGAGAAAGAAGCCTCTTGGGAAAGAGCAGATGAAATGAAGCAGCAATTTTCCTATCTTTTTACTAGTTGATCAAGAAATTTCGAGGACGAAATTTTTCTAAGGTGGGGAGAATTGTAAGGTATGTATTTTTTTATCTAATAGTATATAGATTAATAATAATTAATTTCTTAATTATACTTATAATTTAATCAAACCCATAATTAGCCGTAAACCACGGTTTCATTGTAGCTAGGATGAGTAAACGCACTTTCCTCGACATGCATTGTATTAGGGAGATTAATTTTCGTCAATTGAGTTTAAATCGCACAAAGCTTTCTTTCCTTCCTTCGGCTCTGTCAGGCCTTTCACGCGAGACGAGCGAGGAGGAACTGGAGGGTCGTCGGTAGTGCCGTGGTCTCGGCCGTGCGAATGACGCAGTTTCTCGCGGAAGGAGTCGCCCGGAAATGGAGCTGGATTCGTGTCGCGGAACCATGTAAGGGTACTGAGGGGAAATGATTTATTTATGTTTTTTTTTGTAGATAGTTATTATTTGGAAATAAATTGGGATATTTTTTTATGGAATTAAATAAGGTATTAATAAATTTTGTTATATTAGCTAAAGTGAAATGTGTAATGATATATTAGTGTTAAAATTTTATTTTATGGATTTTAATAAATAAATATATATTAAATATGATTTTTATTATTTTGGTAGCAATTTAATTGGATTAATTAAATGGGTTTAAATTAACTAAGGAATAATGCTTTAATTGTATTATTTTAAAGATTAAAAGTTAATTATATTATTATTTTCTTTAAGCAGGATTAAAGCATGAATAAGAAGGGTTGTCGAGAAGAGCGTGATAATCGACATTCAATTGAAGTTTTAATAAATGATAATGAATCATGCAAATTACTGATTGATTAGTTGAAATTTCTTTAGCATCAAGCGTTTTGGAATAATATTTGTATGAGGAAAAATTCTATTGACATTGTTTATGTGCGTAAGAGGTTTCTGACACCACGTTTTGTGAGAGAAGTTCGTCACTTAGGTAAGATTTACAAATTTTAATACATATATATTTATCCTTCTCTGTAATGTCATTGAATAAAATATTGATTGTCTACACTGTATATTTTATATGAAACCAAGTCATATATATAGTTTTATATTTATGTCACGTAATGATAAATTTGTCTTGCTCTTTGTTGCATGGTTTCAGTTTATTTCCGACTATTTTGCATATTGTATTTCCTACTATTGAAAACATGGGCATGCAACAAATTAGCTTATATATGTCATGTGTTAGTAATTAGGAAATTGGCCAAATGTTATGATATTGTTGTGCAGGAATTGGGACAAAAGGGTTCCCAGTGAGGTAAAAGAGTCATCAAATGTTATGATATGGAACAAAAACGTCTCCTATAGAAAGAAAGAAAATTTCACGTAAATGTTCGCTAATGAATGTGATAACTATCCATGACATAAATTTTAAAGCTATATATATATATATATATGTTATGTAGTGATGTGTACATCATATTTCAGGTAGAGAAGAATTACTATTAAGCTACTATATACTGTACAACCTAATGAATATGCATACAACATATATTTTAAATATCTAGTCCACATGCATATTAATGTCTTACTCTTCTATAATTGAAATCGTATTAGATTGTTTATCTTACTAAGTCATATGGCTTAACAGTTGATTATAACTATTTTCATGGAAGGGTAAGGAGAAGGTGGAGGAGTAGGTTTTGCCCCTTTTTAGAAGCTGTGCGGGGGAAATATTGTAAATAAGTTTTGGAGGTAAGTTCAGAAATTTTTAATAGTATTGTTTTGATATTCTGCATTTTAGATGCTTTGTAGTTGATATGAAAAGTTTCAATTTGGATTGTTTCTGCCTGCTATGAATTGATAGATTTTATTGCTTAAATGTTTTTATGATATGTTGGGTGAATTTAGATGATTGTGTTGATCTTTTACTCTATTCTGTGGTATGTAAAGTTTTCAGAATAGTTGTTTAAGAAAAATGTAGTCACCTAAATTTACTCTCTTTGTTACATCTCTTCCAATGAGTCTTAAGTTATCGTTTGGGATGTGACAAAAATGATGGACTTGAGGTAACATGGAGAAAAATTGACCCTGTAGTACTCATCTTGATGAATGGAGAATGAGGTCTCATATAGTTCATCAAATAGTTAAATAAAGTTATTGATGATAATTATGCCAAATGATGTAGGATGGTTTTATTCAATAGTTTACTAATCCAACATATGAGGGGATGTACAATAATTCTAAAATAAAATTTATTTTTTACCAACTTTTAACATAAAAGAACTAGTTACTATATAGCAAAAATAACAAAACAGACTTATTTCATTCCAAATAATAATTCAATAGTTGTCAAAATTTGACATTTCACAAAAATATAAAATTTCAGCAAAGTTTAAGATTGACATTATGAAAAAGAATCTAAAACTCACCGATCACTAAACGCTTATATTTATCATATAAATCACCTAATAGTGGTTTCAGACATCATGTTGGTCCAAAAAAACTTGTCCTTATTAGTAGTCTTCATGACTCAAGAATTCACATACAATAGCCTAAAAGTATTGAGAAGATATATGAAATTTATTGAACCATTAAATGAATATGACATGCCTTTAGGGTCCAATCATAGTTAATGAACCTTGAATAAGATTTTTTTTTTCATATTATAGTAAAAATTTTAAGTTCTAATCATACCACATGAATTTCTATATTTTCAAAATTTTCAAGTTAAATTAGCTATCATTTTTTTTCTCACAGAAGTCGATAAATTATATATGCTATTGTACTAGCCAAAGGAATTAAAGAAAGAATCGGTATATGCCATTGAAGCTACACCATTGATGATTAGAGCTGCATAAGGAAGATTCCATATCTTATATTTGGTTTGGCAAAATTTGGATTAAAAAATTGAGCAGTTAATTATCTTTAAGGAAGTTAGACCATTTTATTATGCTTTTTACAGATTAACATAAATTATCATAAATATGCTTGTCATACTATATTTCAAAAAACATATAATATCTGTCATAAGTATTGGATAGAATCTATGCACAAGATAACTTGTGGAACATATGGAGCAAATTTGTTCGATAAGGTGTTAGATGTGAATTTACAAGAAGAAAAGAGAAGAATCTATGACATTGATGTTAGTTTCATGAAAGAAGTCAAATTAAATACATTGAAGCCTCAATACTTCAAAATCTCTTAGAATTTTTAATTAGTAATTAATTATCCCAATATATTACATGACTCTCATTCTTATAAATAATTTTTTGAAGGTTTCTACAGGAAGCCTTTTAGGTTAGATGCACCATTACCTTATCATTTGATTCAAATTCACTTATCTCCCATTCACATCACTAGTAGACTTAAAATTTTCATAATCAAGAATTAGTTTTTATGCATATATGCAATTTATGCAAGTAATGCTAATCATATCAATTATGTAATAAAATGTTAGAATGCAATGTGTATCCTATGAGATACTTAGAGTGATTTATAACTTAATTCTATATGCTAAGATGATAAAGAAAATGAAAAACATGGAAGACACAATTATGAAATGCTTATATGGACAAAAACCCACCAAAAAAAAAGAAAGAAAAAAAAAACAAATGGCTCAAATGCTATAGGTGATGATTTATGCTTTTTTAGATTCAACCAAAATTTAAAGGGGGTTTACATATGTAGCACACCAAACTATTCTATTTACACATTTAACATCTAAATTTTATTATTTTGTCATGTGCCAGTCAATTGGCATAAACAAATACCACCTTCCTCACCTTTACTTTGAAGTTCATTAATGTTGCCCTTCCCGTAGCAATATCTTATCATGATTTCCTTGAATTTTCTTTGTCGTTGAGGGTTTTGGGTGCACACACCGTACCATTGATGGCCTCTCCAATAGATTTTGTTGTGACCCCCACTAATCTTCATTGTTGAGGGTTTTAGGATCTCATTAGTTGCTGGTCCCATCGATGGCCTTCTCCTAGCGAGATCATGTTGCGACTTTTCTTTGTACACCCTGTGATCATGCTGATGTCTTATGTTGCAAGATCCCATCTTGACTTCCAAACCCGTTTATGTTACATGCACAAAAGATGGAGTTAATAGAGTGGTTTCTTAACTAAGCAATAAGGTTAGGTGTTACATATGTTAATAAGAATGTTTTGAGTTTTAGTTATGTAAATCTCTAAAAATTAAAATTTATGTTTTTTTTTATGGCTTTTTATTGACAAATTCATCTGATTATTGATTAATTTCGGTTTCTCCCTAAATTTCTATTTATTAATTTGTGTAGCAACAAACCAATGACCAAAAATAAATACAAATTTAGTTTGATTGATAAAAACAACTTTTTATATTTTCATTCGGAGTTATTTTATCATCGAAACAAATTTGCTTTTACGTTAAGAAAATTCACTATTAGTTTTTGCATTAGAGTACAGAAGATATGTTTTACTCACTTTTGTGATCAGTGCTAGATGAACATTTGATTTGAAATTTAGGTTCATATTGAAGAGTAGAATTAGTTTTCAATAGCAGTTCATATTCACATTCAAGATTAAATTTACATCCTATGTGCATTTTAAGTTCACATATGATTGTAGGTTTAATGAAAGTTTTAAATACAATGTCTATTGTTGACCTACAACTATGTGTCATTTAAAATTAAGTAAATGACATAGAGGTTAAATGCCCTAATCACAATCGAAATCAATTAAATTCAATTCGATTTGAAAATTCGGCTTCATAATGCGTCGAAAGCATCAAAAATAATTAAATAGAAAATATCGAATCAATTAATGATCGATCCAAATAATTAAAATCGAATTGTTAATGAAATTACACGCATCGTCGGAAGCTCGACAACGTCCCCAACGAGTTCGCGAATTGATCGCGCCATTCGCCAAACGCCAAATTCTATCAAACAACGCCCGACCGACATTCGCAAAGTGTGCGCACATCGGTCAATTCAATGCGACGCCGCATAATTTAGACCTAACTTCACTTCAACCGCCGACGCCGTCCAACAACCATCACGAATTGATCGCCTAGGTTTCGCACAACCAAACACCTAAAATTGACACCCATATTAGTTTAGCATAAATTAATATCACATAAAATAATATTAAATTATAATTAAAGGGACTAATGACCAATCCCTTAAATCCTTTAATCCCTCAACCTCCCAAGATCAATGGAATTAATTGATCATATCTTATCGCAAAACCAATCATGGTTGGCCAGAAGAACGAGCGTTGACTCATTACACGATCCTTCCTCTCATTTCGACTCTTCCTCTCTCTCACTTTTCTCGCTCGGCTCCTCAGACGGTTCCTCTTCGACCTCCTTCGACTCTCGGCCTCCTTCGACGAACTCTCGACTGATCTCTCGGCTCAAAGACGAGACCCGCTCTCAGCTCGACAAGGCTCCCCTTTCGCAAACTCCTCCTTCTCCCTCTCTTTAGTAATCGACACCTCGCTTTCTCCAACCCTAAATTTTCTGCATTTGGGTTCAAAATTAGGCTTGGCAAAGTGAGCTTTATTTTGTGCTTAAATTTATGTTAGTTTTTGAAATGGGTTTTGGATGTTGTACCAAAACCCTATGTTTATATTTTGTTATCTATGAAATTGCAAGCATGTGTTGGCTGAAATTTCTGTTTGGAGGATTTTGTTGCCTAGATCTCACTTGCTAGCTTGCTGAAAATGGGTTTGAGATATTGTATGGCCTAAACCCTATGTTTACATTTTGTTATCTATGAAATTGCAAGCATGTGTTGGCTGAAATTTCTGTTTGGAGGATTTTGTTGCTTGGATCTCACTTGCAAGCTTGCTGAAAATGGGTTTGAGATATTGTATGGCCTAAACCCTATGTTTACATTTTGTTATCTATGAAATTGCAAGCATGTGTTGGCTGAAATTTTTGTTTGGAGGATTTTGTTGCCTGGATCTCACTTGCTAGCTTGCTGAAAATGGGTTTGAGATATTGTATGGCCTAAACCCTATGTTTACATTTTGTTATCTATGAAATTGCAAGCATGTGTTGGCTGAAATTTCTGTTTGGAGGATTTTGTTGCCTAGATCTCACTTGTTATTTGCTGAAAATGGGTTTGAGATATTGTATGGCCTAAACCCCATGTTTACATTTTGTTATCTATGAAATTGCAAGCATGTGGCTGAAATTTCTATTTGGGGGATTTTGTTGCCTAGATCTCACTTGCTATTTGCTGAAAATAGGTTTGAGATATTGTATGGCCTAAACCCTATGTTTACATTTTGTTATCTATGAAATTGAAGCATGTGTTTGAAATTCTATTTGGGGAATTTTGTTGCCTAGATCTCACTTGCTATTTTGGAAATGGGTTTGGGATATTGGGAAATCTATGAAATGGCCATCTAGAAATGTAATACATCAAATCACTTTCTTTTCTTTATTGGGAGTTCATGCCATGCTAGTCGCTACTTCCTTTTAGATTTCATTTGCTATACCTCTTGCATATCTTTCGATACTTGTATGTTCTTTATGATCTTAATATATCATGCTATCAAAATTTCTGCTCTCACAATACACCTATACAGCTTTCTCATGGGAAGCAGGCCTCTCAAAGAACCCCACTTGATGGAGAGGAGGTCTTGTAAATTTGACTTAATCAAATGTATATGCTGCCTTTCTTTTATTTATATGCAAACGAGCTTTAAATTTATGATATATACTACCATGTTCTCCAACATGCAGGAAATTACGCTATCAAAATTTATGGTCTCAATGACATACACCTATACATGTCTTTCTTATGTGGGCGTGCGCCTTCATGAACCCCACTTCAGGGGAGGTCGTTGTAAATTTGATGTTCCTAATCAAATGTATACATGCATTTTCTTTTATTTATATGCAAATGAGAGATTTAAATTTATGATATAGTCCTACCATGTTCTCCAACATGGTAGGAAATGCTACGCTATGAAAAGGTGTCTCACCATTATACACCTATACACGCTTTCTTCGGCGTGTGCCCATTCATGAACCCCACTCAGGGGAGAGTCGTTGTAAATTTTGATTATTTTGTTCTACACCTATACAAATTTATTGCTCATGTTATAGTACCATTCACATTGTTCCAATGCTGGAAACTCAGGATAGACTGCTCACGCTTGTTCCAACGTGGAAATCTGTATATTTTGCTCACATTGTTCCAACGCAGCGAAATGTCATGAACCCATACACGCCTTTTCTGAAATAATAATTTTTGGTCTCACGACATTCCACCATACACGCTTTCTTGTGGTGGAAGACCTCGCCTCTTGTATGACGACCGGAGGTCAAAAAAATTTAAAAAAAAGGGGAAAAGTAAAAAAAAAAAAAAAATGCTTAAGTATTTTATGTGCATATGCTTTACGTTTCTTAACTCACTTTTCATCATACGACACCTATGCAACAACTATTCACGCTTAGTTGATGAATGTTGAATCTTTCTACCCATACTTTAACATGTATGGTGCAAAATAAATAAATGGATGTTTATGCTTGTGACATGTATTTGTTGATCTGATTCTAATACCTACTTAAATTGATATGCTATTAGACATGCTTAGAACACATGCTTAAATACATGTTTAACATGTTATCTTTACCCATTATGTCCATTTTCACATTGATCTACACATGATTATAAAACATGGCAAAAAAAAGGGGTGTATCAGGGAAGACATACATGAAATGAAACATTTTGACATACAAATACACCCTGACATATGCTCAAACATTTTCTCCCCTACTTGTCATTTCCACCATGATTTACATACATACCAGACATAGTAAGACTTGAAGAAAACACATATTAAATGAATCAAATCTACATTATGACATGACATCCATCAAATACCAAAAAATGGAAAATTGCTAAAAAAGGGAAAAGGGTAAAACTTACAAATCTTTATGACACAACTAGTTTTACAAGCTGAGAGAACTCAAACTTGTGAAATCAAGGGAGAGAAGGAAAGAGAGAGAAATGGAGGATTTTATGAAGGAATTCTCTTATTTATAGATTTTCCTTCTCCCTCTTTTCTCATCTACTATCATCTTGACACATATACCTCATTCATAAAATACGCAAGGAAACCATCTAAGGTAATGCCATTTGTCATATGCATGCATTGGACATGTGGCATGCCCTCAGGCATCCTTATCTTTTTTTTTGGAAAATAAAGTCTTGCCATAATAAATTTAATGGTATTTGTCCCCACTTGCCATGAGCTTGCATGTGAGGGAGGTGGATTTTAATTAATCCACTGCTTTTAAATGAAATATGACATCTACTCATATTTTTATATTCCCTCCTTATCAAGAGAAATAAATACATGGTGATGGATTATATGGGCTTTCAAAAATGATTGTTACCCCTTTATGTTGATTTGCAACATAAAGATAGGGTTTTAGCCCAAACCAAATGCCTAAACTCATTCTAGCCATCACTTTATATTTGATCATATGGCCTTCAAATCAATTATTTTCACCTTTATGTTGATTTGCCATATAAAGAAAGTGTCTACCAAACCAAATGCCTAAACTCATTCTGCCCATCACTGGTGATTGATCATATGCCTTCAAAAAATTATTTCACCTTTATGTTACTGATTTATAAACATAAAGAAAGAGTTTTAGCCTAAATCAACGCCTAATTAATTTAGCCACCCTCACATACTCATATGTCAAATTATTTTCATTTTTCACGATTTTACATAAGGAGGTGATCTGCTCAAAACAACGCCTAAATCCATTTTGTTTATCATTTTACATACGATTATACTAAAATGATTATTTTAGCCCCTTTATGTTTGTTTTTAACATAAAAAAATTTTTTTTAAATCAAATCAACGCCTAAACTCATTCCCACTGTGATTGATCAAATGCCCAAAATAATTTATTTCATATACCCTTGTTGATTTTGACATATTTTGGCTAAAAAAAATAATATGATATCATATTTTCTAAAGAACAGATTATTCATCCCGCTCTTGGACCGTCCCTTAACAAAACCCAAAATGCCATATTGAAACCTAAATCAATCTACATTTCAACTGAACATTCAATGTCCATACAACATTTTAAAAAAGATACACATCAGATGAAGTGTTCAAACAATAGTGACACGCAAGTTAAGTATAAAAACAAAGAGCAGATGCTATACATCCCTTGCTTATTCTGACCGTCCGTTAACAAAACTCAAAATCAAAATTTGACATCGAAACTTCAACATTACATCTTAATACAATTTTCAAGAAAATAGATATTCAGATGATGCCGGAGTAATTAAGTCAAATATAAAGAACAAATGCTACATAATCCTATCTTCTGACCCGCTAACAAAACTCAAAAAATCAAATTGACATATAAACTCCAACTTACATTCTAATGTCCATACAATTCAAAGAACAGATATCCAGATATACTAAGTCAAATACAAAAGAACAGATCTTCCTGCTTTCTTCTGACCGTTAACAAAACCTAAAAAATTGATATTATAAGAATTTCAAAATTAATAATATCTGAGAAACTAATTCTATCACATAATACAAGATATGAATCAACTCACATAGCTTTTAAAATTCAAATCCTCAGGAAGAAAAGTCCCAAACCCGATCCTCTATGTTCAAACTAGAGTGGACAAGGTTTTGAAGGATTATACTTTTTGAGATAATGAATTTAATGATCCTCCTAGAACCGAGTAGAAGGTTTATCAATCGATATTAACCCTGTGATCGGTAGTAATTATGATTAAAATCGATGATAAATGAGCATATATTCAAATCTAAATCAATCGTAAAATGATCAAAATTCAAAGAAAATAACATAAAAAAAAGAAATAAAAAAAAAGATGAAATTAATTATTTAAATTAAAACTAAAAATAATAAATAAATAAATCCATCCTCCGCAATTGTTTGTCTTCGTGACAAATTAAGAAAACTTTGCTCACAAAGAGCTAATGTCAAATTAAATACATAACTACCTTCACACTCAAATATTCCTAAAGTTCGTGACGCTCTGTCCCCGTCCGCTGATTTTGCTGACATATAACCACATAAATGGCGATGACCCCTTCCTGACCGGATTCACCGACATGGCACCACTAAATTATTTACCACTACCGCATGCATGTTCCCTAACGGCTTTTTGAGAAAATGTGTATATTTGGGCAAAAGCTATGTTAGCTAATAGACTTATATTTGTCCCCTAGACATCCACCCCGTGTCTACTGGACACCTCGACGACGTAACTCATGTGTCGACAAGGATCCTTCTACGTTGGCCGACTACCTCCTCCTCGACTAAAATTGTGGACCACGGATACCGGATGACGGAACCATGGATCTTGACGCCAGCTATCGCTCCCCACAAAAGTTTTAAGTTAAAATAATAAATTTCATAAGTTCTAACTCCACTCATCGCAATTATATACTCAAGATTCATTGACTAGCCTTAATCGAAAGTCTTCAAGATTGGAGGTAATTAACTATATTTGCCTATAGGAAACCAATAAAAAAGTTCTCACCAAATGAACGAAATCTCTGAAGTGTCTTATCTACTATTCATCTGCCTTCTGAAATTATCACCGACACCTAAACAACTCTTTCCTTTTTCCGAAAGATGTCGGTGGCGAATTTTCGGATCCCACATCTATTTGAGGTATACATTTAAAATTAATCACACTCAAATTTAATTGTAGGCTCAAATATTGAATTTTTTCTGATATAGATTCTATTTTATTTTTAGAAGTCAACTCACTTTCCCCTAGATGTTTTAGTTTGGTTATGCTTTTTAGTTTAATGATAGCTTATAATTTTGATTTAGATGTGACTTTGTATGCTAAATCTCATACTCAAATTTTGACTTTTGTTTAATAAATTGTGACATCAAAATTTTGTTAAGCTAAAGTCAAATTTACTAAAAATTTTATACCCCAAAATTTTTTCAAACTCATAGTAATAACAAAATTAATTTCGATATGAATTTTCTACAAGATATTCTGAGCATAACATATTTGCAAATATACTATCACCAATTGGTAACTTGATATACAAACAAGGAGTAAAGTGAATAGGTTTCATATGTAACTTCGTAGAATATCTTTGACAAGAAAGAATGTGAAGCTCCAAAATCAAAGAGTACTCTGGTAGCAATATCAAAAATGTTAATCATGCCTATCACAACTTCCGAAGACTCCTTGGCTTCTTGGCATATCAATGCAAATACTTGGACAGGTACCACTCTTGCATTGGCTATAGATGACACTTTTTTTCATTCAATATTGGTTTGATCAATGTAGGCTTCCCACTCTAGGACTGTTCTAATCTTTGAACTCCTTTTTGTCCTTTATCACCTTGAATGTTTCTTGGGCACTTTCTTTTTATATGACCTTACTCGTCACATAAATAACATTATTTAGAATTTATTAAACACTTTTCTCAATGAGGCTTTCTATATATCACACAGGCTAAAGTAACACACTAACCTTCCTGCTGTTTTGGTTACTGCTCATCAATAAACTTTTATTTCTTCTTGAATTGACTACCTTCTCTACCGTTAGCTAACCTCTTATTATTACTACTTTCCTGTTTCTATCTTACCAAAGTTGTATCATGTTCCAATAGTCTAGCACTCTCTATTAACAAATAAAATTTTTGTTGCACAAAGGAACAAAGGTAGGCGCAGCTTATCTCTTTGCCTCCTCAAAAATTTGTAACCTTTTTTACTTGTGGTACTGATCAACTGTTGAGTGTATCTAGACAATGTTGTGAATTTATCCTCAAATTGAATCATTGATTTGGAACCCTGAGTTAAGTTTACAAAGCTCTTGTGCATTGTTTGTTTCACAGTAGGAGAGAGAAACTATTCTCTAAATATTTGTTCAAACTCATCTCGAGTAACCATTTCTTCAAGTCTGTCTTCAAACTTCTTCAGTTGTTGTCCTCTCTACCAGCATTCTATTTCTCCTTCTAGCATAAAGATAACCAGAGGCAGTTGTCTTTCTGTAGGACATTTCTTGCCATTTAGAATCATTTCTATCCTGTTTATCAAACCCTCAATAACTTTAGCATCTAAACCTCCTTTGAACATAGGTGGTTTCAATCTTCCAAATAACTTTTAAGTATTTATCAATCTTCCCACTGGCATTGTTACTTGTATTAGTGGTTATTACTATAAATGTTACTGGTGGTATTGTCGATATAGTGAGCATTGTAGGCACAGTTAAAGATTGTATATTGTCCATTATTTGCATTTGCGTCATGTTTTTTGACGACATGCATGGTGCAGTCGATATATTTTTTTTCTTGAATGTATTGTCCTCCACTTGTGCAACTATCTCAGGTATCTCGACAGGCATATCTGGTTGAGTTGATTGGCCATTTGTTCCTTCTATTATTTTTTCAGCAATAACACCTGTAACTCATGAAGTTTATTATTATCATTTAATACATATTCATTTATTCATAGTCATGCATAATATGTTTAATAATTATGCAATGCAAGGTTTATGTCGTCACTATCTTGGAAGGACTCTCCCTCATCTATGTTCTATAATAATCATATCACACTTAATTTCTTTCCTAGTGACACAAAATCCAATTTAGCTTCTGCATTTAATCTTCAATATCCAAATGCTGTGATATGACTTTCTATCACAAATCATGATAACTCCTATCAGATGATCATAAGGCTTAACAACAACATAAATAACTATTTCTGACCAAAAAGGACTTGATTATTAATACTAGTCATTTAATTGGAACCATTTCTAAAGTTTTTCATTTACTTAACTACAAAGCATCTAACAACTTGAAAACATTCATCACATATATAATTAAATTTATTTATTTTTATTTACATCAAAACTAAATACCAAAATATAGCATCATCGATCAAAATTTGAATGCCACTCAGGCTTGATCTTGTCTTGTCTTGTAGCTGAAAAACATTCAATATAAGATCAAATGAGCTTAGAAGTTCAACAAGATAGATAATTATAACACATAATTAAATTTTCTCATGTTTAAAATATGTTTATAAAATAGTTTTGTGACTAACCTGTGAATATAAGAGTGAAATTATTGAATCATGATTTATTAACTACAAGTGAGATATATAACTATTAGACTTTAACTTCATGTCAAAGGTTAAACATCATAACTATATACCTTATATATGCATATATCTATGCAATCCCACAAAATAACTTTTTAAAAATTTTCCTTTAGTCTTTTCCTCTATTACTTAGTATAGTGGATCTTATTTCAACTTACGAATCTATCAAATATGTGGGATTAGATTTATTCGCCAACATGAGTTTGAAAGTTATATATTGAGGACCTTTTTGCCTTCATGGAGCTTACCTTCATCGCCCAACCTGTACATCTATCATAAATATATTTAACTTGAGAACCCATTTTGCCTCCATATAGGCTCACCTTTTTTGTCCTACTTGTACAAGTTATCATATACAAGTCATTATCAACCTACTTACATTCCTAATTTTTCTTGAGCTCATCCATTGCATTATTTACATATTTAAATAAGCTAAAATATTATTTTTTCAGTATATTTTCACATAATGTCAACATACTTATTCAATTTATGTTTTTTATGAATTCTGATTTTCACTAAGTGAGCAACATTATAAAAAAAAACTATAGGAAAATTATATTTAGATAAGAACTAATTTCTTAACTTCATCTTTGAGAATTAGCATATTCCACTATACATAAAAATGATCATTTTGAAGGGTAGAATGCAATGGAATGATTTTTTGATGATTTTCGTGAAAGTTGAAATTTTGGGGTATAAAATTTTGAGCTAATTTGACTTTATATCAACAAAACTTTGATGTTACATAAGTTTAGGTTTGTTGTTATGCTCTAATATAAATATGGATTCAAATTAAAAGTAGTTAGATTTAAACCCATGCTATAGTTACAAATCTTTTGTATCAAGTACATCTTCAAAAGAGTTTTTTTTGATGCTATCAAATTCAACAACATATGATTTTTTTGTAATTGTATGTTTTACTATTACTGTGTTCAAACATAAGGAGGATTGACCAAGTATTTTCCTATTTAAGTTGGATTAAATTAAGTATTTGCTTTAAGCCCATATATTTTTGCTTTAGTCATGGATGTTTTGCTAACATTTAAACTTTTGCAATTTGGTATTGATCATTTTTTGTTCGTGAGGGGAGCGTAAGCCTCATGATTAGAAAATTGCATGGAGTAAATGTAATAAATGACACAAAATAAAAGTGCAATAAGATAAAAACAAACTAGCAAAGTAAGGCATAAGATAAGTTTAATACAAAAATTTTGTCTGCCCTATTCTCCAACACAATAGCTTCCATAGATTAGAAATACATGATAATCAAAAGTCATCAACACTCTTATCACTCAAGGGGTCTTCATTGGAGTCATTATCATAATGAATAGTTTTCTCCCCTGCTTCTTCTGCCCAGTCTAAGCTCTTCCATTCTTCTTCCTTTTCTTCAATCTCAATTATTTTTCTCTTCCCTAATCAATAAGAAATTAAAAATATTAATTAAAATTTAAGACAATTATGAATAATTAAATTTTTATAAATACTTTTTTTATCTTCCTAAAACATATTCAATATCAAATTCAAAAATATTAATCCTTAATTTCTCGAATATGATCTTTCACCTAATCTCTACCAGAGCTTGGAATACTACAGAACCGACGATCTGTGATAAAAGAAAAACTTACATAACAATTCAATCTTAAATAAAATCTTCAATCGCATAAGAGCACTACAATCCATAAGATTTAACAATTTTTTCCATACATATATATCTAACAAAGTTCATATATATATTTAAACATAATTGACATAATTGATATAAATACCTATCTCTAAGTCGTTTACTATAAACATAACTCTCCTTCTATCAATTTATTATGGTTACTTGAAAAAAAATATTAAACAACTAACAATCAATAAAATTGAAGATTATGTATATATAAGAAACAAGAGGAATTAAGATGACGTTTTGTTATCATACGTATATTAAAAGAAATTTGTTTAAATAATCAAATATATTAGTATACATAAACATTCAATTTTTTATTTTTACATTTATCAGCCTTGAGTCAGCCTAAACCTTTACCAAAGAAAATCTTTATCATTACTCATCAAAAGGACAAGTAAGCATTACCATTTGCCAATTTCATTGATCCTTTTTTATCATTTTATGCACGGGTACATTGTGTCCCCAACCAGTACTATAAGGGCTTGAACTCTACTTTTAACATACACATTCATAACATACCATTATATATCTATACATTTTAATTCATAACTAACAGTAAATCAGTTAACTTTATAAAATGATGAAGTGACAATATGATCTAGCATTCAAGTTATTATCTAACATGAAACAATAAACTACATCACAATTTATGAAGAATCAGGAAAATAATCATAACTTGCAGTACAGGAAAAAGTCATAATCATATAAACATACATTTTATTATAAGAAATTAAAGATATTTGTACCATAAATATAAGAATATAATTACCCACTTTAATTTGCAGTTTCTTCTTGAATCTTCTTTCCTTTAATGCTTCTTTCCTTAATTGAAATTCCTATAAAATGAAATATTGATTGGATCAATATTAAAGCAATTTATTTATTCATATGATACTTACATATAACTTTTATTATTTGACACTCATATTCATCAATATTCATTGTCTATTTTTTCAAAATCATGTTAAATTAACCTTTAATAATAATAATGATAATAATCATATTTAGTTAATTCATTTATTAAATTATGTACATTTATTAGGCTAAATATCAAGTTAATACTTAGGTTATATTTTGCATGTAGCATATAAAATTTAAATAATTAAGTTTAATTTATATTATACTTAAGGAAATGTAAAATTTAGCTCTCAATCTATTAATATAATTAATCATACTTTTACTACCTCCATTTCATTCATAAGTTTCAAATGTTTGCATTTCATTTATAGTTCTCCCAAATTTAATACTTCCATTTATTATTTTTCTTAAAATGATTGAAATGATCTTAAAATGATATCTTAATTTGAATTTAATTTATATTACATATTCCTGAATTACTTTATTTGCTGAAATCGATAAACCTTAAGTCAGAATTATAAACCCTAAATCAAAATTTGAGATAATAACATTAACATCAAAATTAAATTAAACATATAATTTATTTACTTACTCTTTGCCTAAGACTGCTCGAGAGGGCTTCTTCACTCACGCACGCACGCCTCTCCTCCAGCGCACCCAAGCCTCTCTCGATCGTAGACGCACGAGAGTCTCACGTCACGTGGAGCCGCTTCACTGCTAGGCACACACTCCTTCAGTCGACAAGACAGTAAGACTCAGGCACGCACTCCTCCTTCCTCGGGACGGCATACGCAAGACTCGATTAGGGCACGCATGGGTAGTCTTCCCCTTCCCCTTCTCTTTCTCCCTCTCTCCCTCTCTTGCATGTTTTGGGAGTTCGGTTTCGACAACCCGAAACCGAGCCCGCCTTTCAATTTTTCTCTCTACCGCTAACCGTCGCGGCAGTTGTATTTATTTATTTTTCGTTTATTACAATCTCTCACTCTTATAAAAATTTCGTCCTTGAAATTAAATGACATTAATAGAAATAAACATACCTTTAATTAAATAATTAAGGATAAAGTTCTCGCATTTCTAATTCCTTCTCCCACGTAGCTTCTCGATTTGATCCATGTTTTCACAGTACACGGATAAATGAAATTTTCCTATTCCTGAGATGCTTAACATCATAATCTATAATCCTTTATGGCTCCTCCTGTTCCTGAGAAAAGAGGTGGTCTCATATCCTGAAATAATTTCAGATATTTGTCAATAGGAACCCCACCACTTCCACTAGCTTGTCTATGCTGATTTCTTATCATTTGAGTCATTGCTTTCATCATTTGTGCATCTATAGCTAGTGAAGGCGGTTGCACCAAATTTTGGTGCTCAGCGGTTTGTGCCTCTCAATTTTCACCCATAGTATCTCCTTGAATTGATTCCATAGGCCTGAGAAGCACAATTTAATTATAATCGTTACACATCAATCAATATAATCATATGTAATTCTCTTCATAAAATTTATCATCTTTCTAATGGCTCTTTGATTATGATCATATTTATGTCCCTAAATATAAAATTTATCTCTGATACCACTTTTGTCACGACCCGGCCCGGGAGCTTGGAATACTAAGGCGGGAACAGACGATCGGACGAATAAAAAAAAACTTACATAACAATTCCAATCTTAAATAAAATCTCCAATCGTACAAGAGCCACTACAATCCACAAAAGATTTAACAATTTGCCCACATATATATACTAATAAAGTTCATATGACATGCAATTTAAACATAATTTGACATAACTGACATAAATACATATCTCCTGAAGTCGCTCTACGGTGATAAACATAACTCTCCCTTTTATCAACCATTTAGTTAAGATGATTACCTAAAAAAAATTAAACAACTAACAATTGAATAAAATTCAATTATTTGTTACACCATAAGAAACAAGAAGGTAGAATTAATATCATGCTAGTTTTGTTATCAAATGTACAGAAATTTGCTCAAACAATCAAACATACGTATGAGTGTATACATAAACATTTTATATGAATTTTTACTTTTATATTTATCACCCGTCTTAGGAGTCACTGTCTAAACCTTTACCAAAGAAAACTTTTACCATTACTCATCAAAAGGATAAGTAACATTACCATTCACAACTTCATTCCTTTTTCATCATTTCGACGAAGACATCATTCCCCCAACCAAGCACTAAGGTGAACTCCACTTTCAACATACACATTCATAACATACTATTATACATCTAAGCATTTTAATTCATAACTAAGAGTAAATCAATTAACTTTATAAAATGTGACAATATGATTTAAAGATTCACGTTATTATCCAACGGAAGAAACAATAAACTACATTACAATTTATGAAGAATCGGAAAATAATCACAACTCAAGATGCGAAAAAAATCATAATCATATAAACACGCTGCGTTCATCACAAGAAATTAAAGATATTTTATCATAAATGTAAGAACATAATTACCCACTTTAATTTGCAGCTTCTGAATTTTCTTTCTTTAACGCTTCTTTCCTTAATGAAATTTATAATGAAATATTGATTGGATCGATCAATATTTGAAAATAATTTATTTTATTCATACGATAATTTACATATAACTTTATTATTTGCTTCATACTCATCAATATTCATTGTCTATTTTTTTTAAATCAAGTTAAATTAACCTTTAATAATAATAATGATAATAATCATATTTAGTTAATTCATTTATTAAATTATGTACATTTATTAGGCTAAATATCAAGTTAATACTTAGGTTATATTTTGCATGTAGCATATAAAATTTAAATAATTAAGTTTAATTTATATTATACTTAAGGAAAGGTAAAATTTAGCTCTCAATCTATTAATATAATTAATCGTACTTTTACTACCTTCATTTCATTCATAAGTTTCAAATATTTGCATTTCATTTATAGGTTCTCCTAAATTTAATACTTCCATTTATTATTTTTCTTGAAATGATCTGAAAATGATCTCTTAATTTGAATTTAATTTATATTACATATTTCTGAATTACTTTATTTGCTAAAATCGATAAACCCTAAGTCAGAATTATAAACCCTAAATCAAAATTTGAGATAATAACATTAACATCAAAATTAAATTAAACATATAATTTATTTATTTGCTTACCTCTTTCCCCTCGGTTTTGCCCTAAGACCCGTTCGAGAGGGCTTCTTCACTCACGACGCTCTCCTCCAGACGCAAGCCTCTCTCGGTCAGATGCACGAGCCTCCAGATGTCGGCGTGGAGCTTCACTGCTGGCACACACTCCTCCTTCCTCGGTCGACGGCACACGCAAGACTCGGCTAGGGCACACACTCCTCCTTCCTCGGCCAACGGCACACACAAGACTCGATTAGGGCACGCACGGGTAGAGTCTTCCCTTTCTCCTTATCTTTCTCTCTCTCTCCCTCTTGTTTTGGGAGTTCGGTTTCGGCAACCCGAAATCGAGCCCGCCTTTCAATTTTTCTCTCTACGGCTAACCATCGCGGCGGTTGTATTTTTATTTTTCTGGTTATTACAGATCTCAAGTTAAATACATAATAGTAATACAACATTCATTGGAAACAAAAATATTCGACTATAAGATATAAACCTAGCATAATACTCGAGCACATTATAATCACCTTGTTTATAATCTTTAAGTTAATCAGTTGCGGCAGATGCATGCAAGTGCAGTGGCAGTGGTATAGTGGCAATGGCTGGTAGGTTGCTGCAGTTGTGAAGTCACATAGGGAGCTAGTGTAGCAGTTGCAATGGTGGCGAAAGCAACCATGTCGATGTAAGGCAACAAGGGCGATAGCAGGTAGAGACAAGTGGATCGTTTTTCATGTGTGATGGAGGATCAAAATTGAACTATTTTTTAAATAAAAAAAAACTAACTAGTGAAGCACGCTCCTCTCTTGCCTCACCAATGTTGAGGAGAGGTGCGCCTCACTATTTTTGAGGCGTGCGCCTCATACTTGCGTGCGGAGGTGGACGCTTTAAGGTATTTTTTGCCCAAAATAGTGTTGAGGCTCACCTCCTATTGTGCAATTTTAAAAAATGGTTATTGCTAGACATTTGTAGGAGGATACACGTTGGTGTATGATTTTTGTTGATGATATTCTTCTTGTTGATAAGGTTATAAAAAACTTGAATTATGGAGGTCAACCTTAGAGTCTAAAGGCTTTTGTTTTAGTATATGTTATTAGTAGAATCCAAGTTGTATGGTTGAAGTAGAGGATGTATCGGGCTTGCATTGTGATGGAAAATTATTGCTTAGACTTAAGGACAAATTTTATAAGATGGTGGTGAGGTTTGAAATGCTTTATGGCATAAAATGATGGCCAATAAAAGAGAAGCATAAAATTAAGTTGTGTTGCAGAGTTGAGAATGCTCAGGTGGATGAGTGGCTTTACATTTGGAGACAAAATGAATACGTGGAAAGGATGAAGTAGCTCAAGTGGCAGATAAGATTGGAGTGAGCTACCTTATCTTGTTTGGTTAGAGAAAATATCTAACATCCGATGACACAGTTGAGAGAGTAGATATATTATATTCAGTTTATGTTAAGAAAGGCAGAGGTGGACTTGAAAAGACTTGGTTAGGAAGTATAAAAATAATTTTATTTTATTAGAATTAAATGAGAATTTTGATATTTCGTAGGACATAATAGAGAAGAAAGAGTCATGTAGCCGATCCCACGTAGTGGGATAAAGGCTCGTTGTTGTTTGCTTTATGGGATGAGGATAATTATTTCTAATTAATCAAGCCTCGGTACATTTTATTGAATATTGTGTCTATTTTACCTTGAAACTTTTTTAATTAGTTATGTAAGTTTATCAGAAATGCCCCTCTTTGACAATCCATTAACTGATTTTGATACTGTGCTCCACTTCTAGTCAGGTTGATATCATGCTTTAATGTTGCTTGTTTTGTAGGACTGAGGATAATTAGTTCTAATTAATCAGTTGTAAGGTCTTGAACTCGATACATTTTATTGAATATTGTGTCTATTTTACCTTGAAACTTCAGAAATGCCCCTCTTTGATAATCCGTTAACTGATTTTGATATTGTGCTCCACTTCTAGTCAGGTTGATATCATGCTTTAGAGGAGGTAATGATTCTTCTTTGTTGATTTTAATTATAAGTGTGGCAGTCTTAACATGTTCATGTTATCTAAATATCTAGAGAAAATCTCATTTAAGATATTTAGTGAATTACAACTTAACTCTCACTTAGGCCTTTTAATGAAACAAATAATGATAATAAGATGGTGTTAAGCAAATGATGTCTAGCTACAAAACTCATAAACCTATATAGTGCATCATACTCATTTTGTTTTCAATGCTTAAATTGTTCATGCGATTGATTCTTGTATTAATGGCATGATATTGTTCTCTATGTTTAGTTCTGCCCATAGAGGTTTAGTTTTATTTGCATTTTACTAAAATGATTGAGCATGACTCGTTAATTTTGATTTAGCATAGCACTTTAAGTTTCTGGTAACTGATATCAAATTATCAAATGATTTTGAATTGATAATAAAGTACAGAATAATTACTTATTTGCATGTTATAATTACATGTTTCAATGAATAATGGCGACTGGTGTGTTCTCTTTAACTGATTCTCGCTTTATAGCATTGGTTTATTATCATTGAATCTTGTCTTTGATTTCAATGCATAGTGTTTGGTGAAAGGTTGCCACAAGAGACTGCGTATTGTTCATACCATAGAATTTAATGAAGGCGGAGCAAATATTCAAATAACAAGGGTTGCTGTCTATGAAGAAGAGTGGGTTAGCCCAGTTAATGTTTCTATTGGAGAGTAAGTATAACCATGTCTTTTGAAATATTTGCTAATACTTACAATTTTAAAGGCGACTATCTGGCATCCATCAATTTTCCTTCTGTTGTTTTTGGTACCTGATGCATCTCAGTGTTTATAAGGGCTAACCGTTGGGGCTTTACTGAATATTATCGTAGTAACAATTATGCTTGAATGTTAAAAAGCACTTTACGTACATATTATATATATATATATATATAGAGAGAGAGAGAGAGAGAGAGAGAGAGAGAGAGAGAGAGAGAGATGTGAAATATTTTTTATGTATTAATTTTGACAATTTAAAATGAATCTTTACATCTCATTTTCTTTTGGGAACTAAAAAACTTTCATGTGGTTTATGTTTTTAATGCAAGATTAGTATTATTCACCTCCCTTGAGGTTTAGCTGAGGATTGACAATATATCAAATACCTCTCTTATGTTATTTTCTATCTAACTTTGTAAGTTTAATATTAAAATGTATTTATTTTTTACTTTTAAAATATATCATAGAAAGGGGTATTTAATATTTTATCATATAAAAATTGCATTATAATATGAACAAAACAAGTGTTCTTGATTCTTTTTTCTGTTGATCTAATAAATCTTTATAAGTTTCATTATACATGTTTATTTGGTAAAATATCAAATTCACCTTTTTATTATTTTTTTTGCAAGCGTAAAAGAGCCATTTTAGTATTAATTTAGCGGAAGTTGGATGTAAAAGTTAATATAAAGTTGATACTTGATATTTTGTTAATCCTTAAGGGGTTTTATAATAATTATCTTACATTAGGGGGAGATAAATTATAATTACCAGTTTATAAATTAGTTGTTTATAGTAGTTATTTTATTCTCATGATTTTGTATTTTGCTGATAAATTATAATTACCAGTTTATAAATTAGTTGTTTATAGTAGTTATTTTATTCTCATGATTTTGTATTTTGCTTTTAACATCATATCCATGGGTTAGCTGAGCAGAGAATCTAGAAAAATGGTTGAAAAAGTGGAGCACCTTTTTAGCATCATACTCATGGACATCAAATTCATTGTTTATGCTTGTTTATGCTTCATTCTTAAGAATATGGATTTTAACACTTCCATAATTCTTCATGTGCAATGGTAGTTGTATTTGATTATATTTATCAATTTTTTTTCCTTTTGCAATGTGACACATTAATCATTTTAAACAGTGGTATGCCATTTGATGCCAAACCAATATCTCAGAGAAGACGAATTCAACCATCAGAACTGGTTGGTTCTTGGAAAGTATTTGAGATCAGCGCAACTCCAGTCTTCAGCAGTGTAGAAGCAACTCAAGAAGGCAATCCGCCTTTCGTTTACCTCTGCATGGAGACATTGAAGAAGAGGAGCTTGCCTGATAGCTCAGCCTACTTCGGTGAGGAGGCAGAACTGGACATGAATGATGTTACCGTCCTCTGGCTGCCAGGTGGGGTGGCAGCATATGTTGATGTGAATAAAGAGGGAATCTTATGTATAGGGATTAGTTGGTATTCTGATGAAGGGCTTAATCTTGTGATGGAAAGAGACTATGGAATGGATGGGAACCTCAAGGAGGTGAGGTGGAAATCTGAGATCAAGAGGCGTTGGTCGTAGTCACCATCTCGGTTGGGTTTTGAGGACTTATTTATGGGGCAAGTCTTCTTATATTGGCTTGTGGCTTGGATCTTCTATTGGGTGATTTTTTTTCTTGTTCTTTCTATCTACTACTTATTTAGTAGATGGTGTGTGTGCATGATTATAATGTTATGTTTGTAAGATGGGTGGGTTCTTTTTTGTAATTTGAATCTTGATCGTTATTGAAAGTATATATTTGTTGTTAATTTGTCATGAAAATTTAGATTTTGATTACTATTACATTTATTTATAATGAAAGAAGCATATCAGTCATTTTTGCATTCAAGATTATTAAATTTTCCTGAAGGCATTAAATGTAACCAGGGATATACAAGTTTGTGGCTCCTCTGCAATGCGCTGGAAGGTTTGAAAAGTTAGCAACAATTCCTGCTTCAATGGAAACTATGAGTACTTGTTCAGTTTTCTAGCATTTTGTCAGAGAATTCAATACAACTGAAATTCCTATCTCTGTTCATCAATTCTCCGTGTATCTATGTTGAAATGTTCGGGGATTGATCTTGCACGCATAAAATTTGGGTCGATGACCTTTCTTGTTCGGGATTAATTTTATTTGATGTTTTTTGTTTTTATTTTTATATTATTTTTAAAAAGATATTTATTTAGTTTATTTTAAATGTTTATTTTTATTTTTAAAAATAAATAATATTAATTTTTAAAATATTCAATGGTTTTTTCTAGGTGTTTTGTTTTTTTTTAAATAATTATTTTTATTTTATTTAAAATCAAAATGTAAATATAATAAAATAAAAAATAAAAGGGATCTCAAATTGCTCCTTTGAAAAAGAATGCTTTTGATTTTTTTTTAAAAGCGCAGTAGCTGTTTAAGAACAAGAGAATAATGAATAACACCAGTGAGTCGGGTTTAAGCAAACTCTGGTTCGGATCCGGCAAATGCGCTCGAGCTAAATTTTGTTAAATTTCAGTATCTAATATGCATTCATGTTATATACATCTGTTCGGTAAAATTAATTGTGTGAAAAGTTGTTAAATTATTCACAAAAGTTTATTAATTATATTAATACTCGTTTTCCTAAAAAATGGCATTAAAGTGAACTCACTATATACCATAGAGTGCACATGAGCCCAATAAATTTGACAAAAGATTGACAAGAACAATCGACAAAGAGAATTAGAATTTAGATAAGTAATTCACTTGCCCTCAAAGACTTGCTCTTGAATGGGTTAGCATGAGGAAAAGATCATTCTCATTAGATGACAAAATCAAGCAACTCACCTCACACCAGACAATTTGCCTAACAGGTGCGGGCAGCCATTCTCGGGAATTCGTCACTTTGCAAACATTGCTTGCCCACTCTATAGAGCTTTAGCGAGTCCATTAAATAACCAATATAGTTGATGTATATATTCCTTAAATACTTTCTTTATATATTTGCCTCCCAATCTTATTAAAAGGGGAATTCTTGAGAGACGAGGGACTTTGGACCTTCTTTTTCCAGCTTTACTCTTACTCCTATTTGTATTTTCAAAAATAGTGGATTCTCTTATACTTGTTCATACTTTTTTATTCTATTTTTTATTTTCTTTGTCCCATATGAACTAGCCCTGCTTCCTAAGTGCCTAAGGAAATGTCTTTCATTATTCCATGGACAAATTTAGATTTGACATCCTTGTAGTTACAGTATAGAAGATGATGAGGACAATGAGTTAGGTACCAAACGAAGTATGCTAATCAACATGGGATAACTTGGCAGCCATAGGGGTGAATGCATAGCACTTTGTCACACAACAAAACTTGAAGGATATGGAAGATATGATAACTTGCATAGCCTTAGTAGTTGTGAAGCGAGTGAAGAATGGAAAATCTAAGGGTCAAGGAGAATGAAGGGTCTTTGGTTCGATGACTGCCAAATTCAACATAGAAGAAAGATATCTAGGACACCAAGTATTGATGATGAATCTTATCAGGAGTGAAGAAGAAGTCGTTAGAGGCTAGGTAAATACTGATCCCACTAATGCCTTCTCTAAGAGGGTCACGAAAAGTCACTCCTCACTAAAGTTCATGATTCCACAATTGAGATCTTACGAAGGTTTCTCCGACCTTGCTGACCACATAGTGTATTTTGAGTCCAATACATCATTGCTAGACCTGGATGATGCAATGAAGTGCTAATTGTTCTTCATTACTTTTAAGGAGTCAGCTCTCAAATGGTTCTTATGCATACCAATGAAAGGCATCACTTCTTTTGTTGAGTTCAAGAATTTTTTTTTATAACTAACCAGTTTCATAGATGCCCTTAAAGAGTTTACAGACTCTTCTACAAATGAGGCATGAGATAGGCGAGTCCCTCAGGAAGTTTATTGCTTGGTTCCAAAGGAAAACATTGAAGGTGAAAATTTCAAGCCCGTAGTCATACATACAGGCCACACTCACCTAGAGTCTGAAGACGGACGATATGCACTTATACTTTAGCAGCCCAAGACACTCATAGAGCTTTTGGAGCTTGCCAATAGCCATGTGAACGCATAAGAATCCAACACGATCACTTAGTTAGCAATGATAGCACACTAGAGAGACACATTTAAGAGGCCACTCTTATAGGGACCTTTTAAAGATAGATTTCAACTTTATAGACAAGATAGAGGGAGAAGATAGTCTACTTGATGAGAAGAGGCATCGATGCATAGGGAAAATTAAAAAAAATCCTCCAACTCGCTATAGGCATGATGAGTAATTAAAATTGACCATAGTCTACCATTCAGGGTGTTAATGGCATAGCTAGTCGAGGCCATTCAAAATAATGAATACTTCCATGACCACCACCTCTAAAGGCTAATGGGTTTGTGATCGATCTAGGTATTATGTTTATCATTGTGATCATGGACATGACGCTGAAGAATGCCACCATTTTAAAAGCTTAGTGGAGGAACTCATAAAAGCTAGGAAGTTAAAGGAGTTCATGAAGAGACTAGGGAAGGAGGTTGCTGAGCCAAATAACAAATGCACTCCAGTTCCTACAATCCATATTGTAAGAGTTGTACCCACCATTTTTGGCAGAGATGAGGAGTCATTTAAGCAAGTGAGTCTCAAACAACTATGGTTAGGAGAATTTAACTTGATGGCCATGGTGCAAGCGGTGAATACAATAATTGTTCTAGTTGGTTTCTTTGAGAAAGACCGACTAGTAATTGATAATACTTATAATGACACAATAGTCTTCATGGCATTAATCGCAAATTATTAGATAGGGAGTATTCTATTTGACACATGGAGCTCCATGAATATCATCTATAATTCCATGTTTAACAAAATGACTTAGTGAATTCAAAACTCACCTTAATAGGAGCCCTCTATAAATGGTTTTCTCAAAAAAATAGAAAGACAAGGGATTATCACTCTCCCAATAACTCGAGAGAAGGAGAGAAGTAGTTCATGGTTATGGTTGATCGTGTTATTTTTGATGCACCTACCATGTATAACACTATTTTTGGTCAACCATTGCTTAACATATTTAGAGCAGTGGTGTCGACTTTTCATGTGGCGATCAAGTTCCTTAGAAGAGTGGAATAATGTCAAGGGAAACCTAAATTAATTGAGAGCATATTATATGTGATAGGTCAGTGAGTCACATAGAATAGAAGAGGTGCTACAATTAGAAGTTACTTGCATAGGAGTGAAAAATCACTAAAGAAATTGAGGAAGTGCCAATGACTCAAGATCTAAAGCAAGTGCTTAGAATTTGCTCAACCTTCAGTGGCAAGTGCAAAGAAGCCCTTATTCAAGCCCTCTAGAAGAACATAGATGAGATGCCAGGTATTAGCATAAATGTTGCTTGACATATGCTTAATATTAGAAAAGATTCTTGGCCGATCAACTAAAAAATGAGAAAAATAATGGCTTTTCTCATCGAGCCAATTAAGGAAGTGGTCGCCAAACTTCTTGAAGCTGACTTCATCAAAGAAGTCTAGTATTCTAAATGGATATTTATTGTAGTCATGGTAACTAACTTCAATGGCAAATGGAGAATATGTGTGGATTTTACCAATTTGAACTCAACATGCCATAAGGACGGGTACCTGCTTCAAAGGATAGACACACTTGTTGACTTAATGGTGGGTTACTCTGTGATGAGTTTTTTTGGATGACTTCTTAAGGTTATATCAAATACAAATGTATCTCACTGACATAGAAAAAATATCTTTTATTATTGGAGAAGGATTATGTTGTTATAGAGTAATGCCCTTTGGGCTAAAGTATGTAGGAGCGACTTATCAGAGAATAATAGATCGAGTGTTCAAAGAATAGAAATGAAGAAATATGAATGACTTACTAGTTCAAAGTAAGTCACTTAAATTACATATCCAAGATTTGAAGGAAACCTTTATCACTTTGAAGAAGTATAATATGCTCCTTAACCTTCTAAAATACATATTCACGTTGGATTAGCGATGTTCTTGAGGATAAAGGGAATAAAGATGAAATCATTACAAAGTCAAGGTCATACTCAACATGCCATTGCCAAGAACAACAACAGAAATGCAGCCACTCACTAGGCGAGTCATTAGATTTAATAGATTCATCTCCAAGGTAAGCAAGCATTACTTTCCATTCTTCAAAGTATTGAAGGGAGTGAAGAAGTTTGAGTTGACTATGAATTTGAGAAAGCATTTGGTGACTTCAAAAGCTTACTAGCATAACCTCCTTTACTACAAAGTCTAAGAGATGGTGAGATCCTATTGTTTTATTTGGGAATCAAAGAAGATTTAGTTAGCTCAATCTTGATCAGAGAAGAAGGGGAAAAGTAATGGCCAGTGTATTATGTAAGAAAGTCACTGAGGGGTACCAAGTTACATTATTCAATCATGGATAAACTCACACTAGCCCTTATTATATCTTGTGGTGTTTATTTTTGGATGTGGGGTACATACCACTCAGATCATAGAGGGTACTTATTGAAGTGATTGAGTACGGCATGAGGAATGATATACTATCTTAAAAGATAGAGGCATCACCTTACAATGAACCTAATCACATAATAAGAACTCTTAAGGCATGATGGGTCTTCAAATATACTAGAAATTTTTTTCCTACTTTACATGAAAAAATAAACAGGGTCTATATTAAGTCGGGTTCTTAAGTTCCTAGGCAAGCCTCCATAGTTAATTACTTCCTAGGAAATGAGATCCCCTAAGAATACTCTAGATTAAAGTAGGCAATTATTGTCTTCAAAGATTTCAAAGTTAGACTATCAATAATTTGACTATTTTGGAAAATCAAAGGGATAAACCAAGTGGAAAGACTTATTTTAGAATCTAAAAGAAAATAAGTAGGAAATGCTTATGATACTAGGAAGTGTAGTAAGAATTCCAACCTATCCTATGGTGAGACTTTATATGTTTGAAAGTGAGAGGATTTATTTATTTCTATTAAAATTTTATTAGATTTTTATGGATTATAATCCATCAACACAAGGTCGTGGAAATGCATAAGAGGTGAGGACTTATGCTTATAGCCCAAAGAAAACTTAGCAACCTCGAATCTTAAATATAGAGAACTTAACATAAGTTAAAGTGCAACCTAAATCTAAGCAAAAGGGGATGCAATGGTTTATCTCCATAAGAGAGAATAAACCCGTCTGACTCTTCTAGACTTACAACCGCTTGGAGTGGTCGCCAGCTAACACCTCGTATGATTTAAAATCATGTAGTTTGGTCTTATGAAATTGCAAGATGGTTAGGTTTGTTATTTAATTGGAAAGAGACTAAAGTTCTAAACCCACTCCTTAAGAGATTAGAGCATAAGTGATATGAGCATATGACTTAATCTAAAAATGTAAATCTTTACATATTTTATTTCATTTTGACTCATTCATTTGGATAAAGGCTTGAGATTTCTTTATGCTTAAATGCACGATGAAAGTTGATTGTTGGATGAATTAAAAGAGAGAGAGAGAGAGGGTGAAGCTCCATCATGAAGGGTTGCTCTCATGGGTCAAGCCATCCCTATAGTGTAAGAATGGAGGCCCTCATTTTTAGCAAGAGTGATAGAAGATGCATGCATGATGTGAGACATACAACATATTGCTAAGGGGTTGCTAAATTTTTTAATTATCTTGATTATATCCTATGCTTTATGATGAGGTTGTGAGTTGTTTAAAGCTTTAGTTATGAGTTATTAGTTGGGTAGAAAATTTATTTTTATCCTATGTGCCTATCGCATCTAGGCCACACATTCAAACATCAATCATAAAGAAACTATAAAAAAGATGCAATCCTAATGCACAAGATAAATATAACATTAACCATTTTATAAACTACTGTAAAAGAATAAGAGACTGGTGCGGCCGGGTACCGCCGTACTCCCTAGGAAAGAGAAAAGATGGGTAGCCGAGCTCTATCCTAATACAATCCTGAATTATAAAATAATATTATAATTAAAATTGAATACAAGCTATAGGGACTTCATTCTTCATTTCTTCTTTCTTCCTCCCTTTGATTTGATTTGCTTCAAGGCATCATAGGGCACCCCAAGACTAAGCCTTCTAGCTACTACTCATCATAATCCTCATAACACTAATCTTAATTTCTATTATAAAATTATATTTATATAGAAAAAGTAAATCTAACTACACCTGTAAATAGAGGTTAGTTAAACATACATACACTTTCAAGCAGTTATATTTCATAATTTGGACTTAGCACCCCGCACATGGGTAACCAAGCTCACCTATCCTAACCTAGATTATGCTTAGGGGTTTAACCAACCTGCAAGCAAAGCATTTATTTTTATTTTTAAACAACTCCTTAAGCATAATCTCCTACAAAAAATATGATTTGGCTAATAACATCCTAACATCCAGTCTATGAATCATACACCCTAACATCTAGTCTTAAACATTATATCACAAAATAAAATGTACATCGCATATACACCATCCTAACTTAGGACTAGAAGTGGTGGCTTAATTATAATGTGTGTACTAAGGCTTTGTGTGGTATGTCTTACTAAACATTGGAGTTATAGTTCTCAGGATTTGAAAAAGTTGAATTTAACCATAAAGATTGGTTTCAATTCAAATTATTTAGTTGATTTATGAATTTTAATTTATATTTTATATTATTTCATTTGATTTACACTTAGCATCTAAGTGTTGTAAAGAGAGGGAAGAGGGCTTACCCTCTTTCATCTCTACCTTAAGCCCTTTTTTAAAGCATATTAATTTGATTTAGTTCTCTTTTAGTGAATGATTTATTAAATATTTTATTAATCTTAAGTTTAAGTTAACTCTAAATAATCCTATCCAATATGAAAGGCATCTTAAGATTAAGGTAAGTGGATTACTACTACATAACATTTGTTAAGTCATTCCTTCCCATCACTTCTTAACATGCTTATGATTTAATTCTTAATATACCTATATATACAACATATATTTTTGGCACAATTAAATGATGGATGAGTGGGAGTTTATATTTTTTGTTTGTTTGATTGAATTATTTATACATATGAATTAAAGCTCTATCCAAATTCTAATGCAAAAATATATAACAATAAAATCAAATAAGTATGTGCCTTTGTTAACTAGGGAAGTGAGGTAATCAAATGACCTCCTTAGGGCTACCTAAAGCCTCGTATTCTCGGGATGTCTAGACTATATACTTATCTTCATTCAAACATATGTAAATTTATATATAAATGATAAGAAAGAGAGCACTAATTTATATGTAATGTATTTTTAGTAACTTAGATTATTATAAATGCATGTGTTTTTAATAGAAAATAGGATTTTCATTCTTTGATTAAACACACATACGCATGTATAAAAGATGCAAGAAAGTACATGCCATTATTAACCAGGAAAGTGAGATAATCAAATGACCTCCTTGGGGCTACTTAAAGTCTCGTATTCCTAGGATGTCCAGATTATATACTTACTATCTTAAATACATATGAATGTATATATAATTTAAAAAAATGAAAACCATGTAATTATATTTTGTTGAGTTGAATTATTTATATATATGAATTAAAGCTCTATCCAAATTCTAATACCAAAAATACATATGAATGAAATAAAAGTGCGTGCTTTTGTTAACCAGGGAAGTGACATAATCAAATGATCTCCTTGGGGCTACTTAAAGCCTCATATTTTCGGGATGGCCAGACTATATACCAATTACCATTCAAACTTACGTAAATCTATATATGAATGAAGGAAAGAAAGCTTCACTTCACATACTTAAGCTATAAGCACATGCAACTCCAACATATTTGTAGCTATTATCACTCTAAGTATTGCTAATTCATAAACTTAAATATATACATATATTTGAATTTAATAGTGATAATAGTCACACATTTAATAAGTTAAGCCAACACGCGCAAGTTTACATAAATAACTTCCATTTGATTTATTTAAACTTGAAAGAGATGAATGCATGAAATCACATGACATACAACATTTAAAGTGATTGGAAAGGAATAGCCAAACATAAACATGTGATTCATTCAACTACACTAATTCTTAAGGACAATCACATCAAATGAAATCACGTAAAGAAAACCAAAGCTTCTTATTAATTTGATTTTGGATTTGGATTGAACTTTAAAGAGGATAGATTATCATTTGTTGTTTTAATCCCATTCCCTGTTGGTAATCATAATATATTTAAGGAAATATAATTAGATATATTTCATGATTTGATTAAGTTGGATCATTAAGTAAATCATTTAATTACCCTTTCTTATGCTTCTTTAATTTGATTAATCATTTAATCACGAGCCATAAATGATAGGAACATGTGAGAAAATAAAATTGCAATGCTCCTAAAGGACCTAATACAATTGGCTCATAATTAAAGAATAATTAAGTTAGAGAAATCTAATTAAGTACTTTTATGATTTTTCCATACTTATGGGTTAATCATAATTTCCTTAAAGGGTCTTTATATTATTGAACACATAAAGAGGAACCCATAATTTCATTGTTAGTTGTCTGAAGTGATTACCATTTTAGCTTGATTTGATTTCATATATATATTTGATTGATTAGTTTCAACTTTGATTATGATATTTTGGATATGAATTATATAAGTTTGCTCATAATTTTTCTTGACTTCAATTGTTTATGTCCTAATATATATATATATATATATATATATATATATATATATATATATATATATATATATATATATATATATATATATATATATATATATAATTTAAAACATGATTTAAATTAGTTATGAATTCCTCCAAAATTTTTATGTGAATAACTAATCAAATGAAGCTTAGTCAATTATAATTAATAGTTAAATTAATTATAATTAAGGATATGTCACATAACTGAATTTTCTTTTCTTTTTCTAAATATCAACACATGATAATTAGGGATTAAATTTATTTTTCTTATAATTGACTTTTATAAATTATGTCCAAACAACTTTTTATATTTTATTATAATATTTATAATATTATTGGTTTAATTAAACTTTTTTTATACTAAGTTTTACTTAGATTTTATGGTAATTTAATTTGCACACATTTTGTTTTGTTTTGTTTGATCATATATTTATCTCTTTTTGTTTGGAATTCTAAAGATTGATTAACTCTTTTTTTTTTAAATTTGATTGAAATCAATATTAAATAAAATATTGGATTAATCATGATCATTCAATCAAAAATCAAATACCCCATGAGTTAATCATAGCTTGGTAGGTGGAATCAAATCACTACGCCATTCTGCCTAATCAAAACTATTCATTTCAAGCACATAAAATAAATAGTCTTGCTTTTGTCTCTAAACACTCGCCAAAAGGATTAAAAAGTAAAGTGCACGGGCTTTAAAGGTTGGATCCTAATGACCATCACATTCAATACACCAAACATAAGATCTCTAAAGCTTTCTAAGCATTTAAGAATTATACCTCATTGGAGCTAATGTCTGGTGGATTCTGACCAAGATGTGGCTTCGTTTAGAAGAAACGAAACCTATTGAGATGCTTGTTGGGTGCTTCATAGCCAAATACTCCAAAGATCGAGTCACCATTATGGTTCATCGAATTTGATTGAACTCGACGTTTGAGAACTTGAGAAGAGATGAGAGTGTTCCTTCTCAACTCCTATTACTCTTGGGACAAAGGAAAGTGAGAACAAGGATGAATTAAAGGCTTTGGTATGGGTTTATCACATGAAACTCTTAGTGGCTGCTGTTAGGAGTTCGGTTCATCCCATAGGGAAGAGCTGAGAGGAATTAGGTGAGCATCAGTGAAGCTGAGAACAAGGAGCTGTGAGTGATGGACCATGGGGAATATTGCATGAGCTATGTTGCTCATATGGTGGTCATGAGAGGACAAAAATAGTTAGAGAAGGAGGAGCTATTATTGCATGTAAATGGGAGGAGGCAAGTTTGAAGTGGTTGCTGGTTGGGAGAACTAAATGAAATGGTCAGCTACTAGTTGGGCCATTCAAGCCGAGCTCTACATGCAAGAGAAAAAGATAACAACAACCTGGCTTGGTTCATCCATCTTCGGCTAGCAGAAGATGGATGCATGGTGCAATATAGGATATGAGAGCTTTGTAGTGCCATACAAGCTCATGGTTTGCATGAGGATAAGGGAGCTTTAAGAGGGAACAGCTAATGGGGCTAACTAAAGAAGGCTAATATTTATGAGCTTGGGCTGATCGCTGGCTAGGAGAAGTAGTATGTGACAATTGGCTAAGGTGACGCCTAGCTAAGTGGGTTAGATTGCGGCAAAAGTTAGAGTTTCAAAACTTGATGGACATCGACCATCATCTTTTGTGAGGCTTCTGAGGTGTTCATTCTAGAAGAGCGGGGTGGAGCTAGTTTTGGGTTCAATGAGCTTGCCAGGTTGAGAAGGTATTGAGTTCGAACTATGCAAAGGAGGGAAGAGAGGCTCCGATTGCTCTTTGTGTGAAAGAAGATGAGAGTGACATAGGACAGCTTGTATTCTAGTCTTGAGGTTTCGACTTTAGCAGAAAAATGGAAAGGGAGTCTCGGCCAGTCAAGTGGCTGCTATTTTTCTACATTTTTTTTAGTAAAGGATGAGATGCTCTTTCTTTTTTTGTTTGCTTTATCAGAGAGAGAGAGAGAGAGAGAGAGAGCTCAGTAAGCTTTCATGCAAGGAAAAAGAATGGGAGATTTTATCTTATATGCCAAAACTTCATCCATGCTCTCTTCTTATTTCATTTCTTCCTTGCATTTTTTTATGTGTTGTGATGATTACCTAACTTAGCAAGGAGTAGGTGATTTAATAATTTTGTCTTTTTCACTTTTTCCAACTTGGTGAAACTTGATTTTTTTTAATAAATGATTTTAAAATTTTTACATAATTTTAATAACTTTAGTAAATAATTGAATGAAAATTTATAAGTTATGTGCATAAAATAAGATAATTTTAATTATGATTAATAATTATTGATTATAACATAGATTTATAATTTGATAAATTAATTATTTTGATTTAATGGTTAATATATTTTATGTATTACATTTGCTTATAGTTAATTATTTTATTTTAATTTTGAACAAATTTATTTTAATGTTTAGAATTAGTTTAATTTCTCTCTCTCTCTCTCTCTCTTTTGTATTTCATTTTAGATTTCAAATGGATTGTGTATGTATAACATTTGGTTAGTGTCTAGAAGACTCCTAGAACTAAGATGGGAATATTGACTCCTCACTCTAAAAGTGAGGTCAACAGAAGGACTCCCAATAGGCATGTTGTAATTGACAAGATATACTGCACGTATTGGTGTTGATTGGGGGATCAACAATGTCCAAAAGGATTGAAAGCACTAATGAAGACAATCTATACCTAGACCAAGAGGTAGATATAATCAAAATCTTAGTGTAATGCAACTCATCTCATGCCAAGGGAATAAGAGAATCAAGAAGATTTGGTTCGAATATGGTTAAAGATGATTTCATGTCAAGGACAAGAGGAGAGATCTACTGGGCACTCACACATGAATTGGATTTGATTGGTTTAGTTTGGGAGGAATTCTTTAAGGATATAGATTTGATTGAATTTTCTTTGATTTATTTGGTTTGATTTATGGAAGGGAGATCTGATGGGGATACAAATTTTAATCTGTTTAGTTTAGTTTGTTGATTTAATTTGGAAGCATATCCATTGGGGATGTAAGCTTGAATCCATCGGGGATCAAGGTTAGATTTATTTGATTTAGTTGGATTGATTTAATTTGATGACTTAACTCCACTAGGGAAGTAAGTTTGGGTTTGTATTTATTTTGATTTGAGTTAGCTCCACTGGGGAGAAGAGTTTTGAATTTGAGTTATTTGTTGATTGATTGAATTGATTTAGTTTGATTTAATTTATAGACTATTAGTGTGTGATGGACATCACTAAGAAGGAGCCATAGGGGCTTTAGACTATCTTAATTTGCTAGCCCAAAGGGGTAGTCTACTAGCTGAAGGATAAGACTATCCAACCTAAGGGTGGCCTTTCGGTGTGCAACGACTGTAGTGGGAAGAAAATGCAGGGACTTACATCTACCAAAGTGGAAACAACCGATGGGGTGACTTGTTGGTAGCATAATAAATCAAACCTGACCTAGGGCGACTACTGAGTGAGTGCTGCTGGGGATCTTATATCAACTCAAGAGCATTCAATGTTAATTTCATTTGATATAAACTGTCTGTCTATGTGCGATGGACCGCACTAAGAAGGGGTTATGTAAGCTGGGCCTATCTTATATTTACTAGTCTAAAGGGGTTGTCCATCTACTATCCAACTTAAGGGTTTTGCTACAAATATTTAGGACTTACATCTTCCAAAGTGGAAACAACCATTGGGGTAACCTGTTGATGGCACAATAAATCGAACCTGACCTAGGGTGACTATTGAGTGAGTGCTGCTGGGGATCTTATCTCAACTCAAGAGTAGTCAAGATGCTTTGATTTGATTATATGTGATTTGATTTAATTTGATGCGTTATGTTATGGATCCCATCGGTGTTTGATGGATCCACTAAGAAGGAGCCATGGGGGCCTTAGCCTATCTTATATTCACTAGTCCAAAGGGGTAGTTTATCGACCAAAAAGGTAGGACTAGCCAATCTATGGGTTGCCTTTTGGTGTGCAACGACTGTGCTAGGAGGAAAGCGTGGGGACTTACATCTCTCAAAATAGAACTGTCACTGGGGTGACTTGTTGGATGCACAATAGATCGAACCCGACCTAGGGCGAGTATTGAGAGAATGCCACCGGGATCTTACCTCAACTTAGAAGTAGTCATAATTAATTTAATTTGATTTCATGGACCCTGTCGATGTGCGATGGACCACACTGAGAAGGGGCTATGTCGGCTTGGACCTATCTCAGATTTATTGATCCAAATGGGTAGTCTACCAGCTAAAGGGTAAGACTAACTGATCTGAGGGTTTCCTTTCGGTGTGCAACGATTGTGCTAGAAAGAAAGCACAGGGACTTACATCTTCCAAAGGAAAACAATCACTGGGGTGACTTATTGGATGCACAACAAATCGAACCTGACCTAGGGCAACTACTGAGTGAGTGCTGTTGGGGATCTTACCTCAACTCAAGAGTAGTTAGACAATTCTTATTGGGAGTTTTCTAAGAGATGCCTTATTAGGAAAAAGATCTGGGGTGTTCACTTAATCCACAAGCGAATATATATTTTGTTTGTTTATATGTTTGCGTGGACGCTGTTGGTGTGCGATGGAATGCACTAAGAAGGGGCTATGTCAGCCTTGACCTATGTCAGATTTTCCAATCTAAAGGGAGAGTCTGCACATCCATAGTATAAACCTTCCAACCAGAAGGGTGGTTACTAAGACAGGGTGATTATCCAATACAGTAGTAACCCGGGTAGTGTCTAGATGGGGTCGCAAGGACATGATCCAAATAGAGTGCCCATAGGAGAGGTGCCGCTAAGGATGTTATCCAGATCCCTGAAAAAGAAAGCCTATAGGTGTACGATGCCTAACTCAAGGTGAAAGCATAGGGACCTTGTTGACCTCACTTTTGGAGTGAGCTCTCAACTTCTCCATCTTAGACATAGACTCCACTAGACATTAAGTGTTCTTTAATCTTAAGACACTTCTAGTGATTAGGTGAAAACTAAACCTAATCTCAAAGACTTAGAAGAATTAGCCATATGAATAGGTTATGCCCTAGGAGAGTTAGGAAAACTTGGCTACCCTATAGCTTAAACCCAATCCTTACTTTCTTCTTTCAAGTCAAAATTCAAATCTAAATCAACCTACAAATCCAAATCAACTTCAAACTCAAATCAATTCCAATCTAATTGATTATCTCAAATCATCAAATCAATTCCAAAATCCAAACCATGAATCAATTCCAAATGATTGAAATTCATGATCAATTCTAAATCTAAAATCTTTCCTAAGCCTTTGATTTCATCTTATGGACTTTGCCAAACCAAATCCTTACTTCCTTATTTCAAATCAACTTCAAATTCAAATCAACTTCAAACTCAAACCAATTCCAAGTCAAAATTCAAATCAATTCCAACTTAAGTGATTTTTCTCAAATCAAAACCAAATCAATTCAAACTCAAAATTTATTCTCATAACCCATTTATATTCTTGTTTATATTCACAAATGTAAATGAAATATAAATTTAAATGACCAAAACTAAATTCAAAACTCAATTCAAAATCCAAAAATCTTTCCTAAGTCACTTTGATTTCATCTTATGGACTTAGCTCAAATCAAATCCAAATCAATTCAAACTCAAAAGATTTTCTCACAACCCATTTATATCTTCATTTATATTCATATATATAAATGAAATATAAATTCAAATAATCAAAACCAAATTCAAAACTCAAGTCCAAATCCAACCTAAATCCAACCTATACCCTTTCAAGTCAATGTCTTGAACTTAGCCAAATCATTCTCAAATCAATCCAAACCTTTGGATTTTCTCTTCAAACAATCAATCCTTCAATCATAAACTCAAATATAAACACAAACTTCAATCATCAAACCAAAATCAAACTAACCCAAGTCAAACCCATACTCACCCTTTTGACTTGAAATTGTCAAATGAATCAAAACCCATTTAACTCCAAATCACTTGCAATTGAATTTATATTTCAATCATAAGTCCATATGTGAGTTCAACCAAACTTGAATCAAGCTTTGATCAAGTCAATTGACTGATTTAGGCTCACTTGACCCAAAGTGACCTAAAGCACCCTTTTGAGCCAAATTTTAATCCAACCAAAATTGGATTGAACTAAGCCCATTTAAGCCTCACATTGTGAGCAACAATCACCCTAAGATGATCAATCACCCAAATTGGGTCAAACCATGTCAAACCTAGCCTTTGACCAAGTCAACACTTAACCCGAATGAAACCTAAACTAGCCAAAATCCACTATATGCCAAATTGATTAAAATCATTGATATAAACCATTTGATGATCAATGACTAAACATGCTCAAGCCATCATTTGAGCCAAACTTGCCTGATTGGCCACTTGACCCAAGTTGACCTAAAAAGTCAAAATATGTCAAATCTTGATCTAAGCCAAATTTATTACAACCAATGGGTCAAATTCATTCTAAATCACTTGTTGAACTTGACCAAAGCCTCAATTAGCTAACTAGACCCAACCTAGTCCAATTAACCATAAACGTAACTTGACCTAAAAGGTCAAATCAACTTGAAATCAAACCAAACTAAAATTGATTGAAACCAAAGCTTGCAATATGTTTCAAATGTTCAACCAAGCCTAAACCAACCCATGACCTAATCTAATTGGGTTAAATAGGTCTAATTGGTCAAATTGACCCATTTGACCTAAGTGAACTCAAATGAATCAAAATCAAATATAAGTCAAAGTGAACCAAACCAATGACACCCATAGGCTTCAAATGAACATTTGAACTTGACCTAACCCATGGTTTGACCCAATTTGACTAATTGGTCAACTTGACCCAAGTTGACCCATTTTGACCTAAATGGGTCAACTTGAGCCAAATCATATCAAATAAACTCCAAATTCATTAAAAATTGGCACAACCCATTTTTCAATCATTCCAAATATGTCCAAATCAAAATCAAGGCCAAATGACCATTTTACCCTAGGTCAAAGGGTAACCTATGATCAAATTCATTTGTAATTTGATCATATTCCAACTCAAGACCACATGGCATCCTCCTAGTGGGCCATTTGGACACCAAGGGAGGTGGTGCATATAACATAGTGGGTTTGGGTCAGCCATGACCCAACCCAAGGCCAAACTGATCACTCTACTCAAAATTCTCCACATGGATCACCTCCCCACACTCATTTAACACATGTGCACCTCCACACTACCAATCCTCAGCCAAAACCGAAGCACATGGCACTCCTAACAACCAAAAAAACCCATTCAATCTCCTCAATTTGATCAAAATGGCAAGGTAAGCTTCAGCCATCCGATCCAAGTGGGGGGAGATATACTCCTCCTCATTTCCACTCAAACCATGACTCTTGCATTCGATTGAGCTCAGAGGATCAAAGGCAAGCTTCTCCAAGTTTCCCCAAGCATTCCTAAGCTCATTCCAATTTTCCCTTCTCGAATTTCTTCAAAGCCAAAATAGGGGAGGTGAGGGAGATTTCCACTTTGCTCAATTCTTAACCAAACTCTAATTGCTCTTGCAAGCACAATCAAGGGACTAAGTCAAGCTCACCCAAAGCAAATCCCAAGCATCCAAGCCACGAGATGGTAGACCTAGACCAAAGCCGCAAGCCATTAGAGGGGAGCTTAGTCAATTGGAGGATCCACTTCATCTCAAAGCTTGAAACCTTCAACAGGACTTTGTATCCACTAGAAGAAGATGCCTTCATTGTTGGAAGCGGTGGTGATAGCCTTCGGTGAGGTATGAATCAAAACCGACCTTAGGTTGAAAAATATTTGGTCCTTTGTGAAGGGAATTGTAATCTCATTGAAATTCTATGTTGGATCTTCTTCTCTATGCTTTTAGATGGTGTGGGTTGAATCCCAGTCTTATCCAAGCTCAAGTGCTTCATTGTCATGGAGGGACTCTCCTCTCAGTAGGCAAGGCAGATGAATCATGGACCATCAATCCCGAGAGTTTTGGATGGACGGTCCTAATTAATTTGCGTAGATCCATTGATTTAATACCTTTATAATCACGTGTTTAATCCTGATCATCCAATCCTTGATTGGATGGCCCGAAAGCATAGGCCACCTGCAGATAAATTTGATAACTTAAAAAACCAATCCCGCCCCGCATTAAGCGATCGTCGCATGATGGGCGGGATTAGTTATATCATTAGGTTATTTAATTACCTAATAATCATAGAAACTTCATAAATTCATAACTAAATGTAGAGAAATCTAAAAAAAATATAAACTTAACTTTATTTTAAAGATAATTCAAAGGGGAATAATATAAAATTAAGTTTAATGGAATTTCAATAGTAAATCATTCAATTTGAGTTTTATTAGAAATGTAATTAGGCTAATTACTCCTTACTTTAGTAATTAATTCCAAACTCTCTAGGGTTAATTAGTGGGATGACCACTGCCTCCCATGATTTTCTTGGAATTTATTATCAGATTAATTTAGATAATTACTTGCTTCATCTTTAATCACTCCTGTAATCAATTAAATGATTAATTAACCTATTAAATGGTAATAAATTCACTAATTAAGCTTGCTAATCATCTTGAAATAATGAATGAACTTAGGGAATTAGATTAGAATTTTTTTTCCAAATCTTTCCCCCTGAGTTTATTTCATTTGGATAAAGACTTAATTAATTTACAAATTGATTAATGATTTAATCACTTCATTAAATAGCTTGATTAAGCAAACTCAAAGCCAAAATTAGTCCAGAAACTTAATCAATTAATTAATCTGTTATTCTTGGTAGATCTTTAGGTGTTCAAAAGCCTAAGGTAAGCTTAAGGAAATCATATCCAACTCACATATGTGGGATGGTTATGAAAGAACTTAATTAAACCCTTTAGCTTAATTAATCAATAATTGCGAGCCAATTACATTAGGCCCCATTTTTTCTTAGGAGTATTGCTAATTTAATTTCCATGTGGTTGCATATCATATGTTGGCTCATAATTATTGGGTTAATTATGTTAAAGTGGTGTAGGTAAGGGGTAATTAATGGATTTAATTTACACCATAACCCAAACAAAACATAAAATCATTCTAATCATCCTAAAATTAAACTAAACTAATTTACACATGTTAAAATGGGTTAGGACCAGAAAACCCTTTTCACAAATCCTAAATCAAATCAAATTCAAAACTGAAACAAAAGTCTCTTTAAGCAACTTTGATTCACTTTAAATAATCTTATCTTATAGGATTGTCCTTAGGAATTAATTAGGGTGAATGAAGTCATATGCTTGCATCACTTTATTTCTTTCCAAGCATGCTAAATATTGTATGCCACATGAAATCATGTATTCATGCCTTTTAAAAATTCAAATTAAATGAAATGTTTTCTTTATGTCAAATTGCATGCTTTGGCTAAAGTAAGAATATGAGTGCCTATTATCATTATTAAATCAAAAACTATTTTCAAAATTTTTAAATCAAAAATTATAAATGAAGGTATGCTACTTATAAATACTTATGAGCTTGCATGTAATTAATTATAGGATGTGTATTTGGTGTTGTTTCTTTGTTTTCTCTTAACATGGATTTGGATAGGATTTACAAAGTGTATAGTTCATTTGAAAAGAACATAACACTTGCTTAAATCTATTTCTATGCATTTCCATGTTATGACTTAAGAAGGATCTTCACATTTCCACATGTAAATTGCATAATCAAATCAAATAAATTTTTTTGCATGACTCTTCATCCATTTTCTTTCTTTTGTACATGCACATGTATTTAAGAAAACTAGTATATTAGTTTGGACATCCCGGGATTGCGAGGCTTTAAGTAGCCCCAAGTAGGTCTTGTACCTTACACCCCTGGTGTAGAAAATAATGGCTTTGTACTCACTTATGTCTTCTATACATGTAAATGTGCATTTGATTAATAGTTAAAAGAATCCCTCTCTTTTCTACTTAAACAAAATCACGCATTCATGAAATATCCAAAATTTTCTTAAACAACATCTTTTGCATTCATCTCAAAGTGTGTTAAAGTGTTTGCATTGCATGTATAGCTATGCTTAGGATCATTCATGTGCATGGCATATATGTTGGAAAGAAATAAAGGGTTGTGTGTTATGTGATAATAATTCACCTTAATTAATCCTAAGATGCCTTTCTTATTGAATATGTTTATTTAGGGCAAATCTAAACTTAGGAATAATTAAAACACATAATAAAACATTCACTAAAGAAAAATTACTAATGAATTTACCTTAGAAATTACTTAAGGTAGGGATGAAAGAGAAATTCTCTTCTATGTTCTTCTCTTTATAACACTTAGTAATTAACTGTAGGTTCATTCTAACCAAATCAAATCATTAAATAAAATTGACCAAATCAACTAAATCACTTAAAATGAAACCACCCTCCTAAGTTGAATCTTTCACACTTAGAAAATTCTAACCTTAAAGCTTAGTTGGGACATGCCACACAAGCCTTAAATGGCATAGCCATTGGGCTAAGTCACCATTTCTAGCTCTATGTTAGGGCGATGCATAGTTTGAAGCTTGATTTTATTTTGTGATGTAATATTTTAGACTAGATGTTAGGGTGTATATGCGTAGACTGAATGGTCGGGCGATCTTAGCCTAATCATGTCTTATGCAGGGGATTGTGATAAAGGGGCACTGTAATAAAAATATAAATGCTTTGATGTGCAGGTTGCTTATAATCCTAAGCATAATCCAAAATAGGTCAGGTGGACTTGGTTACCCATGTGTGGGATAATAAGTCCAATTTATTCGTATAATTGCTTGGGATGTGTGGTGTGTTTAGCTAATCTCTATTTTACATGTTTTAGTTAGATTTACTTTTCCCATTTTCATGTAATTATTGTAATTAGGATTTGGAATAAATGTTATGGGGAAGTGGAGGTGAACATTGATAATAAGCCTATGTCTTATGTACCATGTGAAGCCTTTGGAGCAGCTACATTCCAACTGCGCCAAAAGAAAGAAAGGAAAGAAGAAAATTAAACATGAAGAAAGAAGAATGAAGAAATGAAGAATGAAGACTCCCATAACATAAATTTTTTCTAAATTGTAATTATTTATTTATAATCCAGGTTGTATAACGGTAGAGCTCGGCTACCCATATTTTTTTGGGTTTGTGCGGTGGAGCTTGACCACAAAGGCCTTTTTTCTTTTACGCTTGCTTTATAAAATTATTTGATGTTTGTTTAGCTTGTGCTTTAAGATAGCATGATTTTTCTAGTTTCTTCATTGATTGATGAATGGCTTGGATGCGATTAGGCTCTTAGGAAAAGATAAATTTTATATCCAATTAATCAACTCAAAATTAAAATGAAACAACTCATAACCTCACCTAAAGCTAGGATATAAATCAAGATAATAAAAGATTCAACAACCCCTTAGCTGGTTGTTATATGTTTCACATCATGCATAAAAACATCTTGCTTCACTCTTGCTAAAGGAGGGCTTCCACCTTTGCTAGAGAACACGGCTTGACCTTTGAGATCCATGGTGGAAACACACCTCTTTCTTGCTGATTTTGGCCCATAACTAATTTCTCATGCATTAAGCATATGAATCCCATAGCTTGTGTCAAATTAATTATCTAAAAAAAAAGAAAAAGAAAATAAACTTAACAAAATTTACATTAGATTAAGTCATGAGTTCATGCCCTACATGATCTAGTCTCTTAGGGAGTGAGTTTAAGGACTTAGTCTTCTTTCTAAATAAACAACAACCTAACTATATTGTAGAAGCATAAGACTTTCCTACATGTATTTAAAATCATAGGAGTTAGTTAGTACCACCCCTAGGCGGTTGTAAGTCCAATAGTCGGGTGGTTTATCCTCTCTTGTGGAGGTAAATCATATACCCATTTTTCTTTAGATTTAGGTCATGTTTTGGCTTTGCTAGAGCTCCCTAGATTTAGGATTTGAGGTTTCTATTTCTCTTTGCGGGCTACAAGCATAAATCCTCACCTCTCAGGCATTTTCATGATCTTGTATCATGGAATTGTAAGTCCTAGATTTCTAATAAAAATTTAACTCAAACATATAATTCCTCTCAAATTCAAAAATATAAAGCCCAACCATAGGATAGTTTGGGATGCTCGCTAGGTCTCCTAGCATCATGAGTTTCCTCTACTTGTCTCCCTTTGGTCTCGATAATAACTCCTCATTTTGATCAATCTCATTTGATCTTCTAAAAATAATCAATTGATTGATAGTCTTACCTTCAAAATCTTTAGAGATAATGATCATTTACCTTAATCGATAGTATTCTTAAGGAATCTCATTCCTTAAGATGTAATTAACTATGGGGGCTTGCCTCCATAGGAAACTTAACAAACCCAGTTTAAAATAAACCCTACTTTACTTTTTCATGTAAAGTAGGGGAAGAATCTCTAGCACATTCGAAGAGCCATCATCCTTAGGAGTCCTTATTAGGTGATTAGGTCCATTATCGGATGGTGACTTCTGTCTCTCGAGATAGTACATCATTCCTCAATATCATACCCGATCACCTTAATAAGAACATCAGTGGATCTACGTGGTGTCCAACAAAGTGTATTTTGTTTTCATTTATTTTCAAGATAGATGAAGATAAAAGTTCCTGATTTTGGTGACTCATTGGGTTAAGATCTCTCCATCTTTGGTAAATGATTGTTGTCTCCAAGTATCGATAGTGGATTTATATTTCATATAAGTTCGATACTATACTTCTTTTCTGTTGGCACTTAGTTTATTTCATTCTTAAGCTACGCTAGTCAACATCCTTTAGATTTTAGGACCTCACCCCATGTAGGTCTTAAAACCCTATTGGGTTCCCCAATAGGTGAAAATAAAATTTAATAAAGAGATAATTAAATAACCATCTTTATGGTGAGGTAAAAGCTCTTTCCAAAAATAAAGAAAAATAAATTCTTTATAAAAATATCACTTTCCAAATGCACTTTCAAAAGAAATTCTCATAATAAAATATTTACACCTCATCTAACAATCTTCAAGATTGTTACATGTAGGATCTTTTCAAAAAATCAAAATCAACAATCATCTTTTCAAAAAAGCACATATGAACATCCTCATTCAATATACCCAAATGTAATGAATGAAGATTTCATTTCTAAAGAAAATAAAAAAATCATCTTTTTCAAAAGCACATATGTGAATCCTCATTTAAGATTCTCAAACTTATTGAATGAAGATCTCATTTATAAACAAAATAATAATAAAAACAAATCATATTTTCAAAAAGTAGTTATGAACATTCTCATTTAATATACCTAAATTTATTGAATGAAGGTTTTCATTTCCAGACAAAATCAATCATCTTTTCAAAAAGCACTTAGGAACATCCTCATTCAATATATCCAAATTTATTGAATGAAGATTTCATTTCCAAATAGAATCACATCATAACATTAAAATTCCATTTCAACATATCTCACATATGTTGAAGTTTGAATTTCTTTCTTTTCAAAAAAGTACAAAATTTGAAGATGAGCCTTTCCATTCAATACATCCAAATATGGTGAATGAAGGTTTCATTTCCAAGTAAAATCACAACATTGAAATTCCACTCAACACATCCCATATGTGTTAAGTTAGAATTTCATTCTCTTTTTAAAAAACAATAAATCAAATATATTTGGATTCTTTATTTAGCAAACCCAAATTTTCTAAGTAAGGATCCTTTTTTCAAAATCACAAAAAAATCAAAACACATTTGGTTCCTTTATTTAGCATACCCAAATTTGCTAAGTAAAGATCCTCTTTTCAAATAAAAAAAAAGCAAAATCAAACACATTTTGGATCCTTCATTTAGCACATCAAAATTTGCTAAGTGAAGTTCCTCTTTTCAAAAAACACAAAAATCAAATACATTTGGATCCTTTATTTAGCATACCCAAATTTGTTATGTAAAGAATCTTCTTTTCAAAAATCAAAACAAACACATTTGGATCCTTTACTTAGCATACCTAAATTTGCTAAGTAAGGATCCTCTTTTCAAAAATGAAAACAAAACACAATTGGATTCTTTTATTTAGCATACCTAAATTTGCTAAGTAAAGATCCTCTTTTCAAACCAAAAATACAAAATCAAACACATTTTGGATCCTTTATTTAGCACATCAAAATTTGCTAAGTGAAGTTCCTCTTTTCAAAAAATACAAAAATCAAATACATTTGGATCTTTTATTTAGCATGCCCAAATTTGCTAAGTAAAGAATCCTTTTTTTCAAAAATCAAAACAAACACATTTGGATCCTTTATTTAGCATACCCAAATTTGTTAAGTAAGGATCCTCTTTTCAAAAATCAAAACAAAACATTTGGATTCTCTAATTTAGTATACCAAATTTGTTAAGTGAAGATCCTCCTTTCAAAACTAAAAGCAAAAACACTTGGAATTTAATTAGTATACACAAATTTGCTAAGTAAAGATTCCATTTTCAAATTCACATATGATTCACATCATAAGAAAACAAACAAAAGAAGAAAATTATTTTCAAACAACTCATTTAACATACCCAAATTTGCTAAATGAATAATAAAAAAACAAAATCAATTGACCCTCCATTTAACATACTCAAATTTGTTAAATGAAGGGTATCCGAACATTAAAGAATCAAATTCCTTCAAAATATTTGAACCCATTTTAAACATACACAATTTTTTTGAAAATGGATTCTAAATTCAAAAAATCTCTTCTCGAAGTCTACATTTAAAATCTTTTTCCAAAATCAATGAGCCCCACTTAACACATACAAATTGTTGAGTGTGGGTTTAAATTCTAAATCAAAACTCAAAAAAGTTATCAAGATACTAAAGTAGAAATCTAATTTTAGTTTGTTTTCAAATTGCAGAATTTTAACTTAGTTTCAATTAGCTTTCAGTTTAGTTCAGTTTAGTGTACATGGATGCTCAAAAGTACGTGTTTACTTTTCCTTTTGGGATGAATTTGGCCTTGAATCGGTCCACCTTCCCACAGATCGACTTTGCCTATTTGATTCACTTTGGCCAAGGATTTGAGGGGGCCAAGATCACTTGTGAGGGGGTAACCCTCACAACCATCAGTATGAGTGCGGTGGTTAGGCAGAAATCAGTCATCCATGTTGAGATGTCGTCTGACTCTGAGTTTCTCTCACTGAAGAGGAAGGCTGTGGCAATTCCCATAGTAGTTGCAGTTTTAGAAATAGTGCATTCAGTGGTTCCCCTTACTGCCCTAGTATGGGCTAGCACCCACTCGTTAGCTTCTTCTAAGGGGAAGGCTCCCCTATCTTCAGGGATAGTCTCCCCTACCTTCAAGGCAGGGTCTAGTTCCTGTGTTGCTCCTCCCAGTAGGACTCAATGTCATAACCGATGTTGCAAGATCAAGTGGCATCACGTGCACATAGCCAAGGAGCTAGAGGTAGTTTCTCATACTGAGTAGAGGAGTTACCCAGGATAATTTCTCCTATGATCATAGAGAACAAGTTTCACCCTCTCTCCAAATCTTATGAAGAGGAAGATGTTGGGAGGATCTCAATGTCACCTCCACCTATAGTACAGTATGAGGCTCCTACCAGAGATAGGAGGAGGTCCTATGTAGACCTTAGATCAGTTCTGTGCCGAGTTGGTGGAGCTTATGGATGGTCAGAGTTTGTGACTCAATTTGATTTATGTTCAATCATCCCTCGTAGAGTAGGTGAGAACCTCCAACAGGAGAGGGCCAGGGAGGCCTGTGTATCAGTATAGATTACTAGTCAGAGGAGGCAGAGGTACAACAGGCAGTCAGCAGCCTCAGCTCTCGTGGATTTTCTCGATCGGCATGCTACTTGCATGGTCATTATTCTCGATTTTACACTGAGAAGGGGAGCTCTTGCACAGAGAGAATCTGATCCAACTTAGAAGAGGAGAAGATTAGTTTTGATCCCAATGAAGATGATTTGTTGGAGGATTCAACAGGAGTGCATATGGTTGATACCAAGGGTTCTCTCCTTAGGGATCAGCAGAGTTTGGAAAGTGCTACAACCTAGCAGGATGATACAGCCTACTTGGCCCAACACCTCCTTCAGCAACTTAAATAGAAGGATGAACATATAGATAAAATGGAAAAGAGGCTTCAAGATTTGCTAGTAGCAGTTTTGGCACTTCAGAATCAAGCCCCAATAGTACATCCTACTAGTGTAGATCCGTCAGCCTAAGTTGTTGCATGCCTTGGATCAAGCTAGAATCCACCAAGATACAACACTGTATAGGAAGAAGTGGATAGTCCTCGCATAAAAAGAAAGAGATATTAAACTCATGGTTGAGCAACAAGTGAGAGAAGCATTGGTGTAAGCCTGAGGAGGATCATCAGTTCCAAAGGGTAGACCCTACCCAGAGGAATTTAATTCCATCAAGTATCCTAAGGGTTTTGTGCCACCTTCTTTCAAGAGTTTTGATGATAGCGGGAACCCACACTAGAACATAGTGCACTTTAGGGCCAGTTATTGCAATGCTATGCATATTATTTTCCGACTTTTATCAATAGTTTAAAGCATAGCCTTTGACACTAACTCCTCAACAGTGAGAAGACAAGGTAGAGCAACTCTTCAATAAGAGGTTTGATAGAGCTCAGTAAAGGGTGACTATAGGCGATCTCATTGTGACTCAACAACACCCTAGCGAGTCCCTCATTGATTATATTCTCAGATGGTATAATTTGAGTATGAATTACAAACTATAGCTGTCTAAACAACATGCCATTAAAATTTTGCTAAAGAATATTTATGGCCCGGTCGCCTTCATGCTCAAAGGCTATACCATCAAGACATTTGAGAAGCTAATCAATAAGGAGGCTAGCTTACAAGGAGAAGCCAAATAGTTGCCTTTTCTGGATCAATCATCAAAGACAAAGCCATAGAAAGCTTATGAGAAGAAGCCAGGTGAAGGACAACAAGAGAAAACCTACGAGAGATAAGAGACCTCAGCTCCAACCACCACTTCCACCTCTTACCACCAGGCCATCCTATCACCACCACAGAGCCACCATGGCCTTTGTCCTCCTCCATATACTCATAGAAGGTACACATACCCACCTCGTAGCTACCATCCACCTACTCTTTTGGATAAACTAAACAAACCTTATTCATTTAAGAGAGAGGTAGTCAAGAAAATTTTTAAGAACCTCTTAAAAAATCTTGATTTTTAGCTATCCGAGCCTAGAAAGCCGGAGGAAGTGAGCAGAAATAATGATCCTAACTTTTATCCCTACCATCGCATGCTAGGCTATATTTTGGAGGATTGCTTTATATTCAAGGACTGGCTTGAGCATAGCTACAAGATAGGTGCCATAGTTATCCCAAAGGAATATCTAGTGGAATAACCATCCAGTTCAGTTAGGGTAATCCTTGGGGATACATGCAATCCTCTCAAAACCAAAGAATGTTATGATATCTCCTTATCCCAAACCTCTAAAAAGATTATTTCAAAAATCAAGAAACTTTTCTTGTATGTGCCTAAGGCAGCTTGAACCTCCATCATCAAGGAAGGTTCATAAGTTGCCAAAGACAACTTAGGGAAAGTGGGAGCTCAGGAGCAACAGCAACAGCCCATACCAGCCTGGGATAGCTAAATAGTACAACAAATGATCGAGCCCAGCCTCCAATCCACCGTTGTAGCAACTACTTCAGCACTCTACTTCAGCTAGCTCTTCTTCTAGTAGACATCTTGTATCGGTTGATGAGAGCTTCAAATCCCTCACCCCACTTACTTTACTAGATTTTTACAATGTACCTCCTTCTAAATCTAAGAAATCTAGGAATAAAGCTAGTTTAAATTACATATGTGTCACTTCTGATGGGTTGTCTAACTCTACTCTTATAATCTTCCTCTTTCTAATTCAGAGATGGACTTTCCTTCTCTAAGTAATATAGGTTCACCTCTTGAGATAGACTTGGAATCATCTGATTCTGAGGGTTCTATAGGAGAAGCTATAGGTGAGCCTGACAAGTAGAATCTTCCACTAAACCGCCACAAGAGATCACAAGTTAACCTGTAGTGGCAAGGTTCTACCTCCTAGGTAGCACCTCAAGATAAGGGAAAAATAAGTCATTGGTACCAAAAGGAAGCCCTCCACGTGATGCTCCACCCATGGATATGCTTGTGGAGGATCTGAGTTGATTACAATGTCCTCACTCACCTAAGAAAGTTGCTAGCTGTTAAACATATGATGCCCTTGTCTTATCCAAAGAGATGAGGGAATCATTAATCAAGGCTCTTCTTGATCCAGAGATATGCTTAGCTCAACTGACTGTTGTTAGAGAGGAGGCACATTATTCAAGAGAAGCCCAAGGAGTCACATTCATAGACGAAGACCTTCTTCTGGGGGACATGGAGCATAACTGTCCCTTCTACATCACAGTGGATATGGGAAGATTCAGACTTTCTAGGATTTTGGTTGACCCAAGTGCATCGGTGAACATTATGAGTCTAAAGACCATTGTCTATTTGAAAATTGACATCACTACACTCTGAGGAGATCAGATGATGTCGAGAGGATTCAATGAACAGGGAGAGTGGGCTTTAGGCTCCATAATGTTACCTTTAGAAATAGGTGACTAGAAGACTGAAGCCAAATTTTACATAATTGACTCAAATACTTTGTTCATTACTTTGTTCGGTAGGCCTTGGATACACCAGAATAAGATGATTTCATCCTCCCTCCATCAATACGTCAAGTTCTAGAAGGATGGAATTGAATACTATGTCAAAGGAGATGAAAATCCATTTTCAATTAAAGAGGTTGAGATATATGAAGATGTGACTTACTATCTTTCTCAAAATATCTTTTCTCATGAACTTGGTCAAAACTCAAATGCAAAAAGAAAATAAAAAGAAGAAAAAGAAAGAGAAGAAGAAAAAGAAAAAAAAAAGGAAAATACAAGTGAACGAGAAGAGGACATCAAGGAAGAAGTAGAGCCGCATGCCACATTCCATCCATAATTCATACCACCATACAAACATATGGGTAGATGACTCCACCAGTAGAGGCGAGGCATACGAGGAAGTTCAGGTGGAAGACCCCTTGGTTGGCCATCACCAATAGGTATGTTCCATATAGAGTACCCTACTATTCACATAGACTTGGAATCCATCTTAGAGGATGAGTCTCATGTGATTAGCATACCAACCAACCCCTCTCGAGTTTCATTGAGGTGACACCGCCGCATGAGACAAATGAAGACCGTGCCTCCAAGTAAAGCATGAATGTATTCGAATATGGTTTATGCAAAACCATTAGGCAGAAGTTGAGAACTTTAGCTCTAACCTCACTTTCTTCTCAAAAAAGTTGAAGGTTAAGTAGTTAAGGAATCCCCTAGGTCTTCCATGGATGCTAAGTCGAAGAGATTCTTATTGGGATCATCATCCTCAAGTTCAGAAGCAGATGTAGAACTTGAGGATAATTCATATAAAGATTTAATGGAATTTCCTTTTGATTGGTACTCGTCTTGTGTTCTTAATCTTGCCAAGATAGGTTTGATTCCTTATACATGGCCCAAGTATAGGTCTGAGTACTCTGAGAAGTTATGGAACTATAAAGGCTAGGATGCAAAATCAAGATCAAGACTAGGATTCAGTACAATGGGTCCAGTCGATAACGATGGTTATTGCTTAGTTGTCACCAATCATATGGAGTCTGATAGGATCTTCTCAAACCACACTAACTCTTATGAGGAAGTGTGTTTAGAAACTTTAGATGATCTAGATGATCTTCAAATCAAAGATGCACCACCAGAATTTGAAGAAGAAATCCATTCAACAAGCTTAAAGAAATCAACCTCGGGATAAGAAGATCCATGCCCATACACGTTCTGCTAAAAAGAAGAAACCAATGACTTAGTTAGCTATTTAAGAGTTTAAGGAGCATGGATGAAGATGCTATTATCTCCCTAACGTAGTAGCCCACAAACTAGTAATAGACCTAACGCTAACCCTATCAAGCAAGCTCCTAGACGCATGCATTAGAAATCAAACAAAGTCATTTAAGTCAAGAAATTGATCGATTGGTTTCATCAGGAAGAAAAAAAATGCCCCACTTGGTTAGCGGTCGCATAGTTAAGAAAAAGAATGGCCAAATTCACATATGCATCGATTTAGGGACTTAAATAAGGCATGTCCTAAGGATGAATTTTACTTCTTTATAATGGTGGACATCGCCTCATCTCATGAAGTATTCTCCTTCATGGATGGGTCATCGCTATAAACCAAATCAAGATGGCCCCTCGAGATGAAAGAAACACCGCTTTTGAACCCGAATCAATCTATTATAAGGTCATGCCTTTAGCCTTAAAATGTGCTACATACCAATGGGCTATGACTGATCTTCATGAACTCATTCATCATCAAGTTGAATGCTATGTTGATGATCTAGTAAAAAGCAAAGAAAAGGAAGACCATCTCTTTGACTTGAGAGTAGTTTTGAAATTAAGATAATTTAACCTCAAAATGAACCCCCCAAGTGTGCATTCTGAGTAGCTTCAGGAAGTTTCTTGGGTTTGTTGTCCGACAATGAGGAATAGAAATAGATCCAAAAAGTATCAAAGCTATCTTAGAAATGACACCCCTAAAAGTCTAACTCAACTCGCATCTTTCAAGGTATATATCTAAGATGCTTTATCTCCAATCTAAGAGTGCCATTTTCAGCACTTGTCAAAAAGGATGCCAAGTTCTGGGGATGACAAGATGCCTTTGAAGATATCAAGTATTTGGTGAAGCCACCAGCTCTAGTTCTATCCCTAAGCACTATCATCCTCTACACCGCATTGACTAATTCTTGGCTCAAAACCAATGATGAAGGGAAGGAAAATGCTCTCTACTACCTCAGCTATCATCTAATCCCTACTGAAGTAAACTACTCACCTATGGAGAAACATTGCCTAGCTTTAATCTTTGCATCTCAAAAGCTATGACACTATATGCTTTCTCATAAGGTGAACTTGATTTCTAGAATCAATTCACTGCAGTATCTCATGACATAGTCGACGTTATCTAGACGGTTGGTAAGTTGGTCCATGATTCTCTCATAGTTTGATATTACATTCATACCCCTATGTGGTGAAAGGACAAACACTAGCAGATTTCTTAGCAGCACACCCACTTCCTGCTGATTCCCTGCTTAGTGATGATCTCCCTGATAAACAAATGATGAGCTTAGGGGAGGTTGACAATCACCGTTGGGAGATGTATTTTGATGGTGCGGCTTTCTTTCATAAAGGAGAAGAATCACTATTTACTCTTCCAAGAAAAGCAAGAGTAAGAATAGTTCTCTTAACACTAAACAGTGATGTGATGAGATTCTCATACTATCTCTCTAATCCATGCACCAATAATGAAGCCGAGTATGAGGCTCTGATTGCCGGTATGGAGTTAGTGTGTGTCAAAAGCATCAATATTTATGGGGATTCTTAGTTGGTCTTCAACCATATTGCCGGGTCATACAAGGTTCTAAAACCCAAGCTTCATCATTACCACGAGTACACCATGAAGCTGTTGGCCCAAATCCCCGAGGTCACCTTCTACAAGGTCCCTCGAAGAGAGAACACTGTAGCAGATGCTTTAGCCAAACTTGCTAAATAATTGGCATGCCCAGAAGATGAGTCCATTCCAATAAGTGTCCAAAATAGACAAGTCCTATCCCTTATTGATGTTGAACTCGTTGAGACTTTCTCTTGAAGGAGAGGTTGCCATTGCCGAAAAGGACAAGGAGCTGGATTGGAGGCAACCATTCATAGATTACTTAGGCAAACTACCTCAAGAGAAGTCACAAGCCCATCGATAAAGAAAAGAGCTCTCCTATGCTCATGGATGGCACCTTATAGACGATCTTCGATCAAATGTGGTTAAGTTATTTAGACAAACATGAAGCCAAGATCATCGAGGTACATTCGTGTCTATGGAGTGCATCAATCCAAAGATGAAAGCAAAGATCAAGAGACTAGATACTACCGGCCTTGATGATTGATGCATGAATGTAGCTAGAGATGCCATTAGTGTCGTACACTGGTCCTACATTAACCAGCCAACATTCTACATCCAACATTGGCCTCATGGCCATTTGAGTGTTGGGGTACTGACATTGTGGGTCCTAGCGATCCTTCTTTTTCCAAGGGTCATCGATTCATCTTAGTTACTGCTAACTACTTTTCCAAGTGGGCGGAGGCAATCTCACTCAAAGAGGTCACACCAAAGATCCCAATTTTTTGAACCATATCATATAGTTGTGCCTCGATGAATTATATTCGATAATGGTACTACATTTAAGAAGCACCAAGATCAACAGCTTCACTGTAAGACATGGTATAGATTGAGATACTCCACCATCTACCCCTGGAAATGGCCTAGCAGAAGCATTCAACAAAACTGTCATTTAGATACTAAAGAAGACTCTTGATGACAACAAGTGATAGTGGCATGAGCAGTTAGTTGAAGCCCTGTGGGCATATCATACCACATATAGGACTCCAACTCAATCTACCCCATTCTCCTTAGTGTATGGGTCCGAAGTCGTTCTATCATTAGAAGTTCAACTCCCATGACTAAGGATAGCAATGGGAAGTAAAATCACTATAGAGCAAAATGATAAGTTACGGTTAGAAGAGCTTGAAGGTTTGGAGGAGAGATGCCTACGGGCGTGCCAGAATCTCGAGTTGTACAAGGCCAAGATGATTCAAGCTCACAACAAGCTAGTCCACCCTAGAACTTTTCAAGTATGAGAACTTGTCCTAGTTCTAAGGAGACCAATTATTGCTCATTGAAAGAAGGGAGGTATGTTTGAACCCACTTGGGAAAACCCTTTTACCATAGAGAAGGTCTACCAAGGAGGATCTTATCAGCTTATTGATTGTAAAGGGGAAATCCCGATGCTTCTAATTAATGGGCTCTATTTGAAGAAATATTACCCATAAAATCATGTTTGATAATAATTATCTTCAAAATTTCATTCCAATTCATCAAAATATTCTCTTCTTTCGAAACATTGTTTGCTTATTTGTGAATCCGCACAACATTTTCAAGGTTGGTGTAAGATAACCTAAGAGGCATCCTATCCCTCCTTCACAAACACAAACGCAAATGAAACTCGATTCCCCAATGCTACTAGAATAGGTGTGAGAGAACCTGATAGGCATCCTATTTTGACTAGCATGACTAAGTTAGGTGTGAGAAAATCCAAGTGACATCCTTTCTTAGTGGGATCACAACTGCCATTCATGGCACCATTTCATCAAAATCCCCAATTTGTTTAAGGTAGGTGTGAGATAACCCAAGTAGCATCCTATTCCCTTCAACACAAGCACAAAAACAAACACTTGTTTTTTTATCTCAGGCTATTTTGATGTGAGAGCAAGCCCCTGTGGCACTCACTCATTAGCTGCTCTAGGTTGGGCTGACATACTACTTTGTTAGTACATCACCCCAGTGGTCACTTGTCCAGTAGAGGTGAGTCCCCGTGCTTTCTTCCTGACTTGACCATTGTAAACCAACGAGCGCCTTGTCAGTTTGGTAGCCTTCACTACGCAGCCAGTAAGCTACCTCATGTTGACTTCGTTTAAGAAGATGTAAGCCTACATGCTTCCTCTTGAACTAGCCATCATGCACTAACTAAGTTGAGCATACTTGAGGCCTAGGATAAGTCCCTTAGCGACTCCTTCCCTCTTGACTACTTTTGAGTTGATATAAGGCCCCCAGTGACATTCATTCAGTAGTCACCCTAGCTCGGATGGCACATGTTGAGCCGAAGATAGACCATCTCGACAATCAGTTCTGTAGTAGGAGGATGTGAGTCCCTGATGTTTTCTTCTTAGGTTGATTGTCACAAACCAATGAGCACTTTAGGTTGATTGGTGTTTTCTATGTTGACAATGACTCACTCGGTGAATACACCACTCTTGGCTGAGGTGAGTCCCAACGCTCTCCTTAAGTTGGCCACCGAATACCTATAGATATTATCATCTCTAGGGTTTTGGATAAAGCCCTTAGTGGCCCCTTTCCCTTCAGGAATTTTATTTGGATCACGTCCTTTGCGACATTATTTAGACACTACCCGAGTTACTTTTGGATTGGAGAGTCCGCCTTTCCTAGTAGCCACCCCCGTGGTTGGAGAATTTGTTCAGCAGATGCACAGATTCTCCCTTGGTCAAGTAAATATGAGATAGGTCTAGGTTAATATAAGCTCATTATCAGTATGAACCCTCACAAACTAATAGGGTCCATGATAAACAAAAAAAATAAAACAATTAAACAAATTATTCGCTGGTGGATTAGGAATTCAAGCTCCGAGTGGCCCCTTTCACAAACAGACATCCTATCTTTACAGCAGTGACAACAAAACTCCATATATGAATTACACTACTCTTGAGTAGAGATAAGTCTCCGGGTTAGTGCTCTCTCAGTAGTCGCCCTTAGGTTGGGTTCAATATGTTTTGCCACAAACAGGTTATCCCGATAGTCATTTCGCTTTGAAAGATGTAAGTCAACTATGCAATCTTTCTAGCATGACTATCGCAAACCAACAGACAGCTCTTGGTTAGGATGACATGTTACCTTACTAATGTGTTGCCCCAGTGGTCTTTCATTCAAGAAAGATCTGAGTCTCGATGCTTTCTTTCCTGAACCAACCACTGCAAACCGAAAGGAACCCATTTGGTTGGATAGTTCTCCCCTTGGCTGGGAAACTATTCTTTTGGATAAGTAAATCTGAAGTTAGATCAAAGTCAACATGGCCCTTCCTCAGTGCAATCCATCACAAACTGATGGGATCCATCAAATATAATTAAAAATGAAATTAAGTTTGACTATTTTTGAGCTAATTTAAGTTCCCCCAGCAGTATTCACTCAGTAGTCAGCCTTAGGTCGGGTCAACATGTTACCTTGCTAATGTGTCACCCTAGCGATCCTTTCTTCTATGAGTTAACCATTGCAAACCGAAAGGCAACCCTTTTGGTTGGATAATCTTACTATGTGGTTGGTAGACTACCCCTTTAGATTGGTAAATCTAAGTTAGATCAATGTCGACATGGTCCCTACTCAATGACCCATCACAAACCAACAGGGTCCATCTCAAAATTCAAAATTTAAAATCTGAAATAAATTCAACCATCCTCTCCAGGGGAGTCAAACTAAATAAATGAAATAAATCCAATCAACCTCCCTTAGTGGAGTCAATCTAAATTCAATAAACCAAATCCAATCAACCTCCTTTAGTGGGTCAAACCAAATTCAACAAATCAAATCAATCAACCTATCCTCAATGAGATGAAAATTTTTCCAATTCCCTCAGTGGAATCAATTTAATCCAACTCATACTTGCTCTCCTAGTGGAGAGTTCACACTTTCATCCCCAGTGGATCCTGAATTCTAATTCCTCGGCCGATTTCACAACCTCTTTTTCCCCAGTGGATGACTTAAACTTGCTCCCCTAGTGGAGAGTTCATATTTTCATCCCTAGTGGGGCACCAAATCATAAATCAATAAATTAAATCAAATTTCTTCTTAGCGAGACATAAATGAAATCAAAACCTCTCATCCTTTAGTGGATGACTTGAACCTTTTCCCTTAGTGGAAGGCTTACATACTCAGTTAATCCCTAGTGGATTCCTCCTTCACTCTCTTATGTCTTTGACATGAGTAAAGTCACATTGCACTAAGATCTTGATTCCTTCTACACCTCTGGTTTGGGAGTAGATTGTTTTTGTTAGTGCTTGTGATCATTCGACATTGTTGATCGTCTCGGTCAACACCAATACATACGGTGTACCTAGTCAGTCACACCACACTTATTGGGCGCCTTTGTTGACCTCAACCTCACTTTTGGAGTGAGCTCTCAACTTCTCCATCTTAGACATAGGCCTCCTCTAGACATTAAGAGTTTCTTTGTCTTAAGACACCTCTAGTGATTAGGTGAACACTTAACCTAACCTTAGAGACTTAGAAGAGTTAGCCATAGGAATAGGTTATGCCTTAGGGGTGTTAAGAAAGCTTGCCTACCCTATAGCTTAAACCAAATCCTTACTTTCTTCTTTCAAGTCAAACTTCAAATCCAAATCAACCTCAAATTCAAATCAACTTTAAATTCAAATCAATTCCAAATCATTCAAATCAATTCCAACCTAATTAATTTTCTCAAATCATCAAATCAAATCCAAAATGCAAATTTTGAATCAATTCCAAATGATTGAAATTCATGATCAATTATAAATCTAAAATCTTTCCTAAGCCTCACAAATATAAATGAAATATAAATTCAAATAACCAAAACCAAATTCAAAACTCAAGTCTAAACCAAACCTAAATCCAACCTATACCCTCTCAAGTCAAAGTCTTGAATTTAGCCAAATCATTCTCAAATCAATCCAAACCTTTGGATTTTCTCTTCAAATAATCAATCCTTCAATCATAAACCCAAATACAAACACAAACTTTTATCATCAAACAAAAATCAAACTAACCCAAGTCAAACCCATACTCACCTTTTTGACTTGAAATTGTCAAATGAATCAAAACCCATTTGACCCCAAATCACTTGCAATTGGATTTATATTTCAATCATAAGTCCTTATGTGAGTTCAACCAAATTTGAATCAAGCCTTGATCAAGTAAATTGACCCATTTAAGCTTACTTGACCCAAAGTGACCTAAAGCGCCCTTTTGAGCCAAATTCTAATCCAACCCAAAATTGGATTGAACTAAGCCTATCTAAGCCTCACATTGTGAGCAACAATCACCCTAAAATGATCAATCACCCAAATTGGGTCAAACCAAGTCAAATCTTTAGCCTTTTAACCTGAATGAAACCTAAACTAGCCAAAATCTACTATAGGCCAAATTGATTGAAACCATTGATCTAAACTAGTTCATGATCAATGACTGAACATGATCGAGCCATCATTTGAGCCAAACCTAGCATAATTGGCCACTTGACCTAAGTTGACCCAAGTTGACCTAAAAAGTCAAAATGTGTCAAATCTTGATCTAAGCTAAATTGATTGCAACCAATGGATCAAATTCATTCTAAATCACATGTTGAACTTGACCAAAGCGTCAATTGGTCAACTAGACCCAACCTAGCCTAATTGGCAATGAACCCAACTTGACCTAAAAGGTCAAATCAACTTGAAATCAAACCAAACCAAAATTGATTGAAACCAAATCTTGTAATACATTTCAAATGTTCAACCAAGCCTAAACCAACCCATGACCTAATCTAATTGGGTAAAATAGGTCAAATTGGTCAACTTGACCCATTTGACCTAAGTGAACTCAAATGAACCAAAATCAAATATAAATCAAATTGAACCAAACCAATGACACTTATAAGCTACAAATGATCATTTGAACTCGACCTAACCTATGGTTTGACCTAATTTGATCAATTAGTCAACTTGACCCAAGTTGACCCATTTTGAGCTAAATGGGTCAACTTGAGCCAAATCATAGCAAATAAACTCCAAATTCATTAAAAATGGGCACAACCCATTTTCAATCATTCCAAATATTTCCAAATCAAAATCAAGGCAAAATTACCTTTTTACCCCTAGGTCAAAGGGTAACCTATGATCAATTTCACTTGGAATTTGATTATATTCCAACTCAAAACCACTTGGCATCCTCCTAGTGGACCATTTGGATACTAGGGGTGGTGGTGCACATAACCTAATGGGTTTGGGTCAACCATGATGCAACCCAAGGCCAAACCAACCACTCCACTCAAAATTCTCCACATGGATCACCTCCCACACTCATTTAACACATGTGCACCTCCACACTTCCACTCCTCTACGAAAATCAAAGCATGTCACTCCTAATAACCAAAACAACCCATTCAATCTCCTCAATTCGATCAAAATGGTAAGGCAAGCTTTGGCCATCTGATCCAAGTGGGGGGAGATATACTCCCCCTCATTTCCACTCAAATCATGACTCTTGAATTTGATTGAGGTCAGAGGATCAACGACAAGCTTCTCCAAGTTTTCCCGAGCATTCCTAAGCTCATTCCAATTTCTCATTCTCAGATTTCTTCAAAGTCAAAATAAGGGAGGTGAGGTGATTCCCACTTTGCTCAATTCTCAATCAAACTCAATTGCTCTTGCAAGCACCTTCAAGGGACTAAGTCGAGCTCACCCAAAGTAAATCCCAAGCATCTAATCCACAGGAAGGTAGATCTAGACCAAAGCTGCAAGCCATTAGAGGGGAGCTTGGTCAATTGGAAGATCCACTTCATATCAAAGCTTGAAACCTTCAACAGGGCTTCGTATCCACTAGATGAAGCTACCTCCACCATTGGAAGTGCTGGCGATAACCTCCGACGAGGTATGAATCAAAGTCGAGCTTAGGTTGACTTTGGTCCTTTGTGAAGAGAATTGTAATCCCATTGAAATTGTACCATTGGATCTTCTTCTCTATGCTTCTAGATGGTGTGGGTTGAATCCTAGCCTTATCCGAGCTCAAGTGAGCTCGGATCAAGCCATGGAGGACAGACGGTCTCCCTCTCTCGCAAGCAAAGGTAGGGATGAATCATAGACCATCCATCCTGCATGTTTGGGATGGATGATCCTAATTAATCGCGTAGCTCCATTGATTTAATCCATTTATAACCATATAATCCCGTCGATCCTTCAAGCGGAAAGCAGCGTACCGAACATAGCGATTTGATAAGTTAAATAATAAATCTCGTGTCACATGGCGTATGCATCGGACATGCATGGCGTAGGGATTAGTTATATAGTTAGGTTATTTAATTATCTAATAATCATAGAAACTTCATAAATTCATAACTAAATGTAAAAAAATCCAACAAAATGTAAACTCAACTTCATTTTAATGATAATTTAAAAGGGAATAATATAAAATTAAGTTTAATGGATTTTCAACAGTAACCTTCATTCAATTTGAGTTTTATTGGAAATATAATTAGGCTAATTACTCCTAATTACTTCAATAATTAATTCCAAACTCCATAAGGTTAATTAGTGGGATGACCTCTACCTCCCATGATTTTCTTGGAATTTATTATTGGATTAATTTAGGTAATTACTTGTTTCATCTCTAATCACTCTCTTAATCAATTAAATGATTAATTAACCTATTAAATGGTGATAAATTCACTAATTAAGCTTGTTAATCATCTTGAAATAGTGAATGAACTTAGAGAATGAGATTAGGATTTCTTTTCTAAATATTTTCTTCTAATTTTATTTTATTTGGATAAGGACTTAATTAATTTACAAATTCATTAATGATTTAATCACTTCACTAAATAGCTTGATTAACCAAACTCATAGCCAAAATTAATCCAAAAACTTAATTAATTAATCAATATCTTATTCTTGGGTAGATCCTTAGGTGTTCAAAAGCCTAAGGTAAGCTTAAGGAAATCATATCCAACTCACATATGTGGGATGGTTATGAAAGTACTTAATTAAACCCTTTAGCTTAATTAATCAATAATTGTGAGCCAATTGCATTAGGTCACTTTATTTCTTAGGAACATTGCTAATTTAAATTTCATGTGGTTGTATATCATATGTTGGCTCATAATTGTTGGGTTAATTATGTTAAAGTGGTGTAGGTAAGGGAAAATTAATGGATTTAATTTACACCTTAACCTAAAAAAATCATAAAGTCAATCTAATCATACTAAAATTAAACTAAACTAATTCACACATGTGGGAATTAGGTTAGGACCATCAAAACCTTTTCACAAATCCTAAATCAAATCAAATTCAAAACTAAAACAAAGTCTCTTTAAGTAACTTTGATTCACTTTGAATAATCTAATCTTATAGGATTGTCCTTAGGAATTAATTAAGGTGAATGAAGTCATATGCTTGCATCACTCTATTTCTTTCCAAGCATGCTAAATGTTGTATGCCACATGAAATCATGCATTCATGCCTTTTAAAAAATGAAATTAAATGAAATATTTCCTTTATGTCAAATTGCATGCTTTGGCTAAAGTAAGAATATGAGTGCCTATTATCATTATTAAATCAAAAAATATTTTCAAAATTCATAAATCAAAGATTATAAATGAAGGTATGCTACTTATAAATACTTATGAACTTCCATGTGATTATAAGTATAGGATGTGTATTTGGTGTTGTTTCCCTTCTTTTCTCTTAACATGATTTGGATAGGATTTGCAAAGTGTATAGTTCATTTGAAAATAATATAACACTTGCTTAAATCTATTTCTGTACATTTCCATGTAATGACTTAAGAAGGATCTTCATATTTACGCATGTAAATTGCATAACCAAATCAAATAAAAATCTTTTGCATGACTCTTTATCCATTTACTTTCTTTTTGTACATACACATGTATTTAAGAAAAGTGGTATATTAGTCTAGACATTCCAGGATTGCGAGGCTTTAAGTAGCCCCAAGTAGGTCTTATACCTTACACCCTTGGTGTAGAAAATAATGGCATCATACTCACTTATGTCTTTTATACATGTAAATGTGCATTTGATTAAGAGATAAAAGAATCCCTCTCTTTTCCACTTAAACAAAATCATGCATTCATGAAATATCCAAAATTTTCCTAAACAACATCCCTTTGCATTCATCATCAAAGTGTGCTAAAGTGTTTGTGCATGTATAGCTATGATTAGGATCATTCATATACATGGTATATATGTTGGAAAGAAATAAAGGGTTGTGTGTTATGTGATAGTAATTCACCTTTATTAATCCTAATATGCCTTTATTATTGAATAGGTTTATTTAGAGCAAATCTAAACTTAGGAATAATTAAAACACATAATTAAACATTCACTAAAGAAAAATGACTAATGTATTTATCTTAGAAATTACTTAAGGTAGGGATGAAAGAAATTCTTCTCTTTTCTTCTCATTATAACACTTAGTAATTAAATGTAGGTTCATTCAAACCAAATCAAATCATCAAATAAAATTATCCAAATCAACTAAATCACTTAAAATGAAATCACTCTCCTACGTTGAATCTTTCACACTTAAAAAATTCTAACCTTAAAGCATAGCTAGGACATGCCACACAAGCCTTAAATGACACATTAGATTTAAGTCACCATTTCTCACTCTAAGTTAGGGTGATGCATGGTTTGATGCTTGATTTTGTTTTGTGATGTAATGTTTTAAATTGGATGTTAGGGTGTATGTGCATAGACTGAATGGTATGGCGATCTTAGCCTATTCATGTCTTCTGTAGGGGATTGTGCTTAAGGGGTGCTGTAATAAAAATATAAATGCTTTGCTGTGCAGGTTGCTTATACCCCTAAGCATAATCCAAAATAGGTCAGGTGGAATTGATTACCCATGTGCGGGGTACTAAGTCCAATTTATTCATATAATTTCTTGGGATGTGTGGTGTGTTTAGCTAATCTCTATTTTGTAGGTTTTAGTTAGATTTACTTTTCCCATTTTCATGTAATTATTGCAATTATGATTTGGAATAAATGTTATGGGGAAGTGGAGGTGAACATTGGTCATAAGACTATGTCTTTTATACCATGTGAAGCCTTTGGAGCAACTACATTCCAACCAAGCCAAAAAGAAAGAAAGGAAAGTAGCAAATCAAACATGAAGAAAAAAGAATGAAGAAATGAAGAATGAAAACCCCCATAACATAAATTCCTTCTAAGTTATAATTATTCATTTGTAATTCGAGTTGTATAAGGGTAGAGCTCTGCTACCCATATTTCTTTTTGGGTTTATGTGGTGGAGCCCGACCACAAAGGCCTTTTATTCTTTTGCGTTAACTTTATAAAATTGTTTGATGTTTGTTTAGCTTGTGCATTAAGATGGAATGATTTACCTAGTTTCTTCATTGATTTATGAATGACCTGGATGCGATTAGGCTCCTAAGGAAAATTTTTTTTATATCCAATTAATCAACTCAAAATAAAAATGAAATAACTCATAACCTCACTTAAAGCCTAGGACATAAATCAAGATAATAAAAGATTTAACAACCCCCTAGCTGGAGGTTGTATGTTTCACATCATGCATAAAATCATCTTGCTTCACTCTTGCTAATGGAGGGCTTCCACCTTTGCTAGAGAACACAGCTTGAGCTTTGAGAGTCGTGATGGAAACACACCTCCTTACTAATTTTGGTCTATAACCAATTTCTCATGCATTAGGCATATGAATCTCATATCCCATGTTAAATTAATTATCCAAAAAAAAAGAAAAAAAGAAAATAAACTTAATAAAATTTGCATTAGATTAAGTCATGAGTTCATGCCTTACATGATCTAGTCTCTTAGGGAGTGAGTTTAAGGACTTAGTCTTCATTCTAAATAAACCATAACCTAGCTATCTTGCGAGCATAAGACTTTACATGTATTTAAAATTGTAGGAGGTTAGTTGGGACCACCTCACAGGCGTAAGTCCAACAGGCGGGTGATTTATCCTCTCTTGTGGAGGTAAACCATATACCCATTTTTGCCTTAGATTTATGTTGCATTTTGGCCCTCGCCAAAGCTCTCTAGATTTAGGATCTAAGGTTATTATTTCCCTTTGTGGGCTACAAGCATAAATCCTCACCTCTTAGGCATTTTCATGATCATGTATCATGGAATTATAAGTCCTAGATTTCTAATAAAATTTGTAAGTCCTAGTCAGTGCATGAAGGCTAGTCCAAGAAGAAAGCATAGGAGACTTACATCTTCTTAAACAAAGCCTACGTGAGGTAGCTTATCGGTGCACAATAAGACATACTATCCTGACAGGGCACCCATCGATGTGCAGTGGTTATGCTAGGAAGAAAGCATAGGATACTTACATCTTCCTAAGCAAGAGACTACTAGGGAGACACACTAGCTAGGTAGTGAATCAAACCTGACCTAGAGCAACTACTAAGTGAGAGTCATTGGGGCGTTATCTTGGCTCAAAGTAGCTCGAGACAAAGGATTTGTGTTTATGTATAATTTTATTTTTGTGTTGTGTTAATGAAGGATAGGATGCCGCTCAGGTTCTCTTACACCAACCCTAAATGTAGCGAAGGATGGATGAAATGGTGCCATAGGGGCGTTGTGACTCAACTAAGAAAGGATGCCACTCAGGTTCTCTTACACCTAACTTAGTTGTGCTAGTTGAAATAGGATGCCTCTTGGGTTCTCTTACACCTATCCTAATAGCACTTGAGATAAAATATTGAGTTTTGGATGCAAGTTTGAAGGAATGTTTCAATTGATGAGGAATTTTGAAGGGTGATTATAGATCGATATTATTATTTTTATTTTGAATTCTGACTCAAACAATGTAGGATTTAAAACATAACTTTACTAAGGAATTGATTTTAATTTTTTTTTTGAAATTTCTTTAGGTGTGTGCAAATGGAATAAGAACTAACAATAGCATTCTTTCTCCAAAATCCTTGGGACCCAGTCAAAGTAACTGATCAACCATGGTGAATGAAATTCACCAAGGCATCTCAAGTATTGTGTTCTAATTTGTATTTGAATGAAAGAAATTTCTCATTCAAATTACTTGAATTATTCTCCAAATTAGGATTTTGATTTTGGGTGTAATGGCTTTTTGAGATAGTATTTGTTGACGAGAAATACAAGACATTCTCCTATCATATTGGTTTAAACTACTTTCCATCCTTTGAAGCACCAAAGTAGTCCTTTTAATAATCAAAAGCAAAATATTGGTTTTGAGAGTTTTGAGATAGACTAACTTTCAAAGAGTTTAAACCTTCTATATTCAATGTTAATTGAGGTCACTCTTTTTTCCCCTTTTTTCTCTTCTTTTTTTTTCCTTTTTTTTCTCTCTTTTTTTATTTATTTGCAAGACCTTCAAGCTTCTCATTTTCTCTTTTTTTGAGGTTGCATCTCTAATATCATTTTAATCTCTTTTAGATCAATTTTGTTATCCCATGATGCTTTACTACAAGTCCTAGAAACTTCCCTAAAGTCATCCTAATTGTATACTTTAGGGGATTCATAGTGTCATAACTAATCGAAGACAAATACTCATATTATAAAGATGGTCTTCCTTGTTATCGCTATTAACCATGAGATTGTCAATATAGCAGTCAACTTGGTGATGAATGAGTTCATCGAAGATTCGAGTCATGGCCCGCTGGTATGTGGTGACAGTATTTTAAGGTTGAAAGGCATGACTTTATAGTAGTAAATTTTGTTAAAAATTATAAATGCGAATGACTTCTCATCCTCTGGCAACATTTGACCCATCCTTGAATGAGGAGACTGCATGTAAAGAGGCTATGTCCACTTTTATATTTGATATAGGTAATGTGAATTCATCTTCAAGACATGCCTAACTTAGATCTTCAAAATTGACGTATGTGCGGATTTGAATGTTCTTCCTTTTGACTAGGCATAATGTTGGGTAATCATGATAGTATCTTTCTTCTTCAATAAGGTTAACTTCAAACTTTGATCCTCTTGTTGGTACAAATGTATGCATTAAAAGTTTGTAAAATAGGAATAACAATAGGTTCAATTTTGAGTTTGCAAACTGCTACCTTTGGAAATGTGTTAGGCCCTTTATTATTATCTTAGGTAAAGTCTTTAAAATACAAAGGTAACCTAAGCAAATCATTAGCATTTTTCTTCTGACTTATTATATATGGGTGTACTCTCTTTATGTTTTGAGGTTAATATGTTGAAACTTATTGGTTAATGATTTAATTTGCTCAACTTCACGGAGTGCATCTTCTACTTGAAAGTCTTTAAAATTCTTTGAGCAAAGTAGGTAGACTAGGCAAAAGATGATTTTATTACTTCATTTGAAGGTTTATCTACGAGCGTTGAATCCTCTTTCAAGCTTGAAGAATGAGATATGAAGTGAAAATTTGATATCTCATTATATATATATATATATATATATATATATATATATATATATATATATATATATATATATATATATATATATATATATATATTGGTTAGAGGTTAGGAGCAACTCTTAACCTATAATCCTATAATAATATCATGAGATAGTAGAATTAGAGTCAATGAGCTCGCATACCTGCTAAGTTTCTAATCATATCATACACGAATCATCCTTTTAGAACTTTTTTTATTGCTATTAAACTCCAGAGACTTGTCAAAATTTGACTCAAAATTTATTTTATATATTCTTTTTCTCCTTTGGATTTCAAATCAATGTGTATTATAGGTTCTTTACTTTTCTCTTTTTCTTCTTCTCTTTTTCATTTTTTTTCATTTTTTGAGTCTTTATTTATATTGTGTTATCTGGAGAAGATTGCTTGTCTTTTTTTCAATAGAATATTCTATGTTAAGTATGACTTGAGGAGGTTACCACTAACTGAGCAAGAAAGAATCAGGTTAAGTTCCAATCTAACACTTTTCTAACTCTTTAGAGAAGGTGAAGGTGCACTTATTATTTTGCTTAGTGGGCAACCTTGCAAGATAGTTTAGGACCTTAAGATTAACCTTCAGAATAGTTTGATGCCATTATTTTGGATTGTGAGGTGCATCTTAAGAAGGATTTAGAATTTGATTATTTCCAATGGCTAGTTTGCTTCTTCCTATGGTGTTGATCAAAGTGGTAGGACCTTACCACTACAAATATCTTTTGAAAGAGGTAGAAATACCTACTCTTTTGGTTTTAAAGTTTATCCTATTAGACCTTTAAAATCTGATGATTCTAACTCTTTATCGATAGTAACACCATGAAAGCTTAGAATGGGGGGCATCTCTACTTGAGTTGGAATCATTAAAAACATCAAGTCCATCGGTATTGCTATTTTATGGATTACGATCATTATTATCATTGCCATTTTGAGGGTTGTCTTCTTTTGAGGAATTAGGATTCAAGTCATTTGAGTCAAACTTATCTAGAATATATGAGGCATACTCAAAATCCTTATTAGTTTTATTCTTGACTCTCGAAGGAACCTTTATGGCCTTTCTCCTTTAGGGTGAGGATTCACATTTTGGTTTTAAGTTGAATTCCAACATAAATTTTTTTATATTAACCATAACTTTATGACCCATAATAGTGAATATTACATTATCATAAGTCATCTTAAGTTTTCAAGCTCTATGCCAAATTTGATTCAAACATTCTTGACAGATTTAAAGAATTTGGACCCACACTCATCAAATTTGAATATGATAACGGGGTTCAAATAATTAGATCTTGATTTGGAGATATTTTGAAGAAAATTTCTTTGGAACCTCACTAGTCAAATGTTGATATGACTGTAGGTTTAGAGAGATTTGACTAGGACTTAAGAAAATTTGGAACCTTACTTTTCAAATCTTAATATGATAGTAGGTTCAAGAATTTAGGATTTTTTATTGTTGTTTGGTTGATTTGATTTTGAATGGGAACCCTCATTCAACAATTTTGATTATGTTAAATGGGGTTCATTTGTTTATAGGAGAGATTTTGAAATTTTTGGAGAAATTTCTTTTGCTTTTTTGCTTTTGCTTTGGACTTTATTAGAATTTTGTTGAATGTTGGATGAACCTTACTTCACCAAGGTAGTGGTAAGAGGTTCTTAATATTATTTGATTTATCTTTGGGCAATTTATTTAGATGATTTTCTTTGATTAGTTTCCCTTTAACTATTGGGGATCTAATAGGGGTTTTAAGACCTACTTGGAGTGAGGTCGTAAAACCTAAATGATGTTGGCCACCTTCGCTCAAAGATGAAATAAGCATAGCGCAATGGAAGGAATGATAGTCTTGGGCTTATATAAATTATAAGTCCACTATTGATGCATGGAGACAATGATTGGCTACTAAAGATGGAGAGAGGAACATCTCCCTAGCAGAGTTGCCATAAAAATATGTGGTGTTTATTTTTGGATGTGGGGACACCACGTAGATCGTAGGGGGGGGGGGTATTTATTGTAGTGATCGGGTACGATATTGAAGTATGATATATCTCAAAAGATAGAGACATCACACTATAATGGACCTAATTACCTAATAAGGACTCCTAAGACATGATAGTCCTTCAAAAATATTAGAGATTTTTCTCCTAATTTACATGGAAAAATAAAACAAGGTTTATATTAACCCAGGTTCTTAAGTTTCCTATGGTGCAAGCCTCAATAGTTAATTACATCTTAAGGAATGAGGTTCCCTAAGAATACTCTCAATTAAAGCAGATAATTATTATCTCCAAAGATTTCAAAGCTAGACTATCAATAAATTGACTATTTTAGAAAATAAAAAGGGATAGACCAAGTGGAAAGACTTATTTTAGAAATCAAAGGAAAATAAGTAGGAAATGCTTATGATACTAGGAATCCTAGTGAGCATTCTATTATCATATGGTGAGGCTTTATATGTTTGAATGTCAGAGGATTTTTTGCTTGTATTGAAATTTTATTAGATTGCTAATGCTTATAATCCATCAATACAAGGTGGAAATGCCTAAGAGGTGAGGATTTATGCTTGTAGCCTGAAAGAAACTTAGCAACCTCGGATACTGAATTTAGAAGCTTTAACACAAGTTAAAGCTGAGCTAAATCTAAGTGAAAAGGGAACACAATGGTTTATCTTTACAAGAGAGAATAAACTCGTCCAACTCTTCTGGACTTACGACCACCTGGAGTGATAGTCAGCTAACACCTCCTATGATTTAAAATCATGTAGTTCTGTATTATGAAATTGCAAGATGGTTAAACTTTTTATTTAATTGGAAAGAGACTAAAGTCCTAAACCCACTCTCTAAAAGACTAGAGCATGAGTGATATGAGTATATGACTTAATCAAAAAAATGCAAATCTTTACATATTTTATTTCATTTTGACATGTTTATTTGGAAAAAAGGCTTGAGATTTCTTTATGCCTAAATGCATGATGAAATTTGATTGTTGGATAAATCAAAAGAGAGAGGATGAAGCTCCATCATGAGGGGTTCTCTCATGGGTAAAGTGGTCCCTATAATGTTAGAACGGAGAACTCATTTTTAGCAAGAGTGATAGAAGATGCATGCATGATGTGAGACATACAACATACAGCTAAGGGGTTACTAAATCTTTTAATTATCTTGATTATATCCTAAGCTTTATAATGAGGTTGTGAGTTGTTTAAAGTTTTAGTTATGAGTTGTTAGTTGGGTAAAAAATTTGTTTTTATTCTAAGAGCCTACCATATTCAGGCCACACATTTAAACATCAATCATAAATAAACTATGAAAAAGATGCAATCCTAATGTGCAAGCTAAAGATAACATTAATGATTTTATAAACTATCATGAAAGAATAAGAGGCTGGTGCTGCCGGTATCACCGTACACCAGAAAGAGAAAAGATGGGTAGCCGAGCTCTACCCTTATACAACCCAGAATTACAAAATAATATTACAATTGCAATTGAATACATGTTATAGGGGACTTCATTCCTCATTTCTTCTTTCTTCTTCCTTTGATTTGACTTGCTTCAAGGCATCATAGAGCACCCTAGGACTAAACCTTCTAGCCACTCTCTTCATAAGCCCCATAGCACTAATCTTAATTTCTATTACAAAATTACATTTATAAAAAAAATAAATCTAACTACACCTGTAAAATAGAGGTTTGCTAAACATACATATAATCTCAAGCAGTTATATTTCATAATTTGGACTTAGCACCCTACACATGGATAACCAAGCCCACATGTCTTAACTTGGATTATGCTTAGGGTTTAAGCAACCTACAAGTAAAGCATTTATTTTTATTTTTATGCAACCTCTTAAGCATAATTCTCTGCAAAAAATATGATTAGGCTAATAATAGCTAACATCCACACTATGAATCATATATCCTAACATCTAGTATAAAATATTACATCACAAAATAAAATGTACATCACATACACCATCCTAACTTAGGGCTAAAAGTGGTAGCTTAATTATAATGTGTGTGCTAAGGCTTTATGTGGCATGCCTTACTAAGCATTAGAGTTATCATTTTTTAGATTTCAAAAAGTTGAATGTAACCATAAAGGTTGGTTTCAATCCAAATTGTTTAGTTAATTTATGAATTTTAATTTATATTTTGTTTTATTTTATTTGATTTACACTTAGCATCTAAGTGTTTTAAAGAGAGCGAAGAGGGCTTATCCTCTTTCATCCATACTTTAAGCCATTTTCTAAAGCATAATAATTTGATTTAGTTCTCTTTTAGTGAATGGCTTATTAAATATTTTATTAATCATAAGTTTAGGTTAACTCTAAATAATCCTATCCAATATGAAAGGAATCTTAAGATTAATGTAGTTGGATTACTACCACATAGCACATGTTAAGCCATTTCTTCCCATCACTTATTAATATGCATTTGATTTAATTTTTAATATACCTATACATTCAACATATATTTTGGCACACTAAAATTATGGATGAATGCATATATTTGGAATTTATATTTTTGTTGTTTGATTGAATTATTTATACATGTGAATTAAAGCTCTATCCAAATTCTAATACAAAAATACTTAGGAATGAAATCAAATAAGTACATGCCTTTGTAAACTAGGGAAGTGAGGTAATCAAATGACTTCCTTGGGGCTACTTAAAGCCTCGTATTCTCGGGATGTCCAGACTATATACTTATATTCATTCAAATATATGTAAATTTATATATAACCATAAGAAAGAGAGCAATGATTTATATGTAATGTATTTTTAGTGACTTAGATGATTATAAATGCATGTGTTTTTAATAGAAAAGGGGATTTTCATTCTTTGATTAAACACACATACATATGTATAAAAGATGCAAGCAAGTACGTGCCATTGCTAACCAAGGAAGATAATCAAATGACCTCCTTGGGCTACTTAAAGCCTCATATTCCTAGGATGTCTAGACTATATACTTACCATTTTAAATACATATGAATGTATATATAATTATAAAATGAAAACTATGCAAAAGGATTGTATTTTATTGAGTTGAATTATTTATATATATGAATTAAAGCTCTATCCTACCAAAAATATATAGGAATGAAATCAAATGGGTACGTGCCTTTGTTAACTAGGGAAGTGAGATAATCAAATGATCTACTTAGGGATACTTAAAGTCTTGTATTCTCGGGATGTCCAGACTATATACCCATTACCATTCAAACTTATGTAAATCTATATATGAATGAAGGAAAGAAAGCTTCACTTCACATACTTAAGCTATAAGCACATGCAACTCCTACATATTTCTAACTATCATCACTCTAAATATTGTTATATATTCATAAAATTAAAAAAAATACATTTAAATTTAATAGTCATAATAGCCACACATATAATACATTAAGCCAACGCATGCAAGTTTACATAAATAACTTTTATTTTATTTATTTAAACTTGAAAGAGATAAATGCATGAAATGATATGACATACAACATTTAAAGTGATTGGAAAGGAATAGCCAAACATAAACATGTGATTCATTCAACTACACAAATTCTTAAGGACAATCACATCAAATTAAATTACTTAAAGAAAACCAAAGCTTCTTATTAATTTGATTTTGGATTTGGATTGAACTTTAAAGATGATAGATTATCATTTGCTATTTTAATACCATTACCATGTTGATAATCATAATTTGTTTAAGGAAATATAATTAGATATATTTTATGAATTGATTAAGTTGGATCGTTAAGTAAATTATTTAATTATTCTTTCTTATGCTTCTTTAATTTGATTAATCATTTAATCATGAGCCACAAAATAATTGCAATGCTCCTAAAGAACCTAATGCAATTGGTTCATAATTAAAGATTAATTAGGTTAAAGAAATATAATTAAGTACTTTTATGATTTTCTCACACTTATGGGTTAATCATAATTTTCTTAAAGGGTCTTTATGTTATTGAACACAAAAAGAGGAACCCTTAATTTCATTGTTAGTTATCTGAAGTGATTATCATTTTAGCTTTATTTAATTTCATATATATTTGATTGATTAGTTTAAACTAGTTGATTATGATATTTAGGATATGAATTATATTAATTTGCTCATAACTTTTCTTGACTTCAATTGTTTATGTCCTAAGGGATTTGAGTTTATCTATATTTTTATTTTAAAATGTGATTTAAATTAGTTATGAATTCCTCCAAAATTTTTATTTGAATAACTAATCAAATAAAGCTTAGTCAATTATTATTAATAGTTAAATTAATTATAATTAAGGATATGTCACATAACTGAATTTTCTTTTAAGATCAACACATGATAATTAAGGATTAAATTGATTTTTTTTATAATTGACTTTCATAAATGGTGTCCAAACAACTTTTTATATTTGATTATAATATTTATAATATTATTGGTTTAGTTATTTTTTTATACTAAGTTTTACTTAGATTTTATGGTAATTTAATTTGCACACATTTTGTGATTTTTGTTTGATCATATATTTATCTCTTTTTTGTTTGGAATTCTAAAGATTGATTAACTCCTTTTTTTAAATTTGATTGAATTCAATAATAAATAAAATATTAGATTAATCATGATCATTCGATCAAAAATCAAATGAAATGGTTTAAACTGGAGTGGAATCAAATCACTACGCCATTCGACCTAATCAAAACTATTCATTTCAAATACATAAAATAAATAGTCCTACTTTTGTCTCTAAACACTCGCCAAAAGGATTAAAAAGTAAAGTGCATGAGCTTTAAAGGTTGGATCCTAACGACCCTCGCATTCAATGCACCAAATATAAGATCTCTAAGGCTTTCTAAGCGTTTAAGAATTGTACCTTATCAGAGCTAATGTCTGACCAAGAGGTGGCTTTATTTAGAAGAAACGAAACCTATGATATGCTTGTGCCTCCTAGCCAAATACTCCAAAGATTGAGTCACCATTAAGGTTTGTTGAATTTGATCGAACTCCATGTTTGAGAACTTGAGAAGAGATGAGAGTGTTCTTTCCGAACTCCTAAAACACTTGGGACAAAGGAAAGTGAGAACAAGAATGAATTAAAGGCTTTGGTATGGGTTTATCATCATGGAAAGTCAAAGTGGCTACTATTAGGAGCTTGGTTCAACCCATAGGGAAGGGCTGAGAGGAATTAGGCGAGCTTCAGTGAAGCTAAGAACAAGGAGCTGTGAGTGACAGACCATGGGGAATATTGCATGAGCTGTGTTGCTCATATGGTGGTCACGAGAGGACTAAATAGTGAGAGAAGGAGGAACGATTATTACATGTAAATGGGAAGAGGAAAGTTTGAAGTGGCTGCTGATTGGGAGAACTAAATAAAATGGTTGGCTGCTAGTTAGGCCATTCAAACCGAGCTCTGCATGCAAGAGAAAAAGATAACAATGACCTGGCTTGGTTTGTCCAACTTCGGCTAGCAGAAGATGGATGCATGATGCGATATAGGATGTGAGAGCTTTGTGGTGCCATACAAGCTCATTGTTTGCATGCAGATGAGGGTGCTTTAAGAGGTAATAGCTAACAGGGCTAACTAAGGAAGGCTAAGATTCATGAGCTGGGCTGCTTGCTGGCTAGGAGAAGTGGTATGGGATGATTGGCTAAGGTGACGCCTAGCTTAGCATGATAGATTGTAACAGAAGTTACAGTTTCAAAAATTTAATGGCGGGGGATGTTGACCATCATCTCGGGCTTGACATTCAGGATTCTACTGTGAGAGGTGTTCACTGTTGGAGGAAGAGATGATGGTGGAGCTAGTTCTGGGTTTAATAACTTGCCTTGAGAAGGGACTGAGTTTGAACTATGCAAAGGAGGGATTAGGGGCTCCAGCTGCTATTTTTATGAAGGAAGATGAGAGAGAGGTAAAACAGCTTGTATATCGATCTTGAGGTTTTTCTTTAGTAGAAAACTAGAAAGGGAGTCTCGGCCAGTCAAGTGGCTGCTATTTTTGTCCATTTTTTTTAGTAAAGGACAAGAGGCTCTTTCTTTTTTTTGTTTTATCTGAATGTGAGTGAGAGGAAGAGAGAAAGAGAGAGAGAGAGAGAGAGAGAGAGAGAGAGAGAGAGAGAGAGAGAGAGAGAGAGCTCGTTAAGCTTTCATGCAAGAAAAAAGAATGAGAGATTTTGTCCTATATGCCAAAACTTTATCCATGCTTTCTTCTTATCTCACCTATAAATTTCCCTAGCGGTTCCTTTCCTTCTTACTTCTTCAAGTTTGGTCTAGTCCTTCCTCAGGACTCCCCGCTTAAAGTCACACTTAGTCATATAGCATATCTAGCCGATGACAGGCTATCCCATTGATCATTTCTGTCTATGAAGATGTAAGTTTCCTATGATTTGTTCCTAGATTGATCGTTGCACACTGACGGGCACCTTAGGTTGGCTGGTGTTCGCTATACTGACAGCAACTCACCCGGTGGATGACACCACTCATGGACGATGTGGGTCCCTACACTTTTTCCTTGAGTTGGGCACCGTACACCCATAGGCTTTCTCTTTCAGAGATTAGGATAACGCCCCTAGCAGCACATCCCTTGTGTGATAGATTAATTTTACCTAATAGCGATCAATGAAATTTATAGGTGAGATAATAAGATCTTAGAAGTGTGGGAATCATGTTAAGCATTTAATAAAAAACTTATTACAAAATCTCACAAAAATCTAAAGCGACAAGCATCATAATAAAAAATATTAAATAAAGTGTACTCACAACCAAGAAAGAATTTGAATGAATTCAACATGAAATAAAAGCAAGTAAAAATAAATTTGTTTATTAAGATGAATATTCTTGTTTACATACACTCACTCTTGCCTTATTTACATTATTTCTTAGATTACCTAACTACTAGATCCAAGTGCCATCAACGAGTGCTTCTATATTATACATATAATGAAACATGAAGTTGTAACTTGCAAAATAGAGATGACCCACTCAAATCAAACAATGACAAAGTGAGCCCAACTTGGCTTCCATGGACGCCAACTTCTGCAGTGACTTAGCTTTCATACCCTTCAGCCTCCTTCGTGACTTAGACTCATTATTAGCCCATAAACCATTTGCTTTACCAAGTTTGAGCCTTCTTCAAGGAGAGTTACTATCTTATGCAAGGAAATGAACTTGATAGAAGGGATAGATGGCTGAAGCTCCTCTATAGCACCACCTTTTCTCGGAAGGGATGACTCGCCACTTTCACAATAAGTTGATGAAGGAAAGCTCACCATCATCTTTTGAATGTCCACTGAAGTGAAGCTAGTTACACCAATGACTGAAATGGTTAGGTTTAATGAGGCCCTCTTTGGCAACAAATGATTCACTTTTAAAGGGAAACATAGAATCACTAGTCACCAATCGGTGGAATTACTAGGAGATTGGTGGCAGCTAGAATCTTGTCAACTAAAGTCACCCCCTCCATGACAAGAAGTATTGTCATCAGCTACAAGCAAAAGAATTTCTATAATGCATATGGTTAGAGGCATCATCCTTGGAAAATGAAGCCACTATTGAAGTGAAAGAACTTTCTCATATCTTGGATAATGCCCAAATAACTTTGCCTACTATGACATTAATAATTACCTCTAATCTACTGAGAAGCTCCAAAGATGTGACCATAAGAGCTGGTGATTGGACATCTTCTCCCTCCAAGGTATCCCTAGCATTGAATAAACTATTCTATGATAACAAACAAATCATATTAGATTGGATAAGAAACAATAATGCTGTCAAAATAGAAATTCATGTCATGACAAGATAGTCTTTTGCTGCTCTTTACTAAGATGGAGTTTTCGCTAGCCTACTCATCGAGACTTTTCTCCAATGAAAGGAAGTAACACTACCACTTAGAACACTTGCAGAAGAAGCACTCCCAATTGAAACATGCTCCTCTCTTGTAAATCTGTAATAATATCTTTAGTCAGAGTAGTAGTCTCATTCATGAGTCCTTGCCATTATCTTTTGCTAGAGCAGTGGTCTCACTAACAATCAACACCACCGATAACTCACAGTAATTGGAGACACTACTCTAAGCTTAACCACTTTCTTAACTTTCTACTTCATCTTTTGCAAGCCGAACCAAAGTTTGATTGCTACTATATCACTGTGAGATCTTTTGGAGTCCATTATAAATGTTTGCTTTATAAAAAAAGGAACTCAACAATAAAAGTTCATGACAAAGAAAACCAGCTAGGGATCTCAAGTTTCTTTTATAGCCGAGGCATAGAGAAAATTTTTAAAGGATATGTAAAATCAAAGATAATATGATGTAAATATTAAAAGAACTCATGGTCAATATTTTTTTATTAAATGCTAATAGTTAATATATACTTTTATTCTTTTATTATTTTTACGAGTCACTTCTACAAGGAGCAAAATAATTGTGGAGCTAAATGTACATCATAAAGTGCACATGAGTCCAACGAGTATGGCGAATGATTGACATAGAAGCATTTTATAGTGAGAAGCAGAATTTAGACAAGTAATTCACTCACCCATAAAGACTCACTCTGAGAAGGTAAGGATGCCAAAAGATCATCCTTGTTGGGTGACCAACAACATCAAGTAACTCGTCTCACATATGAAGATTTATTGGAGACTACGTGTTGACTCCATGAGCTGCATTGCTTATGTAATTAATTTTGATGATAATAAACATATGATTTGATGGAATTGATGCTTTAGTTTAAGTGTTTTGGGAAGCTCACCAGACTCGATATGCTCAGTCAAATTTGAAATGTCAAGATCAGCCTAAACAAAGGTAGTTTGTGAATTTTCCTAGGTTATGAAATAAAGACAAATAAGAGCTCAATAATATAAAAATAATTTTAAAATATTTTCATATCATTTATTTTGTCATATTTTTTGCAATAACTTTTAATAATTCTTAGTATTATCTTTTTTGGATAATTTGTATACTTACACGAGATTAAGTCTTATCCATTATTTTATAAACTGAGTTGAATTTATTTCACACTTCATTAAGTTATTTACATTCTTGGTCTAATTACTTATAGCATGAGAATTAAATTATTCTTTTATTATCAAATCTATGTTTTTTATCTTTCCTATTCTTTATTTTTTCATTTCTAGAAATAATTTCTTCTTATTTTTATTTTGGTTGAATTTTTCATTGATCTTGGCATGAGGAATTTTATGGGAATTATTCAAAATTTTGTCATATTTTTTCCCTTAGTTATTGAATTTTTAAATTCATAGTTTCTTGAATTTTGCATTAAAGTAATTTTGAAATTCAAATCATAATTTGTCATGATATGTTTCCAAATATATTTTGTTTGCTTATGGAATGTTGTGGCCGACCCCTAATGTATTTTAATTTATTATATTTAAATTCATTTGAATTAATTTAGGTTGATTCAAATTCAAATTTGATTATATTTTAAATTAATTATATTTTTCAAAATTGATTTTTTTATCTTTAACTTTGATTAATTTAAATTATGTAAATGATTTAAAATTCTTCTTAATTTAGTTTCCCATGATTTACATGTGATTTATTACATTAATTGGAGTTGATCCATTTTTGGAATGTTGTGGCTGAAAATCCCTTATTATATTTTACTTGATTTATTTTATTGGATTTTAATTTTGAGTCTTGCCATCTTCATTACACTCAACTTAGTTAAATTGATATCTCATGATTGAATCCCTTTTTGGAATATTTTTGGCCATCCCAGGCTTTTGAAAAATTCAAACTATAATTTATTTTGAGTTATTTTGAAATCTTTCCTTGCTTGATTATTTCTCTTAATGAATTTGGTTCATTTATGTTAATTGCATAAATCTCTTTCCCTCCAATCTTGCTTGATTGGCCACTTCATTTTTATTTTGATTTAGATTCAATTTTTTGTGATGTTCTTTATTATTTGAAATCAAATATTTTCTTAATCTAATTTCTCTCTTTTACTATACTTGGTCAAATCGACATGGAGTTATTTTTCATGAGATTGCTTAATTAATCTTAGTGATCTCTCCCTCTCTTGTCTCCTTTGCTTGGCCAACAACTATGCATTCAAATTTGAATTTATTCAAATTAATTCCATGCTTAATTGTTCAAATTCAAACACCTTCCTTATGTATTTTCTCTCTTGCTTTTTCCCTCTTTTACTCTCATGCTTTGGCCAAAATTACAATCCGTAGAGTTTATTCAAAGAGGTGTGGTCCAAGCTTTATTTTCTTTGCTTCTCTACAACTAGGCCTAACCATTGCAAGTTGTTTTCTTGGAGTATCTCTTGGAATCAAAGTGCAAAACCCCTCTTATCTTGATTGCTTCCACCTTGGTCAAGACTTTGCTTGAAGATTGCTTGAAGTTTAAGTTCTTAAGATCATCTCCTCTCTTCTCAACTTCAACTACATCCAAGTGGAGATCAACTTCAAGTTTTTTAATCCCTTTTCAAGGCTTGGAAAATTCAAATCAAGTCATTGATTTCGTTGCCCATACATATAAGGACTTGAGTAAAAGTATTTATTTCATTTCAATCTTTTGAATCATTGGTTTTATTGGTTTGATTTGGATGAAAAGATTTATGTGATTTATAGTTAAAGTTTCTCTCTACTATCTTTTTATTCTCCTTCAAGTGATTTAAAAGGTTTCTTTTTGGTTTGAAATCATCTCTTTAAGTCTTTTACAAACTATTGGTTTTCTTATTTGTCATATCCAAGAGCATTGCCACTTTCTTTGTGCAAGTGTTCTAAAAGTTATTCTTCATTCTTGCATTTTATGTTTAGAATATTTTCAAGTTTATATCATTACTTTTAAATTTCATAAAACATATAATATAAGTTTGAGCTCTCTTTTCTTGTTTATCTTAATATTGTTTAGAGTGTTTGAGTGCAAAATTATTTTTAAATTTGAGAGTTAGATATTCATATTATATGTTTTTTTCTTGTTCTCTTGAACATATTTTTTGGGGTTGTTCTTGCACTGTGTAGGAAAATATGGAGTTGGAGTTGTAATCTCATTTTGATAAGTAAATTCCTTGTCAAGGTGACTAGACATGACATAAGCTAATTTTTATGTTTAATCGAACCACTTATGAATCTCTATGTTTTCTATCTTTTTTTGTACTTTATTTTTCTTGTTTGTTTGGTTGCTTGCTTTACCCTTTCATTAAAAATTATTTTACTCTCTTTTATAATTAAGTTTTCTATAAAAACTTTATAATTAAATTTTAACCTATAACATTTTTTAAAATATTCAATTCACCCCCCACTTGGGTGTCATAGTCTCTTAACACTACTTAGTTAAGCACTCACATCAGACAACTCACGCTACAATCATTAGCAACTAGGCTCGAGAACTTGTCACTCAGCAAACATCACTTGCCCACTCTTTAGAGCATTGATGAGTACATTATATAATCGAACTAGCTTATGCATATTTTTCTTATATGTACTTTTTATGTACTCATCATTCAATCCTACGAAAATGAGAATATTTGATGAGGCAAGGGACTTTTAGGCCTTCTTTTTTTTCCAGCATTTCCCCACTTGTACTTGCATTTTCAAAAATAATGTATTTTCTTATACTTGCCTGCACATTTTTGTTGCTTTATATTTATCCCACTTGTACTAGCCTAGCTTCCAACGTGCCTAATGAAAGGTCCTTCATTGTTCTATGGATAAATTTGGATTCAATAATCACAATGAACAACTAAAAAATATATTGTATTAGCATTCCCTGCAGTTCCTAGATATTTTTTTGAGGATTAAACGAAAATAGTCCCCCAATTTGGCAAAGTGAAACATGTTTTGTGAACAAAATAGTTTTGTAAGTCCCACCAATGTTGCTTTGGTCTTGTAGTTTTCAACTTTACCTTGCAATTGTTGACTTATTTAAATTTAAAAAACTTTTTTAGCACACAATTCTTCTATATTTTTATATCTAACACCTAAATTTTCATATTTACTTAAATAACACCTAAATCTTTATTAGTACATCCAAAATAACATAATAATTATATTTTTAAAGTGAAATGCACCCTTTTTGTATAGGTAATCAAACTTTAAGTGTTCGATATATAAATGCATAAGAATTATGTGCTATGTATTTAAAATTTTCTTTTTTTAATGGCTGCATGACATAAATCTTATTCTTCTTAATTACTGCCATTAGATTAATTACGATTAAACTTGCCAAGTTAGATGAACAATCAATCAAATTAAATTGACTATAATTGGACTTTGTTCCTAGGTGACGAGGGAAGCCTATATTTATTTATGTTAAGGTATATAATTTATTAAAAACTTGCTTTGGTCCTAATAAACTATTTATAAATCACTACTAAAATTTAGTAGCTTAGGCAGCATTTCCTTTTAGCAATTTAAAAACCACTGCTAAAGGTTGCTTTTGATAACGGTTTAAACCAGTTTAAAGATATTTATAATGTAGTGGTTCAAAACGCTGTTAATTTGTCGCTTATGCAGTAGTTTTAAACCTGTGATATGTCTTCCTGTTATTTAACCAAACTGGCCAGTCGATCCTTATTTCATTTTGAGTTCCCTGCGTATGCCCTAACACGTGATGCTGCAAATTCATGACAAAGGCTAGCTCCACGTCAATCTCAACCTACATAGACGACCTTGTCGATGTCCACCCAATTCACAGTAAAGGCTTACCGACCAGTTGTGGTAAACTCCAACCTCCACCGCCAAGCATCCATTACAGTCAATTCCTTATTTAGCTATATGAAAATCTCACACTAAAACTTTTATTTGTAATTTTTTTATTTCTTTTTATATCTACATTCTATTTGAACTTAGAAGCTAATTCGTGCCCTAGATTTTCATGTTTTTTTTGATAAATATTTGTTTGTTTTTTGATATACAATTTTTTTCTATGGAGATAATTTTCTTTAATATATGCCTAGTTTTTACACATGTTAGAGTTTATTTTTCATGGGAAAACTTTAAGAAAAAATATTTTTGTTGATATGATTTTCTCTTAAGTGTTCATGCATGTAAGTTGACTTATAATGTAGGCAAATGTGGATATTTTTTTGAGGTTAAGAAAACCCTTATAATAAAATGGATTTGATTTAAGTTTCAACTTACATAAACCATTCATTTAGACTTTTTATAAAGACTTCTAGACAATTGCAAAATTTAACTTTTTAGTATAAAACTAATATTTGATTTAATAATACTATGTTATAATTCAATGAAGTAAAAAAAAGTATAGTAAAATAAAGAGAGACAACAAGCACACAATTTTTATGTGGTTTGATCTAACCCCCAAAATGACCTACGTCTACACCTAGCCACCCCGATTAGGAATCCACTAAACATAAATAGCTTACAAACCTTAATCTCCTATAATGGGGTGGGTACAACCCCTACAATAACATGTTCTCTTCTACAAGGGGTACAAAAAAATTTTAAAGTATGAAAGGAAAAATACAAAATAATAAATTTTGATAAAATATTTTTTTCACAAATAAGCCAATCTATTTAATTCATAAAGTGATCTCGCAATCTATAAATGATCAATTTACAACTTACAAATTTGACAAGATAGAATACTCACTTAATTTTGATTAAAATGATAAAAATAAATATCTTAAAATAATCTTACTAAGATATTTATGTTAATACAATTTATAGACTAATGTGAAAAATGAATTTTCAGTAAATTAACAATAGTTTACTGCATAATAAAATAAATTTCAGCAAATAATAATTTTAATTTTAAGAGGAATTATAACCAGTATGTATATAATAAAGTAAGAATGATTAACTCTCTATTAAAAATATTTTTTCTAAATTATTAAACAATAAAAATAATAAGATTTACTAATTTTTTTGTAAGATAAAAGATTATTTATTCAAAAGATATTAGTTGAAATAAAATGACAAATGCTAAATAAAATAAATTGACTTTTTATAAATTATGTTTTGACAAAGAAACTTGATATATAGTAGATCTAGCATATACCATAAAATTTCAGCACATAATTTATTTTATTTTAATAAAAATGATACTTTGAATTAATGCAAATGATCACAAAATCTTAAATTAAATTAGTATAGGATAGATCTAAGTAAACTAGATAATCTTTTAATTAAAAATAGAGATTTAATAAATATGAAAATATTTTCAACATAATAAATTAAATTAAATGCTTAAAATCCGCTTCTAAAATATATGTAAGGATAAATGATCTTTCAAATAAGACTAATGAAGGATATTTTAAGAAATTAAAAGATATTTGTAAGAAGATAAAAATTTTAGCAAGATGAAATAAATTCTACATATTATTACAAGAGTTTTTCAAAAAAAAAAAAAAGATTGAAGAAATTTTGATGCGAAAAACTTAAACTTTGATATCCAAAGACTAATCCACCAAAAAGTAAAAGACTTAAAAGAACAAATAGATGATGAAAATAGTATGAACAACTAAAAGAGATTAAGATCAATAAAATAAGCTTAAGTAATTTGAGAAAGTTGCTTAGTTGAAGATGTTGAAGCATCAGAACCAAGGATTTGATCTTGCAATATTGGAGAACATTTTGAAGGGAAATCTAATAAGTTTTCTCTTAGATTTATTGGAGAGTTTTTGAATTTGAAAGTGCAGCCTATTCATGAAGAGAATGAAAGCTATTTATAAGCAAGAAGATCATTTTGAACTATTTTAAGGAAATATATTACTCTAACATTATTTTATCATATAAATTATAATATTCAATATAAAATAATTTAGATTAAATATATATCAGGTTCAAACATCTAGAAAATGGTTAGTCACATGGACAAGTCAAAAACAACCAAAGATGACTCTTAATATACTCAAAACAGGTAACATGCAATCAATATTAAAATAAGCTAATGTTTGACAAATCATAATAAACTCAATTTTAAATAAACGTGGGTCATGTAACCTATTAAATTGAAGAAAAATCCAAGAAATCTGTTGGAGATGAAATCTGATTGAAATTTAGTGATTATAAAATGATGAATATTGGAATACTAATTTTCATGTATTATTAGTAATGTTGAAATATGACATTTAAAAATTATGATATAATTTATATATGATCATACATATGTTAGTTATCATAAAATTTTTATGTTAAATTAAATATTTTAGTTATATTAAATATATAAATTAGTTACACTTAATAATCATAATTAATTATTAATTATTATTTTGACAATTTAAATGCTATATATGGAGCATATAAATTTGTCTAAAATTATGAACTTGAATGGAAACTAGATAAAGATGATTTATTTATATAAATTAAGCTCATTATGAAATATTAAAATAAATTAAAATGATATGTTAAATTGTGAGCAAATCAATTCATTCCAATAAACTCATGGATCTCTAAGATAATTCTAAATGCACTTTAGTTGAAATTTTGTTTATTGAGTGCTAAGCTCTCCATCTTGATCTATGTTTCATTCTATCATAATTGAAATTGCATCTAAGAGATGTTATGAGGTGTATTGGTTATGTAATTAACAATCTTATGCATCTTCAAAATCAATATATCTGAAACATTTAACGCAAATATTAGAGCATCCAAGCATATGTTTATTATTATCAAAATTAATAAGATTAGACATGAGGCTTATAGATACAACATGGTTTTGATTTAGTTTGAATTTTTTATAAGAATTCCTTAAAAAGTCCAACTTGAGGTTCTTATTTCGTTGAGAAGGATTTGATAGTTTTAACTAATTTAGCTTATTAAGACTTTCAACTTAGTTTAACTTAGCTTTTTTATATTACATTAGTTTAGTTTTTTTACTTAGTCTAATATATGTTAATATAGGATAGGCTTCAATTGACTTTGGTTATCTTTGCTTGATTTAACTTTATTTATTTATCTAAGGTTATTGAAATTGAGGTTAAGTTAACTTAATTTGACTTAGCTTCTTAACATTTGCATAACTTGGTATTGCATAGCTTGACTCATCTAATCTAGCTATGATTTTACTAGCTTTTGGTAATTTGACTTAGAATGATTTAACATGGATTTGGCTTTGATTGACATAGTTTGTTGGCTTACCATAGCATGGTATTAGTTAGAATGACATCATTTTATTTAGCTTAGCTTAGCATAACATAATTTCTTAGGTAGTCTAAGAAAGCTTATAAAAGCTTAACATTTTTAGGCTAACCTTAATTAATTAGTGGTTAAAGTTCTAAGGTGATCTAAGGCATAATTTGGAGATTGAGCTATTAATAGGACTAGTTGTCTAATAAGTCACTTAAAATGCATTCTTTTATTTATGTTTATAAGGCGAGTAAACAAGGCTAAGCTAGCTTATGTGTTATAGGCTTTGATTGGGTTGACATAATCAACATTAAATATAATGATTGAAGAATCATGAGATTTAGGTGCTTATCTTATGTTTTCTTAGTTAAAATGACTTTTGAGATCTTCTTAAAACTACTTAATTATAGATAGATGAAAAAGACAATCTTCTTATCTTTCATCATAAATCCTTTTAAATTGTCCTTTTAAGAAGAGATATAGTCTACTCATATCTTGATCATCATAACTTTTTCCTGCCAATCATCAAATAATAAGTAATTCAAAAATAGGCTTCATTTTGATTTCCCAATAGTTGTTGTTGTTGATGCTGAATGTTGGTACTTCAAAGAACACTATACAATTATTTTCCTAATAAACTATTTATAAATTCAATTTATGATGTTCATGTTCTTATAAGCTGTGCATGGTTTCATGGAAGAATCATAAAAAATATGAATTAACTAATGAAGAACGATACAACCTTGGATGAACTCATATCTGCAAGAATGGTACACCCAAAAGAAAGGGGAGGGGTAGTGAGCGGAGGGTTAAAGATAAAAGTTAAATCAAACCTTTCAAGATTATTGAGTGAGAAAAATTAAAATCTAACACAAAAGATAAGAATAATAGAAAATAAAAGATAGTAAATAAAGAAGGGTACATAATGATTTACAATGGTTCGACCTAATGAACCTATGTCTACTCTCCAAACCTCCTTCAAAAAAAAAAAAAAAAAAACAAAAAAAAAAAAAAAACAAAATCCACCATCCCTCTTTTAACACAAGAAGCCAATGCGGTGATACCTCTCTCTTTGACAAGTAATGGAGAAACTATGTACTACTCTCCTTCTCTTTCAAGGCAAGAAGGAAGCCACTCTCTTTATGTGGTACAAAAGCATCTCTCAACAACACATCTCAAACTAGTTCTACCTATAAGAATAAACTCTCAAGTTAAAGGTCAACTTACGATGGCAATGTTGATGAAAAGAACAATCAAAATAAAGTGCAACATCACCAAAAATAATTCTCCCAAAGGGTATTAAGTGAAAAGAGGAGGAAATTCTCCACACTTTTCTCTATGAGAACACCCTTCCCTAAGTCTCCCTCAAGTTTGCTCACATTCAAGTTGACAAGTTAGGCTCCCCAAAAGGGGTATTTATAAAGAGGATGTTGAATAAAATAAATAAATAAATAAATAATTTTTTTTTTAAATCATCCCAATCATACTGTATGATTAACCATAATAAGGTATGATAGATACAATTTTTTTATGTCTCAATAATTATTATAATTGTACTATCTACTAGGAGCATGATTAGTAAAATTTTAAATTTAGCTTTCTATTTGTTTATCTTGTATGATCACATCAAACAGTACAAATTTTATAAGAAAAAAATATTTCATCAAATTTCATAAAATTTGGACTTAAATCAAGTAATTACTAAATTGATTCATATTATATGATTAGTTTAGATTTGATAAATTATAATTAATTGACCTAATCATGGCGGTTGTAATTAATTAATAAAATTTAAAATTATATAGTATGATTAGCGACTGTATAGAATGATTAGTTCAACTTTGAAAATTATAGAGTTAAACAAATGAATAATGATGGCTAAAACTAATTAAAAAAATTGATAATTGTATTGTACAATTATAATCATACAATATGATTCTTCAAGAAAGATTTAATTTTTAAAGATAATTTTTTTATTTCATTTTCTTAGGGGTGTGTGTGCTTGGTTGTTTTTCATCATTCACATGCAAAATACATGTAAATTATATAATATATATATATATATATAAGTACCAAAATGATTCAATTTTAGGCTTGAGTTGTGTCTTCTAGCATCAAACCATTCTTTATTGAATCTTCTTAGGCTCGTACTTGATCTAGCTCTTGATTAAACTTTTATTACTTGCATTTTCTTAGACAACCTTTATTAAGCTACTCATTTATAGTATCTACATTGATAACAAACCATAGCCTTCACACATAACTGATTAGTAAAAATAAATGGACCATCAAGAATGTTTGTGATCATCAAACTTAAGAATCCATATAAAGGCTCTGACATTAACAATATCCTCTCTAATTGTTATGATAATAATATATGAGTACTTATATTGTTAATCATGCATTTCATTATGAATGTTTGAAATTGGATACACTAAATTCTTCCAAAATCATACAAGATTTCATGTATTTAATTCCAACATTTATAGTAAAGTACTTGTTGAAGTTGTGAATAGTTATCATAATAATTAAATTGAATATAAATAAATCATTTAAGTGGTGATGTTTATGATTATTGAAGAAATTAAATCAATAAAGGAGTCATACTAAAATCATAAAATGATTAAATTACTTAAATGTCTGAAATTTAAAATTGCAAAGGATTTTGTATCCTTCCTTATTGTGAATGAGGAAGTCAAGTGAAAGGTAGTTATTTTAAAATTTTTTTATTGTCATTTACATAGGAGCCACTTGAAATTTTTTTATTTTATATTTCACAGCTTTTAATTTAATTTTTATTTTATTTACATTTTAATTTAAAATAAAATATATTTGATGATGATAATTCTTTTTTAAAATAATTAAAAAATCCAAAATTATTTTAACTTTTGAGTGTTTTAAAAAAATATTAATTATTTAAAATATAAGGGTTTATTTGAGATCAATTTTATTTCTATTTTTATTTTTTTTTTAAATTCATTTGTTTAGTGTTCGGTCAAGTGTTTTAATTTTTTCCTTTTTAATAAAAAATCAATTTCAAAAACACTTAAAAAAATTATTACTATCAAATATATATTATTTCAATCAAAACATTAAATAATAATAAAAAAATGTAGGTCTCAAATGACCACTAAATAAATAGTTTTTTAAAAATTACGTAAAAATAAAAAATAAAAAAAATAAAATCAAAAAAAAACAAGCCATTAATTTTTTTAGAGGTTGCTTAGAGAAAAACTTATTTTGTTCATATATTTTATCTCTTATGGCCATATAAATTGACTTATCAAGTTGCTTGTAATTTTATATAAGATTATGATAACTTTTCTTCATACAAGTAGCTAATACCCATGTGTAGTAGTGGTATAAAACAATAATTAGATGAAGTTAGCTATTGACGTATGGAAAAAGCCCTAACAAAAGTTAAAGTGACTGAAAGTTAAAAAATAGTTTAAAAGTAAACTAGATAAATGTTAGTTTAAATTTAAATACATTGTCATATGTCATATGAAGTAGCCATTAAATAATAGTTAATTATAAAATTGCTATAACTCAATTTAAGATTCAATAGTATTAAATTTGAATTGAAATTGAAAAGTAGTTAATGACATGATGATGAGATGGTTAAGCATTTAATATAATAGTTTCAACTTTCAAATCCAAAATTGTATCTTGTGTTTTATTTTTAAATATGTTTGATTTTAAAATCAAAATTATGTATTATAGCCATAGTCACAAATTGAATCAACATCCTCAACTCACATTTATGTAAATTTAACATATATAAAGATATAATGAAAACAAAGTTCGCATAATTGTATTTGATATGACACTGAAATTAGTCGAGATCAAGCACTTAAAATATCATTGGAAACTTTGGGATATCAGTTAAATCTAAATAGCTCTTAAACTTGGAGTGTTTATAGTCAAATCGAGTGTTTTGACGAGCCGGATTTAACAAGCTCAAGATCTCATAATTGACTTCATTCGCATTCAAATACTTAAAATACATTGAATGATCAAAGGAATCATTTCAGCCGTCCTGGAGGGAGTGGTTTGATTTTGCATGTATTTAGAGATGCCACTCTTCCAATCTATAAATAGCCTCATTCCTCTATGGGGGAGCCCGAAGGGGAGAGGAGAGCTCTAAAGCTTGAAAATCCTCCAAGCAATCGTGCCACCACTCACGGTTGTCAACAACCACCACGTCGGCCTTCGATCCTTACGTTGTCAATCTCCGTCGGTCACCATCATGACGACCTTCATCGTCGATCGATTCCCATTCATCATCATCTCACACTTAGCAATCGTTACAACGAGCGTGACTATATGGTTTGCTATCGGATTCAGGATTCTCATTGGCGCCATGTACAATTTTGTAATCCCATTGAGAAATTTTGTACTCACAAACAAATACATAGTGGAAGATTTTTTATTGGGCTGGCCTTGTGGTTTTCCTCTTTTGAGATTTTTCACATAAAATTCTAGAGTTTTATCATTAATTCTTCAAACATCTGTGTCTTTGGACTCGGAAGCTAAAGTAAACTTTTACTCTACCATAACTGGTTTTCTAGCACGCAACAATTTGACGCCATCTGTGGGAAAATGATTCCCATCATTTCATCTTGTATGACAACCAAGTTTCCCAACAAGATTAAAACCACCATCGAGGTGGAGCATTTCAAGCTTTTAAGGAGCGCAAGCGAAGAATGAAGATTCATCAAACTTCGTTCCTTCAGATTTTGTCGGAAACTGGGGGGCAACTCTTAATCTCAGAAGATCACCCATGTTAATATGTTAAGCATCTAATTGATTACCATCCCAAGAAACAAGTCAAAGTTGGAGGATATTTCAACATTGAGAAGAGATATAGCTTTGCAAATTATGATTTTCCAATCATACTCATGGAAAAACAAGACAAAGGTTAAGAAGTAACTTTGGCTACAACCATGAACGGATGTTTTGATTCGACCTCTTCCATACAGGTTAACGTCATTGAGTAACACTCTGACAAACAACCTTGGATAGGTCAAAAATCCTCAGCGGATTCAATTCGATCTCTTCCATACAGGTTAACGTCATCGAGCAAAGACTCTGACAAACAACCGGATAGATCGAACCGCTACCAGTTAACGCGTCATCGAGCAATGACTCGACAAACAACCTTAGATGGTCAAAACTCACTACTCCACAGTAAGTCAAATAACACTTTAGCTAATACCTCGGATAAGCCAAAAGGTACTTGGTGGACTTCCCATGACCTCTTCCATACAGGTTAACGTCATTGAGTAACACTCTGACAGACAACCTCCGATAGGTCAAAATCCTTAATTCAATTGACCTCTTCCATACGAGTTAACGTCGCCGGGTAACACTCTAACCTTGGATAAATCAAAATCCGCATTCAATTCAACCTCTTCCATATGGTTAACGTCATGGTAACACTCGAAAAACAACCTCGGATAGGTCAAAATCCTCGCGATTCAATTTGAACTCTTCCATACAGGTTAACGTCATCAGGTAACACAAATAACCGGATGGGTCAAAATTTCGGTAATTGTTGACCTCTTACGTGCGGGTTAATGTCATCAAGTAACACTTTGACAAACAACCTCAAATGGGTCAAAAATTCTCAGCGGATTTGATTTTACCCCTCACATGCAAGTTAACGGCATCAAGTAACATCATGGAGAATAATACTTTGAAATTATCTATCAGACTTTTTGAGTTGCTCGAATGATGGTTCCTAATTAACACTTCCCCTCCATATTGACAGTTATCAACTGTTGAACCATCCATTGAAGCTTCAAGAAATCCAATTTTCTACAATAAGAAGTAGGAATTATGTGTGCCGGTCATTAAATTACCGGTCATCATCGTCGTCATCTCGCCTATCGGCCGCCGTCGCCACCGTCATTACTGGCGATTCGCTGCCGACCACCTCGTCGGTAGTCAACCACCAACGCCGGTCGCCGTACTGGCGTCATTATCGCCCATTGACCACCTCGTCGGTACCGCCACCATGGCCGTCGCCGTCAGTAGCCATCGTCGGTCATTATCGACGGTCATCACCGTCAACCATCGTCGGTCATCCGTACCTCGGCGCCCGGTCACCATCGTATTACCGGTCGCTATTGCCATTGTCGACCACCCCATCGGTATCGACCACCGACGCGTCCCACCATCGCTACCAGCGATCGCTTGCGACCACCCCGTCGGTAGCTCCACCATCGGTCACCCCACCGTACCATGAGGTCACCACCCACCGTACCCGTCGGTCTTATTGCCGATCATTGCCGGACATCTCGCGTCCGCCACCGACTATCGTTCGGTCCGCCGCTGACACAGTCACCGCTGCCGGCCCCACCATCTATTCGCCGACCACCCCGTCGGCCATCAACCATCGTGCCGGTCGTCATCGACAATATCAGCCCAGGTTGTAGGACATTGCGTCCGCCGTGGCGGTTATCGTCCCGATGATCGCTTGAACTTCGGTGGTCGAGGGCGATTGGCGCCTCTTCGAGGGAGCCTGCCATATGTACCACGGGCCTTGATCGCCACCGAGCCCAGTCGGTCCAATGAGGCTAGTTGACACTTCTTTCGAGGGAAAATTGGAGCCACGCCGTATGTACCGCGGGCCTTGATCGCCTCCAAACCCGGTCGGTCCAACGAGATCGGTTGATGCCTCTTTCGAGGGAAAACCCGCGGCGTATATGCAGGTGGGCCTTGATCGCCTCAAACGTCGGTCAGGCGAGGCGGTTGATGCCTCTTTCGAAAAAAGCCACGATGTATGCTGGCCTTGATAAACGGTCGGTCTAACAAGGACAGTTGACACCTCTTTCGAGGGAAAATTGAAGCCTCGCCGTATGAACTATGGGCCTTGATTGGCTCTGAACCCGGTCGGTCCGACAAGGATAGTTGACGCCTCTTTCGAGAGAAAATCGGAGCTTTGCCGTATGAACTACGGGCCTTGATCGCCAGTCCGATTCGATTCGACAAGGCGGTTGATGCCTCTTTCGAGGAAAACCGGCCTGCCAATGAACTACGACCGATGGCCTCAGAATTACCTTCTCTCAAGAAAGAAACACTAGAGCATATGAGGTGTGCCTTCTCCGCAGCCTGGGGATTTTATAGACCCTATAGGCAAAAGATAAAATTATCAAAATTGCCAAAACCTCAAAAGGCATTTACGCCGTGCTCTTACGCCCACGTACCATCGCTGCACCATGAGACCCGCTGGACACAACCCGCGACCATACAACCCAGACCACCATCCATCCCGCTGCGCCGCCATCCAGCGGTCGACCGCCACGGGCACGCTCTCGTCGGTGCCTAGATGGGTCCATTACCCTAAATTTTGCGATATTTGCACACACATCCGCACCGCACTCCATGATCATAATCTTATGCTCGAAGATCTGTTCTCTCAAAATGTATGGTTAATGGACCCACAAATTTTATTGAAGAATTTGTTACTTTCAAGTATTTGACATATATATTTTTGGATGATTGAGATAATGTTATCCAAAAATAGGGGGCAACTGATATGACACTGAAAATTCTATTAGTCGAAACACGAATCTTGATGTCAAAAGTAAATTGATCCTCAGTTGAAATTAGTCTAGATCAAGCACTTAAAATATCATTGGAAACTTTGGGATATCAGTTAAATATCTAAATAGCTCTTAAATATGGAGTGTTTATAGTCAAATTGAGCTTTTTGATGATCCAAATCTAACAAGCCCAAGATCTCATAATTTGGACTTCATTCGAGCATTCAAATACTTAAAATACATCAAATGATCAAAAGAATCATTTCGAGCCATCCGATGGAGGGGAGTGGTTCAGATTTTGCATGTATTTATAGAGATGCGACTCCTCCAATCTATAAATAGCCTCTCATTTCTCATATGAGGGGAGCCCAAGCAGGGGAGAGGAGAGAGCTCTAAAGCTTGAAAATCCTTCGCACACCGACACCACTGACGGAGTCAACCACCGCCGCCACCCATCGCCGTCACCGTCGCCATCGATCCTTGCCGTCAATCGCCGATCACCATCTTGATGACCTTCATCGTCCGTTGATCCCCGCCGTTCATCATCATCACTACCAAGAACGTTACAACTTGAACATGACTAAATGGTTTTCGAGATTCTCATTGTCAGCCCTTCTCATGTATAATTTTGTAATCCCGTTATCAGGAAATTTTGTACTCTGAAATAAATACATAGTGGAAGATTCTTAATGGGCTAAGCCCCGTGGTTTTTCCCTTCTTTTCAAGGTTTTTTCACGTAAAAATTTTTGGAGTTTTCTTATTCACTCTTTAAATACCTATGTGTCTTTGGATTTCATAAAGGAATTTTCACTCTACCACAACTGGTTGTCTAACACGCAATAATATTGTTTCAAACAAAGCCTATTTATTGATATTTGAGGTGTGGGAAAAATATATTAACAAGATGATAGAGTCTCTAAATGATATATTTTATAAGAAGGGATGAGAGGAGGATCCAAGTGAGGCTTCCATTTCTTATCTAAACTCATAATAAACATTCATTCATATATATGTGATCAAATTAATCATAAAAATCAAGAAAATATAAGTTTCCTATTCTATAAGAGAGATAAGGTTCTCTTTTAATTACACTTGAAGACACCTTTATTAAACTCTTGAAATATGAAAACATACTATTATTTGATTTTATTCTTTTGAGTTTTTCAAGGAGGAATTATGGTTAAATAATTATAATTATAATATGACATTTTATATACTAAATATGAAGTTATAAGGTAGAGGGTGAATTACTATAACCAATGCAGATGATGGCCTAATGTATAAAAAGCCTACATGATCACTGACCCACTAAAGACTTAATCATGAATACGATGGGCTCAAGGGGTAATTGAGTAAGGGAAAGAGATCATGGTAGAGGGAGAAAAAAAGCTTAGTCTAGATTTCATGGATCCATAATCCTGTGTTATCAAGCTCAAGGTCATTAACTCAACCCAATTGTGACATGCTCTATCAACAACCATGAATTGCTTCATCCAAAGTTGGAATTATGATCTCGATTGGTTAACTAAGGCCAACCTATTAAGTTATGTTTAGTTAAAATAATAGTGTTCTAGGAGAATATGAGGTTACGAATTGTTGACATTTTAGATGTCAACAAAAGTCACTCAACATTTATGATATAGTGATATATGCCATAAATGTTAGAAATAGTCTTTATTTTAAAGTTTTTGAGTTTTGATGGCTGGACTCGATTGGCCAACAGGTTCATAAATAAGAACCCTCTAGTTGTAAGATGTTAAGGAGTATGTTTATACTTGGAATGGTACAATGGATTCATATATGAAAATCTACGAGTGACTAGTAGACAACTTAGTTGAAAGATTGTGTATAATAAACTAAGTGTTCCTGTGGTTGTTCGTCCAATGACCAATGCTCCAAATCTTAACTTATAAGGGCCAAGATTTAATCCTATGTAGGATGATCTCTAATAGGTGGGCATTGATCACCGAATCCATTAAATAGTGTCTAGAAAACCTTTTGATTACTATGTTAAATTAGAGGATTGATTTTTTTTGCTTCACTCTTGCTTGTTGGCAACAAACGAGAAAAGGGTAGTTCAACTTGAAAGGTTTTCCTGTAGAAAAAGTTATACTTAAAATTGTTTAAGGTCTATTTGGGATAGTTGTAGCTATATAAAAATATAATTTTGAAATTGTTGTATAGAAGGTTGTTATATGAAAATAGCTATTATTAAAGCTTCAATGCTATTTTAAAAATACATATGAACTTGTTAGTTATAAACAATATTTTAATTTTTAGACAACTATTCTTTTTTGTATTTACATAAATAAATAATTTACTTTAAAATGTCAAATGAATTTCTTCTTATGTTAGATTTACTAAAATTTTGGAGAAAGGCATCAAACATAATGACACAACAAAATCTCAAATAATCATATGTAGTAAGATGTCCATGTCTTACATCAAGTGTTTATGCATCATACTACATTGAACAACATGGACATTCAAATTATAATTGCAAAATGCAAAGCCAACATAATATTAAGTTTGGTCTCCAAACGATCAAATCTTTCAAAAACCTTTCTCTTTAATAATTCTCTCCTCATATGCTCACTGTCCAAAGTTGCCTCCTCATATTCATGAGCTAATCTAAAAAAGTTGTAGTCATTCTATGTTTGATTTTAAGGACACTTATAATATTTTCTTCCATAATTATCTTCTTGATGAGAGGTGAATACATAGTATTCTAAAATACAGTTTTAGTAGACAACAATAGAGGTAATGGAGATCCATGAACTCATATTTCTTGAGATGTATTGGTGTTATAAATAAAAAAAATATTGGCATATATAACATTATAAAATGTAAAGTTGGAGAATGAATGAAAAAAAAATATTAAGATGATTGTAAAAGTAGTTACACAATAAAACATTGTATGTATCATTAGGCCTTCATGCATAATTATGCATAGTTGAATAATTCTAGGTATACAACCAAATTCAAAAGTACACCTTGTGGTCCTAATACTAATAATCCCGATGCCACTTAGAAAGTAAACTATTTGTAATTTTATCTCACTGAATGATCATCTTGTCTTCTTCTTCCCCTATCATGACTATGAATTACTTTAAGACATAAGTTGTCCTATTCTAAACTCATAAGACTCTGAAGGAACATAAGTTTGATCCTCATCAATCATATTAAATTCATTTTTGTTACATGACATAGACATTCTTACGTAGTTGTGTGAAGACATTATTGCTCCAATAATTTAAACTTCTTTTTTGAAAGAATAAGGTGGAATGTTACGCAGAATAACCCACTTCTTTTCCCAATCATTGAAGGTCCTCTCAATCACACCACGTAACGAGGAGTGATGCTTGGTGAACATTTATTTATTTATTTTATGAATTATCTAGCTTCTTTCAAAATCAAGTATATAATATCATGTGTATGGATATGGCTTCAAAAAGCCTTGCTATATTAGGTATCCAAGATCCATAAGATAGAACATTCCCCTGCATTTGGTGAACTAAAAAAATTGACTATCACATATATGAAAAAATTATTTTCTTTTACCATCTACTATCTATTTAGGCATTGAAAATTATGTTATGAACTACGTGTGATGAACTTAAAAATGCAAATATCATGCACACTATCTTCCCAACCAACCATGACAAAGGTGAAGCACATGTTGAAGTCGCAAGTCACCATGATGTTTTAAGTTGACTAACTACAATGACCAATATATGCTACACTTTCATGTGTTCCATCAATAGCACTAATGCATTTATTTTGTTATTATTACCTATAGATGTAAAAGCTATTGAGATAAAAAATTATGAATATATCAATATAGTTTGGAATATGACATATATCATGGGTCATTTAAAATATCATGGAGTTGTGTTGAATGTTGGATCAACTTGCTTCACCACATTTGTAGATAAACTCACTAGTGCATCTAAGTCAACAAAAAGTACCTACTAATTATTTCAGTTGAATGCTAAAACTTTTCATAAGTCACATTGATTGACTCATTATGTGATAATATGAATATTGTGATGTCTATAACTTATCTTGTAGTAATTCTAGAAGATTCATGTATCCCATGGAAGGCTAAGCTCATGCAAAAGTACATTAAATATTTCATGATGTATGAATTATACTATAAAACCTACTTGGATGACTTGTCAGTAGTTCTCCTACCCATTTAATTACCAATGAATGTTGAAGTCATAAAATGGGTCTTACAAAGAAAGACTCATAGTACGTAGCAATAATAATAGTTCAATGTTGATCATATTCATTACTATACATATCTGCAACCATGAATAAGTGTATTGTGAATAATCAATGTTGTAATATCCAAATTTATGAAGATATGAAATCACAATAAGTAATTTCACCATAGTCTAGAAGAATGCAGAAGAAAAAATATAGAATGAGCCACCATTCTCATATTCCCAATATCGTAGTACAAACAAAAATATGTTCTTGCAAGAGAAAAGGCTCAAACAAATTCTAGACCTCATATTTATCACTTCCAAGAACCAATATGCACTCAATGACTGATGAGACATTCATCAACATTCAAAATAGATTTTACATTTTATAAACAAGTAGTGGTGAAGCAAGAGATTGAAAGTGAATTCACCAATGATCTAGATGAATGGAGTAGATTACTGTTACAATGATTGTGAATAACAAAAATATCAATGATTAAAGGTTATCATAAAATCCATTGATTCTAAAAAGATTGAAAAGAAATAAATTGGTCGATCTTAGACTGCTTAAAGACAACATCGAGCTATACAAAAACTCCTACCAATACCACCCTCCATAAAAATTTAAAGAGCAAATGATCAAACATTTTGCATTCCTTACCCAATCCTTTCACATTCCCATACATCACACATCAAAAAAATAAAACAAATTCAAACTTCAATCTTAGGCCACAAATATGTTTTGACCTCATTTTTGAATGAGGATTAACATGATCTCTAATTCTAATAATTAGGACACCTAATCGTAGATTAGGAGCTTCATGATGGCACTTAGGACTCTACTAGACTATCCTAGTGAACCCCTCTAGGATTAATAGGATTGGATGAACCTAAATCAAACTCAAAACCAAATTCACATTCAATCAAACACATTTTAATTGAAATTTGAAATCCATTTAAGCTTAAACTAAGGTAATTGGGATGGTCAACCCAATTATCCTACTTAAGCTTAAAATTATCTAAACCCAAAGAAAATCGAATAAAATCAAAACAAATTGAAATCAAACCAAATAAAAGGCATAATCAATTCACGAACATAAATAAACATAATAATAAATACAAATGAGATTCAAGATGGTTAATCATGCCATTTAACTTATGGTTGAATTGTGTAGGCCCCACTAGGTCAAAGGTCAACTCACTAAAATTTGTCTAAATTAAATCATTCTAAAAGCTCAAAATCATTAAATGAACATGTTTAAACATGAATATAAATAAATCTAAATTCAATAAGTCTTAATTGGGTTAATTAGATCACTTGATCTAAATAGGCCTAAATGGACCATATTTACCTAAACCAAAATAAAATTGAAATCAATTCAAATTCAATGTCCAAAATCATTTATAAATTATAATTCAATATAATTCAACTAATCATTAATTTTAATTTGATCAATTCGATCATTTGACCTAAGTGAACCCATTTTGACCCATTAAGCTCAATTTAGTTCAATTGGGTCAAAATCAAAATCAAAATCATTGATCATAATGCAAATGGTCAACTAAACACAACTTAACCTAAATATAAGTCCTAAAATGGCCATTCAAACTAAAAAATTCTACTAGACCCATTTAGGTCAAAAAAGCCAAACCTTGTTCAAACCATATCAAACCCTCACATAATATGGACCAATTGGCTTTCAAATTATCTATTGAGCAATCAACATTGACTAAAATTCAAATTGAAGATCAATTAATCAAAAGAAATACAATCAAAAACCACTCAAATCAATTTGGCATCAAACCAAGTACAATAACCAAACTTAAACCAACATGAAGTTAGGATAACTTAAAGACCACCTTCAACTTGGCTAGAGTTGATTATACTTCAATCCAAATGAAGTGCGAATAGATTAAATTCATAAAGATAAGGGTGAGGTGGAATCAAATTAAATTGATCTTGACCCATGCATAAGAAGAAAATACCATTTCTATTCTTCATGGCTCACCTTCCTCTTCATTCTAAATTGATATAGGCTCATCCTACTTAGTTGACAACCTCTTGGAGATAGCCTCCAAGGATGGAAACTACCATAGAAAAATCCCATTTGATTTCCCCCTATGGATGGCTCTTGACCATATATGAAAAGAGAGGAAAGAGGCTTCCTCTGAGTAATCTAACATCATGGACACATTCAAGGGGCAAAGAGACCACAATCAAACTCCTCCCGGCTCCCACACTGCCGGTAGGCGAAATTCAACCCGATCCACTGGCGAACAAGTGAAGCTTGGCCTCCACCATGATTGGTGAAGAGGCAACTCAGTTCCTTTTCCCAAAGGTTCACCACATCCCAACGAAGGTGTTCGAAGCATTACCACCATTGAGGATCGACGTTGATGAGGTATGCATCAAAACTAACCACCCTTTGATTTCAATTTGGTCCATTGTGAAGAGAATTTGATCTTAAGTGATAATAAATCATATAGATGGTTCAATTTAGAGTTGTGAACATTTTGTAATTGAAAATGCATGAAATTCCCCTTAGATTATCAAATTTTTCCCCATAAAGGTAGACGCCCGCAGCTTCATCGATGAGAACATGGACAAAATTTGAGTTGTCCATTCCTTGTATTTGGAATAGACGACTCTAATCTAGTCGCATCGCTTGATTTAATTTCCTTAAGGAAAGATGAGTTAAATGTTGATCGCTTTGATCTTTGATCGACACTAGATGATCTGGTCGCCACTTTTGAGCTTAATCCACGTATGGATCCAGCTAGCCTAGTGGTGTTGTGCCACTTATCAAATGGTGCTCAATCAGTGCCGCGTAGGCATTGACTAGATTAAGTAGGAAAATAGGATTTTCTAAATTTAAAAAATGTTAAAATGCCCTTCAAAAAATCATTAAAAATAAAATATCTAACCAAAAATTATAAATGAGGGCTCTATAGATTCATGTGAGAAAGAAAAATTCAATAAAATCAAAATCCCCAATTTTTATTAGGTTTGTTTGAGTTAATTTAAATTTAATTGAAAATAATCATACCTAAATTAAGCTAAAAATAATAATCTAAATAATAAAAAACTTTGGGAAGTGAAATTGACCAAAAAGCACAACTTAGATAAATTTCTTAGGATTTATTTGTAAGTAAATTCAAAGATATGAAAATTTCAACCTTTAACCCTTAATTTAATGAAATAAATTACTAATAAATTAAAAAAAGTGAGAGAAATTATAAACTCAGTTTAAAACATGATAATTCACATGAGTAGATCTCAGGAAAATATGAAACCTCATTGAAACATCATAATCCCCAAAATGACCTTAATTAAAAATTAATTTAATTAAATAAATCAATTAATTAACATGAACTTTGAAAATTCACAATAAATCAACCAAAACTCAAAAAATTCTAAATGAACCCTTTATGGATTCATCTTCTAGAGAGGAATATAAGAAAATTAAAACCTCTAATTAATTCCTTCTAATTTAGGCTTAATTTAAGTTTTAATGAAATATTTAAATTTTAATTAGTCCTAAAATACACATTTGATTAAAATGAAATTTTGGGAAACTTAAATTGGCAAGGAACCCTACTTGTTATAAAAAATTTAAAGCCAAATAACCTATGGATAAAATATTTTAGAATTTCTAGTCCCTAGGTCAATTTAAATAAAACAATAATTTAGAAAATTACATAAATTATAAAAAATTACCAAATAAAGTTAAAACTTTTTCATTAACATTATAACACCTAAGAAAAATTTTATAACTCCCTAAAGTTAAGAAATTTAATTGATTATTTATTTAGGATTTTTGAAATGATTAAGAATAGAAAGTTAATTAAATCTTAAATCACTAAATTGATAAAGTGATAGTAATTCAATCAATCAATTAAAAAAAACCAAAGTTAATCACCCTCTGAAGTTCACACCCAAATAAAAAATTCATTAATATTGAATTTACTCTAAATCCATATGACATTGATGAATAATGTAATTTCAAATAAGAATAAAAATGATTAATCAAATCAACTAAATCTAAATAACCTAGAAGTTTAAAATGGCTTAGATTAGGTTTGAATCTTAAGTAGTTCATTCACTAAGTTTCTTGGGTTGTGATTGATAACTAAAACTTCACCATAATAGATTTAATTCAATAATAAAATTTTAACATATAATATTACATTAAAACTAAATGATGAATTAAAAATGCATAAGCTAATGAATTCTCTTAAGTTATGAAACTGAAATATAATGTATCACTTAAATGATTAATGATGAAATCAAAACTTCTAAACTAAGTTTGAATTAAAGAAGAACTTCAATTAGCTAAGTTAACTTTTTTGAGCTAATAAATATAAATGTTAATTGAACAAATAAATGAAATCAGTTCAATTCCAATCAAATAAATTAAATAACTAAAACATATGAGATTAAATGAATATTTAATCAAAAATTTAAGTCATGAAATAATACACATCCTACAGAATATAAAAAATAAAACATGTTCATCCTAACCATATTTAAAATCAAATTTTAAAAGAAGAATTGAATGTTCATCAACTCAAACCTAACTTAAAATAAACTATTCAAATGAATTCAAAAGAGGTTAATTAAGATACATAGATTTATAGTTTGACCCTTAAAATAAATATTTATCTTAAGATGAAAATTTCATTCTACTAAGATTTAGGATGTTGAATAGACCCAAAATGGAATTTATTTTATTCTTCATCCTTTAAAACATAAATTCAGCCTTAGCATAAAATAAATCTAAAATAAAAATAAAATCATAAAATAATTAAATCACATAGATTGAAATCACCCAACGACAGATTGAACAAACTTTGAACTTAAACTAAATCTAAATTGAAACAAAGCCTTGTGCAGCCGTACCACATAAGCCCTTCTTCACACACAAGATTATTAGGTCACCTGCCCTAGAATTAGATTAGGCCAATGTTCTTTGATGTGAAATGATGTGGTGCTTTTTCTTGTTATATAGTGTAATGTTTTATACTGGATGGCTAAGATTATTTTCCCGCTAATCTAGATGTTAAGGCATTATTTTTCTAGGCTAATGCTATATTTTGTAGGGGACTATGCTAAAGGGACCATTGTAATAAAAAATAAATAAATACTATTTGTTTGTAGGTGCTACTTAAGTCCCTATGCATATCCCAATAAGATAGGTGGGATTTGCAAGAAATATATGTAAAACTAATGCTAAGTTCATATATTTGAAATATAAATTACTGGTGTGCTATGTGTATTTCCTAACATCTATTTTGCAGGGATTAGAAATTTATTTTGAAATTTTAAAATATTATTTGGGATGGTTTATCTATAGGTTGGTCCCCTGTGGCTCATGGAGGTCCCGAAGAAGGTGATGATCTTGAAAAAGGCCCCGATCAAAACAGTTTCTAGGCTGGGTTTGGCTACATCCTCTTTCTTTTGTGGTGTGCAATAGTATCCAACCTCATTGGACTATTTTATTAATTTAATTTGGCTTGATTTATTTTGGGTGTGCAATAAAAATGCACATCTTTTCTAAATTTCTTCCAGTGATGTGCTTTATGATATGTTTCCTGGAAAATGTTAGGCTCTCAAAAAAAAATAACTTTTCTAGCCCATTAAAATTAAACATCTTAAACATAAAAATATAAAATACTCATAACCTCACTTTAAATTAAAGCCCTAAGAATAACTTAAAAGTAACTTGAAACAATTAGCTTTTGTGAACTATGAGAGCATATTGCCCATTCTTTTGAATTGGGCACTTCACCCATTGCACATAATGGGGCATCTGACCTTTGAGGATGACCACCCTTTTTGGGATAGTGTGCCTTCTTATTTTGATTTGGCCCACAAGAATTTTCTAATTGCATCTTATTGTAGGCATAAAATTACATACCCAAAGTTTGAAGAGAATTGTGAGTCAAAATATATAAAAGATGAAATTTGTTGCATTAGTTATGTCCATAACATGCCAAACATTATCTTAGGGATAGAGATGAGTTAGGTTCTTAGCTTCATTCCTAAATGCAATAGCCTACCCATTTTAAATACATAAGATTGGACTCATGGTTTTCAAAATTTCTTAGGTGTTGTGAGCTGGTAACCCTTCCAAATGAGTTATAAGTCCAAAAGAATCAGGGATAGGTTTATTTTCTCTAGTAGGAAAAGAACTGATAATTCCTAGAAAGTTTACATTAGGCTAAACTTTTGACTTTTATGTTAAACACATTATAGACTTAGGTTCTAAAGCATCTTATTAGAATAAGTCTTGGTGCTCTTGAATGTTGTACCATTATTAGATATAATTTATTGAGGCACCCCAAACCTATATATGAAATGATTCTTAAAAAATTGGAGCACATGTTGAGCTGACTTCTCTGAGCGGAATTATCTCCACCCACTTGGAAAAGTAGTCGGTATCAACTAGGATGAATCAATGACCTTTAGAAGAAAAAGGATCAATCAAACCCACTATGTCGGTACCCCAACACTCGAATGGCCATGAGACTAATGTAGGATGTAGAATGTTGGGTTTTTGCTGTAGGACCACATCGTGTACTTGACATTAGTGACATCACCTAGCTACATCCATACATTCTGCGATCATCATCGGCCAATAATATTCGAGTCTCTTTATTTTGGCTTTCATCTTGGGACTGGATTGATGAGCACCACATAATCCTGAGTATACCTTGGTCACGATTTTATGGGCTTCGTGTTTGTCCAAACAATGTAACCACATATGATCGAAGGATCGTCAGTACAAGGTGCCATCCATGAGAGTGTAGGAAAGTGCTCTTTGCTTCATCTGATGAGCTTGGGACTTCTCTTGAGGTGTTTTCCTCTTTTTAGGTAATCAATGAATGGTTGCCTCTAATCTAACTCCTCATCCTTTTTTCCAACGACAATCTCCTCTTCAAGAGGATATTTTTTGATGAGTTAAGTATCAATAAGGGATAAGACTTGTCTATTTTGGACCCTTATTTATATGGACTCATCTTCTAGACATGCCAACTGCTTGGGAAGTTTGACTAAAGCATCCTCTATGACATTTTATCCTTGAGGAATCTTGTAAATGATAATCTCTGGGATTTGGGCCAACAACTCCATAGTGTACTTATGGTAGTGATGGAGCTTAGGCTTTACAACTTTGTAGGATCCAGATTTGATTGATGACTAGTTGAGAATCCCCATAGATATTGATGTTCTAGATGCTTAGAGTAATGGCTAACTCCAGACCGACAATCAGAGCCTCATATTCACTTCATTGTTGGTGGATATGAGAATCTCATCACATCACAGTCGGACTAAGAGAACTATTCATGCACCTACCTTTCCTGGAAGAGGAGATTATGGTTCTTCTCCTCTTTGAGAGGAAGCTACACCATCAAAGTACATCTCCTAGTAGTGAATGCTAGTATCCCCTAAGTTCATAATTTGCTCATCGAGGAGGTTATCATTAAGCAGAGAGTCAACAAAAGTGGGTGTGTTGCTAAGAAATCTGCCAGTGCTTATCCTTTCACCGCATGGAAGGGTACGAAAGTGATGTTAAACTGTGATAGAATCCAACATGCCAACCATCCAGATAGTGTCGGCCATGTCATGAGGTATTACAGTGGATTGATCTTAGAGATCAAGTTCACTTTATGAGAAAGCATGTAATTTCGTAGCATTTGGGATGCGAAGATTAAAGCTAGACAATGCTTCTCAATAGAAGGATAATTAGCCTCAGTAGGGATTAGATGATGACTAAGGTAATAGAGCATATTTTCCTTTCCTTCATTATTAATTTGAGCCAATAAAGAACCAAGGGAATGTATATTATATAGCTTGCTTGGGATAGGAGCTGCTAGAACTAATGATGTCATCAGGTAGTGCTTGATGTCTTCGAAGATATGCTGACACTTGTCATCCCACTTGAACTTGGCATCCTTTTTGACAAGTGCTGAGAATGATTTGCATCTTCCTGATAGGTTGGATATAAAGCACCTTAAATATGCTAACCGCCATTGGAATGATTTGAGTTGAGTTAAACTCTTAGGGGGTGTCATTTCTAATATTGCTTTGATCTTCTCTAGATCAATTTTGATTCCCCGGTGTTTGACAACAAACCCAAGAAATTTTCTTGAAGTTACTCCGAATGCACACTTCAGGGGGTTCATTTTGAGGTTAAATTTTCTTAACCGTTTGAAAATTACTCTCAAGTTAGAGAGGTGGTCTTCCTTTTCTTGGCTTTTAACCATGAGATCATCAATGTAGCATTCAACTTGATGATGAATGAGTTCATCAAAGATTTGAGTCATAGCCTGTTGGTATGTAGCACTGGCATTTTTAAGGCTAAAAGGTATGAGCTTATAGCAAAAGATTCTGATCGGGGTTCTAAAAGTAGTATTTTTTCATCTTCAGGGGCCATCTTTATTTGGTCATATCTAGATGACCCATCCATGAATGAAAAGAGTGCATGAGATGAGGCAATGTCCACCATCAGCTCTAGTATTGGTAGTAGAAATTCATTTTTTGGACATGCCTTATTTAGATCCCTAAAATCAACGCATATGAAATTTGGCCATTCTTTTTCTTAATTGGGATGACACTGGCCAACCAAGTGGAGTATTTTTTCTCCTAGATAAAACCAACATTGATTAGTTTCTTGACTTCAGAAATGACTTGTTGTTCAATGTCTAATTAAATGCATCTAGGAGCTTGCTTGATAGGATTAGCACTAGGCTTTATTGCTAGTTTATGGATCACTACATCATGAGCCAATCTAGGCATCTCTTCATAACTCCATATAAAGTAATCCTTAAACTCAATGAGAAGCCTAACTAAGTCATTGGATTTAGTTTCACTCAACAAGGAGATCGGGTGTGGATTATCGTCAATCCCTAGGTTAATTTCTTTGAGCTCATCAATGGTGGACTTAATCTCCTCTTTGAACTCGGCAATGAATCTTTGACTTTAAAATCACCTGGATCATCTGAAATTTCTAAGCACACCTCCTCATATGAGTTGATGTAGTTTGAAAAGAACCTATCAGATTCCAAATGATTAGTGATGACTAAGCAGTAATCATCATCATCGATTGGACCCACTGTACCAAATCCTAATCCTGGTATTGATTGAGAGTTCTTACATTTGTTGTCCATATTCTTTCAAAGTAGTCTGACCTATTTTTAGACCAAGTATGTGGGATTAAGCCTTTCTTTGCTAAATTTAGAACAAAAGGAGAGTACCAATCAAAAGAAAATTCTATTAAATCTTTATATAAATCATCCTAAAGTTTTGCATTGACTACTTGACTTGAGGATGATGCTCCCAAAAAGAATCTTTGAGTCTTCACATCTTTGGATGACTTAGAGGCTTCCTTAACTACCAAACCCTCAACTTTTTGAGAGGAAAGTAAGTTAGAGCTAAGGTTTCCAACTGATGCCTGATTATTTCACAAAAGACTTGTATACTCTTATTCTTTGCTTTGGAGCCTGGTCTTCATTCTGTCGGCTTAAATGTCATCTATAAAGAAGTCTGCTGTTGAGAAAGAACTAGTGTGCTAACCATATAAGACTCATCCTCTGAACTAAATTTTAAGTCTATATGGATAGCAGGTGTACTTCTGGTAGTTGGGACATATCTTCTATTGGGTGGCAAATAAGGAGGTCTTCCACCCCTAGGATTGCCTCTAGACCGACCTCTTCCTTTGCCTGGTGGAATCTAATCTCAGGCTCTACATCCTCCCGTGAGTCTGTTTCTCGCTCCCTTTTATTTTCTTTATCTTTATCTTTTTTCTTTTAGTTTTTCTATTTCTATTTCTTTTTCTTTTTATTTTCTTTCTTTTTGTTCGACATGGGTATTTTGACTAAGTTCATGAGAATAAACTTTTTGATTTTGGGGGAGGTAATAGGTTGCATCCTCATATATCCCAACCTCATGAATAGTAAATGGTTTGAGACCTCCTTTGACACAGTATTCGATCCCACCTCTCATGAACTTTATGCACTAATGTAGAGGGAATGATACCATATTGTTCTCATGTATCCATGATCTCCCAAGCAAAGTATTGAATGATATATCCGAGTCTATAATGTGAAACTTAGCTTCAGTCTTCCAATCATCTATCTCCAATGGCAGAATCTTCTCAACATCATCCTCTCATTTTAGAGTTTAGAGATGTTGATCCTCAAGTAGGCAAGGGTTCTTAGACTTATATTGTTGGCCGATGCACCTGGGTCAACCAGAACTTTAGATATCTTATATATGTCAACATCCACTATAATGTAAAGAGGATGGTTGTGCTCGATCATCCCTAAAAGTAAGTCTTCATCACTGAATGTAACTCTTAAGATATCCTTTGAGTGGTGTGCCTCCTCTTGTGATTAGCTGAGCTAAGCATATCTCCGGGTCAAGTAAGGCCTTAATTAGAGATTCTCTCATTTCTTTAGATAAGTCAAGGGCATTGTATATGCTTAACTTGGCTGAAAACTTTCTAAGATAAGCTAGGACATTGTAATCAACTCTGGCTTGGTCCTCCACAAGCATATCCATAAGTGGAGCATCCTGTGGAGGGGCTACCTGCTCACTAAAACCAATGACTTACTTACCCTTATCCAGAGGTGCTACCCTAGGAGGTAAAACTTTGCCAGTGTGTAGGTTGACTTCAATGACTTCTTGAAATGATGAGTTTATGGAAAGTTTACCTTCTCATTGGGCATACCTACAACTTCTCCTATGGGATCCTCGGAGTCAGTTGACTCCAAGTCAATCTCAAGAGTTGAATTTGATGAATTCTGAGAAGGAAATTATGACTCTAAATTAGAAAGGAGTAGATCAGAACTACTAGAGCTATTATTATTTAGACTCAAAGAGCATTCTAAAATAACAAACTTAGGAGCATCAAAAGTAGATAAGATATAAGTAGAATCAACTTTCTTCATTGATTTCTTTTTGGGTGGAGGTACATGATAGAAATCAAGTAAAGTAAGCAGTAAAGATTTGATGCCTTATCCACCGATACAATGCTCTGTTGGTAGAAGAGGAGCTAATAAAAGAAGTGGTAGCTACAATAGTGGAGGGAGTGCTAGACTTGGATGGCGGTTGTGCTACAAGACTATCCCGAGCAAGTGTGGTGAACTGCTATTACTACTGGCTATCACCCTCCCTAAGTTATCCTTTACAACTAAAAAACCTTCCTTGGTTTTGGAGGTTTGATCTACTTCAGGCACCTGTAAGGAAAGTTTTTTGATCTTAAAAATGATCTTTTTAGAGGTACATGATAAGGAGATATCCTAATCTTCTTTGGTCTTAAGAGGATTGTAGGTATCCCCAAGGATTACTCTAACAGAATTGGATGGTTATTCTAATAGGTATTCCTTAGGGATAACAATGGTTCCTGACTTGTAGCTACGCTCAAGCTCATCCTTAAAAATAATACAATCCTCTAAGACATAGCCTAACATGTGGAGGTAGGGACAATAGCTATGGCCTCTTGCTCAGTGCGAAAGTCAAGTTTCTTCAAGATGTTCTTGAAGATTTTCCTAACTATCTCCCTCTTGAATGAATATGGCTTATTCAATCTATTAGCAAGAGTAGGTGGAAAATAACTACTTAGTAGTGGATATGAATATCGCTACTGGGTAGGCTACTGTGGTGGCGGCAGTGGCCATTGTGGCAGTTGTGGTGGTTGATATGATGGCGAGGTGGTGGAAAGGAGGTGGAAAACCTGAGTGGTCTCTCATCTTGAACCACAGTTGCTTCTCTCTATCCACTAACACAACTATCCCTAGTTTCTTTTCAAACACCTTATATGGCTTAGGCTTAGATGATTGGTTCGAGAAGGGCAAGCTCCCTCTTGTAGTCTAGTTGCCTTGTTAATTAATTTCTTGAATGTTTTGATGGTAAATCTCTTACATGAAGGTGAACGGGCCATGGATATTCTTGAGTAGAATCTTAATGGCATGATGTTTGGTTTCATGCTCAAGTTGTGCAACTTGAGAATGTAATCAACAAAGGGACTCATTGGGTTTCTAATTTTCTATAATGAGCTCGCCTAAAGTCACTCTCTGTTGAGCTCCAGCTTAGCAACTTGATGAAGAGATGCTCCAACTTAGCAAAAGTCTTCATCGGTTGGCGGTTGGTACTAATCAAATGCAACCCCTGCTAAGCTATTGAAAAAAAGTTTGAATAGGAGTGTGTCACTACCATTAGCATTACAACAGCCACCTCTAAAATGTGTAATGTGTTGCTGTGGGTTCCCACTGCCATCGAAGATCTTGAAGGATGGTGGCACAAAGCACTTGTGGTATTGAACTACATCGAATTCCTTCGGGTATGGTCTACCCTTTGAAATGGATGAGCTCTCCCTGGCTTGTGCCAATGCCTCCTTCATCTTTTGTTCCACCATATGCTTGATATCATTCTCATGCATAGAGGTGCTATCTGTGACCTTCCTATGCAAACTACCAGTGTCATCATCTGTGGGAGTGCACCTAGGATGATCTAAAGTATGTACCAACTCTGGCCGGTCGGCTATCATAGGAGAAGGCTATGAGAATGGGGATTGGTTTTGCTGCTAAGACCACTGCCATCAACTCCACTACCTTCTTCTCCAACCTGTCTATTTGATCATCCTTCTACTTGAGCTGGTGGAGGAGGAGTTGAGTTGAGTGAGAGGTGTCACCTTCCTCAACTAAAACACCTTCTAGCTATACTTATCTCACTATAATGATCTTCGAGTGTCAACCATGTGGACCTCAGATGTCTCATCCAACATGTCATCCTCATTAATGTTAAAGTTAACTTTACCCTCTTCCTGATCTGAGTGATCTGCCAACAATCTGCTTGATTATAGTGCGATAGTCCTCTATGATGTCATCTAATGAATCATCTACCCTGCCTGCCTCTACTGGAATGTAGGTTGGCTATCGACTGACCATAGGATTGTGCTCTTTAGATTGTATATACTGAATGGTTTATGATGGCGGGGTGCACTCCCTAACTAGCTCAACTACCATGAGGATTATGTTTGTGTCCCCTCCCTTTTCTTGCTCTGATTGTTGTGGAGGTGGTGCAACCACAATGCTCTTGGGTCGTCACTCCATCCTAACCATAGTTGAGGTGGAATGTTGAGTAGGGGAGCTTGATCTCACCTCAATGGGTGGAATAGATGGAGCGGGATCCTTAAGCCATAGCTGGATCATAAAGGGAGATGGTCTTTCCCTAGATGAGGGCTTCTGAAGTTTGGTGGGGATGGTAGATGCTAGAAGCTGGACTGGTGATGGTGGAAGACGAGTGGAGTGGTGTGGCAGTAAGGACATCGATAGCCTCTCAGCTAGAGATCTCCTCCTATATCAGATGGTGAAAGTGAGAATGATGTTGTCTGAATGATCGGCCCTGATAGAGCATCGATCAGGAAAGTCTATCAAAGCAGAGGCCACCGATTGTCTGGCGTACCTCCTCCTCTCTCGCTTGCTAGCTTGGGCAGCGACTCTAGGCTCTCTCTCTATGAATCTGACCCCTAACTCTCTTAGGGATCATACTCCTCAAGTCATATAAAAGCCGACTCACGATCTATAGGCTCGCCAACTCACATGTGAAACGGAGTGCCGTCATAGGGCTTTCTCTTATCCTAGCCTGTCTCCTCTCAGGCGTGTGGTGGTGGTGAATCCATAGTAGTCCTCCTCTCCTTCTAAAGCTAAGAAGGGGTGGAACCTGCTGCCACTCAAGAGTGGAGAGGTCTCATGAGGGGAACCCTCCTCAGCCACATGGGAGACATCATCGATCTGCCTCGCCTCATGCTCGTAGTGCCGCTTAACCTTGTGGTTCGTATTGTGGCATTGCATCCTAGTGAGCAGGGTGGATTGGGAGTTAGAACCAACCTAAAAGGTGGAAGGGGTTATCTCAGATGCTAAGATAGCCTTCCCTTTCAGAGTAGGGGGACAATGGAGGTGGTGCTAACCCTTGCTGGAATTATAGTGGGGCAATTGGTACATCGACACTAATGTTGAAGGCGTGGCCACTGGGTATGGGAACCATAATGGCTTTATCTTTAGTGAGGGAGACTCAGAATCTGATTGGATATCAAAGCATAGAAGTGGCTTCTGACCTACCACCTCCCCCTACTGATAGTAGTGAAGGCAGGCCCCTCACATGTGACTCAGACTGCCTCGAAGCCAAGTTCGAACTGAATCATGTGCATGGTGGTAGTGATGAGTATGGCCTGATCTAAGGATAAATCCACACCGGATAGGAATGAGAAGATCATCTTGCTTTCAAACATGATGAAAGATTGATCGCAGAAGGGACAAGAAGACTGGGATGGTATCTCTGATTTGTTGAAACAGAACAAAGTTAAACCCTTGCCTTGAATTGTTGATTTAAATCATTGACTCTTGATTTTTTTTTAGAATTTGAACCCACACTTAACAATGCTAAGTGGGGTTCATTATTTTGGAGAGATTTAGGAAGTTGAGGAGAGACTTTGTCATAAGATTTTGATTTGATTTGGAGCCCTCATTCAACAAATTTAGGCATGTTGAGTGGGGTTCAAATGTTTTGGAGAGAACTTTGGAGATGTATCATATATTTTTGTTTGAAATTTGATTTTGGTGACCGTTACTCAACAAATTTAGATATGCTAAGTAGAGTTCAATTATATGTTTGAAAGCTTTCTGTCTTAATGGTTTGATTTTGATTTGGAAAAGAACTCACATTTAACAAATTTAAGTATGTTAAATGAAGTTCAAAATGTGTTTGATATTTGTTTAATTTGATATTGTTTTGGAAATGAGACTCACACTTAACAAATTTAGGTATGTTAAATGGAGCTCACTTGTATGTTTGTTTGTTTGTTGATATATGATTGTGTTTTGATTTTGAAGATTGAATTCTCCTTTAACAAATATGGGTATGTTAAATGGAATTCAAAAATATGTGTGCTTTAATATGAGTTTGAAAATGGAACTCGCATTTAAAAAAAATGGACATGTTAAATGGAGTTCAATTTATAAATTATTTTGATTTTGAAAATGGGGGATCTTCAATTAATAAATTTGGGTATGTTAAGTGAAGTCCATTTTGTATGTTGATTATTTTAATTTTGGTTTGAAAAAAATGGAACTCTCATTTAACAAATATGGATGTGTTAAATAGAGTTGGTTTTATTTTTGAAAATATTTTGGATATGTTTGGTTTTAAATTTTGAAAAGGGGACCCTCATTTAACAAATTTAAGTATGTTAAATGGGGGGTTAGTTTTAATTTTTTGAAAATGGGTTTGAATATGTTTATGAAAAAGAGGTTTGTTATTTGATTTGATTTTGAAAAGAGGAACACTCACTTAGCAATTATTTTATGGATGCTAAGTGAGGTTTTAATTTAATTTTGAAAGATTTTGATTTTGCTTTTGTTTGATTTTGATTTTAAAGGAAGATGTTTATTTAGCCCATTATATGAAAAAGATTTTGAAAATTTTTGCAAAAGAATTTATTTATTTTACTTTAGATTTCTTTTAAGATCTTTTCAAATATGAAAGTAATCCTTGCTTTACCAAGCTAGTGGTAAGAGGTTCCAAATCTTATTTGAGTTATATTCTATCATCTTCTTTATTTAGTTAATTTATTATTCCATATTTGTGGATTCAATAGGAGTCTTAGGACTACATGGGAGTGAGGTCCTAAAACCTAAAGATGTTGGCTACCTATGCTTAAGAATAAAATGTGCAAAGGGCCAAGGAAACAAAGATAGTCTCGCTTATATAAAAATACAAGTCCACTTATCGATGATTGGAGATGATAATTGTCTACTAAAGATGGAGAGAAAAATCCATATCCCAAGTGGAGTCGCCAGAAAAATCTATGGTGTTTATTTTTGGATGTATGGGGGTGACACCACACAGATTGTAAGGGGATACTTATTGAAGTGATTTGGTACGACATTGAGGTATGATGTACTATCTCAAAAGATAAAGGCACCACCCTTCAATGGACCTAATCACCTAATAAGGACTCCTAAGGCATGATGGGTCTTTGAATATATAGAAGATTTTCCCCCTACTTTACATGGATGAATAAAGTAGGGTTTATATTAAACAGGGTTCTTAAGTTCTCTATGGAGGCAAGCCTCCATAGTTAATTACATCTTAGGAAATGAAATTTTAAGAACACTCTCGAATAAAGTAGACAATTATCATCTCCAAAGATTTCAAGGTTAGACTATCAACGGATTGGTTATATTTGGAAAATTAATTGGAAAGATCAAGGAGAAGACTTATTTTTGGAATCCAAAAGGAGGAAGTAGGGAACGCTCATGATACTAGCAAGCCTAGTGAGCATTCCAATCTATCCTATAATTGGGCTTTATATATTTGAAAGTGAAGAGATTTATTTATTTATGTTGAATTTTTTTAGATTGCAAGGGCTTATAATCCACCAACACAAGGTTGTAGGAATGCCTAAAAGGTGAGGATTTATGCTCGTAGGCCAAAGAAAATAGCTACCTCAGATCCTAAATCTCAAGAGCTTTAATATGAGCTAAAGCGCAACCTAAATCTAAGCGACAGGTGGACATAAGGGTTTCCCTTCATAAGAGAGAATAAACTATCTGACTTCTGGACTTATAACCACATAGAGTGGCCGCCAGTTGATTCCTCCTATGATTTTAAAACCACGTAGTCCAGTCTTATGAATTGTAAGATAGTTAGGGTAGTTATTTAATTGAAAAGAGACTAAAGTCTTAAACCCACTCCTAAGAGACTAGAGCATGAGTAGTATGAGCTTATGACTTAATTTACAAATGAAAAATCTTTTCAAATTTTATTTCATTTTGGGCACATCATTTTAGACAAAGGTTTTAGATTTTTATATGCCTAAATGCATGATGAAGTAGATTATTGGTCAAATCAAAAGAGAGGGTGAGGCTCCATCAGTACGAGTTGCTCTCATGGGTCAAATGATACTTATGTGTGTAAGGACGGAGGCCCTTATTTTGCAAGAGTGATTCAAGATGATGTGCATGATATGAGACATACAACCATACAGCTAAGGGGTTACTAAATCTTTTAATTATCTTGAATTTAACCTAGTCTTTATGATGAGATTATAAGTTGTTTAAAATTTAGCTATGAGTTATTAATTAGATATAAAATTTATTTTTATCCTAAGAGCCTACCAATTAAGGACACACATTAAAGCATCAAACATGAAGAAACTATAAGGACCATGCCATCTTAATGCACAGTTTAACCATAACATCAATTAATTTTATAAACTATCATAAAAGAGTAATAGGCCAGTGCGGTCGGGTACTATCGTACAACTTGAAAAGAGAAAAGATGGGTAGCCAAGATCTACTCTTATACAACTCAAAATATGAAAGAATAATTACAAGTTGAATGAATACACGTTATGAGGGTTTTCATTCATCACTCTCCATTTCTTATTTGGTTTCTTCTTTGATTTGGATGGTGCTTGCTTCAAAGGCATCACAGGCACTCTAGGACAAAGCCTTCTAGCCACTACTCATCGTGATCCCTCATAGCACTAATCTTAATTCTTATTGCAAAATTATATTCATATATAAAAAAAGTAAATATGACTAGACATATGAAATAGAGGTTAGTTAAACACACATACAATCCCAAGCAGGTATATTTATGATTTGGACTTAGCACCCTGTACATGGGTAACCAAGCTCACCTATCCTAACTTGGATTATGCTTAAGGGCATAAGCAACATGCAAACAAAGAATTTATATTTATTTTTGAGCAACCCATTAAGTATGATCCCCTATAGAAAATATGATTAGGCTAAAAGTAGCCTAACATCCAGTCTATAAAGCATACACTCGACCATCCAGTCTAAAATAATACATCACAAAACAAAATATACATCACATTATACACCATCCTAACATAGAGCTAGAAGTGGTGACTTAATTCTAATGTGTGTGTTAAGGTCTTGTGTGGTATGTCTTAACTAAGCATTAGAGTTATATTTCCTTAAGTTTGAAAAATATTCAAGTTAACATGTAGGCTGGTTTCACTTTAAGCTATTTAATGGATATGTGAATCTTAGTTTATATTTTATTTTGTTTCAAGTGATTTACACTTAGCATCTTAGTGTTATAAAGAGAGAAAAGAGGATTACCCTCTTTCATCCCTACCTTAAGCCACTTTTTAAAGCACGTTAATTTGATTTAGTTCTCTTTAGTGAATGACTTATTAAATAATTTTTAATTAATCCTATGTTTAGGTTAAATTTAAATGTCCTTATTTAATATGAAAGGCTTCTTAAGATTAATCTAATTGAATTACTACCATGTGATATATATTAAATCATTCCTTTCCATCACATGATCATGCATATGATCCAATCCTATGTGTATTTATAAATGCAACATGTTTTAGCACAATTGAATGATGAATGTAAGTGTATGTTTGAAGTTTATATTTCATTTGATTGAATTATATAAACATATAAATTAAAGCTCTATCCAAATTCTAATACTAAAATACATAAGGATGGAATCACATAAGTACGTGTCATTATTAAACTAGGGAAGTGAGGTAATCAAATGACCTCCTTGGAGCTAACTAAAGCCTCATATTCCCGGATGTATAGACTATATATTTGCTATCTTAAATACATATGAATGTATACACAACTAATAGGATGAGAATCATGCAAAGATTGTATTTTTTTAATTAAGTCATTTAGGCATATGAATTAAAGCTCTATCGAAATTCTAATATCAAAATACATAAGAATGAAACCAAATGAGTACATGCTATTATTAAACCAGAGAAGTGGTAATCAAATGACCTCTTTGGGGCTAGCTAAAGCCTCGTATTTCGATGATGCCCAGCCTATATACCCATTATTGTTCAAACTCATGTAAATATATATATGAATTATAAGAAAGAGAGCCTTATTTAATATGTTTAAGCTATAAACACATGCAAGTCCTATGTATATTCATAACTATCAACATTATAAGTACTATAATCAATTTATAAGCTTAAAAATAGTTTTGAATTTATAATAGCCACATATATATTAAATTAAGCCAACACATGCAAGCTTTCATAAAAGAAATTCATTTGATTTTATATAAATTTAAAAATATGAATGTGTGAAATCAAATGACATCCAACATTTAACATGATTGGAAAGGAATAAATAAATATAAACATATGATTTCATTCAAACAAATTATTTCCTAAGGACAATCATATCAAATAAAACCATTTAAAGTAAACCAAAGATTTTTTAATACCATTTTCAATTTCATGCTTTGATTTGATTTAAAGATGTGAGAAAAAGGTTTGTTGATCCTAACCCATTCCTAATGTTTGTTAATTAATTTGGTTTAATGAAATGTAATTAAGTTGATTTTTTTGTGTTAATTAGGTTGTAGTATGCATTAAGTACATTAATTGACCCTTTCCTATCTTACCTAAATATAAATATCCAAATAATTATAAGCCAATAAGATATGCACTTGAATTGAAAATTAAATTAGCAATGATCTTAAGAAAAAATGGGCCCTAATGCAATTGGCTCATAATTAATGGTTAATTAAATTAAGGAACTTTGTTAGGTACTCTTTTGATTTCCCCACACATGTGGGTTAACCATAATTTCCTTAAATAGCTTTAGGTTATTAAACACCAAAAGATATACCCATGAATTAATTAATTAAGATCTAAGATGATTTGGATTTTAATTTGATTAATTAAATCATTCAATTAATTAATTACACTTTAATTAATCTTAAATTAATTAATCTCCTTTAAAGTGAGATGGACTTAGGAAGAGATTGAGAAAGAGGTCCCCATCTCATTTCCCTTGCCCATTCACTATTCAACAGTGATTAACATGCCTAATTTTCAATTTATTTATTAATTAAAGTTAATTAATCACATAATTAGTTAAGATAGTAATCAAGGCATGGATGAGCAATCCCCTAATTATCCAAGCAATAAATCCCAAAAAAATAATGAGAGATAGAGGTCATCCTACTAAATATTCTCAAAAAGATTGATATTGATTGCTTGAATAATTAAGGGGTAATTAAGCTAAATAAAATTTTAATTAAACCCAAATTAAGCCTTAATTACTGTTCAAAATCAATTGAGATTAATTTTAAATGATTCCCCTCCAAAATTTGTTTGAAATAAATATTTATTTGCATTTTTTATTTTTCTATGATTTGTTATAAATTTTGGAAGTTTCAACCTTTAAAAATAATTAATTAAACCTAATTAAAGCTTAATCCCATCAGTGCCATGTGGCATGTTGACGCGACACACTTTCCAAGTGGCATCGCAGGATTGGCTATTTAAAGCCTTTCGATGTGGCGGCGGTGGATGCCCTTTCTTGTATGCCATCTGATTTAAGATCAGATGGCTACGATTAATCCCATGGTTTAATAGGATTTAATCGGATAATTCTAGCGGGTTTGTTCACGACCATCTGTTCCGATCATGCGGAATGGATGGGCATGATATGTTTCCTCCCGAGTGATGAGAAATAGATACCATCCATCATTTATCGCTCGATCCGAGCTCAGCTGAGCTGAGATTTACTTGACATCAATCCCACACCACTCATAGAGCAAGGCGAGGAGATCCAATGGTCAAGATCGAATGTCATGCAACTTTTCATCACAACAGACCAACCATTTTCACCAAAAGCTCAGCTTTGAGAGATTATCTCACCAGAGCTCAAGACCGACATCATAATTGATTTAGGAAGCTTTGTTTAGTGGAGACAAAGCCCTATTGATTGGCATGAGTATTGATTCCTCACCACTTGCTTGAAAGGCTAAAATTTGTCACTATGGAGGCCGTTGATTGAAATGTTACCTCCGGTGATCATGAAGCTCGGGGGAAGTTTTGTTCTTGCTTGATGAGGTGTGAGGAGTGTGTGGGTGCAAGAAATTTGGATTTGGTTGAGTGATAGTGGAGTTGGGTCAAAATGGGGTGTTCTATTTTGGGATGGACGGGAATGGGGTTATTTGATGAGGGAATGGGCTTAGGAACTTGAGAGATAGCTCTGACAGCTCATCTTGAGTAGCTAGGGCTTTAAGGATGCTCAATCTCTCAATCGGAGTTGGAATGATGGGGGGGGTATACCCCTCTTCTTCTGATCAGTTGGCTTGATCTATTTTGGCTACTAGTGGCCATTGGTCAAGTGGTCATGGGTGGCAGGGAGGAAGTGAGCTAGCTCGATTTGAGTGGGTGAAGGAGAGGAAGTGGTTGTAAAGGTGTGACGTGGCTATCCTTCGGGTTTTAAATGCTCCAATGGGGGAGGTGAGGTGAGTTCACCTCTCCATGGGTCATGGCTGACCTAACCACCCCTTGGGTCATGTTGGGCAGTGTCCTAGGTGCCTAGGTGGACCCATGAGAGGTTTCAAGTGGTCAAGGAGAAGAAATGATCACTTAAATGGGTGATTTGTCTCATGTGATAGCCTTAATCTAAGGGTATAATGGTCATTTAGTATTATATTTGATTTGGGCTGGTTCAAAATGAGTCTAAGGTGGGTCAACCCAAGTTTCAAGTGATTTGGAATTGATTTGATTTGATTTGACTCAATTTGACTCATGTAGGTCAAATCGGGTCAATTGGGTTAAGTTGACCAATTATTCAAATTGGGTCAAACCAAGAGTTGGGTTAAGTTCATATGATCATTTGGAATGTTTTGGTTCAATTGGTTTGGTTTAGTTTGGCTTAGATTTGATTTTGGCTCATTCGAGTTCATGTGAGTCAAATTAGTCAAGTTGACTAATTTGACTAAATTGGCCAAATTGACTTGTGTTAGGTGTTGGGTTGGGTTTGATTAATCATTTGAAGATGATTGTAGGCTTTGATTTGAATTAATTTGGATTAGTTTAAGGTCTTGGCCAAATTTGATTAGGTTAAGGCTTTGGTTTAGGTCAATTTGGGCTAAATTGGTCAATTGAGTTCAATTGGGGCTTTAATCAAGTACAATAATCAATTTGGAATGAACTTAAGCCATTGGTTGCAATCAATTTGATTTATATTTTGATTAACCTAATTTGGCCTTTTAGGTCAATTTGGGTCAACTTGGGTCAAGAGGGCCAATTGGGTTTGGTTTGGCTCAATTGAAGGTCAAGTCATGTTCAAATATTGATTTTAGGTTGGTATGAATCAATAGTTTCAATTAATTTGGCTTAAGTTGAAATTTGGCTAATTTGGATTCATATGGGTTAAGAGGGTTGACTTGGTCAAATGACTAAGTTGACTTGGTTTGACTCAATTTATGACAATTGATCAACCTAGGGTGATCAACAATCATGATAGGAGATCTTGGTTGGCTTGGTTCAGTCGAATTTGGGTTGAATTAAAGTTTGGCTCAAATGTGTCCTTTAGGCTTTAGGTCAGGTGAACTTAAGTAGGTCAATTGGCTTGATTTTGGGTTGAATTGGATTTAGTTGAGTTTATATATGATTTTTAGGATTGATATATAGATTCAATTGCAATTGATTTGGGTTTGGATGAGTTTTGATTCATTTGGATATTTCAAGTCAAAATTACTAAGTTGGATTTGACTTGGGTTGATTTTGGTTTGGCTTGATGACTATAGATTTCATTTATATTTGGAATGATGATTGAAGGAATAATTGATTCATGAGAAAATCAATTGATATTGGTTTAAATTTGAATGGAATTTGGCTAAGTTCATGAAATTTTCTCAAAGGGTTTGGATTTGGATTTGGTTTGATTTAGATATTGATTTGTTCATTTGAATGTAGATTTGATTTATATTTGAGAAGATGATTGAAGGAACAATTGATCTGTGAGAAAATCAATTGAATTTGATTTGATGTAGGTTAAATCCATAGAATAAAGTCATGGAGCTTAGAAGGGTTGATTTGATTTGATTTGGTTTGGAATCGGTTGTATATTTCAATCATTTGATTTTGATTTGATTTTGGATTTTGATTTGGTATTTGAATTGAATTTGAGGTTTGGTTATGGCCTAAGAAGATGAACATGGGTTGAGCTTAGGCTATTGGGTAGATGGATCTCCTAAGTCCTAAGGCATAGCCTAATCCTATGGTTAACCCTTCTATGTCTCTAAGCTTAGGTTAAGTGTTCACCTAATTTCTAGAAGTGTCTTATGACTAAGGAAGTCTTAGTGTATAGAAGACTCCTAAATCTTAAAATGGAAGAATGAGAAGTCACTCCAAAAGTGAGGTCAACAGTCCCTTAGACAATGAAGAATCTATTAGGCCAAATATATAATTTCCCCAACTTTCAAATGGCCAAGATGCCACTGTTGGATGTAAGTAACTAGGTGATCAATGCAATGTGTCTATATATAATTGACATTGATGACATCTTTTGGCATGTTCAATGTAGTCTTGAACCAAACTAGGATAATAGTATCACATTTGTTTGATTTTGAATCTCATTTTAGGATCGGATTAGTGTGCACCACATAACCCTTCATGGACTTCAACCATCACCATCTTTGCTTCATCTGGTCCTAGGCATCGTAACCACATTTGGTCAACTGAGCACTAATATAATGTATTATTCACAAGAGTTTATCGTACTACTCTTTATGAAATTTGACGTGCCTTTCATTTATCTTTTGGTAGTCCAAAGCCTTTAAGATAGGTGATGAATGGTTCTCACCAGTCATCATCTTCTATTATCATTAAAATTTGTTGATTTTGTTTAACTTTAAAGGCTTAGAGGAGGGTTAGTGCCATTGCTGGTGCTAATGCTAACCTACTTTGGACTTTTATTATGATTTTCTCTCCCTGAGGGTTTGTCATTTCTTTAGCTAATTTAGATAATGTGTTAGCTTTGTCATTATGTTGATGTGACACCCTTATAATTGTTACTTCAGGGATTTATTTTAGAAGCTTTGAGACATGCTTATGATAAAGTGCTAATTCAAGATTATTTATTTTAAAGGACTTGATTATTTATTAAATTTTGAGTTGAGAATCTCCATAAACATAAAGCATATTAATTTTTATGTTAAATGCTAGGTCTAGACCCATAATTAATGCTTCATATTTAGCTTCATTGTTAGTTTGAGGTTCGGTCAGATTATATGAATATCTGAAAATATTATCTTGCGGTGTCATAAATATTAAGCCAATTTTGACATGTATTGTAGGTAAACTAGGGGGTTTATCTGGCATTTTTTGATAAAACCTTATCAAAGTAGTGCTCCCATTTTGATGATTATTGAGCTTCTTTCACTTCGAAGTTTTGTTCATGAGGCAATTCATCGAGTGGAGAGTTTACTGGTAAGGGATGAGTGGAAAGTCAGTTAGAGCTTTCCCTTTTATAGCCTTTGGTGGGATTTATATTATATCAAATTAAAGTAATAGGCCTGCCCATTTAGCTAAGCAACCAAATAGGGTAGGTCTAGTCATTAAAAATTTATCATTAAAAAATTAAGAGGCTCTACTTTAAATATCAAAGTTATTTTATGTGAAAGAATATAGTGTTGTAGTTTATGAGTAGTAAATATCAATGCTAGACATTATTTCTCAATAGGAGACTATCTTATTTAAGCTTCTATCAAAAGTCAACTTATATAGTATTGGGCATTTTCCTTCCGTTCTTCATTGTTCCGAGCTAACAAAGTTCTTAATGATTCTTCTAAGGTTGCTAGTATACAATATTAACAACTTTCTCATAATTGGTGCTGCCAAAATTGAGAGATGTAATAATATTATTTCATTCTATTAAATACTTCTTAACATGTATGATCTCATATAAAAGGTGCATTCTTTTTCATCAATCGAGTGAAATGTTGACATCCCCTCGAAAGATTAGAAATGAACCTTCTATTATAATCAAATTTGTCTTGTAATGAATGTAGTTGCTTTAAGGTCTTAGGCGATGGCATTTTTGTTATTGCTTTTATTTTAGAGGGATCAATTTCAATCCCTCTATGACACATAATAAAGTCTAAGATTTTTCCAAAAGTCACACTTAGTGCACATTTCAATGGATTAATCTTTAAGTTGAAACTTCATATTATATTGAATACAACTCTTAAATTACTTATGTGCTCGCTTTGATTCTTGCTCTTGATAACCATATCATCAATGTAACATTCTAGATATCTATGTATGAGGTCGTCAAAGATGTGGGTCATTGTCCTTTGGTATTGAGTGCTTGCATTTTTCAAGCCAAATGACATCACTTTATAACAATATTTGTCGATTAGTGTGTCGATGAAACTATGCTTTTCATCTTCTAGAGCCATTTTATTTTGGTTATAGCCCTATGAACCATCCATGAAGGAGAATATGCTATAGTTTGATGTGTTGTCTACCATGAGTTATGCATTGGTACTGGTAAGTCATCTTTTGGGCATGCTTTGTTTAAATCTCTGAAGACAATGCAGACACAGATTTGTCAATTCTTTTTTACTTATTGGGATAATATTGTCAATCTAATCAGTATACTTCTCTTCTCGGATGAATCCTACTTTAATGTGATTTTTTGGTTTTAGTGGTACTTACTCTTGAATTTCTAATTACATTCTCCTTGATGCTTGCTTTACATGCTGTACATCAGGTTTAATAGAAAGCTTATGTATAGCTACGTCTAGCGATAGGCTTAATATTTCTTTTGCAAAGTAATCTTTGTTTTGATAGAGTAGTGCTTTTAATTCCTCCAATATTTTTTAAGTGAGGGTAGCACTAACAAAAGTTAGTTTACTCTCTTCTTTAGGACCTAGGTTGATTTCTTGTAGTTCATCAATGCTGGCTTGATTGCCTTCTTCAAATTCTTTTGGGATCTCTTTGAGGTAAATTATTAATTTATCCTTAGGTACATTCTCATTTTTATTTGAAATGTCACTTCATTCATCTATAGTTATCAAAGAGACTTCTTCTTTGTAGGATATGGCAAAACATGTGCTCATTAGGGAAAATGTTGAAGGAAAATATCCCAATTCCCATGTAGTTAATTTTCCATATCCTATGGAATTTTGGACGCCATACTTTCACAAAAGCCTTTTGAATAATCAAGCTTGTTTGTTTGTTTGTGTAGGTTGAACATTATTCTTAACTAGCTCTTTTAGGGCCAATGAGAAGTATTGAGAAAACATTATTAAAATGTCATCTTCCTCAAAATCATCTTATTTAGATTGTTCTTGTGTGGGATTTGTGGTTCGCTCTTCATTTTCATAAAAAATGATCTCGCATTCCTTGTAACCCTTTTTAGGAGGGACATAGAAAGTTTTCAACTATTCTATTTTCTTTTTCTTTGAAGTTATTAAGGCTTTTATATGTGTCCTTGTTATTATAGTTATTTTCATAACCTTGTTGGAAATATGGGATTTAGGTATCCTTAATAGAGACACATACATTTTCTCTAATTGCTTTACAACATTACTAGTACTAACTTCTTCTTTCTTTTGGCTAGTCAATGCTTTCTTAGGTTGATAAAGTACTAACTCCTCTTCATCATCCTTAGTATCACTACCAAGATGGGGAATTACCTTGGGATGCTTTAATTCATTGGTACTTTTATCATTCAAATTAATGCCTTTCAGTATTAGTTTGATGGGTAGAGCCACTTGCTTTTGGGAATTGACTTCCTTTGCATTCTTAGGCATAAAGTACTTGGCATCATTATAGTTCTTGATCTCATGTATCAAGAATGGATTCACGTCACTATCAATTTGATGCTTGTCACCATTTTGAATATACTTTATACATTGATAAAGAGTTAAAGGTACTATACCATAATCATGAATCCATGGCCTACCAAGGAGCACTTTGTAAACAACTTTATCTTCTATCACATAAAATTTAGCTTTTGAATATAGTTCCCCAAAGCATAAGTGCAAGATAATGGATCTTAAAGTTTGTTGTCCTTGATCATTGAATTATCGAAATACTATACTTTTATCTAGATAGTGAGCATATAAAGTTAAAGCTCTGAGTGTCTTAGCTATTAAGAGATTGACCAAGTGTTTAGGTCGATGAATATACTTTTATGTGGGTGGAAGTACTTTCAACTATGATATAAATGGGTCAATTTTGCTCGTTGTTCCTAACAATAGGTCGTCATCACTAAATGTGATGGATGTTGATTTTTGACAGGCTAAGTCCTCTTTCATCCCCTCTTCGAGAGAATGCTTCATAATGTTCTAGATTTTACAAGGCTTTGATTAATGTCCCATGCATATCATTAGATAATATGAGAGCATCATAGATACTTAGTAAAGTAGGAAGCTTGCATGAATGTGCTAGAACATAATAGTTTACTCTTATCTTGGTAGACTTTTGAGGTTTAGTCGGTGGTGGAGGTAAAATATTTTCATTAATTTATATTTCTTTGCCTTTATCACTGACTTTTTATTATGGAGGTGGAGAAATTAATTTTTCACTTCTTAATTGGACTTGAGTTACTTCTTTTATCTGCTCTTCTTTATCAAAAGAAGTCTCCAAATTCTATGTCTCTTCAAAATTTTCACAGTTCTTAGTACTCTCAGAACTATTGCCTAGTCTAGGGCATATTTTTTTTGTGCCTAACTTGACCTTCCAATCAATAGGTTTTTCTTTAGAAAACATAATTCTTCCTTAGAGTCATTGAAGTTGCAATCACATAACATGCTTCTCTTTGGGTTTAAAGATTAGAATTTTCATGCATGTTTATGAATCAACACATTTCTTTTGAAACCTCTTCTTCAGGATTTTTTGTGTCAAGCTTTAAGTGATGCATATATTCTTCTAGTTTAACTAGCCTTTATAGAGGTTGTTCATACTCCTCTAAAGAATTAATCATTTTTTGTGTTTCACACTTTGGTTTTTTAGATTTCTTCTTTTTTTTTTTGACAGAAGGCAGTTCATCTGGATGCCATTTATGGATAAAAGAATGTTAATCATCCCTTTAGTCTTCTTTGAGATGAATGTCTCCCAACTACCTTCTTCTTCTTCTATGTTTGTAGAGTTATACCCTTATCATCATTTATATTCTGAGTTCTAGCTTGCTCAACATCTTTATCTTTTGCACTATGGATTGGGTGTGTTGAAACAATATTCACCTTTTCCTTTTTAGGATATATTAGTACACTATCTGATAAGGTGACTTCCTCATTTTGATAACTCTTTTCTACCTAATCTTTGAAGACAATAATCTTCAATTGGGTAACTTATGAGTCAATGGAATGTATAATTGTTAGGATCATCAAATTTATCTATGTGGTCTGGCTGACATGGCTTTGGAAATTGTAATCCAAATTTTAAGGAATGTTTAAAAATCTTAGCGGTACATTCTTTGTTGAATGAGTACTGCTAAGTCATCTTCTCTTGGAGGGTTGACCCTTTTTTCTTATCATCTGTCAACTTTGCTGCCGACCGTGAGGTTACTGTGCCTCCATTTCCCTTTTTGTCAATTATGAATATGAATGTTGTATTCACATCATTCTTCTTTGAATCGAGTAATTTAGATTGCTTTCTTTTCCCTAAAAGATTATTATTATAGTTATTAATGCCTTTTTGCTTGAGGAGCCTTTCAAACTTGGCTACATGATCTAATAATTCTTTGAAAGTATTAATCATAGATAAAGCTAGATATGGGGCCATTTGATCATCAATGTTCTCCATGAGGAGTTCTACTGCATGCTTTTCTGTGAGCTGCTGATCATATTTCATACTTAGATTCTCCATATTGTAATGTTTTTTTGTAATACTTTCATCTTTCCTCCTATTTTCCAAGGTGAGATCTGCTATCATTACTTTCTTGGTTGCACCTATAATCTCTTGACGAAGAGTGTTTCCAGCTCAGTGAAGATTTTACTGGCATACCACTCAAAGGTTATATTAGTGAGACTGCCAACAAATTATCACAGCAGTATGGCATGATTCCCTTTGATATTTTCATAAGTGAGGTGTTAATTTCTACATAATGTATCCTTTAGGATACTATACTTGGTCATATTCGATCGGGTATGGTTAGCATTTTCCAACTAGTTGTTTAGCAGTTTCTGAAGCAATGACTGCTTTGACTTTCTGGCTGATGAGATCTTCTACTTGGGTCTTGGTAATAATATCAGCTTCTTTATAAGCATTTAATGTAACATCTCTTGGGGGTTCTTATCTTTTCATTAAAGCTTTTGACAACTTGGGTGTAGCATTTTACATGCCCCTAGTTTCATTATTGGGTTGATCATCTCTAGAGGAATTGATGGAGGTATTTGCTACATTATAGTTGCTATGAGATTAAGTTGACTAAACATTTCTTTCATCAGGTTGTTCATTTCATTGAGATGGTTGTTGAGCTAGCCAATTTCTTGGTCTCTTCTTTGGAGTTGAGAACTCATTGGTCATTGTAACCTTATTACAACATCAATTATCTCTTTAGTTACTTTAACTTCTACTTGAGCTTCACCTTCAAATTCTTGATGATTTGAGTGCTCTTGATGTTCTTCCTCATTTTACTGCTTGGGTGCACATTTTTGTTTTGTAAATGTGCATTGATTATTTGAACAACTTCAACTTCTATGCAATCAATATATTTATTATTTTGGAGTCCAGAATTTGTTGCTTTTCATTGATTGGAAATCCTCATCTTCCTAGAAGATTTTATTATCTATGTCATTGTTCACTAGCTAAGTTTTTTCAAATTGGTGTTTCTAGTTGATGATATAAGTTTTAGTTCCTTTGTTATCTAGTATAGTTGGTTGATGTTGAGTTTTCTCATCTTTGATGACTTGGGACTCTTTAGGTACCCAAATTGATCGGGACCTTCTAGTGGTGGATCTCTGGGAATGCATCCTAGGTGTCACACCCTGGTGTTCACTAGATGAATTATATTTCTTTTTTCATGATGGTTGTTGGGACATTCCAACAACCAACCACTTAGTACCCTTGTACTTAAGAGCTTGTTGTCGGTATTCATCAAATATTGGACTCCTGGGTTTTAAATTCTACTCAAGGCAAGCATGATATTTTCTTAATATTCTAACCTCCTTAGAGTAAAAATTTTATAGAGTTGGTGACCTAGCTCACCAGCTTCTTAATTCTTCTTTGAAGGTTTCTATGTTTAATAGCCTTCAGAATTTTATAGAATTTGGAGAAAATATTCTTCATTTTCTTTGGTCATACTTTTGTGATACACTGCACATACTTATCACAGAAAGACTACTTGAATTCAATTTGAATTATTTGACCTAATTGTCATTTGAATTTGATCTTTAGTTTATCATTAATTGCCTAATTAATCCCTAATTAAGGCATGGATTAATTAACCTTCCCATGGAAATGAACTTAGGTAAATAACTAGGGAAGTGACCCTAATCATTTTCCCTCTTCATTTACACTATTTATAATGATCAATCATCATTAATTACTTAAATTTTATTATTTAACATTTTTAATAATTGCAAAATTGATTAAGGAGGGTAATTAGGATTGAAATCTCAAATTCTCCCAATTACATAGCTAATAAATCCCAAGAAAATTATGAGAGAGAGAACATCCCATGGGATTAACCCTCCAAATTTGAGATTAATTAGCAAGGTAATTAAGTCTTAATTAGGGTAATTAGCCTAAACTTCAAACCCTATTTAAGTACTATTCATTGATCAAACATTAGGTATTTTATTTTTTTAAATTCTCCTCTATTTACCATTTCCAAAATGGGTTTACTCAAATTTTTAGATTTATCTATAATTAGTTATGAATTTTTCAAGTTTTGGCCATTTAATGACATTTTAATCACCTAATTAATCCCCTAACCCATCAGCGCTACGCAAGAGCTGACATGGCACTTTTCATGTGGTGTCGCGAGATAGGTCACTTAAAATGTCTGACATGACAGCTAACTCATCATCGGTAGACATAGTTTCATCCCCACCATCCGATCTCAGATTAGATGGAGGAGATTAATCCTGTGGTTCTTATTAGATTAAATAAAAAAATCTAACATATTAAATCATGGCTGCCCATTCTAATCATGAAGAATGGATGATGATTTGTCATCCCTCGAGCTTCAGAAGATGGACACCATCCACCTTCTGCCACTTGATATGAGCTTGTTGGAGCTCGTAGAACATCAAGATTGACTCCAAAATGTTCAGGGAGGAGATCTAAGGAGATCCTATAAAAAATCACATGCAATGACAATTTTCTTCACAAAAGACCAACACCTAGCATATTTTCTATGATTTTCTAGAGTTTTACCTCACCAGAGCTAGAGACCAGCAGTCTGTCGACTGAGGTAGCTTTATCTTGAAGAGACGAAGCCTGATGAGAAGATCATGGGCTGCCTCCCCACAGATGCCTATGTGGACCAAGCACCACTAAGCTTACCTGAGTTGGTCTTGGAGTACCTTTGGTGATCAAATCGATCGAAGATTGATTCATTTTAACTCGCTGGAGTGAGGAGAAGGTGTGAAATGAGTTTTTTTAGGAAAGGTTTTTTTTATTGCGACAAAAAAGTATACAAAGTCCTTAGAGGGGGCAAATCTCTAAGCTAAAGCTCAAAGAGCTACAAAAAGACCTAAGGAGATTAGGTTAATTTGAGTTTGGTGGAGTTTGGGTAAGGTTGGATGGACGAGGCTCTCATTTTTGAATGGAGGTTGGTCTTGTCAATGGAGAGCATGAGGGAATCGAGAAAAGCTTTGGAACTACTTAGAATACCCTAAAAGAAGCTCTATGTTAAGTTTGAATGGATGGGGAGAAGTATACTCTCCTCCCCAAGGGAACTAAGGGTTGATATTGGCTCAACCTTTGGTAGTCGTCTGAATGGGGTAGGTGGCCAGAGATGGCAATGGATTGCTGAGGTGGAGGTGACTGAGAGGCTGAGGTAGTGGCATGGGTTGGCATGGGGTGCACCTCCTCCTCCAAGTGAACCAATGGGAGGCTAAGGGTGAGTTCATCCTCTCATGACCCAAGGCAGAACCAAATAGCCTGGGTTAGTGGTCCAAGTGTCCAAGAATTGCCAAAGGTGGCTGCCATGGCTTGGGGAGTAGGTGAGACCATCCAAATGGGGATTTTGTCCCATTTGGGTGGGTTGGTTCAAGGGTTTTGACCTAAACTGGGTTCACCATGTGTTGGGTCCGCTTGGGCTAGCCCATGGTGACCCAAGGATTAGTCATGCCAAGTTTGGTTGGGTTTGGACTTGGTTTGGATGGGTTTGGCTCAATTTGACTCATGTGGGTCAAATAGGGTTCAATTGGATTAAGTTGACCAATTGGCCAAATTGGTTCAAAGGGTTTAGGTGTGTTCAAATGATGATTTGAAATGCATTGGTCCCATTGGTTTGGTTTAATTTGAAGTGAATTTGATTTTGGCTCATATGGGTTCATATGGGTCAAATGGGCTAAATTGACCAATTTGGTCAAATTGGCCAAATTAGCTTGGGTGGAGGGTTTCTTTAGGTTTAATTGATCATTTGAGAATGATTGTAGGTGTTGGTTTGAATTAATTTAGATTTGGGAAGGATTTAGTTCAATTTGACCATTTAGGTCAATTAGGCTAAATGGGGATTGGGTTAGTTTGATCAAATTATGTTCAATTGAAGGTTGGATCATGTTTAATAATCAATTTATGATTGATTAGAGACATTGATTTCAATCAATTGCTTTTAGGATTTGATTTGACTCAATTTGGCCCTTTAGGTCAAATTGGGTCAACTTGGGTCAAGAGACTAAGTTGGCTTGGTTTGGTTCAGTTGGTGGTTAAGCCATATTAAATACTCAATTTGTGATTGATTGGGGCCATTGATTTCAATCAATTATGTTGGAATGAGATTTGGTTCATTTGGGTTCATATGGGTTAATTGGGTCAACTTAGATTAAGTGATCAAATTGGTTTGGTTTGACCCAATTGATTGATAATTGGACAATCAAGAATGATTAATAATCATCATAGAGGAGATTGGATGGGTTGATTCAATCCAATTTGGGTTGAGTTGAAGTTTGAATCAATTTGGTCATTTAGGCAACTTTGGGTGAAGTGGACCAAATGGGTTAATTGAGATGAAATGGGTTGAATTAGGTGTTGAGAAGAGTTACAATGATGGTTTTATGGTTGATTGATGGCTTTGATTGCAATTGATTTGGGTTTAATTGGACTTTGGCTCATTTGGACCTTTAGGATCAAATGAGATAACTTAGGTTAATTGGATTCATTTGGTTCAATTGGTTTGATTGTAGGCATTGGAGATGTTTCAAATAAAGTGTTGAATGGTTGTGGTGAATTTTTTTATCCTTCATCTATCTTTTTGGGAGAGAAAAATAAATGAAGAACAAAAATAAAACACTTCTTATGTTGGACACCATGTAGATCCGCAGATGTTCTTATTAGGGTAATCAGGTACGATATTGAGGAATGATGTACTATCTTGAGAGATAAAAGTCACCATCCTATAATAGACCTAATCACCTTAATAAGGACTCCTAAGGACTATGAATCTTTGGATGTACCAGAGATTCTTCCCTACTTTACATGAAAAAGTAAACCAAGGTTTATTTTAAATTGGGTTTGTTAAGTTACCAATGGTGTCAAGCCCCTATAGTTAATTACATCTTATGGAATGAGATTCTTTAAGAATACCATCGATTAAGGTAAATGATCATTGTCTCCAAAGATTTCAAAGATAGGACTATCAATCAATTGGTTTATTTTTAGAAGATCAAGTGGGATTGATCAAGAGGAGGGAGTTATTATCGAAGCCAAAGGAAGATAAGTAGGGATGCTTATGATACTAGGAGACCTAGTAAGCATCCCAAACTATCCTATGGTTGGGCCTTATATTTTTGAAATTTAAGTGATTTATTTATTTGAGTTGAATTTATATTAAAACCTAGGGCTTACAATTACATGACAGAAGATCATGGAAATGCCTTAGAGGTGAGGATTTATGCTTTTAGCCCGCAAAGGGAAGTAGCAATCTTTGAACCTAAATCTAGGGAGCTTTGGTGAGGGATGAAGCACGACCTAAATTTAAGGCAAAATGGGTATTTAGTTTACCTCCATAAGAGATGATAAACCACCCGACTGTTGGACTTACAACAGTCTGGGGGTGGCTACCAACTAACTCATCCTATGATTTTAAATATATGTAGGCAAGTATTATGCTTTTGCAAGATAGCTAGGCTATTATTTATTTAGAAAGTGACTAAGTCCTTAAACACACTACCTAAGAGACTAGATCATGTAGGGCATGATTAATGACTTAAATATAATGTAAATTTTTATTATATTTTATTTTAATTTTTGGATAAATAATTAGATACAGGCTTTAGGATTCATATGCCTAATGCATGAGAAATTAGTTATAGGCCAAAATCAGTAAGAAGGAGGTGTGTTTCTACCATGGCTCTCAAAGATCAAGCCAAGTTTCTTGGCAAAGGTGGAAGCCCTCCATAACAAGAGTGAAACAAGATACTTTTTATGCATGATGTGAAAACATACAACATTCAGCTAAGGGGTTGCTAAATCTTTTATCTTGATTTATAACCTAGGCTTTTAGTGAGGTTATGAGTTATTTATTTTTAATTTTGAGTTTATTAATTGGATAGAAAATTTATTTTTCTAAGAGCCTAATCATATCCAGACCATTCATCAAAGAAAGGAAGAAACTAGGAAAATATGCTATCATAATGCATAAGCTAAACAAACATTAAACAATTTATAAAACTAGCACAAAAGAATAAAAGGCTTTTTGTGGTCGAGCTCCACTGCACAAACCCAAAAACAAATTGGGTAGCCGAGCTCTACCCTTATACAACCTAGATTACAAATGAATTGATTACAATCAAGACAGGAATTCATGTTGTGGGGGGGTCTTCATTCTTCATTCTTCATTTCTTCATTTCAGCTTTTCTTTCTTCTTTCTTCTTCTCTTTCTTATTTCTTCTTTTAGTTGGTTGGAATGTGGTTGCTCCAAAGGCTTCATATGGTACATAAGACATAATCATATGATCAATGTTCATCCTAATCCCCTATAACATTCATTCCAAATCCTAATTATAAAATTACATGAAAATGGGAAAAAGTAAATATAACTAAAACCCACAAAATAGAGTTTAGCTAAACAAACCACACAATCCCAAGCATGTATATAAATAAATTGGACTTAGAACCTCACATATGGGTAACCAAGTCCACCTAACCTATTTTTGAATTATGCTTAGGGGTATAAGCAACCTACACAGCAAAAGCATTTTTATTTTTATTACCATGCCCTTTAAGCATAATCCCTAGCAGAAGACATGGTTAGACTAAGATCACGCCATTCAATCTACACACATACAGCCTAACATTCAGACTACAATATGACATCACAAAACTAAATCAAGAATCAAACCATGCACCGCCCGAACATAGGACTAGAAATGGTGACTTAGCCTAATGTGTGTGCCATTTAAGGCTTGTGTGGCTTGTCTTAGCTAGGCTTTAAGGTTAGAGTTTTCTAAGTATGAAGGGTTCAACTTAGAGGGTTGTTTCATTTAAGTGATTTAGTTGATTTGTTGATTTTATTTTATAATTTGATTTAGTTTGAATGAACCTACACTTAATTACTAAGTGTTGTAAAGAGAGGAAAAGAGAAGAGAACTTCTCTTTCCTCCCTATCTTAAGTAATTTCTAAGATAGATTCATTGATGATTATTGTTTAGTGAATATTTTATTATGTATTTTAATTAATCTTAAGTTTAGATTTTCTTTAAATAAACCTATTCAAATAAGAAAGGCATTTTAGGATTAATTAAAATGAATTACTATCACAAAACATACACTTTATTTTTTCCAACATGTGTATCATGCATATGAAGTAATCCTAAGCATATCTATACATACAAATGTAAATATTTAGCACACAATATTGATGAATTCTAAGGGATGTTGCTTAAGAAAATTTAGATGCTTCATGATGCATGATTTTGTTAAGTAGAAAAGAGAGGGATTCTTTTATCCATTATTCATATGCACATTTACATGTATGAAAGACATAAGTGAGTACGACGCCATTATTTTCTATACCAGGGGTGTAAGGTACAAGACCTACTTGGGGCAACTTAAATCCTCGTAACCCTGGGATGTCCAAACTAATATACCAGTTTTCTTAAATACATGTGTATGTACAAAAAGAAATGAATAGAAAAAGAGTCATGTAAAAGGTTTATGTTTTTTTGTTTGATTTGTTGGTTGTTTAATTTACACATGCAAGTGTGAAGATCCTTCTTAAATGATAATATAGGAATGAATAGGAAAGATTTAAGCAAGTGTTGTGTTCTTTTCAAATGAACTATACACTTTGCAATTCCTATTCAAAACTATGTTAAAAGAGAAGGGAACAAAAATTCACATAATGCACATCTTATATTATACTCATATACAAGCTTATCAGTAATTATAACTAACATACCTTTCATTTGTAATATTTGATTTATAAGTTTTGAAAATAATTTTGATTTAGTAGTGATAATAGTTATTCATATTCTTACTTTAGCCAAAACATGCAATTTGACATAAAGGAAACATTTCATTTTAATTTGATTTTTCAAAAGACAAGAATGCATGATTTCATATGACAAACAATATTTAGCATGCTAGAAAAGAAATAAAATGATGCAAGCATGTAACTTCATTCACCCTAATTAATTCCTAAAGACAATCCTATGGAATAAGATCATTTAAAGTGAATCAAAGTTGTTTAAAGAAATTTTTAGTCTTGTTTTGAGTTTGATTTGAATTTTAGAAATGTGAAAAGGTTTGCTGGTCCTAACCCATCTCCCATATGTGTGTTATTTTGTAATTTTAGAACCATTAGATTGATTTTATGTTTTGTTTAGGTTAAGGTGTAAATTAAGTTCATTAATTACCCTTACCACACCTCCTTAACATAATTATTCAAATATTATGAGCCAACATATGATATGCAACCACATTGAATTTAAATTGCACCTAAGAAAGAAAGGGCCTAATGTAACTAATCATTATTGATTAATTAAGCTAAAGGGTTTAATTAAGTACTTTCATAACCTTTCCACACATGTGGATTGGAAATGATTTCCTTAAATTTACCTTAGGCTTTTGAACACCTAAGGATCCACCCAACAAAGGATTGATTAAGTTCAGATTAATTTGATTAAGCTAATTAAGAAGATTATTAGTGGATTAACCCTTAATTAGGTTTGGATTAAGGAAGGGGCTTTAGGGAATAACTTCAGGAAAATACCCCAAACCCATTCTATAAACCTCCTCTTCACTTAAACAATGTTTAATTATCTTAGTTAAGTGATTAATCCACTATTCACATGCTTAATTACCCTTAATTATATTAAGAGTGATTAGGGATTCATTAATTAATTTTCCTAATTAACCCATTAATAAATTCCAAGAAAATTAGAGGAGGTAGAGGTCATCCCACTAAATATGCCCGGGAAGTTTGGAATAATTAATGAAATGATTAGGGAGTAATTAGGGTTATTAAGATTTTAAATAAACTCTAATTTAAGAAAATTCTATTTAAAATTAATTATAAATAATTTTATATTATTCTCATTGAATTATCTTTAAAATGAAGTTGAGTTTATATTTTTCTAATTTTTTTACATTTAGTTATGTATTTTTAAAGTTTCAGTGATTATTAGGTAATTAAATCCCCTAATTATATAACTATCATGCATGGACCCGTGCAGGTGCTTTCCATGTGGTGCGGTAGGATTGGTTATTTAAGTTGTCAAATCAAGTGTCACGTCAGTTGGTGGCATCGCATTTTCTCGATCGATCGATTGGATGAAGATTAAATTGGTTCTAAAGGGATTAATCATCAGATATAATTAGATTAATCAGGGCTGTCCATCCAAAACATGTGGGATGGATGGTCCATGATTCATCCCTGCCCTCGCCTGCCGGAGATGGAGGTCGTCCATCCTCCATGGCTTAATCTGAGCTCACATGAGCTCGGATTGAGTAGGGATTCAACCCACACCATCAAGAAGCAACAAGAAATACATCCAACAATCAAATTCGATTAGGATGAAAGTTCCTCTCATAAAGGACCAAAGAAAATTTTCCCTAAGCTCGATTTTGAGGCATACCTCACGTGAGGCTATCACCAACCTTCGATGGCTAGTCAGTGAGAGAAGCCCTTTGAAGGTTTGAAGGCTTGAGGTGGAGTAGATCCTCCTATTGACCAAAGTGAGCTTCAATGGCATGCTTTAGTCTAGCTCCGCCTTCCCGTGGCTTGATTTCTTGGGATTTGATTTGGGTGAGCTCGATTGGGTCATTTGATGGTTCTTGCAAGAGGAATTGAACTTCTATGGATAATTGAGCAAGTTCACACTCTCAGTCACCTCCCCTATTTTAGGCTTAGGTAAATCGAGAAATGGAGAATTCAATTGAGCTTGGGAGACCTTGGGAGATCATGGAAATGCTTCCTCTGAGTTCTTAGGGCTCAATCGACAAGTCCTCTAAATTGGAATGAAATTAGGGGGAGTATATCTCCCCCTACTTGAATCGGATGGCCATGAGCTCACATACCATTATGATCAAATTGATCACATGGAATGGGTTTGTTTATTAGAGGTGCCATGTGATTCAGTTTTGGTAGGGGAGTGTAGTGGAGGAGTTGCCCATGTGTTAAATGAGGATGTGAGGGATTCCATGTGGAGAATTTTCCATTGGGTGGTTGATTTTGGCTTTGGGTTGGGTTTGGCTGACCCAAACCCATTGGGTCATGTGCACCACTCTCATTAGTGTCCATTTGGTCCACTAAGAGGGTGCCAAGTGGTTATGAGAAGGATTTGACCAAATTCCAAGTGGAATTGGCCATGGGTTATCCTTTGACCTAGGGGTAAAATGGTCATTTGGCTTTAATTTCAATTTGGGAAGATTTGAAATAGTTTGAAATTGGGTTATGTCAATTTTAATGAATTTGAGTTTATTTGATATCATTTGGCTCATGTTGACACATTTAGGTCAAAATGGGTTAACTTGGGTCAAGTTGACCAATTGGTCAAATTGGGTCAAACCAAGGGTTGGGTCAAGTTCATATGACCATTTGAAATGGTTTTGTATCATTTTTTGGTTCAATTTGATTTAAATTTGGTTTTGGTTCATTTGAATTTATTTAGGTCGAATGAGTTAAGTTGACCAATTTGACCTATTTGACCCAATTGGGATAGGTCATGGGTTAGTTTAGGTTTGGTTGGTCATTTGAAATGTTTTGCAAGCTTTGGTTTTAATTAATTTTGGTTTGATTTGATTTTGGCTTGATTTAAGCTTTTAGGTCAAGTTGGGTTCATGGTCAATTGGGTTAGGTTGGGTCTAGTTGGCCAATTGTGGCTTTGGTCAAGTTCAACAAGTAATTTAGAATGAACTTGACCCATTGGTTGCAATTGATTTGGCTTAGATCAAGATTTGACCCATTTTGACTTTTTAGGTCAAGTTGGGTCGACTTGGGTCAAGTGGCCAATTGGGCTAGGTTTGGATCAAATGATGACTTGGTCAAGTTCAAACATTGATCATGGATTGGTTTTGATCAATGGTTTCAATCAATTTGGCCTATGATGGATTTTGGCTAGTTTAAGTTTTATTTGGGTCAAATGTTGAGTTGGTCAAAGGCCTAGGTTTGACTTGGTTTGACACAATTTGGGTGATTGATCATCTTATGATGATTGTTGCTCACAATGTCAGGCTTAGATGGGCTAAGTTCAATCCAATTTGGGTAGGATTAGAATTTGGCTCAAAAAGGTACTTTAGGACACTTTGGGTAAATTGAATTGATCAAGGCTTGATTCAAGTTTGGTTGAACTCACATATGGCCTTATGATTGAAATATAAATCCATTTGAAAGTGGTTTGAAGTAAAATGGGTTTTGATTCATTTGACAATTTCAAGTTCAAAGGATGAACATGGGTTTGATTTTTAAATTTTGTTTTGGTTTGATGATTGAAATTTATGTTTATATTTGGATTATGATTGAAGGATTGACTGAATCATGAAGATAATCTAAGGGTTTGGATTGATTTGAGTTTGATTTGGCTAAGTTCAAGAATTTGACTTTAAAGAGTTTAGGTTGGATTTAGGTTAAATTTGGATTTGAGTTTTAAATTTAGTTTTGGTCATTTGAATTTATATTTCATTTATATTTGTGAATATAAATGAGAAATAAATAGTTATGAAAACTTTTTTAATTTGATTTGATTTTTGATTTGAGCTAAGTCCATAAGATGAATCAAAGTGACTTAGGAAGGCTTTCTGAATTTGGAATTCAATCATGGGTTTCAATCATTTGGAATTGATTCATGATTTGAGAGAATCCATTGGAATTGATTTAGGGTTTGAGAAAATCAATTAAGTTGGAATTGATTTGGAATTGGTTTGAGTTTGAAGTTGGTTTAGATTTGAAGTTTGGGTATTTGATTTTGAAGTTGATTTGATCTTGGAGTTAATTTGATTTTGGAGTTGGACTTGAAAGAAGGAAGTGAGGATTTGGTTCAAGTAGGCAAGTTTTCCTAACACCCCTAAGGCATGACCTATTCTATGACTAACTCTTCTAAGTCTCTAGGGTTAGGTTAAGTGTTCACCTAATCACTAGAAGTGTCTTAAGACTAAGGAACTCTTAGTGTCTAAGAGGAGTCCTATGTCTAAGATGGAGAGGTTGAGAGCTCATCTTAAAAATGAGGTCAACAATGGTTAGAGTGCTTTTGTAAAAATTAATTTGATTTGGTTTGTTTGAATGGATTTTGTGTTGGATCCATAGGATCATGGTGGGACTAACTTAGGTTAGGGGCTGATTTAATTTGGCTTAGAGCTTGGATATGAAATGAAATCCAATTGGAGGATGGTTATGTTGGCTTAAGGTTGGTTTTGGGTGAGTGGACAAGCATGAGTTTCGATTTAGGCCATGATGTAGAACCTGTTTAAGGTATAATTTGAGAGGGGTATGCCTTTAAGTTTATGCTTGGTTTAGTGTTCTCTTAATCACTAGTGTCCATGATTGAAATCAAGTGCCAGAAAGTTTAAATCTAAGACCTATTTGCGATGGGATTGAGTAGCCATGGCCTTGTCACTCATTTACCAATCCAAAGGGCTAGTCTACCAACTACATAATAAGAAAATCCAACTAAAGGGGTTTCCTTTTGATGTGCAATTATCAAGGTTAAGAAGAAAGCGTGGGGACTCACATCTTCCAAAATAAGGAATCATTGATGATTTGGTGCACAAATCAAACACTAGGCTATCATTGAGTGAAGTCAACTGGGGGACTTAAATCAACTTAAAGATAGTCAAAGATTAATTTTATTTTTACTTGTTTTTGATGGATCCCATTGATTTGCGATGGACTGGACTAAGTAGGGGCCATGTGCCTTGGTATTTAGTTACCAATCCAAAGGGTAGTCTACCAACATAGTAGGACTAAACCAAAGGGATTGCCTTTCGATAATGCGAAGTAGGAAAGCATAGTGACATCCTCCAAAGTAGATTAATCTTGGGGTGATCCATTGAGGAAACATTGAACCCAACCTAGGGTTGACTATTGAGTGAATGTCGTTGGGGGCTTAAATTAACTCAAAGATAGTCAAAGATTAATTACTTTTTTTAGTTTTTTTTATGGATCCCATTGGTTTGTGATGGGATGCGGTAGGGGCCATGTAGGCTAACTTTACCAATCAAAGGGTAGTCTACCAACCACATAGTAGGACTATCCAAAGGGTGCCTTTGGTTTGTGGCAAGTTAAGAAGAAGCATGGACTCACATCTTAAAATAAGGAACTCAGGGGTGATCGGTTGCTTTGCAACAAATCAAACCCTAGGGCGACAATTGAGTGAATCTTGGGGACTTAAATCAGTCAAAGATAGTCAAGATTAATTTCATTTTTTTGTTATTTTGATGGATTCTATTTTTATGAGGGATCACCAAGAAAATATCGACTTATCTATCTCATTCTTGAATCAAAGGAGTAGCTTCCCTGTTGAGGGGAGAACTATCCAACCAAAGGAGTGCCTTTCGATTTGCAATGGTCAATTCAGGGGAAGAAAGCATGGGGACTCAAATCTTCCACTACAAAAGACCATTGGGGTGATTAATTACTTTGGGCAACAAATTACCTAGAGGTTGATTTGCATACATGCTAGAAAGAAGTGTCATGCTTACATCTTCCAAAGTGAAATGACTGGGGGAACAGCTTGTAATAGATTGAACCCAACCTAAGGTGACTAGAGAGTGCCACCATGGACTTATCTCAACTCGGTGGTTATGCAGTTCTTATAGGGAGTTCTCCTGACATTGCCCTAAAGATAGGATGCCTGCTTAGAAGAAGGGGTCCTTTGGGGGCTTGAATTCTTAATCCATAAGCGAATATTTTGTTTGTTTGTTTAATTTGTTTGGCATGGACCCTGTTAGTTTGTGAGGGATCATATTAAGAAGGAGCTTATATCAGCCTTGACTTATCTCAGATTTACTGAACCAAGGGAGAATCTGCACATCCGCTGAACAAATTCTTCAACCACAGGGTGGCTACTAGGAAAGGAGGACTGTCTAATCTAAGAGTAACTTGGGTAGTGTCTAAATGGGGTTGTAAAAGATGTGATCCAAGAGTGCCCAAGGAGAGGGGCTAAGGGGATCCAAAACCTGAGAAGATAATATCAATAGGTATTGATGGCCAACTCAAGGAGAAAGTGCAAGGACTCACATCTAGAGTGGTGTATCCGGTGAGTCACCGAGCAAATATCAAACCAACTAAGGTGCCCATCAGTTTAATAATCACTGGGAAGAAAGCAGGGGACTCACATCCCTATAACGGAGATTCTGGGGTATCGTCTTTGGCCTTGGTGCTATTTGACCTAAGGTGACTACTGAGTGAATGCCACTAGAGGACTTACATCAACTCAAGAGTAGTCAAGAGAAAGGAGCCTTTGGGGGACTTACCCTAAACCTCAATTATATTTGACCTAGTCAGTATGATGATTAGTCTAAGAAAGCACGGGGACTCACATCTTCTTAAACAAAATCAACATGAGGTAACTTGGCGGTGAAGTCTACCAAACTAACAAGGCTCATTGGTTTGCAATGGTCAAGTTAGGAAGAAAGTGGGGACTCACATCTTCCAACAAATGACCATGGGGTGACATACTAGCAAGGTAGTATGTAAACCCTAAGATGAGTGAGTTCAATGGGGCTTCTCCCCATATCAAAATCAAGATAAAAGATTTTGTGTTTATTTTTTTGTGTTGGGAATAGGATGTCCTTGGGTTATCTCTCACACCTAAACACGCATGGAGGAATTTGATGAAATGCCATGGTAGGATTCCCACCAAGAAAGGATGTTTGGGTTATCTTACACCTAACTTAGTTGTGCTAATCAAATAGGATGCCTCTTGGGTTCTCTCACCTATTCTAGTAGCGAGAATTATGTTTGATTGTGTTTTGTGTTGTGAAAGAGGGATATGATGCTTGGGTTCTCTTACATATCTAAACACATCATGGCGATTCAAGACAAGCAAACAACGCTTTGAAAGAAGAGATGATTTTGATGAGTTGGAATGAAATTTTGTTCTTTTGATGATAATTAGTTTCAAACATGATTTTATGGGTAATATTTCTTCAAATGGAGCCTATTAATTGGAAGCATCTGGTGTTCCCCTTTACAATCAATGAGCTGATAAGATCCTCTTTGGTAGGCCTTCTTTATGATAAAAGGGTCTTCCCAAGTGGGTTCAAACTTACCTCCCATTTTTTGACGAGCAACAATTGGTCTCCTTAGGACTAATACAAATTCTCTACTTGAAAAGCCCTAGGGCCGACCAGCTTGTTATGAGCTTGAATCATTTTGGCCTTGTATAACTTGAGTTTTGCGCTAGTGGCGTCTCTCCTCCAAACCTTGAGCTCTTCTAACTAACTTTGCATTCTACTATGTAGTGATCTTCTACCCATTGCTATCCTTAGTGATGGGAGTTGAACTTGGTAGAACTTAACCATACACTAAGGAGAACGGGGTAGATTGAGTTGGAGTTTTATATGTGGTGCGGTATGCCCACAAGGCTTCAACCAACTACTCATGCCACTATCATTTATTGTCATCAATTATCTTCTTTAGTATTGGATGAGAGTTTTGTTGAATGCTTCTCCTAGGCCATTTGCCCTAGGGTAGTAGATGGTGGAGTATCTCCAATATATACCATGCCTCTTGGCAAAGCTATTGATCTTGGTGCTCTTGAAAGTAGTATCATTATCATATATAATTCATCGAGGCACTCCAAACCTATATACAATATGGTTCTGAAAACTAAGCACATGCTATGTGACCTCTCGAGTGGGATTGCCTCACTTGGAAAAGTAATGGTGGCTAGAATGAACCGATGACCCTTGGAAGAAGGAGGATCGATGGGACCCACGGTACCAACACTCAAATGGCCATGAGGCCAATGTAGATGTAGAAATTGTGGTTGATGTAGGACCACATCATGTACACGAGATGGCATCTCTAGATACATCCATGCATTTGAATCATCAAGGCCGAGTATCCTAGTCTCTTGATCTTTGCTTTCATCTTTGGACGATTGATGTGCTAGACTTGAGTGTACCTCGATCATGATCCTGGGCTTTTTTTCATAACCATTTGATCAAGAAAGACCGTATAAGGCCATCCACGAGAGCATAGGAGAGCTCTCTATTTCATGATGGGCTTGTGATTTCTCTTGAGGTAGTTTGCTGTTCAAGTAATCTGAATAATGCCTCCTCCAATCTAGCTCCTTGTCCTTATTGGCAACAACAACCTCCCTTCAGAGAAAGTCTCGATGAGTTCAAATATAAGGGTAGGACTTGTCTATTTTGGATATTGGAATGGACTCATATGCCAATTCTTTGGCAAGTTTGGCCAAAGAAGCATGTTCTCTCAGGACCTTGTAGATGGTGACTTTTGGATTTGGGCCAACTTCATGGTGTACTCAGTAATGATGAAGCTTTGGTTTAAAACCTTGTAGGACAATCGTTGATGACCAACAGAATCCCATGATGTTGATGCTCTTGACACATATTATAATGGCTAACTCTAGCAATCAAAGCCTCATACTCCTTTGTTATTGGTGCGGGGATTGGAGATGGTATAAGAATCTCATCACATCTGGAGTTAAAGAACTATTCTACCGCCTTTCACGGAAGAGTAGATCGTGGTTCTTTTCCTTTGTGAAAGGAAGCCTCACCATCAAAATACATCTCCCAATGGCAGTTGTCAACCTCCCCTAAGTTCATGATTTGTTCGTCAAGGAGATCGTTAAGCGTAGAATTAACAAGAAGTGGGTGTGCTGCTAAGAAATCTGCTAGTGCTTATCCTTTTACTGCATGGAGGGGTATAGATGTGATATCAAATTGTGAGAGAATCATGGATCAACATGCCAAACATCCTGATAGCATTGGCCATGTCATGAGATACTGCAGTGGATTGGTTCTGGAAATCAAGTTCACCTTATGAGAAAACATATAGTAAGTAGCTTTTGGGATGCAAAGATTAGCAATGTTTCTCAATAGGTGGGGTTCACTTTGCGGATCGACAACAAGCGAGGTAGTAGAGCACTCTCCTTCCCTTCATCATTGGCTTGGGCCAACAAAGCACCAGTCATCAATGTAGCAATGTAGAGGATGAGTGGCTTGCAGGGTAGAGTAGAACTGGCGACTTCACCAAATCTTGCTTGATATCTTCAAAGGCATCGCGACACTTGTCATCCCACTTGAACTTGCATCCTTTTGACAAGTGCTGAAAATGGTTTGCATCTTCCGATAGGTTGGAGATAAAGCATCTTAGATGCCAACCTCCTTGGAAAGATCGAGTTGAGTTAAACTTTTAGGTGTGGCATTTCTAAGATAGCTTTAATCTTTTTGATCTATTTCTATTCCCACGTATTGGATAAAACCAAGGAACTTCCACAAGCTACTATGAATGCACACTTTAGTGGATTCATTTTGAGGTTATATTATCTTAACTATTTGAAAACTACTCTCAAGTCAAAGAGGTGGTCTTCCTTTTCTTTGCTTTTGATTACTAGATCATCAACATAGCACTCAACCTGATGATGGATTAGTTCATTGAAGATCTGAGTCATGGCTATGGTATATAGCAATTTTAGAAAGGCATGACCTTATAACAATAGATTGATTGGTTCAAAAGTAGTGTTTCTTTCATCCTGGGGCCATCTTGATTTGGTTGTAGCTAGATGACCCATCCATGAAGGAGAATACTATGAGATGAGGATGTCCACCATTAATTGTATAGGAAGAGGAAACTCATCCTTAGGACATGCCTTATTTAAGTCCCTAAAATTGATGCATATTAATTTGGCCATTCTTCTTAAGATATGCTAACAGTGTATTTTTCTTCCGATGAAACCATCATCGATTTCTTGACTTAAATGACCATTGTTGATTTCTAATTGCATCTAGGAGCTTGCTTGATAGGGTTAGCGTTAGGGTCTATTGCTAGTTTACTGGTGAGATAATTCAACATCTCTTCATAGCTCCATGCAAAGTAGTCCTTAATAGCTAACTAAGTCATTGGTTTCTTCTTCATTCAGATGATGTATGTCGGATTTTCTTCCATCCGAGGTTGATTTCTTTAAGCTTGTCAATTATTGAATGGATCTCCTCTTCAAATTATGGTGGTGCATCTTTGATTTGGAGATCATCTAGATCATCTAAAGTTTCTAAACACACATCCTCATAAGAGCTAGTGTGGTTGAAGAACTTATCGACTCAAATGATTGGTGAGCATATCATCATCACTGACCTTGTACAATCCTAGTCATCTTGATTGTGCATCCACGCCTCTATTGTTCCATAGCTTGTACTCGACTTGCTTAGACCATGTATAAGGAATCAAACCCTTCTTTACAAGATTAACAACACAATGGAAGTACCAATCAAAAGGAAATTCCATTAATTCTTTATGTGAATTATCCTCAAGTCCTACATCTTTTACTTGAGGATGATGATCAATAGGAATCTCTTTGGCTTGACATCCCAAGATGAGGGGCTTCTTAACTACTAAACCTTCAACTTTTGAGAGGAAAGTGAGGTTAGAGCTAAGGTTCCTAACTACTTGATAGTTTCACATAAATTCAAATACATTCATGCTTTCTTGGAGGCCTCATCTTTCTATCAGTGTCACCTCAATGAAACCCTGAGAGGGGTTGGATGTATGCTAATCACATTAGACTCATCCTTTTGGATTCCAAGTCTATGTGAATAGTAGGGGTACTCATGAGTGGAACATAACCCCCATTGGTGGCCAACCAGGGGTCTTCCACCTCTGAACTACTCTATTTCTTCTTCTCACCTCTGGTGGAGGTCAGTCATCCTACCCATATGTCCATATGATGGAATGAACTGGTGGAATGTGATCTACTTCTTCCTTGATATCCTTTTCTTGTTCACTTATATTTTCATTTATCTTATCTTTTTCTTTTTCTTTTCATCTATTTCTTTTTATTTTTCATTTTAATTTTGACCAAGTTCATGAGAAAAGATGTTTTGAGGAAGATAGTAGGTTGTATTCTCATATATCTCAACCTCTCTAACTAAAAATGGCTTTTCATCTCCTTTGACATAATATTCAATCCCATTTTTCCTGAACTTGATGCACTGATGAAAGGAGGATGGAATCATCTTGTTTTGATGTATCCAAGGCCTATCAAGCAAAGCAATGAAAGAAGTATTCGAATCAATGATATAGAACTTGGCTTCAGTCTTCCAGTCACGTATCTCCAAAGGTAACACTATGGAACCTAAAGCCCTCTTGCCTTGTTCATTGAATCCTCTCAACATCATCCAATCTTCTCAGAGTGTGGAAATGTCAATCTTCAAATAGGCATGGGTCTTTAGACTCATAATGTTCATCAATGCACCTGGATTAACAAGAACCCTCCATGTCCATTGTAATGTAGAGGGGATGGTTGTGCTCCATGTCCCCTAGAAGTAGGTCTTTATCTATAAAAGTGACTCCTTGGGCTTCTCTGAAATAATGTGCCTCCTCTCCAATAGCGGTTAGCTAAGCTAAGCATATCTCTGGATCAAGAAGAGCCTTGATTAATGATTCCCTCATCTCTTTGGATAAGATAAGGGCATCATATATGCTTAACTTAGATGGTAACTTTCTTAGGTGAGAGGACATTATCCACTTGGTGATCCTCCACAAGCATATCCATGGGTGGAGCATCTTGTGGAGGGCTTCTCATCATCAACCAATGACTTGTTTCCCTTTATCTTGAGGTGCTTAGGAGGTAGAACCTTGCCACTGGAGGTTGACTTGGTGATCTCTTGTGGCGGGTTGGAAGATTCTACACGTCAGGGTTCACCTACGCTTCTCCTACCCTTAGAATCGGATGATTCCAAGTCTATCTCAAGAGGTGAACCCGTATTTGAGAAGGAAAGTCCAACTCGAATCGAGAAGAAGATCAGTTGTTATAATTATTATTTAGACTTGGAGTTTTCTAGAATAGAATTAGACAACCCATCGAAGTGACAGATGTAATTCAAACTAGCTTTATTCCTTGATTTCTTGGATTTTGAAGGAGGTACATAGTAGAAATCAAGTAAAGTAAGAGGGTGAGGGATTTGATGCCCTCATCCATCGATACAAGATGTCTACTAGATGAAGAGCTAGTTGAAGTAAAAGTGTGATGTAGTAGCTACAACGGTGGACTAGAGGTTGGACTTGTGGTTGTTGCTACTTATCTCAGGGTACCAGCTACTCCGCTCCTTTCCTCAAGTTATTTATGGGAACTTGCAAACCTTCCTTGATGTTGGAAGTTTAAGTTGCCTCAGGCACCTACACTGAAACTTTCTTGATTTTTGACACAATCTTTTTAGAGGTTCGAGATAAGGAGATATCCCAACCTTCTTTGGTTTTGAGAGGATCGCAGGTATCCCCAAGGATTACCCTAATGGAACTGGATGGTTGTTCCACAAGGTATTCCTTTGGGATAACTATGGTGCCTGTCTTGAAGCTATGCTCAAGCTAGTCCTTGAATGTAAAACAATCCTCCAAAATGTGGCCTAGCATGCGGTGGTAGGGGAAAAAGTTAGGATCATTGCTCTTGCCCACTTCCTTCGGCCTTCTAGGCTTGGGTAGCTAAAATTCAAGTTTCTTTAAGAGATTCTTAAAGATTTTTCTAATTACCTCCCTCTTAAATGAATAAGGTTTGTTTAGTTTATCTAAAAGAGTAGGTGGATGGTAGCTACCTGACGGCAGGTATGTGTACCACTGCTACTATGGATATGGCTGAGGAGGTGACGAAGGCCATGGAGGTTATTGTGGCGGCCGGTAGGATGGAATCAGTGGTGGTAGAGGAGGTGGAAGTGATGGCTATGGAGTTCAATGTCTCTCATACTACTCTCTGCCTAGCTGCTTCCCCTTGTCTATTGCTGTCACTGTCCCTAGCTTCTTCTCATAAGCTTTTTATGGCTTTAGCTTTGTTGATTGATCCAGAAAGGCAACTGTTTGGCTTCTCCTTGTAAGCTAGCCACCTTATTGATTAGCTTCTCAAATGTCTTGATGGTAAAACCTTTGAGCATGAAGGCGACCGAGCCATGAATATTCTTCAACATAATTTCAATGGTATGCTGTTCAGACAGCTGTGGTTCATATTTCATACTCAAATTGCACCATCTGAGATTATAATCAACTAGGGACTCACCAGGGTATTGTTGAGCCACAACAAGATCGCCTATTGTCACACTTTGTTGAGCTCCAACAAACCTTTTAATGAAGAGTTGCTCAACTCGAAAAGTCTTCAGAACTATTGGGAAGTTCAATACCAATCAAGGCTATACACTAAGCTACTCATAAAAAGTTAAAATAGGAAAGCATCATTGCCAGTTTTACAATGGCTCGAAGTGCTTATGTTCCCAGGGTTCTCCCGCCATGCTCTTGAAAGAAGGTGCACGAAACCCTTATGATATTGGATGGCATCAAATTCTCTGGGTAGGTCTACCCTTTGGGCGATGATCCTCCTGGGCTTGTGCAATGCTTCTCTCACTTGCTGTAACCATGATTTTAATGTCCTTTTTTTACGTGAGGTACTATCCACTATTCCTTTACAAAAGTGCTACTATAGGTGAAGTCTTGGCTTGATCAAGACATGCAACAACAGTGACTTGTATATATAGTAGGATGCACTGGGCTTGGTTTGGTGCCAAAACTACGCTAGAGTCTTCAAGCCTCTTCCCCATCCTATCTATTTGTTCATCCTTTATTTAGTTGAAGGAGGTGTTGGGTCAAATTGTGTCTTCTGCTTGGCCTTAACACCAAAGTCTTATTGATCATGAAGGAGGGAACCCAGTGTCACCATGTGTACTCTGGAATCCTTCAATAGATCATCTTCATTAGATCAAAATTCCTTCTCATCCTCTAATGGATGACATATCCTAAGATCTCTTTCTTCTCCACTAGATACTAGGCTACAATATCATCGAGTGAACGGTCCAACTGAACATGTATACAAGATCGAGGTTGTCCGGTAGTAGGATCACTGTCATGAACAGATAGACATCTAACCTTTGCTGTGGCTGGAGAACTAATCTTGTGAGGACTATGCTCACTAGAGGATAGATGCTCCTGACTGCTACTAGATCTTGATGGAGAGGTACTCCTAGGAGGATCTATGGCCATGGGGAAAATTGAACTATCTTCTCCTCCTTCTATTACTATTTCCATACACAGCTATGGTGGTGGTGGTGATGGAATGACTACTATGCTCTGTGGTCACCATTCCTTCTTCACCACGTGGGGTGAAGTCGGCGGAGAGCTCATGCCTCATGGTGGTGTAGATGGAATGAGATATCTTGGCCGTAGCTGGATCACCAGTGGGGCTCTCTTCTCCCTGGATGCAACCTTCATGGCTTTTGTTGAAATAGTAGATGATGGAACTGCAGAGATGGTGGCATGGAGTAGAGTGGTGGTGGAGGCACCACCGACTCTCTCTTTGCAAGAGCTCCTCTCCTATGGTGGGTAGTACCCATCTAAAATCTATGTATGATTGGCATGGTGGCGTCGGTCGAAAGTTGATGAGGCAGAGGTCTACTCGACCCTCTCTCTCTTGATAGTAATCTGTGCAGCCTCCGGCTCTCCTATCTGATGTGTCTTCCCACAATGCGGGGGATGACTGAACATAAATCAAGCGAGACTCATGATCATAGCTCACCTACTCGATGTAAGCTGATCTAAGGCCATATGACCTCCTCCTCTAAGAGCCTCAAAAAGTGGAGGTGAAATTAAAATCTCTCTTCTCTATCAGAGAGGGGGTGAAACTTGTTCTCTATGATGGAGGACACTATCCTAGGTAACTCCTCTCAGTATGGCCTCAGCTCCTTGGCTATAGATCATGATGCACTTGATCTTGTGTCTGGTTTATGAGTCTAGGAGGCAAGGAGAACTAGACCACCTTGTAGGTGGGAGACTATCACGAGATAGGGGCCCTTGGAAGAGAGCAGTGGTGCCCCAAGGGAAGCAGAAGAACCAGGGTGCTTGCAGAACTCTTGTGGGAACGCCACGCCTTCCTCTTCAATGAGGGAAACTCCGAGTCGATGGCATCTCAACGGATGATGGCTTTTGCGGTCACCGCTCCCTCTGTGAGGGTGGTCCCTCACATGTGATCCTAGCCCCTCAAACCTTGGCCAAAATGAATGAGGTGGCAAGTTAGGCGTGGGAGGATGGCGATCCAAGGCCAAATCCATCCCGAAAGAAAATGTGACACATACTTTTCTTAGCCATTACAACGAATTGGCGACTAAAATGAAAGTGCAATGTTGAAAATAAACTGAAAAGATTTATGCTTTAATTTGTTTTAGAATTTGAACCCACACTCAACAATTTGATATGTTAAGTGGGGCTCAAATGAATTTGGAGAGATTTTTGAGTTTGATTGGAAAGAGATTTTGAATGTAGAATCCATTTTCAATAAATTTGTATGTTGAAAATGGGTTCAAATATTTTTGGAGAGATTGATGCTTCCACAGGTTCATATTTGAATTTGATTTTTTGAGTTTGAGGACCCTTTATTTAACAAATTTGAGTATGTTAAAGTAAAGGGTCAATTGATTTATTTTGATTTGTGATTTTGGAATTTACTCACTTAGCAAATTTGGGTATGCTAGGTTAGGTGTTTGAAAATAATTTTTCTTCTTCTTTTGTTTGCTTATTTTTCATGTGTGAATTTGAAAATGGAATCTTACTTAGCAAATTTGGGTATGCTAAATGAAGAATCCAAATATTTTGTTATTTTTGATGATTTTGAAAAGAGGATTCTTAGCAAATTTAGGTATGCTAAAGAAATCCAAATGTGTTTTTTTGATGATTTTGAAAAGAGGATTCTTAGCAAATTTATGCTAAAGAAATCCAAATGTGTTTTTTGTTTTTGATTTTGAAAGAGGATTCTTAGCAAATTTAGGTATGCTAAATAAATGATCCAAATGTGTTTTGATTTTGATTTTGAAAAGAGGATCTTCTTAGCAAATTTAGGTATGCTAAATAAAAATCCAAATGTGTGTTTTGATTTTGATTTTGATTTTGAAAAGAGGATCTTCTTAGCAAATTTGGGTATGCTAAATGAAAGATCCAAATGTGTTTATTTTTGAAAGAGGATTCACTTAGCAAATTTGGGTATGCTAAATGAAAGATCCAAATGTTGTTTGATTTTGATTTTGATTTTGAAGAGGATCTTCACTTAGCAAATTTGGGTATGCTAAATGAAAGATCCAATGTTTTTGATTTTGAAAAGAGATTCTTTACTTAGCAAATTTGTATGCTAAATAAAGATCCATGTTTTATTTGATTTTTGATTTTTGATTTTGATTTTTTAAAAGAGGTTCTCTATTAGCAAATTTGGTATGCTTAAATGATCCATGTGTGTTAAATTTTGAAAAAGATGATTGTTGATTTTATTTTTGATGATTGTTGATTTTGTTTTGAAAATGAAATCTTCATTCAACAAATTGAATGAAGATGTTCATTTGTGCTTTTGGAAAATATGATTTTGGATTTTATTTTTGAAAAAGATGATTGTTGAGATTTTTTTTTGAAACGATGTGATTATTGATTTTGTTTTTGAAAAGATGTGATTGTTGATTTTTTTTGAAAAGATGTGATTGTTGATTTTGTTTTGAAAATGAAATCTTCATTCAATAAATTGAATGAAGATGTTCATTTATGCTTTTGAAAATATGATTTTGATTTTATTTTGAAAAGATGATTGTTGATTTTGTTTTGAAAATGTGATTGTTGATTTTGTTTTGAAAATAAAATCTTCATTCAATAAATTGAATGAAGATGTTCATTTGTGCTTTTTAAAAATATGATTGTTGATTTGATTTTGAAATGATCCTATAGGGATTGTTAGATGTGGGTGATTTATGAAAATTTTTGTGCAAACATTTTATTATGTGCATTTGAAAAAGTACTTTTTGGAAATTGATGTTTTTATAAGAGATTTATTTTTTTATTTTTGGAGTGAACCTTTCCTTAACATAAAAATGGTAAGGAGAAAGTCTTTAGTTATTTCTTTTTATTAAAATTTTATTTTTACTTATTGGGGAACCAGAGTTTTAAGACCCACGAAGGTCTAAAGGATGTTGGCTAGCTTAGCTTAAGGATGAAATAAACTAAGTGCCAATGGAAAGAAAGATAGTCTTGGATTCATATAAAACAAACCCACTATCGATACTTGGAGAATGATCATTTACCAAAGATGGAGAGAGGAACCATCCCTAGGGAGTCAAAAAAATCATGGTGAATTTTTTATCTTCATCTAATCTTTGAGAGAAAAATAAATGAAGAATAAAATACACTTCTTGTGTTGGACACCACGTGATCCATAGATATTCTTATTAGGTGATCGGGTATGACATTGAGGAATGATGTACTATCTCGAGATAGAAGTCACCATCCTATTGACTAATCACCTGAATAAGGACTCCAAAGGACTATGGGTCTTTGTATGTACCAGAGATTCTTCTCTTACTTTACATGGACAAGTAAAGTAGGGTTTATTTTAAATGACGTTTGTTAAGTTCCCTATGGAGGCAAGCCCCATAGTTAATTACATCTTAAGGAATGAGATTCCTTAAGAATACTCTCAATTAAGGTAAATGTTCATTATCTCCAAAGATTTGAAAGATAAGACTATCAATCAATTAGTTTATTTTAGAAGATCAAGTGGGATTGATCAAGAGGAGGGAGTTATTATAAAGGAAGATAAGTAGGGATGCTTATGATACTAGGAAGTAAGCATCCCAAACTATCCTATGGTTGGGCTTTATATTTTGAAATTGAGTGATTTATTTATTTGAGTTGAATTTTTAGAAATCTAGGGCTTACAATTCCATGACACAAGATCATGAAATGCCTAGAGGTGAGGATTTATGCTTATAGGCAAAAGTAGAAATCGAACCTAAATCTAGGGAGCTTTGGCGAGGCCATGACCTAAATCTAAGGCAAAATATTTGGTTTACCTCCACAGAGAGGATAAACCAATCAATTGTTGGACTTACAATTTGGGGGGGTGCCAACTAACTCCTCCTATGATTTTAAATACATGTAAAGCATCTTATATTTTGCAAGATAGCTAGGTTTATTTATTTAGAAAGAGACTAAGTCCTTAAACACACTCCCTGAGAGACTAGATCATATAGGGCATGATTAATGACTTAAATCTAATGCAAATTTTTGTTATGTTTTTTTTTCATTTTGGACAATTAATTTGACACGGGCTTTAGGATTCATATGCCTAATGCATGAGAAATTAGATTATGGGCCAAAATCAAAGAAGGAGGTGTTTTCCATGGCTCTCAAAGGTCAAGCCAAGTTCTCTGGCAAGGTGGAAGCCCTCCATAATAAGAGTGAAACAAGATGCTTTTTATGCATGATGTGAAAACATACAACATCCAGCTAAGGGGTTGCTAAATCTTTTATCTTGATTTATAACCTAGGCTTTAGGTGAGGTTATGAGTTATTTATTTTAATTTTGAGTTGATTAATTGGATAGAAAATTTATTTTTCTAAGAGCCTAATTCATCAGGCCATTCATCAGTAAGGAAGAAACTAGGAAAAATGCATCTTAATGCACAAGCTAAACATCAAACAATTTATAAACTAGCACAAAAAAATAGGCCTTATGTTGCTCCAAGACAAACCAAAAAATAAATTGGGTAGTGAGCTCTACCCTTATACAGATTACAAATGAATTAATTACAATCAAGAAGGAATTCATGTTATGGGGTCTTCATTCTTCATTTCTTCATTTCTTCTTTTTCTTTCTTCTTTCTTTTTTGGTTGGTTGGAATGTGGTCTCCAAAGGCTTCACATGGTACATAAGACATAGTCTTATGACCAATGTTCATAATCCCATAACATTCATTCCAAATTAATTGCAAAATTACATGAAAATGGGAAAAGTAAATCTAACTAAAACCAACAAAATAGAGATTAGCTAAACAAACCACAATCCCAAGCATGTATATGAATAAATTGGACTTAGCACCCACATGGGTAACCAAGTCCACGGCCTATTTTTTGGATTATGCTTAGGGGTATAAGCAACTGCACAAAAACATTTATATTTTTATTATACTTAAGCACAATCCCTAGAAGATAATGGTTAGACTAAGATCATCCTACCATTCAATCATGCATGCACCCTAACATCCAATACATCATCATAAAATAAAATTACATCAAACCATGCATACCTAACATAGGACTAGAAACTTAGCTAATGTGTGTGCCATTTAAGGCTTGTATGTCTTAAGGCTTTAAGGTTAAGTTTTCTAAGTATGAAGGGTTCAACTTAGAGGGTGGTTTCATTTAAGTGATTTAGTTGATTTGTTGATTTTATTTATGATTTTTTATTTGGTTTGAATGAACCTACACTTAATTACTAAGTGTTGTAAGAGAGGAAAGAGAGAGAACTTCTCTTTCCTCCCCACCTTAAGTAATTTCTAAGGTAGATTCATTAGTGATTTTTTGTTTAGTGAATATTTTATTATGTGTTTTAATTAAAATTTTAGATTTTCTCTAAATAAACCTATTCAAATAAGAAAAAGGCATTTTAAGATTAATTAAAGTGAATTCACAAAACACAACACTTTATTTCTTTCCAACATGTGTATCATGCATATGGATGAATCCTAAGCATATCTATACATACAAATGTAAATATTTAGCACACCTTAATGATGAATGCTAAGGGATGTTACAGAAAATTTGGATGTTTCATGTATGCATGATTTTTTAAGTAGAAAAGAGAATTCTTTTATCCATTATTCATATGCACATTTACATGTATGAAAGACATAAGTGAGTGGCCATTATTTTTTACACACCAGGGTGTAAGGTACAAGACCTACTTGGGCTACTTAAAGCTCATAACCTGATGTCAGGACTAATATACCACTTTTCTTTAATTCATGTTCATGTACAAAAAGAAATGAATGGAAAAAAAGTCATGTAAAAGGGTTATTTTTGTTTGTTTGATTTGTTAGTTGTTTAATTTACATGTGCAAGTGTGAAGATCCATCTTAAATGATAACATAGGAATGAATAGGAATAGATTTAAGCAAGTGTTGTGTTCTTTTCAAATGAACTATGCACTTTATAAATCTTATTCAAAACTATGTTAAAAGAGAAGAGAAGGAAAAGTCACATAATGCACATCTTATATTATACTCACATGCAAGCTTATATAATTATAAGTAGCATACCTTTCATTTTATAATCTTTGATTTATAAGTTTGAAAATAATTTTGATTCTTAGTGATAATAATATTTATTTATAAGTTTTGAAAATAATTTTGATTTTACTAGTGATAATAGCCATTTATATTCTTACTTTAGCCAAAACATGCAATTTGACATAAAGGAAACATTTCATTTTAATTTGATTTTTCAAAAGACATGAATGCATGATTTCATATGACAAACAATATTTAGCATGCTAAAAAATAAATAAAGTGATGCAAGCATGTAACTTCATTCACCCTAATTAATTCCTAAAGACAATCCTATGGAATAAGATCATTTAAAGTGAATCAAAGTTATTTAAAGAAATTTTTAGTATTGTTTTGAGTTTTTTTTGAATTTAGGAAATGTGAAAGGTTTCTTGGTCCTAACCTATCTCCCACATGTGTGTGTTGTTTTAGTTTAATTTTTAGAACTATTAGATTGATTTTATATTTTAATTAGGTTAAGGTGTAAATTAAGTTCACTAATTACCCCTTACCTACACTTCCTTAACATAATTATTCAAACAATTGTGAGCCAACATATGATATGCAAGCACATTGAATTTAAATTAGCAATGCACCCTAAGAAAGAAAGGGCCTAATGCAATTGGCTCAAAATTATTGATTAATTAAGCTAAAGGGTTTAATTATGTACTTTCATAACTTTCCCACACTCCTTAAATTTACCTTAGGCTTTTGAGCACCTAAGGATCTACCCAGCAAAGGATTGATTGAGTTTTGATTGATTTTGAAAATTTCATTAAGCTAATGAAGAAGGTTATTAGTGGATTAACCCTTAATTAGGTTTGGATTAACCCTTAATTTGATCACATGGAATGGGTTTGTTATAATGCCATGTGATTAATTTTTCATTGTAGTGGAGGAGTTGATGTGTTAAATGAGGATGTGAATTCTGTGGAGAATTTTCCATTGGGTGGTTGGTTTTAGCTTTGGGTTGGGTTTGGCTGACCCAAACCCATTGGTTCATGTGCACCAAAATTGTCCATTTGGTCCACTAAGAGGGTGCCAAGTAATAATGAAATGATTTTACCAAATAGTGGGAATTGGCCATAATACCCTTTGACCTAGGGTAAAATGGTCATTTGGCTTTGATTTCAATTTGGGCAGATTTTGTTTTAAATTGGTTGTCCAATTTTAATGAATTTGGAGTTTATTTGATATCATTTGGCTCATGTTGACCCATTTAGGTCAAAATGGGTCAACATTAAATTGACTAATGGTCAAATTGGGTCAAACCAAGGTTATCAAGTTCATATGATAATTTGAAATGGTTTGGCATCATTGTTTTGGTTTAATTTGATTTATATTTGGTTTTGGTTCATTTGAATTCATTTAGGTTGAATGGGTCAAGCTGCCCAGTTTAACCTATTTGACCCAATTGGGTTTGGTCATGGGTTGGTTTAGGTTTGGTTGGCCATTTGAAATGTTTTGCAAGCTTTGGTTTTAATCAATTTTGGTTTGATTTTATTTTGGCTTGATTTGACCTTTTTGGGTCAAGTTGATTCATGGTCAATTGGGCTAGGTTTAGATTCATGGCCAATTGAGGCTTTGGTCAGTTCAACAAGTGATTTAGAATGAACTTGACCCATTGGTTGTATTGATTGCTTAGATCATGATTTGACCCATTTTGACTTTTAGGTCAAGTTGGGTCAACTTATCAAGTGGCCAATTGGGCTATCTTGGCTCAAATGATGACATCAAGTTCAAACATTGATCATGAATTAGTTTTGATCAATGGTTTCAATCAATGTGACCTATGATAGATTTTGGCTAGTTTAGGTTTCATTTAGGTCAAATATTGACTTGGTCAAAGGCTAGGTTTGACTTGGTTTGACCCAATTTGAGTGATTGATCATCTTATGATGATTGTAGCTCACAATGTGAGGCTTAGAAGGGCTTAGTTCAATCCAATTTGGGTAGGATTAGAATTTGGCTCAAAAAGGTACTTTGGGTCAAGTGAGCCTAAGTGGGTCAATTGACTTGATCAAGGCTTGATTCAAGTTTAGTTGAACTCACATATAGACTTATGATTGAAATATAAATCCATTTGCAGAGGTTTAGAATCAAATGAGTTTTGATTTATTTGACAATTTCAAGTTCAAAGGATGAACATGGGTTTAATTTTTGAATTTAGTTTTGGTTTGTTGGTTGAAGTTTATGTTTATATTTGGATTCATGATTGAAGGATTGACTGAATCATGAAGAAAATCTAAGGGTTTGGATTGATTTGAGTTTGATTTGGCTAAGTTCAAGAATTTGACTTGAAAGAGTTTAGGTTTGATTTAGGTTAGATTTGGATTTGAGTTTTGAATTTAGTTTTGGTCATTTGAATTTATATTTCATTTATATTATGAATACAAATGAGAATATAAATGGGTTATGAGAAAATCTTTTGAATTTTATTTGATTTGGATTTGATTTGAGCTAAGTCCATAAGATGGAATCAAAGTGACTTAGGAAGGATTTTTGAATTTGGAATTCTATCATGGGTTTTAATCATTTGGAATTGATTCATGATTTGAGACAATCCATTGATTTAGGGTTTGAGAAAATCAATTAAGTTGGAATTGATTTGAGATTTGATTTGGAATTGGTTTGAGTTTGAAGTTGATTTGGATTTGAAGTTTGGGTATTTGATTTTGAAGTTGATTTGATCTTGGAGTTTATTTGATTTTGGAGTTGGACTTGAAAGAAGGAAGTGAGGATTTGGTTCAAATATTGGGTATGTAATTTTTTCGACACTGGCATGACTTTCATTTGACTAACTCTTCTAAGTCTCTAGGGTTAGATTAAGTGTTCACCTGATCACTAGAATTATCTTAAGATTAAGGAACTCTTAGTGTCTAGAAGGATTCCTATGTCTAAGATGGAGAGGTTGAGAGCTCATCCTAAAAATGAGGTCAACAATTGTTGGAGTGCTTTTGTGAAAATTAATTTGATTTGGTTTATTTGAATGGATTTTGGGTTGGATCGATAGGATCATGGTGGGATTAACTTAGGTTAGGGGCTAATTTAATTTGGATTGGAGCTTGGATATGAAATGAAATCCAATTGGAGGATGGTTATGTTGGCTTAAGGTTGATTTTGAGTGAGTGGATAAGCATGAGTTTCAGTTTAGGCCATAGGATAGGTAGAACCTATTTGTCTTAAGGTATAACCTAAGCTTAGGGTATGCCTTCCTAAGTCTTTATGCTTGGGTTTAGTGTTCCCTTAATCACTAGAAGTGTCATATGACTAGGGAAATCCAAGTGCCTAGAAAGTTCCTAAATCTAAGATGGGAAGGATGAGTGCACACACTAAAAGTGTGGTCAACATCTACAGACAAATAATCCTAACATCCACTGTAAAATATTACATCGTAAAATAAAATATAACACCACAACATACACCGACCTAACATAAAAGCTAGAATTGGTGACTTAGTATTTTAATGTGTGCGCTTAGGTTTAGTGCGGTGTGTCTTAATTAAGCTTTATAAGTGTGATAATCTAAAGTTTAGAATTGTTTAAGTTAAACATTAGGGGTGGTTCCACTTCTAATATTTGAATGAATTGATTAATTTTTATTTTAATTTTCTTTTTGTTCCATTTGATACATACTTAATATCTAATTATTAGTTATTATGAAGAAAATAAAGGTGGTTTGACTCCCTTCATGCCTATTTTACTATATTTTCTAAGGATATGTTATTATGACTTTAGTAAACCATTTATTAAGTATTTTTATTAAACCTAAGTTTGGGTTAGTCTTAAGGAATATTATTCTAACATGAAAGGCATCTCATGATTGATAAAGCTGAATCAGTATTGCATGTAACATTCCACCACTTCTTTCCATCATCAATATCATACACATTTCTTCATTTTTATATTCATGATTTTTGATTTAATACACATATTTATACATACAATACATATTTGTATTTTTGCACACTTGAATTTTCATTAATGCATGTATTTTGGTAGAAAAGAAAGATTTCATTCAATAGTTAAGCATACATGGACATGTATTAGATATTTAGGCAAGTACATGGCATTGTTAAACCAGGGAAGTGAGGTTATCTAAGACCTCCTTGGGGCTGCTTAAATGCTTATGTTCTTGGGATGTCCAGACTATATACTTGCCAAATTAGATACATGTAAACATATACACAAGCTTAGGGATGAAAATCATGCAAAGATGATATAATAGCAAATATTTTTATTCATGCTAAACTTAGTGACACGAAGAGCAAAGTTTTATCTCAAGTTCTAGCACATGAATACACATAAATGAAATTAAGCAAGTATGTGTCATTGTTAAACCGAAGAAGTGAAGTTATCTAAGACCTCCTTGGGGCTACTTAAAGCCTCGTGTTCCCTGGATGCCCAAACAATATACTTACCAATTCAAATGTATGCAAATATGTATGAAACTTAAAGATAAAACAAATTCTTTACTATTTTGAAATTATAACTTAAATGTAAATTTTATTGAATATTTATAACCACCATTAACTTTGATTTTTCATCATTATCTTATAGTTTTAAAAAAATTTAGGATTTATTAATGATAATAGCTACACCATATAATAATATTTGTCCGACACATGTTACTTAGATGTAATCATGTTCTTTTGTTCTCTTTTTTGTTTTTTGAAAACATGAACATATGACACAAATGTCATGCACATTTATGATAATTAAAAAGAAGTGATTAAACATTGCCACATAACATATTCAATTACATTAAGTCCTAAGAACAATCAAGATAAATAAATATTCATTATGACTAATCAAAGTTCTTATAAAATTTGATTTAATATTTAAATTATTGAAACTTAAGGAGGAGAGATGATAAATATCACTTACCCCACCCCATGTTGGTGATTTAACATATTTAAAAAGGGCAATTAAATGGATTTTATGGATTAATTAGGTTCAAGTTGTTAAACATATCAATTTAGTTACCTTTCCCTAAACTTCTTTAATTTAGTTAACTACTTGACCATGAGCCTTCAATGACATGCACTTGGAAAATTAAAATTTGCAATGCACCTAAATGAAACTAATGCAATTTGGCTCATGTTTAAGAGTTAACTATATTAAAGAAGGAAAGAATCTAAGTTAGGTACTCTTATGATTTTCCCACACCAATAGGTTAACAATAATTTCCTTAACAATTTTATTTTATTAAACACATAAAGGGGAATTAATAGATTATGTTTGAATTATTTGAATCAATCATTAATTTTTTTATTGCTACTTTACCACTAATCTTTCTAATTAATCCCTAATTATTACATATATTATTTAACCCTCCTAAGAGAATACATTTAGAAAGATAATTAGGAAAGAGGCCTCAATTATTTTTCCTCAGTATTTCTAGTATTCCTAATGATTAATCATCATTAATTATTTAATTTTTATTATTTATCAATTTTATTAATTATTAAAATAATTAATGAAGGTAATTAGGGTTGAAATTCTAATTTCTTTAAATTACAAGGTAAATAATTCCAAGAAAATTATGGGAGGTAGAGGATATCTCATGGAATCATCTCACCAAATTTAGAATTAATTGACCAAGTAATTAAGCCTTAATTAAGATAATTAGTCTAAGTTTTAAATCTTAATTAAGTATTGTTCAATAGAAAAAATTTAGGATTTTATTTTTCTTAAATTCTCTTATGTCTAACCTTTCAAAATGGGTTTATTTATATTTTTTGAATTTCTTTATAATTATTTATTATTTTTTTTGAAGTTTTGGCCATTTCAATATATTTTAAGGCTAATTCCTTTCCATAGGCACCATTGGACGTTAGAGATACTTTCCACATGGCATGGTATTGGTTATTTAAATGTAAAAATGGTGACTCAATGGTGATAGACACGATTTTATACAGATCGGATGACTGAGATTAATCTCATGATTTTAGAGGGACTAAATCAAAATTTTTAGCACGATTAATCACGATTGTCTATTCTAATCATGTGGAACAAATGGCTGGTGATTCGTCACCCCATGGGCACTAGAAGATGGACATTGTCCACCTTTCACCGCTCGATCTAAGCTTTTCAGAGCTCATTCAATGATGAAATTAACTCCAAAATGATTTGAGAATGAATCTAAAGGGATCCTACAATGTAAAATGATCGAAAATATAGTTCACTTAAAAAAAGACCAACACTTAGGTGAAAAACTATGATTGCCAGATTTTTACCTCTTTAGAGTTATAGATTGGTGATCCGCCAATAGAGGTAGCTTCATCTTGAAGAGATGAAAATCCATTAAGAAGATCATGAGCTGCCTCTCGGATTCTCATGGACCAAATGCCAGCTTGTTAGTTGGACTTGACGTCTTTAGGTGAATCACTGAAATGATTCATTTCGATTCACCAGAGTGAGGTGAAGGTGTGGGAAGAGTTAATTTGGGTTTGATGGAAATTTTGAAAACTTGGACGGACAGAGCTCTCAGGTTTGATCGGGGGCTAGTCTCGCTGACATTGGAGTACACGAAAAGCTCGAGAGAGGGTATAAGACTATGCATAATGCTTTAGGGAAGGTCTGTGATGAGTTTGAATCTACTGGGAGGAGCATACTCTCCTTCATAATTGAGCCAAGGGTTGAGATTGGTTCAAGATTTGGTAGCCATTCAACTAGGGTAGGTGGCTGGAGGTGTCAGGGAACTACTAAGGTGGTTGAGGGTGAGAGGCTGAGAGTGTAGTGGTTTGACATGGAGTGTAAAATCTCCCTAAGTGGTCCAAAGGGTTGTCATGGGTGAACTCAATCTCTCATGGCCAAAGGTTGAGCCTAACAACCTTAGGTTAGGTTGGATTAGTGGTCCTCTTGTCCAAGAAGAGCTAAAGGTGGCTATCATGGGGTAAGGGGGTGGAGAACCCACTCAAATGGGGATTTTGGGTGGCTTGGTTCAATGGGTTTGACCCAAACTAGGTTCACCATGTGTTGGGCCCACAGGCAGGCCATGGTGACCCACGGATAAGTCATACCAAGTTTGGTGGGTTGGGGCTTGGTTTAGTTAGGTTTTGCTCAATTTGACCCATATGGGTCAAATGGGTTCAATTGGGTTGAGTTGGCCAATATGGCTAAATTGGGTCAAACTAATGATTTTGGTGAGTTCAATTGGTCATTTGGAGTGAGTGAGTGCAATTGGTTTGATTCAAATTGGGTTTAATTTGGATCAAATGGGTCATGTTGACCAATTTGACCAAATTGGCCAAATTGGCTTGAACATAGATGTGGTTTAGGTTTGATTGATCATTAGTGTTTGGTTGGATGAGTTGACTTGAATTTTTTTTTATTATGGAATGATTTGGTTCAATTTGACCCTTTAAGTCAAATTGGGCTAAGAGGGCTAATTGGGTTAGGTTGATCAAATTGGGTTCAATTGAAGGTTGGATTAGAGATTAGTTGGATGCATTGGTTTCAATCAATTTACTTTAGGATTTGATTTGTTTCAATTTGACCCTTTAGGCCAAATTGGGTCAACTTGGGTCAAAGGGCCTAATTAGCTTGGTTAGGCTCAATTGATTATAGTGGAGTGTTCAATAATGATCTACAATCATTTATGAAGGGATCGGATGGCTTGATTTGATTTAATGGAAGTTTAATTACAGTTTGAGTTAATCACCTCTCTTAGGTAACTTTGAGTTAAGTGACTTGGTCAAGCGAACTTGGGCCAATTAGGGTTATGGATGGTTAGGGTGTGTTCAATGATGAATTTGAAGTTAATTGGTAGCTTTGGTTGTAATTGATTTGGGCTCAATTAGGTTTTGGCTCATTTGAACCCTTTAGGTCAAATGGGCTAGCTTGGGTTGGTTCACTTTCCATGGTTCATTTGACTTTATTGCAAGTATTGGCATGGCTTGAAATTAACTAATGAATAATTGGAGAGGTCGAGAAAAATTAGGTTGGATTTAGTTTACTTGAACGAGCTTAAGTTGAGTTATAAGATTGTGATGAGGTTTAACTTGGGTTAAGACCCAAGTTAATTTGGCTTGGAGCTTAGATTAGAAAATCAAATTCAAGTAAGATTAATTAAAGGTGTGTTTCCTTAACAAGAGCTTAAATTTGGATAAGTGAATAGGTGTGAGTTTTGATTTAAGCCATAGGATAGGCAGAACCTATTTGTCCTGAGGTATATCCTAGGGTTAGGGTTATGCCCTCTAAGTCTCTAAGCTTAGGTTTAGTATTTTATTAATCACTAGAAGTGTCTTAGCACTAAGAAAATCTAAGTATCTAGAAGATTCCTAAGTCTAAGATGAGAAAGGTTATTCATCACTCCAAAAGTGAGGTCAACATGATGCCAAATATGTAGTGTTGTGGTGCCAAAGATGCGACATTGTATCACTATAAGATAGAGAATTTTTGGGTCATAACCTGAGAGGCTAGCGCTGTGGTGTCTGATTGGAGGTGCCTTGGTGTTGGATGGACAGGACTTAGACTTTAGATTTGGAGAAGTCGTATTCTAAATGTAAGAATTTATAAAATTAATGTAGCTCATCGGAGTTTTAGAAACAATATTGTAGTGCTTTAATTGGATGTATTGATCCTGCAAAATCTAAGAGGTCAGCACTACACTGTAGAGTTTAGTGTTTGGGTGCCATATAGGATGCCAGAACATTGGGACACAAGATGCTATATATTTGATTTCTAGAGAGCTTAGCATTGTAGTGTTATTCCCCAACACCGAGGCACTACGAGTCAGGAACTCCATTTTTGGGTAGTTTTTTTACTAGAATTCAATGATTTTTAGAAATTTTGGCAGTGTAACAACATAATAGTGCTAGATTTTTACTTTTTTAGTGCAAAAGCACTCTTCTCCCTTGTTTTATATCTAAGATTGATGGAGGAAGGTTTTCTTCTCATGTTGAAACTAAGTTCAACGGCGAAAGTCTTCAGATTCCAAGATTCTTGGGAATTTTAGGTTTTGGGTCGTTCTTTCTTAATCCAAATCCAAGATCAATGGAGATAAGCTTCTTTATATCTCATGGGATCCTAGATCGACGGTGGAAATCTTCTTTTAGGGAGAAAATTAAAGGCCAACCCAAATAAGATGAAAGCTATACTCAACATGCCCTCATCTAGAAATGTAAAAGTGGTATAGCAACTTACTAGAGAGTAGCATGACTAAACGGTTCTTCTCAAATGTTTGGGGAATGATGCTCACCATTTTTCAAAGTTCTCATCGGAATAAAGAAGTTCGAGTGGACTTTAGAATATAAAAACTTTTAATGATTTGAAGATCCTATTTGCATCTCTTTCTTTATTATAGAGCCCAAAGGTGGGAGAAGTCCTATTGCTATACCTAGGAGTGGGAGGAGATTCGATCACCTCAATCCTAATAAGAGAATAAAGTAGGATAGAATGGCCCATCAATTATATCAGTAAACCTCTGTGAAGCACCTAGTTGAACTACCTGCTAATGGAAAAAGTAGCACTTGCATTAATCACCTCAGCCAGGCCACTATGACCTTATTTCCAAGCACACTCCATACAAGTCTATGCTTTCCAAGATTGATCAAAGTAGTTTATTAAATTGAGTGAGTTTGATATATTCTACTTTCCTCTAATCACAATCAAATCCCAAACACTCATGGATTTCATGGTGTACTTCAACAACTTAGAGGATATTCTTGTCAATCTAGATTCCTTATGGTGATTATATATTGATGGCTCTTCTAACAAACCAACTATTGGAGCAGGTATTGTGTTGAAGAGTCCAGTAGGGATCACCATCACATAATTAGTTAAATTCTATTAGATAGTCATAAATAATCAAACTGACTATGAAGCTTTACTCGTTGGATTAAGATTTTACTACAGGACTTAGAGCCACACATATGACAACTTACATAGACTTGTAGTTCATTATAAGACAAGTGTACAAAGAGTATGAAGTCTGAAATGAGTCTTTGATGAAATACTTAAAGTAAAAGCCAAAATTTAGCACTTGGAATAATTCAAGATCAAGTAAATCCTTAGAGAAGAGAATCAACTTATTGACTTATTATCTGGGGCTAGTAGACTTAAGAAGCATGTAATCATTCAATTGCCCAACCATGCACTGAAGAATAAAAGATGATGTAGGTAGATCATGAATACTCACCAAGCTGGGTTAACCCCATCAAGAACTATTTGCATACTAGGAAAATTGGAGAAATGACGAAGGACTTGAGGAGCTTCAAGATAGAGCATCCCAACTATTGATTGGAGGAGAACTATTCTGAAGGTTGATGACCTCACTCAACCTTAGATGCATGGAAGAGATAGAATAAAGGAAAGACCTAGAGGAATTACCTTCTGGCAAGTGTGGTAATCACTCAAGAGGGAGGATGCTCGCTAATAAGATTTTAAGAAAAGAGTACTTCTGGCCTCACTAAGAATGGATGTTAAAAAATTTAAGAAGATGCATACCATGCTAAAATTTTGCACTTTAAAAATAGCCATCACAATCTTTGTAACCCATTACTAATCCTTGTTCTTTCACTGTTTGGGGAATGGATTTGATTGGTCCACTGCCAATCACCAATAGACAAAAAAAAAGTTTGTTCTAGTCATGATTAACTATTTGAATTAGTGGATTGAAGCTAAGCCACTCGCAAAAATCAACTCTTATATAATAAGAAAATTTATTTGGACTAACATTATTTATAGGTATGGGTATCCATTGACGATCATCTTTAACAATTTGCTGAGAAAAGCCTAAAAGAATTATGAGTCCAAAAATTAGACTAAAATTCACATCAATACATTACCCACAAAGCAATGGACAAGTGGAAGCTGCTAACAAGAAGATACTAAATTTTCTTAAGAAAAGGTTGAAGACACAAAGGCTATGTGGGTAGACACACTACCCGTAGTACTTTGGAGACTCATGATAACTCCCATAACTACCACTAGACACTCATGCTTTACTCTATCACATGGCTCATAAGCCAATCCATCGATCTAGTATGAAGTCCAAAGTCAGAGTCCTAATGATGGGGAAAATGGGAGATGAAGGTGGTGAGAGGATACAAGTTAACTTGGAGGCTATGGAAGATACACTTGACATGCTCGAAGAACTTATAATTGAGGTGTCATTAAGGTAGAAGAAATAATAAGATGAATGACCAAGTATTATAAATTCTTTGTGAGAGAGAAGCATTTCAAAAGTGGTGATCTCATATTAAAGAAAGTAGATGCTACTGCTTAAGATAATATCCTAGGAAAACTTACTCACAGATGGATCATTTATAATCAAAGAGCAAGTTGGTCCTAGTGCATCGAGTACCATCTTATTCTGGAGAAGACATATCGAGGACATTGAACAACATAGATCTAAAAGGAATTTTTTTATCATTTGCACTCATTTTATTAATTTTAAGTATCATGTATCTTCCCATTTTTAATAATGAAGTTTTATATAATTTGCTCTTTAAATTAGCTCACTATTAGGATAATAATGGTTTCTAAAGAAGCTTACTTGAACGATGAAAAGTAAAACTTATACTCGGAGAGCTGTGTGATGACTCAAGGTACTCGGCGTGCCATTTTAGTTTAAGGAAAGGTCCCACTCAACAAGAGGTGAAAGCCGAGTAGGAGATTGAGTACTTAGCACACCACTATTGTCCAAGAAAAATTGATATCGAATAAAAAAAACAAACTGTACTCGTGAGCAAAAAATTTTAAATTCACTGGGAAAAAATGTACAACACACTCGCTATATCCCTAAATATATTATTTTTTCAATAATTTTATTACATGTCTAAGTGCTAGTCCTTGGCAAGTCCGCCTTTCTCGCACATATAATCAAACCAAAATTCATGCCAAAAAGGAAAAGTGAAGTGCTCCATGACTTGACAGAGTTCTACAATAGCCTCATAGTCACGAAGTTGCATTGGTACTCCACCTTTAAAGACTATCATTACTATCTGCAATTATGCTCATAGCTCGCCCATGTCCCACTTGGACGAGTCTGAGGCTTCCCTCAATAGAGAAACCTCCCTTCACAGAGTTTTGATCTCACAGGAGTCCACAAATACTAGCAGTTCCTTCGCATTATTCCTTGGTCAATAGGTAGACTCGGCCTTCACAGACTCATCGTTATCTCTGTGAGTAGGAGAGGGGAAGTTGACCATCATATACTTAATATCGATGAAAGTGAAGTTGATCTTGATGATAAAACATTGATGGTTTCCCGTGTTGAGGAGAGATCTCCACCAAATCCACCTATGGCACTAATAAAGTCAGTGATAAAGCTGGAGTCACCACAAGTCATCAAGAAAGGAATTCATCAAAAACCAAGAAGGAAATTTCAATAAGAGGATTTTCTATAGGTCTAACCCTTGGGAAGGGAAGCCACCTTTTGAGTAAATGAAATTCCTTTCTACTTGAGAAATTGCCCAACAAATCTCCCATGGAAAGGTGAAGTATCTCTATGAAGTTACTTGGACTTGCAAAGGAAATGACTTGGTGGGTCAATGAGTGCCTTTGACATCCTATACTAAAGCCTAAATGTTGGATACACTCAACTGCCACCAGAGAAAAAAAGTAAACAATTCAAATATAAGAGACTCATAGTACACAATAATAGTTAAACTCACCTTAGCGAGACACTCCTCTATAGCCGCCTTTTTGGTGGCCAACCCAACCAATCGGCTCACCATCACCTTCCTAGCTGAATCAAAGGTGCATCCTCTTCTTTAAAAAGTTTCACAGTTGCTCACTCACCATAGCAGACTACTCACGTTTACTATGATTGCAGTAGCTGATATGCTCACTTCGGCTACAGGAATGGTGGCAGCCTCTTCCAACTTCTTTGCTTTCTTGGCCTTCTTACTAAGGCCAGCCCATAGGACCTAGGATTAATGTCACCGTAAGGCTTCTTTGTGTCCATGGCGATTATGTTTCAATATGCTTTGAGTTGACTCTTGAGAGGTAGAATGTCTACCCAAGTAAATAAGTGAGGAATGGTAAGTGCATAAATGAAGAAAGAAAGAGATCCATTTATAGCCTTGAGAGTGTAGAAAAATTGGATCAACCCAAAAGTGATGTGACCTCCCAATAATTGCATGAATTTTTTCATATCATTAAATGTTTAATAGCTAATCATTTTTATTTTTTTTATCTTTTTTGTGAGGTACCACTACAAGGACTAGATGAATCATGGACGTATACCCAATGCAATGGGTATGCCTAAGTAAGCCTATAAGTCAAAACAAAAATGCTCGCATAAATGGTACTTGACAAACCAAAATAAGAACACTCACTAGAAGGAGCACCTGATAAGGAAAGATAGATCTGACCCAATGGATGAGAAATTGAAATATGATAATTCAAAGGAAAGACCTAATTCTACTCACCAGCGACTACTTTATTCAGTCGCATTCTTACTCGCATGCTTGATGAATCTTACTCACTCACTACCATCAACTTAGGTAGGAATTTTTTGTATTAAACCTACCTTATATGATCTTTCTATGTATGACCATCCCTTAATATTCTAGAAGGGGTATTTTTTTCCTATAAGGGGTCCTTTTAGCTCTTAGTCCAAAACCTTATATTCTATATCCATATTTTGGACATCATGAATAATAAAGATATATTTTCTCTGCTTTTCATGTTTTCATGTTTTCCTATATCAATCTTTTTGTCTAACCCTATTTCTCAAGTATCTCAGAAGATTTTTCCTCCATCTATGAATAGATTTGGATTCAACAAATCTGAACTAGTTAAGGAAAGCTAGCAAGGCAGTGTTGTAAGGACAACTTTAAGACATTGATATTTGCCAAAATATCTCCTATTGATAAGAAATTATATAAAAATCATTATCACCTAAGAGGTGTGATTCTTCTTGTAACTCCTCTAATGCAAAAGGGACCTTATAATGAGATATATTTTTGACATTCTTGGAAACGAAATCAAATCATTCTTCTCATAGCATAGAATGACATCTCTTAGATGTGAGTTGCCTAAAGTTGGAAAATAAGATTTTTCAAGTATGGGGATTTAAAATTGGTTATTATGTAGAGTTTATTCTCAAAATTTTGATTATATTAATAAAATAAAATATGATCAAATTTAACTCAATGACACATCAAAGTTGAGATAGAAATTTGACTTTTTCAATTCTCTTTACACAATATGGAAGCATCATACAAGGCATATCTTCATAATGATGAGCTTTGATTATAATAATTATAAAAATACTTTTGATGGATATTGGTGGAAGTAGATTTTTATTTTCAAAGGTTCAACAATTCGAATATTTAAAGGAAACCTTTAAGGTTTAATTGATTATATAGTTATGAACAATCAACTACAACTTGGTATTAATTTAATAGAAATTGATTGAACAAAAAGTAGTCTAAAATACATAATGAATATCATTATACAAAACATTATGGACAGTAGAAAGATTTTTAGGGATATCATTATACAAAACATTCCATGCATTTTGATATTCATCAAGCAAAATTTCTTCAAGATTAATGAAAGACTTGATAGGCAATGCCTTGTCTGGAGATAAAACAAGTACTTCTCTATCTCATTCACTAGGTTAGATAAATTTGTAAAAATATTTGAAGAAATATTTGATGTAGGAATTCAAAAGAATTCCAATCCTTTAAATAATAAAGAACTAGTAGAAGCATTCATAGATTCATCTCCTTTGAGTACTATCTTGCACTTGGCAAGGGTTTGATAGGAAGAAGGATTCTTCTTTTCATTATATCAACTAATTGAATGGACAAATGGAATGTAAGTTAAAACTTTCTTTCTTTTGTATCCAAGATTGAGGATTCAAGGGATGGATGGATAACAATAGAACTAACAAGTATGAAAGTGATAGATGCGACACCAATAAATGTAACATTGATAAGAACGATGATGATAGAAAATAATTTAAATGTCTTCAGTTTATTAAAGAAACAAAAAGAGTAAATAAATGAATCATAATAAGATTATAAAAATGATGAAGTCATGTAAATGTCTTAAGTTTAAAATTTCTTAGGATTTTGTATCCTTCCTTGATGTGAAGCGAAGTCAAGTGAATGAAGGTAACGATGCTCCATAGATAAATTTTGCTTGTGTTCTCTTTCATCATTTACTTAAGGACTATTTAGAATCATTTTTATTTTAAAATTTTATTTTATTTTATTTTATTTTATTTTATTGATATTTTAATTTAAGATAAAATATTTTTGATGATGCTAATTATTTTTAAAGGCAATTGAAACATCCAAAAATTATTTTGACTTTTAAGTGATTTTAAAAGTAATATTATTTATCTTTAAAAATAAAAAAACACTTTAAAAAGCATTAAAGGCTTATTTTGGAACACTTTTATTTTGTGTTTTTCATTTTTTTTATATTTTCTTAAAATATATATGTTTAGTGTTTTTTTTTAAAGTGTGCTAGTTTCTTTATTTTAAAAATAAATCACATTATTTAAAAAAAAGATCAAAATAACTCATTTTTAATAATGCCCAATCAGAGAGCGGACAACTAATGCCTTCCACTTATTTGAATGATGAAGAAACCTTAGGAGAGCTACCGACTCCAACTATCGTCCATGTACGATCCATACTAGACCAACCAACCGCCATCCTACCTCCTCACGTCTTGACAGGCGATGATTCATTTATATACGCACCTAATCTGAGCACCCGCACAGTACAAGGAATAGTTTCCGGCAAAACTCCACTGGGTAAAGGCAGGTTGGTTCCTTTATCATCGCGGGGAGCAAACAATTATGAATATCAAACATAATCTTTTTTAAATCAAAACATTGAAAAAAAATAAGTAAAATAAAAATAAATGTGATCCCAAATGACCACTTAATAAATATTTTTAAACATATGTAAAATAAAAAATACCAAAAAAAAAAATTATCTCAAATGGGCCTTCATTTTAAAATAAGATTTAATTTATAGGAAAAGGATGTTTAGAAAAAAAATCATTGTGTCCATATCCTTTCTTTGTCATGATTGTATAAGTTGACTTATCAAACTACCTGTAATTTTATATAAGATTATGATATTTTATTTTTCATACAAGCAGTCAATACCCATGTGTTGTAAGGGTATAGATGAAGTTAGCTGTTATCGAATGAAAAAGCCCCAACAAAGTATAAGTGGCTCAAAAATAAAAAAAAAAAGGTTTAAACTGAACTATAAATAAATTTATGCTTAAATTTAAACTTACTACCATATGTCATATGAAGTTAGCCATTAAATAAAATAGTTAATTATCAAATAGCTATAACTGAATTTAAAATTTAAAATTATTATGTTTGTATTCAGATTTCGAAGTTAATTAAATAGATGATGTGATGGTCAAGCATTAAATTAACGAAATATATCATATGTTTTATTATAAATTATCAAAATTAACTAAATTAAAACTAAATTAACTAAATTATCAAAATTAAAACTATATCATATGTTTTATTATAAAATATGTCGAATTCAATTCAATGACAGACATGATTTAAATCTATATAAATTTAATAGACAAAGATATAGTGAAAACATAAATAGTAAATTGTATTGTATCAAACTAAGCTTATATATTAACTATCATTAAACACCCACTCAAAAGGTTAAAATAGCTTTGTAACCATAAAATGATATGTTCCAATCCGATTGTATTTTAAAAGATATAGTGCCTAACCTGAAAGGAGAACATAGGTACATAGGAATTCGATCAATCTATATAAAACTTGTACAATGCTTGATAGGGATTCCACCTAATTGATCGAGCATTTCGTGTATTTTTGAAAAAGAATCGCTACAAGAAATTACAATGGTCTAACTGAAATTCATTAGATAGTTGTACTAACAACACCTAATCAAACCTTAATTGAAAACAATTAACCCAAAAAAATCAATCTATTGAAAATAATAGCAATTAGAAATACATAGAAAATGTAATTCAATAATTAAAATCCTTCAGCCATCCAACTTTAGTTCTTTTGATTTCGCTTACTTTCTTAAAATCTTCATCTATATCAGTTGATTTCTCAAAATTATTCCCCTCATTAAGAATGACCTTATCCCCAAGATCAAAATCTTAATAAGAGACTCGCAACTTGTAAAAATTGTTTCTATAGTGTTGGGCCTTCTTGTATTGATCGATTTGGATTTGATAAGAGTTACATGCTTATTTTATATTTATTATTTTTCTATGAAATTTAGAGTTAATTTAATACTCATTTTATTCACAAATTTTTTTTGATTTTAAATAAAATAATTAAAATGTGTTGAAATTGAGCTTACTACATTTAATTAAATTTTTGGGGCATTTAGATACATAGCACTTAAAAACTTTTATCTTTACATATATCACATTTTTTGCACAAGCTTTATTCATCCATGCATTTTAGTATTTGTGCAATATGTGTGTGTGTGTGTGTGTGCATGTAGTGGTGTGAGTTATAGGTTAGTTATAGAGTTGTCAGAGTTTGTTATAAATGAAGGTATAATGTATTGGAAGTGAAAATATCTTGAGAGGTGGTATTGCTAACACCCTCCTTCAAGATGATAGAGACTTTCTAAATATACCTACCAGTTGGTCCTCTTAGCTAAATTGATTCACCTGTATGGTTCTAGTCCAAACAAAATGACAAATATAGTGCTGATCTACTTTAATGCATTTGATTCTTGTATGAAAAATAGGATTGTTAGCTAGTGTAATTGTCGAGATGTCATCACAGAAGAGAGTGGTAGGAGTTGACTGAGAAGCTTGTAAGTTTGTAGTCACTAGAGTCAAATGATTTTAGTGGCTGTTGTGGCCATGGATTAATATTCTGCTTCTAGAGGACCTAGAGGGTTGCATCTTTGCCTTCTAGAAGATCAGATTAGACTCAAGAAAGATGTAGAATCTTATAGTGGATTTGCGATTATAGGGCCTGCCTAGTTAGCATTGGAGTAGGCATGACACATAAAGAGATATCAATTTTGTGAAGGGGTAGCCCATGGGTGAGTGTACCATTGACATAGCGAAGAACTCATTTAAGGAGTTAAAACTGCTAATTGGTGGGGTTGTGCAAGATATGGAAAACTTTGATAATGATAAAGTGTGGGATTGGGGCATGATTGGTCATCATTAGCAGTTTGGGATGATTTTCTAGGAGGTAGTGTAGGCATTGATTTGCGAGTGAGCATTCCTGCTTTGGTTAAAATTTGTGTAGCATATGAAGTTTGATTAAGGTGAACACCAATTTGTGTGGGGGTAATGTGTAGGCCTAGAAAGGTTGAGATGGTTCTGAGGTCTTTATGTTTGAAAGTGTGTTGAAGGCATTGAAAGATGTTGAAGAGAGTTAAAGGATCATTTCTTGTGAGTAATAGGTCATCAACATATATGAGTAGGTGGAGTTTGATAGAGTTGTGATGGTGGATGAAGAAGGAAGGGTTTAGAGAGCTATAAGTGAAACCAAGGGAATGTAGATGACTAGTAAGAGTGATAAATCATTGGCGAGGAGCTTATTAAAAGTCATATATAGCTTGCTTAGAGAGACATACATATTGTGAATGTTGTTAATCAATAAAGCATGGTTGTTGCTTCATTTATACTTGTTCAGTGAGGGGACCATGAAGAAAGGCATTGCATACATCAAGTTGTTTGATAGTTTAGTTATTAGTGATAGTAATGGAAAGGAGAACATGAATGGTGGTGAATTTTGCAATAAGAGAGAGTGTTTCATGATAATCTAGGCCATGTTATTGTTTGATGCCATGAGCAATGAGTCTGGCTTTGTATTTGGAGACAGTACCATTGAGCTTGTATTATGTTTTGTAAGTCCATCAATAGCCGAGGAGATTGTAGAATGGGGAAAGAGGTACAAGTTGAGTTCCTTGAGTTTAAAGTGCCTAAAATTTGGTAGACATAGCTTGATGCCATTGATGTTTCCTGACAGTAGTTGTCAACCAAGTGGGATCTAATGGTTGTTGTGTATGGGTAGAGTGAAGATAGTTTTAAGAGGTCATTATGAAATTAGAGCAAGTCTATATTGAGCAAATGTTGGGTTGAGGAATGGTTGATGTGTTTAAAAATGTAATAAGGGAGCCACATAGATTTTAAGAGGTACTTACTAAAATGACCAATCACATCATCAAAAAATAATATATTACCTCTAAAAGAAGAGATATCACCTTTTGATGAATTTAGTAATCTAATAAAAACTTCTAAGACTGATGGGTCTATGTGTACTAGAGATTTTTCTCTTATCTTATATAGATGAAGTAAGGAAGAGTTTATTTTAAGCTGAGTTCTTAAGTTCTCTATAGGGACAAACCCTTATAATTACTTACATCTTAAGAGAAGTAATCTTCTAAGAATACTCTCGATAAAAGTAATTGGCTAATGTATCTATAGATTTTAAAGTTTGATATCAAAGGATTGGTGATCATTGGAAATCAAGTGTGAGGACCCAATCAGGAAGAGTTCTTAGTAAAATCTAAAGGAGGATAAGGAGGAAGAACTCATGATACTAGAAACCTTGTGAGCACTCTAATTTATCATATGGCGAGGCTTTCTATTTTTAAAATAGAGAATTATTTTTTACTTGATATTTTATTAGAATTTGATGAATTTTATTCTAACAACACATGATTATAAAAATGCCTAAGAGGTTAGGATTTATACTAGTAGTAAGTAAAAAAATAAGCAACCTCTGAACCCATGTCTAATAATGCTTTACTATAAGCTAGAAGCTTTTAGGCACATCCTTAACTAAAGATATGAATCCATCCTGACTATTTTGGACTTACAATCACCTAGAGTTGCTGCCAGTGAATACATCTATGCTTTAAAATAGTGGGAAAGTCATATGCTAATGTGAGATGGCTTAACTATTATTTATTTAGAAAGTAAACTTTAGAACTTAAACTCACTCATTAAGAGCCTAGATTATGATGGGTATAAAATAATGTCCTAGACTAATGCAATAAAAACTACACATTGTTATTCATTTTGACTTATTAATTTGGTTCACGCTTAGGTGGATAAGTATGCTTTAATGCATGATGAAATTAAGTTATGGGCCAATCCATGAGAAGAGTGTTCTTCACTCAAGAGAGTTACTGTCAACATACTACACTCCCCATTTTTTTGCGATGATTGAAGATCCTTATGCATACATGATGTTATACATTCATCATAGATCTATGGTTTCTAAATCTTTTAGTTGATTAATCCCTTAAACTTTAAAATGAGGCTATAAATGACAATAATTTTTATTCAAGTTAACTTTAGGTTGGGGTAGAAAGTTTAAATCCTAAAGAGCCAACCAAAATGTAAACCATACAACAATCATTGTATTTTAAGAAACATAGGGAAAAGCATGTAGTTTTATTATGGAAATAATGTAAACACACAAATTAGTCAATTAAATTAAAATAATAAAGAAAAGGCTGGTGTGGCTAGGTTCCATACACCCTAAAAAAGAAAGGAAGGCGGGTTGCCAAGTTCAACCATTATACAACCCATATTATAATTACACAAACAAAATCAAAAGCAAGTCATGGGTGTCTTCATCTTCACTTTCCTTTATGAATTTGATTTCTAGGCTTCATAGAGCCTCCCAGACCAAAGCCTTTAAGCCACTATTCATTATACACCCCATAATTCTAATCTTAATTTTTTTTTACAAAATTATATTTAATATTCTAAAATAGACCTAACTACACCTAAAAAAGAAAGGTTACTCAAGGCACACATATACACCAAAAATAAGTATATAATTTCATACATTGGGGCTTAGTATCTATCGATTACGAGCCCACCTGTTCTGATGAGCTATGTTAAAGGGGCAAGAGCACTTGAAAGCAAGAATATTTAATTTATTTTTCTTATAATAACCCCTTTATTTATCAAACATAAGCACTTGTAGGAAGCAATATCAATCTAATAAATAATGCCCTACCATCCAAACCATGCAAAAGTAATACTGATGTCCAGTTTAAAAAATTACCATAAAATGAAACATCAACTCACAACATAGTGCCATCTTAACTTAATCCTAAGGTCAGTGACCTTTCAATCTAGAGTGTGTACAAGGATGAGTGTGGTGAGACAAAGGCAGGTTTTAATGTTTGATTGCACTAAGTGATTGAAGATATAATTTACTAACTAAATGGGTGGTTATTCTTTACATGATTATCAATTCAAGCAAAGATTTTATTATGAACTCAATTTAGGTTCAAATTGAACTTAGAACTTTTTTTTAGAGAGCATAAGAAAAATATAGGATCCACTTTAGGTGGGATCTACTATGGTTAGATTTTTTTTCTTATAGCTTTTAATTCTCTCAATATAATGTTAAGATTTTTATTACATTCTAAGTTTGAATCAAACTTAAATAGCATTAAGATCATTAGAAAGGTATCTCAAGACTAAGGACCAAAGTTAAAATTTTCTTGCGACACTTACCAACATACCTCTTCACTATAATGATCACTCTATCAATGTTATGCTTTTGTGGGTTAGAAAATATTGAATTCAATTTAGATGCATCATTTTGAAAACCCTACACATTAATGAATGTATGTATATGTGTACTCCATTTTAGGATTTAATAGAAAGGTTTACATAAATATTTAAGTATTTCCATGAATATGTATGTTTAGAGAAAAATACAGATTCACATATATGACTATACATATAAATATATACACAAATTTATAGAAATTATGAATTTTATAATGAGAGAATTAGAGAGTTAATTTAATCTTCATATGCATTTTTCTACACACTTTTCAAGTATATGCCATTGTTAAACTAGGAAGTCGAGGTATCAAAGACCTCGTTTGCACCTGTAGCCCTGCACTCCTAGGTGTCCAATTATATATCAAAAATGAGTGTAGATAATATTCATGATTAACACATTTCAATTATTATTATCTATTTCAATTTAAAATACATATGCATGTATGCTTTGAATACAAAGATAAACTAAATTTATGATTTATTAATGACAATATCATTTTGATAATGTGAACATAACTGATTGATTTTATAAAAATATGAGATGCATATGATTGACAACTAAACATGATGAGAAAGATGAATAAATGCTATAAGAAAATTTGCTTAAATCATTAATCGTAAGTCCATTCATATGATCCTAAAATCACTTAAGCTTAATTAAATTTATTATTTAACATAATTTATATTTAAGTGAATTAAACCTATATAAGGAGAGAAAAAAAATAATAAAATTATCTTATACATACCCTCTAGTCATTAAAAAATTTAAAGGTTGAATTATGATTTTTATGAATTAATTGGATTTTTATGAATTAATGCCCAAAAGACCTTATAAATTAAGAAATCATAATGTATAAGCCCAAAATTTTGAAAAAAAATTTGTGAATTTGCAAAATAATATGAGAAATAAATAGTAAAAATTCCAAAGAATTTGGGCTAACATTTTGTGATTAATTAACTAATTAAGAAAACCATAATTAAGCAATTACTCTTAAAATACCCAAAATCATTTGAGAATTTTAATTTTATTGGTTACCTTTTTATTAGTTGAGCATAATAAGGATTTATTTATAATTTTTAGAGATTTGTATAATTAGTTATAAATTTTCTAAACCCTAACTTAATTAATAAATTATTTAATTAATAAAAGCCCCTTAATAGTGATTTTGAGAAATAATTCAAATAGAAGTCCTAATAAATTTTTTATTACCATGAAGCTCCTAATACACATTTAGTAATCCACAATAATTTTTATAATTTCTTAATTAGATACCTTTATTAAATAGTTATAATGACTAATTAAGGTTTGAAAACATGGAATCTCCTAATGAGATCACCCAATTGATTTGAAATAATTATGAGACACAAAGGTAATCTCATTGAATATTTACTCAAAATTTCAAGCCAATTAGCTAAAGTAATTAAGACTCAATTATAACATAATAAAATCTTTCAAATCTTAGTCCCTATTTACTTAATAAATATTGAGTTTTTTTATTGTTCTTAAATTCTCCTCTATCTAATATTTCCACATTGTAGAGGTAGCTTCATTTAGTAGAGACGAAGCCCCGATGTTGAAGTCCCTCTCTACCTCATTGTCATTTGCTTTAGAGTCCATACACCACATCAAGCTTGTCAGAGTTGGTCTAGAATGGTCTTCCAATGCTCTAAATGAGTAGTTCTCAATTTGTTTTGACTCACCTGAATTTAGGCAAGGTGTGGAGAAGCTCAATTGGGCTTGGGAATGAGTTTAGTGAGGTTGGGTGTTTGGGATGTTCAAGCTGAGAGGAGGTTTGGTATTGTTAGTAATGATGCACGAGATCTCTAGATATCTTAAAGATTGGTTTTGGGGTTGGAAAGTTGTGTGTGAAGTTTGGAGAGCATGGGAGGTGTATACCCTCCTCCCTTATGTGAACCACCAATTCTATTGGTTTCAGGCCATGGCAACCATCCAAGTAGTGAGGTAACTAAAAATGGCATGAGACTGATGAGGTGAACCTCCTCTAATGGCTGGAGGAGTTTGGTGGCCATTGGTGAAGTGGATAGCCCCTGGTTGGTGAATCAAAGGCTATTCAAGGTGAAGGTGACTTCACCTTTCAATGGCTAAGAAAGCTAGCCTTGGGTCAGCTTGGCTCAGTTGGGGTGAGCTCAAGGCATGCTAAGGGGTCTGTCTTAGTCAAAGGGAGGGGTTGAACCTTCCTGTTTTGGATTTTATTCTATTTGAAATTCTAAGTTCACATGGTTTGGGCTAAAGGTTCACTATGGGTTGGACTCACTTGGGTAGGTTAAGAGGGAGGTGGGGGTGGTGAGGGGGTGGGGATTGGGGGATGGTGTGTAGGGTAGAATCCAAGGATGAGTCATGCCAAATTTGGTTGGGTTTGATTAGATTTGGCTTATTTGAACTCTTATAGGTTAAAGTGGGTTAGGTTTATCATTTGACCAAATTGGGCCTAAGAGGCTATTGGTTATGTTCCAATGATGATTTGGAATGTGTTGATGCAATTAGTTTAATTTAATTTATAGTAAATTTGAGTTTGGTTCAAAGGGGTTCATATGGGTCAAATGGATCAAGTTGACTAATTTGGTTAGATTGGCTAAATTGAGAGCAATTAAATGTTAGATCATGTTTGATTTAAGTCAATTTTGGTTTGATCAAAGTTTGGTTCAATTTAGCCTTTTAGACTAAATTAAGTCAAATTTGGTTAATAAGTTAAATTGCTCAATTGGGTGCTAGGTGATACTCAATAGTCACTTAGGATTGATTCAATAATTGGTTTGATCTAAATTAGGTTGGATTAAGGTTTGGTTGAAATTGACACTTTAGCTTAAATTAGATCAAATAAAGTTGAGTGCATCAATTAGCTTAATTGGCCTACTTGGCTTCAATTAAGAGTTGGAATATGGTTTATTATTCATTGGAAGTGATTGTAGGGATTGATTTGGTTTGATTTGAGTTGAATTGATTTCTAGCTTAATTTGACCCATTAGGCAAAATTAGGCTAAGTTGGGTTAGATGAGTTAGTTGGCCAAATTGGGTTGTAATTTATCATGAAGGATGTTCAATTGGGTAATTGAAGTGATTGTAAAGCTTTGGAATGACTCAATTTGGCTAAGATCAGATTGATGCCTTATAAAGATCAATTAGTCAAATTGAATTATGATAAGGCTTCAACCAGGTTTATTCAATGTTTTGGTGGGTTTAGGTAGATTTAATTTTAGGTGATTTTGATTAATTTTGGATTTAGCCCCATTTAGGCCCAAATGAGCCAAATTGGATCAACTTGACAGATTGGCTAGATTGAGCCATAATTGGGTATGGTTTAGATATGCTTGGGATTTTTGATGGAATACACTCAATTAGGTTTGATACATGGGGTTTTGTTTGAGATCAAGGTCATAGGGTCCAACTTAGTCTAAGTCAAGTTCAAGCCCTAGAGTTAAGCTTTGTGAATCTTCTAGACTTTGGGTTGGTCCACCTAGCCACTAGTATCTTAATCCTAAGTAAAAAAACCTTAGTGTCTAGATCAAATCCTAAGACTAAGAGGATGGTTATCAACTTCACTACAAATGAGGTCAATAATGTTACGAGAGAAGGGAGTTGATGGGGGGATGTAAAGGGGATGGTTGTTCAATGCTTGATGTCATTGGTTGGTTCAAGGTTAAGAATGGTCAACTCACTAAGAGGTGCAGGGGAGGTTGTATTATTAATAGAAGACATTGAAATAGGAACAAGGGTCGAAGGTTAAGGGGTGGTTGGGGAGGAATTGGTATGTGGATTAAGTGATGTTTTGTTAGAGAAAATATCTTCATGAAAGATCACATCACTAGAAATGTAAGTCTTTCCTTTTTGAGGTTCATAATAGTAGTATCCTTTTTGGTTTGTTGCATAGCCAAGAAAGATGCATTAGGCAGCCATGGGTGTAAGTTTGCTAGGGTGATATGTCGAGATAACATTAAGACCTAATTATTTTGGGATGAGTGCATGTTGGTGGTTTGTTGTGGAGTGATTAGTATGGGGATATGTTTTGTGTGCTTGGGGAAGGTAAATGATTGATAAAGCAGTTAACTGTGGTGACTACTTCAAACCATAATGATTGAGGGAGAGTTGCTTTGGAAAGCAAGGTTCTAGTTGTTACAATTAAATGCCTATGTTTGTGTTTTGCTGTCCCATTCTGTTTAGGTGTGTATGGGCAAGTGCATTGTTGGATAATGCCATGATGTTTGAGCAGAGTATGAAATTGTGTATTTACACATTACCCACCACTGTTGAAGTGAAGAATCTTAATTTGTGATTATATTGTTTTTCAACCATGGATTTGAAATCCAAAAATTTATCAATTGTATGAGATTTGAGAGTCAAGGGACAGACTCAAAAATTTTAAAAAATCATTTATAAGAGAACATTGTATTGTATCCATTAATAGAGGTAGTTGGGGAGGGTCCCCATGCAGCCATATGAATCAAAGCTAAAGGTCTAGTAGAAGAAGACTAAGATAAAGGGAAAGGTAACTTTCTAGCATTTGGAGGCTGAACAGTTGTTGTAGGTTTGATTAAGAAGTCACTGAATGTAGGAGGGGTCACGAGCAATGTTGGCTATGTTTTCTAGGTGAGGATGTCCAAGGTGCCTATGCCATAATGCTAGAATGTGTTTGGTGGAGATGAGAGCAAGAGTAGTGGAGGAGGGGCATCTAGTTGGAGATGGTGAAATCGAATAGAGGCCTTTAAGGCATAGTCCTTGGAGTAGAGTTTGATGAATTTTTTTGATCGAGGAGCTTGAAACCATGAGTATCAAGTGTAATGGTCTAAGAATTATCAATAAGGAGCTTTGGAAAGAGATAAGATCGTAAGAAAGGTTTGGAACAAGAAGTAATTGTTTGAGAAGCAACTTATGCATGGGGGGAAGAGACCTTGGTCTGTGTGAGTGGTAGGCAGTGTTTGTCCATTTCCAATGGTGACTTGCTAGTTCCATTGATATGCAATGGTGTTAAGAGCTAATTGTGATTTGGAGTAGATGATCAGTGGCACCTGTATTTAATATCCAATGGGAGAAATTTGCATTGGTGTCAGCTAAGAAGGCATGAGTGGAGCCACAATTGTATTTTATGTCTTGTATATGCTAGCTATTTATTGTAGAGTGAGCTTTTTTATTGCAGATTTGGCATATGACTGGTGAGCTGAGGTCTTTGGAGCTCAAGAGGTTCATTAAATTGAGCATCCTTGAGTGCTATGTGTGGACAGATATCAACCCCATCCTCTAGAAGTTGTAATAGCTACTGCTGATTGTAGGATTGAAAATGGAGCTGTAGGTTCTTTATAGCTTCATTCACTAGATTTGTATAGTAAAAGTCATTGAGCTGAATAGGTTGTAAATTGGATATAATTGTTGTCTTGAAGGCTTGATAATTGTGTGGTAATTCGTTTAGTGTATATAGTATGATGTGTTTTGGTGGCAAGGGAGTTCAAGAAGCAATAGTTGCATCTGTTTTGCCCCTTAATTTTTGACAGATAATTGGCCATAAATTTAGTTCCTATCTTAATATTGTAGAGCTCATTTTTTAGTTGAATGAGCCAAGATTTATTTGTGGACTAAAGCCTCCTCTCTAGAGTTTTCCAAATGTTTGATCAGGTCTCTAGAAGAAGACTATAAGGGAGAAGAGAAGGAGAAATGATGGCATAGAGGGCAACCGCTAAGTTTTGGTTTATTATATTCCACAATATGCATGTCAAGTTGGAGGTGATGGTGTCGTCTGCAATGGCCGTAAATTTTGCTAATTTTGTTAGGCTGCCATTGAGATACCCTTCGAAGTCGCATGAAAGAGCTTGAGGACTTTTGATCTCCATGTTGCATAGTTGTTTATTGTGAGTTGAGTAGTAAAGGTGTTATTGAGGTTTGACATGAGAAACTTCAATTTGGGAGGATTGTTATATCATCAAGCTTAATGGATGACTATTTTGCATCTTTTGTGATTGTTGATGCACCTTTAGACTCCATATTGAAGGGTTGAACTTGTTGTGAATTGCTTCTTTTATTTACTCCCTTTTTTAAAGCTATATATCTTAGAGCTGGTAGTTATAAAGCGGTGACTCTGATACCATGAAAGCTATACCAATGCAAAAAGAAGTGATAACAGAGGAATAAAGAATCGATACTGTGTAATTATTCTTCCATGTATTTTAGTATATGTACAATGCTTATATATAGAGTGGTGTGAGTTATAAGTTTAATTATAGAACTGTCAAAATTCATTACAAATGAGGGTATAGTAGTCAATGTATAGGCAGTGGAAGTATCTGGAAAGGCAGTATTGCTAACAAAAATAAAGTCCCTCCCTTCAGATGAAGTTATTGACTTTACTAAAATCATTTTTATTTTTGAAGATTCTTTCATCTATGCATCCTTTTCTCAAAATATAGTAAAGCCAAGCTTCAATTTTGTTGTCTAGCTTGAACTATTGAAATTGCTATCTAGTGAAGTCAAGTTAAGTTCAGCCACCAATATTCATGCTAAACATAAGACATCTGGTTGAAAATGGTGAGGAATTTCCCAACAGGAGGGGAAACATTAGCAATAAGTCTCAATTGAAATAACTTTATAGTGTTCATAGAAAAGAACATGAGATTTAGTTGCTTCTAATAGAAAATGGGAGTTTTTTTCATTGAAGGAATTGAAATGAAGAAATGTAAGGGAATTGTAAATGAAAATGACAAATTGAAATTATATTAGTTTTCACCCAATTGTTTTATTTAGGAGAATTGAAGGAAATTTTTTTCTTTCATATTTGATTGATTAGAAATGATTTTTTTCTTGTGTGGAAGCCTGATAAAATTTTCATCTCATTTTAACTAGGAATGGGTAGATTTTCTTAGTAAATTTAATTACCAATTAATTATATTTCAATCAAAACCAATATAAAATTAAAGTTAAAATGTTTGCAATCCCTCCCATTTCTTCATATTAAATATTTCTTCAGACACACTTTATGCATGATCAATCTCAAATTACTACACCTTTCTTGAATCATATATTTTTCTTACTATAGTTAGTTATTATATTTGTGAGCTTATAATTTCAAGCAAATTAATTTACCTCTCCTCTTAAAACAACAAATCTAGTTTTGACTGAAGACGGAATTTGGCTCTTTTGAAGTTAAGCAAAATTGTTTTGAAAGGTGATGTATTTACTGCATTCCATTATTTGTTTGGATGAAATCTAAGTGTTGGCCATGATCAAACATTCTTACCATATGTTGGAAACCTGAATCTATTTCAAGGAATGAAAACATCTAAATTCTAGCTATTTTTTGCTATTCATGACATGTTCAATGGGCTCAGATTTGGCAACTGTAAATGACAATAGTCAAATAAGAAGTTTTGTTAGCTACTCAAGGATGGAAACAAGCACTCTGGTTTGTTTAATAAAGAACTCCTTGAATTTAAACAATTACTAGTTATAGTAGTAGTTATAAATAATTTATGTATATACCACTCTAAGTGTTACATATTTCATATCTGACACCTGAAACTTAAATATATTAATAATACCACCCAAAAAATCTATATCCCCAAAACTACCACTCTTGGTGCCACCATCTATACCATCATTAATGTCATTCTCACAATCCAAACTCCATGAAATAATTCTCACGAAGATGGTTCCCTTTCTTCAGTGCGTGCGGTGACAATAGACCTTCCTCTCACCTTGCTCAAAGGTGTACATCTTCTTTCTATTTGTAAGCAGTTATCCATTTGTTCTTGTTGACTTCATGAGCCACACCTCATATGATATTTATTTTGATGATAAAAAACACATGTTCAAATGCTACTAATTAAGTTAAATTCAAGTGTGCAGGAAAATTCTTCAACTCCAGGTTCTTCAGTCATTTCAAGATGCTAAGCTATTGGACTTGAACTGTGTGGAATTTTTTTAAGGATTAACCATATTAAGGCAAATTAAAAACTCACTAAAATAAAATAAATTATTTATTCATTTCAAAATAATTTATTTTATAATTATTCATAAAGTTTACATTTCAGATTTTTAATTATTCTTCAATATTCATTTTGAACAATGTGAAATAAATGTATAAATTTTGTTCCATTTATTGTGCTTCCATGTAAGTTAAATTAAGTTCACATTTCATTAAATTATTTCCATGCTTAGTCATCTTCATTATCCATTTATTCAATGCATGAATCTAAATTATCAAAAAATTATTCAAGGTATTATTTATCTCTCTATTATCCTAGTTTTCTCTCTACCCTATTTGTCATCCTAAACCTTTTTGGCCAAATTTTTTCATGATTATTTGCAAAATAAATCATGTGAGAGATATTAAAATTATTTTGATAATTATTTCATTTTTTCTAAATTAAAACTATTTATTTGAATCATTTTGAATTCAAATTAAATATTCTCTTGCTTACATGTGCAAGTTTGAACTTAGATCTATATAGAATGTTCGGTGGCTGATTATATGCTTGTTGACCTCATTTTTAGGATGAGCTCTCAACCCCTCCATCTTAGGCATAGGACTCCTCTTAGACTTTAAGAGCTCCTTAGTCTTAATACACATCTAGTGATTAGGACACCCAACCTACAGAGACTTAGAAGAGTTAGCCATAGGAATAGTTCATGCCTTAAGGGTGTTGGGAAAATTTCCTACCCTTTAGTTTAAACCATTCCTCACTTTCCTTCTTTCGAGCCAAACTCTAAATCAATTCTATTTTATTTTCTTCAAATTCAAATCAAATCCATATGATTGAAATCCATGATTGAAATCTATGATTGAAACCCATGATAAAATTTATCAAAAATTCTTAAGTTCAAATTTCCTAAGTCCTTAACCCTTTCTTAAGGACTTAAGCCAAAATTATGATCAAAACCTATTCAAATCTTTGAGATTTTCTCATGATCCATTTATATTCTCATATATAAATGAAATATAAATTCAAACCCATCAAATCAAATTCAAAAATCCAAATCAATTCATAAAAATTTTCTTAAGTCCCTTTAATTTTCCATTAAAGGACTTAGCCAAAATCAACTCTAAACCATGATCAAATAAATTCAAACTTATGAGATTTTCTCAAAACTTATTTATATTCTCATATATAAATAAAATATAAATTTAAATCAATCAAATCAAACAATCAAATTAAATTCCAATTTAAAATCCTTGAAATTCCCTTAAATCCCTTAATTTTCCATTAATGGATTTAACCTAAACTTTGATCAAACATATTCAAACTCATGGGATTTTCTCAAAACTTATTTGTATCTCATTTATATTCTCATATATAAATGAAGTATAAATATAAATCAATCAAATCCAATTCAAAAAATTAAATTTCAATTTAAAAATTTCTTTAAATCCTTTAAATTTCCTTTAATGGATTTAACCTAAATCATGATTAAACCACTTCAAATATTTGAAATTTTCTCATGATCCATTTATGTTCTCATTTATATTCACATATATAAATGAAATATAAATTCAAAGAATCAAAACCAATTCCAAAAATCAAACTCAAATCCACTCAAAATCAAATCTATGCCTTTCAAGCCAAAATCTTAAACTTAGCCAAATCACTTTCAAATCAAGCCAAACCCTTGATTTTCTCTCATGGTTCAATATATATATATATAATATGAGATATATATATATATATATATATATATATATATATCCAAACTTCAATCATTCAATCAAACCCAATTCAAAATCATAAGACCTTCATATTCTTCCTTTGAATATGAAATTTTCAAATGGATCAAAACCCATTTGACTTCAAATAACTTGTAAATGGATTTATATTTCAATCATAAGTCCATATGCAAGATCAACCAACTTCAAATCAAGCTTTGACCAAGCCATTTGACCCACTTAGGCTCACTTGACCCAAAGTGACCTAAAGTACCCTTATGAGCCAAATTTTGATCCTAACCAAATTGGATTGAACCAAACTCATATATCCCTCTCATCATGATGAACAATCATCATGGATCAATCAATCAAATTGGGTCAAACCAAGGGTTGACCAAGTCAACACTTAACCTAAAATGAAACCTTACATAGACAAATTCCACCATAGGCCAAATTGATTGAAACCATTGATCTAAGTTCACTCATGAATTATGTTTGAACTTGACCAAGCCAACATTTGAGCCTAACCTAGCCCAATTGGCCCAAGTTGACCCATTTTGACCTAAAGGCCAAAATGTGTCAAAACATGATCTAAGACAAACTGATTGAAACCAATGGGTCAAGTCCATTCCAAATCACTTGTGAAACTTGACCAAAGCCTCAATTGGCCAACTAGACCCAACCTAGCCCAATTGACCTTAGACCCAACATGACCTAAAGGGGTCATGTTGAGCCAAAATTGAACATAACCCAAGTTGATTGGAAACAAAGATACCAATCCACTCCATATGACAAACCAAATGAAACCTACCCTTGACCTCCTCAAATAGGTCAACTTGACCCATTTGACCTAAATGAAGTCATATGAGCCAAAACCAAATATATACCAATCAAACCAAAGCCACCAAAACATTTCAAATGGTCATATGAACTTGACCCAACCCTTGGTTTGACCCAATTTGATCTATTGGTCAACTTGACCCAAGTTGACCCATTTTGACCTAAATGGGTCAACATGAGTAAACCCTATCAAATAGATTTCAAATCCAATGAAACATGTCCAAATCTAGTTTCTCCACTTACCCAACATATCCAAATAAGAAAAAAATATCAAAATGACCATTCTACCCCTAGACCATAGAACAAAGTTTGCCTAGCCCATGGGTATTTTGGTCATACCCTCTTCACAATCACTTGAGGCTTTCCTAAAAGCTCAAGGGGACTTAGTGAGGAGTGGTGCACCCAACACAATGGGTTTGGGTCAGTCCATTTGGTCCCTAGACCAAACCCGACCCCCTAGCTTGAAATTGAGTTTTCAAACTCGCTCTTAAGCCCAATTTGATGCACATGGGAGGTTGGCAATCCACTCAAGGCCTCAAACTAACCATGTGCAAAGAGTTAATAGCCTAAACAACCCTTCTAATATCATCAATTAGATCAACATGGCAAAGGAAGTCAGCCATCCGATTGCCATAGGGGGAGATATACTCCCCCTAATTCAATTTGAATTCATCATCCTCACATTCGATTGAGCACTAGAGAGAGTTAGGAGCCATTAGAGAGCATTCCTAAGCTTTATAAGAGGGAATTGAATCTCAGCTTTCTCAGTTTCTTCCATAGAAAATAAGGGAGCTCATCTCAATTCCCAAGTCCTTCCATACTCAAATTCAGTGCAATTGCCTTTGCACACTCCCTCAGGGGATCAAGTCAAGTGCACCTAAGCATTCAAGTTCCCAAAGCAAGGAAGAGTTGAATTAGATCAAAGCCACAAAAGGGAGCAAGTGGTGTTGGTCCATAGGGAGATCTACTCAACCCCAAGGCTTGAAAGTTTCAACAGGGCTTCGTCTCCACTAGACGAAGCTACCTCATCGAGCTCGAGCATCGGTGATCACCTCCGGTGAGGTATGGAATTTTTTGACCACTTAGCTCAGGAGGTGTTGGTCCTTTGTAAAAGAAATGTTCATGGCATTGGAAATCCACCATTGGATAGGTTTGTAATTGTGCTTAGATGGTGTGGGTACAATCACATTCTAATCTGAGCTCAATCAAGCTCGGATCTCCCCTTAGATCATGGATAGTCTCCATTGATCCTTAGAGAAGAACTTGGCTCATCTCAGCCATCCATATGCTCATTTTAGATGGAAAGCTGAGATTATTTAGCACATTTAGAAATCTAATTATCCTTTATAAACTGCGGGGGAATCCTTGATCTTTGATGACCGAGAATATAAGTGTCACTTGTGAGGTGACAACTTAAGTTGTCCCCTCATATTGTCACCTCATAGCGCAACGCGTGTAAAGCATGTTGACCCACCGCCATGCATCACGTCATGAGCGAGGGATTAGTTAGGGTTATTTAAAATGCCTAATTAATTCCTAATTAATCCATGGATCTTCAAAAATGTATAACTCTTCATAGAAAAATAAAAAAATATGAAACCTATGGATAGATAATTAAACCTAAAACATTTTAAAATTAATTTTGATCAATATTGAATTATGGTTTTATCTGAATTTGGGGTTTGTTGGAAATTTTATTTTGCTAATTACTCTTTGATTAGGTCTTTGATTAATCCCAAATTTTTTAGGTAAGTTTTAGGAGTTGACCTCTACTTCCCCTAATTTTCTTGGGATTTATTGAATGTTGGATTAGAATAATTACATATTGGTTTCTTAATTACCCTTCTCATGTAATTAAGCATAATTAAGGTATGATTTGTGGTTTTACCCTATGATTAGAGTTGATTAAGGTTAGATCCAGTAAGTAGGAGGTTTATGGAATAATTTTGGGGCATTTCTCCTAAGCTATTCTAAACCCCCTCTTCTCCCTTAATCTTCTCTTAATTAAGGGTTAATTCATTAATTATCCCTTTAATCAATTTTTTTTAAAAAATTTAAAAGTTTCAAACCTTAATTAATCTAATTTGGGTAGATGCTTAGGGGTTTAATAGGCTAAGTTCAATTAAGGAAACCAAAATTCAATTCACATGTGTGAAAGGGTATTTTGAAATTACTTAAGCTAAACCTCTTAGCTTAATTAACTTTTAATTGTGAGTCAAATTGAAGTCCTTTTCATTATTAGGTGCATTGCAAATTTAAATTGATTTTATGTCATCTCAAATTAAATTACTTAGTTCTAAGGTGGTGTAAGGGTTAATAAGCTACTTAATTCATACTTTAACCTAATCAACACATAAAAATGGATCTAATTATCTAAAATTAAATAAAAATACAAAACACATGTGGGAATGGGTTAGGAACAACAAACTCATCTCACCTTTTCAAAATTACATCAAACTTCAAACTAAACAAAAATTATTTTGAAATTCACTTTGATTTATTCTAAATTTTCTTATTCTATAAGAATTTTTTAGGATTTAAATAAAGTGAGTTTATTTGCATGCTTTCATTTCTTTGGATCTTTCCAAATGTTAAGTTGTATGCCATGTGATTTTATGCATTCATAATTTCATGCTTTAAATTTTAAAATGAAATTGTTTACTTTATGTCAAATGTGCATGTGTTGGCTAAAGTAAAATATGAGTGGCTATTATCACTACTAAATCCAAATTATTTTCAAAACTTATAAATGTAATATCAAATCAGAAAGTATGCTACTTATACTTTAATTATAAGCTTGCATGTGAAATATTATAAAGGTATGCTTAGTATAGGTTTCCTTTCTTTCCTATGTTGGTATAGTTTGGAATAGGAATTTTGGTGAGATATATGGTTCATTTGAAAAGTAAAAATGGATCACCTAATTTCATATACTATTCATCCCTATGCTACCATCTAAGAAGGGTTATCTACGCTTACATACATAAATTGCATAAACAAAATAAATCTATTAAACAACTTTTTCATCTTCTTTTTCTATTTCATTTCATTTATATGGATGTTTGTATTTAAAGAAAGTGGTATATTAGTCTGGACAACCCTGAGGTTGCAAGACTTTAAGTAGCCCTAAGTAGCTCTTGCACCTTACACCTCTGGTTAACAATGACGCTGTACTCACTTATGCCTTTCTTACTTTCATGTATGTATGTGAAATTTTGGATAATGAAAACCTATTCTACTTAAGAAAAATCATGCATATTCAACTTCTAAATTTTCTTAAATGGATTACTTAGCATGCATCATAAAGTATGTTAACTACTCTCATTTGCATGTATAGATATTCTTAGGGTCCATCCATATGAATGTTATATATGTTGGGAAAGGAATGAAGTAATGTGTGTTATGTGAATTTTAATTCATTTTATTTAATCTTAAAATGCCTTTCTTTTAAATAAGTTTGTTTAGAGTTTATCTAAACTTAGGATTAATTAAAAGATCTAATCAAAATATTCACCTAAATGAAGTTAAAATGTGAATCTACTTTAAAAAATTTTCTTAAGGTTAGGGAAGCAAAGAGAAGTTCTCTTCTCTTTCTCTCTCTTCATAACTTAGTAATTAATTATAAGTTTTACTTAAACAAAATTAAAACATGAAATAAAACCAACCCAAAACACTTAAACAACTTAAATGAAACCCAAAACACTTCTCGCTGATTTGGCCAATAATCTAATTTCTCAAGCATTAGTCATAAAAAAATCCTATTAGCCTGAGTCAAAATAATTGTCCAAAAAATAAAAATGAAATTTTAATTGCATTAGATTTAGGTCATTTGAAGCATGTCCCTTTACATGATCTAGTCTCTTTAGGGAGTGAGTTTAAGGACTTAGTCTCTTTATAAATAATAATATATCTTGCATAAGCATAAAGACTTGCCTATATGTATTTAAAATCGTAGGAGGAGTTAGTTGGTGGCCACCCCCAAGCAGTTGTAAGTCCAAGCTATCAGGTAATTTGTCCTCTCTTGTGGAGACAAACCAATTACCCATTTTCACCTTAGATTTAGGTTGTGCTTTTAGCCCTCGCCGAAGCTCCCTAGATTTAATTTCTTTGAGACTTTCCCCTTGCCATAAGCATAATTAGGCATTTCTTTAATCTTGTGTTAAGGAATCTTAAGTCCTAAAATTCTAATAAAAAAGTTATAACTCAAATAAAATAAATCAATTTCTAAAAAAGTAAAGCCCAACTATAGGATAGTTTGAGATGCTCGCTAGGTTTCCTAGCATCGTGAGCATCTCCTTCTTATTTCTCATTTTGGCTTTAATAACTCCCTCTTTTGATCAATCCCATTTGATCCCCAAAACATAAACTAATCAATTGATAGTCCTTCCCTATTGAAATCTTTAGAGACAATGATCATTTACCTTAATTGAGAGTTTTCTAAGGGATCATGTCCCTTAGGATGCAATTAACTATGGGGGCTTGCCCCTGTAGGGAACTTAATGAACCCGATTTAAAATAAACCTTTACTTTTTCATATAAAGTAGGGGAAGAATCTCTAGTACATATGCAGACCCATCATCCTTAGGAGTCCTTATTGAGGTGATTGGTTCCATTAAAGGGTAGTGATTTCTGTCTTTCAAGATAGTACACTATACTTGATGATGTACCTGATCACCTGAGTAAGTACATATGCGGATCTGCATGGTGTCTTATCAAGATGAATTTTTATAGTGTCTTTCCTTTTCTTTCTCCCCATAGATTTGAAGGTGACTCCCTATAGAAGTTTTTCACCATAGATTTTTCTGGTGCCTCTGCTGGGGATGGTTCCTCTCTCCATCTTTGGTAAATGATTGTTGTCATCAAGTATCGATAGTGGGTTTGTACTTTGGCATGAATCCAAAACTATCCTTCTTTCCATTGGCACTTAGCTCATTTCATTCTTGAGTTGAGTTACCCAACATCTTTAGGTTTTAGGACTACATTCCATGTTGGTCTTAAAGCCCCCATTGGTTTCTCTAATGGGTAAAATGAAAAGATCTAAAATAAATGGAAAACATCTTTTAAAGACTTCCTACTTATCATTTTCATGATAAGGAAAGGTTCATCCTAAAATAAATAAATCTTTCATAAAGAAATTTTCTTTTCAAAAGCACCTTTTCAAAAATACACTTAATAAAATATTTTCCACAAAATTTTTCACCATCATTTAACAATTCCCATAATTGTTACTTGTAGGGATTTTCAAAAATAAAACTAAACAATATTTTTCAAAAGCACAAGTAAACATCTTCTTTCAATTCACTTTGATGAATATTTCATTTTCAAAATAAAATGAACAATCATCTTTTTTGAAAATCACAATCATAATCATAAAATTTTCAAAAAGCACACATGAACACCTTCATTTAATATACTTTAATTTATTAAATGAAGATTTAATTCCCAACTTGAAACTAAAATATCATTTAGAAATCCCACTTAAACATATCCTACATATGTTTTAAGTTGGAATTCCTCCCTTTCAAAAAAGCAACAATCACACACAAAAACTTCATACTTCAAAATAAAAATTGATCCCCTTTCTACATACTTAAATTTGTTGAATAGAGATCCTCTTTTCAAAACATTAAAATCAACAATCATATTTCAAAAAAAAATTCAAAACACATTTTGGAATTTCATTTAGCATAATCAAATTTGCTAAGTAAAGTTTCCAAATCCAAAATCAAAATCAACAATCATATTTCAAAAATTTTCAAAAACACATTTTGAAATTTCACTTAGCATAATCAAATTTGCTAAGTAAAGTTTCCAAATCCAAAATCAAAATCAAGAATCATATTTCAAAAAATTTCAAAAACACATTTGGAACCTCACTTAGCATAATCAAATTTTCTAAGTAAAGTTCTCAAATTCAAAATCAAAATCAGTAATCATATTTCAAAATTTTCTAAACACATTTGGAACCTTCCTTAACATACCCAAATTTGTTAAGTGAAGCCAAAAATTTTCAAAACACACTTTGGAACTTCATTTAGCATACTCAAATTTGCTAAGTAAGGTTTCCAAATCCAAAATCAAAAATCAACAATCACATTCCAAAATTTCAAAACACATTTGGAACTTCACTTAACATACCCAAATTTGTTAAGTAGAGTTTCCAAATCCAAAATTCAAAACTTTTCAAAACATATTTCGGAACTTCACCTAGCATACTAAAATTTGCTAAGTAAAGTTTCCAAAGTCAAAACCAAAATCTTCAAACACCTTTGGAAATTCTTTCCTTAGCATATCAAATTTGCTAAAGAGAAGTTTCCATTTTTCAAAATCAAAAAAATGAAATCAAAATTTTAAACACACCATTTGAATTTCATTTAGCATACTCAAATTTGCTAAGTGAAATTTCTATTTCATAAAACTAAGTGGGATTTCATCTTTAGCACCAAATTTACTAAAGTTAAATTTCCACTTTCAAAACATATCAAAAAAAAATGAAACACTTAGGATTCCCTTAGCATACCAAATTTGCTAAGGATCCTACCCTTCTTAAAAAATCAAAACATTCCAAACAAATGAAACACTTAGGATTTTCTTAGCATACCTAAATTTTCTAAGAATCCTATTTTCAAAAAATTAAACAAAACACTTGAATTCTTTACTTAGCATACCTAAATTTGTTAAGTAAGAATTCCAAAATTTTCAAAATCAAAACAAATTCACAAAAAGAAACAATCACTTTTACTTCACTTAGCATACCTAAATTTGCTAAGTGAGTGAAATTCCAAAACAAAACAAAATCATTTGACCCTTACTTTAACATACCCAAATTTGTTAAAGGAAAGGGTCCTCCAAATCACAAACTCAAATTCAAAACATAAATGAACCTATGGAAGCATCCTATTAAAATTTTGAATCCATATTCAAATTCCTCTTTCAATTAATCTCTTCAAATCTATTTGAACCCCACTTAACACTTCCAAGTTATTGGATGTGGGTTCAAATTTTCAAAATTCAAAAAAATCTATGGAGAGAAAAGCGATGTAAGTTCATTTCTCATTGCAGATTCTTTTCGGCTGCAGCTCAATGTGCCACTATAGTCGTGTAATGGCTGTTTCTCAAATTTGTCATTACATTCTCCCATGGTATGGATCTAGCTCTAGATCAGGCTGACTTCCCGTCTAGACCATACCCACTTGATCCATTTTGACCAGGGATTTGAGGGGGCCAAGATCACTTGTGAGGGCATTCCTCTCACCACTAGAAGAAGAAGGTGACCGTAAGTCCATCGGGACTTACCATATAATTCAAATATTTCCTAACTAAAGAGAAAAGTCAGCACCATGGACTTCACGGCTCTAGCAAGCACTCCACAATACCAGTTCTAGTTGCAGTTCATCCCAAAGTTGCTCATGTTTCCCCGGTGTGGGCTAGCACCCTACCATCTATACCCGCCAAGGGTAAGGCTCCTAGTTGTGGCTTGCCTCCCCATATTTGAGTATGTCTAGCTCACTCTTTCATCCTACTCATACCCAGTGTAGGAACAAGAATCATGGTCAAACGGTTCCACACTCGGATAGCCATAGAGTTAGAGGCAGCAACTAGATCAGCCATGGATGAGTCTCCCATGATCACTTCACCATTGGTTACAGAAAACCAATTTTATCCTCTCTTAGGATTAGATATAGAGGATACTACGAGGATCCTTTCATCGCCTCCTCCAGTGGTGCACTAACAACCAAAGATTTTCTAGAGTAGGAAGTTGTCCACCTCCACTCTATTCTGCTGTGTGAGCATACGACACTCAAGTCGGCACCCCTTTGATCTTTATCCCCGAGGGAGGAAAATTCATCAGGAGAGGGCCCGTAAGGCCCACACATCACACATTACTAGCATAGAGTGATGGAGGTTCAGCCAATCAGCCACTTCTGCTTTGGTTGATTTTCCAGCTCGGCTTACGCCGACCATACTAATATTCTCTCCTCATAGGGGACAACCACCATAGGAGGCCAGTTCCTGTACACAGAGCATTGGTGGTGTCTCCACCCCACTGCTCCACCCCTTGTCCACCATCGCAAGTGCAGGTTGCAGTATCTCCCATTCCATCTAAGGCCATGAAGGCTACATCCGGGGAAAAATGTGATCCGACTATGGCCAAGGGATCCTACTCCTCCTACACCACCCATTATGGTAGGCGAGCCTCCCGCCCTTCTGGTGCGGAAGGAGTGGCGACCCTAAAGCATCATGGTCATTTCCTTCACCAACTCCACCCATACAGTTGGATGCCGAGATGACAATAGTTATCACGATATTCTGATGACAGCTTGCAGAATGGTAGAGAATCATCCTAGGATTGTTACCATTACCATCGCCGAGTATCATTCATCTAGTGAGTACACCGCACAAGATTGACTCTCAATGATAGAGGTCCGGTGCCTCTCTGCATGATATATCATCACGCCACCAAGTTGTTTTGAGTTAGATTTATCCTTAGATGAGATAGTTGCACACTATTTTATTGAAAAGAAGGAGATCTTAGGTACGCATGGTCCGACAAAGAGAGAGTCAGCTTCAATCCCAACAAAGATGACTTGATGGGGACTCAGCTGGAGTCAGCATGGTTGACACCAGAGGTTCTCTTCTTAGGGATCAATAGGCCATGGAAGGTGATGAGGTTGATAAAGGAGACACCGCGGAATCAGTTGTCAACTCTGATAGAAGTTAAGGTAGAAAGATGAGCAGATTGATAGGATGGCACAATAGTTACAGGACTTGTTAGCGTGAAGTGTCGCTTTAAACAAGCCCTCTAGTTCATCCTAGACAACCGATGTCAAAAGCTAGTGCATGTCTTAGACGTTAAGACTCTACCTCAAGCAAGGTAGCACTAGCATGTATAAGAAGGTAGTGGATAGCACCTCCATACATGAAAATGATTTGAAATCCATGGTTGAGCAATAGGTGAAGGAAGCTTTGGCTCAATACCGAGGTGGATCATCAGTTCCAAAGGGTAGACCCTACCTAGAGGAATTTGATACTATCCAGTATCCCAAGGGTTTTGTGCCTCCTTCCTTTCAAAAGCTTCGATGGTAGTGGGAATCTGAAGCAGCATATAGCTCACTTCAGGGCTAGTTATTGCAATGTGGCCGATGCTTTACTCTTTAGACTCTTGTCAAGAGCCTAGGTGTATTGCTTTTGATTGGTATGTTAAACCCAATGGTTGCTTAAGACATTTGTCGACTTAGAGAAACTCTTGATCAAGAGATTTCTCGGAGCTCAAAGAAAGGGTTCCGTAGGTGATCTTGTTGTAGCCCAACAAAGACTGAGTCACTTGTTGATTATTCTTCGATGGCGTAACCTGAGTATGAAGTGTGAACCACAGCTGTCTAAACAACATACCATTGAGATTATCTTGAAGAATACCCATGGCCCGGTCGCCTTCATCCTTAAGGGCTTCAGCATAAAGACATTTGAGAAGCTAATCAACAAGGCGGCTAGTCTACAAGGAGAGGCCATACAAATGCCTTTTCCAGATCAGTTTTCCAAGCAGAAATCCCAAAAGGTTTATAAGAAGAAACCTAGAGAATTAGTAGCAGTTGACAAGGGGAAGCAGCTCGCTAGGGATCAGTCCAAGCGACCATGACCTCAGTAGCCTCCACCTCCTTTGCCACCATCGAGGCAACCATACCCCACCTCGCCTCTCCACTCCACCATAATTTCACCATACCACCAAAGATGCGGCATGCATATCCACTGTAGTTATGGTCCACCTACTCTTTTAGATAAGTTAAACAAACCTTATTCTTTTAAGAGAGAGATAATTAGAAAAATCTTTAAGAATCTCTTAAAGAAACCTGATTTTTAGCTACCTGAGCCTAAGAGACCGGAGGAAGTAGGAAAAAGTCATGATCCAAATTTTTTCCATTACCACCGTATGCAAGGCCACATTTTACAGGATTGCTTCATAGTCAAGGACTCGCTTGAACATAATTTCAAGATTAGTGCTATAGTTATCCCAAAGGAATGCCTTTGGAACAACCTTCCAGTTCCATTAGGGTAATCCTTGGGATACAAGTGATCCTACAAAAACCAAAGAAGGTTGGGACATTTCTTTGTCTAAAACCTCTAATAAAATAATTCAGAAGATCAAGAAGCTTTCTTTGTAGGTGCCTGAGTCAGCTTAAACCTCCAACACCAAGGAAGGTTAAGTTGCCAGTGCCAACTCTAGGAAAGTGAGCTCAATAATAGTAGCATGTAGATAGCTCAAGATAGTTAGCATAGTGCCAACCTCCACGCTCGCAGCCCTTCTCTGCCATACCCGCAACTTCTACCATTTCAGCTAGCTCTTCTATTTCTTCTACTAGTAGAACTCTTGTATCAGCAAATAAGGGCATCAAATCCCTTACTCCACTCACTCTACTTGACTTCTACTTTATACCCCCAAATACTTCCAAGAAATTTAAGAATAAAATTGATTTGAATTACATCTTTGTCTCTTCTGATGAGTTATCTTCTTCTATTCCTAACGATAACTCTTCAAATCTAATTAACTATAACAATTATGATCTTCCTCTTTCTAATTCAAAGTTGGACTTTCCAACTCTGAATACTACAAGTTCACCTCTTGAGATAGACTTGGAATCATCCGATTCTAAGAGTCCCATAGGAGAAGTGAGGTGAGCTGTGCGTGAACTTGCCACCACCACCTCAAGAGATTACCAAAGTCAACCTCATGTGGCAAGGTTCTACCTTTTAGCGTAACACCTCTAGATAGAGGGAAATAAGTCATTAGTACTGAAGATCGAGAAGCCCTTCCACAAGATGCTCCACCCTTGGATATGCTTGTGGAAGACCAGCCAAAGGTGGACTACAATGTCCTTTCTCATCTAAGAAAGTTGTCATCTATGCTAAGCATATATGATGCCCTTGTCTTATCCAAAGAGATGAATCACTAATCAAGGCTCTCCTTGATCACGAAATATGCTTAGCTCACCACGCTATAGTTGAGGAAGCACACTATGCAAAAGAAGCCCAAGGGATCACCTTCAGATGAAGACCTTCTAGGGGACAACCATCATACATTACAAATGATATAGATAGGTTCGACTCGTGGTTCTCATGGATTCAGTGCATCAAGAACATTATGAGTCTAAAGACCCTTGCCTATTTGAAGATCGACATCTCTACACTCCGAGGAGATAGGATGATGTTGAGCGGATTCAATGATAAAGACGAATGGGCTTTAGGTTCCATAGTGTTACTGTTGGAGATCGGTGACTGGAAGACTAAAACTAAGTTCTACATCATTGATTTGAATACTTCATTCACTGCTTTGCTTGGTAGGCCATGGATACATCAGAACAAGATCGTTCCATCCTGCCTTCATCAGTGCATATAGTTCAGAAAAGATAGAATTGAGTACCATGTCAACGAGGACGAAAAGCCATTTTCAGTAGAGAGATTGAGATTTATGAGGATGCGACCTACTATCTTCCTTAAAACACCCTTTCTCATGAACTTGGATAAAATTCAAATGCAAATGCAAAAGCAAAAGAAAAGATAAAAGAAAATGAAAAGAAAAATAAAAGTCCAAGTACACAAGAAAGGGGAATTGAAGAAGAAGTAAATCCGTATATCACATTCTACCCGTAGTTCATTCCATCATATAGACATGTGGGTAGGATGGCTCAACCTTCACCGCAGAGGTGTGAGAGTAAAGGCAGTTCGAGGTGGGAGACCCTAGTTGGCCTTCTCAATAGAGGTCATGTTCAATTCATAGAGTACCCTACTATTCACATAGACTTGGAATCCAGATTGAGGATGAGTCTAATGTGATTAGTATACCACCAACCCTCTCAGGGTTCCATTGGAGACTTTTGATCCAGAGAAGAGACCTCCAAGCAAAGCAAAGTATTCAATATGGTTTATGTGAAACTATGTTGGGAACCTTAGCTTTAACATCACTTACATCGGAAAGTTGAAGGTTGAATAGTTAAGAAGTCCCTAAGTCTTCCAAAGTGACATGAAGAAGAGGTTCTTTTGGGTTCATCATCCAAGTCTGAGCTGATGTAGGGCTTGAGGAAGATACTTTTAAAGAATTAATGGAATTACCTTTTGACTTTTACTCTCATTGTGTTCAAAATATTATACAGAAATGTTTAGTTCCTTACACATGGTCCAAGCACAGGTCAAAATACTTCGAAAAGCTATGAAACAATACAGGCAGGGAAGCACAATCAAGAGAAGGACTAGGATTTAACACAGTGGGTCTCGATGATGAATATTATTGCCTAGTTGTTACCAATCATTTGGAGTCTGATAGGTTCTTCTCACATATCCCCAAATCTTATGAGAATGTGTGTTTAGAAGCTTCGGATGATCCAGATGATCTCCAAGTCAAAGAGGCACTACCAGAGTTTGAAGAGGAGATTCATTCAACAATCGACAAGATTAAAGAAATCAACCTCGGGATAGAAGAAAATTCTTGCCCAACATACATCTTCATTGAAATGAAGAAGAAACCAATGACTTAGTTATTGATTGAAGTTTAAAGATTACTTCACATGGAGTTATGAAGAAATGCGGATTATTTCTCGATGTTGCGCCCACAAGCTAGCAATAGATCCTAACGTTACCCTATTAAGCAAGCTCCTAAATGCATGCAATTAGAAAACAACAGTCATTTTGAAGTCAAGATCAATGGTTTCATTAGGAAGAAAAATATCCTACCTGTTAGTGTCATCCTTAAGAAGAAGAATGGCCAAATTCATATTTCAATTTTAGGGACTTAAATAAGGTATGTCCTAAGGATGAGTTTCCTCTTATACTAGAATTAATGGTGGACATTGCCTCATGCATTTTCTTTCATGGATGGATCATCCGCTATAACCAAATCAAGATGTCTCAAGATGAAAGAAACACTTTTAACCCCATCATAATCTTCTATTATAGGGTCATTCCTTTCAACCTTAAAAATGCTGTGCCAATGAGTCATGACTCGATCAATGAACTCATCCATCAGTTGAGTGCTATGTTGATGATCTAGTAGTCAAGAGTTTAGAAAAGGAAGACCACCTCTTTGACTTGAGAGTAGTTTTTGAAAGGTTAAGATAATATAATCTCAAAATGAATCCCCTGAAGTGTGCATTCAAAGTAGCTTCAAGAAAATTCCTTGTGTTTGTTGTTTGATATCGAGGAATAGAAATAGATCTTAAAATGATCAAAGCTATCTTAGAAATGCCACCTCCTAAGAGTTTAACTCAACTCAGATCCTTTCAAGGATGGCTGGCATATCTAAGATGCTTTATCTCAAACCTATCGGAGATGCAACCATTCTCAGCACTTCAAAAAAGGATGCCAAGTGAGATGATAAGATGCAAAGACATCAAAGAGTACTTGGTGAAGCCACAAGTTCTAGCAACCCCTATCCCGGGAAGGCCCTTAATCCTTTACATTGCTGTGTTAGATGACTCTCTTGGTGCTCTGTTGACCCAAGCCAATGATGAGTGGAAGGAAAGCACACTCTACTACCTCAGCCATCATTTGATTTCTGCTGAAGCAAACTATCCACCTATTGAGAAACATTGCTTTGATCTCTGGTTACACTACATGCTTTCTCATAAGGTGAACTTGATCTCAAACTAATCCATACATGCTCATGACACAATGCTTTCGGATATTTGCATTGGTCCATGATACTCATAGTTTGATATCACATTTACCCTCATGGTAAAAGTAGCACTAACAAATTTCTTAGGAGCACACCCACTTCCTGCTGATTCTTCACTTAATGATCTCCCTGATGAACAAATCATGAACTTAGGGGAGGCTGGCAACCACCGATGGGAGATGTATTTTGATGGTGATGCTTCTTTTCTTAAAGGTGAAGAACCATGATCTATTCTCCTGCAGGAATAGTTCTTCTAACTCCAAACCGAATGTGATGAGATTCTCATACTATCTTTCCAACCCTCACCCAATGATGAAGTATGAGGCTTTGATTGCTGGGTTTAGTTATCCATCACTGTCAAGAGCATCAACATCTTTGGGGATTCTCTTGGTCATCACAGAGTCCTAGTCCTCAAACCAAGCTTCATCATTATTATGAGTATACACGAAGCTATCATGAAGCCATCTACAAGGTTCCCCGAGCAGAGAACAGAGTGATGCCTACAAACTTGATCAAAGAGGTGTCCTAAGATGAGTCTATCAAATTTCAATAAGGGTCCAAAATAGACAAGTCTTATCCCTTATTGATGTTGAACTCATCGAGAGACTTTCTCTTGAAGGGGAGGTTGTCATTGCCAAAATGGAAGGAGCTAGATTGAGGCAACCATTCATAGATTACTTGAACACGGCAAACTACCTCAAGAGAAATCACAAGCCCATCAGGTGAAATAGAGATCTCTTTCCTACGCTCTTGTTGATGGCACCCTATACCACCGGTCCTTTGACCAAATGTGGTTACATTATTTAGACAAACATGAAGCCCATGGCATTATAATTGAGGTACATTCAGGTCTATGTGGAGCTCATCAATCCGGTCTGAAGATGAAGATGAAGATCAAAAGACTTGGATACTTGGCCTTATGATCATTGTATGGATAAAGGAGATGCCATCAATGTGCATGGTGTGGTCCTCCACCAACCACCCAACATTCTACACCCTACATTGGCTTCATGGCCATTTGAGTGTTGGGTGACATTGTAGGTCGATCGATCCTCCTTCTTCCAAGGGCATCAATCATCTTAGCGCCAACTACTTTTCCAAGTGGCGAAGCCATCCCACTCGAGAGGTCACACTCACCATGTGCTTTTTTGAACCATATTTCATATATGGGTTGTGCCTCGATGAATTATATCCAATAATGGTACTACATTCAAAAGCATGAAGATCAATAGCTTTGCTAAGACATATATATATTGGAGATACTCCATCTACCTAGAGTGAATGGTTTAGCGAAGCATTCAACAAAACACTCATCCATCTTGAAGACTCTTCGATGATAAAGATAGTGGAAGAGCGGTTGGTTGAAGCCTTGTGCTGCACCACATCAACTCCAACTCAATCTACCCCATTTTCTTAGTGTATGGGTCCAAGCCATTCTTCCAGAAGTTCAACTCCCATCACTAAGGATAGCATTGGGTAACAAGATCACTACAGTAGAATGCAAAGTTGGGTTAGAAGAGCTCAAGGTTTGGAGGAAAGTCCCACATGCAGAACCTCGAGTTGTACAAGGCAAAATGATTCAAGCTCACGTCTAGGTCTTTTTTTAGTAGAGAACTTGTGTTAGTCTTGGAGACCAATTGTTGCCCATCAAAGATGGGAGGCAAGTTTGAACCCACTTGGGAAGGCCCTATGTCATAGAAGGCCTACCAAGGAGGATCTTATCGACTTATTGATTGTAAAGGGAACAGATTCCAATTAATGGGCTCTATCTAAAGATTACCCATGAAATAAATCATGTTTGAAAATAATCATTAATAAAACTAACAAAAATCTGATTCCACTCATCAAATCTTCTCTTCTTTCGAAGTGTTGTTTGCTTGTCTTGTGAATCCGCCATGATGTGTTTAGGGTAGGTATAAGAGTCCCCAGTGGCATCCTATCCCTCTTTCACAACACAAACACAATCTCTTGATGCTTTTAGAATAGGTGTAAGAGAACCCGAGAGGCATCTTGTTTCAATTAGCATAATTAAGTTAGGTGTGAGAGAACCCAAGTGGCATCCTTTCTTAGTGGGAATTCTTGTTGCCATCCATGGCATCATTTCATAATTCCTTAGTGTGGGTGTAAGAGTCCCCCAGAGGTGTCCTATTTATTTTAACACATGCACAACAACAAACACAAATCTTTTGTCTCGAGCTACTTGATGTGGGAGCAAGCCCTCTATGGCACTCACTCATTAGTTGCTCTAGGTTGGGTCTCCATGCTACCTAGCTAGTATGTCACCCTAGCAGTCATTTGTTGGAAGATGTGAGTCCCCATGCTTTCTTCCTAACTTGACCATTGCAAACCAACGAGCGCCTTATTAGTACGGTGGTCTTCATTGCCCAGCTAGTAAGCTACCTCATGTTGACTTTGCTTAAGAAGATGTGAGTCCACGTGCTTTCTTCTTGAACTAGCCATCATGCTCTAACTAGGTAGAGTATATTTGAGGTTTAGGGTAAGTCCTCTAGAGGATCCTTTCCTTTTGATTGGATAGCACCTGTCGAGCTGAAGATAGACTATCGCAGTAATCAGTTCTGTTATAGGAGGATGTGAGTCCCCGAGCTTTCTTCACAGGATGATTGTTACAAACTGATGGGCACCTTAGGTTGGTTTATGTTCACTATACTGATAGCGACTCACCCGATGAGTACACCACTCTTGGTAGATATGAGTCCTCATGCTTTCTCCTTGAGTTGGACACTGAATACCTATTGAATTTATGACTAGCCATGTCATTTCTCCGGGTGTTGGATTAAGTCCTTACCCATATGGGCACTCTACTTAGATCAAGTCTTTTGTGACTCCATTTAAACACTACCCGGGTTACTTTTGGATTGGATAGTTCCCCTTTCCTAGTAGCCACCCTTGTGGTTAGAAAATCTGTTCAATGGATGCACTGATTCTCCCTTGGTTTAGTAAATTTGAGATAGGTCTAGGATGATATAAGCTCCTTCTCAGTTTGATCCCTCACAAACTAACAGGGTCCATGATAAAATAACTAAACAAAATAAATAAAGATTAATTCACTTGTGGATTAGGAATTCAAGCCCCCAAAGGGCCCCTTCTCCCAAATAAGCATCCTATCTTTAGTTGAGAACTCCCTATAGAATTGCGACTACACGAGTTGAGATAAATCCAGGTACTCACTCTGTAGTCACCCTTAGGTTGAGTTCAATCTATTTTTCCATAAGGAGGTTACCCCGACTATCATTTTGCTTTGAAATATGTAAGACTATGATGCATTCTTTCTAGCATGATTGTCAAACCAGCAGACGACCCAGGTCGGTTGATTTGTTGCCCAAAGCAACCGATCACCCTGGTCTTTTAGTGGAAGATGTGAGTCCCAAGCTTTCTTCCCTTGAATTGATTATTGCATATGGAAAGGCACTCATTTGGTAGGATAGTTTTCCCATCGGTCGAGAAACTACTCCCTTTGGTTCAATAAATCTGAGATAGGTTTAGGCTTCTATAAGCTCCTTCTCAGTGTGATCCATTGCAAACCAATGGAATCCATCAAAAATAAACAAATCTAAAAATAAAATCAATCTTGACTATCTTTGAGTTGATCTAAGTCCCCTAGTGGCATTCACTCTAATAGGCCTAGGTTGGGTTCAATTTGTTGCTTGCCAATAGATTATGCGAATTGGTCCTTGGAGGATGTAAGTCTACTACACTTTCTTCTAGTATAGTTGTTGCATAAAAGGCATCCCTTTGGTTGGCTAGTACTATGTGTTTAGTAGACTACCCCTTTGGTAAATGCAGTTAGGTCTTAGCCTCCATTCATTACCAACCCATTGCAAAACCAATAGGGTTCATTCTAAAATTCAAAACCTAACAAAAATTAAAACAAATTCAACCCCTCTCCCCAGGGAGATCTCTCACGGTGAATTCATCAAATCAAACCTTTCTCCTTGTGGACTTGAACTCTTCCTAGTGGAAGGTTCACTCATCCCTTAGTGGATTTCTTCCCTCTCTCTTATGTCTTGGGCATAAGTAGAGCCACATTGCACTAAGCTCTAGATTCTTTTTTTTCCTTGGGTTCAGGATAGATTATTTTTTTTAGTGCTTGTGATCTCTCAGTGATGTTGATCATTTTGGTCAACACCAATATGTGTGGTGTTCCTTGTTAGTCACACCACACCTATTGGCCCTTTGATCTCATTTTTGGGATGAGCTCTCAACCTCCATCTTAGATATAGGACTCCTCTTAGACTTTAAGAGTTCCTTAGTCTTAAGACACATCTAGTGATTAGGTGGACACTCAAGTTAGTCTTAGAGACTTAGAAAGAGTTAGCCATAGGAATAGGTCATGCCTTGGGGTGGGAAAATTTCCTACCCTTTAGCTTAAACCATTCCTCACTTTCCTTCTTTCAAGTAAAAATATAAATCAATTCTATTTGATTTTCTACAAATTCAAATCAACTCCTAATGATTAAAATCCATGATTGAAACCCATGATCAAAATTTATCAAAAATTCCTAAGTTCAAACTATCTAAGTCTTTAATCCTTTCTTAAGGACTTAGCCAAAATTATGATCAAAATATATTCAAATCTTTGAGATTTTCTCATGATCCATTTATATTCTCATTTATATTCTCATATATAAATGAAATATAAATTCAAACCCATCAAATCAAATTCAAAATTCCAAATCAATTCATGAAATTTTCTTAAGTCCTTTAATTTTCCATTAAAGGACTTAGCCAAATCAACTCTAAACCTTGATCAAAATCAATTCAAACTCATGAGATTTTCTCAAAATATTTATATTCTCATATATAAATGAAATATGAATATAAATCAATCAAATCAAATCAATTAAATTCCAAATTTAAAATCTTGAAATTCCTTAAATCCTTAATTTTCCATTAATGGATTTAACCTAAAATGATCAAACCTATTCAAAATCATGGGATTTTCTCAAAACTTATTTGTATTCTCATTTATATTCTCATATATAAATGAAATATAAATATAAATCAATCAAATCCAATTCAAAATTATTCAATTTAAAAATTTCTTTAAATCCTTAAATTTCAATGGATTATTTCCAATCATGATAAACCACTTCAAATCTTGAAATTTTCTCATGATCATTTATATTCTCATTTATATTCATATATAAATGAAATATAAATAATCAAAACCAATTCAAAAAAATCAAACTCAAATCCATAAAATCAATCTAAGCCTTTCAAGCCAAAATCTTGAACTTAGCAAATCACTTTCAAATCAAGCCAAACTCTTGATTTTCTCATGATTCAATCAATCCTACAATCATGAGCTCATATATAAATCCAAACTTCAATCATTCAATCAAAACTCAATTCAAAATCAAACCCAAGACCCTTCATATTCTTCCTTTGAATATGAAATTTTCAAATGGATCAAAACTCATTTGACTTCAAAACTTGTAAATGGATTTATATTTCAATCATAAGTCCATATACAAGATCAATCAACTTCAAATCAAGCTTTGACCAAGCCATTTGACCCACTTAGGCTCACTTGACCCAAAGTGACCTAAAGTACCCTTATGAGCCAAATTTTGATCTAACAAATTGGATTGAACCAAACTCATATCCTCTCATCATGATCAACAATCATCATGGGATGATCAATCAATCAAATTAGGTCAAACCAAGTCAAACCTAAGGGTTGACCAAGTCAACACTTAACAAAATGAAACCCATAGCCAAATTCCACCATAGGCCAAATTGATTGAAACCATTGATCTAAGTTCACTCATGACTATGTTTGAACTTGACCAAGCCAACATTTGAGCCTAACCTAGCATTCTTGACCCAAGTTGACCCATTTTGACCTAAAGGGTCAAAATGTGTCAAAACTGATCTAAGCCAAATTGATTGAAACCAATGGGTCAAGTCCATTCCAAATCACTTGTGGAACTTGACCAAAACCTCATTGGCCAACTAGACCCAACTAGCTTGATTAGACATGACTTAAAGTCATGTTGAGCCAAAATTGAACTTAACCAAATTGATTGGAAACAAAGATACCAATCCACTCCATATGACTAACCAAACCTACCCCTTACCTCAAATAGGTCAAATGGGTCAAATAGGTCAACTTGACCCATTTGACCTAAATGAAGTCATATGAGCCAAAACCAAATATATACCAAATTGAATCAAACCAAAGCCACCAAAAACATTTCAAATGGTCATATGAACTTGACCCAACCCTTGGTTTGACCCAATTTGACAATTGGTCAACTTGACTAAGTTGACCCATTTTGACCTAAATGGGTCAACATGAGCCAAACCTATCAAATGGATTCCAAATCCAATGAAACTTGGCCAAACTAGTTTCTCCACATACCCATATGTCCAAAGTGAAAAAAAGCAAAATGACCATTCTACCCTAGGCCATAGAACAAATTTTGGCTTAATGGGTATTTTGGTCATACCCTCTTCACAATCACTTGAGGCTTTCCACTCAAGGGACTTAGGTACCCATTTGGTCCCCAAGCAAACCAACCCCATGAAATTGATTTCAAACTCCCTCAGCTCAATTTGAGCACATGGGAGGTTGGCAATCCTCCCTCAAAGACCATGTGAGTTAACACCTAAAAACCCTCCTCATCAATTGGATCAAAATGGAAAAGTAGGTATCGACCATCCGATTAGAGATATACTCCCAATTCAATTTGAATTCATCATTCACATTTGAGAACTAGAGAGAGTTAAGCCATCAAGAGCATTCAAGCTTTCTAGAGAGTTGAATTTTCTTTCTCTTTTCTTCCTTGAAAATGGGGAGCTCATCCATTCCCATTCTTCCATACTCAATTGCAATTTCCTTTGCACTCCCTAGGATCAAGTTGAGTGCACTTAAGCTTCTTGAGTTCTTAAAGCAAGGAAGAGTTTGGATCAAAGCACAAGGGGAGTGGTGTTGGTCCATAGGAATCATCCAAGGCAAAACTTTCAGCAGCTTCACTGAAGCTACCTCATGAGCTTGAGTGCGGTGATCACCTCCGATGTGGTATGGATTTTTGACCACTTAGCAGGAGGTGTTGGTCCTTTGTGAAACAAATTTCATGGCATGTTACCATTGGATAGGTTTGTAATTGTGCTTAGATGGTGTGGGTAATTTTTCCAATCAGCTCAATCAGCTTGGATCTTCCCCTTGATCATGGAGTCTCTATTGATCCTCGGGGAAGAAACTTATCATCCATCCATGCATTTTAGATGGGCGAGATTATTTATGTTTAGAAATCATTATCCTTTATAAATCATGGGAATCCCATCCGATCTTTGATGAGCGAATATAAAATCTGCACGTTGCATGTGAGGTGACAACTTAAGTTTCCCTCAGGCGATGTGTGTAAAGCTTGACCACCACCGCATTGCGTGTGAGCTAGATTAAGTTTTATTTAAAATGTAATTAATTCTAATTAATCAGATTTTCAAAATTCATAACTCTTCATAGAAAATAAAAAAATATGAAAAAAAATATGGATAGATAATTAAACCTAGAACATTTTAAAATTAATTTTGATAGTTTGGTTATGGTTTTATCTAATTTGGGTTTTTTGGAAATTTATTTTGCTAATTACTCTTTAATTAGGTCTTTGATTAATCTAAATTTCTTGGGTAAGTTTTGGGGATGACCTCCCTCCCTAATTTTCTTGGATTTATTGAAGGCTTGATTAGAATGTATATGGTTTATTTACCCTTCTCATGTAATTAAGCATAATTAGGGTATGATTAGTGGTTTTACCCTATGATTAGGGTTGATTAATCAGATCCAGTAAGTAGGAGTTTTTGAATAATTTTGGGGCATTTCCCTAAGCTATTCCCTAAACCCCTCTTCTCCCCTTAATCTCTCTTAATTAAGGGTTAATTCATTAATTATCCAATTAATTTTTTAAAAATTCTAAAAGTTCCAGAACTTAATTAATCTACTTTGGGTAGATGCTTGGGTGTTTAATAGCTAAGTTCAATTAAAAATCAATTCACATGTGTGAAAGGGTGTTTTGAAATTACTTAAGCTAAACCCTTAGCTTAATTAACTTTTAATTGTGAGCCAAATTGCATTAGGCCTTTTTATTAGGTGCATTGCAAATTTAAATTCTTATGGGTTTTATGTCATCTCATTGGCTCATAATTACTTAGTTAATTCTTCTAAGGTGGTAGTAGGGTTAATTAAGCTACTTAATTCATACCTTTAATCAACACATAAAAATGGATCTAATTATCTAAAAATAAAAAAAAAATAAAACACATGTGGGAATGGGTTAGGAATGAGCAAACTCATCTCACCTTTTCAAAATTAAATCAAACATTAAACTATACAAAAATTAATTTGAAATTCACTTTGATTTATTATAAATTTTCTTATTGTATAAGAATGTCTTTAGGATTTAAATAAAGTGAGTTTGCTTGCATGATTTCATTGCTTTGGATCTTTTCCAACATGTTAAGTTGTGTATGTGATTTCATGCATTCATAATTTCATGTTTAAATTTTAAAATGAAATTGTTTACTTTATGTCAAATATGCATGTGTTGGCTAAAGTAAAAATATGAGCTATTATCACTACTAAATCAAATTATTTTCAAAACTTATAAATGAAATATTAAATCTAAAGTATGCTACTTATACTTTAATTATAAGCTTGCATGTGAAATATTATAAAGGTATGCTTAGTATAGGTTTCCTTTCTTTCTTATGTTGGTATAGTTTTGAATAGAAATTTTGGTGAGATATAGGTTCATTTGAAAAGAACAACTTACTTAATTTCATATCTATTCATCCCTACACTAACATCTAAGGGGTTACCTACACTTACATACATTTGCATAAACAAAACAAATCATTAAATAACTTTTGCATCTTCTTTTCATTTCATTTCTTTTTATATGCATGTTTGTATTTAAGGAAAGTGGTATATTAGTCTGACAACCAGGTTGCGAGACTTTAAGTAGCCCTAAGTAGGTCTTGTACCTTACACCTCTGGTTAACAGTGGTGATGTACTCACTTATGCCTTTCTTACTTTCATGTATGTATGTGAAATTTTGGATAAGGAAAACCTTTTTTACTAGAGAAAAATCATGCATATTCAACTTCTATTTTTTTTAAATGGATTACTTAGCATGCATCATAAAGTGTGTTAGCTAATCTCATTTGCATATATATATTCTTAGGGTCCATCCATATGCATGTTATATATGTTGGGAAAGGAATGAAGTAATGTGTTATGTGAATTTTAATTCATTTTATTTAATCTTAAAATGCCTTTCTTTTTGAATAGGTTTGTTTAGAGTTTATCTAAACTTAGGATTAATTAAAAGATCTAATCAAAACATTCACCTAAATGAAATTAAAATGTGAATCTACTTTGAAATTACTTAGGTTAGGGAAAGGAAAGAAGTTCTCTTCTCTTTCTCTCTTAGTAATTAATTGTAGGTTTCACTTAAACCAAATAAATATGAAATAAAATAACCCAAAATACTTAAACAACTTAAATGAAACCCTCCTCTAAGTTGAACATGTTCTTCACACTTAGAAAATTTGAACCTAAAGCTATAGCTAATCATACCACACAAACCTTCAAAGCTCACACATTAGCCCAAGTCACCACTTCTAGCATTGATGTGATATATGTTTTAGACTAGATGTTTGGGTGTATGCTCATAGAATGAATGATTCTTAGTCTAACTATTATTTTCCAGGGATTGTGCTTAAGGCTATCATAAATAAAAAAATATAAATGCTTTTTTTGTAGGTGCTTTATACCCTAAGCATAATCCATAGGCAGTGGACTTAGTCACCCATGTGTGGGTGATAAGTCCAATATACATGCTTGATTTGTGTGGTGTGTTTTAGCTAACCTTTGTTTTGCAAGTGTTAGTTAAATTTCCCTTTTCATATAAAATTTGTATAATTAGGATTTTGGAATGATTTGTTATGGGATTAGATGAGCATTGGTCATAAGATCCTATCTTATGCACCATGTGAAGCCTTGGAGCATCCATTTTCTAACCTTCCAAAGGAGAAACCAAAGAAGAAAAGAAGAAGAAAGAAAGAAGAAAGAAGAAAGACAAAATAAAGCTTCAAGACCCCCATAATAATGAATTCCTTTACTTAAATATAATTTAATTCATTTATAATTCAGGTTGTATAAGGGTAAAACTTGGCTACCCACATTTGATATTTTTGGATTTGTGCGGTGGTGCCCTACCACAAATGGTGATTTATTTTTTTTGCGATTAGCTTTATAAATTGATTGATGGTTTGTTTAGCTTTTAGATTAAGTGGCATATTTTTCCTAATTTTTTTTGCTTTATGTATGGCCTGGATGTGGATTAGGCTCTTTAGGAAAGAAAATAAATCTTTTACCCAACTTAACAACTCAAAATAAAATTAAACAACTCATACTATCACCTAAAGCTTAGGTTTAAAATTAAGATAAAAGAATTAGCTACCCCTTAGATGGATGAGCATTTCTTTATAATATCATGCACAAATGCATCTTATTTCACTCTTGATTAGAGGGCTTTCCACCTTTAGAGAAAGCTTGACCTTTGAGGTCATGGTGGAAACTCACCTCCTCCCATCTCGCTGATTTTGGCCAATAATCTGATTTATCATGCGTTAGTCATAAAAAAAATCCTATTAGCTTGAGTCAAAATAATTGTCCAAAAATGGAAATAAAATAAAATTTGAATTACATTAGATTTAGGTCATTTGAAGCATGTCCCTTTACATGATCTAGTCTCTTTAGGGAATGAATTTAAGAACTTAGACTCTTTCTAAATAATAATTGCCTAGCTATCTTACATAAGCATAAAGACTTGCCTACATGTATTTAAAATCGTAGGAGGAGTTAGTTGGGCCACCCTTATGTAAGTCCAAAAGTTGGGTGATTTGTCCTCTCTTATGGAGGCAAACCAATCACCCATTTTTGTCTTAAATTTAGGTTGTGCTTCTGGCCCTCGCCGAAGCTCCCTAGATTTAGGTTCTGAGGTTTCTTCTCCCCTTTGTGGGCCATAAGAATAATTCCTTGCCTCTTAGGCATTTTTTTAATCTCGTGTTAAGGAATCTTAAGTCCTAAAACTCTATTAAAAAATATAACTCAAACAAACTAAATTAATTTCTAAAAGTAAAAGCTATGGGATAGTTTGAGATGCTAGGTTTCTAGCATCGCATCTACTTATTTCCATTTTGGCTTTGATAATAACTCCCTCTTTTGATCAATCCCATTTGATCCATAAACTAATCGATTGATAGTCCTTCCTATTGAAATCTTGAGATAATAATCATTTACCTTAATCAAGAGTTTTCCTAAGGGATCCCATCCCTTAGGATGTAATTAACTATGGGAGCTTGCCCCAATAGAGAACTTAACTAACCCAATTTAAATTAAACCCTGCTTTACTTTTTCATGTAAAGTAGGAGAAGAATCTCTGGTATATATGCAGACCCATCATTTTTAGAAGTCCTTATTGAGGTGATTGATTCCATTAAATGGTAGTAATTTTGTATTTCGAGATAGTACACTATACCTTGTTGACGTACCCGATCACTTGAATAAGTACATCTGCGGATCTGTGTGGCATCTTACCAAGATGAATTTTTATGGTGTCTTGCATTTTTTCTCCCCACAGATTTGAAAGAGACTCCCTATAGAAGTTTTTCACCACATATTTGAAGGCGAGATACACCATATAGAATGTTTGGTGGATGATTATATACTACTCTAATTAATTTTTGAATTAATCTGAATATATTTGAGTTAATTCAAATTCAATTAAAATAAGCCATGTAATTATCTTCATTTCTTTTATATAAATTCTACTTTGGAAACTTCCCATGGACGGCCATATCTTTATTTAAATTCAAATTCATCACATGATGAATATTGATTTGAATTCTCCTAAGATATGGTTCATCATCATTTAATTTGAATTAAGTACATTAAAATGAATTTAATCTATTTTTGGAAAGTAGCTTGGCCAATTTTTAATATTTGCGTTTAATTTAATTTAAAATTGTTCTAGAATCATATCTTTCCTTCTTTCATTCAATCAAGATAATTAATTGAATATCCCATGATATTTCATTTAATCATAATAGAATCCCTTCATGGAAACCTCCTTGGTCGACCGCATCACATGTTTAATTAAATTAATCAAATTTTGAATTAATTTCTTTTTTACTTAGCAAATTAATTGGAGTCATGATATATATGCAAAATTTTCAAACTCACCACTCTTTTCTCTCTTGGCTGACCTTGATGTTCATTAATTTTCTAATTATATTAGAAATCTTGTCATGATGATTCAAATTGGTCTCTTTCCAAATTAAGTTGAAGGAGTGGTGCAAATCTCTTTAGCCAAGAGCAATTCAAAATTCCTTTAATTTAATTTTTTCTTTTCATGTGTGTTGACCTTGATCTCTTTCTTGGCTTAAGGTTTCTTATAGTCTGGTCAATTTGTTTTGTGCTTAACTAATATATTCATACATCTTTTCAAGTTGATCAAAATCTTTGATTGTGTTTGGATAAAGTTTTGTTCTTGCAAATCTCTCTTCTTTATTCTTACATATCTTTAAGTGAGATTAATTTTATTTTGATTATTTCATAATTATCTTGTGGGTAGCAAGTGTTCTATTCTTTAAATTATCATGGGTTTTGCATATGTGATAGTTCCTTTCAAAGAGACTTCAATTGAGTTTATGTGATTTAATATTGCATATTCATTTGATCATTTCAAAGTCAAGTCTTCATATAAAAGTTGATTGTTTTAGTTTCCAAATTACTATTGTGTAACACTTTGGATCATTAACTAAATCATTTTATCTTCAAGTTCTTATATTCTATTTAAACATTTTAAATATTCACTTGCAACATATACATCTCTCATGTTATATTATTACATTCAATTTCAAATATAAATTGAAGTGAGCTCTCTTTCTTACTTTTGTTTTCACTTGCCTTAATATTATTATTGTTTGGTTATGAGAATAAAATACTTTTAAATTGAGAGAGATACTTCCATATTCCTCTTTCTTATTTTCTTGTTGGGTGTACTTTCCCGTTAAGGAAAGTACATGATTGGGTTGTACTTGCCCACTAAGAAAAGTAATGTATTGGGTTGTACTTGCCCATAAAGGAGAGTACGAGAGATTTTTTATAATATCAATTTTGATTTAGTGAATTTCTAGTGTGGGTGGCTATGTGTGGACGTAGGCCAATTTTTGTGGTTTGGCTGAACAACGTAGAAATCTCTGTGATTTCTCTTTATTTTCTTGACTTTACTTTTCTACTATTGTTGATTGTTATTTTATTTCTCTAAAGCTTTAGCATTAAAGATTTGAGTTTTCTACAAAATTTAAAAATTAAGTTTTTTGAAATTATCTTTTATAAACCTAATTCAACCCACCTCTTGGGTGCTATAGCTAAATAACAATGGTATGAGAGCCTCTGCTTAATTTGTGGCTTAACATTCTTAAGATTGATTGCTATAGCACAAATTTTTCCTAAAGTTGCACTACTTGAAGGATAGTCTACACAAAGACCACCTTTACTTGATAATGTTCCATTTAATTATTGGAAAAATTGTATTAGTATTTTTTTTATTTGTGGATAAGATTCTAGAATGTGGCATATGTTGACACATTAAGATCATACACTCACTATTGATACAAATGGTTTAAAAGTTGATAAATCTTTTGATGAATGGTCTACTTCTGAAAGAGAATTGGATGAATTAAATGTAAAGGCTTGTAACATTCTTTATTGTGCTTTTCTTCCCTATGATTACAAGAGAATTTTCAAACATACTACTACGAATGAACTTTGAAATAAATTGATTCTTCCTTATGAAGGTTCTAACAAAGTTAAAGATGCTCATATAAATAAGTTAGTACATGAATATGAATTATTCCGCATGTTACCAGATGAAAGTGTTTTGGATATGTATACTCTCTTCATGAAATTTATAAATACCTTGCATTCACTTGGAAGAAAGTATAAAAATCAAGATTTAGTTTATAAAATTTTAAGATGTCTTCCAAAAGATTGGGATGCAAAAGTTATTGCTATTAATGAAGCTAAGAATTTAACTGCTTATACACTTGATCAGCTTCTAAGTTCTTTGATAACATATGAATAGGTTATTGCACAACGGGATCAAAATGATTCTTTTCAAAAGAAAAAGAAAGAAAAATTATTTGCTTAGCAAGTGGAAGATAGTTGTGAAGAAAATTTTTATGTTCAAATGTTGATAGTGATGAGATTGCTTTGCTTTCAAAAAGGTTAGAAAATACGATTAAAAAGAAAAAGCACATGTATGAAAAATCTGAAATACATAAATTTCCTACCAAAAGATTGAATGCAGGAGAAGGAATAATATGCTTCAATTGCAGAAAGCCCGGACATGTAAGAGGTGAGTGCCCAGACTTAGTTGAAAAAGAAAAAGTTGTAAGAAAGAAGTCTTGAAAAATAGAAAACCTCAGAAGAAAAAGAAAAGAGCACTTTGGGCAAACTCCGATTCAGAATAATCAAGTGATTACACTATAGACAAAGAAGCAAATATATGTCTTATGGCTGATGTGGATTCTACAAGTGAGGTATGTGAAGTTATTTCTTATGAAGAATTAGATGATGCTTTCAATAAATTGGCATATCAATATAAAAGGTTGAAAACAAAATTTAATAATCTTAAAATAAAATTTAAAAACATGCTTCATCTTTAAAAAAGATTGTGTTGATTTAAAGGCTAAGAATGATGCTTTAGTAGATCAATCAATACTTATGGAGAAGTTGAAAAGAAAATTTTATTACTTCATGCAAAATTAGATTCTTATAGTATATCACATTCACATGTTCCATTTATTAGAAACAAGTCATTAGATGAATCAAGATCATTTAAATTTAAACCTTATGCAAATATAAATGTTACATGTAATTTTTGTAATAAAAAAGGTCATGTATCTTCAGGTTATCATGCAAGAAAATCTCAAACACTTCTTAATTCAAACTTTATTTGGATGCCTAAAAATAAAATAGCTACACATACTACACAACATTCATTGTATATCTTCTCATTTGGATGTGGACCCAAACATATTTGGCTTTCAAAAGTTGACCCCTGATTTTATTTTGTAAGAGTGCCTTCAAAGCAAAAAAAAAAAAAAAAAAGGCATGTGATACTTCAACGGCGGATGTTCAAGACATATGATAGGTGATAAATCTAAATTTTCTACTTTAGAATCTTGTGAAGAAGGGTGTGTATTTTATCGTGATAATGCTAAAGGAAAGATAATTAGAGTTGGCTCTATTTCTAAGGATTCAATTACTTTAGATAGAGTTTATTTTGTTGAAGGTTTAAAGCATAATCTTATTTCCATTAGTCAATTATGGGATAAAGGATTGAATGTTGAATTTCATGCATTTTTTTGTACTATTAGAAATAAGGAAATTGTTTTTCTTATTATTCATAGATACAAAAATATTTACCTTATTGATATTGAAAATGCAAGAAATACAAATTTAAATTTTCTATGTTTTAAAACTTCACTTGATGATGTTTGGTTATGGCATAAAAGGCTATGTCACATTAACATGCATTCTTTAAACAAAATTACAAAACTTGATCTTGTTGATGTTTTACCTAAAATGAAATTTCATTTTGATTATGTTTGTGACACATGTATTTATAAAAAGCAATCTAAACATTCTTTCAAAAATAAAAATATTGTTTTTACAACTAGACCTTTAGAGTTATTTCATATGGATTTATTTGATCCTATTAGTGCTGCTAGCTTAGGTGAAAAATTATGTAGTTTTGTTATTGTTGATGATTTTATAAGATTTACATGATTTATATTTTTAGTTCATAAAATGATGCTTTTGATCATTTTATAAAATTTATTAAAAACATTCAGAGTGATAGAAATCTTCTCATTAGTAAAGTTCAATCTAGTCACGGTGGCGAATTTGAAAATTTCTGTGATGCTTTTGGTATTAAACATAATTTTTTTGCTCCTAGAATTCTTTAGCAAAATGGTGTTGTTGAAATAAAAAATAGAATTTTAATTGACTTGAGTAGAGCTATGCTTGAAGATTATAACCTACCTAAGTATTTTTTTGGCTGAAGCTGTTAACATTGCATGCTATATTATGAATCTTGTTTACTTGAGACCTCTTTTAAATAAAACCCCTTATGAGTTATTCTTTAGTAAGAAACCTAAGATTAGTTATTTTTTATATCTTTGATTGTATATGTTTCATTTTGAAAAATGGTAAAGATTCATTTGGAAATTTTGATAGTAAATCTGATGATGGTATCTTTTTAGGATTTTCTTTGAATGATAGATCTTATAGAGTTTATAATAAAAGAAAAATTTTAGTTGAAGAATTAGGACATGTCATATTTGATGAAAACTCTATAGATTCTATTAAAGATGATGTGATTGAAAATGAGGTAGATGATTTTAAGAAATTGAGTTTGGAAGAAAATGTAGATGGTATTTTACCCGAAGATTTGAAATTCATTAGGATTCGTCCGAAAGACTTGATTATTGGAGATCCTTCCCAAGGAGTTAGAACTAAAAAATAATCCAAGGAAATGATAAATCATTCAATATTCTTATTCGAGATTGAACCAAAATTGATAAATGAAGCTTTGGAGGATCACTTTGAATTGTAGCTATGGAAGAAGAGTTAAATCAATTTATAAAAAATGATGTGTGGGAATTAGTTCCTAGACCTCAAGATCAAAATGTTATAGGAATCAAATGAATCTATAAGAATAAATTAGATGACTCGAGATGCATTGTTAGAAATAAGGCTAGATTGGTTGCACAAGGATATACTCAGATTCAAGGGATAGATTTGAAAAAATCTTTTGCCCCTGTAACTAGATTATAAGCTATTAGATTGTTCCTTCTCTATGCTTGTTACAAGGATTTTGAACTTTTTCAAATGGATGTGAAAAACATATTTTTAAATGGATTTATAAATCAAGATATCTTTGTAGAACACCCTCCTGGTTTTGAAAATGTAAAATTTCCCGATCATGTTTTAAATTAAGGAAAGCATTGTATGGATTGAAACAAGCTTCTAGAGCTTGACATGATAGATTGAGAAGCTTTCTTATAGAGCATGGCTTCAGGAAGGGTATAATAGATACCACCTTATTTCTTAAGAATTTAGGTGATGACTTGATCGTTGTTCAGATTTATGTGGATGGAATTTTATTTGGTAGTACAAATGAATCTTTATGCATTGAGTTTATATATTTGATGTCTAAAGAATTTGAGATGAGTATGATGGGAACTCAATTTTTTCTTAGAACTTCAAGTAAAATAACAAGAAAAAGGCACTTTCATTTGTCAAACCAAGTATACCAATGACTTGATAGAGAGATTTGATATGAAAAAAATTTAAATCTAGTAAGACTCCCATGAGCCCCTCTACTAAACTTGATTTAGATGAGTTAGAAAAATCAGTTGATCAAAAATAATATAGAAGTATGATTGGTTCCCTTTTGTATCTTGCTGCTAGTGTGCCTGATATTATGTTTATTGTAGCTTATGTGCTCATTTTCAAGCTGCTCTGAAAGAATCTCATGTAACTGCTGTTAAGCATATCTTTCATTATTTAATTAACACTTTTAGGTTAGGCTTGTGATATCCTAAAAATTTACTTTCATGTGACTTGATTGGTTATTATGATGCTGACTTTGTAGGATGTAAAGTACATAAGAAAAGTACATCAAGAACATGTTAAATTTTAAGATCATCTTTAGTATCTTGGTCATCTAGAAAATAGAACTATGTTGCTCTCTCAACTGCTAAAGCTGAGTATATAGTTGCTGAAAGTTGTGTTGCTCAAGTTCTTTAGCTAAAGTAACAATTAAAGGATTTTGGGATTACGCTAGATCACATTCCTATTAAGTGTGACAATACTAGTGCAGTTTGTTTGACAAAAAAATCCTATCCAACACTTTAGAACTAAACACATAGAAATTAGACATCACTTTATTCGGGATTATGTGAGTAAAGTAGAGATGAATATTAATTTTATTAGCACAAATTTAAAAATTACTGATATTTTTACTAAACCATTACCTGAAGAAAGATTTTGTACCCTAAGATGCATGTTTGGCTTGTTAAATCCAAGCATGTAATTTTATTGTTGTTCATTTTTAAATCTTTTTGATGTTCTCAAAAGGAGGGAGAAAATAGTATGTTGGTTTTCTTTCTCTTTATGATGCATAGTTTTAGGGGGAATTTTTTCATGCTATACTCATGTTATATTCTTGTTTTATTTTGCCTAAAAATATTAAATTATTTAAAATCTTGTTTATTTACATACTATAATTTCTCTTTATTGTAAATTATATTTCCAAAGGTCGATGAAAGGTTACTTTGCACCTTCATCACTTTTTAACACCAACATAGATGGTCATGATCAAAAAGGGGGAGATTGTTGACTTCATGAGCCTCACCTCATATGAGATCGATTTTGATGAAAACAAATAGATGTTCAAATGCTACTAATCAATTTAAATTCAAGTGTATAGGAGAATTCTTCAACTTCAAGTTCTTCAGTCATTTCAGGATGCCAAAGCTATTGGACTTGAACTAGGTGTAAATTATTCTAGAATGAACTATATTAAGGCAAATGAAAAGCTCACTAAAATAAAATAAATCATTCATTCATTTCAAAATAATTTATTTTATAATTATTCATAAAGTAATTCACATTTTCAATTATTCTTCAAATTATTCATCTTGGACAATGTGATTTAAATGCATAAACTTTGTTCCACTTATTGTGCTTCCATGCAAGTTAAACTAATTTCACATTTCATTAAATTATTTCCATGCTTACATGTTCATTATCCATTTATTCAATGCACAAATCTAAATTATCCAAAACTTATTCAAGTTATTATCTTTCTCTCTCCTATTATCCTAGTTTTCTCTCTCATATCTTATCTCTCATCCTAAATCTTTTTTGGCTAACTTTGTTTAAGATTATTTGCAAAATAAATCATGTGAGAGCCATTCAAATTATTTCCATAATTATTCCATCTTTTCCTAAATTAAAAAATTCATTTATTTAAATATTTAATTTGTATTATTTTGAATTCAAATTAAATATTCTCTTGCTTACATGTGCAAGTTTGAACTTAGCTCTTTATGGAATGTTTTGTGACTAATCATATGCTACTACAATTAATTTAATTTGAGTCTATTTGAGCTAATTCAACTTCAATTAAAATAAGCCATGGAATTATCTTCTTTCCTTTTATATAAATTCTATTTTTGGAAACTTCCCATTGCCATCCATATCTTTATTTAAATTCAAATTAATCACATGATGAATATAGATTTGAATTCTCCTAAGATCTGATTCGTCATCATTTAATTTAAATTATGTACATTAAAATAAAATTAAACTATTTTTGGTTGGTTGCTTGGCCGAATTTTAATATTTCCATTGAATTTAATTTAAAAATGTTCTAGAATGATATATTTCCTTATTTCATTCAATCAAGTTAATTGATTGAATATCCCATGATATTGCATTTAATCAGAATTGAATCCCTTCATGGAAACCTCCTTGGCTGACCCCATCACATGCTTAATTAAATTAATCAAAATTTGAATTAATTCCTTTCTTTTACTTAGCAAATTAATTTGAGTCATGATATATATGAAAATTTTCAAACTCACTTCTCTTTTCTCTCTCTTAGCTGACCCTCATGTTCATTAATTTTGTAATTACATTAGAGATCTTGTCATGTGATGAATTGATTCAAATTTAATCTCTTTGCAAATTAATTTTTCCTCCAAATCTACTTTGGCTCATTTTCTACATGCTAAATTAATTTGATTTAATTTATTCAAATTGAATAACTTACTAATTAATTTTCCCTCTTCTTTGCCTTGTCCGAAATCCTTATCATTCATGTTAAAATTCAAATGGCACGTGATATGGATCGTCCACTTGAAAATTGGTTGATTCAAATCAAACTTCCTTTCCAAATTGAATTTTTCTTTTTTTCCACTTGGCCAAATTTACCCTCATGCAAATTAATTTTATTTTGATTGGCTAAAGTTAAATTATTTCCTAAAATATTTTCCCTCCTATTTTTCCTATTTTTGGCCGACCCCCTTTGATTCCTTTTCTTATTTATAATGCTCTTAAGACTAGGTTATTCTCTCTTGGATCTTTCTCTAGTGACTGAATCCCTGCTAAACATTTTCTTGGAGATTTCTCTTGGTGAATCAACTGCTAACATTTACATCATCCTTCCTCTTCCTTTCTTACAAGTGATTGCTTTGAAGATTGCCCAAAAGAAGTTTAGGGAGTGGTGCAAGTCCCTTTGACTTAGAGCTATTCAAGGTTCCTTTAATTTAATTTTTGCTTTTCAAGTGTGTTGACCTTATGGCTTAAGGTTTCTTATAATGTGGCCAATTTTTGTGCTTAACTAATCTATTCATACATATTTTCAAGTTGACCAAAATCTTTGATTATGTCTGGATAAAGTTTTGTGCTTGCAAATGTTTCCCTTCTTTATTTCTGCATATCCTTAAGTGAGATTAATTTTATGTTGATTATTTCATAAAGAACACTTGTGGGTAGCAAGTGTTCTATTCTTTAAATTGTCATACCTTTTGCATATGTGATAGTTCCTTTCAAAGAGACTTCAATTGAGTTTATGTGCTTTAATATTGCATATTTATTTGATCTTCTCAAAACTCAAGTCTTCATATAAAAGTTGATTAGTTTAGTTTCCAAATTACTATAGAGCCACACTTCATATCATTAACTAAATCATTTTATTTTTAAGTTATTATATTCTATTTAAATATTTTAAAGATTCACTTACATCATATACATCTCCGATGTTATATCAATGCATTCAATTTTAAATACAAATTGAAGTGAGTTCTCTTGCTTACTTTTGTTTTAACTTGACTTTATATTATTGTAGTTGGGTTATAAGAGCATGTTGCCTCACTTTTGGAGTGAGGACTCACCATTCCCATCTTAGACTTAGGAATCTTCTAAGCACTAGCATCTCCCTAGTCATAGGACACTTCTAGTGATTAAGGGAACACTAAACCCAAGCCTAGGGACTTAGGAAGTTATACCATAGGATGTGCCTTAAGACAAAAAGGTTCTACCTATCTTGTGGCCTAAATCATAACCTATGCTTGTTCATTCACCCAAAATCAACCTTAAGCCAACATAACCAACCTCTAATTAGATTTTTTTTTACATCCAAGCTCCAAGCCAAATTAACTTAACCCTTAACTTAAACCAAGTCCACCATCATCCTGTGGATCCAACCCAAAACCCATTCAATTGAACCAAATCCAATTGATTGTTAGAAAAGTACTCCAACCATTCAAAACTCTATTTCAAACCCTTCAAAGACTCATAACCAAACTAATTGAACCAAACTAATCCAATCAACCCAAGTTAGCCCATTTGACCTAAAGGGTCCAAATGAGCCAAAATGCAATTAAATCTAAATCAATTGAAATCAAAGCCATCAATCAATCCTAAACCAATCATCAAACTCAATTCAATCTAATCCAACTCAATTAACATGTTTGGTCTACTTGACCCAAAGTGACCTAAAGGACTAATTTGATCCAAACTTCAATCCAATCAAAAATGGATTGAATCAACCCATCCAATCTCTTCTACAATGATTATTGATCATGCTTGATTAACCAATTACAATTAATAGGGTCAAGCCAAGCCAATTTGATCACTTGACCCAAGTTGACCTAATTAACCCATACGAACCAAAATGAACCAAACTTCATCCTAACCTCAATCAATTATAACCAATTATTCCTATCAACCATAAATTGATCATTGAACATAACTCAACCACCAATTGAATCAAACCAAGCCAATTTGGTCTCTTGACCCAAGTTGGCCCAATTTGGCCCTTTTTGCCAAATTGGGCTAAATCTCATTATAAGCCAAATTAATTAAAACAAATTGCTCTATTCAATCATAAATTAATTATTTAACATAATACAACATTCTATTAATCCCAATTTGATCAAACCAACCCAATTGACCCATTTACCCCCAAATTGACCTAAAGGGTCAAATTGAATCAAATCATTTCTAAATCCAAATTAATTCAAACCAACACCTACAATCATTCTCAAATGATCAATTGAACCTAAACCAACTCTCTATCCAAGCCAATTTGGCCAATTTGACCAATTTGACCAAACTAATCAACTTAGCCCATTTGACCCATATGAACCCATATGAGCCAAATCCAAATCCACTTCAAATTAAACCAAACCAATTGAACCAAAATATTTCAAATGATCATTTGAACTTACCCAAGCCACCAATTTAACCCAATTTGACCAATTGGTAAACCTAACCCAAGTGAATATGGGTCAAATTGAGCCAAACCCATTCAAACCAAGTCCAAACTCAACCAAATTTGGCATGAACCATCCTTGGGTTAGCCCAAATGAACCCAACCCATGGTGGACCTGGTTTGGGTCAAAACCCATTAGACCAACCCACCCAAAATGAGACAAAATCCCCATTTGGATGGTCTTACCCACTCACCAACCCATGGTAGCCCCCTTTGCTCAGTTTGGACACTAGGACCACTGACCCACCTGACCCAAGGCTGTTGGGTTCAGCCTTGGATCAAGAGAGGGTGAGTTAACCCATAGCTTCCCATTGGAACACTTAAAGAAGATATACACACTTTACCAGCCTTTGCACCTGCCTCAGCCCCTAAAGAGTCTCCACCTCAGCTCCTCATTGACATCTCCAGCCACCTACCCCGGCCAGACGACTGTCAAAAGCTAAAACCATCCTAGTCATAAGATCACTTGGGGAGGAGGGTATACTCCTCCCCATCCAAATAAAACCATATAAATAGTTTTCTTGAGTGATTGTGAGCATCCCTAGAGCTTGTCCCAATCCCCTCATGCTCCTTATCGTCGGCGAGACCTAAGCCGAATGAAACCGAGCCCCATGTCCATCCAACCTTACTCAAAATCCACTAATATGAAATTAACTCTTCCCACACCTTCCTCAAGCTTCGACGAGTTGAAATGAATCGATTCGATCATCAGAAGGCACTCCTAGACCAACTCTGACGAGCTTTGCAGCGACATTTTGTCCATAGAGCTATTGGCGGGGAGGCAACTCAAGAGCTTTTAAACAGGGCTTCATCTCTTCAAGATGAAGCTACCTCAGTTAATGGACTGTCGGTTTTGAGCTCCAACGAGATAAATTCCAACAAACCACAAAAAATACCCTAGGTGTTGGTTCTTGTGAAAAATTTTGTGATTTCATGCGATTTCTACCATAGGATATTCTTAGATCTCTTCTTTGCACATTTTAGAGTTGATCCTGACATCCCACAAGCTTTAGCGAGCTCGGATCTAGCAGGAGAAGGCGGACAGTGTTCATCTTCCAGTGCTCAGGGGATGAAGGATTATCCATCATCTATTTCATGTGATTAGAATGGACGTTAGTGATTTAAGTTAGATTATTTTTATTTAATCCAATAGGAACCACGAGATTAATCTTCATCATCTGATCCAAGATCAGATGAAGGGGATAAAATTGCGTCCGCCGTCGCTGACTTAGCCTCCATGGGGAATGTTTTAAATAACCTATTTTGCGGCGTCACATGGAAAGCGATGTCGCATGGTGCCGATGGGTTAGGAGGTTAATTAGGTGTTTAACATGTGATTAATTATCCAGAACTTCAAAAATTTATAACTAATTGTAGAAAAATCTTAAAATATGAGTGAACCCATTTTGGAAAGGGCAAATAGAGGAGAATTTAATAAAAATTAAATCCCCAAAGTTTGATTAATGAACAATGACTAATTAGGGTTTGAAGTTTAGGCTAATTATCCTAATTAAATCTTAATTACTTGGCCAATTGATCCCAAATTTGGTGGGTTACTTCTATGGGATGTCCTCACCTCCCACAATTTTCTTGGGATTGATTGGTTATGTAATTATGAGAATTTGAAATTCAAATCTTAATTACCCTCTTTAAGTAATTTAATAATAATTAGAAATGCCAAATATTAAAAATTAAGTAGTTAAGGATGATTAATCGCTATTAAAAATGAAATGATAAAAGAATGATCAACCTCTTTCTTAATTAGTTTCTTAAATCCATTTCATTGGAGGATTAATTAATGCATGGATTAATTAAGGGTTAATTAAGTAATTTAATGATAAAATTAATTCAAATTAAAAGCATAATTAGATCAAATAATTTAATTTGAATTCATGGTCCCCTCTATGTGTTTAATAACATAAAGAACCTTAAGGAACATATGGTTAACCCATGGGTATGGCAAAACTATATAAGTAATTAATTAGTCATTTCCTTAATCTAATTAACTCTTAAGCATGAGCCTAATTGCATTTGGTCCCTTTAGGAGCATTGCAAATTTTAATTTTTCATTTGCATATCATTGGAGGCTCATGATTAAGTAGTTAATTAAATTAAGGAAGCATAGAAAAGAAAAATTAAATGGATTATTTAATGATTTAAACTTAATCAATCCATAAAATTCACATAATTACTTTTTCTTAAACACATCTTCTGCATGAATAAATAAATTTATTAACATACAATATTTTGCATGAATTTCATTCTCACAGTTGTGTATACATTCATATGTATTTAAGATAACAAGTATATAGTTTGGACATCCCAGGAATACGACGCTTTAAGTAGCCCCAAGGAGGTCTTAGATTATCTCACTTCTTTGGTTTAAACAATAGCACATGTTGAATCTTTAATACATGTTTATGTGTGCTTAGATAAAGAATGAAATCCCACTTTTCTACCAAAAGTATATATATTCACAATCATTTAAGTGTTCCAAAAATACATTGCATATATTGGTATGTTAAGTTCAAAATAATATGCATGCTATTGATGATGAAAAGAAATAGTATAATATTTATCATGTGATAGTAATTCAATTTCATTACTCTTAAGATGCCTCTCAAATTTGAATATGATTCTTTAAGATTAATCCAAATTTAGGATTAATAAAATATTTACTAAATCATTCACTAAAGAAACCAAAATCATAATAAAATGAATTTAGAAATTAACTTAGGATAAGAATGAATGGAGTTAAATTTCCTTTCCTCTCTTTATAATAATTAGATGTTGAGCAAGTATTGAATGAAACAAAAGAAAAAATACAAATTAAAATCCATTAATCTTTTTAATAACTTGAAATAAAACCACCCTCCTTGCTTAACTTAAACAATTCCAAACCTTAGACAATTATAATTCTAAAGCCTAGTCAAGACATACCACACCAAGCTTAATCAAACACATTAAAATACTAAGTCACCACTTCTAGCTCTAAGTTAGGGCAGTGTATGTTGTAATGTTATTTTTTATTTTATCATGTAATATTTTAGATTGGATGTTAGGATTACTTATGCGTAGACTGGATGTTAGGCCTCTCTTAGACTAATGATGTTTTATTCAGGGGATTATGCTAAAAGGGTTGTTGAAATAAAAATAAATATTAATGCTTTTGCTTGCAGATTGTTTATGCCCCCTTTGCATAATCCACATTAAGACATGTGGGCTTGGTTACCCTTGTGTAGGGTGTTAAGTATAAATTATGGAATATAACTACTTGGGTTTGAATGGATGTTTAGAGAACATCTATTTTACAGGTGTAGTTAGATTTTACTTTCCATAAACATGTAATTTTACAATAGGAATTAGGATTAGTACAATGGGGTTTAAGATGAGCACTCACTAGATGGCAAAGTCTTGGGAGGCCCTATGAAGCCTTGGAGCAAAACCAAATTAAATGAAGGAAAGAAAAGATGAAGAATGAAGACCCCATAGCATTTATTTAATTGTAATTATAATATTCTTTTTGTAATCTGGGTTGTGTAAGGGTAGAGCTCGACTACCCAATTTCTCTCTTTTTCAGAATGTATGGTGGTACCCGGCTGCACTGATCACTTATTCTTTTATGATAATTTATAAATGTTTGATTATTGTGTTTATCTTGAGCAATAGAAATTACATGTTATTTATAGATTTTTTAAGCTTGATGTTTGAATGTGCAGCCTAGATGCGGTAGGATTTTTAAGGTAAAATTAATTTTTCTACCTCGATAAACTACTCATAATTAAAATTTAAAATTACTCATAACCTCACTTTAAAGCTTAAGCTATAATCAAGATAATTTAAAGATTTAGCAACCCCTTAGCTGAATGTTGAATGTTCTAACATCATGCATAACATCTTGCTTCACTCTTGAATAGGGACGGTCTCCACATGATAGGAGAATGCTTGAACTGTGAGGGCATCCCTTATAGTGGAGAACACCTCTTCCCATTGATTTAGCTAATAACTATATTTTATCATGTATTTAGACCAAATTATCCCAGGCCTTTGTCCAAATGAATGTGTCAAAAATGATATAAAAAATTATAAAATTTTGCATCAGTCTAAGTCATATCTTCATGCCAGTCATGATATAGTATCTTAGGGAGTGAATTTAAAACTCAAGTCTTCTTCCTAATTAAATAATAGCCTAATTATCTTGCATATACATAAGACTAGTCTACATAGTTTTGAATCATAGGAGGTGTTAGCTGACGACCACTCTAGGCAGTTATAAGTCCAGAAGAGTCGGGATGGGTTTAGCCTCTTTTGTGGAGGTAAACCATTATATCTCATTTTCACTTAGACTTAGGTCGTGCTCTTAGATTATGCTAAAGTATCATAGACTTAAGATCTGAGGCCATTTGTTTCTTTCTGAACAAACTTAAGTCTTCTTCTCTTAGGCATTTTGATAATCTTGTGTTATTGGATTATAAGCCCTAATATTCTAATGAAATTTTAACTCAAATAAAAATCAACTTAATCTTTCTAATATATAAAGCCTCACTATATGGTAGATTGGAGAACTCACTAGAATTTCAAGTTTCATGAGTGCTCCCTACTTATCCTCGCTTAGAATCTAAAAATAAGTCTTCCAGATTAAACTTTCACACTTGATTTTCCAAAAATACATAATCCTTTGATAGTCTAACCTTGAAATCTTTAGATGTTTATTGACTAGTTTAATCGAGGGTATTCTTAGAGAGTTTTCATTTCCTAGGATGTAATTAACAATGGAAGCTTGCTTCCATTGTTAACTAAAGAACCCAACATAAAATAAACCCTACTTTACTTCTCCATATAAAGTACACAAAGATCTCTAGCATATACGAAGACCCATCTGCCTTAGAAGTCCTTATTAGGTGATTAGGTCCATTGTAGATGATATTTTCATCTTTTGAGATGATAGACCATACCTTAATGTTGTACCTGATCACTTAAATAAGTACCCACTAAGATCTGTGTGGAGTCCACACGACTCCAAATAAAAACACCATAGAGCAAAATACTTTTAAATTGAGAGTTATATACTTTTATATTTTTCTTTCTTATTTTCTTGTTGGGTTGTACTTGCCCATTAAAGAAATTATGTGGTTGGATTGTACTTGACTGTTAAGAAAAGTATAGTGTTGGGTTGTACTTGATCGTGAAAGAGAGTTTGGGAGATTTGTTGTAATCTCAACTTTGATTTAGTGAATTTCTAGCTTAAGTAGCTAGGCGTAGGCCAATTTTTGAGTTTTGACTGAACCACATAAAAATCTCTATGTACTCTCTCTTTATTTTTTGCACATTACTTTTTTTGTTGTTGTTGATTATTATTTTATTTCTCTAAAACTTTATTATTAAAGATTTAGGTTTTATACAAAAGTTTAAAATTATGTTTTTTGAACTTATTTTTTATAAACCCAATTCACCCCCTCTTGGGTGCTATAGCTAAATAATAGTTCTTTTTCTAATACCTGATACATATTTTGAGATCTCTCTCTATTTGTGTCGATGTCAATCTATCATGTAATGTTCTAGGGCAAGAGGATTCTGTGAAATAACAATCTCAGTGAAGAAAAATCCTCTTTCTTTATCTTGAAGGTGCAAGTACATTTTCTCTTGCAATGTATGTAAGAAATTGGTTACCCATTCATTCTTTCTCTAACACCTAAAACTTTTTTTAAGATCTTTTTCTATTTGTGTTGATCTATTTGATCATTCTGTTACTTAGATGGAGCTAGAGGAGCTTGGAAGCAATGAATATATGTTGTCCTCTCTTAGCTTGCTATATTTTCTAGCTTGGTTTTTGGAATCTGTGTAGTTTGAATATATGCATGGTTAGATTTTCCAATGGTCATTTTGTTACTCAGCATGAATATATGTCATCACTGTTAAAATGAATATATGTTGCCCCTGTTAAAATGAATATATGTTGTTACTAGATCTTCAATTTGTTAATTCTCTACATAACTATATATTCTAGTTTAACTTTGAGATGTTTTTTGAGGTTCAATATTGCTTTATTGAAGTTTCCTTTTTATGTCATATGGGTATCTATATTTCCTGATGTAGGAAAGAGGAATGTGTATATAGTTGGTTGAAGACTCAAACCAAATTACTATGTGACTAATTTGTATGAGCTCTAGAATTAAAAATTATTATACAAACAATATAAGTCAATGTGTTGAATGGCAGATTAATTTGTATGAGCTAATCTTATGAAATTTTGAAATATGTAATTGCTATGTGAAGCATGGTTGGGTGACTCCTTTTTGTTGTATTTCCATTGCTATGCGAAGAAAATTTTTCTAAAAGTATGTATTCAAATATGAACTATTTCTAGTTTGCTTCTATTATTAAATTTAATAGGGCAACAGTCAAAAATGAGCGTAAGTAACTAGTCTAGAGGCAATACTAATCATAAAGTTTATTATCAATGCAATCAATTATGCTTAATTTTTACTGCTTATCATGGTAAGAATTGTGGTCGAAGATTTTATCGATGTCCCCGAAATCGAATTGAGCTAGATTGTAACTTCTTCTAATGGGCCGATGAAATTAAGAATGATGCATTTGATTTGAATAACATGCTTGGTGTAGTCATTGAAGAATTCATTAGAAGAAACCATGAAGATGCAAGAAGAAACAATGAGAGTTACAAATCTTTGAAATTTCATTATAAAATTGTAATTATTCTCTTAATAGTGATTGTAATTAAGATCTTCTTCTTCTAAGCAACACAAACTCATTTCGATGCTCAGGTTCAAGATCATTATATGTATTTTGAAGGATGAGTTCTTAAAGCATCATCCTATTTTGTAATATTTATATGAGTAATCAAGTGTAACATTAATTTTTTTTTGTTTACATGCATGCAAACTTCTAAAGCTAGCACTATTCGAGATTCGAAGATATTTATAAGATATGTATAAGTTGAATATTCTTTATAACATATTTTGATTATAAAGCATAATGTTATAAGATATGTATAAATGCATCACTATTCATGTTTAAATAGTAATCAAGTTATACAAGTTTTTCTCCTATTAGTTCTTAAATCAACTTTTATTTTTTAGCTTTTAACTACAATGGTGTGCCAAGGTTGGTGCATAAATAAGAAAAACTTTCCACATGTTGCAGGAGCTTTTTAGTAGTTGAGAACCTTTTCAGTTAAACCCCCTCTCGATCCAGCTGAAGGAGCTTTTCAATAGCTAAGGGAGCTTTTTAGATAAACTCTAGTTCCCCTTCTTGATCCAGCTGAATGAGCTTTTCAGCATCAACTTCGCTTACTTTTAAATTTCTGTACATGTGGCAGGCCCCTAGGAAAGCTCCCCAAATAGCACCCTTAGCTTCAAATGATCTCTTTAACATACTTACAAGCTTAATCCCACATGCTTACCCTGCTTAGAACAACCACAAGACATCCATGATGTTTAGGCATTTGTGTTATCTCATATCTAGATACCATCAGATTGAACCATTCTAGGTTCTCATCATCCTTTCTTGAATGTCCAAGCTAATAATGATGCAATTATGATATTCCTTCAAACTAATACTTTTTCATGTAGTGTTTGACCAACCCAGAATCATCAATACTACCGCATCTGCTATACATGGCCATCAAGGCATTATAAAGAGAGATGTTAGATTCCAACTTAGATTTGATGGAAATTGTATGACTCTGAATCACCTACTTCCATCATCAGAACATGCAAGAAATTCACATTCATGCTTAAAATTATCATTAATAGCAAGAATGAGATTCCATATCAAAAAAATAATAGCATATAAAATCTTTATAAAGAAATTTCTTGAACGAGAGTCATATTTTTTCTAATGAGTTATAGTAATTGTTGCATGGTCTAAAGCAATGATGACTGACCTAAGATAAATACAACTTTGCTTTAAGAAATTAGATTTAATTAATATGTTAAATGCAATATAGTAGACTCAAAGTAAAAAATGTTAAACTTTTGAATATCCATATACTAAAAATGTTGTTAAATGCAGTATATTAGCTCCAAAGGAAAAAAATGTTTGGTGTCTTAAAGCAATCACATTGAAGTAGAATCGAACACAAAATCTTCTTGGTCAAAGCTTGTATATTGGTCTTTGCATTCTTCATTGTTATTTTTCTCCTACCTTAATGGTAATTTGGGTTGAGTAGCTTGAAATGTGTTGGTACCTTCCAAAGACATGTTTGATATCTTTCTTAGAGGATTCTTATAGGTGCTTCTATGGTGGCTCCATAATCCACAATGGCCACATTTGTGAGCCTTTTCATCCAATTCCATAAAACTATTTAGTCTTCTTTTCTTTAGTCTCCCTAGCTCTATGTGTATTGGGTGCACCAATTTATAGTCCAACATCTAACTATTGCCACTGATCTTTATCAAAAGTGTTACAATTGCATCTTCAAATGCTAATTTATATCTGTAACATAAAACTTGAGTCAGTATGAATGAATTAAATAAATTAATTCAATATTGAAAAATTAGTGTTAGCAAATAAAGAACCCTAGACACATAATAATATTCATCAACATATGTGTGCCATAGTTGGTGCTCATTTATTCCTATGAAAGCAACAATATGAATATAGGGTAGCCTTATAAGTTGCCATACTCTACATGAACATTCTCTCTTTTCAATGTCAATTTCATGCCTTGTGTGTTGACCCTCTACCTCAACTTTAAACATTGTAGATTTCCTTACAATAAATTGCTCTTTCCTCGTGGTAACCTCTCTAATGTACTCTTCAATATTAGACACTAATTCTACTATCCATTTAGTGCAGTTGATTTTTCCCACGACCCTTTTCTCCATGTGCATGCCTCTAATCATATCAACTAGATCAACAACTATTTACTCCGAGCATCAACAACCCAAGAATTAACTGATTCAGCAAGATTATTTGTGTTATAATCATGCTTGATCTCTATCATGAATTGTCTTTCGGACCAGTAAATAAGAATGGACCATAGGGCTTACATTAAATATTTCAGTAAGTGTATATTTCAAATTCAAGACTTGTGTACACATTAGCGGCTAACCAAACCAAGTTCTGGAGTTTGTGACCATCTTTGCAATGAAAAAATTTCTTCAATTTTTTTCATAAATGATAAAGGCAAACTCTGTACTCCACACCTAGAAAAACTTCTTTTACTACCTCACCTAGACCTTTCTCCATATTTGAAATGAATGCAAGTAGATGGACCTCCCAACCAATTATTTCACCTCAATTTGAAAGAAATCGACCATGTTTGTTTTGATTTAGTCTTTACAACAGCAAATGCCAAAGTAAATAAATCATTGTTGCTGCCACAAGAGTTGGAAGAAATTAGAACCCTCAAATGCTTAGACTTCAAATTACAAGAATCTAAACACATTAGTGGTCTACATCCAGCCAAGAATCCATCTACACACACCTTAAAACAAATGTAAAATCTTTGAAATGAATTGTTAAATCTATCATATGAGTATGTGATATGAGAACCATGATTTCTAGAATGAAGGTCAGCTCTTAGTGTTAAGACCCATTTATAGTTTTTATCTACTGAACAAAATATGATGTCACGAGCTTGCTCTCTTGACTTCCATAACTTTATATATTGCAATGACAACCCAAAGTTTACCTCTAAACTGTTGTTGATTTACTTTGGATGAATGTTTGGGTGCTTCTTCATTATATCTTGAATCTCATTAGCAACCAAGGATGTCTTACCTATTTCCAACCCTATTAATGTTTGGGCATGTGTGCACCCCATCTACTCTCCTCACCTGAAATATTTGCCCATCTTCACATAAGGATGCTCATATTGTCCATTTACATCCTTGATATGAACATGTAGCAATTACTTGTTTTTTGTCACTTGCTTTAATTCTAATTCCAAAATTATTTCTGATTGCTTTGGATTGAAGGGCATGCTTAGAACTTAATGAATCAGTGAAATATAACCTGGCTACTAAAATTTTATTAGTTCTACAAAGTTCACTTGGAGGATCACCATTGGCTATAATAAAGCAATCCACTATCTATCCATTGCCCCCAGTCAATCCAGTTTATTATCTTGTAATATCTCAATTCACCTCTTGTAATACAATAAGAATCTCAACACAATCACTTCCATTCAATTGCTTAATCATTTCAACCACTTCAATATCACTGGTAAAAAGCTTGTAATCTTTTGGTGAACTTCCAAAGATAACATAATACAAATCATAATTTTATCCTCTAAGTCATGGACATATCCTTTCAATCTCTTCTTTGAGAAAAATAAAATAGTCATGCCTTTATAAATTTTAACTATTTTCTATTCGTCATCATCATATCTCTTTTAACTTTGATTTTTGACTCCAACCCAAGCTCCATTGAATCTAAATGTTATAAAAATGTATTCACCTAAAACTTATAATGACAAAGAATAAATAATTTTTGTTTGTTAAGTGAAACAACCATATTAAAGAATCACAAATATAAAATACATTTTGGTGGTGGGGTTAAAATTTCCAAAAAAAAAAAAAAAAAAGATTTGATGGGGTTTAAATTTTATCATCTTTAAAACTAAAAAAAGGCTAATAGAGCTTCCATCCATCTTTTTTTCTAGCCAGCTATTCTTTCAAGGAGAATGTGAGATATAATAGGAAAAATCATTTGAGCTATGGAAGAAACCTTGCTCCCACTTATATTCACCGATAACTGAGATTGAAATTCCTTGGTTGAATGATAGAGGGGGTTCATCGAACAACGAAGCACAATAAAGAGATGCAGAACTGGAGAGATGTCGCTTGAGCAGACGTCGCACTTGAGAGAGAGGTCGCAAGAGGGAGAGTTTTTTCGCGAGAAGACCTAACAGAATACAGGGTTGCGTTACGTTAAATGGGGCGTGAGACAAAAGTATTATTTTTTCTATTTGAGTTGTATTTGGGTGGTATTATTGATATATTTAAGTTTTAGATATTAGATATGAAATATGTAAAATTTAGAGTGGTATATACATAAATCCGCCATGATTTAAAATGGTAGTAATTGTATTAACTTTATTAACCGGCTCTAAAGATTCCGAAGGGTTGATTACTGGAAATGCACAAAGATAATTTTATTATGTTCATCCCCGTAGTAGTGTTTATGATCGTAGAAGTGGAACTGGGCGTTAATTTGACATGAAAGAGGGGCAGGCAATTGATTCATGGAGCTGGAACCATAAAGAAGGACATGCAATCGATTCAAGAAACTGGAAACTGGAAGCAGAAAAAGTGGCTGACAATCGATTCCAGCAGTTCAAGTGAAGCAGAATAAAGAGAACCAGAAGATACTGTCTGTCCTTGACAGAAAGATTCCGCTGGTGACCATTCAGACACAGCGATGAAAGAAGCCGCAAAGGAAGAAAACGCAAGACTTATATTCTTACGTGATCCCCGGCCTTTTTCCTTTTGATGATCTTGCTCTCTCCGCCGGGAACAAAGTCATTGTTGTCCTCTCCGCCGCGAACGAAATCGCTCGTTAACGGGGTAGATAACGGGAGGGAAACAAGTATTACGCTTCGTTGTAACTTTTTACATATTCCCTATCCTAATCCGTTAGGAATTTTTACAGAGAAAGAGAGAAGAAACGAGGGTTTTAGCAAGACAAAGCCATATTCAAAGGTCGTAAGCTGATTTGATCAGTCAGATCAATGAGAAAAATTATTTGACTCAAGGTAACTACTCTTTTACGCATTTTTGATATTTTATTTGATTAAATTTCGTTTAAATTCATATCTAAGAATATCTAAGAAAGTTTTCTCTATGTTACTTTTTACATGTTAGAAAACAGATTGTATTGATTATATTTTCATATAGAAAGTAATTTTTAATATATATTTTATGATGTTTTATGTATTTTAGTAAGTATAATAGGAAGTGCTATATAACGTTAATGTTTTGAAATGATATTATAGATATTTGATATGAATGATTTTGTGAATTATAATTGTCAAATTGTGTGCATCATTTTAACTTATAAATATTGATATTTATCATACATGTTATCTTTTCATGAATCTTATAATAGGTGAATTAGTGTTTAATTATATTGAAATTCTTAATTTTTAAGTGCTTATGCATTAAAAAAAAGCAAGATTTACATACATACTACACAATTCTTATGTATTTACATATCTAACACCTAAAGTTAGATATTTATTTATCTAACACATTACTATGCTTAAAAAGGTACATATCATTTTTAAAAAGTGAGTGATAATTATATTGAAGATTGGCGTTATATATATAAATTGAAGTTTAGGTATTATATATGTAAATACATAAGAATTGTATGGTATATATGTAAATCCCCAAAAAAAAGTATATATATGCTAAAAATGAAGAGGAAGGAAAATGTAAGTTGTAAGTTTGTTATATTTTTTTTAACATAACAAAATGACTCAAATTAAGTATTTTTAGGTGTACATGTAGGCAATTTCGATTAACCAATTAATCGTATTAAATTATCTTGAAACATCACAAATTAATTTAATTCATTATTCACACTGATTGGAAGCATGAGAATTTTCAAGTTACACACAAATCTGAACAACTAAAGACATAAATTTTTAAAATTTATGCGTACCAAAAAAACCTTCCTTCTACTGATCAAAATTGTAAACCAAATAAAACTTGGTAGCTTCTACCTCGCTTGCTCTAAAATTATCAACGTGTAATGTCATAAAGTCAGAAGACAAATAATGCTAAAGTAAGCTCAAACAACATTAGAAATAATCGTGCGTACATTTAAATTTGTGAAAATAAAAGTGGAAAAATATCGCAAAATATAATGAATAATATTACGTAAAAGCGACTATATAAATAATTTGTTATTAGACTCGATTATTTATTCAGTTATTTAATGAAAGTAACTTCAGTTCTATATCAAATTCTTTTCCTATAAATGTCATTTATAATTGCATAGGTTTTAACTTTCATAACATAAGAGTCATTACCATGACAAGTTGAAGGTAAAGGCGGTGGTCTCTTCTTTTGCTCCACCAATTGGTGCACCAACCTCAATGTCGAGTCGCTAAGATCTCTTGTTAAAATCTCTCAAAACTTTTTTACGCATAGGTTTCCATAATATAGTCTTCATATTATAATTTCTTTCATTTCTTATATTTCCTTTAGCTAATAATGTGAAATAAAATATTTCAATTTTGCAATGTAATATCATATGACATCAAGGCAGTTGACTAGCTTATAATTATTATAGGTCAAGTTAGGTAATAAGCATTTATTTTGCATAAATATAACATGAATATATATATATATATATATATATATCATATGCATACAATATTCATAAAAGTAGTATGAATTAATAAGCGGACATACATGTATAAACTAAATTTAACTTAGCAATTGCATGTCTCTCAATGGTGATATGGTCTGACGCTGACACAACACATAATTGAATAACTCTTACGAATACAAGAAATTCATAAATTAATTTAACTTATAGTAAGCTTAAACTTACGCGAGTTGATATCTCTAATATAATCTTTGAATTACTCGAGCAAAAGTACTCTTAAATAATGTCAATACTATGCTCTGATTAAATTAGAATAATAAAGTTAACAAAATATAACATATTAACATAACATATTAACAAAATTATAAGCTTAAACTTCATTCATCGAATTTTACAAGTTTTAACCTATCTTCCCCTTTCATTTAAATGTTACAATATATCCAATTAATCCTTTGTAACAAAAAATTATTACAATCCACTAATCTTTTCCATAAAGTAATCTATTAAATAGAAAACTATAAAGTAATCTATTCATAAATTAAGAAACCAACTCAATTTCCCAATTTTCGTTTCACAAAATATAATTAATTACCTACAACACTTACTTAACATCAAAATACCTTAATTAGGATATAAAATTATGCTTATAATACAAGTGTATAACTAGCATGCTTAAATATAAATATCATACGAATAATTCCATGGAAGAAATTCCCTATACTCACCTAACAACCACTGGAAAGAACTCCAGCTAAGTCACGGAACTCCCCAGGACTACCCTCCTGCGGCCAAATCCCAGAACTCCAATCACGAGCCAGCCGATTCACGGGACTCCCCTTCTTGTGTGATTTGAGTCATAGAAGGCTGCAGTTCTAGGCGAAGCCAATGGCGAGAAGAAGGACAGAAAGAAATTACTGGTTACGGCCTGTGAGGAAACGAACCCGCTGGCTGTGGCTGTAGGAAACGAACCCACTGGATGCCATTGGAGGAAACGAAATAAGAAAGGAATGGGTATACCTTTCCTTAGATCCCATCCATACACGCGTCTATTACCTTAATCCAACCCGCGCATGCCAAATAAAGTGGAGAGATTAATTTGCTATAGTGCAGTGCGTGCAGTGCATTAGATAATTAAGTAAAGATAATTAGATGAACAATAAATTTAAATGAAAACTTTAATTCACAAATACTTATATGCTAAAAATTTACATATATTTATATATATAAAAATGAACCAAAACTTTCAAGAATTATAAAAAAATAAAAAATAAAAAATTTTACCTCTTCTCTTTTTAAAGTTTTGGGTATTACATAACAAGTATTGCGTCAATGGAAATCTTGAGAACATGTTCAGTTTTCTCGCATTTTGCCACACCTGCAAATTCAGGCATGAATTGAATACAGCAGTTGGAATTCCTTTCTGTTCAGCAACTCTTCGTTTCCATGTTGAAAAGTTCGGAGGACTGACCCAATACGACCAAATTTAGATAACTACCGGTTTTGGCTAAGAAAGGCAAGATTTTAAAAATCAATGCTTTTGATTATTTTCTTTTCAGAGCACTGTAGTTGGTAAAGATCATGAAAAACATGAATATCTACACCTGCAGGTGGTAATGATCCGGGTTTAAGCAACCTGTGATTTGGGATTCAGGACGATTAGATTGATAAGCTCCAGCTAAATTCATATATATATATATATGTTTGATAAAATTAAATTTTGTGAAAAACTGCTATTGGGTCATTTACATGCATAAGCACATAATTCATATATAATTATATGTCTAACATCTAATTTTTAATATTTAAAATTTTGATATTATATTAAAAATATCATCATCTTCACTCGGTAAAATAAAATATACTTTTTTAATATATAGAAAAAAATATATTTATAAATATCAAATTTTAGATATTGTGATATGAGTTCATATCCCCAAACCAATGACAAAGGGATAGAAGAAGAGGCCGGGTTAATTTAAAGGATTTATAATTAAAAATCAGCAGAATAAATTATTGGGCCAGAAAGAATAAAAAATATAATAAGATAAGACAAATATAACAATTTATGCAACAATGAGAAGATGGGATAAATAATTATAACAAGATAAGATCCCAAAGAACAAACCAAATACAATAATATACAAAACAGCTCAAAAAGCAAGAACAATAGAAGCAAGGGGATATTAGATCGGCTAATAAAATAACTAGTCCAAGAACGGAGATAAAATACAAGGCCATAGCAAATAACGCAAATAAACAAACTACAAGCACCTAAGATCCAGAATGATATTGAGCGTGAGCATGATACTTAACAAAATGTAACAGAAATTAGTTACAAGAGGCATAGCAGACTGAAATCTAAGAAGAGCATCAGAAAACTATAAATAGAGATGAGAAAAGCAAACAGAGGATCGAAGAAATATTTCAAGAATCTCTCCTTCTTCTCCTCTAATCTTCCTTCTCTGAGCATTCCCCACGGTGGACTTAGCCAGAATATCCCCTTAAACCGGTGAAGCGTCGGCCATCTCCCTCTGGATCCTTCTCTTCTCACAGAACTCTCCAAGGAACTCCCGAAGGCTCGAATGGCCAAATGACTCGACCCCGAGCTCATTTCCAATTCGAAAAGAGTATCTTCAAGCTTCATCGAGGGCGGTCAACCCAGCGGCCGTTCGTCGAGATAGTTAATCCTATCATCCGATTTCGACCAGTAATCCACTAAACTCATCGAGGGAAGAGCGTAATCTACCCCAGCTTGACAGGCAAGATCAAACCAAATCGGCTCAAATCCAGTAAGAATAACCCGATCGAGTGCTAGATCCAACGGTTAAGGTAAAGGCGGATCCAACGGTCGAAGGCACCGCCAGTTCAACCCTTTAACTCAGGGTTCTTTCCACTCGAGCAGGCAACTCAAGATCAACTCAAGTCTCTCCAAATGGAATCATTGTACTCACTCTAAGAACTTAGACTCATATCATTGGTGCTCTTGTTGACTACATCATACAGAAATGGCAAAAGGAACAAGACACACAGCAAAAACTCTAGAAGAATGTGTGGGAAGACTGAATAAAAATGATGAGCAAATGACATTAATCACTCTAATACTGAATGAAGTTTCAAGAAGATTGTCGACTATAGAGGAGAAATTAGATAAATCTTCTCAAGATCAGCAACAATCACAGGTATGTAACTCATACCCAATAGAATTTAATCATTCTACTAGACCTCAAATACAAAATACTAGACCAGTTAAGGTTGACATGCCAAGATTTAATGGTGAAAACCCAAGGGGTTGGTTGTTTAAGATCAATTTTTCCAATATTATAATGCTTAAGATCAGTTCATAATAGCTTGGGTTTATATGGATGGCCACTCGGTTGGTACCAATGGATGCATATGAATAAACAATTGCATTCATGGCACCAATTCAAGGATCAAGTCATTCAGAGGTTTGGACCTTCCATTTACAGAGATTTAAAGGGTGAACTAGCCAAACTTCAACAGAAATCCACAGTACAAGAATTTTACAATGAATTTGAAGAATTAGCAAATCAGATTTTAGGAATTCCTCTTGATTTCTTACAAAGCTGTTTTGAATCTGGCTTAAGGCATGATATTACCAATGGATGCATATGAATAAACAATTGCATTCATGGCACCAATTCAAGGATTAAGTCATTCAAAGGTTTGGACCTTCCATTTAGAGATTTAATGAACAGAAACTTCAAGAATCCAATACAAGAATTTTACAATGAATTTGAAGAAACAAATCCACTTCTTCCTACACACAGTTTGAATCGGCAACATGATATTAAAAAAGTTAACGATTCAAATTCATTGAAAGCTTTCAATTAGCCAAATTAATAGAAGGCAAAGATGAAGTTTATAAAAGATCCTCAGAATTAATACATATTCTTGAACAAACAACCTTTCTTTTATATCAAATAACAACAACAATGACAGACTGATTCTATTAAAAGTAGCACAATTGGAAGACAGAAAAAGAAAAGACTGTTTCAATTATGATGAAAAGTTTCATAGATATGTAAATCAAGCTATTTACTCTTATGGTAGTAAATGATGAATTAAGGATTAAGGTTACAGGAATGATTGGAAACAAAAGGAATGCAGTGCTTATTGATAGTGGCTCAACCCATAATTTTATTCAATCTAAACTAGCCAAGTTTATAGACCATACAGTAACTCCTGCCTCAGTTTTTAAAGTGTTAGTAGGGAATGGAGAAACATTAAAGTGTTAGAATGCATATTCTATACAACTACAAGGATACACTTTCACTGATTATCTCCTTCCTGAGATGTGGTGTTAGGAGTTCAATGGCTAGAACAATTGGGTGAGTGTACAACGGATTATAAAAAGCTCACTATAAAATTTTATCACAATGACATTAGTACAACTGAGGGATACCTCATCCAAGTGGGGACATTACATTCCATCAGTTCACCAAATTGCAAAACAAGAAAGAAATAGTTTCATACTTATAGGAGAAATACACGAGAATTCCCACAAAGGAATTCAACCATTTACCTGAAGGGATACAACAAGTATTAGCACAATACCAAGAGTTATTTCAGGTTCCAGCAAGTTTACCTCCCAAAAGGAATATAGACCATCAAAATCTTGCCACACGGAACTCAACTGTCAAAGTAAAAAAATTATATTATCCCACTTTGGAAAGAGAGATAGAAAAATTGATTAAAGAAATGTTAAATATAGGGATCATAAGGAAAGTACCGACTCTTTTCATCTCACTTGCTAATAAAAAAAAAGATGGCACTTGGCATTTTTGTGTGGATTATAGGGCTTTAAACAAAGTCACTATACCTGATAGGTTTCCCATCCCAACTCCTGAAGAGCTGATGGATGAGTTACATGGAGAACCTTGTGTTTTCAAGCTTGATTTAAGATCTGGATATCATCAAATCAGAATGGCAGAGGAAGCCATCTACAAAACTGCCTTCAGAACACATGAAGGTCACTATGAATTCTTAGCAATGCCATTTGGATTAACCAATGCCCCCTCAACATTCCAAGCACTAATGAATTCAGTGCTTAAGCCATTCTTAAGAAAATTTTCCCTAGTATTTTTTGATGATATACTCATATATAGTCAAACCTTGGAACTACACCAAAGTCATCTACAAGCTATTTTTGAGCAACTGAAACAACATACCCTATTTGTCAAACCATCCAAATGTTCTTTCATTCAAGACAGAATAGAGTATTTGGGTCATATATTATCTGCACAAGGGATAGAAGTGGATCCCAAGAAAATCAAAGCATGACCAACCAACTTCTGAGAAAGCAGTTAAGAGGGTTTTTGGGCTTAACAGGGTATTATAGAAAGTTTGTTAAAAACTATGCAGCAATGGCCTCTCCTTTAACATCAATGCTTGCTAAACAACAATTCCAATGGACAGAGGAATCAAAAGCAGCATTCAAACAACTGAAAGAGGTTATGATATCATTACCAATACTAGCATTTCCAAATTTTGCTATTCCTTTTATCTTGGAAACAGATGCCTCAGGGACAGCAATAGGAGCTGTATTAGCTCAAAATAATCATCCTCTTGCTTATTTCAGCAAGAAGTTATCTCCTACAATGCAGAAAATATCAACATATGCTAGAGAACTTTATGCTAAAGCAGTTGCCAAATGGAGGCAATATTTGTTGGGAAATAAGTTTACAATCAGAACAAATCAAAAGAGCATTAGAGAATTAATGCAACAAACCATCAAAAACAACAAGATTTCTAATTAAACTCACGATTTGACTATGCTATTGAGTATAAGCCAGGAGTTTCTAACAAAGCTGCTGATGCCCTATCCAGAAAAGAGTCTGAGAAGAAAATTCTGTAAATATATCTATGGCCCTAAACTTATATGCTTACACTCAACAATTCACAAAGTTGCTCCAACAAATTAAAGAGGAAACAAGCTCCAATAATGAACTACAACAAATGCAGAAGCAAATAGCAAACAATCCAAGGATGTTTCCAAAGCATAAAATTGCTAATGGATTGTTATACTATAAAGACGATTGTAGCCAAGAATTGATATCGGAACATTTATCATACATTCAACACAAGAGGCCATAATGGAATTCATAAAACATTGGCTAGAATTTCTCAGCAGTTCTATTGGAAAAAAATGAAAACAGACATAAAATATTTTATATCAACTTGTCCTATCTGCCAACAAGTCAAATATGATACTCAGAAGCCTGCAGGGTTACTACAACCTCTATACCCGACATTTGGGAGGAAGTATCAATGGATTTTATTACAGTCTACCAAAATCTCGAACAAAACTATCACTAGTGGTGGTAGATAGATTATCAAAATATGCACACTTCTTCTTCCAACTAGTTTCTGACTTCTTACATAGCTCGGATCTTTGTAGCGCAGTCAAACTACATGGAATACCACAAGCCATAATTTTCAGAGACCCACTCTTCATGAGTAATTTTGGCAATTATTCAAACTAAGTGGCACAACATTAAGCCAGCTTTATCATCCCACGAGACTAATGGATGGTCGAGGTTACAAGCAGAATCCTAGAACAATATCTAAGGAGTTTTGTCCTAGAGACACCAAGGAATTGTTACAATTTCTTCCTTGGTCAGAATTCTCCTATAATACATCCATCAATACTTCCACCAAAATGACCCCTTTCATATTGTCTATGGCATGACCACCTACAATTATACCTATAATGCTACCACTTACTAACATGGAAGTCGACTCATTTTAGGAGGGACAAGATCATACAAATCCTTCAAACAAATTTACAAGAAGCTCAAAATAGGATGAAGCAAATGGGTGATAGAGAACTTCATTTCAAAGTAAATGATTTGGTCTTGGTAAAATTACATATAGATTTTTTGGAAACCAATATACAAAGCTCAGAGAAGGTATTATGGCCCATTCAAAATTCTGAAGGTAGGTAGCTATAAAATAGAATTGCGAAGCGAAGAATCCATAATGTGTTTCATGTATCTAGACTATACTAGGAGTTCTTCCTTACATCAACCAATTCAGTAGAAGGGCAACCATTAGTCAGACCTATCAAGTATTGGATCACAGAACAGTAGTAAAAGCAACTAAACAAATCAAAGAGGTCTTAATACAATGGGATGGATTTTTACCTACAGATGCTTCTTGGGTGCCTATTGAAGAGATCCAAAAGATCTTTCCTAGGTTTGACCTTGGGGACAAGGTCAATGTGTGGGAGGAGAGTAATGATATGAGTTCATATCCCCAAACTAACAACAGAAACAAAAGGGATAGAAGAAGGCCAGGTTGGCTAAAGGATTTCACAAGTCCTCCCAAAATATAAACATCAATAGAGAATAAATTACAGTAGACCAGAAAGAATAAAATATATAATAAGATAAGACAAATATAACAGTTTGTACAACAACAGAGAGCAGTAGGATAAATAATTCCAGCTATAACAAGATAAGATCCCAAAGAACAAGCTACTAAATACAATAATATACAAAAGCTCAAAAGCAAGAACAATGCAAGGGGATATTAGATCAGCTAATAAAATAACCTAGTCCAAGAACCGACCGATAAAATACAAGGCCATAACAGAAATAACTGCAAATAAAATAAACTACAAGCACCAGATCGAATGATATAGAGAGGAAGCATGATACTTAACAAAATGTAACAGAAATTAGTTACAAGAGGCATAGCAGACTGAAATCTAAGAAGAGCATCAGAAAACTATAAATAGAGATGAGAAAAGCAAGAGGATCGAAGAAATATTTCAAGAATCTCTCCTTCCCGCATCTCAGTCTAATCTTCCTTCTCACGAGCATTTCCCCGGTGGACTTAGGCAGAATAACCCATGCGGTGAAGCGTCGACCATCTCCCTCTGGATCCTTCCCTTCTCACAGAACTCTCCCAGGAACTCCCGAAGGCTCGAATGGTCAAATGACTCCAGACCCCGAGCTCCTTTCCAATTTGAAAAGAGTATCTTCCCCAGCAAGCTTCATCAGACGGCAGAGATCAAATCAACCGCATCGCCTTCGTCCGATCAGATGACCGTTAATCCTCAGCTACATGACAATCGTCAATTCCCGACACATGTAATCCACTAAACTCATCAGACGGAAGAAACGTAATCTACCCCTGCGCCCTCGAAACACAGATCCAAGGGCAGAGACGAAATCAAACCAAATCGACGGCTCAAATCCAGAGTAAGGAATAACACGATCCGAGTGCTAGATCCAACGGTTAAGGTAAAAGGCGGATCCAACGGTCCAGAAGGCACCCGCTCGCCGATCAGGATTCAACCCTTTAACTCACCGGGTTCATTCCACTCAAGAACGAGTCAACTCACTAGGATCCAACTCAAGTCTCTCCAAATCAGACCCAATCGAATTGTACTCACTCCAGGAACTTAGACTCATATCATATTGAATCTTATATATTTTCTGAGGATTAATAAAAAAACTAGTCCCTCAATTTTGCACAGTAAACCTGTTCTATGCGAACAAAATAACTTTGCAGGACGCCGCAATGTTCCTTTGGTCAAGCAGTTTTCAGCTTTGCCCTGCAATATCCGGCTTATTTAATCCGAAAAGCTTTTTTTATTTGATTATTCAATTTGTACGTAATTTTCATAATCTTCTATTTTGCTATTCTCGAGTAACTTCCTTCGGGCTGATTGCAGTTCTAAACTTGCCAAGTTGGATGAACAGACAAATTAAATTTATAATAATTGGACTTTCTTCCTAGGTGACCAAGAAGCCTATTTTTTATTTATATATCAGGTATATGATTCATTATAACACTTGCTTTGGGCCAAATAAACTATTTATAAATGCAATTGATCACAAGTTTATTGATGTATTTGAGATAATTTTCTAACTCCTTTATTTTTTTAGAAAATAGCTAGAATTCGACTATCAACTTTGCTAATTTTCGAAAAGAAAAAAAAGCTTTTGAGAATTAGATTTATTAGAGTGTAATAACGGTAAGAAAGTTGTTTTTAAAATTTTTTTTAAAAAAAAATATTTGTAACACAACAATTTTTTCAAAAAATTACTTTCTACACAATAGTTTTACAATCAACTTTTTAAAAATCTAAAGTTACCACAAACAATCTAATATCTCCTTACAAGCTGTGCATTGGTTTAACAACAAAGAAAAATGGACTGGCTAACGAAGAAGGATGTAGTTTTGGATAAATTTATAACCTTACAAGCTGTGTATAATTATCTTGTTAATCATGCATTATATTATGAATGTTTGGAATTGAATCCACCGAATTCTTCCAAAATAACACAAAATTTAATAAATTATATACCAACATTTATTGCAAATACTGTGAATGAAGTTGTCTATATTTATTACGATAATTAGAATGAATTTCTACATCGAATGTATAAATGCTCATTAAACTGCTTATAATTAATAAAGATAAATCATTTAATTGGTGATATTTATGATACTGAAGAAACTGAATCAACAAAGGAGTCATAATAAGAACATAAAAATGATGAAATTATTTAAATGTCTTTTAAGTTTAAAATTGCATAGGATTTCGTATTCTTCCTCAGATGTGAATGAGGTAGTCGAGGGAATGAAGGTGTTAATGCTCCATAAATAAATTTTGTTTATTTTCTCTGTTGCAATATACTTAGGGCTATTTAGTTGGCTGAAAAAGGAATACAGTGTAAAATGAATATAATGTAAAATGATTAATTTATAGTTGTTTGGTTGAGAATTTAATCTTTTCTATTTTAATATAATATAATATAGTATTTGATTCACCACGATTTTAACAATGACGGCCGCATGTAAAGCTTGCGTGGAAGGGAAATGGTAATGCTGCATGTGGTGCAGTGGTGGTATGCATATGACTTGAGATTACAAGATAGATCTAATAAAAATAACGACTCCATGTGTATTCTAAATACAGATTATCTTCAAAATTTTACTTTCTGCCGTCAAAAACACAAAGAAGTAAAACCCCTACATTTACTTTAAAACTGTGAAATCAGACAACCAAACAACCCCTTAGAAGCCATGTAGAATCATTTTTTATTTTCTTTTTTTATTTTTATTTTATTTTATTTATATTTTAATTTAAAATAAAATATATTTGATGATGATAATTATTTTTAAAAATATTTAGAATATCTAAAAATTATTTTGACTTCTGTGTTATTTCGAAAAATAATATTATTTATTTCTACAAATAAAATAAAAATATTAAAAAAATACACTAAGAACTTATTTGAGATCAATTTTATTTTGTGTTCAAAAATAATTTTTGTTTTAGTGTTTTATAAAGTGTTTTAATTTTTTATTTTTGAAAATAAATCGATTATTTTTAAAAATCACTCAAAATAATTTTCGGGTGTTTTAAAAAATATATATATATATATATATATATATATATATATATATATATATATATATATATATAACTCAAATAACCACTAAATAAGTATATTTCCAAAATAAAATTAAAATAAGAAAAGCACAACAAATTGATCTCAAAATAGTCCGTTGATTTTTTTAAAATCAGATTTAATTTATAGAAAAAGAAAGAAAAAATTTATTTTGACCTTATATTTAGTCTCTTATGGCAATATAAGATGACTTTTCAAGTTACCTGTAAATTTAAGGCAATTCTTTTAAACTAAGTATCATTAGAATATTAATTAAATAATTAAGTATTAAAAAAAAAATTTAAGAATAGGCAGGTACCAATTAGAACGGACCAATGCCACGCCGATTCTCTTGTGGTAGCCAGAAATGGGTTGAGGTCGGCCACCCACTCATGAGAAGATTGGCAATGGCCCGCCAAAACACCGCGATATATAGAAAAGAGTAGTTAACTTGACAAATGATCGTGATATCAAACCTCCTGCACATCAATCCCAACCAATGAGTATATCAAAAGAAAAAAAGAATAGATTTAACTGAATAAATCAAATAGTTATGTTATTTGATTCGGTCTAATCGATTTAACAAAAAAAAATTATCTAAATCGACCAAATGCACAACCCAACATATAAAGGATTCTTTTGATTTGATTGTTAGTTTAAACCTGTCATGTATATAATGGTTGTCTTCTCAATCATATATTTTCTTAATAAAAAAAATGAAACTGAAAATTGTAGTACATTAGCTCAAGCTTATGCAAAGAATTGACCAAAATTGGGATTCAAGTAGTTCAAAGAAAGTGCACATGAAATATAAAAAAAGGTAATACATGCAAGATGTGATTTAGAATACAAATGATGAACATCATAAGCATAGCAATCACGAATGAAATAGATAAACAAACGAAAATGATAGTACCCTAAACATCTAATGCCTCATGTTTGAGTAGAATCACCTTACACTGATCGCAAAATGGTCTCGGGATGGACGTCAAATGGCGATGAGACCTCCGCAAGAAAGATCTGCCTGATCGTCACTGTGATTGGAAGATAGGTGGTTGTGACTCATATGCAGGCTGATATGTAGAAGGACGGATCGACATTAGATGGACTGGATCCATAAGTAGATGGTTATCGATCCTTGATGTCACCCTCAGCATAGATCCATAATATGTGTCCATATGTACCGTCCCGGTCTCAATAGCTCGTACTATCACATCCACTTGCTCGTGTTCATCCACATCGTATATGGTGAAAGATGTCCGAAGGAGATGTGCTCACTAAAATAGTATTACATAAATATTAAATTCAAATGAATACTTATATTATCACTTACATAAATAATGGTGTCATGGTAAGTGGTTGAAGGATCTGCCGGGTAAGGCATCTGACATCACGGCGTCTTGTGATAGTTGTCATCCTGTCCACATCCTCATCTAAGCCCTCGATGAGGTATTTCTCAGCAAATGTGTGGTGGTAATCAACCGGGTCGATCCGCTTTATCAGACCATATGAAAACTATAAGCGGGGCTACATCTACCTGAATGAGGCGACTCTGTAATGTCACTCAACCCTCTTCCAAGATCGGGGACTGTGATAACCATATTTGAGCCTACGAGCATGTATCGATAGGCGTCATGATCTCTTCATTTTCACTTGCACATATTAAAATTATGTTAAATTAGAGTATGCATTATAGATATTTGACTGAAATGTTATTTGTAGTCCATGGTAAGCAAAGCCATCATTTCAGATACTAGCGTTCTCCATTGGTTCGAGAACATACATTCCATCATACACACACAGTTTAAACACATATATAAATTAAATATTTGAAAGTATAGTTAACAAAATATATCTCAACCCAACGTTGAGATCATCAAGCTTACTAGAATATGACACATAAATTGACCTCCACATGAATATGCTCCCAAGACCATATCGAAGAAGGTGTAAACCATGTTGGCCTAGTGGGTTTAATTACTCATACAACTCCCTATATGGGTTAAGAAGCATGCACGCCATCTTGAATGTATCCAGGGTAGTAGTGGTAGACTACAGTGGACCTCCGAACTGATATGTCGATAGTAAGAAAACCAATAGGAAATAGAATGTAAGCACACAGGGTCGAAAAAACTCGGTGCTCGGGAGTGTCACTCCACATAAAAGTCCACCGGCCACCTAGGCATGCACATGTGCGTGCTCATCTTGAATGTCGACCTAATGTGTGGATTGATCGGGTCATGATACATCACTCTCTACAAGCCATGTGTGCGCTTCTTCTTTTACATTTTTAATATCTAACATTAATCGATTGAACTGAATATCATCGTGTTTCGCATATACATCTTTTGACATATTCAACATCCCCAATACCCAATCTCCATTATTACCTTTTAAAATTTTCACACCTGTAAGCCGATTCGAAATCATGGAAATACTTCTTTGTCCACATAATAAAGATGTTTATCGATATTATACAGATCATCATGAGACAGGGCAATATATCATGCAAGCATATCAAGAACCACAACCAGGCATCAATCGACTCAGACTCCACAATGGCAAAGGCTAGTGGAAACAACCCATTATTTCCATCGATTCTAACAGCAGTTAATAATGTACCACGATACTTGCCTAACAAAAAAGTACCATCTAAGCTCAACACTAGTCGGCAGCTACTCCATCCCATGATTGAAGGACCAAATGCACAAAAAAGTCTCTAGAAGCGTGTATTAGACTATTTTACCTTTTGATAAAATCTCAAATTGATTCAATATAAAGACTTAGAGTCTGTAAGACTCTTCAAAACAAATATAACTTTTTTGCCTTCGCCGCATCCCAAGCCTTCATGTACAAAACTTTAACATTGAATTTGACTCCATTCTATCTATAATCTCCCAGGTTTGGATATATCGGTGCTTGATCACGGGTATAATGAAGTAAAATTTTGAACTACTACCGATGGCCATTTTGCATTCATGTTTCTATGGACCAACTCTTAATATTCTCACCCCCCCAAGCATCTCTTTTCCTATACAAGCATACTTACACCAGTCTTGTAGACTATTGTCATCTTTGTCACGTGATCTTTTTTGGTTGAAATTAGAATTATTTGCACCACCCAACAACACAAATTAGGACTGGTTTACTTTGCGCACATACCTTAAGGTCACAGGTTTCAATATCATCTATTAGCAGTTTCATCGATGGGTGTCAAGTAAACATTGTTGTCCCACTCTCGTGGTTTTACATCGGATACATGCCAAACTCTGTCAATATTTGGTGAGTGATTTTTTAGAAGATTATGTTGCCAAACCGGTGGCTTTTACCTTGAGTGAACATTCATCATCACTAATATCCACCGGACTCACTTGAACCACGCTCATGATGCGATATTCATCTTTACTCTGACACTATGAGACATACTTTTTCTTTTGAGCGATCGAACATCATCATTGCCACAAAACTCATAAGTTTGGGCGACAACCTATCATATTAATTAGAGATAGCGAGAAAGGTTGATATATTACCTGGGAATCAACTCATCAAAGCTGAGTTGTGTCCCTAGAGGTACATGTGCGATGAAATCCTATATATGCATCAATGGTGTATCTACTGACCTTATTACCAGATCAGTTTATGTGGATGCAACATTAACATCCTCCACTTTGACATACAACACCAACATCTGATGGGAAGCTTCATCCAGTGTAACTTCGCAAACATCATAGTCAGATATTATAGATGCTATAAATCCGCCACCCACCGGATAATGACCTGTAAGAGTGATTGTGTGATGCTCTGGATCAATGTGCAAGGTTCTCATAATCCGTTGCTTCAATTCCAGTAAGGTGCTCTGACGCAGAACCTTAACTGGATGATTGACCTACATAACCGTGCTCATGATGCTTTGTTGCTCCATAGAAAGGATTAGTGAAACAAATTCTCTATTCATTCTTGCAAAACAAACTATATGAATAATGAAATTTATATTAATATCTAAATAATACTATCATTGGCTACTTAACACACGCAATGCCAACATAAACCTACAAATCAAATCCCAAAAAAAGTCTAACAACTCTAATCCCTAACACACTCTAATTCCTAGCACACATACTCTATTAATGTATAAATTGATAAAAATAGGGATTTACCATGTGATTACGAAGAATGATGGGAAAGTGCGCAAAAAAAGGTAGAATCCACCATAAGAAATTTCCTTGAACAAAATGGAGCCGTCGGAATCATCGCTGGAAGCTAATGTTGGCTTCCAACTTGGCTATATATGGGAGAGGGAAGTCGTCAAATGGCGTGAACACAGTTGTTGGGAAGAAAGAAAGTTTCTTTCGAATACCCAGAGAAGATGGTGCAATGCAGGCGGTTGGAGCTATGCCAACGGCTGCCGAGAAGCTTCGAGATGGAGAGGCATCCGGCGGAAAGCAGTGGTCGAGCTCAGGCGAAAATCCACGGTCGGGGGCGAATCGAGCGAAACAGAGAAGAGAGGAGATAGGGTCGATCGGCCCTAATAATGTTCGGGGCCAATCACCCACTTTGGTGCGGCCCGCGGTCTGAAAGGCGGCCGGTAATCTAAGCCCACTAAGTGAGCGTGACCTCAATTTCATTACGCCACGTCAAATTGACATGGCATAATAAGTACCACTAGTTGAGCATTATACCAATTCTTAAATTTTTTATTAATACTTAATTACCTAATTAATATTCTAATGATACTTAGTTTAAAAAAAGTGCCTAAATTTAATAAGATTATGTAAGCTATTGTCGCATGGAAAAATCTCCAACAAAAGTTGAAGTCCCTAGAAGTTAAAAAAAAGCTTAAACAGAGAATTAATAAATTTTAACATATTGTCATATGTCATTGAAGCTAGCCATTAAATACTAGTTAATTATCAAATTGCTATAACTAAATTTGAGATTCAATATTATTAAATTTGAATTCAAATTAAAAAGTAGTTAATGACATGGATGTTATGATGGTTAAGCACTAAATATAATGTTTCAACTTTCAAAATTAATATTATATCATGTGTTTTATTTTTAAATATGTTTGATATAAAATTTAAAATTATGTATTATAGCAGTCTTAAGATGAATGAATATCATCTTCTTATATCTATATAAATTTAACATATATAAATATATAAGATAATGTAGGTTATTTGATCTCCTAGAGGAACTCTACTCACTTTGATAATTACACTCATGAAGGCCCCTAGGAGAAACTCTTGATAGTGAAAAAATACCTCAATTTTAATTTTATTTATTTTTGGGTTGTCCAAGGATTCATGATTCAATAATTATTGTTACAATAGCATGATCTATATACTAGGTATCAATTTGTATGGTAGAGGGAGAGTTATCATAATCAAGGATATTATGGTAACTTCATTTAACTTAAATGAAAGGAGAGGTGAATGAGTTTTGATGAACCAAACTCGGTCCATATGACCCAACAAAATAAAAGTTATCTACCATAAGGATGTTATGATAATTTCATTTAACTTCGATAGTGGAGATGAATGAGTTTTGATGACCTAGACTCAATCATATGACCCAACTAGAAAGGTGATGTTACAAACCATCGAGGGACATTATAGTAACTTCATTTAGTTTAATTGCATATGAAAATGGAAGAGTTTTGGTGAGGGTGATCCAGTCCTAAAAACCAACCAAAAGAATTTGATAAGGCTATACATCACTAGGGATTCTCATCTTTAAAATAAATAAGAGAAATAAAGGTTAGATGATGAATTGTGATAGATAATGATATTAAAAAGGGACTTTTGTTAAAGGAAAATAAAGCGGAGTCTCCTTGAGTGTTATCCACTTATGTATTTGAGGTGACTTATAATAGATGAGAATGTAATGTTTGGGCGCTCTTGTGTATAAGTACACAAAAAATTTATCTTCTAAAGAGATGCCATGATGTGACAAATCTTTTTGAAGAGCAACTTTCACAACAAGTTTGAACATCATCAAGAATTTTATAGCAATCTTTATAGGATATTTAAGATGAAAAATGTTAAAGTTTGTCAAAGATTTTACAATGACTTTTTTTAAGGGTGGGTGAGTTTTGATTAACCAATCTCACCTTTGAGAAGAAATTTGATTTAACATTATTTACCATTGAAGGTAACATAGTAATTTTATGAATGGATTTTATTAAACTTCACCTAGACCTAAGATTTTCTTCTACAAAATATTTGAGTTTCTTCATTAAAAAAAAACTCTCTTAGCAGATAATCATAGTTTAAATAATTTAGACCATAGCCTATACTCATTATGCCAATAGGAGATGGACTCTTTATGATTAGTAATCAAGTTCTAAATGTACTTAAGCATACTCTGAATTTTGATATATTTAAGTCCAACCTTGAAGTTTAAGTTGACTTGATAAGAAGATAAGTTAAATCTCTCTCTCTCTCTCTCTCTCTCTCTCTCTCTCTCTCTCAAGAAGATTAAATCTTATGATGGAGGGGGTCTTTACCATAAGAGTTTAATATTTTCTTAGAAAGGATTTTAATTTAAAAGATTAAAAAAAACTATGGTAGATGAGATGTTTATCATAACATGTAGTTATCATTCATAATATTGATTATCTTTGAATAATAGAATTACATGCTTTAATGATTTGGACCCCAATCTTATGGATTGGGTCAACATAAAACATTTTACAAACTTCAGTGTAGCTAAGCAATATGCTTCAACAAAAGAAATTATAATTTTATCAATGAAAAATATGATAATTTTCAACATGGCCGAAAGGACACACATATTCATAATGCATCAAAATATCTTTAACTAGGAAGGCTTAACTAGTAAATTTGAAATAGTTAATGAAAGTGGGTAAGGCAGTGTTATGAAGTCAACTTTAAGAAAATCGATATATGTCCAAATATCTTATATTGATAAGGCATTCTATGGAAATCATTATCTTTCTTTGTAACTCCTCAAACACAATGAGATCAACTTTTGATATTTTTTTTCCAATTGTGCTTTTAGAGCAATCAATTCTCCTGGCATAGAATGACATATCTTAGATGTGAGTTGCCTAAAATTTGAAAAAAAGTTTTTTCAAGTATTAGGATGGAAAATAGGTTTTATGCATAGACTAATCTCAACATGTTAAATCTATTAATGAAATAAAATAGATTCAAATTCAACTCAAAGGAACATCAAACTAGAGGTAAAATTTTGAATTTTTCAAATCTCTTTGCAAAGTGTGGAAGCATCATATAAGACATATCTCATAATGATGAGCTTAGATTAAGTCTTTTGATGGAAGTGAATTTTGATCTTTAGGGGGGTCAAAATTTTGAAGATTTAAAGAAAATCTGTAGGGTTTAGTTAAGTGGTTTATAGAAATATATAGGCTTTTCTTTGCAAATAATATATATTTTTTCTATCCTTTCTTTCTCCTTTTTCCTTTTTTTCTCATCACTTTCTCTTTTTTATTTTTTTTCTTTTATTTTTATTTTTATTTTTATCACTTTTATTCTATTTTTTATTTTCTTTATTTTCTTTTTTTTTATTATATATTTTTATAACTATTAATTAATTATTGAAGGTATTTGCATGTTTCAAAAGGCATATAACTTGTCTTTTAAAATTTTGTTAGAGAGCTTTTACTTAAAATTTGATAACTCATTATTTGTATGAGTATCCGCCATACATAAGAGGGGTATCTCAAATAGGGAGCATAACTCTACAAATGGATTTAGTGGAAGAGTGGCACCAAAAGACTTTGATTAAAATGAATATAAAATTAACTTATAACATGAAAATAAACTTATAAGATACTTACCTAATAGCAAAGAGATTAAAAATGTTCATTTTTACCTTTTGTTTGAATGGGATATTTTTAAAATTAACATTAAGGGTCTTACTAATACAATTGAAATGAACATGTGCCAAAGGATAAATTATCATATCCACAAGTTGCCTCTAGTAGGAAGCCCTATCATTTAACATGATTGAGCTAAGTATTGAATTGGCTTAAAGCTTCATTGGCTTGAAATTGATTTCTCAATAAAAGTTTTCATTAAGCAGTGATTATGATATTGAAAAAGGATAGTAATTAGAATCACAAAATTGGTTATGAAAGGTTTTTGAATCTTAAGGCATCAAAATAATTAAAGTAACTTAGATATATTCAAATAAATAACATTAATCAACTATATGTAAGCAGTAATCATAACATCAAAATATCATTTTTGTATGTGATCATCAAGTCACTTTCAAAATGTGTTTTGACTAGATGCATACAAAATATCAAATCAAATTGAAGAGTTATGACAATTATAAGCATATTTCAAGTCAATAGAATTTAGCTGAAAGGAACCCATAAAGGTTCTATCTTATGAAATTCAAGGACATTAAAGAGAACTATCACATTCAAGTAAACAATCATTATATCCATATAAGTTTCCAATTCTTTGATAACATGATTGCTTGAGTTAAGATGATTTCTTCAACACTAAAAAGGATTATCAGGATTATGTCTCATAAGGTATAAGTTCAATTCATAATCTTGAAGATGAGGTCTTCCCTTCTTTAAAAAAGGCTTGCCTTGCTAGGCTACCATTACATTCTTGATTTCTATCTCAACCACAAATCTAATAATCTAATAAAAATACATTGCATGGTACTATGGAAGTTATAGCCAATGTTGTTATGGAAATTATAAGAAATTCAACTACAATTTGTATTGATTAAATAAAAATTGATAGAATAGAAGTAGTATGAGATACAAAACAAATATCATTCTATAATATCTCAAGAGTATGTACCATAGAAGAAAGCTAACAACTTATCTAAGCTATCAAGATGATCATAATAGTGAACATTTATCCAATTCATTATTGGAGTTTTGGGTAAGAATATCTTGCTTTCATCATGTTCAAGATAGAACACTATTTTTATTTTGAGGATTAGACATTTCACTCAGTCTTTTTTCCAAACATTTTCTAAAAAAGATTAATGAAGTATGCCATAGAAGACTCACATCCATGGTTAGGTGGTCTTTCTCTATTTTTTTTTTTTTAATCACCAAGATATGAACAATAACAAGGTTCTATGAACATCAGCTTGCAAATCATTTCAATCATTGTGATCTTCATCAAGCAAAATTTCTCTAAGATAAATGAAAAATAGGATAGGCAATGCCTTGTTCACAGATAGGACATCTACAAGATCAATAACAACTTTTCTTATCAAATTAATTGGGTTAGATAAATTTTCAAAAATAATTGAAGAAAAGTGTGATGTAGGAAATTCAAAAGAATTCCTATACTTTAAGCAATAAAGAAGAAGTGGAAGCTTTCTTACATGCATTCCTCTTGAGCACCATCTTGCACTTGGCAATGATTTTTCTTTCTAGCATATCAACAACAAGTTGATTGGACAAATGAAATAAAAGTTAAAACTTTCTTTCATTTCTTATATATATATATATATATATATATATATAGTTTTTGATATATTGATGGTAAAAAAATAACTTAAATATCTTAAGTTTATTGAAGAAATTAAAAGAATAAATAAATGAGCCATAATAAGATTATAAACATGTGAAATTACTTAAATATATTAAGTTTAAAATTGCTTAGGATTTTGTATACTTCCTTGATGTGAAGTAGAAGTCAAGTGAATGTGGGTACCGATGCTTAATAGATAAATTTTGTTTATTTTCTAATTTGTCATTTACTTAGGGGTTGTTTGGGATCAATTTTGTTTTCTATTTTTTGTTTTTTTATGTTGTTTTTGAAAACATGTCTTTTTAGAGTGTTTTTATGTCGTTTTATTTTTTGTTTTCAAAAATAAAAAATATTATTTTTAAAAATACTCAAAATATCTAAAAGATGCTTTGAGTATTTTTAAAACAACAAGTGCAATCAAGCAAATTTATTTTTTTAATAAAACATAAATAAAACAAAACAAAAAAAAAAAAAAATAAAAAATAAAAAACAAAAGTGATCCGAAATGGCCTCTTAGGTGCTACTAGGAATCATTTTTATATTTTTATTTAAGTTTATTTATATTTAATTTAAAATAAAATATATCTGTTGATGTTAATCATTTTTAAAAATATTTAAAACAACCAAAATATTTTTGACCTTTGAATGTTTTCAAAAATAATATTATTTTGTTTAAAATAAAAAAAACAAAGCACTTAAAAACTACATTAAGGTCTTATTTGCGATAAATTTTAATTTATGTTTTTTATATTTTGTCTCAATATTTTAAAACAACTGTATAATATTTTTAAAGTGTTTTAATTTTTTTTATTTTTAAGAAATAAATCACATAATTTTTAAAATACTCAATAATATCAAATATATATATATATATATATATATATATATATATATATATATATATATATATATATATATATATATATATATATATATATATATATATATATTCAAATCAAAACATAAATAAAATAAAATAAATAATAGAAAATAAAAAATAAAAGTGATCCCAAATGCCCACTTAACCAACATAGTTATAACATAAAAATAAAAGTTAAAAACATAAAACAAAATCAATCTCAAATAGGCTCTTCATATTTTAAAAATCAGATTTAATTTGTAGGAAAATGGTTGCTTAGAAAACAATTATTTTGACCTATATTTTGTGTTTCATGATTATATAAGTTGACTTATGAAATTACCTGCAATTTTATATAAGATTAAGACAATTTTTTTTTCATACAAGCAGTCAATACCCATGTGTTTTTAAAACAATAATTAGATGAATTTAACTGTTATCGTATTGGAAAAGCCCCAACAAAAGTTAAAGTTGCTAGAAGTTAAAACCAAGTTTAAGCTTAAATATAAATAAATTTATATTTAAATTAAAACTCAGTGCCAAATGGCAGATGAAGTTAGCCATTAAATATAATAGTTAATTATCAAATATTTGTAACTGAATTCAAGAATCAATATATTAAATTTGAATTTAAATTTATAAGTAGTTAATGCCATAGTTTCAACTTTCAAAGTTAAAATTGTATCATATGTTTTATTATTAATTATGTTTGAATTCAATTCAAAATTATGTATTGTAGCGACAGACAAGATTCAAATCTATATAAATATAACATATATAAAGATATAGTGAAAACACAATTAGTATAATTATATTGTATGAAACTAAGACTACTCATTAACTTGCATTAAATTCCCACTCAAAAAGTTAAACAGACCTTGAAAAATGTAAGAAGAAAAAAAATAAAGAAATGATAAGAAAAAAATTCTCATGGTAGTCTTGTTAGCTTGGGTTTATTTAAAGTTTTGAAAAAGAGTAGGTACAAGCAATTGCAAGGCCTAACTAGAATTCGTTAGATAGTTGTACCAACAACACCTAATTTGGCCTTAACTGAAATACAATTAAGCCGAAGAAATAAATCCATTAAAAATAATTGTGTTGCAAGCCATAAAATTCTCAACGATAAAGAAAATTTAAGTTTTAGCTCAAAGAGATATCCAATACACAGAGATAGAGACAACAAAATTTTTTTATGGAAAAACTCAATGTGGGGAATTTTATTTGGAACACCACACTGATCTTGAGGATATTGATTTAGATATTCAAATATGTTATTAAGGGATAAGTATATTATTTTTAAAGATAAACATATTACCCTATAATGGATTCAATTGCCTAATAAGGACTCTTAAAGCTGATGGGTCTTCGATATACTAGAGATTTTTTCCTTGAACTACATGGAGAAGTAAAATATGATTTATTTTATTACAGAATTCAAAGTTTTCTATAAGGGCAAACCCCTATAGTTAATTATATCTTAGAAGAAAAAAATTCCTTCTAAAAATACTCTTGATTAAAGAAATTGACTTTTATTTCTATGGATTTCAAAGCTTATCTTAAAAGAATTGTTAATTTAGAAATTCAAAAGGGAAAGCTTCAAGGAGAAGAGTTCTTTTCAGAAGCCAATAGAGAATAAGTGGGAAATGATTTTAGATATTGGGAAGTCCATTAACCATTTCAACTATCTTATTGTTTAGCTTTACATTTTTGAAATTGAAGTTATTAAGTTGACATTTTATTATAAACCTAGGACATAGATTCTGACAGCATATGATTGCAGAAATACCTATAAGGTGAGGATTTACACTCGTAGTAAATGAGAAACAAGTAGCATCTAAACCTATATTTAAAGTACTCTAGCATAAGCTAAGAGCTCAACCTGATTCTACTTAGGGAAGTGAGATATTTTGGTTCACTTCTACTAGAGATAGTGAACCGACTCTTCTAGACTTACAACCACCTCGAGTGGTCGCTAGTTAATACCTCTTATGATTCAAAACCATGTGACCAGTCTTATATAAATGTAAGGTGGCTAGGCTTTATATTTATTAAGAATGAATCTAGAGCTCTAAACTCACTTTTTCAAGAGATTAGATTATGACTAGTATGAAATCATGCCTTAGACTAATGCAACAAAATTTTATAGATTTTTTTTGATTCATCATTTTGGACTCAAGCTTGGGAAGGTCTTATGCTTACATGAATGATGAAATAGATTCATGGGCTAAATAAGAAAGAAAAGTGTTCTCCATTATAAGGGAACTGCTCTCATAGGCCAATCCTTATCCCTTATTAGACAAGAATGGAGACCCTCCATTTGCAAGAAAGAAAGTAAGATGTATGCATTGTGTTATAACATACAACATATAGCTAAAAGGTTATTAAATCTTTTATTTCTTTGATTAAATTCCTAAGCTTTAAGATGAGGTTATGAATTACTAAAATTTAGTTAAAATTATTTAGTTGGAGTAAAAAATTGAGTTTCCTAAAGAACCTATCATATCTAGGCCATACAACAAACAATCTAGCTTTAAAAACCTATAAAAAAGTCATTTCTATAGCACAATCAATATAAACAAATCAAGCAAGCATTCGATTGAAAGAATAAGAGACTGGTGTAGCTAGGTACCGCTGTACACCTCGAAAAGAAAAAAAGGATGAGTAGTCGAGCTCTACTCTTATACAGTCCGAATTATAATTAATTTATAATGAAAATAAAGCCATGGGGGTCTTTAATCTACATCTTCACTTCATGGATTGGATACTCCTCAGAGCCTTCGGTCTAGCTACTCTATCTAAATCTCATAGCCCTAATCCTAAGCCTATTACAAAATTTATATTTTATGAAAATAAAATTTTAATTACACCTACAAAATAGAGGTTAGATTTACACACATACAAACCAAGCAGTTATATTTCATACATTGGGGCTCAACCTCAAAGCCCACCTCTCCTAATGGATTATGCTTAGGGACTTAAAGCAACATTTGCAAGAAAATATATTTATAATTTTTATTATTACAGTGGTCCCTTAAACACAAACCCCTATAGAAAATATTATTAGTTTAATATCGCCTTAACATCCAGACTATGCAAAACAATCCTACCATCCAATCTAAAATATTACATCACAAAACAAAATACTACATCACAACAAGCACCAGCTTAACTTAAGATTAGGATTGATAACTAAGTATCTTAATGTTCGAAATTATCTAATGATAAATGTTTAAGTCTCTTATTAAAGATGATTACACTTTATATGATTAATGATTTGTGATGAGTTTTAAACTTAAAATTTTAATCTAATTTGGATTTCACTTTTAATTTAGAATTTTAAAGAGAATAGAGAGGAATGAGATCCCCCTTAATCCATAACCTTAGGTTGAATCTAAGAGATGAATTTTAAAAGTTTTTTTATCATATTAATGTCATGTTATGAAAATTTTTCTATTAAGTTATATGTTTTGATTTGACTTAAGAGATTTTTCTAAACATAAAGTCATCTTAAGATTAATAAAACCAAATTATGGATAATTAAATGACATTTTTTTTAACCTTGCTTCATCATCCCATAATATTCAATTAATCAGATAACATACTTAATTGAATAACTAGATTTAATGAATACATAGATACACCATTAGATTATTCCATGCTTAATGCATGAATGAATTAATTTTTCATTAATAATTAATATATTAGATATGATGAACAAATTTTATAGATGAAAATGATTTAATTATATTGTATAGATTTATATATACATTAGCATATTGACTTTATATAAGTATGTGCCATTGTTGAACCAGAAAAGTGAGGTCATTAGAGACCCCCTTGGGACTAATTAAAGTCTCGTGCTCCCAAGATGTCAGGTGTATCTTTGTTATATATTATATATATGCATAAATAAATGCATATAAAATATATATATATATATATATATATATATATATATATATATATATATATATATATATATATATATATATATATATATATATATAATTCACTTAATCTCAAGTGCATGTTAATACCAGGAGGTAGGTATCAAGATTTCCTTTGGACTAGTAGCCATGTGACATCGGGTTTCCAGGCTATATATCTTTCAAATTGTAGTTTATATATGTAAGATTTTAAATTTTAAATTTATTTATTCATATTAATTTACATTTAGATTAATATATATTTTTAATTAAATAAAAAAATAAATTAAAGTTTACTAATGATAATAGTCACATTATTTAATTCAAAACATATAATTAAATAAAAGTTTTTATTTATTTTTGAAACATGAATGCATGAAACATATGAAAGATAAATTTATGAATGAATGAAGAAAAATAATTAAACATCATCACATAACTTTTTTGGAGTTATTAATTTCAATAGTTATTCATATAAAGATAAACACCTTTAAGCCTAATCAAATTAAATAATGGTTTAAATCATTTAATCATAATGCGGAGAGAAAATTAATAAAGTTATCCCTTGACTCATTTTTGATCATTAAGTGATTCAAAAGTAGTTTAGATGCTTTCAAGGTTTGTTTCATATATTAAATTTTTAATATTAAATTTGATTTTAAGGTCTTAAAGAGTGAGATAGAATAAGCTTTGCTTGGGGTAGGACTTAGTCTAACTAACACCCTAATCTTAATAAAGTGGAATCTTCACCAAGTCTAATTTAATGATCTATACATTTTAAGGACATCAAATTAATCCTTTCTCTTTTTTTTATTTGTATGATTTGATTGAATTAAATCTTGCTTAGGTCTTATTACATTTCTTTCTAATTATTCCATTAAATTTAGTTATTAATTCACTTGTTTTAAGAGTCTAATAAAAGTTCAATTGTGTTTATCATATATTCATTTAGGGTTTGATGGCATAATTAGTTTAGTTGGAGTTACTTTGATTTAGTATTTATATTCACTTTACTTTCTTAGACTAAGTTCAATTTGATTAATTGATTTAATTAACTTCTCTTAATCAAGTAATTAAATTATGCCTGATTTAATTTAAGTTTAAATTAAACTCATTATGATTGACTTAATTAAAGTTTGATTGTTAATATTCAATCTAAAGTTGGTTATTATTTCTTAATTTGATTAAATATGTTCCAATTTAAGGTTACATTCATTTAATTTTAGTCTTTTATAAGTAGTTCAATGATTGGTAGTTCTAGTAAATTTTATTAACTTTTATGATTTATGTTAATTGAGTTGATTTTATCTTTATCAAAATTTAATGGTTTTATGTTTTGATTAGGTTTGATGGATTTGATAATTCAATTCAGATAACTTAGTTTAGTTGAAGATATTTTAGTAAATTTTTTTTAGAATTTATTACCTAATTAAATTCTATTCTAATTATTAAGATAATTTTGTTTTAGTTTAATAATTCATTTGATGATTTAGATAAGTTTATTTTAATTTAATGATTCACTTATCTTGATTAAGTAAATCTAGTATTTACTTTAAATTTAATTATGTTTAATTCAATTATTCAGATGAATTGGTTATGGCTTAGTTTGACCTGATTAACTTGACTTAATTTGTCAAATGATTAATTAAGTGCTTAAATTTAATTTTGATTGATTAGTATAGTTAAAATTCATTTTGATTAATTGATTGCTTAGGTTTAAGTGATTGGTCAAGTTGAGTTTAATGCTTAACTATTTTAATTTAATTAAAGCTTATTTAAGTTTAATATGATTAACTTAATTATAAGATTAATTTGACTAAAGCATGATGAATTCAATCTTTATTTAGTTAAGAGTTAAAATTTAATTAATGACTAATCTTGACTCATCTTATTTTAATTACTTTATTCAAATTAGATTTAGATTGGTTGGATGTTTAATTAATCTTATTTAATTAAGAGTAATTTGATCTTAACATAATTAACTTAGTTAAATGATTGGTTTGTTTAATATCTTATTTAATCAAAGATTACTAATTTTAATCATGATTAATTGATTTGATGTAAACTTTAATGAAGTATTTAATTTAATTTATGTTCATCTTAGAGATCATATATGATATGACTTGTCTAATCTAATTTAATTTGACTTGGTATAATTTAGATAATTAATTAATTTAATTTTGAGTTTGTTCCATTATTATTACTATTATTATTCCTCCTATCATTATTTGAATAAGGGTTAGTTTTGGTTAGGATTTAGTGAATTAATTAGTTTTTGATTCAATTTAATTTAATTAACTTGATTACATTACCAATTAATGATTAATTATATTTATTAAGTTTTATTTAATTGAAATCAAAAGTTAATTATGTTTGTTTGATCCAATCTAAGCTTTAACTAATGAGAGTTTAAATTTTAATTTATTTATAATTGATTTTTTATTTAGTTTGTTATTCATTTCTTGAGATTTAATTCCAATAAATTTAATTAATATTGATTTAATGATTTATTAAACCCTAAGCATGTGATTTTAGAATTTATTAGGTTTCAAAGGATTTTAATATTTTCTTAGAGCTTTGTGATATTAATCATGATATGTTTTAGAAATTTCTAATACTTCCTTAATATTCTAGATTTGATTTTTATATTTAATTAAATTAAGCTTTCGAACTTGAAAACTTCATAATATTCAATTCGTTGACCAATAATCTTTAAAATTTTTATGTTGGGTAGTTTCTAGTGCCAACTTCATATTGCCAAAGTTTCTTGTCAAGTGAATTATCATTTTAAGAGTAATTAAGATTTAATTATTTTAATTAAACTTAAATTAATCTAAAATTGCAAAATAACAATTAGGCTTTTATCTTTATTGGATTTCTCTCTGAAATATGAATCTAGATAAAGTTTATTTGAATTTTTCGGATTATTGGTTGATTTATCATATCATTTTGAAGTTTAGCATACTTAAAGAGAATAATTAAATTTAATTAACCCATGATTATGTGATTTTAAGATTTAAAGAGGTTCAGAAGGTTTGAATATTTTTTTTAGGTGATCTGGTGTTAATGAAAATGTTTGGAACCATTTTGGTGATTTTTCATGATTTTTGTAATTTTATATATATATATATGTAATTTTTATTCAAACTCAAATTAATCCCAAATTACTCAAAAAAAAATTGGGGCTATTGGGTTCCTTTGCTTCCTCTCAAAAAGATGAACCTAATAAGTCCTTATTTGCATTTTGTTGAGAATTTTATTTTTTATAATTATTTGAAGTTTCAGGAGCATTTTAGTAATTTTAAATTAAATTAATATCAAAATTTCTTGCTTAACCTAGTTAGCGTTGGGTCATCGTCGACACACGATGAATGTATGTGAGCACTAATAAGACATTTGAGCGAGAAAACGGATTTGGATCGGACAGATCTAGATTGTCTGATCTTGATTGGATGGTCCAAGATGATCTCGTCGATCCTAAGGGAGAAATCAAAGCTAAATACATGTTTTAATATCAGCAATCCATTTTAATAAAGGAGATCGAATGGCTATTGCATTTCCTCCTTCCCAGCCAATCGAACAACAAGGGGATGGAAATCCTGCCTCTGGTCGTCGCTCAACTCCCATTTTCTAGCATATCTCACCTAAAGATCATCCCCTTTCACATTAGAAATGCATGAAATAGAAATAGCAAGGGAAATCTAGTGGAGATTGCTAAAATTGTGAACAATTTTTTAAAACATCAAATCTTATGGATGACTATTGTTTGAAGAAATTACCTCATTAGAGCCGATGCCCGATGGTCTAATCGATTTGAGCATGTTCGTGGACATGAGATGATGTTTTGAGTCAATATGTCCACTTGTCTCCCTGCCAATCACTAGAAATTCCAAGCATTGTTGCCTCCTCATCAGATTTTGGCTAAAATCGGTGATTTTAAGTGTGAAAAGGGAAGGGGATGATATGGTTGGGATTAGAGGAGTTCTAGGAGTTGTTTAAAGCCAGCCAAGAGGAACATAGGCTCTCTTTCTCTCTCCTTTTAATGGTGGATAAGAATCACCATTAATGGTGGTTGGGAGATGATGACCAACTGGGAGGAGGCTTAAGGAAGTCAACAAATAGTGGTTTTGCTATTATAGAGTTTGCCAAGGATGAGCCAAGTGGGGAGATAGGTTTTTCTCGAGTGGATTTGAACTTTGGGACCTTGCTCTTAACTTTCCTTCTTCCCATGGCCTTCATTGTTGACTTAGAGGTCCACTTTGCATGGGCTAAAGTGTTAGTCTCCATGTGAAAAATTATAGGTTGGGTTTGAGATCACTTAAGTTGGATTGAGTGAGTTTGAACCACTCTTGACCTATTTGGCTCAAACAAGTCAAGTTAGGTTTAATTTGTCACTTTGGCTCAATTGAGTTTAGGTTTGATTATAATATATTTTATTTGATGTTTGAGATGATTTAGAGCAATTGATTCCAATTAATTTGGAGTTGGTTTTGATTCGAACCCATTTCACCAAAAGTCTAATGGGTTGGAATAGGTTTATTTGGATCAAATGATCAATACGGTCCAAATTGAAGTGTGCTTGAGCTTCAATTATATTTCATTGAGCATTTGAAGTGATTTAGAGTATTTTGTTCTAATTAATTTAGATTTGATTTTGATTTAGACCCATTTTGGCCCAAATTGAGCTTAATGGGTCAATACAATCACATGGCCAATTCTGTCAAATCGAACCTAGGAAAGTCAATTTGTGTTCAAATATGATAATAAAGTATTTTGAAATATCTAATTTGAATCAATTTTAATTTATTTTGAGCTTAGATTTAATATGGTCTTTGGGTTCACTTAAATTAAGTGATCCGATTAAGCTATTTGAGTTATCATTGGATTCAAATTTATTTAGTTTTGTGTTCTATTATATTAATTTGATAATTTTGAGCATTGGGATGAATTGAATTGATCAAATTTTGATTAGTTTGACTTTGGACTTGGTGGGGCCCACATATGTCAACTTAGGTCAAATGGCCTAGTTAGCCATTTTGTGCCCCATATGAAATTAATTTTATGTTTGTTCATGTTCATACATTGATTTTGTTCTTTTGGTTTAATTTTGTTTTAGTTTTAATTGATTTTTTATAGACTTATATGATTTTTGTGCTTAAATATGGTCAATTGAACCATGCCAATTACTTCAACCTAGGCATAATTAAATTTAGTTTTCAATTAGATTTACTTGATTTAAGTTTTTATGGAATTTTATAGAATTTAATTGGACTCACATTGTCCAATTGGGTCAAGGCAGATCCTATGAGGTCCATTAGGCTGACTTAGGTTTTCACCTTAATGTGTTGATTTTTAATTTAATTATGATTCTAGATTTAGTTTCATTTTGATTTATAGTTTTTATTTCTATTTTAGTTTATATTGTACACTTACTTACTAATTATAGTATCCTAAGTGCCTAAATAAGTAGCTCTTAATCTAACATTGGAGATCTTAATTATTAAGATTAGGGTGATTGCCAATCTTACTCGAGGTTTATAGATTTTTAATGGCTAGATAAAATCCTAGTCTAAGAGAATGGTCAACTTCACTAAAAGTGAGGTCAACACTCAATACGAGAAAAACCACCAATCATTTCCTAGCTAAAATAGTCCACTACATAATTTTAATTAAATGATTCCACTATTCTCCTTCATTAGAGAAAAGATGGGTTTGAAAGCTAGATAATTTAAGCAATAATAACCGAGAAAAAATAAACATACTACAATAGTCTTTGGTAATGGTCGACCATAAATGTCGGCAGTCATTGGATTCATGCCTTCTTCACAACTTTAAAATTAGCTCTGAGCTTAATCTCTCTCCATTTCAAGATAAGAATAAAGACCTATTTATAGCATTTAATGGAGGGACAATTTAGTAATTTTAGCACAAATCCTAAAACACTCCATTAGACGGCCCATATTAATTCCCTTGATCATAAATCTCTCTAAAAATATTTAAGCATCATAATGACCTCAGAATTGAGTGATTTTGGCCTCATTAGATACCTCTCATCAAATCATTAGGTTTGATTATAAATATGTTAGATTAGGAGATTGTTTAACCCTTCAAACAATACTTCGAAGTTGGTGATTATACTTTTGAGGATTGATTTAGGCTCATTTGGACTTGAATCGATCTATTCTTGATGTTGATGGATTCTTCTCATTGAGATGTTCAATTCGACTATAAGTTTGTTAAAATTAAAGTTTGAATGATTTTTGATTTAAATTTGGAGAAGCTAATATATGTATTACTTTGAGATTCATACTTTATATAACAAATTTAGTGTAATATATCAATTCCCCTATTTAAGATTTCAAAATTGTTGTCCAAAAAATATTTAAAAAAAATTAAAAATTTCATCCACACTCATAATTTCAACCCCTTCAATGTGTGCAAAATTTATGAAAAATTTAAAAGTCATAATTTGTTGTCATTTAATAATACAAAAATTGAGTCTAGAGGATCGAAAATAGAACTAAAGTTAAAAAGTATTTGAGAGGTGGTTATCAAGGCAACCACCAGCAACTGAAATGAGTGCTCAAGCATGTGATCGCTAGCGCACTCGCATACGCAAGCAATTACGTGCCGGCGTAGGTGCATCTATGCATAAGCAGGTATGCATGTGCGCTGCCATTGGAGAACAACCGAGCAACCATGTGAGTACAAGCATGTGCACGCAGAGTATAACCTACATCTGTGTGCTCACGCTTGATAAATTATAAATTTTTTTTGAACTGATGTGCCCCCCTATAGGGACGCTTCTTTATGGGAGGAGGAGGGCGGCATTTATTTTTTTATTTTTAATTATTATTTTTTATTTGCATATAAACTATGTAAAAGTTTCTTTTAAAAATTAAAATTTTTCTTAAAATTTTAAAAGTCTTAATATATATATATATATATATATATATATATATATATATATATATATATATATATATATATATGATTTTAAAAATTTTCAAAATCAGAAAAACATTTTTTGTAACTTATTTAGCTCTTCTATAAGTATAAATATCCTTTCTGGAGGCGAAGATATTTACTACTAGTACATTTTAAGGCTTTAGTTATGTGAGGTTTTTGATGTACTTATAAATTTTGAGACTTTTGACCTTCTAAGATTTTTATTCTACTTATATCTTTTGAGGCTTTTAGCTTTCTAAGGTTTTTATTGTGCATGTACCTTCTGAGGCTTTTTAATGTTTTAAGATTTTTGATGAGTAGAGATCTTATTGATTGCTTGATTTCTTATAGTCTTTATAGAGAGAACTTTGTCTACTAATAACTTTCCATCGAGGCTTTATTAAGAGCATAACTTTGGGGTTATCAGTGTAGACCTAGTCTACCACCTACTATCTTAGAGTCTTTTTAGTGAGGACTTTATCCACCACTAGCTTCTCATTGAGGCTATCTTATTGACCTACCTTCTAAAGATGTTTTGTTAAAGAAGGTATAATATAATTTATAATATGAAAAATTCATTGATAATAAAATTTATAAATTTAAAGATGGAGTTTTACCTTTGTGAAACTAAAAATGTCTTGAGTTACTTCAACTTTATTTAATAATTCTGATAATTTCTTTATCATGATTCTTTTACACTCTCGATTTGGGGTTTATGATTTGTATATTTATCTAGTAAATAATTATCAAGATGTCCTTAATGAACCAAACATTCAGTTTCTTCTTTCAAATGAACACAATTTTCTATTGAATGTCCCTTTGAACGATGAAAGTGACAACATTGAGATTTCTCTCCCATTTTAATTCTTTGATGACTTTGGCTACTTGAGAAATTTAGAATTCTAATCCTAAACATATTTAATGGTGTTTAATTAAAAATTTCAAGGTAAATTTTATAGGTTAGATGTTGTTGATCCCTCTAATGCATATTATTTTTTTTTTTTTAAGACATTATTATAATACCTACTTTAATATGCACGTGTTATACAAGAAATGGGTTTAAAATATTTTTGATGTGCATATGTTGATGGTGATTAAAAAAAATGTGAGGACACCACATAAATTTTGGGGGTCCATATTTATGTGATCGAACACATCATTAAGGAATAATATCCTCAAAAGGTAGAGATGTCACCGTATGCTAGATTCAATAACTTAATAAAGACTCTCAAGGTTGATGGATTTATGTATACTAGAGAATTTTTTCATTTCTTACATGGATAAAGTAAGAAAGGGTTTTTTTAACTGAATTGTAAGTTCCATATAAGGGCAAACCCTCTAGTTAATTACATTCTAGAAGACGTGAATCTTCAAAAAAAAATATTGATTAAAGTAGTAAGCTATTAGCTCTAGGTTTTAAAGTTTGAATTAGTGATTGCTAATTTAAAAATCAAATAGGAGAGATCAAATAGGAATGGTTCTCTTGATTAAAAATAAATAAATAAAAAGTTGCCAAAATGCTATGAGGCCTAGTAAGCACTTTAACCTATCCTATGACTTAGCTTTATGTATTTTTAAAGTAAAAAATTATAATTATTTTGAATTGACATTTCAAGAAATGCTAGGGCATATTCGATAGCACTATACTATAAGAATGTCTAAAAGGGAAGGACTTAAGTCCGTTGCAAAGTAAAAGCAAACATCTTTATATCCTAAAGCTTAAAGCACATCAGTACGAGCTAGAAACCTGACTTAGTTTCTGAAAGAAAATTATGATATTGGCTCATTCTCACTAGGGAATGTGAACTTATCCTGACTCTTTTGAACTTATAACCTACTTGGATGGGCTGCCAACTAACACTTCTTTCACTTTAAAATCATGTGGCCAATTTTATGAGATGCAAGATGGATAAATTGTTATTTATTAAGAAAAAAATTTAAGAACATAGACTAACACCCTAAATTTAAAAATATGACCAGTTGAAATGCTTCTATGTAATGCAATAAATTTTAAATTTAATATATTTTAAAAATAAAATTTATTTGTCAAGGCTTGGGTAAGTAATTATGCCTACATGCATATAATTAGAGATTGGTTAGGGATAAATTAGAGGAGAAGGTATACTTCCTCATAAAGGTGGCTATCTGTACTAGATAGATGTCTTTTATGTGTAATGGTGAAGAGCATAATTTATATAAAAGAGAACAGTATTTATTCTTAAGGTTTTAGTTAAATGAGATTTTGAGTTGCATTTATCTTTAATTTGAACTAGTTAACTTTAGTGGAGTAGAAAATTTAATTCTTAAAAGCCCACTAAAATTCAGGCTAACATACAAATAATAAATCATCACAAAAAAGCAATAAAACTAAGCCATTTTTAGTGTATAATAAAATGTATATAAACTAATCAATCAACCAAAGTAAAATAATATCAAGGCTGGAGCACTGATTCTACTATACACCACAGAAGAAAAAGAAAATTGGCAACAAAGCTCTGCTATTACTTTGCCTAGCTTAGAACTACATAAGTAAATAGCCTATGAGAGGCTTCATGCCTTCATCTCCATGATGTGGATGCTCCAAGATTCATAGGGCGTCTTAATTCTATGTCTTCTAGCTACTGCTCATCTTAAAACTCATGATTTTAACCTAATTTTAATATAAATTACATTTAAAATTCCAAAAATAAAGTCCTTCCTAATATTGCAAGATAGAGGTTAGTTGAAAACACATACACTTAAATAGTTATATTCCATATAATGGGGCTTGACATTAATGGGTACTAAGCCTTCCTGTCATAATGTATATGCTCAAAGGATTGAGAGAGTAACACTTGGAAGCAAATTTGTTCATTTTAAATTCCTTTATATTTAGCACAACCCTCTATAAAAAATAGCATTAGTTTAATAAACATCGCCCTAACGTCCAGTTTACAAGCATATATCTCTAATATTTAGTCTAAAATATTACATCATAAAATAAAAAATTGCCCACTCCTTACACCTTGATCAAAATTGAGTCTAAACCAAAAATTTTTTATTGATTTTAATTAATTACATTAATGACACTGAGTTTTAAATAAGTTCTAAGTTAAGATCCATTTAAGTTCAAATGATTTTATAATTATATGAAGTATCATTTAGAATTAAGGAAATACCATAGGGATCACTTCATGACATTTTGATTTATTTTGAATTATATAATTTGATATTATTTATTAATCAAATGAAGAAGAAAATTTTAAATCAATATCAAAATACTCCCAAATTTATGTAAATATTTTCCAGAGTTGGGAGACTTCAAAGAAACATTACATAAAATTTAGGATTAATTTTAATTTTTTTAATGATTACATGATTTTATGATCTATAAAATATCTAAATTAAAATGGAACACATAAAATTATTAATTTTTACAAGGGTGTTTGGAATGAAGTCCCAACACTATCATAAAAATTTCATGTTATTTAGAGCTTAATTAGAATTTTATAATTTATTTAAATATTTAAATAAAAGAAAATATTTTTATATTCAAAATAGATGAATTTCATTTTTTTATATCTTATATACTGATATAAGTTTATAATAAAATCTTCATAATTTTTTTATCTTTGTTTTATTTATTATGAATTTTGTAAGTCTAATAAAAATTAAGATAATTTTTATGTCAAATAAATATATTTATATTTGGAATTAAGTTTGATTGTTCTAATCAACTCCAAACCTCATGAACATTCCATAAAGATTTGGAGAAATTTTAAAGTAATTGAATGCTTAATAATTAAATAATTAATTATTAATCATAAAAATTATGAATGATATTCAAATAATTTAGGGAATATGCAAGATTCTTTTGATTATGGACTTCAACATAAATACCAAACCAACTTATAAGATAATTTACAATAGTTGTGTAATTTTATTAATTATAAATACAACTTAAATGACAATTTATAAATATAATTTCAAAGTATATTATTTTATATCAAAATGTCATGAAAAATTCTTCCAAGGCTTTCACTAACTGTAAAGTTTTATAGGATTATCAAATTATTTGAACTAATCTTAAATCATTTATGAAACCTAACTTAGTGATTAATTAATTAAACATGTAATTAGGCCTAATTAAGATTATTAGTGTAATTAATAATGATTAAATGTGTTGCATAATTTTCTTATGGCCCCATCTATTTGTTAAATGATTTCAGACTTTAAGATGTTATTTTATGATTTTTGTGAATTTTGAATTAATTAGTTAAGTTATCTCTAGAGTTAACCCTAATGTTCTAATAAATCATTAAGCATAAGGTCAAAATTTTTGAGAAAAAATCACATAGCTAAATAATCACATGCAAGGTCTACCCTAAAAATTTCAAAGCAATTGATCTTGTATTTTGTGAGGAATTATATTAATGGTTAGCCAATTAGTCTTAAAATATTTGACACCAATTAGGGCTTTTGAGTTGGCCTTTTGTTTTCATTTGAGTTTTTTTTTTGAAGTTTTAGTAATTAATAATTAATTTTCTAATTTTTAGGAGATTTAATTAATTATTAATGGGTAATTAATCCTAATTTTTGTGATTTTGAGTTCAATTAAAACCAAAGGACCTAATTATTTTTCTAAGAATTTTTATGTTAAATGAATATGCTTAACCTTGAAACTATATTTTTTTATAATTTTTATGATATTTTAATTAATTATTAACCTAATTTAGGCATTAAAAATTTTTAAGTACAAAACTTTTGATTTACCCACCCAAATCACATGAAATTTTTATGGGAGGTAGAAAAATTACTACAAACATTATGTAAAATTTTCAAGCCATTTAGGTTGATTAACTGAAATTAATTTTAATATTAAGATTTTTAATTAAACTATAATTACTCTATAATTTTCTACTAAGAATTGGGGCTCTAAGGTTCATTGGATTTCTCTCTAGATTTTGAAGTCAAAGATGGATTATTTGCCTTTTTTGCTTAATGGTTGATTTTCTATAATTGAAGTTTGTCTTAATTAAGTTAATTAATTAAGGTTTAGTTAACCCTATGTTGTTGATATTATGATTTTATATGATTTAGATGGTTTAATTAATTTTCTTATATTTTTTTATTGATTTTGAATATGTCTTGAATTATTTAGATGTATTTTCATAATTTATATATTTTTTAATTAATTATTTACTAAAATTTCTAAAAAATACATAAAAAATTTATAACATTAAATTTAATACTCCAATTGGCTTGAAAATTTTATGGGAGGTAGGTATTAACATTATGATATTTTCTAGTAATTTCATCTCAATCAGACATGTTGTTTAGGAGTAATTAAATAAAATTGATTTTAATTAAAACTCAAATTACTCCCAAATACCTAATAAAATTTAAGCCTTTTATATTCATTAGGTTCCTCTTTGGATGTTTAATCCATGAGGGGTTATGTGCAATTTTTAGATGGTTATTTTATTTTATTTATAATTTTTAAAGTTTTAGATATTTTTTAGCATTTCTTTCAATCTCTAAATTCTCATTTTCTTACTTATCCTCATCAGCATTGATGAGGAATGCCTTTATGTGTGTCAACTCATGATTGGGTTGGGGCACATTGATGTGGATGGCGGTGGGGATGTGAGATTGATCCTAGTCGTTCGATCAAAGATAATACAACTCAGATTAATTCCATGATTTTAAAGAAGTAAATTAAATTAATTTATACAATTAAATCCTGTCCATTGACTATAATCACATGAAACAGATAGTGGAGATGGAGATCATCTCCCTTATAACTAGTGGAAGCTGCAAGCCTTCCATGTTTAGTAGCCAAATTCCTAAAATCTAAGTTTTTATTTCATGGTTTATTGTTTGCAAAATGATTAAGAATTAAAATAAAAGGGATCTACATGACTGGATTCCAATACATTACAATTCATTTCACAAAGGGCCATGACTTAGGGGTTTGTTTATATTTTGAAGTGATTACCTTACCAGAACTAATTATTGACCTTACTTTAGGAATGAAGTTGACTACCTTATTTTTAAACATAGGTTTCATCTAGGCACTAAGACCTTCCTAATGCTAAGACACTTTAGTAATTAGGAGAATACTAAGCTCATGTCTAGGGACTCATAAGCTTCAACCCTAGAGTTAGATCTTGTCTTAAGATAGGTGGGACTCGACTTACACTAGACCCAACCAAATCTCATATCAAACTCATTAATCAAACTTAAACCAAATGTTGCAAACCAAGCTCCAAGCCAATGCCAATTTGACATAGGCTCAATATGATTCATTTTAGCTCAATTTGGTTAAGGGACTAAGTTGACCTGACTTAACCTATTTGGACTCAAGACAGCCCAACCCAAAACAAAATCAACCCTTTTGAAATCTAACCCATCCAAATTCATTTGAACGATAATTAAACATGATTGAACCTTTACTTCAATACAATTGAACCATACTAAGCCAACTTTGCCTTTAGCCCAACTTGACCCATTCAAACTCCATAGGGCCAAAAATCTATTCAACTTGATCCAATCCCCATGATTGTTCCAAACATCCAATTAAACATTACAGTCCTTTTCCAGCCCATTTTAATCTCAACTTTACCCATTTTAGTTGACCCATTTGACCTAAAGGGTTCAAAATGAGTCAAAATATAACTTAACTCAAAATCAATTTACCATCAATGACCAAATTTAGTCAAATCTTAATCTAACCCAAATTTGATTAAAAAAATTCACTCAATTTATACCAAAGTGATTATTACTCATCATTGATCACCCAATTGAAACTAATTGAACTTAACCAAGTCAATCTGACCACTTAACCCATGGCTCAAATTGACCTAAAGGGCCAAATTGAGCCAACTCTCATTCCAATCTAAATTGATTGATGCCTTCAATGAATCACCAATTAATTATTGAACACATTTCAACCACCAATTGAAGCCAATTAGATCAAATCAACCTAATTAACCCAATTTGACCTAAATGATCAAATTGAACCAAAACTCAATCTAATATAAATAAAATTAAAACAATGCCTCCAATCAATCTCAATTGATTAATCAAACATAAACCACCTTCATCCCAACCAATTTGATCAATTAGACTAAATTGGTCAACTTGACCAATTTAGCCTAAATGAACCCATAAGAGCCAAATCCAAATCCACTTCTAATTGAAATAATTGCACCAATACATACCAAATGACCATTTGAATATAACCCAATGAACCTCTTGTCCCAATTTGGTCAATTGGTCAACTTAACCTATTTGAAATCAAATTAACCTATATAGGTCAAATTGAGCCAAACCTAACTAAACTTGGCATGACTCATCCTTTAGTCCCCATTGACCTGCCCAAATGAACCCAACCCAAGCTGAACCTGATTTAGCCCAAACTATGCGAACCAAGGGTTCTAAATGAGACAAAATTCAAAATAGGAAGGTCTAACCCCTCCTTATGCCTTGGGAAGCCACTTTAATATGCCTTGAGCTCTCTTATGCTGACTAGACTTGACCCAAAGTTGTTAGACTCAACCATTGACCAGGGTGCGGTCTCTCTCACCTTAATTAACCTTTGGTTCACTCCCCACGAGATGTCCACTTTATGGGGAACCACCAAACTCTCTGAGCCACTAGGATACCTTCACTTTAGAAGTCCCATGTCATTTCCATCCAAACCCTTGGCCGGCTAGTTGCCTTGACCTGAACCAACCTCTTTGGTTGGTTCATACAGAGAGGAGAGTACACACTTCCTCCCTCAGCCAAATGAAGCAGTCACATTCCCCAAAGAGTTTTGAGTAGTCCCTAAGCATCCCTAGAGCTCTCCTTGTACCCGATCACCAACGAGACTAAACTCGTAGCCCAAACTTACCTCCATTCCGTCCAACCTCACCAAACCTCTACCAATTTTAAATTAAACCTTCTCACATCTTCCCCTCACTTAAGTGAGTCAAAATAAATCGATTTCTAATTGATTAGAGCACCAGAAAGCATCATAAGACCAACTCCAGTTAGCTTCATAGTGGCATTTAGTCTAAAGAGCAATTGGCAGGGAGACAACTCGCGATCTTCTCAACAGGGCATTGTCTTTTCAAGATGAAGCTACCTCAGTCGATGGACCACCAGTCTTGAGCTCCAGGGTGGTAATTTCTAGCCAACCTTAGAAAATTGTAGGATTTTAGGAGCTTTGTAAAGTGAATATGTGTTTTACTTTGATCGAGCCATAGGATTCCCCATAGAATCATCCCATGATTGTTTTGCATCTGATTCTTACGTTGAACAAGCTTGGGTAAGCTCAGATCAAGCAGTGAAAGGCGGACGGTATCCATCTTTCATTATGAGAAGATGATGGATCATCGATCATCCATTTTTCTTGATTAGAATGAACGACCATGATTAATCGTGTTAGATTTTCTCGATTTATTCTTTTAAAACTATGAGAGTTATCTTAACTGTTCGATCCATGATCTAATAGCCAAGACAAAAGTTCATCCACC